>CM064887.1:10485153-13119500 GCA_030347415.2 Decapterus maruadsi | reverse complement strand
GTTCTTCAAAAAATGTTTGTAGGACTGTTTATCTGCAAGAAAAGGCTGTTTCTTTTCAGCCATATTGTTCCAGCTCTACATGCTGCTGAATAATGCAACTGGCTCGAGGTGGAGAGAAAGTGAGGAAAAATGGGAGAGGGAAAGTCTCCTCTAGGAGTTGCTGACTTTCTCTTGTCTGTCTCCGTCTTTCCACTTGTCTGTCTGTGTTTTCTCTGCAGCCAGCTGTTTGCCTGATTGGTTACCCTTTAGCAATCTGTCATTGGTTCAATTTTTTTTTTCCTGGGAAGGAGGAATGAGTTTCTCAGTGTCTGTCAGTGTGTCTGCTCAGCTGCTCCTGCTCGTTCACAGGATTGATCCCATCTGACTCGTTGCGTGTGTGTGTGAGAGAGAGTATAAGTGTGTATGTGTGTGTGTGTGTGAGGGACAGGAAGAAAGGGATAGGCAGCGTTAATCTCTGAATGAGTGGGACTATCAAAAGCCAGATGATACAAGGATATAGAGGGTTCTCTGCATAATATGGCCCTGGTAGATTACAGTGGGGTATGGTGATTTGTCGAAGCTCAAATACAGATGTGGGGCAGAGGAGATAACATCAGAGGTTTACGCTTGACCGCATGCACTCCAGTAATCTACTGTAAAGTACAGTACATCAGTGGGAAAACCTCTCTGCCTCTCGCTCACAGTATCTTCATTATTTATGAGGCAGCGTTCGTCTTAAAGCTACAGGTTTGTATTAGTCTGCACTGACTGGGAAATCACAGAACGATATCAGATGTTTGAACGGCGGGCTAAGGTTCAAGTCTGTCGGCTCGTTTATCTGCCTCTGTTAGAGGAGGTGTCTTCTCCGAACGGAAGCAGCGTTTCCCTTTAAGGATCAGGATTAGTGACGGGAGAGGACGGGAGGAGAGGTGGGGGGAGGGGTGGCAGAGAAGTGGGGGGTTGCTATCCATATTGTGCTACTGTATATGTGACAATTAGCCTGAGGGCTAACTGGCATGAGGCATGTAATGAATAAATGATGTCACTATGGGGGTCAGTGCGCTGGTTGCTGTAGATATGCCACAAATAAATAAGTGATAATCGCCTTGTATTAAGACAAAGATGTTCATGATGATCATCCATCAAAGTGTTGTTCAATAGCACTGTATTAAAGATCAATACAGAACCAGTATGAGGCTCAATTAGACATGAAATATGGATTATGAAATATTTCAGGATAGCAACAGAGACCAAACCCAAAAATTGTGACATTTCTGTCCTCATATCCTTATAACGTGACCTGATATAGGTTTGTATTTTAGTTTATATGTTTATTTATTTATTTTTGGATCATTCACAGCCACAACACACTGAAGAGCAGGAAGGTTTGTGGTAAAATGAGGAACTGAAATATTGAAATCACACAATCTTTTCTGTTAAAATCAATCAATTGGACACAAGGAAGTATCAGCACATCTGGGAAAACAAAAGGTAACACGTCTCAGTCTTAAAGCCTGACTGTGTTACTGCGATTCTTTTTTATTTGGTTTTCGGGGGGAAAGTTTTCTGCAAAAGCTACCGAGAAGAATTTCAGATATGCAGCACTGTTGTGGTTGTGTAGCTGTGTAGCTGTGTGTATGTGTGTGTGTGTGTCTGTCTGTGTGCGTGTGTTTGTGTTTGGTTTCTCAACAGCTGACACAAAACACCCTTAGAGCCAGAAAAAACACCCCGACCGTTTTATTAGCTTTCACTGGGATCGGTGTGTATTTTCACAGACTGTGGCATTTTCCTCAGTAACTGTTTGAGAACAAAAAAAATAAAACCTTCATTTCCTTTGGTATTTATTTTGTCTCTAGGATCTATATCCATCCATCATCATAGTACTCGTGATTGTAGCTGCCATCAGGGAAAACATTTAATGAATGAATGAAGTGTTTTAATATACTATTTGTAGCCATATCTTATACAAGCATCACTTGCTGCCTTGGGTCAGGGAGAAAAACAGAGGAGTCACATCCACATTTTACCACCACATGTTGGAGGCTGGATGTGATCACTTGCCCCGGGGGCAGTTCACTGTTGCCTGTAGTCATTACATAAGTGTAAGAGCGCAGACGGTGTTCCTTCCTCGGGGCATGACACCGCCTCGCCCGTCACAGATCGAGTTAGTTAACATTTTCCCTGTCACAGAAGTGTCCTGCGGTCCAGCTGGACACTCTGAGCCACACATGTGCCAACGGTAATTCTGCTTGGCACAGGTGTCACCGAGGGCAACGCCAAAGAGAGAAAAGAAATCACCGTAAACTGGCGCTCAGGCCCAACCAATCCACCTCTGCCTGAGACCCTTGTTTAACCAATCACAAGTGGCCTTTTCAGATGCCCAGCGCCCAGTCACGTCCCCCCCGGCGGTGTGACTCTGTGTCGTTTGTGTAGTTTGTTGTCAGAGCGGCATATGAGGTCAGCTAATAGAGCGGAGGCCAGCGAACCAGAGGGGTGAAAGTTCAAAGACTAATATGCTGTCACATTCACACTGGAGCGCTGTCAGTCCTAAGATTTTGTGACCAAGGCTGATATCTGGGAGGGTGAAAAAATCCAATAATGCAATATAACGACCAATTAACATATAAATAACAAAGACACAGATCCCTAAGCTGATCCCTTGTGACTAAGATTCAAACTATGCAGTACTTAGAATTTTTTTTACTGGAGACCAGTATTTCCCAAGTATCAAAGAGGCAAGACAAGGCAATTTTATTTGTATAGCCCATTTTTACAGTTTGTCTCAAAGGGCTTTAGACAGCATCATAACAACATCCTCTGCCCTTAGACCCTCACATCGGCTGAGGAAAAACTCCCAAGAAAACCCTTTTAACAGGGAAAAATTGCAGAAACCTCAGGAGGGATCCCTCGCCGACGGGCAGACGCGCAATAGATGTTGTATAAAGACAAGAAAACAGAATATGGAGATGGTTAACGAGAGCTGATGAAGGCAGCTTCAAATACAAGATACAAAGTTATTCCCCTCCTTTTTTTACATGGTGCATAAGAACAGAAAACTAGAAAACGAACTTCCCCCTCAGAACAAAAAGGGAAAAAATAAATAAGTAAAACATATTGTTGCAGTTTCGGCTGCAGTGTAGATACAGTATTTGCTGTCAGATCGCATCAGCTGCTGTTTCAGTGCAGCTTTAGTTTAAATGCATCAGCCAACGATCAGGCCGACGACCAGTTCATTAAAGCTCTGATTGAACGTTGGAGTCAGAGTGAGTCAATTGCACAGTGGATGTTAATGGACGCTTAGCACGAACACCTCATCCACTTTAACGTGGGGGTCCGTGGAGTTGTTGTTACACTCCACCGCTGCATCGGCCCTCTGAGGCCGAGGGCATCCCAGTCGATAGGTGCTGACCACAGTGTGGACGGCTGGCTGCTCACTCAGCCTCCGCCTAATACTGGGCAGCCATGGCAACAGCAGGCCGCAGTTGGGAGGGGTGGGAGTGGAGGGTTAACAGCAGCAACCCAAATACCCCACCCCAGACATACACATAAATACACTCACTTAACTGTAATGTGTGTGTGTGTGAGTAGGTTGGGGGTTGAGACGGATATGAGGTAATCTCCCTTGGGTTGACAATAGCACAGAGGTTCAGTGGCACACAAACACACACACACACACACGGTCAGACAGCAGGCTGATCAATGACTTCATCTCTGCCAGTCTGTCCGTCAGTCATCTCTTTGTTGCCAGACAGATCGTCACAGTGCACGCAGCAGTGGCACAAGGAAGAATTCAGAGCTGGTGGATGTTTTTAATCTTGTTTTATTCTGAGGCGGATGTTTTCGGTTTTTGTTCAGCGGTCGCTTTTTGTAGTTTATGTCTCATGCTCTCAGCAGCAGGAGGAGGATTATATACTGCTTTTAATGGGTTACTGTTTTAAGGTGATGGAGCAGCGCAGGAGGGAGTTTGTGTCATAAACTGCTGCTGCTGTTGTTGCTTTTCTGTTTATTGAAAATGGACGTACATCGGCTCCAAGTGCTGCGATACTGCCTCCCTCAGAGTGTCAGTGACTCAGGATTGTTTTACAGCCACATCGCTGCCAGGTTTGTACCGACACTTTGTTTGGCAGTGACTTTATGTGTGTGTTAGTGTGTATTTGTGTGTGCGTGTGTTTTTACTTCCGACACGTCAGTGATTAGTGGTAGAAGTTGAAAGTCATAGCAATGAAACTAAATTCAAATCAGAGAGAAATGAAATCATTATTAGTGATTTTTGGGGGGGTTTTGCAATGTTTTGTTCAACACCGTTTGATTGTCGTACGTAAAAAAAAGTGTTGTGAATGTGATATTTAAACAGCACAGACGGAAAAATCTATCCCTGCTGTATTTTTAATCAGAGCTAAAATACTAATCTGTAATCTTAATCTGGCCTCAACAAACTGTCATTATACACAGAATTGAGGATTGGATTTGGATTAGTTATTGTGCAAATAACTTGGTTTTGGCACAAAACTGCAAACAGAACAGGACTTACTCAGTATCTTGTTGATACAAATGTCTTGAAGATATTTGAACTCAGATCCGTTTTGATGATCCTCTTGTTTTTTTGTTGTTTTTGTTCTTTCATCCGCCTGGTTGCATCTTTTCAGTAAAAGCCAGTGATGCTGCCAGAAGAGATGCAGGCAGCTGTGTGAACGCTACAGCGAGCGTCGTCTTTATTCTCGACACTCAGCGGCCTCACATAGGGCGCCTCAGAATAGCAGGGCTCTGTAAGGCCTCCATACATGATTAATTCACATAGGTATTGAAGACAGCATGGCTTCTGGCTAAAACGGCAACCTTCTGGGCCAGTGCCCTTCTCGTTCTCCCTCTCCATCTCCTGCTTGGAGGATGGAGGATAGAGGGATGCGAAGATGGGGAGAGGTTTTGTCACTCCTGCTGTCCCAGATGAGAAGTGTAGGATCAAACAGCATGGTTGAGTATATATTATGAAGGAGAGGGAGAAGAGAGGGGGGGTTGAGTTAAAAATAAAGAACAATGAGGTTTTATCATGCGTTCAGTATGTACAGCTGTTGCTTAAAGCTGACCTAGACCATATAGGGCGCAGGGACCTGCCTGACCCTTGATACTGTCATCGACAGATACAATCAATTACAGTTAGTTAAAAATATCTAAAATCTTTTTTTTTTCTTTTTTTTGTGAAAAGAATACCTATTAATAATACCACTATATACCACTATTCTTAGGCCCTTGGCTTGGATTACAAAAATTGAGAGGGGGATGGACAGACATGCAGTAGATGCCATACCAACCAAGGGTGGGTAATGATGACAATATACAGTAAATTATATAATGATAGAAATCATGAAACACATGTAATCTCCTGTTTGTGCTGTCAACATGCACATTCAGTATGATGAATTTCAGTATGATGAATTTTCTTCATTGGTCAGATGTATTTTATATGATTAGATATAAAACAAACATTGCAATCCATTACAATAAAAAAATGCATAAAAGGATTTTATCGTCCACCACTGATCTACCGTGGAAACAGTTCATAGTAATTACAATATAGAGCATCTGAAGAAATGTAAGTAATGTGGACATTGCTGACCCTTTTGTGATGTTTCACATCGATTTGTTGAATGAAATGAAATATTTCCACATTCCTTTGTGTTACTGCAGTGTCTGTAGAGGTGAGATCACACAGCCAGTAACACTTCATTCCTACAGTACATACAAATCAGGGAACTGCAACACATGCAAATGACACAGTTAAGAAAATGCAGAATATAGGTCACACATTCACTTGCACTGTGCTGTGTGTGAATTAAAAGTAGCAGCGCTGCATACTGATACATCATGGCTTCAGACTGAGCTTTTTGCACACAACAACCGGGACATTTAGCTAAGAACATAAGCACATTAATGTGGTTTGCATTAATGCCATTAAGGCCGCAGTACTCGTGTATCTCTCTCTCTGGGGGCTTATGGGGCTTAATTGTGGCCCATTCTGCACTATTGCGCTATACTTTGTGTTTCAGTGGGGCAGAGGACAGCTGAACACAGTAGTGGTCACAATCTGGACAACGTTATGGATCAGGGACACTGAGGCTTTGACGCCGCATATGTAGATTATGCAAACGTGGAATGGCGTGACCCGGTCTGTAATAGTCTTGTTGTTAGCGACACTGTGATGCATTAATGGAAAAGATGAAGATATCTGATGCCATTAAAGCTTAGATGTTGTATACAATCCTCATTAAAGAGGTCTTAATCATGCATGAAACCAGTGGTAATATGTTTCATAGAAGGTCTCATACATATTCATGCATACAGCAGAATTACAAATATAGAGTTAGGCTGGATATCAGAGGAAAACAGGCCTTTGATGCAGTTTCAGGAAAAAATGCAACTCTGCTTGTTTTTATTGAGTATTGGCAGCTGAAAATCTGCAGTGTGAGTTGATACTGTATTTAACGTGCAGTAAGTGGTTTTGCCTTCGAGGGCGAGTGCTCTGAAGTCTGTTCATGTTTAGTGCTGATTTATTATTGTCTAACGTTTGACAGCCTGTATCGTGAATATCAATTAATGATAGCTAATGCTGCGATGCTGGGTAGCTGTGAACCCTTAATTAGGTTTGAGGAGCTTTGGATGGATCACTGGTGTTTACATGTTGTCAGGTGTGATTTGTTGTGTCACGGCCTGTCCCGTTGTTGGGAGAGTGGCTCTGTAAACAGCAAAGCTAAAAAGTAGTAGATGAAAGTAAGAACAGGAACAAAGGAATCAAACTTATAAGCCACAAAAATACGGAAAATTGTCAATAGTGTTATTAATAGAAATAATACAAAAGTAGAGAAGATAAATAAAATGTTACTGTTCTATTGTCTGCACATTCACAAACCATCAGGGACTTATTTTGGATACACACTTTCTGTGCCTCCCTGCAGTGATTAATGGCCTCACCATGACCACAGCTATGAAAATTGTCTAGATCCACAAATTAGCCCCCCACCCCCACCATGAAACTATGAAGTGTTGTTATTTTTACCCTGGTTTTTGTCCAGATTAAACAGATAACACAGTGTGTTAATTAGCGAGCTTTAGACCCGCTGACGTGCCGATCCTGTTGAGCCTGGTTACCTTTTTCCTGCTGCTCAACATCTGCCCCATGTAAAGGCTACAGTCCTCAATGCAGGCGTCCCCGGTTCGTATTAATTATCTCATCTACAAGAAAGCAAATCAGTGTATTACTTAAAATGTAACTAGCTACTACAACAATAAACCAACTAGATCATTTAATCTTCTAGGTTACCAGTACAGTACGTATGGGTTGAGTTTTTCAAGTCCAAATGTCAGATGTTATTGCATTTGGCAAGACTAATACTCCATCACACCGAACACCACGGGAAGTCTATGAGCCTCACTGTGTATTTCACTGAGCACGTGGCGCTGCAAGGCACAGCTAGCTCTGCAACATGCACACAGTGACAGTGCTAACATGACGAGTGTTTAGAAGGGACGTTCACCATCACAGTCGGACAGTTCAGTTCAAACTGAATTTTTACCAGATGATGACGCTTGAAAAGATATCAGGGGTTAGAAGGAACATGCCTTTGTGTGCATGTGTGTGTATATATGTATGCAACTCACTCTGTTTTCCCTTCATTTCTGAAGCATGCATATTCACATCTTTTTGTGTCATTATAAATACAACAATTATAATGATAAAATAATAATTACTTTGGTAAAACAAAGATCTCCCTATATAAATATATGATAGTTACATAAGTGTTTATATTTGTTGGTTCCCTTTTAACTTTGAACACATGCCCCTCCAAAGGTCCTGCTCCTGAGCATCCTGAACATAAAGACAATTCTCTAATAGATAAGATGACAGAACAAACATCCAACAGAACTGAAAATATGTTGAGAATTTAATTTAACACACATGATAAATTGTAGATGACAAAAAGACTAGATGAAAACAATGATAACTCTTCTTGTTTAGTTTTAATTACTGTGTTCTGTCTGGTTTGCATCACATGTGGCAACACTTCAACAGTCCCTGAAATCTGGCATCTGTCAAATATCTTGCTGATTCTCACAGATAATCTAACTGTGTTTCGTTCGCTCACTTACAAATCACCAGGCTTCACACTGTTTCTCAGCCATAAAGTTGGTGTGTGCTGTTTTTAGTTCCCGCAGGCCTCCTTCCCTCCGTGTGCCTGTGAACAGTACTTTCCCCGTGGAGCAGATTAGAGGTCTTGTACGAGAGTTAAGTCCTGGTTAATTTAGATTTAAGACTGCAGTGAGGTAATGAGCTGCCTGCCAGGCTCTGTTCTGTAATCCAGTCAGTCAGACAGACTTCTTCCTCCTGTCAGCTGGACCCCCACACCCACCCAAACACACACACATATACACACGCAGGCATCCATACTGTAAATATATACACCCCCACCCATGCTACACACGGGCGGTGGCTGTGCCCTGCCCCAAAATGCCCATTGAACCCTGGAGGCTTTAATCCTCATGGTGAGCATAATAATAACAGGCAACTAACTGAATCCATACGCAGTAACCAATCTGTGTGTGTCTGTTTCTGTTGCCCTAAGCTGGCCTTACACTAAAAATATCAGGGGCTGTTATTTTGGGTGTATGCACAGTATGGGGACCATAATGTGCTGTGTGTGGGTGTATAATTATGTATTTCTGTTCCTGTTTGAAAGAAAAGTTGCAGCACATTACGACATAGGGCAGAGTTGGAGTAGCCATTTGAAGATAACTGTGTTTTTTATTTCACTAGTCTGCAGGGTTGATTGGCCTGTCCACGCCTCTCCTTCTGCCCAGCATAAACACAAACAAGAGGGATGATTTAGAAACTGCTTATTTTACAGATTTAAGTGTATTAAGTTGGCGTAAATACAGTTTGGAGTCTCTCACTAGTCACAACAGACAAACTTAGAGCAGCATATTCCTCTGCTCCCATAAGCCCTGACTACCAGAAGGTGACATTGTTTATTTATTAGACATGAATTGATTTATAACACCTCCCTGACACTGACTCTGCGTCTCTATTAGCATACAGCACCGACCTGATATGCATAAAACAGTGTCATTAGTCCTGCTGCACAGGAGGCCTCCCTGGATGCCTTCTTCTCTCTCAGCTGGTCTTTGTTGTGCGAGAGGTTACAATTTTTCATGGTAGTTAATTAGCATGAAATGAACTGATTAATTGGTTAAATCAAGTCGGAACCAGCTGTGCAGATCGACTGCTGCGCCCCTAAGATGCAGCAAACAATCAGGAGTAATGATTTGGATTTTCTGTGTTCATTAAACTGTCTGGTCTCTTTTCATTATTTTAGGAATTAGTTTAGCTTTTAATGAGCCAGTGCAGAACTAACAGACATGAAAGACCAGGGACTCAGACGCAGCCCCGAGTTGCATGTTGTATCCCATTCACCATTTGCTCGATCGGGTGCTGCATCTCCAAAGAAGCTCAGCTTCTTTTCTGCTAAATGAAACTATTAGATTAGTTTAGTTTAGCAGGATGCCTGTTGCATTGAAGAAGAAGCAGCTGCAGTAGAAAAGTGCAGTTTAATGATTAATTATGGTAATTAATTATCCCTAAATGATGCCAATCCTTAATTATCTTAAAAGTAATTATCCTTATATTGATACTTGAAAAATGGTTATCAAGCAGGAAGAGGGACGGGCACTTGATGGCCTTCTGTATGTCTTTAGAAATGAGAATAACTGTCAACCAAGAATACAGAAATGTCCCCGTGGCCTCCAGGTTAAAGTTGTTAATGTGCAGCAAATCCAGAGTTCGTTTTCACACATCTTTGCTGTCAAACTTTTAATAAAGCCATAAACTGCTGTAGAACTGCTGTAAAAAGGGGCCACTAAATGTCAGTGTGTAGTTGTGTAGTTTATTCAAAGCCTGTCATCTTTGGAGAGAAGTTAGGCCTAATTATTTTTGAGTTGAGCCACTACAGCATCCTGTAGTTTAGGCTAACGCACCCTTCAAGGAAGGTCGTCTTCTAAAATCTGAACTTACTTGAGGACTTGTATATTTCTTAACTCATGTCATAGCTTTGACACATATCACAGTGCTACGCTGCCTTTTTATGCTCGGTTCATCACGGTTGCATCTTTGCTGACAGCGTACTTGTGTGAAGCTTTAGTCTTTGGTCTTGTTTTTAACATTTAGCTTCATGACGGAAACAAAGGCCCAACAAATAATCTGAGCTGCTGCCACGAGCCGGCTGCACATGGGCTGTGTTGAATGACTCATCATTTGTTCGGGTCTGTTCGGGTGCCTTCCACTGTGAACCAGCAGGATGAAACAATTACCCCAGCAACAAAAGTTAATTGCCATGATAACAGAAGCTCTGCCCTCGGGTACTACCCAGAGAGAACCCCACCACCCGACCAACGCTATCATACACCGTGTCAAGGACACACTTTCCCAGCCTAAATACATCCAGTCATCTCGTCATAAAGCTGCTGAATCTCACCGAAATATGAAACTACTGTTCCCAACAAACGATCACGCATACTCTGTTGTTTTCTGGACTGGAACAGATTCAGACATAATTTGTTCCAGTGCTGAAATTTCTGCTAATGGACTCATGTTGAAGGAAAAAAAAAAAAACACAGCCGTGACACTCAAAGTGTGCATGTATAGGATTTATGAGGAGGAGGAAGGAGCACATATGTTTAACCATGTGTGCAGGGAAGTCCTTTGCTTAATTCAAAAGCCTGGCAATGTGGCCTCCTTTTCACCGTTTGCCTATGAGGCTTATTTGCCATGAGGAAGCGCTCAGTGTGGCAGAAGCCTTCATATCCTCTCTGCTCTTGTTTTTCCCTCCGCCGTCTTATTCATCCCTTTCTCACCCTCTGCTCTGCACTCCTTGTCCTTTCCAGGCAGCCTTTTGAGGTGAATATTATTCAGCAGCCACAGAGAAAAATCTTCTTAGTCCAGCAAAAACAAGATGAAATGCTAAGACGGGAGCTGTTGGCCAAATCAAGTCAAGTTGATCCTTTCTCTTTTTTCCAAGAAAAAAAAAAAAGCAGATTAGTTCCTCATTCAGAGCACATGTGTTTTCTCTGCACCAAGACAAATATATTGTCAGCTAAGATTTACGGACGACAGACCTTCACAACAACTTTTCACATATTTGCGTTTGTTGTTCGTCTCATTAACTCGTCACTGCGGTGTCAGAGACGCACAGTAGTTCCTTTTTTATTCATGAGCTGGTAGTGGGGAAGTGCTTTTGCATTTTTAATGATGTAGTATATAGGATACACAGGAGGGAAAATACCAGCAGGCTAAAACCATCAGAGGACTGGTGCAAAAGTGGGAAACTGCCCAAATGATCAGTCAGCTATAGATCATGTTGCAGGCCTTTTATAAAACTGCATAGTGGTTATAATCAATATTTTTTTATTGACATGGGACAGGGTCAGTTTGTGATGAATCCACAGAGAAATGTCACCTTAGTCAGCGTTTTAGCGTCTTTTAGCTCAACTATTTCATTTTTCCAGACCTACCTTTTGTATCACTGTCATCACTTTTTTTTGTTGTTTTGTTGTTGTTTTTTATCTGTGCAGGTGGAGGTGAAACTCCAATTAACTACTAAAATCTTGCTTATTAACATGTCACTTTAGTTTAAATTATTATCAATGTGTAAAATACTCTTTGCTATTGCCTCAGTTTGACCTTCAGTTCTTCCTGTTTTGCATTTTCCCTCAGTTTGATTCATCACGTTACTTTAATGTCACTGATTGTGACTTTCAGCGGGCTGACCTTTTTCAGATGATGCCATATCGCCTGCACCGCCTTCAACACAAACACAGTCACCCTGTGTTCTTTGCCTCTCCTCGTCTTTCTGCTCAGTCACACTTTTTTTTTTACAGCAGAAAATGTATCAAGAAAGATTTCAGCAAAAACAGGCCTCTGAACTTTCCTGTTGGTAGAAGCGGCTGTGATTTTAAGGAGCTATCATGTGCCTCGCTGTGCCATGTCCTGTCTTTGTCATGTGATCTAGAAAGAGAAAGAATCCGCCTCTCTCAGTAACAACATCACACACAAACATTTTTCCGCTGAAATTATCTCAGCTGCTCCATGGCGGTCTAGTAAAGCGCCTGAAGGTCCTTTATGCTTTTTTTTTTTTTTTACTGATCATCTCATGATGTGTTGATTGAGCAACGTGTTGGGTGTAAAGGAGTAGACGAGACGTCCTCTTTATTTCTGACTGCTTGAAGAGAACTGAAACCGTCAGCATCAGGCTCCAGGCACTTCATCCCTCTGGCCCAAACTGCTCCAGAAATAGGGCCTGTTTTTGTAAGAGGATCCAACACTGAGATGCAGCCACCAACCCCCTCCCTTGTCCCAGTGAAACTCTGGTGGTCTGCCGGGGTCTCTGAAGTGGAGACAAGTGTCTGTTATGTGATTACTGAGTCTGTTTAACTGATTAAGAGATGTAAGAAACACGCCGTAGTTATTCCTCATGGTTTTTGCATTTAGCGAAGCTCCTGCCCAAATTTAGAGGCAATGAACTTTTCACTCTGCTGTATCTGCCTCCTTGGTTTATCAGTGATTATTTTTTCATTTTCCACTGAGAAGGACAGGGTTATAACTCTAACATTATGTATTAAGAATAGTATTACGGTGACATTTGCATGAGGGTTATGTTGAAATGTTGCGTCTGTATCAGATCCGTCAAACGGGATTGCAGATTTTTATTTGGAGTCAGCTGTCCGGTTCGGATCCTGTGCTATATTTGAATGTATTTGAGGAACTTCGCATTCGGATGTGTTTGTGTTAATGACAAATGTGTTTCCTGTTTGATTTTGCAGTTCCTGTTTGTCTGTAGATGGAGGATATTTATTGCGTAACCACTTTCCAGCCTCCAGCATCTCGCTGTTGTTTTACTTGTCTCTGCTTGCAACATCCAAACATGAGATTGAGCCAAACCATCTCTATGTGATTCCGTGGTTTAAGCCACACGTCTCTGAGTTGGAAACAGTGGACAGGATGATTTGTGTTGCGATAGGATGTCTCTGCCGGTGAACTCGACAACAATTGTGCAGGAGGGAGTGATGGATATTTGACAGAGGGAGGGAGGTTGTAGCCATGGGAGTTGTTGGTGAGATTCATCTGTCAAACAAGCTTTAAAGGCTGTGGGATGATGTGATACTCACACTGTGCAGTCTATACTAAGACTTTCTATTATTGTTGCATGGAAGTAAACATCTGTAAGCAGCCATCACGTGTGAGACAAAGAAACTTGAAATGGAAATGAAAATATGTTGACATTCAGTTATTTGTGTTAAATTGTGGACATATGAACAGTTACAAAAATTCAACATGATTATTCTGCAAGAGTAAATAAGTTAAATTCAACCTAACCTATAATAAAAAGCATTAACTGGACACGATTGAGATGCAACAATGAACTGCAGCTGCTGTCTCATCACTGCTGAGTTATTTGAGGCCGTTTGCAGATGATGTCAGGAAAGGCTGAACCATGTGTTAGTGCAGTCCAGGGGGGATCTCTCAGGTGTCACACTGTCGTCCTCCTACAGAGAAGCGCATCGAAGGGGAGTGGGGGTGTGGGGGGGGGGTCACATGTTGGTATTTAAATGTTACTAGTGTCCTCAGGGCCTTGGAAACAAGTCCGAGGCAAACCTCAGATCAGCCTATTTACACATCTGCTTCCTCATTTTTTAAAAATCATTTATGCCATTTTTGTTGTCAACAGAATTGTGCTAAATTGCTTTCGGTTAAAAAACGACACTGTAATCTCATTTTTTCAATAGTCTAATAGAAAAATTCATCACACTTCACTGCTTCACTCCCTGTCACCTTCCATACCCTTTTCATACACACAGGCAAGTCCCCTGTTTATCAGTCTATGGTCTCAACAATTAAAGTTTTCTGAATTCCATTCAGTAATGGACTTAAACTGGGACTAATGGGCTTTAGTAGTTTGATAATCAATCATCTTGAATATTTTTCTAGAAAGAATCGGGGTGACATTGGGTTCCAGCTTTTGAAATTAAGGATTACTACTTTTGATGAATTAAAACTTTGAATATCTTAAGATTTTTTCTCAATGGTGGTAAGACAAATGAAGAAACTTGATATAATTTCAGATGTGAGGCTGCTGATGATTTTAAATGATCCATTGTTAATCATTAAGCAGCAAATAATACAAGTAGTTTAGCTCCATTACATTTTGTGAATTAGTTTGGTTCTTCTTCCAACTGTCTTTTTTTTCATGTCGTTATCAGGTGAGCTAATGCAGTTGTAATGGATTTGTAAAGCACTGGCAGTCCTTGGTTTGCTTTTCCCGGCCTTCGCACCTTCATCCTGCTAATGTGCCGGAGAGTTCAAGTCCCTGAGGTGTTGAGAGTGAAAATAAGAGAAGCATTTAGTCACTTCGCATGTTCTGCTGGTTAACGTCACCTCTGCCACTTCCACGACACCTCTGCACCTCTTGTCATGTGTTTCTCTACAGGGGCTATTTTAACGCCTTCAGGCATGTACGCTGCTACGGTTACAACAGTTGTCACAAGTAACGCATATGGCTCATTATGAACTTTGATCAACTTAAGCCGTATCTCTTCAAAGTGGTTGTTTTGTGATGTGATTTGTGATGTGATGAAGCCGCATGAGCCGTGTGTGTCTTTCTAGTGGTTCCTTTATGCTTCATTGCCGCCGTGTGCACGTGTGCGTAGCTTTTCATTTGCTTTTTCCTCCAGCTGGTGATACACTTACTGATCAAACACTCGTGTCTTAACACACTGTATCATTACCCAGCACATCACGCACACCCTTCTGCATTGATTCCTGTACACATTTCTTCATGTGCTATAATGATGCAGCTACACCGCAGTAAAGAGCAGGGTGGAAGGAGGGGAATTTACCAGGGGTGAGTTTTAGGTTGAGGTCTTGTTTATAGCTTTTAAAAATGGCAACCCGCGCTCTGCTCAGTATGCGCAAACTGTCAGATTCCTGCAGTGGCAGTGTGTGTGGTGGGAACTGCAGAGAGGTGTGGCTCCCCAAAGACCATGCAGCTAAACAGATAATTACACAGTAACTCTGTTTTTATTGGTTTTAATTTATTGACCACCAGCACATTTAACAGTATGCGGCGCAACAGTGCAGTGAAGCATCTGTGTGCATCGGCACGCTCCACCATTTAGAGAGACCCGATCCTGCCCACTTTCCACTTATTTTCTGTCCCATTAGCTTTCATGCCTCAGCTTGCTTTTCCCATGGAGGGCGTCTTTTGTTATTCTTTTTGAAAACCTATAACGTGATATACTGAGGTTGACATTTTGGATGAGGTCAGAACCTTTGATCAACTGTCTAGATAGTTTCTGAATCTTTTATCCAGCATCAGGTCTTAATATAGGACTGGATTTCCACATAACCACTCTTTTGCGTCTTCTTTAGCTAAGAAACATGAGACATGATGTTGAATGATGACAAAATTATCAGTATTTCTACTGTATTAGCTGCTAAATTGAGCTACATTGGCTGTCTACAGTGAATTAAACAGAGCAATGTTAACATGTACCGTCAATGTGTTTCTTTTCTTTCTCCAGTGAACAGAGTATCTGCCAGGCGCGGGCCTCTGTGATGGTCTACGATGATGCCAGTAAAAAGTGGGTGCCCATCAAGCCTGGGCAGCAGGGCTTCAGTCGCATCAACATCTACCACAACACTGCCAACAACACCTTCAGAGTGGTGGGCGTCAAACTGCAGGACCAGCAGGTGAGAGACGAAGTGATGGTGATGGGAAAACATTTTTAATGACTTTACTGCTCCATCAAATACATGTTCACACATCACAAATCTCCAAGATTTAATTTTGTGATGAAACATGACTCAGATCTTACCCCTCTGCTCATCTTACCCTCTTCACCATGTGATTTCCTACCCTTCCCATAATGACTTTTGAGGGCTCTTGTGTTGTCTCATGCACCTGATTCTTACAGCACGGTCACATTGTATTAGATGGATGTGAAAGCTCTTATTGACTTGAGAGCATCATCAAGACAGTTGTGTGATTACATAGTTGGTTGCGTGAGACTTAAAGTAATTACTCATTAGTCCTCTGATATCATATTGATCGATGGTTTTTGGCCGATGGACGACCCCGATGACCTAACACAAATGAGATACTGGAGTATTAGAAAAAAAAAACTAATTATAATCACATCTGGGATGTTGATGTAAATGCCGTTTGCAAGCTCATAATACCTCCGATATGACATGAAGGCAGCATTAGCAGTTGCACGATTGTAATGCACTGTGCATTCAGGAATAAGCAGACCCGACAAATCATGACATGTTACTGAGGGTCACCAGGCTTTTTCTTGTATCACATGGCCTCTTGCTGTTGCTTGTTACAGTATATTTTAGCTGGGATTTTTTGGGTTTCATTTTTATTGTAAAGCACTTTTTCACTTTTTTTTAAGGTACTATATTAATCAGGTTATTAACATAATTATATTATAGTCAAAGAGTTTTCCAGGTGAGACAAATTAACAGCTGAACCTTTACTTAAAATGTAAACTTTTTTCAGCTGAAACTATAATTCATTCATAATTCATTCAGGAGTTTGTCACTGCATCTACCTTTGTACTGGTGATTTCAGGAAATATAATTGTTGAATGTGCGATATGACAATCCTAGAGTAAACCTTGTCTCTTCTCTTTGATCGACTTGGTTTGACTCCAAAGCCATGACAGCTGAAAAACATCCAATTCAACATTTTATAATTATACACAAAAATAGAAATTGGTGGTATTATTGTACAGTAGCTTGGGTTTGACCCTGTTGTACGTTTATTGTACCAGTTCTGTTGAGATGCAGTGGAGCATCTGGTAAAATGTGGGGGAGAAAATGAGCAGGAATCTCCCTCCACTCCTCAAACACCAGCTGTTGATAAACACTGAGCTAAATCCTCGATCAACAGTTGTCTGTAGTGAACCCACATGTCTTCCCTTGTGATTATGCACATTATCAAATCTACATAAAAAATGTTAATCCAAGGATTTGTTTTCTCTTGTCCGTTGCAGGTTGTGATCAACTACTCTATAGTGAAAGGTCTGAAATACAATCAGGCCACTCCCACCTTCCATCAATGGCGTGACGCTCGCCAGGTCTATGGGCTGAACTTTGCCAGTAAGGAGGAGGCCACCACCTTCTCCAACGCCATGTTGTTCGCTCTCAACGTCCTCAGCTCACCTGACAGTGGAGGTAGGGACGAATACATCCCGTCATCATTTCAATCTGCTCTGTTAAAAAGTCACCCAACCGTTTCCCTGAAAGCATTGATTAATTGAGTTTGACTTCCTGTCAGGCTGAAAGAGTTATTCTGAGACATTTTCTGAATGTTTCGGTGAGTCACGTTGCACAGTTCATCTCCACAGAGAAAAAGGGGGGATTGTGGGTTTTTGAATCGGTAGCTTGAGTTGGAAACGTGCTGATGTTTTCCACTCAGAGCTTTAAATGGATTACAGTTCATATTACAACAGTGGTCGTCAGTTAGTCATCTGTGATACATTTAAATCGATTTATGCTCTCAAAAAACGCCAGGTAAGCACAGTCGAATAATCCATAATAAATAATGAATGTGACTACGTGGACACAGTTTAATGGGGATTTTCCCATGAAAACGTACTCTTTTTTTTCTCTGACTGTGAACTGTAACATCTACAGCCGAAACACACTGAATCTGAGTTATCAGACAACATTCAAGCAACAAATAATAATGTGCATTGTTGATGAAGCTATATGTTCACATATAGGAAGCGGTAATGTTTAATCCCTCTTGAGTTGAGCACTAAACTGAGCTGTACCACCCTCTGCTGGTTGAGAAGAGCTACTGCAGCTACACTCTGCTCACTAAACCAAACATCCATCCATCAGCTGTACTGCTTACCTGTGCAGGGTCACGGGGGGCTGGAGCCAGTCCCAGTCCTGACATCAGGCGAGGGTGGGGTTGCCAGTCTGTCACAGGGCCGACATATAGAGACGATCAATACACAATACTCACAGGCTCACACCTATCAGGATGTGAGGATCAGCTTCATGTTTATGGAAGCAGGAGAACCTGGACACACCCCACGCAGAAAGGGGGATTGAACGCAGAACAATCCAGTGTGCCAACTACTGCTCCTCTGTGCCAGCTCTAAACTAAGCAATAACATTATGATGGGTGATTCATTGCTGACTGGAAATGTGCTACATTATCCTCATTTGAGGGTTTGTTTTGGTATGCTCACCTTTACAGTCACCTCTGACTGGACAGATGATAGTCTAGAGACACAGTGGGGAGTGGGTGGAGGGGGAGGGAGGGAGGGAGGGAGAGGTTTGACATGCATCAAATGTCTGCAGCTGGAGTCAGACCAGGGATGTTGTGGTTACCTCATATGAACCTATTTAAAGCGTTGTTGTTGTTGCGTTATTTGCGACACAGTTATTTAGAATACCTCAGGGAAGAAGCAAGAAACATGGAGACATGTGGCTCAGCTCAGCGGTTTTATGGTTTTTCTTTTTTTTTCTCCACATGGATGTGAATATATTGTCACTGGGTTCCTGAAGTGTTGATTTGAAGTCTAACGCCATCACCTCACCTACTCCTCATTTACCAAATATCCTCTGACCAGCTCTGGTTACGAGCTACTTATAAGTCGTGTGTGAGAATATCTGTGAGTGTTTAACTACGGTGTCATCCCATCCTATCCTTGTGACTCTCCTATTGGTGGCTAAAATATCCCATATGGAGCCTTAATGTCGTACCCCACTGTGCTGCTCACATAGCAGTCCTCCTTTTTTTGGGTGCATTTGGATGTGGGATCATGGGCCTCATCATGCCAGGCAGAAGTCTCTCTCTTCATGGTAAACACTTTCTAACTCACTCTACAATGCTGTTTACGCTGTTTCTTGATGAAAGAAGTCTTGTTTACTCTCTAGTACACTGGGCACTATAGGAAAGTTTCTCACTATGTTGACTCCAGACATTTCACCTGGTGTCCTCAGACGGGTTTCTTCAGCCATCATCGTCCTCAGTAAGTGTTGTTGCTGTAGAGAAATGTGTCTACTGGCCATGCATGTTTGCCATCGTAACAGGCTGCTTGGCAAATGGAGGGAAGTTGGGCTTCAGTCGTTTCCTCACTATGAAAAAGATGCAGATAGATTCTACGAGATGCTTTGTTGCTATACTGTTTGTAAACCCACCCAGTCACCTATGGAAACAACATCAGAAACATCACATTGATATGATGTTAAGTCAATCAATTTCTGTCATGTTTAACCCAAAATCTTGAAAATTTTCAAAATTTCTCTATTCATTGATGCACAAATAAGCGGAGTTGCTGCGCTTTTTCTTTTACCTCGATTTTTGTAAACTGAGTGTCTGGATTTGGACTTTTGATTGAACAAAATAAGACATTTAAAGGCATCACATTGGACTCTGAGGAGACTTCATGTATGTTTCTTGACTTTTTATTTTGACATTTGAATGACTAAATGATTAACTAAAAAAAGATATTGGTGGATTGGTCAATAATGAAAATAATCACAAGTCACAACCATAAAACAGCTAAGCTGCTTCCTTCCACCCGCTCCAAACAGCAGGGCAGAGAACAGCATGACATGTCCAGGAAGACATTCATTTCTACCATTTTGGCCACTGGTTTTCAGTATATAAATAGTAGTGGCCTCCTTTAAGAAATAGTTTTATTTTTTGGAATGATTTATTGCACGCTTCTGCCAGGACAGGAGGACAGCCTGGAAATGTTTTGTAATGCTCAGCAACTATCTGCTTAGACTGAGAGACTAAAATGATGTGATGTGCATAACTAATAGCATTTTGTGCTGAATTTACTGAGACAGTTAATTGTACACAGGAACTCTCTGGTTTTAAAGGAAAACATCGGGCGATGATTCAGAAGTATGATTTCAGATGTGTAATTTTAAAGTGAAGGTTATGAATCGATTGTGCCCTTCTGTCTGTTTCACTGCTGCTGGTACAGAGGCTGATGTTTGTAATTAATTATCTTTTAATGTAGGGAAAGATTGGCAGTGTACAATTGGGACAATTGATTTTTTCTTTGATCACATTAAGAGAACTCACACACACACACACACACACACACACACACACACACACACACACAATCACACAATCACTTAACGCAGAACAGTCTCTTGAGCTCGGGATGAAAAGCCTACAAGTCTTATCAAGCCCTCTCATCCCCTGAGCTTCCTTTTCTTCCCTGACCTTCACCGTGGCAACCGCCAGAGCCCTATGCCATGCACCACGTTCGCAGTAGAAACACATACACATATGCATGGATACACATGCAAAACATGGAGTGACAATTGTCTCCTTCACATCTACCCTGTTACTGTCTGCAGGAGGAGCCTGCGGTTGTGTTTGACTGAATCCCTGCAGTCTAATCTGAGGGAATAGGCTACATAATGCAGTTGTTGGAAGGTGGAGCTGAAAGGCAGCAGGTGGCCACAGCATCTTAGTATTTTCAATTTATCTGTAGTTTCATATAAATGTAATGTCTCTGGAAGAAAACGTTGTCAGGTGGTATTTCTAATATCACATGTCAGCTTCCTCTGAGCGCCTGACTCTAGATCAGCAGTGCTGCTCCGAAATGCCTAATTAAGCCTGATCAAAGCAAACTGTTTATTACCACCGCATCCTATCTCTTTACAGAGAGAGATTGAGCGAGTTTCTTTGTGTTTAACCCTCCCGAATATTTGCTGAATTTAATCTGCAGCTTTGCCGGCAGAGCACATAATTACCATGAGCTAACAAGCAGAGTTCAGGCGAGTGCGGGGGAGCGAGGGAAACAAGACATCTTCAAGGCGCCGCTTCTTTACTCTGCAGCACAACAAAAGAAATCCACCAACTAGGTCAGCCTTGGCAGAGTAAACGGAAGTGTGTCATTATTGGCACATGAAACCAACTGTATCCACTCAGTGAAAGGAAACCAGGAGGATTAACACAACAGTGATCCCTCTTCCTCGACAGACATATGTATTGTATTATATTTGGGAAGGAAATGGCAGCAGTAAAATAATATTGTGGAGAGGCTTTCAAAATTACAACAGATAAGATCTTATTTCACTTTTATCGCTGCAATTTTCTGATTATTATAATGACAGTCTCCTGCAGAGCACTGATTCGTAAGAAAAGAAAATGGGGTTGATTGATTGAAGTTCAGTAGAATATAATTGCAAATAAATATTGAAGGTTTTAAGTTAAAGTGTTCCAGGCAAAAGCATGATGTATTATATGAAAGCTCTAATGCGACAGCTCAAGCTCATTCATACAAAATTGCAATGACTGTGAAAATACAAAGAACTGAAGTGAAAGCTCCACATTGAAGTTTTTTTTAGTATTTTTATTCTTAAAAAGTAGGGCACTGTAGTCAAATACAGGATCGTCACTTTCAGATGTTTAAACTGCGACCCTGCCTCACAGTGACAGCCCCTCTCCTCTCCTCCCCGCCGTGCCCGCCACCCCCATGCTCCAGACACAGCGAACAGAAATATCACCCGTGGGTGTTCTTGATGTCACAGTGGATGCAGAAGTTTAATGACTGGTATTCTGGTGATATGTGATAAGTGCTCCTCCTGATGCTCCCTGTTAATAGCTACCCCAGAATTAGTGAGTGATGTGGAGGGTGGGGGGGGGGGGGTTATCTAGTTGCTAAACTAAGCTCTGAGATGGTCATGTGACTTGATTATTTAACATTGAGCACCAGCTGATAACCTGTAGCTTGTGTGGAGGTAATGATAAGTACACACTATTAAGCATTAGTTAAATATGAACATAATACTGATTTCCTCATTTATAAATATATATATAGCATGAATATTCATAAGTAAATACAGTTAGTGCTTATCAATGACAAGTAAAACATTTTCAAGTGTGTACTTATTATAAAGTGTTACACGTTGTTTTACTGTTTACACTGTGACCTCATCACTGATACATTATCTTTGATCAAAAGGGTTTGAAAGCTCAGACCACACCCACATATTTATATACTCAATAAATCCATCAGCACATGTTTCAATGTGTTTTGTTTAGAAGCTAATTTATATTTGCAAAATGTGTTTTTTTTTCCTGTGATCTTCTCGGTGCTACTGTTTGTTTCAGTCTCTCAGGTTCTTGTCCTGCTGTGGTTTACAGTGGAGATTCCTGTGGTTGGCAACATGTTGAGCAAATTACATTATAAACAGCTTGTTGGCTCTCGGGGGCAAAGTCACAGAACCTCACATGATGCCTGCTGCTGTGTGTTCATTCAGTAAACACAGCTTCTCTTCCTGTGCTTAGTACTGGCACGGTTTGGTTTAAGTTTATTAGAATTTTTAGGACTTGTTTGTAGATGTAGATGTATGTGAGATTAATGGTGCTGCACATACAGATTTCAGATTAAAAAACATAACAAAGAAAATTTCAATGTTTGTTTTTCTTGGTTAGGTCTTCTCTGAGTATTATGGGAAGCTATTTAGAAAACAAAACTAAAGTTTTAACAGTGTGGGGTGATTCATGGCAGCAGAAATGTGGCATAAAAATGGAGGAACGTAACATGAGAAAATGAAGAAAAGCAGATTCTTCAGACATCAGGAGCTGATTGTTTTAGTGAAGGAGGATGATGTAAGAAGAGGGAGAACAGGAACGTAGGAAACAAAGGGAGAAGATTAAAGTGGAGAAGCAAGGTCAGAGGTCACGGACGATGAACAAAGACAGTTCGAGGAAGACAGATGCACTGAAGATTATTAATTTATTTATTGATCTATGAGTTTTGCTTTGGTGTGGCTGATCTTTCCTTTCTCCTTCCTTTCGTTGTGTCTTCTAGGCCCCGTCGTCCAGCGCCAAAATGGGCCCTCCTCAGAGGAGAATGAGGCACAGAGGAGGTACTGTATGATCTGCTCTGCTTTATAAAAGACCACATACACAAAAATAGCACATTTGAAATTGACAAATCCAACACATGTTGTTGTACCAAACACTTGAAACCACAAAGATAATCCAGTCCGTGTGAGTTTATACACAACAGTCAATCAATTACTCATTTATAAGTGATCAATAAGCCATATCAGGCTTTGGCTACGCACACAATATGTGTAAGATGAGACTGGCAATACAAAATAAAGCATCATGATCATCTTTGCTGCTAATATCTTCTCATATGTCTGGTTCCGTAGCATCATGCCACCTGGAAACCTCCTCATAGCTTCACTTAAGGACACTGCAGCCTTCAGTGTTCTGGTCTGTTTAGCACTGATAATAGTGTTAAACACACACACACACACAGAGACAGTCCAAATACACAATGGGTTTAATATGCGAAAGCACAGTGATGAAAAGCTGCAGGTTTTACAAGCGGTGACATCCTTGCGGTCCATAGGATGATGGAGCAACATCAGATGCAGGCGCACAAGGAGAGGGAGCGACGGACGTCAGGATCAGGTGAGGCTTACACAAACACGCCCACACCCAGCTATATAAACACACACTTGTGTCCGACACTCTCTCTTACACACACACACACACACACACATACACACGCTACTCCGGAGAGCAGTGTGACTCGAAGGCTGCGTAGAAATTGCTCCTATAGCCGCGCAAACACTTTAGACAAAACGATCGACACAAAAAACCTCGCAACACATTCCAGCTGTCAGTAAACAGCCGTCCCCGGTGAGCAGATGGATATTTGCTGGGTTTGTTGTCTTTTCTCTCATGAGGGGCGTTATCAGTGTTGGGTCAGGCAAAGCACACTTTACTCTGCCAAAGCAAACAGCTGATTTTATCATTAATAAATACCAGAGATTCCAAACCCCGATACAGCAGGTAAACAGGTTTCCCCAGTGTTGTCTGTGTTAGTGTTTCCCGCTTTAGTTTCAACCACGACTCCCCAGTCTGTACGCCCTTGTGCTTTTTTATCCATGCACACATATAAATGTTCAAGTCTGCCCCGTAAGTACACACACAGACTTAAACATCCCCCTTTGTCCCTGCTGTCATTGGCGATATCAGTACCCCCGTCCCCCCCTCCGTCCCCCGTCCCTGCAACATGCTCTACTGCCATCTCTCTCCTCCAGCTACCGTTGGGGGGAAATGCCATATGCTTTCTGATCATGGCTCAGTCATGTTGCATTCTGCTGCTTGTTCTTTTTTATGATATTTTTGATTATTTCTTATTTGCTATAAGCTTCTGTTTTTTGGATTGCTCCTGATTTTCTCATCTTTTTTACTTGCTTGGTTGCTCAGTTGGTTGCTTTTCATTCTTCTCACGTTTTTCTCTTTTCTGTTTTCCTTTGTTTGTTGCCCTCCTTCGTCCTCCTCTTCGTCTGCATCTCCTCCTCCTCCTCCTCTCTCTCTCTCTCCTCTCTCTCTCTCTGTCTTTCTCTCTCTGCCCGTCACAGTCGTTTCCACTCTCCAATATAAAGTCTCCACCCCTCCCATCCACCCAGACACTCCTCCTGAGTACAGACAGTACAGAGCTAGCACACTGCCACCCTCCTACGTCCGCGTGGCCTCCTCTCCTCCCTCCTCCTCCGCCTCCTCCTCTCCCTCTCAGGAGAAGGAGGTGGGGGCAGCTAGGGACAAGGCCCAGCTCTCCTCCCAGCTCTCCACCTCGCTCGCCTCAGCCTTTTCCCCAGTCCAGGCAGGAGTGACCACCCAGGGCCGACAGGTCCGTCAGATCCCCTTGTCTCCTCCCACAGCCGCCCGCCACCTACACCTTCAACAACAACAACAACAACAACTACAGCATCAACAACAAGACATCATACTCCCCCCCAAACACGGCACCTGGTCCGCTTCACATTTACAGCAAATGCAGCAAATGTACGCCCAGTTGCCCCCCTCCTCCTCCCCTCCAGTCATGATGGCCATGCCTGTGAAGCAGGTTTTGCCCCCACAGCCCGTCCTCCCTGTGGCCCACCCCCTCCCGCCCCTGAACGCTAGGATGAAGCCCCCTCCTCTCGACCCGGGCGCCATGACGGGCCCTCACCAGTACCCCCAGCATCAACCCCACCCTCACTCCAACGGCCAGCCAGACGACTCCTACTCTCCCCACTCTCAGCACCTTCCACTCACCCCTCAGCTGTGCGAGGCCGTCCCCCTGCCCCCCTGGTAGGTCACGCAGCCCCAGGCCCCCCCGCCCCTCCCGGCCACCACCCCCAGTACCCATCCACCTTCCACCCTCAGCAGCATCAGCAGCATCAGCAGCAGGTGTACCACCAGCAGGCCCAGCCCCTCACCACCACCTCCTCCTCCTCCTCCTCACCCCCCTCTTACACTGCAATGTCTGACGGGGGCTCGCCCAAGAAGACCCCCTCCCCCGTCCCCCAGCAGGCCCCCATGGTCAACTGCAGTAAGTATTAGGAGGAGAGAGGAGGACGTAGTCTCTTAGTAGTGGGATGCTGAATGTGTAGGCTAGAGCGTGTGTGCGAATGTGTGTGTGTGTGTGTGTGTGTAGAGGGGGTCATATGCATTCACTCTAAGAAATGTACCCTACCCAAAACAAATAAACCAGGATAAGAAAAACACACATCTTTGCTTCACCCTGTTACACCCATAGGGCAGGACAGTTATGGTTGATTGTTATGAGTCATATGGCATCGTGTAATTCAAAGCAAAATCAAATGAAAAACAGTGACAAACTCATTCTCTTTACAAAGCCTCACAGTTCACAATGCAGCAGGACAGAGGGCTTTCACTTGTCATAGTAGGAAAAACACAGGTACTATTAATAACTACTAATGAGCCAGGGCTGCACAATTTTAGAGAAAAAACTTAGCAATTTTTTGTGTGGTATATGAAATACAACATGGGTAACAGCCAAAATAATTCCTTACAACTGTTGTTGCTCTTCTGTGTTTCTCTCCTGCTCCTCGCTCGTGCTCAGATTCTGGGGGCGCGGTTAGCTTTGGTTGTTTGATAGACTGATCAGGAGCAATCATGATTGGTTGTTTTGCCGTGCATGTACATCCTGCATGTCTCTTGCTGTATGCTCACACTGTGATGACAATGTTGAAACAACATATTTTGCAGCCCCACAGTGTGACAATGAACCGCCCTGCACAGTATCAGGACTGAAGCAGTTAGATGGAATTCAGACGTTGTACAAATGGTATTTAAACCTGTCATTTTTCAATCATGACATGTCAAAATGTCCTCCTGACCTGAAAATACAAGCAGTGCGAGCAAGGAATTCCTAGGACCAAATAGTTAAATATTCTTGCTGCCAAGTTTTTCCAGTTCAACAGGTGTCTAGTCTGTGAAAACACTGATACAAAAAGCTGTTGAAACAAGCAGGGAGCAGTGATGGCTGCAGTGCATGGCTGCTCACTAGGGAAGATGCAGACATTTTCAGTCTAAAACTAGAAATAAAAATCAAAGGATTTTAAAAATAGATATTAAATTTGGTGACTTTATTAGATTTCACGCTAACTTGTCCAAACCAGTCCTTCAGGATTTGTTATTATGTAAAATATGATCAAAGCTGTATATTAAGTTTAATCTGTGAAAACAACATCAAATTAAATCATCATGGTTCTGAAGCATTTTTACCATTGAGGTTACAAGGGGTAGTTGTTTTAAAAGTTTCTCATGATGCTGCAGTCAAGGATTTTTTACTGTCACTTTCCCAAACAAGCTACACCACACGAACAGATAGGATCTTATGCACGCTGCGGCAGTGTTGCTTTTAACAGTCTTGGCTGTTTCCTACATGCAGTTATCGAACTACTCTGCCAAATTGCCATTAGATGATACTGCTTAAAGAAAATATGAATAGCTGCACAGGGAAATTTTCAAATGCAACAGTGATGCATAACATATTTCAAATGAGATCCAGGTATCATTTTAAACCATTTTATTTAAAAGAAGAAACCAGTTTCCCCACTTGACAGTTTAACAAAGAACCAATGTCTTTCTCCCAATGAGCAAATCTCCAGATGCTTCTCCAGCCAGTGGTCAGCTGCTTGTGTGTTTGTTACACAATGAGAATCCTGAGATATTCAGTCAATCTTCCAAAGGGGGACAAAGATCAATAAACTGATACAACCATTAACTTATCTATAATTGTACCCCTCCCAGGCCCCCCTGTCTCTGCAGGTCACCCAGCCATGCTCTCTGTGGCGCCTCCTCCAGCTGCCGTTCCAGCGCCCATGGCTGGTCCTCCAGCCCCACCACCACCACCAGGTCCACCCCCTCCCATGGCAGTGCCCCCACCCATGCCCCCTCCACTGCCCACTGGTGGAGGGCCTCCTGGGGGCCCGCCTGGGATCCAGCACCAACCCTCAGGGCTGGCTGCAGCGTTGGCTGGAGCCAAACTACGTAAAGTGCATAGGGTGAGCCTCCTTGGTTGAACCTCAGGTCGAACCTAGATCCGGTCCTTCTGGTTTTATTTCGTCAGTATTTAATTACTCAAGCCATGTTGTGTTGTTGTATCCTATTAGAGACAAAGAGTTCTCTCAGTGCAGAGAGACACAGAGCTGTTCACTAAAACTCATTTTGTTCCTCAGGATGAGAGCAGTCCACCTGGGTCTGGTGGCAAAAGTGACTCCAACCGGTCTAGTGGTGGCAGTGGTGGTGGTGGGGAGGGACTGATGCAGGAGATGAATGCCTTACTAGCTCGCAGGTTAACAGCTAAACACACACACGCTTCACTTTTGTCCTACTCGTGCAAACAACATTTTCTTCCTGGTTCTGTTTGCCTTGCAGTAAATGTCTATTGAAAAGTAAGCTCTTGTGCTAGTGTTACATCCTGGTAACAATCTCTCTCATTAAATATTTTTATGTGTCTCGCTTTTTGCTCACATCCTCGTTCCACGTTCGGACAGACGGAAAGCTTCGGAGAAACCTGATGAGGTAGGTTGGTCTGCCTCAAAACAACAGTTTGATATTTTGTGGAAAAACACATTCATTTATAAAAGATAATATTTATCTTAGCGGCAGCTTAACAGTTGTGTGATCATCTCTCTTGCTGCAGGATGACTCCGGTGGTCGGGGGTCAGGTCAGCAGAACTCAACAGGTAAAGACCACTCTTCTTCCCACATGGTTGCGTAACACAGTTTGTGCATTATAATCCTGCATATTTTGGCCTACTGTTGCCAAGTTGTTTAATTTCAGGTCATTGACTCTCTCTTCCTCTCTAGATGCTGTGAAGAAGCCATGGGAGCGATCCAACTCTGCAGAAAAGTCCTCACTGGTGTCCAGGTCTGCAGATAAGAGGAGGAGGAGGGGGGGGTGAAGGGAGTGTGACCTGAATATGAAACAGATGTGAAACTGGAAGTAACAAAGGGGATTTCAGAGCAGATTTCACAATAAATCTAATCGTTTGCACTACAGACACTATGAAAATGAAACAGAAATGAAATATTGATAATGGAACAGTGCGCCGCTCTTAAATTATGCAGTCAAATAACATCCTCTTTGTGTTGCAGAGTGAGACCCATCGGCAGCACTAGTGAATCAGACACAGAGTTTGACAGGATGAAACAGGTTGGCATCATTCTCCGCCGTTTTATGGGTTTTGTAGACTTTTGGGTGATTTTACACACCAGACACTCACCAGCAGATCTTTTCCTGCAGGAAATTTTGGATGAAGTTGTACGTGAGTTGCATAAGGTGAAGGACGAAATCATTAATGGTAAGCAGTGTCGTTTTTAAACAGTTCATTGCATTTGCATGTTTAATCTTTAATTGTTTCCACTAGTTTTTACAGCTGACTGAATCTATTTGTATTCATTCTAACACTACAAAGCTAACCCAGAACTTTGATATAAGCAGAGTTAGAAGTTAGAGTGTAAAGCCCTTTTGCTGCAGAAAACCTCCTTCTCACATGCTGTCATCTCTCTTTCTTTTTTTTTTTGCAGCCATCAGACAAGAAATCGGCAGAATCAGTACATCCTAATCCCATCTGAGCAACAGTAGGAGGAGAGCGAGAGGAGGAGCTGGAGGAGGATGGACATGCAGATGCACAGACATGAGGACCAAGGAATGTTCTCTCAATGTTTCTGTGATGATGCAAGTTGCAGAGATGTTGTGCCAACATTTGAGTCTGCTGGACAGCAAAAAAATGGAAGTTAAAAAAACTGAGATGAGAGAGAAGGGATTATTAATAAAGAAGGGCAGAAGAGATGGATGGATTGATAGAGAATGATTAAAGGACTGCTGAACTTAACAGGAGGATGAAAAAGAAGCTGAAAAATGAATTGAGGGATGGACGGACATTCATGCTGAGTGTGGTGTTGTGGTCCTCTCTGTGCACCTATAGACTCAGTCAGCCCAGTGTTGCAACTCTTTGTTCTCTGTTCAGTCATAAGAAGAAAATATTTTTGTTTTCTAAGTTTTTACTGTTTTATTATTTAAAAACTGTGGTGATAATGATGATGCTGTTGATGACAATTAGTATTTTATTGATATTATAGAAGGAGAAAGGAATCTTGCACACCATTTATGTCAGCCTTTTATATTTTCTATTATTATTTCTTGTTTAGTTCATCCCTAACTATTTGACAATAACAAGCACAATATGGGCAACATGGTGCTGCAGACTCACCTGCCCTCAACTGGCATATTTAAAAAAAGAAAAAAAAGAAGAAAAAAAAGCTTTTTATGACCTTGTTCATACTGGTGTTGTGTGTCTAACCTTTTCTCTCCAGAGATAATGGAAAACATGTTAATGTTTGAACAACAATTAGCCACCTAAATTACCTCTTTGCTCCACTGTCAAAGCATAACGCATTACGAACAAGCAAAAACATTCTTTGGAGGTCATATAATCAAATAACACACTCTTACTCTACAACTCCAGTGTGACTGAGGTACACTTTGCGTCTACCTGTTCAGATGTGTGAGATCATTGAAACTTGGGGATCATTCACTAAACAGGCCGATAACTGTAAATGTGCCACCTGGTTTTACCTTGATATAAAACAATGTAGTACTCTCTATTAGTCATCCTATGCTTTGTGAACCTACCAAGTATGCATGAAACCCCCCCATCTCTATGAATTAGTTTTACATTTGGTTTGAAAAAAATAATAAAATTGAAAAAAATAACAAACGGTGGTACATTTATTATAGTGGTTTGTTTCCATGAAGATTCCCCCCCCGTCGAGATACAAGATGTTGAACTTGATGATGATGATGGTAGCAATGTGAAAAAAAATAAATAAAGGGGGTTGCTCTGGCAATATGCAAAATATACCTAGATAAGAATGTGCAGAAAGTGAATGGTAGGCCTATGTGATGGTAGATAAATGTGTCTTTGCAGGAAAGGGTTTGGTGGATTATATGGGATGTTGCATTCTATCCACTCTGTCTGCTCTCAACTACGTTATGATTTAAAAGCTGGAAGTAAATTCATCCAAACAAAAAACAACACACGTGTCAACCATCTACACAATATCCTGCTTTGTGTGTGTGTGTCTGTGTTTTGGGTGTGAGAAGGTACATTATAATTTATGTTTAAATAAAAAGAAAACGGTCACATCTTATGAAGAGAAGACAGAAAGGAAATGACAAACCAACCACAAACTCATATTCTTTATAGTTGCATCTTTTTATAAAGATCCTTTACTATTATTTAAATAGAAACAACAAAGATTATAGTTTTCATGACACAAATTAATTTGTATTTACACTGTGTTGACTAAACAACAAACATCTTTCAATATATTAGCCCTTCACAAATTATAAAATCAGCAAAGCAGGAGCTGTTTTTAATTTATAAGTAAGAAGTGTTGATTTATTGCTAATATACTTTCACTTGTGACTGCTGTTTTTGTTTGTTTGTTTGTTTTCTTCGTGGTGGTGGTGGGGGGGGGCTGTTTTCTCATGTTTGGACCCTGTTTTTCCCCCTCGTTCATTTTATGTATAATTTTGTATTTTGTGCTGGATGCATCATCTATTCAGGCAGCATGGGAAAAAAAAAGTTTGAGACACTTGTTTGCTTGTCAGAAGTTTCCTGCTTCAGTTGCTGGCGGCAAAGCACACAAGAAGATAAATACAAGAAAACATAGGATCAAAGAGTTAGACTGGAACATAACAAGAGCCTCAGCAACATAGAGTATTAGAGTAGTTCATTCAGCAGCACCGGCAGTCTAAAAAACCCTGCAAACTCATCAAACTTGATTTTTTTTTCTGAAATAACTACTTTTTTTCTTTGTACATTGTTTCTGTTATTTTTTTAAATCTATTCCCTGTAGAAATAACCAAACCATTAGCAGAAGGATGGAGCTGAGAATGAGCAGAACAGAGCATCACTGAAGAAAAGGCTCTTTCTACTGAAAGGTACATTTCAGCACTCATTTTTCATTCAGCACTGCTCTGACGGATGGATGAGAATTTATATTGGGCAATCTGTGAGGCATTGTGCGTGTTGATTCACAGGCAGGAAAGTAATATCTGACAGTGCTGCAAAAACTCATGAGAATGCATGAGACCCCAAGAAATGAAGATGTTAATATAACACTATCATCGCAGGTCTCAGTGTCTGCTGGGTGCAAAACAATGTTGTTGTCATCACTGTCCCCACTGCAGATTATTTGTTTATTGCAGGAATATTAACACACAAAAATAATAATAATAACGGGATAAGGAACCATCTAGCTGTACATGTTAAATGTATATTTCCATAAACTGTGTGCAACTGAAAATGTGTACATTCATTTCCCAGATAGATACTAAACAAAGTGTCCATACAGAGACAAAACGTTTAAACTGGAAAATAGTTTATAGGAGTCCATTGACTTTTAACAATTTAAATTCACAATGCAGATTAATGCGGAGGAAAATCAGTCAAATTTATTCCTGTTTGCTTATCTTGTACTCCCGCTTGATTCTGGCATAGGGACCGATGCTGTCATCGAACACAAAGTCCCATAATACCCGGGTCCAGGAAGTGTGTTGAGGCAGGGAGTCATAATACTCTGCTGCGATTTGCTTGACCTGTAAACAACAACCAAATGGAAAAATACGTAAATTTACTGAAAAACAAGAGATTATAGAAGATTAAGAATGAAAACAAGAAATATGTACATCCATGTAAATTTTGTACATGATATCTACTATTGAAAGATCCAACTACTCTTTGTATTCCAGTAATTAAAGTGTCATTTAAAAATAAGCATATATCTTATATTAGAGTAGAAAAACATTTTCTTAAATTTAAGATTGCAATATTGCCAAATAGAGCCAAATGAACTCAAACGTAAGAGTTTCCAAACAAACTGGATTAGTTCCATTAGTCATTGGCAGCTGTGTCGCAAGACAGGTAGATCTCTTTGAATCTATTCATGCTCCAGCAGCGCTAGAGAGGCACCTGTTAATCAGTTACAAAACCTGTCTTTCATCTGATAAATATTTGCAGTTGATAGAAAAAAATGTGACGTTTGCTTTTATCATTTTGTTTAGGTTCTGCAACACAGGAGAGGTCAGTCTTATCTACCGACGCCTGGAGGAGTTGTAAGTGTTGTAAATGTCCTCATTCCCTCCCAGTACAGTAGGATAGAAAATACAACCGCAGTCCAGAGATACTGAGAATGTAAAATGTAGTCATTTGTATCAAAGTCTCACCTGAGGTAGTTTACTGCCAGGTATGCTGGGAAAGTCGTGGTGCTCCATATGATACCCGACATTGAAGGTGATCAGGTTCAGTGGTCCATAGTAAGAATATGTCTCATGTCCCTTCAGGAACATGTAGTGCTCAGCTATGAAATGTCCAGAGATAGGATGCAGTCCCATGCACAGAATAGATCCTGCAATGAGGTAAACAATGGGCTTAAGCCCCCATAGATAGTAAATAATTAAATCTACTGTGAGCTGAACTACTGCGTTCTGGACCTCCAGTAGACCCACTGGTTTAGGGTTGACCACCAAAGGGCGCAGGGCGTAGAAGAACGGCTGCAGGAACAGCCACACCACCTTCCTGGCCGGAGTGCAGAAGAACCATCCCTCCAAATCTGTGGGGATGTCGACATCCAGCTGGTCGCCGCCCAGATACCGATGGTGGTCGATGTGGTACTTCTTGAAAGAAGCGGAGTAGGGTAGCCCGATGGGCAGGTTGGCCCACATGGCAAACCATCGGTTCCACTTTGCCAGCTTGTTGCCAAAGGCCACGTTGTGAGAGATGTCATGAATAGCCAGAGTCAGGGAGTGGTTGATGCAGCCTCCAAAGGCGTAAGCCCAGAAGAAGATCCACTTCCAGGAGAGGTCATGGACCAGGTAGCACGCCAGGAGCTGGGTTAGGACCATGCCTGATACCACCCACTTCAGATTGGGGTCTGGACCCATCAGAGACTTTATCTCTGGATATTTGGCTGAGGAGAGAGAAAGAGAGATGTAGCAAAGGAATAAAATATATCATGGTCAAACAATGAGTAGATCATAGAAAGGGAAGAACAAAAGGAAACAATTATGCAGAGAGTTAACAACCAGAAATGAGTAAAGAGAAGATCTTTTTTTTTAAATAACTTTGTAGGATATAAAGAGAACATCAGTCGTGAATCCAAAAGAGAGGGACATTTACCAAAACTAATTAACTATCATTATCAAACATTTGATCTCATACATGTCACTGTGTCATACATGTGACCTGATACTAACGTCTGAGCCCTTCTCCTGGGAAGAGCCTGCTGACAGAAGTATCTCTAATTGGCAGAGGTGTTGTTTTGCTGAGGGACATGAAACTCAGGGAGAGACAGAAGGAGTGATTCAAATGCGTACACAGCTACATAAAGAGCCAGGGATTTATCCTAAGACGTTTAAAACATAATCTACTCTTTACAACATACATGTTGGGATTTGTTACCTTGACCACACCTTGTAGCTAACTATTTCACATCCATCCAAAATCCAGGCTGAGTGCTGCGGCGATGTATCCCATCATGCATCACCAGGTAATGGCACATGCAAATAGGGCTTGCAACTTTGCTTTCAGCGTACCTGTGTAATACCCCTATGCAAACTGGCCTTAACTGAAGGTTAAAGGCACCAGAGCCTGCTGGATTCAGTGACAGTGATATCGTTTTACCGACTACACCCGTTTTATTCAGTTAAAGTTTAGCCAAGAAGAATTTGCCACTGCTTCTCCAAGGTCACTCATTTTAAAGAAATACTTAATTGACACACTGTTTCAACATTATTTGGTGTTATTGTGTTGTTGTTTTTTTCAAATCTATTTAAAAGTGTCTATAATGTGTCAGTTATTCCTGTTATTTGCAGTCATGGTTGTAGGCAATGCATTTCTCAGGGCTGGTGTTGTAGCCCACCCACAGGGCGTAACGTTAAATCAATAACCAGACATCATAAAAATTAGTTGTTTCAGTTACGGTCTACTATGTCCCAGAGGCAACAAGTAATTATTTGGCTCTCGCTATACAGTTTCAGCCTTAGGCTTCAACTAAAAACGACCTCAGACTCAGCAGCACACCATGAGTCAAAGTGACAAATCAGGATTTGTTCAGAGATATCATTATATATTTGTGAAATATGATCGATCACCACACACTGTCACAAATATCAGTCATTTCTGTGTTCTGTGCACTCTGATTTCCTTTGAACATGGAGAGTAATATGAAGTAAAATATGAGAGTTGAACCTACACCTACAGACCAAAGACTCACTGACCAACAAGGTGTTCAATTCATAAAAACATTTTTAAATCAAAATAACCAGCAAGTTGATTAGAGAGGAAGTGAGGCACAGTGACCTCTGACATTCACATCCCTCTGTGTTTCCCTTAGGGCTGGGCAGAGGATAATTAAAACTAAACGTTTTAATAATTCAAGCTGGGTGGTGTCAAACGACCCATCACCCTCTGGATGCTTCTTTCACACCAGAGCAATCAGGCGACAAAACCGAGATCAAATGTACATCAACAGGATCAGCACTCGTTTAGATGAGTGTTTTCACTCTAACTACACGATCAATCTTAAAATCAAACATGCTGGCGATACAGATTTATCACATCCTTGAAAAAAAAATGGAATATGTGAAAGATCATAGAGTGAATACACAGTTTAGATATCCTCTTGCATTAATTTATAAATTATGGCAGATGTGGTTTCAGGTGGTTTAGTGAATGAGGATTATTCTCTCAGGGTTCCTCCCAGATCCCCTAACAAAGCCTCCCTTCACACTTGACGCATAGCATTGTACCCGTGTTTGTCAAAAGCCAGGACTGTGTCTCGTTACCTAGCAAGCCCAGAGGCATTGTCAACTGCACCTGCCATAAATACAGGTCATAGGGACAGATGATGGGAGGGAAATTGGTTCACACAAAAAGGAACAGGGTTAATGCGTTGTGTGACTTTCTTCGAGCACAGTTAGCCTATCTACAGGTTCAGATCAAGATAGAGGCTGAAACATGGCATTCCTTTTATAGCTATCTGCGTATCATCACTTCAATATCATGAGTTGACTGTGACATGGCTGAAGTGAGTTTGTCACATGTCTGCTCTTCGTATCTACACTCCCTCTTTCTAAGAATAGATTATATTTTCTTGCAAATGAAAAATGAAAATATTGTAGATAGTGTAGCCACAAAGTCTGAGTCATCTCATCTGTGACAGGCTGCAATATTATGTGACACTCCTAAAGGTAATATGCTGGGGGGGAGGTGTGTGTGTGAAAAAGTTAAAAGATTAAGTTGTTTCTCTTTTAACTTTGACATCCATGTGCAGGAATAACAATAAAATAACATATTTAATCTATTAACCTTAAAGATTTATGGCTTTCAAATAATATTTCTACTTGTATTAAATAGACAAACAAATGAAATAAGAAGTGCCTGCTTCTTCGTTTCATATGTAAGTGAATTACAACAAAATATGTTAGCCTACTTAAGGGGGGTGGGGGAGAGTTGAGTTTCAACTCTTGCCCTGCATCCATTGTGGACATAGTTTGTTAAGCAACAGCTAGTAAACAGGTTTGACCGGCTACCATCTTCGGAAAAAGCGCACGCTTTTAACTTATTCTAGGACAAACTAACCAGACGTATCACTCAGCAGTAGACTATAGCTCAATTTTGTTTCCTGTGATTTCTTACCTAATATTTCTTTTCTCCTTGAAGTGTGCGGCTGGTCATTGTAGACCCATTCAAAGTCTCCTCTTCCACCTGTCTTCCCCATGACTTTCCTCGCTGTGTCTCCGGCGACTGGCTCAGTGGCGTTATGTGTGTCATCAAAGCTTCACAGTATCGGGGCACACCCTCTAACACAGGTTGCGGGATGAAGGTGTAAGGTGTGACAAACAAGCCCCACCCCCTCGAGCATGGGGCGTGACAAAAACAGTTGCTCACCTGTTCAGTGTGTGCTCTCCATCTTGCCAGAAACTGCATCCTAAGCAGAGATGCCTCTATATTCACTGTGTAAAACATGAACATCAGTGATGTTATTGATAGTAAAAACCAAGGCAGAACTGTAATATGATACCATTCTTAATAACCAAAAACAGTGTCTTGTCCCTATGACCATCATCTATAGGCCTATTTACAGACATTGTGTGTTTGCATAAACATAAGTTTACTGTCCTCATTTATTATTGTGGTTAAGCAAAATGTCAGTCCATTTTTGATGTTGGTGATATTTAACAGTATGAAAATATTTTCCAGAAACAATTCTTGACAGTTTAAGAATAGACATTTTAATCATGAATAAAACGTATTCTCTTATTGTCATATGTCAACAACAACAATTACATTCATGGCACTAATAAACAAGCTGATTTTTTTTTTTTTGATTAGAGTCAGGTGTAGTGGTTGGTTTTCATTTGGGATATTGGGACTTTCTTTTGAATTGAATAGTCGGCTTTTTCATTATATATATACATATAATGATAACATATACATTTGTTTGTCCTTATGATGCATTTTAATGTTTAAAATTCAAATTTCAGCTGTTTAGACTTTTTAGCCCAAATCACGCGAGACTTCACAACTGGAGCATTGTGGCGACGAGATTACACTTGGGTAGAGAGTTGTTGTCGGAGAGAGGGAGGAGGAAGGCTCAGAGTAGACAGGGGGGGAAAGCTAGAGTGGGAATAAATAGCACATAAAGTAGGAGGAAATCAACAAACATCAGCATGGCGTCGGGGGACACCCTGTACATCGAAACGGATGGGTCAGAAATGCCAGCCGAGATCGTGGAGCTGCACGAAATAGAAGTAGAGACAATCGAGACCACAGTAGTTGGAGACGACGGAGAGCACCAGCCGATGATCGCCTTACAGCCTCTTGACTCGGATGATCCGAACTCGATTCACCCGCACCAGGAGGTGATTTTGGTACAAACAAGAGAGGAGGTGGTGGGCGAGGACGACTCTGAACTGCACACGGATGACGGGTTCGAGGACCAGATCCTCATCCCGGTGCCCGCCGTGGAGGAGGACTATATCGAACAGACTCTGGTTACTGTGGCCGGGAAAAGCTCGTCGACAGGCCGGATGAAGAAGGCTGGAAGCGGAAAGAAAGCTGGCAAAAAGAGCTACCTGAGCGGGGGGGAAATGGGCCGAAAATGGGAACAGAAGCAGGTCCAGATAAAGACTTTGGAGGGGGAGTTTTCAGTCACTATGTGGGCATCGGGTAAGTTCAGAGTCCGGAGTGAATTCCTCCAAGCTGGCCCCTTGCTTTGTTCTCAGCGTGTGTGCCGTGCGACGGGGCCGAGCTGGGGCCTCATCCTCCAGTAAAGTAGGAACTATTCCCCAACTCGGAGCCACTTAAACCCCCATTTGAAATGTTTTTGTTTTTATGGGAAGCCATGTTTTATGTGTCGATGGGCGCCGCCATATTTCCCCGGTCTAGAAAGTATGGCGGCCCGAAAAAATGGCGTTTATTTGGCCGACGAAGATGGCGGCGAGAGTGGGAGCGAGTGCAGCTGGCTCCGCTAGGCCGCTGTGGCGCAGTTCAGTTCAACTGTAACAGTGGTGCCTTCAGGAACCGCTCATAATTTACATTTCCGAGTCTTTAAACGCACCGCAAGAGTTGGTTCATAAGTGTAGAAAGTGAAATCAAACAAGCGAATTGGTTTAAAAGCACTCATTGCTAGTGCGCCGTGTAACAGATAAAGATAACATGGTTTATTTAAAAATCATTTAACGTTATGGTCCTAAATGTTTTTATTCCGGATTTCTAAAAACATATAAATTATTTAAACAGTAATAACAAAGGCTGCTTTTGATTTACTTTTGTCATTTTCCGTTTTTGGATATTTCTTACTTTAATTTATGTATATACCGAGACGTGGTTATGTTTGTAAACATGGCAGCATGATATGTCTATTTAGCCTCATGAACTAAATGCATGAGGCAGTGTGGGAAACATTGAACATTTATTACTCATTAAATATGGAAACGTTATGATTTACTCTATTTCTATGTTTAACTTTTCTGTTTATATACAGACTTGAAAAAAAGTTAACTGCCTTTTGTAGAAGGTGTGCTGCAAGTTTATAGGGGATACTGTAGAGAGTGTGTGGCTGATTTTTTTTATTTTTAATTGTAATATATTAGAAACAGTGCAGGGTGACTGGGGCTACTATTGTGTGATAAACCCATGATAAGCTTTGGCCCTAAATCCTTCTATTCAGTTTTTTATTTTTATTTTCCCCTGTTCTGGTACTGATCTGCACCTCTCATTCAGATGATAAAAAGGACATCGACCACGAGGAGCAAATCACAGGAGAAAACTCACCTCCAGATTATTCAGAATACATGACAGGGAAGAAACTTCCTCCAGGAGGCATCCCAGGCATCGACCTATCAGATCCCAAACAGCTGGCAGAGTTCGCACGGTACGTGGTAATATTTCTGTGTTCACCCAAGCCAAATCATGACCACAATTAATACGTGATTAAAAACTAGGGTAAAAAACACATTTCATATGGGAAAAATCTTCGCTTTCTTCATGTGAGATACAGTATTGATCATAAAATGACCATTTTTTTCATGATGAAAGAATGTTTGTCTTATTCAGCTGGGCAAGTGGACAGTTGCGTCATCTCAGTGTCCTCAGTGACATGAACTATTATATTTCTTTTGCAGAATGAAGCCAAGAAAAGTAAAAGAAGACGATGCACCAAGGACGATAGCGTGCCCACACAAAGTGAGTGCAGTGTTGTTTATCACACCATATATACAGTAGTGTTAAAGACAAAGATAGATTTTATGTGATAATTACTGAGAACATGCAGATAGTCTCATCATTGACATACAAAACACTCATCCTTCTACACAAGTGAAAATGTCCCAAGTGGTTTGCTTGATCTTGTTGCTCCAACTCTCTCAGGGATGTACCAAGATGTTCAGGGACAACTCAGCAATGAGGAAGCATTTGCATACCCACGGGCCTCGTGTGCACGTCTGTGCCGAGTGTGGCAAAGCCTTTGTGGAGAGCTCAAAACTCAAGAGGCATCAACTCGTACACACTGGAGAGAAACCTTTCCAGGTGAGTCATGTCATTCCTTCTTATGTAATGTGTGGATATGCACATTTATGCAATTATGCAAACTTCGCTATTACAATCTCAAATACCTTTAAGCTATATTTATATATAGATAGTGTGGACGTTTATATTTGTAGAGAGCAGTTATGCAAACTGTTCTTGCTGTCTGAAATAACTGCCGTAGAAAAAATGATCTCAGTTCATCTGTGAGCTGAGCTGAGACTCACTGCAATATTAACTCTATTAACTCTCTCTCTCTTCCTCAGTGCACATTTGAGGGCTGTGGCAAGCGGTTCTCTCTGGACTTTAATCTGCGCACACATGTGCGTATTCACACTGGAGACCGCCCATATGTGTGCCCCTTTGATGGCTGCAACAAAAAATTTGCCCAGTCAACCAACCTGAAGTCTCACATCCTCACACATGCCAAAGCCAAAAACAACCAGTGAACCGGCCCTGACCCAGGGTTACAGCAGAAACGACGTGCACATACACAGAGGATCTGACCTGCGTCTCCGCTCCTTGACAGACAAACTAATGTCCCGTGGCCTGCTTTGTTGTGAGATAAGAAGTCCCCTTTGTATCGTCCCTAGATAACGATTTAAACAGAGAAGTTACCTTTTCTCTAAACTTTTTTTATATACATCTGGAGGGTTTGAACAATGAACTCGTGAGAACCCCACCTCCCTCAGGCCTCCTACCCAACTTTAGCGCTACCTGGATGGAACAATTAATGGTTTCTTCTTGTGAAGATGTTAATTCATGGATCTGCACCTAAAAACTTATTTATACCTTGACACAACCAGTTAAAAACTTTTTGCAATGTAAGTCAAATTTGCATCAATCCTCAGCAATGAAACCTTTTCAATTTTGTACTTCTCCCTGAGTGTGCATATTGTACACTGTTTGACATAAGCTCTGTGGTAATGTGTGTAGTAAGATTGTCCCTGTAGCTCTTCTTGAAGAGATTTCGCTGTTTGTTTTACCTCCCCCCTTTCCCTTCATGCGAGTGTGTTTCACGGGCGGATCGGGTGGTCTTTGCATATTTTCATTTTGTACAACACAATATCAAAATCGTGTAGATAATAGCCATGTAATTTTCAATAGTGATCACTGATTAAAAACGTTTTTTTTCCCCTTGCACTACCACAAAAACTGTCATTTGTCCTGTCGCAGTTATTCAACCCTTGTGTACATATCACTTGTGCTTTTTAATAATCAGCTATTTAACAGGCATTGCAATTGGTAAATGGTATGATAATGAACCTCAAGTCACAACCAGCTCTCATTTATGCCCAGTAAGAATGTAACATTTTCAAGGCCCATTACTATTCTCCACAGTAACCTTAATATATTACATGCGTATAACAATGAAAGTTGTGTTTTAAATGTAGATTTCTAGAGTCTCATATTTGCAGTTAACGTTGATGTGATCACCAGTATTCAAAGTAGCAGAACAGTTTGAGATATTTCTCAATTTCTGTTTTGTTTAAAATGGAAAAACGAACAAGGAAGTGAAACAAATCCTGGTTGTTTAATATTTCAGGCCATTGCTTGTACATTACATTTTGAAACTTGACCACAGACAACAGTAGAAACTGGAGGCGATGTAAGTTTGCAATGCAAATTAAAGGTTTCCCTTCATTGTGATCTGATAAAGAGATGTTTTGTACAACATGGTCGTCAGGCATCTGGTACAAAAACTGCAGCATCCAGATCGGTTTTCACACACACACACAAGGCTCAAGATTATCCTGAACAATCAAAAAGGACCATTTCCAAATAAAAGTCCAGCTTTAATAAATTCACAATTTATACAGCACAGGCAGTTCTATTTCATTTCTACTGACTTGTTATCCTCACATTAAAACACATCTTATTTCAGCATAAACATGGCAAAAAAAATTCTAAAAGAATAAAAATAAAAAGTGCAACAATAGAGGTGGGTAGAGCTGCTGAATCATTTTAACCCACTTGTTACAGTGCAGTTTGGTTAATTCATAACTGTAAAGCAAACAGCAACAAACCAAACTAAAAATCAAGTTTTAAAATAACCTGTTATTTATGTGTATTATAAAGTATGAACCAGTTAGACTGCAAATAGTGTGATGTTTTTAGAATTGCATGCAAATCTATTTGTTATTAATGAAATGATATTTGTGTCTCGCTCATCCCTGAAGAGTAGTACGACAAAACACACAGTATTACACATTATGGGCCTATCAATCTCAACTACAAACCAAAAATGTCTAGTTATATCTGAAGGTCCCTTGACCTAATATATAACACTGTCTTAATATAAAAAAATATATTGACATAAGCCTAAGTATCTAAAAGAAGATTGGTGTGTATTTCAGCATTACTGTATCTGGACTTATTTAAATTTTATGCATAGCGACCAGTAGATCGTAACGCCCCATTTCTGTGTGTCTAGTGGCATGAATATAAAGCATGAGATTTGTGTAAACATCCAGCTGCTTGCAAGTTTGTTTCAGAGATTCAGAGAAAATCTGGGTCAGTGAAAATGCACTCAACAGCAAAAAACAGGCAACTGCAGTGTAGCATTAAAAATCCCAAACTACAACCATTCCTGACCTAAAAAATATTCAAGACATGGCTTTGATCTTTTTGAGGACAATGAAATATTCTGATATAGAATTTGTGTATCCTAAAATGGACAGAAGCATGAATGATAACAGATTAAAAAAACAAAACGATTTTCAACCTTAAAGTTTCAACCGCAAAAAATCAGAAGAGAAAAACAAAGAGGCATAAATCCAAAGTGTAGGCATAGTTTCACTCCGATACACCATCCAGTCTTTGGCATGAGGTACCTGGTCTAGAGTTTGGATTACCTGCTCTCATGAACTGCAGGTGTTTACTCAGCTAGCAGTGCAGAGAGTAGTTCAGGGTAGTTTGGTGTCCCCCAGCCTGTGACAGGGTCCCACGATGGTGCAGCACAGAAACCTTTCCCCTGAACCTGCTCATCCAGACAGCCCAGGTGACAGCCTTCAGTTACCTGGAAACAGGAAAACATAACATTTAGACACCGGATCATGACCGCAAACAGCACAGCAACAGAGTTTCCGATGGCACGCCTCACTGAATGTGCAAATTTGCTGCTTCATTTAGTTACTGTAGCGTTGCTGTCTTTCTCATACAAATTTGCAACAATACTCAAGAAACAGTTTACTTACACAGTTTCAACCCTTGGGTTCGAATTTTGCATACAAACGCATGAAACTTCTTTACAAAAAAGCAACTAAATACAAATACAAAAAAAAAAACAACAAAAAAAAGAGCAGTAACTGAAAAAATATTCTTCACTCCAGTGTCAGCTAGACTCACATCAAAAAGTGCCTGCCCCTTGAGCTTGTAGAGGCGAGGGTTGAGGAAGCCGAGGGCAGGCAGGCCCTTCAGCAGCCGGTGGTCATTGATGAGAGACAGCATACCTCCAACCACAGGGGTTGATGCCTGGTGGGGGGAGGGGGGCAATCAACAATCCAGAGATGTGATGATGTATAATGATTGTATTGCATTTCTTGCATCAATATGTATAAGTAGAGCTGGTTTAGCTTTGAGCTTATGGGACATATGGGAGATTTATGTGCCTTACCGAGGTCCCAGACACCCAGGGGACAGGCACTCTGTTGATGACCACCCAGTAATTATCAGACAGGGCGGCCATGTCTGGGTAGGCCCTGCCGCTGACGTTGTAGTACGACTGAGGGGGAAGGGTTGCCGCTACAGTCTTCAGATACGCCTCCACTGCGCTGACCTGTGGGAGCACAAAACAATATAACAATATAAATGATCATGTCTGTGACAACTGAACACTGAATGAGCTGATGATCTAATATCATTGTTACCTGGTAGTCAGGCATCTTGAAGACATTGCTGAAACCTCCTCCGCTGATGTAATCTGTGACCTCATATGTGACCTTATATGGGTTCTTGAACGACGTTCCTCCAACTGTAGTAACATATGGGCTGGAAACAAGACAGCCACAGATGTTTCGTGCTTTTCTGAAAAATATTCTACAATATTCTTGTATTGTACATTAGCCCCATCACTGTCTCTGTAGATCCCTGTGTCACCTGTGTAATAATAACACATGTGTACAGCTAAGACCAGAAACTGGTATATTTTTGGATGGAGTTGATATTTTTACCTTGAGGCTGGGAAACTTGGCCTGAAGGAGTTTTGGTCTTTACCCATATGTTTACAACCAGCACCACTGTCACCTGAACATGAGACAAAATCACAGAGATTAAAAAAAATATACAACAAGTGATCACACAGGTTTTCTTACTGTCAACCTTAACTGAGGAGCTGTTGTAAGTTATGGAGAGAAAATATGTAAAAAGTATATATAGGTCTTTCCAAAGCCGTGCTGGTTGTTTTATTATAAATCACTGGTTGTGTTTTCATGTTTCAAGTGAGATAATAACATTTTTCATGTTTCAAGTGAGATAATAACATTAAATATTGGAACAGTCGGCTGACACGACGCCAGAGACTGAGACTGTTTTGTTTTTTTGGGAGGGGGGTTTCAGCTCTCTCTCTTAGGCCATAGCTTAGAGTTCCCCATTTGTTGAATTACTGAAATGTCCAGTACCACTGAAAACAGGAATTTGTTTAAAGCAGAAGCTCTCAGTGAGAGTGTGGTATGTCATAAGACTGATTAAATGTCACACAAAAATGTGATTGTTACTTTGAATCGAAGGCTTTGTCAGCGACTGTCAGCCGTGTCTTGTTGGCATCATTTCACCTGGCTGTTGTCTCTGAATGTTTTTGGATGTCTCTGTGCTACAGGTGCACATTGCTGACCTGAGGCAAAGAGCAATGAGATGCCCCTGACGCCGGCCTTCATGAACTCTGTGTTGATGCGCTGCATGTAGGCAGCGGACAGGCTGTCCTCATCATCACCGTAGCTGATTGTGTGAACCGAGGGCAGGTCGGTCATGTTGCTGAGGAGAAGCATCCACTGGAGGAAAGGCTCCTGGGTCTCATGACGGCCTGAGGGGAAAAATGAGGAAATGTGAGTGTGTATGTGTGTTTTTATACGGCTTAAATGTGACAGTGAGACATAACTACACTTATTTTTAGCAAATGCAACAGTTATTTGGTCAGAAGATGGGGCACATGCACACACAGCTCAGCCTTCATTTTCCTCGACAAACCTGGGTTGGTGAAGACCCAAGTGGAGATGTTTGCCCCTGTGCTCATGATGTACTCTATGTCCAGACTGGCCTCGATACCGGCCTTTCCTCCTCCCTGGGTGCCTACGACTCGATCCACCTGAGAATGATGCTGGAAGCTGCCGCCGAACATGCTCATGAACTCAGCCAGGTCTGCTGGGTGATAGTACTGCTCCAAGAACTAACAAGAGAGGACAGGTAACTAAGGTGAGAATGAACACTCCCTACATTTAGCGTTTTATTATGAGCTCATTAATAGAGATCCGCACCTGAGCCACAGCCTGGCTGTTGTTCTGCGCGGTTCCCACATCAGCTGCTGTCATGTTATAGCGGGTCCTCAGGATGGCAGGAGTCACTCCCAGGTGCACTCCTCCTTTAGACTGCTTTGGCTCTTTACTGAGGTCTTGCCCTTTGGGAGGGAGGCGATGAAGCCCTCCAACTGGGGTATAAACAAAAAGAAGACACATCAGTACCCATCCACTTACATGAACCTTTAATTACAGATCCTCTTCTGAATAAATACATGACAAATGACAGATAAACATTTTATAATAAAAGAATGTATGCTCACCTAAGTTAAGGTGCTGGTGAACGTCATCATGAACAGAGTACGGCGCTGAGGACCTCACTATAGATTGTTTGTCTCTGATGTAACGGTTGAACCTGCTTCCTGGGAGCAACGTCTCTGCAACCCTTCACACACAAAACAAAGAAAGACAATCACATCCCGTGTACAATGTGGACAAATCCACTCCTTCACCATAAACATAACTAATGTGCTTTTTGTACAGGTAAGTGACCTTTATTCCAACCGCTCCTAAACATTGTTAACAGTGGTCGGTGTTTTGGGTAAAGTGTACGCTATAGGCTTGGCCTGGATATATCAAATTACAGAAGCTATGTTTGATTTAAACCAATAACCACAGAAAGAGGAACCACCTCACATGACAAGAGCAACGACATGATTTACACACAGCAGGAGCAGCTGAAGCACAAGAAAGTACTGTTTTGTGTCGTAACTGTGTCAGGAGCAACTGAAACTTCTCGTTAGGTAAGCACTAAGCAGGGAAAAAAATGTTGCCAAACAAGATATGCTTACTCTGCAGTCATGGTGCACTGTAAAAAATCCTCAGTGCAAACAGTCTGGCAGTTTGTAATCCCATGACTCTGCAGCCAGTGACGCACCACCTTGTGGGTCAGTTTGGACGGACGCACCAGGGAGGCCACTTCCTCCAGGGTCAGGTATTTTCCTGTGGAGGAGAAGAAGAACAGGCCTCTGTCACCTTCTGATGCAAACCTCAGGTTATCATGTGTTTTTTTTTTGTAAGGAGGGAGGGGGAGGTTGTCTGAGGTCATCCAGCGGTAACCGGTTCATGTCCTACCATACTGTGCTGAGTCAGGGTCTGACACCAGTCTGAGTTTTTCCTCCAGCAGATGAACATTTTGCTGCTTCAGGGCAAAGGTCAGCACCAGCTCCTCTGTAGGATCGACCCGGCCTTTATGAGTCCAGTCCTCTGGTATCCTGGGGGAAGAAGGAAAAAAACATGTCATGACCTAAGAAATCTGTCACGTGACCCAACGGTTAATAATAACCACCTTTTGTCTCTATAGCTTCTGTTATGCACAGCAGTTGACTAACCTGTTGAATTGATACCCGACCATCACTTTGTTCTGAGTCTGCAGATAATCAAACACTGCACTAGACACTAGCTTGGAACATTTTGATCACAGTTTAGTTAATGTACTTGCCAAAATGTGAGTCATTGACCTTTACAATTACAACAACAACTACACATTTCCAAGAACTTCTAATCTTAACTAAACCTTCACCCTTGAGTGAACTTGAAAGCTTCCTCCTTTCATACACACCTATACTGCACATTTGCAGATCTGTCTGTATCTATAAAGACTCATTAACTATTGACTTAATACATCATACGGTGTTTTATACAAAGTTAGGTGGAGGTGTGTTATAGTTAGACATGTTTGCTCACAAGACATCCTGGTCGTACTCCAGATATCCACCCAGGACCAACGAGCTGAGCAACAAGGGGACGGAGAAGGTCAGGCTGACGGGAGGAGAAAAACAACAACAAAACATTACAGAACAATGTTACAAGAGCACAGCTTCGATATGCACATGAATGTAGCCGGAAATATTCAAAACACGTCTTTTGGCTGCTCAGTTTGTTACTTCAGGGTTATGAGTAAACAAAGTGTCCATGTGACTTAGCAGGTCACATTAAACGCATTTCTAAACACACACACATACACAGAGATAACACGGTTAGCCGGTTTAGCGCTTACAACAGCAAACATGTTTTATTTTATGTCATTAATAACACAACCTGAAGACTTTAACCTGTCGTGTTAGCAGCAGCTCTCTGTCTCGCTCTCTCTCTCTTTTTTTTTATCTAGGTCACCATAACCGGCGAAAACAAAACACAACGTGCTCTACTACATTAGCGGCGCTGACGTCAGAAAGAGTTAACGTTAACCGGTTTGTTTTCTGGCTTCGTTCATAATAAACGATACAACTTATAAGTTATTTATAAGCACTCACAGCCCGTTCATCGTGTCCTGCCGCTGTCACAGTGAACTGTTGTGTCCGGTGGGCGGGGCCTAAAGACGCAGCGGTCACATGACGCGCGCTCACGTGATCATTTTTCACAACATCCCATTAACGGCGGCGTTAGATGGAGAGTATGGGAGGTTAATATAATACATCCATGGGTTTATCACTCGCAACATGTTTATCCACCCTTTTCCTGTTTCCTCTTCAACCGTGCATAATATTCTTGTCTTTGCAGTGTAGATACACCAAAAGGGAGGACGATCAGCTACTGTGAGGTCCACATGGCTCATATATAAACATGATTTGTGACATTTAGTATTCATTTCAAGCAATAAATGTGATCCACATGGACTCTGTTCATTCCCGCAGGTGAGTAACGTTAGGTTAGATCGTTTTTATGTACAGACCAAGACACACATTAAACACTGTAATAAAAAGAAAAAATAAATAATGGGGATTTATCCAATCTATGCAATCTTCTTCTTCTGACTCTTAAATATAATAACTAAGTTTGTTTGAAATCTGCACTTGTTTCTCTAAATGTGCAATATACACAAATAAACCACTTTACAAAATTAAAAATGGTTTATTAAAAGAATAGTTACAACTGACTCTTAAATCTTAAACAAAAAGTATTTACAAATACAGCAACACAATTCTGTTTTTGACAGCATGGCCACAGTGACAATTCATCTTCATACATTGCATCACTGTTTGTTTCACAGCGACGTGATCAAATTCTGACCATTCATATCAAAACACATGAATTTCTCCACTTTTTACATTTGATAGACATATATTGCATTGATTTGCTTGTGTAATGAATTAAAAGTACAGGTACAAAGCAACACCCATTTGAATCCATCTTTTCTTTGCTTTTTTTTTTACAATGATACGACATGTCGGCTGCAATTGCGATCAGTTGTTGTCTGAGAAGTAAAAATCCTCTTCCTCTCCACTGTCAGACATCTCTGCATCATTTCCTGGGAACATCTCCCAAACAACAAAGGTGTCATTTTCTGGTGAAAAGGGAAAGAAAAGGATCATGTAAAGCAACATGACTCATGTTACAAGTAAATGCAGCAACAACTGCTTCCAGTTACAGTCTTCAAAATACGATCTATTAGTCTCTAAAATCATTAAAGCGAAGATCCCCACTAAACATCTAAACCATAAGCAAATGCAAGAATCACAGACTTTAATTGAATTTGATGTTGGGTATATGCAGGATTGTACTTTTACATGGCTGCGACACTAGTAAACTCATGACCAGCAGATTCTATGGCAAACCTACCCGTGTTACCACATCTCCTCATCGTTTGTTTCGCTGATGGTGTAGGTGTAAATCTCTGTGAGAAACAGAACACAGAATGGCTTTGTTTTCCAGTTCAAAACAATAATCAATTTGCTTCAAGGTGATAAGAATCTCAGACATGAACCTTTAATGAATCAATACCTTTGCAGGAGGAGCCTGTTTGTGAACCTTAAACTGATTTTTTTTCATCCTCTTCTGGAGCTGATAGACGTACTTGTCGTCATTTTTCCTTAAAAAAAAAAATACAGAAAAAAGGGGAAGTTAGTTATTGTATTTCTATCAACTCTTAACAAGTCATAATACAATGCATTTACCGATCTGGAGAGCCCAGCATGCCGGGAGTGACGTGCAGACACTGAGGGGTCTTCATCTCCGGGAAAATCTTCGACCTTGGGGTCAGGGGCTCCAGGTCCGACATTGCAACATCTTGGTTCTCACTCAGACACATGGAGGGGACCTGTCCACCAAGGACAGACACAGTGAGCCACCCGTCTTTTATTGTATCATAATCATTAGATGTCCTTATTATACCAGGAAGAGACCAACCTCAAAGCGTTTATTCTGCATGGCCGCAGAGCTGAAAACGTCATCAACGTTTTCTCTGGGCATGGCCTCCATGAACTGACGCACCTGCTCCTTCCTCTTTAAGGTTCCCACTCGGGCAGATATCACAGGAAGATCTGTAACTACACACAGATTCATAGCTCATCAAATGTTTCCTCTCTTTTGCAAAAACATTCAGATAATTTGTTTTTAAAGAGCAACTCCAAACCTACTCTCATTCATTTTTGTATTCATCTATTCTAAAGGCTTCTATTTTAATCATTAGTAAAGATTTCATGATTCCAGCACCTACATTTTTGGGGATGAGTATATTTCTAGTCTTGTTAATCCTTTTAGATTGTTGAACAAATCAACTTCAGACTGGCGTTATTTCATAGACCAAGAACTTCGTGGATGATGGAGACAATAACAAGTCATCGAAAGGAAACTTATTGTTGGTTTCAATTCTAAAATCTTCTTTTTGAAATATCTACAGGAGGAAATTGCATTAGAGAGTTCAACATACTATAGCACCACAGAAACAACTCTTCTCTTAAGTTTACATGCTGATCAGAAACATGGTTTAAGTATGTCTTCAGGCCATAGTAGCTGCTGCATATCCAGACAGACAGGTAGTCTTCTCTTCACCCAAAATGGTGATTTTCCTCTACCTGGATTTTTTGGTGCCTCCACCTTCTCCTTCCTGGGCATCTTGGCTCCCTTAGCAGGGCTCTGTGAGGGTCCCTGGGATGTGTACTGGTTGCGGCATTCCTCTGAAGTACGTGTTCCCACATTCACTGCAACCTTCTCCCAGTAACCCACCATATGTTTAGGATTGCAGGACACAGCTCTGGAAAACAAATGCGCACACAGATACGTCAGAGAACTATAAGGTTATGATTTTAGAAATGTGTTAGAGTGATGTTGCATGAACACAAAACTTACTCTTGTAGCCTTAGGAGCTCTGCCTCAGTCCACTCATCTTCACCCGTGCTGCTTTTCTTTGCTTTTTGACTCTTACTGGATCTCGACGTCTTAGACAAAGGCTTCGTTGGAGGTGAAACATTTTTACATTTGCTCTGTTTGCCTTTCGGTGCTCTGGTTCTCGTCCTTTGTTTCTTCTCACTTCTCTGAGAGTTATCTGATGACTGACTGGATGGAGACACGCGGCTTGGCTGTGACTTGTTGCGTGCTCCCTGCCTCTTCTTCCTTTTATTCACAATCTCCTCACCTGATGATTCTTCCTGTTGTGTTGATGTTTCGTCATTGCTAGCCAGAGATTCTGGAGATGTTGTAGCAGTCCGTCTGCGTTGTCTCTCTGAAGGCCTGTTGGTGTCATATGTCTGTTTCTTTGACCTCTGTGTTGACGTTTTCTGAGGCTTTTGAGGGACGGTGTCCACATACAAAGTTCTTTCCATAGGTGGACTCCTTTTACTGGACCTTGTCCTGCCAGAGGACTCTTCAGGACTGCTTGTTGTCTCCATGGCAGGTTCAACTGGGTAAGAAGACTTCTCCTTATTGTTAACTTTGGCTGCTTTGTGTCGGCGGGGTGGGGGCTTCACCTTCCTCACTGGCACGGACACCTCTTCTTCGCTGGCTGATCCACTTTTCTTTCTGCCTGGAAACACAGGACAGTTTGTTTACCTACAATACACAACTTAACCTACACAGCACTAAACCATCAGTAAACACCTCAGTTACCTTTACTTTCAGCACAGGGCAGGAATGCACGGGCGGGTTTCTGTGATTTCCTTGCAGATACCCTTGGGGTGTCGTCCTGTGAGACATCAAACATGGCAACATTGATCACAAATATCAATTAATCGTTTATATTTTGAATCCTGTCACCAACAGATATGAAACAATATGCCTCAGGCTCTGCCCATCGTTGGTGCAGAGGCAGATAATCATTTACACGTTGAATTATATGAGGTGGTGAACATTAGGTGCTTACAGGTGCACAGATGGAGCTGTCATAACATTCATGGATGGTCACATTCATCTGTGCATCTAGAATTACTCTTCCTCCTTTCCAATACTCCAGTGGTGGTTTGATGAGGCGACCACTTCTAGAGACTTTTGCAGACGAGGAAGACAAAACAGGAGGACAGGAAACGGCTGGAGAAGAGAAGAAAATTAATTTGCAAAGGAACTAAATATAGAAATAATCAGCGCAACTGATTGGATCAACAAAATCATGAAGCAAAAGTAATTGTTGTTCTTTACAAAGACACGTCTAGGCCGTATGCTTACGTGGCTTGAACGTTTTTTGCCTCTGCTTCTTCACTGAAACATTGATGGTGGATGCCTCAGGGTTGGTCTTGGTCGTGGTGGCTCTCCCATCACTGGTCCTCTCTGTTTTTCTGCTGCGGTTTCTATTGTAAAACAAACAACAACAAAAACAGCACTTTAAAAATATAATCTGACTTCATCTAATTCAATAGTTGTTTCATTTTAAATGACTTAATCCCTCCCCAACAAAAACAAACAAAACATGTTTGCAGGTTGCCATGACTTGAAATAAATGTTCTTACTCTCTCGACTCTGACAGACACTTTTCATAAAGTGACTTCCAGTTTGGGGGGAAACCATTAACAAACTTCTTCCGAAACCAGTTTGGTAACCCTGCAGCGAAGAAGTGGGAGAGGACAAAAAAAGATTATTAATCAATATAATATCATTAAAATTTGCATAAACCTATACACAGGTTTGCTTCATTTTCATGTACTTATTGTTTCTGCCAAAGTGAAACGTAGCCAATAGAAAACATTGATCCATAAACAACTTACCACATTCAACACCCATGTTCAATTTGCCGACCAAGATGTAAACCCTCCCACTGATAGTCTTGACCGCAGAATTGGAAACCCTCTCCACAATGATGTTACTGTTCCACTGTACGTTATCCTCACTGAGTGGAAAACACAAATAAAACAGTGCAAACCACACAAAATTAGTTACATTAAACTTTGATTGCATCACATTATGTACAAAACACATTAAGTCACAATGTCTGGAGACGCACTTACGTATGGATTCCATCAACAAACAGGCCTTTATGATTATTCCTCAGGAACCAGTTTCTGAGATGAATGACGCTCTCCTGCCAAAGAGGAAAACACAAGTCTGATCAGGGAAGATGATGGGAAGGGAAAAACGACACCTTTGGACCCCATTACACTTGTTGTTATGTTCAGGCTGCTAAAGGCCCTTTTTTTTTAATTGACCCCATTTGATGAATTCCTATTAAGTGATAAACTAGTCTCTACTCACACTTGGGAATTTTGTGCGCTGGGGCCATTTGTTGCGCTTGAACACAAACTGCTGGTTCTTTGGGATGGAGATCCGTGGCGAGTTGAGCACAAGCGGGTCTTCGAGCAAGACTGGTTCTGATGGGGGAGGAGGTGTGAAGAAATCCTCCGGATGACCCGATTGACTGTCCGCTGACTCTACTGTTGAGCAGCCGACGGGAGCCACACTCTCACTTGTAAAGACAGAGTCGTCCATTTCTGCCGTATTGTGAGGTGTGTGACGAAGCCCGTCTCTGGACTGATGGAAATGATTACCTGCCGAAAGGAATAGAAGTTATAACCCAAACTGAGCCATGTGTACATGAGTCAAACGTTTTTTTCCTCAGGTCTTCATAATATACTCACCCCCATCAAACAGTTGCCTTGTGCTGCTGCTGACTTCAAGAGCTCCATGTTGCTCCCTTTTACTTTCCCTCTCCTTCATGTATGCAAACATCTTGGCCGGAGACAGGGGAGGAATTTTGTCCATCACTACAGAGCAACCTGTTGAAAAGAACCAGAAAATATAGGTCAATTTCTTCTTATAACACACAATAACAAAGACTTGGAGACAAAGGAGCAGTCATATCTTACGTTTCACTACAGAGGGTCTTGATAATGGGAACTGGTTCATCTGTGATGGATCAACAGGAAACCCCCCATCACCCAGATCCTCCAGGAGGGGCTCGGTACGGATCTCATCCTCATTGGAGATCTTCCTGAGTCGTGGCTGACTTGCTCCTTCGTGGTTGAACCCCCTTGTAGTGCTGCTGACATTGTTGAACTCCTCCTGCTCCAACTTTCTCTTCCTCACCCTCGTCTTCATGAGGGAAAATGTTTTGACCGGAGACATCAGCTGGTTCGCCTCCAACACGCCCCTCACCAGGTCCCTGTCTGTCTTTACCGGAGTCCTGCCGGCCACCTGGAAACCGTCCATGTTTCTCTTGTGAGGTTGCTCTGTGTCGATGTGCACCCTGTTGTTGACCAGAGACGTGGGCATATGATGGGACACCGCTGTGGACTCCATGAAGTCCCTCTTTGTTGGTGTGCGTCCGTTTCTCGGCATAAAAGGCACGTCATCCACATGTCTGCTGCTAATGTCCGATAATGGATATACAAAGCTTTTCTTTGGAGTCGATATGGGCGAGAGGGTCAAACCCTGCACCTCAGTTTGATAAGAACCAAACCTGTGGTTTTCCTTGAGCTCCGTGTTCATCCTGAAGCTCTCCGCTCTCTTCCTCGGCGAGTTAAAACCTGCTCCTCCATGTTTGTCTCTAACGTTAAACTCACTCGGCTCCATCGCGCGCATCGCCTCTCGCTGTACTTTTGATTTTAGCTTCGCGAAAATCTTTGCCGGAGATTCAGGCCGTGGGTTTGTGTGTTGTGATAAATGATGGCGATGATACGACGCCATGGTTTTCGATAAAAAATAGTTAACAGATGTCGAGACATACGGTCGCTGCTGCTCCGTCCGCTGCTACCTCACAAAATTCAAACTTTTCCTCACCGCCGCCTTTGGCTGGAAATCTGTGACGTAGCGCCAAAACAAACTCGTCACTTCCGCCACTGAAGCATTTTTTCAATATTAGAACGTCTCTGACTTTTTGTGGAGATGAGCCAGAGACAGTTTGCATTTCGAGGGCTTAGAGCCAAAAGGGCGTAAGTGACATTTGACAAACTTTACAGGAGAGGCAAAACAAAATTTTCACCAGTCTTCAATCAGCCGTATTCATCAACCTTAAACCACAACATTGCAACCACAGACATACTTACATGAATGAGTATTTATGTAATAAACTTATGACATATCACAATGAACATATTCTTAAACATTTTAAAATCAAGAAAATATGTCAAAACTGTCACTTACGCCCTTTTGGCACCAAACATTTCCAAGTCTTCTAGGACATTTTGGGCGTATCTGCTGAACAATGCATTGAACTGATTGAATAATTAAGACTTGAATAAGTAATTAATTGTCATATAACTCATTCATTTATTATTTTAAAAGGGTCCCATGTTAAATGGGTCCCACTTAACCCTAACCCTTAACCAACTCCTCTTTTCATTGCCTAAACCCAACCAATGGGACAATTCCACTTGTCACTCAAAGTCACAACTCAACTTTTTGCTCAAAAATGGGCAAAAATCTGCAAAGTCACAACTCCACAGCAGATATAGGACCAAAAATTGTATGTTCTCCTTGTCCTTTTGGGGAAAAGCGGGGAACAGAGGACACTTTTTCGAAAAAAAAAATGATTCTATGTTCCCCAGTCACACACAAAACAGCTGTAGGACCCAGGGAATATAGGGATGAGCCCAATAAGGCTCTCAAGGCATGATTCTGTCTTAATGTCATCACTCTTGACAGAACATACATTCAAAAACAAGTCTGACTCATCTTTAACTTCTTTAAGGATTCATCAGTTTGTCTCATAATAGTCATCAAACTCTTTTCTGCCTCAGACATTTCCATGTCTGCAGTTTCCTCAGCCATTTCCAATGATGTTTAAGGGCAACAACTGACCGCGGTAAAGTGAGCCGCCGTTTGCGAGATAGTGGTAAAGTGAGCCGCTGTTTGATTTTCGTTGCGCGCGCGCTATAGTAAATACGGTAGGCACGGTTCTCGAGCAAGGGGAAGGTCCTGAAAGATACATAAAGCCTATGTGCTTTTACTGGAGAATGGTGGAGGAAAATCTTTTCCAAGATGAATCAACTTTTTAGTCATATTTCACTGCCGTAATTGGGAGAAATATCACCTTTCATCAACATGTTTTTCATTTATTTATTTTACTTTACTGTACAAATGTGGAGAAAGATTAATTTAAAATGACCCTTATAACAAAACTCAGTTACAGTATGCTGACCTTTGACCTTAAGTCACATAAATTCTATCATAAGTGTGTTCCTCATTTCTTTTGCATACTGTTCCTGACATCTCACACTACTTCTGGTATACTTCTGGTGGCATTTTACTGTAAAAATTTGGAGAAAAATAACCTTAAAGTCACCCATATAAAAAAAAACCCAGTTATAGTATGCTGACCTTATGTCAAATCAATTCCTTTATAGGTGTGTTCTTCATTTCTTTTGCAAATTGTTCCTGTGGTCTCACTCTACTTCTGGTATCATTTTGGCGGCATTTTACTGTAGAAATTTGGAGAAAGAAAGTCACCAATATAACAAAACTCAGTTACAAACCTTTGTCATAAATTCCCAATATAATCTCAAAACATTTTGGTGGAATTTTCTGTAGAAATTTGGAGAAAAATAAGTTTAAAGTCACCCATATAACAAAACCCAGTAACAGTATGCTGACCTTTGACCTTATGTCACATCAATTCCTTTATAGGTGTATTCCTCATTTCTTTTGCATATTGTTCCTGGGGTCTCATCCTACTTCTGGTATCATTTTGGTGGCATTTTACTGTAGAAATTTTGAGAAAAATAAGTTTAAAGTCACCCATATAAGAAAACCCAGTTACTGTATGCTGACCTTTGACCTTAGGTCACATCAATTCCTTCATAGGTGTCATCCTCATACCTTTTACATATTGTTCCTGACATCTCACTTTGCCTGTGATATCATTTTGGTGGCATTTTACTGTAGAAATCTGGAGAAAAATGACATTAAAATCACCCCTATAACACAACCCAGTTACAGTATGCTGACCTTTGACCTTAGGTCACATCAATTCCTTCATAGGTGTCATCCTCATACCTTTTACATACTGTTCCTGACATCTCACTCTACTTAAACCTTGAAATCAATCACATCAATTTTATGACTTTTACAGTATTGTTTGCTCAACCTCTGTCTAATTTTATATGCTGACCTTTCATAGGTCAAATGTCAAAACCCAGTTACAGTATGCTGACCTTTGACCTTAGGTCACATCAATTCAAGTCAAGAGTACAGACTCTTGACTTGTCTTTGAATTTTTTTTACTTCATATCAGCAGATTACAAGAGGATACAAAGGGCACACACATCTTAAACCTTTGTAATTTATGACTTACAGTATTGCTCAACTGTCTATTTTTTTTTCATATAAAAAGGTGTTGTCTGAATGTGGAGATTCTAAATTCATGTTAAAATAAAAGTCCAATTTTATTACATAAGAATTTGTGTTTTTTTTCACATTGCTGCTCTGTTCTAAATTTCACAAAGCACATTTTGTTGTATTTAGTAGATTTTGTGAAGACTTATGTATTTTTAAACAAATCAGTTAACTGTAAAGTATTGTTAAAGTAATCTTAAAAAGCAGTACGTACCGTAGTATATTTTCAATTACAATACTAAACAGTTTTCAGCAATATTGAAAATGTTTAACTTTACAGTAGCATAATGGCAACCCAGCTGCCAGTTGTTTACTGTTTTTGTAATAAAATAAACAGTCCCATACTGTATTCTTCCTTAACAGTTCAAAGCTGTAAGCTGTATTGTTCTTGACCTTAAAAAAAATGTAAATTTTACAGTAACATAATGGCAACCCAGCTGCCAGTTGTTTAATTTTACAGGAAAAGTATTTACAGTGCATGCTGACCTATGACCTTAACGCACATCAACAAAAGAGACATGTCACGTCCGCTACCTGCATTTGCCATTGCGTAATCGGCGAAAATTGGACAACAGGGGCAAGAGCAACAGGATGAGTCATCCACGAAAGGGGTAAGTAATGTAAACCACCATGTGTATGTTTTTTATGGGCCTCGGATATTTAGGCCTAATGATAATTTAAAGGTAGGGTCTGGAGTTTTGTCCCTATCAGTTTGTAAACAAAACAGTGAAACTCAGCCCCTCCCCTCAGGCTAAGCTGTGTAGCCTCCTGCTTCTGACAGCAACAGTTGTCATGACCATAAAGGATAGGAATTACAGTCTGAAAGAAGTGCTGGAGCCGCGGGCCGATAAGCCGACCTCTCGCCAACACCGGGAGCCTCCGTGTATGTTGTTATGCCGTTGTATTATGGTGAACTAGCGGGTGTTATCCGCGGATGCTAATCGCGAGCGCTAGCCGAAGTTAGCATCCCGCTCGCTCACTAATATGGTCCTAATACTTGTTACCAGTGTCGGTATAGGTCGGGAATCGGTCCGCAGCTCCAGCGCTTCACTCAGACTGTATTATTGTTCTTTGTTGTCCTGACTGCTGCTGCAGAGAGAGATAGAGACTCAGTAGCATCAGACAGCTAGCACAGCTAACAGGCCTGAGCCTCCTGCTGCAGGTAGCTTCACCTGAGCTCCATCATCGGCTGGAGGATAACACAGACTCTCTCACCATAGGTGTCTCTGCTAATTTGCGACTCTCTAGCTCCACCTAGAAACGTCCACGTGCACAGCAAAACATGAACAAAACAAACCAAAAAAACAAAATACAGGCAGGGGGAGGAGGGGCTGCAGACAGAGCCCCCACCACACAGGACTAGAAGCCCATAGGTGATGATTCAGACGGATTTCATTTGTAAAAGTCTAATGTTTATTTTTAGGCACAAAACTCCAGACCCAACCTTGAAGGTCTTTGCACTAAGTTCATTTTTTTCGCATGCGCTTTTCTTATCCGTCATCGAAGGAAAACCGTACAGTACGCACAGGCTCCTTGCACACGTCCGTTGCGTCTAATTAGCATGCGTTTTTATTTTTTATTTCATTTATTTTCACACAGACACACACTCAGTGGTGATTTCCCCCTCTCTCAGCCTCAAAGCGCTGATGTGGTCAAGGCTTTTCACGGATGCGAAAAACGCAGTAAATAGTAGGCCTACCTGCTCCGAGGTTTCGGACTCGGTGTATGACCGACACAACATGAGGTCAAATTTATTTTTTGACGTGCGGCAATTTCGGACAGTTTGGGTATTATGGGCAATAACGTTGGAGAACTGTATGCCGGGGAAATATATCAACACTATCAAAAGTGTTTTATAAAGCCTGTAGGGGCAAAATATTTGTCAAATCGACGACCCATGGCGTTTATCTAGTGCCCCTCGGCTGTGACAACGGACACTTCAGCCTTGTATACTGTGTAGGCCATATCCCATCAAAATTTTCATGGCTAGTTGATAATAAAGGGGGGAAAATGCTTTGAAAACTGTCACATGATCGACCAAAGATCATGTATTTACATACATGGTTGCTCTGTAACCATGCATGATCGTTGAATATCACGGTAATCTTAAAAAATTAAAGGGATAATATTAACCCTCAAGACCCCTGGACATTTTTGTCCACCTGGCACCTTTTCCCACCCCCCCAAAGATAAAGGAAAGGTCACAGGAGGCTGATTTTTGGCAAGGATGTGTATTTTTGGGTCAACTATGATTGTTCCAAATTTCAGAATGATTGTCCAATTTTTGAGCTTTTTATGACAAATAGCAACGTTAAGTATCCTTCGGTGGACATAAATGTCCACCTCCGCCTATGGGATTTTTAATGTATTTTTGAAAAAAAAATTTAACTTACAAGTATCAACATGTAACGTTCCAATTTTATTACTCACATTTCTACAAACATATTTTGTATTACAATTTTTCTGAAATTTTATGTTTAGACATGTAAATGAGACAAAAACTCACTCATTGACTTAACATTGCGAGGATAAACGGATAAAGCCCCTTTTCTTTCTTTCAATATATCATTCAAAATTCTTGTTTTTTTGAATGATATATCAACAGTCCCCTCTGTAAAGACCTTCTGAACATAGACAGGCATAAAAAATAATAAAAAATAAAATAATAACAGGAAAATATAGTAGTCAATGACAACAGAGAAATCATGTGGTTTTGCAGCAACAACAGGCCAGGAAGGGGTTAAAAAATTTAGATACCCACGCCAAAATTGATTTTTATGTTTAGTCAAGACCCAGTCTTACATGTATCACAAATATTTTGGGAGTAATTTATGTTTGCACCTCATTTTACTGTTAGTGGACATTTATGTCCATGACTTTAATGTGGTAAAAATCCAGGGAGCATCTGAGGGTTAAACTAAATTCATATTAAGTAAATTCATATTTTGTGTATTCTTGATAATAAATATATTCATTTACATTTTTTCAGATTATGCATTATGCATGATTCTCCATCTTTGGAAAGGTTTGTATGAGGTGTAAATTGATTTGTGTATGCTATTGTTTTCCTTTTTTAATCTTGCAATAACATTGTACTGTGAGTACCTCCTTATTTAAATGTGTACTGAAACATGTTGGCATTTCTCTAACATTTAAAAATGTATTGTAGGCAATGTATTAATGGCCTTTATTCTTGCATTCAGCTATTTTCCAAATAACTCTTTTTTTAAGGCTCGGAGAACATCAAGAACTGGGCATGAAATTCTGTCACACATAGAAAAACGTGCAGGACCTGGGGGCATTGTGCCACAGCACAGCTGCAATAACATGAATAGTTTTTGGGCAGATATCTGTAAAGACCTCGATGTGCCTAATTCACGCCTAAATAGGCTGAAGATTAAGAATTCCTATGAAAAGAGGTCAAAGGTAAATTTTTATATCTTACATATTGACAAATACACTTACATGTATTTTTGTTGATTTGTTTGTCTGTCTGTCGGTCCTACAAGCAAAGTACCTTGAGATAACAATATAAAAATACTGATTGATAGCTAAAAAGTGATTTAATTTTTTTCCAAAGCATTTTATCTAAATGAGGCATTTTCTTTGTTAACATACGAACATCCAGACTCCAGATGTGAGTGGTGCTGGAACCACCATCAACCCGTCATAAGGGAATGAGGATGACAGGCAAGAAAGTGAGGTAGGATGGGTTTGTCAACTCCTCTGTACTCTCCTTTTGTTAAACCTCCGTCACATGTCTCTCCTGCAAAAGACACTACAGACTAACGGGAGATGAGTGTCTGGGATTTTCGTTAACAGACAGATGTAACGGCCAAAACCCAGACTCCAGATGTGAGTGGTGCTGGAACCTCCATCAACCCGTCATCAGTGAATGAGGATGACCTGCAAGAAAGTGAGGTAGGATGGGTTAATGGGTTTGTCAACTCCTCTGTACTCTCCTTTTGTTAAACCTCCATCACATGTCTCTCCTGCAAAGGACACTACAGACTAACAGGAGATGAGCGTATGAAAGTACAGATATTGGGGGTCTGACTGTGTCTATTACATATAGCTTAAAAAAACCTTAAGAAAAAAGTACATTAACTCCACTAACATCTTTTTTTCTTTCCAAATCTTTTTGAAGCATCTCACGCAGGACTTTGAAGAGACCTGATAGTTTATACACATGTAACCTAAAACAAAAAACTTTTGTTGACCCTCAGCTCATTGATGCATTGTGGAAGAAAGGAGACACAGAAGTTGTTGTTTCTGTAATCCCCTCTCAAATCAGAGGCAACAATATAGTACAGTGAGCTTCGATCACTCAAACCACACAAATGGCTAACAGGAGAGGTATGTTATGTTTCTTTTAATTTTTCAGATACAAACCAGAAGATAAGTGTCACAAAATCTCACTTTTGCCAGCAGTGCACTGTGTCCTAGTTTCAGTACATGTAAAATATAAGTTTGACACACTGTCTGTGTGTTCAATATCTTTTCAGATCATAGAGTCCCTGTTACATCTGTTTGTGACAAAGCTTAATTTGGGAAGTGACATCTACATAATGAGTCACTACACAGCCGGGGTTATCCTCTATGGTAAAAGAGAAGAAGTCACGCGGCAGAAGTTGTCAAAGGTAAATAATGTGCTGTTTGGTGAATAGTTTGATAATTGTTGTTGAGATCAATTTACCCGACCGCTAGATTCACGAGTTCCACCAACTTCAGCAAACACCGCACTATCGCCACACACGGCGCTCTGCAGATCCACTGTCTAACCGCAAAACGCCACTTTTAGCCACAAATAATGCTCAGAACTGCACCAAAGTTCATCAATAGTACATTACAGGGTCCCAGCACGTAGGACGAGCCGTCAAACATCCGCTAGCTTTACCTGTTTTCTTTAGCTCCGCTGCACTCGGTGATCCACTCGTCAGGGCTTCTCCACCAGCAAGCGGCTCCAGGAGGAGAAGTAGGTGAGTTGTGTCTGCTGAAGAAAACAGGTAAAGCTAGCGGATGTTTGATGGCTCGTCCTACGTGCTGGGACCCTGTAATGTACTATTGATGAACTTTGGTGCAGTTCTGAGCATTATTTGTGGCTAAAAGTGGCATTTTGCGGTTAGACAGTGGATCCGCAGAGTGCCGTGTGTGGCGATAGTGCAGTGTTTGCTGAAGTTGGTGGAACGCGTGAATCTAGCGGTCAGGGAAATTGATCTCTCGAGGGGGGGTCTGACTCGGTGTTACGGTGTGTTTGACCGTGGCTTTCACTTACGCCGGAATATCGCTTTAAGCTACGATTTCAAAAGCCTGCCTGGAACGCAGCATTAGCCAAAACGACCGGGTCGCTGATATCTGCTTTAAGTTCATTTTAATCTACATTTAAATAACAGCTACATGTAATGCTGTAAATTCAGAAAGACAATGACTGCTGTTAATGCCTTTATAGTACATTTATAATTCAACAAATGATTCTCAAACAGCGACTACTTCAAAATGAGAAGAACTTGCCTCAGCAAGACGGACTGGGTCGATATAAAGTTCCAAGGATCCACAGTCCAACACCCTGTGCAGATGGATGGAAGTAGCTGTGGAGTAATTGTTATCATGGTACGATTTAATCTATTGAAAACCATGTTTTCTGAAATAAGTCTCTTTTTTGACAATCTCTGGTCACCATAGTCGGAGTAAACAGATCTGCAGACATCCAATTAAAATGTGACCACATTTAAAGCAATACATAAACTATGTTATATTTTTTAGATGGCAAAGGCATTCATGGAGGCATTCCCTTTGATGCCAACCTTGGATTTCGGGACAACCAAAACGGAAATGGCCCAGGCACGCCACAGCTTCGCAGAACTAATTTTAGAAGCGTCAGGTGCATGTCTGTTTTTCCACACACAATCATATCCCAAACATAATCAGATACGGTTTTATTCACAATTTGGATTTCTATTTCAGAGTTTGACATAGAGGAACATTGTGCCTTGTGTACAACCACAAAACCACCCGGCCCAAGCCCTCCCATCACTGACTGGGTAAGTGTTAATATTGAATTATGTGTTCAGGGATTTTTTATTCCCTTTTTCTTTCTTTGTTTCTTTTCTTTATTTTTAGATGTTAGAAATTATTACTTTTTGTGTGCCAAATTGTTAACAAATGCAAAATACTAGAAATATTCCTTCACTATTCATCACAGACTCATTGCAGCATTTTCTAGCTTTCCAGCCTTTCCTATTGATGTTAGGCAAACACTGGCAACAAAAATAAGAGGTGGTGAAAAAAGGTTAAACTAATTTAAAAGAAGTGGTTGCACATAAAGTTCTTCCAAAAATATATATATAATACTGTATGTAGATTGTGACAGTGTGAGCCCTCACTGTCACTGGGCAGTACTGAACTCCCACAAGGGTGCACACTTGTGGTGAGGACAGGAACAACAGGTCTTTCACTCCACCTGATTCTCTGCAGTCACTACACAGGGTAAGGTGACACACCTGTGACTGGTTGGGCCTGATTGGCTGGGTGCCACCATCTCAGTGTTATTGTTGCAAATGAGGTGCAAAATATGCTAAGAACACTACATGCGATGTTAAGATAATGGTTAAGATAATTTTATATGCTGTGGATATATGCCATGATGTTGTTTCAGAATCATTACCTCAGCGATTTCCTCCTTCGTCCGCTGCTCAGGTTTGACCCATCTCCTGTACAATCCTTTGAGTCGGTTATAAGTCTCTTTCGGTGCCTCACCCAGGGGCACGTGTGTTGACCGGAACTGCAGTCTGTAGGTCTCAGGGGAGATATCAAATTTGGCGAGGAGTGCCTCTTTAAGCTGGGCGTAAATGTTGGAGGCGTCCTCATCCATCGACGAGTAGGCATCGAGGGCTGTCCCACTCAGGAGAGGAACCAGTCTGCAGGCCCATTCTGCCTGTGGCCAGCCCCAGGTGCGAGCTATGCGCTCAAAGCGCACCAGGAAGTTTTCAATGTCCTCTCCCGGTTGGAACGGAAGCAGCTTGGGGACATGTCGTAGGTGCATGTCTGGGGGGCCCACAGCCGGCATGGATTCACCGGACTGTGGAGTGGAACTGGCCCCCAGGGATCGGCGTGGCCGAGGAGCCGGTGTGGAGAGTTGCCGTAATTCAGTTCTGGGCGCTGGAGTGGGGAGAGGCATGCGGGGGCTTTCCTCAGCAGAAAGGTCAATGGGAGGGACAGGGCGCTGACGGGCCCCAGCGGCCTGGTCAGAGCGCATGGAGGCTACGCCAACTCCAGGCGCCGTCATAGCCATTTTCAGCTGCTGGATTTCCTGGACAAACACGTCCTCCCTCTGTTGCTGACCAGTCAGAAAGTCCTTTAACAGCGTGACCAGCTCCAACGTCCCACCAGGGTCCGACATCGGTGGCTCCACCAACCTCGGCCTGATCTTTGGCTTCACCACAACGTCCTCCCAGCCTTTCTCGTCTCCGATCCACTCCTCGTCCTCCAGCTCCACCAGGGCTGCTCCGCCCACGGCTCCCGCCATGGCCTCCTCGTCGGCCTCCTCTGTCATTGCCACTCTCTCCGCCACTTGGGATCGTAAACCTCGTCTCACTTTACCAGACTTCTTCATATAAACCCTGCGGCTTGCCATCCCACCACTGCCACCAAATGTCACACCTCTGCTTCAAGTGTGGGTAGTGATTGGCCCAGGTTAATGCAAGAAGGATGGCAAGACACAGGTTTCTACAGGTTTACACAGTTTATTCACCCAAAGTGGTTTTATGTGGACAACAACAAAAAGGAGACCAACATGCTGTGCTGTAAACAAAGGAAAAAGTATAAGTAATCACAATTAAACACAAATATATTAGTTGAAATAAATTACAACTGATAAACTCAAATTAACCTTTAGTCACTTAATTAACTATGGCAAAACAAACAAATTAAAGTTACAGTCATGACTTATTAAAAAGAAACAAAACTTTTACCTCCTCAGAGATAGTAGTGGGCCTACTCCTGAGCACCTCAGACTGGCAGCAGAGAGAAGGCCGAGCCTCAACTCACCCCCTTTTAGCCACTTGGCCCCTCCCACTAATTGGGCCAGCTCACTGACGGGGGGGAAAGGGATTTGCAATCCCTGCCTTTAAACAATTATTAAACAAACAAAACAACATCATGGCATATATCCACAGCATATAAAATTATCTTAACCATTATCTTAACATCGCATGTAGTGTTCTTAGCATATTTTGCACCTCATTTGCAACAATAACACTGAGATGGTGGCACCCAGCCAATCAGGCCCAACCAGTCACAGGTGTGTCACCTTACCCTGTGTAGTGACTGCAGAGAATCAGGTGGAGTGAAAGACCTGTTGTTCCTGTCCTCACCACAAGTGTGCACCCTTGTGGGAGTTCAGTACTGCCCAGTGACAGTGAGGGCTCACACTGTCACATAGATAATAACTTAAAAGCTCAGATGTTTGGCCACATTCACATGTTAACAATGTCCCATTTTTATTTTTACAGATTCAGTGTGACACCTGTTGTCGTTGGTTTCATTGCCACTGCCTACAAATGGACAAACAGCAGTTTGAAGAGAAAAAAAAAAGCACTGGAAGTGCACTTTGTGCAAAAAGTGACTTTTTAAACATGTCACTTAAAAAGAAACTTTCAACAGAGAAAGTAATTTTTACCCATACCTCACAAAAGGGAAAAAAGAAAAAAATGAAGATGATGAAGAGGTGAATCTTGCACTTTAATAAATACTTTCAAATACTGCATAGGAGTACTTTCCCTATGCCACAGACATTGTTTATGTTACCTCAACAACAAAATTTATATTTATATTTATATTTATATGGATATTTTCTTTTGTGACCTCGATATGAGGCAGTAAAAAAAACCCATGTTATAACATTTTGTTTGTTTCTAGTTGAAAACCAATAATACCGTGTAGGCAATCTTTTATTAGGATGGCTTCTTTTTGTCATCTCAGTTTTAGTTATGATATTCTGTTCTCTCTGATTCCTAAGATTCAGATACGCCTTGTAGTATCTGCAGGAGATAAACGGATTGATCAGGATTTACCGGTTTCAAGATATGGAGTCAGTTTTACATCTGCTGTTGTCACTCACACACGCACACACAGTCTTTTTCTAAATTCAAATAACTTATGGGACTGACAGTCTGTGTATTCATGAATATTGTTGGTGGTCATCTTAAAAATGTTCATATCTGTGTCGATCCAGGTGTTAACAGTTTTAACCCTGACTCAAAGGCACTGTTTTTTGTTAAAGCATCTCACTGTAAATCGTTCACTTTCTACCTTTTCTACCTTTCCTCCTAATAAATTCCACCCTGATGTTGGGGGTTGGATGAAGATTTCTGATGTGTGAAACAATTGTGTTCAATGTTTCCTTCATGATCACAGCAGTGTCCCCTGTTGATGAGGTCAAAGCTGTGCAAAATGAGGTTCACACATTTTGGGGCTGGTTTTAAGGTGATATCTCCAGTGAAATTTAGGTCAGGTAAGCCCTGCACAGCATACTGTGAAGGGCTTTTATTATAGGGGTCATTTGAAAAATTATTTTTAATTATAGGACTGATTTCAAGGTTACTTTTCTCCAGATTTCTACAGTAAAATGCCACCAAAATGATACCAGAGGTAGAGTGAGACGCCAGGAACAATATGCAAAAGGAATGAGAAACACACCTATGAAGGAATTGATGTGACCTAAGGTCAAAGGTCAGCATACTGTAACTGGGTTTTGATATAGGGGTGACTTTAAAGTGATTTTTCTCCAAATTTCTACAGTAAAATGCCACCGAAATGATACCAGAGGTAGAGTGAGATGTCAGGAACAGTATGCAAAAGGAATGAGGATGACACCTATGAAGGAATTGATGTGACCTAAGGTCAAAGGTCAGCATACTGTAACTGGGTTTTGATATAGGGGTGACTTTAAAGTGATTTTTCTCCAGATTTCTACAGTAAAATGCCACCAAAATGATACCAGAGGTAGAGTGAGACGCCAGGAACAATATGCAAAAGGAATGAGAAACACACCTATCAAGGAATTGATGTGACCTAAGGTCAAAGGTCAGCATACTAAAACTGGGTTTTGTTACATGGGTGACTTTAAGGTTACTTTTCTCCAAATTTCTACAGTAAAATGCCACCAAAATGATAGCAGAAGTAGAGTGAGATGTCAGGAACAGTATGCAAAAGAAATAAGGAATACACCTATGAAGGAATTTATGTGACGTAAGGTCAAATGTCAGCACACTGTGAATGTATTTTATTACAGGGGTTGTTTTTAATTCATTTTTCTCCATATTCCTACAGTAAAATAAATAAACAAACAAATAAATAAATAAAATTTCGATGAAAGGTGATTTATCTCCCCCTTAGGTCAGTGAAATACAACTAAAACGTTGATTCATCTTGGAAGTGATTATTCTCCAGTAAAAGCACATAGGCTTTATGTATCTTTCAGGACCTCCACTTTGCTCGATAACCGTGCCTACCGTATTTACTATAGCGCGCGCGCAACGAAAATCAAACAGCGGCTCACTTTACCACTAACTCGCAAACAGCGGCTCACTTTACCGCGGTAACCGCGGTATCCCAGATGGGTCACATTGGCATCATTGGATAGAGCTCATCAAAACCTTTCATTTGATATATAGAACTCATTTTCGCCCAAAATGTCACGCCCTTTTGGTTCTAAGCCCTCGATTTGTTTTGTTTTGTGCCTATCGTTTTCTGTATTTTAGAGTGAAATGGAAAACCGTACCTTGGTCTCCGACAGTACAAGATGTTAACGTGTAATTGTTTTATCCAGCAGAGGGCAGTCCGTACCATGGATATACACGTACCGTCAAAGAACAAGGGGAAGAAGAAGAAAAACAAGAAGACGCGTTCTGCGCAGGACCGGAAGTAGCGTTACAAAAAAGGCTTGTCGGTAAATCAAGTGTGTGACTGTTTCTCTGACTGTTGAAGGGTCGAGACAGAAGAAGTATTTGTTATCTTTGTCCGTTTTCAACAGGAACAGAGCTGAATACTACGATTGGAGCAAACCGGACTGTTTTCGCGGTGGATAAACTTGAAGACAAAGTGTTATTTCGCTGTATGAAAACTCCTGAGTCGGTTGTGTGAGTCAAGTGATGCAACATGGCAGCAGCAGCTGTCAATAGGTGTTTGTTCTCAGCTCTGAGGACACACGGCCGGTGTCAAAGGCGAGGACTCAACTCTGTTGCGGAGAGGACAGCCATACGGGTGTCATCGGTTATTGTATGTAACCACAGGGCAGCAGAGGGGGACTCGAGTCTGGACAGGAGAGAGGGCGGTGGGGACAACAACAGCAGCGGATGTCCTCTCTTCAGGACAGTATCGGTGGGTCTGGGTCTGTGCGGCGTGGCGCTGCTGCTGGACAGTCACAGAGACAAACAAGAAGACAACAGGAGATTCTCGTTGTTGTCTGGACGGATTGTCGATCGCATCCTGCCGTCAGCTCAGTGTGCCTCCCCCTTCAAACCTGACAGCCCCCGCTATAAATACAACTTTATTGCAGATGTGGTGGAGAAGTCCACCCCAGCTGTTGTGTACATTGAAATCGTGGGCAGGTGAGTTGACGGAAAATTAGTTGTCTGAAATGGGTAAAACTGCCAATTAATAAAATGTCAGACTATACAGCTAGATTTAAGTGTTATACAAATAATTAACCTCATTAAATCATGAGCTGTGGGGAATCACAATTGTGTGTTATCATTATGTGCTACTTGGTACACAAATAGATATAAATACAATTAATAATTAAATCAAGAAAATAATCTTAAAATCAGTTATAACAGAACATATTTGTAGCTATGAACTACTAACACCATAATTTGAAATGCTTGTCATAAAAAGAAAACCTTTGCAGAGAAAGTGTAACAAATCAATAAGTTACCAAAAAACATGACAAAGGTCCACCATGAATTGCAGAACTCAGAAATGTATTTATTTGCAATAACTGAAAGGTCTAAATCATTTAAAATACTGTGTTATTTTCTAATCTATTTTCTACCTGCTCTTCCTGTTTCACAGACACCCATTTACAGGAAGGGAAATCCCAATGTCCAATGGCTCAGGTTTCATTATCAGCAGTGATGGCCTCATCGTCACTAACGCCCATGTTGTGGCCAACAAGAGAGATGTCCGTGTGAAGCTCGCCAATGGAGACATATACCACGCCACCGTGCACGATATAGATCCAGTGGCAGATATTGCCACCATCAAAATCACTGCACATGTGAGCAATGTGATGGAAATATATCTACTGAATGGACTAAATGTTCAGGGTTTTTTGTTTTGTTTTGTTTTGTTTTCAGATTTTATTGGACCTTCATTAGCTTTTTATTGTAATGACTGGTGAGGGCATCACACAATAACACATTCCACCTTACTACAGAGACTGCTCAGGAAATGAAAATGAAAGAAAAAAAGATTGGGGAAGTACAAAGGTTTCAACATCAATATGAAATTAGACCAAAGGCTAATGATTGAAACTAAAAAAGGTATACGACTGAAACATTTGTTCTGCTGTAATGTTAAAATCTCATAAATAGTATTGTCTCATTAGTAATGACTTCAACATAGAGTGTCTTCCTTTAGAGGTCACTTTTCTGTTGGTCATTTTCTCTAATTTGAGAAATAAAGGGATCAATATTGGAGAACAGGACAGTTAAATGAGTATTTTAATCAGGAAAACACAGAGAATGGAACAACGCTCTGTTAAACTTCTCTCTCCTCTTCTCTGACACACAGAATCCTTTACCCACACTCACTGTTGGTCGGTCGTCTGACGTCCGACAAGGGGAGTTTGTGGTCGCCATGGGAAGCCCCTTTTCTTTACGCAATACGATCACGTCAGGGATCGTCAGCTCAGCCCAGAGAGGCAGTAAAGAGCTGGGCCTGTCCAACACCAACATAGACTACATCCAGACAGACGCAGCCATTGATGTGAGTACGAGTTACATAAATGTGTTGCTTTATTCTTGTGTTGATGCACATTGTTTTAGTTATGAACTTTTGTAAATGTCAGGAAGAGTGTGGTGATGGATCAGGGATAAAATGACCTCTGACTTGCTCTCATATTATGCTCCTTAACGTCACACGTGATGTGATTTGTTTTGCAGTTTGGAAATTCTGGAGGTCCCCTGATTAACCTGGTGAGTCACAGATCCTGTTTCACTGTTACTCATAGCATACATGTAGGCAAACCTGTTCTGACCCAGTGGAGAACAGACAATGATTTTCACCTCTGAGCTGAATGTAGTTCAAGTTATTACAAGATTATTTCCTTTTTTCCTGCTGCCACAGTTTATATAAACTGATTGTAAACTAATAATAATTTAGTCTTTTTTGTTGTGAGTTCAAAAGCCGATCCTTAATAACTGAAAGAATACCTCATACCTCTCCTTATGTGGATGTGTTCCTCTCCTCTGATTAGGATGGTGAGGTGATCGGTATAAACACCATGAAGGTCACCCCAGGGATCTCCTTTGCTATTCCATCCGATTGCCTGAGAGAATTTCTTGAAAGATCTGCAAGAAAAAAGAGTAAGAACAGACCAAGAATCTAAAGATACATGTCACACTTATTTCCTGTCATCCATTTTCCAGCTCTTCTCTCTTCTGAGGGAAAATATTTCTAATATATTTGTGTTGCACTCTTCCAAGGTCCAGAGACAAAGCAGCGATACATCGGCGTAATGATGTTGACCCTGACTCCAGGGTAAATGCTTCAAAATAATATGATTTATTCAGTATATAATTAAGCTCAGTCTAGTTGCGTCAGTGTTGCAGCTGTGTTTGACACCAGATGTTTCTGGGGGTTTTTTCTTCAGCATCATTGCTGAGTTGAAGTTAAGAGAACCGTCCTTCCCAGATGTGACACACGGCATCCTGATTCACAGAGTCATCACGGGCTCTCCGGCCGACAGGTAAGCAGCCCAAGCTGTTGTGGATAAGTGGTAAAAGATGCTTCTTTCTCATGAGGCCTATGTGTTTCATACAGTTGCATTGAGGTGCAGTTACATTAAAGAGCATTTCCAGATTAAAGAACACCCTGTTCGCAGTGCTTTCCAAGTCCAGCGTTCAAGTAAAGTTTGACATGAGAACAGACAACATGTGTGACAATTAATGTCTGGAAACTTTGTGCTGTCTCACTTGTTTCAGAGCTGGCATGCTATCTGGAGATGTGGTGGTGGAGATAAACGGGGTGACGGTGAAAAGCTCAGCGGAGATCTACCAGGCCGTCCGCAGCAGCAACAAAATCACCATGGTGGTGCAGAGAGGGAGCAAAGTGCTACAACTGCAAATGAATCCAGAGTACACACAACACTGATTTCATTCTGCAAGCACTTGTTTACAGACTGTCACGTGATTAGTTCATGTATGCAAGAGAAAAAAAAATCTGTGACTCCTGATGGTGACAATTTTTGTAATTGCAATGGAAGTAGCAGCAATAAGACTACAGTGTCAGCTTCAATTTGTGTTTGCAGCCGTTCATCAGCTCACATGTCGCCCGTCTTCTTTATATGGGTGATTCAATGTCCCATTTCTCAAATGTACAGAAGGATAATGAACCTACCAGAATCTAAAGACTTGAGTATTTATTCCCAGGTTTTTCTGAATACAGTGATGTGTTTTTGTACCTCAAAGCCTTTTGTCATTTTTTAGAGAGCCGAGAAACAGTGATTAGCACATTAAGAGTTGCACAACTACTTCATGAAACGGAAACAATGCACTTTATTAAAGCCATTTAATGTTAGACAGCAAAGGGAAGCATGAGAGACCCAACAATGTGGCATGAAGAGATGGTTAAACCGACTACCATTAACAGAGCAAAGAGGTTTGACAACTCACGAAAAGTCGCTTTGACGATGATTACACAAGTAAAATCTGGATGGTTGAGATCCACTTATTTAGACAGACAGTTTTGTATGTCACACAGTAAAAACCAAAAAACACTAATTTATTCCATGTTAAGAGACAAATGCCAATTCTCCATGGTGAGAAGCAAAAAGAAAGTGGAGCGATTACTCTCGGTTTTTGAGAGCACAGGTCAAAGCTGTGAAGCCATACTGAGTAGATTAAAATTTCCCTGGTATATGTACAGTAACACACACTTACAGTAAAGTAATAAAGTGACATGTACTGGACTGCTACACAATTAAATGTATTTACCTCAAAGACTGATAGCTATTAAATGGAGATAACATTCAAACAACTTTAGGTTTAAACAATATTTTCATACTTCTGGACTAAAGACATCTTGTTAAGTACGAGTACTACAACATACAAGTATGGGAGGAAAAATAAAATTGTTCAAATCCCATCAAAACTACTTTAAAAAGGCTTAATATATATTGCTGGTAATATTTTTTCTTTTTAAGAAAATATAAATTGTGCGACTGAAGCTTACAATACACTGCTGGCAGTAGCGCCAGATTCTGTTGGTGACCTGCTGGAGAGGGGTCATCTGTCGAGGCGCTGTGTGCTGAGACTCCCCGGAAGAGAGAGAGAGGAAAGAAAACAGAAAAAAGAAAACGACAATTGGACATCTCATGATGCCTGAATCCCTTGCACCAAAACCCAGATGCTGCTATGGTGTTTGTCACGGTGGAATGCTGCAGAGATCACATGATGTGCACAAACAGCAGCCAAACTATAATGGAACTCATAAAGATACATAAATAAGGGGCGGGGTGGAGGGTGGGGGGTTGGGGTGGGGGTGGGGGTCGTGGAGAGGGAGTGACGACGTGGAGGGAGAAATTGTAGTGTCCAGTCTAGTCCAGCAGTGAGCAGGCTAAGCATTGACTCAGTTGACATGGTCCAGTGCGCGCAGCAGCTCCTCGCCCTGCAGCAGGTACTGACGGCCCTGCAAGGGGGCGTTGACCTCGCAGTCGTAGCGGGTGAGCTGTGGCAGGGTGAAGAGGGAGCTGGTGCCGTCCGACGTGCTGCCCAGCAGACGACTCGCCAAATCTGAGAGAGAGAAAGCAAGAAACGGGGGTTATGATTCATCTGATGACTGGTTGGGGGCAACAGTCTGGTCCAGTCTGGGTCTGGTTTGTTCACCTGAAGGCAGCAGAAGTATGGTCCTGGTTGTTCCTGACTCAGAGGCCTTCAGCTTCTTCCCCTGATCCCCTTGTTCCTCAGGCAAACTTCCCTGCAAAAATCACCAAACAAAAATGCTCAAACTTTCCATTTATAAGTATATAACCAACTATGTGCAGTGCTTGGCTATTGAGAGCTCACCTGTCCACTCATCTCTATTATATCACCCAGTTTTCTTTTGCGCTGTGCGTTCTGAGCCGCCAGGGTCCTGAGCGAGACTTCTTTGTCCAACTGCGGTGTCCTGCAGCACAGTAATACTTAAGGTTAACTAACCCAGTGATGATGATGATATGATATAGTAATAATAGTCACATGATAAAGTAATAAATATAACTCATTTTGGAGATGTTTACCTCTTAGCGATGATGGTGGCAGGATGAGGGCCGCTTACAGGCTCAGGTGGAGCTGGGGAAGCTGTGCGGCTGTCTGATCCACTGAATGGGGAGCTGGGAAAGCTGCCCACATCTTGCGCGACATGCAGTGGTGAGCTCTTGAGGGATTTGACCGGTCCACAAGACAAGGGCTCTTCTGGGGTCAGACTGCGTAGCTGGAAGTCATCGTCCATGGGGATGTAGGGAGCTAACATTTCCAGATCCAAGTCCTCCGTTGCCTTAAAAGCAAAACAAGGTCTAATTAATTCAGATAGCCTGACTTAGTAAAAGGTCTCAATATGTAAAAACTGATTTAAACACAGCTAAACTTTCTGTATCTATTCGACTTATTACCTGTGTGGTGAAGGGGGTCTTGGGCTCTGTATCGATGGCAAACAGCTTCTCCACCATGTCTAATTTGAAGTCTGAGCTCATTTCCGAGTCCATGGGGAAGCAAAAGTCCAAAGGACTGTCAGCCTAAAGAGAAGAGGTTCAAAGGTCACAGTTGATACATTTTAACAATAATAATAATAATACATTTAATTTGTAAAGCGCTTTTCATAAAATAATCTCAAAGTGCTATTTGCTATTGCTACTTTAGCGAGTTAATAGTAAAGAAAAGTAAATAGTTAATAGTAAATACTGCGTCTTACCTCTGAGGAGCTGTGGCTGGTCAATGTAGTGGACGGAGCTGGAGCATAACTCTCAGCTTTTGCCTTCTCAGAGCTGGTGGTGGCGACCCTGAGGGGCTCGCTGGTCGGCAGCGGTGAAAGAGGCAGAGCCAGCCTCTCACTGGTGGAGGGCAGCATCACATCATTATAGAGAGGGACATCTTTCAGCAGCTGGATTTCTGAATCTGTTGTCAGAGGACAGAAGAAAGTTAAAATGACTGCATCTACCATTTACCACATCGGCTCTTTTTTTTTAAATGCTAAAGAGATGTGTAAGTATGTGTAGTAGGGTCACGAACCAGGACAGCTGAAGTCCAGGGAAATGATTGCGTCGCCAGCGGCCGGGGCCAGCAGGGTGAGGGCCTCGGGTTCTTCCTTCAGCTGGTCGTACAGGCTCCCCAGCGGCTGGGTCTCTCCAGCCTGGGTGAAGAGTTTGATCACATCCAGCTCTGGGGTCTTCTCCTCCTTCTTCAGCAGGGCTGGAGACACATCAGGCACGTTGCTGTCAACTGCAGTGTTTTCTTTTTCCTCCTCGTTCTCCTCCACCTCCTCCTCCTCCTTCTGCGGTTGCTCCTCCTTCACCGGCTTCACATCCTCAGTCTGCTCCAGAGACAAGATCAGTTTCTCCTCCTGGATGCCGCTGTAACAGACGACAAAGACGTGGCAGAGTTAAGCACACATAACATTTGAGTAAACTGAGGACTCGACAAGTCATCAGCTCAAACCATAAATTTCAACATAACCATGCACGCTATTAGCCGTCTCGCCAACTTGGGAAGGACCAAACAAACAGGTTAATACATGACAGTCTGTTCCACCACCTTTCTTTTTAGTACCTGAGTACAAAGTTGACACAGACAACACACTGTGGCTGGGAGTTCTTGTTGTTGTAGATGACAGTTGCTTGGGTCTCCACCCACACGAAGCCTCCTCTCTTGGCCAGCATGCGGTACTGTCCTGTGCTAACCTGGCCCTTCGCGAACACTGGAACAGCAAGAACAACAAGAAAAGCAAGGAAATTAGAAGATTGACTTTGGCATTTGGTTGAAGGTTGGAGTTAGCTCAAAATGTCTGAGGCATTTAAAGTTGCAAGGGAAGTCTTATGCTTACGGTTATGGTGAGTTTTGGTAAGGTGGTCAGAGTCCAGAGCATGATAGTACTCATACACAGAACGATTCAACAGGTCCTCTGGCTCGTAACCCATGAGCTCAGTGATTCTGGAGAAGAAAAAAGAAAATGTATTCCTCTATTGACAAGCTGAAGGCATACAGTACACAAGCCAAGCTTCTGCAGTATTCACTTTGAACACTAGGTGGCTCTGTATGACCGTGATGGTGAAAGCAGGGGTAATAATAGAGAAGTGCAACACAGGTGGCTTAAGAAGCTGAACCATGTTTTATCCATGACAAGCTTCTTAAGCAGAACTCACCTCTCGTCACAATATGTGAACTTCATGTCCATCGTGTGGCGGCTGAGAAAGGTCTTTGTGTCCAGAGGGACCTCGATGTTGGACGGGTGTGGGATGGGGTCACAGATCAGCACCAGATAGGGGACAGGCGGCTCCTTGTGCCCGTTGGTCGCCTGCTCAGAGTGGGTGTCATAAACACGCACGTGACCTGAGCAGTGGAGAACCTACAGAAAGGTAGCGCAGGGGTCGCACAAAAACACAACAAATTAATTTCCAGACCCCAGAGATACTTGATAGTTTCCTGAATCATGTAGACCGGTGATTGTCAGAGGATTTATCGCAAAGTGCATTTACAGTCACTCAAGTGTTTGTGTCTGTAATTACTGAAGTAGAGACATGTAAACCTAAAAATGATCCTTCCTCAATTGATATGCAAAGGGAAGTTGTTTGGTCGTTGGAGTGTAAACATCAAAACTCTATTAAAAGGGGAACTAAACAAGGCTGGTCACTTTTCTACTGTTTTTCCAACCCTCCTTTGGTCCATGTGCATTTGTTTACAACGAAGCCGGTGAAACGCTATACAACATATACGATGTTACGACTTGTATATCTGTGTAGTCTTAACCATCATAAAGTGCGTTTGTGTGGCAGTGCTGCAGAGACTAGAGCTGGGACACCGGGGCGGCGGCCAGGTACTACTACACTGATGTTGCACAGCTTTTTAATTAAGGTAAAAATGTAGTGCAGCCACAGGAAAAGTCCTGCCTGGCTTCTCTTTAACAGCAACACATTTAAATGAATTGACATTTAAACACAGTATGAAATGTGTCCAACCAATACGACTTATTTTCCCTTACTTAATACTGTTTTTTTAAAACTGCAGATCACTGGTTCAAGAATCCTTCTGGATGAACTTGTAACTGGGGTCTTTACAAATTTATATACAAATGATTGTTATCACTGCAGCTGTACAGAGATTTAACAGACCCATTTTTTAAAAAGGTTAATGGGAAAATTTAAAAGGTTACTTCTGATACATTGAGGAGAGTACATTTCCTGAGTGATTGTAGTAGGCCTTACCTTCCATGTGGCAGACTTGACATTCACAGTGCGGCCCCTGCTTGTCAGTGTGCATTTCATTCGGAGGAAGAAGCTGCGCTCTGTGTTTGGTTCCTTGGTCTTTTTGGAGCCTGAAAAAACACGGTGAGTCTGCGTCACAGGCAGGTATGTACATGTGTATGAAAATTACAACAAAAAGGTGTTAGCATTTACAATTGCCCCCCTTTTTTATTGTTTTTATGTCAGCGAAGGATCATAGTGTTTTGCATATTGCCACCATTTCATATTTGCATTCAGACGAGCCATGAAGCAATAAAGCTTTTGCACAGTGGTGAGCTACAGCAAGTAAAGGACAGGAAGTGGAGTCAGCGGCCGTTATAGCCGAGATGATATCACTTGGTGCTCAGGTCGATACTTAGCCAAAAATACATTGTGCTCTCAAATGAGCATCAATGAATACAATTTATGTTAACTTATTCAGTCCACTTCAGAGGGAAGCCTTGGTTGAATCAATGTCACCTAAAAACCCCAAACAAACTTAAACCAACTGGAAATGGAAAAAGTAAACAAATTCTATCCACTGGCGCTAAACAAGGCTCCACTGTGTGGTGCGAGCAAAAGTGCCAGTGATGTAGTGTGCTGTTCCAGTAACGCTGACTGAAAGGTCACTGAGGTTCACACTCTGGCCAACTCTAATCACTTTGACCCCAGGAGTGAAGAGAGGAACATTGTAACTGGGTCTGACAGATTCCCAGTCTGAACTTTCCAGCTCATCAGAAGCCCTGCTGGTGTGTGAGGGTGTGTGTGAGTGTGTGTGTGTGTCCGTCCCTCTCCAGTCTGTTGTTACCCTCACCTGTTCTGTGAATCAGCATCTCCCTCAACTCCTCCTGATCGCAGGGATGTGTGAAGTCAAACACACTGTGTCCAGTCAGGTCAAACTGCAGCAGACAGAGTGAGAATATAATCCAAGTGTTCATTTTGTCAATGGTAGATAGATACACAAGGCTTTATATGTACGCATTTATATGTTTGTTGAGCAGTTTCCCTAAAACTGTAACTTTAATAAAGTTTTAAAACTCTTAGAAAAAGTTTCCACTTCCTCCACTCTTCATGCTGACAAACAGCAGGGTAAATCAGACTGACCTGTGCCAGCCCGAGGCACTTGCTGACATTCTCAGAGAGATAGATAATATCTCCGTCTTCAGACAGCACCATGAGGAAGCCGTCCAGTGCCTTCAGGTAGGAGCTGTTTAACTGGATATCCAGCTCTGTTTCCTCCTCTGCAATTGGGTCATCTGGTGGAGATAAGAGAGAGATAAAGGGAGAGAAAGAAAGAAAAGGAACGCATTAGAGAGAAACTGAGCTCAGGACATCATCATCTGAAGTCTGTGTGACAGTAACACACAAAACCGAGTTTATCTACAGATCTGTGTCTGTATATGCACGAGTGGATTTCTCAGAGTAACTGACTCAGTTCAACAGTATTTTTCTTCCTCTGCATTATTGTGCCCTCTATTTATCTCACTGCCTGTAGAGTCAGAGTGTTGTTCTTTCCTCAAGTGATGCTTTAAATCATTTTAATGTGACGCCACCCTTAATGTGAAATTAATGAAAATTCAAAATATGGTTCCCTTATTAAGATACTCTCAATCTGCCTCTAAAATAACAATGACAGCAGCTGCCATTAGGATTGAACTCAGAGATATACAGATGTGTCCCACACTACACTGTCCCCCCCATCAGGTACGACAGATACTGACCGGTGCTGAGAAGCTTCCTCATGCGCAGGTAACTGATGGTGAGCCTCATGATGGAGGCCTTGTCCAGGCTGGAGCTGACGCTGTGGGGCAGTGGCAGCTCCTGGGCCAGCTCGTAGAAAACCTCCGACTCCTTCCCGCGTCGACATCGCGCCGCATCCCTGGACTTCTCCTTCCTCCGCTCCGAGCTCACTCTGCGGGAGACAGGCGGCGGGTCAGACACAGTCTTGTGACAAGCTTCGAGAGCAGACATCCCTCCTTCCTAACTTGAGTCAGTCTCTGGCCTGTCACTGGGGAGCAGGGCTGCAGCAGCTGGAGTCCGCAATGAGCGAGCTCCCGGCCAAGTCTCCCGTCTGGACCCCCATCAGACTAATTTACATATGTGGCCATCAAAGAACATCTTATTGGCTGCTGACCAAACGAAATCGAATCCACCCCCTCAGAGTGATTGGCTGGGAGGGCGGGGAATGGATTCCCTTGTCCGTCTCTTGGTGCGCAGCCAAGCTACAGTGTGACACCACTCATCATGACATTTACGAGCCTGGCTCAACAGATCTACAAGGAGGAGAATAATAGGACTGGCACCTACACAGGGAGCACACACAAACACAGAGCCACATCTACAAATACCAGGACAAACAAACTGTCAGGCTTTATATCATTTTACATCAGCAGCCCTCATAACTTCTTACTGCCTGCACTTGCTGCCTTCCAGATCCTGCATTTAGCCAGGCAGTGATCCAAAGTGGTAAATGGACTCTCGCCGCATTATAAACAAGATCTTAACAAGACATGTTCATATTACAATTACTTGAAAGAACACAATGGCTTTCAAACTAAACACTGAGTTCACTCTCTGTTTGTATTGGTAACCACGACATGAGCTCAAATGCATTACAGGAGATACTGGAGTGGCATCACAAAATGGATGGTGCTTCAAAAGCCCTCGGCCTTGAAATGCACACCTAATTGGAATTGATCTGTTATGGACCTAGACCACTGACCAAGGCCATATTGCTATTTGAGGCACTGACAAGAAAATGCACCATCCAACTAAAATTAGCCTAATCGCCTGGCAGGACTGCAGGAACACCAAACCAAAACTTTGCATCAAATACAACTAATGCACAATAGACTCGACAAATTACATTACTTGTCCTCTGGGGTACAGAGATACAAGACAAGACTGTGCGCAGCATGGCAACGACCTGAGCCAGGGGAAAAACATCAGTCTGATGGGGTATGTGCAGACAAAAGATCAGGTGCCTCACAACATACATGCACTCGGATGAGGGGACGTATTCAAACAGCATGGAAAAACAAAACAAATTCATATAGAAACCACCTTTTGAAACTACGCACGTAAACCTGAAATTGTATTGGATAGCTTTGATTGGTCATCTACTAATTCCCATTTGCTGATGAGCTGTAGCTGCAATTTTTGAGTCTTCCTCCCAAAAATGTATACATTCAACCACATTTTTGTGCATTAGTGAAAAAACACTGACAGATGTTCACAATGTCTTTTGGACACGGCATGTAACACAGCCAGAAGGTCTCGACATTGTATTATGAAATCTCTGCGAACACGCTTTTTCAATTTCAACTCCTGGTTTTGGTCCCACATGAACACGACATTCACCCCATAAATAATTAATTCAGCATCAAAGGCTGAAGTTATTACAAATGATTAACAAGACACGGTACACACTCCTGCTAAGCCACTGGATGAACTACTGATGATCTAATGACAGATAAACTCCACACATTGTTATTAACTGTTGTCGCATCAGCGGCTAGATGAGCGATTAGTATGAGCCTGTACACAAATTGTTTTCCTCTGTAATAGCTGCTCCCGATTGTACGTATACAAATCCTTTTCCGAAATGCACAGCCGCTGAACAGAAGGTAGACTGTGACAACACTGAGGAGGACATTTCACTAAGCCTGCGGGTATCATGACAAACATCACAGTGTACACAGCTCTATAAACATCTGTAAAAACAAAGATTCAGACGAGAAGGAATTAATTTATCTAATCTTCAAGATTATGAGGGATAGCAGATTGGGTTGAAAGCATAACCTCTTTTTATAGTTTCCAAATTTAAAACTGCCGTCCAGCGAAACAAGTGTCTACTGCAAAGATTTACTTCTGTATTCAAATATCGCAATTATACTTGATAATAAGAAGTAAAACTGCTGACATCCTGTGACCCGCCTCCTCAAACTTAGGAAAGGAGAAAACACAGAATCACACTGCATTTAATTTTGACATGAAACATGCAGTGAAAACAAACTCCCTCTTCTTGATGTAAAAACAAAGGGCAAGCAGAGAGGCCACGGTTATATAACGCTGTTTATGCACATGGTCATGCATGCCCAGCAGTCGTCTGCTTGACATGCCTCACAACACAATCACATTTGCTGTTTTGCTTCGTGTAATTGGACTTGTTGTGTTTTGTAATAAGAATGAGTGTCGTTATGTAAACAATATCCATTTGAGTCGCAACCAGATGTGGACAAAGGGACTGAAGACTAAACTGGGCAAAGAAACCGGTGTAGTACAATCAAAGTGAGCAAGGCCGGTTCTACCCTAGGCTGCTTGTGCATTTTGTTACTAGGGGTTGACCTATTTCACTAACAAATGTTCTCACTATCTGTCAGCACTATTTAGTTTGACAGTAAACATTGTCTTATCTATTACATAATCCAGTTCAGGGAAAACACAACTACAATCGCAGCCTAATATGGGAGGAAAATCAACGCAAGACAAAAAAAAATAAACCCCTTTCCCAGTCAAATCGTCTGTGTGCATTGTGATCAGCCACATGAAGTGACGCTTTTGAAAACAGCTCGGTAGGGGTCTCCCCTAAGTGTCTGGCTGGTGAATTACCAACATATTTAGCAGCTTATTTGGGCATGGAATAATGGAAATAAAGTTGATTTTAACAGTCGGCAGGCAGGTTAGATATGCGTGTTCGGTGTGTGACTCATCTTCTATATATAAAATACACGAGTGAAACTCCTAATAACTACATTACATACACAGTTATGTATAAACTTTATCTGATAAGAAACTGTACACACAATATTTGATCTCTGCTTGTTTTCGTTTTTTTCAACTACATGAAAAGCCTTGTTCAAATGTTCCTATGACAACACATGAAATAGTATTCACTGTTGAAGGTGGTTTAAATCTTGAAATGTTCAACAAGGAAAAAATAAACTTAATTTCTTCTTCCCAGATGTAAAGTAAAATCAGGTATTAGTTTATCCTCATATCATCTACCTATCATTGTGCCTGAGCGCTTTTACCATGATGCCTCACAACAAGCTAAAAATGTATCAATACACAATAATAATAGTTTATTACTTCCAACAAAGCCTGTCTGGCTGTGACTGCACCTAACAGTGAAAAGTCAAGATAATAAATATTACCTAAATAATATAGGTTAAATATTACAACCAACAAAACAGATATAACTCACCTCTAAACCCCTGAAAAATCAAGTCTGACAACCATCATAGAAAGAGACACTCATTTGACTCACCCACTCCATATACAGTAGATTGTATCAAACAGCCTCAGACTGATCAACCTTCAGTGAAACGGGGGGACTTTAAAAACAAACACTACCTTAGAAAACTGACCTATGCTTTGTATGCGGTTTTGAACTGCTAAAAGGCTTTTGAGCCTTTTTGTGCAACAGGAAAGACAGGCGCCTGAGAGACACGTTAACAGCGCTACCTTGATGCTTTGCACAGCTCAAACATTTAAACCTAGTTGCGTTCTTTTTTCGCATCACTTTGCAAGAGTTTTTTACATGTCCAAAATCCAAATCCAGTTCAATTCAATGTGGACGGAGATAATGCATTCATTTCTGATATTTCTGTACAATGTGCAGACAAGACTTGTACAACTAAATCAATGGGTACATCCAACAACATTCAGGATGTGTGTAGGTATTGTTATCACACTTCCTTCCTCGCATTGTTTATAATACAGTACACAGGCTATTACAACTGTGTCATCTTTATCAATGAAGAAAGTGAAAATATCATGTAAGTATAAGTTAATGTGAAGACTATCTAAGACCTTAATCAGTGTCTTGATTCTACTCTTGATTATAAATGTTGGACTTCACATTTCAATGCACAGCCCAACCCTTGCTGACACTTCCTGATTTATGTCCTCCTGAGCCTTTAGCTCCCGGTGAATAGCTTTCTAGATCCATTATTGATCCACCCTCACAATTAAAGCATAGTAGGGAGCCTTAATTGCTTTGTACACTTTACAGTCAAAAGCCTCACTTTATATTTTTAAACACAGAAACACGCTAGGTCAGCTAGCAACTACAATATCCATCTTTTTTTAAGGCAGCAATTTAGCATACTGAGCTGTCAGACTTCAAATGCACATTTTAGTTCTTTACTTCATCTTCAATCACAAACCTTGCCACACAAACGATGCAAATCTATGTTTTGTACCAACAAGCCACCCAGTCTCCTGTTCAAGTTCTGACTAGACTACATGCAGCACAACTGTGCTTGAATGTCTCAGGGCAACCTGCAAATTGTGAGCCAGTGATTGTGAATCGCCAGTTCGCCACACACATTTGGCCACTCCTTTTGACGTCAAGCCCTGGTGATTAAGAGATGAGACAGAAATAATACCATGGCACCTCACAGAGACCTGCTGAAACTGCATCCAACCGGAGAACAACTATGGATTGCTTCTGAGATAAAACAACACAACATGTCTGAAGCCAAATATCAAATATCAAACCCCTTAAATAAACTGATTAACATGTTCATACACAGAGGACAATTTCTAGTTGGCAAAGTGAATTAGATGCATTAGGTGGTCAAAACTCAATCAACTCAGAAAGATTTTAACAGGTTGGATAAAACAGAACTTCAACTCTAAGGAACACATTGCATTCATTTTGAGTTTAGTGTCAAACACACTAGACATTATGGCCCCTTACTAACCACAGAGTAAGTTTTGGATGATTTTCCATCCACCATTTAATATTAGCCTAATTTTATCGTGCTGTTTTCTTTTTCAAATTCACAAAGGAAAACCTTTGTGCAATGTGCATCCTTGTATTATAAAAAAGTTTCCATTTAAGACAAAGACACCCTTCTACAGATTTACTAGCTTTTCGCTGAAAGTTTATTATTTCACAATCAGTCTTTTTACAAGATCCTTTGAGGATGAATTTCATTGTTGGTATTTTACCCCCAGCTGAGGAATCCCTACATCCCCCGTGTCCACTGTTGCCATGCTGCTGACCATCTGCTGGTCACTTTCATGACCTTGTTTATCTCAGGTCTGACTCGACTGTTAATCAGGTGACTTTTCATTATGATACCGTCATTATTATCAGGTCGACCTTTTCCCTCCATTTGAATGTGAACAGTTGGGTATGTGCTCAAACAGGAACCAGGGCTGATTTGGGGAAATAAAACAAGCTTTGCACACAGAAGTCAGGGTGTAAATCCCTCCATCCATCACCATATTCAGTGAATCTGTCAAAGGCCCAAGGGCCTAGATGAGTGACTTTATGGATCTGGATTCTGAGCATGTTCAGGTAAATTACACTTTCCTTCACTCAATACTTTTTACTATGTTTTCACTGAAGCTTTTCAAGAAGATCATCCCAATATTAACCTCAAAGTCGACGGTCAGATACAATCAAGTTTTGGTCAATGACAACCAATCCAGTATTATCCTAACATAACAATAACAGGACACACACACCATATACAACTTAATCCGTGATGATAAATTTAATGTTTCACTTTATAACTGTGTAACGTGACTTGTGAAAACAAAGGGCCACTTTACAATATGTGCCGATTATGGCCATCTCGTTAAATCTGAGTCAAGTGAACATGTGGACAAATTTGGCCATGTGAAGGAAATGCTGAGGAGTTTTAAGGCGTTTCAAATGCAGCTGTGTACAATGTCCCATGGAGACTTTAACCGTTATGTAAATAATTACTTCTCTTATTAAACCATAAACCATTACCAGTCCAATAAAAACAAAAGAAATTGAAACCAATGTAACTTTCCCTGAATCCTAAATATTTCAACAGAAACCACACACCACACGACAGAGCTGCTCACATGAGAACTGGCAGCTCTTAGTTGAACAGCTACTGGCAATGCTGGACCATGAATATCAAATAAAACACCACCAGTGTTGATGTCCTATTGATAAGATACAACACAGATGCAACTAGCCCAACAACCAGGAACTCAATCACTCACCGATTTAACACAATAACGTAGTAACGCATGAACAAAAAACGTAGCAGCTGACGAGGTAAATCGATTCAATCATTGCTTTAATCGAAGTGGACAAACAAATCAATTCAACAAGATGCTCTTGGTATCGATCTGGTTCAGCTATCTCGGCTAAATTAAACAGTGAAACACTGGGGTAGTAGTATGTCCGCTAGCCTCCGTTAGCCAAGTGCTAACTGCAACTAGCGTCACCAGCTCGCGCACAATTTGTCGAACAGACACGATAAACTATCGCGTAACCTTGAAAAAAACACTGTAATGCCACAGCAGTAGTAGTAATGAAATAACAACAGATGGCCAAAGTAGTGCAGCTGGCCCCTAATCAACAATATCAGCCTGCTACGTAGCAGGAGCTAGCGCTGGTTGTTACCTTTTCTTTTCGGGTACAATTCCTGTGTCCATGTCAGGACGAAGGGACCGGAGTTGAGTCTCTCTCTCGGTATCAAGATGTATCCGGGCCCGTCGAGAAATAAACCAAAATCCCACTGTTTGTCACTGGTATGGTACCGTCAAACGCGTTGCATACGACTTCTCAGTGTTGTGTATTTGTCAAAGAAACTGAGCTTCCATCCACTATAATCAGCTCATTCGCCTCCTCTTCTCAAAGACAGTGCCACGCTGGAGAGGTTTTACTTGACGAGACAATGTTGCGCCGTAGAAGAGCTCAGGCCCCGCCCCCTGTCTGCCGGGGGCGCGCAATCACATGCTTTTTCTTCCACGGGGACGCGCACAGGAAACCTGAGGACTGAAATAACTGTAATTTAGTTGAAGTGTGTTTAGGCCATTTTTATTCAAGTCTCCAACGCAAAATGTTAAGTTATCTATTAGGTTATATAAATCTGTTTTAGTATTAGACTGACACTCTCACTTGCACATGCTTTCTCTCTAGGACTGCAGCTGGCCTTTGTTTTTAAGTAGATTTGAATAATTTAATTTTAATATGATCAAATCTGCTGCTACAACATGCAAATAAAAAGAGTTTGCAATCTTACAAAGAAAAATGTGTCATCATTCGCCTACTGACAGACACCAATATGAAGCAAGTGTTACTGCTACACGAATGAGATACAACACAAATCATATACTGCAGAGAAATTTTTATATCTATTTATTTATTATAATTATTTGGGGGCATTTTTTTTTTTTACCACTTTTGGAGCTAAGTAAGAACCCCAATATTAATGTAAATGTGTAAATAATAATATATGATAATAATAATATAACTACCGGTATATTATTTTTCAGGCAAAAAAAAAAAATGCCTATGAGATTGTCTATCTGCAAAAAAAATGAATTACACCATGATTTTTTCTTTTTTCTTTTTCAATTCAAATGTCTCAACCCTATTTCTCCATGAAGTCAAACTCTGGCTTGATGCTGTCTGTTTCCAGTAAGTGAACCTCAAGTGTTCCAACACATATTCACCTATAAATTGATTATTGGTGTTTTAAGTGACTACACATAAGAACCTGGAAAGTATATTTTCTTTTCTTCACTGGCAGAGAGTTTTCAGTAGAACTTTTTCAAAAGCTAAAGTGTGGAAAGGAGAGGGGAAGCATTTGATAAAAGTGGTGTTTTTGGTTTCTGTTACTCCACCTCATTACGCCAGACTGCCCATGTATTTTTGAGATGCACTACACGGGATAATCTACCAATACATTGTTGCAATATAACTTTTACTCAAAAGTAAGGGAGCTCCATCTCACTCTCACTGGCTTGCAGATGGTTTGGGTAATTTTCCTGTACTGCTTTGGAGATTTCTGCCCAGTCAGGCTCCTCCTCTCTCACCACTGCTGGTCATATTTGGCATTTCTTCTTGTCACCTGGGATTCAGCTCTCACTTTTGAAAAGGAAAGCTGGAAGAAGAGCATTTCTCCCACCCCCTCACTTTTGCCCAATTGCATTGTCATATTTCATCCCCTTACTTAGCACATGTTGGTAATTACACATCACCATGCCAATCAAACAGAGCTTGTGTTGTCATTTCCCAGAACTATTGGCTGGGAGGGACAACACCTCAGTGTGAGAAGCTGGCAGAGCTTATATAGCCTTGTCATATGTTATGAGTCTCCTTTGTTGGCCTAAACCAGAGTGTGGTAAAGAAAAGCAGTGAAATGCAAATCATATACTCATTATAGTATAGTATAGTATAGTATAGTATAGTATAGTATAGTATAGTATAGTATAGTATAGTATAGTATAGTATAGTATAGAATAGAATAGAATAGAATAGTATAGTATAGTATAGTATAGTATAGTATAGTATAGTATAGTATAGAATAGAATAGTATAACAATAATAACTCAGTGGTGTATTCTGTCGTTATTTTGGCTATAGTTTTTCCTAAAGTTGTTCAACTGAGGTTTTGATAAGCAGTCATTGTAGTGGCTGCTGTTTGTGCTGCTAATGAATTATAATAATAATCATTATAAGCGTCACATTATTACAGGGCTGTAAGGTTGCATTAAATTTAGTCTGGTGTGGATAATAAACACATGAGTGTGTATCTTCTGTATTCTCCTGGTTCTTAACTAACTGGTTGTGCTTGTATTTTCTGCAGACACAAACACTCACTGTTTGTGTGACTGATCATTTTCGATATTACTCAAGTATAGTGCATCATGTTGACTGGTTTAGTCATTCTGATTGACTTTACGATTGTCTGGAAGTTGTGACCGGTGCGAGCCACACCTTCTGTTGTTGTCACAGGTGAGTTCATGTTACCACCACTAACAGAGTTGCAATCTAAAACCACAGGCAGTCGCCTTTGTGTGTGGCACAGCCTTCCTTTGCTATCTTAGAAGTTGAATTAAACCACACTGCAGAAACCCTCTGGTGTGTAATAACACTGCTACCACACCTCCGACAAGGAAATGGTGAAATTAGTGAGAAGTCTTTCATTGTCTGGTTGGGGTGTACTTCCTCACTCCATGTCTTCATTACTGTAAGTAATTCCTAAAACAGGATGAGAGCCATAATGTAATGCAACAACAGCAGGACATTGCTAATTTTCATCCGAATGCACAGAATACCTAAACAGTGAAAGAAAATCATTATCTTTTCATTATATTGTTTTTGTCGTTTTCATCATCACTTGCTGCTTTTTGGGGAGCATCAATCAGAGGACAGACAGGAGAGCAGAGTCAAACTGATTCAATCAATTGGTGCACAGACAGCGCTGGCAGCCATCAGTAAGTCTCAGTAATGAAAGCTGAGACAAGGCTCCTAAATCTCTCCTCTCATTCAGACATTACCCGAGGAAAGCTGCCAAACATTAATGGGTAAACAAAAACTCAAGTCTCTTAATCCAATATCCAGCTCTTTGTATGGCGTACGCCGAACATCTTTGTTCGGGAAAGCTTAGAGTAGCTTAGTTAGCTACTGTTAAGTCATTGAGATCAATGCATATCTAAATCTGGAGTTAGAATGATATTTATGATGAATCAGAGTCTTAACAGGGATTGAAGCAAGGTAGGAAGAGTCTTATAGCAGCATTAGCCTCTGCTGGCTCTAATGTAATTTCTATAAGTAAACATAACCTTGTATTATTAGAGTAGTTCTTCACTTAGCGTTGTCAAAAGCATTGCAGCAGTGTTTTCGGCTTCAGTCGCAGGCATTTTTGTATCTCAAGCCACCAATTTACAGTATTTAGCGGTGTAATCTTCCACAGGATTGGGGGTTGAGGAGATAAACAGATGTGGAGCCTGAAGATTTCCTCCCTCAAGCTAACAGGAAGACACCATCTCTGTCCTGTGAGGTCAGGTCAGGGAGGGGTTGTTCATGTCTGAGCAGATTCAGCACATGAGATTCGACACAATGCAAGTTTCCTTTTTTCTACTTTTGTTATTGTTTCAACGGTTTCAATTTCCATTACCGAAAGCACCAAGTCTACTGTCTTCAGGCCTCTGCATATGGCAGAAAAGGGCACGACTGTGTTTTCCTGTTTCTATCAAAGGCGACAGTAATGACGCTGTGTGGCTTCCTGTTTATTCTCTGATGAGTTGCGATGACGAAACCATCTGCCGAAGACTACTATCACATGATGGGCCAGTGTTACTGCAGGGTTAAAGTTTTAAGTTCACTCTCTTTCTCTCTCTGTCACTCTGTGTCTTTATCTTTGTGTGTGTGCGTGTGTGTGTGTCTCACCCTCCACCTCTTAGTTTCCAATTTGTGCTTTAATAGAGAAGTCAGTCTAAATGTTTTGAGGTGAAAGCTCATTCTATAACCTTCTCATGTGTGCATGTTTGAAAGTCCCATTACCCAGGCAGTCTGCCCACAGGCCTGGAGGCTTTCAAAGACTCAGTGTTCGTTGAGAAGAGTGTGCGACTGCAGAAGAAGAGAGCAACACAGAGTGACCTTCAGGAACACCAATACTCATTTTATACTGGCAATTGGCTACGACCACAATGGCAGTCTCCCTTCTGGTCAGGTAACTGTGGTGAAACATTGAAACTTTTGAGTATTTCACAGCAGCCATGAATCACTACAGAGCTTTCACCTCACATGAAATCTTGCATCATCCTCCATGTCTGGCTGATCAACAGAGAAGAGCTGAGACACACATGCCAAGTTTAAACATCTGGGTGTAACCATTCAATAAAATAACAAATATCGCCTACTATCTGGAACAGACTCTGGGTAACCTAGATAAAATCACCCTTTCTAATTTAACTAAAACTTGAACCTAATTTAATCTGTTAGATGTGGCTGAGTTGGTAATGCTGCCCCCCCCCCCCCCCCCCCCCCCCCCACAAACATCATTTAATTTCATCATTTTATTCAGAAAGGGGAGGGACTTGCTTTCATTTTGCCCATGTGAGTTGGTCTGTGTGTATTTGTGTTTTTCCACTCACATCATTGAGAAAGTATTTCATCTGTTCACTCAGAGCTTCCAGGATTTTAACTGGGAGCTCAGCTTTTCTGGGAATCTCTGGCAGTGCGTTAAAAACTGGCTCTCGATTTCTTCCTCTCTCTGAACAGTGCTACAATGAAACAGACACTCTGCCATTATGCTCCAAAAAGTGCTTTTTCATTTGAATTACCTGACCGTATGACAGCAAATGTAAAACAAAATTCTGATGCTGTATACAATTGACAAACAAATGAACATGTCGAACATGTCCCAATCAAGCAATAAAACTACATGTCATTTTAAAAGTCGATGACTTGCTGCTTATTCACAAATTATAGGAGTAGTCAGGAGTTCATCAGGTGCAGGCCCAGTTCTTGTTGGCTGACCTCTCAGCGCTTTGCACCATCCCGTCTGTGGGGAATGTGTCAGCTTCATACTGTACATGTCACTGGGAGCTGTCTTTGACGAGGCTATAGACACTGATAAGGGGCGGTACAAGGGCAGGACGACTGGTGTCTCATCGAAGAGACTCTTAGCTCCCCAGCAGTTCAGGTGAAGTGAATGAGAAGTTACGAAACTCCTCCTGGTTGATAGACGGGATCATAGGGTCATCGATGGGCGTGAGGGTAGGTTCTTCCTGAGTAAAATCTGGGTCAAAGTTGTTGACGTCCTCTGGTGCTTTCTAGAGGACAGCAAAAAACAACATTCATTAGATTAAAAAAAACATTTTACCAAGTCCACAAGGTGAGAAAAAGTCAAATACTATGTAACGTCAGACAGAGTTATATGAAGTGAAGCAGTAAAGTCTGTGATGTGACTTACGATCCGGGGTTTGAAAGGTGGCTCTATTTCTCTTCGATTCAATTTCTCCCAGTCAATGTCTGCAAAAAACGCGTGGCTGGTCACAGCGCTCTCTCCACCCTCTGTGGCCACGCAGCCCAGACGCCGGGCCGGGTTTTTGGTCAAGAACTGTGAAAAGCAAAAGATGGATGAACTCACAGACACTCAAGACTAAATAAGGAACTGAAAAGTAATCAGTCCCTGAACACACAAGCTCAACACAAACAAAGGAGGATCATGTTATGGATCTAGGGATCTAGTCAAAGGGGGAAAATGTGATGAGTTATTGAACTAGATCAGACTAGATTTTTTTTTGGAGCAGAGCCAACCTGGACTCAAGCCAGGAGGAATCCAGTCAAACTCCACCCCTCAATGCACGACAACGCCCCCACACACACAGTCTGGCTCCTCCCACAAGGCTTCAGAAGAAGAGAGTTCAACTAGGTTCGATAAAGCGTTACCAGGGAGTCTCAACTTCCTTGTGTTGTACAATAAACAATAGAGCGGTGAATAACCTTTTGAACTTCAACCGCTTCTGTGCCTCTGAAGTCGAGTTGGTGGAAGCGACTTGTGGGAGAGGCCCAAACAAAACAAACTAAAACTGAAAAACTGAAAAACTGAACATGCCTCTGGAAAGAAAGTGGAAAAACAAACAAATGTGTTTTTTTTTATAGCCCTGTCTTGGCATGGAGTCTGCACACACCTCAGGACTGGCGGTGACATTCAGACGAGGCCACAACAAACTAACGAGCCTCCGTCGTCACAGTGACAGCAGCCAGATTAACCCAAAGTCACTACAAGGATTAATACGCCTTGCCATATCAGCTCCAAATGTTAATAACTTCCCGAAACTTGGCCGAAAACAGCGCTGCATGCCTCTGCAAATCTAAGCTCACGGTGCAAACAGAAATGAGACAAGAAACACGTCAACACAAGCAAAGAAGAATCTCACCAAAAAAAAGAAGATGAGGAGGAGGGGATGAACTGAAAACACCATAGTGTTGGTTTTGTGCAGCTCAGTCTTCGAACTCACAAATCCCACATGCCTCACATACCACTGACAGTTTTCAGAAGCATACAAAACTTTTTGGATTGATGTCCCTGCTTATAGGCAGATAAACTGTCAGGCAGCTTACAGTTTAACGCGACTGCAGATACGTGCACGGACCCACAGCTGCAAAAGGCTGATTTTGATGCCTTGGTTTGTAGTTAGTGAGCTAAAATATTAAAGAAACCCTACCTGTAACACTGTATGGTGTAATTATCTGGGTGTTAGACTAGCAGGGGTCAATCAGTTCAAGAGCCTACAAACCACAAAACTAAAAAAAAAAAAGTATTTGGTTGAAGCTGATGCCATCTTTCCATGGTTACAGCTATGCCATCCTCGCCACCAGACCTGCTGTGTCAGCTCTTCTACACGAACAAGCTGTTCTCCATTTCACCAGCAACTTTGGCACAATGCAGTCAGAGAGGAGTGCTTGTGCTGGAAGCCATTACTTGTTGATTAAATCAATTTGTCAACATAGTCAACAGTTGTGACTGACTCTGCAAATCATTTCAGCAAAAATATGAACAGAGTTGCAGAATCCAGCGTCTGAAATGTGAGGATTTGAAATTCTATCTCATGTCAATTTTGCATCTTTGGTGTTGGGACTGTTGCTGTTGGTCAGACAAAAAAAAAGAGACTTGGTGTCTGAGAAACTGGATTTTGTGAGATTTTTTTTTTAGACAAAATAGTTAACTGATTAATCAAAAAACAATCATAAATCAACCATGAGAGTACTCCATGGCTTATCAGCCTGTTTATAGAGCAAAGAGCCCAAATAACCTTCAGTCATTATAAGTGATTATTCTCAACAGCCTCAATAATGTTGATACTTCCCACAGAGACGCTCACAAAAACTGTGACAGCCTGACGTCTGGACTCCATGAACTCGCAGACAGGAACATGGAGAACCTTGTAACGGATCAACCTACAGTATAAATAGTGCAGCAGCACTGCAGCGTTCAAATCCACTCACACTAACATGCATCCTTTATGTAACGCATGACACTGAGAGCAGAAACACAAATCAACATCGCAGATTGGCTCGGTGCTTCCTCAAGCATGCTGGAATAACAACAAGGATAGGAAGAGGAGAACAGGGTGCAAAAAGGGGAGGAATGGAGGGAGGTGTCGTCGTATTAATAGCTTGTGTGCTATGGCTGGTCAGTGGACCATGCCTTAATATAGTTATGTAAGAGACCCAGGCCAAACAGCTGGCTGGCAGTGCTCTGCAGGGCTGCCAGTCACTGCACAGTCACAGTGTGTCAGTCTAAAGGGCAACAATCACAAACCCTGATCAGACCTTTGATATCTTAATAGGCTCATGTAACATGACCCACACAAATGGAGGGAATTGGGTCTTTTAGCAAATGTTTACAGCTTAATGGTTTTTCTTCACAATGCTGGTCACAAATACAAAAAGCTTCACAGACATTTCCTGCAATTGTACACTGCGGACAAAGTCCAACAGAGGCTGCATGAGGAGGGTGAATGTCTGCCAAAAAGACAAAGACATCTATAGCAAGAGCTGGGTTTCATCCAACTTCATCCATCATGAAATTTTTTACAGCCCGCCGTACACCAACTTACTGTGAATACAGAATGAGTGGATGTGGACTCACAGCTTTGAGTATATTGACTGCCTCTGTGCTGAGCCAGGATGCATAAACAATCTCTTCATTGAGGATGGATTCAAAGAGGTCGTCTTCATTTTCAGCTTCAAATGGGGCGTGTCCTGACAGCATCTCATACAGCAGCACCCCGAGAGCCCACCAATCCACAGATGGGCCATAGAGCATCTCCTGGAGGATCTGGGGAAACATGTCACAGCATAGCAATAAAGTTACCCATCATAACTGAAAAAAAACACTCCATGAGGTTCAGCTAGCAAAAGTGTTGGATTTAGTAAGATGCCAGTGAAGCTACACTGTGGAGTGAGTGTTGCACACAGAAAAGAAGCCTTTCATAAATCCAGACACGCAGCCTTAGTCGGTGCAAAATCTCTCAAACACGAGGACACAGAGCATCTTGATCCCTCATTATGAAATCAAACCATGCCTGTAAAGCTGCATCCTGATTAGGGTTCGTCAAGTCAACAACACCCTTCACGAGCTGACCTCACAGGTGCTCTGCCTTCCAGTTAGCCAGGAAAGAGCCTTGAGAGTGACAGGCAGCGACCACAGAGCTCGTTTTGAATGAGGTGGTGTGATGGAGAGGGGATGGGACTGGAAAATGCATCATATGAACTCAGAGAACTTGTTTTACAGGAAGCCACACGCGGTTGAATTTGATTATTTGCATTAGTTTGTTAAAAGCAGCAGGAAAGTATCTGAAAATGCTCTGGATCACAAATGTGGTGCATAAAGGATCCGACAGACTGTAGTTTGTAGGTATGAAACTGACCTCGGGGGCAATGTAATCTGGGGTCCCACAGAAGGTTCCTGTGGCTGCACCTTCAAATATGCCTTCTTTGCACATGCCAAAATCTGCCAGTTTACAGTGTCCGTCTTTGTCAAGAAGAACATTGTCCAGTTTCAGATCCCTGAAAGGCAAAACCAAACACAGCAAGACACAGAAAATCAATTATCTATTTGGAAACATTGTTATCCTGCTGACACAAATGAATCATTATGTCAAATAAGCAAAAGGCCTTGGAGCTCGTCACATGCCATCATTCAACTGACGCCAACAGCTGCTAAAATGTTAGTTTGTACTTCGGTCTCCAGTCTGTTGGTGTTGTTTCTAATTATATCTGATGGAGGTAGAACTTTGTGGTGAGACAAAAAGACAAGGTCCTCTGAGGACAGTGAAGCTTCTGTGGCAGCGGGAGACACGAACAGACAACTCCCTGACCGGCACATGGCAGCCAGGAAAAGTCTGACACATTCAGATGACCACTCAGGCTGCCACGAGGGAAAAACTGCTCTGAGGTCAATATTTATTCTGCTTCCAGTAAAGTCCAAAGTTGAGCTATTGTTTTGTTTTTGAAACGTTCAACTCAGACTGTAGTAAACTGGCCGCGGTCGCCTGAGCTGAAGGTAAATAAAGGACTGCTATTATTCTGTTTATGTAAACACGTAGGTTTTTTTGCAGAGTACAACGTGAAATATAATAATTCATCCACAAATGTTAAAATGTATGATGATTAGGATTGATCTATTACATATCACGTCTACGGCTCCAGAAGTCTATTTATTATTATCTTCCATCCAAACTTTTTCAGTATTAGATGTGAGTTTCTAAGGAAAAAGGGTGTAAATCTGTCTGATGTTAATGTGATTCTGGGCTTTATAAATAAATCAGATTTCACAACCGCTGAAATGATTTATTTTGTTTTTAAATTCCAGTTATTATCAAAGGACCACTTTGAGAACTAAGTGGATGCATTACACTGCTAATGTGAAACACTTTGCACTTGCTCAATCGACTCACTGACAAAGTGTAAACCTCTGGTCTAAGCAACCAATAGTAACATGAAGCCTAAATTATTAATACTATTCAAATGGAGACTTAAATGCATTTTGAATATCAGTGGAAATATGTTAACTGCCAGCTGGTGACCCATAACTAAAGACTGGAAAAACGTAGTGTTGGTGTTCATGTCAGCTGGTGCTTTGTCATCTGACAGTGCGATTAAACCTGCTGAGTGCGAGCTCTGGAGTCAGTCTAAGAGTTGGGTCACCTGCTCACAGATTACAGCTCAAGGTCATTTTATGTCTGTCTCCCCTGAGGCTAAACGGAGGATACGGTCTGACACCACCGGCTGATGCTAATGAATTTCAACATTTGGGACAGGGATGCAGCGTCGTCTTTCTCTGTTTCCTGTTAATTCCTGCAAATGAGAATGAGACAATAGTTCCCCACAATGGGATGACAAATACAAAAAACTGAAACTCTGAATGAAAAGCAGAGTGAGGAGACTGACGGTCAAGCAACGGCGCTTTGGGTGGATTAATCTGTTTGCTCTTCACTACAGTAAGCCGATTGTGTAACACTGACTCATATACTCATGTCCATCACAGCCCAACAAACAGGCTTAAAGAGAGCAACACTGATGCTCATACACAAAGGCTATAAAATAAGTACAAGCTTAGAACAGAAAAAACAGAGAAAAAAAACGTGTTTAAGTTTGTGTTTTTTTTCTGTTGAAAAACAAACAAACATTTTTCTACAGTATTGGTCTGTACATTTTTCTATGAATGTGTCCAGTGAGAAATGAATCCACCACCCTGGCGGTTTTACTACCATGCTCTCACCACTGAGCTGCACAGGCCCACACACACATGACGATGCAAATGACCAACTGCAGCTACTGCCCCCGTACCCCTTCAACCACGCCGCTCATCATCACACGAGCCTAGACAAGTCTGAACCCTTTTCAATGTAGAAGTGGGTCAATCGGGCACTGTGGTATCCATAGTTACAGAAACATCTGGAACTGTGACGGCACCCAGGAGATAGGGAACTTTGTTATAGTCGAAGCGCAGCTGATGGCGAGAAAGAGATAGAGTTGCACTAACATGAAAATTTCCAAAGAAGAGAAGAGGAAGTGCTGACAAAGACTGTGACGCACAAACTCTGTGCAGGTTTTTTTCTTTTCTTTTTACTGTGGTTAAGGGGTGGGGGGGTAATACTACATCTACAGTAGAAGCATTAACACATCAACTTAAGTTTGTACCACAGAAAAAAGTCACAATTCACTGCATATTTGATGATGTTATTTCATTTTTAAAATCCATTCTTAAAAAATTATGTAAGAAAAAAAAAAAACGTTTACATGGTTTGTTTTTTAATAAGATGGCCTGGACAAAAAATGATACAGCACACATCAGACCTCTTTAGTGCAGCTGCAACAAGACTTTCCATGTTTTAGAAGCAGACCATTTCCAGACTTCAGGGTCGACATCCTTCTACCCTTGCATGATGTATTTTTAACATCTGAAAACTTGTATTTGCGCAGGACGGTAACAGGAAACATCGACACACTGTGGCATCACCTGACAGGCTTCAAACCACAACTTCACCTGGAGCTAAAAGCGCAAAGGGAGATAATGAGCCGAGTCACGAGAAAACACACATATTACACAACACAGTGGCTGAGGCTACAATGGTAGTTCAGGAAGTCTGCTCCTGTTTCACTGGCCTAATGTCAGAGCAGCAACTTGGCTCCTTATTTAAGTTATAGCGTGCAAACAGTGTGTGGCCTCTTAAAGCCAAGAGTCATGCTATGTGGTGCGGGCTGACACAGAGCACACGGACCACTAAATATAACTCAGGATTTACTGTTAGCTCACATGATGCCCCTCTTCCTTATCATCATCATGCACTGGCAGGGAGCCCACCGCTGTCAACTCAAAGAATACACTCGGATATCTGAGCCAGAGGTTGGAGCTGCAACCTCTTAATCATAAGAAAATAGAAATTCTCGTATCAAAATAGCGGCTCACAAAAAAAAAGATCACTGAGCTCATGCTGTGTTGCACTCTGCTGTTACGGTGCATCTGCTACCACATGGTGCAACTGGAGAAAACATAGGTTATAATGAATTTTTTGCCCCAAGAGCTGTTTGGACAGTTAATGATGAAAAACTCTTTAAGAAGGAGGAAGTCAATAGTTTGAGGAGGGGCCTGGGATAAGGCCACAGGGACAAAAGATTGATATGTTTCCTGATCCCAAGAAATGCACTGATGTTGAAACTGAAATGGGAAGTGAGAAAATCATGTCTGTGTGTTCATTGTGAGGTTCACACACCCTTTTTTAATCCAATCCAGATTAAACAGTCAAACTGCTACAGATGCAACAGGGGCCAGAGCACAGAATGTATCATTTTCCCCCTCAAACCTCCAACATTTAATAAATAACCACCTCTTTTGAACGTCATCCGCTTGATTTGTAACACAGCTTTTTTTGCTTTTAAGTGTGTGGTCTCCAGACTAAATGACATACACAACCCTAATGTGCCATCGGGGGTAAATGTCTCAGACTTGACAAAGAAAGAGATTTTATAGCTGTTTTTACAGCCTGTTTGATTTTCAACTAAATTACTAGTTATGGCAGTTAACTATCCATATTTGGCTTCAGCGACACCTTTGGGGATATACTCTATGTGGGAAAGTAAATTCGACTGTTGTGTTGTGAACTCCTTGACTCAGACCTGTAGATGATGCCTTTGCTGTGCAGGAACATGAGAGCGGAGGTGATCTCCGCCGTGTAGAAACGTGCTCTCGGCTCCTCAAACTTCCTGGACTTCTGGATGTGAAACATGAGATCGCCACCGTTCACAAATTCCATCACGAAGAACAGTCGGTCCTGCAAACGGAAGCAAGGAGATCACACTTACACACGTGCACACACAAACCACACAAGCCTTGCAGCAACTCCCACGTTTATTAAACAACCCAAGAGTCCATGAACATGGGTGAGCTGAGATTGCTTCAAGGATGAAACATGGCTGTTTCTCATAAATTTCACATGTCTTTTTAATGGATTTCCCATCCAACCGACCACACTTTACAGTCAGCTGGGCAGAAAAGAAAACACAGATCACACCAATGAATCTTTTCTTTCTCATTACAGGCTCCAGTCGATATATGATCTTGGAAATTAGACCCTGAGGAAAAAACCCTGCAGTGGAAAAACACTAAAGGAGAACATGATGCATGAATCTGCCCATCGAGCTTCCAACAAGTGATGAGAAAATCCAGCCATTGATGGCTCTTGTTAATTGCTCTGTAGCTGTCTGTCTGATTAAATGTGTGATGTTTCCTAAGAAATGTGTTGCACATGCAAAGCAGGTAGCACTCTCTCTGTGTGTGGCCTGGTTGCAGCTGAGTGAATCTTTAAATCCACACTGTACAATTTCATTTTGACATGTGAGCCCCAAGGTGCATGTGCTATTTTATCCAAATAATGTGGTTTCCCTTTTTTTTTTGCCTCACTGAGTGAAGCTCTCAGAAGGAAATCTGTCTCCACTTGAACATTAAAGTAACCACAGATGCCATTTCCTGGGGTGGACATTTTAAATCCACAGCCAGTGAACGCTGCCTCTGGGCTTTCAGAGTTTAGTTCAAACTGCCCAGTTGTGCCAGATTTTCTCCAATCCTCTGTGAATCTGCTGAGCTAGATGTCTAGTAATGTGAGATTAGATCAAATCAGTGTTCAACAGTCAGGATGAGCAGCTGATGACAACAATTCTCCAAATTGTCTACTCCACCGCAGGCACAAAATGCCCTCAATCCTTCCTCCACTCTTTCCATGCCTACTTGCATTTTTCCACATCTGTACAAAGATGTAATCATTCTAATAATATCTATGTTTTCATAAGAGTTTAAACCACAGATAATTTTAAACTTTTATTTATACACAATTAAAACAAATAAAAACACACTCTGGGGATTTTTTAGAAGCCGCCTACTCTGAAACAAAGGTGACAAGAAACCGAAAAAAGCACAAAGGTAGCGTGTTGGTGGAACAAATGTTGTCAAGCGTCTGCGCGTGGGTTTGTAGTGGTGAGGGGGAGCGGTCTCACTGAGTCTGCTCTCCACTACTACTACTGCTGCTGCTGCTCTATTTTGATCCTGGGCAAAGTAGGCTAGCCATGGTTCAAACTAAACTAAAGCAGATTAGGTCGTCCAGTCTGCACCAGAAAGTCAGGCTCTGCCGGCTGAGGATCATCATCATCCTCTTCATACCCTGTCTGACAGACTGGGGCTCTGCTGCCACCTGCTGACCGGTTCATGCAAAGTAACATGGGAAACTAAATGTGCAGGAACATCATTTCAGAGAGTGATACTTATGAAGTGAGTGAGTGAATGTCTCAGAGATTATTGCACTGCACACTTGTACAGGGGAGGTGCAGATAATTGTGCATGTGATGCTCAACATGGAGAAGGGTTAGACATAACCTCCAATGTCAGTGAGTGGCAGACCCTTTAAAACTGGTTGCAATAGCAGCACTGGTATAGCTGCTCTTCATGCAAATGTTCAAACCCAAAGAATAACTCTCTTGATCTCAATTGCACTCGAGGGTTGATTCACAGAAACCACAAGTGTAGTTATCTCAAGGAAATTTAAATCCAACGCAATTGGACTTAGTTATATAACCAAGTCCAGTTGCATTAAATTTCCTTGAGATAATTATGACCTGGACAAATGAGAATATTCACAGGCCCACAAGTGTAGTTATTACTGGGTGGGCACCACTAGGGGGAGGAGGAAAATGTGTTTTAGTGGAAAAGCGCCGTAAGAGTATTTACTGTCAAGCAAGGCAGTGAAGGTAATTACATAGTCAGATTAACACAGAATTTCTGTAAAAAAAAAAAAATCCGCTCTGATGTTCACGGATCAGAGATCGCTCTAAATGAAGTGGGCAATTTATAGTTTCACAATTGTTGTTGAGCAGCAGCCTACTTGTTATTCATGTTCATGCCACAACTTGGTCTGCAAACATTTCCCAGGAACTGAGGAGAGAGTGCGTTCAGTCTGAGGTGAGATCACTTGGACTGTAACAACATTAAAGGAGTCTAGAGTCACGCTAGAGGCTGTGTGAGGCAGCACCGCCACCATGTGCCAACACGCTCATATTTACCAGGTATTACTCGTCGTTTACCCGTCACAATCTTTGCTCAGGTTGTTTGCACAATGCAATTTGACTGCTGGTGCTGCTACATGAGAACGTAGTTGTAATTCATCCCAAGGGGTCGAGGGGAGGGGGGGTAAATAAATTAAAATAATTTAAAAACTAGTATGAAACAAACGCTGAAGAGACTTCTGTGAAAACTCTGTACGGACTTTGTGAAAACTGATGAACTGACCTCTGTGGTTAAAGAGGAACTGTTTCCCCTTACAATGGAAGTGTTCCCAACTGTGACACAAGTGCATTTGTGTGTGTTTCTGTCTGTACTGACCGATGTCTGGAAGCAGCAGTACAGCTGAGTGAGGTAGGGGTGACAGCGAGCCAGTGACAGCACCCTCTTCTCAGTCATGGTGCACTCCACATCGTCGTCCTGCAAAATGATGTCCTTTTTCAACACCTTCACCGCAAACACCCGCTCCTTGTTGTTAAGTCTCGCCAGCATCACCTGAAGATACAAACACAGTTTTTAGTGTCACCTTGATGCCATCGATATTTATGCCGACTGATAAACACGCCTACATTCATCTACATCATCATTTCATCATTAGACAGAGTATTTCTTACTGTCATCTCTTGTCATTCCCACCTTGCCAAAGCTGCCCTTTCCAAGCACTTGAAGGAATGTGAAGTCTGTGATGCCCAGCCGAGGGGTCTGCTCCTGAGAATCTGTACTCTGTCTCCTGTCAGGGGACTTCATCTGACTTGCATTTCTGGCCTGTCAGGACAAAAACACAACTAAACTGAACATCAATTACAGTTCATTATCCTAATTCAATCTGCATTTAGATTCAGATTCAGAAAACCCTTATTGTCCCCTGCAAAAAGCAGTGGAAATTCTTATTTGACGTGTGCATAAAACAAACAACAGAGATAAACATAGAATAACACATTAAAAGGACATTAAAAAAGATTTCATAGTGAGTTGCTGATGATGTCGATGGCGGATGAGATGAACGAGATGAAACTTGATGCACGTTTGATTTATACTGAAAGAAATAAGTCTTTGTACCATTGAGTTGCGTTTAGCGAGTCCTCCAGCCTGCAGACCCATCTCTGCAAGCGTATTGGCCAGTTCCACGCTGTTGACCCCACAGTTTGGCGCCACATTGCCTTTGCAGCGGATGTGAACGTTCATTTTACAGACTGCAGAGAGAAACAAAGCAATCAGAAATACTCGTGAAAGACGCATGAGAACATCTAAAATCAATCATGTTTTTTTTTTATTATTGATTAGATCAGGTCTTACTTTTACAGTGCAGCCCCTGTCTTACGATGCCCCATAGCAGCGAGCCACAGTGGTCACAGAAAGTGGGCGACTTGTAGTTGTGGATGTTAAACTTGTGGGGAATGTTGATGCTGAAGCCTTGGTTCGCAGGTTGCTGAGAAAAGACACAGAGGGGTCCCACTGAACTAACCAATGTCAACTGCAACATATTATTAATAACTATAAATTGCCACAGTGAGCACTGTGAAAAATGTCTGGTTGCTAATTGCTGCCACGGTCGGATGGTTTCTGTTTACTGCGAAACTGTTGGTTCTCTACGATTTTCCCCCGATTCAGAGAAAGTTTGAACTATTCAGCAGAATGTACAGCAGAACGCTAAAACAAGCACACCAGTATTTATAGCAATATATGAAAATGCTGCAACAAGCATGTGTGGAAAAGTACTGTGCAGTACAATGTTCTGGCTCAGTGACCATCTCAGCACAGAAAGAGGAAGCTGTGCAGTGTACTGATCACTGCAGGTGTTCATCAGAGGTCTTTGTGCTGGAGGACGCAGCCTACTGTCGTTTGTGAATAATGCATAACGGCATAATAATACTGTTGTTGGGCAGGGCATCTGCTCTTTGGCTGATTGTGTAAGCTGACAGTGTTGATTGATACCTCTTCTTTTGCTGGCTTCTTCATGCGTGGGCACAATGTGACGACGTGCTGGTGGCATCGTTTGTGAACCACACAGGTGCACACTGAAAAGACACACATTCAATGTCAAACTCATAACTCAGACCTGTGTGTTTAAGAAACTGTGTCAAAAAGCAGATAGAAAAGAAGGGGGGGCTGACCTTGGCACTGGTAACCCTGCTTTCCAAAAACACCCCTATAAGAGACGGAGATGCACTCAGTTTACAGTCTACACAGACACATGGAGGCAACAAATGGTTCATCCTAGCTCCAGTTTCTTACCAGATGAACTCTTTGCAGTGGAAACAGAAGGTGGGCTGCCGGAGGAAAGTGGACATGAACTTGTGCCCATTGACCTGGTGGATCCTCCGTCTCACCGCCCCCTGCCGCTTCCTCGTGAACTGCTTGAAGGGCTTCTTCTCTTTTGTGAGAGCGTCGTCTAAAAACAAGATGAGAGTAAAAAGTAGAGGCACATCTGTCAATAAGTCACAAGGCCACAATGTGAACATTTAGAATCAATCACTGTTGTCATTTTGTGATGTTTCTTTAAAGAAGTCACAAACAATACTGTAAAATTGATCACATCCCTACTCGTGTTAACTGTAGGAACAACGCAGAGGAATTGACACACGACTGCAGGTCTCTTCTGCTCTACAGCGATTTTTCATGTTTTGGTTCACTCGCTGTTCTCATAACTTTTTCAAGCTACAGCAGGGAGCTTTTCTCAGCTAAAAAAAAAACCCTGAACGCCCACTGTGCACCACCTGTTAAGCATCGACCAGCAGACAGACAATTTTAAGAAAGTGGAGCATTTAACTACTTAAGAGGCAGGTATTTTCCACGGTAGAAGAAGTTGTTCCAAATAAAGGCTGTTATTTTCTCCAACTATACTTATGTTCTGTTCTAGATAATTAATTATCTAGTCTATAAAAGTGATAATAGGAGTCAGCATCTTTAAATCACTGTTGTACAACCAAATGGCCAAAGATATTAAAATGTAAAACACTGAACCTGTAGCAAATCTTCAAATCTGTGAAACTGGGAATTTTGATAAGTGATCACAACGAGGTTGACAACAGTGGGTAATTGGTGATTTTCCATATCAAAATAATCTAATCAAATAATTTTGTTATCTTTTCTTTTTTTTACCCTAACTTTTGCATGATAAAAAAATGCCACATTATTCAGTGTGAATTTATGTGCACATTTATGTTTACACATCTGCACAGTTTGGCTCAATGCGTTATAGCGCGGAGTAACTGTAGTCTAGCAAGGTTCTATTTATGAAAACCACACATGCATTACTGAAACTTGTCTGCAGAGCCCCCAGAACGAACGCCCCTGCAAACAACAGTTGTGCGTGGCAGTGGTGTGAAAAGGGGGCTTTACTTTAAGACCACAGTGCTCTAAACCATGCATGACTTATATCATGCACAGCTACGATGGTTTTCTCCGTAAAAGGCCAAAAGTCTCCGTAAAAGGCCAAAAGAGGTGTGGACAGATCAAGAGTGTTTTCGTCAAATAATCCCATGAATACACATTTGAAAGCAAATATTGATAACTGGAGAGTTGTAATTAAATAGTAACTATCAACTTTGATCGAAAGTGAAACAAGGCGGGGTGAACGTGTTGTAATGTCGCTCTGCAAAATATAACTTTCTAAATTAAAAGTTCCAAGGAAAACTTTGTTTAACTATAAAACTGGACAGGTTGTTGTTGCAAATAAACAAAGTCGTTTGAGTTCTGATGAACTATGGAATTAAGGAGGGGTCCGTGCAATTAACGATAACATTAACTCATGTGATTTTGCTTCTCTATTTGGACAGGAAATCAATGTCCAAAAATATTCACTGACATTTCCAGCCATTGATATTCAGTGTTCGCAGCCTCTGATGCCATCCCTGTGGTTTCCCACCACCACAGTGATATGATACTTTGCAAATTTCTGAGCGGTTTCTTATTTTCTTTGTTGTGATCAGCACAGTTTTAGTTTAGTTTTGTGACAGTATGGAGCTTTTGCTGGACTCGTCGGAGGGCAAGGGAAGTGAAAACAAAAACCAAAACATTTCGGAGGATGTGGCGTTTCAGGGTTTAAAATCTTGAGAGTTCAGAAAATGTTGTGTGGAAATATGCGAACTAAAAACAAAAGAAGGAAAGGAGAGAACAAAGCCTGTTTTTCACCAACGCATTTCTCAGCTGCACATCTTTGCTGCCTGTCCTACTGCAATCCACAGGTGCTCTGTTTACACCCAACTCTGCCATGTGCATTAAATCAGTTTGAGACACCTTTATTCCATTGCAGGCTGTATTATCATGCATCAGCATCTGAATAATGGAAATATAGCCGTTTTTGGAGCTGACAAAATATTCCCCACTACGACAACCACCCTGGACTGTTTGACCTGAGGCAGGTTGGATCATGGACTCATGTCAGTAAATCCAGATTCTGACCGTACCACCTGCATGTCGACAGATTTATGCTCTCGGCTGATGGGGGCGGAGCACGGCATGGTCTTCTGCTGTTGTAGCCCATCCATCTCAAGTTTTGACACGTTGCACTTGCTTATACTGAGATGCTTCGCTGCCCTCCACCACAGCGGTGGAGTGGTTTTCTGACTTACTGTAGCCTTTCCACAAGTGTCGCTCCTCTCTTCTGACTTTGTTTCCTCTTTCATAAGTAAATGAAATGTTAGTGTTTGATGAAATTTGATAGTGAAAGGAACTTGGCTGAAAGTTCGCAGTGAGAAAATGTTTGATTTTAACCGCTCCCTGGACCAGAGACCCTGTGCATGTCTGAACAACCAACCTGCCTGATACTGATGCTCTCTGACGTCTGAAGAACCTGGCACATACCAGTCTACTCGATTCACACACAAGCATCCGTGTATGCAAGCCTGATGCAACAGACGGCCTATTGACGGGCTATTGAATGGGTCACAGATAAATAAGTATTCAAACCCTTAGGCAGTGTTTTACAGACTGGAAAAAGAGAAGACAGTGACTAAATGAATCAGCAGTTACACGCTGTGTGAAAAAAGAAGCAGAAGTGGGATGATTATAAATAACCATAAAGAAAAACACTGAGCGTTATTTGAACCTACAGTAGCAGCCTTACCGTCAGTGAAAGACCCATTGAGCGTTATAAGGACGTAGACCTTGCCCTCTGGCTCCAAGTCCATCTGCAGACACACAGACAAACACACAGTTAGACAAAATCAAAAAACAACAGCTGTGAAGACCCACAACAATTAACGATATGGTACCAAATCTAACATGGATTGAACCAAAAGTAAAATCACAATAAAAACACATAAGTTTGGACAAAGACATTCTAGTTGAAGATCTGGATTAAAAGGGGATGTGAGGGGTATCTGTTTGACGTTGAAGCATTGTTCCTTCAGCTGTAGTTCAGTGAAGATGCAGCGATGTAGACAACTCATTCTTTTTTGCATTCCTCGTTGTGCAGGTAATGTCAGAGGAATCTGGGCACAGAGACAACGCAGCAGGTCGAGCAGGCCAGGCAGGTTGTAGGGGTTGTGATGACCTGGCGAGCAGCTGAGAATGCTGATGTCTTAAAAATACATGCAGCTCATCTTTTTTCTCAGCAATAGGCCGTTAGTTTATTTCCTGCAGCAACCATTGACTGGAAACTGAGGTCTCTACACTTAAATAGAGCCATTAGTGTTCACACGGACTCCGTGGGGAAAATACTCACTGCCCACAAAACAGTGAGGCGCCAAACGTTGCCGCTCAGTTGGCACAGTCAGTGTAAAACTCATCTCAAGGAAGTGTTCATTTCACTTCTTCACAGTGATGTCCATGTTTTCTCTCAGCTACCTGCTCGTTTCCTGTATCTAAAGCTACTGTAGACACAAGTCTAGACAGAAACTCTGACTTGTCCAGGGTGAAGATTTCTCTATCTTTTATATTTTCACCTGATAGAAACAACAAAAAAAGTCAGACCAGGTAGACAACAGGAGTTAGATCAAAGGACGGGCACATGTTAGGAATTCATCATATTGGCTTTGGCTGAAATTAAGATTATGTTTTTTGCACAGGGCGAGGACCCCCGCCTTTCCTCCAGCTACATGATGCTATCGTCAAAAAGCAGAACAATTAATGCTGTATCACAAAGGAGGAAGTTACATTTTCCTTTTTTTATATTAACTGGGTATGAGGCACTTTTTATTTCCAAGTACAGTACAGTATTTGAGCTATCACAGTACACTTGTGCTGGAAAATGTTATGGTTCCCTAACACACTTTCAGTTTCAGGACTAATGGACCGTCCTCAATTTGAATTTCCCTCCAGGGGATGGAATAAAGTATTTCTCTTCTTCTTCTTTCTAGAAGCTTGAGAAACAGCTCCCACACCACAGACAACTTAATGATGTTTATTACCAAGAAAATGTTAAGCAACAAGTTCAAATAAATGAGTAAACTGTCGAACATGTCACAATGTAGTGTCACGTCGTGTCTGGTGGGAGGCAAAGGAAACTGAACCTGTGTCTAATTGTCATATGAGGGATGATGTCAGTCATGACAATAACTTCAATCTGAGTTACCCAAAAAAAAAAGAGGGAGTTGAGAAACAAATTCCACTTACGTTGAACTGTAAGTCTGAAACTGAAACACACACAGCTTGTGTGGAGTTTAAGGGCATCAAACTGGGTCACATGCACAAATCAAAGGGGGAAAGGGGGAATTAAAGCTTCTGGATGAGAGCCAACAGAGTGTAAGTATTTTAACAGCGAGCCCTGCAGCACTGATCAGATGGTGAGAACACTGTGACAAACAGCGGTGTAGGCGTGTGGAGGCCTGTGCCTCATATGTGAAACAAACCAGCCCAGCATATCTTCTCTGCAGCAAAGAACAAAAAAGCCTTCACAGTTCAGATGTAGCGGATAACAACTTTTTAAGAGCTGACAAAGTCTATACTGCACTAACCAATGACTTCTAAACCTACAGACCAAGCTCCACTTTCACACCACTTCCCCTCAGCGCTCGGGGTCTCAGTAGTGAAGTGAAGTGAAGGTTTGTGCAAAGTAGTCTTCACTTTTATTTTCGTAATTGTTTTTCTCAGTTTATTTAACGGCCTTCCAGATCAAAAATATATGGGTTTTCTCAATAATGTAACTCTACACAAAACAAAATGATTTACATGTTTTGCTTTGGAGTGATCACCATGTCAACTTGCTTGATCTATTTTGAGTTGCTCAAAATCTCTTAGTCATTTCCATCAAGTTTATGTAAATGTAAAAATTGAGGCAATTGGCTTCAGTGTAAAATGTTGTACAAACTTTCGCATTTTTGTTTTTATCTGTTTCACAAGCTACTGTCTGTGCCTAATGTAATTTTTGAAAATACTTAATTTTTCTCTGGAAAAAATATGCTTAAGTGAAAGAAGCTGTTTCAACTAGAGAAGAATCAGTCTGTGCAACGGAGACATCTCTGTATTCAGTCAGAGTGTCGATACCACCTCAGCCTGCTCCAGGCCTGGACAGGTTCAAGTTACATTCAGCAGCACCTGCAGTGGCTTACAGACCTACAGGGATCAACGTAAGTGAGAAGAGGGAAACTCCAGCTGAGACAGGTAGTTTTTTGTCTGTGTCTGGTAGTGAGTGAGACTAGAATGATGCATTAGATAATAAGACTTACTCAACCTAATCTTGACTTTGATAAGATCCAAGTTTTCCCCATTGTTAATAGTGTCAAGCCATTATTAGGAATACATAAGCACCAACGTTTAGAAAAGGTCTTATTCCTTTAGCAAATAATTACATTTAACATGTGGTAATTAGTAAATATTCCCGTCAGGCATTTTTCTTTCCCCCATCAGTCCTCATGACTGAGACGACCTGTTGGTGATGAACTGGTTCAGGTCCTTCCTAATAGCTGTTCAGGTGTGTTAATGTCTGCCTTAATTTCACCCCCTGAAATTGTTTTCTATGGTGTCCCACAGGGTTTGATTCTAGGTCCTTTTTTATATTCAATGTCCCTGTTGCTAACAGCAAACAATTATTATGTCCAGTTCCCCTGTTACACAGACGCCACCCAGCTCTATCATCCAATCAGACCAACCACTCTAACTTTGACACACCATAAAACTAAATATAATGATATATTGGTTTGTCAGACAACTTCCTCCACTTAAATCATAAAAACACTCTCTCCTTCTCTCTATGTCAGCCCTGTAATTAATATTTAGTGAGTATATCTTTTTTATGTTATTTAAACATACTATTATTAACTATGTACCTATGGTTACTCATGTATCATCATCATTATACATTTGTTCACACTCATTGATCAGGGAAATGTGCATCTGCTGCTTGTGCACTCTGCAATGTGGTGCAACCAGTCTTTACAAGCCGTGTTAACACTTTACCAGAGCAGCAGCATGTGTGGTTTCAGGTCATCATGATCGATGATGATCACACTAAAAGCTTTGAAGTCAATGAGTGAACAACACAAAAAGGTTCCTGTCCGGCGCATGCTGCTCAATGTCAGACACCACATTATATGAGGGTGTCGTCCTTCTTGAGGCCTGTGCTCTGGCAGCGGTTATGCCTTCCTCTGAGAGAGCAGCAGGGAGGTGTTGATGATGTTTTCAGGTAGAAAAACAGGCAGCATTACTCACACTAACTGTGACATGTGCAGTGAATATTGCCCCAAGCTATCACATGTTGTCTTCTCTGAAACTGCCCTTTCTGTTTACTTTTTAATCAGGTGCCAAAACCTCTATGAAGAAACCTCACTACCCAAGTGTGAAGAGGGTGAAGATCTATGGGATAGGGGTTTATCACTGATCACTGAACCGTAGGCACAGTGTGGTCATATTTAACAGAACATACAACCTGTTTTTAGTCTATTCAGGGATGGTTATGTGCCTTTGGTCCTGGGTGCTTGGACTCCAGTACACCTGCTTGCAAAGTTGGTTTACTACCTGATGTTTTCATGTATTGGATGCATTGCAGTAGCCAGGTATTCAGCTCATAAATTATGACAGCACTCCTGTCAGCCCCCTTTGATCTTATTAGTTCAAAAAGTATGAGTATCTGTGGCAGTAGCCCTGAAGTAATCTGGATCAAACCTACCTAACTTTATTATATCACGTCAACTTGAACCCATAAGATAATGTATGACCCTGGCTACCCTTACATTTACAGCTACTATGATAACAAGGTCTACTTATTGAAGTGTTTTCTCTCCTTGGCATTATTATCTCTCACTCACCCATCCCTCGAAAGTCTCTCCGGTGTTGGAGGATTTGATGAGGTCTTCAAACTGGATGGTGCAGTTGGCCACAAAGTCGTCGTATCCAATTGGAGTGTCGTGGAAAACCGCCAGCTCGATCTGTTTCCCGTTGGATACGTTGAGGCAGAACTCCTCGTTGTACGTCGGCATATTTGTTTTCTGTTTGGTGTGAGTTTGTCCGATTTTGTAGTCGTCCACCTTCACCACGATGTAAGGGTCCAGGGCCGGGGCAGCCTTGTTGAAGATGACAGAGTGGCGGAGGGAGAAGGTGGTCGGCTTCAGGTCCACCGCCTCACCGATCCGGAGCTTCAGGTAACCGTTAAACTTCATTTTTGTAGGTCGCTGAGCCTCGCGCGGAGAATAAAATGCATTCACAAAAAAATAAAATAAACAGACGACAAAAAATATTCACGCCTGCTTCACATAAACACTGACGGACAACAGTGCTGCAATAAATTTCATTGTTGTAATTACTATTTGGCGTCAGCTCGTGCGCACCTTTGTAGTCATCTCATGTTGTTCCCCCCTGCGCTCGCGCTACGCACCACAACACGTTCACTGTCAGCTCCGAAAATCAAGTGCTGTGTTGGGGAACCTGCTTCAAGAAGTTTCAGTAAGTAGGAAGCCACAACACTGACATGCCGACGAGGGGGAGGACAAGTTCCGCATAACTCGTCAGAGCGCACGCACGCGTACGCACGCACACACACAGGCTGCACACAGACTACACACACACACAAGACAGACTGAACCTGTCACTGTTGTTTGCTGTGTCACATGGCTCGATGTGTAGTTGGAGTGAGGAGTCTGGTACTACGTTGACCACAGTGCATCGCTCTGTTCACTGAAGGTGTTTCAGTGGCCCACCTGTCCAGCATTGAGTAAGAAAACACCGCCCTCTAACGGCTGTGTTGAACAACGTTACAAGGGTATTTCTGTACTACTATATATTATTCTTTCTTTCTTTCTTTCTTTCTTTCTTTCTTTCTTTCTTTCTTTCTTTCTTTCTTTCTTTCTTTCTTTCTTTCTTTCTTTCTTTCTTTATGTCTTCATGTCTACGAGGCTATTACGTCATTCTATAAACAATAGCCTATATATTATGCAACAATTAGTACTATTTTTAAGCCATTGTTTTGTATATTATACTTTAGTTTTAGCCCTAGTAGTTTGAAGGTCTTCATTTCAGTGACAACTAAATAAACTCCATCTGCTGATATGATTGAATGATCCTGAACAGTCACAAAATAGACCTTGAAGAGAGACAGATCTGTCAACAGCATTGATCAAGATAATATTTATGAAAAACTGTCTGATGAATGCATTAAACATTTAAAATGGTATTGACCAATTTTTATTGGTTTGGTCTGTCTCTGGATAATTCAGATTAATTAGGTATTTATTTATTTATTTATTTATTTATTTATTTATTTATTTATTTATTTATTTATTTATTTATTTAATATTGTGTTTTTATACACTATGTATTTTTGGGTATTTCTATGATCTATCTATCTATAAAATCAGGTTACAGCTCTGCTTAGTGATGCATTATGTTATGTGTCAACAGGATTTTCACTAGTCCAAGAGAAATACCTGGACATCTCATTACTTTGGATCAATCAAAAATAATCCTGAGAATTATGATCATAAAAATTGTTAGCTGTACCTTTAGGTTTGATAACATCCTCCAGCTTTGCTCACTGGATGAAAATACTTAATGCATAACATATTTGAGGCCAATGCTAATAGAGAATAAATCGAAGAATCATTTTAAATGGTGCCGTATTATGCATTATGTATTATGCTTTTCTTCCTCACATGCTATTCTCCCTCTCCCCTCCTCCTTCTCCCTCGCTCTCTCCCTCCCTCTGACAGTGCAGTGCCTACAACATCCATAAATGCCATGATCAAAGTCTCCACTTTATTGGTGTTAGACTTGACCTCTGACCCCACTCTGCCAAATGTCAGTGCTCCACATCTCTCTGCTCCAGCTGTTATAAATAAAGAGCCCAGGTCCCAGATCTTACACATCCCTGGGATACAGACTGTCTTGTAAACAACCTCCCAGACATGACCTTACTGAGTAGAGAAGGTTGTAACTGTGCAGCAGGCAGATAGTGGATTGCCTCGGTGCAGCCGTGTGTGAATACAGTCTCATCTATCAGCAGCAAATCCTTAAAACTCTGTCAGACCTGGTAGGTTACAGTAAAACATTCCTGAATTCATGCTGCAGATTACCTTGACCAACGGGAGTAAACATGCTACTGTATATTCACCCCAGGTGCCTAAATGCACACCTTTGAGTGAAGGTATTTTAATGGTATTCTTGTGTATAGACAGCATGAGAAAGGTTGTGGGAGAAAGCTCCTGTCACATGAACCCATCTTGTCAAACAAACAGTCCAGCAGAGGGCAGAGTAAGACTGGTAAATTCTCCTCACTCTCTCCTCACCCCCTCTTCCTCTGTGCTCGCCTTTCTCTTATCATGAAGTAACTTTTAAAAAAATGTATATTTTACTTCCTCTCGGCCTTGTTTTCCCCCGGAGCCAGAGCTGGCACTTTAACAGTCCTGGATGATTTGTTGTGCTCCTTTGTTCTACCGGCGGTCTCCCTCTGTCTGTCACCTCTGTGGCTCTTTGCCCTGCATCGTCTAACTTTCTCTCTGTAAGTGGTTGTCATGGCCAAATCGTGACTTATATGCGCCCGTGGACAAGCTCAACATGACTCTAGACACATAACTGAGAACACAGACTTGTGTACATTGTACACACACAGACGCGTGCACGCTTTAGATACATACACAGGCACGAATACGCAGTGTGAGTGATATATCCCCTCAACATGCCAACATTTTATTGCACACAAGCATAAGGCTGGCTACCAAAAGCCGCCCATATTTCAGAGCAGACTGATTCTATGTATATGACTTAATTTCAGCCACCTGTAGAGTTTCCACATTCACTTCACAGTCTACGCTCCAATTTATGTCTGTGTAACCCAGGACAGCTCAATCCTCTGGCTCCTTGCCCAGGTACACCCTATAGCTGCAGCTAATGAAGCATAGCATTGGTGCCAAACAGGGCAGTGGGGAATAAGGAGTGTATGGCCCAGGTTCGGCGAAACCTGTTCCCAGCTCTTTTGACCTCAGTGAGAGAAATCCTACGGGGCCCGTATACATCCCCACCACACCTTCTGCGCCACCACAAACTCAATTACACCCATCAGTCACTGGGTCCAAGCACCAGAAATGACCCCCATCCTACAGTCACAAGATCCTAAAACCCTCCTCAGGTGAGGCTGTATGGAAACCTGTATGCTCTACTGAGCCACACAAGCAATTACAGACGCACACACACACACACACATGCAGATGGGGCTCTACTGTGTGGAAGCTGAGGCACTCCATAAATCACACCTGTAAAAGGTGATGTGGTACTAAACATGCTTTATTCACAAGTGGTGTTTACTGCCAGCGCTCTAACACAGGAAGACATGATTTAGGATGGTATTGTGCTGCAGAAATTATACCTGATAGACTGGTGAGGCCAAATGACTGTGTCACATTTCGCTGATGATACTTTTCTTTAAAATACAGGGTTTAAATTAAAAAAAGAAAAAGTTATTAGAGCCAACAGGAAATAAAGGCATGCAGCAGAGCTCCCTGCCTGGACTCAGACAACGAGCACAGAGATTATGCCCAAGGTCTGAAACCCTGAAGCCATGCATGATAACTGCCTGATGCTCTTCTTCATCAGCTGGTTGCATAGAAACAGCTGAACGATCCTGGTCGGTGTTGAGAGGCTGACGGAGGAGAAATGACGGAGAGAGGGGTCGACATAAATAAAGCGTGGTGTTGTGAAAACTGGAGGAATGTAACTGTGAGAGTGGTCGGAGCCGAGTTGGACAGCAGAGCGTGGAGGGTTATAGTGGTGGGGTGGGGGGGGCTCTGTCACAGCCCCTCCAGGGTAATTGGCTCCAGATGTGAGGCAGCGTGGCCCCTGCGCCAGCAAGGCGTCAGGGCCGCATTAAGAGCTCAGCCCAGGGCTGATGGGATCGCAGAGAGACGAGACCCCCCCCTCAACCCCCACACCCCACTCACCACCACCACCCGAAAAACACAGAGAGAACCCCCTACTGAGCTGCTGACCACTGGGCCTCCATCCCCACCCCACCTCATCATCATCTGTCATACTTTGTGATAAATCATGAAATCCCCCTTTTTTTATTTACAAAAGATGTATTTCACTCTAACCTTGATTCCTGCTCTGACAATTTAAACCTCTGTCATTCTCTATCCACCGTTTATTATGTCTAGTTGACAACAATATTGGAGTAAGGTCTAGTGCTACTGCTATTGTGTCGCTGCTGTCAGACTGCGAGGTGACTGGTGATGAGTGTGTCAGCCGGCAATTGTTCCCGAGGACGCAACTTCATAACAGCAACATGTTTGTGTTACACACGGTTGTTAAGGATCACAGTTTTCATAGTGTTTTTTTTAATGAAAGACAGTTTTGGACATTATTGTCATTGTCTGACATTCAAAGTGGAGACGAGGCGAAACAGACGTCACCCATTGAGTGTGGAGTGTATGAGACACACTGGGTGAAAAGCAGAAGCAGATAACAATATGCAGACTCATGGTGTGATGCATTCACACCAGCAAAAACAAACGCAGCCTGTTGAGATGTTGTTGTACCAGATAATACTCCTTCCTTCCTTTTACAAACAGGCTTTGTTAGCTGAAAGGGTCCTCACAGGAAATGCATACATTCCTCATACATATCATAGGAATTTGAACAACTCAACAGAAAAATACACACACAAGCAAGATAAATGAAACTATGCTGTGTCTCAAAAAGAGTCCTCAAAGCAAAAGCAAGGAATGCTCTCACTGTGACACAAAGAGCATGTTTACTTATAGAGCATGTAAATCGATTAAAAGCAGAAAAGCAGCATGGAGCGATAGTAGACGGAGGAAAATGGAGAGCATGCAAGGAAAGAAGAAAAATTAGATGGAGAGCACTTCATCAGCGATGACACCTGCGTATTGATGGCATTCGCCGAGTTGCAGTCCACCACCATGACTAACGAGGAAAGCCACTCATCTTGCCAACCGGCCTTAAAAGGCTGATGTGAAAAGACCCTTGAAGCACCTTTCAGCCAGGAATGCCTGTTCAACAAGATTATGTGGGTAAACAGAAAGCAGATGTTGTGCCTGTTCCCAGCTCTGCTGCAGTTTCTGATGTCCACTTGCCTACCTGTGAGAACAAGCTGCTCTCATGCTCTTCCTGACACACAAACAGGAAGTGGAAGTGGTACTGTAGTAGAAGTACTGTATTGACTGCTTTCTGCCAGTAGCCGACTAATCTGTAAAACACTGTCAAACTGAACCATTTAGGTTGTTTCCTACAGATGATTTAATCCAGTGGCTCAGAAGGAGGCCTTCACCTGTCAAGTTTCTAATATTTTCTTTTTAATGGATTATAAACTGGTAAGTGCAAAGTAGCGAGACAATTAGATTTACATTTGTTCATTTCCACAGTCTCTAAAGTTTGTTTTAAAAAATTACATTACTTTGCTAGCTGTGTCAACGGTCTTCCTACTTTGACATACCAAAACAATGTCAATGTGCTATCAATTAGCATTTTGTTAATTATTTACACTATGTTTAGCTGATAACTATTTTTACTAATGAATGTGTCTTCATTAGCTGTTTATTATATAACTATATGAGTGTATCCAACTTCATCGATGGTCTTTTTGAGTTGAAGTATCAGCACAAATTCTTTGAAAGCAGTGTCATCAAACAAAAACATATCAGACTTTATCTAAGGGCAACGTAGGGACACTGGGATCAGTTCCAGCTGTTACTCAAAAATCCGGATTTCCAACAACAAAAAATAATTTTCAAAGAACACAGCCAACACCTCTTGAAACAATACAAGAGCAGCAGATGCCAACAGGGGCTTAATTTCAGCCCACCATCATTCCTCCACCTCTGTCTATCCTCTAACCATGGGAGATGGTGTTGTCATACTGCTGGACGTGGGCCCAGGGTGTGAGTGAGTTTAACTAAACAAAAACACTCCCACCTGGGGCTGAGGACTCATGCCCCAGTCAGACCTCCATAAAAACAGCTCTGGTCTGTGTTAACGTGCATGTTTCCAACACATGATAAAACTGGAAGAAAACTGGAGCATCTGGTTATCTCTTCCTAGTTAAGCTTTCATAAACCAAAAGAGGAATGTCAATGAAATGAGTCTAACACGGGCTGCTGTGATCACAGTTGAACACTAGGTGGTAATCTTGTGCTGCATAAAGCTTTAGCTCAGCAGCGACAACGTGCAGGAAGCCTCACTGGTTATTTCCTTCTGAAAAAATGTGTTGCCACAGATATGTTGACAGACAGCTGATGATGGTTTGTCAGAATTTGACAACTACAAATCACACTCACATGCAGACAGGTGTAGTTACGCTCATAAATAATCTAAAAAACATACTTCAATCCTACGTTCATTAAAATTCCCTGCATTATTGAAGATTAAACCGGAGCTATCGCATTACAAATGTATTGTTTGCATTTCCACCAAAGATTCTTAAACTCTCTCAGATGGTTTTATTTTACAATTTTAGGTCCAAAAGGATAAATAATCCAAAAAAATTCACAAAACAATAAAGGAAATCAAAAAATAATATAAACATGTGTAGTTGAACTTCACTGCTCCCACCCCATTACTCATCTAATGACCTCAGATTTAAGTTGTGGCCCAAGGAGGAGGAACCACCAAGTTATTCAGCTGTAAAAGAGTTAAACTACAAACACACTTTAACAAACTTGTAACTCACATAGTGGTGCAAATAAAATCATAGGCAACCATTAGTTTTTAAATTTCACTCATAATACTTTTGTACTTTTACTTATTTAGGAGTTTGAATGCAGGACCTGTAATGGAGATTTTTATGGGTTAAAAGGATCTGAACTAACATTCATATTCTGGGTTTATAGCTGTGGTGCTCTTTATTCATTGGAGTGTCCTTCAGAGCCGTGGATGGAGGCCAGAGGATATTTCCTGCACTGTGGGACCTCCTTTAAGGGGGCGTGAAGAGTGGGCAGCCACTTCTTTCTGGATGGGCGGCGGACCGGTCCGCCTAATTCCCTAGATTAAAAGCAGCAGTCGGGTGACCGTAGGTTCCAGAGGCAGCATGAAGACAATCTAAACAGCATCATGATTAGAAACGTACCGAGCATGTGGCTTTCATTAGCTACAGGCTGAACCCACATTACAACACTGAGGAGCCGGTCTCAATGTCAATACTGCGCCTGTCAATCAAACCCACGGCCATGAATGTGACATGATAGACTGATGAGCTCGCCACAACACTGATAGAGACATTTCTGCGGTTAAATGAGCAAGTTGACTTGTCAGTGTATAAACAATTATCCCTTTTATTAGGTTGCCAATAATTTGAAGACTAACTGTTATTTTACAGTAGAGCCACATGGAGCACATTGTATTTAAATTATCAGGCCCCAAACAAAAACACATTCATCACATCATACAAAGTAGCAGCAGCACCATTTGAACCGAGGTATGAAGAGGAGTGTCGAATCAATAAAATGATTAAAACATAAAAAGAAAAATTTAAAAAGAAAACTCCCAAAACAGCACCAAAATTGCTAAAATAAAAAACATTTGGCCATAAATCAAGGAATGTAAATTATGATATGAAAAAAAATAAAAAATGTGTCCTGACTAAATTTACAAAAGCATTCATTGTGGATCAGACTTGGTCAATAGCATTTTTTAAATGCATGTAGTAGACTGTACACATAAGGCGCATGATCATCCACATGGATCAACAACAAAAAAAGAGGCAGAAAAAATTAAATGAAAAGATAAAGGAGAATCTGCCTGCATCTTTTTTTATTGTCCCAAGTCTGGCCAAACTATTGCATAGAGTTAAGTTCACAATTCACTTTATCCAAAAGACCTGGAAAATTAGTGTTGAGAACAACTAGGAAATAAATAATCTGTCTGAGGTAATTGGAATAGGCCTTTGTTGATTCCCTTTGATTTTCTTTATCCCTTATTCAGTTTCTTTGGCTTATTTTCCCTTTCTTTGCTCTTGTGCTTGATTTAGAAAAGAGAGCAGGGGGTTAGGAGCCCTGCACCCATGAAATGACAATAATAGAGAAGCTGATGATTCCCATGATGATGCCAAAGATCACCAGGAGTACAGCCTGGAAAACATAAAGAGCAAAAACAAAGCAGTCAGCATCATCAGCTAAAAGGAACGTTTTTAACTCACATGTTGAATTTGTATTTACCCCAATGGAGTCGAAGGATTTGAGGGGCTGGCTGCTGATCTTCAGGTAGAAGAGGCCGGGGAAAATAAACAATAGGCAACTGGATGTTGTTGATCCTGGGAAGAAACAGGAAAAGTCTTTAAAATGCACCGACAACGCAGTCTGTAATAGCAGCTGATGATAGCCGCTTCATAAATTGTTTCAGCAGGTCTGCACCATTAATTATGTATGAGCAGATATTGTGATTTTAGCCGCCGCAATCAATATTTGTGAACATCGACGTCTTTGCTTAGATCATGGCTGTTTTTAATGTCTGCTCTTGATGGAAACAGATCAGAATATTTAAAAGGTCATATTTAAAAGACCACGATATCAAGCAAAACAAACTTACCCACTACTCCGAACACATTTCTGATATCAGGGACGAAAATGGCAAAACTCAGCACCACACCCAGGATGGTCAGCGTTGCGCCGATGTGGACCAGCCAGGAGAAGGGACGGTCCCCATACAGCATTAAGATCACAGCCTTACGAGCCTGAAGCACATAATCATGGACGAAACGTCAATCAATTCTATATAAAACTTCATGAATGCATTATAAGACACTAAAATGAACTGATAATCAAATATAAAAACATTTCAAATGATTATCAATTTGTAATATTATCAACAATTCTAAGTTATCATTTGAAAACATACTTTCATTACACTATTGTTTCACTATATAATCACCAGTTTACCAGTAAGGAGTTATAATACAAAACATAAACTTATTAATAGACGTAAAAAAAAGAAAAAGAAAAGTCAAGCTTCAAAAATTAGAAAGAAGAAATGCAAAAACATGAAGCAAAGAATCACATGACAATTTATATTTACTTATTTATTACTTATAATAAAAATAATAATTATAAGGGTAAGAATTATTACTATTTATATTAAGTTTGTTGAAGCACACATTAATATAAATTCAAAACTGTCATGTCATTTCATAGATTTGAGTAAAGAATCCAAATTAAGAAATTGAGGAAATTGGGAAACTCTTCAGTAATTTTTCCTTGTACTGTATAAAAGGAGTATTATTATTCTACTCACAGGGAAGTGAATGAGTGGCACAGTCAGCAACACCGACAGGAGCATGGCCAGACGAACCGTCATCACCATGATGTCCCGTGGCAGGAACCTGTCGTAGCCAAGCAGCAGCTCTGAGTCGACGTGAGCTACGAGCAGGAGGCAGGTAAATAGTTCAGGTTCAGCAATGCACCAACAAGAGTGTTTGTTACTCAGTGATTTGTCCCTGCAGGCTTACCGTAGAAGGTGAGGTAGCCAAACAGTGCAGAGATGAGGTAAACCAGGAAGCTGAGGCTAATGCCCACATTTGTAACGTTCTGCATCCTGGACTTGGAGGGTCTGAAACACACCAGGGGATATTCATTTCACATAAATCATCATAGACGCTGAACAATAAATTCAAAGGTGAGGATGGAGTGAGAGTAAAGGTGAAGCAGATGGACGGAGGTGCTGACCGGTCCAGTTCGCAGTAGATTGGCAGGACGGATGTGTGGCACAGAAAGGAAAAGGCCATGGTGGGGATCGCGTAGGCACTCTGCAACACACATCAGTCAGAGCACAGCCGTCATTAACGGATTATCAGCTTCCACGGTTACACAGGGGTGAGGAGGGGTCAGGAGGGTCAAAGTGTGAGCTCTCCTCAAATAAATATATTCACACAAATGTAAAATGTGTGCGCTTCTAGAAACCGAGCAAGTGTTACTGTTCAGGATATTGTCTCAATACAGCATCAAACCGTGTCTGAACAAATGCAACCAGCATGTGCTCGGTGAGATTCTGCGCGCCACATGTACGTTTGGCCTTTAACTGTAACATACATGTGAGTGGCAGCTGTGTAGCGCACATGAGCTGCTTACATGTGCAACCCATCCTTCATAGGTAAAGAGTTTGGCTTGTCACCATGGTCAAACAACTGCAGCAAACCTACTTTCAACAGCCTGTCGCTGCCACCTCACAGGTTGTGTGTGTACGTGTGTGTGTGTGCGTGTGCAGAGAAAACACTGGTTTCAAATACTGTACGTACCTCGCTGGATATGACAAATAGTTTGGGCGTGCACTCTGAGTCAGAGGAATTTGATATCTGGAGAAACAAAGAGAGACGAGGGAACATGTTATTTCTGAGAGGAGATGATTTCTGCAGTGCTGCTGAAAATGAGAGAAACACGCAGCTCCTCCGAGCGCCTGGCTTCGACGAGCTCAACGGAAAACAACCCTCTGAATTAACCCGTGCCACATCTGAAGTCATAGCGTGGTCTGTATAATTCCTATAGGTCAGGGTTCACTTCCAGGCTCAGCCAAGGTCGCCTGAACTTCCTTCCCCTCAGGACTGGCACCGCTCACCGCTCACAGCTCTCTGCGGCCTTCCTCTGGTCCGAATCAGCCTGAGCCGACCCAATCAGTAAACTCAGTCCCCTGGGTTTTTTCCTCCTAATCCTGTGGCCGTGACCGTCTGCTCCACAAACCGTGGGGTATGTTATGTATGCTATGCCTCTGCGTGTTTGTGTGCATATGGACGAGCAAGGGGGGAGGTTGTTGTTACCTGGGAGGCTTCTGAAAGCGTAGTCACATTGTGAGGCAGTGGGCAGGGGATGGACCACTTCTTGATGATGATCTGGAAACAAGAAAACAAAACCAGTCAAAAACAGAAAAGCTGAAATAAATAAATAAATCAGTAAAAGAACGGAACATTAAAACTCACCACAACAGCAAAGTAGATCATGAAGAAGAAAGCGAGGCTGCTGGTGTATCCCAGGAAACCTGTAACAGCAAGAGACGTGTCTGGTAAGAAACATTAGTTTGAATGAGTCAGGGCGGAAACAACAAGATGCTATTGGATTGACTCACTCACCAATTTTAGGCAGCATTGCCAAAGGTAGGACAATACAGAGAGTGACTATGATCAGAAGCAACCTGCCATCATGATACCAGACATCCCTGGAAAACAAAGAGAGGACATGAACCCTTAAAACTCTGATGTTGAGCCACATTTCTCATCATCATCATCATCGTCCTCGTCGCCCTGGTTCTGAAATGTCAGGGATGGCAGAGATGAATTCTTTAAAAAAATGGACCGGCCCTGGAAATTTGTCTCCATTTCGTGCTCAAACACAGACCGACAGATTCATCATGTGGTACGAATTAAGAGCTTAGGCTCTCACAAACCAAAACAATTATGTAATTCACATGCAAACGTTGTGTCGCTCCGTCAGATGAGCCCACATTTCACTTTGCCGGGTTTTTGGAGAGGGGGAATAATATTTTCCTTTGCTGAGGGATAGCCTTGGCGGTTTATTCAGGGTTGGGGAGTTAGAGGAGGAGGAGGAGGAGGAGGAGGAGGAGGAGGAGAAAGAAGAGGAAGAGGAAGAGGAGGGGCAGGGATCGAGGTGACACATGTGGAAGGCATGCCGGCTCCGCTGAGGTCAGGGTCGAATGGGAAGGGTGCTGCCTGGCGCTGCTGTATGTTGGACGGCAGCGTGGGGTCACCGGGGACTGGCTCCACTGCTCTTTATGGGGCTCCCACAGTCAGCAGCACCTGCTCTGACCACATCAACACCCACTGACCCCTGTTTGGCAGTTTCACAGCTGTGGCGTTTCCATAGGCGCTGATGGATCCGTCTCTGCGTCTACACCGTTCCTGCCCTTTAACTGGATGTCAGGGAGACCCCTGCTCTGACCTCCACTCTCTTTTGTCCAATCACTTCGACTCCTGCTAACCTAAGTTTAGCCGAAGCACTCGAACGCAGCTTAGCTAACCCCCTTTTCCACTTTTACAGACTGTTACGCCGACGTAGGGATGTAAAAAAAAAAAAGAGAAATCTCCACCACCGTTAAGATCCACCCTCAGGAGGCTGGAGGCTTACTGCAAAGGCGCTGGATACCTAGAAGACCCATGAAATGTGGAACATTTCACGGTATAACAAGATGCAGGATAGCTCTCAGTTAAAGTCGGGGTATGACTGCCAATGAGTCAATCTCCAGATAGTGTCGAAGATCAGCATAAATCTGGCAAATGCAGCGCAAACCCAAATCCACAGCTGTCTACGTCTCAGGCCTCGTTACCAATCTTAAACAAGATTGGTTGAACTTACCCAGGACGTATACAGGACATGTTGGAGCGGCTGTGTTTTTGCTCTGCTATGTTGTAATAAATGAGCCAGAAATAAAGAAACTCACTTTAATATAAAACAACTTGTTTATTTAGACTTTGAGTGAATTGAGTGAGTGTCTGTTAACATCCCAAAGCCACTCATTAACAGAAATGTTTTGTTTCCCTCAGCAGCGAGCTGTAATTAGAATGGCAAAACTGATATCCCCTTGTATCAGTCTGATTCTGGGGAACATGTGCGAGAGATTTGGGGGTGAAAGGAGAGCACTAATACAAAGCAGCTGTGTGTGGAAGATTCGGATGTTGACGGATTGGGCTGAGAGCAGCTACAACTCTTGCTTAAACCAGTGTGGCCAATAATAAAGTGATAGAAGTTACATTCTTGGCCAGGGACTTTGCTCTGAGGGCTCGTCCACATAGGCCAATGAAAGACACAAGCTGCTGCTGAAGGGTGATGAATGGCTCCCCATCATAAATACATTTCCTCTGGGCACGCTTCATGCGATACAACACAAGAGCGCAAGTTTCCCTCTGATCGCTCTCAGACAAAGTATTAGCAGTGTGTTGAGGTTTGGTGAAGGATCTTCTTCCAATGCGTTATTCATATTTCTCTCGTTGTTGTATAACTCCAGTTTGTGAAGCGTTGTGGTGCAAGTGTCAAATCTGCTTCTTGGAGACTCATTTGTGTTCTTAATGCAGGTCATTTTAAAGAATCGTTGCAGCTGTGCAGCAGGTTGATGTTGTGTTGTGTTGTGTTGTGGTGAAGACATGTACACCTACCCTGTGCTGTCTGGGCTCAGGAAGCTGCTTATGGCTGCAGGAAGCTCCGACTTCAAGATGAACAAATAAGATGACATTGCTGAGGAGGAGGAGGGAGAAAAAGAGTGTGTTCAGACAGTGCTCGCCGTTTCCAAGCCAAATACACAACCAAGAAAAGCAACACAATCACACCAAGCTAGTAAATCATAAACACAACACATGACTGTGCGTGTGCTACTACAAGCACTCCTGGATCGCTGTGGTGTGTGTTTCCCAGCAGGAGGAAATGGAAGGCAGGGTGGAGGGGCTACGGCGGCTCTGAGTTAATGCAGATGGGTGGGGCAGGCAGCTCAAGGGGATAAACCAGCAAAGCCCTCGGTGCAGAGGAGCAGACATTATGCAGATCTTCCAGTTGCTGGAGACCAGGAGGAGAAGCCAGGATGGAGAAGTGTGAGGGGGGGAGGAATGCTAACAATAATGATCTCTGACGCTAATCCAGGTATTTCTCCCCCTTCTCCACCTCACGAGGAAACCGGATATTATCTGAATCTGACAGGCTCCGGCATAACTTCTTCAGCCAATGAGAAGAAGGACTGGCGTCCCTTCCCGAGGGGTCACATCAGCCCCCAAAAAGGCGAGGAGGAGAGAGGGGAAAGGGGGGAGATGGGACTGCAGGAGGAGAGGGGAACACGTCTGGTCTGACACAGGGACCGTGTGTGGTCAGTCACAAAGGGAGATAATGTTAGGGGATTTAAAGCTGTGAAGCCAGGCATAGCACAGAGTTAGCTGGGACCTTCGTGCCCCTGGGGCAGATCTTGAACTCGCCGTTAAATAAGCCTAGACCATAATCTCTCAGATCCTGTATTTGTTTATAAAAGAAAATTCCTCCAAAAACCCTCCAGCCCACACAGACAGAAGGACGCTAACTCTGAGAATAACTATTGCCGTTTTGAAGCACTAAAATCTGTCAATAAAGGCATATATTATATTATGAGGCAGCTCTAGCTTTAGTGTTTTAGCCAAAATGTTTCCCCTGCAAAAGTTCATCCAAGTATTTAAACGGACCATAAAAATGAAAATCTTTTCAACCGCACAAACGCACACAGACACACTGACAGGGATCACACAACGGTCATGATGCAATGGTTTAGTTTCATGCTGTTGGTTACTGTAAGCACAATAACACTTTAATGGGAATTCCTGTCGGGGAGAATACTTACATCTCTAAAAAAAAAAAAAAAAAAACAGCCCTTGAGTGAAGAGAAGGGATTGTTATTGGGCAAGTGGTAAGAAAACATATTCTAATAATAAGCACATATGTAAAATCCAAGGAAAACTGATGGAAACCTTGTGTGTGTGGTCAGCGAATAGTGTCGGAGTGTGTTCACCAGAAGACAGAGCCACTTTCATTTCATTAAGAGTGAGGGGAGAGGCAGGCAGTGAGAGCCCTGGGCTGGTCAGTAATTAAGGTCAATTGGCCCATCAGCCTGTGGCAGTACAGATGAATGTTTACCCAGAGTGAGGCTAATTGCACTCTTATAAAAGGGGCCCGGGGTGTAGACAGATGCATGCTGGAGTGCTGGCTCTCACACTCTCACACATACTGCCCCATGCTGGGAAAACCACAAACATACCAGAGGGCACGGCAATAATCCACTCAGCCGTGCCACTAATGACTGCAGAGGAGCTACCACCTCAGTCCTGCGCCGTCTGAGAAGCACAGATTTGTGGCCGAGGGACGGAGAGAGGTGGCAGGAGAGAGGAGAAGTGAGGGGGCAGGGGTGGAGGGGGGGGCGAAGGGAGGGGTCCCATTAGGTTACTCAACACTCAGAGGGCGGGGAGTGGGTTTACCATCAGTGATCAATTAGACGTGAAGTCAGGTTTCAGGCCCAGGGGAGGGGGCTGAGAGGACAGCGGCTACAGGGTCAGAGGTTATCAGGGGATCCAGATAATGGCCTTGTGGAGGCGGGCGGGCAGGGGGGGGGGTAAAACTCAGCACAGGGACATCACACTTCCAGTAGGAGGTGCTATCTACCTCCACAATGAGGAGGCCAGAGCCTGACCCTGCAGCACTCTGCACCCTCTCCTCTACTCTGCTTCTATAAAAACCACAAAATCAGTTTATGTCCAACATGTCAAGAATAATGTACGTAACAGCGGAGAAACAGCGAGGCTGACTTACCACCAATATTTTGGATAAGTATGGCAACTCCGACTAGAAACTAAAAGAAAAGAGTGAAAAGATTAGTGTGAATGTTTCCTTGTCATGTTGAAAAATATGAGTGAATTCCTTTTTTTGACAGGATAAACTCGCACTAATCTAAAAGTAAACACTTACTTTTCCTGGTTTTTGCAAGGCTCTGCCTCCAAGGACTTCATATGAGTTGATGCCTATGAGAGTCAAATCAAGAACGATCACACATTCAGCCACTTAAAGATAGTAAAAAATAAAATAAAAACAAACAGATCAAAGTGTTGTTAACAACACAAATCTTTCCACACTCAACAATTTTCTCTTCTTATCTCCTCTTTTGGCTCATTTGACCCCTTTTCAGCACATAAAGATAAAGAGATAGCACACTCTAAAAACAGAAAACAAAGTCTGTACTTCACTACTACTAGGGTTATACTTCATTCATGATTAAATCACTGTTTAAAGAAGCTTCTTCAAACAGTGATTTAATCGTAAGTGAAGTATTCAAGATGAAAACTACAGGATGGTGATGATGTCGTCATCCAAGTTAAACTGTGTATCCCTCACCTGTGTTGTCACATAGCTTCAGAAGGAGATGTACGGAGAAGGCTGCCAGGCCGGACACGAGTACCAACAGGATACTGAAGATGAGAAGGAGACAGAGCAGATATCAGTGGATCTGTTTATCTATTTATGAAGGGAGCAGTCGTATATAAGAGCAGCACTGTGGTACAAGTTGTAATAAGAGCATTCATCTCACCAGAAACCAACTATGCCGGTGTTGGCCATAGCATAAGAGAGTCCCAGAATACCACTGCCCATGATGGCATTCATGAGGTTAAAGACCGAGGAGGTGAACGAGGCTCCTTTGACACTTGTCTGCACTGATCCCTGCGCACACAGAAGAGACAACACATGAGATGGATGCAAATAAAAAGGGAAAAGAGTGAGAGTGGAGACAAAACACAACTGGTTATTTCTGTGAGAACTTTGAGAGAATTGCACCCGACAGTATTGAGAACAACTGGCCGGCCCTGATGATGGATGTCATGAAACAACACTGCAGTGGCATGGAGGATCAGGGAATGGAAATGGGAATGAATGGGCCGGGATTTGAGCTGTTGGCTGTGTGACAGCTGCCTGAGCTCAGGATAAGGGGAGCTGCCCACACTGCTTGACCTCTTTAATAGGGGATATCCTGGAGAGAACGAGTGGCAACTCTGGTGTCAGTGTCACGGCGAGCTCAGTTTGACCCGTGGGCCGCTGAATCTGATTCACCTTGGGTTACAGTACTGAGGGATAGGAAGTAAGCTATGACATCAGCAAGTAAAATAAACATATGATATTGAAAATACTAAGAATGAGATTGAATAAAGATCCACCAGCGATGTGAATGGGAAATAAATAAATAAATATAGATAGATAGATTTGTCAGAGTTTGTTCAGGGTCGCATGCATTGTCACCTCCAATACGGTCCTGAGTGAAACAACAGGTCTATCAGTAACATTTAAATCACTGCTCATCTCACACAGCTTCTTTTGACGTCTTCCGTTTGGTTTCAGGTTGGTGATGGGATTAATCTAGATAACATGCGACATCATCTAAAACAGGGTTTGAGTGACTTATCTTGATAATGTGTTACTCAATGGGCTTTATGGCTCAATGGGCCTGACCGTTGTTGTGAGGTCAGACACATCTGGATTAATCAATTGGTCTAATAATGTAAGACAGGAAATAAAGGAACTGGCTTATTTCAGGAAGTAGTGGAGCTATGCGTAAGTTTAGTGCTGTGTGTTTTCATCGTGTGTATCTGACATAAAAACAGTAAATCAGTCACACTCATTGATCAATCTCATTATTAATCAGGGTTACTGGCATCCACCTAATCTGCATCAGATCAATCACTACATGGATCTCTATTTTCTGCACCTAAACTCCTTAAATATGATTGGTTTGCCCCTTTATTCAACATTAGAGATAGAAAACAGACACTTCAACATTATCAATGCACACTTCTACAGTTTCTCTCTAGGAACAGTGTATTCTCAAGTACAGAGAATTGACCCATTGTTTGCTTTCAGTATTTAGAGTCAGTCTCTTCAAAATGTGTAGTAAACAGGCTTTGAGAAGCTCCCTCTGGACCTACACAAAATATTACATCACCTATTCATTTGTGCTGCTAACTGTGATGAAAAAAATAACAAAAATCTGTGCAGTTCCCCTTTAGATACAAAATGATTTCTTTTAAGAAATATCTGTACTGGTATTTAATTTTTTTTAATGAATCTTTGCACTGTTCATGTGTATCCCTGAAAAAAGACAACCACACTCTGTGTACATGCAGGAAATACCATAACTTCTACCTTCTGAATTACACATTATTTTTGCATAGCATACATATAATCATATATGTACTGTCAAAGGTAAATAATCACGTGAATATCATAAATGGATTGCTGAGTTAGTCTAAAATTTACTCTTAAGTGCTGACAAAGCAAAGAGGAAGGGAACTGGTTTATAACAAGCATGTGACTCCTGACACAACAGTTTGTAAAAACTATTTCTGCATCGCCACAGTTCAAGTTCATTCATAAACAGACTAAAGCTGCGGAACAAGTGACTGTGTTGTTTTAATACTTACATTTGACAGCAAAGGAGATGCTTCACTGTCTCCACTGTCCCCGGTGAGGCACTCATTGTATAAATCTGAGTTTCTATTTCCATTTACACTCATTTTCTCTTGCGGAAAACTTCAGAGGACAAACTACAACGAGCCGTCGCTGCTCCGGGTCTGAACCTCTCCGCCGCTGCCGTCTCCGTCAATATGACACAAGTTTCACTTTTTGAACTTCCTTTTTAAATCTTCCCTTATCAAAACTCATCAGCTGCTGGATGTTGTTGTTATTGACGACGCGTGTCACGTGACTCTCCGTCTTCCGTCGCTTCTTAACGCGTAACCGAGGAAACCGTCCAATCAGAAGTCGACTCTCCGCTCGTTTGGCCAATCACCACTCAGCTCCTTGTCCAGCACCGATGACGCAGTTGAAACGTGCCGGTGAACGGAGGATGTCCAGGTATGAAACTCGTGTGGATTTTACTCGATAACTAAAGCATAATTATCACTTTTTAAGACACGCGTTGGTAGATTTGTGTTAATTTTAACTTTGTATAATGTGTGTTTAACTTCTGCGCCTTTTCTTCAGGCTCCTTCGCAGAGTCTTATCATCTGTACACACTCATAGAAACATCTGGTCTGCTGCTTCAGCCTGTCCTGTCCTTGTCTTGAGACCCACTATGGAGCCTAAACTTTACCAGCCTCCTCCTGAGGTCCGGGGTATGACCACCTTGGATAAAGAAGCATTCAAACAAACCATCACAGTCCCAGCTCTACGGGTGCCCACTGGGGTCTTAAATAAAGTGATAAAGAGCCTGAAAAAGTCAACCATCCAGCGGCCGGGGGTTCCCAGAGTGGTTCAAGACACACAGCAGAGCAGTGACTTTCGTTTGGTGCTGTTGGACCCTCACAGAGTCTCCTCAAAAAGCTCCTTCTCTGAGGCCGAAGCCGAGGCTTTGAGGTCTTTCAGCGTCCCCGAGGAGCTGCAGCACTATGAGCTGCAGCTGACCTACGACAACCTGAAGAGTGAAGAGGTGCTGGAGGCTGTGCTCCCTCAGGGCCAGGATGTGACCTCTGGGTTCAGCCGGGTGGGACACATCGCACACATGAACCTGAGGGACCACCAGCTCCCATACAAGAATCTGATAGGTGAGATACAGATGTTTCAACAGCACATTCATACTCATTAAGCATGTTGTGTTTTGTCCCCCCACTCATTTACTTTTCCATTTCTTACCGCTGCAGCTCCCCAGACTTCAAAAAAGAAAGTGCAAGCAGAAAATTTAGGGGCGCACAGATCAACTTTCAAAGCAAATATTCACATTTCCTTTTCATTCATGATCCTCACACACATGGCCTGACACCTGTAATGACAGATACCAGATTCTTTGAGTTGCCTTATCCACGTTTCAACAAAAAAGGCAAATACTATTTACTGGACATGCACAAGTAGATGAAAAATGTACTTGCACTGTTTCAAATTTTAGGGTGCAGTCTGCAGCCCTGATCTAAGTTAGTGTCAGGTATCCATTACTGTTACTAACCCTGGTACAAGATAGTGCATCAAAATAAAAACATAACATTATGTAACTATAACTAATGTACTTAGAAATAATCATTTTTATACTTTCCTTTTTTTCTACTTATATCCAGAATTGTTGCTTTTACTTATCAGTGCATTTTTATTTATTTTGTTATCAATTGTTACCTTTTTAATTTGCTTCCAAGCAAAGCTGGAATACAAATCAGGCAAAGTGGGCAGCTACCCTAGGGCGTCGGAGGATGATGATAGTGTCTGTTTTGTTTGTGATGATTTGATCAACTGGAAGTTTGCTTGGGGCTAAAGCAGCAAATCAAGTAAAATCAACAGGACCTTAAAGTGCAAATGGACTTTGCTGAGTATTAATCAATCGCCAACTCAGCGGAAACATAGTTACTAAAAGATAATTTTGAGGAAGAATCTGTATTCACTGCCACAACTATGTCTGGTTCCACTTCCACTGCAGGTCAAGTTATCATGGACAAAAACCCTGGCGTCACAAGTGTGGTCAATAAAACAAACACAATCGACACAACGTACCGCAACTTCAAAATGGAGGTGTTAGCTGGAGAGGACAACATGGTCGCCAAAGTAAGTTACTCACACTAATACACACGCACAGGATGCACATCGACTGACTACTTCAGTTACCCTGAACTGGGGTTGTTATAGTTAACTAAAACTCGGCTCAATATGGGACGACATGGAGTACGACCCACAGGTAGATAAGAGTGAATGTCATGTCAGGACTGATGGGAACATTTATGGGATGCAACTGTTAGGGGAAAATCCCACAGATTTCGAAGTTCCTCTTCGGAGGTCTCAGAGGTTTTCTCCTAGTACCTGGGAAACTAAAAGTAAGACTAAATAAAAACAAAACAAAAACTAGTCAACTCCTCAAAAATAAAAGCTAAACTAAAACTGCGTAATCACTTGTTGAACTAACTAAAACTAAACTGAAATAAAAAAATAAAACTAATGAAAATTTAGAAATATAATACAAAACAAAGCACCACATTACATAAGGAATACACTTAAAATACATAAAAAGCAGGAATTGTTGCAGATTAAAAACAATTAAAAACTAAAAACTTGCGAGAAAACAAATGTTTTTAGTCTGCTTTTAAAAGAAGATACTGTTGATACTGTACAGACCTGAGTTTGTGTGGTAGGGAATTCCAAATGACTGAAAGCACCATGAGCTAATTTTGAATAATTGGATAGCGAGTATAACCTTGAACATCTTCAAGAACGTCCTCAGAGATCTGGAGACGCCGCTCATGCTCATTTATCTGTGTCGCAGGTGAAAGAAAACGGGGTGACATACGAGTTTGATTTCTCTCGTGTGTACTGGAACCCTCGGCTGAGCACTGAGCACCAGCGTGTGGTGGAGCTCATCAAACGTGGCGACACAGTGCTGGACGTGTTCGCCGGCGTGGGGCCCTTCGCCATCCCCGCTGCCCGCTCGGGGGCCAATGTGCTGGCCAACGACCTCAACCCAGAGTCGCACCGATGGCTGCAGCACAACTGCAAGCTCAACAAGGTGGAGGGCAAAGTCCGCACCTTTAACCTGGATGGCAGAGCCTTCATCCGGGGACCTGTGAAGCAGGAGCTGCCCACGCTTCTGAAGGGAAAGGCCAAAGTTCACATCGTGATGAACCTGCCCGCCTTGGCTTTGGAGTTCCTGGACGCATTCAGAGGCGTCCTGCGCGAGGAGCCTCCCTGTGACGAGAACCTGCCAACGGTGTACTGCTACGGCTTCTCTAAAGACGAAAACCCCGACACAGACGTGGTGAAGAGGGCGTCCAGCAGCCTCGGGTTTCCTCTGGAGAACAGATGCTCTGTGCATTTTGTGCGTAATGTGGCACCGAACAAAGATATGATGTGTCTGAGATTCACACTCCCGAAAGAGGTCGTCTTCAGCAGCGGTGATGAACAGACAGGTGAGAATTAATTTACAAAACAGTGAGGAATTAAGGACTTCAGTATGAAAACCAAACATTTAAATGTGGACAAAAATATAGGGCCACAGAGCCAGCTGGTCCAGTTTGGCTACAGGAGGAAACTGAGGCTTGTGATGAAAACTTCTCACTGATGTTTTACAGTAAATGTGCAGATTTATAATAATAGAAGTGTTTTTTTATTAATAAAGACACCGTCACTGTGTCAGTTTTCCAGCTTGACAGTTAAGTTTAATCCTGTTCACCTCATAACATTTGTTTGTGTGTCCACAGAGCCGTCGGAGGAACCAGCACCAAAGAGACAAAAGTGTGAAGAAACTACAGGTTCAACATGATAAATCATCAAAGTATAAAACCAGAGAGAAAACTTTTTTGTTGTTGCATCTGTTGACGATGTTGAAGCATGTTGTCGCTGGAAAGCTTGGCTCACATTTGGTTTATTACCATTTGTTCATACCAGAATGTATTAGAACTGTTTTTACTTGGGGCTTCGTCCTGAGTTGTTTAATTTTTTTTAATAAATCTGTATTATGATGGACAGACACAAACTGTTGAGTTCATTTTTGATTTATTTAAAAATAAAATTAGCACAAACTATAAAAAGAGTCATATAACTTTACCAAAAACAAGTCAGATCTTCATCATCACCATCACAGCAGCTCTCCACAGAGGCAGCAGGGCAGTGTTTATAGTCCAGTCAGTGACGTTTCCCGTTCTCACTCTCTGAGCTCTGCGTGGCTTCATCCCCTCAGAGGGAACATCCCACTGAACGCGTCCTGAATGGCTCGATGACACGCCAGAGCCGAGGTGTATCCTCCAGCTGTGTCCTGAGGCATGGCAGCCCGCACGTGGTTCAGATACCTGAGAACACACAGAGAGCTGTGGTCAGCAACAGCAGTGAGGCATTTTGTAAATAATGTGATCGACTAACAGCCTGAGAGCGGCTCTCAAAAAAAAAAAAAGTACTTCCTGTGAGTGTAACTTGAGGGCAAGTTTATTCTTCATTAAATCCACACTTGAAGTTATTTTTTCTGGCTCTCTGGGACCTTTTGGCCCTTTGATGAGATCAACGAAGACAGACGTAGCCGTACCCTAACACTGGAACACCCTGTGCCTAAAAGCCTCTCCAACATGGCTCTATTAAAGTATTATAGGTGTCTTTTATTTTTTAAGTGCTTACAGATGTATCCTGCCAAAGTCCCTTTCAGGTTCTTAAAGCAAAGCCAAGAGTCACTGTTTATTTTCACATTGGCGCAAAGACAGAAAAACAGTCCAGCTATTAATTTAGTCTCCACGCCGTGTCCCCACAGTGATCGATGCCCTTGTACTAATGAGTGTGTGTATGTCGGAACGAGAGGTGGTGGCGGTGGTGGGGTCACCTGGGCCCCCCCTCCCCACTCTAATCCTTCCTCCACAGTTAAAAGCCGTCGCTGCAGGAGAAACCTCTGCACATGCTCTCTACGTCTCTCCAGCAGCGTCCGACTACAAAGCTAAAAAAGCAAAGTCCTCCAACAACTGAGACAACACGTAGCCTTGCCTGTCAATACTGCTACCCCCCACCCCCACCCCCAACAGCACCACGGAGGACTCGCAGCGCTGGCAGAGGGGTCTAAAGCCCTCACACGAGTCTGGCTTTGTGGCCCTTGTTCCTGTGAGCTGGGGAAACTTCAAAGGGAAACGGGAATCAAGAGCACAGGCAGCCCTCTGTGATTTCTGTGCCCATTCAAGCTGCTTTACAGAGTAACCCAACACCTGTGGGGAGGCTCAGACTGAGAGAGAGATGAGGCGTGTGTGTGTGTGTGTGTGAATGAGAGATGGACAAGGGAGTAAAAGGTGAGACTGCATGTTGAATAGACCTTTTTTTTTTTTGCGTTGGAGTTTTATGACCCTTCGAGGCATTTTGGTAGTTTCCTTGTAACGCAATAAAACCTTGACTGAAAAAAAAATCAAGTTGAGACATATTTGCTGGCGTGACTGTGACACAAAAACATAAAAATCAGACATGTATGAATTTCACACGGGGGAGATGACCTTGTCGAGTCAGACGGTGAAAGTGAGAAGCGGAGCAGAGAAGAGATGTCAGTCAGGTCCTGCACACAAAGACCACTCATCACCCACTAGAGAAACAACACACAAGTTCAAAACAGGAGGCCCAGTGATTAATAATAACTTCATTAGGCCCAAGCTGCTGTAGCCTGTCCTTCAGAGCACTTGAGGGAGGTCTTCTCATATGGCTTCCTGCATCAGATGAGTGCTATCTATTGATTATATTGTACTGGGCCTTTTTAATGGTGAAAAAAGTGGGCTATTTACAGCCCGGCTAAGTCTGCTCTTCCTGCTAATCTAATCCCCAAGCTACTCATGTGGTCATTCCTTCCAAGAAAGCTGAGAGCTCTGTGTAACTTTATACCTGCCTGCCCCTAAGGAGAGAGAGAGGGAGCAAAAGAGCAGAAAGAGAACATGAAGGAGAGGGGAGTGGGAGGAAGAGAGGAGTGTAGGTGGAGGGGTGGGAAGCAGAGGGAGGGGAGGTGAAATCACCTTTGGGTATCATCATCACAAACGCTCTTCTCTTAAACCAACCCTGTCTGCCCTCTGCTCACCCCTAACACCCGAGGTTAGTTCAGTTCTGCTCCATTAACTCGGTGGCTGTATCCGCATCTTCCCGTAAAGGCCGGCCGCCGCGTAGCTACATGTACCTACACATCATCGCTGTGGCTATAGATGGTGGCGAAGCTGAAAGATAAACTCCACTCTCTTTTCCCCCCCTCACATGACTGTACTTGACAGCGATGAGAAATTAAGAGCAGACTGACAACACCTGAGACATGCAACAACAAGAAATGCATTAAAAATGCGCAGCGCACTTTCCTTACGAAAACAGGCAACCTCTTCAATGCCTTCAATCATGAAACGCACACACCAGCTGAAACAGACGCTTGGAGCCCCTCTGACGCTACTGTTTCACCGTGAGTACTCCCACCCTTTCACCCTAACCCCCCCACTCCCCTCTTTCTCCCTTTCTCTCTGAGGACTGGACTGCCTTTTGTTCGCAGGGCCCTGAAACCCAAGCCGTTTCGGCCGGTAACATCTTTCACTCTCCAGGCCCCACCGGAGCATTAGCTGCAACTCGATACGGGTCTTTTCAAAGCCTAGTATTATTGGGTAAATATGGGTCACTTTGGACCGGCCCATTATGTCGCTTGGGGGGAAGCGGGAGAAGACGAGTGCAGGTGATGAAGACAACGGAATGACACAGTGTGACAGTCAGACTGCAGTTGCCACAAGGGAGTGCGACGGGGGTTTTCCACTCAAATTAGTGATATATGTTTTGCCAGCTTTCCCTCAGCTGATCTCTTTCATCTCCTCCTGTGCCACAAACAAGGGACATAAATTACTGTATATCATTAATCCCCCTGGAGAAGCAGCAGCCAGGAGCATGCCTCTGTTTATATTCACAAAACCATAATAATAGATGATAAAGTTCTTATTTTTCAACTACGACTCGTGAAAAATAAAATCCGCAGTTGGATCCAAACTGTTCAACAGCATTTTTCCACTTGCGTCTGGAACTGTTGAGTACCTGGGCAACGTCTCCTGCTAATGCTAATAAACGATCAGAGATTTTTCCAAACGGGACCCTGAAAGTATTCCCCTCTCCCGCTGCCTGGAAAACGCTGCAGAGCCCCGTCTCTAATTCAAAGTGAAAAGATAAGTGGCGAAATGTTCCGGCGGGTTCCGTGTGATTTCCAGCTGAGAATGTGTGGCTCCTCTTTTTGTGTTTGGATCGGCGATGCTGCCGTGGAGCGGAGGGCGTTTGGCTCTTTCGGGGAAATTGCAGTGAGGCCGGGACTCAGGAGGGAATCCAGTAGATATCAGATGGAGGTGCTGGCTGCATTGGGCCTCCTGTCTAGACTCCACGTGTTGGCTGGAATTGGATTATGAAGAGCTGTGGAAGCTCATGCAGGCTTGATGGAAAAGAAAAGAGGCCTGTAATGCTACAGTGGCTGTTTCACCGAGCAGGCACTTAATCAACATCCAAACCACAGTGCAGACGCACAAGACAATGGAGAAATCTGAATCAGTCTTAAACAACGCCCATTGTGGAATTACTTAAATATGGTTTGGCTGCTCTCATAGGCTACATGAAGACTTCACATTCCTGTTCACCAAACAGCAAAGTTCAAAGACGCTAAACTGGCTCCTTCAATGGAACAGAAAATTTGAGGTATAGTATCTGAATGAATGGGATTTTCTGAAAGAATCCATAAATTATGAATGTGTCTTACATTTTTCCTTCAGATTCTCAGCACTGCATTGAGACCAGGCCCCAGCTTGGCACCTGTCCCTTTTCACAGCAGCCTCACTGATCCTGGGTCAGCGTTTGTTTTTACAGCACAAAGATCAGAGGCTTTTTGGATTCAGCTTGTAATCAGCATTATTCATGACCCAAACAGGGTACATTGACTTTCACACAGTTGTGGAGACAAACTTTTGTTGAATCCACAGAGGAAGAGGGGGAGGGAGAAGACATCTTCAAAGACAAATCAATAAATCTTACGCTACCTGAGATTCCTCCAAGGACTGGAGCCTCATTAGCTATGTTTATTAACGTGAATGAGCTTAGACTGGTGTGTGTGGACTGTCGAGTGCACGAGGAGGGCAGCTAACAAGCACAGGCAGGCTATATCTGCACCAGGGGTAAAAGGCCAGTCATGAGGTTGCTGGATGGCAGCGTGAATGTCCGGAAGTCTTCCTTTAGCGCTCTGCTCCGGCAGCGGTGGAGGATTCCTGGCCTGGGAATGATGGGGGGGCGAAGGGGCGGAGGGGGAAGGCTAGAGCCACACACCTGCCAGATGATTTGTCATTATAGAGGGGTCAGCACTCAGCTGTCACCCCCTAATCACCCGTCCTACCCTTAAGTCACCCCCCACCCCCTCCCTGACTCCCTCCCGTTCACCTCCCAAACTCAACTCCAGTCCTCCAAAAACACCCCCTGCATTCCTCAGGCGGCTCCGGTTTCACTCACAGCACTGCTGCCCCATCTGCCCCTCCTTCCTTACACTCTACCCTGAGAGAAAATGTACCCCTGTGAGAGACACAGCACACTGAGCACATTGTGTGGATGTGAGATGTGTGCTTATGCCCCCATGTGTGTGTGTGTGTGTCTACACAATTCACATGCGCGCGAATAACATGTTTGTCTAAGGCCAGAGCTGTTTGTATCGATACCGACGATGACGAACTGATGGAGGAGAGTTTTTACCGGTGGAGAATGTGTGAATTGGTCCAGGCTGCGGTCCAGAAACAGGACCCCCGCAGACAAGCCAAACACAGAGGGCTCTCACAGGTATATTATATCTGTCAACAACGCTCTTTCTTCACCACGGGTCAGAGGTCACACTCTTTTCCAATGAATGCAGCTTCCTCTGGGATGTGCGGGCGTGTGAGACAGATCCTCAGCCATGAGCCTACCCACTGTCCACCAGATTATCTCGAGTTGTCCTGTGGAGGGGAGATGGAGGGGGGCGGGGGGGTCTCGGTGTGCTTACATCATATCCTCACGAGCCTACAGACCCCTTATCTGTTAGCATGCGCCTTATCATCACCACCGACAGGCTGCGTCTGCCTCTCTGCATCCCATACAGCAGAGGACGGGGAGGTCGGTATCGCTAACACTTAGTAAAGGAGAGAACATGTTCAGAGTGTTAACAGAAGCCTTGGGTGACACTTGACATTAACGCTTATAGAAATACATTCTCATGTGGGGTGACTGACGAGCTGTAAGTTGTCTTCAAGGCGGCAGCTCATCAGTATCGGTGACCATGACTGAGACTTCGGATTTATTGGCGGGGTTTTTTTTTTTAGGTGTGTTTCAGAAAAACAGCACACAATAAAGACCTATTGTTCTTCTTGCCTCTGAATTCAAGTGTCACCTGTCACTACTCATCCAGAGCTCACTTGTGCCTCAGCCCTGCACCTCCTCTGTCTGACCTAATGGGGGCAGTAGAGGCTGGCTGACTGGCTCTGTGACCGGCTACACACCTCACCGCAGCAGCAGCCGTGGGGCTTGGAGAGGCATCACACAGCACCGCTAGCCACTTGATACAGGAGCATCTTTCTTTCGTCTCCTGAGCTGCCACTTGATAACTCTGCCCCCCCGGAGAGCTTAGAGGAAGGAGGAGGGGATGGTGGAGGTGGGGTGGGGGCAAACTGGACAGGAGAGGGAGGATAATGACATGACATCAGTGTCATCGTTAACCAAATGGGGCCGTAAACAATGGGAGGACATATGCTGTCCAGTGAATAGCTGCTAGCACAAGGCACACCCATGCATGCACACACAGCAGAGGAGCCTTGACAGTTGGACGTAACATCCTGAGAATAGAGCGCCGATACAGAGAGGAAGAATAGAGCGTCCCAGGGGGGATTCGCCTCCACAGGTATCAGTTACTGATGCGCCTCAAGGGCTCGGGGGGGACACGATGAGGATCTCATCCAGGTAGAAAGATGGAAAAAGAGCATATAAGGGAGGACAGAGGGGAGGAAAACAAAAAGGCAGGGAAAGGTGCATCGGGGGGGAGGGCATTACTTCATACATCATCGTTGCGTAGTACCTCCTACCATGAGGTGCGTGTGTGGCAGATCCACACAGCTCCGCATGACGGGAGTTTGTTTTCTTTCTCTAGCCCTTAAGAGGGGAAAATGAGCCACCTAATCCTCCTGTACATTGACTGGCCCTTTGCCCCAAGGGTGAAGAGCAGGAGGCAAAAAAAGAGGAGGGAAAGAATCTCAAGTCTGTTGGCGTTTGTGTTAAATGCATAGTTATGAGCACCGTTGGGCACAAAATCAAAGCGTGCAACTCTAGACGGTTGCGCGGCTGCTTTGCAAACCTCTACACAGATCAGTGTGTGTTAAAATAGAGAGGAGACATCACCTCACCCTTTGCTGGGTGTTGACCCTGTCGCCTCTAGGCAGTGACACAAATAAACCTGGAGGCGAGAGAGGCTGTTATCCTCGGAGTTCCCTGCCCGCGGGTGTCTCCTTCACTGGCCTGGTTTGGCCTGGCCAGGGATTCATGTCAGGAGGAGACTGCTGGTCTGTCTGGCACGCAGCCCACAGAGGAAAACAATAACACTAAAAGCAGACCTCTTTCAGATGACCAGAATACACACAAGACAAATGTACCTCCTGCTCTGTCATTCTGCAAGGCTCCTCCTGTTTCCGCCCCGCTCTTTGGGTCAGAAATGAATCACCCGCAAGTGAAAAGCTTCTAGTCAACTACAGCGCGTGCTTATTTTGACTCATGCTTCAAGAGAAGATCAATATTTGCGCAGATCTATGGGAGGGAAAACAATAGTGATCTGGCCTCCACCAGCTCTGTCTGTTAATGGTCTGTTTACTGAGACAGACGGGATAATGGCCTGGGTGGGGGCTGGAGGACGGTGGCCACACTCCACTCTATTTCTGATCTAGTTAGTAACGAGGAAAGAAAGCACCTACAGTACAAGAAGCTGAGTACCCGAGCAAGGCGGTGGCTGGCTATATGCTGTGAATGAAGATGACGCATCCTGTTGACACAGACAATTTTGCAAGTCAAATAGCTGCACTTGAGCCTCCACACTTGTACATTGACTGCACTCTCTTTTGGCTATGCAAATTTCAAATCTGTGAGCCCCAAGGCTACAGTCCAGCTCTTACATCTAAGCTATGGGGACGCTTAAACGATCACACAAGCCCTGCGCCAGAGTCCATAGTTACTGGCTATTTTGGCTCTTGAAACACAAGACACTGCAGCGTGCAATGAGTGTGTAGCGTGGAAGAATGGAGGATCTGATATCTGAGAGACCAAGTTCAGCTTTAGGTCCTGGTTATGGTGGCAGCCCCAAAGTATTTGAGGGTAAGCCCTGTTGTTATGCAAGAGCCAAATAAACCAGTTCCCATAAATGGCACTATTGGGCAACTTCGCAGAATATTTTTAATTGTCCGAATAAATAAAATATGTGTCTTGAGACATTATCTAATAGTAGTAAAGTAGATCAAAGACCACTACTCTTGAGGGAGTTCATCTGAGGTCATGTTAACCGGCGCCTGAGTCTCCAGCTCATAACTTAAGCATCAAAGCTGTGAGAGAGTGCATGAGTGCGTGACTATTTGAGGCCCAAAATGCAAGACCAGTCTCTCTAAGGTGCCATCACTCTGCTCCCGTCAGTCTCAGCACTCTGACATCCTGGTGCAGCACCTCAGGTCCCCTGCGGTCGGCGACCTCTGACCCCCTCCTCCCCAGGCTCTTGCAGCCCCGTCAGACCCATCAGATGGATATGTGCCCTGCAGGGATCAGAGAACCTGGGATACATGGTAAAGCTATTCATGGCCGTTTCAAGAGATTCCTTGTGAGTGGCCGTTCGCTGCACAAAAAAGAAGTATATCATGGCTGACTTGCACTTTCATCACAGAGTAAGAGGGGAGAGCAGGGGAAGGAAAGAATGATTTGTATGCAATTTAAACCTCATATACTCTAATTTAGTGATGGCAGAAATGGATTCAAGAGTACTCTATGGACCATGTTTAGTGGTCCTGCTAAGTACGAGAGCCAAATCCGGGGTCACTGGTAGTGCTCTTGGCCAGCTAGGCCAGAGCTGGAAAGATGGAGAGCTAAGACCTGGAGTCAGGCCAACCCGGCAGGGAGAGGCCAGCAGAGCCAGCTGCCAGGAACTGAGGGCTGCGATGGCACCACTGGCTGTTCTGGATATCTCCCTCCCACCAAAGCACTTAACATGCAGTATAAGCCAACACACAGACAGACAAACAAACAAACAAACTAACAGATAGACACACGCCATTCACATAAACACGCAGACGCCAGGGGATGCTTGGAAAGCTAAAGAACACAGACAGGAGGAGAGCATCACTCAGAGACCCATTAACCTCTGGCTTCTAACCAGAACAGTGAGCAGGCATCCTTTAAGTACACGTTAAACATTGCTACTCCTTGTGTGTGTGAGCAGCACCACTGATTTATGTATTACTTCAGTGAGTCCATGTGTTTTTACTATGTCCATGAAAATATTGCATCATTTAAATGAAGACGTGGGAGCAGTTTCCAGGGGAATAACACGGCTGGTTGTCCTCTCCGTGTTCAAGAAGTAAGGTCACAGCAAACTACCTATCACTATTTAACCCTTCAGCCAGTCTGGTTTGGTGAGACCAAGCCCTCGGAGGACTCCTTCCTTGAACAGAAAAGTGCATCCCCAAGAGAGGAGCTCCAGACTAAACACTCTGCTCATTCAGCTGCTCCCCTTCACCCCACCGACAAGAGATGGATGCGTGACAAGCACTCCCAACAGAAAACCTCACTTTTTCCGCCAATTATAGAAAGCAACGCGAAGTGGGGGAGGAGGCAAAATTTCAAAATATTATACACACTGGCATTTGGCGAAGCACATTGAGCAACGTCTGTCAGAGAGAGATGGGCTAATTTCAGGGCGACCTGTGCCAACACAAACAACTATTCTGGCTGGCTTTCATTGTCAGCACTTGAGGTTTGAGTTGAATTTTTCAACGCTCCGCAGCCAATTTCTCTTTCCCCCCATTTTTCCCCCCATATGATTTGTCCTTGTCCAAGATCCCAGTCTGTCTTTCATCGCCTACGCAGTCAAAGCTTAGAAAGTATTCTTGTAGAGAACAAACTCAGACCCAGATGCTCATCTGCACATGCGAAAACAAAAATAGAGCATAAATATTTCTTTCAAGGCATCAGCATACATCTGCAAGAGCTCATGTACATAAAACAAATTATTTTAACTGTAACACAGGCATGACTTCATTAGTCCAGTGTAGTTTGATGCATGGAAGTGCTTCCATTCAGGTTATGTCCATCAGCAAGCGTAGGGCTGGCGAGAGGAGGTGGGAGTTAACACAGCTACCGCTCCAGTCTCTGGCTGCTGTGTGTTGGGATTCATATCGCAGCCATGTCAACATAAACATCATATGTTTCTGTTTGTGTCTCCAAAGCAGTGTTTATTTCTACTTTGATTTTGTTTATTAAAGGCTTTTACTGTTCAACATAAAAGCAAAGAGCCATGGCAGGACATTCGGTGTAAGGGCTGCAGCGTTACTTTCACAGTCTGCTCGTAATTCTTAGGGCTCACGCACGGTTCTGGGTGCGTGCCAGTCAATGAGATGGACAATGTTATACGGCCATTACAGAAACCTCGCGCAGTCAGGGTCTCATCCTCTGTGGCGACTCATACATACCTGTGCACATCAGGAGAGGAGGATTTGGTTATGTATGTGTGTGTGTGCAGGGGGATGGGGGGTGGGCTGAATGGGCACTTTTGGAGGCCCCTGATGCCTGGACATGCAGCCTTTACTCTGCCCCAGTATTGAGGCAGCTGTCTTTAATATAAGAGCTCAGCTCAGCCCATATTTATTCAGGTACAGCTGACAGAGGGAGAGAGGGAGAGAAAGAGAGAGGGAGAGAGACAGTGAAAGAGGCGTGGCCCTTCTTTTTCCTGGCAGCCGTGCAGCACTCCTGCGGTTTTTTGGGGGGCAAAGGGACAAGGCGAAAAACACAGAGACAGTGAGACAGAGAGCGGCGTAGAAGAAAAGAGTGAGTTGAAATAAAAAGCACGGCTCCAGCGAGTCCTGTGTTGACTGGACGTCCCGTGCAACAGACGAAACCCGGAGGCCCCAGGGCCACCAGGGACAGGGTGTAGGAGCTCAACTCTCCAGTCTCTCTTGATGGCTATGTCCAAGACAAATCACCAGTGGTGCTGCTGTCACCGAGGGCCTTGACCAAGACAAACAGCCATGTTTTAAAATAAGTACCTGCCTCCTCACAGGCCCTTTCACCTCATCCACACTCAGGCACATCCGTATCTCTTCACACGTTGAAGCATATTCCCTTCACAGGTCATAGGACTGGAGCTGTAGTCTCACGCTCGACTCAGGGGACTCACTTTTCACCCTCACAACGCCGTCTGCGTTCTTGCTCCTCTGCACACACACTTGTGAATATTTACCACATCACACAAGTTCCATTGCGGCAAAAATGCTGAGACTGCAATAACCAGGGTGAGTGTGAGTTTGTGTGACACTAAATGTATGGTGGCTTTAAGAGACACCGTCTGTGCGTATGTGTGTATATATGGAAGCCCGATTGTCTACGCACTTTATATAAGAGCTTGCATGCACAAAACCTCAAACTTCGCTGAATCACAAACTGCACATAAGTGTCAGCACTATTCCTTATTTTTACCTAACAGCCCATTGCATCCTGGGAGTTGTGGTTTGTCAGAACTGGCTCGTCCATGTCGCTGCCTGCGGCCTGCACCGGTGGGACCTGTGTTCCTGAACTGAACCTCATTTATCTCTGTGGCAGAGCCCTTCCTCTCCAGCATCGGTCCTCCTGGACCCCTGAACTGCTGACACCAACCCCCCCACACTCCTCTTCCTCTGTCCTCTGAGCTCCAGCATGCGGCAAAATTTGTGAGATGTGTTTCATCTGCATATTGATCAGCCTGGCCAAAAGAAGTCGGACCTCAGCACTTCACTGAATACATAATGTAAATAAATGCCAGTTATTCTGCTTAAACTCTCCTGCAATCCTTTGAGGAAAATGTTTCACCTTAAGTAGCTACTTTTCCAGGTAATTAGGTAAATGTGATTGTACGACGAAAGTCAATAGCACCTTTTATCTGAAAATAAAGAAGAATAAACTAGAAAATCCTTATCCTAAACATGCTGACATTATCTTCAAATCCGCACATCTCAGCCAAATGAAGGTTATTGTCAGGGTGAGCAACGCTGAAAGTCAATGAGCTCACCTAAAAAGAATATGACCCTGTTTTGCTCCTGTCACCCAATAAAAAGCCGGCCGCTCTCAGTGTGTGGGCAGGCTTTAGTGCCAGCCAGTTGCACTGCAGACGGCTGGGCGCTGGACTGTCTGATGGATAGCTTACATTCACTGAGGGCTGGACCAATGGCGTCGTGGATTGATTGGCCCAAAGGGGCCGTCGGGGAAAGCACTTCCTGTGTGTGTTAATGGACGCTCCTGCAGAGGCACTGTGGCTGCTTGTGGAAGGGCGATGGTTGTTACTCTGTCTCTCCCTCTCTCCCCCCTCTCTTCTCCCAGCCCTCCTTCCCCCATTTGTTCTCACTCTCCCAGTTAATCAGAGAAGAGTCAAGTGAGACGAGCCAGGCTTCCCAAGCACACCGACTTCCTCGCAGCTCTCTAACCTGACTCCAAGACTGGTACAATGTGCACAATTGGAAAAACTCTATGATTTAAATTTAATTACCAAAACTTTACTCATATTTGTCTCAGAAAAGGCAGAGAAAGAACTCCTTAATTTGGTACCAATCATAAAGAAATTTGTTTTCATTAGTATATTTTTAAAATTCATTCTAAAAAACTGCTGGTATAATTTAAAGCAGTGGTTCTCAAACTTTTTTTTACATCAAGGACACAAATTAGACCATGGACCCCCCATTGGACAAAATTTTGAAACATACACAGACACAAAGACACAAATATTTGTTCTGAGACTGAATAAAGTCATATTTTTAGTCGATGTATGTTCAAAATAGAAAAAAATTGAGAAATTTCTGGGAAAAAAATGTAATATTTCTTGAAAAAAAGTGGAAAGTGAAAATTTCAAGAAAAAGTTGGGGACCCCTTTGAATCCTGTCAAGGATCCCTGTGGGTCCCCAGACCCCACTTTGAGAACCACTGACTTAAAGCATGTGAAGTGAGTCAACTACCAGTAAGATGAACTTTTGATATTATATGGGTTTCAATAGAAATTAATTCACAATGAACAGCTATTTATGAATTGATTGACAGACTTATCGCAACTGTATCAGAACCAGGTTTCTGTTTTTTTGTTTCTTCCTTGGCACCAAGTTACGTAATTTTTTCCAGGTGACTTCCAAAGAAATAAAGATCATCATGAGATGAGTCAACCTGGCACCGGTGTTAACGCCAATGCTTAATTGCAACATAGCATGTATAGGTATGAACCAGGTACGTGGACATAACTGTGGACATGATTGTGTGTAAACAAAGCCCGTACCCGAGTCTGCCCAGCTGCTCCAGTTCAGGCACCGGTGGTCCATATGTTTCAATGTGGAGAGGCTGGTAGTGATACAGGACTTCCTCTATCTTGGTCACAGGCAGGAGGGACACCGTCTGACGCTGAAGGAAAACACACAACAGAGGGACAGCATTCAACAGTCTGGACAAATATCCTCATTGTCTCCGGGTAGTGTTTGGCTCAACAATGGAAACTATAGCTGTGGCACAATCAGGGCGACACAAACGGAAAAAAAGGCTTAATGTCAATCAAACTGCAGCATGAACAGCCACCAGTTCTTGATAGACTGGTTTGGAAACGCAAGTTTTGTCTGACAAACATTTTCACTTTCTCCAGGCACCACTGGTTTGGTAGAGAAGCCTTGCTCGCACAATAACTAAGGTCACTCGGTCAACATACAGTTGGCAACTCAACCACTAATCCTGACAGATATCTGAAGAGGAGGAAATGAAAACGAAAAAAACATTACAGAGAAGAACTGGTCACAAGAGGAAATGTTTTTCCTGATAACACCAAGAAAGTGTGTCATGGTTATTGACTGTCTATGACACCATCAATAGGAAAAATCAACTGAGAATATATGGCTGTGGAAGAGAAGGTGAACAGCTTGATCAAACTTAAATCAAGTGAACTGTATGTGAGTAGGGAGTGCTATGTTTGTAGCTGTGATCGTTTACCATTTCCTCGTCTCTCTGTGTAATCACCTAAATCCTGTCCATCCCACCTGGTTGAGTCTGAATGTCAGTTTTCAGCTTAGAAATGTTGAGTCATAAGACCCACAGTGTCAAACACTGAAAACCATAGTCTGTTTAATAAAAACGCTTCGACCCACAATTACTTAAAGTTGAGATTTCAGTCAGGCTACTCCAGTTCCTAATGCTCTTGACCATGGTGATCGTGTGAGAAATACGATACTTCTTAAGGACACTGAAGAATTGCTCGATTTAGGGCTCTGCCGTCAAAAGGGGAATTTCCACACAGCGTTAGACCACAATGTTTTCTCCAGCATTAAAGAAATGAGGCTTAGAAGACAAGCCAGAGCCATCAAACCAGGAATTAAAAAGAAGATGTCTAAACAAACACAAACTATTTTAGAGAGTAGCAGGGGAACTCAGGGACAAAGGAAAGATAAAAAGATAAGAGATAAAGCAAAGAAAGGGGTAGAGGGGGAGTATAAACAACAGAACACAGAGTGGAGCTGATGAAAACCAAACTAAACGAGTAACATGTGCCCCGTGGCCTCTGACAGCCCGCCCTCACACATGCTTTGGCCTCTGCAAGCTCACACACAGGGAAATAAAGCGACCGAAGCTGAGCTTAAAATGGTACTAAGTGATGCACACTGAGATGCACTGGAGCAGAGTTTCTTAACCAAACACACAACATAGACCAGGAGTGTATAAAACAAACACTGTTATACAGTATAATGTATATCATCAATATGGAGCGATACATTGTAGCATTTACTTTGTGATTTTTGTTAATGTTTTAACTTTATGCTGCACTTCTCTTAAATGTGTATTTTGCATTTACGATGTTGTTGATTAGAGGTCAGGACTGGTTTCTATACAGTTTTATCAATAATGTAGTTAAGTACTTTGTCAGGCATTTAATTAAATTTATTAGATCAAAAACGATGTTACTCCCTGAGTATTTTATTATTAAGAATTTTCAGTTTGTTTTGTCTGAGAATTGACTTGAACATAATATATATACATTTTGCTTTTCAAAACCACACTGTGATTTCCCACACTTTCAGCTACCTTAACAGAACGAGCCCAAACCTGTTGCATTTAGCCATGGTTTACACATGCAGGTGGAGGGGGGGGGGGTAGCATATTAAGAGCGAGGCAGTGGGTTTTTCCATTAAAGAAATGTTGACTGTCGACTGAAAACTGAAAATGTCTCGTCTGCTTTGCACTTATGAAACTGCAATAGGAGTTAGTTATGTTTGATTATTTATTGTATAGGAAACGGTAAGAGGAAAAACACCACCAAATGAATAGTAAACACAAGAACTGATGGTATCTTATCCACTATCTGAATGCCTTGCTTTAAACACCGTTTCCCTTAACACAGAAAATACTGTGTTTTCACCTTTAACCCAAAGGTGCCAGTGATCCCCTATCCTGTCCCATCCATTCATCCAACACAGTGGAGCCCCACCACAGGCTAATGAAACCCAGACCAACCAATCCATAGCCAGTCACTCTCCCTCTTTTTCACACTCCTTCAGTCTCTCCATCCATCTTCTTTCAGACTTTCAGCACTGTGCAACTCCCCTACTGAACAATCAAAGAGACGAGGGGACGAATGGGTGGGGAAACACAGGGAAAGTCTACAACATTGGAGAGGCTGAGAGAGAGAGAGCGGCAAATTGAGAGTTGCAGATAGCTAAGGGGCAGTAAATCAGATTTTTAAGTGACACGCAGAACAGAGCCAACTGTCAGACTAGAGAAATTTCAGTTGCATTCCTCTGCAAGGGCACCTTGAAAACTGGCAGACACACATCAGCACAAACAAACACGACACAAGACATGCACACACAAGAACAGGTTTTGCTCTTCTGAAAATGTTTACCAAAAAAAAGGTGTGAATTAAAAGGTTTGTAGAACATCTAACCAGCTTTGATACAAGAGGAGTCGTGTCACTGTCCAGTCAGCAGACCTGCTCTGTCCTCCACCATTAACACTGCTGAAACTTTCAATCATGAACTCATCACATCCTATTAAAAGCTTGTGTGAATTACGGCACATGAATGTTGTTTTCCAAATGCTCCGGTGAAAGAAAGCAACAGAAGGGGAAGAGGGTTGTGGCAGAAATGCTGAGGGACTAGGGGGGCCGCTGGAACTACATCACTGACAGAGCCAACACAAACATCTGCTTTCAACATCATGGAGGCCCATCTTACTACCTATGCAAAATTATGTGGGCCCTCGTGATGCTTTTAAGTTTGTGTATAACTGGTATTTAAGACTCTTATATTACCCATGTGACACTAAAATGAAACTCTGGGGACCATCAATCTTAATAAAACCGCAGGGGAGGATGATTTGAGGAAATCACCGTTGGGCCAAAGGGAGTATTCCTCCTCCTGCTCGGCCGATCCTCCTGCATCTACCTCAGATCTAGATAGAGTTCAACTTAATCGACTAGCACCAGCTTCATCTTCTCGGAGTGGGACCATTTTAAAAGGTCAACCGCTCGTGCCGATCCTAGTGCTGTCGGAGGGGACAGGTGTGCTGGCTTGGAAAACTGTTAAGCATTCTCCGCCTCTTGGGGGGTTGAATTCGGCTCGTGATATGCTGTCACATTACTCTTTCTTAACTCTGCTGCCCGTGTTAACAGTACCATCTGGGAAAGCAACAGGGTTAGTCCATCTGACAGAGTGATGCGGCCGACGCTCATGTGACTTTTATAGGACAGGGTGCTCATAAAAGTCACATTACTTCTAAGCTTCTAAGGACTGAGAGGTCTGCCCCTAAGGCACAGCACCGACTGTGTGAAAGCCTGCATTACAAACGAGGGATGGGTGTATTACCAATCTTGATTAAAAGATGACTGGTCAGCTCGAATGGTGGGTCAACACTAAAGCTGCCACCAACCATGTGACACACACACATGCACGCAACACATACACACCTTCACTTCACAGCACAACCATCAGCACTCTCCAGGCCGTCCATCTCTCCCCTGACTTTGCAGCTCAGCAGGACACATCAAGGTCGCTTGGAGACTCGACTCTCCATCAGCACCTCTCCACCACATCCACAGAGACACACGTACATTCGGTTGGTTTGCAAGGGTTTGGGGAGCTTCTGTTATCTCAGCAGAGCTCTAGAGGCGACGAGGCCCCTTTCACTAATGTACAAAGTGATAATGAGAACAATGGAAAGGGAAACAGTGGTCAGGATTGTATAGGGGATAAGATTAATAAGCCTAGTTAGGGGCCATCCCATCCTCAGTTCTCACTTCCACCTTGTGCCCTGGCACTGCCAGTGCTTCTGTCTGGATAAAGAGCTTTGGGCTGCCCACTGGCCCACTGAGCAGCAAGTAGCAAGTGTAAAAGCTGCTGTCCACATAGTTCCTCCCCTCGCCTTACAAGTTTAAATATAACTGCCTGACTAGTGGCAGCTGCCCCCGCGCAAAGCCCCTAAAGCTGACAACTCCTTTTTCCGCTGGGCCGGGCTCGGCCGGCTTGCCCATGGGCAAGGGGTTGCTGAGGCCAACCTAAACAGGGCCAAGCCTGGGGCAGGGGCAGAGGTGTGAATGCCCACATGTGCTGGTGCCAATCAGGGCTGATGGGTCTCTTTACCGCCAGACCTGACCCCCCAGCCCCCTCTCTCCACGAGCTCCTGCAGCTATCAACCTGCATGCCAACAATCCAATAAAAAGCAAAAGGCCAAAGGGAAAGGGTTACGCACTCTCTCTCATAAAACTAGCCCTCTTCGGTTTGGGAATGCGTCATATGTCAAACTCCATCAATACAGATCCGTGTGTCAACAGTATAAACGACAACGACTGTGTTCGTTACAATTTGTTTTACAAGTGTGAATGAGAGAAATGAGAATACCAGGGAAATCATAAGCGAGTTGAGTGGGAGTTGCAGGGTGTATGTAGCGACAGTCTCCCAGGCAAAACAGGTTCGGCCAGTCTGCCAGTAAAGTAAAGCAGAGGTTGGCCGGCGCTGACGAGTATGTCTACCGAGCAGAGGTCACTGTAGAGGACAACTTCACCAAGTAAAACAGAACTGAGCAAACAAGCTCACAGCATGAGCATATGTGTGTGTCGTGTGTGTGTGTATTTGTGCGTGTGTTTTCTATGGTAGTCAAATTCCACGGCCTAAGTGTAGAATGGACTAAAGCCAGAGAGTACCCACGGTTATTTCAGTCAGCTACACATCTATGTTTAGGGATAAACTTTCCACCCACATTTGGCTGATTGTGTGTGTGAGTTGCACTTTGTTTATGTGCATGTGTGTGTGTTTGTGTGTGTGCGCGCCTCCTGCTTTCATTAGGTGCCCATTCCGGCTTCGTCAGGTATGTCAGCTGCTCTGCCGCCTGTGAGGAGTGGATTGGGCCCCGGCAGTGCTGGAACCTGGGACATTTCATTTAAGATGGCGCTGAAAGCTGTCCCAAGGTGGAGAGATTCCCCATCGGTCAACTGCTTTCAGGAATGGGACACTATAGCAGCTGAGGACAATCCCTAACGTCACACATGCACTTGCAGACTGGAAAACACAGTCACTTTATAGTCACTTTACAGGCACAAAAATGGAAAAAAAATTCATCCTGAGATGAGTATTTCAAACGCACAATTCAAATTTCAATAACTCTCAACTCATGTCTGTGTTTTCTTCAGAGCAGGTGCCAAGCAGGATGACTCTTGTTATCATGCTTCGCAGTGGAGCGGGTCTTATGTGTCAGACAACAACAAGCAACCTGTTTAAACAGCGAATAGTCAACTCCCTCCCACATAGACAGACTCTTTTGATATCAGCGGACATCCATTTCAAAAAGACACTTTATTCTTCAAAGGATGTTTACTCAGACTGAGTAGGGGGAGTGCACATTTGTGTATGTGCATGCACCCGCACAGGGGTATGTGTGTGTCTTTAGTTCAATAGAGTGCCTACAAAGTGAAGGATTAGTGAGTGATTTCAGACCATTCCTGAGGCAAGACCAGGCCCATCCCACCTCCCATCACACCTGGACCGAGACTACTTTCCCTCAGGATCGGCAAACTTCCTCAAGCATCCATTTGACTGCATGTTAACACACAACCACAATAATCGCAATCAGTTAAAGTCCCCTTCACTGACTGCTGGAAAATCACCCAGGCTAAAGCACAGTGCCGGCATGGCTGAGATGTCCCCAGTAAACAACATGACACAACTAGATGCATCATTAGATCACTCTTTAAATAAAGACCAGAGCCACTGGGAAGCTGAAGAAGAATTGGCATCCTCACGTTCCACAGATTTGGACGGCTCACAGACGGGCAGACATGTCATTCCACCAGTGACGGCTCACCTTGGCCCCGGGTGAAGCAGCTGGCTGAAGTAATGGGTGGGTGGGGGGTGCAATGAATTTCTGGTTTCATGACTGATGAACTTGCGCATCACCACAGACATTTCGATAAAAAAACACACAAAAAAACACAGGGACACAAACACTTAAAACTCCTTTGTGTATGTGCTTCACGGGAGATTATTGATACTGTGGCCTCCACTAATGGTTATCTTATTGATTAATCTTTGTTTCACAAAGTTCAAAGCAATGTCTTAACTTCCTGTCTTCCTGTCCAATCAACAGTCAGAAGACACAAGGAGAGAAAAGGACCAAATATTCAAAGCTCACTGAGTCAGTCAATGTTTGGCATTCTTACTTAATAAAAGACTTCAATGACAATGATGATCAAAATAGCAATTACTCTTATGACTAATCAATTAATTGACTAAACATTACAGAAGTAATTGATACCGCTGTCACTTAAAAGGAGCGCACAAATCGACCAAAAGGCAATATTATACAAATGTAACCAAGCTTTAGAAATGTGTTTTTACCTTTGCCTCCCTTAATTTCTGCTGAAGAAAAACCGAAACCCTGCTTGGAACAAGGGACCACAACCTAGCAGATAAATGAATTCCAGCAATCTGCAGGAATCCACCACTCGGTGCTGAAACCTCACCAAGTCAAACAGCAGTCATTCTTATGGACTCTGAGATGAAGGGAAATCCAAACCCACACGTTCCCTTGACTCGAGTCTCTCTGTCCAACGCAGCAGATGCATGGTGAGAGCTCTGCTCCACCAACAGGAGCTCAGGGACGGGAGGATGAAGAGAAATTGGAAAAAAGAAGCGAGGAAAAACAGCCATGGAAGAAGCCAAGAGCAACATAATCATGCTGTTTCTCTCTCCATCAGCAAGTTTAACTTCACGCTGTATATCAAGGGGGTGAGATTCAGAGTACCAGAACCAGTTGGATCGAGTTGACGCTTTTGGACTGGTGGTGGATGAGCCAGTTGTGTCTTTGGGGTTTAATGAGTAAATTAATACCTTTTGTTGCACTGTTTTCACTGCTTATTGTGGCATCTGCTTATTTCATCAAGAACCTTTGAGGGGGTTGCACCAGTGAAAAACAGTAAAAATGAGTCAAACAAAGATGGCAGGAGAAAGAGGATTTGGCTATACTTGAGTATGTCAAAACCTAGCTACAGCTTGAGCCTAGGTGAGCAGCTCTCTCTCCCACGCATCACTGAACTGTGGGAAGACAACCATGTCTCATGAGGGTTGCTGTGGAGGGGGTGGGGGTGATGACACAGCCTATCTCATCACAGTAAAATGAAAATAAACGACTGCAAACCTGAACGACGGCCAAATGGAAGGTCTCACCAGACAAGACGAGCACAAAGCTGCAAGCTCAGAGGGACCAGAGCCCAGAGCCCACATGCTCTCTCTGTGGGTCGCACTGCTCGCCCAGAGGAATGTGATGACATGACTGAAGGGGTGACGGCCTGTTCCCACACTGAAGATGCACCAGACACAGACCAATATCCTCCCTTTGAAGATGTGGACTGTTAACACCGCTCTACTGTCAACGACAAGCCCCATGTTTAAACTGGAACTCACCTTAAAACACACCCCCAGATGGGAGTAGGATGCAACCACGTGAGCTTAACCTACAGGGGCTCATTGTAAATATAGTAGCCATTTGTTATTTATGGTGTGTATAGCTTCCTCAAGGTCTTTTGTTTTACTGAGCTCGCTCTGCTTTTACCTGAAACAGCAAATCACAGACTAATGTATACTAAGGTCGTGTATAGAGCAAAATTATGAAACCAGCCTTGCATGAAAAAATGCAACCACTTTCTCCATTTAAATTAGACCTCTCTGGTGATGCAGCAACGCATGATCTGGCAAAAGTACTTCTATGTATTTCTATGTAGGAATTGTTAAATAAAGCATCAGATTCTGTTCACACAAACTTAAACACAGAAGATGCAGCAGAATGCCGTTCATTAGTTACTTTAAAAAATGCTGTCACAGCCCACCATCCTTTAAGATTGTGGGCGATCTAGAAGCCTAATGGTTCGGATGCATATTGTGCACCCTCAATCTTTATGTGCATTTGCAATTTGTCTCTCTACCAACAACGCCAAACAAAGAACACCAAGGAATTAACAAAAAAAACCCTGGCTATGTTCAGAGAGAGGTTCAGCCACATTTTTTCGATACCTGAGAAACATAAGCACAGATGTTTTGTTCTCCAACTACAAACAAGTGCTGACAACGGGTTCCCACTTTACTATGGCCACTCAAATACCCATATGAATAGATTTCAGGTTTAAATGCACCACTTCAGCTACATTTGCGCCTGGTTTAGAGTTGTTCAGACCCTAAAACAAGTAGTTTTGGAAAGGCACCAATTTTAGCCCTGTTCTACTTTGAACACTAACAGTCTGGACAGGTAGAAACTATGATGCAGACACTCATGTTTTCTGATTTCATCATTTTTGACTACCAGTGGTAAATGCAACATATTTCAAGAATTACACACACAGTTGATCAAATTGTCAGTTGGTTTGTTGGTTTATGGTTTATTTATAATTCAACCACACAACTACCACTTGCAGAGTAGACAATCTGCCTCTTGTTTACACCAGCATGTGGTTAATTGTCAGGTCATTTGTATTTTAAGGTGTGTTTCTTTTTCTGATATCAAAGTAAAACAATCATCTGGCTGGAGATTGTTTTGATTGATAAAAATGATAATGTAATAGTATGTACTTTGCCTATAATAAATCTTTTAGACACACTGGGGCATAAAGATAAACAATACAAACAAGCAAAGAGAGGCCAAAAAGAACCTGTTTGAGGTTGTATGTGTTACCAGAGGTTAAAGAGCTAAAATGCCTAAAATGCACTCACCATATGAATTCCAGTTGAAAACAGATTAGTCGGTTTGACTGCCTGTTTCTGCTGCTCTATCTGGGTCTCCAGCTGAGCCGCACGGACCTTGTGTTGGGCAAGCAAGATGGTAGCAGGAAGTTGAGACTGCTCCTGGAGAAACAAATGGGATTTGGGGTTTTATGGGAATGTTAATCTGGGTGTATGTGTTACATGCAACAAAGTGCTTCATCAGGAACTTTTCGACTCAACAAAAACAGCTGACACTTGTACATGTTGAGCCCTTTTTCTCATGTAACTGTTGTGTGTTGAGACATGAAAACACAAACAGTCAAGCCCCCTCCTTGCCCCATCCCACACAACTCTGTCTAACCAGAAAACCGGTGTTTTCAGGATAGCTGCCATATTATTAATGCAAGACATATTAACAAAACTGTGGCACTGCAGGGGACGCTGCTTCAAGTGCACTGCGCCGCCTTCACCTCCATTAAATGCAAGGTCGGACGTTTCAGTTTCTTCAGTGGACAGTTGCCAAGCGCAGAGGTCTAAAAACACAAGCTTGGACTTATACACTGAAGAGGGAGGACAATGTTGATAGTGTGGACAGCAGTAGTAGGACAGCCTAAAGGTGTCTTAGCATTTCACAGTAAAACCAAAAGCAATTTAATGGCCAGTGCTAACACAAACAAGTCCTGATCTGACTGCAAAAATGGACCACTTTCACTTATGAGGGTTACAGTTATTTTGAACAGGCACTTTTGTGAATTTAAATGCTTTATTTTCTGGTTAACGTGAGTCACATTTCATAAAGATCATGGGGGGAAAAAGTTAATAAATTCAAGAAAAAGCATGCCTGCAGGCAATTAATGTAAATTCAATATTTACATTTGATTAGAACAATACTCAAGAAGTGTGTTCCAAGTTCCCCGTGAAATATTTTATTGATTATAAATACTGATTGAGCCAGGAAATAGCAACAAAGAAATCTAAATATATGTGTTGGCAAATGCTTGTGTGTTCATGTGAGAACAGTGAGCTCTCTGGCCACAGGGATGTGCAGATGTCAGAGCTCAGGAGAGTTCCCCCAGGGGGTGTGAGGGCTGATCTCATCTGCCTACAGTCAAAAGGCCCTGTGCCTTAAACAAACAAACACACAGCTTAGCCTGCTATCTGTGATGGTGCTTCAACAGTCCACTCTGCAGGAACAATCACTTCCAAAGCCCGCAGCTCAACACAATGGAGCCAAGAGGCTTTGGAATCACAGAATGAGAACAATGCAGCCTGCAGCACAATGACTGGTAATAAGCTTTTAATGATCTCACAGCCATGAACCCTCAGGCTGACAGTGTGTGTGTTAATGTGTGTGTTTGCCAGACATCTGTCATAAAGTGACCTGCCCCTTGCTTGTCTTCTTGCACCGCTAGACTCAACATTGTGTAGATACATGAACATGCAACATGTGGGTTTCTCACCAGTTCGTCCAGCAGAGCCTGCTTGCTCTTCCTCTTGGCCTGCAGCTGCCTCTGCTCTTCCTGCAGCACCTCCAGTCTGCGCTGCTCATTGCCCTGCTGCTCCTGCAACAGCAGCTCCTCCAGCTCCTCCTGTTCTCTGGTCTGAGGAGGAATCAGATTCACAAGAGAGAGAGCGTGTTGTAAAAAAGAAAATGAAGCACTAATGTGTTTGACCTGATGTCAGGCTCTAATAATACCATATTTAACCTGAACAGTCTGACCTGTCCAAGGAAATTATTGCTGTTTTAGTATCACATTATAGTCAATTTTACAAGTGTGGGAAAATAGACTTGATACATACAAGAGTGGCCTTATTCCTCTGGATGAGATCTCTGTTCTCTCTCTGGTACTGCTCCATCCTCAGCTTGGTGTTCTCCACATCAAAGTTGTTTGTCAGGTTATACACTACGTAGGCGACACAAAGCAGTGTTAAACTCTTTTGTGTTCATCATCAAAAACCCATGTTGTGGAGGCTGTTTAGAGTTAACAAATAACATTATTTTAAATTCTAGTCAAGATCCAAGGAATTTAAAGAACAACATAAAAAACAACATGGAGCTGAAACACGGAGAGAAGTGTAGGAAATTGTGTTCAAAAGACATAGAATTTTCCACTGGATGGAAAGAGTTGGCCTTGAAAAAGACATCTGGTAATTCAATATTTGAGCATTATTAAGTGAGACAGATCTTCTATGATGCACCGAGGGGAAATCTAAGAGCAATATGTGTTGTTGTAAAGGTTAAAAGCAGACAAGCTGGGCCACTCTGAACACATAATATCACCAGTGCAAATCCTTATACCAAACCTATACTGCTCACCACAGGAGCAATTTTGCTCACATCAGAGGCTAAAGGCTATTAATGCATTACAGGCCACCTCCTTTTGATATGACATTTCCATTAGTGCCTCTCTTCCTGGCCCTTCCTTTCCTATACCACCTGGCTCATTGACTACTGTATATGTTTTATTTTTCATTTTATTTTTATTTGGAGACAACAGTGCAAATTAATTAACATTTCTGTAAAAGTGCCAGGGTTACCCAGAGGCTAGTTTTCAGCTGCAGTCCTCCGGCAAGATGTCAAAAAGCCATTAAAATATACAACAGGGACACAAAGATCATAATACATAAAAACCAGGACATCACACAAATAAAAATCAGCTTCTCTAGGCTGTGGGAAAGTTCTGCACATATGAAATACTCATGATAAAAGGTATTAACTAACCTGATTTACACTTTTGAGTTTCCTGTCAACAGTTTTATAGACATATCTTCTGTAACGGTGCGGTCTATGGGGATAATACATTGTAGGCTGTGGGGGACTTTTTTTGTTGCAGCGGCAGCAGTATGGTTGGCCACTGGGGCAAATTAGAAGCGAGGCTGACTGACCGCACTGTATCCAACTCTCCTAATACATCCAGGCTAAAAGTCCATGGTAGTTTGCCAGTCAAGATGTGTTAGCATTGGCAGAGCTACTCCCTGATCCATGCCCCTGGCAAGCAGGAATGGTTGTAAAACATCGTCCCGTGCAGCCAGAATCAAGGAGAAATCATTACTCTAGTAAGCATCCCTGTTTCAGCGTGAGGCTTCCAGGTCAGTGCTCCTACCTATTTCTTCCACTTCCTCCAGGTAGTCGTTATACTCTCTGAGGCTGGGGAAGTCAAAATCTCTCTTGTTGTATCTGCGGAGGGAGAACAGAACTCTTTGATACGTATAGTAAAACCTGGTGAAAGCAAATACACACTGACATTAATAGCCTCCATTAAATCATCCATTTTATAATACCATGTCTGCATACAGCCTAATAGGCACACATTAGATGTCAATTAAGGGGCTATTAAAGAACAGATGAGAGGGAGAGAACGTGGCTGGGGAGGGGCCGCGAAGTAAAAAACCTGGCAGGCAAAGAGCCTTCCCGTTTGAGCCCCCCCTGGGGAGAATCATTGTCTACAAAACAAACAGTGTAATGAGAAAGACAAAGGTGGCTTAAGAAGTGGGTGGAGGCATGAGATGACACATAAACACGCAGAGCCACATCCCTCGCCCTCCCCGTGCCCCCTCACTCACATCTTCAGCACCTTCTTGCGGATCTCCACCTCCTTATCTACCGTCGGGTCTTCAAAGAGCTGCACGCGGAAGTTGCTCTTCCGCAGAGGCGTGTCACACTGCACACAGTTGCCCGAGCCGCGGACAAACAGCATCTCCACGCAGTTCTCGCATCTGGGTGGGTGGGATAAAAGAGAAAACACCCACAAGCTGAGTTGGATGTTCCTGAAGCATGTGACGGTGTACAGCTGAGATGCAATTTTCCTCACAGAAAAGCAAATTTGTGTTTCTTTTTGCCTGTAAGTGATCATCAGGCACAGCGGGTGATAATGGAGCATATGACTATTTCCTCTGAGTGCTCAAAGATGGCAGGGATTATGATAGGAATGTCGTTTAGGCTGCCTCCCACTCTCAGACAAGAGGAAATTAGTCTGACACCCCATCAGCGGAGTGTCTGTCTGCGCTGGAAAAACATTTGCTTTATTGTTATTTCTGTAGACCTCAGTCATTCTGCCACGTTGCATAATATGATAAAATCCCGCACAGTAATTCACAGTGCGGTCTATCATTATAAGAATGGACTAAGTCTTACGTAATTTGGGAAAGAAAAGCAGATGAAGGATTGCAGAGTTTTTTGTGTTCATGAGTTGACTGGAGTGTTTTAAACTGAACATTTGTCATTTATGCTCGAGAGTGACTTTTATTTATCTTAAAAGTTCAACTTTTAACGTGAAAAACAGTGCTGCTTGTCCACATGCGATTCCAATTCTTCTCCATTTTTTTGCCAGAAAATGTCTTTATCGTTCCTGATAAAGCGCCTAAATGTGAGTAAGCTGTCTTATGGAAAAGCTTGAGCTGCATTTCTAAATACCGTGAAAATCTGGGCAGTTATTGATCAAAGTATCTACTATAAATCTGTTTAAATGGATATGATTGCTTTCCAAGACCAAATATGTAGCAGTACAGCAGAGTCATGATGAGTTTTTCAGGCAGCCTTTGCTTCCTCGCATAAAGCCACAGTGAATCACATTCTGTCTATTCAGTAAAGAGCACACACCTCTCCACTAGTGACACAGTACGGAACAAAAAGACGGAAACACTTCACAAGACAACGTTGGGGTATTTCAGGTGAAGCCCACGGGTGAAACAGGAATGTTTACTTCATGCGCCATCATGACATAACACCATGGCAACCAACTAGCAGACCTACCCACGGGCAAAAAGCCTGAGCTTAGCCATCAATCACACCTTTATGCAGGTAGGCGTTTACCCATCAGTCACACTCAACGGAGGAGTGGACACTGAGGACAATGGGAATGTTCCTAAATCTCCCCTGATGGGGTGGAGGGTCTGGATAAACGTTTGCACAGTACACTCTTTTAATTAAGTCCTTGTGGAGCTTTATTTCCACAGGAATTCACCTTCCTGCTCGTGACCACCTTAACAAAAATGAGTAACATCTGGTTTTCAAATGTAACTATCTGCTTTTTAGCACTGGCAGTTTTCATTTAAATAAAAAAATAAAGAGCAAAGTTGATGGGGGAAAAAAAAGGCAGGTTTTTCACCCTACGTCATCCATAATATTGGCTGAGTCACTTCTTCCCAAAAGTCAAAGACTAGATTTGAGACACTGGTGCCCAGTCTACAGCTGGTCTCCCAGGATGGAGCCTATTAGAACAATCATACAAGACATTTCACTTCATCAGCAGAAAACAAAACAAAGAGAAAAAAAAAAAACTGTTGAAGGAGAAACTGCCGAGCCACGGAGTTTGGTGTTTACGTTTAGCATCACCGATATGGGTCAAACAAGCCCAGCCTGCCAAGTGTGACAACAGCCATACACCACACATATGGACGTAAAGCAGTAGAAGCCTTGCATGGGGACTATTTTACAAGCATGTCAGTTTAGCTTGGCTTAAATGAAGCGGCAATATGAAAATGAAAGCTGAACGATGGACAGAAAAACATCTGCGGTGTCCAGTTGGTGCTTCAGAGCGCGAGGAGCCCGCTGCTGCTCAAGTGCACCCTGGAAAGGCAGATGTTCGCCGTGGCCCCGGGCTACAGGAGATGTATAGGCCTGGCCATATGGAGGTAGATGGAGGGATTCAGCTTGTTTCCACAGGCCCACAAAGAGGCCATTCATCAACACGGGGCGAGGAGCGGGGCGTAGCTTGCCCCCTGCCCCATAAATGGACCACACAACAGAACCCTGCATAGGGGAAATCCTGTGTAACTCTAGAGCAAAGAGGTGAACGTCTAAAGGGGAGGGAGGAGACTTTCAGAGTCAATTTGCCATCTTTCCTCTGAAGTCGGCCCTCTCTCTAAGTGACAGCTTTCAGACAGCACGCCTGTTGCCATTTGTAGTCAAAGGGGGGGACTCAGAAATCTCCTTGCGCAGGCTGAGCTACGGTGCTCGGCATACAGAGTATGCATTTAAATGAAGAGATCTCTAGCATCTTGCCATGCTTGTGTCCCAGGGCTGTTGTTGCTGACTGAGTGCTCCTGACTCCTCCCTCTCTCACCTGTCCTGCTCAGAGCTCCAGGCTCCTATCTCTCACATCTGCAGCTGTCAGCAGGTCAGAGAAGGGGGTGGTAAGAGGAGGGTAAACAGTGTCCTGGCTCAGCAAAGAGGCCCCCCCACCACTGCTGCCACTATCACCCCACCACTGCTTGATGACATTGCCTGTATCTCTGCTTCCTCTCTTTACAAGAGGGGACAAAAGAAAAAAAAAGAAAAACGCTATGTCAAAAGAGGAGCTGGATTCACCTGTTCCTGTCACGAAACTTATGACATTCTCAGGAGAGAAAGACACAGAGCCAAGCCGAGCTGGCTTTGTGTCATATTTAAACCTGCACCAACTGCTCTGTCCTGCCCTGTGACCTACAATACCTGCAGCAGCACCGTCAGAAAGTGCTGAGGCTCAGGAACATGAAGCTAGCATTTGGCTTGTGTGATCTTAAAAAAATAAACCACACATCAGGATGATTTTATTTAGAAAAAAAAAAGGTGCTAAGTTAGAAAAGCATTGAATTTTTTTTTTGAAAAGTTTTCCTTGAATTATGATATTAAAATCATCTCACAGAAAATACACTGAGAACCAAAAAAGGTAGAACAACACTGACCCTGAGGTGATGTAGAAACATCTCCATTAGCAGCAAAGGCAACAAAAGTTTAAGCGCTCTAATCAACAGTCTTTTACAGCGATATGGAACGTGTAATTAATGTCTCTCTTGAAGTAACAGTTTGACATTAAAGGAAATATGATTCATAGGATTCTTGCCAAGGTTTATACAAGTTATTAATACAACTTTAATGTGTGGTTGTTAAATATGCTCAGGAGGCGGTAAGCTTAACCTGGTATGAAACAGGGCTAACAACCTGGCGCTGTCAAATGCTTAAAAAAAACGGTTATATCTGTTTATTTAATCCGAATATAAAATTAACTGGAGAAGTCACAAGTGAGCTAAAAGCTAATTATCTCAGACTGCCCCAAATTCACATCTAACCCTCAGTTAGTACCTTTTTTTTGTTTGTTTGTATATAATGCCTTTAATTGATAGGACAGCTGTAGAGAGACAAGAAATGGCGAGACAGAGAGAGGGGGAATCACATTCTGCAAAGGGCCACCAGTGGAATCGAATAGGGGGGCGCTGCTTCTGCATATGGGGCTCCTGCTCTACCCACTGAGCTGTACGACGCCCCAAACTTTAAGTTTTAAGTAGATAGCCCTGTGTGTTGATTAATAATCTGAGAGTATTAAATGCCCATCCAAGACTTAAGAGAAAATAAACAGCTATTTTTCCCCTGAATATTAAGAACATACTGTTTCCCTAACTTTTTTGGCTCTGAGGGTGGGAGGGTGCAAGCGTAATTTCCATTTAGGCTATTATAAGAGGGGAAAAACAACTCAGCTTCGATTTTACTTTGAAAGACATGCACCTGCATCGCATTCATGTGATTGGTTTTTGAGGGTGGGCGCTGGTATTTAAAAATCAGATGTGGTCGACCCGTCTGGGGTCTGAGGACTCCAACTGTTTTGGACTAGTCAGACCAACAGGTCTGTTCAGCTCCTAGATTTCCCGTTCTGGCCGCCCCGCCAACAGAACGGTAGGAGAAACATTATACAATTTTCAGGTACAGGAAACTGGTTTCTGCTAAACCTCAGCCCGTCCACCCCACCACATTGTGTGTGTCTGCCTGCGCACCCAGTGTCAAATGCCAAAGGGACATGGGCCTGGTGTCATTGTGCAAAGGTAATAAATAACACACATCAAACGTCCCCGCTGACAGGGACACAAAATGTGCTGGGGGGGTTTAAATTTAGATACATGCTAGAGGTGGAGAAGTTCAATACTGCAGTGCATCGCTGGAGCAGGAAGCCTGGTCATCCAAGACTGGAATGGCCACTCAGCTGGGCCAATGCAGAGGGAGGAAACACACTTATTTCAATCAATAGACCAGTGCAGGGAGTCAAACTAGGGCTGCAGCTAATTATGATACCCTTGAATAACCTGCTGATAATATTTCCAATAAATCCATCATCAACCATATAAATCAGAAGAGATTGATAGTACTTTCAGACCGACACAATAGTCCAAGCCTGAAAGGTGTCCACAACACAAAAGAAAAGTGGGAAAAAGTTGAAAAAGCTGTCTCATTGCCATATCGGCTCTCAACTGTTTCCACAACAGCTACCAATTACTAAATTTTAATATTATTATATAATGTAACTTTTTCCAGTTTGTGCAATTGCAATGGAAGGTACTTTGCACTTACAAGACATGGACTGAGAGAGACTGTTTCTGTGACTTTCTGTGTCTATATCGTATGAGACACAGTTTGTGTCATTAGTACTCTTGCTTTCTCATCCACCATTGCATTGTCTGTATTGAGTTGATGAGTAACTACAAATCTGAGACGCACATCTCTTGCTACAGTACAGGTCTCTCTATCTTTCAACTGCTGCAAACAAAAAGACAAATGGCATCAGTGATGAAAATACTAATACAGTTCGAGAGTACAGCAGTTTCCCAATGGTGCATAAATTCACTGTCGCACTGGCTCCAAGGAACAAATCCAAGGTGACCTGAGCGGGGACATCTCTCCAAATTGCTTCATTGCAGAATCATTTTAATTTTCTGCGTGTAGCTCTGCATCCAGACAGAGGCGGTGAGTTATGAGCTCGCTGACCTGATGACAAAGCACAGCCGCTTCCTGATGGTTCGGTCAATAAACAGACAGGGTCGAAAAAATGCTCTCATCAGGCTACAACCGTCACTGCATGTTGTTCATAGAGAATGTGCACCCTTCATTTAAATGACCCTGTTTTTTAAACAGATGACAAGGTCAAACATTGGAAAATGCTACAGCAGGCAGCTTTCACCCAGTACTGACATGATGAAAATCAAAAAAATCCAAATAAAAACTGTACCAAAACAATGTGGCAGAACAATTTGTTAATTGACAAATCCAGTCAATTTAATACAGATTTGTAAGAGGAACAAATTGACTGTTCTGTCATTGTAAATTTAGTTTTAAATTCAATTTCTGGTGACTCCTGACCCACCAAACAAGTTAAATAGGGCTAAATGCAGGGATTAGCGTCTGTCGTTCACTTTTGATATCAATCTAAAAATGTTTACTTTTAGTCTGAATTTGGTAATAGTTTGGGTGATATTTGAGGTCGTGGCTCCTGTCTCTGTTTGCATCTGTGTTAGGATCCACATGCTGCACTTGTACAGAGTGATATCAAAGGAAAATCAATCCCACTAATTAAGACAGCTTCTCTTCGAGGATAATCTCCTCTTCTGAAAAAGTTAGGATTCCCATTCCTAAACTCTTTGTTCCTTCCACAAAAATGTATATTTGTTGTTATTTTAGTGAAACCACGAGTTTAAACCTCATCATCTACCAGCTGTTGTCTAATTAGGTGCAGACAATGACGTTAGCGGTGCCAGCTTTGACAGTTTGTCGTGCAGCTCTGTCGAAGATGTGACAGAGGATAAACTCACTTTCACACTGTGTCACCTCGACTGTTACAGCTGCAGCGTCTTTCTGGAGCTCACGGTGTCACATTAACATGAACTAAACAAGTGTGTCTTTTATTATCCACCTTTATATCTGACCTAACACCGAGCAAAACAAACCGTTACGTTAGCCACCGTTAGCTAATCGCTCAGGAGGATGCACGCGCATGTTCTAATGTATTTAATGCACGATTTCTTTTTTTAAAATGGCTTTAACTTTAAGCTTTACTTTAATTCACGTGTTGGTTTATCTTAATCCTTGCACTTTAAAACAAAACAGCGTCGTGTTGTGGGGGGGATTTGCTTCACTGTGCTTTTCTCTCCTCCAGCTGGATGTAAATAACGTTACTCACAGCGTGTGGCCGCAGACGTTGACCATCAGCTTCAGCGACGGGTTCCTGTATTTGGTCGTTTTGCATCTCGGACACCCCTGGTCGTCCATTTCTGTGCGAGCGACACACACACAAACACAAACTGACAGGTATTCAGGAGAAAATAAAATGTCAACACACACTCCCGCTGCAGCTCTGCTTGTCACTTCACAAGAGGCGAACCGCTGCGTCACACTCAATGTGGTCCGACGGGGGAAAGCGCGCTAATAAGAGTGGTTCCTACCTAATGATGACCTCTAACAGCGGGGCTGGTTGCTCTCACACACACTGGGGGTCCCTGAGGAATCCCAGGGGGGGTTGAGGTAAAAACGCTGAGTTGTTTATTTTCTCTAGGTTGTATTTAGAGTGAATGTTTATGGTGGCTGCTGCTTCCATTACGGCTTTCACTGTCTCCTCTGTGCACTTCCCTATACAGGGCTCCCTTATATTCCATGATCTAATGTAAGTCTGAACTGAAACATAATTAAAACCAAAACTATACCCAGATGTTGTTCCCCAGGGCATCTGACATCATAGAGTTTCTGCTTTAATGTACAACTGTTTGGGCGAAATAATTTACCAAGGATGATTGATATATTATGTGATTTATGATATGTATATATATTTTATATTATCATGACAAAAACGGTGACATTATAATAACTTTAGGGCAGGGTGGTTTAATGGTTTAATTTCCATTCCATCTTTTCAAAGGCTGTAGTTTAGAAAGCAGATGTGCTATGCTGCAGATCATCTTACTAAAAGTAATACAAATACATCACTCTATTGACAATATATGACTGCCAATAATTGTCAAGACAAAGTTATACTTCAACGCTGTATTAGATTTAAACTATCTGCAAAACCAGCAAACACAGGAACCATCTTCTTTTTATAAAAATGTTTTTAACAACCATGAATGTGACCATGCACATGACACTACAACATGAACATATCTTTTTATGGGCTAGGAGTGATATTTGATGCAAGAAGTCTTTATATTATTAATATTATATCATCTTACATTAATGCTAGACAGTTAGTTGGCTTTGATGGTGTGCGTGAATGAGGAAAATAATACTCTTTGAGCTCCAGGAAAAACAGTAATATCCCACCACACATATTTATGAGATGGTCTGAAAATCTGCATCCATATGGAGATGTTTGTTCCTGTGGTTCTTTCTACTCCACGTTTATGTGTTGGGTTTGATCCGACGTTGTTACTGGGATCACAATGTTCTTATTGTGACTTGATTCAGTGTGTGTATGGCCTGTGACTTATGCCAATAATCAAAACAGCAGTCTTTGAAAAGTGTAGATGAAGGATGCCAGACAGTTGTGGCATTATAAGTGCGACTAACATTCAGACTTAAGTTTTAATTAAGTTTTTATGTATCAAAATTATTCCAGATTAAGATGTTGAAGCCATTTTTATAGATTTCAATATTTAGATAAGGGAATAAAAAGAAGGAGCAGTCTGGTGTTTTGTACAGGCAGCTCCTGGTCATATAAACGACAAGGAGACCCCGTTCCCACGATCCCAAAAGCACTCACCTTGCACAGGTGAGCTACGGGAATATGCTGGAAGTGATATGAGTGACAACTGGAAACCAAACATTCGTGTCTGAATCGGCTCGCTCCTCCCTTATGGGTCCATCGGCGGCCAATAGCGTGGCTCTCCTGCAGATAGACCCCAGTGTGTCTCCTTCCAGCTCCAGTCCCCGCAGAGTAAAAGTCACGTTGGAAGGAAAAGGGGAGAGAGATATCTACTTACAGCTGCTGTCAGATATCCGATCGCATTCGCATGGCGAGGAGGTAACCTGATCGAGCTGGGAGGAGTGACTTTACCAGGGAAGGCTTGAACTAAAAAATGTCTTCTTCTTCTGCCGGAGAAGTCACAACAGCGAATGACATCAAGAGGGAAAATGTGAAGGAGGTGGATAAGCGGGAGTGCATCAAGTTTGTGGCGCTGGACGCGGCGGAGTTGTCCATGGAGCGCACGACTCCCAACACGGACGCGGTGCGCACGGAGCTGTTGGTGAGCGCCGCTTCCTCTCTGGCTTTCTCCCCGGAGCAAGTGGCGTGTGTGTGCGAGGCTTTGCAGCAGGGAGGCAATGTGGACCGGCTGGCCAGGTTCCTGTGGTCCCTGCCACAGAGCGACCTGCTACGCGGCAACGAAAGCATCCTGAAAGCCCAAGCGCTCGTCGCTTTCCACCAGGCTCGGTACCAGGAGCTGTACAGTATTTTGGAGAACCACAGTTTCAGTCCGTCCAACCACACCTTTCTGCAAGATCTGTGGTACAAGGCCCGGTACACCGAGGCGGAGAAGGCGCGGGGGAGACCTCTGGGCGCCGTGGACAAGTACCGGATCCGGAGAAAGTACCCTCTGCCCAGGACTATCTGGGATGGCGAGGAGACTGTGTATTGTTTCAAGGAGAGGTCTCGAAACGCGCTGAAGGATCTGTACAACCAGAATAGGTACCCCTCTCCTGCCGAGAAAAGAAACCTCGCCAAGATTACAGGACTCTCCTTGACCCAGGTCAGCAACTGGTTCAAAAACAGGAGACAGAGAGACAGAAACCCGTCCGAGGCACAATCCAAAAGGTGAGGCTACTCAAGGAACAGCCGACGCATTTCAAACTTCATATGAACCAAATCATTGAAATATTTCACTGTGCGTAAAAGGCGCGTGAAAATACACTCGGGCTAATTTTATCCAAGTATTTCAAACCACCCTTTCAATAGACGGTGCGCTTAGTTTATTACCATTCACACTTAAGCCAGTGACTGACAGTGCTCAGTGTTTTTCATAATCTCCCGTCGGACTCACATGGAAAAGCTGACAATGTGAATCATTAACTGTTCATTATTAAGAAACAAAAAAAAAGTATGCGTAAAAGGGTTTGGAGCACGCTTTAAATGTTTTGAAATATGAAGCGGTTGCCTTTCAGATCCGGTTTCAAGTGCTATGGGGCATGGAAACCATAAGCAACTAAATATCATAGTAACTTCACTTCTCACACACACTTCAGTGCTTTGACTGATCAGACACGTGAAGAGTTTCACTTTGAAGAAATGGTTCAAAAGGTGACTTAAAAAGTTGCTTTAATCTAGTGGACTGATAATGAGTGGCTATATGTACACACACATAACACGCACACACACATTAGCGCGTGCATATGTCCCCAGCCCAACATAAATCATTTTCATAATCACATTTCTCCCCCCCTCCCTCCCTCTCTCAGAGCTAAAAGGATCCCACAGGCTCAAAACTCTTCTACACAAACACACTGAATTTTACCTTCTTTCATGTTTCCCTCTCTGTGAACAAAGCTGACGCACACCTGGTGGAGGTGACCCCTCTGTCTCTCTCATACATACACACACACACGGGCGCGCACACGCACACACACATGCGCGCGCGCTCAAACAAGAACCAACTCACATTGCCTGTCCTTTCAGATCGCGACAACAGTTATTCTCCAAATGGTGTTTCAACATGTTCATAACCTGTGGATATTTTTTTTTAAAACAAACTTCACCATCTCACGGTGTCTTATGCTCTATATCTTTTCCTGGAAGTGGAAGTGGGGGGTTTGGGTATTTGAGTATGTGTGTGTGTGTTAGCGGGAGGAGGGGGTGGCAGGGGGATGCAGCTGTTTTAATCAGTCTTTTACCATGGGGTGTGGGGTGGGGGGTTAATAAACAAACTCTAACAGCTATGTCCATATTCTTTTTTTTAAAGACTGAAGCTTTTTTTAAATTGGAAAAAAAAAGTTTTTAGTTTTTACATTTTGAATCAGGGCGGAGGAGGGGGGTGGGGGGTCGCAACAAAAATAAATCGTTTCAGCCATTTGTTCTGTCAGGCCATCAGCTCTGGCATTTTGTCACAGCAGAAATTTATAGCGCCAAATGGTTGCACGGTTGTTGATGTTGGTTGGTTGTTGTGAGTGCAGCTCTCTCTCCATGAGGTAAGAGAGGGCTCCGCGTTCACAAACACAAGCCTGCTCTTCAAAGCTGTGTAATAACACACCAACAAATGTGCCTGCCTGCTCTGGGTTATAGGCAAAGATGTGGGTGGAAAGGAAATAAACGCCATTATACTGGTTTATACTCTCTAATTGTAACTGTGCTTTAGAGTGTGTCTTCCACACTCAGAGAAGAAGAAGCACTTATTGTCTATAACAGGGACTTTGACTTTTTTTTTCAGTCTTATTCCATTTGGACTAAAATCAATTTATAACTATAATTAACCACAAATGATTCTGTCTTCCCCTTGTTTCGTGGCGTGCCATTTGTCATCGTTTCTGCCTTTTTTCCACAGTGAATCTGATGGAAACCACAGCACAGAGGATGAGTCTAGTAAAGGCCAGGAGGAGCTGTCACCCCGGCCCCTCTCTAACTCCTCAGACGGAGTGATCACCCATGGGATTCAAACAGGACCTCTGGACAGTGGGGTGGTCATCCAGCAGATCGGGGACATTAAGATGCCCCCTGGATCCACGAGTGGCGGTCTCTACAATGGAAGTCTAGTGACCAGCAACACCTCCTCCACCGTGTTTCACAACGGTGGCTCCTCTTACCTCCACACACCTGGAAACATCCTCTTCAACGGGCTCAATCTGGGCATCCAACCCTTGGCGTTCAACCCCCTGAGGCCGTCAGGAGGGGTATTGCTGGGGGGCTCAGGGGTGGACATGCAGATGCAGACGGGTCAAGAGAAGGGACTTGGCGGTTCTGCCGAGGACTCCAGCCTGCAGTACTCGCCGTACTCCGGCTGTGTCAACGGAGCCGAGGTGAAGCTGGAGGGGCTTCACACCATGGCCGCCCAGAACGGGGGCTCGTCCGTGCTGACGTTCAGCTCCTCGTCAGGTGCGCTGCAGCTGGGTGGCTACAGTCTGGTCCAGGTGCCGAGCGGAGTCTCCGACAGCGATGGCAGCTCATTACTCAACAGCGACGTAGGGCTTCCTCCCCTGCAGCTCTCCTCTGCCTCGTCCGCATCAACTATCCCACAACAAGGTGGGTGCAGGAAGTGATTTGTTATTCAGCTTACACACTAGTTTCCTGACGATAGCAGTTCCTCTCGTGTTTACATGAGAAGTGTATTACAACATAATGAGGAAAGAGCAACAATGACACAATAAAATGTTAGAGTATATCTGGTCCAGTGACTAATGACCTTTTAATGAGAAGAGTGGAAGATATTGACTAATCATAAGGATGTGTTCCTCATACACACAGTTATTCACTTCCTCATTTAATCTATTAGGTAAATATAAGACATTGACTGTAAAAGAAATGCTGCTACTCACTGTAACCTTAAAGATCAAGACAAAAAACATTAAACCTGCCATGGTTTTCTAGAATAAATGTTACAATGTTATGTCTCACAGCTTCATAGCAGAGCAGGGTTGCTCTTTACCCTCCTTAAATGTTCCAGTGCAACTGCACGTCCCTTGTAGTTTGTCAACAGATCTCTACTACGTCCACCCAATATATCCGAGCAGCTTTATTCTTGGCTTGTCTGCATTTGGGCCGTAGCCCAAAGGGCTGATACTACACATAACACAGAGCAGGAGAAACAGGGAAGGGCCCCCACACTCGCACACATGCACGCACAAGAGGTGGTCCTTTGAAAACCCCAGAGATGGATAAAAACAAGTTCTGAAGTCACCATCACTCATCATCATGGCGCTCTTGATCTGCAGAGCAGGGAGGTGGAGAAATATGTTTCAGACAATCAGAGGCCACGAAACGCACTAACAGGGAATAAACCACAACAGCACTTACTTTGACAGAAAGCAGAGAATCTACACCCGGATGAATTATAAGGAAAAACAGAAAATTGCAGCTCGCTGTTGAGCTCTGGCAGGCTCCTGCATTTGTTCTCTGGGGCGCTGTGGGGTCAGGCTTAAAGAGCACCAAGTGTGTGAGACACATAACAGCAATTTTGGGGCCGAGGCCTGCTCTTAATGAAACATATGATGAAGGGTGTCCAAGTGGTGGGAGTGGGATCTGCTATGCTGGATGTGGAGATTCAGTGGGTATTGACTGTCACTGTGTTCCCTCAGGTACCATGGCTCTCAACAACGTGGCGGTGAGCTCCTCCAACAACGACTCGTTCCAGCAGCAGGACAAGCTGACCATGACGTCCCTTCACCACAGCACGGTCCTCTACGGCATGAGCAACGCCGACCAGCCGTCCATCAAGAAGGAGCCTCTGGAGGGCGGCGTCTACTCCTCTTACCACCACGGCCTCCACCTGGACCCCAACGGCCAGATCAGCTACACCACCCCCAGCTCGGACGACGCTCCCTCCAGTCGAGGTCCCGCCTCGACCGCAGAGGTCCCCGCCGTTACCTCATCCAGCCCCGAACCGGAGGTCTATACCACCCTCACCGTCAGCACGCCACTGATGGCGCAAACGGACCCCAGCAACCACCACCTCCAGTCCACAGAGTACCTCGGGGGCCACGAGGTCCGGGGGCCTCCGCCCTCGCACCTAATGGGCCCCGGCATGAACAGCGACTACATGAACCTTTCAGAGAACAAGGTGGACGGCTCGGGCTCGGGGGGCGTGAGCGAGATGGTGCGGGCGATGTGCGGGGAGATGGAGGCTGTGGAGGGGAAGGAGCTCGCCAAACTACAGACAGTGCAGATGGATGAGGACATGGCTGACCTTTAACCTCAAACCCAGTCTCCTCGCAGAAGCACTCGTGTCCTCCAAAGCAGTGATGTAGTGAATCTTTTTACCTTTGTGTGAGCGTGAGTGTGTTTTTTTGTTTTTTTGTTTTTTACCATTCATTTCCTTTAAATGTTAAATTATTTGTGCTCATTTGACTTTTTACAATGCACTCTAGTCCGAGGGGAGCCCTGAGTGGCGGGCATTATCAGTTTATCATAAAGATTTAAGAAAAAAACAAACTAAACTAAACGTCTATGACATGTTTTAAAAGCCCTGTTCTTAAAGTGAAACATTACGACTGTTTGGTGCAAACAGAAGAAGTCGCCGCGTGTGTTTGAGCCATGTTTAAATGTGCATTTTTATAGGCAACACCTGCTACTTCCTGTTGAGTGGATTTGATCTGCAGAAGCAGGTGCTGGAATGCCTCGAGTCATGTGACCAGGATGTTCCTCCAAACTAAATGCGTCATCTGGCTCAAACCAAAAAGGTCATTCGGTAGGGGGGACGAGGGAGAGAGCCTCTGTGAAAATGATCAGTTCAGCAGCGACAGCTTTACTGAAGGACTGCACACACACTCACATACAGAGAGTAACAGGCTATCAGACGCAGAAAAGCTGTTGTTTTTGGGGAGCGAAAGTGTCCTTCAGTTAAGCACCTTAAATTCTCCGGTGGCCTCTCGAGTCACTGCAAATACCCTGATTTGTGCTTTATATCACACCAAATGAACTCAGAGCGTTTGAGTACGAGACTAGAATGTGCCTTTCTGCTACTTAAAATACACAATGGTCTGTTTTTTGGCATTTGCACTAACCACGATGACATTACAATGTACACTTTTCAAGGAAGGAGGGTGTGTCATGTGCAACAACAGCAGCAGCAGCAGCAACAACACGCGCACTATTTCAGCAACGACTCCTATACGTCAGGCCTCATCATCAACCTGTGTCACCCCAAGATACGAGCGATGATCCAAGAGGTCACCCCGTCAGGCTCACACGTTGTCCGTCACGTTGTTTATAACGCTGCAACTCATAGTATGTTATCTAGATGTGACGATGCTATAGTATATTGTGTTTCATTTTGATGTGTCTCTCCAAACGTCAGTTATCATGAATGATATTTTTCTATAAAGCCGGATGCAAACATCTACAGTGTGTATGCTTTTTTGAAACCTATAAGGAACAAAGGGACGGGAGTGAAGAAGAGGACAAATCTTATTTTTTGTTGTTGTTGTTGTTTTTTTTAACAGTCCAACCTTTAAACCGGAGAAGGATTGTAATAATTTCTCTTTGCATGGCATCATAATGTTTTGGACACTAGTGCCTTTTACTTCTTTGTTTTTGTGAATATTCAGTTGTAGCTGTTGCGTTCGGTTGGCAGGCGCAAGCTTCAGAGATTTACCACCACCACCTCCGCCGCCGCCGCCGCCACCATCACTGGAACACTTGTTGGGTGTCAAGATGAGGGAAAGAAAAGGGAGAATGCGGAGCCCATTTGTCAAGTGTGTCCGGTGCTTTTCACAACGGGAGCCGAATTCCTCGCTGTCATACGTGACCATAATAGCACATTTCAGCCTCGTAGCCAAGTCAGACCGCGCACACGTATCAGTGCATCAGATGTCTTCACACCAGAGGACTGGCAACACTTTAATTTGTCAGGATTTATGACATGATCCCATCAATTTGAATGGACATTTCATTTCAATGAAAAGTATCCTCAGTGCTTTAATGTAAAATACCAAAAAAAAGAAAAAAAAGAATCATGGGCAAATAGTAAACTGATGGTCATTTATTTTATTTTGTTGTTTGTTTTGTTTTTTATCTTAGTTTGAATGATATGTTTGTTATCTGAAATTATGTGAATGTATTTTTCTAAATCTCCATACTGCAATAAAAGTTTATATTTATAAAAACATAAAACAGACATTTTTATTTCTTTCCAACACGTTAACGTTTTAACATGACAACCCATATTAAGGCCTGATCTCTGAGGTTTTTTGAGATTGAAAGGATATAACATGTAAATTACAGACCAAAAAAAAAAGCACATGTCTATGTAGCCAAAATGCAATGAGGTGGGAGGAGGGGGGAGGCAAGTATTGGGGTGGTAGTAGTGGGGGGTGGCATGCAGTAATCCAGCAAGCCTGGCGCTGCTCTCTGCGAACCTGCGGTGATCGTTTGCACATGCCTGGCCAACCTGGAGTTCATTAGCCCTCCTTTTCTCATCTCAGTCCCTGTAATTCAAATAAACAGCAACGAGATTTCCAGAGGTAAAGCTCTTTTTGGGGTGGGGGGTCTGCTTGCTGCTCCCCACAGCTCAGACCAATCCAATGGTCTTTTTTTCCCCTGAGCTGAAGGCCCAACAACCCCCCCCCCTCCTCCTCCTTCTTTAACATGTGGAAGAATGAATCTGAGGTGCTGTCACTCAACAGACACTGAGGCTCTATCCAGAAAAGAGCCTGAACTCCTCTCACGGCTTCAGGGGATTCTCTGTCAATTCATGAATTTCCACCCTAGGCTCGTTCAACTCAGTGGGCACACGACCAAACCAACGCAGAGAGATAAAATGGAGGCAAACTTTGACAAATGGACGAACAGCGGGGGATTTTATTTTATTCTCAGAGTGTCTGCGGTGAATTATAGGAGTTGTCCTCTCAGCGGATCCTGGCTGGAGGAGTTATATATGATCTAACTGATGACCTAAATAAACAGAGGCTGTTTGTCTGTGCTCACTGTTGAGGCACAGAGAGAGGGAGAGGAATAAAAAAAAAAGAAGGGGAGAGACTGAGCGGGAAAGGGAGGGAGAGACCGGCTGCCGGTATAAAGTTACCTGTGCACAGGTGACCTCGTCGCCATGGGCAGTGGATTAGCTGATTGTTAGGTATCAGGTAACTCCTCCTGTAATATTGAAGAGGGTGAAAACAGCTTTGTTGGAGCGCAGAACAATATCCCATTCGCAGCAGGAGCCCACGGTCTGTGGGTCTCACGGGGAGGGGGCCACAGAAAACTCCAAATTCCACCTTTGTATTGTGCCTATAAATTAAACAGGGAGAGGAGCATTATTGTGAGGTCCTGTAGTGCATTTTTCACCGGGACTCGACACAGTCAGTCGCTGATTTTCACTTACATTTTACAACTCTATTTAGGTGTGAAAATCGGGACATCCCCATATCTAAGTACTGGATCATTTCTGTTCACAATTTCAAACATGCAACATAAAACATACTTGTGTGTGCAGTAAAAAGAAAAAGAAAGAAAAAAAGAAAGAGGGAACTCCCCCAGAACTCTGGCCTTATTAAAAACACTGACCTCTGATCTTTCAGATGGTTTCAAAGCTGACATTTAATGCTGCGCAGCAGACTGCAAGCCATATGTAACATGACCTGGGTAGAACGGTACTCCACTGCTCCACGTCCCACTAATGAGAGGGCAAGGGTCAGTGGGTACCAGCCTGCTCGCACAGACCCACCACTACTGGCCAAGTAGTTCCCTGTCCAGAAACAACCTCTGCTATTGGCTCTTACCAGGCTGCGGAAAGTAGGTGGTGTTTATGGACTGTAGATGGGAAATAGACGTCCTCCATCCTTGTAGAGTTTTGTTGTTTTTTTTAACCTCCTTATTTGTTGCTTGGCAGAATAGAAGGTATGTGCACATGTCTGCTCCATCATCCAGTGTGGGAAGGGGAGGATGCAACCAGCATGATTCACCAGGTTGTTCTGGACAACAAGGACAGAAAAAACACAAGTCATGAGGACAGTTTCAAGTGTGTGTGTGTGTGTGTGTGTTCCTGTACGTGATACACACACAGTGGCAGCAGCTGGGAGGCAGCATCGGGGCCACACCACAGTGGTCAAACGGTATTTCCCAAAGAGAAAAACACCACTTTGTAACAGGAGTAGAGCAGATGAGGCCTGACATGACCATGGAGACACACACACACACACACACACACACACACACACACACACACACACACACACACACACACACACACACACACACACACACACACACACACACACACACACACACACACACACACACACACACACACACAGTCTCCCCCTCTCCTCATCTCTGTCTCTCTCATTCACACACCTGCTCCTTAACTACCTGAAAACTTTATTTGCAAAAACACAAACACCACCTCCTCCTCCATCAGCAGTTACATTGTGGCCGCCAGTGATGCATCTCCATGGCGCCCCCTCCCTGCAGGCAGCCTCACATGGCCGCTGCACATCACCTTTAAAATCGCTGCTTCTGTTTGTGTTGACGTGTTTGTCCGGCCGCCTGCTTTGTTTACACTCTCCTGCCCCGCAGCCAAATAACAATACTACCACTGATAACAATAATTTCCCTAAAACAAATGCCCATGTCCACGTTCCCTGCTCGTGTTTACAGAGCAGAGCACCGGGGGGAAAAGAGTAGTAATTGCATATTTTTTGTGGAGGTGGTCCTCTGAGGAAATGCGTAATGATTTTGATGGTGGGATGGAGGTGGAGGGAGAGGTGGAGAAAGGGGGTGGGGGCGGGTGGAGGGGGTCGCTAACCCCAGTGCACTTGTACCAGGTCTAATTTTCCAACATGACAGGAAACTCTGTTAAGCTGATAATTGCAGCTCCAATTTCATTTAACTCACTCATGTCAACAGTTGTGTTTTGTTTTGAGAGAAGGAGCTGCTTTTTCTTTTCTTTTTTTTCTTTACTTCCACTGCCTCTCACGTCACCAGATAAAACCCATTTAAATCTTAATTACACACACACATTAAGGACATAACACAAAACTATGAGGCAATGACAGACGTATTGATTAGATTAATCATCAGGTCGATAAATGTGAGTTGGTTTAATGTAAAGAGAAAAAAAAGACATGCAGTGTTTTCTTGTATAGGAAATTAAACGTTTTGAATAAAACAACACTCTGCTATTAATTGATGGCTGGATTGTTGTTGTTGTTTTTTTCATTATAATAATAAGATTCAATTTGAGTGTCACCAAATAAATAAATAGAATAAAATAAAAAATAAACTCAAACGCCCCCCCTTCTAACCCTGGGAACTAGATCTAACATTTTTTTCACTTGATTTAAACAGTATCGGCTTTGTTCCAGTCGATACAGCTGAAATAGCACTTTGGATTTAGATGGAGTGAAAACCATCTGTTCAGTGAGCCAGTGGTCGTTTCGATTTTCCTCCATATTTTCAAAAAAATAAACCCTCCAATAGGAAACACAAGTCTTTTTTTGATGATGACATTTTTATGAAGTGTTTTCTGCTGTTTTGACTTGATCCATTCTGCCTCTCTCTTTCTCTCCCACTGGAGCGTCACGGTTACATCCCATGTCCTTTTTCCTCCACTCCTCCAACAGCGCGTGTAACAGATTACAAACAGTAATACGGCAGGTACTGCTGCTATTAATAGGCTCGTAATTAATAAGGAGATGCTGATTAAATAAGCACACGCGCACCCGTCCACGCGTGGTTTAGGCCCCACAGGAGAGGAGGTGATGCAGGAGGAGCAGATTTAGGGGAAAAAAGGCTGGAGGGGAGAAAAAGAAGGAGAACCTCTTGCTCGTTGAGAAAGGAGTAAGGAGTGAGCGCACTAACCTATGTATTGCATTACTTGTCGGGGTATGAGGAGCCCAGCAGCTCTGGCCGTGGCAGAGGCGGAGGCAGGCGGAGAGAGTCCACATCTTGAAATAATCTCGCCCCCCGGGCTGCTCGGGTTAAAGGAGGAGGCGCGGCGCAATGTGGTAGAGATATTAGAGAAACCCGAGAGCTGCTCATCAGACAGCTCATTTACTGAAGCACTGAGGTTTTACACAGCTACAGACCCCGAGCTAAAGTGGCCTAAGAGCCTGCGTGTCCACTAAGGAAATAGACCTCCAGCTCCAGACCCACACCAGACACTGTCTCTGCACGTGCTGCATCAGGAAAACAAGAAAATTAGGTTTTTAGGTTTCAAAGTTAAAGTTAAACATTAGAACAGGAAATGTTGGACGTAGTGTTGTTTTTTTAAGTTGAATTTCTGCACATAAGAACCAATCAGGAAACAATCAGATGGTTATGATCCTGTCTGATATCTCATTTAATCTAAATATTTTTATTATTTTTTGTATTTATACATTTTATTTTAAATGGTGATCTACAACCAAACTTAAGTTTATTTTCCAGTAGCCTATCCTAAAAACACGCCCCATATTCACTAATGCTGAGGTTTTTTTTATGTGTTTTAAAACATCATCTCGAATGTGTGTTTGTCCTGAAAAACCTTGAATGCTGAATTATAAACACAGGATCATTTCATCAGATGAGATCTGTCTGTTTTTTCAGGCGTCTGTAGCCCACAAAAACACAAGAGTTCAAAGCTTTTTATCTCCTCCACTAAAGCCCCTTCATAACGGGGTCATCTGCTCGAGACGCTCTGCGTGAATTTGTTGACGTTAAATATTATTTTCTCGGGCACAATCTTGTTCTTTGACATACTGAGAGGGAGTTGAGTTTCAGACTTTTGTGCAGATAAAGAAACGTGATCTATATGGCTCAGACCAACAACTGCACCACCAAGAACCACTGTCGCAGAGAACTCATTTACTAATGGATTGGTTTAGTGTTTCACCCACCAGAAAACACTGGAGCCAGTGCGGTGCCCGTCTAATCCCTGAAATATAAATGTAGGGCCACAGGGTGGAAGGAGATCTTCACGAACACGTGACGGCGGAGGAAACACGCAAGAAATGGCCAATAAAACATCTATATGCGAGATTAATTTTCAACTCTGCAGACAAGGTCACGGCGAGGAATCCACTGGATCTCACGAATAAAATTACAGCTGCATGAAGAGTATAAAAATAAATATGTCTTCATTCCCACACTTGAGCCTCTATCAGGCCTTTTAAACATATGAGCAACTGAATTTGTGGATTGTGAAAGTGTTTGTCAAATTGTCTAATAAGCTCAGACCATGTGGCATTTCATATCAACCCCCCCCCTCCTCCTCCCCCTCCCTCTCCCTTTCTCTCTTTCTCTCCCACACACACTTAAGTGGCTGATTTCCTACCAGTGGTCTATGGCCCATAACACATTTGGCAGGTAGTATAGGTTGCTCATATAAAAGACGTGCGTAATGCGCGCGCAAGGACCCAACTATCATAGGAACTTATTAAATTATATCACCTCATAAAATAAACGGCTTCGGTAATTAATAGACTATGAAACAAAACGTCCAATCTGAATGTAATTAAGGCGGTGGGCGTCCACCACAATCAGCTGCAATGGTTAAAGAAAAAAAAACTTGTTGGACAATAAAGACATTCAGATGGAGAAAGAAAAAGAAAATAAAAAATAACCTAGATGAAATATTATTTGAGTTGTGTTTATAACATTCTTGAGTTTATTATAGGCCGCTGCTCGCTCATGTTGCTCATGAAGATGTTTCAGTCTTTAAACTTTCTCTACAAATAAAAAGCTGTGTGTTTTTGTGGGTTCACCCTCCGCTGACTGTGACTGCTGATATGGAGATGCAGTGTGCGGTTTGTTTGCCCCCACGTGGGAAAGCCCGTATAGGCAGCATTGTGGAAGATGTATATTCAGAACATGTTAATAAGGCTTTTTAAAGAGGTCTGCAATAATTGATTAGTGTTTAGGTGCTGCTCTGCTCCCTCAGCTGCAGCGGGAGTGGGACTGTGGGGGCGGGAGGTGGAAGCGCTCCTATTTCAGCCCCTGACGCACTGCCTCTGGGGAGGAAACGGAGCTGCAAACTCAGTCCTGCTCTGCTGTACAGGGTGCAGGGCAGAGGGAGAGCCAATCACCGAAACGCACAGGCTCCCTTTAAGCCTGACATATCTCCAGCAGGAACAAATTGTCCCAACAATCAACATCCCCAATCTGCTGCGCGCATCAGGGGCTGCAGTGGAGTTGGATAGCCGATAGGCCTGTGCTGCGCGGAAGGATTGCGCTGGATTGCATCGCGACAACCAAGTAGAAAAACGCGTTAGAAAATAAACGACAGCCCTCTATCGTTTTGGATACCGAGGTGGTTTTTTCGGGCGGAGGAGCGAGCTCGGACATCATGTCTATATTACCGTCCTTCGGGTTTACGCAGGAGCAAGTGGCGTGCGTTTGCGAGGTGCTGCAGCAGGGAGGAAACCTGGAGAGGCTCGGCCGCTTCCTGTGGTCTCTGCCCGCCTGCGATCACCTCCACAAAAACGAGAGCGTCCTCAAAGCCAAGGCGGTGGTGGCCTTTCACCGGGGGAACTTCAGGGAGCTCTACAAGATCCTGGAGAGCCACCAGTTCTCTCCGCACAACCACCCGAAGCTGCAGCAGCTGTGGCTCAAGGCGCACTATGTGGAGGCAGAGAAGCTGCGCGGCCGGCCGCTCGGAGCTGTAGGGAAGTACCGGGTGCGGAGGAAATTCCCGCTGCCCCGCACGATATGGGACGGCGAGGAGACCAGCTACTGCTTCAAGGAGAAGTCCAGGGGAGTCCTGAGAGAGTGGTACACGCACAACCCCTATCCGTCCCCGCGGGAAAAGAGAGAGCTGGCCGAGGCCACAGGACTGACCACCACGCAGGTCAGCAACTGGTTCAAAAACAGACGGCAGAGAGACAGAGCGGCAGAGGCCAAGGAGAGGTACGTGAGAGCGGCGCTCGAGGCTGCGGCTCTTTGGCACTTTATATGTTGTTGTTGTTTTTTTGTTCACACATTTTTCCGGTGGAGCATTCGTGTTCATCTTGAAAGCAAAAAAAAAAGAAAAAGAAGTGTCGATCAGAGTTAGAGAGGAGAGAGTGGGTCAGAGCCGCGGCGCTGTGACAGAGTTCATGCCAGAGAAGTGACAACACAGGAAGAGAAATAGAAAGAGTGTGTGATGTGGGAATCATTTCATTTCAGACTGAAGCTTTGCATTTCGACAGGTTTTTGAGTCCCACCATCCTGTAAGATTGACGGTGGTGAACAGGAGCCTGCGTCATGACAAATGATGCACTTTTCTAGAGAAACATCTGACACGTCTGAGTGTGAAGTAGAACAAATGTGACATACAGCTGCAGACATGTAAATAATCTGCAGTGATTAATTTTTATCATTGTTATTATTTCCCTCTGATGATGGAAAGGAAACTATTGGGCCAGGTTTTTGGAGAAGAGTCATCTTTTGAGAAAAAAGGTTGAGTTGATACCAGAATAAAACACACGAGACACTTTGTTTACATCACTGAATTATGATCCAGCAAAGACTAAAGTATAAAAACCTAAAATATTAAATCGCACAAAAAGTTGAAATTAAAAAAAAGTCTTAGTTTGTCTGTTAAAGGCCTAGTAGCAATATTCTTGTGTTACAGTAAATCATCATGGCTGCCTCTCAGACAGATTTTTTTTTTCTCACACACTGTTCCTCCTTCATATTTGTAATGTTTCCCCTCTTGTTGTCATTTCCAGAGAGAACAGTGAAAACAACAACGCAGGCGGCAACAAACAGAACCAGCTGTCCCCGCTGGACGGAGGAAAGTCTCTCATGTCCAGCTCGGAGGACGAGTTTTCTCCACCTCAGAGTCCCGACCAGAACTCTGCGCTTTTGCTCCAGGGCAACATGAGCCACCCCGGGGCCTCCGCTTACCCCATGTCCGGCCTGGGGGGCCCACAGCCGGTGCACGGCATGCACGGACACCCGCACCAACTGCAGGACTCCTTGTTGGGACCTCTAACCTCCAGTCTTGTGGATTTGGGCTCTTAAAGAGGCTGGCAGATTATTCTATTTTACAGAAACGAAAAGCAGAAAAAAGAAGACTGATAAGTGTATCAGATTGAGAACATGTATGAAATAACTCTATAGTAGCCTACCTTATAATATAGACTGACTTGTCTGTCGTTAAATTTGGTTAGAACAAAATTCCTTTATGCGCTTAACCTGTATACCCCCCCACTCCCCCACCGTCCCCACCCCACCCCACCCTGACAGGAGCTTTTCTGACCTCCTGCACACGAAAACACACAAACAGGACCTGCCTGAAACTCTTAACTCAACGAAACACTTAACTGGACTCTGCCCATTTGCTTAATTTATGATATTTTGTTAAGATAACTAAAGAATTATAGGAACCTCCTGCGATGGAAACTAAGAGGTAACGTTTTCATTAGAGTCATGGTAATTAGTTTCCAATAAAACAAAAGTAACACATTTGTCTCCGTGTTATTTGTGTACTTGGAAGAAGTTTAATTAAAATAGCCTGCAGGCTTTTCTACTGGCCGTGCAGTACATCTTGGCCCTCAAAATATGCGCTAACCACAAGAACCGGGCGGACAATCTGACTATTCATTAATTCATCGTTAATTAGGAGAAAGAATCTCATTTGTTGTGTTATTATTATTTTTTCGGTGTCGTCCTATTTAATGGTGTTTTTTTTGCCTGCTGCTGGAAACGATGAGTGTGCCCTTTAAAAACGATAAATTACATGCAAAATTGCCCACAAGCGATCCAGTGTGCAGTGGCGAGACATCTATCACTATCAGAGATATTATTCTGACTTATTGTGGAGAGGAGATTAAAGCCTGCTCCGCGAGTTCCTTTGGTTTTTTAACAATAATAACTCTGAGCGTATTATTCAAAGGGAAATTTAATTATACCAGTGTGAGTCAACATCAGCAGCTGTCTGTCTGTCAGGAGCTGCATGTTGTGTACACACCGAGCAGCTCTGGTCGCTTTGAGTATCGAGTCCGTTCTGTCACACGCGTTTGGCTCAAATAGAGAAAGAGAGAGTTTTTTTTCTTTCTTTCTTTCGTTTTCGTCATTTTTTAGCTTCGCTGCTGCGGATCATTGGCTTTTTGTTGCCGTGTTTTCTTTGCTCTCTCTGAGAGTTTGTTCTGTCGGTTCCGGGCCATGGGAAAGAGCCACTACTCAACCTCCACCAGCTCTGGATCCTCTGACACAACATGGGCAAATGTCCCATGTATAGGCCTCGAGTTAAAAATATGTATGTGTATACACAAGTTGAGCTATCAGTGGCTGGTGACATCAATATACATGCCCTATGAAAACAAAACAAAACAAAACAAAACAAAAACTTAAATAGATAGATAATTATTTAAAAATAAATTTTAAAAATCTGATTTTAGCAGACACTCCCACTCCTTATAATAAACATAATAACAAAAAAATAAAATAGTCATGAGATTAAAAACAACAACAGCAATAATAATAAAAGCTTAGTAATAATGACAATAATTATAAATAAAAACAATAATAAACAGAGAGAGGACAGAATATGAGAATATGATGGCCTGAGAGCAGGAATCTGGTGAGACAGCCCCCCACCCACAACCCTCACCCCTCCAACACACACACACACACAGAGAGAGAGAGGGAGAGACTCTCTCTGTTTCTCTCTCTCTCTTTGGGCTCATGTCAGGGTAAATTGTTTTGAGCGGAGAGCACCGAGGATTTCCTGAGCATAATCTGAAACAGTCGCTGCTAGCATTACTGCCTGATTGCGCAGATTGCAGGGCTGCAGCGCCCAGGCTTCAGTGGAGGGACCTTGAGGTATTCTGCATCCCAGAGGCCTCTCTCTCTCTCTCTCTCTCTTTCTCTTTCTTTCTCTCTCCCTCTCTCTTATTCTTTCAGCCCCTCAGGTCTACTAAAAACACCAGGGCTGTGCTCCCCATCTATCACCCACAGCTTTCCATATGGTTGTGTTTGAGTGATCTGCCTGTCTGGCTGTCCTCAGCAGACCCTCCATCAGCAGGGCTTTTGGTCAGTGTGTCTTATTTTCACATTCTCAGTCTAATTCGTGAGAATCAGTGGTGGGATACTTGTGCAGCTCATTTGTGTGCAGGGTAAAAGTGGAAGAGCCTTGGGGTAAAAGTAGCGACCCATGACATGCAAAGACCAACCACTTTTTTAGTTTAATGAAAGTAGTGGAAAATATATAGTAAGTTCTGAGGGTGCAGGATGTCTTATGTCAGTGTTTAATAATTATTGGTGGGTCATTGTGAAGGATGCATCTACGTGTTTGCCTTTTAATGATGTAGTTTTCAAAAAAGTGAAGACTATGGAGTTGGTGAATCTATCTAATTGATCTTATTTTATTACTGTAACTGATCATATGTGGTATATCTTAAGTTTTAGTCTGTGAAGTAACTAGCTGTTAAAAAAATGCAGTGGTGTAGAGATAAAGAAGCATGAAGAAAAAAATAATAAGAAGTAGTATCTGTGTCTCAAAAAGCAAAAAGTTAAGATTTCACATTTAAACATTTAATATTCAAATACTCAGCTAATTTGCCTCAACAGCTTTGTCGCCTGCACATATTAACAAATAAGCCTTATTGTTTTTAGACTGAAAAGGTGGTGGATTGTACTGTGGCGCAGTGACGATATGTGAGTGTTTTTGAACCAGTTCAAACCAGTGAGAAAAGCAGACATTTCTAAGGTGGAAAAAACAAGACTTCTGTGTCTCATTTCTCACACTGAGAATTATGGGAAAAATATATTTTGAGGCCTTTTCTGTTCTTTATTGTATGTATGCACTTTACCGTATAACAAGTACATTTTAACATTTTAATTCCAAGCAGAAAATATTTATTTAATTATTATTATGTAATTAGAAAATTTCACCAAGACGTGTGTTTACTTAGAATTTTCTGACATAAAAGTTAAAAGCAACATTGTAGATAATTATTTATATTTTAATCTTTACTCTAAGATTTTTAATTTAAGTAAGACTGTAGACAAGCCAAATGTATTATTAATTCAATTAAAACCAACAATGAATGTTGGACTGTCACCTGTTGGAGCACAGGACAATCTGATCTGCTGTTGTAAATACAAACGATTTAATAGTGTTTAATATACATGTAAATATATGAATATAAATATTAATCATAATGCTCCACCACTGAGAGTTATCTCGTAGTGTTGCTGGAAAGTCACATTCAGCAGAGGTCAGCAGAGAGCAGAGGTTCTGCAGATCATATATAATTCTGACCACAGCAGGTGCTGCACACTGTTGGCACACGGTGTGGCTAAATATTCACAAATTAACAAACAGGTGATCACAAAGCCTCAAAAGTAACTCCTCATACCTGTTAATCTAACGACAACATGTCCAGAAGGGTAGAGACACAGCCAGGATTAAACAGGCTCTAAGTCACCTTCAGGATGTGCAGGAGACTAAAATCAATCCGACGCGGAAACTCTGACAGTGCTTTTTAATCAAGCTCCAATCCCCTCCCCTTTCCGAAATCCACCTAGACAAAGTCTTCCTACATAAATCTGTGCTGCATCAGCTGCACGGTGCATCTCCCTCTCAAGTCATGCTCCTGCTTATAGCCTGGATGACAAAAGCTGGAGGTGTATATCGTCAGCCTGCAGCAGGCCGGTGCCAGTAACAACAGCTGCTGATGGCAAACAGAGCACGAGTCATCAAAAGGGCATTTCATTTGTCATAGGCGTAAGTGGCAGTGGCTCTAAATCAACAGCAGGAAGGGCCCTGACGTGTGCAAATAAACATGGAGAGGAGCCCGCATGAGCTCGGGCCGTCTGCCTCAGCTGGGTTAATGTTTTCTCTGGCATCGGAGTGGGCGAACATCTCCTGTAGAAAGGACTGAATCCAAAGATTGGGGAACGTTTGGGTTGAGAAGCCTCTTCCATGGCCGGGTGCCTCGCAGGTAGCCTCACCCCCACATGGGAGTCGGGGTGTGAGTCAGTCCCAGGTATCCATAACCACAGGCTGTATGTGTGTGTGTGTGTGAGGGGGGAGAAGAGACGGGAGGGGGGGAGGGAGGGAGGGGGGGGCAGGCGGTTGATGAGGGACAAAAGGATCTTTTCAGGTCTGCCGGCGAGGGGTGGGGGTGGAGGAGAGATTTTCTTACCAATGATGCATGGATCTGACAATGTTCCTGCCCGGCTATACCCAGAGGCAGATGCAGGCCGTGTGTGTGTGTGTATGTGTGTATATGTGTGGGTGTGTATCTGAGAAAATAAAACTGATTACAAGTAAAACTCACAAAACACTTCCTCAATGACACAAGCTGGCCTCTGCTATATTTCTATGACATAAGAGTGTAAAGATCAGAGAGATTATTCTACTCTGCCTTCAAAAAGAAAGAGAGGAAAAAAAGGAAAAAGTTCATTATACTGATGCAGGAGCCAAAGATAGCTCCCCCCCTCATGAGAGTAGGAAGCCGTTCAGGAAGCTCCTATGTGACAGAGCTGAAAGAAATATTTATCTCTTTCTTCCAGTGGGATGAGTGATGTATGACCCAGGGTTCAGACACGAGGAGGAGGAGACTCTGCAGACGATCCCTAACCATTAAGGTGTTAAATAGCATGTTCTGTGTCAAATAAAGGACAGCATCATACACCTGACGAAAGGGGGAGGGAGGGGAGGGGAGGGGGGGTTCTAATATATTACAAGAGGAGAAGACAGAGGACAAGATAAGGCGTGTGCGTGTCTAAGAAAAGAGGACTTGTATAAAAGAAATGTGGCCAGAAGGCACAGGCTCATATAACCAACTCTTCCTGAGACGAGACCCAGCTCTGGCTGCACGAGAATCAGATATCTGTATTTTTGGAGCTCGGAGGGAAACGTGATAACGGCATTAGTCTCATGTTTTTGATCAGGAAAAGTGAACTTCAGTCTGGGATGTTTTTGGAATACTTTTGGGAGGATTTAACAGATTTTAGCTGATGTTAGTTTTCAGCCTTTTGAAGCCAAATTAAAACAGATCCACATGTTTTCTACTGTGCATTCACTGTCAATATTTCACCATGTGGAAGACAGGATGCGTAGATGCCTTACAAAGGAAAGACAAAGACAAAACACAATGCTACAATGTCGTGCACAAGGATTAGTATTATTAACTTTTTTAATCTGCCCATAAAGAGTATAACGGATCTCCATTTAAAAAAAACTGAAACTGTTTCAATCTCATTCATAGAGATGTTAATGTAATTTTTTACTATAAACACACCAATCTAAAAGATCAAAAACAATCATTAGTTAGATTAGATTCTCAGTACTTTCTAGTTTTTCTCATCCCACCGGTGACTGGAGATGTAAATGACAAATATATCTCTATTTAAAAAAAAAAAAACACTTTCTCATTTTCTGGGAGTGGGACAGATGCGTGCTGCGGTGTTTAACAAATTGCGTCTGAAACAGGAGTTGATCATTATAATGGTGTGAATTTACAGCAGCATAGTGTATGTGGGCATAGTAAGAAGAAAAAACAGATTGCATAGTTTTAGTTTTGCCACTTAAAAATGTTTTTTAGACAATAAATTTAGAAATGCAAAACATGCAGCTAAACCAAACAGAAAATAAAGGGTTAAAGGAAATAAAGCCAAACTACTCTTTTTATTGGATGAGTCAGAACTGACTATAAATCTTTGCACTTTTTGCTGTGTTTGTAGTGAAAATTGTCAGTGAGAGCTCCACTGTTTCACAATCCATTACGAGTCTGGGCTATTCACTTTAAATTACTGCTAAAAAACTACAGTGTTTTTAGGAGTGAGGCCTTTTGATAACAAACTGTATATTTGTAGGTCGTTGTTAAGATTTATGTCTTCTGTAAGAACAAACGCTCTTGGGGCTAAAGTCAAAAGGAGCTAGATTTTGTGTTGTTACAGGATTAGTTGACAGAAAGTAAAAACAAAACAGTAGATTTGTCCTTTAAAGTAGATTCACAGACTTAAAAAAATACAGAATAAAATTTACCAGAACAAGCTATTTGGTTACAGGTTGTTACCGTCCGGTTCAGGGAGGCACTGAGCCCACATCGGCCTTCGTGGGACCCATAAGCAACCAGCCATTATGTCTGGGTACAGTATCATACTGTGGGCACTGTTTCACAATTAATAATTGATAATTCTGCAGAGTGTCACCACCCGGCTGCTCGTTGCTCTGCTTTTAAACCCAGCCAAGACTGATCCATAGGTCTAAACACAGACGTATCACTGCTCCTGGCTCAAGGGGGTTTTGGGGAGGAGCAGCGGTGGCAGACACAACAAGAGGAAGTGGTATGGGATATGGGATAATGAAATCTACCTCACGCTCCCGAGGGGCATCGCCTCACCTTTCCTGGGGCTCACAAATAGCTCAAGTAACAAGTCTCCCCTCTATTTCACACACATGATCCACACCCCCGCTGTGCCCAAACCACACCACAGCTACTCTCCACCAGGACACTGCAGCTATGTGCAGTTTGTACTTTGTTTGCCAACGCTGGAGTGACAGCAGCCCGAATCTGAGCTGCCATCCCCCCCTCTCCTGCCCCCCCTCCTTCGCCCTTCATCTTCATGCTGCAGAGCAGGATAAAATACCCGTCTTGGTTCCACGCAGAAAAAAAAGAAAGAAAAACATTCAGGAAATGAAAGTTGTAACACGATCCTCTGTGTGCCAAACGTCTCCCTGAGCAGGGACAAAAGGCCCAGAGAAAAGCTGCAGGGCCTATTTTAGCCTGCAGATGATAGAAGGACAGGAGAGGGTGGCGAGGAGAGGGTAAACACAGAGGAGGAGAGGAGAAGAGACGGCATAAAAAATTATGATGAGTGAAGAATTAGACATCAGGAGTGGGGATGAGCCCAAACTATTTCCTCAGATGGTGAAAGAGGAGGGGGAGGAGGAGGATGGGGGGTGGGGAGGTGGGGGTGCGGGCTCTGCAATGATGAACTCGTCTGTGCAGAAACTGTGAGTGCTCCTGCAGCCCCTCTGAGCACAGAGCCCCACATCCCTCAGATATGCATGCACCAAGCAAAATAAACTTCCCATTCCGGCCCTGCAGTATGTTTCCAGCGGGCCTCTCCTGAGGGAAAGCCTTCATGACTCCTCATTGAGTGCTTATGGTCCAGTCGAGTGTGTCCAACATGAGGGCAGGCTGAGAGACTGGGAGGGGAGGGGGGGAGAATTAAGATCTTTGACGGCAAAGTGCGAAAAATTCATGCCCTGATGTTTGTGGATGATTCTGTTAAGAGGGGGAAAACAGACAGTACAGAAAGTTGTTGAATGTTTTTTTCCCTCTCTAATCACTCGTATGCCACGGCTGATCACCAGATCGTCATGGCAGCAGAGGGAGGGGGTAATGCTCCACTGGTCCCCTCACTGCTGACTGGTGCATTTGCGGCATGGTGTCAGCGGCCGGTGGTAATTACCAGGCTCTCTCTGAGTTACCGCTACACCAACGTGCCACCGGCTCTGGTATGCCAGCTAAGCTCTGTTATTAGGCACAGAGCTGCCGCTGCACAGTAGGCGCTACTTCAGCAGTCAAAGTGTCTATCTATCTATCTATCCCGTCTGTCCGCATAATGAATGATTGTTTTACTGCTGCTCCATAAAGTACAGGCCGGAGTGCGAACTTAGTGGGATATTTGTCATATGTGGGAAACGTGTTTATCATATGTGGCAGCTGTAATTATGCACAGGAGAGTTGTCATCCCGTCCTGCCAAAAGGAACGGAAAGGCTTCATTACAGCTGCACTGGTACGGTTTGGGAAAGTCACTTACCCATCAAAGAAGAAGAGCCCCTGTCATTGTCCTGTCGCCGCGTCTTCAATCTGACTGTCAGTTCCTGAAGAAGAGAAGTTACACATCAGTTAGTCACATCTTGAAATCAATGTCAAAGATTGAACAATTACATCCAGCACGCAAAGAAGGACACTAGATATAAACAATGATTTCATATAAGTTTCTCAAATAATCTTTTTCTTTTTTCGAACAAACATTTTATACAGTCTTGCTCATATGTTTACATAGAAACAAACAAACATGGGCTTGTAGTGTGACTGCTTATTTTAAAGTGAATGAAACAATGTGAGTAACAATCACAAACTGAAAAATAAAATCTAATTAGTTGCATTGCAAATATTTGCTTTTTCAGTTGCTTTGCATTCATCTCGAACACATTACTTTTAAACTGTGACATCACAATACACATGATTTAATTAAAAATTTAAAAAAATGTTTAAAAACCACTGATAATCTGTGTTTTGATTATCAAATAGCCCTGTATTTATACTGTGCAGTAGACTGAAAGGTGGATCTGACATTGGGTGGAGCTACAGTACATGTGTAACCACACCCACACACAAATGTGGTCAGTGTTGCTCATCCTCGATGAATAACTCCACGAAGTTCAGCTGACACTGTTACGCTTCTCAAAAACTGTATGTTTCAATTTGTGTAATTCAGTTTAAGGTCAGATGGTGAAGCTTTAAAGCTTTAAAGGAGATTTGACTGAGAGCTGCTGTAATGACCAATGATCAAATGTTCAATTATGTGAATTATATTGGGATAGTAATGATCAGGGCATTATCATTACACCCTGAAGTTCCCTTCAATTCTGTGGATTATTCTAAATAAATTACAGACAGGCTTTATTCAGAGTATCCATCCACTTCAAAATTAAAGGCAAGACACAGTCCAGAGTTTTAGGAAATATGTCTATGTCTATGAATTTTCGGATTAGCCTCAAGTCAACAAACAAGTAGCTCAACTTCACCATTGCTCACTGCCAAGAATTCCAACAACACAACAACGTATTGTTTTCACTCTTCGGCCACACTCTTCATCACTGCAGAAGTCAACAAGAAACCATCAGCGTCCCTCCTTCACATTCCTCCTGAAAATGTCTGAACAGTTAAGTGAGGGTTTCTTCCTTGTCAGGGAAGTTGCATCATGTTGCTTTTGACCTAAAACAAACTGGAACTCAAGACCACCGAGACTCTTGCGGTTTAAGGTTATATCGGTACAATCCACAGTGAATACACAATTAAAAAACAAGACACAATGTGTGTCGGGAATCGCATGTTAATCAAACTAATCAAGAGATGAGGTCGCAAAGAGCTGCAGAAACTTCTTCAGCACTCAATTTCTGATTAAAAATGTTGAATCACTCAGCATCCAGATTTCTTCATGTTCAACTGCTGAAGCAACTTCCATAGAAAGTATTTATTTACACTATTAAGGCATCATCATTATCAATATGTCATGCTTTATGAGTTCACAAAATACGTGTCTCCACAGGTTACCTTAGGCTATTACATGATACTGTAATTTAGATGGTTTGGATGATTGATTAGTGGAAAAGTACTGAATTTTAGGGATACATTATAGTTATGTTAAAAAAAAAAGGGTTAATAGAGCACAATTTCCCCTTTTTTTGTATTTACAGTTAAGAGATGTTTTTAAAAATAAAAGGTAAATATTGTTGAAATAATGCTGTAAATTAATAGCAACCATTTACAGTGTAAAAATGTGTTCTGAAAATTACAGAAAATTGGTGCCACCACAATTTCTGCCAAATTTTGTGGAAGAGTGAAGATTTTAAAGTCAAAGTGAAGTGACTCAGAAGTGAAGTTACATTATGATGTGGTGTCATGCAGGTATAGTGTCGATGTGAGATAAGGATGAGCTGATAATGAGGCAGGTATTTTAGTTCACTGACATTTGGCGGTGAGCAAAGAGCAAGAATTCACAATATCTCAGAGGCTGAAGCCAAAGATGGAAGGAAGAAGATGAGACAATGATATGAGCCGTGCGTGTGGACAAAAACTTTCTGATGACTGTGCATGAGATCTGAAGTTAACCACCGATACCAGGCGACGGGCATGATACGACAGTTTTGACTTTAATCCTGGAGAGAAAGGCGAGATTCTCTGCTTCAACTCTCGCTGCCTCTGAGTTTGTCAGGTTTATAACTATGACCCAAGAGCATGACGGAGAAAGGCTCAAGGTGCTGAACTTCAACTTGGCGACAGCTGCAGAAACTGGAGACCAGAGAGTTTAAATATAGACCCTCAAAATCCTGACCGGTTCTCTTGCCCTGCTTCAACACTTTCTTACACATGTACGTTCACACTCTCTCCTCAGTAATGCTGCGCCCTCATTTACACTTGGGTCAAAACTCACTGGGACTGTAAATATGGTTTGTTTTGGTTGAATCACAATTAAAGCTTTTTTTAAACAGTTTTTTGTGTTGTTTTGTTTTTCCTTTTTTTCAGCTGTAATTATTCTTTTTCTGGATTAACCACCTCATTCGATAGAGAACTGACAAAAGCTGCTGTTTATAAGAAGAAAAAAGAAACTTCTATATATATCTTTCCTCCAAGAGAAACCTCTCTTTTAATTTGAATTAACTCAGTGATGAAAAGATTAAAAGCAAAGATCTCTGAGACCTTTTACACATGGTCTACTATCTATGAATGCACAGGAACAGGACAGAGGTCCTAAAGCCAGAGGCCGTCAAACTGGGCTGATATTTCTTTTCTATCATGACTCGTGGGCACCATCTTGTGGCAATGCACCAACACTGTAAGTCCTCTATTTTCTGTGAACAAACTCAGAAAATTGAATTCATGTTCATCTTCTAAAAACACTTAGCCTCTATATTCATTAAAAAGTAACTTACAAAGCTTAAGAGAGGTTGGCGTTTAAGGACACTAATTTTTCAAGATTTCTAGAGAATTTGAAAGTCTGCCCTTTTTCTTTATTGATTCTTTTCAAGAGTTTCTCAAGAAGGTGATGTACATAATTGGTCGAAAGAGCCACATACAAGACGGAGAGAGAGGAAAATAATAACAAGTATTGGATGAAGCTTGAGTGTCAATAGTCTCGCTGTGTTTTGCAGGTCCTTAATTCTCTGGTTAAGTTTGAACAAATCCATTCCTGGTGTCAAACAATATAAACTATTTACCACTCCCATGAGACTCCCTGCATTTTAAATGTTTCTAAATGAGCTGTGGGAGCAGGATGAAACACTTGAGGACTTCAATAGTTCCAGTCTTTTTTCAGTCACTGTCTCCATCTAGTGGTCAAAATGGTGAACATGCTCTCCTGTCCTGTTTCTAAACTGACATTTTGACTTATCACAGAAGAAAATGTAGTATTGTTGAATGTACTGTAGTCACAGAATGTCTTTTAAATGTGATTGTTGTTGCTCATGTGAGTGATATACCTCAACTCACCAACCTCTCATCTGCTGCACCATCACCATCTGACCTCCAACGCAGGCAGCTCCAACCGCCTCGGCACCGTCCACATTCCCTCTGCACCACGACATCTGTTGCCAGTGCCTGTCAAAACAAACAAAACCTAATATGTAATATTCAGTCATTTGTTCATTCAACCTTTTTACACTTGGGATACGTATATTGAGGTAAAGCAGTGGTTCCCAACCTTTTTTGACTCCATTTTGACATCCCAAATTTTTGGTGACCACATGATCATGTGCATGCGCCAGGTCATATATTTTTATATGCTTCATTTTATTTGAACTTGATTTATATTCAAGAAAGTGAAAGTATAGAATACAGTTGTTTAAGATTGTGTGGTGTTTTATATCATAATTTAAAAAAGAATAATAATTAGTTCTAAAAAATATTTTTTTATTTTTATCAATTACTAGATATTTCAGGCGACCCCATTTGAATTTCAGGTGACCCCACTTGGGGCTTCAACGCCAAGGTTGAAAAACACTGAGGTAGCGACATCATTAACACGGTAGCCAGGCAGAAGATGCAAATAAAAAGAGTTTCCAGGCACAAGAAACAGCAACTTTGAGCTCACATAGAAGTGTCAGGAAACCAAAACACAATAATAAAAAAAAAACAATCTGAGCTTGTTTGACAAGGCCTCACATTGAAAGAAAGCAGCAAAATAAAGAAAGGAGGTAGAAGACCAATAAGAGCTTTGTAAATGAATGAAACCTGTGGCCTTTCACTCCAGGCGATCCAACTTCACAACTCACTTCGCACACAACAGCCCAATGATTGCTTACAAGTGCAAACAAGTGTAATTGTGAGTGGAGCAGTTGGACCAAGGTTGGAGTGATGTATCAGTGTATCAGCTGATTGACGGGGCCACTTGGGGATTTGATCAGATGGTTTGCAGAAGAACTATAAGGAGTAAATGAATCATCATTTGTGATCTCTCCTGAACTTATGGATCCAACCTTCAAGATTTCAACAGCCTACTGCCTATTGAAGTTTTGTATTGGTTGGAGTGGAGGTTAGTGGGAACCGAAACTGATGTGGAAGATGGAGCAGTTATGAGGCAACATGTTGAATCTTGAGACTTTATGAGCTTGTTGCTCATACTGCCTTGTGTGAAAGCAACAGGAATACTGAATGACATTAAGAGCAAAGAAGGACATTTTTAAACAAGAAAATGTCCGCTCGATCTTGTCGCTGAATGGGACCATTCCTGGGACCTTCAAAGAAGACGTCAATATATTACAGCAGCAAATTTAAAACACAAAGAGAGAAAAAAAAGTAGATACCACACAAACCAGAGCTCCTGCTGGCAAGTTCTGTCCAAAATGTGAGACACTGTAAAGATTATTCAAAGGGTCAGTATCCTGTTGGACATTTCATTGTTTCAAAATACAAAATATATAGAACATGTCAAAATATAAAGTGTCCAAGGTTGATGAGCAAAAGTGGAAAATAAAAATTGCATAGAAGAGTTGTACCACCTAAATGTTTCTTGTAGTCATCTAGAAGCTTCTTGCCCTTTCAATTCAGCCACACAGTGTGTATTCAAGTTCTTTTGAAGTTTGAAGCAGTCCTATTTGAAACAGCAAATTTCAGCTTTTCAATGGGACTCATCGCTGCCCAGTTCAAAACAGTCCATCAACCATTCCTTTGTGCTGCTAGATGTGTGTGTGACCGCTGTCCAGCTGAAAGACCCAAGACCTTCGCCTTCGCCTAAAACTAGTTTTCTGATACTGGGTAACACATTTTGCTCTAAAATGCCTCGATAATCGTTCATTATTCCTTTGATACATTCAGTGTCTCCAGTACCAGCGGGAGCACATGAAGGCCTACTGTACCACATGACAGAACCTCCAATATGTTTCACTGTCATCGCCTATACACGTACAAACATACACTTCATTCTCAAAGAGCTCTACTTTGCTTTCTTCTGTCTGTAGTCCAGAAAAGAGTATTGCTTCAAGATTTTTTTTTCAGATGCTAGCATTGCCTGCCTCTGCCCTTCCTTCAATAGTGGCGTCCTCAGCCTTTGCCCATGGAGCCCTACTAGGTTTAGTGTGCGGTGTACGGTTCAGGCGCAAACACTGCAGTCTGCTCCAGGTCAGCTGGAGGCTCTTTAGATTCTTATGTGATGTGTATTACATTTTATTTCATTTTACCACAACCTGTAACAGCTGTTTTCTCACAGAGTCTCTGTTACCATAATGAATCCAGGCCACAACATTAAGAATGTAAACTGGGCAGGGCACAGGTGAGGTTTATTTTTTTTATTATTCTATTTTGTTTGAGGATCTAAAAGACATTTTGTGTTTTTATTGATTTTGTTAAGCAACCTTGGACATTTTACAAAAAATACTTATAATTGGTTCATTTATTTTTGAAGATATTCCAGCCCAAAATTCAATAATTTTGACAAGAGACTATAAATGCATGTTATAAAAGCTTCTTGTGGTCATTCACACTTGAGGCTAAATGTGCAATCCACCTTCAGCAATTATACCAGTTACAATATTCTAACTCTTTACAAAACCTGGTACTGTTTGTTGTGGGAGTCAAAATGGGTTTTTTTTTCCTTTTCTTTTTTTTTATGTCACTGTGGAGAGAACAGATAGAGCTGTAACAGACAGGACTAAAAAACAACACATGAATACAACACAACACACCACACTGACCTCTTGGTGGTCTTCTAATGATGCTCTTCTCAAAGGGATGCTTCCTGTTTGAAGTTTGCTCCACTCCAATCTATGACTGGACATTTGAGAAGTCATGTGATTTCTATCTTATGACATTACAGCTTGCTTTACCCATAGTTTGATTATAGACCTTCATTTGTTTGAGGCAGACCCAAGCCCCGCCAGAGCTTAACTGCCTCATATTTTGACATCCACATACTTTTTCTGAATATTTTTTAGAATATTTCATTTAGAAAAATAAATCCTGACAGAGCTGCAGCGAGCTTAATACAGCATTTCAGGCCACCAAGTACGAGATATCATTTGCTGAAAGTATATCTAATGTGGGGAACATAAACTGTCTTTAAGTGGGTTGAGGAATTTATAATATCATTTTATGGTCCAACATCTAATCAATTCATCTTTTAATTATCATTTTCATTTAATCAGTGAGCTTTTCACAATGACCTGAGACAAAGGGGCAGATTTGAACATTTATGCCTCAAAGTGATCAGTGGCTGCAAAATTATTCTCTAGTTTTTAATGTAGGTGCCTCATAAACGTGTAGGATCCCTGATGTTACGCACCACCAGGGGGCGTCACAATCATGCGGTTTCCGTTTCCAGTTCCCCATCATGATGGCGATGCAGCCTGTGCATCCTCAGAGCAGGAGCCAGCTACTATAAATGAGATTGTTCCTCGTCCCTTGAACAGAAAGCTTCTCTGCTGAAGGGAAAAAACGTCGACCGTGTTACAATAACATGCGACAAAGCAAGATACAGAAACCTTGGAACTGTAACTGTACGTCCAAGGTTGGGAAACACCAAGGGAAGGAGCTGTTGTCAGTACATGTTTGATATAAATACATGGCCTCTGCACAATGAGCACAACTGAAACAACAACAACAACAACAAAAAACCTGTAGATGTCTTTGGTCCTGGAACCAAACTATTTTGATGGTGAATTTGTCAAAGGATCACCCCGCGATTTCTTGGTTAACCTTGTAAACAACAAGAAATATAAGTGAAACGTACACACATACAGTATATCTGTATGTAAACAACAAGAAACATACACATATATATCTGTATTGGCTATATGTTGCTGTAGAGTGCTTTGGTTAAAAAAAGAAACACACACGCACACACCAACGGGGCTGAGGACAAAAGGCCTGCTGAAAAGGACAAGTTTCCCCTGCTGAGTGACCTCGGCCACTTCAGGAAGCGTGTTGAGAGGGAAAATGTGTCAGAGTGACAGTATCAGTGTTACTGCAGACCAGTCCAACTGACTCCCAACAACATCAGGATGTCACTTCGAGACTAATACTAATGTTAAATTAGTCTTTATTTTTCATAATTATTAGTAACATTTATCTAATAAAATACAACAGTACAGTAATAACAGGCCACATTGGGGTTAATTAGTTGATTATAGGGATTCAGTGGTCGATTTAATGTAGCCTAACCCGAGCCATAAGATAGCCTGTACGGTGTATTTTTTTAATGCTCAGAACGTTAAATATGACAATACCATACTGAGGTTATAACTATAAGGTTGGTTTTGTACTGAATGATGTTACCAAGACCTAAATAAAGAGTAAACCAATCCTGTAGAACAAAACGTAAATTATTTTTATGTAGTAGCCTACACCTTGATGACACCAAAAACTGCACATTATCGGCATCATAATAGCAGACAGTGTCGGTGCGTTTTAAAAGGTAATTATTGCCTGAATCTTAAAAAAAAAAAAAAAAAAAAAAAGTCTCTAGAATAACCGTCAAGCAAATGTTGATCCTCGCCTATCGTGGAAAGACTCAAGTCTACCCAATAATAGGCTACTGTATCTAAGTAGGCCTAAATAAATATTCTTAGTCACAGTCCAAAGGAAGAGCATCGGGAAGAGAGAAAACAACAATAAACAAAAAACGGTCATGTGCCTCTGTGGAGGACGACCCTCTTATCCAGGATGAATGAAATAAATGTTGTTAATGCGAAAACCCGAGTTTACGCTCAAAGCAACGTCGTGATAAAGAACATCTCTCTTCAATCATTATTAACTGGTTTCCCTCCATGTTCACTGCTGTTAATTTCCATCTCATTGTACCGACAAACACCGAGCTGCCTATAGATGCTGTGTGTGCCGAGGCCTCTGATAAGACATTATAGTATATTCATCAATTGATTCTTTGACAAACTTTGAGGGCGCGTCCGTGACAGTTCCTGATTAGATTTAATTCCCTGGCACTCTGACAGCAGGTGTGCAGGGCAGCAGGTTGCACAGGTAAAACATTTTCAATACAGGTGCCCCTCAAGGTTGTGTCCTTCAGCGGATTCATTTTATTGCCAACTATCTGTGGTGATTGCGAATAATTACACTCGTGCATGGCGGATAAAGCAGGACACAAAGCTGCAGGTGAATGCTGCTTTAAACAAAAGGAGCATTTAAAAAAAAAAAAAAAAATCATTAGAGCAGAGACGACACTTTTAAAGTTTCTTACCAAAGTGGAGAAAATCTAAAGATGGGAGGGACGGAGGGACAACGACTCACTTCTTCCAAAGCTACACAATTGTTGTGTTGTGTTCACCTTGTTTGGTGCGGCAGCTCAAGAGGAGGGGAGGCAGATGGAGGGTCTCAACAGCATGTACAGTATCAGTGACCTTCTGTCTGTTTCCTCACAGTGTGTGCCACATAACACGATGCACATCACCCTATAGCTCCAGTTTACAACTCCTCTGCTTAGACTGAGAGGTCCCAGAGAGAAGAAACAATAGGCTACGACTGCAATACGAGTATACACGGGTCCTTAAAACAAAACACTTCTGATAATCATTTTTTCTCTTTTCAATAATCAATTCACTTATTTGATTTTATTGCTTCTCCTATCTATGATCAATTTCTCAAGGAAAACAAATATGAATCATCATTGCTATCATTATTTATAATTTAAAAAGGCATTAATTAATAGGCTACTAGTGGCGGCCTATAGTCTGAATAATAAAACAAACTTGGCTTATATAATAACGGGCATTTTGAACCGGTTCGCGACCTTAAAAATAGCAAAGTGAACGGATCCACCTCTGCAGACAGCCAGTTGTCACACAGGTACAGTCATTTAAGCAGTGCGCTACGGAGTGTCTGCGCACTCAGCGAGGTTCACTCTTTCAATCACAGTGAAGACGTATAGTCAAGGCTGCAGCTCCATCACAACCACAGCTCAAAGAGCCTCCACTCACACAAGTTAACAGCACTTAGAAAATCTTAACTTGTCAGATATATTCTGAAGATTACAAACCTACACAAAGTTGTGCACGCCATACAACGATATAGTGGTTGCCAAGGTTATGGCAGAAGAAGCAGAAGAAGAGGAAGAAGAAGAAGCAGAAGAAGAAGAAGAAGAAGAAGAAGAAGAAGAAGAAGCATTTTAATTTATTTACAGTAGCGGACCACTGACTATCTGCAAGATCATTTATGAAATAGGCTGCTGACGCTCTGTCAATGAGCTGCGCCAGTGAGCAGGCTACTACAAGCAGGGAAACAATCAACTGGTAATTAAAGCCTTTTAATGGGCCAAGCCATGAGCTCGCACACGCACACGCACACATACACACTAGAGAAGTTGTGATTTCCGTGCCCCAGACTACCCTCACAGGAGTCTTTTCTTTGGAGAGGGACCCGCGGTCGCTTCCCTTCACAAAACAGCGGCTGGGCCCCTTTTGTCCGAGCAGGGACCGGGACCATCATTAGCACTGATTACCGCTGACCAGTTTGACAACCTTATTGACTGCGAGAAAGACTTTTTCATCTAGTCCCCCCGGTCGTCCTTATTCTCAATAGAAACGGAAATATTCAGCCATTTTGTCCCCGTGGTTTGAAAGAGAAGCAGAAAAAGTAAAAAAAAAAAAAAAAAACGCCTCCCAACCCCATTTATTTCCCTTCACTTGTTTCCTCTCTCTCCATACAGATTTAGCCCGTGTGTTGTTCCAGCTGACAGACTTTTGTCTGTTGAAGAAGTTACTGTTGCCTCATTAATTGCAAATAGGAGGAAACCAGGTGTCTGTCCCCTCAGTCGGAAAGGCTCGACATTAACTTCTGCTTTAGTCCGCTTTTGCTCACTTCGCTTTATCCTGGTTCTCGCCACCATGAAGACTCAGCACCGACTCTGATTTTTTTTTTTTCCTCTAAATCTCGCCTATCTGGAGTGCAAATGTTTTTGAGGCTGCCAATACTGTGCAGATAAATAAAGCTCAGTGAAATTATTTCCCCCATTGGAGAGACATATAATCCCAGATTTAATTTGAAAGGATACTGCAGAAGACAGAGTCAGTGTTCATCAGACAGGGCATATTATAAAAAATAGTGATCCTATATTTAATTGTGTGGATATTATGTTAAAGGCTGATTTCTGCACAAGTGAGAGTTTTTTTTCATTGATGGAGTTAGATTGCTAAATGGAGCATAAAACAAAAGCAATAAAATGCATCCATCAAATAAACAGATATCCTATATTTTTTAATTGTAAAATAATGCTGTATTTATACACTGGCGCTACACAAACTCAGTTATTTAGCCACCATAAATGTGACCATAAGAGGGGCTGCAACCCTTTTTAATTTATGTTAATTTCAGAGATGCATTTACGGCCTGATCACTAAAGCCCCATGCAGCCCTGGGTGTCTTGGGAAAATGGACACTTGCACGACATATAAGCCCGTTTCCCTATCGTCTAAAGCTCATTGCCACAATCTGCTGTGTTTTGATCTGTATGAGCTCTCTCGCAGATCATCCGGGTTAGTGAGTCGGCCTCTCCGTGACCTCTCGCTGTCACCCTGCGTTACAGGACACCAAGCGTGTTGGCCAATTAGGCCTCGCTCTAAAACGTGTCAGGGAAAATAGCGGTGTGATATCACGAGAAGTTTTCTCATCATGAAAACAGCCAGGAGGGTTTTATATAATAATATTAATATTCCCCGATTTTATTGACCACTTTGTGATTTTTTTTCACACGACAATGCAAAAAAAATAAAATAAAAAAAGGTTTATACTCTCTTGATCAACAATTATTTTATTAACTTATCTTTACTTTTTTGTCTTTTACGGAAACACATTTTCACTAAAGCGCGCATGCTCAACAGGTTCACCTGTGTACAAGGTAAGTATTAAAAACACCAAGCAAATGAATATGAAATTCGTAGAGACAGAGCAGATCGTTTTTAAATAGGCAAATAAACATTATTTATAAAACTTTGAAAGTAAAGTAAAAATATCACAGTTCTTTTTCAACATGAAATACCCACAGAGAACAGCAGGTTAGGCGCTCGGATGCCTTCATCCCTTTTCCTTTTTTTTTTGTTTTCTTTCTTCTTTTTTTACGTTTCATCTCGGGGCGTTGGTTTATTAGTCCGTGAAATATGTTTCGTCCGTATTAAGTTCAGTTATCCACACGTGGGTAAAACGCGAACAAAAAGTATAGTAGGCCTAAAAGGATAATGACAGGCAGTCAGATCAGATCCCCTCATGTTTTGGCAGCCGTCAAATATCAGTCAATATCAGTCTGTATGTGTTTGTGAATGTGTTTGTATATGTGTGTGTTTTTTTTTACTCAACGCAGGCACTATGACTTGTTTTTATTAGATTGTCTTTCACTCGTATCCCTCTTTAATTCATCAACACCCTCGATCTGCCCGTCAGATGTCACATTCACTGTCGCTGGAGGTGATGGAGATGGCAGAGGCGGCTGCTTTGCTGGACAGACTCGCCTCGGGACTGGACGAGTTCCCCAAGCGGTCCACGGTGCCGTCCTCGTCCGCCAGGGAGCGAACCGAGCCGCCGGACAGGACCTGCTGCTGGAGCCTGAAGAGGACACGGACAGGAAAAAGGGACAACATGGCGTGAAAACGGCCACAATGCTGGGCGTTTAGTCTTTTCAGTGCTGCCAATGTGGGTGTTTTGGAAAAAGGAAAAAAAAATGGATGGACAAAATCCTTGCTCAGTCGGTTATTTTTGATTAACAGGTAATTGATAGTTGTTTCTTCCTGGGACGTTTTTGAGCTGAGGGTTATTTTATTTTGTAAATGCATTTTCTGCTCTTTGCCAAATAAATAAATAAATAGGCCTACAAAATATTGAATTTCTATAATAAAATTCTGTTAAAGAAATGGGACTATTTCACACCATTATCTTCCCCCCCCATTTTCAGTCTCATCCACATTAGAGGCTAAAATCAAATTACAAAGAAAAAGCATTTTTTGGTGGAGGTGTGCAATGTTGAAAACATCCCATAGCACTGTTATCTTATCAGTCTTCAATTACCAATTTTATTCCAGGACACTAGAACACTAGTTTTGTTATCAGTTATCAATTTTAGATGATCACAAGACCATATACAGATTATTTACAATATTATAGTATATCACTGTAGATTCCCAATGCTGCTTTTTCACAAAGGTCCCACTATGTCTGGCTCACAGCATCCATGTCAATACCTCCCCAAGGAAATTATAGGCTATTTCAACTATATTTAACACAACCAATACACAAGTGTGACCTCGACCCACGCTGCATCACAGGCCTTTCAACTGAGTGGCTACAACTGGAATTAGCAATTACTGCAGTAGTATTTAAATGAATATAAAATAAATGGCCCACCAGGGTGTAATAACAATCAAACAAGCAACATATTGTAGGAAGCTCAAATGCCTTTGTTAACCTCACTGGAATGCTATTCACAACAATTACCAGTGAAAGCATTTATGCTCAGCTTTGTTCCCACAATAACCTATTTGCCCCCCAATTATTATTTTTTATTTTTTATCGCCACTCTTGTTGGCTGCCTGTTGTCTGTTTCAGCCTCCTTAAAATATAATTTCATTATGCACTGTCTGCTGCGTTTATTACAAAAGATAAAGCCCCCTGATTTTTGGGGATTACAGGATGATTGTGCATTCAAATTACAGAATCCAATGGCTCCAAGCAGCGTGGGTTACGGCCTGTTTTGCTATATTTAACCTGATGTGTATATTAAAAAGACATGGTGCATACATGGAGTCCAGGGGTAGGGGGGTGTTCTTAACACTACTACGCTAACTGTCATCAAATCATTTGTTTTACCGTTGCAGGTATAATCAGAAAGCATTTAAGAGATGCATGCAGCTCACCTGTTCTTCGCAGCCGCCGCTCTGTCTCTTTGTCTGCGATTTTTGAACCAGTTTCCTACTTGTGTGGGTGTAAGTCCAGTGGCTTGTGCAAGCTCCCTCTTTTTACTGGGATTCGGGTAGGGATCCTGCAAATACCATTCTCGTAACAAGTGCCGGGTTCTCTCCTTGAAGCAGTGGGTTTTCTGCTCTCCATCCCAGATGGTTCTGGGTAAGGGGAACTTCTTCCGCACCCTGTATTTGTCCACCGGCCCCAGCGGGCGTCCCCGCAGCTTCTCAGCCTCCTGGTAGTGCGCTTCGAGCCACAGCGCCTGCAGCTTCGTGTGCGACTCTTTGGTGAACTTGTGGTTCTCCAGGATGTGGTAGAGTTCACGGAAATTGCCGGTGTGGAAAGCGACGACGGCCCGGGCCCTCAACACCGACTCGTTCTTGTTGAGGACCTCGCAGGCCGCTGGCGCCACGGGAAGCGACCAGAGGAAGCGGCCGAGTCGCTCGACGTCGCCGCTCTCCTCCAGAGTCTCGCAGACCCCGGCGACCTGCTGGGGGCTGAAATTCAAGATGGGCAGCTGAAACATGGAGGCTTCTCCTGTGTGTCCCTCTCCCCCTCCTTTCTCTCCTCTCTCTCTCTCTCCCTCTCTCCTCCGCGTCGTCTCCTCCGCTTCTTCTCTCCCGTACGCCAAGGCAATCCAAGACGACCCCCCCAAAAAACCAAGGCAATCCCAAAGTTATACCCAACCAGTCGTCTGACCAGCCGCGAAAACACACGAACACCAAGCGCCGCCGCGGAGGAAGGAGCGATGCTGCGCGCGGGGGGCCGGCTACCGCATCCTCCGGCTGGACAAACTTGGCAGGCAAAGGGCTGAAGGTGCGAGATAAATTAAAGCCGGAGCAGCGATGTATTTTTCAAGGTAGGCTGCATGAAAGTAGCCTACGAAAGAATTAAAGCCGGAGCCGAGATGTATTTTTTAAGGGGGGAGAAAAAGACAGTCAAGCCCCCTCCGATGATTTCCTATTGGACTTGGCAGATTGGCTGCCCGGTTGCCATGGATGCACGTCAATCACTGTCAAGTTCGGCCAATCAGGCGGAAAGGAGATCTCAGCACCTCCCTTTTTAAAAATAATATAAACATTTTGACCTTTTTGCTTCGCGCTCCTCAAACGTTTAGCTGCCCCGACCGTGCTTTCCAAACAGCCGCTGCCTTTGTGGGGCGGGCGGTGTTAAAGAAAGACTCTTCAGTCTATATAGTGAAGTGCCAAAGCAAAGCAGGCAAACACGCTCAGCTCTGCAGCTCGGCTCGGCTCTGCCCTGCCTCGCCTCCCTTTAGAGCCATTGAAACAGGCAAAAAGACACATCCCCGCTGACTGGCTGCCCCAACACCACGAGATGATATTAGGCAGTGTTGTGCATATTTCAGACAATGTTTACACTGTGCTTAGCTTGGTGGTCCATGGGCTATATCTTCAATCCACCAGTGCCAATAGGCCTAAAAAAAAAAATGTTTTAAGCCCATTGCTAGATGTTTTACATCTGAATATGCCTTAATTTTGTATATTACATTCACATGCATTTATCCAGACAATTTCACTAATGTTTAACCGCTGATTTTATTACTATTTATTTAGCCTTTTTTTTTTTTAAGGGTCGATGTGGCTTCTATTTCAAGACAGTTTCGTAACCTTCAGGAGAGTTAAAGGTCCCTGCATTTCAATCTTTCTTTATCAATCAAAATAAATTTTATTTATGCGTTCCAGGCAGGCTTTTGAAATCGTTTTTTTTACGACTTTGGGTCCAGGCAACCCACTCGTGTGTGACCTGTTTTCGGTGAAAGTTTCAAGACAGTTTCAGATCGAAACCACTTCAGGAGAGTTAAAGGTCCCCGTCGCCACATTCATTTCAATCTTTAAAAACTTTATCAGAGCAGAGCAGAGTGACTGACAATCCAAAATAAGTGATTGCTGTCGGAAGATATAACTATTTAAGACTTATATTAACACAAATATATCACTTACTTCTGCTTTAATTAGAACCCAAGTTGTGATGATTCATGCTCTTTTATTTATTTTTTTAAACACGAGGCTAATTGACTGCTGTTGTATTTTTTTTCTCTGTGTGTGTGGTTAATGTGTGTGCGTGCGTGGTGAGCCCTGCAGACTTACAGTAGCTTATATTTACAATATGGTTGTATCAGTACCGACAGCATCAGCGCAGGGAGGCTGCTTCCAAGCTGTGATGGCTGTAAAACATGGCAGGGGAGAAACGTTTGTATTTGTGTGTATATAGGATTATCATGGTCCTGCCAGGCTACTCGGCTTTAGTATCAGGCACACTCCGTTTTGTGCACAGGCTGATTTAGTAAATAAGAGGGCGGATAGATAGCGCAGATGGTTTGAAGTGTCGGGTCAGATTATTTCATGGCTGGATACAGTAGTAAAGTTCATTCTGACGGAAAAGCCTGATATTATTTTCACAGATACACCCCCTCACACACACACACACATACATACACACACACACACTCTCTCTCTCTCCCCCTCTCTGTCTGTCTCTCTCTTTCTCATGCACGCGCGCGCACGCACGCCCCGCACACTGGAGCTTAATCCCCTTCGGGCTCTTTTTGCATGAATTATAGACTCTTGATGCGGGGTTATGAAATGCCTTCTGCGCAGGAAGCTGCTCATTCTTTTGCTGGTTTTTCTGGAAGACTATACAGATTAAAAAGAAAACAAAAAAAATCTGAATTAAAAAAATGTTAATGGTGGGTAGCCTACGTTTTTATTTATAGCTTGGCCTTCTTTGACAAAGAAATTGGTATGAAAGGTCCCCATTTGTAGCAGATAGAGTGGCCACGATGGAGGGAGAAACCGTGGACAGACGCTTCTGTCTGTCAGGGTCGCAGTTCATTCACCCATGTTATTATAGCAACCGGTAAATATTGGTAAATAAAGAATAAGACCTCCATCTGATGCAGCAGTGGCAGTAAATTGCGAGGGAGACTGACAAGGTGCTGGTCTGAAATATTTAGCTGTCTGTAAATATTTCATCCCTGCAGGCTGCACGTCCCAACCTAAATTTACAAGCACTGCAATGCCTTTTTTCTAGGAAGCGCGCATCAATAAAATATAGGCGAGTTTGGGATCTCTTAAACGGAGGGCTGGAAATAACAATTGTAGACTATGCTCTGTAAGCAACACGTCTACCTTATAGGTACCGTTTAAAGATTTATAACGGAGGAAAAAGAAAACCAAGTCTGCTCACGTTTTTCCCTCCTTGTCAACCGTTTTAGTGTTACTGCGCTAATAAACAGGTGGTTATATTCACTGTGTATCAGGCTAGACTAAAACCCACACAAATAGCCCCTTATTGTTCACTTATTATTATCCCAACCAAAGAGTGCAGCCTACGTTTTCAGCTGTGTGTTTATTTGTCAGTATTATTACGCGGAAAAAAGTAGGCCCACTGCGCCGATGTGCACCAAACTTGTTGGGTGAGGGAATGAGTCAAGGAGGAACCAATTAAAGTTTAGCGCGAATCCAGTAAAAGGGGTGCGATTTTTTTTAATTCAGCCTTGCGAGATAGTGAATTATAGATTTTTGTGTCACTTTATGATCACTGAATCTGTAGATCTTGATGGAAAAATAAAAAACGCAAGCCTGCTTCCTCATTGGCTGCAGATTCTAATCTAGGTGAAAACTCTTAATCTGTTATAACAGTGCATTTAGGAATATTTAGGATGCTACATTCAATATTGGATTAAATAAAATTACACGGTAACAGTACCGGCTGATAACGACCCAAGTCAAACAGTGACACAGCTATTCTGACGTCATCACTACATCCAGCAGGTAATAAAAGCATGCGGCTTTCTTTCACAACGACTATCGACAAAAAATAAGCAAAGCTCTATGTAGGAAGTCAAAAAAAAAGGGTTGGAAGATTGTTTGGCCTTGGCCGCTGTACGCGCTCCACCGGGTGCTGGCTCGCATTCCTCGTGGTTCCTCATTTCAATTTACCTTCCTTTTAAATGATACGTATTATATGGGATGTTAAATAGACTCAGGCGAGGTGGTATGAGCTCTACTGTATCTGAATGAGTCCAGGCCTATGTCACTGTGTCAGGAGATAGTAGGCCTCCTGACACCAATATCTCCGCACATTCAGCACAGCACAACACAGAGCTGCTCATTCAAACACAACTGTTTTTTTTAATTATTCTTTTGTCCATTTGTTTCATGGATCCCACTGCCATCCCTGCAGCCAGTCTTGTGTCAGGCTACACAGATGTTGATGGTGTGTTTTTTTTCTACATCTAACCTAACCTGTGGATGAGGATGCTTTTTTGTTACCCAATTTCAATAGAATAATACATAATACATGTTTATATAAAGATGTAACAATACACACTGAAATCACTGCAAACCAAATTGAAAACGAGTGCATACAGCAATGTAGACAAAGTAACAGGGACACTTGACAATATAATCTAACCAAGCAATTACCTCAAATGTGACCTGAAGATAAACAAAAACACTCAGAGGCACAGTTGTAACAAACATTCAGAAAAAAATAACAGTTGCAGGGTTTTTGTGTTGAAAAGTCTATAAGGTTTTTCTGTTTTTCTTCTGTTTCAGACAACAGGGTAGTGGGTCCTGATTTAATAAAAAGCTAGATACTAACCACAAGAGTGTTCTGAAAAACTGCAATCTTCAATACAAAATCCTTCTGCTATCAAGATAATATGAAATGTATAAGTAAAAAATATTAATTTGCATTAAAATTATTTTTGATCCCCATTTATCATTATTTACCTGTGTTATTGACAGTATTTGTAATACTATGGTGATATTGAAGGCTCTGCAGAACTTCACAGACATAACCAGGAGGTTATGAAACTGATCCTTTGCTGAATTCAACTGAGAGGATTATTTCCAGAGTAAAAAAGCTTGACACATGTTAGCTGCTGCAGGTGAGTGGCAGAAACAGCAACAGAGAGGACAACAAGGGAGAGAGAGGGGTGGTACAGAGGAGAGGTGTGGTGGCCGGCTGCACCGTGCTCCAGACCACCACTGAGCTTCCTCCTGATTTCCGGTAAGGCACAATACGCACATTTATTGTGTGTCATCATTAGCATGTAGCTGGGTCGTAGCTCGCCCTGGGCAGAGGGAGGGAAGGAGTGGGGAACAGTTACATGTGAACAGGCTGGAAATGACCCAGATTCCCTAGGATCACTGGAGCAGACGAGACACTACAAGGGCCTGTCACCAACAGCCATCCTGCCACTATCCCACACAGACCTACAGTACCTTTTCTCTCTCCATCTGCCCTCCCCCACATCGCTGCTGCTCTTCATATTCATAAGCCCACCGAAATATATGCAAACATGCATACAGGCGCACCAGAGTTTGCTCGTACCAAATGTCATGGCGAGCGGAATCTGAAACGCATAATATCACCTTAGTGTTAACAGGCTCTGTTACCACACATCCTCGGATCTGTCTGTGTAGGCATCGAGCCTGTTCGAAGCACTTAAACAGCATCCAGAGGAGGCAGGCGCTGATGTAAAACGCTGCCACACAGTGTAAATGTATGCTGTTATTTGCCTGGGGCGGGCAGGCACTTCTGCTTGGCAAAGATGGAGGACGCAGGCATCGCTGTGTGCATTCACGAGCTGCCCGCCCGCCTTCAATGTTGTGTTGACTTCTCCCTGTGCGACAGACCGTTTTAACTTAGAGTTAGCTGTCCCAGCGCAGGATTAACTTTCCAATTAAGATATCATGTCACTAACACTACCCATAACCTCTGGATGACCCGGATGTATTTAAAGGCCAGGCTCATGCAGTTGGACTTAAAGTCAAGTCACTTCGCTCATATGTTGCCTCCTGGCTCGGCAGCGACAGAAGGGTTAAGCCAAAGCTCTCTCAGAGTTGTGTTTTCAGACCCATTTGCCCTCGGGGCAGCAATAGCTCTCGACGCTGCATTTAATCTGTGGATTTGTGGTAACAGAGAAGACTTCTTATCCACTGACCCATTGGCCCCCGACTGTACGTAATCCAGTGCCTTTCAGTCACACAGCCCTGCTGACACGGATAGTGGAGAGCCAATACACTGCAACAGTCAGCGTGGGGGCACACACGCTCATGGCCGGGGCCCTGCCCTGACACACATACACCTCCCCCCCCTGAAGCTTTTGTTTCACAGGGCATATACACAGCACAGCCAGGCCGCTGTTACTATAATCACAGCACGTGATATTAGACATTACATCCACTATGCCAATTCACACCAACACGATGCACTGATTATGTAGTTCCATAATTTCAAAACCGACTGACAGCAGCGAATATTTATACACTGTGTGAACATTACATGAGTGGACTTTCTCAATGCCGTCATGAAAAGAGTCATTTTTTTCCAACAGAACTGTGAAATTATGCACAAAGTGAGGCTGAACAAAAGCGGGGGTGCCATTACACCGTGGTCAAAGACATTCTCCGTTGTGTAAATCCGTGCGGCGCGCAGGGCTTTATCAACCATTCGCAACTTCACTGCATCTGCGGCTATTGTTCCGCAGCATAAAGGTGAGATACTATTTCCAAGGTTTCCTAGAGTCATCTTCCCCCGCTGGTTTGCAAATGTAAGTGAGAGAACATGTTATAGAGTGCATGCAATTATTACATCCATTCCATTCTTGAATGCAGCCAATTTCTGGCCCGACAAAGGGCTAAATGAAGCTAAGGTGAATGCACGCTGCACGCGGCCTGCTGTATATTACCTGTGTTTGTGAGTGTTCGTGTGTGTGAGGCGGAGGCGATAGGCAGCAGAAATTGCAAATGAACAAATGCACGCTTCACCTATAGCACTTGCACAACAAAGTGATTCTGTTAGAGCTAAAATGCCAGCCTTGTAATTATGAGCAGTAAATCCTCTGTTTGTGCAGTTGTATAGACAAGGCCTGGAATTGAAATTGAACACAGCAGTAAGTGATTTTCCACATACAAACCATACATGGAATTGGCGTCCAGTGGTGTGCTTTTCCTTTCAATCACCTCCTTGTTTTCACTCGTATTGAACTACGACTGCTGAGTGCATTGGTGAATGAAGGTAAAAGTGTCCAAAATCGATTCGACATCAAACATTTTCTAATGTCCAACACAATGGCCCTGCTTGTCAAACCCCAGATATTACACAAATTCACATAAAAAAAGCAACTTTTCGGTGAAAGTATTGACGCAGCAGCAAACAAACTGTCAGAACAGGTGGGCTGACTGAATGCTTGGTCTTTAGACTGTCCTCTGCTGCCACCCACCCACACACTTTCTCTTTCACCCTTTTTGTATTTTATTTGCTAACAGACTGTTTACAGTACACTGATTTTTCTTTTCTATTGTAAACCCATTGTAAAGTTTTTCACTGTAACATCTCAAAGTTCAGGCAAAGTTTGTAACAGCATTATCGCCAGGCTGCATGAGCTGAGGTTTCTCAAGAATAACTCCTCTGTGAGGGTTTTTGGAAATATTCAATTTGTGTGCGTGTGCGACAGAAGCAAACCTCTTGTTCTGTGTTTTCTTGGGGTCTTGATTCTGTCCGGGAAGCCTCCTCGATGTCTCCTCTCCTCACTGGTGGAGGTGGTGGTGGTGGTGGGAGGGGGGATGTGGGCACCCGTGGAGCATTTAGGCAACAGGAAGGATCCCTCTCTGGAGAAGAAAAAAAAAAGAAAAGAAAATACACACAGACACACACACACAAAAAAATATTCTGTCCATGTCAGAGGATCTTGACGACACCCAAAGGTGACAGGAGTCAAAACTCATCACAGTCAGGAGCTCCTCTGGCGCCGGGGAGCTACATGATGCGTGAGTCAGGGCACAGGTCACAACGCCGCAGCCATGCCGCCTGGGCCTCACCTCCACTTCACATTGTCTAAGAGCCTCTACCCGTTGTAGTAGGCCGCCACCCCCCCCCAACCCAACCCCCTATACCCCCTTACAACATACACACACACATACACAGATGTCAATAAATGTCTCTTCTAGCAACAGACTTTGCTCTTTTGTCTGCACTATCGCAGCTTTTTCGACACTGACCTTTCCACATCAGTCTCTTTAGGATGTGTGCTTTAATATACGGCATGTGAGGAGAACAGGAGCTTGGATTTTAAAAAAGAAGAAGAAGAAGCTGCAAACACGTCTTTCTGATACATGTAAGGCACGCTGGATTAATTTCATGTATTTATTTTTGCTGTGCATATCCCCCTAATAGCTGCCCATACATCTCCAGGCAATTTGACAGAGAGAGAGCGAGAGAGAGAAAGAGAAAAAAAGAAGCTTGGATTGTGTCCATTAGCTCCGGGGAATGATTCATACCATCCCCTCATAGTGCAGTGACTTCACCCTGAGCTCAGAATTACTTTATAGTAAATGGTACATTCATCACTGCATTACACTCTCCTATACTATAAGGATCAAAAAGACTCTTTCAAGTTGATTAGTTTCCATAAAAATGGAATTGTTTCCTCAATCTGGGGTTTTATATTAGCACCGAGGCTCGCTGCCAGAAGAGCCTTCGCGTACAATGCAGCACAATTACACTCAGTGTCTATTGAAAATTGAAATGATTTCATTGGCTAAGATTGTTGTTTTTAAATCAAGCAGCGTATGTATTTTTTTTTCAAAACATTAGATGCAATTTAATATAAAATAAAAAATGGAAGAAAGTAAAATAAGAGAGTCAGCGATGATGTCCATGCTGGTGTTACACAAACCTGAACATAATATTCTGCCTTCTGCTTGAGAATCGAGCACCAACTCAGAGTCGGGAGTTGTTTCCACTGCAAGGGGCAGAGGCCAGGGATATCCTGGATTTCTGGACTCCTAATGTCTGTCAGCTGTGCTTTATTGATGGCTTATGTCAAATGCCATTCTGACAGAGCTCATTAAGATGAAGAGCGTCGTCTAGGTAGAGACGGGAGAAGACAGAGCTGGCAAGCTGCCTGATCACTGTGTGGTGCACAGAGCTCACCACTGTACCTACAGGCTGATGCCTCTGACAGGAGATAGCTGACAGGGCTGTGTGTGTGCGCGTGTGTTTGTGTGTGTGTGATACACAGACAGGGGTGAGTGAGGGCGATAGAGTCCAGAGAGAAAAAAGTATGTGTATTCCAATTTTCATATTCATATATTCATATTCATGTCATTGCTTGAGTTATCTAGCACCACTGAGCAGGTCCCCGCTTGATGCCGCGACTCCAAACACAACTGACAGGCTGAGAGTCATCTCGCTTTTGCCACTCACACATACTCAGATATTTAACCGTGCGCAGCCCTCTCAGTGCATCGCATGGCATCAGCAGTCTTGCGCTACAAGGACAAGGCCCTGTGGAGACTTCAGAGACCTTGAGAAGATGAGTCAAATGATTTCCTCACTGGTCCATGCTCTTCTGTGCCACACAGTGAATATAACATCCTGCAATTTCGTTTTCAAAAAGGCACAACTATAGATTTTATTTGCTTTCGATTCGTCGCCCACGGTATGATTCTCGGTGAAAATACATTTTTACACATCAGCATTCAGTGATTACTCTCTAATAGCCAGCAGCCAGGGCCCAATACTACTTTCAACAGCTGAATCCATATCTGCTATGGCCAGCGGCACTGCTGATGAGCTCAGACTGTTATGTGACATCTTAATATACTGATTAAAAATGCATGTTTGGAGGGTAAGCAGAGGGGTGCTCCGGGTGCTCCTGCCAGGGAAGATTAAATCATGCTACTTAACAGACAAGCTGGGAATTCGGGTCAATGTAAATGAGCAAGATGCAAGACACTCAAGTCAGCAGTGGATTTTCCAACGAGACAAAAAATAATCATCATGGCAAAGAAGCGGATATGATCAATAAAATCCTGGCTGTGAGCCTGTTCCGAGGCCAGCTGTGGTGATGGTGATATAGCAACGATAATTCAGATGCTGAAACCAGCCTGAGCAGAGTTTGGTTCAATTAGCATTTCATGTTCAGTCGGTTCAAGTTCAGTTCAATAAAACATATACACTGAGGAAAAAGCTAGGAAGGTTGGATTCATTCATACAACAAGTATCAGAAACGTAATGCTGTCTTCATGAGATAGTTCAAGAATGTGATACAAGTTTGTCGTGGCCTCATCGGTATCCACTTTCATTTAAGTCCTACCAAATATTTTGGCACTACGATCTTAGCTTGGGAGTCACATGGAGCAGAGCCAAAAAGATGAAGCTGCTAATCCAATCAGCACAACAACACGAGCAGGTCCATGTAGAGCCGAGCTGATCAATAACTGCTCTTTCTGTGCCAGACACACACACACTCGCACCTGTTCACACACGGGTCGACACACACAAATGGACCAAAGCCAGACACAAAAAGCAGCGCGCAATTAATACAGCATTAAGGCAATTGATTTTAAAACACGCACCAGTCAAAGGAAAAATGTTACCTGCTGTCAATTAGTAAATAAAATAAATCAAAAGTCAAGAATCAAATAAAAAATAATTATAAAATATCACTACCTCTACATTTGTTTTGTTTATTTCTGGATGATGTCTATAAAATGAGTAATATTTGGTTCATAACGCATTTCACATAATACTCTTAATTCTGACTCTAATTGCATATCCATATTAAACAACCGATAAAAAACAAAACACATTAAGATTCAGAATCATAATGCATTGGATCTAATTGAATCTAGTGAATGTCTGTGGCTGCAATTACTTAACATGATATTATTATTCTTTTTTTTTCTTTTCTTTTTCTTCTTCAGTAGCAAGTCAGACTGAAAAACCTCATCATGATGCAATGAAAGCAGCAGCATCAACAGGTTGATTTAAAAATGAGCCAAAACCAATAGTCACTAAAAGTCTAAATAAATGAATGGTTTATTGACAGACACTATAATATCAAAACCAACATGTGAGCTTCTCCGGAAAAACACAAGCTGGACTCTCCCCGAGGGTTACTTTACTTTCAACTGTGAAAGCCTATATCCTGTTCCAGAGATTTTCTCTACCTTCATGTATAAAGCATGTCTATTGTATTTGGTATCTTTCTTCTATTTCTGCATTGGTGGGATCGTGACAGTTTTTAGCATCACCATTTACAATCTTCCAAATGCTTTTAGAAACACTGACTGTCATGGCCTTGTGCTGAATAATACAGCTTTAGAGAGAGCAGGGGAATTTTCCTCAGGGCACAGGTGTGCCCTGATATTCTCATAAGCCCCCCGCACCACAAAGAAAGAAAGATGCTTTCTGGGTGAAAAGGAATAGGGAGGCACGAGGTGGAGAAACAGATCAACAATGGCTTTTTCATTTGGGTGTATTTGGTTTTGACCTTCAGCCAGAGCTTCAAATAAACGCGAAACCGACGGGAAATGTGTGCTGTTCAAAGATGACAGGAAAGAAAAGTCTAATTCTTAAAGTGTAATACATTTTCAAACGAATGCAGAGACAAAGTGTGCAGGCAATGCCTCTCCACAATCGGCAGCACCAGCAGCTGCAGTGATTTTCTCTTTATGTATTCATACTCTCCGAGACAGAAGTGCTGCCCACACATATCCATAAATGACAATAAAAATACATTAAGCCTCATGTCTATCGTGAATGGGACTGTGACTCAATACCGTCGCGTATGTCTTGTATACCTGAATGTAAAGCCTGCCGTCTTTTATCTCACACAGACAGTATACATAAATACGTAAATTAAACCAGAAAATATAGTTCAACAAAATGGTCTTGGACTTAATCACTTGTCCTTCGTTTTAACATAATTTTAACTGATGTCGGCACCTGGTCGTCTCATCGGGTCTGAGATGCTTGACGGACGGGGACGGGTCTGACAAGGTAAGTGGAGAGACTGCTAAGTCAGGCAGTCAGGAGATAGACAAGACACTTAGTGAATGAGGAGAGGAGAGCGAGGAAGTGTTTGCTCAGGAAAATTCAATGATTCTGTCAGAAAAATCTAAATAATCCCCATACTGGCTCTAAATATCAAATGATCCGCTTTGGTGTAAGGAGGGAGGTGATCGCTCGTTACGCAGATCTCAGAGTATATTGCAGAATATGAGGGTTTCAAACCGAAAATGTGCTAAGCAGTGATGCCTGCAGGGAGGTGGGCTCTGAGAATTTCTGTTTGTCCTCCCCAAGAGATGACTTTTTCTTTTCTGCTGATAGTGCAAAGTGTCTCCATGAGGCTAATGCTCCATGTCAGATTCTATACTAACTAGAACATTAGAAAGAGGGAATCTACCTTTACTTTCCCCATAAAAGCATTTTCCTTTCCCACAACACTCAGCACCAGTAAGGTTTTTAAGTATCGACACAGTTGAAAAGCTGATGACTAGGTTCTAAGTAGGTGCTAGAGGTATACTGTAGAATCCTCCACGATTCACCCTGTTTTTATCTGTTTTCTCTTGGTTTTATTATCCACACTTCAGCTACAAGGAGAGCTAGACAAGTGAATTGATGGGAGGGTGGAGCAGGGAGGGGAGGGGAGGGGAGGTGAAGGGGAGTGATAACGAAGAAAACAAAACAAAAAGGAAAAGCAGACAAGGAGTGCCAAGCTCTGAAAACTGGCATGCCGCAGTTGTATGTCAGTCACCTAGCAACAAGTCCTCCCCATCACTTACCCCCCACTTCCCCGTCTCCTGCTGCGCTCTCTAATTCAACAAATCTGCTCAGAATGTATGGCTGCTCTTCTAACAAAACGCATTCTGCGCTGGGGGCTAAGGATGTGGGCCTCCGCTGAACACGCCACTCAGCTGCCCATTGACCACCGGGGCCTTTCTCTGCACACACTAAGGAGCGAGGGACAAAGACCCTGAAAGCAGGGGCAGCTCCACAGAGAAAACATTTGCTTGTAATTGTGTTTGACTGCATAATGAAAATGATGTTCTTTTTTAATTTGGGCTTGTTAAGGCCACACTATTTTCCTCTGGTCACCTGATTATTGTAAAGAAGCAACCCCTCACTTGCCCTATGGGGCACAGAGGGGGGAAATATTGAAAATGGTCCAAAAGACCTCCCCACTCTTTACTTTAACCCCTCTTGTGTTTCAAGTGTTCACTGGCAAAAACATAAATATGTAGACCCTGTTCATTACAGGATGGGAGAGTATGCTAGAATGAGTTTTTCTTTTTCCTGGAGAAAGGATAATGACAGTAAGCACACACAGATGCACACACATACACAAATGGGAGCGCTGCCATGCTTGCCCCGAGTTGCGAAGCATTGAGAAGGTTAGCATTCCTGGTGCTACTTCAGTGAAACAGACCATTAGCGGGGAGCATCGGGCTAGCACCCAAAAGAGTGCTTCAATGGACACATTCACATCCAGTGATTATTTGCACTTTTTAGCCTCCAATTTCCTGTTTTATTAATGTGTGTTTTCCACATTCATCTGGCTTTCCCCTCTTTCTCCCCACTGCTCTGCTGTGGAAAGGTGAGGAGTATTCCAGTGAGTGGCTACATGTGGAAAACAGAAAAACACCAAGCTGAAGACCAATTAGTTTAATTGTTGTATGAGAACGTTGCACTATACCAGATTTTGTTTCTGGTTAAAAAAGGATACAATTTAAAAAAAAAGTCCCCCACAGGTAGCACTGTTTTCTTAGATTGATGTCACATTTTATTTGATTTCTCTTCAAGGTTTACCGTCAACCAGCCTATGGACATCTATCCTGTGATTTAATTTATCGCACCCATCGATAAAGCATCAGGCTGCTGGAGAGGTGAGAAGAACAGGAGGTCTGGATGCAAGGTCGGCTCACGTCACCCCCACAAGTGACTTGTGGCCCGCCCAACAAACCACAACCTCTTTTCTGCAGGCCCAACATCAAAATCATTTTTGATCCTGGGTCACGTTATTGAATCTCACAGCACCTACATTATTTATATATTTACCGGCAATTCACTGTTCTGATGATGTTCACATTCTGTCCATGTGACAACTATTTCATTTCATTTTCATTTCTCCTTTATTTATTCAGGGAAGGTCAATTGAGACTGAGCTCTCTTTTTCAATGACGCCCTGATTACAAAAACACAATGATTCAATATACAATTTCATCAGGTCATGATCCACAGTTACATACAGGTTGTAGAACATTTGATAGTAAGTTTTTAAAACAATCTAAGGAAATAAGATGATCCAGTTTCAGACAGCTTTGTAGGTTATTCCACTATATAAAGAAAAGGAACTTCTGTCAGTGTAAATTTAATGTCACAAATAAACTCCAGCTTAAACGAATGCAGTAAAATGAATGTTAACCAGGAAGTAAATCTTTCTAAGTACATCCTGCCTTCTTGAAGGTTATAAATGAGAAAATGTTGTAAACGAGTGGATTCAACTGTGGTCATTGGGGCTGTAGTTTGTGGTGCTGATGAATTGTATTGGTGTTTTCCCACCGCTAAACACGCAGCCCCCCCAAAAAATGCCTGTGATGTTCAATCAACACCTCTCTAAAACCAACAAAACCTAATATAATAACCATCATTAAGGTGGGAGCTACTGCAGGACTGCTGCATAAATTTTAGCTAGGAATAGATAATAAACACTTACAGGTAAAAATCAGTCAATGTGAATGTTTTTGGCTACTCCATCCTGACAAATCCTGATGTAAATCCAACATTACCATAACACAGCCCTGCTCATTGATTTGCAACATCACTCACAGTAGCTTTATGAGAGCAGAGATATTAAAAGGGATTATTAAACTAGTACAAAATCACCATTATCTCACAGTGTATATGTTGTCACATCACTAGGTGATCCATTTGTCAATGGAAATTTAATTTGCAACAAGGTTAATGAAGATTTAATTGTTTACTTTTTTAAATGGTGAATATTCTCTTGCTCTCGTTAGTCTAATGGGAAGTTTTGTAGCTTTTCAGTTTTACATCAGTGAAGTTGAATAACTCTGGGTTGTAGACCGCTGGGCAGACAAAACAAGCAATCTGAAGCAGTCACCTTGAGCTGTGGGAAATGACAATGGGCATCTCTCACTATTGTCTGACTTTTTTTTATAGATTAAATAATTAAAGTCAATCAAGGAAATAATCAGTAGATGAGCTGATAGTGACTATAAATGGTAGCTGCAGCCCTGCATGTCACCCAACACTAATTTGGACCAAATGAACAAGAGATGAGATAGATTTCTAAAGGTGTAAGCGCTGTGAGATGAAAAACAAATCTCCCCTGTCATCCTAACTTGGTGTGCATTGCTGAGACAGAGCAGGTGTAAAGAGAAAGGGTTGAATAGTCCGAGGGGTCAGATGGGACTGACTTAAGTCGAAGGATCCTGTCAGACTGGAGTGGCTAGAGGGCCTGCGGTAACACCCCCCCTCCCACTTTAGATTAACAAGTTTCAGCACCACATTGACGAGGCCCTGTTTCATTTGTGTGTGTGTTTTTTTAAGTGTCAACAAGTGAGCGTGTCTGTCTCTGTGGGTATTTTCAGGACTTTCACCATAAGGACCCCAACTCTGACACCAATTAAAGAGATTATGTCTTAAGATGAGAGGAAAACTATATCCGCTGTGTTACCGCCGTGATTGCTTTTGACAAGGTTACAGGGTACCGTGCAAGAGTGCATGACCTCAACTGGCAGCTGCTGATTTTGGTGGGATGAATGCAGACAAAAAAGAAAATAATCCCTTTACAAACACTCAGAGACAAAATATAAAACAGTGGGCTTCCTGCTAAAAGATAAAACTCTAACAAAACAAATGGGATTATCTAATGTGGTGAACGGAGCAGTAGAGCTATGAGGAGTAATGCAACAACTTGTAATGAACTTTACTGACCTCTGTCCACATTTTAGACATGACAGCTGCTCACCCTGTCTCCTCTTTACAACCTATATTAACCCAACACTAGCAGAGTAAAAGTGCAATTCAATTTACATTATGCATGGTGTCAGGCTATATTCAATTTCTGCTTTTTAATCACAAAAATGAAACTAATTTCATGTAAAACTAGTTTGCTTTATTCTTAATCAGTTAACCCTGACTGTCTCAAAGGTGTTAATTAATTTAAAACTTTGAGTAATTTCAATAGATTCAGTCCCGTCCTTGGAGTCAAAAAGTGCAAAAATAAGAATTCAAATGGCTGCACATCTGTCATTTCTGATGATATATTACTGTAACTATACTGTTAACACAAAAGACTTCATGACAACCAGAAAAGAAGATGATGACATGAGTTTCCAACTTAACTCACATCAGTCTAGATGCATTTCAAGCTCCTGAATTCAGTGTAGTGTGGCTAATGCAATTAACAGGCCACCTGCAGCCTTTTTTATTTACATATTTATTCCCATGACCTCCGTGAACCCTCTTTGTAAGACATAGTAATAAAAACAATAGACAAATAAAAACCTACTGTATATTTATGAAGACACACTCGGTACAGTCTCAGCACACATGGGCCTACATTCAGTCTAAAATTAAGTCAAAAGGAAATATGGAACAAAGCTTAAGGATATGGTTTTAAAAAACTCAGGATACATTTTTATCAGGCTTTAAGGAGCTAATTAAGCACATTAGCCTTGTGGGGTTTTTTTTTGTTTTACTTCATCTCTAATTTCTTCTCAAATAGTTATTGGGAAAATAAAAAGTTATGCAACAGAAAACAAAAATCTCACATCACTAACACAAAATCTTCAGTAAAATAAACTTAAAGCATGTAAATCAGGCCTCATCAGAACATAAGATACAGCAGAAGCAATATATTGGCCTTAAAGGGCTTGATGCTAGGCTGACTGCTGCTTACTAAAAGCCTGAAGCTCTACGTTTTTAATGGTTTTGGTGTCCTACCTTGATGTTGAGGGCAGGTTCATCCCGACTCAGTTTTGTGCCTCTGGAGGAAACTCAGTGGCCTCCTCCTCTTTCGTCCTTTTTTTTTTTTCTCGCAGGTTTTCACGTTAATTGGCAGCAGTTGAACTGTGAGCCGTAAATCAACAAGCGCGGAGTGTATTAATGAGTCGGACCACCCAGGAAAACTATTTTCTCTGCACTTTCTTAGCGGTCAATGTGGGGATACTCGAGTTTGCCATGCTCTGAAAACCATGAATGAACATTCACAAGAGCAGTGCTCCCCTGCTGCCACATTTCCAGCAGGCTAATGGCTGCTACAAGTACTGATTAAAGTATTTCAAGAAAGGTGAAGTATTCTGGACAAAAACAGATCATTTTGTTGGATGAAGTTAGGATGCTTACCGTACATGCTTTTTCTCAAATGCTGAAATTGAAAAAGCTAATAATTTAACGCTTGGTATACTGTGAACAATCAAAATACAGCCAACCTAAATGAACAAATAATTAGTAACCACCACTAGTCTTTGGCATCAATAAAATCCTAGTTATTAAAGTGAGGATTCATTCTGACAAGATTATGATATTTAAGATTATAACATTTTACTAATTAAACTATTTGACTAATTTGGCGAATAATAAATCTTTTTTCTGGGTTAAAGCAACACATCACATATGACAGCAGACAAGTCAATGTGCAGGTTTTGGGTCAAGTTATTCAACAGGCATCATGATGAAAAAGATAGAAATCTTTCCTCTACAGATTCTTTAAAAACCTGCAAAAATACATCTTGCTATAAATAAAAAAAAGAAAATTCCACAAGAGCAGATCCTCCGCACTGAAAGTAGTGCTTAATTGTCTTCCATTATGAAACCTCACAAAGCTCGACCACTGGCTACTAAAATACCAAGGTTAATCTTGATTAAATGTCTTTCTAGGGTACAAAAAGCATATTTTACATAAAACATCCTTCAAAGGGATTGAAGCCTGATGTTGGAAAATATATATATATATACACACACACACATACATAAAATATTGCTGATAGCAAGGCCAAGCATCCCACTATTACAAATCAACATACCACTAATATGGCTTCATCTGCCCTCCCCATTATCTTGCTCCTCAATTCAAGTCACACCTTAGCAAGCCAAAACTACAACTTTAACCTTTCCTCAAAGTGTATTAAGATTTCACATGAATGGTCTTCAGTGTATATGTAGTGCTTCAATGTTTTCTGCTTTTATGGCCACCATTCATTGTAAAAGACAAGTTTTTGTTGCCTTGAGAAACAGCCTCTAATGGACCAAGTGATGCTTTCAACAAAATAACACTAATATCTTTATTATCACATAAAACCAGGATGTTAAGATGAAGCTTAAATATCAGGGTTAACTTAAACTGATACTACTCTTATAACTGACTTAATCTTTATGTGACTGTTATCAAAACTCATGAGTTATTAAATTGCGAAGCGGTGCAATTAATTCTGCTTTATAAATGCTTCTGCACGGCCAGCTGTATCAAGGCTTCCCTCTCTTCTTTCCTCTGCTGAGTGAGGAAATCCTTCTGCAGGCTGAATGCCCCCTTGCCAGCAACTTTTGTTCTCTCACACTTACCCCACACTCTCCAAAAAGTAACATCCCACTGCAGAGAAAAAAAATATTTCTTCCCACACCTGTTGATGAATTGTGTTTGTGTATATGGCTCAGACGGGGTAATAACGTGTCTTTATACAACTGAGGCAAGCGCCAGAAATAGTAGTTTCCTCACATGAATAGTGGTGAATGAGGAAACCCTTTCACAAAAAACAGCAGAGAGGCTTGTGGCCAAATTAGAGTAATCGTCATTGACAAAAAAATAATTCCCAGTTTGGACTGGAAAGTCATAGGATGCCTTAATGACTGCTCCTGTTGCTGCTGCAGAGGGAAAAAGGGCTGTTTGTGCTGTGTGGTTGGTGGTTGATTTCCTTGCCAACACGGGCTGCCCACCCCATGAACCCATGCAGTTGTATTGTACCATGAATATAGAGGAACAAGACAGGAAGTCACATTCTGCCAGTACGGTTTTATAACCATATTAAACGCTTCGACTTAAATTTGAGCTTTGATTTCAGAACCATTCGCTAAAAAAGTTAAAGCTAAATTCTGATTATGATGTGAACATTTTGTGTAAAATAAAAGAGTGTGTGAGAATTAATTATTTCTCTGCACTTATTATATTAATAATACGATAGATATGTTGGATTTGTTGTTTGTTCTGTGTTGTACAAATATCCATAAAATTAAATTTCTGTGATTGTCTTCATTAAATGGTAACAAAAAAGAGTCCCACTGCTAATTCCAACCTTTCTGACTCACAAACAAGATTTAAACTGTAATTAAGTTGGGATCAATTACTTTATATCAGATTTTATGAGGAAAGAAAAGCATCTACTACTGTACAAATGGCATGTGAAAAAGTGATTGATTCAGGTATTGAAGTAAAGAGTTCAATACCTTTATCAGGGACAATTAAAAAAAGGTTTTCAGCAAGATTTCTCCACATGTGTCTAATAAGTTCTATAATGTCAAAAAAAAGACTGAATATATATTTAAGTGTCTATACAATAGCACAAAAGGGGATGAACGTCAAGGACAGAAGAGCCATATATCGTACTCTGGTATGTGTGCTGCTTGGATAAATCACACAACAGAATCATGAACAATATCAACGTTAAAAAAAAAAACAAACCAATCTGGTGAAGAAACTCTGAAATTGAACTTCTTCTACAACAACGTCCACCTCTTGTACAGATTTTCATCATTCGTCCTAAAAAATTAGGATCATGTGGGTTCAACCACCAGATATTTATTTTCAAAAACCAAAACTAAACATTAAGTTTACACTTGGCCATAATAAAGTCTGAACTTTACTAAATAAGAGCAATGGCGTAACAGTTTTGTAACAGGGAATGTCATAAAAAAAACTGTGTGCAGAAGACTATAAAAAGCCAGAGATAATATGAGAATATTTATATGATGATATAATGTGTGAGCGTGTATAGATTTAAATAAGACTATTAGCCTGTACATTATAATTCAGTTCATATACAGCAGAGATTATTTAAAGATGACATTAAGCGCTGGATGTTAGTCTATTCTTTTACACAATGGAGGCATAAATGTACATTCATTCAGAAACTGAGGCCTCATAGTCGGGCTGCTCAGTCCCTGACCTTTTCTTTTCTTATAGTTATCAAAGCATATTGAAATGTGTGATATGAGAAAGAGTGCATTTGTGTGAAGTGGAAAGAATGGCAGTGGGAGATTATGACAGAGACAATGAGACCGAAGGCACTTAACCTCTCAGATGTCACTTAAAGGAGGCAATGTCACCTTGTCTTAATTCACTGCTGACCTACAACACACAGCAAGCGATGCTTACAATGGCATGTAACACGACATACAATGGGTGTGACAGCTGCATTTAAGGTTTTATTTGTGGATAAAAATTTCAAACAGAACAATGTTTTGTCATTCAGACATTGAAGATGTTGTTATGAATCACTCAGGGCACAAACATGGCCTGGAGATAAACAGAACAGTACGGTGATAACTGTTGGATGTCTAAGTGCTGCTCCAAAGGATGTGCAGGTTACATATTCTGCAGAATAAAACTCAATGTTCACCTCGCAGATGCAGCGACTTAGCTCAGCACCATTGTTTACCACGGACTATTCAGTTACGAGTCGTGTGGTGAGGTTAGAAACTTGACAAAAGCATGACAGAGTTGTGCGATGGTCCAGGGGAAACTAAGGAACGCAGCCCACTTGATTCCTCTTGAGTCAGACATACTGGTACCATGAATGGAGAGCTTTGAAAAAGTAAGCTCAGAGCCTCACTTAATGCCCCTTAGCATTTCATGTCATTACAAATACTTTGACAATGACCATATCCTGATTTTCAAAGGTTCCTATATGTGGAGAGTGAATACACAGAAGAAACTCGCCGATTTTCATACAATTGTAAATGCAGCAGCAGTAAATACTGCAGCTAGATTACATTGGTACAGAGAGTCGAGGTCTCACAGTCAGACTGCTCAGTCCCTGACCTTTCTTATTCTTGTAGTTTGTTCCATGGCCTGATTACTTCAAAGATGGGATCTATCGCTTCTGTTATAAATAAAAGGGATGTAAATTTACAGACATGAAAAAAAGCTGTATCTATATGTTCACTGGAAGAAGCACAGCTAGTACAACATCTTTGAGAAAATGATGCATTTTAAATTATGTGAGGATTCGATTTGTAATTTGTAAACAACAATTAAGATATCAGCTACTGTCTTCAAACTAGCCGCATGACTATGCAAATAGTAGCAAAGTACACATCATATAGTGGAATAAAAGCAGATGCAGTGCTAGTCCTCTCATGAGTCAGATTTTTCTCCACAGGTGTTACTGCACTAATTCGAGCCGGCCATGATGATGCTGTCCTCTGTAATTTCCTTTTAGCTGTGGTGAATTTCACAGGTTCATACGGCTCATCTGCCTCGAGGCCTTAGCACTGCTCTCTCTTAGCTCTGCGCCTCGCCTAACAACACAATCCACTAAGAAAAAAAGAAAAGAAAAGAAAAAAAAAGCTCAAACCAAAATGGGGCGTGAAATCTTAACTCATTAATAATTTATTGAATCAATCAGCCAATGAATTGATGGAAACAGAATTTGCCTTTTAAACAAACAAACATCCTTATCTCCAACCACTTTCACCATAATAATCTAGAATTAGACTGATCAGATAAATAAGTTGCATGATAGTGAACAGGTACAGTAAATTCCCATCCCTGCCCAGAGTCTTATACAAAATCAAAATTTGAATTTTAGACGGGTGTGAATAAGGTCAAATGGGAAAAAAATGTATGGTGAGCTAATGTTGAATGGCTAGTTGGGCATATCAGATGTGCAACACGATGAAAATAACATTCAGTGAATGAAGAGGTGAGCAGATAATTATTATGATGGACAAATTTGTGCCGCCAAATGCTTGCTCGACATCCTCTGATTAGTTCTTGTTTTAGCTGAAACCACGGAAGAAGAGGATGTCTGGGTCCTGGGGAGGAGAAGAGCAGGGTGCAAATGAAGTGAAGTTTGTAGATGCAAATGATGTGAACTGAAGGCATGCCAGAGGACTGACCGTGTCACCAATGGGCTGCATGCTACAGGTATCGGGCAGCATGCAGGAGAGACGAAAAAGACAGGTCGATAGAAAAAATAAGTTTAGAAAAAAAGAGAGAGAGACCAATACCATGTGATGTTAGGATTTTAAAAGAAAATGAGACAGCATGATGACAAGACACCTGCAAACAGTCATGAATGCTTCCATCTCACCACAGCCCAATCACAGACAAGATAGCATGCTGGAACCGAGAGAAAAAGAGTCACAGACACAAAAGAAAAACAATTTGCCATCAGTCACATTTTCACAGTAAACGACAATAGTTGGTTTTACACGAACAGCGTAATGAAGAAAATTGCAAGTATAGATTGACAGAGGCCAGTCTCAAATGTACTGAAGAAATACCGTACGCCTTTGACAGTGCCTAACTATCCAGAAAAAAAACATCTAAGAGAACTTGTCAATAAACGGGCATTTAACCTGTTTTACAGACAAAATTGGATTCCATTTTTTTTTATGTTTCAACATGCAACTGGTGAATTCTGATGTGTTTAGATGTGGTGTGAACAGTGACTTCTGAGACTGTACTTTTGATTTCTTAGGCAAATATAACGTTAAGTGTCTCACAACCCACTTGAACCCACTTGTGATCACTGTTCCTGTAATAAAGCATTTTAAGATTTCCTCTCTTGCCGTCAGTTAAAAAAGGGCACAAATAAGTATCATGTAGGGATTGCAATTCTTATTAATGGGAATACCAACTGACAAGACACTGCCAGATTTTAAGGGTGGCATCTTTTTCCACGCCGCCAGGTACTGGTTTTGTACTGTTTCATAAAGCATAGTCACGCTTAAACTGGGATAAGCACCAGGGTTATGATATTTTGCTTCAGTAAGCTCCTTCACTGAAAAATACAATGTTTGTAGATTTGCACAAAAAAATGTGGCTATATTAGCATCAAATCACTCTGTATGCATCTTTAAAAATGTGTTAAATGCATTTCATTATGCAAATAACAAATGTAAATTCGATTTTCATATCTTAAGATAAATTATGTAGATCCACTTTTACTTGCCATCTGCATCATTTTCCCTGCCCTTGCTGATGCACAACTGAGTTGCATGGTATGGTACCACCAACAGTTTAATTCTGATGGCTGCAAACGTAGACTCTTGTGCAGGTGCACGACTGTGTACCTTAACTCAATTTCATCTAAAATGTGCCGAGTAGTAAGAGAGCATTGGCGAACTGTCACTTAATAAAAATATATCAAGACAATCAGCTTTAAAAAAAAAACGAAAGAAAGAAAAAGAAAATCAGCCAACTTGGCATGCATCTACTGCAAGACTATGACACTGTACTAAAAGAGGTTTCAGTTATTTTATCCATCCCCTGTAGCTGTACCACACAACTAGTCAGCCACTTGCCAGACAAGAGTTATTCTGAGACACGTTTTTTTTCCCCCTTCCACACAATGAAATATGGATAAGAGTGGCGGGGATAGTGGGCAGCTGTCAACAAATTCCACAGCTTCCCGCCACCACTGATCAATCAGTCCCATATCTGAACCACAACAGTCCTGACCCGCTGGCTAGAGCTGACATTAATCCTAAACCTTCCAGTCAGTGTGGAGGAATGACAGGACACAACGTGGTGGTGGAAGCGAATGCTGATACAGGCTCTAACAAGGAAAGGTGCTGATGCTAATGAGTGTATCTGTTCGCTCTTTAACAAGCCCGCATCGTTTTATGTCCTAATTTACAGTGAGCTGTGTCTCAGGGGTGCAGGATAATGAGCTGGCCTGGGATTCCCAGGGCAGCAGCTTGTGTAACCCACCTCATGCAGGGGACACTCACTCCCACCAAGTGTAAGTGAGAGACAGAGAGGGAGACAGACAGTAGCAGAGGGAACAGGAAGGACATATTCAATGTCTGCAGGAGAGGGGGGGGGGCAGGGGGGGGCACATGTCATTCCTGCTTGATATGCTTGTTTGTACACACCGATCATTGAATCGCTGCAACCAAGTGGGATAAGCTTGTGTGCTGTGATGGTCTGACCTTGGGCAACAAGAACACTCAAAGAACGAGGAAATAGAGAGGGGAAGCAGCACGGTGGGTGGAGGAGCAAAACAATCTTTAGAGAAAAAAAGCATAAATATTGTTGCATTTAATTCTGATATGATGATCTATGAACATTGCCCTTCCCTTACTTTCCCTATGTTCAATCACATTTTTCCCTTCTTTTTGCAGATCAACACTGAAAACCTGGCTCCTGGTGCACTCCAAACCAAATTAGCAAATGTGGAGCTCAGTGACCTCAGTGTAGAGACTATCCACACAGAGTATGCGGTGTGCCCTACCACCCCCACCTCTTACTGCTGTGTCTGCATGGCTGCATTAGTCAAGCTCAAATGGGTTTTTCCGCCATGCGAAGCAGAGCATGACATGCGCTAAACAATGGCAGGCAGATGACGAGCCAGCTCCATTTGATGATGGCCTCTGCCGACGTGGGCACTTTTTTTTATGTGGAGGAGTATAAGAGCAGCTTGATTCATTAGGGGTGCACAGGTGGCCCGGGATCTAATGAGTGACGACTGTGTAGCTGTAACACGCAAAGTCTCAAAGGAGGATGTGCATGCTAAAAAAAACAAGCTTGTTTTCAATAGGGGATTAGCTTTTTCTCAATTTTCAATATTAAACTATGCTTTTCCCAGTATGTTTAACTCAGAGAATAAAATGCTAGGCAACAGGAAGGGTTCCCAAAGCAACAGATGGGACATTACAATACTGAACAGTTGACACATGGTCGTTAGCTTTAATTTGCCACAATGTGAATTTACAGTTGCTGCATGTGTTTGTTTTTTTTATTGCATCATGACTAAACACCTTGCAAGTCAAAAGTGTTATATGCTTTTATTTATTACAAATAAAAGCTGTCATCATCATTGATTAAATAAATGGACACTGACTATTTCTGCCAATTAACTTTCAGAGGTCTGTGAGAATGTACTGCTGGTGTTACTCATCAGTCTCAGCTATTAACACTGCCCCCCTCTGGCTAGTTGGCTGCCTGATTAAGACAGTGCTTTAGCACTTGACCAGTCAGATACTGAGCACAAAGAGAAAACTTTAGTATAAGCAACATTTTGTTCCATATCTAAGAGCAGATATCCCCCAAGTAATTCGTAATAATAATAAATAATACTATTTTATGTCATTAGGCAGTCTTACCAGTTCAAACAGTAAAAGCAACAAATGCCAAACTGCATTAAAATCTAACTTGGCTCCAGTATGTTTTAATATGAACCAGGATTACGCTTTAAAAATAGTTTGTTTTAGCATGCTAGTCAACTCATCTCAGGGGCCACAACAATTCAAATTGTACCTGATCTATTAACTGCTTGCCACTGAGCACCGTTTGAACGTTTGACCTTCTAACACAGCTCATGACATTATGTTGACATTTAAAGTAATCCCTCCCACGGTTCTTAATCCCAGTGGCCGTGGACTGCCCCGACCCATCCCCTGAGCTCAAGCCCCTAACGTCGTGCACTCGCCAGCCACACACTGACAGGAAAGGCAGCAAGACAAACACAACTCCTGATACCCAGACAAGCCAACACCGACCAGCGCCATGCTTTAGACTGGGCTCATGGGGCTCAAAACATGCAGCGATGAAAGGGCTTGTTAATTATCATACACACATACTGAAGCTTTAAACCACACGCAGAGATTGACAGTGTAACGTTAACATGAGGACAGCCCCTGTTTGTATAACCATTACTGACTCATACACAGCAGAATATTCTCCATCTCAACACCCGCTCATGTGGTCACACTTTCAGCAGTTCTTGAGGTTGCAACGATTAAACATATTGTGTTAAATGAATGATTGAAAAATATTTTTTAACCATATTCAACATAGCAAAATAAAGATGTTTCTTGCCACTAGATGAGGCACCAGGCCACTAGCTACATCCGACCAAAACCAGCTACAGCTCCGACCTCTCCAGGCCACGACCTCCACCTCCACTCAACAAGTACTAAATGAGTCAAACAGGTGTTACTTGGTCCAGTGAAAGCGGCCACTAAACACACATGGGAAAACATTATATAATACTAAACAAAGAGTGGACAAAAAACAGTCCCGCCACAACCACCAGGACCGTGACGCGCTCCACGGCAACGACAGCTACACGCTACCTAGCAACGCCAACCGTTAGCCCAGGTTAGCTAATGCTAACGCGACTGGCGCCGGTCAGCTAAAGTTTTTCCATGTTTCTTTTGTAATTCGCATAGTATGGTAATACCAGTCACTGCCCAAACGCTAATGAAAACAGACATGTAACATTGTGTGTTATCAGGTTACTTACTCGACTAGCCGCTGGCAATGAGCACCGGTAAAAACCTCTACACTTTGATGTGTGGACGGTCCACGGTTGACGACGGTAAAACTGGTTGTCCTCGAGGCTAGTCCGCTCCTACCCTGTTCTCATCTCTGTGTACGTGGGGTGGTGGGGGGCGACGTTTTTCCAACTATAACATTTCTGCTGTGGACCAAAACTGGTTAAGACCGCTGTCACCTGTACACGGTTTACTGTACCGCGCGCCATGTTCCGTGTGGGCGTGGCCATAAACCCGGAAGCGACTCACATGCACTAACATGCACGCGCTACCAGGCTGGCTACCACTTTGACCCTACTTTGCAAAGAGTTAGCCTATGTACTAAACAATTGGTCGTATTTTTCGAGCAAAAACCGTCAGAACTTGAAAAAAAAGAGCCCCTTGAGTTTTTTTTTAAATATCTGGGTAGTTAGTCAGGTGTTTTAACTCTGGGGCTCAAGTGTAGCCTACTGGTCAAACATGAGAGACATGAAGTAGAGCTAACATGAGGACTGCCACAAGGAGATTTATTGTACACTTTATTTTACCACCTTAACATAATGATGAGCATGTGTCTAGCATCATGATAACAAAGAATATTATTATAAAGACTAAAGATATTTGTGTTTTTGTTTTGTTTTTTCATCCTTAGTTCTTACTGCAGATACACCTATCACAGTTTCAGTTCAGTTAGGCTATACAAATCCAGCCTAGTAAACTGCATTGTTTTGTTTTTGGTGTGTGTGTTTGTGTGTGGGAGAGAGAGAGAGAGAGTGAGAAAGAAAGAGAGAGAGAGAATTGTAGAAAGTTTCAGTAGTCCAACAAGCCAAAACAGTAAAAAGTGATGAAATGAGAAGTACAAGATGACAACCCATTTATTTAGTAATACATTCTGCAAACTAGAAATTTTATTCAAACTTCAAAGGCTAAAAAATGAAAGAAAGGAAGGAAGAAGGGGGAAAATTTTTAAGGAGCAAGGAGAGAAATGCATCAATTCACAAGCAAGGAATGCAATTTGTTCAATCAACAACACAAATAGTACAATTTAGTTCAGGGAACAAAGCTTTTTTAAACATTTTCCTTTTTTGCCATTCATTTGGAGCTAGAACATAATACAAAATATACAGTTATTGAACTTTGTAAAATCACTCACAGAGGCCTCTGAGAAGCATTTGAATAAACATTGACAATACTTATCTACAGCACTCTAAAGCTATTCTTGAATGTAATCATAAATATAGCAGACATGAATGTATGTATGCACATTTTGAATGCTTACGAGGTTACCATGTTAAAACACTTGCATTTGTTAAAAGTATGACATCATCTGCAGTGGAAAGTTTAATAAGCTTTCAAGACCGAAATCCAATAAGGTAAAAGATAAAAAGAAAGAAAAAAAAAGCATACAAACCAGCAATGGTTGAAAAGTTGTACCTTGTGACAACCAGGACAAAGTCACTTTGTTGATAGCTTAAGTACCCTAACATGGAGACAGTTTTAATCTTTTACGAGAGTAACGTCAGCAGCATTACTCCTCATAGTGTTTTGTTGAACAAGTACTTTAGGGGGCAACATGAGATTGGGTAAGGCAAATTGGTGAGCTTATTTATGAGCTGAAAAAGGTCAGCAAAGTGAGGCTCAGGTCACCCTGCAAGGGGATGAATAAACCGCCACTGCGAAGGGTCACACAGTAAACGCCACCACTGAGGTACATCAATATGTACAAGAGGGCGCAAGCGTTCAAAATCTCTTCAACTTCTGCCAGGTAGTTGTCCGTACAAGAATATACAGGATGCATTCCAGGCAACCAAAGGTAACTCTGTAAATAGCTTTATATTCTTTTTTTTTTCTACAATAACAATTTTCTGGAAAAAAAAAAAAAAGCTGATTATAGAGATGATCAGTGCATGTGACTTGTCGTTTAGTCACACCTATTTTCTCACACATCTTACATTTCTAAAACCCTGAACTCTCAACAATTCTAGATTTGAGCTAAAAGTGAGCATCACACAAGTGGACAAAGTTGGTGAGATTAGACAGGTGAGCGTCTGAGTGCACTATTTGTGAGGGGTGGATCAGCTTACACGACAAGGCCAATAGTGTTCCTATAGCAACTAAAATAAGTTCTCATTTACGGTAGTCACTTAAATCATCACTTGTCTTTTTTTATCACCAGCACTATTCAGTCCAATACTGTACATGAGCCGAGGCTTACTCCACTCAAATAGTTCAGTGTTAAAATCATAAGTCGTAGGGGAGAGCTGTGTAAACGGCTCTGATTAAAGTTTGGATCTACATGACATGACACAAAAACACTTCCTATAAATGTTATGAGGTATTTCAGTTCATGAAAAATGAACACAAGGAGAATAGGTGCTTTTTTTTCTTTTCTTTTTTTTTTTAGGGGTGGGTCATTTTTTGTTGGGGACTGGGAAGCAACAGGGAACATTGGATTTTTCTTCCACATAAATAATATCAACACCCAGAGGTGACAAATCACAGCCAAGTCACTGTCAATATTTGCTATCATTCCCGCTACAGTCATTTTTTATTAAAAAAAAATAATTAAATGTTAAATTCTACATTTTTGATTCTGTGGGATAAAATCTAACACTGGGAAATAAACTAACCAGCATCATTTAAGGGCCACATAATAAATTGTACAATTTCTAGGACAAAATACAGGACAGTCCAGGGGATCACGCATATCAATGGCCTCAAAATGCAAGGAAATATGTTTGTTCTTTATTAAGCTTGAAAAAAAAAAGGCATGAAATGTTGCTTAAAAGTCATCAACATCTACCAGAGTCGGAACAAGCAGCTGGGTGCTGAAAACTGTTTGATAAGAGAGACATTTAGTGCACTCGCTTAACAAATACAGGTAGTGCAGCACAACATAAGAGCTTACAGATCAAAAACCGATTACCTAAATTAAAGAGAGAGAAAAAAACAAACGCATTTTCATACTCACTGGATTAGATTTCTGTTTTACATGATGTGAGTACAGTAGTAAGGGTAAGTAAATCAGAAAGATGTGACTTTAAAGACTTTTTACTGTTCAGTCTTCTTTTTTTTTGTTATTTTTGATTTTTTGTGGGGAAAAATAATCAGTGAAACCATATTTTCATGCAAACACAAATTAATCAATTTCCCTCATTTGACATGTTTACAGTTGGGTTAGCTACAACATTTAAATCTACTCTTTACTACTGCTATTCATGTTTGTTGGAGGTTTAAAGGTACCCTATGGAGTTTCCACTGTGAAAACACAGGTTTACATTCAACATTGCTTACAACATTGTCTTTAAGGCCATCAAACATTTCAATACCCCACATAATACGTCAAAGGCTTTTTGTTTTGTTGTTTTGAAGCCTGCACTTTTTGCATCATCTTACAGTTTCATTGTCTGTAACTGGTTCAGTGGCAACTCTGTGCCAAGTTACCATGACACCACCTGTTGATGCACACATCACTGCCTCCTGCAGCCAGCACAAGTGCGTTTCTTGTCACCCCATGTGCTTCTCCTGTGCGTTTGTCCTTGTGCACATGCTAGTAGTGCAGAAATCTGCTAATCAAAACATTTCTCTACAGCACCACAAGTGGTCAATGCTCCACAGAGTACCTTTAAAAACTATCAGGAACAAAACTGAAATCAAAATAAAGTTGCTCTCTAACATCTTAATACTTTTAACATCTTTTGCAGGGTTACAACTGGGCTCTCCTTTATATTATTACTTCTTGTAATATAGACTTCTCAATTACAAATTCTGAGTGGTCTTTGGCCTTTTTGCCACAAAAGCATACAAGGAAGCAGCTAATTTAGGATTACAGTCAAAGTTAAACTTTGCACTTTGTTAAAGATTTAGGATTGTCATTTTGATAAATGTAGGGTTACAAATTTAGTACTAATACACATCATCACATAAATTAAACCATCAGTGTTGATCAGAGGGACATCAAAGTGATTAGAGGAAACTTTTGTTTGCAATGACACACAAAATTCAACTAAGCATCCCAAGAAAAACCAGAATCACATTTTGTCCATGGCAAAAGAAACTAACTCAAGCAATACGATTTATTCCTTGAAAGTTTAAGTCAAAAATATATACATACATAAATTTCCAACAATGCAATTTTAGACAAAAAAAAATGGCAGAAAATAAATCTGAAATAAAACCATTTCTCTTCAAGAAATATATCTAATGTGTGTGTTAGATACAGGTATAGTCAGTGACTATTCATCTTTTCAAGAGGGGAATCAATGGGGGGAAAATGAACCCACAGATCATACACTATAGCAGCAAACTGTATTGTGCTCTGGCTTGTGACGGTGTTAGAGAGGGTTTTAAGCAGAGCAAACCCGATGGGAATAAAAAGGTGCTATACAACCATAAGGACTCATTGCAGTTAGTGAATTTGTTCTTGGTTTGAAAGTCCAAATAAAGCGCGAGTGGGGGGAAAAAAGATAGCTTTGTAAGTTTTGGAGTCAAGAGTTTCTCCTGTCTTATAACTAGTAATGGGTGGTTTTCTAAAATAAAAATAAAAAAACAGTCAGTGCTTAAACTGTTCACATCAGCCAAATTATCAAATGTTAAAGGACAAAGCTAAAAATCTATCTGTACCACGTACAAAAGCTGAATATCATGGGGAGAAAAAAAAAACTTGGCATAGGCTGTCATAAAGCTGAAACAACTGATCATAAATCATATGGCACCCACAGTGGGCACTGGTAACAATGAACGTTTAGAAAGCAGTATTACAATATGACACACTAGATGTGTAAATTAGTCGAGACTTGACTAGCTGCAAACCATTGTACACCATGGGTAAATTGAACTACTTGTGTCATCTCAGATTACTGTGTAGTTCTGATATATAGCTTGAAGTTGTTCAAATAGCGTAACAGCATGTAAACTCTGTTATCCAAAGCTTTTTGGAATAAGTAGTAGTGAGAACCTGTGTTGGGTTGATATGGAACAATGGCTGAAAGAAAAGGCAGGCGATGGGTAAGCACTGGGCAATTCCCTTAAGCTCCAGCCTCGTCTGTTGTCTGAACCACCTCAGCAAATTTGAATTAGAGTCGCACATACAGATCTGCCTTTACACTAACATACGTGCGCACATACATACACACAAGCACCCACGCACGCTTGCAAGTATCTATCCGCACAGACAAACGTGTTAACAGGGGTATTTTTTTCATCAGACGCCTCAAAGAAATGAAAACGTTTTTTTTTTCCGTTTTTTTTTGCTTCACACTTCCAAACTGAGAAACACGTTGCCATTATTATTTGAGCATGTACAGAAAACCACTTACAAAAATAAAATACAATAAAAAAAGCACAGGGAGAAAAATAATTAGGATTTAAATGGTTTTGATATAGAGAGCTTACTGTGCTGTCAACTATACAATTTACCCGTTTCTTAAAGGAGCATAGACTAACTGAAAAAAAGAAGAAGAAACGAACGAAAGAAAGAAAAGTAAAAGCGCAGAGACATTGTGCCTGGAGGACAAGCAGTAATATCCACTGAACAGACATTTGTTAGAATTCCAGAAGAGCAGGAAAAGGCAGATAGTGCATAAAAGGTTCTCTTTTTCATTTCTTTCATTTTTTAACTTAAAATCAAGCTGCATTAAATACAGGCTGTTTGTACAGGACAATTGCACTTCACAAAAACAGAAATATACAAACACACACAAGGAAATGTGAATCAAATTAATTACAGCAAAAAATTGTACTACTTAAGCTGATTATTTAACAAAAAAATAAAGAAAACCTTGCGGACTCACTTGTTATGGATTACTTTAGAGGAGAGTATTTAGGTGGGTGAACATAAATGGGAGACAAGACGGTGAGGATCCTGAACTCCAGAGTGGACTGGTGCTGCACTATTCCAGGTTTGTGTGCATGCAACTCCTCTTCCTCCTCCTCCTCCTCCTCCTCCTCCTCCCATGAAATTCCCTTCTTAGAAACCAAAAGCTCAGAGTGACGGCGAGACAGACTGCTGAGCTGAGCTGCTGTGGGTCTTGAGAGGATGGTGGTTTGTAAACTCTATGCTGTGTTAGTGGTAGGAGGTTGTGTTACCACATGTCGTCTGTGGATGCAGAGTCCTTAATAAGAGAGGAGAGGAAGGAAAAACCCTTCAGACTCTGACTCTACATCCATGAGATCTTTATCAAGAGCTGGACAGGTATAAGCATGTACGACACAAACGGATAGATAATAATAATAATAATAATAATAATAATAATAATAATAATAATAATAATAATAATAATAATAATGATAATAGTCATCCAGGAGTTTATGGCGATACTTATTTCAACACCATTAACACCCCAACATCTGTGATGCTGGAGATAACAGTATATTTTTCCAAATGTACTGTTATTTCATAATGCAGCATTGATTAAGTGATCAAGTATACAACACAGCTACATAGTATATCACCATCTTATTGTGTATCATGGTTAACTTAATCTATCTTAATCCATCTATGTCTGAATGGTAGAAATTATTTACATGTCACATTACGCTGAAATGTGACAGACTGGGCTGATGACATGATGAACAAATAAAAACGCCCATGGCACATGCCGCACATAAGAACTGGACTCAGGCTATTTGAATATATACCAAATGAATGATGACACGCACAGCATGAAGAATGTGTTTAGTTTTTTAGGAGGTGTCTATGTAATTTGCCATAGGTACTACGACAAATATAAACTTTGCGTTGTAACATCAAATGTATAAATATACCATTTTAAAACCTACATATTAAAAGCTCAAGCATGTCCTTGTTATAGCTGCTATTATTTTAACTCTAACAATCCTGTTAGCCAGTCCTGAGGAGATGTTTCAGGAATGGAGTAGTATAAACTAAAATAAACCTCATCAAATGCTTTTATTGTGCAAATATGCTCTCTTTGCAACGGTCAGGCCTGACAGCGCGAGTGGGTGCATCGCATATGAGAGTGAAAAGTTGCAGCAAATATGAGAAATTATTTGGACGCTCTGGTGCAACTGACTCATATTTCAGAAAGCCAGATTAGTGAGACAGAGAAGTTTCAGGAGGTCTCCAAGTTGAACTGTCATTTTTATCATATAAACCCACCATCGCAAACCAGTCTTTGGGATGTGTTAAGATCAACGTTATTTTATATATACCAGGCGCACTGGTGTACTATGACATATCAGTGTCAGTGTCAGATCAGCCTTGGGATCCACAGATTCCTAATACGCAGTTGTGTCCAAAAGTCTGAGACCAATTTTGTTAAGACCTATGAATAATCATGGGTGACAAAAATGTTGGTTTGCCAAATCTAAGAAATACTGGAACGAAAAAAACAAACAACAAAAAAAAAGATAAAATTGCACCTCCCTACACTGTGCCAGACAAAAACACCTCACCGTTTACCTGCATTCAGGTCACTATTTTTTTTTTTTCACTATTACTATTTATCATTTAAAATATAGGCCTATACTTTGATTTTACATTCAAACAACCTGTATAACAACGTACTAAAGTACTGTAAGTCCCAACTTCAAGAGATGTTTAGATTTTTTTGGTCAAAGTAAAATACTTCATGTTGTTTGTGTGTCGTCGTTATTATTGTACAAAAATGCTTTTGGAGCAAACAAAATTGAAAAATGTGATGCAGATTTCGCATAGATTTGGTTTGAAAGCAAGATAATAAGAGACATGTCATACTAGGTCCTCCCGATATTTAATGTCACTATTATGATTGCTGCCAATAAATAAATGCCCACATGGTCGATTCTTTAGGTAGTAGCTTCTGTTTTGCGTTTACACTTGTTGTGGATCACTGATTAAAAAATAACCCTTCTGAATTCCAGTAAATACTCCTGGCAGCTGTAAAATTTCGGTGTAGGCATAATTATTACCCTCAGAGGTAATTAAATATACCTACCATAGAGTCTCCAAGGTTAGTCACAGATGAGTATCAGAAATTGTATTCACCTGGACTGACCCATTGCTGCATGGCACTGTATGCGGTCTGTATGCAGCTGTGTTTGTGATTACACCTGACATCCTTTTCTTGTGGAGACTTAGTTACATGTTGTGCTTTTCCACAACAGTGACCAGAATGACACTCTGTTAACATGTTTTACTATATAATGTTACACTCTGAGATGACTGCCTTTGTCATGGCCTTTTCTGTATTGCATGGTGCTACAATACAAATTCATAAAGGGCAATTAGGATTTCTTTGCCACGATAAGGGTTCACATCTAAGGAATATTTTGTATACTCTGCCAAAAATTACCTACTCAAGTGAAGGTCTCGTTCCAGGAACTGAGAGACAGACCGGGCTGGATGGAAACATCCAGGGGAGAAAATGTCAGATAATCTCCTCAGTGTTGTAATTTTACCAAGCACTGTGACTAACTGAGTAACCAGGCTAGAAGGACAGGTTGGACCACAACACCAAGGGCGAATCAGACAGAGCAACAGATGAGAGCTATGATCAAATATGTCACCAGGGGAATTAAAAAAAAACACACACAAAGCTTGATGACAGGAAATCAGTTGTTTGAAAAGAAGGCAAATAAAGACTGAGAGTTCAGTTCAAAAAGAGTCTGCGGTGTGATGATAAAACCACAGAACTCTTCAGTCAACACTACTTGACCTGACGCTACCACTAATGTTGAATTTGGCCATTTACAGACTAATTCTAGATATACTATGGCTGACGCAAAAAATCGAAGCTTTGTTCGTTGCCATGGTAATCGATCATGAAGTCCGTAATCGATTGTTTTTTTTCCTTTACGTTACGGTCGCGCACCCCCTGGCCATCGAAGCCTCGATTAAAATCGATTTTTTTTATGTCTGCGAAGTTTCGATTATCAAAATATGATAATCCGGTCAGCCGTAAAATATACATACAACCTAATATTGGTGATTTAAAGAAAATCATGGACACTATAGGTGTAACAGTGCAGACACCTCACTAACATATGATGCACTGCATTTTGAATAATAAAAAATCTATATTTATTTTAAATTATCTTTGCAGTAGTACTCTTTGTATCTATTTTGATGGTTTGGTGCCTGAGCCAGACTTCAAATTTAAATTTCATTAGAAATTATTGTAATATTTTTCAGAGAGATGACACAGATGTGTCCAAGGAGACCTGAAGGTTGAAATGCTGCCGAAGGTGGATCAAATTACTACTCAGTTAAAAGGCAGAGTACAGTCACAAATGCTGTATACAGTTTTTCGAGAGCTGCTTTCAATTAATTTGCAAACATTTCAAAGAACCTAATTTCACATTCTACCATGAAAAGCTTTGTGTTGACTGGTGGCAAACAAAACCTCAATTTAGCCCATTTTGTATATAAGCTGCACCACATAATACAGACAAGTCAAGGGTCTGATGACGTTCTAAAGCTATCCTAATTTCAAAACTAATTCAGTTTGTGAAAGTAATTCAAAAAGTCCATCATACAAACATGAAACACTGGAACAAAATGCCAATTTTTCATGGTCAAGGACAAGATGAGATGCACGATTATATAGCTGAGCCAGTGAACTCATCTGATGAAATTTTTTAAGCACGATATCTGACTTGACAAGGGCGCCGTCTTTGTGGTCTGTTTGTATACAAAGGACTAATGAGCAATTCTCCTTTAAAATCAGTGTGTCAGAGAATGCAGTTTTTATTCCATCCACACAAACAGCCGATAGTTTCACTTATTAGCTCTTTCCTCTTTGATTTAATGAGCAGTAATTATTGAAATCAGCTCATGTGGTTTGAGACTGAGCCTTTTTTGGCACAGGACCTGCAATGCACTCATGGTCCTTTGTCAAAATTAAAGCAAGCTTTGTAACTCAAGAATCACTATCATTATTTAAGCGAAACAATTGGACCATTTTCTGCTGGTTTCACGCACACAGAAACATTTTTAAATTGTAGTATTACAGCAACCGGTCTTTAAATCACTTTTCTCAGTTTTGTTTTGTTTTGTTTTGAGATTCACATAAACCGGGCAGAAGGCATACAAATGCCCATGATGGGTCAGTATGCCATCGCATTTTGAATAAATCTCCCTTGGCAACAGGCCTTGGTCTTCGTCCCATCTTGTTGAATACTTCTAACATGCATGAAATTGGTTAAAACTTGCTTGTCACACATCAACAAGCATGCATACGCCACACAAAGCACACCTACTGGGAGTTAAAGACAAGCAGAGATACTTACTGTGTCATCACTTCGGTAGGGGTTGAGTTTGTTGTACACCGCTTCAATAACACTTCGTCTGAGGGAAAGAAATAGTATAGAAATATTTCATGTTAGTTTACCGAGGAATATTAGCCACGACTTGGTGAAATCATCTAGTATATCAGTTCTAACCACAACGTCAACTCACTTGCTTGCCAACTCTCCTCCAGGGGGGAGGTTAGGGATGCTCTCAGATGCTAACGTTCGCATAACATGGACCAAATCCGGGACACCTTCATCCCCTTGCTTTTTGATGATCTCTGTTGGAAAACACAATATTGATTTGCATTATTTTACAAGAATGTAAAAGAGTGCTTCTACAAAAGTTTGTTCATGTGCATCTATGACTGAATGTGTAGTAGAGGAATATTCTGATTTAAACGTACTTAATGCTTAATGTTTAATCTTACAGTAAGTATAATAAAGTGAGGCTGGGTTTCCTTATGATAGAAGTGATCCTTTATGATAAAAAAAACTGTGCTATATTTCAAATGTGATGTTTTTGTATCAGAACACGCAGCAGAGACAGTAAGTCATGTGTGTTCATAGTGGAAGAGGGATCCCTCTTCTATGTCTCGTCCTTAGGTTTCTTAATAGGGAGTGTCTTCTCATGTATCGAGGGTGTAAGAATAGAGGGTCTTGTATGCCGTGCAGTCTTTAAATCTCAGAATGTAAAGCAGAAAATATCAACAAGAGAAAGGATTTTATTTTACTTTATTGCACTAAGTACTTTTTCCAGGTTGTCAAGTCACAACTGAACAGTGTTAATTTTCAAGACTAAAAATGGCATTAGTGTGCACTGCAACACTCAACGTCACCCAAATGGTTTGCAGTAATGAATTACTTGCTTCTGAAGCCTCTGCAGTGTACGTACATCAGAAAACATTTAATATTCATCCAACAGAGGAGGATTTTAGATTGAATATTTGCAAAAATGAATTGTGCCGATGAAGTTGTCATTATTACTTCTAAATGTGTGGAGAGAGACTGAACATTGCAGCTGTTGGTGTGCGTCAGTGCACAACCACCTTCTCTCCAGCATGACTATAATATACATACCATAAAGACTTTATCATAATCAGTGTAAACTGTTGCTAAAACCTGTCTGAGATCTAAGGCATGATCTATTTGAAGTAGATGACTTTAAAGATTTCCATCAGCTTTGCCCAATGGATCAGGCAACAATACACTAAAGTATAAGAATTAGTTTAAAATACTAAGTAGGGTGTTTTGTGCTTCCTAACAACTGTAGATGTTGTGTAACCATAAGTCGCAGGCTTTTGGATCCCCTGACTGGGCACACAACTCTGACGTATAAACATTTCCCAACTCTTCTTTTAGAGTTGACATTGTTGAGGCAACCATAATAAAAGAAAAGAATAAGGGAAATGTAGGGTTCACATTAAAAAAGCAGAATAGCAAAAGTAAAAAGGAAAACACATTATTACGTCCAAGCCCTAGTTTTAACAGTGGTCTGTGAAAACAAAACATCATTTTTCTCTCCTACCTTCTACTCTGGCCTCCAGGTATTTATCCAGCTCAGCCTCCCGTTTAACTGCTTCTGGTGATACCTTTGGGGCCCCAGGAAAGCAGATTAACACAACACTCATATTGTCCCGGCTTCCCTGTGGAAAATTAAGAACAAACATTGAGTTCATTTAAATTCAATAACCATGACACCAAAACAGAGTGTAAAACAAAATGTTACTGGTTTTGCAGACATGACATACCTTGTACAAGCAGGTGTCAACAATTTCATTGCTGACTCTTTCAAGATCATCTGTCACCTCTAGCCTTGACCTGACAAAGTCACACAGTTCCTCATTGGCCATGACATCCCAGATGCCATCACAAGCTAGTATAATGAATTCATCTTCCCCTTCGTTTCTCTCGATTGCATAAACTTCTGGCTCGGGAGAAACAAGCTGCTCTGTAGGGCCTTTTCCGTGCACACACTTGTAGTCGAAGTCTCCCAGAGCCCGGGAGACAGCTAGGGACCCGTTAACTCTCTGGATCATGACTGAGCCACCGGCATTCTGGATCCTTTCCTTCTCCAGGGGGTTGCTGGGTTTGTGATCCTGTGTGAAGAAGTGCACAGCTCCACCCCGGCTGAGGAGCCCCCTTGAGTCGCCACAGTTGATAAAATAGATATGGCTTGGAGCAATCATCACCCCCACTGCGGTAGAGCCACTGCGGTCCACGCCGTGCTTCTTCTCGGAGATGGTTCGCATGTGTTCGTCGATCTGCAGAAACCCTGTGCGGATCCCAGTCTTCACACAATCGACAGAGGGGTCGTCCTGCAGAGCACTCTGGAAGTCTGCGTTGCTGGTGATGTGCTCCAGCAGGTGCTCACAGCAGTACTTGGCCACCTGAGAGCCGGCATGCCCATCATAAACAGCAAAGAATGACCAGAGGTCGAGGCTATGAGGCAGACCAATTACTGCTGTGTGTGCATCTTCCATCTCTACCCGCCAACCCTGCATGCTGCTGAGGCCATACCTCAGGCTGTTACCCTCACCGTGGGAATTATATTTTTCCATCTTTGGTTTGTCCAGAAATGCACCCATTGCGTCCCTCTTAAAACCTGTAACACAAATTTGAAAGAGAGACAAAAAAACCCAGTTTTAAATAAATAACAAATCCAAAGTGTTTAACACAATCAAAAATTGAAAATTTTGAGGCATTATTCGGTGTCTAATGGTGTTACTGTGTAAATGATAACCTAAACCTTTTTTTTTATGCCTGCTTCTACACAGAGAGGCAGGATTTTGTTTATTAACTGGGTTAAATCAGAACATCCTCAATCCATTTGTGGCAAATGATTAGCATCTTGGAGCTGAGTTCAGGCCCCATGCTCTGGTCTAAAAATAGTAGACCTGTGCACACATTTTTTACTAGGCTACATATTAGGAACACTGCTAGTGTGGGATCAAATTGAAACGCCCTTAAACCACTGGCTGATCAAGTTTGGCGTGAATCGCTCATGACACCCTTAAAGTTATTTAGTCGTGTTTTGAACAGGGCGATGACCAGCTGCATCTCCCTGACCTTCGCAGTGCACAACACTTCAACCATGTTAGCTGGTGAGGTGATATTAGTTTGAGCTGCTGTCGTTACATGCATGCACAGCTAACGCTAGCTAACCGACTGACCAGTTACTCGATAAACACAACACTATTTCGTGTGGTCTGACAAATCCAACATGAAGTCAACGTTGTGATGAGGCGATTTACACCATGAACCTGCTCAGTGAGAGCAGCTTTAGCTCTTGGATTGACGTGAAATAAGTGGGCTCTAACAGCAGAAGCCTAAACCACAACCCAAATAAACAAACAGCCTTGCCTAGTTGCGGGCCCTGACCCTTGTCCCTCACAGCTAACTTTGACAGGCCTCCTTCTGCCATGATCTGCTAACGTAACGCTGAGCCAAGGAGAAACCCTCGGCCTTGCTAACGTACCGTGGCTACATGCTAATTTAGCCGAGGCAGCTAAGTAGACACCGTTTCCTCCCTCACAGCTGCGGACTCAAGAGTAAACATTTCATTACTTACCAAATTTTCAAAATACCGGTTGACAGCAACGGAAGCTGCGACACTGACCAGGACTGACTGGCCGTAGTTCACAACCGACGAAACTACGAGGAGGAGGGGAGGGGGGAGTGCGGCGGTTCAGCTAGGCTAGCTAGCCAGTTAGCTCCCAGCGAGCAATCGTCACTCAAAGCTCAGTTCATATAAATAAACTGTGTACGTGCGGAGGTCCCTCTTGGCGAACGCCCGTGTTGCATCACATTATCTCAGCGATCTTAAAGGATTTTTGCTAGGAGATTTCTTAGTAAATCTGTTGGGCCGGAGCTTTTGAGTGGCCAAGCCAGGGGGGGAAGCTGAAACGTCTGTCCCAGCCTCTCTCCACTTGACAGCTTGACAGCCTGCTAGCTACAGTTAGCTCCGGAGCAGCACAGAGCCGCTGGGACAGGACCCGGATGTTGCAGGTTGCGTACTCGAAAACATGACATCATCCCTGAAGAGTTGTGAGTTGTGGCTGCTCTGGCAACTACACAGAGCAGAGGGCACGCACAACAATATATGGGCTATCTATGTATGCAGCCAGGTGTATCTCAATAGAACATCATGGAAAGGTTTACATATATCAGTAATTAAATTCAAGAAGTGAAACTAATAGCTACATTACATCGATCCATTACACACTGAATGAAACATTTCATGTGTTCATTTATTTAATTTATTTTAATTGAAGACCTACAATATAGTATCTCAAAAAAGACCAATTCTAAAAAAACATTTTTATTATGGAAATGGACTTGTCCATGATATTCTAATTTATTGAGATGTACCATCCCATTCCAATGTCTGTATTTGGATTGATGTCGCCTTGATTTACGTAAAAAGAAAAGAAAGAAAGTATGCTGCTGCCCCTAGACTGATGTACTTACTGTGTTTTTCTGTCATTTGCGTAATGAATGCCCCTGTTTTAATTGGCAGAGTTTGCACATGTGATAGATTCAAGTTATTCAAATGCAGCATCATCTGATTGTAGATTTTGCATTCCCACTGGCAGAACAGTTTTCCTTTGTCATTTATTTGTTTGCTCTTAGTCCTATTACGCAAGACTGTGGTAGGTCCTTTTAGAAATTCTGAGGTGAGTCCAGGCCACTCTCGGACTCTAAGGCATGTTTATTTATTATTTGATCTTCAGTTACGGTACATAATCATATGCTAGCTGTATAAATATCAATATTATCAGCCTGTCGTAGTTCTTGAGTATAGTGAACATTTCAACATGATGTGTCAAGCCTGTGAACAAACAACCACATGCAGGTTTTAATTCCAGAGTATGAGTTTGGTTACTCTTTCCCACAAAAGGACAAACATTACAAAAACAAGGGACACAACCAACAGGACAGTCGTTCGGTGGAATGCTAACAAGCGTTGTTATCATAATGACCATGTTAGTCTGTGGTGTTCAGAATGAGGAAAAGGTCGACCTCTACTCATTGCTTTTTTTTCTGTGTTTGAATATTCCTTTTGTAATGATGACGTTCAGGGTTCTGCTGTACAATAATCTGTCTTTTGTAATAGAGACATTTGCTTGACCTGTGCTTTATTATAATATTGGGGCCCTGGACTTTTTATTTTCATTATTCTCAAACACAATGCTTTGAATACTGCACATTTTACTGTAATGTGGTGAGGGGTCAGTTTGTTTGCTTTTTCATTTTTTCTCTGAAAGAGAATTTAGTTTTGAAACAATGATGACTTTTAGAGAACCTGCAAGTTCCTGTGTAAATTCAGTGGTTGAAGTTCATTATTGCAAAAGGCTTGAACACTAACCACAAAGGATAGTTTCAGCAACTTCAAGATAGCGAGAAAAAGGAACACTATTTCCTCAGAAAAAAATGATAGATAGATAGATAGATAGATAGATAGATAGATAGATAGATAGATAGATAGATAGATAGATAGATAGATAGATAGATAGATAGATAGATAGATAGATAGATAGATAGATTTGTATTCACATTAAGTTAATCATGATAAAGTTAAAATGTTGGTTTTCAACTACTGCATTAATGTTAATTTCCATATCACCTCGACCTTGGTGTTTTTTTGTGAGTTTAATGTGCCAAGCTGACAAGCGTCGAGCTTTAATTCTGAAAGTACAAGAGCGGAAGTTACGTCATATCCGTCGGTTGTAGTTTTTTTTCTTTGTAGCAGCTTGTTTACAGCAGCTACTTAAGTCATAAGGTCGGCGGTGTGCAGCTCATTCATTCATTCAGAAGCGATGGACTGTTGCCTTGTATCCGCGTTGTGGTGTTTTATACCACTTTATTTACTCGTTCACTTCTTGTGTTTCATTTTCGGGGATTCAGACTTCACCCTGTTGTGGGCAAGTGTGACAGGAAACAGGCCAGGTGAGTTCACTAAAAGTGTGTTTGTGTCCATTACCTTGTCCCGTTACTTAGGCTACTCTTATACGAAGGAACACGGCAACTTTCAGTGACACCTGTTTTTTCCATTATGAAGCGTTAATAACATTAAACAACAATTAAACCATGTTTAACTATTTCACCAAGGACTCGTGAATGCACATTAGCCTCTCAAACGTCACATCTCAAATAAAAATCAAACATTAGCCTTTATGTCACCACTGCCTTATTAAAGATTCACAAAGGTTTTCATTTCAAGGCCGAGTGAGGTTAAGATAAGTTATTTTACTCAAGTAGCCTAGTTGACTATTTCAACCACATCTCAACGGTTGTGTAACAAGTACCTGCACGTACCTGCATGCACAAACAATTAGGCCTACCGGTATAAAAAAGAGCAATTGCGAAATAAATACAATTTTTTACCCCTGAAATTAAGGTGAAGAAAAAAACAAAGCAAATACTCAAAAGTGCCCTTGAGTCATAACCAGATAGAACAAATACATAAAACATACACTGAACAAACACCCCCACTACCAAATTTAAATAAATTTACCCAAAAAGTACAGTAAATATAGTGTTTTAGTAAATGTCAAACACTTGTTGAAGACATCCATTTTCCATTGTATTTAAGTGTTCCATTACGCAACAACTGAGTGACAGTACAACCTGTGTAATAGAAATGTACAACAAAAATGTATGTGTTTTTGTATTGAATGCTGACAGGTGTGGTTTGTGTTAACCAGAGAAGAAGCTCAAAGGACTGGTGGTGTGGGTCACAGGGGCGTCCAGTGGGATTGGAGAGGAGCTGGCCTACCAGTTGGCAAAGTGTGGATCACGTCTCATCCTGTCTGCTCGGCGCGAGGATGAGCTGACTCGAGTGAAACGTCACTGTTTAGGTGAGAGAATAAACACGTTAAGGTCAGCTCTTCAACAACACCACAGTCTAACACAGTCGTAACTCTGCTGTGACATTTAGCGATATTCCTTTTCCTGCAGTTGCCCTTTGCCCTTGAATCGACAATCAATTGTAAAGGCGTGTTCAGTGCTTGACCTGAGTTTGTTTATTCTCACTGAGACTTACTCATACTGCTGGCAGCTGAATTAATTTCACAATTTCTTCTTCAAGATTGCTCCGATCTCCAAGATGAAGATATTCTTGTTCTTCCACTTGATTTGCTTGAGCGGACATCACATGAGGGAAAAACCAAAGCTGCAATCCAACATTTTGGACATGTGAGGACAGAGGCATTGCTTTTTTTTTATAAGACAGTCCGTTTTTATCATTAGTTTCAATTAAAATAACATTTCTATTTCACTTTACTGTATTATTTCCTTTTCATTATACTATGTGCATATGTAACTATAACCAAGCCAAAGGATTCAGCCTATCCATAAAAGGAAGAAGAAATAATATTCAAAACATGTGGTTTTACTTTTGCATACCTTTTCAGATTGATGTCCTTGTTAACAATGGCGGTCGCAGCCAGCGCTCTCTGTGCGTGGAGACCAGTGTTGATGTTTACCAAGCCTTGATGGAGCTCAACTTCCTGGGTACGGTCTCCATCACCAAGCAGGTCTTACCTCACATGACGCAGCGAGGAAGTGGGAGCATTGTGACGGTGAGCAGCGTGGTTGGCATCGCTGGGGCGCCCCTGGCAACAGGATACTCTGCCAGCAAACATGCTCTGCAGGTGAGGGAGATACAGGCTACAACTGATCTGATTTACTTAATGGAGAGAGAGTGCATAGATAGTGTATTGTGTCGAGGCTTTACATCTGGATTACATCTGGATTTACTGTATGTTACCTGCAGTATATGTGCCCCTCTGCTCCACATTTATGCACTGCTCTACTCTTCTTTCAATTTCCCTCGTATTCAATTTATTATTTGTTGTCATCTACATCAAAGTCTTTTGTTGTAAAACAATAATTCCACCCATTTTTATGTCCTTCCATGGGAAGCATTTTGTGTGTGTCATTTGTCTGTTTTCCTAGGTGCTATACTATAATTATTCATTTTTTATTATCCTCAGGGATTCTTTAATTCCCTTCGAACTGAGCTGACTGACTATCCAAACATACTCATCAGCACAGTGTGTCCGGGGCCTGTGCAGTCACAGATCGTCCACAACGCCTTCACAGAGGAGCTGAACAAGGTGACGTTTTTTCATGTGTTAACACAAAAGCTTCTGTATGTCACCTGGATTTCATATTCAATACGTGGAATGACAGTATTTCAGTAGTTTGGTGTCTGTAACCTTTTCTTTTCTTCCATTACCTAAGCCCGTGGCCGCAGCTGGTAACCAGGGACACAAGATGCCGACAAGTCGCTGTGTGCGTTTAATGCTGGTGGGAATTGCCAACGGTGTCAAGGAAATGTGGATCGCGCAGCAGCCCTTCCTTCTGTTTTACTACGCCTGGCAGTACATGCCTACATTTGCCTGGTTCATCACAAACGTGCTGGGGAGGAAAAGGGTGCAGAACTTCAAAGCTGGTCTGGTAGGTATACGATAATGTCCAAACTGTAAAATGTACAAAATGAATATGGATATTATATTGTTTGAGTGGTTGAAAAAACACTTTCTATAATATTTTATCAACTAACATATTTTTAAAAAAACATTTCTTGCAAGTTGGATGTTTTGTTTTGTTTGTTGGGAGTCATATGAGTCACTAAACTCATCTAGCTTTTATAATCGTGCAAATAAACATAAACAAACATAAACATCTACTTAAAGGTATCACCAACACAGGTCATGTAGGAGATACGGCTCGATGCTAACACAGTCATAGGAAGAAATTAATTCAGCCAACACATAATAGGGACCTTCAGTTGGGGATGTACCATGGATTTGGAGGACCTTAAAAATCATTTGCCCATACTGCAGCTAAATCACAGTGATGAATGTACACCTGGTCAGAGCCAGGTGAAAGGGCGGTTTACTCCGAGCTCAGCATAGAGGGACATGTTTGTGTCGTCTATATGCTCAGTGTTGCTGCTGCACTCTGATGTTGACCTTGCTCCATTTGAACTGGGATTCTCACTGTGAATGGACCCAAAGTACTTGAATAAAGCCGAACGTGCCAGACACAAAGCAGAGCTGTCTCTTAACAGCTGGGGGGCCTCAGCTGTTGCTGACCTTGCTTGAGTCTAACAAGAAGACGGTGGCCAGGGTATGACAGTGAGCATGACTACTTCCCGGCGGTGCTGACTGACTGACTGACTAGTGTGTCTGGTGGCCTCTGCTGGACAGTGATGGCTGAGGGCCATGCAGAAAGGTCATGTTCCAACTGGCCAGACATCAGAGCGTCACATGCTTGTGCTTCAGTCGGGTCTGTGATGTATTCTTTTGAGAAGAGTCCACGCAAGTTAATATTAAACAGTATAATGTTCAACAGTATTCCTAACTAGTGACGCCAATGCAGTAAACTGCAGTAATCTCATCATCATACCTGCAAAAAACACACAATTACCCCAGATTTACAGATGACACCCAGGTACAGCAGGTTCAGTATCAGTGCTAACAGTTGACCTTTTCTTTTGCAGGATGCAGACTCTGCGTATTTCACCAAGCCAAAGACCTCCTGAAAGTCTCATTCAGAGAAGATACTGGTTCATTGCATTCCTAAGGTCCAACCTGAATTTTGGAAAAATAAGTTTTCCTGCAAAATCTTTACCTTCATTTAGAAGGGAAATAAATTAAAGCACACAGCTGCTTTGAAAGCTTGGAGCACAGTTCCCAATGCATGGCCACATGTCTGACAAACATGGATGTGTTTATTTTGCTCTTCTTTAATCTCTAATCTCAAAATGTAATGTGTGTATTTGTAACAAGCATTTTAAGATTATGTGAATTTCTGGTACAAGACCTTTATGAATTTCTTTCATAAGGGCAAATAACTACATGTAAGACTTGCACTAACTTTTTGAATGGCTAATAAAACTTTACGTTTGGATCAGTCTTCTGTCCTGGTGAGTTTGTTCAGTGAAACATAACAGAATTGCTTCTGCCAAACTATTTTATTATAAGTATATACAGTTACACATATAAAAATCAACAATATGTACAAGAGACTATGGACATTATCGTTTCACTCTTTGTTCTAAATTGTAAACAAGTGAATTGTAAACAAAACAATAGCACTAACACCTTACACATACAGCAAGACTTACCCAAGGCACATCCTTGATATCTTCAACAAAACATTAAAAGTCTTGTCCCTTTTTTTATGGACGTGGAGGAGAAATAACCTGAAAATTGTGAAATCTAAAAAGTACAATAAAATCAGAGGTATTCGGCAGGTGACAGCAAAAGGTGAGGTGGGCAAATGTTTGTTTTTTCTTTCTAAGCACAATCGTTAATGTGATGCCACTGCTTCTTCCTCTGTGGTGCAGGAAACAAAGCACCAAGACACGAGTTCAATTAATGTTGAAAAACAACGTGGGGTTTCCATTCAGACATCACTCCTCTGAATTCATGAGTTAACAGCTTCGAAGGTAAAACTCCAACTGACCGGAGATTTATTTTTATTTTTGCTTTAGTCTCCACATAATTTTCCTAATAACCATTTGCTTTGGAAGAGGACTGTATGCTGTAGGAGTACCGACTGAATAGCAACCTCTTGAGAGCTTCTCCTTGTGTTCAGAGGCAGGGGAAGTGAAGGGGGGCTGAGGAGTAAATGGGGTATCCTAGAGGGGGATCGGCTGCCTGGACAGTTAAGTTTCTCAGCATGAAGGGATGAGCCTGGATGCTGTAGCGCTCCTCGTCGTCGTTGGTAGCGTAAAGGAGCTCCCAGGAGAGGTTCGCCCACTGGCCTCGGACGCCCTCTCCATTTAGACGGCCCACCTGCACCAGCTGCTCCTGCAGGGACAGAACTCGCCCCGTGTAAGTTCCCTGTGGACAAGAGCAGTCGGTCATACGGATGTAAGAACATATATTTCACTGAGATTGGCTATGTTATAACTCAAATCTCAATTTCCCTGCCGTTGACTGGATGAGAATAATCGGTAGGCAAGATGCAGAAGCAGATGTTCATTTTTACATTATGTAGCATGGACAGGATGTGAACAAGGACTGGTGTGTGTGATTACCATAGCGAGGTCGTGTCCTAGAGAGAACAGGAAAGGTTTCTCCTGAAGGACGCTGTCATGCCAGCCCTTTTCTGTCACCAGTCCTATGTACCAGTCACTTTCATATTCCTCCAAGGTGCTGAACAACTCCTCAGGGGACTCCATGGGCCCCAGGCTGGCTTGATCAAACAACAGCTTGAAACTGAACCTGAAAATAAACCAAACCATAGAGGCTTTAATTCAATTAAATATATTTTTCTGGCATAAATGAGCTCTGGTGATCAGAACAACTAAAACCTGGAAACTGATAAATTTTACCTGAAAGCACGGAGAGCAAGCTGGTAAAGTTCTTTACTGGAGGAGAGCCAGTCGAGTCCTTCCGTCCACGGTACGTCTCCGCAGTAGAGCCTGTAGACGTAACTGGGGCTGGTGAAGGCGGACTCTGCTCCCAGTGAGATGAGACATGAAAGTGCGACCTGAGCGTGCAGTTCTTTCAAAGCTTCGTCCTCCTTCAGGGCTTTGGTCATGTCCTCTGAGGTCTCGCCCTGCACAGTGGGCCCAAAGCGCCCCAAGGTGAACCGAAACCAGTCCTCAGGAAACAAAGGCCTGAGCTGCAGCAGGCGGGACGAGAGCAACGGTGACGTCCTCCACCCTGTTGGCAGGTTGAAAACCTCTGACTGAGGGCAGCTGAAGTTCAAATGAGGGACAGAGCCAGGACTCTCCCTGAAGACCTCTGGGGTTCGACCTTTATCTACTGCTGGCATCCCCATCCCGATGCCCAGCCCCAGAGGCTGCAGAGGCTGCAGAGCAGAGAGGGCCATGTTTTCAAAAAGACTGTCCATCTCCACAGAGCCTGGTAAAGAAGCCCCCGTTTGCATCGCCATGTGTCCAGGCTGGACCTCTGCCGTCACTAACGCCACTGTCCTCCTGGCCGGCTGAGGTCCAAATAAGTCGTCCTCGTCGGACCAATCGCCAAAGGAGGTCATGCTAGAGCTGTCCTGTCTAAACCTGAGAGAAGACACGTTGGACTCCACCACGACGGCCTCAGGCGGCTGAGTGCAGGTCGTCTGGGCCAACTGGGAAGACTGGGACTTCCTGCCTCCGACCCCCGGCCCCTCGTCGCTACTCCACAGAAACCCTTTGTGCTTCTGAACACAGTATCGCAGGAGCAACCAGACGAGCGCTTTGAGAAAGTCATCCTGAAGTTTCCTCAGGTTGTCGTGAGAGTCTATGATGCCAGAGAGCACATTTCGGGCATCGGAGTAGACGCGAACCGCGAGGGCAGCACAGGGGGTGAGGGCGTTGCCCCAATGCAGGTTGAAGCCCTGGGTGAAGCCGAGCCGCTCGGGGCGCTCGAAAGCGGCCTCGAACACCTCGTCCACCCTCCGTGCCTCCACTGTGTGGCAAGACGTCTCCTGCAGTTCCAGACCCTGTAACAAAACCACACACCATTATCTAATCTTGTTGTACATCTTGATGCAGCGCTCCTTAATAGCCGAACATATGCATTACCTTAATGTTGACTGTACAGTAGCCATATCCTCTCTCCAGGATCATTATCCAAACCATACGGTCCTGAAAGCGGCCCAGAAAATGAGAGCCTGGGGCTAAAGAACCTAGAAAGAAGGAGAAAGTATACCAAATAATCAGCCATCCGTGTGTCTAACATGTTGGAGATGTGATTTGTAAATTGAGGGCAATGAAGAAGAGAACACAAAATATATACATCATGCAACACATAGGGAGACTTGGCGCGCATCCCTTTCATATTGCATCAGCTGTGCGTCCCTCTGCTGACGATGTGGATAACATGGCTAGTGGATGAGCTGCAGGGAGACGTGTACCATCGCAGTAGTACAGGAAGGTCATGATACTATTTTAACTGGCTGACTGCACAGAGATCTAAATATTAAATCTCTTCTTGGCCTCAGCTTTCCATTAGTCTCTAAAAATTCACTCCTTTTTATACGAAGGCGGAAGACAGCTGCCAGACGTTTACTTCAACACAGATGAGCAGCAGTGGCAAGGTGATGGAGGCTTTTGTTTTAAGTTGACTAGTGCTTGCTCTGCTCAAGGATAATGTCATGTCCCATAACTGCATCTCAGAATAGACCCATCCGCTTCCTCGAGATGGGAATTGACACGCTGGGCAGACTTTCTTTCCTGCTCACTGCTCCCCAGCCCCCCAGTGTGTGTAAAGCAAAAGAACATTACAAACAGCCATCGTTAGGCTGCGAGTATCAACTTAACAAGTGCAAATTCTGAATTATACAACACAGCTATAGCATCCCATGTGCAGACGGATAAAAAAAAAGGGAAACTGAGTGATGACATTACCTCAACGGTATTATTCAGTTTTGAATCATCAGTCCATAAATAATGATTCTCTACTTGCACTGTGTTTTTCTCTTTGCCCCCTCCTGATCGAGCACGGAACAAAATCCTAGCAGCAGCTACGTTTGACCTAAGAGTATTACGCGGTTAATGGTGTGGAAACATTTGGATGTAATGAATACAGATCAGAGCTTTTTTTTTTTTTGGGTCACTTCACAGGAAGCTCAACTGGATCATGCGAGCTCACATTACTGCCAGCAACTCCACAGAGCTGCTCACAACAACATTCCTCCTACTATTAAACCATATGAGGTGATGCCTCAGTGCTCTATGATCTGCATACAGTCCCTACTTGACCCACGGGAAGGTTCAGCCGCTGCAATCATTGTACAAGTCAAAACACATTAAGGTACAAAACAACTAGTGTGTAAAAAATTTCAGCCACACCAAATTATTTTACATCTAGCTCTTTTGACTTATTCAATTAATGGGACAATCAATCACAAAATGCTCAATTCTTTTTTCAAAACAAATGTATTAATTCTAGTAATTTGGTGACAATAGATATTAACTGATTCAAACCATGTTTTTTGATTGAATCAATCACATTAAATCTGATTAAAATATAAGTGTGTGCTTTCAATGGTCACAAAAATTAAATATTCAGAGAGAGTACAGCTTTTATAAATGCTGAAATCGTGCACTGTTTTCTGGTAACGTTTGAGATGGATTAAAAAGGGAAAACACCACAGACAGAGGAGATATCACGCATGCACAACTAACCCAGTGACCCTCTTGCAAAGGCCATCCTCAGAGCTGAGGCCAGACTTCCGCTCATCTGCTGGTAAAAGATGGAGTCTGGGCAGGGACAGGCGGTACCCACGGGCCCCGGCCAACTGCGCTGAGGCCTGGGGAACCCAACCAAGAAGATGGGCAGGGTGAAGAGGGGCAGCAGAGGGGCAGAGAGCAGGGCAGAGAGGGTCACTACCGCCAGAAGCAGCGGGCACAGAGAGGCGTTCACAGCCAACAGAGTTCCAGCCGACTGACGACGCTGCTTCTTCTCTGTCCAAGATGTCACCAACACAGTCAGGGTGAACTTTAGCTTGGCCAGGAACTGGGTCAGTCTGTCGATCAGGAGGCCCACCTGGATCAGAGACACAGAGGCAAACATCACAAACACTAACCTACTGAACTACCAGCAGCTCTAATCACCAGTGTAGCATAAAATATGTTTGAGTGATTTGTGCTTCAGTACTTTATTCCGTGTACTTTTAGTCATGTTTTCATTTTTCAGTTAGCTTTTCAGTAATGATTATGTGCTCGCTAAAACACATTTCAATGCAATTAAACCCTTAAAATACAATCAGTCAGCATTTACTTTGATAACTAACACTGCAATTATTTATTTTTTCACTTTAACTACACTACAATGTGGCAATATTTTGGAAAAAGGGAGAAAGGTGCTATTAGTATCCACAATGTCGATATTCCATATTTATGTTTTGAAGGGATTGTGGTATAGATGTGAAACACAAAGACTGTTTATGTCAAGTACAATGTGATGTAACAGAAGTGTTATACAATATAAGGGGTCAAAAGAGGCTGATCTCACCAATAGAAGCTGAACTCCTGTTCCCAGGCTGTCCCACCCTGGCAGCATATTGTTCCCAGCTGCAAGCCGCACCAAGACCACCACTACCATTTGAAGAAGAGCGTCCTCTGAGCTCTGCCACACCTGCACCGGGAAAACACGACAGGCACAAATCTCAAGTGAACTGCACTCAGGAGGAATCAATAACAGTTAATTTCAAAGGAATAAAAAATAAATTGTTGAGAGCACATTCTCAATCGTTTTTTTTTCTTCATTTTTTGGTTTTGTTAAGCACCTATTATTTGAGGTGTCTCCATTAAAACCTGCCTGGAGTCACTTTAACAAGAATGTCTTTATTGTAGTATTTTCTGCATGCTATATTCATATTGATACTTAAGAATGAGTGTGTACATACCACTCTGAAGGCTCGTGTGAATCCCACACTGAGGGAAGCTCTGTGGAGCAACTGCAGGGATTTGTCCATAGACAGGAAAGCGATCATGGCAAATGGAGACACTAAAAAGTGAAGCACAGAGTAGGTACTGGATCAAAACACTTTCAGAGAACTGGTATTCCCACACTTGGGAAATCTGTAAAGATCAGACTAAAGCAGGTTTATTAAATTATAACAAGCTCACCAAGATAAAGCAGGACTCTTCTGATTGCTGCAGCAATGTATAATCCTCTATTCCTCTTCTTGAAAGTTTGCACATTGGACATCCCTTTAGGGTAGAGGGGATTGAGGAACACGCCTCCAAACACATAGGCTCCCTGGATCTCTCTGAGAGCCCAGCAGAGGCAGAAAAGTACGAGGAGTAGGTAGCTGACGGGAGCCTGGGGTCCTGTAACCAAGCTCTGAGATTGAGCTGAACCAAGGAAGTGATGCAACAGCCCTGCCTCGGCCGTCCCCACCAGCAGCAGGCTCAAATACAGCAGTAGTTCCCTGCAGCCTAGATTCCAGCCAAAAGTGCTGGGAGGAGGAGGCGGCGACCCCCCTCTGTGAAATCCACGATTCCCAAAGGCCGCCCTGGGACCTCTGCAGAGCGTGCTGACCTGGCTGAGGTCCAGGCTCAGCAGAAATCCCATCGAGATGGAGAACAGAACCACACCCAGTGTTGATGGGATGAAGTAATTACACACAGCTACGCCGGCGGATATGCCAAACATCAACAGCAGCCTGTGGAACAGCATACACACAGAGAAGTCAGGACAGAGATGATACAGAGACTACTGCCACACTGGTAACTTCTGTAGGACTATTAGTTTGATATTACAGGAACAGAACACAAAAAATTGAACCTTTTTTTTTATTTATTTTTTTACTGAAGCTGGTGTGAGACAAACATACAATTACATAAATGACAGTTATTTTAATATCTATCATATTTTAAATTACACATCAAAATTGAAATCTAAATTAAAATGAAAAACATAAAAAATTAATTCAGCATTACAGGTCTAGAACCAGAATTTAATTTTTCAGTGGAAATCTGGTAATAACAGTTTAAATGTTGCTCAAAGCATTTTGTCCTTGTGTGTACCTGAGGTTGCTAGACATGGGCGAGCCACCTAAACCAAACACAAGAGCCTGCTCCATCCCCCAGAGGAGCAGGGCATCCAGGGGAGGCAGTATACCTAGAGCCCACAGCAGAGGTAGGAAGAGGAACAGCACATGGAGAACCTGGCTGGCCAGTTGGAGCTCAGGGACGGGGCCTGAAAACCTAAAATAATCACAGCAAGCTTTGTTATGACAGCGAGAGAAAAGCATTGTATAAGTTAAACACATGTCTGTGTGATGGTGATGTTTTGCCCACCTATCAGCCAAGTCCACGGTGATGAAAATAAAAATGTAGAGGGGCCGGGTGAGTGGGGTGATTTCATAAGTGTCCTGTGCCTGGAAAGTGGCCGTCTCAGTGGCCGTGTTTACGATGAGGGAGTACTCAGCGATACAAAGTGTCACCCAGCTCAGGACGAAGACCACCAGGGACACGCCGATGCTGCCGTAGAGAGCAGTCAGTCTGCCGAGGAACACGTACCATGTTCCAAATCCGCAGAGCACCCCGGCTAGTACTGTATGCACCACCACGTTCAGCCCAAACCTCTTCCCGGGAGCAATGAATCGGACGGTCTCTGGGCTGACGCAGTGGGTGAATTCTACTTCCTCTTCATCAACCAGGATGTTGGGCACGCCAAATCTCTCCACTGTGCCGCTCCTTCGAGCAGCATACAACGCCAGGGCCTGGACACCAGCGGCAGCCCCGAACATGAGCACACCAGAGAGCACTGCTGCGTGGAGCTCCTGAAGCAGCTGCAACTGGCACAGCAGAGTACCGATACCCCCAAAAAGCCATGGTGTCAGGAACAAGACTGCCTGATTAACGTAGACATATGGTGGGGCACAGTAGCCCAATTTGAAGCGTGGACCCCCTAACACCGTCTGGGGGAATCGCTTCCAGAAAAACTCCTGCTTGGACTCATTAAGAAGGGGCACATCTGGCCCCATTCTGACCATTCCTAAAGGGGTGGACGGTCATCTCCACGCAGCTGACGGAGCGTCTCCATTCATCGTCCCAGACACAACACAGCCGTCTGCAATGAAGCACACCTTCAATTAGACAACAATGGAGTCTGTGAATAACCACCAAACACAGTTACAGATGATGAACTAATATAACACACTGTCGCTGTCATATAGCACCTGCCCGAGTCTTTGTCTTTCATGTAACCACATAATAAATTGAAGTTCTGTCTGTACTGTCTCACTAGTAGAACTTTTATACTGCAGTATAATGTCAACTGTTTCCTGTAGTTGGATGATTTTATATTTACTGAGGAACAGACAGTTCTGAAAAGCCTAAACCTTTTGTTGTCTTGATCAATCACTGGTGTGAAAATATTGGATGTTAAAAGATAACGAACGTCACTTTATTAGAGCATCCCTGGAATTCCCACTTAGTGCAGACTGTTGTTAACACACTGACCATTTAATGATACGTTTTAAAGACGGAATAGCACTGTGGATCAGTCTTGGCTTGTTATTTTTTTTCAAGATTCAAACAGAAACAAGTCAGGAGCATCCTGCTGCTGCTGCTGCTGCTGCGTTGCCATGAAAACACAACAGAGAAGCAGCAGCTTGTGATGCGCTAACCTGAGATAACCTGTCAAAGCTAACAGTCCGAGATTTAGAGTCTCATGTGATACAAATAACAAGCAAGATCAGGAAAAGTAAATTCTCCTCTGAGCAGAGACTGACAGTCAGCTCTGGTGTCTTTACCTCACCTAGCCCTGTTGGTGTTAGCTAGCAATGCTTTTCCACCAAGTCTTTTCAACTGGGCTGACCGTTAGCCTGCTATTTCTAACAGGTAAATAACAGCGTGTTGACCAAGCTTCAGTGATACTGGTGCGAAAAAAAACTTACCGTTAACAGAAGAATAACCAATTGCAGCTACGCGTTGTGTAATATTTGACGATATAGGTCGTTTTGTGATGAAAAAAGGCGGAAATCGCACAGCTCTAACGCTAGCTGTTAGCTAGCTGTTAGAAAAAGCCAAGCAACATCGGGCATGATACACAGACGGATTCTGACCAATAGGAGCGGAGCCGAGAGGAGAGCGAGGCTTCTGATTGGCCGGTGTCAAATAAGCCCCGCCTCCTACACGTTCAACACCGACACGCACACACATTATTAATGATACAAAAAGAAACAACACAAACCCATGTTTGTTGTACTTATGGAATGGAGGGACGCAGTTGAACACAGTTGTGTTACAGAAATACTCACAAAGCACAACGAAAAGAAAAAGTTTGATTAAGTATGATAAAGAAAAAAAATCTAATTGTGGAATCACAAAAATCAGGATAATGATTAATTACTATCTAGCCATACAAATTCACATTAATTAGATTGTGATTGTTGGTCTTTGACTGGGTAGGCTACTATATTTGACAAAATATATGCAAAATATGCAAACCAAGGATTCAAATTTGCTCTACTTTGTGAACAATGAAAAGACCATCACCCTTTACAATTATAATTGCATCAAATGACACAAAGCAGGGGGTTGTTTACCCTCCTTTTCTCAAATGATTTTTCTTGGCACTTGCCAGTATCTTTAAATCCTGAAACTAATGCGCTTAGTCGTCCCCAAAACTGGCATAGGATTAGGAATATGAATATTACATACTAAATCCTTGTTATCGTGTTCTTAATACAAAAAGAGCAAATCCTACAAGTACTTTATTATTTCAATATAATGAAAGTGATTGTGCTTAAGTGTCTGCCTCTCCAAAATATTGATTTACTTAGAATGGGAAGGGGGCAAAAAGGAGGATCATGAAATGATCAACTAAAAAGGCCACAATATCAACACAAAGAAAGATAACAGTATGGAGCAAAGGAGATTAAATTATTGTTGTTGTTATTCTTCACTTGGGCTGGGGGGATAAGGGTGGGCAGGAGGTTGTGTTTCCTTGTAATCTTGAAAAAGCAATTTCTGCAGTGTGTAGGACACAATAAATCATAACAAGAGAAAAGCCTGTCAATCAGGACAACATGTATTGCACCCTGTAATCCCCCCATAGCACCACTTATTTAAAATCATTGCTCCACTTTTGTTACAGCTGTCTGATGAAGAATATCTACTTGAAATAAGACGTAAGAGTCATTAACCAAGAAACACAAATGCAAAAAAGGCTGATACCAAATTGGCCTGTGCACAAAAGGCAGACCATCTGACGGTCCTCTGAAAATTGATTCCCGTTAAAATTTACAAGAAAATTGGGTATTTGTCTGTTGTTTTGTGATTGCGTTACCCTGTGTTTGCTATTTTAACCAAGCAACATACTTTGTGTGATTGAAATAATGTGATAAATGACACACAAGTTCAATAATGTGATAAATCACACGCAAGTCCAGAAATGAATAGCAGTTAAGATTTAATGCCTCTGCGGAGCGTGCTCTCACAAAAATGTTTACACAAAATAAAAGCTTTTTCCTTTCCATTCTAATTGTCACTCTCACTCCATTCTTTTATCTGTATTTTCACTCCCTCTCCATTCACTCTTTATTCTAGGGAACCTCACAGGAAACAAATTACAGGGAAATGACAAGCAACAACGACAACTCAATGACAGATTTCAAGAGAGGCAATATGGCAAGATTGTTTTTGAATAGAGGATGTATTTGTGGGGATGAAAAGTGAACTTGGGATATAATGTGTACCTTTAGAAAGAAAATAATTTATATTTTGATGATGGCCAGTGGTTGGCTGCCATCAGCAGTCAAATGTGGGGAAGACATTTAATTTGACAACATCACTTGTCACCATCACTAAGTCAAGCGATGATGTTGCTGTAATTGTAAGCTCTACTTGAAGCACTTCCAAAGTTAATACAAGCTGGTGAATGTGTAATCCGTGTGGAGTCTAATGGTGTTCATGCATTGCATACTGTGCATAATGCTTCGATTAACACTGCACAAGATGCTGCGGTATCTCTCGGCATCAAATATCAATCAGTGTCCTCATCCCTCTCACTTCACCCCCTACATCAACCCCCAACACTGGAACCTGAGTAGATAGCAGTGAAAACATGGTCCATTCAGCAATTATTCACAGAGTCTTGGACTAATGGCGCTCTGAATGCACAGACACAGCAAATGTAGGGAGTTAGTGGACCAGCAATAATGGCCCCATACAGAGCATGTGTTTTTCAGTGTGCATGTGTGTTGGTGGGGACGGGGAGGAGGGAGGAGGGAGGAGGGGGATCATCTATAACTGATTCACAACAAGGACAAACATGTCAAATTATGAATCCAGAATACAACTGTGGAGACCAACTCACTTCTCCTCTGCATCCCTTTCTCCGTCTGTCTCTCTTTCTCCCTCCCACCGCAGCCGGGCTCCATATCAGGCAGATGAAAACATAACCTGTCACATTCCATCCCATTAAACCAGCTACGAACCATGTGGTCTACTCACATGGAGGAGCAGGGAGAGAGAGACAGAGCAGTGCATCTGGGTTCACTCAGAACTGATGAATTATTCACAATCTTTATGCTAATGTCATTTTAATGTTGAAAATACTGACAGATATGCAAAGAGAAACATACTGTATGAAGTGGTATGTTCACGATAAGCTTACACCACACACAGACAACACAATTGCATTAGAAACAGTTATACTTAACATGTCCATACTGCACATCCTGTACACAAATAACAAAAATATGTAATTATCCTTTGCAATACCAAATGCATTAGAGTACTCACACTGAGCCCCCAAATCTGTGCATTAGAGTTTCTTTTTTTTTTTTTTTAAGTGTCCATCAGCTGCCATTTGATGTCAGCCAGAGCACGGTAATGACAGTGCACTCACTTGCACAGTCATTAGCCCCGCTTAATGCTGGGAATTAACACAAATTAAGTGAAGTTAAGTACATGCATTAGAGGAGCTTGTTTGGGGAGAGCTTTTCACTTTTGCTGCCTAGAGCCTGGCTGTTGCCTGGCATGTTCAGCAAAGGCATATGCCGGCATCAAACACGAATCTGAAGCATACACACGTATTCCCCTCTTCAACTGATAAATTACTACCTACAGTACAGGGCAGGTGGTAAATTCACTGTGGAGGGATTAGCAGCATTGTAAGGAGAGAGCTAATGGATCTCTAAGGACACCTAGTGGTCACGCCGACGCCACAAATGCATAAAGCAAACACATCAACTCTGAAGCTGAGTGTTGATGGGAAGGAAAATTGGAAAAAAAGTTTTGCTTTTGATGACGTTCATTTGGAGTTGAGAACAAAGGCCATATCTTCAGAGCATCAAAACCAGGTCTCAACCTGTAATTCTTTTCTAAATAAAGAATATGTGTTAGGAGAAAGTGTAAAGCAATCATTTGTCTTTATAAGACATTGCTCAGACATATAACATCATAATATTCATGCACATACAGTAGATGCACACTATCTAAACCTTTTTAAATGGAGGTTTTTATCATACATTTGTCAGTATGTAGGTCCCAGAATCTAACCGTTTTATATCACATAATATCGCCTATATCCTCCACATTTAAGGCTTAGACTGGGTTTTTAGTTAACAGCACTACTAGGCTAAACTGACATGAAAACAGGGAGGATTACATTCTCATGTTCAGTTGAAATAATATCATAAATATCGAGTGGAGTAGGTTCATTTCCAGCTACAACAGACCACACGAGATTTGCCTATTAGAGGCGAAAACTACGGTGAGCTTTCTGAAAAGAGGCTAACATGATGAAATCCATTTGGACCTTATTCAAGATTACATCTTTATCTGAGTGACTGCAGATTATTGTCCACAGAGAGGTGTGCTAAAGCTGGATTATCCACTTGTTGGGGATGCATTTGACCTGATGGACGCAGCATGCCAGTCTCACACGCCCTTACATCTGTGGGTGTTTTTGGGGCCTAGGATGGGATGGTAGAAATTACACCAAAACCTTTCATCCTCAGATTACCATGGTTAGTGATCCACATATGTGGATAGAAAATAAAATCAGTCATTATGAATGCATTTGAAAGGGATGCACTTCATGCCCCTAATTTTCTTTAAACTAAAGCCAGTTTCATTTTGAACTAGGAGCGTAGCAGAGATGTATTTACATGTCATTTGCATTTTTTTCATTCAAGTTAAATGCACTTCAAATACCCTATGCTATTTTCCTCATTGAATAAGTAAAGATAGGGTGCCATAAAGACATACTTTAATGTCCTGCATGCCACAGTGCTTCTGTATATATATAAACCACAAATATGGCTGTCACAGGCCACTTCCAGGTCGTGTGCAGATTGACACGTATCAGTGAATACTGACCCACCTCCTCTGGCTGCTACATGGGTGGAGGTTTACCACCATTTGAGAATCTGGAACACAAGCAGAGAGTCAGAGTGTTTTCTATTATCTTTTGAACAGATCACTTACATTTTGAAGAAAATTTACAATGAGTCACCTGCTGTCTTGCTCCTGGCTGTGATACGTGATGATGACTCTGTTCCCGTCAGACAGGAGACCTGTGGTCGGCAGGTTGTTTCCTGTTCTTCGGAGGTGTCTGAGGGTAATGTCAGTTTGGCCGCTCCGAGAAACATTAGTGTTCTTGTGCTTCTTGTCTGATATTGGATAAAAGAGTGTCGGTTTGAAACCAAGAGGGTTAGGGTTAGTGGTCAACTAATATCAGTTATTTGTTATATATTAATAGTAAATCAAATGAAGTTTAGTATAATGTGAAATTTGATTACTTGACTCACGCTTGTATATGTAATGAGACTGGGCTTCATCCATGTTACTTGACAGCATATCATGCCCATGCATAAACGTTTGCAGTCCTGCACTTAAATTCACTGCTCTTAAAGGGGCATTTCGAGGCATGAGGGGCAGCAGTCCAGGGAGGTTTATTTCAGTGGCAGGAAGAGAAGCTCCAGAGCACTGGGAGCAGGGCTGCCAGGGAAATATGAGGTAGTGAGCTTATGAAAGATACATGAAAAAAAATACTACAGTAAAAAACAAAATTAAGCATTCACACAATGTGCAAATATAATCTCTAAAAAGGCTCAAGGGCAAACTCAGTGTCTTCAACCTCACTAACATAATGCATCCTAATTATAACTTTCTCTTTTCTCCACTCTTCTATCACTACACTGTGTGTTCACTCCACAAACACACTTGGCAGAAAATGGGTGATTACATTGCTTGTTGTTCCATATATATAAGCATCTTACAGGGGCATAGTAATTACTACTCATCAATAATGATGCTCAAATTCAAACAAAAGCAGCCACGGGCACAGATTGAGAGTGACAACTGAAAGGCAGTTATGAGATTCAATAAGGGGAGCTCTGTGTTTGTGTTTTTAATGAGAAAACCCTTGATCTCTGCTCTGTCATTCCACATCGACGATTAACAAACAGAGGGGGTCATGTTGACCTGGCTAATAGGGGGTAAATCCACTGGTGCGTTATCGGCCGGGCACATTTCATCTAATCAGCAGGATGATGCCAGCAGGCTTAGGCTGCTTTTAATTCAGAGCTGCAGGAATTACTGCCTTGGTCTCTCATTACATGAACATCAGATCAGTCAGACTGAAAGAGTTTGATCCAGGCTTTTACCCTTTTTGGTGGCTGCTATTTGGTGGTTGTCATTTGGTTTCTTTCATTGGTACCACTGTACATCTTACACGATAACCTACATTATGTGCTTTCATTGAAGCAAGGTCTTTGTTCACTCGAAACTCAGCAATGATTGAAGTGCAGAAGCCCAGTGTGGACATGACAGATGGTTTTCCTGTCAACTAACCTTACAGTAACAGTGAAAGTTTATTATATGCGACACCATCTCCATTCGGGCAGTGCTGGCCTGAACGTTAGAGAGACAAATATTTGACCAGAAAGTTGTCAGTTCAATCCCCTGACAGGCAGCATTAACTCAGGGTGCCCTTCCCTCATCAACAATGTGTTAAGAGAAAGCCCCTTAACCCTTATTGCTCCAGTGGAGCTTCTCTGTGGCCGGCAGCATTGGGTCTTTCTGTGAAAGAACTCATGCCTCTGGGTGAAAATACCCTGAATGAATAAAGGTTAAAACAACGATACTTGCTGTATCTCTATATCACATCCCTCTCAAAGAGCAGGAAATGAGAGGGCTGTATTTATTTAGAACTTTGTTGACCCAATAGTCAATTTAAGTGTATTACAAGTGAAAATAAAAAGCTTATAATGTAACAAAAAATAGTAGTGACATGACTGATAGTGGCTTCAACCCTGTATAGGTGTAGGTAAGTTGTGCTCTTACTGATGGATCACCACTGAGGAGCTCAGCCCTGGTCCTTTCCTCCAAAGTGACCATCACTCCATCCAGGACCTGTAACCGGGACAGATGGAGCACCACTGCTGGTCTGTGGAGAGAATTGCGGGCTACCTAGCAAAAACAATAAAAACACCTTTGATAAAACTACAGGTAATGAATCACACTAAGTATACTAGCATTCAACGGTTTTAATGTTGCAGCTTGAATGAAGCCTGTCTGTGACATCTGGGATTAATACAATGCTATGTGGGTCCGAGCGTAGTCATCGTGTCCTAAGCAGCTATGCTTGTGAACCAGATGACAGCAGCAGATAGTTCCCAGCCCAGCTGCGGACACCCTCTGGCCGGCGTACAAATCCAGCCTTTCCAGTTACAGGACTGTATGTTCCTGCAGGACACTGCTGTAATGATTGAGTTATGAGTGTGTGCCAATGGATGCCCAGTGGAGAGGGGTTTGGCGAGGGAACATGGGTGAAGCAGCGATCTCATGCGGTCAACAGCAGGAGGTATTGTCTCCAGGGTGGCTGTTGGCCTCTGCCCCCTGGCAGGATTAAACCCCCCCTTGAGGAGAGATGGGGGATGGGCCCCAGCAGTAAAGAGGCTACCACAGCTGAGCAGGGCCCTATGGAGGATGCAGAGCTGCACGCTCTGCTCAGGCCTGATCCATGGGCTACAGATGGGGGATGTCAGTGGGCCAACAGCACCCTGCCATTTGGTCAACGGATTTGTCTCTGATGCCGGCCAGTTTGAGGCGCAGCAGACGGCCCCTCATGTAATCGCTTAATTTGGGACCACAGAGTTCCTCTGGGTTCATGTTTTGGATTGTGGGAGTGAGAAACTGAGTCTGTGAGCATGCTTCTGATAATTTGCTTGCGAGTTAAGGAGTTAAAAATGCCTTAAGACTGATGACTAGTGGACCCACATCACTGTGCAAGCTCACTGTAGCAGAATAACCACAGACACTAATCGTTACCAGATCATTACATCTAATTGTGTTTAATGTAAAAAAAACAAAACAAATCTGATGTTACTCACAGGATTGCCAACAACTGAGAGCTCTGTCAGCGAAGGAAGAACTTCTAGTTTATCAAGCTCTGAGATGTCCTGAAACAAGTAGAGAAACAAAGATTAATTTAAGTTCTTTTTCACTCCCTGTCCCTGCATTTAACTCTTCTTTCCCACTGAAAACACACTGTATGCAACCTGCCTGACCCTTTCATAACTTTGGTGTTGGGGGGATGGAAACAGCTGATGAGAAAGATTACATGTGTGAGCTCTCAATAATCTCATGAGAGAGTTTGGCCACACAGCAGGGCGTGGGGGATGTTTACGCTCATTCCCAGGTTTATGCTCAGATTTGGCTTCGATTCAAAGATGCCCCCACTGTGAGCACTGTTGTGCTGGGGTGATTGCTGCATTTTATGTCTTAATTGAATACATGAAAACATTAAGTAAGTAAAGGGAAGAAGGAACAGGCAACAAAAGTGCAAATCACTCGCCCCGGGTGAGAAGGAGATGCAGACTGAGAAGCTGATTACACGTTGTCCTGATTGTTCCTCTCTTCCTTCATCCTCACAGCTCTGACCTTCAATCAAACTTGATTCTCTTTAATGCTACCCCTCGCATGCCACGGTGGGGTGGTAATGACTCATGATTACTATACTTCATGTCTTACTTTGCAAACGCAGGCAAAAGTAAGACTGCCGCATTCTGAATGAAATACATTCTTCATCTGACACATTTTGCATAAGAACTAATCAGTAAAAGTTGGTAGTTAAATCAGAAACTGTGCAAAATCTGACTGTGACCTTGGAGGTTACCTCAGGAGATCACTGTGGCGTGAGTCATTCAGGCACTTTAATTGGAAATTTGAAGACCCAGCTTTATTGTAAACCTACATATAAGCAGTAAATACATTCTACATGCAGGGAGGAAACTGCTGCTAGAGGAGGATACCTGCAGCTTGTTCATGCCAAGAAAGAGCTTGCGGAGCTCAGTCATAGGACTGAGATGGTTGAGCTCCCGGATCCGGTTCTCCGCTAGGTGCAGTTCCAGTAGAACCTTCTGAGCAGCAAAAGAGTACTCAGACAGGGCTTTGATCCGGTTCCTGTCTAATGCGAGCTCTCTGAGCTGGTGAAGCCCCTCCAGTCCTTCCACCTGGCTGATGTCATTACCTGATGAGAGGGCAAACCTTATCAAAACAATGGAGAGATGCATCAAACAATAATATTTATTTCTAACAAAGGATGTGTAGATTGCACACCCTAGACAATATAAAAGGCAACATCATAACACCACATAAAGATGTGTCTGGTATTCTTGGTGTCCTTAGTTTAGAAAGCACTGAAGTTACAGAGAAAGCTTCTAAGGGTTTCTCAGCAAATAAAAGCGAGAGGTCAACAAATAACACTAACAAAGCAAAACGCAATCAGAAACCATCAAAAGCTGGTGAAAAGAAAGTCAGTCGTTCTTTTCTTCCAGTCTCATCAGCCAGCTGGCCTTAGGTCTATGGGGGACTTTGCTCTCAGTGTTTGCCTTTTCACAGGCTCTGTGCACTGCACGTTTAGCGGGCTTTGTGAGGGAGGGTTGGTACGTCAACCATACATACCTTGAAGGAAGAGGGCTTTAAGATTGGTGAGCCTGCTGAGCTGCAGATTGGCCATATTGGAGATGCCATTGTGACTCAAATGCAGCACCTCCAGGCTGCCCATCAGCAGCTCCAGACTGCCAGTGGGCCCCGTTTCCCTTAAACACAGCCACAGAATGACAGTTTGCAACCTCTGTGGTTAAATGAACATCTTGCTCTGCCTCCCGCTGCCTCATTTAACTAGGTCTACCTCCCAGGTGCAGAGCACATAAAGGCAATCACAGTCAGGGCAAACAAAAGCGTGCCTGTCACAGCACTACAGTCAATATACTGGGTTCTACAAGAGCAAGACTGACTGGGAAACTGCATGACATCATACGACATACTGGCAATCCAGATGCTTAAAAATCCAAACCAGTATCTAAACACACAGCTTATTTTAGCAACACATAAAAAGATTTATAGAATACATCTTGACAGATTTCAAATAAAACTACAATAAAATAAACAACTTTACTTTCTTGCACTTACTGTATGCTTATAGGCAACAACTGTAAGAAAATATTACTGTCAAGAGAGTTCATACATTGGGTGGTCAGTGCTGCCCCCTAATGGTTACAGGCAGATGTTGTTCACAGTTTACATTGAGCAGCAGAGGAACATCATAAAATGTTGAAATACGCTATTACTGATGAACTGTGTTACCTGTTGCCTTTGGATGAGCTGTGTTGACCGTAACCACTGGAGTGAACTTTACTGTAGAGGATTTGTCTGTTTGTCAGATGAGCCTGAGTCTTCTGTCTGGGCAGGATGGACTCAATGTGGTTATAGTTCAGACACAAAGCCTGGAAGAGGACAAAGAGAATCCTGAAATTAATCATTTGTCCACATCTTAGTTGTATTAAGAGTCAGATTTGGAGTTTGTGATGTGTACTTTGATGTTAGGCAGGTATATGAGGCCAGAGAAAGATGTGAGGTTGTTGTGGTCCAAGTTGACACTACGCAGGCTACTGAACAGGTCTGCTGGAGACAGATCAACCATCCTGTGGGGAAATAACACTTCATATTACACATTTTTTCTAATGCCTGTTTTTTCAGCATAGTCAATCACGCTCATTTTAGAAGCATGCTATGTTAATGTGTAAGCCTTTACCTAATGGAGCAGGACTGCAAGGTCAGGTAGGTGATGTCTGTGTAGTTAGAGTGGCCCAGCTTCTCAGCCACCATGTCAGGGGTTAGTCTCCCTCCAAACATATCCTTTGCATTTTCACACTCCGTCACTTCCTAGAGAAAACAATAGACATTCAAAAGTACTGGATATAATTATGTTAACACCATCAACACAACATCTGCGAAGGTTCTTTTGACACATACGACTGCGATCCCATCCAGGGCTTTCAGAGAGGGCAGGTGGAACACCACGTATATCCGATAGTTTTCCAGTCTCTCCACTAAAGGATTCGCATAAAGATCCAGAATGATGAGGTTTGTCAATGCCTGAAAAGAAGGTATATGGGCTAAGACAAAAACCTGACACCATCAATAATTATTTCCCTCTAAGGTCATAGGGTGTACTGTGAATGTTTTTGTTTATTAGACTCTTGCCTTTAGGTAGTAAATGTCTCGTGATGTAGAAATCTCATTGTTGCCGATGTAGAGTTCGAGAAGAGAGCGAAGCCTCTGGATGCCATGCAGGGAACTGATGCGGTTGTTCTCCACAGACAGAAAGGACAGATTGGGGAGGTGATCTAGGACCGCAGCGTCCAGACTAGAGAGCTGATTCCCATCCAAGCTCAATTTATTTAGGCAACGCAGGTTTGACAGGCCTGAAGAAACAGGTAGGAGAGACAGAAAAATACTGATGGCTACTGTGCAGCTGGTCTGGGTATAACATGTGACAACAAATCAATACATTTCTATGTTTAATTTGGTTTGCTTTTATCCTGTCATAAAATATGTAACATAGACTATCATACTGGTTGATTTTTTTTGTCTGTGACTGACCACTGAGTGTGCTGATGCTGTTGTTGTTCAGGGAAAGTTCTTCCAGCTTCAGACAGCCGTCCAGTCCCTCCACCTTAGAGATGTCATTGTCATTGAAGGAGGCCCAGCGCAGGTTCACTAGCTTATTCAGATTGTTCAGCTTGGAAATCCTCTGGCTGTCAAGGTTCAGGGCTGTGATCTGGTCAACAATGTTAGCACCAAGAAACTCATGAGAAAAGAATGATTTAAGAATGTATTGAGATTTAAAGGTTGGGTTGGAGATCTTATCCTGGATTTTTTTTTTTACTAATCTGCTAGAAATCCTCTTAACACCCCATTGCAACTAAGTAAATAAAGACTTTTTCACAAAAAAGAAAAAAATCACTTGCCTGGGGAACGAACAAGCTTCGAAAAACACCATCCAATCACGTACAATGTCACGCTGTAGTCAATTGGATCGTGATGTGTCAATCAAGCTACCGTCTCTCTCCCCCCTCTCAAGTGCATGATCAGAGTCTTCACCGACGTCCGCAGAAAAGCCACACTCCAATCTGGGGGGTATCAATATAGCTCTGGCAATGCACGTTGAGTGTCCTCATCCACGTCTACAGAAAGTCTGAGGAAAGGGACTGGGACGTTTGACTTGTGTATTGTCAAATGTGGCCTGATAGAACCGATTTTCCAGGATCTCCAACCCTACCTTTAAATTAGAATTGCCATAGTAATAAACATCACACCGCATGCTGAAGCTCACCTTTGCAGTCCAGTCTGGCTCAAGCTCCTGACTGAGTCCCCACGGTGCTGGGTTGAGATGACACAGGAGCTGGGCTGTTGACAGCAGGCTGAGACTGCGGGGACGATCACTGTCGGTACGTGACTGAGCTAGAACAGATGCCTGTGAACAGAGTATCAACAGGTATGATTGAATTACAGCACATTCTGAAATATGGATGTTTGCACTCTGAAACCCTTACTGAAGCATGTAACCACTTTTTTTTTACTTTACTTAAAATTGCAAGTAAAAGTACATCACATTAATATCTGTAACCTGGTTAATTTTAGAGCCAGCAGCCATGTGAACAGCATCAGCAGCCTCCTCCTCTGTTACCATCACACCGTCCAAGTGTGTGAGTGTTGTTAGACGTCCTAGTATGGTCACTCTAAATGCCTCCGGCTGGAAAGACAGCAGGAAGAATGGAATTAATATCATTGTTTTTGTAGCTTCAGCATGTCAGCATTTTTGGATTTAAATTTAATTCTATAGCTGATCGCAGACGTTGTTCCAGGGGTTGTGTTGAGTGTCGAGCCTGAGAAGGGTAGGTGTATGTTTTCTGAGCACGGCTGTATCTTCTCTGGCTCTGGTCAACTTGTTCCAGCTCACATCAAGTTCTTTGAGTTGTCCCAACCCCCTCAGCCCCTCTAGGGTCACCAGGTGGTTATAGCTCGCATCCAGAAACTGGAGGTTTGGCTGTGACAAGACAGTCTGTGTTATCTGAGTTAAAGAGGCAAGTTGCTATTAAAAGCTCAATAACACCACTTCCTCTCATCACTCCTACCATGTGAGAAATGTCATCAAGGCGTGTGAACTCATTGAAGCTGATGGTAAGACGCCGCAGAGCCGTTAGGTGGGAAATCTCCTTGATCTTGCTCAGACTGTTACCATGAAGGTTCAATACCTGGAGTTTCACATCATTGAAGAGTTTATTATTTCAACATATAAAATGGATTCAAAATGACAAGCCAGGATACTCACAGTGATCTGACTCAGGACGTTGGCTCTGGCCACATTAAGCAGAATTTTGTCATCCAAGCTCAACAATTTGGGCAGCGCTTTCAGCACAGGCTCCATGTTGAGGACTTCCTGGTCCACTATGACATCGTTTGAAGGATCTTCATGTTCATCTGTGCAACGTCCTGGTGATGCAGGTTGTTCTTGGTTCTGATGACAACACATTAATAGATTTTAAATAGATGAATTTCTGCTGGGTAGGTTGCAAATAAGTATGCAACCAACAAAGAGACACAAAAACATAATGATCTGTCTTACCATCTCTTAGACCTAATTATAAGCCTTGCAACTTCATGTTGATCAGTATGACTAAGCATTTATTTTACAATTCAGATTTTTTCTTTGAATTAAAAGTCAAAGTGAACTGCTGCAGTCTTTAAGACACTCTTCTTTATCTAAACTGGAAGACTTAGGGGATCTTAAACAAAGGCTTTTATCAAACAGTGACAAAACCAATGAATCAATTACCCCGGTTAAGTATTCAAAATATATGATGTACTCAGGCAAGACTAGTTCATGGTCAAACACAAACCACTGTCTTCGTCTGGGGCTGCACTCTGGACCAGTGTTTGTTTTGGAGGAGCGAGGTCTCTCTACAAGGAAATCACACAGAGGTGTTATGACATTGTACAGCTACTGACTAAAATATCTTTTTTTTTCATGTCTTTTTTATTTGTCACATACCTTCACTCGTTGCAGTTCTGCACTTGGTGTCCACATTGCGATATACAGAGCAGACTCCATGATGGCTGCTTCTCTTCACTGGGTCTCCCTCTCTGATGTGTGTGCTGTGACCCACGAAGACTTTGGAAATAATAATCTGACCTGTACAGGTAAAAAAAAAAAAAAACACAAAAAAACACTAGGGTTTCATCTTTTTTATGAAATAATCAGAGTGGTGGGCTTAGTGTAATATAATAAGGATAATACTGTGAGTAAAACTAACCCACCGTGCCTGAATGGGACTGTATCCATGGAATCACACTGGCCAGCCTGGCGCAGTCTATGCTCCAGCCTGGGCAGTTCAGTCACATACAGGCTGTTGGACAAAGGTATGGCGCCAACTCTCCCCCAAGCCTTATTCAGAGTAAAAGTCAGCATGACTCAAAGTTCAAATAAAGTGAAAATATAATAAGAATTTACTGAATTCTTGTGAATCTGTAGTTACTGTAGTTATTCAGTAAACAAGAGCCACCTTGGTACTGTGATGAAGATTTAATAAAACTTTTAACAAAACTTTTCTGTCCCTCTGTTGATCATTATGTTTTGGTTTGTTCTTTTTGATTTGTAGGAATTCCTTTATTCACATGCTGGAGATTGTACAGTAAACTAACTCATTTTTTCCTCCTAACACACAGGGGACATATCCTAAGTGTTGTGTTGGTGGATTCTTAGAATTAGCAATTACAGCAGCGTTCACACCTTATATTGTTCTGCTGTTTTGAAGCCCTCCTCCAGGATGCCCAAAATTTCTTCCTTCTCATTGCTTTTTTCAGGGTCGGCTGCATAGAACAAGTGCTCCAGCCGACGTCTGTAATTCCTGCTTGAAAAATTCATGTAAGATTTCAACTTAGACCTGATGTTTCTGTTACCAAGGAAAATATAAACCTTAAGGTTATCATTAGTTTTCACTTTTCATTACATTCCAGTTTTACTCACTGTGAATTGTCATCGCTGGCCAGCAAGCTATGCAGTTTGTCCTCAAAGCGAAGCCTCAGAGCACTGTTGTAGATGCGGATAACTCTGTTGATCTTAATGCCAGTGATGCTGTACGTCCTGTAGTCTGACTGACAGACGTGGGAATTCAGGAGGTCACAACAGGATGTAAACCTGGTGTCCAGACAAGCAGAAGAAAAAGAGTTTAGAAAAGTTTGTTTTTGATTTTTCTTTTCTTTTTTTATATAAAAAGTTTACAAGTTAAAGAACCAAATATTTACCAAGGGTCTGTGGAGCATCCCTCCTCTAAGCGAATATTTCCAACACTTTCTAACTCCATCAACAAAAACTGGACTGTGTAGTCCATCCTGCTTGTGGCGTGGGCCAAATCCTGCTCATAGCAGACTTTAATCCTGAATGTAAAAAATATTTTTTCTAAGTTAGAGGTAAAAATCAGGACATACTTCATACTTAGACATTAAAATTCAAGTTGTGTAAAGGATTGTTCAATTTTCTTTGTGTCTTATCGAACTAAACAAACTAACTCATTCAGCCTCCTCGTCCATGTCTCCAGTCGCTCCCTCAGTGCGTCCAGTTTTAGGAGTATTTTGGACTCCATGTTGGGATCATGACTGATGTCCGTGGTTGCATCATATCTGTCAGATGAACCCTCCGGCAGGTCGGTCTGTTCCCCTGGTTCCTCCTCCACCATGCAAGCAGACTTCTTACAACCAGCCAGCACCTTGGAGAGCTCACACTCCAGCTAGAAGGAATATACACGAATGACAACAGCTCTCCTTTGAACTTTAATGCAATCTGCAGCTGGGGGTCCCAGCATACTGTCTTTATCCTGTACTCATGTGACAGCTGCTAAAATAATCTCAAAACAGGTGAAGAACTGTACATACCTTTTTGAGAGCATGACTGATTGTCCTGATAGACTCTTCAGGTAACAGCAGCAGAGTTTTCTTCCTCTCTATCAGTCCAAAGCGGGTTTCTGCCAGGTTCCTTTGAGCGGTTCGCACACGCATATTGTAGTACATAATTTTCTTCATTACAGTGGACTAAAAAGAAAAAGACAAACAATAAAATCAGAGTCAGACTCTAAGCAAAAAAAAACCCACAGGCCACAAAAATGTAGAGAGCCAACAAGTGTTAATAATATTTAACATATTTGTTTAAAGCTACTTAATCTTAACCTCCACTCTGTGTATAAACGTTTCAAAAGATATACAATTAAATGTGTTAAGCTTAATTGAATGGGTATATAATATATTAGAGAGATGTAAAGAGATGTAGAGATGTAAAACCTCCCATTTAACTAATTTATTAAGAACATTCAAAATTATCATTATTATAAAAAAAAATCTAAGCAAATCATTGGCAACCAACATGTGTAATTATCAAAGCAATTTCACTGCAGTTCTCAGGTAAAAGGTTAAAAGAGACTGTATCTTCTGAAGAGCCCATGAGCAACGAGGGTGAGATCAGTTAGTGTCCTGCGGTTCTCCTAAATACCTCAGCTGCTTCCTTGACTTGCTTGCTTGATACGTCATAGGTGTCGAGTCGCTGGAGGCCTGGCATGTGGTAAAGAACGTGTGTGGCGTAGTTGCACAGCAGACACACCGGGTTTGGGGTTGATGTGGGGCTCTTCAGTGCAAGTGTTGTCAGATGTGGCAAGCGGGCAAGCAGGGTCAGCTCCTGTTACAACAGCAACAACAGAGCCCACATGTTAGTAAGAGAGCAAGGTTGTGCCCTCAAAGACTCTGTTGAATCTATTTTCTCTTTTAAATTTTTCATTTAGCTTAGAGAGAGTGCGTGAGAATGACATATTTCTGATGTGTGAATTGCATCTAACTGATAAAGAAAAATTGGTGGGTAGTGTAGAAGGAACTGCAGTCTCTGTTATTGTGGCCACACCCTACAAAGTCTTAACATAATAATGGAATAATGCTTAATTACATCTTTGGAATTTCCTATTTATTTAATTTCATTCTCAATGCTTGCCTCACAGCAACCAAAAAGAAATGTTGCTGCGTAGAAAGGGAGCAAAGACTCTGAAGAACTGAAAACATTCCTCTTTGATGCCACATTTTTTTCTATGTACTGGACGTTCAGACATTCAGTGAATAACAATAATAACATCCTTTGAAGACAAAAAGTTGATTGCAGGTACATGGTCTGAGGTGTGAAGCCAATCAAAATTAAAGCCACAAAATGTTTTGTGTCAGAATGACCTTGATTAAAACAATGACCCACTCTAAATGCTCTGCATGACCGTGTGTCGTCTACAGCATGTTTAAAATGTATAACTGACTAATACAAACCTGTTCATCAAAAACATACTTTGTTAGCATTAATTTTTTTAAATGGGTGCAATCACGAGTGAATTTCACTGGATTCATAATAACAAAAAATTTAATTATGCTCCTCAATAGCTCCTAGAAGGCCTTGTGCAGTCAACCCATTGTCGATGTGATTGAAAACCTGAACTGGCCGAGACCTCGACATTTCACAAGAATTAGGATATGCCCCCTTTTGAGACCAAGGATTTTAGAAATAAGATTTTACAAAGTAAGGAGGAAAATGTAACAGAGGGAGTTTCAAAAGATATTTCTGTTTTAAATCCTACCTTAAAGGAGTTGATCCTGTTCCCAGACAGATTAAGATTCTGAAGGTTGACATTAAGATCAAGGCTATGTCCTGAAAAGAAGTTAAAAATGATTTGATTTTTTTTTTAACAGCTCAATGAATCGCAATCAAACTTGGCACAGCAAATAGAAAGGATACTAGAAAACCTACCAATCTTTTCAATTATGTTGTCAGCAAGGTTTAGTTCTTTGAGGTTTTGAAGTGTGTTCAAGCCCTTTAGAAAACAGCAATCACAAGTTACAGACAGCTGATTAAAAAATAGGAGTGTGCTGCTACTGACAAAACATGCAAACACATCTCAATCCATCACATTAACTGGTGACAAGTTCTGTAAAGAATCAAGTTGTAGCAAACTGAAGCAATAAATAAACAATAGATTCATAACTGATGGTCCAAACCTGTATATGACTTATGCAGTTATTGTTGAGCCACAGCACTTCTAGGTTCACCTGCGATTCTAAATTCCTTATTTCACATATCTGATTATCATAAAGGTAGAGTTTCTTTAGTTGAACACAATTCTGCAGCCCACTTATTCCCTGCAATAAAAAAAGAAGATGGGTAAATTGTTATTGGTTCTATTATTATAAGTGATTTATGATGTGCAACTCACTTACGTATAGGATACATGCATGCAAGGACTATCTTATTAAATCCCTAAACATTAAACTATTGCATTAAAATACATTCAAATTATTCATAACATAACCCCTAGTGGACTGTAATGATTCTGGGTATTTAATACTGTCCTTATTAGCTGGCAGTGTCTATTCTTTGAAATCTTACAGCACAACAGACTTACTGTCAGCTGGCACTGGGCGACCCAGAGCTCCTGGAGCAGAGGACAGCACTCGAGGCCCTCAATGTGTCTTACGTCCTGGCCCACTATGGTGAGCTGGCAGAGTCTGGGGAAGAGAGACAGGCCGACCATGCGGGGGAAACCAGAGAAGAACATCTCAAGGGAGCTGATGTTGCTTCCCTCCTGTGCAATTTTCTCATAAGACACTCCATTGACCAAGCACTGTTGGGAATAATGTTGAACAAGAGAGAGAGGACAAAATAAATGGATGAAAGAAGGAGTAGTCACTAAAACTGGATATTAGAGATACTTAGACTTAGATTCAAATATCCAAAGAAAAGCAATACAACACAGAAAAGTAAGGAAAATATACACTACACACATTGATTTGGGTGTCAAAGAGATTCACACTCACCAGTTCTTTGACCAGCTCCTCATCACTGCGGTGCTTTTGTCTCTCACTGTGTATCATGTCTCCTCTGTCCTATGATACACTCCAGCTAAAGTGAAACACTTTCACTGTCACTACAGGGCTCTGTAATAGGTGCTGTGTTTCTCTGATAGTCCTGGAGAAATTGTTGGAGAAGCCATGTCAGTTAGCTGAGCTAAACGCAGATAACAGTAACTGTGAGCTAAATGGCTGTAATAAATTATATCTAATTTAAACCTGCATGACTGATAAATAAATAACGCCTTTTCCCTCCTCCTAGGACGAAATGCAGCGGTCTCCTGCTCCAAAACAAACTCTTTCGGGCCGTCTGAGTTCAGCAATGTTTGGCATCAGGTTGTATCCAGGCAGAAGAGTCTGGTTGCTAAGGAGCCATGTTGAAACTTTGTGTGTTCATACGTCAGATCGGCCACCAGAGGGCGCCACACTGCAGGACAAAAAACACAACAACATCATACAACCAACACACAGGCTAACAGTTTTGGGGAAAAAATGTGTTTATTACTCATTTCATAGCCATGCGTTTAAAGCGATTAAAAAAACACCGAAGCGACAACAAAAACACACACGCGCGCAATATGTTTGAAGTTATAACAACCACTTCTTTTTTAACATTTTCATTGACTATTATTGACCTGGGAATTCCGCTGTCTTTCACTGATTTATGTGCATGTAGAGTCACTGAAGCCTGGCTCCGACACACCGAGCTTTTTTTTTTTTTTTTTAACGTAGCTGTCACTCACTCACTCCATCACCGTCGGCCACTTGACTTCATTAGCACGCCGAGGAGATAAAAAAAATGCCCCTCATGTTTGACTCTGCCCCAAATAAAGTGCCAACGGACACCATGACGTCACCGTCGGAGCAGTGAACTAAAACAATCAACCTCACTCCTCTATCTCCTGCTGCTGCTGCTCCCCCACCGACCGACCGACCGACCGACCGAGCAACCGACCGCTTCATCCGTGGCGTCTACAAACCCCAGGCTCAGCTGACAGACGCCAGAGAGAGAGGAGCCGCCGCCGCCGCATTGTGCTGTCTGTTTGTCTCCGTCACCTTTACTAGCGCAAATCCAGCTCCGGTATTCGGCAGTGGAGGAGGAAGAAGAAGAAGAAACACAAGAAGAAGAAGAAGTAGAAGAAGAAGAAGAAGCTTAGCTGCTAGTGATATCTTTTGTCCGACAACAGCTCAGAGGCATGTCTGCTCAGCCCGGTGAGGAGCTAGGCTCGGAGGGGAAGTGGTTTGGGGATGACTACGAGAGGAACGGCCTGTACGGGAACACACCGACCCGGTTCGAGGAGCTACGCGAGGATTTAAAGCCGAGAGGAGGCGGCGAGGCGGCGGACGACCTGGATCAACAATTTCATCCTTTTCAGGACTACGGGAAAAGGCCTCCCGTTGCTATGGAAACTGCATCCACAGGTAAAAGCGGTCAGCGCTTTTGTCGCACTTTTAGTCTCGTTATTTAACCGCTTTATTGCGTTTCAGCCACACTAGGTTTAAATTCCCGCTGTTAATAAGTCCCACTCAAAGTCGGCTACATAATCATTTAAGTGCAAATAACAGACAGAGAGAGAGACAGAGGCAGCCGAGTCCATTTGTCTCACATTGAGCAGCAACGACAGACGACCTGTTTGGCAGCTGAGTTCAAACTTCTGGGTTTGAAAACACAAAGATACGAGCGAGTAACTTCCACAGGGTGATAGTGAAGTAGCTGTCACAACAGTCGGTGCCGAGGGGGAATATGATGTTAGACATCTTCAAAGTGACTCAGGGTTTGACGAAATCATCAGATATCACCCACTGGTTTACCCACCACCCACTGTGGTTGACGAGACTGGAGGGAGTCTGGAGGGATGGATGGCTCAGATGAGATGTAGCACGCAATAACAAATGGCCTGCTGAACTTTCAATGGCCTGTGAAGAGCTCTCACATGCAGCCGATGATAAATACTTGTCTTTTTGACATGAGTGATGATAAACAGATCACAGGCCTCAGACCAGTGGTGTCCATAGGTAGTGACTGGGTAAAAAAACAACAACAACAATCTTACAGTTTAACGATAGAGACACTCTTAAAAAGTGAAGTAAAATGTTGCACGCATCTTGGAGGTTTTCCTGCATCCCTATTTAGGTCTGATGAGGATGATGTTTTTTTAACATTATGGGATGCTGGAGGCTGTGTTTTTGTGGGAACATCACGCAGACCTCAGTTCTAAGTCCGTCACTCTCCTCAGCACAGCTCGGCTCATGCTGCTATTTTTAATCCTGGAGAAACAGGGCTCACTACTCGCTTGGCGAGCAAAACTAGAGCCCTGCACTTTTCATTCACCAATTCACTGAAAAATTCATGAGACAGTGTTTGAAAAAAAAAGAAAGAGAAAAAGAAAGAAATCGCTGCTTGGTTTCCTCTCTTTACTGCCAAGGCCGTTCTCATTTCGCTGGCAAAAACTGGTCCAAAACAAGATATAATGTTGTGTATGTTAGTGCAAGAGTGGTGTTGAATTTATGAATCTTTATGAAACAGAATTTGAAATAAAAGTAGAACTCAACCACCCAAATAAAATCCATGAAAGCTGAAATGATTCTGTAAAATCTATGTGGATTGATGCACTGGTTACTCAGTGTTTTACTGCACTTTTTAGAAAAAGTAAACAAAGCCTGTGGTCTACTTTCATAAAAGGGTGCCAGACAAGCTCAGACTTGTGTAGGTGCGCACAGACGAGCGCGCACACACAGACTTTGTTTTGATTTCTAAAGGAAGAAAGAATAGCCGTCTCCTATTGTCGCGAGTCCCGCTGAGCCGTGTCCATACCAGTGAAGTAAATCACTCTGTCACTTATGCTCTCGGTGGGAACAGTGCAGATCTCATCACATCTATCAGGGCAGAGTGGACAGTCTCCTCTTGACCCGACATGTTACAGTCTCCTCTGACACATTCATCTATCACTTTAATAATCCCCTCTGATGCACATTGTCCTCCTCTGTTTTTACCGATGCATCATCATAAAATGAAATTGAAACTTTCTGAACTTTAAGGCCAGAGAAGAAGTTTGATCTCTGAGCTGTTCAAACAGTGAAACAGAATCTCCTCAGGATGTCTAGAGTTGCCTCTCTAAGTAATCGATCCATGCCTGTCCTAAATCTTGTTCACAACACAGATCTACCCACAGGATCCCTATAGTGCTGATTTCAGCTGTATTGAATTACCCAGAGGGCAGAAACCTTTGCCTCAAAATCACAGACGGCACAGTGCAAGAGAGGGTTTTTTTTGTTATATATATTTTCACAAATTTCCCATCATCATGTGGATATTTTCAGAGGCAGATTGCTGCATCATGACCAGGTCTGATGTGCTGTGAAAGCCCCACAGCCGGGTTTGTTTCTAGCAGATGGTGTGTCTAATAGCCCTCCGCTGCTTTCTGGCGAAGAGGAAAACAACTAAGTGCATGCTGTACACAAACAGTGACACCGCATTTTGACATACTTGTTAAAAAATATAGAACAAGCTCTTTATAACACACATATTATTATAATGGTCACTTTGTAATGTGCACCGGTCATGACAAATGCTCTCCCACAGTCCAGTGCCTGATAGGTGGAGCCGACTCCTGCCTTTCTCCATTTCACCATATCATCCCTGACAAGGATGAGACAGCATATGTCTGGCTGGGCCCTTTCCATATCTTTCAGATAGAGAAAGCACTTAGTGGACTCAGCCGGACTGCATAAGCCACAGTGCATTTGTGCCTTTAGCTGGTGAGAGCTCTGCTCCTGTTCCCAGGGGGCCGAGTGGTGCTAGGTCTTTTCAGACTGGATGATAAAGATGCGAGATAATGCAGCGAAGGAAGAGGAAGAGGAGGAGGAGGAGGAGGTGGTGGGAGAGGGAAAGGGGCAGCTTAATGGCGAGAGAGGCGAGGCTGTGATGAGAAGGCCGATAGTTCAAATGCCCAGACAGCGAGGGAAGAACCGGGAACACAAAGACGTGTCCTTTCCTTAAAAGACTCAGTGTCTTCCTCTGACAAAGGCACTTAGATGTCAGTGGTCAGCAGAGCAGCTCCCGGGTGTGAGAAGCATTGTGGTTAAAAATGGGTTGTCCGGTATCTTAGATATTTAAATAATGCTTCGAGAGTGCACAATACAACATACACTGATGTGTCTGCTGCTTACCAGAACGGTTCGGGCCAAAGTGCCACCTGCCAGCTTTACAATCTCATTCATTTTCATCTTCATCAATTAGCTAATGTTTATGTTTATTTTATTTGATATGGACAACACAAGTACATTGAGACTGTCCCAGTGAGTGTGTATAAGTGTCCATAGGCGGCTTTTCTAGTGCTAAGGGATAAAAGGTAAAAGCTGAACCCAAAAGGCTCCACTGGAGGGGACAATAACAGTGCATTACTGCTGTCATTATATAATTTATTCATTATTTCACATGTCCTTTCATCCCCATGTGTGCAGCATGAAAACAATTAAAAGGCTGGATGTGAAATATGATGCTGTGATTGCCTCAGTCCACCTCTCCAGCCTATGGGCATGAGTAATCCCTCAGCAGAGTATTGCGAAACTGCTCATGGGATTAGGGCTACTATCAGCAGAGGCACTTAGAAACAGCGTAGTACAGCTGCATTTTCTGTGTGTAAGTTATTGTAGTCGACGCATGCACTGCACACGCCCTCCTCTCACCCGCGTCTGTGCTCTTTAATCCCAAATTCTGTCGGCGCGATCAAAGTGAAACGGCAGTCCAAAGTCACACCAAATTGACAGCTCTGACCCAAAGCAGACAGCTCGCCGACACTCAGTCTGGATCCTCCCACATCCTCTCCATTCATCCATAAATCTCTACCCAAGCAAGAAAAATAGGATCGATACAGTGGGAGACAGGTACTGTACGTTCTACGGCTTCACAATCTGAGTGGTGGACAGATTAGCTGTTATTTAAACGGCCTCTAGATTGATTTATCTCTGACAAAAGCTGCTGGAACAACAACATTTGTCCTGCGTGGCCTTCAGTGATTTATTTTTTTAAGAATGGTGGTGGTACACTGACGATTCTTACAGTAATTGTACATCCTCATTGTCTCGGATCAATGCAGCTCGGAGCAGTTGAGTACAGCTGTTCTCCCATCGACCCCTGCTAGTAGTTTTGTTGAACCTCGGCTCCCGGTATAGACGGTCTTTGTGCGCTCCATTTTCTTCCTCTTTACTGACATCAAAGTGGGATAGCTACTGACTTGTATTCATGTGTTTGTTGAACCAAGCAGACTGTAATCGATACATGATGAACATAAAAGTCATAACCAGAGCTTTTAAAGACAGAGACCATTACAACTGTAGTTAAACTGACTCAATATAGGAATTAAACATTACACAACTGGCTAGTGGAATAACACTGGTTCACCTCTGTTGTACAGAACGTTCTCATATTAGACTGCCTATATGGGAACAACAAATGAAAGGTCTGATTTTACATTGAAATCCAACAATTAAAAAACAGCATAACAACAAGACGATAACTTCCCCCAACTTTTAATAATATACACATGTGGTAAACCAAGAGAGAGTATTTTACTCCCATCCATCCATTAGCTACACCACTTATCCTCATAGGGTCAGAGAGGGTTGGGGGCATTGGGCTGCAGCCAATCCTGGCTGTCATTGGGTACACTAGACAGTTTATGTAATTCCATACACTCTGTATAATAACAAATGTATGTCAAAAGTTCAAACAAATTGTACACCAACTTACAAAAAAAATACATGAGAAAATCCTGGTTAAGGGTTTTTTCTCATTACTAAAAGACAACTCCTTCCTTAAATAATAATAAAGCTACAGCGCATCACTTGAGGTCAAAAGCACAGATGGCTTTGAAAGAAGAGCTCGGTGAGCATCTTGACGGATTGGTTACCACAATGTCATGGAGTGAAAGAGTACTCTCGAAAGGCAACACCACAGAGGAGAGGGTCATGGATGGAGTAATGGAAAAGCTACGGTGCTGTAGATTCACAGATGTTTAAGAAGTACAGTCGGGACACCACTGATGAATGACAACCTGTACTTGAACAACAACAACACACGCTGAAAGTGAATGTTCCTTTGAAAGTCAGTGCAGTCTGTTGTTGTAACAGGCTGTGGAGCCAGCAGCATCACGTGTCCGTTGTTCATTTTATTCCACATTGGAAAAACTACAGTAGATGAGTAAGATAACATAAAGCTCGCTAAACCCTCAGTTTCAAAGTGGCAGTACGCTCATTTTGCAACTCTTTTGATATTGTCTGTGCTCACATGTTTTTGTCTGTGGCCTGGTAATTAGGAGCCCATGCCTTGGCATAGCACAGATTGTCAGGCTGCATTAGTATCTGAGCTGCACTGGCTGTACAGAGGACAACAAAGGGACTGCTCCTTCTCAGCACATCCACCAGGACTTATTTATTTAACTGTACCATACTTTCGGTGACATGATTATGTTGTGTGGCTACAGTGTGAGCAGAAAATTCCTCTGTTGTCACGTCCAATCCCATCTGAGCGCAGCAAAGCATTTGCTCCAGCCCAGCGGGTTTTTTTTTTTTCTTCTTTTTTTTTTTTCTCCCAGCATCTGGGTGCTACGCCATATCAGCAGATTCAAAATACCCTCAGTTTCAACACACCAACTTTGTCAAGTATCTGCTCGGAGCAGCCTCCCTGGTGGCTGCTAAAGACAGGCATCCAGCCTCCTAATTGTTGCAGATGACTTATGCAACAACTGGTGAGTTCATCTGTGTTGTGTTATAGAATGGCTTGGTAAAAGAGAGAGGGGGTGCGCTGCCAGAGATCAACTCTCTTCACAGTTTTTAGTGGCTCTAAGTGCTTCCCACATCTGCGCAGTAGGTATTTGTCCTGTGAATCAGTCAGTGTTAGATTATGATGGTGTTGCCAGGGTGATGGCTGATGGTAGTACACTAAGAGGATTAAACATTGGTTTGCTTTAGTAGTACATCAAGGGCATTCATGTCACTGAACCAAACTAGGCTCAACAGCTGTGCCCATCTATTTTGCATACAGCTCCGATCCATAGGCAGTCGGGATTTTCATCTACGACGAGACAGTTTAGCCTATTAAATACAAAATAACCTGAAGCTCAACCCAATCTGAGCCAGATTTGCCTTTCTCTATGTCACGTCACCCCTCCTCCTATGTCCCAGCACGGGTGTGTAGTCTTGCTGCCATTGTACTGCGGTATGATGTATTGTTAATGACCGAGGGCGCAGCGGTAGGAGGGACAGCAGAAGGAAAGGGTGGTAGGGCCTGTTAGAGGAAGCGATGGGAGGGATGGGACGTCCTGACCTGTTGGGTCTGCTGTCAGTCAGCCCGCATCCTCCAGACCTAACCCTAAGGCTGCTATTTTAAATCTTCCCCCCTTATCCAGCCCAGCAGCTGGACCCGGCCTATTTATAGCACCACCGCTGCCCTGAGAGAAGCGCGGATAGATGGAGAACAGGAGGAGGAGCTCAGTTTGTGGAAGTGTAAACTCTGACTTGTACACAGCACAACAGAGATCAGATCTTGAGTAGCGTGCGTTCCTGTTTTGGTGCTACAGTTCTGGTTGTTCTCGGCGCCGTGCGTGTTTGTTACTGGAGGCCAAAGACTCTAACTGGAAGTTGAACATTAAGTCAATAAATATAAATACTTCACTTGACCTTGACTCCTGACCCAGTGGTTTAAAAATAACATTCCTATCACATCCCCGTCTTCCTGTTTTCAGTAGCTGCCGTCATGTGTAATGTGAGTGTCTATAATGTTTTCTCTGCAGCGCCGTTAGAAATTATTCATTGAGATGTTGAGTGATAATTCACAGCCGAGCCCACACACAGCTAAACACCAACAACATCTGTCCTTTCTTTTAAATGTACTTTAACACAACATTAACACAGCAACTGGATATAATTGTGTTAGATTTGTGTTTGTGTGTGTCGAATAACGGCATGCTGTTAACATGCACTGTTTTAAAATATTTATTTTCTACATCCATCATTGAACAGGTTTATCAGCCTGGTCTAGCTGAATTTAAACCGTTTTCAGCTTCGGAGAGCCTATACAGTACACCAGCCTGCACGTGCTCCTCATATGTTGTGTATATTTGTGTAAGTTATGTGTTCATTTTCATGACAGTTGTGCAACATGTCAAGGGAGGTTGCAGGATTAGTGATCACAGAGCAGAGATGTGACCACAGACCGCTCTTTGCCTGCGTGATTTAGAAGAACAGACTCTGGTTGTGGCACTGTGGTTTTTAGGGTCTGAACAACAATCCCCCTTTGTCCCGCGCCGGGTACAAGTACCCTCTGTTACTGCTGCCTCACTGATCGGCACAGCCGCGCTCCCAGTCTCACTGTGCCGCTCTCACAGTGCCACAACCCCTCTCTCTGCCAGCAGCACAAGCTCAAGCATAGCCTTGTTTAACTGGATGTTTTCATTAATCAAACTGCTCAGGCACAGGCTGATTTGATTTGATTGTGTGACACAGAGTGTTGCCGTTCATCCTCATCCGTTTTTGTGCGCTTCTGTCCTCACTAAAGTTTGGGATCTCTCTCTCTTTCTCTCTTTCTCTGTCTCTCTCTCTCTGTCGGTCTTTGTAGATGACTCCATGTCTGGTCTATTCAGGAAGCCCATGACTGATGACGGCGATGTGTACACGTCCCTGCTGTCCAATCAGAGCTTCACATCCAGCCGGGAAGCCTCCTACCTGTCAGAAGATATGAAGCCCTCCAAATCCCCCACTGGCTCGTCTGCCTTGGTCGACTTTTCCAGCGAGACCTTCGGCTCCGGCTTCAACACCAAGATGACTTCCGACCTGCTGGATGACATGCCAAAATCTCTGCTGGGCTCAGACAAGACAGAATCCTACAACTACATGGACATCAGCCACGGGGACGAGCGCCACGAGCAGCACCAGGGGGCTCAGCACAGTCTGGTGGACACGAGCCCGGCTGGTCGTGACCTGCTGGGAAGCTATATGGACAAGAACCCTGGAAGAGATGAGGAGGATAAGGAAGGAGAGGAGGAGGAGGAGGAGGAAGAGGAGGAGGATGAGAACCTTGGCTCGGCTCTGGGCTCCCACTCCTTCCCCTACGTGGAGGAGCCGTCTGACGAGGAGCTGTCAGACTACCGCTCCTACAGGAACCTGGGCGGCACCCCGCAGACGGCCAGCCCCGTGAAGATCACCTTGACCGAGTCCCAGCCGCCGCCGCCGCCGGCCAAGACAGAGCAGCAGCCTCCCCCTCCGGTCAGCGTGTCTGAGCGCGAGAACGTCCTCAGTGTGGGCTTGCAGGGGGTTCCCACGGTGACGCTATCAGAGCCAGAGGACGACAGCCCTGCTTCCACTCCTAATGCTTCACCAACACGTAGGCACAACACACAGACGCACGCACACACACACACAGGCAGGCGATATGAATAAAATCACTAATGACAGTTATATAACTAACATTAGCCACCACATATTACTGGTCGAACAGGAAGCTCAGTAAGTAAGGAAACACCTGTGTGTATTGAACTGAGCAAACATGAAGTCATCTATTTTATGTAAGACGGGACGTTGTTGTCATTTCCTTTCATGAAACTCACTTTAATTTGAAGTTATTGGTGCAGATGTCTGGGTTTGTGATGCGAATGAGCTTTAACATCCCTCTGCTTTTTTTTTGCTTTTGTGAACAGAGAAAGATTTCCCCTCTCATGACATGTTCAAAGCTGAAGCAGTGAAGCCCGCAGCCTCCAAAGGTCCAGGCGCAAAGGCCGGCAGCAGGGAGCAGGACGGCAGCAGGGAGCAGGACGGCAGCAGTGCGGAGTCTGGAGACTCAGAGATTGAGCTGGTGTCTGAGGAGCCTTCCAAGGCCAGCAGCAACCCATTTGACCAGCCCCCCAAGAGCAAGGGCGCTTTCAGCCAGCCTAACAACCCCTTTGACAATCCCCCGGTCGCCAAGGGTGGTTTTGGCCCGGCCGGCAACCACGCTCCGCCCACAGCCTACAGCATTCTGAGAGAAGAGAGGGAGGCCGAGCTCGACAGTGATCTCTTCATCGAGTCTGCATCAGAAGAGAGTCCGAAGAGAGAGCAGGGCGCCGGTGGCCCCAAACCGGGAGTTGGTGCTCCCTCTCCCCTGGTTCCCAGCGTCGTCCCTCCCCCTCCCCACAGCACGACTGAGGCGGCAGCGCCAGAGCCGCCGGTCACAGAAAAGGCCAAGACCCCGGTGAAAATCGAAGAGGACCGTCCCAGCAAACCCAAGCCCCCCACTGCCACCGTGCCCCCAGAGGTACGACTGGAGAAGCCCCCTCAGGACGACATGCACATGCACACCGAGGAGGGCAAAGAAGATCTGGGAAAACCTGCGACATCAATGTTTCTGCCAGGCTTCAACAAACAGAAAGGTTAGTCCCGACCCCGGATACTGACTTTCTCTTTTACCAAGAGCTCGGTGTTTTTCCGAGGGATGCGTAGCTCCTGTCTGCACAAAAATGTTAGAATAAACATGTCTGTAATCTGTTTATCATAGCTGTGGCTTCACTTTGGCTGATCAACTGTTATGAGAAAGAATAGCTCTCCAGGGTCAGTGAGGTCAGCTGGTGGAAGAGGTGATGAAATGTCTTCATGTCCAGGGGAAAGAGAGACATACTGTATCTTCATCTGTGTTTGAACTGTTTACCCATCACATTTAGGCATTTAGAGATCAGACATCATACAGTATTTCTAGTCAGATTACTACCGCTCTACTTGTGTTTGTTTACCTCCTGTTGCTACCTGCGTGGTGTGCTGTTGTACTGTTTTGTTGACAAGGCTGGGAAAGTAAAAAGGATTGCTGGGAGAGATGGGATGTTCCACTGAGCGTGTACCTCTGTGCCAAGAGTGGGTGGGACGTGTCTGTGTTGAGCTTTGTTGAGGTCTGCTTCCCCCTGGTGGTGGGTTAGAGAAGAAAGAAAAATATTAGAGTGAGGATGCAGAGTGAGGAGTCACATTTGTGGGAATGCATGATGTCTGAGACTCTAAAGGTGTGCGGTCGACCCCATGCTGTATCTCTGTTTTCAGTGGAGAACAGCACAAAGTATAAAACACAAATGCAAATATTGAGGGGGGAAAAAACAAAAATCTCTCAGCATCTTGACAGAATCCAGCTCCTTACATCACTCTGACATTTTGTGATTAGATAAGACAGGCCAGCCAGTTGCAGTCAGCATGAGTTAATGCAGTCCAAGCTAGTAGCTATTGGCTGCTCCCTCTGCCCTTGCACACAGTGGGTTTACATAATCTTATGATGTCAAAACTGGGGCATACTCCTACTTTAGGGGCTTTGAAGGCTACCTCTTAAAATCTACAAAAAGCCACTGCTAATGAAGTGACATCTGAATGAGCGGTGTTGATTACTATGGCTGCTCTGCGGCCTTCAAAGACAGGTGCATATGTTTCCCAAAACTTCCTCTCTGTGTGTGTGTTACCAGATACTGATGCCGGTGAGACAGAGTGTGACTTTTGAGCCAGACATCTGTGTAAATGTGTACATTTACAGTCTGAGCTGACGTAGCGCTATCTGATGTAGGCTCCCCTTGTTTTGTTTACTCAACGTGTGAGAAGGTTCTAGAAAAACTAAAAAAAAAACAGGTCACATGTGTTTTTTTTCTCCGCCACTAGAGGGCACGATGCACCTTTGTCATCGCTGCTCCTATGAAGAGATAGCAGATATTGTTTTCATCAGGCAATGCACTTCCACACCAGTTACCATAGCAACAGTGATGGGGGAGCATGTTCAGAGAAATCGTTCTTCCCCCTCACCGCCACCCCTCTTTTTCTTTTTGGTTGATATTGGCAAGTCTGTCAGTCTGCGGTGAGCAGAAGGTGTGAGGTGTGGCGGTCTGCGGGGGTGTGAGGGGTGGGGGTGGTGGGGGGGAGAAGACTCACAGCTTTGATGGGATCGAACGATGACGTTAGCTCCAATCTATAAAGGAATTGTTCTCTGCTCAGTGCTGACACCACAGTGACTGTGCCGTTTTCTTTTTGCAGTTAGCTCGGAGCTACGGCATCTCTCTTTGCTGTTGGTCCAGGGTCAAGATTTGCATTCTCAAGTATATTCTAGGCAGGAAATCATAAAGCATAAACACGTCCCGAAGGCACAAACCGAGTAGCATTGTGCTGTAATGCACAGCGTCTCTCCTTGTGAATTATTAAAGTACGAGCACTTTACCTCCTCAATTATCAGTAGCTGTAGTGGAAACGGCTATTTCAAGACCTTAAATAATATTATGTGCAAATAAAGAAAATGGAGCTGGATGTTTGCCATCATTTTCCCATCGCAACATCATGGGCTCAAGTTAATCCATAATCGGCTTGCAGGAAACACCTACTGCATCCGGCAAGAGTGCAACATGACATCACACTTTTGAAAATGCTGTTATTCTTTTTTTGTTACTAATTTGTTGCCAGTGTTACATATTATACTATATTACACCAAATATATGGATCGTTTCCCACATTGAATAAACCAACCAGTTACAAGGGAAGCCGCACTGTAGATTAAATGTTACAAAGCTGCCGCCGGCTTTGACATCTCATCAGTGGGATGCGGGATATGTGGGGTAACCCTCCCACCGCTTGTACCCCCGCTGATACTAGTGTTTTGAGGCTGTCGGTGCTTTTATTGTGAAAGCTAGTCTACCTTCCCTTTCAAGAGAAAAAGCTTAGACTCTGATGTTCATCCCCCCCTTCCTCCCTCCCTCAGTCTCACCCCCCAGGCTCTTAATCATTGCATGGATGGTTTGCTGCAGCAGCAACTGTGGTGTGGTGTTTACAATTTGACCCCCCGCCCACCCACCCCCCTCCCCCCAACCCAACCCCCCCCAGCACACACGCACACGCACACAGACATACACATACGCACTTTCCCTGCTCTTTCTCTTCCATCCAGCGCCGCTCCACAGCATCAGTCTGTGTGCTCCGCGAGCCGGCAGCACCTTGGAAACCTTTTTTCCTCCCTCCCTCCCTCTTCCTCCCTCTCTGGCATCTCAGCCTCTCTCCTGTATCCTTTTTTTTTTCGACCATTCATGCCTTTCTGGGGATGAGTGAGTGAGACGGTGCGACCGAAGAGGGAGACAAAAGAAGAAAACGGAGACCGTAAAGAGAAAGACAGAGAGAGCAGGGACATAACTGATCACCAGCATGCAGGCCACTGCAGACGTGACCAAGAAGGAAAGCTCCTGGAGCGGCTGGAAGGGCCAGGGTACTGATGTGTTTACTGTGATGATTTTACCCATCAATTGTCTGTGTTTTGTGGCTGTGAGAGACAGACTGTTACCTCTGCATGTAGGTTGAATATTCATCAAACTAGAGCTGTGTAGTCTTCAATGTGCGTGTGCGTGTTTGCTTTTCATTTGTCATTTAATTATATTTGTTGTGTGTTGAGGAATCAAATAATTGTGTTTACCTGCACCCCCCGTTCACATGGACACGCCCTGATGACAGATCCCCTCTGCTGCATGTGTGTGTGTCTGGAAAAAAAAACAAAGAGGAGAGGGGGTGAGAGACGCTGGTGGGTGTTTTAGACAATAAGTTGACACACAGCAGCATGCCGGGAGCCGTCTGTTTTGGGCGCACGTTAATATGGATGCCAGTGTTGTGGACCAAGGCGTGTCATTGTTATCGCCCCCCTCCCCACCCACACTTTTGCAACCGTGCAATGGAGCTGGTTTTATATGGCGTATGCTCTGTTTTTGTGTAATGAGGCAGTCGGAGCATCCGGACAGCACTGACAGACTGTCTCCATGGTAACCAGGGCACACCCATCCTGATTACATCAGCCCTATCTCCTCGGCTGCCATGGCGCCTTGCAGAGACTGGGCCAGAGCAGAGTATCCTCCGTCTGTCTGTTTCCATAGCATGCAGGGCTCGTGGACGGGGCCAGGAGAGAAAATGGCGCCGCTTCCCACACGCTGCTCGTGGTTTATTGTCTGCCATCTTCTTAGGGTTTGTTAAAGCACAAGAAATTAAATAGCACAGCCCTCTAACTGTATCCCAACAGAGACAGTAATTGATCGCGGATGTATAGCTTTGTAAAAATACCTCAATAACAAACCAGCAGATGTCATTATTCTGCTGAGTCATTATCCATTTAATTTGGACTGAACGAGTGTCGACACAGTGTAAAGCGATATCCGCCTATCCGATGAGATCTGTCCACAACATTAAGAACATCACATTGAGCCGAGACTGTCAGCACAGCGAGGGATGACATTGAACAGACTCACTCTTGAGAGGCTGTACACCACCTTGAAGCTATAGGCGATTTTTGTTTAGTCATCGCTGCTGCACATGCACAGGACTGACTCACTGTCACCAAACCTCTCAGGACTTATCAACAATGATGCAAACGTTTCTAGAAAGTGAGTCATGCATGTATGGCTTGTTTGAAACAAATCACACTGACAGGACTCAGAATGACAGTAACAGTAGCCAGCAGGTTTTTCTAATTCATTCTCTGCTGTGTTTATTAATAAGTCATATGGGAGTTCATACTGTGTTCTACTATACAATAATTTATAGTTATGTTTTATCTAGTAGTTTATCAAAAACATGAACACAAAAACTCTGCTGTGTTGTGTCGTGTACTAGCGGTGTATACAACAAGAAGGGTTTCACGTCGGAAGTGTCACTCAGACAGTCAAACTTTAGAGGAATAGTTCAGGATTGTATTAACATAATATTAACTATGGTGGTGGTATTATTATTGCTAAAGACTTTGAAGCATTCAATATGTTCAAGTATTCAAATGATGGACAGTCAAAACTTTTTAGCGCTGTTGGTTTTGTTACGTTTGCTGCCATTTAATTTTCATTATTTGCAGCGATGTTGTTTTGTTTGCAGACCTGGCAAATGATAATCAAGTCACCGACTCCATCCGTCCCTGGGCTGCGCCACCTATCCATGCATCGTCATGGGGAGCTGGCGCCAATCCCAGGCGACATGGGGTGCGGGTGGGGTACACTCAGGACAGGTTGCCAGTCTATCAGGGCCACACACACAGAGACAAACAACACATACGCACATTTTCTCACCTATGGGCAATTTAGAGTGTGACCGATCAACTAAATGTGCATGTGTCTGGAATGTGGGAGAAAGCTGAGAACCTGGAGAGACCCCACACAGGAGGGAAACCATGCAAACTCCACCCAGAAACATTCGGGAATCATACCCAAAACCCCCTTGAGAAGTGGCAGAGCACCACTGCACAACCGTGCTATCTTAACTACTTCTTTAATAACAATTAGCTAATAGGCTTTATGCCCAACTCCACAACTTCCTGGATTTAAGCCAGTTCCTTTATTTCCTGTCTTACATTGTAACTGATTAATCCAGATGACTGACCTCACAACAATGGTCAGACACACCTGGATTAATCAGTTTGTCCAATAATGTAACACAGGAAACAAAGGAGCTGGCGTAAGTTCAGTTAAGTCGTGGTGCTGGGCATCAAGCCCATTGTATCCATCATGACAACACCCAGGTCTGAAGGTATCAGGGCCAAAGTTTGGGTCACTGCAGCCCAAGTCCTTGACCCTCGGCCGTCAGACTCTGTTGGCAGGAGAAGGGCCTTTGCATGTTTGCTCGCTCTGGCTGACGGCTTGTTTGAGGCCACAAGGATGTCTTCAGTGATTTAATGAGGTCAGGCTAAACTAGTTTCACTACAGAAAAGGGGGAGGGGGAATCGTATCATTGTCACTGGTGCTGCTAATCACTTGCTCTGGTTTTTGCTCAAAGTGTACGAGTTGAATATTAGAGGAGAGAGTCAAAACAAGCAGGGCTCAACAGGCGGCGTGTGTTTGGACTTGTGCTGTGCCCTGATTCACCTCCCTGTGTGTACGGGACTGCACATGGGATAGGAACTGAGGACTGTCATTCATGATATGATATTGAGTTTTTGTGTTGTCAAAACGTATTGGATTTTCTATATACCGAGTCACGCCTTATTATGAATATTGGGCTTAATCACATGTAGATAATTGAAATTTAGAATATTTCTAATTTAACGCACAGTTTAAACACATTAGCAGCTTCAGTGTTTTTCCCAGTCAGAAATGCAACTGATGTTGCTTTCTTTAGCCCTTCGTCTGCCCTCTTTTCATTTGTTGATGGACTCGACAACTAACAGGCCTTGTGTTAAACCTCCCATTGTCCCTTTGTGCTCCACAATAAAGGGAGTGGCAGCCTTCATGTGTGTAGAGACACATTATGTGTCGCCGATTCCCCAGATTCAGAGCAAATGAATCTCTCTCTGTTCCCAAAGGAACGCTCCTCGCCCTCCCTCTTCCTCTCCTCGGCCCCTCCCTTCCTCCCGCTCTCCATCTCTCAGTGAGTGGCGGGGAGAAAATGGAGCATGGTAACTATGGTAACTGCATCAGGCAGGTGCTCCGGCAGCTCCTTGCCGCCGAAGCATTTTAATTTAATGGAGGAGCAAGAACACGGCTACAGTCTGTCGGGTTTGTTTTAAGCATTTTATAATCACACAATCACAATTTTAGTCGTCTCATCTGCAGCTGCCGTGTCACATGATGCAATTCTTACACAAAAGGAGACACTGTTTTTTTTTTTCTTCTTCTCCATTTTTGATACAATGACTTGTACATTAGCCGCTGCTTGGCCGTCTTTGTTACGTGTCAGCGGGGCTACGCTTAAAAGTCTGAGCATAAAAGGGCTCAGAGACAGCGTGTATGTGTGTGTGTGTGTGTTGGATTGCAATGTGGTTCTTTGGCAACCGCACCCCACAGACGTCCCCCCTCCCTCCCTCCCTCCCTCACTCCCACCTTCCTCCTCCCCTCCCTCCCCCCTGCTCAGGCGGATGCTGATTTGCTGGTGTGGCTGCGGCCCCTCCCCTCCTGTGCAGGGGGGACTCCCCCTCCACTGCTCTCCTTTTGTCCGTGGATAAAGCAGCTGCCTCTTTCCCTGTTCAGCCATGGGAGCCGCAGGTCAGTACACACTTCCACTGCACTAGCTAAAGCTTTTTCAGTCTCGCGTGCAGTCTGCCACTGTGCAGCACATCGGCGCCTGTTGCCGGTCAACACCTGTCTGTCTCGGGCAGAGCTGTCTGTTGTTGATGCGTCGGTGTGTTGCTACAGTCGCTGTGTGTGCTACCTGTGCCATGTCTGTGTGTGTGTATGTGTGTGTGAGCATCTCCATTCAAATCAGTAGGCACATAGACAAGTGTGTCAGTAGTGGCATTAACAATGGCTTCTGTTGGGGAGTGGTGTTTGTGTAGCAGCTTGGGCACATGGACCCTGATGTCACTGTTTTCTGAATGAATAGTGTATTTGGATTTGGTTTGGCAGCGGTGCGACAGATAGACATTGTAAGTCACTGCTGGTTTACTGATAGGAGAAGACGGAGGATGCATGTTGTTTTATAGGATAGGAGCGGCGAGCCTGACAGAGACTCACTTGGTCACAATGGCTCTTCTTTCACCACCCAGGTTTAGCCTGCCTTTTTGGCATCCACAGATGCCTTTTAGTGGAGAGTAAAGATGGCCGTCATCACTATGCTGCTCACAGCTCCACGGCTAAAATTAGAGCAGGCAGGCGGACAGCTCAGAGAGGAAGAGTAAGTCACCCAAGAGACCACAGCAGCAGCAGCAGCAGATCCCTCTTCTCTGCCGGCTCTAAACTTTACATTAACGTACCGGGGCCTCTCGCCTCGCCTCCCTACATGGCACCAAAGACCAGACCAGGTGTTGGCACCAACAGATGAATGGTAAAGCCGAGCGAGCAGCAGCAGCGGTGGTGGTTGTGGGGGTGGCAGCTGGTTCAGCAGAGGTGAAAACAAGCAGCCGGCAGTTCTCATGGAAACGGGCCCATGTTTTCAGCTGACACAGACGACTGCCAGAGGAGGACCATGTCGGCCGCTGGAGTTGTAATGGTACACTGGGCTAATCCTCAGTTATCACTTCTCTGTCATCTTTGCTAGTGGCTTTGAATTACAGGCCCCAGCAAACTAAGAAGTTACAGAAGAGAGGGGGGAAGAAGACATACTGTACGAGCGCCTGCAGTTACCCACCGGCTGCTGCGAGTGTGGCAATTCAGAGTTGAGGATGGCAATGAAAGACTGCATTAAAGCATCGTCATCCTTCATCAATGACCACAGAACTGCTTGTCTGGCCAGGTCACATTGAACCGTTATCTGTGAACTGCTGATAGTGCCACTGCTGCCTTCACAGAGCTATAGGTCAATCATTAATTCAGCTCTGTAAGCAGCGTGTGCAGGTGTACCCGGAGTGCAATGTGCCTGCTTGTATGTATGTTTGTATATGTATGAGACCGAACCAGCTGCTGCTGCTGCTGCTGATGATAAGCGCACATCAGATATAACCACGACACTTGAGAATGAGGCAACACAGACTCTGGGGAGTCACTCAACAAGTGGGAGTCAGGGCATTATCTCCTGCTCCATATATAGGGAGGTAAAGAAACTGAACTGGCGAATCATCACTCGGACACCTTCACCCCCCACCTTACGGCTCGACAGCTCTACGTCCGACCTACTGAGAAAGCTAGGTTAGGTAGCTGGGTTAAAACAGGATCACGTGACAGCCAGGATCTCTCTGAGGACGTTTGGGTTGTGAACAGCTTCCAGTTATTTGACCCAAATGTGTGGTGCGTAGTGCGCAGCGGCGGTCGGTCTAATCCACTTTTTTTTGAAAAGGATACGGCTATGGGATGCCCAGAGAGCGAGAGATGTCAGGTTAATGCTGGTTGTGGGTCCTAACCCTGCTTGTCCTTGTTCTGTCCTTCTCTCTCCCCCCACCTCTCCCCCTCCTCAGCGATTGACCTGCTCTACTGGAGGAATGTGAAGCAGTCTGGAGCCGTGTTCAGCAGCGTGCTCCTGCTCCTCTTCTCCCTGACCCAGTTCAGCGTGGTCAGTGTCGGAGCCTACTTAGCCCTGGCAGCCCTCTCCGCCACCATCAGCTTCAGGATCTACAAGTCTGTGCTGCAAGCCGTGCAGAAGACCGATGAGGGACATCCTTTCAAGTGAGTTCAACTGACCTGATGCTTTTTGATGACTTGAGACTGTGGATTTTCATTCAGACGTCTACATGTACATACATCCGTTTGTGTTGTTTGTGTTCTTTCCAAGCAGAGCCTACCTGGAGATGGAGATCGCTCTGTCCCAGGACCAGATCAGTAAATATGCCGACAAAATCCTGCTGTACACCAACACATGTATGAAGGAGCTCCGCAGGCTGTTCCTCGTCCAGGATCTGGTTGACTCCTTGAAGGTGTGCAACACGCCCTCGTACCTGCAAAACAAAACAAACCAATCATGAATACACCAACACATACACGCACGCAAAAGCTGTTGCAGTAGATAAAACATATCATGTCTGTGTGCGTTTCAGTTTGCTGTTCTGATGTGGCTGCTGACCTATGTGGGCGCTCTCTTCAACGGCCTGACACTGCTCATCCTAGGTGAGGTCATCTCGACTCGTTGCGTCTCCCACTCACCCTGCAACACTTCCAAATGCATCGGTTGACTCACACTCGAGCATTTCAGCCTTTTTTTTTAAAGACATGATGAACACAATACACATAAAAGAACTCTTGTTATATCATACGTGTTATTAATGAGAAGAGCATCGAGTCCCTTTTCGCTGAGCCACATTTAATTATTAGATGTGTCGGTTTCACTGCCGTACAGTATTCTGTTTGCTTTTCCAGTTTACCTTAGATAAGTGCAGTGGTTTGGGGCCCTGCTGACACAAATGTTCCCGTTTTAACATATTCCCACTCTCAGTCTGAATACTAATACACACTTCTCTCCCTGTGCCTCTGCAGCTGTGGTCTCTATGTTCACCATGCCTGTGGTCTATGAGAAACACCAGGTGGGAATATTTGAGTTTTACTCTTTTTTTTTTTTTTAACAGTGGAACCTGCTTTGGAAAATGTTGTTGTATTTACACCTGACATTTTCTCCTTGTTTTCAGGCACAGATTGATCAATATGTGGGACTAATACGGACCCAGGTCAACTCTGTGGTGGGAAAGTGAGTGTTTGTCCATAAATCTTAACTCACCTTTGAACAAAAAAAAGTCTTGGTGACAAAATGACAGATGTAGTTAACAAAGGCCAAGCAAGAGTTAAAACCTTTTCACATACACAATGGGTGTTTTTACCGGTTACTTTGTCCATAGTCTGACAAAAATATCTCTACTTTCTCACTGTTGCAGCACTTCTATCACCTATGCTACAACACTCTTTCATTCATGTCACAACCAGATAAATAAAAAAGGATGAAGAGTCAAGACATCTGCTTTCAGGAAAGGGAAATCTCTCTGACTGAAATGGACTTTATATTCACTGGCTTTGTCTGAACCCAGAAAACTCAGAAAACTCAAGAGTAACGTTTCTGCAGGGTCATCTGATGCCAAAGCAGCCTGCAGTTTTTTGGAATGACCACAGACTTTTCCAATTTTAGTCAAACTTGACTGGTTGGTTTTATGGACTCCCATAAAAAGACAGAATAGAAAAACAGCAGGTGCTTTCCTCCCTGACAACGAAGCAGAACAGGCAGAAGTTAATCTAGAGTAAATATCTCGGTCTTATCTCGGACACTTGGTATTAAAACTTGTTTTTTCTTGCGCAGGATCCAGGCCAAGATCCCTGGGGCCAAGAGGAAGGAGGAGTAGACCTGTCTGTCTCACCGTGAAGCTGACGGTCCAGTCCAGCTCAGAGTCAGGCAGCTCGGTCGCTGTTGAAGAGCCTGGTTGTCATCTGTGGGGCGTAGTGCTATGTCATTTTGGTGTTCTCTAAAAGCATCCACTGGAGAAGCCTTCACCCTGTCTATAGCAGTCTAAAAACACTAACACACACAGTCACACATACATAATCTTGTTTCTAGGTAGACAAGTACACAACTCAAAACAAAACAAAAAAAAGAAAACTGACTTTTTTTGTGTTGCTTATTATAAAAGTGCATGAAGTCGAGCCTTGGGTAAATAATATTTGATATCTTTTGTGCAGTTTTTAAAATCACGCTACATTTTGCTTTGCAGTGCTTACCACAAACTGTATGGTTCGGCACAAAAAAGCTAAATGCCCACAGACGTGCTCTGCTGCCAATGTTAAATACTGCTTCATGTTTCTGAGTTAGCAGTTGGGGCTTCTCTCAGTATATGTCAATATATATAAATATCAAAATGATTTCCTTTTGGTGTTTCCAAGCACAAAATAATTTAAAAGTATGCGTCTTAGATGTGGTAATTGTAGGGTTTTTGCTTTTGTATAACCATAAGGAACAATACACACGCTCATGTTTTAGGTACTGTTGTACAACTACTATGAAGACAAGGAGTATCTGGTGATATTTAGCTTGTTTGAATAACTGTCCAACTTTGTACTATGTTCAACTATACTCTGTAGTTCTTTAGACCCTGGACTCTTTAACTATTTGCACTTACAGTATGTATTTAATTACAAGAATAAGAAAAATAAATGTACCTTGATGTATAACATCTCCTCAGCCACCTCACTGTCGAGTTCACATTCATGAGACGGGTCGACTTCAGGTTGGTGAAGATGAGACTGTGTGACACCACAGCTAAGTTTGAGGTGATAACACTTTAGATGGAAGACTTGGAATTAGCTATAAATAGAAGCCAATGAATTTTGGCACAGGCACACCTCTAGTTGTAGGAGCTTAGAGAGAGAGGGAGTGTGTGTGTGAGTGTGAGAGAGAGAGAGTGGGGGTTTCTGTCATGACAAATTTAACTTGACTCTTGGGTCACAATGAAACTATATTTGAATGAAGGCTGACTGACGAGCCTCATCTGTTGCAAACAACTATTTTTAATGGCCCACTGCTGAAACAATGTTAACAACAAGCTATACATATTGAATCCAATCAATGAACTGTACATTTCTTATTAGCACTTAACTGTTTGAACAGGGAAAACTTATTTTAGTAACAGCTGCTAGCAACAAGGAAGGAAAAGACTGAGGATTTGTCTGTGCTACTGAAAGCTACAGTTTCTTTTGAACATACAAAAAAAAAGATAAAATGAGTAATCCTCTAAATGTTAAATTAAATTTAAGATTAAATTAAAATTAAATTCACGTTACAATACAGCATTAGAATCAGTTCAACTGAACGTCAGTGATCAATGTTTAAAGTGCCTTGTTATGTGTTGAGGAGAGTAACAGGGTGCAGCTGGAAGAGAACGCCTCTCGTCTTTCCACCGCCAGACTCCATGACGTCCATCCTCAGAGAGGGATCCACCTACATGACCAATAAACAAACTTTAAAACACACAGAGCTACAATGTGCCTAAAATAACAACATCCACTGTACATTATTTAGAAATATGAAGTAGTAGGGGATGGATGAGCAGCAGTGTAACACACCTGGTTCCATTTATCCTGTTTGTCGTAGAAGAGCGGTACGACTGCTTCTCTTGGAGGCGACTTGGTGAACAGCCTGTTGTGTTACACAGAATAAACACAGATTACTAAACGCACACACATTTGAACATTTAGACTTGATTTTTGTGGGTGCTATGTGTGTGTGTGTGTGTGTGTAACCTCAGGAGGCGTTCCCGGCAGTCCTCCTGTAGCTGGCTGATCCTGTCAGGCCCCAGGTGCAGAGTGCCACAGGGTCCGTCACACGCCAGACGATTTATAGCCACACGCAGGGCATTGATCTGAAGAAGAAAGAAAACACAAAACTTACCCATCAATACGTAAGAGATGGTGCTGGTGGAGTATTGCAGTAACTGGGACGCCCATTATACTTCATTTATTTATACTTCAATTATGCATTTTCCCAATAAACATGCCAAAACACAATACTTTCTTATTCAATGGTTGGAAAGGAGCAAGGAGAAGATACAGCTTATATTGCCTGCCCCTCACTCAATACATAATTATTCTGAAATAATCTTTCAGTCACTGAGCAACAGTCTTATGATGAAGTAAACAAACCAAGTTTCAATCTGACATTTTGCATTAATTTGCATTTGATCAGGTATAACATCATGGCCACTGACAGGTGAAGTGAATAACACTGAATAAAACTTCATCATGGCACCTGTTAGTGGGTGGGATGTATTAGGCAGCAAGAGAACATTTTGTTAGAAGCAGGAAAAATGTGAAGCGTAAGGATTTGAGTGAGTTCGAGGGTCAAACTGTGACTCTGTCTTCCTGCCCTCTGTCTGTTACCTCAATGATGTCCTCCACGTCAAACTTGACATCAAAACCGAGTTCAACGTCGTGCTCAGGTAGGATGCCCTCCTGCGTTCGACTGTCCCAGCCCAACCCACAGAGGGCGCCGGTGTAGCAGGTCCTCTCTTCATTAGTCCTGTGGGGAAAAAAAACAACAAACAACAAAACATCCATAAATATTACCATGACTTCTTGACTGCGCTGCCTTTTCACTGTGCAACGGTAGGTCTGCGCGTCTGACTAACCGCAACTCCATGACGGGGGTGAAGAGCATGGTAAGGAGCGCAGGCAGTCCAGGGATGTCCGGCATGATGGTGGTGTCTTTCAGGAGAATGCGTGTACCTGCAACAGACACACGCTCAGAAGCTGCAACTCAGACATTTGGAAGAACATGCAGACAAACAAACAGGACTCAATATAATATTATTTTCTACTACATCCCACAGATTGTTACCAGGTTTATCACATCTTCCTTGAGGAACATAATTTTTAACGAAAACAATGAGCTAAAAGAGACTTAAAGGCTCAGGAGAGGCGAGTCGAGCTGACGGTTTTTTGTGAATATTCCAAATCCTTCGATATCGTTTAGTGGCGTTTTAAGATGTAAATCGATGCTTCTGGGTTTATATAAACAGATTTCTTTTTAATCTGGTGCTGTACCTGTGGAGTTGACCGACACACTCCCGGCCACCAGCATCCTCTGGTGTTTGAAGTGAGGGTTTTCGTTTATGGCCAGGGAGTTGATGCTGCACTTCTCCACACACACAGTCCTGCAGGAGGACACACACTCGTAACCAGTGAAAAAACTCAGATGTTTACTTTGGTCTTTCTCTACGTGGTGCTTACTTGTAGTAGGTCTTGTGGCTCAAGCTGTGGAAGTTTATTTTGTAAGGACTGTGCGGTCCGTGCAGTTGGGCCTGTGGTGCGAGACAGAAGGAAGCAGCCAGACATCACCTGATGTGTTCATGCATCCATTGGTTATCGTGATTCAGAAACTGTGCTCCCTCTGTCGTCACTGTACGATCAGACAGAACGGGTGTGCCTCCATTGTGTGAGCTGAGCCACTGAAATGGCTCCATCTGCTGGACAAAACCAGCTCACAACCAAAAATAAACATCACCACACACAAAAAACACATTTCAATACTAAAGTTTTTTATTTTGTTTAGTTTTATGTTGTTGGCCATAATGTACAATGAATAAAACTGTCTAATCGGCATCTTGATATGTCATACCTGTGAGGTGGATGGATTATCTCGAAGGAGAAGTGCTCACTAACTGATTTAGACAGATTTAAGATAAATAGACCTTTGTATAAATGGAAAATGTTTTAGATCTTTGAGTTCAGCTCATGAAAAATGAGAGCAAAAACAAAAGTGGGGTGTTTATATTTTTGTTCAGTGTAGATCAAATTGTGCTGTTTCTGAAAAGTGCTGTGCAATCAGTGATTTTTTTCCCCCTTATTACTAAAATATAACATATGAAAATATTTTGAGAGCTGTAGTTTCTCTTGCCTTCGTCCTGGAATAGGGCTGGTTGGTCTGGGAGAAGTGAGAGAGCAGGCTGTCGATGAGCTCCTTATCCTCTCTCTTGCGATCCTTCCAGGAGCCGGAGGCAGTGTTGGGAACGTAGTTACCCGTTTCCATGTCCCTGTACAGAGACTCCAGGACCTCATGGTTTTGCTACAAGAGTCCACAAAGATCAGACATGTTGACATGAGAAGAGCATTCAGCAGTTTTTTGATTATTCTACACATTCATTGGGACACGACACATGAGATCTGAAGTGTTGGGTCACCTTCGAGTCGAAGCTCTCTTCAGCCCTCACGGCGTGTCCCTCCTCCACCAGGATGTCCACCACGCTCGCGTTGGTCGTCTCCGTGCTGATCAGCAGCTGAACACGCATGACGTTGTGTAAGATGGAGTAGAGTGACACGATGAGGGAGTTGCCCTTCACCAGTGTGATGAACCGGTCTCTGGCCCGGCTGCTCCACTTGTTTCCCATGATGAGGCACTGGGCTGACGGAAGCATCTCAATGACCCTGAACTCCTGAGCCTGAGACGAGGAACAGAGCCGTAAGGGTTAAAGTTTGCTCAAAGTTCGAAAAGGTTGAATAGTGTTTATGTTTCTACCTGGAAAGGATGCGACAGGAGGTCGGAGGGGAGCTCCATGAGACTGCTGGAGGCCACAACAGCTGTGTTGCCAAAGTCCAAGAAAAACACCTGCAGGAAGACAGAAACTCACTGTAGATGAGACTTCTCAACCGGCCTGTCAATGCAAACCTGACCCGAATGAGTTGAAGCCCAAGCCCAACTCGCCCAAGATCATCACGTGCAATATTGAACCAGAGCCCGACAGTCTCACAGCCCGCACCACGAGAGGGCCTGTTGTGTACGGTACACAAGAAAATCAGGAAAAACTAAAATACAAGTGTGACAGAGTGGAGAATCGCAGTGACTATTCATGGTTCTGACTTGAAGCGGAGATGTATCCCCTCAGTAACTTCATCCTGGCTCCTGGACTGAGTGTATTTCAGTTTAAATTAGTATAAATTGTTGGCCCGTCCCCAGCCCGTTGGGCAGGGCTGGTTTGTGTTACGTTCGGGCTCAGGCTGAAATTGAGAACTCTACATTAGATGATACAAACAACTGCTAACATATATCATTCAGTTTGTCCCTTTAGACCCAAAGATGTTGGAAGTACAATATGTACACATGTCTGCATAAACACAAAATGCAAACACTGCCTGTTCTGACCAACAACTCTTTAATTTTTACATGTATTCATGCTAAACTCACTATATTCATGCCTTTAGTAGAGATTTCCTTCCCTGTCATCTGGTTGGATCACCAGACTTGGACATATGATCCCCAATGACAAACTGAGCAAGTTAAATCGTAAAACCTTTAGTGAGCCTTGTTCCTGTAGAGCACCACACGATCTACTGAGCCACATCAAACACTTACTTCACTTGTTGTACTGCTATACCAACAGTTTGCAGGTCTATACATAAATATTACTTCATTCAACTACATTGTGTGTAAAAGCCATAACACACTCATATTAGAGATAGTTGCTTGGAAAAGAAAGCAGAAGATAAAGACAATTGTTACAAGACATTTGAAGGGACGCGCTTCATCTTGACCAGGGAACTGCAATGTCATGTGAGCGATATTCACCTCCACTGTGTTGCCACGAATGTGTAGGACCTTGGCACGATAGTACAGGCACTGGTCCTTCATCTCGGAGTACGGAGCCAGACACAGCAGGTTGGGGTAGAGTGACACAGTTACAGGATGCAGCGTGCGTTTGTTGATGTTAGCTGTCAGATGGCGCTGCTTCTCTAGGCTGGCTTCGTCTGCCTGGAACCCCCAGAAATGCCCCACCTCCACCACCTGCAGCAGGGTGCAGAGAGGAGACGGTCATTAAAGATTCAGACAGTTAACACCAAACAACATGACCTTCACAGGTTTTTCACAGTGTGTCTTTTGAAATATGTCAAACCAAGTCAAATGCAGAGGACTGACCTCTGTGACGTTCACCACGAACAAGCGATTGGGCGGCAGCTTATCTGGGTCGATAGTGCCGCTCACCACTCCCACCGGGCAGACAGACTGGTTCTCGAAGTCGACGTTCACTCTGGACAGGAATGACACACAGAGAACGGGACTTTAATGTTATGTGCACAATCGCTTTCCCTGCAGTCACGCTGTGAACATGGTGTCGGACTGGATTTATTGCTGCTTTGATGTTGAACATCATAACATCACGTTATTTTAATGGCTTTACAGAGCTGTCTGACAAGTGTTCACAGTGTATCTTAAATCAAAATATAACATCAAAGGAGATTCAATTTAACACTGTCCAAATCAACTGATGCAATGATTTCTCAAAGGGATTAAATGACTGGGAGCATTAGTCTTGGAGGGGAAGCCTCATGTCTTAAAGCTGGTGGATACTTGCCAGCATGTGGGAATCTTTTCTTGAGTGATCAAAATGTGAAATCTATTCCTAAAATATGCCAAAATATTTTACGTTGAAGCCCTGAGTAAATATCATTGTTGAAGGGACTGTAATCGGTGAGAGCAGAGAATAGTGAGCTGTGTTGTTGTCGGATATTCAATAATATGCCGAGTCACCCCATCGCCGACCTCCCAGAGGGAGGTAGGAAGGAGCTGGTGCTGTGTCTGCCTAAAACCTACCCTCTCTGAGTCAAAGTGATTGCTGAGGAAAGTCATGCAGAGTGCTAGGATGTCAGATTATATTAAGGCTCAGCGCATGGGCACTGACCAATGCAGCCTGTGGTGCAGGGGGCTCCACTTTCCAAAGAGACAGTCTCACCCCTCAAAATAGACAGTCAGACCTTTATGCAATTTTTTTCCCCCTCATTGATAAAATCTAAGATTTTTTAAAATTCAAGCAGCAACAGATTTCAGTCACAGATAGATGATGATTTAAGCCGTACCTTCCATATTTCATGTGAGACGAGTTTCTGCTCCCAGCACTTTTTTCTATTTGTTCCATGGGGTAAACCGACAGCTCCATGGTACGAGTCTGCTGGGCCAGGAGAAGAGCGAGCGACACCTCTGGCAGCACCCCCATGTCCTGAGACGTCCTGTAGAACTCGATGTACGCTCTTGACCGTACACAGGCACATGATGAGCGTGCAAGTTTAAGTTCTTTATCAGTCATAAAATAAAAAGTGCATAGTTCAGACAAAGTGGAGATATTTGATGCCCCCGTTTACCTGGAGCTGTCGAAGGAAATGGTTTTGACCTGTCCACACAGACGGAACAGGGACTGCAGCTGCTTGTAGTACAGGAAGCTGAATGGAGGGAGGTTCCTCAGCTGGACAAAACACAACATCTGATATTACAATAAGTTCGCTGCTTCCGATATAATGAATCTAAAACATTAAGATCAAACTGGCTGCCTCTTAAGAGTAAAGTTGGTAACCCTTGAATTTACAGGCCACTAATTACGTGATAATGTCAAGACATAAAGAAATAAAGGTCAATTTCGTAGTAATGTCATGTTTTTCATAAAGGCAAAAGATTACACGTTTTTCATGGTTTGATTTTTTTGGTCCTTGCAATTGTCAGTTACAATCAATTATTTCTTAGCTATTTCTATGCAAGCAATTGTTATTTCTTGGATATATTTCTCGACATTATGTAATTGACCATTATTTCTAGGCTATTTCTAGACATTATGACGCAATTAGCGGCCTGTAAATTCAAGGGTTACCTAAAGTTTCCATCAAATTCTAAGCTTTCGTCTTTCTAAAAATGTTTTACAACTACGAATTCAAACAGTAATCCGCTCTTGGCTGCCAACATTTATACCATCACTGTTGTTGTGGGGTTGAGGCCACTTAATTCTTTGGAGGCCAGTTCTTCATCCATTTCTCCCAGCAGGAAGTAGTTGGGGTAGTAGGCGCCAGCAATGACCACCTAGGACAGACAACGGTCGGCAGCTGATCAATCATGGCCTCCCTAATGCGTCCTGTAACTGAACGTGCCTGGGAGTTCATTCACATTATGCAAATGTAATCGTCTGTGTCTCTAACCTGAAGAATGAAACTCTGCATGTGTGAGCTGGTGTAGTCTGACGGCTCAGTGTGCTCCTGCACGTTCATGTTGAACTGGCCCACACGCCGCTTCAGGTCCTCATACAACTCTGCAACCTGGACAGTGAGTTACTGCTGAGGCGACGCCAACTATTCTATTCAAACAACTTGCACAACTATAAAATAAATAAAATCAAATCTGTTCTTGCTATTGAAATTTGATGAGGAATTTTATGTAGGAAAGGATCGAGTAGGATAGGTGATGAGAAAAGACTCCTGTGTCTGCATGAACTCATCCCTTTGCATTTTGTCTGTACCTCCCTGATCCTCTTGATCTGAACGAAGTTCTCTCTTCCCCAGTCCAGTTCATCCTAAGGAGAGAACAGCAAAGGAAAAGAAACAGCACACGTCAAGAAAAACAGAGTGACAAAGGTTTTCATGTACAGTTTATACGTATATACATACAGACAAGGCTCAATCTACTTCCCCTCACCGCTGTGTAAGCTACATTGTTGTGCTGTTACACCAATCATAAAGATAATTTAAGATAAATAACTGGAGTTTCAAGGGATGGCTTTGAGCAGTACACCATTTTTTCATGCTATAAACAATAAAATCAGCACATATATTTGTGTGTGTGTTGCTTTTTGCAGAGAGCATGCTTGTTTCTTGTTTGGTTCACCTTTGGGTGTCTCAGCTGTCCTCTCATTTTGGATGAGCGCCATGCCTAACAGTGGGACAATGCGGAGCGGTTTTTAAAGACAACAGCCAGTGGACAAATATGTAATTCTCTTGAGCACAACGACTTGCTTCTGACTTGACAACAAACACTTTACCTTGAAGGCGTTGACAAAAGCTATGGCATCACTTGGTGTGCCACGGGCAAAGGCGAACTTGCTCCTGGATTTACAAAGACCATTCATGTCAGATGAGAGAGAATACACTGCACATGTTTCTGTGCATATCCTGATGAAAACATGTTGCAGCTTGTGACAAACTCTTTAAGGATCTAGTGCAACAAAAGTAACGTGCTCCGTTTTAATGACCACAGTGTGAGAGAGGCATCATGTTCAAGTTTAGACTGTGAGCATCTGTTTTCCACTGTAAGGCATCTCATTAGCCACAAAACACTGCAATGGGACCTAAGATGTAACAGTGAGTCAACAGAGGGGTCTTGACTTCACGTTGTCTCAAATATCCTGTTTCTTTGTTGAGACTCCAAACGTATCCCTACCGACAGCCCGGCTGCCTGCGAGTTATAGCAGTTAGTGGAGGCGACTCACCTGTGGCCGGCGAGCTGCTGCATGGATGGTATGGCAAAGAAACTCCTCAGAGAGTGCGCGGCAGCTGTGGATCAACAAACAGTCACTCAAAGACAGCACACCAACACCGTCTACGCCTTTATGTCTGTACACGTGTGCACATGTGGTAACAGAGTCCCGTTCACAGACTGACCTATGATGAGGCACTCGTCCAGGCAGCCGAAGACATGGCCCAGGATAATCATCTTCCCCAGGTACAGGTCCAGAGGTAAGTGGGCCAGTACTCGACCCAGGAACGACAGATTGCCGTCGTCATTTTGATCTTTGCCGTCACTTTTCACAGCCAGCGCTCCCATCTGCAGAATAAAATACAGCATGAATTTCATTTCCAGCATCAATTACCTGAACATTTAGTAAAAGTTCTAATTTATTTGGACACGTCCCATGTCACACATCTCATTTGTTGATGTTATAAAAATCAAAAGGTGTTAATGGATGTTGCAATCTATGTTTATCTTGAAATGCATCAGCGATGGAAACAGAAACAAGCCCACACTGCCCTAAATTCGGCTCACCTAACAGACTAGACAATCCTAACACTGGCTGACACAAAGCTCCTGTGAAAGACCTCTGTGTCTAATACTCTGTGACAGAGCCGAGTGGTCAGCTGCCCGCCCGAATACATAACGGTCATCATTACAGCCCCAAATTCAGACATACTTGACTAAACATTAGTGACCGTCTCGGGGAAGAATCATCTATCTGGCGTCTTTTTACTGACCTCTTTGAGTTGGAGCACCGATCTCACGATGTCACCGAGGTTGGGGGGTGAGAGCGCCGTTGAGAGGAGCGAGCAGGGATTTCCCATGTCCAGCAGCTTCACCTTCAGCAAGATGGTGGCCAAGGGGGCGAGCTGAGAGGAAGACAAACAGGATGATTGACAGGGTCATTCTCATTACTGCAAAAACAAAACTTTGGTATTTGAATGAATTATCTTGCCAGTATCTCTGGTGTCATGTAGTCTTGGATTTCATTTCTCCAAAACTCTCTGGAGACAAGACGGTAACAGTAACCCTGGTTTGGATAGCCCCCTTGGATCCTTTGGCCCGACCTTATTAATAAAAAAATAAATAATTTTAATCAAAAGGAGGGGGAGGTAAGGGAGAGGTCAGAGGTGTATGAGGCACGCGTTAATTCGCCGCAGGAAGGACAGAGTCGGGGGGGCTTGCCTGCATGCAGACTCCAAAACGGACAGTAGCCTCCGCCGGTGAGGTCACCGTCGGAGCTTTAGGAAGGCACACTATTGTGTGCTATTCCTGTTCGGAGAAAGAGCCGAAGCGAAAAAACGGCGCCGCTTTCAAACTCCAGCTTTTCATGCAAGTTTCAACTGAGGTCAAACACCAGTATGCATGTTTTAACAAGAGAAATTGCGATTTCCGGGTGATGACTCCTTTAAAAAGCTCTGTGCTGTAGCTGCCGTACCCCTGCGCTGGTTGCAGTTGGTTTTGGACGCCCAGGTGAGTTGCAGAGACTGATAGTTAGTATCTGGGTCACAGACCATGTGACGGGCCAGGCAGAAGTCGATCACTGTGATGTGAAAATGCACAATTACAAATCAAAAATGATAATCACATATAAATGATAATGATTTGCATCAAGGTAAAAAACAAACAAACAGAAATTTAAAAAAACAAATCCACCATATTTGACATCTGGAACAGTCACTGAACTCTCTGCAATGTTGGTAGAGAGGATGACCTGTAAATGTGAAAATATTATTAGTACAGCAGATACTCAAACTCATGTGGGACAGAATTAGATGAACTGTTTTTACCTTCCTGTATCCAGGGACCGGGCACAGAAAGGCACCGCTCTGCTCCTCCAGAGTCACAGTGGAGTGGAGAGGGTAAACCTGCAATCTGAACAGAAGATGATGATTATAAACACTCATCACGGGTGAAAAGGTCGAGTAGGTTCATATATTAATGTAATAGCGCTGTGATATTATGGAATATTAGTTCTAATCGTCAAACCTTTTGTGGACCAGCTTGGCCAAGGCCTCCTGCATGTAGCCTATTTCATGGATACCAGGAAGGAAAACCAGCACGCTGCCTCTGTCTGATAGAGTCAGGCCACCTTCGTTCTCAGCTTTCCTGCTAAAACACAATCACACGATCCAAGATGTACAGTACTGTGCAAAGTTTCAAGCACTATAAGTAAAGTATATATACTTTCAAAGATAATGCCATGAATACTCTTTATTTATCGATTAACTTTATATAAAGTCAAAGCAACAAAAGAAACCTGTATCAAATCATACTTTGGCGTGACCATGGTTTGTCTTTAAAACAGCACTAGTTCTCCATACACTTGCACACAGATTTTTTAAGGTACTTCACTGGCAGGTTAATGTTGAGATCAGGACTCGGTATTCTTCTTGTGAATTAAAAAAATTTTTTTGACACTGGCTGTAATTATTGGGTCATTGTCATGTTGCAGCATAAATTTGGGACCGGTCACAGGCCTCTCAGATAATCTAAAGATCTGGAGTGCCTAAAACTTTTCCTGTAACTGAACGAAGGCGTCAACATTGTGTCTGGCTCAGCGATGAACCATCGAGGCTTCACCTGGTATCTTTGCCCTCCATCTCGTCAAAGCTCTGGATGAGACTGATGGCCAGACTGTACATCTCCACAGAGATGTGAGGGTCTTCTCGATGAAGGGACTCCACCTGGCGAGAAGCATTAAAACATGTAGACTGTTCGGCCTCATGACAGAGAGAGCAGCCACCATCTGTAAATAACTACTTCGTCTTTACCCTGTATGGAAACAAATGCTGGAGGTCATCCAGGTAAAACTCGTCAATGGCGTAGGGTTTCCCCTCCACTTCAAATATGTAGGCTGGAGTCATCTTTCCCCATATTGGGGTGGCAAAGTACTCAGCAAACTGTCTGCAGTTTATGGTGGCTGACATGAGGATGATCTGAGGAAGAAACACAGGTTATATGAATGAGAGTTGAACTGACAGAGTGATGGAGGAGCTGTGTTTATTGTGATTACCTTGACGTAACGGGAGCTGGAATGAAGTAGTTTCCTCAGAACCAGTAACAGAAAGTCCATCTCCTCGGTGCGTTCATGAACCTTGGGTCAAACAACAATCAGTGATTTGAAAACAGGATCAGACCTGCGGTGATGTAAAATATAAATGAATCCAAAACAAAACATGAGAGGTGTGATGAAATAAAATGAAATAATAACAGCAACATTAAATGGGATAAACTTGAATTTAACAAGCCCACATTTCTTTGTAAAATTACCATTATTTATCTAAGCTTAGTAAGATAAATAATCAAGACAAATAATATGTGATCTGTGCCAGTTAATAGAAATGAACATGTACTTTTAAAATGCGCCTCACCTCATCTACAAAGATGTGGGAGTACTCTGCCAGGCATTTGGCTGAAACCAGTTTCTGCAGCAGCACGCCTGTGGTCATGTAGATCAGTCGGGTGTGCTCAGTTGCCATCTTCTCCAGTCCGACCTGGAAAACAAATACCCAGAATTTTATATAAATTTGCCCCCATATGCTTGAATGCCGACACCGTAAATCACTACTTTGTCTCTACAAAGATCGGAGAATCCAATGAGCTCATTGTTATAACCACCCTGTCTGTCTGCAGGACTGCACCATCTATGTTTTTTTTGTAATTCTGTCACATTAAAGTACTGCACAGATTCACTGAGCTCCAGAAAACACATTTTGCAATTTTCCACTGATAAATCAGGGAATTTCTTCATAAAACACAGACTTACTGTCTCCTATCAGTTTATATTCCATTGCATCAGAAAGATGAACAGAAAAGACCGGAGTAAACTTTCCCTACAATGGCTTTAGGCCTCAAAACTAATGTCTGCAACGTAACCATATGTGGTTGGTTTTGGAGAAAATATCAGTGACCTGAGATAAAAATCCATTGCTACCCTGTGTCTGACCTTAGGGAAATACTTTTGCTTCGCTGACTCAACTCTGAGCACAAAAGAACTTTCCATTCACTGACTGAACAACTTTCATAAACCAAGACAAAAAGACCCAAAGAGGAACAAGCAGAGAGCTCAACCCTTGCAGCGAACAATCCAAAAAACATATTTAAAATCACCTTTGCAACAGCACATGACATTCAGGTTGTACTGCATCACATGGACATTACATCTCTCACTAATATCAACTGTTTATTATTGCTCCCACTTTAAATTACATCATCCTTAACTCCAGAGGGCTGCATCAAGCGGAGGAGACAACAGTTATTATTAGCAGTGTTTCAGAGCTCTGCACAATACAGTAAGACACCCTGGCAACGAAGATTTTGTCAACACATGCATACAAAAACACTTTTTTTGTGAGGAATGCAATGCTTATGTGCAGTCTACAGTAAACCACTACAGGCCAAGAGAGTGTAGCTACTGTTATTACATGAGAGTGGCACAGGTGCTCTTTCCATCCTTTATCTCACTTATTTATTATTAAACAAATACAAACACGACACTTCATATGTGTATAATGTGTCGTGTAGTTTGGGTGAATCAGATTGGGACCAGAACAATGCACCTACCTGGTATCCTACCAGACTACCCAGAGTACACTTTCGCTGTGTGGCGACCCATCGAGCAATACTGATGGCCCCAATTTTGCGTGGCTGGGTGACCACGATGTTGCAGGAGGCATTTTTCTCATTGTAGTGGTCCAGAATATACTGTGGCAGCTGGGTGGTCTTGCCACTGCCTGTGGCTCCTCGAATTATCAGCACAGAGTTGTTTTCTATGAGTGAAATCAGCTGGAAGCAGGGACACACACACACACACACACAGACAAAAACAAAAAAAAGAAAACCATTTGGCCATTTGTAACATATCACCACTATGAAAAAAGAAATTTAATAATAAGTTACGAAACCGTTGTACATATTTGTAATTAGAAGTCCAGACTTTACAATCTACATTAAGAAAGTGCATCTTCTATGACAGCATGAGCTCTTAAAATACACATGCATCACTCTGTGGTAAACAATAGAAATGTTTTTGCCTGGTGAGTTTCACGTTAGGTGTTGTCCTGCACCATCACATAACACCGAGTGCATCTTGGGCCAACAGTAAAAGCTTTGAAGTACCGGTGTCCTGAGGTCATAGTGACATTTTCAGTCTAATTGTTAATATGACCATAAGTAAAACAACTAGGGGAGTGTGCACTTAGAGACCATCAGGCTGTGTGGTTGGTGTGGTTGGGTGTATGCAGCATGTGGACGCAACATTTTACCTCCTGTCTGTTCTTAGTTATGGGCAAACTGGGATACTTGTAGCTTGAGAGCGGTGGAGGAGCAGCACCTGGAGATTCAGAAACACAGAGGTCGAGATTAAAACATGTAAGAAATACTGTTTGACAATCTGTTGCAGTTTTCTGTACATTTTTACTATGAAAAATGACGACGGTAAAAGTTCAAAACTCACTCTTCGGGGCAGGTTCAGTGTTCACAGTCTTTGGGCTGCCCTCTGCAGGAACATCTGGTGATCTGAAAAGAAATCAGATTTATAATGTTGGAGGCCCTTACTTCAATAACGTCCATGTTAAAATCCTGTAAGGCATTAAAATGTGATATTATATGAATGGCTTGATTAAATACGTCACAATGTATTGAAATTGAAAAGTCCAGGTTTTCTGCCCCAGTTTACGCTTTATTATAAATTATAAAAGACACTTAATTCAATATCACAGACTAGACAGAAATCAATTTATGTTTTCTTTACAGGAAACAAAACCTTTCCTTCTCTCTATTCATGTGACAGACCTCGTCAGTAATTTACGTAAGCAACTCACGATGTTCTAAGAAACATACAGTTACTGAATACATTAAATGTATGGTTAAGGCCATGCTTAAGTAAGAGGCTGAACTAATGGCAGCTTCAATAACTTCCCCTCCAGATCCTGGATTCAAGGTCAGCGCTGTGTGTTATTTCTGAACGCAATAGCTTGTAGAAATGTGAACATGCTATAGCTGGTCTGCCGTCATCATCACCTTAGCTGAATAACACTGTGGCTGAGACTGGGTCCTGCAGCACTTCATGTGATTTGACACACCAGACCAGACAGACCAGGACCAGGGCAGTTCTCAGAAATGAAGCTGTTATAATTAAAAAGTAAAATGCAATTGCAAGTTCAAAGTGGGTGAAAATACCAGCAGCTCTGCCTACATCATTACTTAATGTCATGTCTAACTTTGCTCCGAGTCTGTGCCTCCTCTGGTCAGCTCAGCCAGGCCTGCAGCGCTGTAGCCGGGAGAGCATTCCCAGTTGTCTCTGCCTCTCCCTTTCTCTTTGTGAGGGGAGGATTTTATCGCAACAGCAGGCACAAACTCTGACAGTGGAGCTCAAACACAACACACCCACGGCTTGTGCGCACACATGCACCCTCGCCCTCTCTCTTTCTCTCTCCGATGCACACGTTTCGTGCAAGCTACAAAGCATCTGACCTTAGAACAAAGCTGCACACTGCACAGAGGAGAGTTGGGGGAAAGGAGAGGAGAGGTGACAGCTCTTAGTCAGTTAACAGTGTGTGACTAACTCTCCTGGAAAAAGTCTGCGTGACAGGAGCAGCGGGAGGGATGATAAGGACAAGACAATAACTACAACACAGAGAGGACCAACGCTACCAACAGTTAAGACACTGGAGGATTGCTGCGGACGCGCACAATGTGCTCCTTTGATGGCTTTTGAGGGACGTCGTCAACAGCGAGTGAAGGAATGAAGTTTGCGTGGAATGCCAAAAGGCTGGAGACTGTTCTCTATGAAGAGCTCGTCTTTGCTCGGTTTCTGAATATCTCACAAAAGCAGCAGCAGCGCAGTTTTCACCTGTAAGTACCAATCTTTTGCTTTTAATCTTCAGCAAGATGTTATAGTGATAATTCATCACAGCTGTCCAGGCACTCAGGAATCAAAACCAGAGCAGCAGAGGAGCACGGTTTTTGCAACCTTACGACGTGTAAAGTGCTCAGTGAGGCTGACCTCTGACCCTGCAGGCTGTGTAATCCATCTGAATCCCAGGTGGAAGCTGTGTTGAATCCATCATATTGAACTGAAGGGCCAAACACACACACACCTGGCACATTGTGCTTTGCAGAGTTTGACTTGAACTGAAGGCAATCATAGCACCAGACCAGAGGTCATCTTAGATACAGTGCAAACATCCCTCACTGTCAAACTTAAAAACATTCATTTTAATACGGCCAAGCAGTTAAAGACAATATTATATAATATTTCATAACTCAGTTAGAACTGAAGTTGAGATTTTCTTGCACATTTCTCATTGTGTTTTAAAGGGTGAAAAAATGACCCTTACTTGGCACAAATGCAATTTCTTCTTCAGGAACTTCTTGCTTTTGACAGACTTTTTCCTCGTGTTTGGTTTTCCTGTTCCTAACATGAGCTTTCATTTCCTCATTGGACATACATGCCCTTGTGCAGTCTGTCTCATGGTGTAATGCTCGCTTGTCAATTGAAGGTGTGATTTGGAGAGAACTTGCCTTGAAGGAAGAAGTATTCAAGCATACTGAATTGCTTCACAGTCTAGAACAACAGAGATATTGTTTTTCCTTTTCCAGTTTTCTGGATTGTCTGCTGTGACCGCCATGCCCCTGTTCAGCTGGATGAAGTGGCCACACGAGACGAGGGTGCAAGCTGAAGCGCCACCTCTCAAGACCTCGGGGGTTGTGCCCAACCGCACGTTGATCAGGGAGCTCCTGTGGCATGTGGAGGAGCGCGAGCAGCTGGCGAGGGAACTGGAGCGAGAGCACAGGCTGGCCCACGGCACCCAGGCTCTCCACTGGTTTCAGAAGTACCCGAGACTGCAGACCCTCATCCCCACGTCAGAGCTACGGCAGCTGGAGTTCCTGTGTGCACAGATCCCACCGATCCACGCAGCCACCGTCCTTTCCAGGTGTTTTTTGGTAGCGGCCACGCCACGCTCCATCCTCACATTAGTATGCTGTCAACAGTGGCTAGCTGCTATTGCGTCAACACGAGGCCTGACAGCAGGCAAAAGAGAAGACCCAAAGGGAAAGAGGCAGGGCGAACTGCCAAGAAAGCCATTATGTGTTACTGTCACGGCGGCAGGCCATGTAGGGTGTGAACATGTGAAGGTGAAGGATGCCCTGTAAGGCTGAGTGAAGCCGGACTGCAGGGGTTTCCTTTCATCATCCCCATGTTAACAATTATGATATTAAAAGAAGGTTGAAGAATTGTTCTACATGTCTGAACACTGTGACCTACTTACTTTTCTCCATAAAACCCAACTACTAGGTCATTGGTGTGTGCTGCTTGCATAACCAAATATTACCAAAGAAAAACATATTTAGCAAGATTGGTGTTATGATGTTTGTACCATTTCCACAAATCTGTGGCTGTTGTCCTAGATCCGTCATTCTTCAAACTACAAGACGCTCAGTAAGAGGAAGGGCTTGCAGGGTTTAACTTCTGGGATGGGTAAAAATACAGAAACATTACACACTCAGTCTTGAAAATTCAGGTTTTTAACTGTATATCGATGCATCGTTTCACAGGTTTCGTGAAGTGCTGGCCACCAACAACATAAGGCCCTGGGAGCTGGCGTCTGTCTTCAAGCAAGTGCTGAGGGACTTCCTGAGTCAAAGGCAATATGATGATGAGGACGACCTCTCGGTGCAGGCGGCGCAGCTCCAACCGATGGAGGCCTGGACCAGCCGCTACAAGATGAAGCAGGGCTTTGTCACACCGACTGTTCCCAACTGTGGAGACCACCCAAGGGAAGAGATCCCAACAATCTCTGGGTATGTGGACCGGGCGATGCGCTACTCCGGTTCACTCTCAGCCAGAAGAGACTGGGATCTTCCATATTACTATCCAGTTCCTCTGAGGCCCAAAGGGGCTTACAGCACGACTCTGTGAAGGGTTAAACTACTCAACCTTACTCCAAACACAAGGAAGACCAGGCATCACATCCTCAACATGGAGATGAGATCCAAGACTGTATTAGCTTTAGATATTTCATGGATTTTGTTCATAGTACATTTTATTATAAAAACTAGTTTTTTGCTGGCTTGCCATGTTTCATCCCAAACTGTGTGGTTTGTCCTGATAACAGACTGCAGAGTTACATGGAGAGGGATGCATGATGCATCCATGTGGGCAGCGGGCCGGAGAAACGGCTGACAGGTTTTTAGCTAGTCTTACAAGGAAAAAAAGCGTAGCCACCTGTAAAAAACTGTCTTTTGTGTTAACCAAAGACTTAACATTTCTTCTCTCCTTGTTTCATCTAGACAATTGAGTAAAACCATTGATAAAGGAAAGCTGCAGAAAAGCTGCAATAAACATAATTTGTGTAGGACACGTGTTTTTGTCTTATTTCTCATCTTGCTAATCATGCCCCCCCCCCACCTCGAGCTGGGCAGTTTGACACAACGGATTAATATTAGCTTGTTGCAGCCATAACTTGACACGTTGGACCTCGTGCTCAAACATGTGTGCAGTACCAGCTCTTTATTCTATTTTATTTTATTTCCAGAACGTGTTTCATTAAAAGAAAAAAAAAGGGCAAATATTTTCAGTTTCTTTCAGTTAAGGTCGTAAGCAGGGAAGCTAGTTAGCATGAGGCTAGCCGACCTGGAGCCGCCTCATGGTCACGGCTGCTCAGGTGAACTCACCTGTGCTCTTCCGCTGTCGACGGTGGATCCTCCGACTTTCTCTCTGCAGCTTCTTCTGTAAGTTTAATACTTGCAAACGCGGTCCCAGAAGTGAACCAGTCCGAAATCTGTTCTGCGGTGAAAACCTTCTTCATGTTGCTTCACGTCTAAATTAATCACATAATTGATCAGTGGAGTCCGTTTCCAACCGCGCGAAACAACCAAAGGGAAAAACTCACGCGCCCCCCTAGCGTCCGACTGAGTAACTGAACAATGTAGAGAGAGAGAGAAAAAAAGTCTATTTACTGCATTAGTGTAGAGGCACATTGTGCTCATATTCCACAAATATTTTGTTGAAAATAAAAACTAAAATCGAAAGATTTTTCACAGGTTTGTGGCAATAGGAATATAACCTTAGACTACAGTAGTGTAGAAACAGGATGACAATATGCCTTGCTGTTTGTAGGATATATAAAATAAAAACAGGAAACTCTCATAATAATAAAATATCCATTATAAGTCTGTAACATAAACATCTCCCACTGTCTCAAACCAAGGAGGAAATAAAAGCAAATTAAATCAGGTGCTGCCATAATGTCCCTCTCATCTCAGGATACTCAGACATACGTAAACATGAGATAAATGAAAATATCTTAAGATATCACATTGAGTTCTGTGAAACTATAATAGACATATGTTATTTTGTTTTTTGAAAAGAAAGCTACTCAATTGATGTACAGCTTTACCAATATTAGAACATTATTGTTAGTTGCAGCCCTAAAATAGGGGAAAAAAATGTTAAGCATACCAAGATTGAGGAAAATATGTTTAATTACAGTATACAAAAAAGCTCATTAAGCTAAAAGAAAAAAAAAAAGGTAATGGGCGATTACCTCGGTATGCTGTGGAAAAATACATAAAGAAACATTTTACCATGGAAGCAACTCATGGTTAGACAACAATCACAACCACAGCATCAGAAATAAGCACCAAAAAAAGTCTGAACATGTGAACTGTTCAGATTTCACATTAAAATCGTATTCAGCGTCATTATAATTTCCATGTTGGCTGTGAATGTAAGTGTCTACTTTTACCATACGTCTGCAGCGACCCGACAACACCAAGACAAGATGGAGCTGGACTAATGGGCGGCTTGGCCACAGCTTTTCTGCCTACTCTGCTGCAACAGCAGATCAGTGAACTTCAAGAGTGTGCCTCCTGGCAACATCTGATAAAGGTGTAATAATATGATGTAATGTAATCCTTACTGCGCATTTCCAGAATTAAAAAAAAAAAAGTAAAATAATTCATTAAAATGCCATTGTATTAAAACCATTAAACAACTGGGAAAGATACAATTTCACCTCCATTAAAACCATTAAACGATTAACATCAGACTTAGGTCATCTCCAGTGGGAGAAATCCACTGCTGTCTCGGATTAAGCTCATCTCTGTTCGCAGCTTTTCATTTTCCTTTAAAACAAAAGAAAGCACAAAGTTTGTTGTTGTGATGTGTAACCAGTGCTAAAAATCACCTAAGAGAAGAGAGCAGAAATGTTAGTTACCTCTTGAAGTTTGGTGTTGTCCCTTTTCAGCTTGACCAGATATTCAATCCTCTGTTTGTGGTTCTTGTGTCCCACGAGTTTTCCATTCTCCTCCGAGAGCTTATCGTTCTGCTTACGGAGAACCTCGTTCTCCTGTGAGAAATCAAGTATACAAGTCAACTCGGCTGAGCTCTGTATCTGTTAGTCTGGTCTTTGACAGGCAACCTTTGTGTCATCAAATCAAGTCATACTGAATTTGAATGTCAGACTGTTCATCAAAGTGTAAAATAAATCAGTTTTCAGAATTTGACTTGTAGTCCCACCCGGATTTAGATGTTTTTCATTTACTGTACTGTCATATTATCAGCTATTATCACTATCAAAATCCCAGCGAACACAGTTTCCCTCTGTTAACATTGTCCTCAAGACTCAACTGAAAAACTTCTACAGTATCTTTTCATTTATGTTTCTGGCTCGACCTAACTGATTTATTTTGTATTGTAGACAGACATACAACACTTCTGGCAGCATCATTCCCCTAAACACATTCTGCCATCATAGTTGAATTGTGTAAATGTACATGTAAACCAAGTAAACTACTAATCTAATACTAATCCGATGTTGTTCTGTAGCCATCTTCCATGGTAAAATATGATTTATCAACCCTGAATGCATTAGCTGTATATATAAATATACCTTTTTAGGTTTAAAATATCATACATGTAAGCTGCAATGCTTCATGTAGTGAAACAGTTCCTACTCCACCTCTCACCTGGAGCAGCTTGTCCTCATCCTGCATCCTCTGGCCCAGATCTCTCAGCTCTAGACAGCGGTTCCTCAGCTCAGTGGTCAGCTCCTGAACACAGGTCTGAGACTGAGCCAGCATGGCCTCCTGTTCCTGCAGCCTGACCCACAGCACAAAACCAAAACATGACCGTCAGTGAGCAAGAATCGATCAAGCAAAAGACTGAAATTCAATAACAAAGCAATTTAACAAAATTAGAATAACAAAACCTCTGCTCATAGATGCTTACAGTACCTTTTTTGAGTGTTGGTCAGCTTCTGTGTCATGTTGAGCTGTTAATCAATGACAGAAGAAATTACATATCATATAATACATCAAATACACAAATTAGTCCAGAAATAAATCAAACCAGCAAAGAGAAAGATGCAAACCCTCTCAGCTTTCTCCTCCTGCAACTCTTTCAGAATGGACTGCTTAATGGCATCATTCAGCTCCTCACTGAAAATCACAACAAAACATCATCAATTCATCATTAGATCAATTACAGGTGTAGTGTTTACATTTTTAAGCAGCAAACGGATGAACAACTAAACAAATAGACTCTACCTATTATTTCCGTTCTGTGCCATCTCGTTCTGCTTAGTATAAAACTTGTCAAGCAAACCCTGGATTTCCATTCGAATCATCTCTTTCTCATTGAGCTGCGTCTGAGGACGGGTAACACAGATTAGGAATGATTATTAGTGGCATTCACAATTGTTAGGACCATTTAAAACCAACGGCATTCATCATAAAAAGTAACAAACAAACTTTATTGCAATGATTTCTTTTCTTTTTTTTGTTTTTAGGAATTAAAATTTCAAGTGCAAGGTACAAAAAGATTTGAAAGCAGTGAACACCAGGACTAAAGAATGGCTGTATTAGCACAAATTACATTACATTACAACACCTTCAGTCTTTGGATCTCCTCATTCTTGGCCGTCCTCTCAGCGTTCAGCTCTGCTAAAAGAATCTCCATGGTCATCATGGAGGAGCGGCGATTCTCCAGCTCCCTCTCCTGGTTCTCCAGCACCTGGGTCAGGTCCCTGCTGAAGCTTCCTGGAGTACGAGGCGTCTTTACAAACAGAAATTAAGATTTAAAAAAAAAATTCTCAATGCACTTGATGGCCGTCTTTAAAGAAAACTGATATCATAAACAGGTTTTACCCGAGGTAATGATTTAGGTGTGACCGTCGGCTCAACAAAGGGTTTGCAACCTCCGTTTCTTATCGTTTTTTCAACAGCTTCTTGCTGTTGTTGCATCTGGTAGAAAAGGACAATGGATTAGTGATTTTGACCCTTTATCATCTCTTCTCATACCAGTTATTATTTGGATGTTTCCTTTGAAAATGAGATAATTAAACCTCACCTTTTGCCTTAGATTCTGTATTATAACATCCTTTTGGGCTGTTTGCTGTTGAGATGCTTGGAGGAGGCTGTTCTGCTCATCTAAGACCTTTGTGAGTCTCTCAACCTCCTCAGTGGCATAAGTCACTTCCTCCTGCAGCACTTCAACCTAAGGACAGATGCACATATTACAAATATTGTGGCTTTATCATTAATCACCTGCAGTAGATTTTGAAAAATCCACACGAACTGAGGTGTTTAATGCGACCAAACTTACCTCGATCTTATTGGATGCCACACTTCTTTCTAACCCTTCTTTTAGGTCACAGATTTCTGTCTGTGTCTTACTGTTTTGTTCCCTGATATCCTCCCTTTCAAGGCAGGCAGCATTGTATTTGGCCTGGAAAAGAAAGACATCATTATCACAAACTTGCCCTGACTGGGCTTTTCTATGTACAACAATGAATGAAGTTATCTAAGAAGAATCGAGGGTGAAAAAGGAGGATAAGTAAAGTACTGTGATGTCTTTGACATCTTCAGAGAGATGGGTGATGGTCTGGTCCTTCTCGCTCAGCTTAGTGCGGAGGTCTCTGGTTTGGTTAATCAGATCGAGAACAACATCCTGTTAAACAAAACGAGAGACATTCAGGAAGGTAGCACACATTAACGCCGTTGTATTTGTAGAAATCAGAGATGGGAGAGATTGAATTGTTCAGACTTACTTTATCCTGTTCAATCTTCTGCTCCAAGCCTTTTATGATTTCGTTGGAAGACGTCAGATTTTGCTCAAGACCAACAAGTTTGGAAGCCTTCAGACAGAAATAAGAAAACCTGGTTTAGATACTAAAATGCAATTACAATCAAATAGTTACCATATTGATTGATGAACATGCATACTGTGCTTCAAACTTACCTGTTGTTGATTTTGTGCTGTTAGGTCTGAGACTTGCTTTTTGAGGTTTGAATTCTGCTCCACAGTTTCAATGAGTTCTCTGAGGACAAACATTAAATAGTTGTCCATGTCAATGTAAGAATTATTTTTGAAAACTGTTCACAAAACAACAATTCACAAAAACACAAAACCCCTGAGAGAAAAATGGCAAAACTCACTTTGAAGTACTTTCTTTGTTTTCTCTCAACTGTGAGATCAGGGTGCTCGTGTGTTCTTGTTCATTTTGCAGAGAATTATTCAGTTCCTACAGTGAAAGTTAAAAATCATGAAAAAATATATAAAAGAAGAGAAAATACGACATCACAGGCCACATTTTTGGGACAAAAAAAGGCCATAGTTGAGTTTATGAGGTCACTAACCGTGAGCTGTGCTTTCAGTTCATCAATCTCACGCTGCCTGTCCTGCAGCTGCTGTCCTGCCTGATCAGCCTCAAACTTGGCCTCAGCTTGCAGCTGGTCAAACGAATCCTGCAGTGTCCGATGCTGCTCCAGAAGCTGCTCCCACTCCAGCCTGGAACAAAGACACGGTGGTCACGGGCCCATAAAACACAACATCGAAGAGTGGCCACAATGCAAACTCTGTATGACACTCATGCTTACTGGGTTTTGTCAAGCTGGAGCTGCGTGCTGATCAGGCTGCTGGAGAGCTGGCTCATCTCTCTCTGCTGCTCGCTCTGGCCGTCTCTTAACTCGTCCTTAGCAGCGGCCAGCTCCTTATCGGACGACTGCAGCACCAGGCGTAGATCATGGATCTCACTCCTCAGAACTGAAAGGAGGAGAGGGAAAAAGTCATGACTTTGGTGGTCTTATCTGAAATATCTGAATTCAACGCCAGAAAAAGTCCAGGCAGGTGATTATAATACAAGTTAAACATCAGAGTCTCACCATCTGCAGCTTTCTGTTCAGACTGAAGGCTCTGTTGCAGCTCACTGATAGTGTCTTGCAGGTTGAGCTGATCTCTGTCCCTGTTAGCTTTCTCAGCAGAAAGTTGCTGCATAACACGTAATTTACATAATCAAAATGGTGAGGTTAAAAGGCATCATGCTTTTCCAAATGTACGACATAAAACTGTAAATAAAGGAGGGGAGGAGATATACCTTATCTTTGTGTTCACACTCTTGTGACATCACAGTGATCTGTGCTTCAAGTTTTGCAATTTGCTGCAGCAGCTTGGTGTTCTTCATTTCCTCCTCATTCAGCTGCGTCTGGACACGACTAGTTTGCTCCTGATGAGTGAATAGATAAAGTAGTATGACCAACTTTATTCATTGCAGCACACATTTCAGACAGAGTAAACTTTGCTTTACCTGCACTTGGCGCAGTTCCTCGGTCAAGGCCATCTCAGTCATGTCTGAGGGAGGCTGCTCACCCCAAATGTCTTCTGCATCGTCGCCCGTCCCGTTCAGGTGGTCCGGGCTGGAGAGAGGCACGAGACGCGACCGCAAGTTGTATGCTTTGGTGGGCGTGGTGAGAATCTGTTATAAAAGGCAAATAAAAGGAGAATAAGGTTGTGTCACGGTTTGATCTGGGTTGTAGTTAAACTCACACTGAAGGCAAGTTTCAGCATCCCCTCACCTTTATAGTTTCAACGTGAATCCTGTTCAGTTCAGAGACCTCCTGTTTTTTGTAGGCGTTTGTGGCCTCCAAAATGTTTTCCAAATGTTTGTTGGACTTGTCAAGGTAGATTTTCTCAGACTCCAGCTGAGACATCTGTTTCCTAGAACACGAAGCAACATCCAAAAACTTACAAAAAACATACTTTGCAAATATAAGAAATAGCTTTATGGCAAAGTAACAAGTCAAATGGAAGCCAGGAAACTAAGCTTTTTCTTTTTCAAATAAAAAGAAAACTGTATAAATTCCTCTTTGGTGGAGCTTGTTCCTTAAAATCTTCAAGATTTTCTGGAAAAGCTCACGTTGAGTTTTTTTCCCCCCCCACATTATATTTTCCTCTTACTTGGTAACTTCTTTGTACTCCTCAAAGGCTCGAAGGGCAGATGCGAGGTCGGACTGTTTCTGAAGCAGCTGAGCCTTCAGCTTCTCGATTGCGGCTGCTGAGACACTGTCTGCAGCTGCTGAGGTTGAGGAGGATGCTGTTGAGAAATGTGAAATTAATGTGATGCAAGTAGGTATGGAGGATTTTTAAAAATGCATTTAGTAAATCACTTCTCAGTCCTTTTGTGATAATTATCTTACTTTCTCTGAGTCTTTCTGACTCCATTGCAGTCTGGAAGGCTTCTTCCAGCTCTGCAGCAACTTGGCCAACAAGTTCTTCAGCGTTCACTACCGATTCAAGAGAACGAAGCTGCCGGTTCTCCTGTCGGAGGCTGAAGTTCTCGGCTGCATATCGAGTCATCTTTGGGTGATGTTCAACCTTAAAAGGCACAAAAAAAAGGATCAACAGTCGATCTTGGAGTTGAGGGGCATTATGGAGCTTTATAGCTGTTACTAAGAGAAATATACACTAGCTTATACACACATAACCCTATTCTGCCTTTTTAACAGGAAATAAATAGATTATTGGAGTAATTCTAAGACTGAGCTGAAAAGGATGTTTTCACTTCACTCCTACCTTTACACATCATCAGTCATACAGTCATCAGATACTGTGATCAATATTGTTTTTACCTGATCTCTCAAGATCTTGACCTCTTCTTTCAACTGCTCAATCAGAGCCTGAGACTCATTGTCTGACAAAAAGTTTTGTCCTGCTTTCAATTTCTTCTCGAGGCGAGCGATGTGATCTTCTCGAAACCTGACGATCATTCGGCTGGAGTGGATGAACTTGTCCTTCTGTGTCCAGGCCTCCTCGAGCTGGGCCACCTTCTCAAGCAGCGTCTGAATGTAGTTAAATATATTGTAAGTTCTCCTGCATCAACATAATTCCCTTACAGTGTAACATTGTAATCGACAATTAAAAATAAAAACTACACAAGACATTTCCCATACTCTCTTTTCTTCTTCTCGCTTCCTCCACAGACGAACAGCAGACAAAAACTTTGCTCTATATGAGACGTCATGTTGAATCTCAGGGCCTGGAAAGAAAAGTCATTTAAATTTGTTTAAAAACTGAAAACATTTTTCCTCTTTATGCATATCCTGTTCCAATATGCATTCATTCTTTAAAGAACAAGATGTTTCTTTGAGGGTGTAAAGGTAAACAGTTAGGCATATTGCTACCCATGGGGAGTGCAGGTCCTCCTGGTGCTACATCTTTCCCACAGTCTGCTGTTGGAGAAGCCAGTGCCTGTGCAAGCTGCTCCTTGAGCTTCTTCACCTCAGCCTGCAACTGCCTCACATTCCCCTGTGTGTCTTCATTGATGATGGCCTGGCAAAAAGGAATAAATGCATAATGAATATGTGTGATGATACTGAAATCACCAAAGGCTGCTCAAGTACAGTTTATATGAACACAGAATATATTTTAATTTTATGACAGATACCTTATTCTTGATCAGCTTTGCTCTCTGGGCGAAGTGCAAGGTAGACAATGTTTCCCCAAAACACTTTGAACCAGGGTGAACATTGGCTATGATGTACGTCTTTGCATTTCCTCCAAGAGAATCCTGAAATATCAACGAAAAAAAAAAGTGACACTGAAAGATATCTTTAAATTCAACACTTTAAAATAGAAATCAATGTCAGAACATCAGGCTTACAAAATGTAAACCTACTACTTATTGAAACTAGTAAGATACGTGACTGATGTAAGAGTTCATAATTAGTTTGTGTGTCTTTCTATATTGATAAATTAATAAAGGATTTAATAGACACGGACAGCACTTAAACAATACAACTTATGGAGGAATTGCAATTGAGTCATTTACAGATGTCTCACAACCGCAGCCCTGACCGACTGAACATAAACACACAATGACAGAAATGCAGGGAAGTTGACTGAGAATACATTCTCAAAAAAAAAAAAACAATTTTGCATCTGCAGACACTAACCCTTAGCAAGAAGGTAAGTTTCGAATCCCTGTAGCAGATGTGGCGATTCTTCCCATTGGAGACGTCCACCAGTGCCATGATCACCTGGCCGAGGCACATGAGGGAGCGGTTGATACTGCTGGCCTCCTGAGAGGAGAGGAAAGCAAATGCAGACGACAGCTGTAACAAAAATGTACAAAAATGGTCGATGTACCACTTTGCAGCTTCAGAGCGTTCAGGCATGAAGCATCACCTTGAGCCTGGAGCCTTCTGTGTGCGTGTCCTTCTGCCGCTCAGAGCCGGCCAGATCCACCAGGTTCAGCTGAGACATTCGGATGTTCACCACTTCATTGATCATCTCTTTGGACTCCAGAGCCATGGTGAACACTGCGTGAGATCTTGAAGACTCGCGGTTCATGGAGGTGGAAGCCACACGTCGATTACGCCAGCCCATGGACAGCACCTAAGTTGATTCAAACACAAATTCAATACAATACCACAGTACATTTTTACTATGACAGCTGCTTTTAATACAATTCAGTCCAAATCAGTTTAATAACCTTGAAATTGTCTGTGGAAAATGAGTGCATTCTTTAAAGAGGAACTATGCAGGAGTTTTACCTTAACTATGCTACATTTTCACCTTAATTAAACAGCTTTGGAGTAATTGTGATGATTAAATGAATGACTTGTGACTTGTTACGGGGAGAAAGGAGGCTGTCTGCCTTCCATCTAGCATCTCTTGGCCCAAAACCAACCTTGCAAGATCAGAGTCTCCACCCTCGTCTCTGCAGCACCGCAACACAAACACTCCCCATAACACAATGATCTCTTGTTTATGACAGATGAGACTACACAAATATACACATTGTAACGCGTTCATGATAAATAACATTATCCACCACTCTACTGATTGATTTTTCGCCGGCTTCATTGAAAACAAATGCACATGGTCAGGAGGAGGGTTAGAAAAGGAGCCGAAATGTGACCAGACTTGCATAGTTCCTCTTTAATCAGCAGCATATGTTTCATTACATCCTACCTGGTAAGCTTCAGCAGCTGAGTTGACAAACTTCTCCACCGCTCCCTCAACAAACACACCCTTCTTGATGTTCTCCCTGAGGAAAAGGCTGGCGGAGGCTGTGTCCAGGAGGTCATAGATTTGTTCATTGTATATCTCAATAAATGAACATTTGCAAAGGAAACTCTTGGACTGTGCAGACTTTTGGTGGAGAGAAAAACAAATCAACAAAGTCATTAGAAGAACAAGGAATATCAAATATTGATTTACAAAACCTTTTTGTGGTGATGAAATGTTTCAACTCACCCTCTCCACTTCTCTGTTGATGAGAAAAAACAGGTACTCAAAGCTTCGAGGAATAACCCCTCGGAGTTCATCTGTGAAATTATCCAACTCTGATGGTCCTATAGGAAAAAATGTGTCACTTTTTATTCTATATCTTTGTGATAAAGAATTTAAAAAACACAATGTAATGATGACTATACTGAATTCTCACCCAGCATGGTGAAAGTTTTCCCTGAGCCGGTTTGCCCACTGTGGAGCACAAGAGAGAAAAATAAGGAGTTGAATGAGTGCGTCATACGTAGCACAACACAGAGCAGTTGTCCCATAATATTATTTTATAACACGTAGAAAGAATATAAAGACAACTTACTAGGCAAATATGGTACCATTGTATCCATTTATGCAAGACTCTACAATATTCTTGGCAACACTGGCGAATACAGAGTCCTGTTTAAAAATAAGAGACAAAGATCAGACACAAAGCAGCCAGGATTAACTTTCTGGACTCATACAGACTACAGTCCAAGATGAGAGATAATCACTCAATGTACAATTTCACTTAAACCAGTGGTATGTCAACAGTAACCATGTGTACCCAACCTGAGATGTGTCCATGTCTGCCACATGATCGTAGGTAAAGGTTCGTGGCTCTGGTTTTGAAAGCAGACGGATGGTGTTGGGTGAGATGACTGAGAGACACAGACTCTGATCTCCATCTGTGGTCAGCCCGGTCCCCTGCGTCATAGGTCGTACTCGCACAAAAACTTTGATGGAATTGCTGTCACCACTGAAACAGCAAAAAAACAACATTTGAAAAACATACAACCCGAGCTGGGTATGTGGAGATTTAAAAATGACTCACATTTGTTACATTACATTTTTATGTAGGTTTTTTGTTGTTGTTGTTACTTTGTTTTGTCCTTTTATTTTATAACCACTGTTCACTGGGCTGTCTCATGTATGTTTTTTGATTAGTTTGATTATATGTTCTAAATGTACTGTTTTTTAAATGTGGAAGAACAAATAAACAAATAAACTAAGAGAAGAGAAACATACAACCACACAATTAAAGATCATATACTGAGGGTTATAGGCCTGTTCCTATATAGCGATCTATCATTATGTCTAATGTTAACTTTAATACATTACCTGGCAGCAACCAGCTGGCTTGAATCCGCGGATCCTGTCAACATAATTACACGATTGTTAACGTTTGTTTACGGGACAGACAGGCTCCGTAAACCTACACATAGACGGTTAGTAAAAACTAGTAAACATAAAACTAAATGTCTAAATGACTGCAGCGGTTAAGTCTGTTAGCAAACCAGATTAACTATGGACGCTAGTTTTAACAGGTCGGCTGCTGCTGCGCGGTGTCGACACCGTTTTGACTTTGACTCACGTCACTCGATCAAACTCGTGTTTGTTGCGCTACCTTTCACGCTGGAATTCATCATCGCTGACAGAGAAATATTTGCCGTTTTCTGTGTTAAAATCGTTAAAATGAGCCTCCGTCAGAGCAGGTCGGTCATTGCTGAGGACGACTCTGTTTACATCCCCTCGAAATTGGCGGGCAGGTCAGTGGCGTGACGTCACTTCTTCTTCTGTGGTGTTTTATGACTGAAGAGCAGAGCGCGTGGCGCCACCTGCTGGAGGACTGAAGGTAATGTACATAAATATAAATGTCTGGTTTTTATCATACAGCCTGTGCAAACATCATGTGCTGACTGTGGTTTTTACTGAGTTTTGAATGTCGTTGTGTCTCTTTTTGTCCTTCATCTAAGAAAAGATAAACTTTGTCTGCCCCACAGTGGGATTAAATTACAATTAACTCAACGGGTCCTTGATTATTCACAAAAATTTACAAGAAAAATTAAATACCACAATCATTAATTCATGATCAGCACATTTGATATAGGCTCCGCTCAGATGAAATACAATTTTAAATCCATACAGATTCTGCAATACATTTCCTCTTCTTGTCTCTTTGAGGTCATGCCAGGTCACACACATTTTACATTTGTTATGGTTTGGTCCGACCCCTGAAACTAAAAAAGGCCACTCGTCCCATTTTGCTTTCAGTGCCTCTCTGGGAGCGAGTATTTTCTTTGAAATATTTTGACGGATACATCAATGCAGTGCAGTGGCCCCCAAAAACGTCTCACTGGCTCAAAGTTTTCAAAAAGTATCATGATGTTACTTCTAGATGGCGTGCAGTCTGCAGTCAGATGTCTTTATTCTTTTTAAAAAACGTGCATTTTCTGTTTAAATAGGATGAAATATGTCTGACTTCTGACTGATGTGGGGGAAAAAAATCATAAATGTGATTTCAGTGCATTTTGTGTCAGTCAACCTCTTTTATATACAGTCTATGCAATCAACCTATTGTAATATTGCAACATTGCTACCTTCGCACTCTTGCATGTGCTGCTTCGTTCGATCGTTGTTGTTGCGATTTTTATTGTGCTGTTTATCACGTTTGAAGTGCTCTTGCATCTTGCTCCTGGGCCAAAAAAATGGGTCACATCCGCTCTTCACTGTGATTGGCTGTCCAACCAGGAAGCGCGTGTGCTTGAATATTTCCGGTGATCTGATTGGTGCTTTTCAAGACTTTTAAATTCCAAACGGTTAACAGCCGTGGGAAACGAGGCGAGGGACATTCAAAAACCACGTCGCTGCCTCTCGGCTCAGACTATCGTTGTTTGCTCCGACAGACGAAGTGACAAGTCCTACTCCCTACATCTGTGTGTTTTTTTACTCGAGGTAAGTGGTGAACATAGAGAGATATTACAATTGTTTACTTTTCGTAGCTCATGAAAAATGGTCCCGGGTTTTTGTTTTCCTCCGTTGTAACTTACGTTACGTTAACTGGGCCGTGGCGTTAGTTCTCAATAGCTCGTTTGCTTAACGTCCGTTGATAATTATTCTTATTTACCCAGGTGCCGATATCGGGTAACAGCCTTATGACTATTGGCAGAGAGTTTGGTAGGTTTAGCTTTGGAAATTGCATTTTTATTGTTGGAAAAGTAAAGTGAACAGCAGCTATCCACGTTGACTTCACAGTGTGACCGCAGCGCTGGTCCCGTGACATCAAAAAAGAAGTCGTTCAGTCTCTATATAGATAATAATGAAGCATAAAACATGTGTAGCAGTGTGGATGGAAACATATCCTGACCTCAATCAGCCTGTTGTTAGCCTTCGCTGATGTTTACCACGAAATCAAGAAAGTGTCTAAACCAGGATGCAAACAGCACGACCCCAGCAAGTTGCTGTTAGTTAAAATTATTAGGACCAAAAAATCTAATATCTTGCCTACTAACTACTCAAATTCGAAAACATCCTGTGAATTAAGGTCTCCACCTATCTTTCACCAGGAAGATCAGCTTTAATTGTTTGACTTGCCTTTGATCAAAGTCATGTTTCCACTTGTATTTTTAATAAGCAGATATTTTATAGATTTTTTTACAATAGATATGTTTGCATATCGTAGCACTGACAACGGGCCCCATTCATGACAGTAACAATAGCTCAATACCGTTTGTTTTTCTGTTGCCATGGTCTACAAATGATGTAATTATTTACACTCCTGCTTCTCCCACAAGCAGGACAAAGGTATCACTTGAGCACTTGTCTTTATTTTTAACTAGTAGTTTATATTTCTGGGCTCTATAGCTTGCACTATCTGGATTTACAAAGAGATTTACCAGTATTGGAAAATATTTTCTTATGAGTCATATAATGCTATCATGGCTGCAGTGTAACCAAGATGACCACTGGACTCAACAAGTTGGAAAAAGGAAATCATCCTGCTGATGCTCTCTGGTGGACAAACTGTGTAACAACAACACTTCATGCTGCAAAACATTTGGTTGATTACATTTTTGTTTTCAGGCAGCATACACAGATACATTTTTGCAATTAGGTCCACAGACCAGCCTCATAGTTAGCCTATAGTTACCTGTGTTGTTTTAACGTTTCAGGTATTTTAATGTCCCTCACACTTTTCCCCATCTAAGCTATATAACAATAAAACTTATGTACCGGTATGTGGCAGCCATGATTTACTGAACCAACAGTGGAGAATTGGCAGAGGCACACTTGTCTTGATTCTGCTGTTAACTTAATATGCCATCTGTCTCTGACGATCACTTTTACACAACCCACCAGTGTCTTATCAGCAGTGTGCACCTTTCAGGATGGCGCCTCCCTCAGAGTGCAGTCAGGTCATCCCAGCCCTGTAACTTATAGTTTGTCTCTACTCACACAGGATGAGTTCTTCTGAAGTGAATGATGAGAATCGAGGGGTCTGCCCCGGAGGAAAACTCAGCAGCTCAAGTAATGACATATTTGCTCTGGATCAGCCGACTGGAAGGCCCTCCATCCTGCGTCAGACAGAGAACCTGCCCAGCAAAGCAGTGCCAAAGGCGATAAAGGTACAGAATTAGTCACTTTTGATTGTTCCAGATGTTAGGTCCTCCTCCTCCTGTTGATCCTTCTCATGCAATATAATAAAACCAAGCTGGAATCGATATGATTTGAATGGCAGTTTTTATATTGAATAAATAAATCTACTGGAATAGTTGAACATTTTGTTTTTATACTTTTGGCATCCAGGTAAAATGTATTATATTCACCAAACTATTTCTTTATAGGTTTGTTTTCAGACTCCAAGAAGAGACCCTGTGACAAAGCGGATTGTATCTCCAACCAAGTCTGTCAGGATGAACAGTGTTGATGAGTGTACAAAAGCCATGGAGTCATTAAATTTGGATAAAGCAAAGTAAGTGACATTTCTCCCACTGAAATTTACAAATTATGTTGTTGTTCAATTTTTAAGAAATCCTGTTTTGTTTTTTCAGCGCTTTGTCACAAAAGACACCTGAGCGGCCTGAGGAGCCCAAACAAGGTAATTTAATCAACATTACCATTATTTCACTTGAGTATCTCTGAATTCTGAGGAATTAATTAGGGCTGCAACTAACGATTATCGTCATTATCGATTAATCTGTCGGTTACTTAAACTATTAATCGAGTAGTTGTTTGGTCAATAAAATGTAACATTTTGGAAAATGTCAATCAGGGTTTCCCAAACCACAATATGATCTCCTCAAATGTCTAGTTTGGTCCACAAACCAAAGAGATACTCAGTTTATTGTCATAAAGGAACAAAGAAACCAGAAATATTCACATTAAAGAAGTTGAAATCAGAGAATTTTCCCTTTTTTCTTAAACTACTCAAACCGATTATTCGATTATTAAATTCATTGTCAAATATTTTGATAATCGATTATTGTTTGATGAATTTGCATTAATTGTAAAGCTGCAACAATTAATTTCACTTTTCCACAGATGTGTCGTCTTATCCTGATGATGAAATGCCAATAGTAAGCAGAGGAGGTTATCAGCTGGATTTTGACAACCTCGACGCATTTGATCCGTTCCAGGGGTCCAGTAAGATGGTCCTCTCCCCGGCGAGGCCTGCTGTTGAAAACCCACCTACAGCTCTACCTGAGTCTCAAAACACAAAAACAGAGAATATCTTGGAGGAGCCCACCAAGATGGAATCGGCACTGGATGAGACTCTTCCATTCATATCATCTGTGGAAAACTCGCTGGCTGACATTTCAGCCAACGTCAGCTCCACAGAGAGCAGCGTGATCACGGTGGCGAAGGTCCCAGTGGTTCAGGATCAAGAGTCACGTTCTGCTACGCCCGTTGAAGAACAACCTGCTCAAACATCTCAGAGTGTTGATGAAGACAAAGCCTCGGGCAGCTTTGTGGAAGATGCCCCACTCCCAGCAAAAGGCTCATACAACTTGGATTTTGACAACCTTGATGCAGTTAACCCTTTCCAAACGGGAGGCTCTAAAATCCAGAATTCCCCAGTCTTGGGGAGGAAGCTGCCAGACAGCAGCCCACCACAGAAAGAAGAAGAGAAACCTGCAGATATTGTTAACGTTCCAGACGTGGCCGAAGTTGAACAGGCCAAAGATGTGCCTGTTGAGCCTGAAATGAAACCCACAGATGCAGCCAGTCCTCCAGCTGCTGAATCCCAGCCAGATGTTGCCCCAAAGGAGGAAGGCCCAATCAAACTAGAGTTCAATTTCGATGATGGCAACGAGGTTAAACGGAAACCGCCTCCCAAGAAATTGGGCAAAAGGCCACTCGGTGTAAAACCTAAAGTGGTAAAGCCGGCGTCTGAGGTCAAACCGCCAAAAGAGATTCCAGTGGTGCCTGATGCCAACGATGCTGATGACATCCCAGTCACCAAAGGCGCCTACTCGTTTGACATTGACAAATTTGACGACCCAAACTTCAATCCCTTTGGCACAAAAGCAAAAATGGACAACTCTCCAAAGCCCATCAGGAAATCTGACCCTGTACTTATGGAAGCTGCCACTCCAGAGCAGACGGAGAAGCCAGAGGAGCAGGAAGCTGTATCGCCACCATGGTATGTTGAGGTTTCTCTCCGAGTGTGACGAGATTTTATTCAGTGGATGGTTCACTTGGCAGCATACTCTTATCATTTTTGTGTGTTTTTGCCCTTAGCAGCGCTGCAGAGAGTCTCCCAGCTGCTGAACCCAAACCCACAGAGGTAAGAGAAGTCATGCATATGATAAAAAAATCTTAATAGTTTTCATTCAACTCCTCAACTGGTTCACAACAAACATTTTGTTCCTGTGAAATGACAGACTGCTGCTGCTGCTGACCCTGATGAGAGAAGTGTGCAGAGCCTGCCTGAGTTCTTTGAGCTGAGCCAACCTGAGCAGAAGACAGAGCCGGCAGTGTTAGACTTCAGTGACGAGTTTGTTCCTGGAACGACGTGTGAGTAAGCTTTGGCCATTACACTGTTTTGTCTGCTTCCACAATGATCTTTGATTTTTTTCTTTTCTGTTGCTTTAAGTTAAGTTGTAGAAATTGCAAAAATGGTTGACCCCACTCTCCCCTTAGTTTGCTGTACAAGTCCACAGAAGATTTTGTGTCATGTAGTCATTTTTAACTTGATGTTAATCTGTGATCTTTTTTTTTAGTTATGGCGAACGACTTTGATGGACAAATCGACTACCTGGAGCAGTTTGGGTCCAGCAGTGTGAGTACTTGCTTCATATCCAATCACTGACAAAGCCCTGTGATTTTCATTCACATGATCTGAAACACATTAAATTGTTAAAACCTCTGTCAACAGTTCAAAGAGTCTGCACTGAGGAAACAGTCCTTGTACCTTAAGTTTGACCCCCTTCTGAGAGAAAGCCCAAAGAAGTCTGCCGGCCCGGCTGCTCAGACTCAAGTCCCTCGTCCTGTTGACTTTGCTTCACGGTATGACACACTTCTGTTTTCACTCACTCTGATTACTGCCGTCAGTGGATGTTAGAGCTGAATTTGTTCTGTTTGAACGTCTTCTACAACAAAATGAGCATTTTTTTTCGCCCTCCAAATTAGACTTGAGACTCCACAGACGAAACTCAAAGAGGCAGCACCTGCACCACAGGAGGGTGATTTCAAACTGTTGGATGACGCTGCGACAACAACAGTAAGTCACTTTTTGAACAACCAGCATGAACTGAATGTGTTGCTTCCGGTGTTTTCTTGCTTCATCTGCTGACTTGATTTGTTACAACTTTCATTTAGACTCCAATCCTTGAGTGCCTGGTTCCTCCGTTCCCACAGCCAACAAACACAGAGGACGCCATCATTGAAGTGCTGAAGTACAGTCAGAAAGACATGGACGCAGCCATCGCTAGAGTCCGCGGAGAAGTACGTCCTGCTCAATGTTTTGGGAGCTGATGAATGACAGAAAAACCCCAGTGGAGGTTTTTCATTTGGAGGCACTTTCTTTGACTGAATGTGAAAACAGATTTAAACAACCACAATAGACCCACTTGATGTTTCAGTGGGTTTTCAAACAATCCCTGGAGCAGTTTAGAGAAATCTGATTCAGCCGCAGAGAGCACATTGCATCATGGATTAAACACAAGGATCCAATGTCAAAGAAACGTGGTTACGGTCAAACGTCAGTGACTGTCAAGGTCAATTACAGGCCTGTAAATGTCAGCATTTCAAAAGCATTAAATTAAGTGAGAAGGCACAGTTCCCAGTATAGTAGCAAACACAGACTTGACACCAGTGGTAAACACTGTAGGTCACTGATTATGGTAAATTGCTCAGTTATTACTACAATAAACAGTTTGCTACATGTCACTATGTAACTACTTTGTGTTTTCTCTAACAGGTACAACAAAAAGAAGAGCAATGGAGCGCAAAGTATAACAGGCTACTTGACGACGGTCAGGAAATGAGGTAAACTGTGCTATTTTAATTTAGTTTTTTAATTATAATAAATGTTTCAAGACTTTTCACGACTTTGTTAATTTATTTTTGCTTATAGGAAAATCATTGCAGAATTTGAGCTTGTGATTGCCAAAATGATGGGTAAGTTAACTTATTCTATACGTGTCTCACTCTTGAGGATTGTTGAGGTATTAGTGTATTGAAAACTGCATTTTGATTATTTTGGCATTGCTCAGCTGATCAAGAGAAGGAGAGAGAGGACGCTCAGGCAAAGCTGAACGAGGTTTTGCTGGAGAAGGAACAAGCGTCCAGCGACCTGAGCGCCATGGAGAGATCTTTCTCTGAGCTCTTCAAGAGACTGGAGAAGTACAAGGAAGTTATTGAGGGATATAAAAAGGTTAGAAAAGATCAGAGCTTTCCTGTTATTAACCACAAGTATTTGAAGCTGTGGTATGTTTGACTTTCTAAATTGTTTTCTGTGCTCTCTCCCAGAATGAAGTGACTCTGAAAGCTTGTGCTCAGGACTATCTGGCAAGGATTAAAAAGGAGGAGCAGCGCTACCAAACACTTAAGGCCCACGCAGAGGAGAAGATCGGCCAGTAAGAAATCTGACTTAACTACACTATTGGTGTGAAATTGAACAACGTGCGATGGCCAACTCCAATTTATTGCTCATCCTCAGTGCCAATGGGGAAATTTCTGAGGTGCGGTCCAAGTACAAGGCCGAGGTGTCAGGACTACAAGCCCAGCTGCGCCGGGAGCAGCTGAAGGTTCAGTCATTGGAGAAGAGTCTGGACCAGAAGGTGAGGGAGCATCTTAATTAGATGATGCGTATTTGCATAAATCTTGGAAGGTAAAACGCTGTAAAGTTGCCCCTTTTTTTTGTTTGTTTGTTTTTCTAATATATCCCTTTACTCTTTTCACCCCAGGAGAAAGAGGCAGAGGAGCTGACCAAACTTTGTGATGAACTCATCACCAAAGTCCAGAAGGGTTGAGCCCACCTGTAAATACTGTCTTAAAATATTTCTTTCTGTTCTTCTCTGTCAGTTGAACATCTTTCTTGTGCAGTATTTTCTTTCTTGTCTGTTTTTGTCAATGTTCTTAGAATACTGTAAAAAGTAAATAGTGAAAAAAGTTAATAAAGATGATTTACAAATTTTAGTGACTTTGTTCCAATTATTAGATTTCATTTGTATCTATGTGCTGAACACAAGACATTATCCATTTCCTGTCACCATGATTAGCGAGTCTGAACACTAGGGGGCAGTGTTACATCATTTTGAATTTTGAATCTTATCATCCTGGTTTTGGATTCAAAGCATTTACTCATTGAGAAGTAACATGACTGAGACAGAAAAGTTTTGTTCTTCACAGAATTTCTACTTTAAACAAACAATACACTCACCTCATCCGTCTGGAGCCAACACCCCCTCCCCTCCTATTCTCCAATGCTTACAACAAAACAAGAGCTCACCTGATACAATGCTCCCCTTCTTTCCAGAGCAATCACAGGGTCCTGTCACATCACTCCCAGAGCAGGACAATGCACTTCCTAAATGGTGAAAGGAAATCCTACCTAGGATGGAGCTGAATGAGGTGGTGGTGCGGACCAGAGAGGAGGCGGACAGGGTCGATTCACTTAAATGGGGGGGAAAGATGCTGTTTGTTCGGTGTAGTCTTGCAGGGGCCATCACTCATCTAAAACGGGACTGTGAGACTGCTCTTGTGTCTGTACAGTATCTATTCAGTCATTCATCCAGGTAACTTCTGTCCCTCTGCTGGCTGCCCTCTGCCTCACCCCCAGCAGACACTTCACCTGGCTCAAAAGGAAGAAAGGTGACTTGTCTGAACCCAGAAACCTCAGCAGCACTGACTTTTTAGGACAGATAACGGCTACTGAAGTTACCCAACAAGCGATTTTTACACTTTCATTTACATCCACAGACTTCAGAGGGCGGTCACAGGTGTCTTCCAGATGAGCTTTGTGGAATACAGATACATACATTTTCATGACGCATGTGACTGTTTTTGTTTCAGGTCATTTAATCAAACTACCAAACCATCAAAACTTTTGGATGATTCAGTTTTAAGCCTTGAACAGAGTACATCATCATACAAGATTGTCAAATACAACCACTTACATACAGAAATACCTAAATACTGGCATGAACTAAATGTGATTAAACTGGGTGACAAAGTACTCAAAATGTACTATAGACAACAACAGTATACTTTAAAAACATTACATAGATAGGTAAAACGCCTTACTCTGAAAAATAAACTTTGATACATTTTTTTTTAGCAAAATAAATTAAATATTCATGACTCAATTTGATTATAAATGACTACAGCTTCATATACTGTGGGTGGATAAGGTGGCGAAGGAAAAGACTCCTCCTTTGCTGGTTTATCTCTTGCTACCGACAAGTGATGGGAACCTAACCTAAAAAAAAAAGTTAAAATGATAATGGCGACCACGTCAGTTACCATGGAAACACAATTCTTCCATCCCTTGCAGTCTCAGGCAAGGTTTGCATGCCCCCCAAAACAAAACATGCTGTAAGAAACTTCCCCAGCCTACTCTATATGACGTTTAACATAGAACAGAAGTGAGGGATGGAGAACGGTAATATAAAGGATAGTGGTCAGCATTTTCAAACATTACGCATCTTTAACAAAAACAAAAGGACTACCTGAGTAGGAGCGTAAAACCAGCCCTTTTGTAAATCTCGAGTACCATTTTCATCTTCGCTACCAGGCAGAACGTAACGGAGCCTCTGAGCTCCAACAGCTGATGGTGTGAAAGGTAAAACCTCACCTCCGTTTTCAGACACACCTCAAGTAGGAAAATGCAAAATTCAGCAGCTGACCTCGATAGCTGCAATTCAACTCACACGCTGCAGATTTCCTTGTCCTTTTTGTATTAAGTGCACAACAAGGATTAATGGATTTTTTTTTTAGTGGTGTGAGAATCTGAAGGTTAAAAAAAAGCACCAAATATGGAAGTCTGAATGTAAAAAAAAAACAAAAACACAAGGTGTGTGTCACTGGCCACTGTTTTTCACATGTACACTCTCCCAACAATGTCCAGCTATGAGAAGTGTCCACTTTAGATTAGAACGACTTTTGGTGAATGACACTCAGGAGCTGCTGTTCAGTCCACAGCTCGTTTTCCCTCTGAGATACTGGAGCAGTTCGTGGGGAGCATTTGGCACGAAGGCTAACACTGAAAATGAATGTGTTGATGCTGATGTACTTTCCCGTCCACATGAGAGTGAGTGTGCGTGTGAATGTCCGTGTAGATTTTGGGATAGATTTTTGGGGGCAGCGTTGGTCCTCCTTGGCTGAGGAGGAGCTGCTGCTGCGCCAGGTACTCCTCATAGTTCATGGAGCTCATACAGTCTTTCTCCGTACTGGACGACGGGGCCATGCAGCCCCTGTCCCGCTCTCGGTACGGCAGCCGGTGGGAGCTCTGCAGTACCTGCGCCGCCGCCTGTGCTGGAGCGCTGGGCGGAGGACAATGTTTTCTGCTCTGGCAGAACCACAGCAGCACCGTGCCAAAGATGAACACTATCCCAGCAGGTATGCCAATGATGACAGGCCAGGGGAGCGAGCTGGAGGTTGGCGAGAACATGGCCGTGATGGGAGGTTTTGTGTCTGCAAAAGAAGACGCCAAAAAATGAGAAGGATCGAAACAAGTCGCCAACTCTTCAATCTTAGCAAAAGGTTATTTTACTGCCAATATAAGAGCCTTAGAACGGCAAATAATTCTTGTTTTCATTATGGATTAATCTGCAGATTATTTTTAGATTCATTACCCAGACAATAAAAAGACAAAGCAATAGAACATTTAAACATTTAAATCATTAAACAGATGGATTCTGAGCTCCACCCCTTATAAAACCATCTGTAATCATGTTACTGAAGTTTAACACATGCTGCAAAACCCAAGATATGTGCGTGAGAGATGGCAAAAAAATCTAGTTGGTGAACTTTGAAACTTTTTTTAAATTGATGTTTCATTTACAAAGATATAAAGCAGCAAACCCTTGTATTTAGGAAACTAAAACCAACTTTTTTCTCAACTCACTGAATCCATTGGCTTCTCAGTAAATGTGGAAAAACGAAAATGCCCTCAAACAGGAAAAAGATAATGGAAAATAGGTTGAAGGCCTGGTGAAGCTGACAATGTTTTATTTATTTGGTGGAGAATAAACTGAGCTCAAACTATATCAAAAACTGATACATAACATGTGACAGGGAAGCGTTTGTGCCTGTTGGTGTTGCTTTGTTGTCCTCTGTCCCGTCATCTCACATTCATTTCAGTTTGACGTTTCCCTGACGTCATTGTGTAACCTGCACTAATGATGTGAAAAATAAACAGCCACGTGGAATATACAAACTCGTGGCACGGATCGTTGTCCGAGCTGCTGATTTGTTGCTCCGCGGTATGTTTGTATCTGCTGCCGTGGCGGCGGTGATGCACAGTAAACAGACATTGGCCCAGGCCTCACCTGGCAACACGGTGAGGAAGGCGCTGCGGAAGCTGTAGCCCATGGTGTTGGCGCCCAAGCAGATGTACATGCCAGCGTCCTCCTCCTTGGCTCGGGTGATGAGCAGCTTGTTGAGGTAGGAGCCGTCGGGCCGCGACCACACCTCCCCCGTGGGCAACACCACGAACCGCGCGTCCCCCACCTCGATGGTGGAGTTGTAGCGGCTTTCCTCGTTAGTCTCCACGCGCTTGAGCCACTGAATGACCGGCTTAACGTCACTCCTCACTTTACACTGGAATGACGTGGTGCCTCCGTAGTCCACCGTCGTGTTGACTGGGTGAGTGCCCGTCAGAATGGGTTTGGAGTTTGTCCTCTCTGCATAGACACACAAAAAGAAAAACATTTAGGATGAACACACACACACAGACGTCTTCTGACATGACTGCCCTTCTGTGGATAGAAGAGGTCTTAGTTGTCCATACCGTTACTCGCCATGGGCTTAGGACTTATAATTGACAGAGAGGGAGGAATACCACATGTAACACAAGAAGTATGTGTGATTAGTTTCCTCTCTTTCTTTGCTCCTGGTTGTACAGCACACATTTCTCATGGGAAGGGGGGGCAGCGGGTCTGGCAGACAGCTGGGCTTTAATCGGCTCCAGATTGGGTGGATGGTCTCTGACTTGAACAGCCTCTCTCTCTCCCTCTCTCCCCTGTGCAAACACCAGGGCACAAGCCCTCACTCTCAAGCCTGCTACCTCAATATGCTTCTCATATACATGATTACACAAGCACATTCATCATGCAGAAAGGATAAGACCTGCTGTTCGCAATCAGACGTCAGGAGTAGGTAGATCAGAGAGGGGATTTTTTTTTTAAAGGTTACAGTTCTTCCTCGGTCAAAATCAGACCAGTCATTACAATGATTACACTATTTTAATTTCCCGCACAAGAGATCAGAAAAATGATCCACACAAACAGCAGTAATCACTTAAATCAGTCAGCTTTACATCATACATTGGCACTCGTGTTTCCAGGTGAAGATGTTTGGTCTGCATACAACTCAGGATACTCACGTATGACCTCCACTTTATACGTGGCGTTGATTTCCCCCGCGCGATTGGAGACCCTGCAGGTGTATCTGCCGCTGTGCTCTGGCGTCAGGTTCTTCAGACTCAGCGTCCACTTCTTCTCGCGGCCCTCGCCGACCTCCTGCTCCGTGAGCGGTCTGTCGTCCTTCAGCCACACGATGTCCGGTCGAGGATTTCCACTGGCCGTGCATTTGAGGCGTACAGAGCTGCCGACAGGACGGGCTATCACCCTCTTCCTCATCTTAGCCGGCTGCGTGAAGCGAGGACGCACTAAAGAGGTAAAAAGAAGAAATACTTAGTTGCTTTATTTTTGTTGGGGTTTTTTAGTCCTTTAATTACTGTAATTCATGGTCATTAAAAACTCCTGCTGACATCCACTGATTCCCAATCATTTCTGTAAGCACTGGAATGAAATGGACTGTTGCTATCATTGATGGTTTCCTATCTATCAGGAACCCTATTTAAACTTAAGTATCATTGCAGAGTAAAGCAATGCAGACCTTTTGCATTAATCAAGTCAGGTCATGCAGAGATCAAAATGATCGAATGGCAAGAAAGCAAAACATCAAAAAAAAGCAGCAGAATGGTATTCAAATAGCTGTGGATAAAACATACAAAATCACTATTATGGTCCTTTAATTTCCTGCCCTATATACAGATATCTTACCAAGCAAGCAAAGCTCTTACCAAATTTGTCTGACAAGCCATCGTTGCCAAGCTCAGACTCTGATCCCTCAGCTGCTCCCGGTCCAGTTTTATCAGAACCTGAGTCATCTGTTAACACAACAGGACAGAGCAGGTGAAGCCAAACAAAACAATACAGTGTAAACTCTTGTGCCATTAAGATAAAACAAACCTTGCAGCAAATCATTCAAAGTAGTGTGGGAAATTAGTATGGCTGCAGAAGGTTAAGGAGATCTTAATCTGAATAAACTTGTATACGTGTTCATTTGAACTGATGACAATGACTCTTTCTGAAATGACTGCCCTGTAAATGCATTTCACAAATCAAGGCTAAACATCAATGTCATAGTGGTACTGTGGGTGTGTTTCTCCTTATGAAGTCTGTCTGAACTTTCCATTACTATCCTGTTTGTCATTTTTGACAGTCACTGTGTCACAGCTCTTCTGGCGACGACCCAACACCACAGGCAAAGTGTTCTTGGCTCTATCTGAGTAAATTTAGCGTTTATAGATAGGCTCCTCTGAACGGGCCGCATGCTCGCAAATGCTTGCTAACATTTGGAAGTAATATGATCAGTTTTCATAAGCCTGCTTCCAGGAGACAGCTGTAGAGTTTATGTCATTGGCTGACATCATGCAGCGGCGTTAAGACAGGGCTTAGAGGAAATATAATGAGTGAAACCTAATCGACGGTTTGTGATGCGTATCAACTGTTCGAGTTAAGCATTGATGAATTAACAGAGCAGATCAGGTTCCTCGCCAATATCAGTCGCTCTGAGACATTAAGCAGATGATTATTGAAGAGCGGCTGCTGTTAAATGATTTAATATGATACAACTGAGGTGTCAGTTCAGGTTAAGCATCGCTGTCTAACTCATTTAAAACAGTCTTTGCAGTCAGAAATCAAGAGAAACACTGAGGCAACATCGGCGGAGAAAGGCCCGATTGACTGTACGTGTATTTGAACAACAATCCAAAGGGAAAAAAACTACCAACCCGTCTGTACCTTTCGCATCTCGTTTTGATTTCTGATTCAGTGCAGCTTCAGGTTGGACTTTTCTAGATGCAGTTTGGCACACTTGATTCCCTCTCAGGGTTTGATTGGGTCAGGTAAAGAGACCAGATGTGACTTCTAACCCCCTCGCGCTGCCTCCCTCTGAGTCCCCCCGAAACCCTCAAAGCTCTCTAGGGTTCTCTGGGTACAAACCCTCCTTTGTTTGTCCCCTGCAGCACCAAGCCCAGCCATGATGTCATGGCTATTTGAAGAGGTTTAACTGGCCAACTATAATAACCCATTCCTTTAAAAAACAGCCTCCACTGGAAGAAATATTTCTCTGTTGCTCACTTGGGCTCTCCACATTCCTCCCGGTTCCTGAACCTCCCAATCCAAACAGAACATGGTCCCACACTGCCGGGGTTTTCTTTTTGACTTTTTTTTTCCTGAATCTATTTCCTCTCTACTTTTTTGGCGATTCTAGGAAACAATGGCACCTTTTATACGTCTGTCCTGTTAAAGCTATCCCTTGCCACTATTGTCTCTGCACACAATGTGGACTGACTAGGCTGCAGACATGGGCGAGGTAAGGCATCCCATGGCTGCCATATGACTGTTATTTTTGGAAGATTGAAAAATAAAATAATAAATGAGGGGGCGAGAGGCCTCTGACTATACGAGAGGGCCGGCTCTTGTGTACTGAAGACCTGGTAAAAAGCTGCAACTTATTATAGAATCTGTGATCAAACAAAAAACCTTATGTACCGTACGAAATCAAAGGTTCATTACGCAAATGGAAATTCAATTACAAGGATCATGATTCAAGCGCACGCTTAGGCAAGAGAAGGATCCAAGTAAAACTATCAAGTTGTTTAAAATGAAATCAGCCTCCTGAATCCATTCAAGGTCTTGCTTCAGTGTTGAGGGTCTGACGCCATCACCCTCCCACTTCATTCACAAATCCAGCCACAGGAAACAAGTCACTACACAGTCTCTCTGCTGGCCTCCTGTGCCAGCTGCATCACAGGAAAAGGCCTGATGATCAGGGGGTCACAATGAGCTCCAGATGTTACTGGGGACAGTTGCAGCGTCCAGGAAAAGTTATGTGTAGTGGCTTTGCATCACACTCTGGAAATCTCCAGACAGCTACCACATGTGATCAGTCACACACACAAGGCAAGTTTATACAACACTTGGCCTGACGATGTCACTGGGAAGGAGCGAAATGAAAAATGCACTACGACAGCCAACGTCTCCATGTAGAAGCAACGCGCCCTGCCAGCCCTGTATTAACTCTGTAATAAATATCTTTGCAGATATAAATGTTAAAATCAAACCCTGTAAATGTTAATATGACAATCCCATGTTAATGCTAATATGAAACCTGCTGCAGCCTGAGCAGCTGGGGACGGAGGAGCCGCTGCATGTATCGGTCTGTCCTGGTGGGGGTGCTGGGAGGTGATGGGCCCAGTTGTCAGGAGACCACCCCAAACAGGGCCCAAACAGCCAGCTGGAGGGATTGAGGAGGCGCCATGTTGCACTGACTGACCAGATTCTTCAGATAGCTCAAGGGAGGACAGGCTGTTCGCTGGCAGATGGGAAGAGGGATATCTCTCCGGCCGCAGAGGAACCCCCTCCTCCTCCTCCTCTTCTTCCTCCTCCTTACATCACCCTGCAAAACCCCTCACTCCCTCACTTCAGATCCCACTCCATGTCTTCGCTGTCTCTTTATCTTAGTGTCTTTCCTTCTGCTTGATTTCTCAGCTGGCTCCCAGGCAGTGCTTGAAGAAGTTATGCTCTCTACGTTGGACTTGAATCTGAACAGCTGCCAGGATTTCGTCGACCCCGCTTCTTCCCCCTGACCGGCACTAAAACTCGGCTGCAGTTGCTTCTTGTACTTTCTCAGTCTGTGATCCAGTAAAAACAATAAACTGACATGACAGATACTGCATGTATGTCAAGCTATGCTGGGAGATACCCCTCATTTACAGCATTAAAACTAAACAAACTCTCCTCTCTGATCTTTTAGAGAAACATAATGGGGCTCCCAGCAGGTTAACTACTGCATTCAACTACAGTAAATTAAAATGGCTCACAATTAGCTGATTCAACCTTGATGGAAAGTGTTGCTCATGATAATTGCGGGCTATTTGGCTGTATTATACTGTAAGTGTTTTGACAATGAGGCCCCCCTAATCTTTGTGGCAAAAAGGCACCCAAGCTCCACTGCACCCCTGATGGAACAATTATGTATGAAAACAAACGCAGCGGTGATGGACTGCCAGAGTGTAATGGATGACGGACAAGAGAGCAGGAGGAGAGGAGGGTCGAGTATCTAGAATTGGTCTGTCACGCATGCTCTACCACCGGAGGACAAGAAGGAAATGGAACAAACCAGATCAGGATTGAGAGCCAGGCCAGAAAGTCTCTAGGTAACTCCATAAAGGGCAAAACACTTGTGATAAAAATCTCATGGAAATATGCTTCCGAGAACGACTTCTGATTGAACCTCCCAAGGTATTTTTTTCTTAACGTAATCACCGAGGGGGAGTTGAGCAACGCATGCAGTCAGGTCTAACTGATCTCCCGGCATCCGCTGCCAGCTTCATCGCAGACAGCGGTCTTAAGCAGTTTTCATTGAAGTCTTCGTTCTCACTCAGTCACACTTACAGCAGGAGCCAAAACCAGACAAATTATCTGTCACATAAACACACCGCCGGGAGACGTTATCTATCAGATTAATTGGGTAACGGAGTGTGTCTCCTGTCTGTGTGTGTGTCTGTGTGTAGTTTGGCCTTAAATTATCTAAATCATCCTTCTTCTCACAACTTTAAATCAATATTTAACCCCCCACCCCCGCCCCCCAAAAAATTCCATGTACATGTACAGTATTACTGTCTGCTGCAGACACAAATTCTTCACATTAAACACTGAGTTGCCTTAGGCTACATGTTTAAAGAACACAGCAGCCAGAGAAACTTTTGCAGCTCCCTTTTTTCTTTATTCTGTATTTGATCATGTTTAAGCCACTTCTCAGCAAGCAAAGACTTCTAATAACCTCATAGCCAAAACTAACTCTAGGTTAATATGAAATAACATATAGGCAGACTCAGTAAACAGTGATCAGCTTTACTTAAGCATATGTGGTGTAGGAGCATTAGATTTATTCATGGGTTTTTTGGGGGGGAGTGTACAGTATACATGACTTGAGATTTCACTCACAGATGTGAAGCCAGCTGTGGAGCGTAGTGGGAGTTGGCAATATCTAAAACGTAATATCTAAATGTCAATATACTATCGTATTATCATGCAGGAGTTTGTTGCCACTGAACAGCAATTTAAAGTTTCATTTGTCAAAAGTAAAGTAGTGATTTCTTTTATATATTTTATGAGAAGTACATAATACAAAAATATTGTGTTACACAATTTATTACAGTCTACAGGATATATCTATTAATTTAATTGTTGACTACATCTGGACACAATCTGCTTTATATAATTCACTAATCCCTATTTTAAAGTATATGCTACCTTACCAGTATTTTCTTCACCTCTCGCAAAAAGTCCTTTCTTTTTTTCTGCTGATGAATATATACACGCACGTTGGACAACCTACAACTTTCAAACTCTCAACTCCACTGAGTTAACTTTTCTTTCTCACTTTAGTCTGAGTTTCCCACTTGGAAGAAGTTACGAGATTCATTTTTTGTGATGAAAAATCTAAATCATAAACGCCATCAAATCGAACAGAAAACACACCAAAAAGTGTGACAGTATCCAAATCAGGACATTGAGGCAAACTTAGAACGACATCACTGGGATATCCATCACGTGAATGATTCTAAATACGACCCTTTTCAACATCCTTTTAGTGCACTGCAGACCCACACAAAGCCACGTCTGACTTTGATGCTGTATAGCACAACTGTACAATGAACGTTGACATTATAGCTGGCTCGCTGCCTCCATCTCTAACCTGTTATTTTAGCACAATCAGCAGACACCCTCTCTTTGAACTCAATGACAACTTCATATTGAGGGAGACTAAAATAAACTTTGGTCCCGTCTATTCCCATCTCATTCATGAGCGTGCTTTATTACAACAAGCGGCACTTTCTGAAGTGTTCTGCGTTTTCCAAATCTGCCTGATTATGGCTCTTCTTCTGAAGCACAGCTGTCACAAGACCAGGCTGTAACTCGTCCTCGGCTGAGAGAGAGTGCAGACTCTGGCCCTAATTAGGCATCTTAGAGTAATTAGACTAAACACAGCCTTCACGCTCCACTCTGCTCATTCATCATGTTCTGCTGTAGCACAGAGGAAATGCACTGTACGCACATGCACAAATGAGTAACACACTCACTCAGACTGTGCTTAATCCTCCAAGCCCCATTCAAGAGCTGTGAGAGTCTGAACACAAACCGGCATTATTACACTGAATGTGTTTCTTATTGGAGCTGCAGACCTCCTGCCTCCGCAGAGTGTAGCCTAAGGAAAGGGAAGAGCTTGAGATCAAATTGAGTCACAGAGGATGAAGTAGTATGAAACAATATCCCATGCCGCTGTTGACTTTGGGCAGGGAAAGGTAGGGGCCGTAACACATACAATAGAGGAGAGGATCAAGCACTAAACCTCCATAAATCCACTTGTTTTAGACCTTGACCTCTGTGAGTGACGTTGTCTTTTAACAATTAAACTGAGCTCAGATTTTTTGACTGCGAGAAGATGCAACAAACATGGCCTCAAAACACCACAGTGGAAGATGATGTGATCTGATAGGCCTCTGGTTTTAGTTAGCGCACAGGTGACCTCATGTTTTATGGATGTTGAATTGAGCTTAAATTTTTAACAAGACTGACACATTTTACAACAATCAATGATCTCATCGAGGAAACCGGCAGAGATGCAGCTTATATAAACTGAACTCCATCTGCACTCACCGATGACGATGAGAGTGTAGTTGATGTTAACGCTGCCGAAGCCGTTGGTGGCTTTGCAGATGTAGGTGCCCGTGTCATCTGCCTCCACCTCCTTGATCTTCAGACCCATACGCAGGATACGGAAACGGATCCAGCCGCTGTGGATGTTGCGCCCGTCTTTGGTCCACATGATTAGGGGTGGAGGGTCTCCTTCCACCGGACATGGCAGCTTGATGGCGCTCCCAAGCCGGGCTGTCTGTCTGTGAGGGACCTTCTCGGACACACGTGGAGGTCCTGAGGACGCACAAACGGGAAACTTATCAATTTTCTGAAACCAGTTCTCTAAAACCGTGATATGGTTTTGCTAAAGTAAAACAAATCATGCGGTTGAATCTTCTCCAGCCCACAATAACAGTGAAAAATGGATTTATGCTGAAATAAATATTTTGGTATACCACATCTTTGAACATTGTTGTGCCAAAAAACAAGAACAGAGCCATTACTCAGCTTTTCACAGTAATATTCTTCTTTTGATAAAAAACAACAATAGAAACACATCTGGGCCAGTGTTTCTCAACCATTTTGACCAATGATCCTTAAGGCAACACAACTTCCACCTGCAACTGCTTGTCACAGGTTGCAAGCGTCTGTTCCTCTGGGCATTTCATCTCGGCTTATAGCCAATATCGTTGACAAGTCCATGATGGCTGTAAATCTACATTTCCTTTAAAAAGTGGGCAACTGCATCTGTTTCCAAGTTTAAATATGAACTTTGCATTTCAATGTTTTTTCCACTCTCCCCTCCTGTTAATCATCTTGTGACACGTTTTGGGACTCCTAAACCCACAGTTCAGAAACAGATGATCTACACAAGACTCTGAGGTACAGCTTCTGGAAACTCACCTCATGTGTTAAATGGCACGGAAAACAAATAACAGTGGAAAGAGTTTAACAAAATTCAGCATGATTAAGTTTTCAAATAAAGGACCACTTGAAAAGTATCAATTCAAACTATTATGTCTTTATTTTGCAAAAAAAACCCAAACAAAACAATGCCCAAGTTTTTTTGGTTATCTAAAAAAGTAGTGGTGGACAAGTAGACACTAGATTCCCTATACCCTACAAATGTATATCAGTGCGGTAAATCAGCAAATGAACGAAATAGTCCAGATTTCCTTGACTAAACGCAGCTCTGAAAACAGTGTGGATGTGGGTAGATGGAATGAGATAGAGGTAATTTGTCATCTTTTTGTGTGATTACCCAGAAATGTTGAAACCAGATTGTAATAATTGGACAAGCCCTGTCGTCCACGGCCTGCACAGAGAGGGTAAAGTGTTCTGGCTTCGGTTTTGCGTAGCGTGCAAGAGATCAAAGCGATGAGGGGGGCGGGTCGCAGTGAGACGGACAGCAGCCTGTTCTCCCTGCTCTTAATTGGCCCAGGCCTGCTCCCTTTAGATCTGGTGAAGTGGAGCGGGCTGAAACACTCTGTGATGGTGTTAGGAGGCCTGCGCCACTGCTCGCAGAGCACCAGGCGTTTAACTAACCCCTCGACCAAAAACCAAACAAAACCCTGAATTACTGAGAAGACTAGACACCGAGGAGAGACAGGAGATTGGAAGGGGGGGGGGGGGGGGGTGAGGAAGGGGGAGGAACTGCAACCAACCCCTATAGCTTCAACAGCCCTCAAAAGTACACAGAGCACAGTGTGTGCCTTAGAACAAATGGTAGCAGTAGCAGTAAAAACAATGGGGAGGGTAAGTACACATGGCCTCTCTCAACACATACACACACACACGCTCTAACACACACATGGAGTCACATTCCTTGGGTGCATTTCACACTTATTGTAAACAAGAAGTTCATTATAGTGACGGGGGCTGCAGTGGGGGAGGTGACACAGGTAACTCCATCTGGTTGTTTTAACCATCACATTGGCACCAGATGTGTCTCAGCTGCAGGTACAACATCTGGACTGCTGTGCTGCTGACCTCTGATGCAAAAAAAAAAGCTGGATGCAGTAATATTTTCTTTAAAAAATGAAAATAAAACAAATGTCATGCCACAAAACCAAGTAAAAAAAAAAAAAAGGGTGAATCTTGGAGCGTAAAACCCAATGACAGCCTTCTTCCTTTTTTTTCCAAGTTTTTCCCAACCACGCATGAACGCACACGCACACATGCTCAGAGTTTTCCTTCCTCTCTGTGAATGGCCTTTCCTGGTCCACAGCATGCACAGGAAATTGGAAGTGTCATTGTTTATGTCTGTGGAGAAAACACAACCACAGTCTCTTTGGCTGTTGTCAGCTGGCCCATATCTCACTCCTCTCCTACCAGGAAAGCAGAACAGAGGCGCTCACTGTTTCTACTCTGCTTTAGGACCACAAACAGGTCACAGCACTGGCTTAGCGCTGCTGGGACTCATATGGACTGAGTTGATCCCAAAAGACTAAACCGCCTTGTAAAAACATAAATTCGTTTCTGCCAAATCTTGAACAAATAGGCTTCAGTTATCTCTTCGGACTTATGGCTCCACAAGTCACTCAACCGTGTGCCGCTTCTGGATTAATGGAGGGGGCTGACGTACAAAACAAGGCCTGATTCATGTCAAAGTTTTACTTGAGGCAAAGTTTCAAAACACACCGATCCTACATTGTCAAACAAAAGTGTTTCTTTACAATGTTATACTTCCCAATAAAATAAAAAGCGATCAGAGAACATCTGAGTCCTGTTTTACATTGGTAGAAATGTGCAGTGCACTGCAAAACCTCTCTACAGGAGAATCTCCCCAGTCCATCTGAGGAGAATCCTGATTTCTTGTTATGGCCAGACACCCTTCAACTGCAGTGCTTTAGGATGTAATATGATGTCTTAAGAAATCACTTTAGAAATTGCGCATATTGATGTTCAGTTAGATAAGTGTAATAACTTAGCCTATGGCACAATTAAAGAAGACAGGGAGAAACTGTTACGGAGCTTTGTAAAGCTAATTTTCCAATAAATAAATACATAGTACATACAAACATAAATAAGCCAAAATGATAAGTCCTGCAGCGTTAATAAAGGTCTATGTGTTTCTGGACATGTTCAGGATATCTCCAGCTCATGAACTTTTTGGCTTCATAAACTAAAAAGCTTTGGCTGGTGCTCCAAGCACAAGGAATGTGCAACAAATGATTTCCTCCCTCCATCTCCACTCCTGAAAAAACCTTTTGAAGTTCCTTTGAAAAACAAGGCATGAAGAGGTGCTGAAATCAAGGACATCGTCTGAATAACTTAATAAGTATTTGTGCTGTGTGCATGACCACCATCCTTTCTTCAGCAGCCCCCCCACCCCCCCGTCTCCCCTTCCTCTCAAGGACAGGTTCTCTTAACCTTGGAGTTGAAAGCTCAGGATCCACACAGAGGCCCTCTGTAGCAAATCCAGTTCTGAGAAATGAGGAATTATTGCCTTATCTGCATGATTGTAAGATACACAGTTCAGGACATCTGAACATGCAGCAGGTAATCACACTGCACTGGAAGTAAAATGTACTGCGGCTGCAATTTCCTCTGTTGTTTTAGCCTCGGTCTTCTGAGGCGCTCTGCTGTTTGCTGAACGTACCATTATGTTCTTCCACGGAGGCTGTGATGAATGGGAATCTGCCAGATTTGTGACAAACTGCTGAGTAGTTCACAGTGTTTACCCAAATTGTTAGAATTGTTAGCTCCGCCGTAAATGGAAAACGATACACATGACCATATGGGCTTTCCCGAACTGCAGCATTGGTACAGCGCTCCTTATTATAGCCGAGCTTCATGTGTGAATGGAATCTTTCATAGCGCAGGAAGAGGAGGAGGACGCCTGGCGACTCACAGAATTAGCTCTGTTTTTCTTTGCTCAATTTGGTGATGGATTAAGAGAAAGGGGTACATTCAATAAGGGGCATTCTTGTGATGCAGACTAAATATAGTAGTTTTTTCACAAAACCTTGTGAGCAGGTTAATGAACTGTTGATCTGACGCGCAGGCATCCGTGGAGGGAAATATGTTAGGAAATGTCAGAATGCAAATGAAAGTAGAGTAGGAACGGGGTAGGGGGGGAGAAACGGACTACAAAGGCTGCCAGGATTGAGCAATGATCAGATGTGCTGGCATCTCTCTCCTCATTTATTTTCTCTTTTTACAAAACACCTGTGGGTTTGTAATGATGTGTATGCATTTTTTACTCCCATACAAAGTGCTTTCGGTTTTTTTTAGTCATTGCAAACATGTCAATAAAGGGCCGGCTTGGCTGCTGACAGATGCTCCAATAGCAGACACCTGGAACTAAACCAACCACAATGAGGATAACTTAATGATGCACGCAACACCGTCTGCCCAATACAGGACATACTTATTCAAACAACACTGTAAACATCATCTAATAAAAAGGATTTGGTCCTTAATCTCCAGCCAACTGCAAGTATTTCTTATACCTCAAAAGGCTTTTGCACGCTGCCAGACTTTAGTGATTCATTACTTAGATAAACACCGATCTGAGTCAATGTGTCTTCAATATGCAGTATTTACATAAAGGATAAGAAGCAGAGAGACAGATAGAAGCTGGAGAATGCTTCCTCCTACTCAGCAGCACTGTGTTAGTTCAGCAGACCGTACAAGAGCAGACAGACCTCTCACACAAGAGAGCATGGTTTAATGGAGCCATTGCTCCCAGGGAAATATTCTATCATGCATCTCTTAAAAACTCAAGATGGAGGGAAACAAGTAGAAAAGTAGAGTTCAAGGAACATGAGAGGGAGGAAAGAAATGCACACGCGCACACACACACACACAAAAAAAAATACATGAAAGCTAGAAACCAAACCCAGAGCCGGTGACTTCACTTGAGACTGAAGGGGTTGGGTGAAGGGGAAAGGTGAGGCAGACACCGCAGCTCAGGGAGTGTGTGAAAGGCCAGAGCTTCTGTTCAGAGCCCGCTGCTGCGCTCAGCTATACATTTCACAAGCAGAGATAAAAATCAGCATATAACAGTGAGAATGAGAGAGGGAGAGCAAGCGGGGGGGCTACCTTGGCAAATCAAAAAAGGAGGCAAGTTAAGGTGAGGGAGAAAGGAGACAGAGGAGGAGGGCGAGGGGCTGCTGTGACTGGGTGAAAGGGGATGGGGTACATGGAGTAGTGGTAAGGGGTGTTCTGACAGCAGAGGGGCAGCGAAGGGTGAAGAATGCCGTCTCCTCTTACACCTCCAGACGTCCTACCCAGCAACTCCACCAGTGAGGTAATCAATACCCGTTATTTTCCTCTCTCGGCTTTCCAATCAATAGATAAGAGCGGGGTAAGACCGGCCCGGGACAATGGCTCTTTCTTTGGTACCATCTGATGTGGGCTGAATAGCAACTTCTTCGGTGGTGGGAATGGTACAGGAGGAGCTATTGGGTGACATGAGGGACTAGAGACACAGCAGGAGGGGGCGGAATAAAAACAAAGCGGTAAAAAGAGAATAAGATGCTCCGGTCGATCTGTCTGATTAAAGCAGATCTGCCGGACCGGCGTCGCTGCCTGTTTTTCAGTGCATCTGCATCTGCTTCCTTCGCTAATGGCTTCAGAACAACAGGCTCCTGTCGACTCCTCATCAAAAGAACAGGAAAGAAACAGAGAGAAATTACTCCGGCGTCATAAAGCTTCTGGAAACATCTCCATCACGCGGCTTACCCTTAACAGGCCCTACTGTGGAGCCTTTGAACTCTAAGCTGCTATATTTCATTAAACTTGACTGCCTTCTCCCGGCCCCAGCTGCCTCTGACGGAGAGAAGGAGCATGTGTGTGTGAGTCTGTGTGTGTGTGTGTGTGTGTTTGTGGATTTACTACTGTTATCTGATGTAATACGGCAACAAAAATCCTTGCAAAAACCCACAATAAATGGATTAGAGTAATGTCAGTACATTGAATATTGGTCATTGATCTGTAATACATCATTTCCACCTTGTCTGAAACAAAGACTACCAGCACTAATATAAGAAATTAAAACAACCTTTTCACACAGAGCATTAACACTGAGGAGGACTGCACATGTCAAGATCCAGACTGCTGACTAACTCAGATAAGACTTTCCTGGGAAAAATCCCCACTATATGTTTTATTGATACTTTCACGAGGTGAAAGACCTCTTTAATTCAGGCTCACTTTCCATAAGACTTCTGTACTTTTCCATACCTCCACAAACTCGGAAAAGTATGGAGTCTCCCTTATGGAAAGTCCTTCACCTGAATTAATAGGGGCCTTTCATATAATGTTTTTGGAGTGGCTGTTTTGTCTCATTACCAGACAGTGCACACAAGTTGCAGTGGAAGAGTTCATACCCTGCTTTTCCAGAGGGCTGCCTGCTCAACCACAGCACAGTAAATGGGCATTTTCTTTCAAAATAGGCCACTTTTTAGGCTATTATCAATAACATCCTTCTGTTCCCTGCTAAAAATAGAACTCAACTCAACAACTGAATGTTATTGTCCAGATGGGAGTGGGTAAGATGGATGACATGTATAATTTATTTTGGGTCATATAATTGACTCAGTCCATCCCACTGTTGTGCAAGTAGATTATTAATAATCAGTGGCTGGAAATATAATAGTATCAGTTACATTCCTTAAAAACAAGGGTTTGCATTGCATGGCATCGCATACTTTGGTCTTTAGAAAGAAAGAATGACCAACATAAAAAAGATAATTTATCATCTTCATTCATCTTATTACAATAACAATTTAAAAACTAAAATTTTCGAGAATATTGAATACATAAAAGATGAAACTAACTTACTTTGAGTAGTTTCAATCCAAAAATACCAATATAGGCAAACACTCTCATTGTTCTTAGATAAACATAAATAAAAATTCTCTTTTTTAATATAATAAAACACTACCACACTAATTTAGTAGCAGAACCTTTCTTGCAATTGTGAAAAAGTAATTCACTGGTCATAAAGCGCACACAGTTAGTGGCACTCTAGTCGCTTTATCTCACTCCATTAGGCTAAGGCTTGGTGCACACACAGGGGCTGAGTGTGTGCTTAGGGCCACTTATCTGGGAAAAGGCAACAGGAGGGAGGCAGGGAAGAGAAAGAAAGGCCAGATAGAGTCACAGACAGAGAAAGAGGGGACAGGGGAGTGGAGAGAGAGAAGAGAAGGAAGCCAAGAAGAGAGATGCAAGGTGAGGGTTAAATAGGAGAGTTGATTTAGAGAGTGGCAGGGAGCAGAGGCTGCGATGGCAGAGCAGCCTCCTTTAACACGCTGCTCATAAGGAGAGGAGGGCTGCATGGGGGAGTGAAGGGGGATTAGGTGGGCCCTGGCGGCAGCAACCAGGAATCCCAACAATCTCACACCCCACTCCCTGGCCCAGACTCGGCCTCAGCCACATGACACACTCAAACAGACCCTTCTCTCTGCAACACAGAGCAGGGCACCAACAAGCACCTGTTTATGACTGTCTGTCTTACATGTTTGGAGATGGACCAACCACTTGGCACTGAAAGGGACATTGTGTGAATACTCACACATGTTTGGCTGCTCTGGACTGTCTGTGTATTGTCTCCTCTCTCTCATACACAAACACACATGTATTAAGATGCAACAAAAAGTTCCCGTTCCTTCCTGTCCTCCACCTGTCTCAGATAGGAGAGGACATTTAAGACTGAACCCCATGGTTCAAGATTGGTATCTAACCACATACTTCTTCCTGTTTCAGACCCATCCAAGCAGTCGCAACCTTGAGGGGTTCTGAGATGACAAACAGAACGGAAAAGCAGAGAGTAAAATTACTGCCTCACGGTTGTATTATTATCTCTAATTATTACCTTGTGGTTTCTTGACAAGCTTCAGGTTATATACCTGTTTACCAAGAGTTGTATAAAAAAATGATCTTAAAGCTTTGTGGGAACTGCTGTGTGGACTTAAGTAAAAAAAATAATTTCTGAGGTCACACTGACCATTGACATCAGAGCAACAAAATCTAACTGAGGCGACTCACTATACGTCCAGAAATATTGCATTCAATAGGCCAAAAATTGTATTTTGAGAGGTCACTGTGACCATAACCTTGACCTGCCAACACTGCACAACTAATTGAAATATCACAAACTACTCGTTATACTTCCCCTCAACACTTTTTTGAAAAACAAAAACAAATTTTGCATTTTGTACAACCTTTGACCTTCAACCTCTAAAATATAATTTGTTCTTCAGTCCAAGTGTATGTTAGTAGAAAAAATTGTATAAATTCCCTTAAGGTATTACTGGGATAGCGCGTTCACAGGGCAAAAACTGACCTTTGACCACTAAAATCTAATCAACTCATCCTTAAGTCAAAGTAAATATTTGTTCCACATTTGGAGAAATTCCCTCATGGCATTCACAAGAATGGCACTGACAAAATAATGCCTCCAGGCCGGCCCTGGCCTAAAAAAACACTTATGAGTCACAATATTATTTGTCACTATTTTAGGGCTTATTGAAACAAGGACACATGTGACCAGCGTCTTTATAAAATCCCCTGCCCTCTAAAAGTCCCCGGCCTTATCTTATCTTAAATAACAAATATCCCAAAGAGTTGCACACAGATCCTAATCTCGTTGTTCCATACCTGGGGTTCAGGACATCCGCAAGGGCCCAAAATGATTCAAATGATGCAAGAAAGAGGGAAAGTTTTCTTTTACATACAACTGTGCTGTTTTTAATGACTTGTCTCTAATTCTTTGCTTTTGTCTTGTGAACTACTGTTGTCTGGCTTGTAAAAATGCTTAAAATGAAACAATGTGAAAAGGAAAACTCTCTCATTGGTTGAACTACTGATGGCTCATCTCCAAACTAAGACCATAAACTGTGATTGGGTTTCACAAATAGACATTGTTTTATTTAGAGGGGCTGGAGGCCAAAAGCGTTGGGAACCACTGCGCTAATCTTTGCTTTTTTAAATAATTACTGAATAATTTGGCCTTTCTTGGTCTCAGAAATTATCAAAACACAGAATAAAAACTGAGAGAGAAACAGTGATAATATGATACCCACGTTTCAGTAAGAACACATGATACTAAGGATTAAAGTTATAATTTTTGACGAACAACTTTTCCTTATCTGAGAGAAAATCATATTTTCAAATGGTAAATGTTAGCAGTGACACAAGAACTTTGCCTATTGCTACTCTGGTCAAAGAATAAAGAAAAGCAGAAATTCAAGCAAGCTTTTGATGCCAGCTTTCGTTCTTGGTTCCTAAAAAGTATTGGCGCTCTGTCCCATACACCCCACATGTGCAACAAACCACGATCTAATTTGCCAAAACGGTTGCCAACCACTGCTCCAGAGCATGTTGCTGCCTGGACAATAAACTCTTGAGGCCTCCTCATAACAAGAACGCTGTTTTTGTTGTTTTCATGGCCTCAGTCAGTCGACAGCGAGGTGCATCCTGCCGCTCCCTACATACGTGCCTCCTCCTTCAACCTTCCTGCATTCCATAGTGGGAAAAACTGACTCCGACCTGCTCATTGTGTACAGTCGACACAGTCGGAGTCCAGTCTGGAGGTGCTGAATGAGATGCAGATGTCTTATTAAGCCAAGTCACCGTTGCTCCGCGTTGGTCTGATGTTACGCCGACTGACAGAAAAACACAGCGGCTGTAAGAAGGCTGCTTTTGAGACAGACATGCTGTCAGTAGCAGACTAGTGTGTGTGCGTGTCTGTGTGTGCTGCGGTCAGATTTGTGTGGTGATGATGATGATGATGATGACGATAATGACGAAGATGGCCGAGGCCTGGCGCTGGGTGGACCTCCTCGTCTCTCTGTCTCCAGGAACCCAACACCAGCGTACAGTCGGAGGATCAGCCAATCTCCATGACACTGGGAAGCGCTTTACACCAGCGCCTTTGTCAACAAGGTCTTTTCAGGAGGGGAGAGGTGGGGGGGCAATGACAGACTGAGATGTAGCAGGAGTGTTTGGGCAGAATGGAGCGATTCAGACGGGAGAGGCTAAGAGGGGAGTGGGTGAGGGAGAGAGAAAGGCGGGTGAGACAGAGACGAGACAGAGCGGGGAGAAGGGGGGAGAAGCGAGGCAAGACAGACGGAGGGGGTGGAGGAACTGGCAAAGCTCTCACTGACAGCAATGGGGCCTCTTGACAATCCAGGAATATTGTCTGAAATCAATCTGTCATCGTGGAGCTGTTGAGCCTGTCATTACGATGTGGTACTCGCCCTTTCACAGTGACAATTTGTTCAGTGCTTTCCCAGTTCACCTTAATACTCGGCGGCACAGAGGTCACTGCCCTCAATCCATCTTTGTCTGCCAGCCTGGCTGTCTCTTTCTGTGTTAATCAACTGTCCACACAGAGCTGCACAGTGCTTTTTATCAAGGTGACCTGCACAGAAACAGACGGCTGATGACCAGAATAGACATCCTGCTGCAAGAACGTCTGTTACCTCATTCAATCTCTGTATCCAACAGAGAATCATCCATGTGAATGTAAAAAAAACACAAGACCAAGAAGCAAGCTACAGGCATGCAGATAAATGATAACACACTGGAATGAGGTATAACAGGTAAAACCTTTACTGTCTTGGTTGAGTGCATTAGTATGCCGGTCTCTAGTTAGGACTTTTGGTCCAAAAATCACCACAATCAGATTCATGCAGAGGATATGAATGTCTGCATCACACAAATTCATGTAAGAGTTGTCCAGACGCTGTACTCTCCATGAAAAACATCAACCTGCTGACATGAATTTTATACCAACACAGGCCTGGAAACCATGAACATCTGTCGGCAATGTAATGCCAACCAATCAAGTCTGTGTTGAGATATTTCACTTTAGGACTGTCAGGTTTGACTTGGTGGAGGAATAGCCTCACCGAAGTCATCCGGTGAAGTCCTCCAGGGAGCATAAATATCTGTAGGTAATTTCATAGCAATCCATCCAATAGACGTCAAGGCATTTTACTCCAACTCTACAAATGTCACCTCCTGGTGTCGCTACAGTAAAAGTTAGAAGATTACCAAATCCTCTGGGAACTGTGAATGTCTGTATAAACTTTTATGAAAACCCATCAAATTCTTGTTGGGATATTTCAGTCTGGACCAAAGTGTTGGATCAACTCACAGACTGGCTGACTCTACGATCTGACGCCGCTATTTCTGCAATCATTTAGTTACTAATCTAAAAGTAAACAAGAAAAGTAGCCTGTTGAGGTATTTGTCAATCCACACACAAATTAATTGTATGAATGGAGAAGTAACCCAATCTGCTAAGCCTCTAAGTCCAAGTATATCCAGGCTGGGGGCTGGTCCAAAGCCTAAACGCACATCTCTGTGCATGAGGAAATCAAATCAGTTTCACTGCATGGTGCAGAATTCCAGTCTGGGATAGCAGTAGCCCGGCTATAAAATATGACAGATTATACTCTTTGCTCCTGAAATGATTTTTCCTCTCTTGTCCTGTTCCACTCTTCAAGTCAGTGTGGGGACATATTTTTCCATTCATTACAGAAGGATCGGGTCCCCTGAATGAAAAATCTGGGCCTCTTTGCTTCCTCGCCTCCGCTTCCAGTATTGAGAGCAGCGCTGCCGGAAATGGGTGCAAACGAATTCCATCGTGACAGCCTATACGCCTGCAATGGCAACTCCTATTTTGACGAACTGTGACAAGCGATCGCCTGGACCAGACTCTTTATAACCTCAATCAATGGGGACAATACACAAAGAATTTCTGAGGTCGCTCAAAAGAATCCCTAATGAAAAACAAAGTGGAAGTGAAAAAGCCACAAAGCCATGTGGGGTCTCATTGAAGCTCATCGGAGGTGAACTGAAAAGGGGTGGTGGAGACTGAAAGCAGTGTCCACGGGTGTGTGTCGAAAGCAGCGGAGGCCTCATTCAGAGCTCGTTATCCCTGCCATTCCCTGGCTCGGTGTGTGAAACCCCCAGAGAGAGGAGGTGGTAGCAGGAAAAAGAGAAGAAAAAACAAGATTGAGAAAACCTGATGTCTGGCGTCAGATTATAAAGATGACATTAGCAACCAACTGTTTCCTAAAATTATAAACATGAGGGAGACAATGGCTGACTTGATGGCAGAGTGAAGGTAAAAAAAAAAATTAAAAAAAGATAAGAGAGACTTCATCCTGATATGATGTGCAACAGGTACCTCCTTGTTGCTTGATTTGGTATTCTGATATGTCAGTATGAGACTACAGTGGCACGGATTCAAGCAGGCTGTGGCAAGTACAGAAAACAAGCACATGCAGTAAGATGGGGCAGATAGTATTTCTGCACATAAAATCAGCCTTTTATTCACTAACATCACAATGACAACTGCTGAACTTGTCCAAACCTGCTCAGTCCGAGCTACATCCTGAGGGCCACCATCACGTACATGTACTGCAGATGTGTTTTGGAGACAACAAAAGGTTGTTGTGGTGCGTGTTTTGTTGTTTTTGTGCAAAGGTGCTCGACACTTCTAAGAGGGTAAGAGCCAACGTCACACGGAGAAGAAAAGGAACGTGGAAGAACAGTTTCGATTTCTGCCCCCACGGCCTGCAGCTGAAAGAAGCCTCGTGGTGCTAATCATAAATCTACAAGTTAAAATCTACAGGAAAACAAAAGCCGCTTCTCCTGTTGAGAGGTGAAAGAGGAAAGCAATTTGAATCTCATCTTTTCACTCACTGAAGTGACTGAGTGAACAGCTGTGGAGCACAAAACCAAAGGGGAGGGGGTTTCTCTCCACGACTTGGCTCCTCAAAAGAAAAAGAGAAAACAGAGCGGGACTGGAGAAATGAAGGAGGCTTAGAAAGAGGGGTTGCGCAAGACAAATATTTCCCACTGTGGGGCTGAAATGCTATTGTAAGGTCACTTGTAAGGTTCCAGCAAGGCGGACCCTCACCCCCACCTACAGGCTCGCTTCCAGTTGCTCAGTCTGCTCTGCTTTCTGGCCAAGGGTGTAACACAGCAGCCTGAAGTGTGGAGTCCAAACAGTGTCCAGTGTCCTCAGATGCTTTTTTAACATCAAACAGCTGTCAATTAACAAAAGGACCCATTACCAACAAGTGTGGTAAAGCGAAGGAAGTCAAACCAAGGAGGCGAATAAAGTCAATTATCATCTGAATGATGACAATCTGACACCTCCGTGCGCACTTTGTAAACAGCTCCATGGGTTTTCGTCAGAGTTAACGGGAGCAAAAGGAATTCTATTTAACTGAACCCAAATCCATTCAGCCAGCAGGAAGAGTGTGTGTGGTCTGAAAACACTCGGCGAGCCAACTGCCCGAACAAACTAATGAGCATTGTACACACACACACACACACACACTCACACACACACACAGACCTTCGTATGATTCGACAGGATTTTCTTAACAAGTAAAAAGAAGCAGAAAATGAAATTCTCCTCATGTGCGTCCGAGCATTAGCATACAGCTGAAAGTGACAAATGCTGAAAGAGGACAATGTCTTGTTGAAATTCCACATGAATGCTAATTGAAGTGGCCATTAAAGGCAGTCAATGAGGGGAGTGCTGCTCACAGGGATTATATGACCCTGCTAAAGTAAACACCAACTGACCTCCATTATGACTACTTATCACAGCTACAGCCCTTTCCTTTCTTTCCCCTGCGAGGGGTGAAGTCTGACACATTCCTCTCCTCGAATGTTTCCTCCTGAACTGACAGGGTCAGCCGTGTGTGCTGATAGATGGGAAACATGAATTGTTATAGTGGTGGTAACATTATTTCCGCGATAGAAACAGAGGGATCATAACAGCAGGAATATTATTTCCACCTGGTTTTGGAGGGGAAGGGAGGTGGAGCAGGAATAGCGGTTGGTATACCTCTGAGGTTTTCCAAATTGCCCTGTGCTCCTTGGATGTCTCATTATCATGACTTTTTCTCAGGGTAATTTCAGCCTGTTTAATAAAACACACACATACATTCAGACGCACGAAAGCAGCGCTCGTTCACTCTCGTAACTTCTTCTCACGCACCTCTAAATGGCAGCGCCTCAGCAAAGCGAGTCCCCCATCTGCTGTGAGCTCTAATAGATGGCAAATAAGTCCAGTCTACAGGGATGAGGAGTGTTTAAAATAAATTACTGCTGCCATGTCCAACCTGGGGGGACCACCACATGTAATAATCCGTCCATTGTTCTCCACCAATGGACCCAGACTTGGTAAATAGGGGGCTACAGAGAGCCGAGAACGGCTGGGTGGGAGTTAAGGTCAACTCATGCCTTGTTTTAACGACAGCACATTAACTTAACTCACTTCCTTCAACTTAACACTGGTAATAAATGGGAGGAAATGCACAGAGGAGCAGCGAGAAGTGAGGGGACATATGTATGAAGGGAGGCAGTCAGCGTCGGTTGTCTAGGTTTGGAAAAAGGTTGGAGGTGTTGAGCAGTTACACTGATTAGAGCCGAAGTAGAAGGAGAGGGTTGTTCGACTTCCCACGGGTTCTGCTGGCGAGGTGTGGGCAGAAAAACAAAATGTAACATGAAACTGATTTTATTTCTAATACCTAAATGGAGCATTTAAGTGCCAGTTGAACTAGAACTGTAAAAAAAAAAGTTACTCAGCAGCAAAGTTGAGCTTTTTCAGCGCATTTCTTCCTCCCTCCTCCCTCCCTCCTTCCCCCCCGAGTCTCACTAGCTTGGCTCACAAACCAGAACACCACTGTTACACCTTCTTACTATTCAGGAGCTATTTAAAAAATAAGAGGACTTTGGGGCATTTGGTTACTGAGAAACTAGCCTCATTATGGTTAAAGGAAATGGAAAACTGTCTCCGAGCCAAATGGCCTTGTGATTTTAAGAGCCCTTAGCATACAATTTATCTGGTACCTTATGAAACTATGATGTAACTCTGTTATAAAATGTATATTTTCCAAACGAAACGGGGCAGTAGAGCAGTGTGTGTGCACTCTAAACTTCACCAGATGCTCCAGAGGTGAACAACAAAAAAACAGCAAATTTGTGTACGTGCACAAAAAGACACAATTGTATTTGGTGCCTGTTTCTAATTAAAATGCATCAAAACATTACCATTCAGCGTGTGTGTGTGTTCATTGTTAGCCAGTCCTGGTGCATAACAGAGACACCTGGTGCCGCTCTGTTTCTCCCAGGGTGCATTTCTGCAGATCCATATGTCCAGTGCTGCTGCATTCCTGGAGTTAGTGGAGCCCAGTGGTCCTGGGCCTGTCACCACATTAGAGGCTCTCTGCTGGGACACATCACTGAGCACCTCCTCCAGCTGCTGGGGGTGGCAGAGCACTGGGGGGTGGGACGGAGGAAGTGCAGGGGGTTCCTAGGAGGGGTCTTCAGAAATAATCCCTGCTCGGCCAGTCGCAAAGTCGCGGTAGTGGAGAGGAGAGGGAGGGTCCACATTTGAGCGAGTGTGTGTGTGTGTGTGTGTGTTGTAGGGCAGGGGGTCCTGGGTCAGATGTCACTTGATGACTGACAGCAACAGGCTTAAATGCGTTTCACCCAAACCCAGTGTTTTTTCAGAGGCATTGTCTGAAATGTTTAGATAAAGGCAGTAAAGTAACACCTCTAATGTGTTTTTACTGCTTCGCATACACACGTCACAGGAGGTCTGTCCTTTATAATTTCATTTACATTTGTCAGAGATGTCATCATACATTGTTAAATTTTACTGGGGCAGTTTTACAGCCTCGCTGGCCTTCGCTTCATTATAAAAGCAGACGTTCTGAGTCAAAGCTCCCCGACTGTAATTCACAGGATGTCAGAGTCAAGCTGTTGCATTTGGACTGTAACACTGAACTCACTGTTTCACTGCCTCTGCTGAGGGGAATTATGGGATATTTACACCTCACAGATTGTCAAGCATCATTCAAAATCATCTCACTCCGACCGTCTGCCAACTGCATAACCGTTGATGTGTCTGATCCGTCTGTGCATCTGCAACCACTTTCAGTGAAATCATGAAAAACAGACTGTAAATTCTGCCTTTTGTCTGATATAAAATCAGTTCAGAGCCATCGGACTTCCACTCTCCATCATCCCACTAGATTCCCCTTTGGGTTTCTCTGACATCTGTTAATCTGTAAACATACAAAATTGCCTGTCTAATCTTATTTAGCCTTCACGTCTTGTTTACTTTTGGTTTAGTTGTGCCGTGAAGGCACGGCTGCCATGCTGTGAATGAGGCATTGTCTGCAGACCCACAGATCTAATCTCCCCCTCTAAACCGCCGCCAACCCCCCCTCCTGCCTCCTCTACCTCGAGCACCGATGCCACATGCAGGTATTGTACCTATCAGACGCCTCTTGAATTCACTTCCACGCTGTGCTGGAGAATAAAGACAGCGCTGCGGAGCCTGGGTGTTTTGCCAGCGCGCGGTCTTCCGGGGAAATGTGTCTGGCTTTCAGATTTCTCTCATTAAAGCTGGAGTTTAGTTTCAAGGTTTTTCGCCTCAGTCTTTTGACTCATGCCACTGGATTGCATCAGACACGGTTCAGTAGTCAGTGATGGTGGATGAAATCATAGAAATTGCTCCGACAGTTATTCACAACCTGTTGACAAGCTCACTGTAAGTTGTCTTTATAAAGTAAAGTATTGATACTGGCACAGTAAACAGTGCTGTGAATTGTGGTCGGACTGAGGTCTCCCACTCTCCACTCAAGTGTTTTGGCCATGGGGACACACACGCACACACACACGCACAGAAAGGCTGATGTGAGGCAGTTCCTTGGCGGGAGAGTTGGACCCTTACACTGACTTGTGTTCTTTCACCCTGGGAAGCTGATGGATGATGTTTGTTTGGTTTAGCTGCAGTGAATGTGCGCACACACATTCTCACACACATACACAGTCCTGACTGAAACACACACACACACACACTGGGCAGGGGTAGGCTTGCCCTCTCTCATTCCCCTGCCCCGTGTTGATTTTGGGCTGTGTGTGGAGATTTTTTTCTTATGTTTTAGTTTTCCGTCTCTTACTTCTCGGTGAGAAAACGTTTAAGAGCCAACTGAGACTTTCTTCATGCTCGCAAGAAACCAGCCAGTCAACTTGACTCATAATGAGCAATGAATGTGATGCGGTGTGTTACCTTCCAAGTTTACAGTGTGAAATATTAGAAAGAAAGACAGAAAGAAAGAAAGTTAGTGAAGCAGGTCTCACCTCTTGCGCAGTCTGTCAGTAAAACAGCTTCGAAGACGAACAGCACAATCTTCAGGACGCCCATAGTGTCCAAACTCAACTTCATGTTCCCTAAATCTGAAAGGCATGAAGACACAGTGAGACAGAGCCAAACCAAACCATGGACAACAATGTTACAGGATTTAGGCAAGATTTTTTTTCTTTTAGATTTTATGATTTAACACACTTTTTTTTCTTTTTCTTTTTTTTTTTACATAAAATTCATGAGTGAAACCATGATGTTATAGAGTAGGCCTAGTTATATCAAACATTTATGAAGCAGTTTCCATGTCTTTATTAAACTTTTTTCTGGCTGAACTTAGTTTTTTTCCCCTTCAGTTGACCTCAGTAGTTCCCAAGCTACACTCCTGGGACCCTTTGGGCTCTTTAAGAAAATCTAATGGGTCTTAAAAAGAGCCAAAATGAAATAGGTTTAATCTGACTTTTTATAAAATAATTCAACATAAATTGAATTTAAACCCATGGACAGTGTCCTAGCAGTGTTACAGGTTGTCTGATGATAGGTCCCGTCCTGCTACAGTCAGACTGTAATCTGGAGTCTGTCTGTGAACACTGAGGTTTAAAGTCAGGTCAGCTATTTGGGGTCTTTGCAAAAATTGAATATGTCCTGGTAAATGTAAAAGCACAGCCGTCTTCATGAGTTATACATTTTAAAACATAGCAAGGTCCTGAGTAGCAAACTGCTCATGAAGTTGACTTTTTCCACAGTTTACTGAGCAGTGCTGAAAGTAAATGTTCCCTCCTGCTCACCTGTATTTTTAAATAGCTAATCATGCAAATAACAGGCTGTAAGTTGAAACGAGTGGAAACTGGATTAATAAAAATGTATCGATAACATACCTGGATATTGAATGAATGAAGTCAATGTTGTGTTAGCCTCTTAACAGAAGTGTTATTAGCTAAAGTCCGTGTTGAGCCCATGACTCTGAAGTGACAGTGGTCGACATTTCACCGACCTCTAACGGACCACCGCAAAGAAATTAAAACGCGTTTTTCAAAACTCGAGCGAAACGTTTCCCATAAAAAAAAATCAAAACAAACACACATATGGTAATCAAAGAAAGAGCCCGAGGCGGTCCCACACAGTTGTAGCCTGCTTCGTCCACCACCAAGTGACTTTTCCAGTGCGCACACGGAGCAGCGGAGACTCGTTGTCCGGCCCAGCGCCGCAGCTGTGGGCCAATCAGAGGCCGCGGAGACCGGAGCCGTTAACTCTTCACCGACAGAGCCGTTATCTCCCCGGCACGAGAGCAGAGACACCAGCTGTGCAGGGTTAAGGCGGAGAGCACGGAGACATCACTGCATAATCCAAAATAGTTTTGTCCTCTATGAGTGTTGGGGGGAAAAAAGTAGTAGTTTTTTTTTTTTTTTTTTTTACAGTACAAGTTTTTAAAAGTCATTATTACCTCTCGGGTTAAATCAAATCCATGGGAATAACAAATAACACACAAACTAAACTATATTATACCTATGATATAAAATTAAAGCGTAAATAATCAGAATACATGGTTCAGCACTGTACCCCCCTGCTGTGGCTTGAATACCATCATAGTAACACACTACACACGTGTACTGCCATCTAGTGGAGCCCAGACCAGCTCCCATCATGAAGGCAGAGATGATATTACCCAGCAGTAAAATCAATAACTGTCAGCAGGCAGCTTGTGTTAATCCAGCGATGGCAGCTCTAACAAAAAAAAGTAACATTTTATAATAAATACAGAATTCTTCATTTATAACACATGAATACTCATAAGTATACAGTTAGTGCTTATCAATGATGAGTAAAACACTTTCAACTGTGTTTATAAACTACATGTTAATGAGTAGTCATGTTACAAATGATGAATTCAGTATTTAATGCTTAACTAATGTTTAATAGTGTGTACTTCTTATAAAGTGTTATCAATAATGTATTATAGCAAATATATCAGTGATGATGATATACATTAGCAAGGCATTTAAAAAGTCTCCACTGTTAAAATGTAACCTGTGTATTTTTCTTCCAAGGCCACTGTATCACTTTTGAACTGGTGTGTTTCTTTTTAGACTGTCCATTTCTGGTAAATGCCCACATGTCAACATCCATCCATCCATCCATTATCCATGTCAACAGACTTTCTGTTATGAATGTGGAGTATTTCAACCCAGACCAAGATAAACCTTGCCATGTAGTATTTCCTCATGCTTTAGATAGAAAGTTCCTCTCAGAGCCACAGGAGCTTACACAACTGTTTGCACAGGCTTAGTGAGCCTCCTCATGATGAGCAAACTGACCTTTCTGTGTAAAATCAGAGTGAGTGACTATTTAATACATGGGCATTTTGAGGGTGTAACAGTGTGTCAGTGCAGTTTCCCACAAAACACCGAGTTTAGCAGAGTGTTGCTCATCAGATGAGTAGGCTCACACCACCTACTCAAGTGGCAGGAAAATAACTGGCAAACAATAACTAAAATATCTCTAGGCTGTGAATGGACTTTTTTGTTTTTTTTTACAGTACCTGGATAACATTGTTCAATGAGGTCTGTGGTCTGTGGCTGCACGAGAGAAATACTGATCAGTTTGTGAGTACAGTATCTGCACAGTCTGGGACAAACCAAGTCACATATGAGCTGCACTTCTTAGATCTACAAACCAGGAGAAGGAGCCGTCTGTACTTTAGAGTCTGATCCACTGATAAATGACTTTCAAACAACTTCATACCCTGTGGAGACATTCTGTATAACTGTGTGACATTACAGGTCTGCATATCAGTCATATCAGGGTAGTAGGTCAATCAATCCTGGGTACAAATCTGTTAACAAATTTCACTTATAAGTCAACATTTTTAAACAGGAAAAAGTCATTTATTTCAATATACATTGCATTTAAAACTATATAACATTATTTGTTTGTTGAATATTTTACACAGCTCTTATCATGGAAATGTACTGGAACTTTACAAAATAAGACCAAGCTCTGAAATAATAATAATAATAACAATAATAATAGGATATCCTGCCCTTTAATTACTGCACGATTCCTTGATTTTTCATCTTTTTTTCACATAAAAGAAATTATAGCTTCATACATTATTTTTGTTCTTTATAAAAGAAAAAAACAAATTTTTTCAAAGTGAATTTATATGTTCTTTGATGAAAACAGTGGTGAGTAATTGTGATTATGTAATGCCTGAGAAACTGCTTTAAGTCAGAGCAGAATGGACTTAGTGTGATATTACATTGTTGCTCAAACGTCCATATCTGTAGCTCGGCCACTTCAGGCCATTCAGATGTACAAACTGCTTTCTGTAAAGAGCATGGAAGATGCTTTGTACGTCGTCATTGCAATGGAAGCAGATTCAAGAGCAGAAAGGAAGTGAGGTGCAAATTATATCAGATTGGGAACACCTGTTCCAGCCTGACAGTACCACTGGAGCCAAATATGGAAATAATTTAGTGTAAACACAAATCGGCACAGCTTTGCTCTTCGGAAATGGCCTAATAATTTAAATAGCAAAGGACTGCCTCCAGAGCGGGGAGGGCCACCGTACGAAGCAGTCACAATATTGCACTATAAAGTGTGAGGAAGGGAAAAACCAATGAGCAATTGGCCTGTAGTTTGAAGGCCAGCACCTGAGGAGGCCTGTGGTTCAAAACAAGTTGTTCACATCATGGTGATGAGAGCACTGAGCGAAGAGAGGTCAACTCTCCACTAGAGGGCCTTCAAGACCTGACAGTGATGACCAAGGAATCCCTTTTATCCATCTCGGTGTGCAGCGGAGTCCCCAGAGAAAACTAAACATGCCATGGTGCAACTGTAAAAGCGATGGGCACAGCCCATTACCATCAAGAGCTGGAGGATCGGCCTCGTTGGAATCTAGACCCCATTTCTAAAAGTGGTGCACAATTACACATTCATTGCCATTAAAATCTCAATATAAAAGCTGTCTGTTTTTCATTTTTGCTTCACTGGGACTGGTAGCTCGGTGAAGATTGCTCACCAGTTCCCACATATAGCAACCGTTTACTGAAGACAATTTAGTGTAGCTATTACCAGAATTATCCTTATTTACATGGTTATCATGACTTACATTCTTTTGAGTAATCCGAGTCCCGAGGGAGCTCTGGCACAAATGTAGGAAGCTCGCTAAAGCGTAGGAAAATATGTCACAAGTCCTTTCATTTACACCTAAACCAACAAAATTAATAGAGTGGCCTGTTCTGATTTTATGTTGCAAATTGCTACAAAAGACTGTTGCACAATGCCATTTCAAAATCTGTTATTGCCTGTTTGTTCCCTTTCTCTTTTTGTACTTCTTATAATCAAACAGGCATTTGTGAAACGTTTGTGTTGGCTGGGCACAGAAACCCAACCCTGCGGTTCCCGCTGAGGCACCAGCATCTCTCAGAAACAGGTCTCATCATCAGGAGGAAGCGTGACTGGTCTCTCTGCTCCCTCATCTATAATGGCCTTACTCCGAAGCCTTGCTTAGCAGGAATGATGACGACCACTTTAGATTTTACCGGAACAGCGTAGCATTTGCTTTGTACACAGCCGTGGGTCGGTCTGTTGCATATGATCTTGTTGTGGCGGACTGTGTGCTTTGTGCAATGATCTGGGGTCAGATGCCAGCCTTGTCGCTGTAGAAGGGCGTGACATGGAACATGTAGCAGTGTGTGCACACCCTGACGGGCTTCACCTGGCCGTATCGGGGCAGCGGTGCAGAGTGGGAGGAGCAGCGAGAGCAGAAGATCTGAAATGACATCACATACATCAGTTCATCTTTCTTCTGTTTCAGCAACAGCACATTTTAAACTGAGGGTTAGGGATGTCATGATTATTTGTTTTCACAATTAATCGTGGTATTAGATGCCACAATTAATTAATCATAAAAATTCCTTAATATTGTGACTTCCCAAAAAAGATGATGTCTGAACCATATTGGCAGATGTGCACCAAAGTAAAGGTAAATGCACAGATGCTGGTCCATTTAACACTGAATTGGTAGGAATTTAAATCTTAGCGTGTCATTTGTAATTAAAAACAACGGTTAAAATAAACTTAAACATCTGGCATAGATGACAATTAATGACTTGAATATTTCCAACACTTCTCTTGGGGTATTAATAACTGACCCTATATTAGTAATGCAAGTATATTTTGACTATACTTGATTTTACACATTCATAGTATTGTGAAACAATTTAATGCATAATAATTGTGATAATTGTAATACCGTGATTATTTCTCTGACAATAATCGCACCAAGAAAATCTATAATCGTGACGTCCCTATTGAGGGGATTCTGAGACCCTGCAACAGGAAGAGAGCAGTCATACCTTTCCACAGCTCCTGCAGTGATGCTTCCTGCGGATGACAGTGAAGGGCGCCTTGCAGGCAATGCAGGAGTTGCAAGCTTCATCTGGGACCCAGTCAGGAGGGTCTACACAGAGCCAACAGGAAACAGTCAACACAGAGCAACACTAACCAAAAAAAAAGGGGGAAAGGAACAGGCTGATATTTCAACCGAGTGTTTGTCTGTGTGTTTTCTGACCTTCGAACTGGCCGTCCCGCGCCTTGGCTGCTAACTCCGATGAAGAAATGGTCTCCTGACAGAGTGCACAGTCTTCCAACACAGCGCTACGCATCGCAGGACCTGCTGTACACCACAGAAAAAGAAACTTAACATTCTATACTGGCAATACAACACTCAATAAATCATTTGGTAAAAGCATGGATTCTTCTTTTTTTTGGCCAAAGCAACTAATTTCATGACTTTACACTAGGGTCAAACCTTTTTTCCCCACATGAAGATTTACTATTTTGAGCAAGCAGCCAAATACAGTTTGTGTAGTTTCATGAGACAGGAATCTGGGTCAGTAACAAGCTTTGCCATAGTTCAGTTGAAGAAATATTACAATACACTTTTAGCTGCAGTAATGCAGTTTTGATTTCTGTCTGCATTATATAAATAAGGGAAACACTATGCACCATACTATGAAATTCCTCACCTTTCTTTTGCTTATCATTGTCTCCCTCCTCACACTTGGTTGCCATGACTTCAAACAGAGTCTTGAGGATGCTGCGAAGGTCACTGGCATAGTTGGTCTGCAGCTGATCAGCAACACCTGCATCACAAATAACGGACATAAGCATGACACAGACACAGACTCTGGAGGGGGAGGGAGACCAAGACAGACAGGTCGTACCTGATATACAAACAAAGAGACGATGAATGAGGTCACTGCTGCTGTGGAAGCGTGATCGGATCTTGTTCCTGGCGGCCACCTTGGCGTCTTCCAGAGCCAGCTGGATCTCCTGATGGTCCAGGTCTTCTGATGTCCCCGAACTGGGGGTCAGGCTGCTCACAGGGCTAGAGGACGTTGTGAGAGACATTTGTTCAATTTCATAGTGCAAGTGAGGGACATCACTAAAGCTATAAGGGAAAGAGGTTTAAATAAATTAAAGATGATTGCAGAATTAGATATTAGATGAAAAGGAAACAAATACACATTCCACTCCCAAAGTATTTCCCAACCACATGGTGTTTCTGTAGAAAAGACTCCAATCAGAGAGGACGGGTTATATGTTAATGCAGAATGCAAATCTCCAGGAGCGAGCTGTTATGTCTAATTAAATCTATAGAGTCAAACCCAGGAGGCAAATTAATGCTATAGCCTGTGGCTCATGATGAAAGAAATGACTGATGATGATGATTCAATCAAGTGCTAAATCTGAACAACAATCTCGATAAAGACAGGAAATGAACGAAGATATCCTTTTATCTGTCCCACAAGGAACTTGGCTTTTAGTTACCATCACAGCGTCAGCAGGATGAGACACTCACAAACATTATGACACTTTCATGAGTGATTAGTTACCTGGGGGTATATGCACTGCTTGACAGACTACATGTGGTGACCGACACACTCTCACAGTCACTACCTGACACAGAGCTGAGGGGAGAGTTCTGGAAACTAAAAAAAAACAACAACCAAATAAACAGTGAGGAAGGAGAAATTAGAAGAAAAAAAAGGACAGAATAAAATGCAGAAACATAAACAAAGTGGCAAAACAAACAAGTGCATAATCGAGGCAACGTAAGGGGAAGTGTAAATGAGAAACAGATGAGAGCAACAGAGTAATTAAAATATGTGATGAAATACAGTGAAATAAAACAGATATTTATGTTGATACTAAACTGTATGACGCTCACACTTTTGGTGACAGATCACTCAAAGCAAATAAAATGAATTATTGAAATCTCAGCACACCTGGAGCTCCTCCTGCCGTCCTCTTTGGTGTCCCTCTTCAAGTCTTTAGCTCCCGGCTTGTCTCTGTCTGTCTCTTTATCTTTCTGCCGGCCGCCACTGGCCTGCTCCCTCTTCTCAGTCCTCAGCTGGTGGTTGCACCGGGAGGGTTCATCCCCTCCGCTGGAGCTACCGTCCTGAGCGTGATGCCCCGGCCGTGGAGCTACCACCAGGCACTTCTCACAGAGCTGGGAGGTTGAATCCTCTTCCAGCGCTTCGACAGAGCTGCGGGAAGATGGAGGAGTCACCTGGGCGAGGTCACCCTTACTGAGAGGCTCGTGGCCTCGGGGGGGCAACCGGCAAGCAGAAGACTGGATGACGGCGCTGGCCGCTGCGGTCTTGGAGTGTTTGTCCAACCCCAGAGCCAGCCCTAAGCCGAGTCCGGTGCTCTCAGTGGTGATGGCGTCCTCGTGGCCGTCCTCGCAGCTCCCGCAGCAGACGCACGAGTTAAGCAGGCAGTGAGTGGCCACCAGGGGGCTGCAGGGCTCGATCTCAGAGGGAGTGGGCCGCGGCAGCAGCAGCTTGTCCACGGCCAGTTCCGTCAAGCTGGGGGAGCGAGGGTTGAAGATAACCGTGGCGGACAGCTTCATCCCACCCATACGGTGGGCGATGACCTCGGCAGTTTCAGCAGCCGTCCCCTCTAAACCCATCTCCCACCCGTTGGTGTAAGGCAGAGGTTCGGAGCCGGGGGCGGTGGTGCAGGGTGGGAGCTTTGCGTTATGACAGAGTGTGTTCTGGCTGCGTGGTTGTGGGCACGGCTGCTCCGACGGGGTCTCGGAGTACCAGCCGTTCCTGACGGCGTCCGGCCGTGGACCTAGCTTACGCTGAAGAGGACGAGCGGACTCTGGTGCTTTGGAAGGAGCGGCGGCACAACTGAAGGCCTCCTTTGAGATGCTGGTGATGCTGTCCCTGTCTGCTGCGTCCAGGTCCTCCATGAAAAAAACCCTGTCCTCCTCCTCTACATAGATGCCTGTCCTTCCGCGGCCCCCAAGAAGCCTGCGGGGAGACGCATCGGTGCTGGAGGTCCCGCTGGAGCCCCCCGCCTCTCCGCGGTTGGGATTGTGGGCTGGGGACTGACCCTGACTGGGAGGAGACAACAGGGTGGACATCTCGTCTCCTACCAGGTACACCATCATATTGAGCTGTTCCAGTTCCTCCTCGTCGTACTGCATGGAGCAGGCCAGCTCTGCCTCCTCTGCCTCCTCACACAGCAGACCCTGCTCCTGCTCCTCCTCCCCCCTCTCCGTCTCCACCTCCTCCCAGCCCTTTTCCACTTGTGCAACCCCCTCTTCCTGGCTGGGAGAAACATACAGAGCCAAATGTTCCTCCCCACTCTCCCCCTTGGAGGTGTCATTAGTGGGGCTGCAGGATGAGTGATTCTCTTGGACAGGTTCTGGTGCGCTGCTTGTAGCCAGCCCCTGGCCTGTGGAAAACTCTCCATCCTGGGAGATACACAAGTTCCTCTCCAGTGTTACCAACTCCTCTTCTGTCAGGGTCTGCAGGAGGTCTCTGAAAAACATGAACCATGAAATTGTTTTAACAGAGAAATAGAGGGTAATAGATATTTATGTGATATTTAATATGAATAAGAAGGTGTACCTGATTTTCTTCAATAATGTGCGAAAAGGCCGGAAGAGTTCAGACATGTCCTCTGATTTTTGGTGTAGGTTGAGAGGCCCCTCTGAATAAACAACCAGCCCACTAAAAATACATTTAAATTGTGTAAGAGGTTGGAGAAGAACAGAGGAAAAAAAAGGTGGGCGGAAGAATGGAGAAGACCGGTAACACTTACCACACAATGGCTAGTCTGGGAATTGTAAACATCAGTGCAGGTTCATAGTCATCGATCATGTCCTGTGTTAGATAGCCCAGTTTCAGGGCCCTGAGACAGAGAGCGGAAAGCACGTGATAAAAATACTTCATCTCAGCATATTATTTAGATTCTTGTTACTTCCAGGTGAAGTCAGCATCTCTTAATGCATCTGCGTGCTCACCTCTCCACAGTCTCACAGAAGAGCACAATCACCTCCTGCTGTACATAGTATTCTTTGGGAGACTTCACAGGCACCATGGCTGACACATAACTGGCAATGCAAGAGAAGGAGAAGGAATGAAGTGAGTTTGCAGCTCTGTTCAGTGTTTTTTTGGCAGAGATGCTCCGAAAATCCTTGAAAGGATGATAATTGTGGATTAATCTTGTTGATATAATTTCCTATGTCTGGTCCTTAATTTACCTGAGTTCAAACTCAGCGAAAAGGCTGTCGAAATGTCGCAATGCGTCCCTCATGCGGTCTGTGTACAAGTTGAGGTCTCTCAGGGCCTGGTCTCTGGTGATGTTGCGTACCTCCTCCAGGCTGCGCGTGAGGTCCTTAGCCAGGGGTCTCATAGCTATACTCTCTATCTCCCTGTTCATGATGATGGAGCCGGCGGCCAAACACTACCAAGGAAACACACATGATGAATTCTCTAATCTCGTACAGAGGATTAAACTGAGAAAGTTGTGTTTGCAATGGCAAAAGCAGCAATCAGGAAATTACTCAAATAATAAAAAAAAAAGGATACTCATACATGTATTTAGCACTTGTGTAAAGTTGTTTTCTTAAAGACTGACGCTGGAGGGAATACACTACCTCAGCACCAAACCACAGCTGGCCCGCCAAGTTGTCATGACGAATCTCCTCAGGGAACTTGACGCAGAAGTCTCTGTTGGCCCGGTCATTAGGGATACATTCATCCATGATCTGATTGATAATGTTCAACACATTGTCCTGCAGACAAGCACAAGAGTGTCAGGAAACAAAATTGAACAAACAAGTTGGAGGGACAAACATGAGTGCCTGAAAATCTCTCTCTCTCCCCTGAAAAGCTATTTTCTCAGTGTTTACTCTGATTAAGTAACACTGCTTGGTAATCCAAGTTTCACCTCTTTCAAGAAGGCCATTGTACTCCGGCGTTTAAAGACCATTGATTAGGAAGAGAATGAAAACAATTTGACAAGCGCATGAGACCATTATGGGGTGCAGCTACATTCTCTCTCAATAAAAACATTAAACTAAAAGCCCATAATTCCAGCAGTGAAAATGCAGTGTCACACACAGCAAGAGCTAATCAAGAGCTTATGTGCCGCTGGCATGTACAACAGCCGTAACAATGACTTACAATGAGCCTTTCACTCAACCGCAGCTGCACTGTGCACTGTAATCTTGTCAGGCACAGCACTGCGTCTTTCTCTGCTCGCCCTGAGGAGAAAGATTAAAAAGCTTTGAGAGGGAGAGCTCAGCCACAGACTCCTTTATGGCTGTGTGCTGTGCCATGGTTCCCGGTCGGCCGGGTACCACCCCACTGACTGTGAGCGTCTCTCAGCGGAAGACGCACACGAGTGATAACCTCCACCACTGTTGGTTTCCAATAATTCAGTGGGAGCGACTCTGGCGTGATACATGCCCTCTGATAAAAGACTGGCCACCTGTTTTTGTTTTGTTTTTTTCCACTCACACTTTTTCTTTCCTCCGTCTCTTGTGTGTGCCATCTTGCTCAATCACTGTCCATCTCAAACGTACACACTTGGCTGTTCCAGCAGGCCACACTGTAAGAACAGCCGCGCCAACATAATATGAGCAGCATGCCAGCAACCCCCACAGAGGCCCATGAATAAGAGCTGATAGCTGCAGTGGCAGGTTCAAGTGCAAAATTTTGGCTTGAGTGCGCTTGCTTTCTATTCTTGGGGCCTTGGGTCTGTGGGGTACAACGCTGCTTAATTCATTCTCTAAAGTCCTTAGAGCCTCGGAGGCACACCGCTGAAAAGTCTCTGAACGGCTAAGTGCTGAGAGTTTGCCCTTAAATGTTTTCACTGCACAATGTTAAATTAGAAGAGACTGACGTGAGGTGTCGAAAAAAAAAAAAACAAGCCTCATAAGACCTGCTCATTCACAATGTCTTTTAAAAAAAAACAAAAACAGTAAAGACTAAATCAGAAAGAGGAGGAAAAGCAGCAGAAGCATTGAGAGAGAAACTGTGAAGAAATATAGAAGAAAAAAAAAAGGTGAGGGATTGAAAGAAGGAAGGGTGAAGGGTAAAGTGACAAAACAGTAGGGGATCAAGCAATGACCTTATTAAGTGGCTCTCCCCTGAGTGCCTTGGCGGTGGGGGGAGGCTGAAGCACAACGGGCCAGATGACGATCTCCCTCCACCTCCTCCAGCTCTCTCAGCGTGATGCGGAGTGACAGCTATCACTCATGCACCGCGCCGCCTCTCAACCCTTAACCTCATGAGCTACATTCAAAGCTACATTATAAACGCCTCTTTCTAAATAGGCTGCTCTTGTGACCATTTACCAGTGACCCACATGACGCACGGTCATGTGTTATCAAAGGAAGAGAGGAGCGTGTCCACTGTGCTGCTGCTCCCAAACAAAGTCCACTTATCTCACCTTATCTACAACACCGCTTGATACAAGAATCGGGTCAAGCAATGTTTGGTAAAGCAATAGTCGAATCACTTCCCCCATATCCGGTAAGGGGAGATAAGGACGCTGTCTATTTTTAGCTTTTAGGCAAGACCAAGGTCAAGCTGTGTGAGTGAAACTATCTTTAATGAGGAAAAAAGTCATGGCTCAGAGCCATATCCAAGCAAGGGGTTAAATCATCTCTTCCCCAACTTCATTATGTAACATTTCTAATGAGTGAATGACTCACTAAGGCACACTGATAGTTTTCCTAAAAGAGCTGTTGCAGTGTTGGTTTTCTCTCTGCTGACCTGACAGGATCTGAACTGGTTGACCAGCAGGGTACATCTCTGAGGGTCCTTCCGGCCGTCGAGGCTGTCCAGCTCAGTGGCCACCTGGTTCAGTTCTTCATCGGCGTAGTAGAACTGGGCCAGGAGCTGAGGGTCCGTCCTCTGCAAGGAAACACACAGAGGTTATTTTCAATGCACATAGTGATGATACTGAGCAACAATCTGCCCTCTGCCCTGACACACAGGTTACACCCTCTCTACTGTATGTACTTTGTGCTGCTTACTATCTAAAAAGCTGTACCATCATATTTCTTAATATTGAGTATCTCTTGGTATTTTTGGCTTTTAAATGTGAGCATCTCATCATCTTTGTAAAGACAGAAAATAATTTTCTTGGCTTTTAAAACTGCTTCATGACAGCTTTACTGGCTGAATGCTGTTTTGTCCATATCCACTGATGATCAAATATCACAGGCATTAGTCAAGTCATCCAAGTTAATATATTTCTTTGATTTAACTGAACGCTATGCTCTGCAGTACCAAAAGACTGAGTGTCCTTTTCCTGCTTCTGAAGCTGTGGACACAAATACCACAGTTTTAACAGCCGTGTAATTATCTGAGCCAACCTTGCAACTCAAAACAATAGGCTGTTTACCAAGGAAATTACAAAATGTAAAAGCAAACAAGAAACCTATTTGACCCGAAACAACAGAGTCCCAGCTGGGCCAAGCTGGGATAACTTGGATGTCCGTGTACTGTGACAAAACCTCATGTCTTACTAAACTGAGAGATAGGATTAAACTCTCAAGGGTCCAAAACCTGCTGCCGATTTCACACCAAAGAAAACCTATCCTGATCGTGCTCTACACTGACCATTAGTACCTACGTGTTGCTCAGAGGAAGTAGCTGCGTTTATTCATTACACCAGTGTGCATGTGTGTCGCTTAGGGGGGAATTATGTTGTTCAGGGTTTGGAGCTCTGCACGAGCGAAGCACAGTGTCAGCCATGGACAGCTGCAGTCTCCAGAAAACACAGCTTGATGCTCGGTGGTTTGGGCAAGACAGCGCATGAATTATGTTCAGCAAGTCTCCTGGTTACAACAACACCGTGCTACTATAGCACTTTGGCGTCAACAGACGTCAACAGGTACGAGGCCAGCAGTGAATGTTGCTGTTTTCATCCTCTGCTTTGGTGATATAAATCCCAAGTGAGAGTGAGAGAGACCAACACAAACACACATTCATGCATAGCCAAATTTTTAACAAGTATAAGAAAGTAATTTTTTTTTTTTAAGGTATTAATCCCAACACGAGGAGGTAACAAAGGTTAATATAGCGTGAAAGCTCCTCAGAAGAGAAGGTGTAATTAGAGAGCCTGGCCCTGGTAAAGGATTTGTGTCATTATCTCCCACCATGCTCCCCTCAGTGTGGGGGAACAGCACAGCTCAGCAAATCACTCCACCGCTGAGTGAAGCACATGTGCAGCCGCAAGACGCAAGGTAGGGAGGAGAGTCTGAGGCATGAAAAATGTAAACACAATAATTCACAACCAGAATGAAGTAAAAAATCGTTTCGCTGCGTGATTTTCAAACCGGGAGACCGACGACAACACACACAGGATGGGTGCGTGCACATCCTGAGGAAGGCTCATCTAAAGGTTAATGGTTTTGAAAATGGCGACCACATGCCTACGTGCATCATCACAAACCACAAGGACCTGATGACGGTACAGGAGCTTAAAAAAAAAAGGACAGCATGACTGTGCGGACTGGAAGGAGGTGGAGCTGCGCTGGTAAACCGGCTCGTGTGCCTTTTGTGCATCGACAGTCTGGAAGTGCTTTTTCACGAAGTCAAACTCAACACTGGTATTTACAGAAAAACCTCTCACTGGGCCTTTTCCCTTAAGTTTGCAGTGCTTCCTGTTGCGTGATGCTCTCCCCGTGGGGCTCTGCCTTCTCTCTCTGAATATGATACATGGTGCTGTTCCCTCACTCTCTCTCATTAATAATGAAACAAACTGTGAGGAGAAAACACAGAGATATAACCTACAGCTGGGATATTTGTCGCATTATTTCTGTAAAAAAAAAAAACCACGACAGAGTATCTTTAAGGTTATGTGGAGGATTAAAAGCTTCGTGCTGAGAGACTAAATCCTAGTTACAATACTGTAATCCTGGGTGATGATAATACATTTAGAAGACACATAGCTGGTCATTTTATTACACATACACTTGATACTTGATTTTTCACCTGCTCACAGGTGAATCAGAGCTGCAGCTGGGTGGAGCAGAGGGGCATTTCTTTCCTTGCTCAAGGACACTTCAGTTGTCTGAATCGTACAGAGCAAAGTCAATAATATTCCTGCACACTTTTGCTTGTGTGAATTTTGATGTCTCTGCCATGTCATGCTTACATGAGTGAGATGGAGGAGCCGAGCACAAAAGGCATCAAACTAAAACAAGGCAACACTGAGTCTGTGTCATAGCAGGCAAGCAAATGTTACAGTCTTCAAGTGTTTTTTCTTAACAAGGTCACATCCATGCTCGATATATAAATCATTGCTGAAGCATGGGAATAGACAGCCATGGTATATTAGCATTAGCAACACAAATAATATAAGCAAATAGTAATACCCATCTTGGCATAAAGTCATTACTACAATGGAAACACATTTAGTGGGATTCTCCTTCTCTAAACACAGAGATCAATGTGAAATTAATACAAAGGGAATCCTAATACACAAAGAAGAAAACAGCCCCAAAAACAAAATTAGATGATGATCTTAACATCACATTTCTCTATACAATGAGTCAAGCAATGGTATCACCAGTCAGGAGAGAGATATGACTGGACAAGCGCACAACAATCAGTGAGCATAGGACACAAATGTCATCGTGGCCAAATAGGAAACAGGAGTGGGAGACAGTGAAAGACATTTTTCTTGCAGAGATGCCACACAGACCCAGAGACTGATGGCATTCATTTTGAGATTTCTGCTGCTTTAAGACCAACACTGACAGAGGAAGAGAATAAGCATTTGAGACAGACGCCATCCTATATCCTCCTCCTGCTGCATTCCTCACGCAAGAGGGAACATTCCTGCAGCATTGCATCATGGGGGAAAGTCAACGGCAGACAATGTTCAAGACATGCCGATTTGCTTTTAGATAGGCCGGCGATGGGTTGCTTGGTCTACAAGCTTGGTGTAGCATGCAATAGTCATTTATCACGTGAAAACTGGGGTCTACTTCACCCACTTTTCTGACAGGAGCTGCTTGTCCCAACAGTTCCTTAGTTCAAACTTGCCATAATGCAACTGTTTGCCAAGTGCAGCATTAAAACAGGTTGAACCACACAAAGAAGTTATGAAGCACTTGTTGCTAAATATTTGCACCAGCAACCAAGCCTACAAATCAAGCTAATAATATCATATCTATGTGGGAGTGAAAGAGGTAATGGAAAATGGTCGATATACAAATAAGAATATGCACAAACATACACACTAATATATTGACCAGCTTTTTAACAGCTGGTGCAACCAAATAATGACTCATGGGAAAAGTCGAAGAGGCAGTTCTACTATAACATCTCATCTGATTGAACACAATAACACATCTGGTTAACAAGCATTAGAACAGCTGTCTGCTGAGAGAGGAGGCCCTTAAAAGATCTAAAATACAGACTAATCCTGTCTGGGATCCAGATTTAAAGCCTCTAGTGATAATATTTACCTGGGTACATCATGGGCTCTGAGTCAGTGATGATGTTAGACTCTGCTCTGAAAAGCAGAAAAGGCAAGCTTTCTGTTGAAGGGCCTGTTTTCATCTGCTTACATAACATGTGATGACACGGAGTTAAGTCTTGCCTGACATTTTATTTACAAGTATAGAGTAAATGTAAAAAAATAAAAACATTTGCTGTTACAATAATCTGCCAATGGGAAAGAGCTACCAAATTCCAACATTTTAAATCTGTTGTGAGAAAACAACAACAACTAAGTAACAATCAGATTAAGAAGCCGAGATAAGAACTATTTTCGCAAAGACGATGCAAAGTAGTTGTGAGAACATCTGATGATCTGTCCTGAACTTGTGAGTTGCGTCATCAACAAAAGTGACAGCTCTACCTCGCATAAGTGAGGAAATGATTCAGCAGATTCAGCTGCCGTCCCCTGTGGCATGCCACTCTCTTGTTAGACTCCTGCTGTCCGTCGTCCTGGGTGCCCCCTCTCTCCGAGATGACTCAAAAGCCTAAATCCACCACGGTCAGAAAGCTGTAATTTTAGACTATTAATCTCACCCAGAGTGACAATTACTGTTAATCCCTTCCAATCACATAATTTGACCGTGACGCAGTGAAATTCTCTGTCCCTTTTGTTTAACATAAAATCAATAACCGGCGATGACAGTGCGACTCTCATTGAAACGTGTTAGAGAGAGCTGCCCGTCGCCGCTGTATACGATCAACGTTTTCATCGGCTCAGCTGGATTTCTCCTTGAGCTGCTGATTCTGGGCTTCATTTCCATCCAGACTGTGCAGATGATGGAGCCTGTCAGACTAATGCTTCATGAACATCCATAGCATCAGTGCATGCACATTGACCCCACTTAAGGGACTTATGAGAAACCTTGCCTCTGCCCTCCATACTCTATTCCAGGCTCAATTTGCTGCCTTCTGGCTGCCGTCCAAGGATCAGAGGCAAATATTGTAGAGGGGAAACCAGTTCACTCTGCTTCATCCAGTCAGTTGGCAGACTGGCAAAAAAAAAAAAGCAGCCGGATACAGTTCATCACCTTATTCATTATTCAGGGCTCAGCATAAAAGCCCCGGCAAGAGCGAGCCAATCGTTCTGGTAACAAACAAGGAAACTTCCTCAACCATTATTTATATTAAGTTTGGCAGAATAAAAAGTATAATGTCTCTAAGAAGGCAGTGTTAAACTGAGGCAGGTTCACTAATGGTAAATCACTCCCTACTTGTTCAGCTGGTAGCAGGAGTTTCCTTCCTCTCTGTGTTGTTTTTGGAGTTACCCAAGGCCAACCTTTCATGAATAAACTCCAACTGTCTTGAAATCATTCTGGTCACACTTTAAGACCTGTCTGAGATTTTCTATTAAAACAAATACACAGTGAAATCTATGGCATTAATCACAGGCTGCTGAGGAATCTGCCTGCACTAACCAGCTGAGCACTGGATTCACAGCAGACAACAGACTTAACTCAGTTCATTGACTCAATATATTCAGAGTGGTCTGCCCATCTGGCCTGATGGCATAATCTGTGTGCTTGTCCCTTCTCGTAGGGCTGCCCGCCCTAATCTGGCATTTGGACTAAGCACTGACCTGTGCATGTGCCTGGCACATGATTTAGCAGGACGGGGCTGGGGTAACACACGGTGGTGGGGGGGTGGGGGGGCACAGAGGATTTAGGTAGCGACAAGGTGAATCCAGGATCCCCTTATGGTAGTGTGGTGACATGTGGGGACACCCCTCTTCACATCAACTGCAGGGAAGTTCTTACGCAAGACATAATCTGGTTATACAATCCAAATCTGGCTGTTAAAATTGTGGCTACAGAGGGGAAGGTGAATTTTAGGTTCACGAAATCAACAACTTAACATTTTTCAGTGAAGAGATGAGAAGATTGGCGGAGATAAACCCCCTCATCTTTATACACAACAGCATTGACTGAAAACACTGCCATCCACTACATTTAAGACTGAACTGAACCACAAATACAACTCAAACAAACCCTCCTATGCACTGTCATGATCTCTTCCTGCTAGTTTGGACCCACATCCGTTCGTCGTTGTTCAGGATGTGCATGAATCAGAGTCGAGCTAATTCTGTCCACACACCTTTCATTGTTATAAACAGTGACTGAGAGCTGGCACTGACACAACAACAGCCGTGAGCAGCTACAGCGAGTGTGTGAACAAACACACATTTCTTACTATTGGCTGTGGGGATTTAATTCATGAAAGTCAACAGGCCTGTGCAACTGGGACAACACCATCCACAACTTGAGAGTAACTAAATAAATGGTAAATGAATGAATGAATAAATACACAAACAATATTTGATACTGATTAACTTGCAGCAATCTGTCTTTATCTGCACACTGCAGGGTTATAACCATAATAACATTTTATCTTGCCATTCATCCTGTATGTTTGTCAGGACAAGTAAAAAACAACAAACACCCGTCACTACCAACATAACATCACCAGCGTATCCTATAATAACCTTTCATTCTCAGCCCACAAACCAATTTTTGAGATATTTTTATAAAATGCCACTTGCTCCCACTCTCCAGAAAGTCATCATGACTGACGTTACTTTTGTCATTCTTCTGCAGCACATGACAGCTACAGGGTGGCAACACAATAATATTTCTATATTGACTGAATGATGGCACTGCTTTGTATTAAAACACTTGATTAAAAAAAAAAAATCAATGTTTATTAAATAAAATAAAAAAAATCTTGTATAACTTTGTCCAGTGTTGTGGATTTCTCATCATCCAAGCCCTAGAATTCAGTAACAAGAAACACTAGAGCTGCTAAAGAGCGACATCCTCTCATTTTATGTCCTGCCAACTGTAACCAAGGCCAAAATCTAATCCCAAAAAATACAGGCCCACTGTTCTCCTCCTCTGCTGCGTTCAATGCCACTCTCCCCTGCTGCTGAGACAGAGCGTGGAGCAGGAGGGTGCCGTTTCATTTACCGGCTCTTCCTAGAACAGTCAGACCTACAGTATAGACAGAGGGCACCTTGAATACAGGCTTTATGTTTATCATTAGTGACAATCAGGAGAGGAATTTAAACGTCTTTGATGAAAGAAGTATTGATTATGACCAATACAAAATGAGGTGTGGAAAATGAGTGCAGCTCTTCCACCACAACTACTTTCCTTCAATCATTGCTTTCCCACACCTAGGACGATGGGCCCTGATTCCCCAATCCTGCAATGAATTTAAAAAGGCCTTCAATCGCCCCGGCCTGTCTCGATCTGTTCTGGGGTCAGGTCTCTAAATCCAGGCAGCTGACACCAAATCAATTACCGCATGGCTGGTGGGTAAGCAGAATGGGACATCCACAAAGAGCTCCAGAAACGGGGCTAAATATGAAGCCACAGTGGCCGCCGCCGCTCAGCAGTTTGCTCCTCCATCGGCTCCCTGCCAATCCACTCTGCAAAGACAAGTCCCTAATTGCTTTGCCTTCTCTCAAAAATTCTCTCAAAGATCTGCAGCTCCCGCAGTTTGGCTGTTGTTGCACTTGGCAACTATTTACAAACAAATCAGGCCACTGATAAATGACAAATGGAGACAAACAAGACGATGAAGTAAACATCAGCAGAACCTACAACAGCAGGACCAGTCTTGCTACAGGGAGATTATCATCACTACTGAGGAAATGACCAGCCATGATTCACCACTTATTGAGAAACATGATTAACTAGTTCCTATAAAAAAAAGGTGTTTCACAAGACAGATATGCATCAAAATAAAAGATCGTTTGATTTATCATATTAATAAACTAAAAAACTACCGGGCTAATTGAATTAAGACAAGATATCAACACATGAAATACAATATGTTTATGTGGTTATGTTTTCCAGCCAAGATGGTTAATAAAATGTGACATTTCATCAGCATAAAAAATTGAAGCCTAATGACCCTGACCCATTTTACACACCGATTTTAGCAAGTGTGTAACAACACATATTTAGAACGTGTCACTACCACCTCTTCATTGATGAACATTTCTTTTCAAAATCAAAATGCGCTGATGCATTTAAAGTGGGGCCCACACAGCTGGCAGCAGGAGCCTGAGTGGATGCTGAGTAAAAAAAAAAAGTGTTGCTTTGTCAAAACCATCAGCTGTCAACATGTGTGTTTGTCTTTCTGACAGTGTAGACAAACATCTCTAAAGCATCTTTCATGGTGGCTTGACAATGATTTATGATCATGGTAAATACTCACACGCTAACTGTGTTCTGTTGTTTCATTACATGCATATAACTGATTCCACGCCATTCTTCTACACACAGACCAAAGCCTTCATGACATTTGTCCTGAAAACAGCAGCTTTAACTTGTATTTAGGTCTGAAATGGTTAGCCAAACAACAATTTTAGGCATTGTCTGAGCCTTTAATGAGAATAAATTGAATGTCATTGGGATTTGGTTGGTTGGTTGAACAAAAACAAACAATATGAATAAGTCAGTTTGGGTGATGAGAAACTGCGATGGGTGTTTCTCCCAGTACACGAACATTCTAAAGCTTTTTTTTACTTAATACTAAATATAGGAATAGGTTAAGTCAAATTTAAATTTAAAAATGACATCCTACACACAAAAGACATTATACTAAAAAAAAAGCATGTATGCTAGATGAGTAAATTAACAACTTGTGAATTTTCTCCTGGACTGGTTGTTTTTTCATTTTACTTTCACAGATTTTTGTTAAATATCGATTTGATTTTGGTTTGGTCCAAACAAACATGTTCCTTTACATCTACAAAACATCATTTGTAAACCTAGGCAGCAATGATTATGGTGTTGACTCCTACCTTTCTCAAAAACCTGCAGTTTGGCTACTGAACTTGGCCATATTGCAATTTCAATGATATTAAACGAATGAATTTATACAGTTTCTGTCATCAGAAATAAAGTGCAATCAGTGTGAAAAATAAAATGGTAAAATTTAAAAAGACAGAGAGACTGAACAGTTTTTATGGTCACATCTAATGACATTTTTGACCATAATGGTTCATTTTTTGTATTTAACTGTCAGATCTTATCAAAGTAATCATGGCTTAGCAGCACATGTGCTCTCACAAACTTGCTAACAGCCGACATTGTTGCACACACAGTGATATCTGACATTTTGATCAGGAGGAGAGTAGAAAGTATCGGCTACACCCCCGCACTAAACTGTCCGATGGGGAGAGATGGAAATGAAAGGCAAATTAGTCGCATGGAGCAGATAGAGGTGAGAGGCCTGGTGTGAGCTGTGAGCCCGTCACACTGACAGATGAGGTGGCGTGGAGCTGAAGGTCAGCTCCTGAATGCCTGATGGGACAACAGCTCGGAGAGGAACAAAGGCTACGGAGGAAGTACACGGGTTTAGCCTCCTGACATCTTCCTCTCTCGCGCGCCATCAGTCACTCAGTAAGTCCGCCGCTGATGTATGAGAGGTGAGGAGACAGTGGCCATTTTGGCTGCTCTGAAACCTGAGCCACGTCTCTCGTCTTTGTTTGAGACTGCAGCAATGTGCGATTGAAACTAGTTTTCATGAACATTTCCCTCCTGATTTTGTCACACCCAACTTTTTTCTCAGTGCATACACAGTTCAATAAAGAAAACAACCCAGACCAAGTGAAGGAATTGTAAATATTTTGGGGCAAAATGTTAAGTGTTGGCGCAAAAACCAGCTCAACCAGTTTTAATGACTGGGACTGGGAGCTGGTATGTGCAGACTCTCATATAGTAGTGTATCCTTACTTTAGGTGAGTTAACCATTGTCCAGCCTGACAAAAGACCAGGACAATCCATTCTTTGACTCTGATGACAAAGTCAGGCAGAATAGACAGGTACATTATGTCCCACTCACTCCTCGCTCACACACTGGGCAGGGATTGTGTAGCAGGGGCGAAAGAAAGTCCTCCTCAGTGGGACTTATCTGGGGAGGTAAAGAGCAGCTCTGGAAATATCAATAGCTTCGTTTCAGTTAAGGGAACATGCTGATTCAACACTTTTCTATCTCCAGGAGAACATAGTTCAATAATAAACAGCTTACTGTTGATGCAAAATGACAATGCTATACTGTGCTCAACAATAAGTGCCAGAATATGTGGGTTTGGCCATGATTTTAATGACCACAGAAATATTCTCTCTCAGAGCAAAAACAAAAAGCTGCTCTGGCTGGCTCGGCTGCTGTTCAGTAGCAGGAGCACAAAGTGATCTGAAGCCTTTCATTATTGTTGTCTTTTCATACTGATTGGCATCATTACCAAGGCTGTTAGTACATTTTCTCATCACTCCTTCGGAGACACAACTGGTCATTTAAATACCACAGGCTTGTGTGTAATTCCCTTAATTCCAACCGTGGCCGTGATTTGGCAGAAAAGGCGCTGATGTAATAGCTCAGCACTCCGGAGGCAGTAGTCATTCATGAATGTAACAATACTCTGGCGAACCCCAACACTTACGCCTAACCCCAACAATGGACAAAGAAAATGCTGCGACAGCAACCGTGGTTAAACAGAGAAAAGGGGAATGACGCAGGTGTGTGCATGTGGTTAAGAGCAGCAGGGTAATATGTAATCAGAGGCATTTCATCTAAGCCGTGTCTCGCTCTGCTGCTGCAAGTCACAGTAACTCTTATCAACTTTAGACTGCCGATCAGAACTACAAGTTGGCAAACCTTGTGAGGAAAGCAGACAAGTGTATTTCCAGTGCAAAGAAACACAACACTGACTGTATCACAGTCACTAACTTGTGTAAGAGGCTGTCTCCAGTATATTTATGTCCATTTCTATAAAGCTGAAAAGACTCGAAATGCACAGCAGTTATGTTACAAGGTCAGCCTTTTATGCGTGGCTCTTATGCCAATAAACTGAAAGGAAACAATGCATTAAACGCTCTCAGATGTTATTCAGTCCTGTTGCCCTGAACGTGGGTGTGTGGACTGAAGCAGGGAACTTTACACCTTTAGCGTTCTGCATTAAAAATCAAGATTTCTAATCAAGTGCAGGAAGTTTGGAGTTTCCCCCCCATTTTCTTTGAATGCCCTAATGCTTTTATGTAAAAGCCACATTAGAGCATTTTGTAGAACAAGTGGTATGCATCGTTTTGTAAAGCGCTTCAAAAGGAATATTTGCTCAGTCTTCCCTGTAAATGGCAAACTTTGTGTGAGATCATATCAGTAACTGGGTGATGAGTGCATAGGCTGCAAAAACCCAGACTGCATACAATATCCAAAGCTGAGACTTCTCTAGAAGCAGCAGACCAGGTGGAGTTTGTCGATCCAACATTGGCACAAAAGTCTGTGACTGTTTATTTATTTATCACCCAACCGAGGCGCCGGGATTTTGTGATGATGCAGCACAAATAAATGACTGTATACTGATCATTCACAACCTGCCTCAGATTTACACACTTCTGTGAGTTCAAGTCGACACATTGTGTAGTTGAAAATTGCTCTCCCTAAAAAAAACCTACAAGTTAACAAGAATTTCCTCCCTGGAGAAACTCACACATTCACTCATCCTAAAAAGTGCTGCAGATGACATTTATTTAAACTGTTCATTTAACAAGGCGACTGACCAAGCCTTCAATACTTCCACTGCTGTGTCAGGCATGTTTCCACAGTGTGAGCTTGACTGAGAGAATCACAGCACATCCACTGCTGGCTCACTCCAAAAGTGATGATTTTGCCTATTAATAATGAGGCAGAGCAGCATTTGATTTGATGTCCGAATACAGTTTGGGATGTTAGTGTATAATCAATAAACAAATCAACTGATGCAGTGTAGAAACAAATTGTTAATTATAGAAAGTAACTTTAAATAACTTTGTAAATCAGTTTACTTCACTCATTCATTTCAAGCTGAAACGCCAAACATCCTATTTCCAGCTTCTCAATTTTTGGACTCCTGATAGTAAACTGAACCTCTTTTTGGACTTTAGTCAGACAAAACAAGCAATGTTAATAAGTCACCTTTGACTGCAGGAAATTATAGTGATTTTTCTCTCCCTTTTTTTGTTAATAATTTTATCGGCATAATAATTAATCATTTATTCCAGGAATTAACCCACAAATAAATCATATAACAATAAAGTATTAGTTTTTGTCCTAAAATAGTGCAGTTATTTGTGCAATATCAAACATTATTTCACCTTTGGTAAAGACATATTAATAATGCTGCTGTTATTTTCCGTTTCTGTCCAATTCTGTTACTGTCCAAAAAATGACCAAAAAATGTGTGACAATAATAAAAAACAAACAAAACAAATTAATCACTACCAGTACCTGAAATTAATGACAATGTCAGCTGTAGGCAGCAGTTAGTCAATGAAGATCAGTGAACATTACTAGCAAGCTGTGACAGTGAAGCGCGTCTTGAAAACAAAAGCCCCAACGTCAACAAAGGGGGGAAGCTGCTGCTGCTGCTGCTGGTTTAAACAGTGTAACATCAGGAACACGGGCTAACGTTAGCAGATGTGTGGCACCACTGTGTGAAGTAACCAGGCAGCTAGCGGAGCCCCACACTGGTTTGGCTGTTTTCGCTAGCTATCTCCTACCTAAGCTATGCATTACAAAAAAAGAAAAAAAGACTGAATGGAGAGCTGACACAGCGTGCGGACACAGGGTAACTTACCTTGGGCTTGTAGAGCCACTTTCGAAAGCGGTTCATCGTTACCTCGCCACCTTTCCTTTGTCACCAGCCCCTCCTCTCCTCCCCGCTCCTCTCCTCTCCCGTACCTGTGCGTCTGACACTATCGGCGGTTGGCTGCTAAGCTAGCTCGCGCTGCTGGGTTTCCACCTCGGAAAAACGTACAAAAAAAACACAACGTACGGTAAGTTGTCCTGGACGTTACAAGGCGGGCCTGAAAGCGCACAAAGGAGATATTCTCAAACACTGACTTATTTCCATCTTCTCTGAATCCCGAGCGCCGCTGCCTTGTCTCTCTCTCTCTGTCTCTCTTCCCCCCCGCCCGGCCACTTTCCAAGTCCCGACGCTACAGTGGAGCGGAGCACCGACCGACGGCTCTGCTGTTCTCTGCCCCTGTAACGATACTTGATGACAGTCACGTTGACAACATTCACCTCCCACTTTCCCAGGAAGTGATGCCTTCAAGTGCTGCTCCAAAAAACAGTACACCCACTACTAGCTGCTTTTGGACGGAGATACTAACAAATCCGACCATTTTAATGTCATAGCGTGATTGATGATTTTGATTTTGTAAAAATGTTTTTATGATTATTTATAAATATACTAATCGTGTCAAATGTGGATTTTATGGGTACAAAAAAATAAGCTACTTTTTTTCCAGACGTTTGAACTTCGACACAAAATATTTTCTAGGGTACTGAACTGAAAAAAATGTATTGTCAGTAAGAGGTGTCCGTTTCCACACTGGACCTGGTTTGGGTTTCAACATTTTTATTATGTTGCGCAACGACCCACAACACGCCCACTGTTACATGTCTTAATCTCAGATTGAAGATGGGGAAGTAGATGGATTTAAAAACTGTTTACTGTCAGAGGGTATTATATGCTACATTATTTAGGCCAAATAAAAGATAACAATAAACAAGACACATTTCGTTGATTGATCAGGACATTAACTTCAATGAAGATTTAGGCCTATAGATTAGATAGCCAACGTAGCCCACATCAAGCTTCACCCAGTTATTCTTCATGACCTGGAAACACTTCAAAACAATCTGACTTCAAGGCCCACCTCCTTGTGTGCACTGTTACAGTCTTGTATCAGGTTGATAAACTGAATACACTGTTCATGAATCTGAACGCTTCCATTTTATTCAAGTTAAAAGAAAGTCCAATTTCAAAACAAAATTTGTGACAACAAAATGCTAAACTAATGACTTTGTTTACATGCCCACAAAATAATCAGATTATGATAATCAGATTAATGCAGGAACTCAGATGATGCATTGTGAGACTACCTCTAAAACCCCAGTTTGCATGTGATTTAGTCACTAATCAGATTTTCCACACTAAACCCTCATGTAAAGTTAGTCACTTTTCCTTCTTTCGTGGAACTTTTATTTTCTACTGCAATCAGACACTGTCTTAAATTTGTTACGGTTATTATCTTTTCCCATTTTATTTGTCAATTTTGTAATTGCAGTATTTCCTACAGAGCGCGAAGGCAACTCACGGTTCGCGCAGACCTCTATGGCGCAGACGTCACAATATGCTACGTCATTATTATTGTTATGGCAGCCAACAAAGGATCAGGATGTCAGACTGTTAATCTGCATCCGAGAGATTAAAACCATGAATGTTTTTCGTATCTAGTGAACAAAACAGCTTAGTAATTAAAAAATAAAGCTCGTTAATCCCTCATATGTCGATACTACTCGTATTTTTAAAGTGTTTCTTATTTGTTGGAGCTGGGACACATTTCTGTTTACACCAGTGTGTTGCTAAGCAACGACTGAATGGCAACGGTTCGAGCTAAAAAACAAACTGCACCGTGAATCTTCCTGGGAGTTTTTAGTAGGCTATGCATGTAGCAACTACTTCAGTCTCTCTCAGGTAGAACTGAGAACTACCGTATATATTTTTCTAAAAATAATATCTGTATTTCTCTGGCCTTTTCCACAAGTGTAGATCTTTTCCCCACAATCTTCACTAACTGCTGTATCTGCAGGTCGATCAGAGATGGCATCAAGCTATGGATCACTTGTCAAGGAGGCCATTGTGTTGCTCGATAAGTTCAGCGCTGGCAGACAGTGTTTGGATGACTTCATTGAAGATGCTTCAAAGGATCTGCAGGTGGGTAAATTCAGGTAAAAGTCCTGATACTGCTTGTTCATGCACCTTTTCTAAATAATTATAAGCCTGCCTGTACAATGTTGTTACAGAGCCTGGATGCTCAACAGAAGCAGTTCATACTTGATTTAGTGTCTGGATGCATCGAGCACAAAAAGTTACTGGACGTAGTTATCAATGTCTTCTATGGGCAGAATGGAAAATGTTTATCCAGAGGTGATCGCAGCCAGTTTATCAGTAAGTCAATGAAATAAACAATCACAAACCCTCATTTCACTCGGAATAAAACAGTGATATTTTAGTTTATAATATTCTGTTGTTTTTCAGTCATCTGTTACCTTGCCACATTTGAACTTGATGAAATTGGGCTTCAGTGTTTCAGCAACATTGTCAAATCTCTGGATACTAAGAAGATACACCCAGTAAGAAACACATTTGCTTGTTTTTTTCTGAACACTGTTGTTGAACTGGAAAGAAGCAGCAATCAAAAGCAACCTTGCATTCTGTGTATGTGTTGTGTTTAATTGTAGTTCCTGAATTTCTTCTTCACAAACCTCACCACAAGGATACAAGCGGAGTGGAATAATATCTACGATGCTGCCTATGTGGAGAAACAGTGGATCTGCCCCCTGCTCAGGTGTAAAGAAAGTCCAATAAAATCAATCTGAGGTTATACATGAAGACAAAATACTGGAGCACTTGTCTGTTTGTCCTTTAGGTGGCGCCCTGAGATTGATATTCTCATTGACCAGCTTGCTGTCAAAATATCTCAAGGCGGTCATGTCAAGAAAGTTCCTACCAAAACCACTGAGCCGCAGGAGTTTTCCCTCACCAAACCCAAACCTCAGCCCCTGCCTGCAGTTGAGATCATCCCACAGCAGGAAAAATCCAAACCAGTCAGCCTCACTCCCAGAATTTTCTTCAAACATTGCCTCATAGTTAGCTTACATGTTGGCGAACTTCTGTTGTTGTTGTTTTTTTCATTAGATATAAGACGACATAAATCGGGTCATTGTGGTAAAATTGCAGAGTGACAAGGCTTTTGTTTTGCAGGTACCAAACAGCACATACAAGGCCCCAAAGGAGATGGAGATGATAAAGGAAATAAAGCAAAAGAACCGTCAAAAGGCTGAGGTACAGTATTTGAAAGCAAATGAAGTTATCATCAGAAAAATGCCACAACATCTAAAAAGGTCAAATATGAATTAGTATATAAACATATTACAACACCAGAGAGATTTGACAGGTGTGAATCAACAGCCGCCTTATCCAGCAACAATAAATCACTGAAAAAGATTGAAGATTATGTTGATATTGTAACATCATTATTACATAATATTAAGCACTGATGTTTGTGTACTTACAGTAGATGTCTTTGTTATGTTTCACCAAAGGAGCTGCTGTATGAGGCAAATATAAAACAGTTCAGATGTGTAAATCCACAGAAGTCTGTACGCACCAAGGTAAGGACTATCTTCCTTAACTGACTTATGATTTATGATTTATTCATTTTTGAATCATTCTTATTGATCAGTTGCTTCTCTGCTGAACCATCACTTGAAATCCAGCGACTGATTAAGGAAGACATGGATTCGCAGGTCAACTCCCGTTCATTTCATAGCTCAGAATGCCCCTCCAGTAACAAGGTGAGAACTTCGTCTTGTGTGTGTTATAAGTAGTAACTATTGTGCGCGCGCTTTATACTAATATTCACTTGCATGTGTTCATTGTGCTGTTAGACCAACAACTGGCCCATCAAACTCAACAGTGCAGCCATCCTGAGGCAGGGGGCACTGTATGACCGTCAGGTGGAGGAGGAGCTGCAGAAGTACGGCTCAGTGTTAACCCGCCACTCCTTGACCTATTTTAAAGGAATAGCCCGTGTCACAATGATCAATATCTTGCATAGAACACGACTAAATTAAAAATAATTTGATTAATTAATTCAGTTTCTGCTTTATGTGACCATCTTGTCTTGTGTTGTTGTTTTTAATGAGTATCTGTGCACCCCAGGGTGGAGCGTTTGATAGCAGGGGCTCGGGACCCCTCTCCTTTCCTTCAGTGGCAAAAGGAGATGCGTGAGAAGAGCCTTCAGGAGGAGTTGGCCAAGATTGAGCGCAAGCGTCTGGAGGGACGCATCAGTTACGAGGAAGCAGCTATGGCCGGCAAACGCGTAATGGAGCGTAACCAGAGGACTGCACAGCTGAAGAAGGAAGAGGTTTGTAAAGCTCCCTCAACGACTTCAAAGAAAATGCATTTAGCAAAGATGACACAGTGCATTAAATCACACAAAGGCATCTCTGTTCTCTACAAACATCCCCCAAAGAAGTCATTGTAAAGAGATTTACAATTACGAATAAAAAAATGTATTTCTTTATGGCTGCTTTGTTGTGTTTCCTAGACAGCAGAGCTGATGCGGAGATATGCCGACAAAAGGTTGCAGGAGGAAAAGGAAATGAGAGAATTGGTGCAACAAGTGGCAGAAGGACACAAAAACTCAAAAACAGCAAAAGAAAAGATACAGAAATTCAAGCAAAGTATAGGTGTGCCTTGTTTAACATCACCTGTGATACAATTTCCTTTTGTTTTCATGATTTCATTTTCTAACCTCAATAATTTCTTTCCAATTTCACAGTGAAAGAAGTCTCAGAGCAAAGTCGAGAGCTCCTTCGTCAGGCACTGGAGGAAGCACAGGCAGAACTGAGCAGAAAATTTGAAATTATCCGTGAAATCCGCACTATTGAGTCGCTGCCTCACATTAGAGTCAAGAATTTTGATGACACAGAGGTGAGAGAAAGACAGGGAGGGTGTGACCTCTCACTTTTCACAGACTTTCACTCTCTGATCCATGGTTAACCTGTTTGTCCTGTGTCAGACTGCAGGCCATGAGCTGCTAGGAGAGATGTCCCTGGCCGAGCTGAAGGAGCGGCTGGCCCTGCTGAAGGAGGTCCAGCAAACAGAGCAGCAGGAGAAACGGGAACAGATCCTGGAGGTGAGGCAGAACAAGAAACAGCTGCTGTTGGAGCAGATGGACACCATCGACCTCCACAGGAGAGCACTGGCACAGGCCGCGGCCATAAGGTCAGGATAATGTTTGGCTCTGATTTCATTACGGCAGTGGGAAAATGTGGACAGAGGAAGGCCGACATAGAAACGCACAAATATAACAGACATGAATGAAATACTTTGGCAAATTGCAGGAAGGAGGAGAAGAAAGCCATGCGGGAGTTTCGGCTCACCGTCACTCAAGATGAGACACTCTTGGCTCTGCAGAGGAAGCTGGAGGAGAAACAACAAGAGCGCAGAAGGCTGAAGCAAACTGAAAGCAATAAGACTAAGAGCTGTGAGCAGCCGGTGCACAACAAAGTGAGTATAAAATCCAAAACAGGAAGTGAACAATGAGTTCTATCTGATTGAATCAGTGTTTGAATTTTGCAATGTTCGTCCCAGCAGCGAGAAGATCATCTTCCTCATTCGTCTTTCTGTCTCTCTTTCTGCCAGAAAAGCTTGAAGGAGACGAGCTGGGAGGAGCTGGAGCTGAGTTTAGAGCATCATGTCCAGAAGGAAGCTCCTTATGCTGTTTCTCAGAGGGAAACGCTTAAGACATGAACATGCAACATGTTCCTCAGGCCTACGAATGTTTAATTTTAGATTAGACAGATCAGTGATGAATCTTCTGCCAGGAGAGAAATGCACGGAATAATTTGTTTCATCTCTTGTTGCATTGTTAATTTGACTGAGATTGTTAATTAAAACCCCTTTAAACTATCACTGCCATTGTGATTTATCACCATTCACTTTCATCCGTTACTGTTTTCTTCACTTAAACAAAGTCACATTAGTGTTAAATGTTGACCTAAGCTTCGTTTTGTCCTTCATGTCGAGGATAAAACTGCCTTTAAACGTCACAATGCTGGGGGGTTTTATTTTTAAAATTCCAACCACCTGTTTGTGTATAAATGATATGAAACAAGAAGTGGACATGCATCTTGTGACTTGTGAAGAAAAACTCCCTTCCCCATTACAGTGTGGGTGTTATTTATATGCCGTGTATGTTTTGGTAAGAGGTTACTGTAGAAAATGTCACAAATAATTACTCATCAAGATGTGTCATTTGTCAAAACAGAGAGACTGTAGGCCTTTAAGCAAACTTATGTAACATTTTTACATCACAATTTAAATTCTTCAGTGTAAACAAGACTTTTACAGTAACAATATTGTTTATAAAACAATATGGAGGTACAGGTCACTGTCAGGTCAGTGGATATGACGTGGTGGTATCTTGCCATCCTGTTTTATTGATAATATATCACTTATCCTTAGTATTATTTATATTTTAATGTGGCAAAGGCAAGAGATCATATACTTACTACACATTAAGCAATATATAAGACATATAAATAAATAAATGAATAAATGCACAATCCAAACCATACAAGGAGCAGTGGCGCCCCTGGTGGCTGCTCCGTGTCACAACCAGAGATCAGACTGGATCTAGCCCGAAACGGCTCAGTTTTTCCTTCTAAAGCAAAATCACATGATGTGTATTTTGTCATATGACACTGATGAGAGGACTGAGCCCAGTGCGAGAGAAGTCTGCTCGCGTCCTCGGCAGGAAACAAAGGCGAGGCAGCGGCGGCCACTTGTCAGGGATGAGATGCTGCTGTAGACGGACACTGTCTGGTGGTCGCACTTGGTCGTAAGATGTGGAGGATGGAGAGCCGGGGACTTCTGCCTGTGATAGCCGCCACTTGTTTCATAGGTGAGGTCCATTCAATTCTTGTCGGTGATAGAAATAGCTACTTTAATCATACAAACATAATGAAGAACACTGTGAGTTTATTATAGACATATACGTAGGCTAGATATATTTACTATTCATAAGATTATAGTTTGAGGGATTATTGCAATGCAGTACAGATTTACGCAGTGTCAGAGAATATATTTGGACAATTGTGTGACTCATTATGATTCAAGTTTATCTTGCTTTACTTGTAATTGACAGGACTGGTTTAGCAGGATGATTAAAACCATTTTTGAAGGCTCTTTTTCCTCAAGTCTTATCTTCTTAGTAAACTGAACTTTTTGAACCCAGACCTCCATAAATAAAAAAAAAAGTTTGTTCTTGTGGAGTACCAATTTACTGGGTTTCTGTTGTGTTGTTCTCTCTCTCTGGTGTTGTTTAGTTGAAACTGGTGCTATATCCTTTTTAAAAAAAAATTTGATCTGGATCAGGATTACAGCATTTCTTTCAGCCACTTAAACAGTTTGAGAGCAAAATGTTGGCAACCCAGAGCAGACTCAACCAGAGAAATCACATGACCCTCTTTCTGAATAATTGCATTTCATGAGTAGGATGGCCCCTATTCAAGAAAGCATTTAAGCACATGGCTAATGTGATTACCCCCACAATATGGGCTCTGTTTCACTGACGTGCTTATACCTGTAGCCTCCACTTTCTCTCTTGCTGAATGTTATACTTCAGATTTTGTGGAGTGGTTAAGATATCACAGGAATGCAGATACTGCTAACAATGACCCACAAAAGTTTCTTGTCTTGTTTATGTGTCTGAGTCTGGATCTATAATCAGAACATGCTTCAGAAGAAGTTACATGAATTCATATACTTAGACCACTTAATAAAGGTTGTTTCTGTAAATTCCTTGAAATAGAAATAGGGCTATACATTTCTAAATAACCCAAGATATCAGTATAACCCACAACATTAAAAGTTGTAGTAGGCGTCGGTGACCCAAGTTGTTGTTTAACCTCGCAGATTTGTCTCTGTACTGTACTGTCAGACTCTAAACACCTAGTGTGTCTCTCTCTCCTGCAGGCCTGGTGGTGAGCCAGACCACACTCAGTCCTGCTGTGATTAGCACCACTTTCATTGAGAACGTGACTAGTCTCAATCCAACTCCAACTCCCGTGATTCTCAGCAGCACAACCCCAGGCTGCGCTGCGTTCAACACGTCCACTTGTGAGCCTTGTGCACCAGGATCGCAGTACGACAACAGTGAGTCGACGACCATGTCATCTGACTATTGGCCACCGTTTTGGTCCTTTTTCACTGTGTGTTTGTGATCCATGGATCATGAAGTCAGAGTTTAAAGAGATGTTTTTCTCTATTCCTCTCCAGACACCCTGCTGTGTGTGTGCTGTGCTGACCCCGGGCTCTGTCTATTTTCTGGAGCCTGCCTCCCATGCAACAGAGGTTTCTATCAGCCACTTGCTGGACAACAGCAATGTTTGCCCTGCAACCAGGGCTTCTACACAAAGTACTGACACATGTTATATTTACAAATTCAACATTTTCTTTCATTTCTATGGCACTGTCTACTTCTACTTCAGTTTGCCTTATATTTTTGCACCTATACCCACAGTTTCACTGGAAGTCCACTCTGTCACCCCTGTCCTCGTGGATCCTTCAACAATAACACTGGTGGTGACAGTTGCACAAGTTGTTCACCAGGTGTGTTTATTTAGCCATGGACAAAAACTCACAGTAAATGAGTAACTTTTTACATTCCTTCAGTCAAAAGCAGCAGTGAGCTTATTGTTAAAAAATATGACATGTATATTTAAAATGTTTTTACCAAACCAATGAGAAAGGAAGTTTAATTTGCATATGAAAAATTTGTACAGATAATGATCAGAGCATAGTTTCTTATAACCTAAAACTTGAGAGAAAAACATGAATCATGTATTGAGTTATTTTGTTTCTGCTGCTTCCAGGTTTCTACTCATCACAGGCGAGTTCGACGTCATGCTCACCATGTGCACTAGGAAGTTTTTGCAAGTAAGATGCACTTAAATATCACTGTATTTCTTGTGGGGGTTTTTTCAGTTTCTGCTGTTGTTTTCGACCAGGATCAGTGTTGATGAATCTTTCATAACTATCTCTGTGTTTTGGGAAAATCACTTATCTAATAATGTGGATCGAACATCACATGCTTCAATCCCATGGTCATGTTTGGCAGCACACACACAAACACACACACACAGGCAGGCGGACATTTGCACAGTTACGGCTTTGAATCATCAAGCAGAAGGCACACAAATTTCACGGCATGTATGATCATGTCTCTGTGGCTCATAAAAGGGAATGTAGATGGCGTGTATGTTCAGGAGAACATTGCTTTACCCGTCCCAACGCCCCAACAAAATTTGACGTTAACCTCAAAGTTCATGACCACAGGTGAAGACCAAGAAATTCACCTTCAGGCTCAGCTCTTCAACATAGTCGTCTCATGATTTTGGAGCCGACTAAAAACTCCTTTGCATGGTCTCACCAAAGTCCACCCACAACTCAACTTTTGTTTCTGCGCCAGTAAAAGCAACAGTCTGCCCGGTTTATTAGGGAAGAAGATTTCTTGGTCTTGCCAAGCCTGAAAGCCTCCATCCATTACTGCCAGTGTCTACCAGCAAAATCTTGGGCTGCTGCCACAACAGCTTGTTTTCACTGGATAAAAATATTGTGTTTGGCTCTTGGGGAGGTCTATTTAATCTTTAGTTTTAATAATTGTCCAAACAAGTCGAACTGCACCAACCGATAACAGTTTACAAAAAATGTTCATAATTTGGCAGCATTTGACGTTGTCAAAGCAATGTCCTATTATCAAACCTTTTCTCAGGAAGCAGCAACTAATTTAAACGGCAGAGCTGCAAATATGGCTTTAAATAAACCATGTCTGAATTGTGTCCATTCACGGTCAGAAACACTCTTTTACAGCTCCTCTGGTTGTACGGAGTGTCAGATGTGTCCGGGAGGAACAGAGGCTCTACAGACCTCTGCTAAGGACTGCACACCATGTCGACCAGGTACACAAACATAAAAAGCTACGGGGCCATAAATAGAGTGCTTGCTGCAGCTCATTACAGAAAAGAAGGAGAATGAATATCCATCCAGGTCATATGTGGGTTGTTGTTTTTTTTACAGGCATGCACAAGGCTCCTCATCAGACCATGTGTCAAATTTGTGGCAGTGGCTTCTTCCAGATCCACTGGGGCCAGGAAAACTGCGATATCTGCCCAGAGAATCACTACTGTCCCGTGAGTGCTGCGTCCTCCACAAGTCTTGTGTACGTTTGAGAGATGTGCTGCATGTTGGTCCTACATCTTGCTGTTTCCTCAGAGTCCAGATGTGACCCCCATTTTGTGTCCAAACGATGCCTTCTGTCCGGAGGGCAGCTTGGCTCCAGGCTACTGCATGGAGACCTTCTTCCGAAAAGCAGGGGACACTTGTGAACTGGCTCCTGTCACTATTGCTCTATTAGTTATTGGAGGAGGAGGTAAGTAATGTTGCATAAGAAAGAAATGAAAAACACACACACACACACACACACACACACACACACACACACACACACACACACACACACACACACACACACACACACACACACACACACACACACACACACACACACTCAGTTTGACCCCTGTGTTGTTTTCAATACACAATATGTTCTTCAGATATTTCAGTAATTGATTTTGCCGCTTCTCAACACCATGTAAAATGCTCTGTAATTACAATTCTGCTTTTCAAACTGATTGCTTTTAAAACTAACAAGCTTCAGTCTGCAATGGTCCACATTTATATAATCTGATTATGTGCGAAACTGTTTTTTTCTAGTATGTATTAAAAGCTTGTGTTTGATAACTAACTAACTAACTAGTACTAATGTAGTTGATGTCAGAGTGACTTCATGTAATGAGTCCTTTGGTTATTTGGCCTCATGGAAACAATACAACTTTTCTTTTTGGTTGCTGGAAAAATATTATGTTTCTGTCCTTACACTGAGACCACATTATTGGCAAACAAGACATAATGAAACAAATAAGAATCATGGTTGTGCATCAGTACATCCTTTGTGTATATCTAACAAGCTCAACTGTAGATGATTTTTCCCTGTAACGTTTTTTTCTTGTTATTATTTCCTTTTCCAGTGGCTTTACTCTTCATAATTTTAATGGTTCTGCGTCGACGGAGAGACAATGATGGAGAGCTGACTCTAGCCCGAGCTCCCTTATTACGTAAAGAGCGACCTCAAGGTCGATACTATGGGATACCCTGTGATGCAGAACCTGTGTATGCTGGCTGGTGAACCGAAGGGCCTCGGTTTAACTTTCCTGCAGAGAGTGCTTGGTTGGACAAAAGCAGCTGAAGTCTAGTCTTCGTATGGGTTTCCACTAAACACAAAAGGACTGATAGAAGAAGACTAAAGTTAAAATCCTGGGCTGGTGCCGTAATAGTACTTTGACAATTCACCAGCTTTTTTTATGTGGTACATTTGAATATATTATTGAGAAATACAAGTTCATTCTTGTGTGAATTCTTGTAGATTGACACTGTAACGGCTGTTCCTCTCAAGAGATAAACACGCTTCTTTTGTAAACTAGGTCATTAGATTATGGGAGGTATGCTGGTACGGTGAATATGAGATGCATGCCTCCATTTGGTGGGAACCTCTCTCCTATGAAAAGCACTTTTTTTTACCAAGGTAATTGATTTACTTTGCACCCATGATGGTCGACTTGTTGCCTCCATTAAGTTAACATGTCTAGTTCCTCAGAGACGGAGAGGTGTAAGCTGCGGTTAGTGCCTTGTGTTTTTTAATGCATTTGATTAGTATGTCTATGTTGTTCGTAGTTTCACTGTTACCTTTGCTTAATATTTTTCACCTGTTTTTTAAGGTCGTGTTTATATGTTTTAAAAGAAAATAAAAAAAGATTAAATTGTCTCTGACTTATAATTCTTTTGGAAACATTGACTAGCATCAGGCTTTTTGGTTCAAATTTGGCGATAATTTGAATACAGTTTTATAAAAACTGTGTTTCACTTTCAAAATGTCATGAGAGCCATTTATAGCCTAAGTATGGCCATGGGAATCCCTCCTTAACTTGATGACGTTGCTAAGTGACCACTGAGCACTGCCCACGCTTGACATCTGCACATGACTAAACAAAGGTTAAGTGTGTGATCGTCTGGACATGTCTTCACTGGCTCTGGCTGGTCAAAGAGGTTTAACTGCTGAAGAGGAGCATTGCTAAAATGAAAATGAAAACTCATCATTCCTGTCCTTTTATGGCCCCAAATCACTTGTAGTTAACTTAGAAAACTAAAAAAAAAAAGTAGGCTAAACTCTTGAACAATACAGATTCGATTGTAGTTAAACCACCATCAACTTACTGCAAAATGTAATAAATCCACTATTTACACAAGCTGCACTACTCATTGACAGGAGGTGTTTACAAAGAATCTAATGCACTGTTGAAGTATTAATTTATCTACTTTTCTTACCATGACAACTGAACATGTCTGCCATGGAAAGAGTTCAGTTGATAATGTGAGGTTCACCAGCCCACTGTTTTTCCACATTAGGAAAACATCCAGCAGGGGGCTGTGACAAATGGCAGAGCTCAGAGTCAGATAAGTGTCAACCATGGAGCAGAAACATAACTGAGAAACAAGCCCTCGGCTTTAAACACAGTGGCCACTGGAGTAGGCTAGGCCTACATAAAAATTGATTTGTCACCAGATTTTTTTTTTTTTTTTAATCTCATACAGTGGCAGACCGTCACAAATCAGATCACTGCTTTCATAGTTTATTTGAAAATAATATCGAATATGAAGGCTAGGCTATTTACAGCAAAATACTTTTATGTGTGAAAAAGTTAAAGGACTTACTGTGCAGGATGACCTTAGGCTACTGCCTTGAATTTGTAATGAAGAATGAAGAGATACAAAAAAGGCAAACTGTAGCGGAAGCAGTGAACAAACGTTACGTTCACGAGACACTAACTTGCAGTAATATATCAAAACAACAAATAACATTATAGGCGAAATGTGTGGCTCTTACATAGCCTCGCTGCAACTCAATTGCTAGGTGGCGGTAACGCGCTGTGTTGGGTGAAGTTTGTCCAAACGGGACGCCGTAATACGTCACCATTCAGGGAAAAACATGGCGGCCGTCCTGGCGAGGAGGGTGTCAGGTGTGTAGTTCGATATGACATTCAAAATGTTCATTTCACTGTTCTCCTTCAGTAAATCTTTTGACATGTCTCCTCTGGAATGATGAACTGCAGCGCTTCGTGTAGTTTATCAGCACCAGGAGCTGCGTGACGTCGGCAGCGTCAGCTGACAGCGGCTCCTCGCATGTTTCTCTCTCTCCTGTGGCTCATGTCGTGTTTTCATGTTGTTGTCCTTGTGTCTCACAGGGCTGCTGAGGCCGCTGTCGGCGTCTCTACAGGCCAGGACACCACAACTCTGTCAGCTCTCCTGCCTCATTCAGCCTCCGCCTCTCCATGGCTCCATAGCAGCCGCTGTCCGCGCTCCTCTGTGGGCTGCAGCGTGTCAGACTCCCCGGTGCAACATCCTGCAACGGTGAGGACTTAACTTTGTGACTCTGCTATATTATGTTTCATGTTTATCGCCGGATACAGCTTCAACAAAAAGCTGTCAGCTGTTCAGATGTGAGATACAATGAATCTTAATAATAAGAAACAACACATGGAAGTTCAGGAAATTAAGCATATTTTCTAAAACATCCAGATAGTCATCACCAGTGTTGAGTTTGCAGCCTTAACAACACCCTGAATTATTAAATATCTTGCGGTGTGAAATATATTTTGAAACCTGAAAGAGTACCTCTGCTCTTGACGCTTGAATATCGGTATTTATAGTTTGATTGAGGTTCATTATTTCATCAATGTTGTTTTTACTGTATGTCAGGTGCTCAACTCTGCAGAGAAACAGTGGGACACTCAAAGATTTTCACAGCTTTTAAAGTTGAAATGTCTATCATTTAAAATTTTTAAATCTCACATTTACAAGATTTAAAACATTTTCCTTATTGTATTTGGTAAATAATAGTGGTTATGTTCTCATGTGCTGTTGCAGGGTGTCAGCTCTTATTCCCAGTTTGACTCCTCAGCCAAGCCGATCTCTGACATACTACAGTATCAAGAAGGGGAAAAGGAAGAGTATAAAATCCGTCACAGACAGATTCATGAGGTTGCACTGTGGACTCTGGATCAGACGCAAGGTACGTTTGTTTTACTGTCACCTGGCAAAGGACTGTTCTCTTAAAAATATAAATATGTAATGAGGATGTAATCTGCCATCTTGTTTTTGGGTGTGATAGGCTGGATACAAGAAGAAACTGTGGAAGAAGAAACCTGCCAGACGAAAGCGCCTGAGGGAGATTGTGTTCTGTAACAAAACACAGGGCAAACTTTTGGATAAAATGACAACTTCGTTTTGGAAGAGAAGGAACTGGTATCTCAATGATCCATACCAAAAGTACCATGATCGGACCAACCTCAAAGTGTAATTGGCTGATACATGTAGTGATATCTTGATTTGTTTCATGTAATGTACATTATAATATACGTAATAAAGTCACATGTCAAATGTTTTTTTTTTGCTCTTGACACAAAAAGAAACAAGCTTTCTCAAGTTTTACTTGATTTTTAATGACTGTAAATCGATTTAAACAGAAATATTTAATCCAGTGGAACAACCGACAGCCATAAACCATCATGTCATCACATTGCTGCTTTCAGTTTATACTTAACAATTGGGATTAATTTTAAGTAATTTGACATTCTGGCCTGCCAGAACAAAATTGCTTAAGATAATTTACTAGAGTGGCATCTCTCCATGGATAATGACAAAGTGGCTAATTTACCGGTGAATAAGACATTATTTATGTTATATAGCCAACTTATAGTCATAACATTTCATGTTGTTTTGTTAAAGCAATTGAAAATGACCCAAAAACAAAAAAAAAGGTGTAATTTACCAGCACAGCAGCTGAAGAGGCCAACAGCTTCACACAAAACCGCTCAAGAAATCCAATTTTCATACAAATTAATAACAAACATGCAGTGATGAATTTATCCGTCTACGCACAAGTTTACAAATCTGCTAATTAGCAATGTTTTTACTCAGTTTTACTTTGCATGAATTTTAAAAGAAGGAAATCACTTCCAACACTAACACTGATACTAACGCTGTTTCATTTTTTTTTTCATTTATCCATTGAAAGGACATTTTATGTGCATAACAGGTGTATCTACAACATCAGAGTGAATGACGTGTAAACAGAAACAATTGTACCTGAGAAGCTTTTGTTTCAAACTTCAAACCACCGAAATGATACAATGATTAAATTATAAATCTACTGCGTCAAACCATCCATCAACAACCAACACAGTGATAGTTTGTGTAAAACGTTGCTATGATTCAGGCTCAGTGAATAAAGTACAGGATGAAAACATAAAAATGCATCACCACACATTTGAACGTAAGTTTGTAAACCTGCAAACCAACATAGTCTCTCTTTCTCTCTCATGACCTCCTAAAGAACAACAGAAGCAAGTCGAAGGTAAGATCATCAGGTTTAGTGTCGCTCAGTTAACAGCAGAACATTACACAGTGATTTGAGACATGGAAAAAGAACCATGTTTATATACAGTAAATAATGATTCATTTCATAAACATCTCTGCTACAGCTGAAAGTGACGTATTCCTAATTGGCCTTAAATCGCCAAATAATTTGTTTAATAAATGACAAAATGTCTTTAGAAACTCAACAGTAGATTGTCAAAAACAGTCTGCTCCACTTGTGGTTGTGACTTTTATCTGTGATGTCATTACTTCTTACACATGTAATTTCTTTACCACAGAGGAAAGAACAACAACAATGTTAAAATCATTTATGATAATGATCAGCTACTAATTTGTAATGAATATTATTTTCTGTAATTTTTGGCAAATGTCATTGAGAATTGAGGGCAGTAATTTATATTCTAAACATAGTGCAAAAACGATTGTTCAATGAGAATATAGTTGTGTTACAAGTCAAGTTGTCGTGGTGTTAAAAGATATTTTATATATTTATGTCGTTGCTGTCTCTTAAGGCTTTTAAAGAGAGGTAAATGACAGAGTATTATCTGTCTGACTTTCAATGTTTCGTTATGGAGGAAATTGATTCATTTCTCAATTCATTGATGTGATTATTGATCAGTGCAGAATTCAGTCCCAGAACTGATAGATTAAAGGTAAGAGAGGACATCCTTGCGTTTTCTTTTGATCCTTGGCTTGTAACACATTCTCTGACAAGAGACCACGTCATTCTCAATGCCAGCTGTAGTATCCAGTGACAATACATTCTGTTTAATAAACAGTGGACTAATGAGCGGGAAGACACACATGCAATTGTCTACCCAAACCTGATATATAAAAACAATCAACTCAGAAAGATGAAGTTCACACAAACTGTACATAAATACATATTCAATAACCCATAAACTCAAAGTGTCTATCAGTATGGAACCCATTCACTCATTTTTCCTAACTCAGTGTCACAAACCTCATTTATATAATCACGAGCCACAAGCTATATACGGTACTATATATAGAGGGGTCATCGTAGGTCACTTTGGTAACACCTTATTCCAAAGCAAGGCTGCTTCAGTCGTGTAGCTTTTGGCCATTCAGTATTTTTACTTCTTGCAGCAAAGGCAGCTGGAGTCTTGAGGACAGTTTCACATGGCTTCATTGTTTGAAGAAAGAGCACTCCTGGATCTTGTGAGAGGCCGTAGGACTCTAAGAGGAGGCTGAGAGGGAGAACACATGAGGATAAAGGACATAGAGTTAATTCAGCCAATGACGACACATCAGGCGTTTCACTTCTCGACAACCAAACCCATTCAAAAACCAAAACCAGCACATTGTATACCTCTCAACACTTCGTTTCATCTCATACAAAAGAAAAAGATATTTGAAATGAGTGAGGTCACAAATAATTTTATCAGTTCTTAAAACAGGAGTGCATTTTAGTTTTCATTTCCCATTGCTAAAATTGATGTAAGAAGTGCATTTGTTATGGACTATTTTTATCTGCGGATTTGGAGCAGCAGGGTGGTGTATCTGAAATGACTTAATATAAACTATAAAGGTCTATGACGGGGAAGGAATGAGCCAGATCAAGCTTTGGCTACACAAACTATAACTCGATTAATTGTTGGTTTTGGTCTTTTCATGGGGTTTGACAATAATATTGCTGGTGTCTTATTTCAAACAGTTCAACTTCATTTAGCTGGGCATCACCATGATCACCACAAACTGATATTAGATGTTGAAATTAATAAAGGAAGGGCAGTTCATTCCAGGGATTGGCTTAGCATGACTGTTTCCATCAACATGGGATTAAAAGGAGAAGTTACTATCAGTGTGAAAGACAGTCTATGTTGAGCATGTTTGGATATTTTCCCATGCCACATTTCCAAAAAAAAAAAAGTGCGTTGTCACAATCACCGTAAGAACAAGAGCACACACACTCATTTGCACTGAACGAAAACTCCTAAGTTAATACACGATTCAGGTTCATCAGTGCAGAAATCCTATTAGCAGGCAGACTCCACACGTTGCTAAAGTGCTGAACCATGATGATTTATTTAGCCACACAGCCATAGGAATTAGCGAATCAGTGGGTAAATCACCACTCTCGGGGGGCAGTTATAGCATCAGGCTCGGCAGCTGAGCAGCCACGGGGACGAGGCGGGGTACCTCAGGAGCTTTCCTCTTAACCAGCTTGAGCTGCGGAGCGCTCACCGCTGCCTCCTGCGCCTCTTTACCCACCTCCACAGGCTGCTCTGGAGCCAGAGGAGAGGGAGGTGGAGAGGGCGTGGAGGGTGGAGAGGGGGTGGAGGATGTGGAGGGCAGGCTGGACTGGGGTGTCAGTGAGGGCGTAACGGGTGTGGACTCAGACTCAGAAGGTGAAATGGTCTGATGGTTCAACTTCTTGGGGTCCCACTGATCCAACCCCAACACCTCATACTCAGTCATGTCAACATCCTGTCCTGTTCCGTGGAAAGACATCCATGAACCAGATGGAAATCAGGGCTCTGATCCACCGAATCAAACGCTTTCTGTGTAATTGCTGTGGTGCAGCAACTGATTTTGGTCAGTGGGGATTATGAAAGTTCATCTGATAATGCAGAATACCGACCAGGAAGTAACAAGGTTATTGTTCTTCTTTCGGGGATCTGAATTGTGTCCATGTGATGCAATGGCAGCAGAGAGCTAAAACACATGTTGCAACACTGCTCAGAGGGAGTTCATCAGGTTACAGTGGTCTTGACAGGGAGGTGAGGTAATATCTGGATTTTTCTTATTGTCAACAAATCTTACAGAAAGACCAAAACCAACAATAAAGTGAGCCTGCGAACAAGTAAAAAGCCTGACATGTGCGATAGAGCTGGATTAAAAACACATCAGTGGGACAACACTGCTGCACCAAGTCACATGCTTCTTCAGCGCAGGCCGTACTCTGTCCTGCTGCTTTTAACAGTCACTAGTGCACAGAACATGTACTCACACACAGTGGAAAATAAATAAGCACAATCAAATGCACCACCTACTCTTGTACTCTAGCTAAATTACAATAAAGCTGCAGTGGCTGGGCCTGAGGTCAGGAAGTATTTGGTGACATACTAAAATGTGTTAATGGGATTTGTTGACAACAAGAAAAATACAAACTAACATAAGATTTATACTTTAATTTAGTGAGATTTCTTAATATATTGATCAGATATGAAGAGAAGCAATATCCCCAGGATTACTTGTGAACTTAAAAGGCTAACTCTGCCTTGAATGTACAGTTCTAATTTTATCTACAAAGGAGTAATTATCATTTGAAAAAAGGAAAGAAAAAAAACAGACACTCAAACCAGACTAAAAACAAACAACAACTGTTTTCACATAACGTTAAACTAGGAACAAGTCCCCGCAGCTACATGTGAGTTTTATCACAGGATGGTTAGCCTGGCAGCCCTCGGAGGGCTGACCTGCTCTGAACAGGAAGGCGGCACTGAGGTTGAGGGGCCACTCAGGAAAACAGAGGTACAAACAAAATCCCTTGGCTTAAACAAGCTTGAACAGGAAGATAGAAATCTACATGGTAATCTGTCGGCCACAAACCAAACAGGCACTGCTGTGACATTACAATGGCCCTCTCATAATAAGGTGCAGTGAACTGGCTGTATGATATTATTATACAAAATTGATATTTCAAACCACCATGAAAATGGCTTTAATATGCTTTAATACACTATTAACTTGTTGGTTGAAGCGATTCTCTACAGTGGTTTTTTGCATTGGCAATGTTGACTCTCCTTACCCTTGTAGCTCTCTGACTTGCTGCGCATCATGGGTCTGGTCCGATGCTGTGCTGCTGCAGGCTGCGTAGTGCCGGTGTCGGTGTTATCAGAGTCCGACTGGTAGGAGGATAGATCCTGCATGCTGAAACTCCTCAGTCTGTCCGACAGGACTCCTTGGCCCTGGGACAGAAAAAAGCACATACTCATATTAGTGTGAGCAGTAATGTGGGTTATTTTATAATTTGATAGAAGCATTATAATAGGCTACTGGATCTTCCATGTAAAAAAACAAAACAAAAACAACCAGAGCGCTATTCAGTAGGCCTACTTCATTATGTGAACAGCAAACAACATAACAGGCTCTACAGTAGCCTGAGGTCAATACAAAACAAATGCCCAGAGTCTGCATTACCTTTGTTGCAGCCATGACTGCAGCTGTGGCTGCAACATTCAGCCCTTTTCTCCCAAAATGCACCAGTGTGTCATAGCCTTTGTCCTTGGCTTGGCAGATGTAGTCGTCAATGTCCTGGAACAAGGATAAACAAGCATGTGAGGTGAGCATCTCTCCCTCTTCTAGCTGTGTAATTTATTTCATGCTGCTTCATCTGTATTTTTTTAATTGCTCAGCATGTTTTTTTCTTCTTGAAACCCTGTTTCCTTGGATCCTCACTTATCCGTTTCCTGACTCACACATGGAGGAAAGGGAAAGGGAGAAATGGAAGAGCACCACAACATTTCCTCTCCCCTGTCCAGCAAACACATTTTTAACAGCTAATGTGGAAAAGTGAATCGGTACAAAGGCACTTTTGTCCTCAGGGCTCTGGCAAACTCAAATTCTATTAGTCACAAAACCATGCATGCTAACTTAAAACCCTTGACTGAATAGTTTCTCTCTTTTTTTTAACCTATGTCTTTCCTTGACTGAGACAAAGGAAGGGATTTCACCTTTTCTTTTGAGGAAAGCGTGGGATGAACAAACTTCCTGTATAGCACACTTGAACCTTTAGTGTAGGGGGACAGCAGCCACACCACAATGGCTATCTTCAGTTCATAGTAGAAAGGAAGCCTGCAATGTGAGGCAGCAAAACATCATTATGTGGAAAGTTTTTCATGTCCATGACAAAATATGTTATGTGATAAACAGTCATTAGTCAGGAGGGACAACTTTCCTCCTTGAAACTGTATCTGAGGTCACTTACCAACATAGAAACATGTCTGTAAACACTTCCACAGTCATGAATAGGGCAAATATTATCCAGTACATCATCCATTTCACCTAAAATGAAACAAGGAAATGTAGTTTACAAACCTATACACATAATACCTTTATGAGGATAACACAACCTATTATAATTTAATAATATTATATTCAATAACTAAAAACACAAGTGATACTCACATATTCCCTCACATCTTTCGATTTCACAGCTTTATACGATGAGTATGCAGGATATAGTGTACCAAACACAAGTCTGAAAGACAGAAAATGTGCCCATCAACACCAGAAACAAAACAGGTAACACTGCAGTCCCACGTGCAGGAATAACATTTCATGACATAACATTAAATCATAATCATGGACAATACCATTAATATAACTCTCGTAAAATGTATTCTGGGACAAGGTGTCATATCTCTTTCTCTGTGTCTATTTCATGCAAGAGCTGTTTGTCATTCTGGTACAGTGGGGGATAGATTTATTTCAAATAGGACATTCACTCTCTTTTATCAATAACGCATCTGAGCTGCAGCCAACAGAAGTGAAAAGGGGAGTTCAAGGTAAATCAGAAAATGCTTCTTTTTTTTAATATTTTTATTTTTATTTTTTACCCCCCTTCAAGAAAGACATTCAACTAAACGTTGCATAAAGTCAGATTCGCCAATGGATAATTAGACTGAACTCAAGCTGTCCAGCCCACAAAGACCCAGACATGAGGTAAAATTAGTCTCCATGTGTTTTCTTTCTTTTCTTTACATTTCTATTCCTGTGTGGACACCTGTGCTGCTGGGTGTCCGGGCAGAGCCAGCACCCTGTTGAAGTGCTATACAGCCACGCAACAGCTGTGAGTGCTGACCTGATCAAATTACTGACCCACATCATGTTGCAGCTCTCTAACCAGCTACAGCTAACTCTGGCTCTCTAATACAGTTTAGAAACGCAAGGACACTGAAAAACAACACCTATCAGCTGCGGACGACACAGTCAGCACGCTCCTCCTGGAGAGTGCATGGACCCAAAATGACCCGAATTCCCATGTTTTTGACAGTCAGAGCAGCAAAAGTCCAATATCATGTAATAAGATCTTGTAATCTAAATTTAATCGCCTCACTATTTTGAGGTTGGGGCCTGCTGTTGGTATACTCCACACGGTCTGTAATGGCGCTGATTCATACTTTGTGCACCTGAAAATAGCCCCAACCCACTGTAATAACAGTGGTCTTATTGATTAATCTCACACACGCACAGATATTGGGATTTCTTCCTACATGTTTTATTGCACGAGGAACTTGCTCTGTAACCTGAGAAGACTGACCCATCCCTTTGTTTTTTCTTCTTCCTCCCGATACGGGACATCAACATTGGATCCAGGTCCAGTCAAAGACCGCTCCTGTAATCACCTCGCCACTTACTGACATTTAGGCGTTTGCTTCTAAAAGACGTCTTTGAGATCTGACTCATAATATCATGCCATGGATGAGAAGAGATTACTCAACCAATCACGTCACCTCTTTGTCTGTAATAATAAAAAAGGGCACATGATAAACACAAAGAGTGCCAGTCTGCTGAGCGCTGTTTAGACGTACAGTAGGGATCTATACGGGCCCATCTCTGCGCTCCTGCTGAAATGGCAAAGTACAATCCAGTGGCATTCACCTTGCTCCTGTTCTGTCAAAAATTAATAGACGACATCTGCTCTCTTTACACGCTGGCGTCAGATTCTGCTTACATATTACACAAAATTGCGGGGGGCTTTGGAAAAGCGCACCGCTGCTGCACCGTCAACGAGAGCCGCAACGACAGGCAGTCGCCAATTTAATGTTATTATAATCATATAGCATATGGGATTACATACATTAAAATAAAAAATATTGACTTACACCACAAGTCTAGAGATGATCCAGGAGACCATTGCGCTGGAGAGGCGACAGGACGCGCTGTCTGCTGGGAGGAGTTTCCTCCAGATGACAGGCGCGTCCAGGCGGCAGCGTCTGGACGCACACAGGCGGCAACGTGATGCGGGATAAACAGTGAGCGGAGCATAACTGTTATCCATAGATGGCAGTGTTGCATCGCACAGGGCGACACACATACAGATACACAGCATACCGAGTGGATGCGTGGATTCAGATGCGATATGATGATGGCCTGATTGACCATCCTTACTGACACCCTCTCCCTTTAGTCTTTGCAGGTCTGTGGTGTCACTGAGTAAACAAAGTGCATTTCACACCATGTCATATTTACACTAAATTAACATGCTGGATTTACTTTAGTTGAGTTGCATTGCGCTTTTTAAGTGTTTTCAAGCTGTGGTCATTAACCTGTGAACACCTGTACCTTTAGAGTCACAGTATCTTTTCTATGTCCAGTCTGTGGCCTACATACTGGAGCCCAGTGGTAACACAGGCGAGGTTTTGTTACAGTGCAACAAAAGCTGCTGAGGGAGGGCTCTGGTAGAAATATGATATCCTTTTGTCACTTAAAGCCAAGGGAATGAATGGCTTCAAAACAAGGGTGGCCACAAATGCACCAGCGGGAAAAAGGTTTACATTTCCCTGCAAAACAACAACAACAAAAAAACAGAAAGAAAAAGAACTCCCATCATGTCACAGATTAAATATAATAACAGCTGAAATGATTGATTTAACACAGTTTCTGTCAAACCATACCAATCTGCATCTTCAGGTCGGCAAGAAGCAGCCATTTTATTTTTCATACAGTTTGGTTTCAAACTGCCAGCTATACTGTATGTGTGTATTGACACATTGAATTGTTGCTGCAGTACATTTTCTGACCTGCTGAGTATGCTATTGCTTAAAAGCTTTTGATTATTGTGGATAGATGTAATACTTGGCCTTTATAGTGATGCTGAAGGGCTACATCATATGTCTAAGTAAGTTAGTGATTAATACTGAGAGAAGAATCATCCTTCTTATTGGCAATCATTCTTCTTAAAAGTTTATTTTCATTATTGTTTCCCCCCATTCACATAGAAAAAGTATACACACAACACTTTGACGATACGTAGCTCGGCACTAACCAACCTTTTCATTTCTTCAGCATCTTCCTGAACTCAATCGTGACAAAGTTGAACATTTAACAAGCAGAATGTTAATGCAAAGAATGGCTTAGAGCGGTATGCGTGCATTTTTCTGATGAGTGTATTTCACATATATGACCACATACAGAATAGACACATTTTGACTGTACAGAAAATAACTATCAAAAGAGAAATCCACCCATCACCTCTAGTGTTTCATACAATACGGTCTAAGCACTAGTTAACAGAACAGCTGCTGCTCACAAAACATATTCTGACAGATTTGAGTTACTGCTGAATAATAATCTAGTGATTCATGTGCAGGGTGGCTTCCATCAATAGCTATTCAATCAATTATTTGGATCATAAATACCCATGTACCTTCGCCAACCAGCCCATAACTTAGGACAGAGAAATGTGATGAAACACCGTAGGCACAGCAGGCTTTTCTTACTTACATTATGTACACTTCCTTTAACCTTCTGTTTGACTTTGGATAATAAAGACTTACCGAGGGTCATCCCCTGATAATAAAAGACAAAAAGCAAAAACACCTTTTCCTCTGGCTGAGTCGACCAATCACTCTATAAAAAACCCTTTCAAAGACATTAAATGTCATAGCACAAAGTTAACCCCAACTGATTATGTGAAATAATAAGTTTAATATGAAGCACAGAGGTTGCTCAGTACTGTAAACCCTGCACCTGAATGCTCTGTCCTTTTTGGATTGAGCAAAGTGACTTCAACACCACAGTGAAAGTTCACCTTAGCTCCTCAGAGCTGCCAGTCTTGACTGCATCGCTTCAATGTCCTCCTCTGATTCGTCCTCTGAAGCAGCGGCGGCTCCAGCAGGCTCCATTTCTGGCAGAGCATCCACAACTTTGCTTGGTGCTTTGCCAAGGGCACCTAACAAAGCAAAAAAAATGAAGATGCAAGGTTCAGCTGTGGTTCTGCTTTGAACCACTGGAGATGTTAGACATAAAAACCTTATTAAAAAATAATGTCATGTCAGTTAGTTTATGTCTTTACCTGCTGTGATCTCAAAGAGGATCTTGTCGACTTCTGCCTCTGCTGCTTCTTCCATCTCTTCTCCATCTTCCATGCTCTCAAATGTGTCTTCCAGCATTTCCTCAATGATACCAGCCTGAAACATGAATTAGCCCATATGATGTCAGAATTAAAAACAACTTTTTCATTTAAGAAAAAAGGTAGACAATGGTCTAAGTTAGCTGCAGCAGTTTATGTTAGATGCTGCTGACCTTCATCATTTCCTTTGAGAGGTCCCTCATGGTGGCTTGTATCTCTGGGACTTTGATTAAGCTCTGCATTGCTTTCATGACCTCTGTGCTCTTCTGTAGGGCCCCGGCTACACGAAGGACGGCTAGAAACACACAAATACATATATTTCACTGACAGTGCGGAAAAGAACCACAAACCTTACAATGAAGAATTTCCATTGGAATAAAATCTTCCTCTTATACTCACCAAGCTGGTTTTTCATGCTGAGTAGCACAGAGTTCATATGGGCTTTAGAAGCATAAAGTTTTGTTACAGCCCGTTTTGACTGAATCATCTCCTTTGCGAGGATCACACACACATCTTTCTGGCCCTTTTTGGCAGCATCTTTGATGGATCTTTTAACTTTTTCTTCTTCCCTTTGGATGTCTGAAACACAGGGGAGTATCCATTACTTACAAAACAAATACTAAAATAATTGATATACTTAGATCACTGATTGTGTTTTGTTATTATTCATTCGTTACATATTCAGTTTTTCAGATTAACCACTTACCTGCATCACTGCCACTAGTAATAATAGTGTTTTTCCTTCGCAGTTACTTTATTTGACACTTTTCTTGCCAGCCACTGAGATAATGCAGCAGTTATCAAGTAAAATTGATGACTTCATGACTAATCACTGTACAGTAGTTTCCAAGACTGTGACAATTTATCTTTTTTATTTTCTATTTTTCTCTCAAATACCTCGAACTTTTCATTCTATCATTTAATTCGACTCCACAAAGTGCTGTTTATCATCTGTTTAAGTAACAGCAGAAGCATGTTGGTTGGTGTTCTCTATGTGATTCTTTTGTTTTATATTTCATGTTTTCATCATAATAAGACAGCCAACCTATGTTGTATTACATGTTGCAGGAATCTCACAGACTGTTTTCTTTTTGCTGCTTAAAACTCAAATAAAGATATTGTGGGATGGGGTGGGAAGTGATGATTCTGATGTTTTCGTCTACATATTCCAATCACTTTAATTATTTCCTACATTTATTTTCAAACTGTTTATTTGTAGATTGATCTTGTAATTAAATGTATAAATATATTTGCAGTCGTTCTCTCACAGTGTCCAGTGTTATCTTTCTCTTACCTCGTATTTGTCTGTCAATCACTCTCATTTCCCTCCTGATTTTCTGAGACCATTCATTGATCTGAAACGACACATTACGTTATGTTGTTACAAGCTGAATCATTGTTACCCGAGCTGTAACAGTTGGTATGTAATGTCTCATCTTGTGTTCATCATTAGATCAAGACTGTGAATGTGTGATTTTATAGCAGTTAAACAATGACACATCACGTTGTCAGCAGCAGCGAACCAAATCAGAGTTTGTTTACAGTGACTAGCAGCAGACTTGTTAGCTTGTATGCTAGCTGGCTAGCTCACAACACACACATCAAAACAAGACTATACTAACTGGTCTGTTGACGAGCCAAATAAAAACACTTGTAACGTGGAATATGGTAGAAACAATCCAGTGTAACACAACAGGGACTAATGTTTTTATATTTAACCGGACTAACGTTAGATAGTCAACTAGCAAAAAAGTAGCAACAGTTTGAGCTCAGCTGAGTTACACTGACAGCTAACGATAGCATGTTAGCTTAACGTCTTGTCGTTCATTCGTTAGTGTGGACAAAACTAAAGGACAGTCCTTGTCTTCAGCTGTCAGCACTCACCAGGTCTTTGGGTGGTTTCTCTTGTGTTCTGCCGAAAAGCCCCATTGTGACTATCGACTAAAATGCCGTGCTAACCTGCCTGTATAAAATTAGCTGTGTAGCTCAGATCCAGCAGCACTTCCTGCTCCGAGGCCCGTCAGTCAGGCTGTGAACTACAGGGAGGCGGAGCGGACTACACGTTGACGTAACTCACAGGCGGCATCTTGCGTCGGTCCACTCTTGCTGGCCCTGGCCGCAGCAAGGTGGGTGATACAGTCATCTGTACGAAAAAACTACTTTTGACAATGAAATTCTGTCCATTACTTTAACTACTTGCATAATGTTCCTGTGGTGTTACTCAAACAGAAAAGTACATGAATTATTCGTGATTTTAAGCATCATATATGCATTTCTGACGTAACAAACAAACAAACCCGTTTGTAAATCGGTAAAAACGGAGCAAGTTTTGGTTATTTTAGTAGAATCTGAGGGAGCGAGTGGACCGACGCAAGATGTTCCAGGTGTGGTGTTAGCGTCAGAATCTCTCATTGCTTCTCAGCAAGAAAAGTCTGGCTGGGCTCCAGCCACACAGCCTCAGAACATACAAAATTGTTAAATTGAAATTATTCTTTTTGTGTATTTTGTACTTTTTTGATTTTAAAGTCATCTTTTACTTTTATTTGAGTACATTTTGTTGGAAAAAATTTACTTAGTTACATTTTAAATAGCTTTAGTTACAAAAAAAATAAAAATCTGCTGTGTCAAAACAAGAGGGACATTACAGCAAGTATGGAGGTATTTTGTTTTGGTCTTTTTGGACAAGGAAAAGAACCATTGACAACCATTATGGACAAATAGCTACTGCGAGTGGACCCCCGTAACTTAGAGACGCGGGGGATGAAATAGAGTTGAGTTGAGAGATTTCGAACTATCCCTTTAATATCAATATTGAGTTGAAAATTTTAGCATCGTGATCATGATGGTGACAACCTTAGTGCCAGTAACTGTCAATCTGATTGGCTCTGGACAGATGCAGTGTCTGAAGGTCAGAATCAAGTTGGTTCCACAGGAGCTAAAAGATGATGGAGACCAGTGTATCGATGGAGAAAGGACAAGTTTGGAACACAGTGACATGCATGGAGAACGTCAATCTCTGGCCATTATACCCCCCCACCCCCCCCCAAAAAAAAAAAGAAGTAACAAAGTAACTTTTACTTTGACAGCCTTTTCAGAACAGTACTTTTAAAATTTTATCAAGGTAATGTACTTTTAAGTAGACTTTCCACCCCTGTAAACTAATTAATGTATTATAATAATCAAATTCTAATGCTATCAAAATAACTGAATACCACACATGTAAAAGCAGATAGCTACCATTAATTTGTCATTAATTTTATGAGTAACACCTGAATTTACAGGAGTCAACCACACTTGTGGCCGTGGAAACACTTGTGTTGGTGGACCATGACAGTGTAGGGACTGTACAGGACCACTGGGGAGTTTTTAATTATCTTAAGTTGCAATTGTGATTATTTTGAAATATAAAGGTGCCAGGCGCATTTTTTGTTCATATCAAAATAACTAATTGCATTTGACCAAGTTAAATCATTAAGTGCAACCGTTCAAGGAGCACCCTCTATTCCTCTTGGATTTTTCACTGTACACATCCCTTGCTAACATGATGTACATTATCTTGTACATTCATCTTCCCTTAGGCTTGCTTTCCAGATTTTCCATTCAAAACATCTAACCAGTATGTTACAACATTATAGATTAAACAGCTTAAACTGAGCAAAAGACAAGTGTGTTCTTTAAATATTATAACGATGCTTGAGTCATGTAAAAAATATAAATTATGTAGGCATAGTTAGGCTATGTAATATTCTTAAAGGATTGTTCCTTTCAGATTTTACGTTAATGATAGTTTTAATGATGTACTTTTTAACTAAAGTAAAGTTTTGAATGCAGGACTATTTCACAAAGTGCCACTATCACTTAACAAAGGGATGTGAGGACTTCTTACACAACAGCCACTGGGACTGGGACTGTGATGACATAGCATCTAAAATAAATCATGAATAATAAAATACAACCTGAACACACAGAGTGATGTAAAGTTACATAATTTTTTCATCTTATTGCCTTACTATAGCTATGGTACATTTGTATTAATCATCCTGTGGCCAGACCACACCTGTGTTACAGTGTTGTGGCATTTTCCCCTGGCTCATTCCTTTCAGGTTGCATTTTCTTTCAAACAGTGTCACACTTTGCAATCTCTACATGTGAATTTGGCAACTGCAATGCTAATTAAACAGATATTAAATTAATGTACTTCAATTAGCCTAACGCACGTGGTCGCGGGGCGTGGACAGAGTGACTCTACCTGACAGGTTAAATTGAGGGCAAAGACATCGATGGACACCGCCGCTGCTTGCGACCGACGTATCCTACGCTTTCTTTTCCAGGGGATTCTAGATTCTTCTGTTATCGATTGGTTGCGGCACCAATCACGTAAGGGCAGTCGGTGTGACGCAGCCAATGAGAGACGCGTGGGGGCGGGCCCAAGGATCATCCTCCGTCAGAGCCTCTGGGTGATGTTAGGGCCGCCTAGGAGTGGGAGAATCCGCTCTGGACATCACTGCCGACCGGGATTACTCTGAATGAGTTTGCTATAAACAGCTTGACTTACATAACAGCTAGTAATTCAGTGAGAGCACCCGCAGCTAGCAGACTGGTTTATTCCTTGAGCAAAGGGAAACGCTAAATTACCATTCATTTTGGAATATATCTACCGCCATATATTTTTTTCTCCTAGGTGTCAAGTGCGGTCGTTGCGGAGTATAACTTGCAAGAGGTGAATTCAAAGAGCGCTCATTATGTCAGTGGTAGGCATTGATGTGGGTTTCCAAAACTGTTACATCGCTGTGGCCAGGAGCGGTGGCATTGAAACCATTGCCAATGAATACAGTGACAGATGCACACCGTAAGTACAAATATTGACAGACATCATCGCTGTGTATTGTGGTCTGGCTGTGAGTTTGTTACGCAATGTTTGCGACTGGAGGCGCACTTGGCCGAGCGGTGACGGCACAGAGGCCGCGGGGATGATGATGATGATGATGATGGTGGTGGTGGTGGTGGTGGTGGTGATGGAGGTGATGAGGAGGAGGCCCGTGACTACTGGTTTATTCACCGTCACAGCAGGTTACCCTAGGTCAAAATGTCGCATGTGTGCTCTATGAAGTGACCCTCACCGATCACAGACTGTTGACATGTCTCCTGACAACCGCCTCGCGTGCTGCGCAGTGCGCCTCAAAGTTGACCGTGATCAGCAACTTAAAAAAAAGGCTGTGTAGCATTTGAACATGTTAGTATACTACTGCACTGGAAGAATAAATAAATAGCTTTTGACATGACATGGCGACAGTGCGTCTATTATGGCGTGTGTTAAAGCATCATCATCGCTGCTTTCCCAGCACCAGCCCAGAAATAACGTGTATTTAAATCCAGCATCATTAATGAAATTGTTTTATTTATAGAGAGCGTAGTGAATTAACTCATGTTACAAAACAGAGACAGTCTTTCTGCAGGAGAGACGTTTTGCATCCAAACTGAAATGCATGAACTGCAGCATCATGCAAACACGGGATGTGCAGCTGGAAAAAGGAGGCTGAGCATTGCACCTTTAAGTGAGAAGGGATATTTTTGTGGCAAGGTGAAACTAGGGAGTGACTTGTCAGTGTCAGCCAATGTGAAATGGATCCTCAAACCCTGTGTGAACACAAGCATTCATCTGTGTCACAACAATGAGTTCTGTTGTTATTCTGCTAAAAAGATGCCAGTAAAAGAGATTAGCAGGTGATGCTCTTATTCCACGGAGCTAACTTTTGAAGGTGAACTGTTGTGCCTCACTGCCCTAGTTTGTGGTTCTTCCTCAGACTCCCTGGTGAAATTTGCTTGATTAAAATCCACTTCTCATCATCGCTCGACGTGTGACTCTTGTCTGCAACAGTCCGTCAATTACAGCTCTGCTTCGTCCACCGCACATCTGTTTGAACGGGATTATTTCTGTTGTAGCCACCCTAATTTGCTGATGTGTTTGTCTTTCATCAAGGGCTTGTGTGTCTTTGGCCTCCAAAAACCGCATGATTGGAAATGCAGCCAAGAGTCAAGTAAGATCATCTCATTTGTCAGCAATCAGCAGTTTGTCTTACTTCATTACACATTGAAATACTGTCACTGTAGTTCATCTTTCTTACAATTCACATTTACAAAGCAACTTCTGGGAGAACACATCTTCATGGAATTCATGTTATTGCAGGTTATTACTAACTTCAAAAATACAGTCCATGGCTTCAAAAAGTTCCACGGCAGAGCATTTGATGACCCATTTGTCCAGGCGGAAAAACCCAAACTGCCTTACGGCTTACATAAGCTTCCCAATGGAAACACTGGAATTAAGGTAAAGCACTGTACGAACATCTAGCGCGTTCTGTTTTACTGCTTTCTCTGTTTTCCCCTTTCTCTTTGAGCCTGACCTGTTTCTGCTGCCATTGCACACCTTTGTTCTTTTAATTCAGCCACAACACTGACTATAATAAGTGAGTGGGATTCACAGATGGTTTTATTTTTACTCTCATCCCCAAACAACTTGTTGGCTTTTTGATTAACATGCTTTACCCTCTAGCATTTTAATTAAATTTTAATGATACGATGTGTACAGGTGCGTTATTTGGATGAGGACAAAGTGTTCACAGTGGAGCAGATCACGGGGATGCTGCTCAACAAGCTGAAGGAGACGTCAGAGAGCGCCCTGAAGAAGCCTGTGGTGGACTGTGTCATCTCTGTGAGTGACGGACCACGACGATCATCAACATGATTCACAAAGCGGCTCCATGGGACGTATCGATGTGTGCTCTTGTCTTCCAGGTCCCGAGCTTCTTCACAGATGCAGAGAGACGATCAGTGTTTGATGCAAGTCAAATCGCAGGGCTGAACTGTTTACGGCTAATTAATGACACCACTGCAGGTGAATGTTTTTATTTTATTTTAATGTTTATTTGACAGGGACAAAAAGTGGGAAAATGCGATGCATACAAGACGTCTAGGTTCAGCTAATTTGCAGCGTTTGTCCCTGGTCAGGCTTTAGAAAAGGATAAACTATACTGAATACAATAAGCAGATACAGTTAGCTGATACAATTGGGAATAGTGGAATTCTTGAATGGGGCAGCCTTTATTGAGGTCAAGTCATCACAGTAAAATATACAGATACATAGTTCAGACAGTACTTCACCTATTGGTTTGACATTTTCTTTTAAAACTGTGTTTTTTTTTAATGAACAGTGGCTTTGGCCTATGGGATCTACAAACAGGACCTTCCTACCCCAGAAGAGCGGCCTAGAAATGTGGTGTTTGTGGACATGGGACATTCATCATTCCAAGTCTCAATCACAGCCTTCAACAAAGGAAAACTCAAGGTTAGCAATTGCATCTAATTTCCATCTCGACTCTGTGCTCAGCGCTTGCAACTTAAAAAAAAAAAAATCTGTTGCTCATTGGCATTCTGCTCCATCAGGTCCTCGCCACAGCGTTCGACTTGTACTTGGGTGGGCGCAACTTTGACGAGGCGTTGGTAGATTACTTCTGCGAGGAGTTTAAGGGCAAGTACAAGCTCAACGTGCGGGACAACCCGAGGGCTCTGCTGCGGCTGCACCAGGAGTGTGAGAAATTAAAGAAGCTCATGAGTGCCAACTCCTCCGACCTGCCTCTCAACATCGAGTGTTTCATGAATGACATTGATGTTACCAGCAGGATGAACAGGTACAAACCACTTCAATTGTTTTCTGTGCAATCACAACTGTTGTATAGTATCGTAACTGTTTTTTGTCTGTTCATGTGTAACCTACAGGGGCCACTTTGAAGACCTGTGTGCTCAGTTTCTGATGAGGGTAGAGATGCCACTGAAATCAGCGCTTGAACAATCAAGTACGCCCCAAAGTTTTTGTTTGAATGTACTTGTTTGAATCGTATATAAATGAAGAGTTGACCATGTCTGGTGTGTGTTTCTATGGCAGAGTTGAGCCGGGATGATATCTATGCAGTGGAGGTAGTCGGAGGAGCCACGAGAATCCCGACTATTAAAGAGAGGATCGCCAAATTTTTCGGCAAAGACATCAGCACCACACTCAACGCAGACGAAGCTGTAGCAAGAGGCTGCGCGCTTCAAGTACGATTCCTCCCCTGACACCAATATTTAATACATCAATGCACTGTTCATGCACCCCCTGTGGTTCACAATATCTAATAGGGATGTGCCTTTTGTTTGTGTGATGTGTGTGGTGGTTGTACGGGCGTAGTGTGCAATTCTGTCTCCAGCCTTTAAGGTGCGTGAATTCTCCATCACCGATGTGGTTCCCTTTCCCATTACTCTTCGCTGGAAATCACCAACAGAGGATGGACTGGGGTAAAGATGTCGCACCTACTGTGTTTAACTGAGCCACATAAGACAGTGTATTTCTCTGTAGTCATTCCCCAAAGTAAATCAAGCTTGGTCAGCCAGCATGAAGACACAGGATATGCTGACTGTGTTGACTTTCCGCAACCTGACTTTGCTTCTTTCTTTCTTTCTTTTTCTTTTTTTTTTTTTTTACTGCAATTTTATTTACAGAGAGTGTGAGGTGTTCAGTAAGAATCATGCTGCTCCGTTTTCTAAAGTGATCACCTTCCACAAGAAGGAGCCCTTTGACCTTGAAGCCTTCTACAGCAGCCCCCAAGAGCTCCCATACCCGGACCACAGGATAGGTACTGGTGGTTCCCATGTATTCTGCACTCTGACTCTGCCTCAGTCCTGCCCACACAGAGACAGATCCACAGATTTTAGGATGTAAAACTATCAAGATATTTAGGTTTTAGCAGCTACACAAGCAAGACAAGCACATATGTACATCATAGAGATACATATGAGCTAGTAGTATCTCCGGATGGCATAGTGTGTCCCTGTAGAGATTTACAACCTGGATGGGAATTAGAGATGAGTCATGGTCTCCCACAGATGGGTCCTGTCTGTGTTTATACATTTGTGTGTGTGTGTTATCAGTTTGTAATTTTACATCACCAGCCTGCCTGCCTGTCTGTTGAGGGATGATGTAGAGGTCGTGTAATCAAAGATCTTTAACAGACCTGTTTCCATCTGTTACCAGGATGTTTTTCCGTACAGAACGTGGCTCCCCAGCCAGACGGAGACAGCTCCAAAGTGAAAGTCAAAGTGCGTGTCAACGTCCACGGCATCTTCAGCGTGTCCAGCGCCTCTCTGATTGAGAAACAGAAAGGAGAAGGCGAGGAAATGCAAATAGACTCCGAGCCAATGGTGCAGAATGAAGGCAGAGCAGAGGAGCAGGTATGGAAGATCATCTACATTGATCCGATTATTATACAGTAACAGTTTCTATTGCTTTTTAAAATATACTGTTTACATATAATCTCATTGAATGTAACTGAATGTGTGTTGCGTTTTAGACCAAAATGCAGGTGGACCAGGACGGCCAGAGCCAGGGAGATCAACAGACTGATGAAAACAGTTCCTGCAGTAAGGTCAGATGGTCTTGGACTTTAGTGATGTGCTTATGCTTATTTTGAAGCTATTATCATATATGCCATATATTATGTTTTCCTGTTTGTTTCAGTTTGTGTTGAAAGCACTAACCCCTGCTTTAATTGCTTTTAAACTAAAATAAGTGAATCCCTCCTGGAACAAAATGTCTGCTGGGTTTTGTGGTTTCCAAACGTAGGAGGGTGCCTCTGGGGAGAAGCAGGACCCAGCAGCAGGGGCAAGCAAGCCTAAAGTCAAGGTGAAGAGTATCGATCTGCCCATCCTGGCCAACAACATTCGACAGCTCGAGAGTGAAGTCCTGAACAACTTTGTGGAGTATGAGGTCAGTGCTCTTGATGGGCTTTGGAAAGGCTGAGTCATGGTCAGACTGAAGCGCTCATTATGTGTGCACCACTGGACAGGGGGGTATTAATGCTTGAAATGTATTTAACATGTGATGCGTGGTCAGTGATTTCCCATTGCCCATAATTGTTATTTCCATTATCATTAATTGACCTAATATGCATTTTAGTGGAATAATGTGTTGCATATTGCCTGTTGTATAAATCTAATGCTCTCCTTAATGTCTTTACTGTAGGTAAATGTCACAGTTTTAGATCTTTAGGCTATTATACATGCAGCCCAGGTCTTACAGTTTCTTTCATCACTACCACATAATGGCAGATTATAATATTAGAGTTTGTAATCACCAACTATTCTGACTGTTTTCTTAAAAACACTGCATCCATTTCGAAATATTTTTGGCACAGTTTCTCTGTTTGTGATTTAGCTTGGTTTACATTATATTTTGTTATTTCTGTAACCTATACCTTACCTTACATTGTGGTTTGACCCTTAGGCTATTTTTTTATGTGTTTATCTCCTCGCAGCGTCAGATGATTGTACAGGACAAACTAGTGAAAGAGCTGAATGATGCTAAAAATGCTGTGGAGGAGTACGTATATGACCTGAGGGACAAACTGTGTGGGATGTATGAGAAGTATATAACTGAGGAGGTGAGTGGTGCTTTCTTAAACACCTTCATACTACAAGTCATCCTGATAGAAAGGCCAGTGCAATTGAGGAACCGCGCCGAGCAAATGACCCCTCATTATATTGTTTCATTGGGCCTCACTAACAGGACAGTAGCCGGTTGACGCTGATGCTGGAGGACACAGAGAACTGGCTGTATGAGGACGGGGAGGACCAACCTAAACAAGTCTATGAGGAGAAGCTAGATGGACTTAAGGTTTGTCGTCATTTGTTCCAAGTAAATTTCTATTTCTATTCATATAAGGTTTTGAAAGTGACAATAAGTATTGACATTAACGTAAAATGTATTGATTTGCAGAGGCTGGGTCAACCCATTCAGGACCGACACAGAGAGCATGAGGACAGGCCGAGGGCTTTTGAGGAGCTGGGAAAGAAACTGCAGCTCTACATGAAGTTTGTAGATTCTTATAAGCAGAAGGTAAATCGCTTGTAATCAAGCCATATAGAGTACTACCTTGTTACAAAAAAATAAAATAGCAGTATGCTTTAAAGATTATTTTGTCACAATACAAATGTGTCTGTGAAATTAATGAAGTGAACCTTTCTTGTTACAAACCTTTTTTTCCCAGGATGAGCGATTCTTACATTTGAGTGCAGAGGAAATGAGCACAGTGGAGAAGTGTGTGACTGAAAGCATGGGCTGGATGAACAGTAAGATGAATGCACAGAGCAAACTTGCCATAACTCAAGATCCCGTCGTTAAAGTAGCAGACATCATTGCCAAAATACAGGTATGTGAATGTCGGGTTAAGATTGAATGCTGTCTTGAAGTAGTGATGAAATCCGCCACTGACACACTCTTGTGCCTATTGCCCACTAGGAACTGGATAACGTATGTAACCCAGTGATCAACAGGCCAAAGCCCACAGTCGAGGAGGCCCCTGAAGTGAACGACCAAAACAGTGGAGCTCACAATGGTCCTACGGCCAAACAAGGAGCAGAAGGGAAGGGGGACGCAAAGGGAAGCCAGCAGACAAAGCCTGGCGCGAAAGAGATGGAGGTGGACTGAAATCAGAGTGTGAGAAGCAACCTCTGCAACCATCACTGCGTTTACCATCACTGACCATTTAGACAGTAGGAACATCAGATACCTGGGACCATCTCTCAATCCTCACCAGCCACTTTTGTGGGTTTGTTTTTTTGTGCCCTCCCCATTGGACTTTACCTTTTGAGGTTTTTTTTGTTTTCACCCTCTCATTCTTATGTGTGACAATGATGTGCTTTATTCTCTCAAGGTTTGACGTACTTAATAAATGAAAGAATAATGCAATAGATTAAACTCTGATTCTGACGTTAAACTGTTTTCCTCTGTACCGCGGCAAGGTACGCTTTGTGTTTGCATTCCACGTGTCTCATTAATGTCCAGTACCAGCGGCAACTTCTCTCACTTATAAGAGTAATAGTAAGTGCTGTCCAAACAGTTGCTATTGCAAAACTATTAGTTTGTATGCAATAATACAAATTATATATATTTGTATTCAATGAGTATGAAATGATGTCCATGTTTAGAAACTGTAAATACTATTTTAGTAAATTAAAACAGCCAGCATGTACATAAAGGACACATTCCTAGTGTTAACAATGGAAATGCTTGATACACCAAATCTCTTTAGTAAGTGATTGGTTGCCTATTTCCTTTTTTTGTTTTCTTGCGTTTTTCCATATTTAAGTCATGGGATTTAAAAATGGCAAGAATAAAAATATTTGTCTGTGAGACAAAATTTCTTTGCTCTGAAATTATTTGATTTTTCAGCAGTTTAACCTGAAAGAGATTGGTCTGCATATCATATGTCCTGAGTCCTGTACTGATATTTTGCACAAAAAAAAAAGAGGCAGACCGTTGACAAAAAGAGGGATCCTGGTTGATTCCTTTGCCTGCAAACATATGACTGATTCCCAATAAGTCACATTTGTATAGAAAAACTAAAAAAAAATTACACAGACTGTTCCTTGACACCAAAAGTAAAATGAACCATAATGTATATGAAGCCTCACAACAAATTATGCAAATAAATGGGACAACAGACAACTAAAAAGAAAAAAAAATCCATATTCTTTATTATCATTTCTTATTTCACACAGTTTCTTTTAAGATAAGAGAGTTTGTTGCTGGTCATTTTTGATTAATTTCAGGTGTTTCATAAGTGTTTTATCATGAAAATTATAATCAGATCAATTGCTGAATGAAAATAAATTGCAGTTACACTTGAAAAAAAAATTAGAATGAAAATAACTGAATTATTTTACTATGTCATGTTTTGTCTGTATGTTGCACTCATCTCATTACTTCATAATATATCATTTACCTATTTCATGTTGACTGTCCATAGAATGAATAGGAATGAATGTTCACATCTTCAGACCAAAGCGATTGTCGCTCTGGTTCAGACACTTTAGCACAGACCGCGATACATTTTATTGACTCAACAAACTGAAACGTCCAAATTCACAAGATGATAGAGATTACATTTTATTTTAGTTTGGCTGAGCACACAGATGAAAACAGGTCGATAACGACAACAGCACAGGCACGCGCTGCCTTTAAAGGGGGGCGTGGTAAACTGAATGTTGCCATGAGACGTAGCGGAATGACGTAGGCAGAGGAGTAACGGGCGCATATATTCAAAATGGAAGAAATGGCAAAGTTTTGGAGGGGAACACAAAAACAACATTTATCTGCCCTCTGAGGACTCCTGTGCCGACTACCCATGAACTCTGTCGACCGGGGAACATTTTTAATAACTTGGATGAACCTGCGGGTCGAAAAACAGACACGATGAGTGTTTCGATCGGCGATAAAATTGAGGTGAGTTGTTTTGTTTGGCTAACGCCCACAAGCTAACTTCAAACTAGCCGTGAACACGTACGGTGGCGTGTGTGTGCATGGGGTGAAAATAGCTTGTTAACGTTAGCGTCGAGTTAAACAATCTTTGTCGCTGCATTTAAAAGTTTGACACATTTTACAGAACTTGCATTTGACTGAAGTGGTCTAATAACCCGCTAAGTTACCACTGTAAAGTAACGTTACTGCAGCTTATTAGCCGATGCCGATGGCGCTAGCGTCACATACATGTAGAGTTCATCATATTTGTTATTTCGTGGGTCTTCGTGTGGAAATAGGTCGTGTTTGGTAAAAAAATATTTTCAGTGAACTTAGATTTAGACTTTATTATTGTCATTGCACAAGTACAACAAAATGGGTTGCAATCCCTTTGATTGGTGCAGAAATAATAAATAAGGTACAACAAACAATAAATAATAGATTAAAAACAAAAATAAAGCACACACAAATACGCACCAACAACCATATTTTTACAGTCCTATGCAGTATTCAGTAACGGCTTACATAGTGCACATTGGTTTCAGCAGCATCCGGGGCAGCTGCAGTGGCTCTTGGGTAAAAACAGTTTGTTTTTAGATCTTGATTTAACAGCCCTGCGTCTCCTAACTTTATTGTTATTAATGTCAGACTGAAGTAGTGGCAGTGTTGTGTTGGCACCTTGGGCACGTGAGCTGCCCTCGGCTCCTCGGGGACAAACTGTTGTTCCTCCTCAGTGCATCAGTTTGGTAGCAACGGGCTGCCTTGGTAACGGCGGAGAGTGGCTGTCCTGCTCGTGAGCGGGAGCACCGCCGGGATAATTAAAGGTTTTGGTTGGGCCATATGACGGCGTCAGGTGTTGGTGGCTTCGTTGACAGTTAACGTTTGTTGTGGGAGGATTTGTCCTCTGTGGGGTCGTTAGTGTCCTGTATTGTCAGTTTTCACTGTACACTGTACACCCAGCATGTCGCAGGCCAGAGGGACGATGCTGGAGCACATCATCCAATATTTCTTCCAAAATCTTTCTGCTGACATTCAAACTAGTGAGGATGAGGAGAAAATTTTGTCACATACTCAAGAGCTCGGGATCGAGGTGTTTTTTAAAAAAAATTTTTTAATGATCCTCTTCACTGGGATCAAGCAGAATTCCTCTTTAACCAAAGATCATAGTTGTAAAATATGTATAATTTATGTAAAGCTCAATGTTTGTTTTTATATCTTCTTATAGGATTTTAAAGTCCTCACCCTCCTTGGTAAAGGCTCCTTTGCATGTGTTTACCGAGCAAAGTCAGTGAAGACTGGTCTGGAGGTTGCCATCAAAACGGTAAGAATCCCTCACCCACCACTTATATCTTTGTTAGTAATTAGAGGTAATTATAGTACGCTTTACCTGCAATGTAGATAGACTGTTGGCTTATCAGACCTTAGTTGCCTCCCATGGGGTCCCTGTGGTCCCTCAGGTCCCTTGTGATTAAAGGTGACAGACTGACTACTAGCCACATTACATGTTGGACCAATGAGCGGCAGCAGGTGTGTAACTGTCTTTTTGCTCTACTGTCTGCAGATCGACAAAAAAGCAATGCACAAAGCTGGTATGGTCCAGCGTGTGACGAACGAGGTGGAGATTCACTGCCGATTGAAACATCCTTCAATACTCGAGGTAACGCTTGCTGGACACAACTGATTTAATCTTACTGTAGGTTATTTTAGTACACCACATAAAGGCACTCATGTAGATTATATGCCTAGTTTGTGTCTGTAAAATGCACAATAATAAAACTACTCACTTCATAATGTGGCAGTTTTATATGGTTAAAGACACATTTTTAATTGTAGGAATTCACATATGCTTTTGGAGCATGAAAATATATTACATTTCCAGTCTGTCAGTCTATATATGATCTTTGTGTTGTCATGGTTATCCATTGTGCTTCTGTGTTAGTGTGGCTCTAATTTTTAATTATAGGGTTCAATTCAGCTTTTATAATATGATAATAATAATGATACATCTGTTCTTTATTTAAGCTGTACAACTACTTTGAGGACAGCAACTATGTGTACCTGGTGTTGGAGATGTGCCACAATGGAGAGATGAGTCGGTATCTTAAAGAGCGGAAGACACTTTTCTCTGAAGATGAAGGTCAGAACAACATCACTTAGAAAATGAATAATGAATTATGCTGCAGTAAATAGTTCATCATTTTTAACAACTGCTTGTCTCGATTTTGTTTTGTTTTTGCCCCACAGCAAGACATTTCATGCATCAAATAGTGAAAGGAATGCTGTATTTACACACTCACGGCATTTTGCATCGAGATCTGACCTTGTCCAACCTTTTGCTGACCAGCAACATGAACATTAAGATTGCAGACTTTGGCCTGGCCACTCAGCTCAAACTCCCAACTGAAAAGCACTTCACCATGTGCGGCACACCCAACTATATCTCTCCAGAGGTGGCCACCCGTAGCGCTCACGGACTGGAATCGGATGTCTGGTCACTGGGATGCATGTTCTACGCTTTCCTGATGGGGCGCCCTCCCTTCGACACGGACACGGTCAAACACACATTGTCTAAAGTGGTTCTCGGGGAGTATGAGATGCCGAGTCATGTTTCTGTAGAGGCTCAGGACCTGATCCATCAGCTGCTGCAGAGGGACCCCTCCCAGCGGCCCAGCCTCTCCGCGGTGCTGGATCACCCCTTTATGACCCAGAGCCTGCTGGGCCGGACCAAGGAGCTGGGGCTGGGGGACGAGGGATCCATGGACAGCGGCATCGCCACCATCTCCACAGCCTGCACCTCCTCCATGTCGGGCAGCAGCAGCACCCGCCTCCAGAGGAGAACCAGGCACATGATTGGCTCTACCCTGCCCAATCGCATGATGCCTATTCCCAGTCTTCCACGCCATCCCAGCAGCGCCTGTTTTGAGGATGGAGACCAGTGGCAGCAGCAGCAGAAGCCGGACAGATTTCACAGGGAGGGCAGGAGCAGGGCGGCTCACGGCGGGGAGAGCGGGCAGCCTCATTCTCGCTACCTGAGGAGGGCGCACTCCTCAGATCGCACCGGCTCTTGTGCGTCAGGTCAGGGGTCGAGTCATGATCTGGAGAGATGCCACTCAGAGGAGACGTTGACCGGTGTGGGACGGCCAATCTTCTCCACGACATCCACTCAGCACCCGTTTTCAGAGCATGGAAGGCTCCCGTCTCCTCCAGTGAAACAGTCGGCAGGGTGAGTTCAGCTTCTACGTTCAGCTTCTACTCATTCTCTACATATTACTTCAACATTAACAGGTTCAACTTAACTGCTCTGTTTCAGCTCTGGATATTCATTATCCACTCAGACGGCACATACAACAAACCTGCAATTTCAAGACATGGAGGTCGTCAGTAACTGGCTTCATAAAGATGGTGAGTTAGATCATAGCTTTCTTTTTAAAAATGTGTATATATATATATTATTTATTAACTTTCATTTATTTATTAAGCGGGACAACAGTTGAACTGTGATATAATAAAAAAGAAACAGTACCAGGTATTACATGAAAATCAAAAACATGAAGTTACGTTGACAGAGTTGAATGTGAGTGAAGTATTACTTTTAGGTCACTCTTGATAGATATAGAAGAAATCCTATCAAAGGTTGCAGAGCTGAGAGAGACATTGTGTTGGATCCTGTCTAAAAGATGTGAGAGCCAGGGAGAGCATCACTTTTCAATGAGAACTGCTGTGTTCCATATTGTGGATCAAATTGGAGAAATATTAGAACTGCTGGAGAAATATTAGTTATATACCTCGGAGAAATTTTTTTTGAAAATATCAGACCAAAACTTATTTAATGTGGGTCAAAAGATCATAGTTTTCTTAATGCATCTCGAAACTTGGTAAATACAACTAAAAACATATGTTTTTCTGTCTCAGGGTCTGGACAGCGACCTGCAGACAGCAGCACACACAGCAGCAGCAGCAGCTTCCACAGCAGCAGGGCGCCTCTAGCCGTTCACAACTCCTGGTCGGACCAGCCCACGGGCCGAGGTGTGAATCCTCACCACAACCAGCATCACCTGCACCTGCACCACCAGCTTTCCTCCAACCCGGATTCATACAGGGAGAACCTACCCGGAGCCGAGTTCCAGCCTCCTCACGGCCGAGAGTTCAATCTCCCGTCATCTAAACCCAGCGCAGACAAGGAGAAGAAGTCACTGAGAGACTCAGTCCCGCCTCTTTGTGCGTCCAGACTGAAGCCAATCAGACAGAAGACCAAAAATGCTGTTGTAAGACACCGCTCATACTTTTTGATTGTTTAAAAAGCTGAGAAATATATTTAATTGTCTAATTTAATTTCTCTTGTCCTTCATGCAGGTGAGCATCTTGGACACAGGTGAAGTGTGTATGGAGTTGTTAAAAACCCACGGCGGTCAAGAGAGAGTCAAAGAAGTGCTGCGGATTTCCTGTGATGGTTCAATGGTGAGATGACTGAATGAATCATTCTACACTTTACATATATATAATATTAGAGCTAATATTGTGACAACTTTATTAATGACTTCTCAAAGAACATTTGTCACCCAAGTGCAAATGCAATATTTAGTTTAATACGTTATTGGAAATGCAGTGGGAAGGCTACAGGAAGTAATTAATCTTCTGACGCAGGTTAATATGCTACTGTTAGTATAACAGGATGTTACACAAGCTTTTAGCATCAGCAACCTGTATTTAACCTGTATTCATCATCATCATCTCCTGTAGGTGACAATATACCAGCCTAATAATGGAAAGGGTTTTCCTGTCCTCGACTGTCCACCTGCTCCTCCAGAGGACATTCTCATCTGTAGCTATGAGGACCTTCCAGGTATTATTATCGATTCATACCCAATAAAATCAGCTGGTGTAGAATTATAAATGATCTTAATTGATGTTTCCTTCCCTGTCGTAGAAAAATACTGGAAGAAATACCAATACGCCTCCAGGTTTGTGCAGCTTGTGAAGTCCAAGACTCCTAAGGTGACCCTTTACACCAAGTACGCTAAAGTCATGCTGATGGAGAACGCTCCCAGTGCGGACCTGGAGGTCTGCTTCTATGATGGTGAGTTAATGTTGAAGCACGTGATCCCACTGAGGTGGAGCAACCACAGAGTTAATGTGTAACGCATAATGTACATGTCATAGGAGCAAAGACCCATAAGACGTCAGAGCTGGTGCGGGTGGTGGAGAAGAGCGGCAAGTCGTACACGGTGAAGGGGGAGGTGGGGCTGAGCGGCCTGAGCCCAGAGAGCAGGCTGTACGTGGAGCTGTCCGACGAAGGCCACAGCATGTGTCTGTCACTAGAGGCCGCCATCACAGCAGAGGAGCAGCGCAGCACCAAGAAAGTCCCCTTCTTCCCCATCACTATCGGCCGGTGAGAGGAAACTTCTGTCAATCACATGCTACTTGGGTTTCCGTTTTTTTTTTCTCTCATCTTGTGACGTTAATGTTCGTTTTCTGATTGTTAATCTTCACAGGCGACCTGCCAACCCAGACCCCGCCTGCACACCGGCCCTGCCCTCCCACCCTGTCCCTCCTGACCCAGCTTCCCCTCCTCAACCTTCACAGATGGCTCCTTCGGTGAGTGTTTCAAAGTCTCACAGACGTCTCAGTGGCTTTAACAACAGGACTTTGAATGTTTTTAAAACTGTTTTTTGTTTTTTTTCCAGATGATCTCCTACGACGGGTCTGATTTCACCACAGCCAGCCTGACTAAGAAAAGCTCCCCCGTGCGACAGGACCTGGTTCAGAGCACCGGAAAAGTGGTCAAGTCAATATTTGTGCCCAATGTTGGATGGGCATCCCAGGTAATTGGTCAATAAATGCACCTAATAATCCTAAAATATCCGCAAAGAAATCATTTTTATAACTGGGGCTGTGTTTTGTGTCTGCAGCTGACAAGCGGAGAGGTGTGGGTGCAGTTTAACGACGGCTCTCAGCTGGTGGTCCAGGCTGGCGTGTCCTGCATCACCTACACGTCTCCAGAGGGGAAAATCACAAGGTATGAAACATGTCGGACGTGTGTTGTCACTGTTTGGACGCGTGTGTTCGACAGCTCCGCCTGACGTCTCTGCCTCCTCCACAGGTATAAGGAGAACGAAAAGTTGCCGGAGCACGTCAAGGAGAAGCTTCACTGTCTCTCCACCATCCTTGGACTGTTGGCGAACCCGGCAGCGCATCACCTACAACTTCAGTAACGTGTAGTTCCTCGCAGGGAAATGTGAATAGCATTAGAAACCTTAACCATTGTCCTTTGTCTGGTGTCCTTGTAAATATATCTTTGTGTCCTTGTTTTTTTTTTACATGTACAGAAGACTAAGATTATGAAAAGATATATTTTTATTTTAATACAATACCATTTTGTATAGAGTCAATTGACCTGTTTGGGAAAATGTGTAAGTGTCTGTCTTTTTTTACCGTCTCCAATTCTATGAAATGTTGGACTCATAAAAGCTGAAGCAATAAACATCTGGAGGCTGGGTGGAGAATTGCAGCACGATGTTTGAAGTCTTCTCTTTACACTCGAAGGAATTATTATTGAAAGAAATTAAAGTATTGAGCGCTACCTAACAGTTTCTATAATGCAGAACTATGCAAGAAAACACTGAAATTTGTTTCACCGGCATGTTACGTCTCACCATATTCAAAACAATAACTCATTTATCAAACGAGTGAATAAGGAAGCAGAACTGAATGACATGGAGCCAGGTGAGGTTTCATATGTTTAATCCGCCCTGTTGGTTTGGCCATTTAATTAAAAAAAGGTCACAAAATTGTGGATTCCTCTCAATTACAGAACTGATACAAAACAACATACTGTACGGATGTAAGCCGAGGCATATATACACGTACTGTACAAGACACCCAAGAAGTAAACATTCAGGTGGAAGCTGGGAGCAGGATGACACTGTCTGGGTTTTTGCGGAAATGATCAAAGATACAATGAACCATTTATTTCTCATTTAGAAGCACAATTAGGAACACGAGATAGGACACAGTATAGTGGTGTACACAGATATCAGCCTTTTCCAACCGAAACAGGAACGCACCCTCAACTTTGCCCCTATTCCTCGGTGAAGACAGGGGTAAAAGTGTGAAATTTTCCTCCCCTGAACCTGCTGTTTATATCCAAATATTTTAAATTCGCTGTTGCCTCAGCACATTTAAATTGTGGGGAACAAAAACCTGTTTTAATAACCGCATCTCACAATATGATGTGTCTGGTGAAAACCAATTTCCAGAATGTCGCTGGTCTTCTTTTGTCCCAGAGAGATGCTGGTGCAATGGCTGCAGTGACGCTTAATATTTAAGATCACAAAGAGAGGACAGGCAGTCCTCTCGGATACTGATGGGAAGAAATCAAAGAGCTTGGAGGAGCTCTCTGGGACAAGAGAAGGAGGTCAGGGGAATGTAATCATCTGTATGCGCTGCGGGTCGGTGCTTGTTCCCACTAGATGCTAGAGGGGCAGCATCGACCACCAGCTCTTCTGTCCCTTTGACAACCGCATCCTGCGTTGTTGTTTTTTTCATCTTAAGCTATTCCTCTAATAAATGTCCACACCGTTTGTTCAACAACATCACGTGCTTTCATTTCTTTTATATAAAACATTTCCCCCCCCCAATAAAATCTCAATAAAATAAAGTTGCTCTTAGTAGATGTAAGGACAAAGATATTAACAAAATCGAAGTAAAAAAATCTCACAGTGAACACTGGGAACAAGAGTTGGACCTCCTCCCACCGCTCCCCCTCCAAATGATTTTAACACGTGACACAAATACAGCAGCTGGGACAGAAGGCGGGTCGGAGAATGAAGCTCGAAGCAAGTGTACCAAGTGGCCTGGGGGATTCATTAAACTGCATCTTGTTAGACGTGCAGCTAAGAGTGTGATTAGATCAAGACAATAAAGCTGAACGTCCTCGTTTTTACCCAATTCAGCTGGGTACTCGCACACATTCTGACTGAAGTTTTAGAGGGTTAATTAATTTTTCTACTCAATGATTTGATGAAAAGTGACAGCAGTCCTCCCCAGGTCTGTTGATAGGTCAAGTAGGCCTTGGGTGAGAAGCTCGTCTCACTTTACAGTTAAAAGTGCTGAAGACGTGTGGAGAGTCGGATTTAAGGAGACGACAAAACCAGGAAGTGATGTGAGAAATCTCACAAGATCCCACTGGAATTCGGAAGAAATCATAGGAATTTCTCTGGAAACATCCACAAAACACAAAAAGGAATGTGATCCTTGTCTTCCTGAAGTGGAGCGACTCACAACAAGGACGTGGTTTGTTTGTTTGTCTGTCTGTTGAACACCTAACATCCAGGATCTGACGTACAGTTAAGCGCTCAGAGACCAAGAAACACTGATGCAACAATCATAGAAAAAAAACAAAAAAACTTGGTCACGTGATAATGGAGATTCACTTTTCGTCTTTTTTACCCTTCGAAAACGCTGTTTTCTGAAGTCGTCCTTCCTACGCTAAACATATATGTGATGGCACTCTGAAATGTAAACGGCTCTCCTGTTTGCTCAGCCTAACAAACCCCAAACTGTCTTCTGTCGTGCGTGTTCAGACTCAGTCCTGTTGGCCACAGTCACATAGCAGCCGCCATCTGTAGAGTAGTGTTCAAACACTAGTCACCTCTCCCCCTCCTCACTTTGTGCAGAGGAGTCAGTGATGTTGACCAGAGCACAAACACACATCACTGGCACGATCCGTTTTGCAATGTGTGCGTACCTGTGTGTCTGCGTGTGTGCATGTGTGTGTGACACAGAAGGGATCATACATTGCACATTTAGTGGCAGATCTTTCTCCAGTCCTGAATCGGCCATTCGTAATAAGCTACCTCATCTGGACCCTTTCATTACAGAGAAGTCACGAGAGAGAAAAATAAAATCAGCTATTAGGCAAAAAGTTCCCAAAAGTTCACATTACAGTACTGTTAAGTCTCATTAGACAAAGCCAAAAATACAAAAAGACAGAGAGAAAAAAGCTTACACCCAATCACCATCATTTTCAATAACTATATAGGAAAAGGTTTGTTTTTTGATTAGATATATTATCATCATTAACATCATAATTATTATGATTATTATTCATTATTATTGTCACCATTGTCATCCGTTTTTTGTTCAGGGATCAAACGGAGTGGGGGGCGGGGGATCAGTCACTGGGAGGAAGCCTTGGTAGCTATCGTGGAGACACAGTGCTGCTGGAAGTTGGGGGACATGGCCGAGTTGCAGCCCAGTCTCTGGCGCGGGCCCTTCAGGCCTCCGTCGCCCTCTACGATCCAGGGGCTGCCGCTGGCGTCTTTACCCAGCATGCTGCAGCAGCCGGGGGCCGGCGGGACGGCGTTGTTGGGTACTGTGCTGCTCACCGGCAGAACTTTGGGCTGCTCGCACCCGGGGGCGAAGTCGGGGTTGTGGCTCTGGAGCACGCTGCTGATGTGGTTCAGGAGGTCGTTGAAAAACTCGGGGACACCCTCGTAACCTGGAAATACAGACATGAAAAACAAACTGTGACGGTTCTGTATAATAACAAAGTCCATTCCTCTTTTGTGCGAGTTGTGCGAGTGTTTAAAACCCACTCCTGAATATTGTGAAACTGGAATAATTCATGTTAATACAGTTCATTCACAGGTCAAACACAGAGAGAGACCACACCCACCAGGGAATGCATTGATGTCAATGACGGCGTGTTGGCCTGTCTGGTTGTTGATGATGACGTCGATGCCAAACAGTGACACGCCCAGTGCCTCCCGCAAGGACCTGGACAACTCTCTGATGACGTCATCACTGGGCGGCTGAGACACTCCCTCCACATTCTCTCTCTGAGATAAAAGATAAAATATTAAAGAGCATCAGCGGCTGAATGTGTCGCACAATCACATGAGATTCAGTCAGCGGTGTTTTTGGACGTACCGTGGTCAAGTCTGAGGACGACTCTGGCTTGGAAACGTTGTGGCTGTTGAAGAAAATGGCTTTCCTGTCTGAAAAAGAAAACAGAGAAATCAAAGATGAGGCTGGATTTTACAACAACTTTGAATACACTTGATTTCTGAATATGCCCATGCATATTCCTGTCTGAGGCACTAGGTGGCAGCAGAGCTCAACAGGTGACTTGGCACAATTAGGCCAAATTAATGTCTTTATTTATTGATTCAAACACCTGGTGTAAAATAACAGAAAGCTGATACTGAAGCAGCCGGATGCGAAGCCTCTGAACTGTCAAACCTTTGAGTCATAACTGTGTCATACTGAGCATCGAAACAACAGATAACACAGCCTGGGGCGAGGCATTTCTTTTGAGGCGGTCATAAATATGACAGGAAGGATTGCTTAATTTATTACCACCCTCCCCTGTTTTTTCTTTGTTATCACTCTAATGATTAATGGTACAGAGTGGTACAGGGGGAGGAAGAGGGATGAGGAGCGGGAAGGGAACAAGTAAATTCCATCACTGTCCAAATAAATAAGGCCCTCAGCTCATCGAGGGGTCGTGGTAATGAAGTGTTAGGCAGATGGGGGCTTTCATCCTTCTGGCTGAATGAACAAAACACCAGTTTATCTTTGATGAAAGCCCCAGAAGAAAGGCTGAATGGGACGAAACCCTCTCTCACACCCTTATTTTTAAGTTCTTTCCAAACACTAACCCCTGCCTCTCTCCCTCTCTGCTGTCGTGTTCGCTCGCTCACTCATCCATCCATCCAGCCTTTTCCTCCGCTCTCCGGATACAGGACAGAATGTATGGCCCCGACCTGCCGAGCATAATGACCTGAACGCTGTGCAGATGTGACGCTGCGGTATGTTGCTTTATGTGTTTGACAAGGGCCGAGCTTTTCTGCCGTGCCACTCAGCATTCCAGGCTGAAAGCAACTGTTCTCTCTGCACGGTTACACAAAGCAGACGACTACGCTGATGGTGACACTGCTTTGCAAAAAAAAAAAAAAGGGCCTCTGGTTTATCACATGCAAATGCTGGAGTCATCCGTGTCAGGGGACAACCCTGTATTCAAAGTCCTATCGCGGCCAAGGCTCCTGACATGTTTATGGAGAGAAACACCGAGCCTCTTGTTTATTTTCGACAGCATGTACCAACTGGGCAAAACTCAATTGCACTCTGCTGCAACCCTTAAAAGGCCGAATAGGTCCAATCACAGGGACTGTAAAGCCATTTTATGAGATCTTTTATGGGGTAATTTGGAGAAGCCGTGCAACTTGTGCAGTCTGGCCACTGTGGCTGTCTGCAGCCCTTGGACTTCCCCGCCCAACTCTCTTTTCTCTTTCTGCCTCCCGTCTCCTCACCTGCTGGTCCAGCAGGGAAGTTCTTGAGCGAAGGCCTCTCCACCACGGTGTAGGAGTCTCCGACGACAAACACCTTGTAGAGCACCGCGTTGTGGTTGATGAAGCTCTGGATCACACACGGAGGCTTCACGTCTTTCAGGTCCTCTTCGCTGAAAATAATGGCCATCTGTGGACGGGAGGACACGATCAATGAAAAAAAAAAAGACAGAAGAAGAAGAAGAGACCAAAGTCTAGTTAAACCCAACTTGGTTCAATGCTGTGTGTGTCTGTGGAGGAATGAAGGCTATTTGTCCAGCCTGACAGCAGGTATTGATCTCAGCTGACACACAGAGATAAATGTGGTACAGCACTTTATCTGATTTTGTTGTTTGGACTTGAGTTAAATGACAATCCTGTGACAGGACTGGGGTGTTGCTGCTTACACTGAGCAAACAGTAGAGTGTGTGAGTGACCTCTGAGCCCGTGGCCTCTTACCTCGTGGGAGTTGGTTCCATGAGCCACTCGTGTTTTGCAAACTGAGGAAGGAATGAAGGCGAGGAAAAGCAAATTATTAGCACAGTTACCCAACCTGTGACAGTACCGTGGTACCTCAACAAACACAACGCAATCTGTAACGAGTCCTCAGTATCTATAGAACATGACTGGAGTGGAAGTTACTCACTGAAGGGGAATGTGAGTCCTTGCCTCTTGATCTGCTCCAGCACATCTGGGCTGCACTCAGTGTTCAGGACCATGAATGGAGGAGAGCAAATCCTCTCATCTAATAAAAAGAGAAGTAAAAGGAACAAAATGGTGATTTGATACAGTTAAGAGATGGAGAGAAAATACTGTTGAGATGATCCACGGTAAAGAGAATAAATGTCAGTCAGGCCTTTCTGGAAACAAACCCTCCAGGGCTGCAACTATGTGAATGATTTGCAGATCATTTCAGCTTCGGTTTAAACTCTTAAAAAACCCATTTCTATCAATTTAAATAAAGTACCGCCGACTACAAGTTCACAATCTGTAACAGGAGCTATGTACAAAACCTGTATCCTGCATTTTTTTGTGTTTAATCCATTTGTATTCAATTGTCAGTCTTTGCTCTCCGTTAAACTGTTTGACTGGTAGATAGTGACACACACAATCTAATATGTCCAAAATAGTTGAAGTAACATGGACAGATTTTTTAGCTCTTCCCTGAAAAAGCAGCGCTCGCAGCTCGTCTGTAGCCTACATCCTGAAAAAACTGCTCAAGACCTGTTTGAGTCCAATAGTCTCCTTGTCTCTCTCTCTCTCTCTCACACACACACTAACACCATATTTAACCTAATTGGACCAAAAAGTTATATTTATATTCTATCCTTGCGACAGGTTTGGACAACAAACACAGCGGAGGCCGTCGGAGGCCCTCAGGGTTAAATGACTCCTGTTCAAACAAATAAAGCTGCCCGGCCTGTCTGCTCCTCCCAAGCTACACAAACAAACAAACACAGTAAATTGCTGAAATAAAGGAAGACACGCAATCTCATGGGGAACTAGACAAGTCAAACCAGCAGCGGATATTTCAGAGTCACAGATATCACCTGACTGAGTCACTGACTTGCATAGCTGGTAGCTCACATGACCCAACAGGAGACCAAACAGGTGCAATTACTTTGAACGGTGACGTACCTTTATTAACATCGCTGCAACCAGAATAGATTATCACATCTCTCTCTCTCTCATCTACCTACGCTTACGACATGTTTGCGTGAGGTTTGATTACATCATGTTTTTTCATCATATCCTGTGGTGACACGTTGGTTATTTTCGATAAGACTCAAAGTTACAAACATCCTGAACCTCTTTCGTAACTTCAGTATACAGTATATTAGGGCCCAGGACACGTTTATATTGATGTTTTCTGTAATTTCCCCTCTACAGTAGGTACACGGGGGTGATAAGGCAGCTGGATGGAGATATCGCCACAGGAAATCAGTTGAGGGGGCCAAACCAGGAGCTGGCAAATTGCTAATGACAAAAACACAATAGGAACACGTCGGTCTTTGTGTGCTGTGGGCCTCAGCGGTGGCAGGGCTCTCCGCTCCCGCCAGTGCTGAGGTCAGGGGAATCTCATTTGCCTACATTAACTCCAGTGCTGAGTGTTGAGCTCTGGGTATATACATGGGGGGCCCGCTGACTCCAACAGCTCCCACAGCAGCCAGAGAGAGCAGGTCCACGCAGCGAGTTTGGGAAGACAATCCACCATTAACAGGGATGGGTAGTGTGTGTGTGTGTGTGTGTGGGGGGAAAGTCGACTTCAGTGACTTCCAGCTGTAGAGCAGCTTCCAGGAAAATCGGCCCAAACAGGCTGCAGCTGCGTGAGGAGATAAGGCAGCACATACATTAAGAGGCCTTTGTCACCGATACAGGACCGCACCATATGTAGTGACCAGAGAGGTATCATCAAAGGAGTGATTCAGGCTTATTTCTATAGTGTCGGCCATTATCCCTGTTGCTGATAATGATGTTGTGCCAGAGCTTTATTGTTTCATCATCAGATTAGTTACATTATTTTTAAGAAATAATCTATCTATACTAGTTGATGGTTATTGGTCCTCTGTGACTCCAGACTGAATAACTTATAACGTATTTTTTGTTTTGGGGAACCTTTTCGTTGTGAACAAGCAATTTTCACTATTTTATGACACAATAAGGAGATAAATCAGAAACTACTACTATGGTAAATAAAAGAGAACATTGATCAGGTTTAAAAAGTAAATAAAATCAAAAACTAAACTTATATGGAGAATAATCTATACAATCTATAACAGACAACTACTACTCTACCATTATTTGTAATTTCTACCTGACTCTATATATTACTTCAATTTTATTTGGCTGTGTCAGCGTGCACAACATTATGTGCTCATTTCTTTTTGTGCTCAGATAATCTGGTTTAACTACTGGCTCATTGACCCGTCTTATTGCTGCCACGTTTCCATATAGATAAAATAGAAATGATGCCAACAGAAATGAAAAGTAAAACCTTGGACATGATAACCTCAATAATCCTTCAAGTATCCACTTTGTGATGTGTTCCTACAAATAAGAATAATATTAAAAAAAACATTGAATTGCCTGAAGGATGAAGGAGCGCTCCAGTGCAACATGTGCTTTGGCCATTAACTATATAACAAACGTCCTAATAGAAACACTCTTGTCTTTGCTAAAAAGAATTAATCCGCATCGCTGAAGCATGCCAAAACTTATCAAGCATGGTTCATGCTTTTTTCTAGTTTTTTCTATTTTTGCAGTGACGTGACAGAAAAGCACAGAGGAGTCCTATTCTCTCTCACAGGCAGATACTTGGTCTGTGCTCTATAACCTCTCCCCGTACAGCTGGGCCTGTTCCAGCGTTGGCTCTGAAACCAGTCACTTTTGGGAGTGGGAAGCCTGGAGGGTTACCCATCGGTCATCTCTGCTACAACTGCGTACATCATACTGATGTTATTTTACCAGGACAGGAATAGCAGCATAATGTCTTTCAGAAAACAGTCTGGCAGGGAAAATATCCCCATTACATCACTGAGTTCCCAAAGACTGATGGCGCTAAATGTTGTCAAACAAAAATCATCAAAAGAGCAAAACCTTGTCAAACCGAAAACATTTGAAGCTCCAAATTAAGGATTTATAATAAAGAGACTGGAGGGGAATGGTGGATGAAAGCATGTGGCCAAGTTTGCAATAGCGTGCATGCTTGGCTCTGGTTGACGTTTTGGGGATAAGGAGGTGGAGGAGAGGGAGGGGGGATCAATCTCTGGCTCTGTCTAAACAGTGCATGCTCGCAGCAGACCCAGCGGAGCCGAGGACAATGTTTATGGGCCTCAGTGATGAGATGCTTCTTAAATGTCATTATCCAGTTACACTGTTATTTTTGTTGTTTTTTTGTGCGCGTCTCTTCTTTTATCTCATCGGGACGTCAGCTGCGTGTCCTCATCTGTCTGTGCCGTTACATTATATTCATGCATGAAGATAAATCAGCTCTAATCTTACAGGTAACAACTGGTTTGCCTGAGAACGGACAAAGAAGAAATTCCTCAACAGGCCTGTTAAAACACCTCCGATTCAGACGCTATCTTCCGTCTGGTTTAAGGCGTTGGGTGCAGAGGACGACGCAGAGCCAAGTTGCATTAAGCTTGATAAAGTGCGTGGCTGTTTAGGTGGAAGGCTGGACTCTCTTGTTGCTATTTAGAGCTTGTTTCCTAGAAACCCAAGCATCCTCTCTCTGCATCCCTCCAGGCAAAGCAGCAGGATTTTCAATATTTTAAATTGAACTCCAAACACGGCTATGCCCTGGGAGTGATGCAATTCTCAATATCGGCTGCTCTAAGAGGCTTACGCTCCAATTACATTATTGGTCATTTATTTTGAAAAGAAAAATTACAATTTGTTTTCCCACATACGGTAATTCCCATACTGGGATATCCATCATCTAATGACGGTCACAAAGTGCAGTCGTAGCTGACGAGTAGAAAACCTTTCTAGCCAAACTGGGAAATCCTATCGGCCCGAAACGTTGACTAACTGACATGGGTGAGTGTTTGGGTCTTCAAGCGTCTGGCAGTGTTTGTCTTTCACATGCTGCAACTATGATTAAATATTGATCCCTATCATAAATGGGACACTTGCACTGTTGGGTCTTTGCAGAGGTGTGGGTTAATGTTAACACGGGGACCATCTGCCTAATATACAAACACTGCAGGAAGGTTGGAGCTCGATGGCTGAGACGCAACCTCTAATTCAGGAGAAATCTTTTTATCTGAAGCTGCATACAACTTGAGCCTGACAGAGGCTTTTATAGCAGAGTTGACTTGACAACGGTTTCTATCTATAAAAACAGTCCAAGATATCAAAACTCATGTATACACAGGAACCAGTGGATTCCACTAAGTAACATAAACAGTTACCTTGCTCTGGCTCGCATTGGACAACACAAAACCTCGTAGGACAACAGAGCAGCGCCAAAGCTCCAATAAGCAAAACTATGAATCAGTGACACTGGTCCATTAGCGCTCATGTGGCCCTTGTCTGGCTATTTTCTCTTAAACATAACATCAGGATGAGCTGATTCTTTGTGCTTTGCGTTTATATGAATTTAAACAATTCGAGCGCAGCAGCTAAATGTACTGTGACCGAGGGCCTGTTAACACAGAGAGGCCACTCCACTGATAAAATAACGTTCGCTTTTCCAGAGAAAGCACCAGCACACCTTCAAGTGCTTCCTCCTATAGAGTACTACTCTGAGTCATCATGCACACTGTGAAGCATGGCAGGCTCGACTCTCTGCGGCCTTTCAGTGCCGGGTTGCCTTGGCAGCTGCTCCAGGACTCCATGGTCTCTGCTGATAAGGAGGAGGAAGTGCCTGTGCCTAAGAAAACAAGGTGGACTTTCCACACTCTCACACTATCCTTTATTTTACTCCAACCTTAACCCATTTTTGCACTCAATATTTTCTTTTTTTTTTGCTGACAGAGGAGAGTACATCCAACCTTGGTCACATGCAGTTTTTTTTTCTTCCTGTAATCATGGTGGTATGGTCTAGGATTATAAAGGCTTACACTCTATGCTTTGTGTCTAAAACCGACTACAATTGTCAAGCAGGTTTGGTATGCAGGCCTAAGTGTGAGCAGAGAGCACCACTTGCATTAATGGAAGAAGACTAAGGAGAGAAAAAAAAGCTTCCGATAAATGCAGCAAGTGAGCCATCCTCCTCCTCCTCCTCCTCCTCTTCTCCAAACCAAATATGCATAGTGAGACAGAGCAATGCAGCTTATACTCTTTGTTACGTAACAGCCATCATGTCTGTTTGGATAAAACGACGTCTTCTGTGGATCTATTTTAGGAAACCCCTGACAGAGCCGACATGCTGAAACGCCTCTGATCCGTTTCTCTGACACCAGGCTGCAGCCCCTCACAGAGTCACGGACGCTCGCTGTGAAGAAGCACTTAAAGGGTTTATGCTCCCTGCCATGTATGGGGGTAAAGGAAATGTGGATGAGTCACAGGTGTGTTTACAGCGAGTGTGTGCGTGTGTGGGCAGGGAATGTGCTCCTGTCGTCATTGCATTTTTCCACCTTTGGCCAAAAACACGTTGCCTGTTGACTACTCTGTGACGGCAGGACGTGTTGCTGGACGGATCCGAGGGCGAGTTCTGATCCATTAGCGGGAAACACACAGAGCCAAGTTCATGCTGGGTTCAGACAGAGGCAGGGTGGGGGCGGAGGGGGGGGGGCACAGGGAGCTTCTTTTGTCGCGTGAAAAGGAAGAGAGGAATTATGATATCGGCAGAGTGCACTGCCGGCAAGAATTAAACATTTGCTCGGAAGCATCACGTAACATAATTCAGGCGAGAGGCGGCAGGATGGTCATATGTTACCCACGTGTCCCCTCTGGGAGGGAAGAGGAAAGACAGAGATCCCTCAGTTAACACAGCCCCATCCTCTTAATAAAATTAGACACATTAAATAAAGGTAGAAAGCTGTCTCCACCGAATCAACAGTTCTTTGATTATTTTTAAACAACTTCTGCTTTTATATCACATTGAGGACACGGACAGGAACAGAGACCCATAATGCACTGCGTACAGACTATTGACACTGCAAAATGACACAGCAAAATTAACCTGCATGTTGTTATTTGTGACGTAATGACTACTCTGAGTGAGCAGTTATTTAAATTGGGTATCAACTATAGAGCACGTTACACGTTGGTAGAGCAGGGGAACAAAGACTGGGCCCTGGAACAGCTTCCTCTGTTTTTGACATTTACTTCTCATTATTCCCTCAAGGTCAGCACTGGTCATGAAAAAGCAAGATGAATGTGTCAAATATCAGCAGATTTGACCTTTGTGTTAAAAACCACCCACGCCTCCGCCCTCTTTTCTAAATATAATTCAAACTGAGCCGTATCACCTGGCCATGCCTTACCTTGCATACAGCTCTCTATCCTGTGGATGAGCTGGTAGGACTTGCAGCGGTCCAGCAAAGTTCGGATGGCTGGAAGAGGGTCCAGGACGATGGTCTCAGGATGGGCATCAATATAGTCCTGGAACACAGTGGCATAATAACATTCAAATTCACTTTTTTATCCTACATTATGTTCACATAAACAAAATTCATGAAAGAAAAACTCCAAAGGCATGATATGAGTTTTTTTTAAACTACTAAAAAACATTGTGCAGAGCTGTAGGCATTAGACCACGAATCATATACAAAAATAATTGTCAACAATTCTGATAAACATTCATTAAAGAAACTGCAATAAATCTGGAAAAAACAAATTCTCAAAAAACAAAACTGTATATGTGCGTGTGTGTGTGTGTGCGTGCGTGCGCACACGCAACTGTGTTACTAGAGCATACTGTAAATTATTCCTGTGCATGCAAAAAAGGCAAACCACAGACCGAGGCTGCACCCCATGTGAAACCATCTGCCATGACACATGACACATAACACACACAAAATCATATACCTACAGATTAGGAATGTTAAACAAACACAGCGAAGTGAGCAAATTACCAACACAAACACTAAGTTGAAGGGTCAACATGCCTCACCCCGCGTGTGTGTATATATGTGTGTGCGAGCTGGAGAGTATGAGATGTATGCCAGCGGGTCTGTGTAGGTTACATCACTACGTCTCTGCACAGCGGGCTGTTGGGTCAGCCTGAGGTTTGCCGTTTTACATAACTCCACTCCCCTTCTCTTCTCTTCCCTGCTCCTCTGGCTCTGTCCCCACACCACCTCCCTCTGCGGCTCTCCATGCTCTCCATGTTTCCTTCTCCGCTCCTTCAGAGCAATTTTTACTGACTCACAAATGCTGTCAGGTGGAGCTGGCCGGCCTTCGTGTTACACAAACAGTCTGCCCGCTCGCATCGCAGCTCCACTGTCATACACGTTCACATGAAATTAAACACACGCGCCACAATGTCGGACATCAAACTCGTGCGCAGCTGGGAAAAAAACGCCCATTTGTGAACTGACTCTTATTATACATACACATACTGACGCACAAGGCGTGTAAACAAATGCCTTAACATGGAGGACCCATCTGTAGGATTTGCTGGGATCTAATGGGCAACACTCATCAGAGCCAGTTGAGCGATTACGTAACGTCAAACATGCTGCCGCCAAAAAAATAAATCCAAACTAATCTTCCAGGAGTTTAGAGGAATACACTGCAGATAAGGACTGTCACTCGCCGATTTCTACGTCTCAGGAGAAGAAACGCCGTTAAACGCAGACAGGAGGGAGGAGGTGAGACAGAGATGAACGCTGGCAAGCAGGTGCCGAGAGAAGAAGAGCCAGACGTATGTCAGCATGGGTGTAAAGGAGTGGGTGTGAGGGCTGCACATTTTCTGCTCATCCGTTTCCATTGGGAAAAAACAGTTTCTCTGAAAATATGGTCCGTAAAGGATCTAATCTGTGCCACCAGTTGGTAGCCGTGTGTGGCGCCGCAGGCATCAAACCTGGAGTGGAAAATAGTTTATAGCACTTACACCAACCACAACCAGATGGGTGTGATTTACCACATCGACTCCGATCTCCTGAGCTGTCCATCACTGTGAAGCCCACTAGACCTAATTTATGTAACAACCATAGTTAAAGCAAAAGCTGCTGGGTCAATTTCAACTTTTAGGTAGCTGATGATAATATAAAATTTCAGATTCCTACTAGAGAACCTCACAAAAAAAAGAACGAAAAGAAAATTGTAAATGATATTTGTCCCGGGTCTGCTGTGCACACGGCTCACACCTCAGGCCCCTTCATCACCAGAGTGCATCCCAGCCTGACATTTTGTTTTGAATATAGAGCTATTTCAGAGAGGAAAGCTTATTCCGCAACCACACTAAAGGTTATTTATGATCACGGCTATGTGTTATTAGAAACACGCCAACGCTTATATTTCCAACAGAAATGTAATCACACATGACAGTTGTGTTCAGGTGAATGACCTGAACTGAAGAGGACTGAGACACAAAAGCTGTGAAAACCTTCAGCCACAGCTACTCACGTCTGCTCGTAGCTAAAACAATAACATCCTTTAGAGATGTAGTGCACAGAGCCTTTGGCTACGATCAGGACAAACCAGCTGACTGGAAATCATAAAAAAAGAGCTGAAGGAGGTAAGTAGGGAAGGAGTAGGTCAACACTGTATTGGTTAATGTTGTTGATGCATGGGTCAAAGCTCAACTCCGGTGTGTGTAGTTGCTATTTATGACACTGCTTGTGCACGGTGCCACAGTGGTTTAAGCTCTGTCGCCTCCCAGCAAGAGGGCTCTGGGTTTTTGGGTTGCCACTCTCCCTTTGCCTGCTTCCTGCCACTAGCACAGAGTGGTGACTCTAATATAAACTGTGAATATGAGTGTGTGTGAGTTGTTCATCTCTATGTGTCGGCCCCTGTGATGGACTGGTGACCTGTCCAGGGTGAACCACCCCGCCCTCTCCCCAGCTGGGATCGGCTCCAGCCCACCCGCAACCCTGCATGGATGAGCGGTATAGACAATGGATGGATGGATGGATGGATGCTGCTTGTGGATGGATGCCAAGTTAAACCAATGCCCACTGCTGCATATCCTCTGTCTTCTCACCTGTAACTGGAAAATATATGGAGCTAGAAATGTGTGGCTGTGTTTTTGTAACAACTACTATATTTATATTTGCACATACTTCTGGGAGATTAGTGGAAAAACACTGTTATAACTGTCTACGGTCACTATTGCTCCTGTCTTCACAGGGTGGGTGGTGCTTCTGTACTTTACCCTGTGATTTTATCTCCAGTGTTTTTCTTTTTTGTGCTTGAAAAAAACAAAACAAGGTATGTGCATTTGCTTCAAAATGACTAACAATGGTCTACCATAAAAGTGTCCAAATGCAGTCATGTGTTAATATTGACCAGCTTCTGCTGTTGAAGTTATTGCAACATCCTGTTTGTCCTCCCTAATTGAGCGGTCAGGAATATGTTGACAGAACTACGTGATGCTGATCAGGATTTCAGCTCCTCTTAGTCGAGACAGAAATGATAGAGTGTAAGCCGGTGGAAGAAAATTAATTTTTCACACCAGCCACAGCACTGCCAGATTAATGAATACACAGATGCACACAAACGCACAGTCATTTCCTGAAGTGTGTTCACAGTACCACATTTGGAGCTGTGACCTGCTGCCCATGTGAGATGTTTCTCACTTAAGGAAGAACGAGGAAAAACTTCATGAACTTCAAGTGACAGTTCTCAAGTTGCAATGCGTCACCACATGTTCAAATTTAGCAGCTACTGTTCTTAATGTAACCTAGTCAAGGATCTTTGGCCTTTCGGTTTGATGCGTTGAACACACTTTATCTGAATCTTTGAACCGGGACATTTAATTGCACTCATATAACTCCATAAATCTTTACTGCCTATAGCAGTGACTCTACTGTGCTATAAACAATACCAGACAGAATTTCTACACTTTCTCTTCCAATTTTAAAACTGTATCTGAAGATATTACTCAATCTCCTCCATATCATGTGTGCTGACAATGACTGGGCCATATGATCATTGAGTCATGTCCATCAGATTATTTTATCACACTTACTGTTCCTAAGGTCAGTAATATTTATTTTTAAAACGTCAAAACTACAATGCACTGAGCAAATGTAACAATCACATTACATGGTCACAAATGTAAAGAGGGCTAGGGGCAGCCATTTCTAGATCATCGTGTTAAGTTTAAGGGAGACCCCAGGCAGTGATGGGATCCACCTCCCCCCTTGTGATTGAGAATTTGCTTTTTAAATTCAGTGCACTGGTGATGCAGAAATATGAATAAAGATGCTTTTCGAACGTTTCCAAAATGATGTGCGGAATCCCAGGTATTCCAAGAAGTGGAAATGAACACTTCATCTTCTCTTTGTTGAATAATTAGGGAATAGGATGGGAGATTAAGACACATACCTGCACTCTTTGAACGAGCAGAACGGCCTGTGAATCATTTTGGTCGGCCTCCAGGATGAGGTCAGTCAGTTTGTGGATGATGACATCCAGGGGACCCTGCTCCTCCAGGGGCTGGCTGAGATCCAGCTGAGCAGAGAAGAGAACAACCCGGGGTCAAGAATTATGCAGCAAACAAGGCAACAGCACTCTCAGGTGTACATTTACCACATTTAGAAATGGTAAACCTAAGCACTCATCCATTAGGAGCTTTTGTTCCAAACCCTGCTAAGAGGTGATGATTTGAAAAGGAGCGACAGAAATCCGACCGCCTTCAACGACTTACTGCTCTCAAACAACTGCAGTGATTCATCGCTGGAATAGGCAAGTGCAGATGCTCAATATGAATCAGATTCTTGGTGAATAAAATTTTAGCAACAGTTAAATAAATCACTATGTCAAGAGTTTGAGTTGTCAAGGTTTTTTTTCTCCCCGCTTTTCCCTTCTGACTAACTCAACCATAAAACCAGCGGTATATTGTACTTCACAGAAAATCAAAATCAGCATGTTCTCTCAAACGGCGAGTCTTCAAAAAGAAAAAAATCCTTTCAGTCTCCACAGTTCCCTCTGTCCACAAGTAAGAACTTGTCTCCATAACTGCCTGCGACTGCAATTGTTTAACAAACGCAAAGAATTTCCATTTTTTGTGCGAACTTTGGGTGATTTGTTTCTGTTTTAACCACTGTTTATTTAAACCACACTCATACTATTTGCAAGCTGAAAAGGGGAAGTTTATCATATGTACTGGCCTGCTACATTATTGACAGTATTTATACATGCACCATTTCACTGACCAGGCTTAGGTAGGAGGCAGCACTGGTGATGGGAGTCGAGAATGTACAAAAACCTCCAATTACCATATGTATGAGCCTGAGTCGTAGCTGCGCTTGATGGACCCTGTTATCCAAAACACCCAGTCTCAAATACAGTGGGGACAAGAAATATCGAATACACACAGCATACACAAACTGCAGAATTCACAATAATGTGGCATTTCATTGTGTCGTCAAATAAATGACTTGGATGATGAATGTGAGAGTATTTTTTAAGAAAAGGTTAAGTTATTTTGGGAACTCGTTAATCTGTCATTGCCCTCCTCATTTATACTCCCTGTGTGTCAATAGAGAAAAGAAACAACATACGTTTTCTGCTTTTTTGGTTATAAAACAGCATCAGGTCTGATTTTACTTTATTTACAGCTGCAACTTTGGCACAGCCAGGGTTCATGTTGTACTTGTTTGGAGTTGCACCATGAGGATTTATTCTGATGTCATCTATTTTACTATGAGTTGCAAACTATCTCCCACTGGCCAGGCTTCTAGACTCAGAGCATATTCGACAGCCTCTGAGAAAAATGCCAAATTAACATTCGTTTGAAGTTCACTGCAGCTGAAAGAGTGGCTGCTCTGGCCAAGTAGTTCACAAGTAGTCAAACCAGCTCTCCAAGTGTGATAAGACTTATGTGGGTCAGCACTTGCAGGCACATGCAAACAGAAGTATAGGAATACTACAGAGGACAGAGGAGAGATGCTACGATTTCAACCAGCGCTGACTCCTCGGTGGATGAAGTCCAATTCACAAGAGGCCTCTATTCTGGCCGTCCAGACTGATGACAAGGGGAGTTGAGTAATGTCTGTGTGAGAGGCGACTTTCAAAGTTAGAAAACTTAAGACACAGAGAAGTCTTTGATATATGGCTAGAAATGGAAAATGGCCATAGGGAAGTAAAAGTACATTTAAAAAAAAACTAATTATCTGAAATCTTTCACTCAACTTTAGGCGATTTGTTTTCCCACAGCGGTAACACAACTGTGACAGTCTTAATTCATTTTATTAAGGCCAAGACTGTGACAGCAGATTATGACTCCTTGAAGGTGGAAAATTAAAATACTCAGAGAGGCAGTTAAAATGAAACCCGAGCAAACACATCAACATTGTAATGAGAAGTGGTTTCAGGGCTGCATGTTGCATAACCCCAGCTGTACACGAGCTCATTAGCTAATCAGCAGATAAAGATCACCTGATCGCTTCAGACAAAAGATAATTCAGAAACACCTGTGCAAATAAGCCAGAGACAGGCACTGTCCTTTATTCTGCCCGGACAGTACACAAACCCCAGAGTGAATACACTTGAGTCACACAGGCGTAGATCAATGCAAGAACTGTAAAACTGTACAGAGTTTCAGTTGGTTAAGGGTTGGCCTCAAGTCAGAGCCGTCATTTTCTGGTTAATGATTCAGAGATGTGTGATAGATGGATGAGTAATTATTAAGTTTGCTCTGTCCTGCATTAAAAGGTCAATTGTGGTAAATTTGTTGAAGATAGCGTCTGGAGGTTTTTGCTAAAAAAAAAATCCTATACTTACACAAATGAAATCCATCTAAATCATAACGTATAGGTTTCTACTCGTGTGGTGGTGCCTGTGTAGAGCCTCCTCCCCCCGCCTGTATTTTAGTAGTGTATTTGCTTTGTGTCACAGAGATGCTTCTGGGTGGAGAGTCGTGTTTTCTCTCCAGCCAGTGACAGAGCTCAGGTGAAGTTTCGTGCGGCAGACCAGGAGGGCTGCTAGCCCTGCTAGCTGTCTCCGGCTGCTAGCGAGTGCTCGTGGTGATGCTATCAGCTGCCGCTGACACCCGCTAGCGGTGGTGGCTAGCATCCGCCACTAGCTCCTGCTTCCCAGCTCACCACAACAGCCCTCCTACTCATTACAGCATAATTCTCGAGGCTCCCGTTGCCAGTGACGACCGGCTATCGGCCCATGGCTCGGGCCCTTTCTTTGCAGTCCTGTCAACTGCTGCTGCTGTCAGGGGCAGGAGGCTGCACAGTTGAGCCTGAGAGGAAGGGCCCAGTTTGAATGTTTTGTTAACAAACTGCAACAAACAAATCTCCAGACTCTACCTTTAAACACCAGCCGATGTAGAAATCACCTGTGATAGTTGTTATATACATTGTTTGGACTCAGTCTGACAGAGAGAATATGAGCCTCTACTGTGTGTGTGAGCACAGTATGCCAAGAAATGCCAACATCAGTGTTCAGGTCAAGCTGGATTCCCTATAGACCTCATTATGCAACATCAACACAGCATTTATTTCTCTGTCCATTTTTAATCCTGTTGGATTTCATTCTCCTGCACGCTCCATTGCTCCTGCCTATAGCAGCAGCACGCCCTACAGCCTTGAAAGCAGCACGCCAACATGAGCTGCAAAAACATACACAAGCCAGTGAGGGCAAAATGTGCCCAGTGACTCCAGACGACACAGCAGCAGCACATAACACTGGAAAAGTCAGGGATGAAACTCCAGCATACAAGGTAAAAAAGTAGAAGGGAGATGTAAAGACAAACCCATAGTTATGTACCAAAATAATTTATCATACATCCTTGTTTGTTAAGTAATACAGCATCAATGCATTGCAGGAATCAAACAGTATGATTGCATAAACTCAGATTATGTTGTAGCGGCTGCTCAGCTGGTTAATCAGGATTGTGAGGTAGAGAGACACGTAGACACAGAGGTGTGAACATATGGCAGATGCATAAAACACACATAAACATGCTGCTATGACCTTAATAGCATCGTGCTGGTAAGTCAACACTCATAAAATGTGTTGTCACCTGTGGATAAATGATCACTGTGTCTACAGCGCTGGCTGCTGTGAGCAGCAGTGGTGACAGGACGCGAGGTACAGCAGGTCGCTGCAAACCGCCGCGGTCGCTCTTGTTTTCTGTCTAGCTAGCAGTGTCAGCGCGACGGGGCTGGCTGGATGGGAATTTGCCTGTGCTCCGCTGAGGCACGGCTTTTAATCTCTTGCTTACACAACACAGAGGGCCCATCCACGGCCTGGCCTCTCAACAAAAACAGTCCTCTACATCATGGGGGTCAACACCCACTGGCAAAGACACATTGCAGAGGATGAAGCTGCCCTCTCCCTGTGCTCAGACAGAGTGACCCTGCTTTCGAGCTCATCCAAAAACCCAGCAGTAAAGTCAGCGATGTCCCGCTAAATGCTAAAAGCAGAAATGTCAGTTGACGTCTTTGCAAGTCCCCCTTGGGACTGAGAGCTAGCAGCGGGCCGTGGTGGTGATGGACAGCACAGAAAACACAGTGAATCGTGGAGGGAGAGGGCAGGTCAGGGCCGATATATTTTCAGCTTTGATGTAGCCTCACAGTGGGACCGAGCTGCACCCTGGGGAAATCTAAGAACGGTGATTTTGAGAGCAAACAGCGAGGACAGAGCTCATGATGTAATTCAGTTTTCAACACAAGTCCACTTACTGAACACAAGCTGCATGAACCAGTGTTTGGAGCAGTTATTTGTCTCTGCTTTTATTCTTTAGATGACTCTATAGCTGCCCTCAGCTGGATCAAACCTCACCTGGCTTTCCCTTTGTTGTCAGGCTCGCCCAGAGCAAGACCGTGGGTAGAGTGCAGACAGACGTGATGAATGATTTATTTTGTATGCTGTGTGGCACTTGACACCCCAGTGTAAGAGAAACATGTGTCTCTGAGATAAACTGTGACCGGCTAGCCGCACCTCACTGGAGGTACAGGACTACACAGGAGACGAGATCAACATGAAGGTTAATCTCCAGCCAAAAATCATATGGAGATTCACACTGGGAGCTCATTAGGCTAATGGACGTCTTCCCAGCATCCCTGGAGTCCTCCCATTACCAAGACATTTCTCCTGCTGGATATGTTGCACAACGGAGGCTTGTGAGGCAGCTATCTTTCAGCTTTTATAACCATTAATAAATGGAGAGTATAACATGAGGATAACCAGGACCTAGTGTGCGACTTTGCAGGCAGGATAAGAGTGTTACCTTATAAAACATAATCACAGGCGGGTTTGCATCACACTCAGAAATAAAGAGACTCCAAATCTCTTCTAGGTCAAGTCAAGTCACTGTAAAGTTGACTTCATCATCCACACCCTTAACATTCAGACTTCTCATAAACGCCCACACACCTGTCTTGCAGCACTTCAGAAAAATATCTATTTTTAAACGGGAGGAAGTGTGTGGATGACTAAGATACCTTCAACACACACATTTTGTGATGTTTTGGAAACCTCTCTGATGAGGCTCTTGGTGCATTTTCTTTTTTTCCCCTTCCAATTGAGCTGTAACATTGCTTCATGCTTTTTGATAATAGCCACCAATCAGCTGTCTTTGGGTCATAGTGGACTGGAGGATCAATAAATTCCCTCCAAAGACAATGTTTTGTTTGACAGCCTCCACAAATTCAATATGTTGGTGAGATACAGTAGCATGGCGGAAATTAGCTTTAAATTCTTAAGCACTTAGCATATAATAAAAACAGTAACTCAATAAGTTTCTGTGGACAGCCCACTCAAACGATGGCCATTTACTGTGATGGGTTCTCTCTCTCGCAGCGAATATTGGCTTCCTCAAAGCCCAGCCTAGTGAGTTAATCTCATCAGCTCTGTGATACAGACAGGCTAATGTACAGAGCACGGGGAGGATGGCTCTCATGAGCTCAGGGCGAAGGGGTCAGTATTGATGAGCTGGTGCAAAATCGGTTGGGAGGAGGGAAAGGAATGATGGCGGAGGGAAAAGTAGTGACAAGAAGAGCGTGATAATGGGCTACTTATAAAAAAAAGAAAAAAAAAGGAACTGGAGTGGAAAGCTGTAAGAGGCTAAAGGGGCAATCGTATAAAGTCAAACACAAGAACCGTCTGTTGTTTTCCACTTTTGTCAGTCCTGGTGGGTATAAAAACGGATCATTTTCCCACACTAGAAATGGAAATATAACATTAAGTCCCTGCGGCTGCCAGATTTAGCAAAGATCTGTTCACACAGTGACGTCATAACCACTACCAACCCTCTGGGGGATCCAGCCTCTTGTGGCAAATACCATACCATCGCTATGTGGAATTACTTATCTGATACATCACTTCCCTGCTACTAACAATTATTCCTATAGCAACTCATTTGTTGACTATTATACATTATTATACACATATGTCACATATAAAAACAGTAAAACATTCCCACTGTCTCAGGAACGCAGTGACGTCTTTAGACTCCAACAGCCCCAAACCATAAAATAAGGAGAAATCGCATGTAATAAAAAAACAATAACCAGACAGACTACCAAGAAGACAATCAGTTTCAACCAATTGTTTCAGCACTGTTTTAGCAGCATTGTTGTAGCACACTTCTATTTTTCCAGTTATTTAGTTAAAAAATAGGTGAAATAACCTGTATTTATTTTGTAAACAATATAAGCAGCAAGGTTAGAGGTAATTGATCCTAGCATATCCAAGGTCGGGCTGTTATCACCAGGATCAGCTAGTCTGTCACAGTCACAGCACAGGGACAAGGTTAGACGATTAAATTGGCAGCAAAAGATAAATTCTAGGGTTTATTCTACTCGGGCCTCCCGGAGAAGGTTAAATGCACTTGATAGCCACATAATGGAAATACTCCCACCCACGCTCAAGGCTTCAAAAACACAAATGAATAAAACATAAACAAAGCAAGCTGAAAACTTTGTCTGCGAGGGAAGTATCTTCACTTGGAAGCCGAAATGTTTTCCTTGCAATGTGCCACCACTTGAGTCCCCTCCACATGGTTGATGCTTACTTCATGTGGATATTTGTCTAAGGATTTATCATGACTGGGCCCGAGATAGACCAACAACATTTCAGGACTTTAACTGCCAGACACACAGAGGAAAATGTATAAAACAAAGTAATGTCTACTGCTAGTTATATGTGAAATAATCTGGCTTTAGTAATTGCAAAATTGCTTGCAACATAGCAGTCTAAGGGGAAGTGTTAGTGCTGCGGTGCTCAGAGTCCACTAGGGCAATAGGAGAGGACAGCCTTGTACACAGCAACACCAAGGCATTACAATAGCTGCCATTATCTTCACTTGTGATGCAGTCATGGCGGTACAGGCACTGACTGGCAGTGGGTGCATCCTGGGCTGCCGAATCCCCTGTGTGGACTGAAAAACACCTCTGGGTGCTTGAGTAAACTGAGCTTTCTCAATTGGCAGCGACGGCTCAGTTAAAAAAAAAAAGTGAGTTTATGCTGAATTGCAGGAAGAATGAGTAAACAACAGGTAGTCCGGGAAAAAGAGTAAGAGACTGGGAGAGCTGAGCGCTTGCTGTAGTCCCTGAGCTGAGGGTCTGGGAGGATCTGCTCCGTCCCAGGAGGGGCTGAAAGTGCAGTGGGAAACAAAGCCCTGCTTACTTTGGGACTATTCCCAGGACAAGGCTCTTTCTGGGTGTGCTGATATCGTCAGGCCAGTGAGAGGAAAATAATAACCTCAAAGTGAGGAGGGGGGGGGAAACCTCCCATGAAGACGAGACAGATGGCATTAAAAAAAAAAGAGAGAAGAGGAGGATAATTTCCCCTTCAATGGCAGAGAGCACTTTGACTGACAAGTACTTTTTCAGCACTGAGATCCCAGGACTTAGCAACTATTGCTCCTATGCTTCTGTCTGTGTTGTGTTTTGCCTAAGGCCAGCATTTACCTGAACATAACTCAGCACGCACACCCTGTAGTAAAGCTAAGTGATTACTACGGATGACACATTTGCCCCCTTTCTCCTGACACAATAAAGTGACCGCAATTATTATTAACACGCTGACAAAAAATGGCATTTTTTTATTTTAAAAGAATCTATAATACAATGACTTCTACCACTAATAAGAGTTTTCAGCACAACTTCACACACACACACGCCCAAAGTTGATCCCTTTGACGTCCAACAGAGTTAACAAGAGTTGAAGCCAGGTGTTGAAATGTTGTGTTGGGATAAGTTGCATCACAGCTGAACAATGAACATAGCTCTTGTCTGTTAGTCGGCAACTGATGATGTTTATAGAATGAAAATAACTAAACCGTGAAGCAAGTGTGTAGGCGGTAACACGCTCACAGTGATTACACAGTGGAAATCTAAAAAAAATATGGACATGTAGTAAATTGTGTGGTTTCAACCCTAACTGCAAAACACTGAATCTGAATAAAATAACCTCTTAGCAGGATGTACATTTAAGGTTTCACAGATCTGAAATAATATAAAAAGGCCAACTTTGTTTTGTAATAACAAAAAAGCATCAAAAATATTTTCCACTTACCTGAACAACTTCTATTCCTCTTTTCCTGAAACAGAAAAAAAGAAATAACACTCATTAATTTGACCAGATATATTGTGATCAGTTTCAGTTGATGGGGACTGAATAATCTTTCAGATACAAGATGAGTAAAGTAAATGACGTCTGCTATCCTTAAATTCAGTGTCTAAAAACTTGACCTGTAGGCAAAGACTTCACTGAAACAAGACACTGTGACGGAAGAAATCCAACACAAAGCTAACAATATGTTGTACTTGCCCAGTGAAAGTGACGAGAAAGCCCACTCCTATTTATTATCGTTTGCTTTTTACTATCATATTATATAACGAAAGCTATGTAAACACGCTTTGTTGCACCAGTGGCACCCACTGGATTATTTCCTCAATAATACAAAGGTTATTTTTACTCTCTCCGTAAATGTATATCAAAATAGTTCCTCTCCATAAGAGGAAATAAACAGAAACCTGCACAGCTCTTCAACCATCTGACTACACAGACAGTTAGAGACACGAGCTCCTGGCACATGTGTCTGCACCTGGACATCGAAAATAAATAAACAATCACCCCGAATTATTCAGGAAATTTGTCTAATACCAGGAAGGCAGATTAAGATTGTTGCTTGCAGCCAAAATACCCCATCCATCTCCAGAGCTGGGGAAGATACCACTTTGCCAAAATGGCACAGAAATACTAGTCATTGGATAAAAATTGGTTGCTTGGCAACCAGCGGATCTCTATGAGTGTAGAGTTGTTAGTGGAGGTGACTATCAGCACGTAATACACCACTTCACTGTTCACATCAGGACCCTCTATTCCCTGGACGCAGCTCTTCTCCCTCTCCTCCTGACCAGTCGTACATATATGTGAGATCAGTCCTCCTCGATTTCTTTCAAGAAAACTGTTTACGGCACAGAAGATGTCCAAATGTGACCTCTCCACTGAGAGAAAACCCAAGCAGGGAGAGGAGGAGGGAGTACTTTGCACATTACTGTCGGAGCTAGCTTGTCAAATGTCACACATTAACTAAAGGATTAGGGAAAAAACACATTATGTAAAATGTGTAATCGTCAAAACAACCAACTTCTACAGAAGGGAATTCACAACTGGGACCAGATCAGCCTGCCGCTACCAGCAACTCAGCCTGTCCTTGTTTCTGAGGTTACAGCCCAACGATAACAGCAGTGCGACCATTCATTGCCAAACAACAGTGTGGATATTTAATACTGCAGCTGGTGTGTTTCATGTGGTGTGAATGGGGCCTTTAGTCTTGTCCCATCTCAGATATGGAGATCGCCTGCTCTCCTATATTGTTACACGGACAGCAGAATGAAAAAGGGATGAAGGAAACGACCCAGCAGAGAAGCAGCTGAGGGTCAGAGCTGTTTGAATAAGCTTGACACACAAGCCTGTGTGGAGGTGTGACAAAAAAAATGACAGCTTTTATGACACCGTGGTGGCTGCTGAGCAATACAGGAAACTGAGACAGTAGTGATTGCTTTCAAACATCATGAACTCATGTGATTTAGTGTGGCTTTAGTGGACAGAGACAGGTAAAACTGGCCCATCAGGTGAAGCAGATTTACCTGTTTGAAATGTTAAACTGCTGCCATTTGTTCCCTAAAAATAGCTAGATGCAATCACTGCTTCACATGTTAATAGAGTTTAAAGTGATACTCAACACAGATTTATAATCACAATCTTCTCAATGCTGCTGTTAAGTGTGTCATCTGGGTGAAAGAACACACACAGCAGGTTTAGTTCAACGTAATCTCATCAGCCATGTTATCCTTGACAGCAGCCTTGCCTTGACAGGATGAAGAGACAATATTTTCATATTGTTCAATGATGCCCGGGCCGACTGCGTTTTCAAGGACTTCACATTTTACTAAATCAGGTATACTTGAGTTGGCAGAAGAAGCCTCCGAAAGTGTACAAATATAAACCCAAGTGTCTCTGATCAGCAGGAACCCTTAAAGTCCAGCTGCACTAGACACCTCACTGAAGCTCTCGCAGTGTCAGCTGCATGCGCCATGATGAGAGGGAGAAAACCCGATCGCTAGAGCACAACAGTGATGGTTTATCTTTGATATTACAGCCTGATAAGTCTTAAACCTGCACATACCTATCCGTAAGATAAAATCAAAGAGCATGAAATGAAATTCAAGGAGTGCGATGTTGCCAGGGAAGCTACTTCACAATAAACAAGACGTGCTTTAAGGTGTTGGTATGAGGTGGTACTGATGAAAGCCAGCAAGACCTGTGACAGCTTCAATATGTCTGACAAATCCTTGTAGTGTTATGCCATCTAGGAAGAAAGATGTCTAGGTACAGCAGCCTCATATCATAATGTAATCTGAGTTTCATTTCATTTCTCCTCCTTCCTCTTGAAGATGCTAGAAGAAGATGGGGAAATACGCCAGGAAAAGGAGAACTAGAGGACAAGTTGACGCGGGTGACTGGCAGGGGCCAAAGCAGTCATGCGGTGATCAGAGCGTGACGTGCTCACGTTGACTTTGTGGATCTTTTTTCTCTTTAAACGAGTCGGTGTTTGTTGTTCGGAGAAGGCTGATCTCCTTGATCTTCTATCGCTAGCACCACTTCTTAACACAATGACCCCGCCCCTCCATATTAATCAGCACACAGTCCAGCTCCGAGGGGACGAAGGGGGTGAGAGCAGGATGCAGGGATGAGAGGGGTGGGGGGTGTTGCTTGGAGGTTTATGACGTGATTAAAAATGTTTGGTGGATTCCAGTGCTGTAATCTGCGCTGGCTCAATCAGGTCGCTTTGTGTGGCAACGACTCTTGGAAAAGGTGAAAATCCTCCAAAGCGGCTGTCTGCTATTAAAGCACAGCGTAAACATACTTGACCTGTTGGGGCACATGTTTGCTAAATCAATGACAGAAATGTTTCTCCCTCACTGTTAGCCACTGTCTCTTTGACATCTGTGTCTTCGGGTTAACTGCAGCCTTCGTACGGTACAACACAGGCAGCCAAGCAATGTTGCAATGGGAGATGATAAGGCTGGTGCCATACCTTGGAAGGAGCCCTTCCCCAAGCCATTATACTCTGTGGCAGTATGTTTACTAAGAAAAATCAATGCCCGACTTTATAACATCTTGTATAACATTTCACTTCACTGATAATGGATAAGACACAAGATAACATACATGACACACCCATTAATCCAACCCCCTCAAAGATGGAGAATTAAAAAAAAGGACCTTGATCAGGCTGAAAAACATCCTTGGCCAGATTCATGTTATGGCTATGCATCTGAACAACTTGGCTCTATTTTTGTAGATTAAGAAAATATTGAACATCTAGAGACCAAAATACTTCTCTCTGTGATAACAATACTTTAATGGCCATAAATCTTCTTTGCATAAGAGCTCATCCTCTGGTTAAAATATGCCAAAAAACACAGCAGAGATTAATTGTTTCCAGTCCTCGAACATCTGCCTGAGAGTTTCTACTAAATTACGACACCTGTTTAAGCTGCTTGTCCTGTTACACATGCGCCTCAGAGCCACTATCAACAAGTCCTACCTTCACACATTCCCTCCTCGCACCATGTCTCAACAGGCACTGGCTCGAGACATAACAAATAAAAGCTGCTACACTAAAAAAAATAAACTCAAGCTCAGGGCTCGCTTTTTTCCCCCTCCCAGTGCCATCGTCCCTCCAGGCATTTCAACACATTTGTTCAGGGAGTGACAGAGGTAGACCAGCCGCAGGCCTCATCGACTGTGCTTTTTATAAATCCTTCGATGATTAACAGAGATAGAGTAAGCCGGATGTGTCAGCATGAAAGAGAAAGTTCAAATGAAAACCGCAAAAAAGGGGCTATCCCCTGTAAGAAGAGAAGTGGTCATCATCAGCCCCGTTTGTCACTGTCTCATTACAAGAGGAACTACACTGTCTGACAACACACCTCTTAAATCACTAGGGCATAAATTGTTAATGATGGAGGCCCACTGTGTGAATGCATGTCTGGCTGTTTTTTGTCAGGTGCTCTAAAAAAAGAAAAAGAAAAAAAATCACTTGACCTGGATGTGTTCAATTAATTTTGTGGACACATACCTGCACAAATCAGCAAAGGCCTGGAAATTCAGCTTCTTCATCTTCTTCTCACTGAGCCAGTAGCCGACTCTCCGGCCTTTCAGAAAGGTCTGCATCTCCACTGTGCTCCGGCTCCTTCTCCTTCTTCTTCTTCTTCTTCCTCTGGAGGCCAAACGCTGCGGACTGACTCAACCTGAAACAAGCGATAGGAAGACAAGCAGTAAACCACCTTGCAAAGCGTTGAGTCTTACAACAGCCAACCAGCTAGGGCGAGGAGGGGAGCACGAAAAGTTGACGACTGGTTTGTCATACATACAGTGCACACTCAACACACACACAGAGGAGTGGCGCTTTGCTGCTGGTCAGCCTCCTTGAACCTAACGCCCTCGTGGTTTTTTAGCATGATATAGTGTTACAAACCTAACGTGACAGTGATTGTGGTGTTTAGCATCAGCGACACAAACAACTCACCTACCCCTGACCCCTGCAGCTAACCACCAGAGCTACCGTCGGTGGGCTAAGCTAGGCGGTGATACAACAGTCTGCGCCGCTAACCGATGGCATGCGACTGGGAGACGTTAAGCTAGCTCGGCTAACGAGGCTGAGCAGCGTTAAATGGCTGAACAAACAAAACTGGTGCCGCTTCAAAATGTCAAACGAGTAAAAAACTAATGGCGGCAAGCGACCGGCTAGTTAGCTTAAGAAAGAAAAGGATGAAATGAAGCAAATGGGTGAAGTAGGAGTATGTAAAGCTGGCAGCGAGAGAGACGTTGGTGGTGTTGCGCGAGCTAACTAACTAACCTGGTAGTTTTAGCACAGTTTCCCCCCCTCTCTCCTCCCTGAAAGATGCGTGTCCTCTTCAGAAACTATAGCTCGGATAGTTTCCCATTCTCAGTCCGCCCGGCCCGCTGGAGGAGGAGGAGGAGAAGTTTTCAAACACGGTGACAGATGACAGGCACAGCTGGACTCACGTTGAGAGGCTCCTGGTGTTTTCTCTCTCTCAGTCCCTGAGCCGAGCTGACTGACTGACTGCACACACCCAGGATCCCGGAGACTGCTGCTGCCGCTGGTGCCTTCACTGGCCGCTCGGAAAAACTACCACTCCGCTGTCGAATCACACTCGGATGTGACTTCACGTGCTTTTCCCCCTTTTGTGCGTGTTTTCCCACATCCATAAACTTCCATGTTATTTTTTTATTTATTGATATATAATTAATCTTTGTGGTGTAAAATCATGACAATAATTCAATATGTAAATAGCGCCTCACGAAGATATAAATGAACGTAGGCCTATCACTTTATTCATATTTTTAGTGGCCACTTTATATGGAGCAGCAGTTTTTTGTTTTTTTTGTCATTGTGTTGGTTTTGTTTTTGGTGTAGACATGTCATGGAATTATAAAATCAAAACAAATATCACATATAAAAAATCTAGTCCATAAAACTGGAACAGCAGTAGCTATGAACAGTGTTGTGTATCTTCTCTCCGCTCATAACAAGTCCTTGTGTCCTTGGCTTGCACGTTTCCATGACTTTAAGCTGGTCATGGTCATATTTCCGACAACCTTAAAGGCACCAGGGACGCGGTCAGAGAAGTTCAGTGTATTTGAGACAACCCCTCTTCACTGTCTGTCACCTCCGGCCCTCCATGCAACAAGAAAGTACGAGAGGAGACGTGGATCAGTGAAGTGGTCTCTTTTTTTCTTTATACAAACCAGCTGCAGTTTGCATGATAAAAATTATTTTTATTTGTGGTCCATTTGCAGCAGTCATGGTGAAAAAAAGAAAGAAAGAAAGAAAGCACCGGCTAAAAGTAGCAGCCTGCTTTTACTGTGCATAGACCATAGACACGTTGCAGTGGCGCCATCTATCGTAAAACCAGTGCAGCAGCATCATACCTCCACATCAAAAGGGTTTCAAAGGGTTTTCAACTTCAAACTGTGTCTGTTTATTAGACATGACACAAAAGGACTGAACCATTTATTACCAAAACTGGTAAATAGGATGGGATATGGAGCAGATGATCACATTACACTTCACTGGTATTTTTTTTTTTAATTTTCTTTTGGGGGCGACATTATTTTTAATCACAGGTCAATATTTTAGTAGGCCTATACAGTATTTTTGCGATGTTATTTAAATATTAAATTAAATTAAGTCCATGTTCTCTTGCTATTGTTGTTGAGTTCCATGTAGGATGGAATTGGTCAGAAAAGGGGAATAAATAATTCAAAAGAGAACGAGAACAAAAGCAAAGCAAAACAAAACAAAACAAAACAAAACCATTTCAAAATTACACAACACCACGGACACTGCTGGACGCTTTGGGGAGGACCGAGCTCATCTCCAGTCCTCCTTCAGTCCTCTATCTACCAACAGGGCAGGTATGTACCGTCCTAAAGCTTTAAAACAATTCACTCTATTATTTCTTTATTTATTCTACTTTTATTCATGTTTTCGCTGTTGTTCCATCTCAAATAACAGGTGGATAAGCCTACATGTTTATAAATGTTTTAGATTTTAGTCTACTCAGTGTATCAGGCCTATTGGCCACTTCATAATTAGTCTATGACACTGCAGATACAGGTTTGATTAATATACCCAGGTCTTTGTTTGTCTACGTCTAAATCATGTTAATTACGTGTGTGAAATAGCCTAAAGTTATCGCTGGAAAAAGAAATATTATCACAGCATATTTTGTGCATATAGCTTGTAAAAAATCTTTGGTCGGTGTTTATCTTTTCTGCTTGGGAATACTGTTGTTATAAATGATTTAGGCTAATACATTAATGAGATGATGACAGAAAATACCAAACAATCATTAACTCACAGATGGTTGCTTCTAGTTTATAACTAATCAGAAACTGTAATCCGAAATAGGTTATATCTACATTTAATAATGATAGCAAAAATAATTTTGACCAGCAAGTATTGAACGTCCTACGTCACTTCCTCCACGTGGTCTCGGCCCCAAACTCCCGCCCGGAACAGTCGTTTGTCAACACCGCCGTGTTGCTGAGACCCCGGGGTGTGTGTGAATGCGTGTGTGAGTCTTTGTGTTTGTCCTCACTACCACTACCACCACCTTCGCTCTCCTTATTTCCCAGCATGGCAGACAACAAAGAAGACTGCGAGCCCGACGACGTTCTCCCCGACGTCGAGGAGCTGCAGCAGGCTCTGTGCGTGCTGGCTGGAAGCGACCCAGAAAACTGCTCCTATTCCCGGGTAAGAGGAGCTTCCTGCTCCGCATCCCTGCAGCCATCGTTGTTTATCTTTATACCTGCATCGCCGCTCGCCCAAAATACAAACACTGATCTTTCACATGTAGTATTGTGCGTTGTATTAGGTGTTGTTTTAGATGTTTGCATGTGTTCTTATTAATTTATAATCCTCCTCATGTTGTTTCGGGGTACTCAAAAGTGAAACTAGTAAAATCATATTGCAGACAGTCCATTTGCTTTGGCATCATACAGTACACAGCAGTGTAGCAAAGTACTTATCCTTTGTTGCATTATGTCATAAAGCTAATGTATTTGTTGTTGCAGGGCTATGTGAAGAGACAGGCTGTGTTTGCCTGTAACACTTGCACTCCAGATGCTGCAGAGCCTGCTGGGATATGTCTGGCCTGTGCCAATAAATGCCATGATGGACACGATATTTTTGAGCTGTACACCAAAAGGTATTTTAAAAAAGACATTGTTATTATGATATATCGATTTTGAGTGATTTGCTCATTAAATATCTTTTCCCCCACCTGTAGAAATTTTCGCTGTGATTGTGGCAACAAAAAGTTTCAGAATTTCCAGTGCAAGTTGAACACTGTAAGTCCACCGTGCTTTCATCTTATCACCTGCTTTGTAATCCAGTGCACATTCTGTTTGTTAATGGGACTCCACTTTGTCTGCCCCCCCTCACAGGACAAAGACGAAGAAAACGTCAGAAATCTTTACAATCACAACTTCAACGGCTGCTACTGCACGTGTGACCGGCCGTACCCAGACACAGAAGATCAGGTATTTCTTCCCTCTGTTTTGTCTCATCTAATTCAGATTATCTGGATTTTGTCTCTCATCTGTCCCTAAACAAGATGCCCTTTAAAAAAAAAAATACTCCACAGGAAAATGATGACATGATTCAGTGCATTGTCTGTGAGGACTGGTTTCACAGCAGGGTAAGTGTAAACCAGATCATTTCAGTGAAAAGATTCCTGCATGCCTCTTTCAGATTTACATGTCTTTATTTTATTTATTTGTCTTTTACAGCACCTGGGCTGCAATGCAGTGGATCCAGAGGAGCTGCAGGAGATGGTATGTGAGGCCTGCATGAACAAGGCTCCGTTCTTGTGGATGTACGCCGCTCACTTTGCAGGTAACTGATTCTTCCTGAGCAAAAACAATCCTGTGTGTTTAGTTCTGGATTTTGGTGTTAAAATGTTAACAGAGAGTGATGTTTTCACTTGTTTTTCTCCTTCAGTGCCACCCGCTATCAGTGTCAGTCATGCTGAGGAGGAGGAGGAGGAGGTAGAGGTCGATGTGGAGGGAGGAGAAGATAAGAACGTATCTGCTGAGCCCAGTCGAAGTGGGGATGACGAACCCTCCACCAGCACTGAACAAACAAAGCAGGAGGTGAGAAACCACGTCTCTGCCTCTGTTTATGAGTGTTCAACATATTTAGAGCAAAAAAATAGAGAGTTGAAGTTGGCACTGACTTAACATAAGAAGCATTAATTTGGGTTTCCTCTCATTACAGTGCTTATTATCGTGTTTGTTGTATACACACAATACTTCAACTGTTCTCTGTATTGTACCTTAACTGTTCTCATGGTGTATTTTCATATTGAAAAGCATATATTTTTTAAATAGTATATGCAATATGTGCATGATAGGTAAAGTAAAGGGACATTTGAAGTAGTGGGCTCCCTGGTTTATTCTTATTCTGAACTTCTTATATACTACATTAACTTTGCTTTATTCTCAGCAGTAATTTGAGATTTGCATAATGAAATAAAGATTTAGTGGGAAGGGATTGTAAGCACATACAGCATTTGACTGTTGACTGTCAGCTGTTTTGCTTCATACGCCAGTCTACCACCAGGTGGGGCTGTAGGGCAGTGAGCGGATCAGCGCCTGGCGAGCAGGCTCCTGCTCCTGCTCCTGTTATCGTGCTTCCCCCTCCTCTGGGTAATTAGAGGAGAAATGACCCATGAGGCACTGCCTCTCCTGCTCTGCAGACGGCTTTGGCCAGGCTTCACAGGACAGCTTACTGTAAACTGGTGATTTTCATCACCCAATCATTTCATCGTGTCAGTCGCCTTGAGACTTCCCCGGATGAGTCTGCAGTGCCGTGTGCGTGTGGGGATGTTTTACAAAGCCCAGGTGTTATCAGTTCTCTCTCCTGCCGCTATAACACGGTACATCGCCCTGCCCTCTGCTTTTATTTGCATCTTAGGAAACTGCAAACAGGAGTTCCCCTTGCAAAAGGACTCACGAGCAGATGAGGGGCAGTCCTGGAAAGGCCACGACCAAGACGGTGACGTGCAGGCTCAAGGAGCTGCAGGCCCAGGGGCTGGAGAGGCCGAGAGAGGGAGCAGTGTTCTGGCCCTACAGTTGGCGCTCTGAGCTTTGCACCTGCACGAGCTGCAAGGTGGGTTACTCACTGCTAATAGCCCCTCAGGTTATAATATAAGGCTTTAACAAAGGCCACCAGAAAAAAAACTCTCACAGATTTTCACTCCTCCAGGTTGAGTTTATATGTGATGTACCTCAGAATCGTTTTCATTGAGCATTTCCTCACATTGTGCAACAGAGGGCCTATGTGGCTGCCGAGGTGCAGTTTCTCATGGATCAGTCCGACACCATTCTGGCCTATGAGAACAAAGGCATGGAAGAGCCGTTTGGGCAGCACCCCCTGATGGCACTGACCAACTCAATGGACCGTGTGCAGCAGCTGGAGATCATTTATGGTGAGTGTGAGGAGGGGGAGGTTAGACGTGAGGTCACTTTTCCATTTAGGATGTAATCGTGTAAAGTGAAATTTCTTTTTAGGGGGGGGTATTGATTGATTGGGACCTGAGGTTGACTAATCAATCATGTGTTCTTCCATCAGGTTTCAACGAGCTGACAACTTCGATCAGTGCATTTGTAGACCAGTGCGCTGCTGAGGGAAAGGTGAGACATGGATAATCTTGGTGCAAATTCAATCTAGATAGTATTTACATAATTACCCATCGGGCAACTTGTGTTTTCATTTTACATGACTAATGTGCAGTTCTGCAGTCTCGCGTGCCGTCTTCTACTTGACTTCTAACCCGACTCGTTCCTTCCCTGCTTTCTTCAGACGGTCACAGTTGAAGCCGTACATCAGTTCTTCGAGGAGCTGCGGGCAAGAAAACGACGCAGAACCAATGCGGGATACCAATGAGGAGGAGGCTGCGCTGCTACCATCATATGCCAAGTTCATGTGGTGCTGTGAATGAATGAACATGACCCCTTTTTCTCTGTTGAATAAAGGGGCTTTTTGCTGCAACCAATGTGATCCTTAAGCTTGAACAATTAGTGCAGAGTTTTAATTTGTAGTTCTTGTCCTGAAATGTTACTACTAGAGTGAGGATTGTGAGTTTTGACATTCATTTTCATCCACTGATTTCTTTTGTAGCGAGGCCTTAACTTTGAAGTTCTTGATGAAAGCATATACTTGAAACATTGATGTTGAACGCACATTGATATGTCTTTATGAACTAAAGAAATTTAGTTTAATCCCTAAGCTTTAAGTCTAACTGAATATTTCACGTGAAACATGATGCTCCCAGGTTTTTCCTGTGAAAGTGTCCAGTCATTGTGACTGGGCTGCAAACCAGTGTTTATATTGAGGTTTGTTTTTTTTCCACTTCCTCAGATGATTTTTCTGGTGGTGACCAGATATGACATACGTGTTTGTAAAAGTGGATAATAAAAAAAAAAGAAATCGCTGTTGTTTGTGAATTGGTGTTCATAATAAAGTTATTACACATTTCTAGAGTGTAAACAACCAAAATGAGATCAAATGAATTCCATAATATCAAACCAGTTTATTTTGAGGATGCACAAGTTGACCACTGTTATGCACCTTTTGAGGTGACAGTAGAAAAATAGATTCAGTGAAACTAAATGCAACTTAATATCAATCTACAAACATGTTTTCTATGATACCATACAAGTACAATGTACCTGCCAGAATTCAACACAAGCAACCACACATTTCAGATGGTTCAATTTCCAAAAGGTGCTAAATAACACTATGTACACAAAACGAGCTACATGAGATTTTTAAAGAACTATTTGATGCAGGCTGGTAAGCTGGTAGAAAAGAGCTTGCATAGACATCAAAGTCACTTCTCCAATAAAAGCCCAGCCGCAGGCGGGGGAAGGCACTGACTTCTCTACAGCAAAGAGCAAAACAAGGACTTTTATTCAATGGAACATTGTCCTGGAAAATAAAACAACTACCCAACATGAACATGGAGGAATCTGGAGTTTTGCATTTTTTCCCCATGAAGCAACCTCGATGGAAAAATGATTTTTCTGCTTGGCAACTTCATTACTGCTAAGCAGAGAGCTAATATCCTCAGATCCTCTACATATTCCTGTTACTTTTAAAGTAAAAGGAAAACAGGGGGGAGGGGGACATCGCTACAAACATGGTAATCCACACCTACTACGACATTGAACAGACTGCCCCTAAATGTGTTACATTTAAGAATGAAATAGATTCTGAGACACAATCTTTATACCACACATTCTTAGTGAGATTTCATGACACAGACAAGTACACAGTGTTGTCCACTACAGTAAAAACACAACCTTCAACAACCACTAAAATGTGATAGAAACCATTAAAAATTCATCAGAACATGTGGATCAATTCATTATATACAATTTCCATTGGAGATATGAGCCTGCAATCACCAACTTGTCTTCAATATAAGATTTATACTGTTCAAAATTCATTTGATCTTTTTTCCCTTCGGCTAATAAACAGGTGGCTCCTACAGTGCAATGATATGCGTATGTGAGGTTGTATGCCAGCTGTAGGCTGTAACAGGCTTTTATGTGTGTCTTTGCAGGGTTGTGGAGCTACAGCTGCTGTGGCTCTTAAACAGTATATTTAACAGTATCAACACTGACTATGCAGGTAAACAATCTCCCATGCGGTGGTGAGATGGAGGCCTGATGTATATACATGTTTTTTTTTTTCCTTTTAGCATTTTGGGGTTTAGTGAAATCCACCACTACCACCCCGATCAACTGCAGTGAATGTGCCTGTAGTGAACAGAACAGTCAAATAAGCAATTAACAGGGGTTGCGATATAATGACATCATACTTAATTGAATAAAGGTAGCTAAAACTGAATACTGAAAGCACTGATTAAGGCTTTAGATTTGATTACTTGATGCTATTGGATTAAACAGAACAACAGGGAGCTCGAGCACACTCTGTGCCATAGACTATAGTTCATCATCTCAGTCTCTCTGATATGTACAAACAGACCTGACTGAAGATGGGAGTGTACAGTACTGAGATTGTCTAAACACCTGTGTGTATCAAAGTTATTCTCGCACACAGACACACACACATACACACACACGCACACACACACACACACACAAGTGTGAACACACACCTGTTCCAGCTGCAAAACCAACAAACCCCCCGCGCTCCATTTGATCATGGTACATCAGTTGTCATGGCACCCCTATATTCCCTTCTCTATCTCAGTAATGAACCCGCCTGCGATTATTCTTCCTCCCGCCGCCGCCGCCTCCCCTGCTCTGAAATACAGCGTGTTTCTGCCCCGAAGCTAGACACCGAGAGGCTGCGATAGTTAACGCCTGACACAATTATCAGACTGGGTTACTGGAGAATGACGAGCTCTGATGACCTACTTCCTGTTGGATCCAATTCCTGCTTTGTGTGACAAAGCCTTGGCCCATTACTCATCAGCACTGCAGAGCCATGGCCAGGAAGGGGGTGGGGTGGGGTGGGGTGGGGTGGAGGGGGGGGGGACTAGTCAGGTGGGTTGCTATAGGCATGCTACAGACAGGAAGAAAATGGAAATAGAAGTCATGGGAGGAAAAGAATAGAGCCAGGCGTATTTACATATGATTTTATCACAATACTTTGTCCCGGACTGTGTGCCATTGTTTGCTTGTGTAAATTGAGATTCCTATCCAGCCATCTCCCCATTGTATCCTGAAAATAATAGAGAGACAGCAGAGCTAATGGATATAGTCTTTGTTAAACCGTCAGTTCATAACTGAGCTACATCTAGTGTTGTGACCTCACGCAGGATTCACACAGCGTAGAGCTAACCTTTTGTTACAATCAAACTCAAGAGACCGATCCATCCCAGGAGTGCCTGAGTCATCCTCTAAACCAGCAGGACTAGGCAGGGTTGCAGAGATCAATTACAAACATTGACAGTTAACCTACAGCTCTTACTCTTTCTGACTGTGTGATGGATGGCACAGTGTGATAGAGGTAGGACAAAAGAACAGATCCTATAAATAGCAACCATCGACCACCCCCTTTTCCCTGCTCCTGTCAAACACACACACATATACGCAGGCACACATTTAGTGCATTGCCATCCATTGTGATAGACAGCCACTCATCACTTTTTTTTTTTCCCTTTTCTTAACTCAACCCCTGGCCCTCCACTGGGGTTAAAGTGCAGATTTCTTATAAGGGTAGTCAGGCTTGCTGGGTGACCTGCGGTCTCTGGCGATCTCCTCACTGACACTGTTCCTGTGAGGCTGCTGGAGGGAACCAGGGCCTGACGACTCTCCAGCTATAACCATCTCTTCAGGAGCGTCTCTAGGTCCTGTGTGCCTGTCCTCGTAGCTGTCCATGTTTCCACTAGGGGACCGTAAATGGCCTAAGCCGTGAGTCAGGTCTGTCTCATTCGATCGCCCCCTTGGGATATGTCCCATCCTGGGCTGGGCCCCGGAGGGACTGGCAAGGACTCCGTCGTGCCTCTGAGAGGTCATGCTGAGGACATCTAGCCGTAGCGGGTCTGGGGCAGTCCGTCCCTGCATGTGGCCCTGCGACTGAGAGTCAGAAATGTAAGGGGGTGGATATGAGCCGGAGGGGTTGCAGCTGTGGCTGTAGAGGTCTGGTCCTGCGAAGGAGGGCAGAGGGTGAGCGGACGTCGGGGTTGCAGGTCGGCAAGAGAAGTCATACAGGTCGGGGAATTCAGCCTGAGCCTCCAACTTGGGTTCAGGAGCGTGTCTCTTGCAGGAGTGGCCGTGTCCGGGGCCATGGCCGTGGCTGAGGCTGAGGCGAGCAGAAGGGCAGGGCCCGTGGGGCAAATGGTGGCCCGAGGGGCCCAAGGGGCTGTGAGGGCTGTCTCTATCCATCTCTACCATGTGCTGCTCCCTCAGGGACATTACCGAGACGCCGAGTGCGATGTCAGGCATGAACTCCCTCATGACAGGCTCCATGCTCATCTGCATTGAAGAACAGATACACATATGTGAGGTTACCTGATGAGATAATGATGTGCAAACTATGACGCTGCATTTGAATAAAACAAAAACAGCACAAGGACTCCAGGCAGTAACACACACACTCACCGCCTGCTGGTCTGAAAGCAAAGCTCGGCCCATGGCCTGCGGGTTGGTGCAGTCTGGGGGCTGAGGCCTGGGCACGGAGGAGTACTCTGAGCTGCCGTGCTTGGCGGCCGCATGGCGCTGGATCAGGGTGCGGTTGCAGGGATAGGAGAAGGAGCGGGTGGGGGTCGGCATGGGCACACGAGGACGCCAAGCGCCCTTGAGCTGAGCGTGGCTGGGTGTGGCGGGAGGGTGGTAAGGGGGAGGTGGAGGAGGTAGGGGTGGGTGGAAGCCCGCTACCCCTTCCAGCTCTGTGAACATGCTATCCATGGCTGGGCTGCTGTTTACCCGACAACGACCCACCTGGCGCAGAGCCAGGATCGGACTCTCGTCTCCAAACCGTTCGTCAGGAAAGAACTTGTAAGGGTTCTGAAAAAAACAACAACAGAAAAAACAAAAACTGAGCATAAGAGATCTTTATCTATTGTGCTGCAGACAAAGCAACCCCTATTTTAAGATTTTTTTTAAAGATTTATCTTCCTTGGGTTGTTCAAGGTCTGTGCCTGCTGCATCACTCAGGTCTGTCTGTGTCCTCAGTCTCACCGTTCCCGTTAGTATCCCAGCCTTAGCAATCTCAGACATTTCTAACCACTTGGGAAAAGCTCTGTGCTCTCTGCTAACCTGCAGCAGCTCCGTGGCTCCGTCTGCCAGACCAAACTCCCTCAGCACCCGCAGCTGCAGCTCGTAGCTGACAGTGGCTCCTTCACCACAGTTTAGGGCATAGGCTCTCTGGACCTGCTCTGTGTGTCTCAGCTCCTGCAGCCTCCGGATCATTTCCTTCACCACTGACAGCTGAGGCACTGAAAGATGAAAACAACACAAACACAGATTTGATAACAGCTGTGTTAATATAATAGCTTTAATTGATTCAGAATATCATTTTGGATTACAGCATCATGTGTCATTTTGTATCAATTGTTCAGACCTCTACAATTTTCTTACCTGGAATTTCATTTGCTACAACCGATGGAGCTGAGGACAGATTGCCTGCCATTTGCTGGTGGTTGATCATGTGGCAGCACTGAGGCACAGCGTTGTTGACCATGTAGAGTGTGTCAGGGACATTGGACATGCGCACCAATCGCAAACGCACAAGGTCTGTCTGCTCCACCATCATTTCATCAAGTACAGACTGAGGACAGATTGACAGGAGAGGGCAAGTGAGACCAGAAACTCAAAAATAATGAATAAATAAAAGTCCTACTGTACAACCCAAGGACATGGAAACGGTTTGCAAATCAGTTCCACTTGATTGAAACTTAATCTAGTAATGACTCTCTGGTCTGTGGATATGCTCATAAATATTCATGACTCTAGAAGGTCTAAAAGTTATTAGGAAAGTGTGCAAATGGACATCAAATGAATTTCAGTCAAACTGATGGAGCCAACTATTTACAATGGTTAAGTGCGTGGATATGGATGGTTTTATCACTTTTCTGAGCCATGAGCATGTCCACAAATTGTCCCAAGGCTCTTAATGCTTAGCCTGTCCCCGCAGAACATCTGCTCTCCTTTGATGATAACTGGACGTGACACAAATAATCCACCACTTCCTGTGTGATCTGAAAACTTCATTAGTCAGAACGATCCTTTACCTTTGCCTCCTCCACGTAAGGGGAGAAGAGGCGGGGACGCACGTAGATGCCGGCGTTCTTCTGCCGTAACCAGGCGTTGGCCTTTCCTCCCTCTGCTGTGGGAAGCATGTCTGAGGGAGGGGTGCTGATCAAACCCCTTTTAAGCTGTGAACAGGGAGAGAGGGATGCGGATCAATACTCTGTTTAAGCCGGTCACGATCGCTAAAGGTGCACACTCATTGCACACAGACAGAAGTACTGACCGCGTCAGCGAGGACATCGCTGTTGGGAGGTAAGATGTGCTCAGTTCGGATGAAGGGCAGGAGAGGAGACAGGATCTCCTTTAGCTCCTCCACATCCAAGTCTCTCCTTTTCACACCCCTCTTGTTTACACTGTGAGCTGTGCCACTCAACAGGTTGGGCTCTGGGTAAACAAGGACAGAACAGCCATTAGCAGCTTTTTAATTTAATGCATATGGCCGTGACAATTTATGTAACAATAATTACGCTTTTAATGCTTTTGATAAAACCTGCTGGCTATTTGTCAGGGACATTTAATTTAGCAAATTATGGATAAATGTTGCTTTGACTACTGCATGTTTTCTAGAGCAGTTTTCAAGCCCTGACAACAAGATATATAATAACCTTGACCATAAACCCCTAAAGACAGAAGTCATTTACTGGGTCAAAACACACAATGACATTGTCAATCAGTGAGAAGTCACACTGAGGTTAAATTTCGGCTCCTTTTTGTAATGCTTGCAAGTGTATTTTTGAGGCTCTGGTGAGTGGGTAATTTCCTCAGAGCCATTAGGGGGGCTGCTCAGAGGGTAATTATAGAGTGTATTATCTTACCCCTGTCTGCCATCCTCTTAATAAGCTGCTGCTCGCCCCACTTAACAACATACTTGAGAATGTCCTGTTCACTTGCCTGTGAATGAGAGCAAAGTACAGAGAAAAAGAGCCAGACAGAGAGTGAGATATAGGACAAGGTTAGATGCTGTCAAAAGCAAAAACTGGGAAGCTGTTAAATGAGGGTAAGGTGAAAATACAATATGTTCAGACGGTGTCGCAGCAAAGCTGAGGCCTGGTTGATTTGTTTGTGTGGTTGGATTACAACACTTCACCTCAACCATCTGGTGTGATGCCCGAGTAGATCGGCAGAGCAGATGATAGCTCAGCACTGATTAGATTCTGGGTTTGAAGGCATTTCCCTCCAGGGACCGGTGTTACTCAACTTTGGAGACCCTGGGGGTCATGAGTGTGTGCTTGTGTGTGTGTACAGGTGTAGGTGTGCAATTGAGAGAGACATTGTGCTAATGCATCTGTTTGTATGTTCCACTGTATTTTCATCACCTTTTACTGAAACTTCACACCAGCAAATGTATCTTTCAGATTACACGCATGAAATGTAACAGAGGGTGACAACGGACTGACAGGTGATGTGCTGTTTCCTTACCTGCAGGTAGTCAGACTGAATTGCGCTGAGAAGGTGCTCTTTGCTGAGCTCGTAAAGAACATCTGAAGTGACAACCTGACTGAACTCTTCGCAGAGGAAGTGCATGGCTTGCCTGTGGACCCACTTAGAGCCGTACGGCTGGGAGCTCCACTTCAGGATGGGGACGAGTGAGTCCAAAGACAAGCTTTCCACAACAATATCCTCGCAGCCTGGGAGAGCCAATGAGATAGACAAACTATTTACACCCTGACATTCAATAAAGTCTCTTTATTGGGCACACATATTCCAAAACAAACACAGACGTTAAAGCCCAAATGTGTAACATTTAATAAAAAAAAACAAGAAAGAAAACAGTTAAACAGATTTAACTTCAGCCACAGCCAGGTCGTCAGTGGTTGTGAATCATATTCACTGACCCAGGAAGTCTACCTCCAGTAGCCCCACATCCTCCTTGCTGCATTTCCTAAATCAGAGCACATACCAGAACAGCAGGCAGTGGTTTAACTCTGTAACACACCAACCCACAGAAATGCCTTTGATACCTTGATGTGCTTCAGTCTCAAGCTGCCTCCTCTTAACTGTGATAAGTAAACACAGCAGCCTGAGGAAATGTGCACAAGCGCACACACTTTGCAAATGTGTACACACTTGTGTGCATAAATCAAAAATGCATTAAAAAACCACGGAAAGCTCTGGGAATTATGTACCTGCTGCTGTGGCAATTAAAAAAAAGAGCCAAAACTCAGGCCTACACTTGCTATTGCATACTTATTCTGAGAAGGATTCATTTAGGCAGAATAAAACCTCCCCAGTACGTCCCCTGAGAATAACTTATAATTGGTTTGGTTGGTGAAGCTATCTATGCCAATCCTCGACAAGCTAGAGCTTCAATAGCCTTTCTTCTCAGTCTGATCAATGACGTTTAATACAAAACGGACATCCGTGGAGATAAAGCCAGACTGACTGACGTCCAGCCAGAGCTGCTCTGAACTGAAATAAAAGCCTGCCAACTTCCTCATTCCAGGCCATCCTGTCCATCAGCTCTCAGTTGGGCCAGTAGAAACACTCCTCTGGGAAACTCTTATCTTAAACTAGGAGATCTGAGCTGCCTTCCCACCCCCAAACCACTTTGAACACACACTCTGGGAAACGCGACACCAGACTGGAGGATGATGAGTCCATCACTGCTTTTCCTTTTCATATTCATTCAAACAAAAGTTCACACACGTGAGCCATAATATACATGCATGCATATTCACATACATGCAAAGTTGCACACACTTATGATGCACCTTTCCCTTTGGGGAAAACGCAAAGCAGGCGATTGCATTGGTCTAAACGAAGGATGGAAATCCTGCGTCGTTAAGGAGACAGATGAAGTTAAAATGTGGACCCAGGCACTTTGGCTTTTTTATCTGCTATAAACAGACTGGAAGAGGAAATTGATTCCCAACATCTGTGCCTCTGTCTCCAGCGCTCATCCCTGTGCTGTACGTCTTCTGGAAAGTGCTTTAGCTAGTTTAGTCTTTCACCTGTGTGTCTTTGCTCTCTCCTAAAAGCACACACAAAGACAGACGATTCCCCACTTGGCACCAGGAGAGACACAGGAAAGCAAACAGCTCTGTTCTGTGTTAGCCCCATTAAAATTCACAGTGACGAGCAGTCTTTTAAAATGCTGCACTTTTATTATAAGCTGCAGATTAGAATCAGCATTATATCTAATACTAAGCTGCCTCTCCTTCTCTCCACGGGTGGCACATCACAGTCACTGAAGCACAGCCGACTGACTGGAACATCAACACAACCACGGGAGCAGCAACAGCAACAACTTTGGAACATGTATGCATTTTGTCTTGTTGTTATTATTTGGAGCTCTGTGTTTATGGAGCACACGGTCTCTGAAGCCACTTAAACCACCAGCTGCACTCGACGGACTCTAAACAAGCCTGTGGATGTAAATCATGTCTGACAATCACTCAAGGACTAGACCTCCAGTCAACACACAAACAGTCCAAGATAGGGAACTGAAAGCACTGCTGGTCGGTCAGTGAACGTGGAGAGAGATGGAGCTCCAGTGCACACACACACACACACACACTGAAACCACACCGATGTGCCTATCATCTCTGCGGTGCACTTGAAAAATTAATAAGGCTTTTAATATTGGTTGCTATTTGAGTGCAATGGAGTCATAAAGGGATACCCATCTAGAGAATTAATAAAGAAGAGCGCTTCGACTGCTCTGCAAAAACCTCCACGGGCCCAAACCTCACACAGCCAGGGGGCAGCAGTCAAGCAGCACACGAGGGGGAAGACAGTGTGACAGATGAGAGGGCTCTTTCCATAAGAAACCTCTGACATAAGCCTCTCTGCTGCCTCCTGAAGAGCCATGGTAGCTACTGAAGTCTCCAGTGTAGTGGTGGGATGGACTCGTTTCGTAGCCGATCCACAAGATGTCAAGATTATTTCACACTTCGGATTGTCTAAGGTTCAAAATTTGAAAAAACAAAAACAACGGAAGAGGGATTTAAAAAAAAAAAAAGGTAATGACAGGAAGTTGCAGAATAGACAAAGAGAGGGGACTTGAATGACGCCGCCCTCACCACATTCCACATCGAGGTTTCATGGGAACTGTTTAGAGCTGAGCAACACAGTGGGAGAGGGAGGAGAGGGGACAAAAATACCCTTTGGTAGGGGCTTGCTGAAAGGGGGGGGGTGGGGTGGTGGTTGTGGGAGGGAAGAGGAGGTGATGGTGTGTGGGGATGTCACAATTTGCCTGCTTACAGGCTTAAGCTGCCAGAATGACCCTGAGAGTGACACTACTGCTTTGGGAGGAGGGGGGGGCGGGGGTATCTAACCAGCTGTGTGTACAGTCAGTGCAAGAGTACAGTGCTACTCAGATCACTGCACAAGTCTTAAAAAGGTGATTGATTCTTGGCTTTTTAGTCGATACAGCTTTTCAGCAGCTGCCAAGAACTAATCCTGCGATTTAAAAAAAAATGTAGACAAGCATGTTTATAGCTGTCGACGACGGCCTTGTGTCCCAAACAGAGTTACACTTATCTTTGCACAGGAAGCTCCTGAGTGCCATTTCCATATCTACATACTCACACGCCCATACCCATTAAGCCTGCATGATTATTTCAGAACAAAACTGTGGCACAAAGTAAAAGGCAGGTCTGCAACATCTGCCTACCAATGAATCTCTCTACATGTGCAGTGAATTCAAACTGAACTTTATAAATCAATGTGCTAGCAGAGCATGCACTGAGGCTAAAACACTTGTGACTATGTTGTGTCTGCAGCTGATTCACAGTAAAAGCCTTTCAGCCACAGAGGCTCTGATGAAAGCAAGGCCCAGAGCAAGGAGGGCTTTCACTGCAAGATCGCTCCTCTGAAGTGTGCTCACTCATAACAAACAATTACAGAGTGCATTTTCAATATGTTAAATAATATGTAATTTAGCAGTTACTGTTATGATTGCTGATGATATGAATCTGTTTTGACTGCTTTATACAGCATGAAGCAGTGAAATGGAGTGCTTAAAGCATTTATAGCATATCATATCACCCTTTCAGTATTTGAGGAGTGTAAGATAAGAGGGTTATATGATCATAGTCTAGAACTTTTCACATGCACCTGAAGTAGGCTGCTTCAGGCATTGCATATTGCAAAGGTTATTCCTATCGAAGAGGAGATTAGTTAGGTGTGTTGGAAGCTGGACAGCACTCAGACACGCCACTCCAGAGGAGGTGAGAGTGACAAAGTGACCGGCTCGTGTCAAGGAACCTTTGGCATGTTACTGATGCCATGCTCAAAAAGGCAGGGTCATCCAAGCAAAGACGGAGCAGTGACTAAGTAGACGTGCAGAGTCAAGGCACTGACAGAAGCTCAGATGCACTGTGTGTATCAGGCAGTGAGTCGTCTGCCCCCTGGAGACACAGACAAACCGTCAGCCAGTATCGGTCTGCTACTGGCAGATCGCAGCTCTAACACCCATCACAGTCGACCTATCTGTTTAACACCAGCCTCATCTGTACAGCCATATTGCACATATGCTGACATATGGATGAGGTAGTTTGTCCTTGGTGCAATTCTAGCAACATCGACACTCACTGAGACCATGTTTCAAAAAATAAAGCTTAATAAAGAAATAAAAAATATAATGCATCTCTTATTTTCCTATTTTAACTAATCTCATGCTGAAATGAACTGACTAGATATAATAAAAGTAATATGGACCTGCAGGGCTTCAGACATTTTTACTAAGAGCACAGTGGAGAGCAAGCTGAAAGTTTAGGGGCACACACTGTAGATCGACTTGCAAAGCAAATATTCACATTTTAAATCCATAATCCTCACATCCAATGGCCTAACACCTGTAGTGATCTTTGAGTCGTCCCTTCCACGTTTCACAAGTGTTAACAAAACAAGCGCAAGTAGATTTTTACTTGCACTGTCTCACATTTTAGGGGCAAAATCTGGCGCCCAGATTGAGAGAATAGTTGCTGATTTGTGTTTGTGTGTTACAGTGTGTGTGATTATGGCTCACCTTGAGCTAGCATACTGAACTCCAAGAACAGAGCGATGTGGTACAGCTCCATGGCCTCCTCGGTGCGGGTGCTGGCCCCGCGGCCCCCTGACACGAGGGCTTGGACCTCCCCCAGGCTGCTTGCTGACGGGCTGCCCCGCAGCACCAAACCAAGCTCCACCACATCTGTGTACATGCAGTGCAGAATAACCTGCACATACTTCCGGGGGATGATGGACTCATCCAGCACTATGCGAGTGGGCGTCTGCAACGTGCGCTCTGTCATTTCTTCTCCTGTGCGGATACGTCTCTGCAAAAGGTTCCTAAAGAAAGGAGAACGTGCGGAGAGGATTGCCTTGTGTGCCCTCAGGTCCTCGTCTGGGGTTCTGGGCCCCCCGCTGCCTACTGTGCTCCCTGTTGGTGCTGCGGCAACAGCCCCTCTCTCATTACAGCTTTCTACCATCTCAGAGTCGGAGGAGAAGCTGAGCAGAGCATCATAGTAACACATGTAGTCAAACAAGCCCTTCATATCTGCCTCCAGGGAGTTGGGTGTGCCAAACTCCTCACTGAGTTGCACGAGTACATCCACGTTCTGGAGCCTGGTGTCCTCCGCTCCACCCACCCCGAACTCCCCGGTGTACAGATAGTGGAGCAGGGCAGAAAACATGGGCACATCGATGCCAGCTGTCTCAACATCCATGAGGACCTCTGCTCCGTACCCAGGGGACGAGGACAGCAGGGTCTTGAAAAAGGGGCAGCGGGCAGCCAGGATGGCCCTGTGGGCAGGGAAGCAAGTACCCTGGAAGATGAGGTCCACATCTGTGCAGTACTTGTGTTGGTAAAGGGCAGCAAGGTCCCGCTGCAAGCTGGGAGCCTCGGCACGTGCCAGGCTGGCCTGGAAGCTCAGCTCCTTGAGGGCCGCGGTGCCCTCATACTCCTCCACCAGGGCGTTTGTGTCACGGACGTCCCATCCTGACAAAAGTTCCCGCATCTGCCGTGCATGATCTGCGGAGCGGCTGGACTTCCTCCTTTTGATGAACCTCCGTTTGAGGGTTGCTAAACCAAGGCTCTTCTTCTTCCTGTCTGTGGGCCGATCATGGCCGTGCTCCAGGCTGTAGAGCTTAGACTCCCAGCCATATCCCTGCTGAGAGTAGGATGAGGTCCCTAGAATGGGAACACATGTGGGTTAGCTTCATAAGAAGATACGAACACAAAAATCTTCACATAGAAAAATGTAAAAATGCATTTATATAACCACAAAACTGTGATAGTTTCGACGATATCTGAACCCTGGATATTTTACTTAAAATCATCTTTCAATGAGAGAAGAAACTTCACAACCCAACACCATGTCACTGGAGGCCAGACGACTAGAAACACAATCTGTCTCTGGCACCCCTGTGGTGTGGCCAACTCTGTCAGGCCAAGAACACACTATCCTGACCCAGTTACCAAAGCATTTGGATCTAGTTCAAAGGTAGAAAAAAACACAGACTCCTTTTATTTTGTTTTGTTTTAGAACCAATTAAATGCTTTAGCCTTCTTTGTGCTTCCTAATGCACTTCAGCCCATTCTCATACTTGGGTTCCTTCAATTACACAGAATAGCAGTTATCTTTGGCCTGAGAGACAGGACTTGTACGTCAGAGGAAGTTCTGCCAAGGAGATCCTCTCTGCCTACCCTTCTCTCAGCATCCATCAGTGTGACCCAAATAGTAATCATTCTAACGTTGTGAATCATCTGTGGCCCAGACCAGCTGAACCATGCAACTTCAGAGCGCAATGCAAACCCCAGAGGTCCAGGGGGCTACTGAGATAATTTGGCTCCTTTAACATTAAAGTGAGAAGTCTACAAAAACCTCATACCCATATCATTTTGAAATTGAAATTAACAATGCTTTTTGTTGAGCGAGTTTTTTTTTAATCTAAGACGCAGCTCTACAAACCCTCTGGCACTGAGGGCGGCTGGGAAAGATTTGAGGGCTATAAACCAGAAAGACTACAATTCACAGATTTAGTAGAATCAGATCCGAACATGCCTCCAGACAGAGAGTGATAGAAAGTGATCTGTAACAACTGGTCCAAGAAAAGATGTGACAGTTGCACAAGCAGCCTTTAGATGGCTGTGGACTAGTTACTTTTAACTTAAACTGTAATCTTGGTTAACTATATTAGAAACAAGTTTCCATATAAGCTGCCTCAAAAATCCATATGGCAATCTAGCACCATACATTTGAATCAAGTATGAGTCAACAGCCCAATTCAACACCTCTCACGCACAAAAACATTCACCTCTTGTGCAGTTAGTTTCCATAAAGGCTCATTGGTAATCTACTAAAGTGTGAGGGTGGCCACTACAGCTGGGCAACATATCGATTTTTATGATAAATCAGAATTTAAGCTTTAGGACAATGATTAAAAGTTTCAAAAAAAATCTAATTTCACTTTAATTTAATTGTGGTACGGCGCCTTCATACTGCTTCTCTGAGCTTCCACGGTTTGTAGCAACATGAGATTTCCCTTCAAACATAGAGGTGAGGTATCAACATGGCAGCATGCAAAAATAAACGCAAGGAGATTGTTCCCCAAAAAAGGTCCCGCCACATCCCTAGTCGCCTAAGGGTGGTTCATGGAGTTTTAAGCATCCGATCTCAAACAAACCATTGTCCATTGTAAAGTTTGCCAAAGGTCCGTGGCGACTAAAAGCAGCGGGACGGCTAATTTATTCCAGCATCTCAAACAGAGGCCGTGGCTGAGTGGGAAACATCAGCGGAACAGTTTTCCCACAGTGTCCCAACAGAAAAGCTCCCGGTGGAAAGACATTACTGATGCAGTGGTGTTTCATATTGCCAATCGTACAGTGGCAATATATACGTGTTGAAGATACGATCTACTCTTAGGTCTTATTGCCTAGTCAGATATGGTAGACCCCAGTTATAGGTTATATTGATGTATCAGGGGTACATGAGCCAAATTGGGTACATTTCAGTTGGGAGTGTTTCTGATCATGAATCATATTTGTGACCAATAGTTCAGCTGACACATTTTCATCATCATGCTAACTGGAAATCCAGACTATTCTATCAATATTGACCGAGTCAACCAAACAGCTATTCTCAACACAAGTAATTGATGAATAAAATACAAAACACCTACCTATAAATGTCTGCTGTGCCTGTGCATTTCCCCCTATGCGTGGGGAGCATGAGTGTGGATAGCTGGATCCATTGGCACCCATCCTCACTTCTCTTCACTTGCTATTTGGGGGTCCCCCCTCTTGCTGAGTCATTCTGCTCAGACAACGTATTCCTCTCAATCCTCAGTTGTGGGTCAGGCACGGATCCTCTGAAGTGTCCTCAGAGCCCCAGGCCCAGCCTGCCATGCCTGGAGGAAGGAAGATGAAAGAGGAGAGAAAGCATGGTGAGAGAGACGTTTAAGCCAAAGAGTGATTACACATTAGATGTCGCTGACTAACATCTCACAGGGATTACAACGTGATGAGTTTGGACAGTTTGGACTCTGTCAAAATATAATAAACGACCAGGGGGCGTCGGTGCTACGGAGGCTGAACTGAGGGACATCTATTACAATCAATCACACTGTTTCGGCCACATTGATTACAGTGCAAAAATGATTCATGGCTGCCTTGGAAATTTTACAGACCTGAAATGCTAAAAATTGTGTTGAGGAAGTTTTTTATTTTTTAAGAGAGGGGGAGAGACAGGGTTCATCTGTGTTTTTTAGCCTCCTATCTATAATCTTCAACACTGACTTATCTTAGCGGAGACTTCCTCCGTTTGGCCCTCAGGAAACTGACTGGCAGTCAACAGCAAATATGATGCCGATGTTGGTTTTTGTCGGGAGGTGCAACCCACGCTGCCTTTGCTCTTCCTGCTTGTTTTAGCTGTTTGAAAAAAAATGTAGTCTAATGAATAATTTGGATGTTTTTTTCCAGTTCAATGTGTATTTATGCAGTGTATAATTATACCGGAATTTTATTGACAGTTCATTGACCAAGGTCACATCAAATTGAGGCAAGAAACTTACTATTAATTTCTCATTAAATTACTATGGAAATTTATCTCTGAGCTACTTTTCAAACCACATCCCAAATTAAGTTAATGCCAGACTGAAACAGACAGACTCAACTAGGCCATGTGTCATCGCTCAGCTGACTTGAAGTTGTGTAGTGAAACTCTTCAGTGATCAACAACATTGTTTTTATGACAAATGTCACGTCTGAACACAATATAACTTGAGACGAATCATGTTGTGACACTGTACAGCGCTAGGCCGTGCAAATTTAGCTGCATACAGTGGCAGCTTCCCTTTTAATATTTGTGGTTGCGTTAGGCCATTGTGGTCAAAGCCACAATGAGAAGAACAGCTTCATGGCAATAACTGACTGGTGTATGACTTTTGCATCAGTATGATTGAGTAATTTCTGATTTGTCATATATTAATTAATCATATGAGGCAAAAATATTTCCTGTCTTGTACAGATTTCTCAAAAGGCTTGAAAGTCCATTTTGCAGCTCACTCAAACGGTCATGGCCATACCTATATTATACCTAGAGCCATACCTATATTAATATTAAAAATAGCTAACACTTGTTTTACTAATAAGTCAAAAATGATTTCTGTGAAAGTGGCCTGTTGAGTTTCAGTTTGATATAGACAGATACAGTATTTCTAACCCGTGATAGAAAAAAGCTACATATCTTGATAGAGGGGTTTCTCCTTATTGCAGACCCAAAATGTGACACCAGTTCTGGCTAGTTGTTAATTTATGTGTTTGTTTTTCAGCTAAACTGAAGTTAATGACGGAAACTTGGTGTTTAAAATAGGGTCAGAGTTGAACAACTGGACTGGCTGTCACTGGGTACGAGCTAACAGAAAACAGCAACTCATTAACTAAGCGTACTGTCAACTAGTCAGGCTATTAATTACACACCGAGTGTATCCAACTTCATTTCTACCAATTAGTAGACTGGAGATGAAAATAATCTGAATAATTTTCTTGCCACTTACATCGTGAGTAGCGTTGCATAAACCGTTCTTAAACATTATTAAGAGAGTTTGAAATGTAATTCCCATTGCTCTGGCCCTTTATATGTCTATATCTACATTTTTCTTTCTTCTTTAAGAAACCAGACAGAGAACTGGAGTGTGATGGGAGATCTGTTTTATCTCAGCCTGCTAGTTTTTCCTGCCTACCATACTAATAAATCATTGTGTCTGCCCCTGTAGAGCAGCACTCCACAGCCTCCCAAGGGTTCAGTGGAAAACCACAGCCTTTTACTACACACAGTCACACACACGCACACACACACACCAATAGTCACCAAGCAGTCACACCAAAGCACTTCCAATAAAAATGTTAGTTGAGCTTCATTTCATTAGACTGCTTTAAATAAGCCTCATCTTCACAGGGAATTCGTTTGGACAAAATTAGAAATTGAATTTGAATATGTAGGAGAGGAGGAAGCCCTTGAGATATATACCGTCTTGTTTACAAAAGGGGGTGGAGGAGTTGGGGGTCCTCAAAGGAGCACGGCAGAGGCAGAATAAAACAAAGCAACCAACACATCAATTGAATATGCTGACTCCCAGCGAGGAAGACTCGCAGCTTCAACTCATTCAAAAGAGTGAACCAAATTTAACTGCAGCTGCAGTGCAGAATTCTAAAAGCATAATTTAGGACAGCTATTTCCTTGAGACCTGACTCACACTGTTCAATAAGGAGCATCTCTGCCATAATCTCTCTGATGCCGAACATTAAGACACTTCTCTGCAGTTTAGACCGAAACAGTGTGCAGCTCTGTCGGGCTCGGGCTGTGGGCAGGGGAGGGCAGAGCTACAGACGGAGGGGGGGGGGAGGCAGACGCCGGCCGAACTGGACTATGCGTCCCTAATGAGAGGTGACAGGAGACACTCCCTGCCCCCACCTATCTCTCACTGCACACACACATTCACACACAGACATACGCACCCCTTCAAACTGCTCACCTTGCCTCAGTCATCTGGATTATTTTATTCCATTTAAATCAGGCACTTGCAGAGGTTTAAAAGACAGAACCGCAGGCTCCCAGAGAACATTACCATACAAAAACGCCTGGCACAAGAACAGGACCGATGTATTATTCAAATGACAGTGAGGGCACTTTATCAATCATTTATGTGGATTTCATCATCATGGCTCCAGAAAAGGGAAAAGACAGGGTCTCCTTTCCTGTCTGCAACCCCTAAATTCAGGAGGACATTCCTATTATTTCAGCGCAGACTTGTACAAGTCATCCCCTGAAACCAAAGCTCATCTAATAAAATGCACAGATCCAACCTTCTGAATTAAAGTGACAGGAGTAATGAAGCTAGGATGGCACGACAAGACTTTGACAATCAGAAGCGATGTGAGGAATTATTTGGGCAGCGTAGCACATGATTGAGAAATCTCTCATTTCTTCCATTTCTGGTTACTCTATAACAGTTTCTGAATCTGAAAAGGCGCCCATTGTTATTCTAAAAAAAATGCTACAAAGAAACCTGGTTGCTGTGTCCTCCAGTGGTCCTGCTGTGAGTCCTGTGAATGAAATGATGAAATCACAGCCTTTTGATAGTCACCTTTGTTTGGCTCAATGACCTAATCCTCTGAAGATGAGTAATCATGAAGCCAATGTCACAGGCCTGAATGAAAGGGCAGCAACAGCAGAAGCACTAAAATGGTGTACATCCCCTTAACGCTTTCCTGTCTAAAATAACACAGTAGCTGCAAAGTGCTTTCTGAACGTATTCGGAAGCTCCAAATATACAGGAGTTTTAGTCAATTTCCTGAATTTAATACAACACAAGACAGATGTCCTGACAGATTATTACTTGCCTTGTTGTAATTGCAGTGTAATAAGTTCAGGAGAATATGAATTAAACTGTTACAGTGCCACAAAATGTGTTAAGATGTGTGGAGAGTTGGCCATTATAAGTGCTTTGCTAACTACACCGGACAGAAATACTGCTTCAGACAGTAATTATAGACCATTTGATATTTGATACAATCAGAGGCGCTCTAAAAGGGTCATATTAAGCAATGCCGTGGTGAGCAGAAACCAGAACTTTCGGACACAGTGACCTCTACAGTATTGATGTGTCTGCACACATCCCACAGTCAGATGTGCAAGTAGACCGCAGATGGAACAAAAACAAGGAGTGAGTTCATCCCTGATAAAATACTAATTTCATATTTAGTCTGAAATGAAAGCTGGAGAGCAAAATAACGAGGCACACAGCTTATCTCGGCAGTGTTTTTGCCAATCAGGTCAATCAGTACGACAAAGAATCAGGGCATTGGACTTATCACTAACTCCTGCCGAGAGAGCGACAGGAAACTACATGAATCAGAACAGACTAGAAAATAGCAACAAACTGAAATGACAGAGACAGACAGAGGAAACAAAAGTGCCCACAATGATGATGATGACTCATGGTGGTCAGCCTCTGGATTAGCCTGTGTCAACCAACAATATGAACCATGGTCCTGCATATTTGACATTTCACTGGCCATGTCGTCAAGCTGATCACATTTTTTTGCCATGATACGCAAACAAAACAGTGGATATCAGAATCAGGCCTGAATTAAAGGGCAGCTGCAGCAGAAAAATTAAAACATATCTCTCTCTAAAACACGTGCCTGTCTCAAATAACACAGTAGCTGCACAGTTGAAACACTAAATACACGGGGCTCATCAATATTATCATTATTTTGTCAACTGATCATGATGTAAGCCCTTTTAAATACACATCCAATCAGCACACATGCATTCTTTACTTTTAGATGATGAGTAAAACATCATGATACCCACAAAGTGACAAAGCCTGAATGGATGCATGACAGTCTCTAGGTCTGTTTGCACACTGACTGAACAGGGACATCTCTTCAATAAAGAAATGTTAAGTGTACACACTCTAATGACTATACAAACACCGCACGGCAGTCAATCTCCAGACAGAGTATGAATGGCAACTCATGAAACAATGGGTGCTTATTTTAAGTGAGTTGTCAATGCTGCTGGTTGCGTTCTCCATCCAACTGGCCAGGGCAAACGGCGCTTAGGCCAAAGTCCAGCAGCTCATTCAGTTTCTCCTGTTGCAAGTACTTGCAAGCTCACAGCCTTTCATGACAGCCATGGACTTCTGAGCATGCAACTCCAATAATTACATGTCATTTCATGGCCCTGCAGCACTGACTCAAATTCTTAACCTGGTCAAAGGAGAAGCCCAAATATTAAAGGATGCATTGAATGCACCCTTTCCAAACAAAAACAGAAAGAAACAGTGCAGGTTGTCTCTCTGAGGAATACAGGGTGTACAGTATGCTGAGCCTGACCAGAATTTCAGTGAGATTACTAAAGGATTATCACAGTGTGCATATGGCTCCTCCACACTTAAATGGATGGTGACCCATGCAAACATCACAGACTTTGGTAGAGAAACCCCTTATGACCATTAAACAAAAAATAGGCTATCACTTGGTTGACAAAGGCATTTAGTAATGTACACCACTAAGACAGAATTGCAAATAGGAAACCAGCAAATATAGCCTAATGCAATTGCTGCAATTACTACAATATGTCCCCTCCAATGTATTTTAAATTAGTAAGTCATTTCACTAATGAAAATCATTTGGACTTTTATATCAATAATCCCATACATTTAAGCAGACCATAGGCTGCAATAGACGGCAGACTATATTACTGCCATTGTGCGTCCTATCTACAACTATATGACTCAGAGGCAATAAACAGCAACATGTAGGCTGATCCGCAAAGTAGAAATACAAATCCATCCTAAAGTTTTGTTTAGACTAACCCGGTCTATTAAACAGGAAAGAAGTGTTTCCGTCTGTAAAGGGGGAAAAAAAGAAAGAAAAAAAATCAATCATTTTGAAACGGCTTTGTTAGCCTGACGTTAACGCGGAGCTATTGTCGGTCTTCGGGCTCCTGATGGGCTACCGCGGCTCAGAGGAAGCCCTGGATAAAAAGTGTTGGTATGAGCAAAAAAAACAAGCAAGTGGTTTGTTTGTCTCGACTGATAAAAAAAAATGGGAGTTATGGCCAAATGTTTCGCTACAGCCTAGCAAGAGGAGTCATATTCACCACAGCCCTGTAATTAGTAGCATATCCTAAGAGGCTAGCTCTCTCCGCTGTGTCGCGTTGACTTCAGCCCTCGGTAAAGAGACATTTACTTCGAGCAGTAAAGCGATGCAACTGTTGAAGGTGAGCGGTCGGTATATTTACCAGAAAGTGGAGAGCTTTGTGGGCTTTAATTTCCTCCGTATCACCTCGTAGTTTAGTCAGTACTCCGACCCAAGTTGTCCCTGGTAGAGAGAGAGAAAAAATGCAGCTCAACACCTTCTTTTTCCAACTCTGCTCATTACGCACGGCTCGACGTCAACGTCTACATTTGATCCCTACTATGCGATCATTTCCACTTGCGTCGACTTTCCGGAGGGTTTTCGACATTTACCTCGACTAAAAACTAAACAAGAACCGTTATTTTACTATCGGTTCGGTTCGGTATTCCCCCATAGTAGCACAACGCCTTGTTGGGTGGTTGTTATGGCCTATCCCAACGCTACCCATTTCAAGACAGCTAGAATAATTTACAGAGCTTCCGGTTATGACTTTCAAAATAAAACCACGTTTTTGTCCATATGAGCGTTTATGATTCCTTTCCAACAATGCGCGATATAAACAGTTTCAAGACACTTGAGTCAAAGGTAATTTTACCAATAGGTGGTTTATATATAATGCACATTACCTCTCAAATCAGCCACCGTAAATTTATCCTGTGCTTTTAATTTGCAAGGGAAATCAACTTTCTTCCTCTGTTTTGGTAAACTTGACAAGCTCCTAAAGCTTTACGCCGACTGGTCAAGAGGCCCGTCAGTACTCTGAGCTGGTTGTGCAATATTAAATTTGCAAGTGCCCTCTAGCGTTTGGTTTGGAGCAGTGAGGATCAGGCCTATAGGCGATACGTGTCAATACATTTGATCAACCCATAGCCTACGTTTACCCTTATTATAATAAAGCCAACAATTTGTTGTAGATTAATTATGTAGTGGGGAAACACAGAGCAGAGATCAGACGTGGTCGAAAGCCTACAATGTGATCTCAGTAAAATGAAATATAGCCTATTATTTTCTTTCATGGAGGTTTAAATTTTATTAGGCTATGTAAGAAGATACGACGTAATAAATGTAGGATATACAGTATTCAAGCCACAAAGCACAAAGGCTTTGTTTATGCAGCTCAGGAAACCTCCCTGCATTATAGCCTATCTATTAATCTACATTGTAGTATTGCATGGAAATATCTGGAAGAAGTTACGCTCTTGACTTGACGAATTCATCGTTTTTAGGCCTAGTTACTTTTATTGGTAAATAATTAAGGGATACAAGTTTGGCAGCTCTTCAGCTGGTGTTCTTTGTGCTTCCTGTTGGGGGCGACACAATACACCTAATGAGGGCCAAACCCCTGCACGTAAGGTTTAGGTGCTGTAATAATGAACACTTAATAGCTTCTTCTTCTCCTTTTTAAAAAAAAAATCGTGATGTATGGACTTCTCTTTTGCAATTTGATATAAACACCAGCCCTGAATTCAAACCCTCGAGACTTGTTGTTATCATAATGAAATGTTTTTTCAATAAGAATAAGTGGTTGACTCTGACACCTGTGTCAATGCTTTAGGTGTTATCACGCTCATCAGCTAAGTTTGTTTTAACAATAGTATGTTTAAGGATATTTTAAGCCTTTTTGTGTTCTGATCTTAGATCATAAATGCATGAAATAAAATCTCACTTAACAAATCAGCTGTTGTGCTCTACATACATGTTCAGTAACCAGTAATCAGCTAAAAGCTTGCACATTTTCACCTATTATTTAAACACAATTTTATTGTGCTTTGGCTATTTGTTTCTCTACAAGAGTTCATGGTTAAGCCTGTTTTTCTTTTAAATAAAAAGATAGTCCCTACATTGGCCTTTGTGTAATCCACACTAAACACATGTAATGTAAATGTAACCTTAGTGTAGTTTAATTTAGAGATTCAGTATCATTTATTAGCTATTAGAATCTCAACACATTAGATTTTGCACTGTCCTTTATAATGAATGATAATATGTTTCTTAATATGATCATCACTATCAATTAATTACCTGAATGATCAAGAGTAATGCCATTTGTATTGGTTCATTATTTTCTTGGTGTGAAAATGGTGTGTCTCAGCATATCACCGTTAGCTAAACTAAAACCTTTACTGTTTTTATTCAGTTAACTTTAAATGTCAGGGCCAGATTGCTTGACCTGATGAGAACTTAGTTATTGTGTTTACATGAGAGTCTCTGGTCCCTGGAAGAAACTCCGCCCAGGAACTGTGATGGGAATTACATGAAAGTAGTGACTATCAGTTCATATTTCACAGGATGTGCGGAGCAATTTCCACAGAAATATTTCCTTACAGTACAGTGACTGTGCTAAACCAAGAAGAAGGATGTTCTCTGCTCTTAAGAGACCAATGACCAGGTTTGTGTTAAAGGAAGCCATTCAGCAGGATCACAGGTCAAGCATCTGCAGCAAGCCACCAAAGGAAAACATCGGGCCAATGGTAGGACTGATTTTCTTTGTTAGTTGTATAATAGAAGTTCAATAGGCAAATATAGTATTCTGTAACCTCAGTGAGGATAGTGATGCTTTTACCTGTAATTACACACACTGTAGCCATCTTATACTTGTGCACAAATAGAGAGAGTACACAGCAGTCTGTCTTGGGAAGTCAGTATCTGTTATACTTTACTTTATTGCCTCTAATGCGAGGAATTCAAGCGAACTATGTTCCTCAGCCTGCAGAGTGGGAGAGATGTTTTATTCATTTCTTATCCATAAGTCAGTGTGAAGCTCGGAAAAGCTTCTCTGAAAGGGGATCCTATGATGGAACTGCAACATAGCGGACAGTGTTTATGCCACATAAATCTGTTGATCTGTCCTCAGGGACTTGCACAGGGGCTTTTACAAAGCCTGGCTCAGGTTAGGTACACCAGAGTGCAGAGGGACAAAGGGAATATCATAGTACGTAGATATAAATGGGGGCTGCTGCTTATATCACCTGATGAGTCACTGAGATCAGGACCCTCTGTTGTGGACACAGGTGTGCAGCCCCCCCTCCCCCATTTATAACTGATGACATGGAGAGGATTGAGAGCTTTACACTGCCTTAAAAATAGTTGTTAATGTAAATCTTCATGCAGTTAATTATTTTTTATTCCATAGAAAACAATGTCTGTTCATAAGGCATGCATCTTAATGTTCTCTATTACTTCTTACAGCAATCTGTCTACGCACTGCTTGTGTTTGCTGCGGCTCTCTTGGCCCCAGCTGGATGGATCATGCATCACATCCCGGACTACAAGAGGAGATCACCTCCAGAGCCGTGACTTTTGAAAGAACTCTCTGCTCAGATACTCATGCACTGTTATTGCATGTAATTATTATTGCCAATGTGTCAAATATTAGGACAGGAAGTAGAATCTCTCACAGATTTGAAGCTTGATTAAACTGTATAAAGACTTTGATATAATATCTGTGTAATTGTCTCGTATTTTATCTTTGGATTAGTATGACAAGAAGCCCAATTTGTTGGCTAATTCCATTACTAGAATGTGTCACGTTAAACAGTGGGCTGCAGAGGGGCCACTCCAGGTGCTGACTGATGTGAAAATAAAGGAAAAAAGATGCTGCATTTAAGCACATCAGAAGCAAATGTGTTTTGGTCATAATGTATTATTAAAGGCCTTAATGGAATTTAAAAACAACAACAACAACAAAAACAGTGTAATTATCCAGATGTAACCACTGCTTGTTGTTACCAAAAAATATAGCTTTATAAAGAGTTTTAATCACAAACAAAATGAATCATCTTAGTTTCCCCAAAACATAAAGACAACGCAACATGCATTTTAATTTTCCTCTAAGGCACATCATGGTTATAACAATGTGACAACCATCTGTTGCACGTTCGCCCTCCTATATTTTGCACCAAGACAAAAAATAAAAAATATATAAAATCCAAGCTATACTGAGTCAAATACACTAAGGTCCCCAGTATGTTCCTCCTGCAATAAGCTCACAGACTACAGGGCTGAAGGGGTTGTTGGATTTCTTGAATGACAGTTTCTCAAAGCCGGATCAGTCCATTTGGAAAGGTATGCTGTGGGAGGAGGTGTATATCAACATCGCTGTCCGCCATGAAAGAGCAAAAATCTTCAAATTAAAAAGAGACTCACAAAATGGGTCCTCGTTTTAATTCCGCTAAAAGCTCGGGAAAACCACCGAGCCTCAGCTAGAAAAAAAAAAAAAAAAGCCACAGCGTGTGAATCCGTAGCGCAGAGTGGTACAATCAAGCCGAGGCTGCATGGGCTGCGAGGGGGGTAGATTCACTTTTTCACGACTGAAGGAAACACAAAGCCTGGGAGGAAGAGAGAAAAACACTAAAACACCTGACAGTCTTGGTTTTATGTTCCCTCAAGTGTCTGCGAGATGTCTACGAAGGCAGAGCAGTGTAAGTACGACTGTGTATGTGTGTGTGTGTTGGTGTTTGTGTGTGTGTGTGTTTCTGTCTTGTCATGGGGATTTTTTGGAAACTGGAAATGTGTTTTTTTTTTTTTTTTTGAACCAAGAAAGCGAATGAGGGGAGCTGTCCTTGGTGATGAAACCGCGGTTGCCAAGGCAGGTTGCAACACGTCCTCTCACTGCAGAGGATGGCTGGAGGGCTCAGTGCACACAGGAAGCCACTGTATCTCCCTTATTCCTCTGCACGTTAAAGGGGGAAAACAATTTCACGGCTAAAGCACAGTCGTCATGCTATTTCATTTGATCAATTTTTTAAATTAGCCTCTTTTTAAAAAAAAATATTATCATTATTTGATTGACGTTGCTGGATGAGGTAGCCTACGTGCGAAATGCAAGGTGTGGAGAGCTGGTCCTCAAGGTCGACCCTACAGATTATTTAGCTACTGAACAATATGGTGGCAGTACTACACTGATCAATAATGTGATTTGATCGCAGCCTGCTGAAAGCTGTTGATCCTCTCCTTCCCTCATCCCTCCGATTGCTTTTGGAACAGGTGGAAACCAACCTCTACTTTCAGACCCCACCCCCCACCACCACCCCATCCCCATGTTAGCCCAGTGCATGATCTCTGCAACCAGCTCTTGGCTCGCTTTAAACATATGGCAGACATGAAATATGCAGTCAAACTTGCTATATGTGGCCTCCATTTCAACTGGCTAAAAGTTGGGTGTTGCTGCTGATGTTGCTCAGTGTGATCAATGTATTGAATCAATCAGAAAAAGCTGCCATGACTGCTGTTACATCTACAGCTTTATACATTGTTTTGAGGTGCTTGGGCCATAACATGTTTTAGAATATGTTATAATTTATCACCCAAGATGTTTAAATTTGAGAAGGCAGATGTGTACAGTAGCTACGTGTTGCAGCACAAGCTCTGACCACACGTGTCCAAATCCGCCAGCTGTTATTTTTATTTTGGGGTTTGTCATTCACAGGTCAGAGTAAACATTACAGCCCAAAGTCACAGAAAATGGGTCAGCCATCATCCAATCTTGACTTATTTTAACTCTTAATTAACGGGGAAACATTACAAACAACACGTTCATACCTAAGACAGTGACCAGGGGACGTGGTGGCTACTTCAGCATCGTCCCTTAGTGTCATTTTGCTCAGGGACGAGTAAACCCGTTCTCATGTTCACCCCTGACCACATTTTCCAAGCTTGTCTTGGGACTTGATCTGGCAACCTTTTGTACACAAGCTTGTTTCTGTAAGCAATAGGTTACTGCCTCCTCTAGGGCTTCCTGTGACCTCGCTGCTATACCAAAAAGGTCACCTGGTGAAGGCCAGAGAGCCATGGGAAAACAGACTCCTTGTTTAACTTGATAATTGGTGCATCCATGTTACATGCTGCTGGGTGTCTTACATGGACTTTGGTCAGGAACCAACAAGAGATATATATGCATGCATGCTCATCCTTATCTTTGTTCTCAGACTGATATTTTATTGTCTCACTAGTGTTGATTTGCTTGTTACTCTGCTTTTTATTTTGTCTAGTTGCCTCTAAGATACGATACTTGCAAGAGTATCACAACCGTGTGCAACACAATATTTACCCTGTGCCCTCCGGAACAGACATTGCAAACACACTGAAATACTTTTCCCAAACCCTGCTCAGGTAAGTACCCTGCTCTGGAGCCAACAGGTGAAGTAACAGACTGTAGACTGTTTTAATATTTAGCTTCCTTCACCATCAGACAAGCTAACTTTGCAGCAGGTTGTTCTGACACACTTTCCGAAACGGATGACAGTGACACAATTAAACGGCTAATATGAATTTAGTGTGCTAAAAGGAAAGTAGGGAAGTGGCCAACTCCGCGTCGAGGCTGTAGCAGATTTCCTACGGGGTTATGGTGTTGTGTTAAAGCAGTAGCAGAGATAGGCGACTCAGTGATGTTTATTGATTCAGTGGTCGACTGCTAGATGAATGCTTCCCGGGGGCGGCCTGTTGTGTCCTTCCCAAAGGGGCAGGCGGAGGGCAGGTCCTCCAGCTCTGCAGTTGCCGGGTTAGCCTGCTCCCCTGGGTGCTGTGAAAGCCTCGAGGCAGGAACAACATGTTATTTCCTCCTCCACCACAGGTCAAGTAGGCAGCCATTTTGGACACATCTAATTTCATTGTGTCATTTCCCTTTTGTTGCCAGCGTCTTCAGAATAGACTGAAGCTACTGTAGAGGACGTTTCTGTATGTCGTGTGGTGGGTTTAGACTTCACAGCTGACTTCATAGGACATAGTTGTGGTATCCTAACGTACTAGCTAATTTACAAAAAGGCTAGGATTACTGGAAGCCAAACTTGAATGCCCCACTTTTATCATTATTATCAGCTTACGGTGCAATCTATTTGAGATTGGCAGCCGACCTCAATTCTACACTTTATGCCTCAGCCCCATAAGGATTATATCTCTGCTGAGTGAAGCCCACAGAGTATCCTGGATACGTTTGTGCTTTGCTTAGGTGTTGCCCAGTCCCAGCAGCCACTGGGTAAAAAACGTCAGGCAAAACGTCAAAATGGATGAGCTGCAAAATTGGGAATCAGCAATAAGTCAAATGAAGATTTTGTCTCCGGAGGGCACTACCGCCTAGATCATTCTCCTCCACCCATTAGAGAGGTCTAATTTCCTCAGCAGGGGCTCCAGGAGTATCCATACACCTGTGCCATGTGGAGCCCAGGGTGGAAAAAGAGAGGAAAGAGAAGACTGGTGGGGGTAGTGAGAATTGAAATGCGGAACAGTCATATGTCAAGTTCCTGGAAAGAAAAAGTGAAATGACCGGTGTTTGATGATTCATATGCTAATTTTAGGTTCAGCACAGGTTACAGAACAGAGAAGGGTTAAAATGTTTGCTTTACTGACAATTATACGTGCCTCCTTAAAGATGAGGCATGGGTTTGTCATAGTAGCACAAGTCAAACTGAACTGTGTGAATCAGTGAGCCTCGCTGACTTCATGCCAAACTGTATCACTCATGAGCATGACTGCAGGAGTTATTAATCATCCAGTAGTATTTAGACGTTGTTTTAGATGTTTCTACATCACTCACCTGAAACTCAGACACATTGATTGTCTTGTTGAACTACTGATACACACATAGTGGATGATTTTGTATTGACAGCGCAGGGACTGACAGTCAACGTATGTCATGTGTCTGTATCAGTGCATTTCTACATGTGTTTTATGTGTCGTATATGTAATTCTTGTGTCGTTTGTACGTATGTATGTGTGCACACATGTGTGCGTTTTTATGCGTATAAATCCAATGTATGTGTGTGAGCGTGTCTGTTTATGTCTATGTTCATTGTTCAAATTAATGATGTTTTCTATATGAGAAATGGGCAGTGAAAAAGTCATACTCTGAGATACAGTCTGTTGTTGTGTTAGTTCTGTTTGAGTTACGCTGTATAATAACGCAGCTTTATGAATGAGTCAACTCTGACTAAAATCTTGCAGAGTATAACTTTGAGGGGATAAGTCGGAAAATGTTACTCTGCTGATGACGTATAATCTCAACAATATGCTTCTAATGTTATGTTAAAAAAAATCTTAATATGAAATCCCCTTTCTCACTTGCCAAGAATGCTGCAACTCAACCTTTTTGAGTGATCTTTCAAAAAAAAAAAAGAAACAAAAGAGAGAAAAAAAGCATTTATATCCTGGGCTCTCGTGATAAATCCCAATCATTTGCCTGATAGAACAGCTTAGCTCTTTAATAATGTGCAGTAAAAAGAGCAATGCTCTCTGGCCCCCCCTTCCCCCTCCTCCACCCCTAGACGCTCCACACTCAACCCAACTAGTTTTTGCTTTTGTTTTTTCCTCTCTTAAAATTGAATATGTCCACCACCTTCCCCAGGGGACAGCAAACACAATTGTCCATCCTGCATTAGCTCACAAACATAATGCTACCAGTCATCTCCCCCCTGATACAACCTATTCCTTTGTCATTATAGTTTCTCCTCTACCGTAGATTAGTTGTTACATTTATTTTAGAAACCTGAATCCATATGCCTGTTGGATCTCATTATTTCTCCTGATGATACTGGTACAGTATCATAACGTATGCATACGGACATTATTTCTCTGGTGCAATAAACATGTGCTGTGACCTAGGAGCACTTGATCTAACCTCACACACATGTTTATTACTGGCTGAAGCATGTTTCAAAAGTGTCACCTCTGTATTTTCCCGAACCAATTTGGTGTCACTCCCATCCTTGACAGCCCCAATAAAGACAAGGAAATTTCATTTTGAAATAAATTCCACGGCTCATTGGCCTTTTTGCATGGTAGCCACTGACCTTGCTGATTGGAAGATGGCAGCCATCGAGGGACAGTCATTTGCACTGTCCCTTTTTGGAGAAGTATGGGGTTGCCACTGAAAACATGCCATTTTTTATATTTTTGCTCCTTGTCACCAGATACGCATGAGATGCAGTGATCATTGCAGTTTGTGCTCATGTTTTTTTTGTTTTCCAAGTGCAAAGACAGAGAAAACGAGATAAAATTGAATTAAAGTCACTCTGGACAGACAAAGCAGGGAAAAATTGCCCGTGCCTTCAGTGATATATACAGTCAAATAGTGAGACACTGCATCCTATGTGGGGTTTATCTGGGTTTGTTTTTTTCTATTTACGCTGTCTCTGTAGTGCCATTTCAATGTAATGTGCTGTTTTTTTGTGTCTTTGTTGTCTCTTTTTTTCCCTTGTTCCCCTCCCCTACCCTCCCTCCCCTCCCCTCCCCTCCCGCCCCGGAGCAGCATTCTGTCCCGCACAGGCAGGAAGGAGAACCAGGAAGCTTCCAATTTGGCCGTGCCCATGACCATGTGTCTTTTTCCTGTGCCATTCCCACTCACCCCATCTCTAAGACCACAAGTCAGTTCCATCAACCCTACAGTTACTCGCTCCCTCCTTTACAGCGTTCTGCGCGAAGCCCCGTCAGACCGCGGGGGGCAGGGGCAGCAGAGTCGGGACGCTCAGCTCTCAGAGTACCCCTCTCTGGACTATCAGGGCCTCTATGTGACCCTCGTGACCCTGCTTGACCTGGTGCCCCTGCTGCAGCACGGTCAGCATGGTGAGTCAAGGCCCAGTGCACCACTGTTTGTCATCATCATCCCCGAGCCGTCTGGCCTGCATGAAGCCACTGCTGCTTTTTTGGCCTCTTTTGTAACGGGAAGAGCGAAGTCCTGCTGAGGATCTTGAGGGATGCATGGGGTGATTGGGAGCACGCTGGATCCTGTCAACTTAATCGTTCATAAGCCATTGGATACACCAGATATAGGCCTTCTCTTCTGTGTATCATACCTGACTGCATGTTTGTTATGTAAAGTGGGACAAATGTTTTACTTATGTTGTCATGTGCAAATATATAAGTTAAATGGAAAGCACACATAGGCAAATGTAATGTTTTATTTTTTATGTTTATATATATTTAGAATACATCTGAGAATGACTTATTTACACACTGTTTTTTGCGGGTTCAAGTCTGCATCACAGTCAGTGCTCTTAATTTTCATGAATATTTTACCACTGTTAAAAAAAAGCTCAGAAGCATGAAAACCCATCTCTTTGACTAGAATACTTTTTCTGAGGGCAAAGTTGACTTTAGTTGCTTTTAAAGAAAGCTCACTGCCCTCCGCAGAAGCTCATAGTCTGTAAATGTTTTCTTTTTGCACTGTTAAACTGTTAAATGACCGAATTCATGTAACTTTGACATTTGTGGCTGCATACAGTGAATGTGAATACTGTATGTGCAGTTTATTGAATGAGTGTCTGTGTATCTCTTTGTCTCTTTTTGCCTTTTCCCTTTCTCATCAGATCTTGGACAGTCCATATTTTATACAACAACTTGCCTCCTGCCCTTTCTAAGTGATGATATTCTCAGCACTTTGCCCTATACTATGATCTCCACTTTAGCCACTTTCCCCCCTTTCCTCCACAAAGACATCATTGAGTACCTGAGCACCTCTTTCCTCCCCATGGCGATACGTAAGTATGACCATTCGCAAGATAATTGCCTTAACATATTCTCCTCCTGTAAAAATGAAGCCTAAGAGCCTGTACGTTTGTGATAAATATCTAAGATTGAGCGAAACATCGTGTAATTATTGGAGTGTATCCTTTGAAAACCACCCGAACACTCTCTGAGCTACATGTAGCTACTGATACTACAATCTTCAATACCACCTTCGACAGAACAGAAAGTGACCTTTCAAGTTGGTATCGTTCTCTGTTTTCCTCTCCCATGCTCGCCTTGTAGTGGGCTCCACACGGAGGGAGGGGGGCGTCCCGGCTTATGTCAATCTGTCCGCCTCCTCTATGCTTATGATTGCAATGCAGTACACCTCCAATCCAGGTAAATCGTAACATTGGATGGTTTTGAGCAATGCATGCAAATATGACACACTGCTACATTGAAATGTTATGATGATGGCTCTCCTCTTAAGATGGCCTCTCTTTCTTTGTAGTGTATCACTGTCAGTTGCTGGAGTGTCTAATGAAGCACAAACAGGAAGTGTGGAAGGTATTTTATCTCTTACTGTACATACTGTAATGCAGATATGAGGTCGTTTCTGAAAAGCGAAATGTAAGAGTTTCATTCCAAATTTAGACGTAAGGGAATTGTTTGACATGTGGAGTAACACATGCTAAAAGTGATGTGAGAAACTCAATACTATTGTCATGACTACAGGGTAAATATGAACCGAATTGGCTGTTAGCTTAGCAAGCATAGTAAAAACAGTGAAGCTGACTTTGCTCTAAGGTTAAAAAAAATCTCCTACTGCTAATTCTCACCATTTAACACAATATATCTTATATATACTGTATAATACTCAGCTCTTATCTCTAAACCCACAATTTGCTGTTAGATTTTAAGCCTTGCATTTTTAGTGCCAAGCTAAGGTATGCATTTATTTAGCATAAAGTCATTTAAATGTCAAAGTGTTGTTTTGTCTTTGTGTAAGACAAGAAATATCAAGGAACATTATATAGCAATATTTTCTATAGATGGGTAATAAATAAATACATCATAAATCTGTGTCCAGTTGCTTTCTCTTCACTATTATTCAAATATGTATCTTTGCACTTTAATTAATGCCAATGTTTCCTCTCGATGCAGGACCTTCTTTATGTCATTTCTTATGGACCGTCCCAAGTTAAACCTCCAGCTGTGCAGATGCTGTTTCATTACTGGCCCAACCTGAAGCCACCGGGAGCCATCAGTGAATACAGAGGGCTGCAGTACACAGGTCAGTTTCTCTTGATGTCACATCTGCTGCGTTGTCTGACCTTGAACTGACTAAAGGTCCAATCTGTCCTCCATTTTTCTCTTTTTCTCATCCCCTAATTGCCAATCTCCTGTCTCTTTTCCTGGATCAGCCTGGAACCCCATCCACTGTCAACACATCGAGTGCCACAACGCTATCAATAAACCTGCTGTCAAGGTGACTTGAGTATTAGGCTACAAACAAAAAACTGCGATAGGCCTACATACTGTAAGAAAGACCCCACAGTCCTTTACGTCTGCAGTGCTTTAGATACTCAAATAGTTTGATTAGCATTGTGCTCTTTATTCAAAATCAGCCTCCCTTGAGAACTTAATCAGGAATACACTGGGCATGTGCCAGATTGCCTTGCTGAGTTCAACCATGTGTGACAGTGTTTCTGTTTTTGCGAGTCCCTCATATAAATCAGAGCTTGGCCAGGAAGCTGTGTGAGCGGGATAATGGTATCAGCTTCTAGGCTCCTACCACCAGTCTCCGTTGCAGCTGCTGCTCTGCTTTATCTTCTATGACCTGCCTTTACTCAACTCTGCTCAAAACTGACAAATAGAGAAGGAACAGGAGCACGGACAGGGGCCGGATTTCAATTACCACAAGCAGGGAGGGGGTACAAGCGGGGGAAGGAAGGGGGTGGGGGGGCTTAATTGGAAGCGGTGACCCCACGCAGCCCTTGAGGACAGGGTGGCATCAATTGAGCACAGTAAATTACAGCGCGCCATCTGAACATTGAGGCCATGAGCATTGGGGTTTAGCACAGGGCCAGGCACAGGTTGTGAGAGAGCAGAGTGCAGCATATGCACGCAGCCATCCACACAGAGACGTGGGGAGACAGGTATAGGTGTTGTATTATGTGATGAAAATTATGAAAAGCAATTTTAGCAAGGGAGGGCTTTTTTATTTTTTAAATTTTGAAAGAATGGAGGTGGGTAAGTAGCTATTAGGTAACAACTCCCACCTATGTTCAGCCCCTATCCTCCTATGTTTTTGTACAGTACCTAATCCAGACATTTCTATCTTGTTTGCATGAAAATAAAACATCAAAAATATTAATATGTTCATCTTTTAAATGCTACATGCATATCCTGATGCTACCTGTTTTCATTCTTGCAGATGTGCATAGATCCTACTCTTTCTGTTGCCCTGGGAGACAAGCCCCCTCCTCTTTATATATGTGAGGAGTGTAGCCAGAGGATAGCAGGGTATGGATCTGTTTCACCTTTTCTCTACATCCCTGGATCCTCCCCCTTTCTTCAATAAGATGCCATTCCAAACATGCATCACCCACCGCCTGCCTCATTATTCCTCTCTTTAACCCAAGGGAAATACATCGCCATGGTTACGTAATTCCCTCGCGCCGATAATGAGATCATCATCACAAACCACACAGCCAATTGTTTCTCTTTTCTCCAGCATGTAGAGTATTATAATTGCATGGTTCTGCAGTTTTTGTGCTGTCTTTGATATTGAGAGAAGATACTGTAGGTTTTGTGCTGCAGCTCTGTTTGTAAGATGAGGCTGCTGTGTAGAAACCAGGTGAAGTTATACATGAGCTTTTGGGAGCACTTTGCTTATTAATCATATATTGGTTAAACATTTATTTGACCTTTTCAGAGACCATTCTGAATGGCTGGTTGATGTACTCCTGCCCCAAGGTGAGCTCCCACAACCAAAAAGGTGTTTCAGGTTGAATAGAATAAAGGCTGAATTCAGTTATTTCATTCTGTCCTGCTCTTATACACAGTAAATAGTACAGGCAGGTGTTAATGTGATAGTGAGATTGACAAAGATACAATTCAACCTCTTGCTGTTAGTGATCTGAGTTGTATGTAATGCATGCTGGCATATACAGTGTGGTTTTAAAAGCTGCTTCTATTGTCTGCAAATTGAGCATTTTTGTAATTTTGTCTTTACAGCAGAGATATCTGCCATTTGTCAAAAGAAGGTAAGATATTCATACTGTAACAAGAAAATGGAAGTCACTGTCTACCACTCTCTCTTTTTCCTGCTGGTTGCAGCATGATTTAATACTGTACCGTATCCAGTTTTTTTTTTTTCCATATTTAGAACAATTTAATCTTCACAGGCATGTGTTGTCATTACTGATTAACGTCACCACCTCATCAGAATAATGAAATTCTGCCCTAAACCACTAAACCAAAATAAAAGGCGTAATTACAAACCAAAACAAAACACATTTTTAGTGGTTTAACTCCAGGTTTAACTCCAGCTTTGGAAAGTTTTGATAGAATCCATTTATACCTATGGCCAATGGCAAAGTCATTTATTCATGAACAAAGTCCATTTACTGAAGTGGCTCAGTAAAGGCCGAATCATTTCAAATGAAGCTGCTGGGGCGTGATGTTTGCTCACTGTTGCTGAATGCACTGCCGAGGGCACAAGTGCTCCCTGCTGGTTTCCTGAGAGACACCAGGAAAAGTGAGTGTTAGATGATCCCAGATATTCCCGTCAGGCCGAGCAGCTGTCCCCAGCTGTTAGGTGACAGCCGGCCCCTATCTTAGCTATAATCCACAACCTCCCCCTCTGACTCCAGAGAGCCCTTTAAACTCCCACCTGAGTTTACAGCAGATCATCATCATCATCATCATCATTATGAGACAGCGCTCTTCATCTGAGAATAACTTCTTATAAATACCCCATGATACCAAATATAGAACAAACTTTAAACAGCCACTAACATCAGAGGAAAGTTTTCTGTGTTGCTGAAAGCCGGAAAGGTAAATGAGAGAACTCACCATCAGAGGACGGATATGTTAATTTGATAGGGAGCGCTGCGACCCTAATGGCATAAGATTAGAGGCTGATCAGATTAGGATGCATCTCTAGTGCCATGCCTTTTTATTTTTAGAAACCTGAGACACTATGGGGACACATAAAGAGTTTTCTATTGCTGCAGATATAGACGGATCAACTTCTTCTTCAAATGTGCAGTGGAGACGGACGTTACGATCGTGACATCTGGAAATATGTTTATTTTTAGAGACATTATAGGCTGTTTTACTGTGACTGTTGCAAGGAAGGTTGCAAAGAATAGAAATAAATCCCTCCTCCTCCTCCTCCTCCTCCTCCTCCTCCTCCTCCTCCTCCTCCTCCTCCTCCTCCTCCTCCTCCTCCTCCTCCTTTCTCTTGTTTCTTGGCTCCGTGTTGTAGAACTGTAGCTCTCACGTTAGGAGGGCTGTGGTCACCTGCTTCTCAGCTGGCTGCTGTGGGCGCCATGGCAACCGGCCTGTCCGCTACTGCAAGCGTTGCCATGTCAACCACCACAGCAGCGAGGTGGGGGCTGCGGCGGAGACCCATCTGTACCAGACCTCGCCCCCTCCCATCAACACCCGGGAGTGCGGAGCGGAGGAGCTGGTTTGCACTGTGGAGGCCGTCATAAGGTACATCCACTGATTGTGAAACACATTTTTACATGAATATATATAACAATACAGCATCGGAGATATTTTCTATTCATATTATCTATTTCCTGCTGTGTCACTGTCAATACGTCCCCCTCTCTCACCCTCTCTGTATCCACGCAGCCTTCTGAAGGAGGCAGAAATCCATGCAGAGCAGCGTGAGTTTGAGATGAACAGGCGTCGTCAGATGGGCCTGTCCGCCTCCCACCACTCTCTGGACAACATCGAGTTTGATAACAAGGAAGACGACCAGCACGACCAGCGCCTCCTCAGTCAGTTTGGCATCTGGTTCCTGGTGTGTAATCACAGGCTGTTACCACGTCTATCAATAACAGGCAGCAGCAAGATAACAATGTGTGCAGGACATGGCCTCTTATCACTGCGCTGTGTGGAAGCCATGGTTACCTGACTGATTAATCTGTGTGTCTGACACGTGTGTGCAGGTGAGCCTGTGCACCCCCAACGAAAACACGCCCACGGAGAGCCTGGCTCGGCTGGTCAGCATGGTCTTCCAGTGGTTTCACTCCACCGCTTATATGATGGATGATGAGGTTGGAAGCCTGGTGGAGAAGCTGAAGCCTCAATTTGTCACAAAGTGGCTAAAGACAGTGTGTGAAGTTCGCTTTGACGTCATGGTCATGTGTCTGCTGCCCAAACCTGTCGAGTTTGCCAGGGTAAGGTCAATTAAACATACAGTAAGGAATTATAGAGGTGCATCTGAGTCCAAAGTTGCAGGCAATACAGATCCCAGCTCCTGTTTTCTCAGACGTAGCACGCGTTAACATGTTGCACTGTGTAACAGCTATGGATTTAGAAAAAAGACAAAATCAGGATTACACAGAGGACTGAGGTTTATTACAATCATTCAGGGCAGGTCATGACCTGATCTAAGCCATTCTGTGTTCACTTCTCCCCAGGTGGGCGGCTACTGGGACAAGTCGTGTAGCACAGTGACCCAGCTGAAGGAGGGCCTGAACCGCATCCTGTGTCTGATACCGTACAATGTCATCAGTCAGCCGCTGTGGGAGTGCTTCATGCCCGAGTGGCTGGAGGCCATCCGCACGGAGGTGCCCGACCACCAGCTCAAAGAGTTCCGGGAAGTACTCAGGTTCGTCCACCTCCTAGAAATGTTTGAGCATTATTGTTGTCTTTATTGTTATTGTTGTAATAATGACTTCTGGTATTGCATATTAACTGGGTCAGGAATATAAAAAACCTTCCTGTAAATTACTTTTATTTATGCTTATTGTGATATGTAGCATAGAGAGTAATTGACAAATCCATACATGCTGGTGTGTTTTTCTTATTCCTGGGTAACAATGACCATGAAGATATTCCCAGAACAGCTAAAATGTTTTTCTATTTGATAGCAGTTTGTATATTTAGGAGTGTAAACATCAAAAACACTCTTCTACTTTTAACTGTTAAGCCTAATTGGTCTATAATGCATGATGTTAGCTTTTGCAACATGTAAACATTTCAGTCAAAGAGGTGGATACATTGGAATGAATAACAGTGGGTTAGTGTCAGTAGAAAAAGAAAACCAATGCAACAAACTATGTGTTAAATGTACTACTAAGTATGCAGAATAGATTTTTCACTTTCTTTTTTCAAGGTGATTGTTAGTTGTTTGTTTGTTTGTTTTTTTACAATATTTCTACAATAAGCTCTATCAGCAACTCACAAATGAACATAAGACTGATACACAAACTGTACACAAACCATGAAACAACAAGTTGTGGCTTTAGGTTCCCACAGACTTCTCTCATTATTCATTATGAAATTGTTGCATGTCTCCATAAAATTCCAGCCTGTCATTTCTATATTTTCTGTGTATACAGACTAAAGCAACACAACAATAACAAAACAAACAAAGCTATGTGTTTCCCATGCTTCCAGTCTTCATGCTAAGCTAATGCAGGCTAATTGCATCCTGCCTACAGCTTTGTATTTAGAGCATCTCCTCATCTAACTCTTGGTTTAAAAGCATGTTAGCATTATTCCCAAAATATTAAACAATTCATTCAACCATAATTAATATTAATCAGCCATTCACAGCCGAGCTCTCGGGGCATGTCTACTCACTTCAGATGACATCACTGCTGTTACTGCTACTTCTAATGTATGCAGAGATGAAACCGTCATCTGAATAAGAAACAGAGACCGTGTGAAAGCCGCTCACCAACACACATCTTAAGAGTAACAGATGACTGGTCAACAGTAGCTGAGGATGAACTTGTGCTCCTGCCTCTCTGCATAAACGCACGCACACTGTCTGCTCTCTCCCTACAGCAAGATGTTTGATATTGAGCTGTGCCCTCTGCCTTTCTCTATGGAGGAAATGTTTGGCTTCATCAGCTGCAGATTTTCTGGCTACCCAGCGTCTGTGCAAGAGCAGGCTCTGCTGTGGCTGCATGTGAGTACACGCACACACGCACATGCACACACACACACACACATGCTGTCTTGTGTCCAGTTCACATCCTGCGGTTCTGTCTAGAGTGAGTGTGAATTGAACAGGCTGTCACAGAGTGTGAGAGCCCGGGCAGGAGCTCTGCTGAATACGAATCTGGGTCGCAGAACGAGACAGAGAGAGATAGGAGAGATTTTGCCTTTCATCCCATATGCACTCACAGCTTGCTGCCCTGTATACATGGATCAATTTCAAGTTTTTTTTTTTGTCAGAACTATGATCAAGTGATTGCATTAGTGCCCCCTCAGTAAATAGGTTGCATTCAAATCAGACTGAGCAGTGGCACATCTTTCTTTGCGTGATGCACTCATGTGATGTGTCATTAGGTAAAACGTTTATACACTTTTCCCCATAAAGTTGGAATGATTGTTCTTTTTAAGATTGAAAGAGAATGGTCAATAAAGTTTTGAGAAGATATACACTTCAGGAACAAATCACATTATTTCATGAGAAGAGGTAAAGAGCCAAGTCAGCCAAATAACAGAGTGTTTATTCCAGTGACATCAAGTCATGCATGCAACTTGAATATATTTTGCCACAGATTTGACATATCCATTGATCAACAACTTGATACAAATGGATGTGAACAGAATTTTATTGTTGGTATTTTCAATGTGGAAAATTGTTAAGTTTTTGATTTTTTATGTAAATCAGGAAAAGGTTCCTTATAAAACTAAAATGTTAAACTGGGACACAATTTCTGAAAAGATACATTGCTGTTAAACTTCAGATAGTTATTCAGTGCACCATCAATAAACTTCCACTTCCAAAAGTGTCAGACTTTTTTTTTAAGCATTGGATATCATTATACTTGCAAATCATTAAATATGCAGAGTAAGAAGAACCATCTATTTGATGTGACTTTGGAGAATTGATCCTTTGTTTTGTTTGTTGATGTAGGTGTTGTCAGAGCTGGACATCGTGGTCCCTCTTCAGCTGCTGATTGGGATGTTTTCTGACGGCGTGAACTCCTTGAAGGAGCTGGCCAATCAGAGGAAGGCACGCGCCACGGATCTGACCGGCAACACTGGGGCGCGAAGGGTGAGAACGACTGCAATGCCACAAAATATTCTGTCAAACTGTCAAATGCTTGTTTAGGATTACATACACATTTCTGCTCCTCTGAGCTTATGTTTTCTACCGTTCATTGCTATGTACTGCACGTTGCCATAGTAACTCCTAGTGTGATAGTATAGCTTCCCTAAGGGATTTAATTAAACTTGACTGTGATGTGGATTTATCATTGAAATTTATAGCCAAGAGGCTGTGCAGTCATGTGCCATTATCGCTGGCAGTAACTTGACTTGAGGTTAAAAGACTGTCGAGAGCATAAATGCTTTGAGTTTTATGGGGAAAGACATACATTTTACTTCATGTAATTATCTACCCTTTGCTTGTAGGTGAGTGTGGTGTCGGATCCAGGACGCCGTGGGCAGCACAACACTCTCAGCCCGTTCCCCAGCCCCTTCAGGAGCCCGTTCCGTAGCCCACTGCGCTGCAGCCCCTTCAAAAACCTGGGACACGCCACCGGCCACTGCGCCCTGGATCTGGACTGTGATGACGACGACATGAACCTCGGCTGCTTCATCCTCATGTTTGACCTCATCTTGAAGCAGGTGACCTTATGAGTGATGAAAAAATACTAAAGCATATACTTACTGTGGGTTTAAAAAGATAAATACATAACAACAGTATTTACAACAGTAAGCAGAATAGTAGTTTACTCGGTGACATAGCGACACACACTCAGCACGATGACAACAACACCCACAGGTGGGATCTTGAGATTTATGCATCATGCTCTACTTTTCTTTCCCTTGTTTTTACGGTCGTCTCCCCTGCTGTCCCAGATGGAGCTCCAGGACGACGGTGTGATGCTGGGTCTAGACAGCAGCCTGGGGAAGGATATCGTGGGCATTATCAACAACGTCTTTCAGGCCCCGTGGGGGGGCTCACACACCTGCCAGAAGGATGAGAAGGCCCTGGAGTGCAGCCTGTGCCAATCCAGCATCCTGTGCTACCAGCTGGGCTGTGAGCTCCTGGAGAGGTTGACCCCCCGGGAAGAGATACGTCTGGTGGTGAGACACTCTGCATGAATTTTTATGCACCAGGTATAAATGAACCATTTGCATTAAGCAGGTACGGGTTTGAAATTAATGCCATGCGGTAGTTTTGCCCCAGAACACCACAGTGGGCCTGACCAAGCTAACGTTGCTGCAGGTGAAGTAAAGCAGAAAGTAGACTTGCACGAATCAGTTTCTGTCCGTCACTCGTGAATGAATAAATATGAATGAATATCAAGTTTTGACAACGTTTCATTCTTCTGCAGGAACCCACAGATAGTTTGGAGGAAACTCTGCTCTTGCCTCAGCAAGATCTATCGTTCGGGGCGGAGAATGGAAGTGAGGAAGGAGACAACCCAAGTGCCACACACACCGACATCCCCAGTAACCCTTCTCCTGATAACGCACGTATGTGGCCGTTCTGTACACAACGTTTCACTCAGGTGTCCACTGCCAGGAGAAAAATAATAATCCTATTTATTGGTTTAGCTAATCTAAACCAACAGCTAAGATAACCTGTGTGTTACATTTAAAGGAGAAGTTCACAATTTTGAGAAATGTTTTGATTATTTTTGATTATTGCTGAGTTGAGAAGACTGACACCATTATTACCATGTCTGTGCAGTAAACATGTAGCCAGCAGCCTGTTAGCTTAGCATGGAAACAACCTATATCTCTCACTAATTTAGCATAATTGTTTCCAGTATTTCAGTATTTTAAACTGGTAAACTTTCTGCTCTGCTTTACTGCACAATAGTCAAATTGTTTTCAAAGACTATTTTTCCTTTCAGACTTGAAGAACAACTCAGATAAGAAATTCTCCTACCAGCAGCTCCCCGTGTCTTTGAAGCTCATATACACCATCCTGCAGGTACTTGTTCATAATAACTGAGTGAGAAAACTGAGGCGCAAATAAGGTGGAGTAGTTTAAAAATGTTTGGCAGACCCGTGAGGCATTGTCTCCTTTAAATTCAGGAAATGTCCAAGTTCGAAGAGCCCGACATCTTGTTCAACATGCTGAACTGTCTGAAGATCCTGTGTCTCCATGGAGAGTGTTTGTACCTCGCCTGCAAGGATCACCCCCAGTTTCTGGCTTACGTCCAGGAAAAGATGCTGATCCCAAGGTGTTTTCTCACAGCCTCCCTCCTGCCACAGAGACAGATCATGTGGATGGAAATATTATGGAAAATAATATATTTCTAGTTGTCTATTCAGCCAAGGTCTTGATGATCATTTGTGCATTGTGTCTGTTTTGTGGTGTTTGTGTTTTAGTCTGTGGTCCATGCTGAAGTCAGAGTTTTGCCAGTTGGCCTCTCTAGCCGTGCCTCAGCTCCTTCACGCCCTCTCCTTATCCCACGGCGCCGACATCTTCTGGAACCTCATCAACTCGAACTTCAACAGCAAAGACTGGAAAATACGATTTGAAGCAGGTGAGAAACAGAGGATGGCTTACTGTGTGAAAGTATATACTGTATATGATTACTGCAGCTGCTGAAAAACCACTGATCACTATAAATGTAGCCTCATATCAACATATAAACACAACAACCACATCATCATAATGGGCCTGAACCATCCTCAGAAGGATTTCAGTTTTAATGATGTTTTCTCTGTGGTTGTGGTCGTATGAATTAATTGCTGAGGGGAAAATCCCCAGTTTGCCATACAGTATAACACGCTTCCTAAACCACTGCCTGCTCACATCTCCCCCACTTGTGTTGCCATGGTTACCGTGTGGCTCAAACAGGCAGCAAAGGGGAATCGTGGGATTAATGTGGTGTTCCTCGCCCTTTGATTGGCAGAGAGGGGCTGTGTGACCTTGAGACGGAGGGAGGAGGACAGGCTGTCTGACTGTATGGATGTAGGGAAACAGGAGGGCAACTGAAGTGATTGTTTACCCCAAATACACAATAAATATTTATCAGGGTGTTTAAAGGTATTAGCCCATTGAGTATAAATACCATGGATCATCAAATAAATGAGTAATTCGATCTTTCCACCTGGGGAAATGTTGCGTCAGCGTGTCAGGTTGATAAACTGTTGCTCTATTCGGGGAACATGTAATTGCTTATGTTCACGGGAACTATAAATTATCATTAGTGCTGTTAAAAACAGATAATTGTGAAAATTGTGGGCGTACATCATGCAAACATGTATATTTCTCTGATTCACACTGCTCTTGCTTGTCTCTTCACTTCCACACTGACACCTAGTGGTCGGTACCAGCTGCCACAAATCAGCCCAGAGTGGGTGAGAGTTTGTGGATTTCAGAATAACATGTCTATTTTTAGATTATAATCTCAGTCATAACAAATAAAGCCAATAAGCACAGGACGGATCCTTTTTTTCTTGAATGTCTGAATGCATTCTCATCTCATTTCACACACAGAGGATATGAGACATTGGGTTATCAGAGTGGTAACTGTGCAGAAGATGTAAATAAACAAATGATAAAAAAATCATACATTTGCATGTCTTTGATGCACAGAGGAGTGATAGCCTAAATGTAATGTAACAGAATTGGGGTAAATTGTATATGACTCATACAATTCTTTTGTAGTTAAGCAAATAATAATCATAGTGAAACATACATGCACGATGTTAAGACAAATATGATGACATAGAAATAATATCTAAGTAATACATGAATATATTGCCATCAATGATGTCATCGCTGGGTTTGTTTATGATGTACCCATGGCACTATAGCAGGACATCTGGCAGTTTGGTGACCTCATCTCATTATATGACTCATCCCTGTTGTTGATGATTTGCTCTTTTACTGTTTATTCTCATGTAAACCTCCAGTGGAGAAGGTGGCGGTGCTGTGTCGATTCCTGGACATTGGCGCGGTGACGAAAAACCACTTGCTGAAGTATTCCCTGGCCCACGCTTTCTGCTGCTTCCTGGCGTCTGTGGAGGACGTCAACCCCGCTGTGGCCACCAGAGCCAGGCTGCTCCTGGACACCATCAAGAGGCCGGCCCTGCAGGTGACCTGTTTCAAACGGAAACAGGGCAAAAGTGCAAAAAGGCCACATGTTTTTCCTTAACTTTCATGCGAGAGCTTGAACAATGCATGTAACGATACCCTCTGCTTTGTATCTGTGTGTTTTATATTTTGCAGGGCCTGTGTCTGTGTCTGGATTTCCAGTTCGACACTGTTGTGAGGGATCGGCCCGTCATCCTCAGCAAACTCCTGCTGCTACACTTCCTGAAGAAAGACATCCCTGCTCTTAGCTGGGAGTTTTTTGTCAACCGCTTTGAAACGTTATCTCTGGAGGCCCAGTTACACCTGGACTGTAATAAGGAGTTCCCCTTCCCCACAAGTATGTTGTGTCTATGTTGCCTCTCCACTCCTTCTTCACTCCTGCTTCTCCACAGTTTATTTTATATTTCATGTTGTGACGAAAGCACCGCAGCCTAATAGAGCTTCATTTTGAGTTTACATCCTGTCTCTTTACAGCCATCACAGCTGTACGGACAAATGTAGCCAACCTCAGTGACGCGGCCTTGTGGAAGATCCGACGGGCACGTTTCGCCAGGAATAGGCAGAAGAGCGTGCGTTCGTTGCGTGACAGCGTGAAGGGAGGCCCGGCTGAATCTAAACGGGCATTTTCACTCCCTGAGTCGCTGAGCAACCGACTTCGTGAGTAGCACAGATCAGTCAGTCAGTCAGTGAGTCAGTCAGTCAGTCCGTCTGTCAGCTGAGACCTTTACCTGTGTCACTTTCATTCAGTCTGAGGTCAAACAGTGTTTGCAAAATACCTTAGGAAACATGTTTAAGTGGATGTTAAACATGACATTAGAGAGGCAAACCATGACTACCTGTGTCCGTTGTTGTTAAAAGTATCACCTAACACTGCCTGATTCCTCTCCCTTGTGGGTGCTGTGCTATTTTTAATTGCAAAAGCTATTTGACCAATGTCTGGTCCCACTTTCCTAGTGTTTCTCTCATCGCTCATTTGTTCCCAACTTTCATTTCACCTGAATTTTTAAATAGCACTTGGTTTTTAAAAGGGAGGAACTCCCCCCCACTCATTTTAACTTCGGCTCTGCACAGAAGACTGTCTGAGCTTCTGGGAGATGTTTCTTGTGTCGGCTTCAGAGTTGATGTGTTGCCCATTTGTGATCGTACAAAATTCCGTAAATCTTGGGAACACAGTTTGTGATCTTTGCACTGTGTGTGTGTGTGTTTGTGTGTATGCATGTGTTTTATGACGACGAAGCTCAGACATGTGTCCTGTGCTACCTCCCCTTGTACATTTTCCTAAATTGTGTTCTTCATATGTGGTTTTTAGCTCTAAGGCTTACGAGGCAAGAGCAGTCTGCCCCGACACTGGGAGATATGATAGAGAAAGTCCTGCCAGGTAAATAACAACCCAAATCTGAAACATACAGCATTACTCTTCATAATCATATCATATTGGAGGAAAAGTCCAGTGTCACGGACGATAAAGCTTAAACGTGGAAATATGAATTGGAATATGATGATATAAAGCAATGTTTGCTCCATGGTGACAGCCATTGGTTTTTCATGCTGCCTTCAAACTTACACTAATAATGACACCAGGAAGGGTGAAAATAAAATAAAAACTCTAACTAACAGCTAGCAGGCCATGTTTGTGTTGACCCTGTTTACATATTCCATGCACATGTTGCACTTATGTATGTTCACTGCATGATAATGTCTCCACCGCGCTTCACAAAGAAGTGGACAAGTTAACCCCCCACTTCCTCACTCTTGTCTTGCTACCTCCTCCTCCCCCCCCCTTCTCTGCTCATGCACCCTTCCCTCTCCCGGTCCTCTCCTCTGTCTGCAGCACGTTTCCTCCCTCACTTTAACCCTGACGCTTCAGCCCCTCTCGTAGGCCAGACCCCGTCTCCGGAGGACGACACTGTGATCAGAGACCTGCTTCCTGAAGACGCCGGCATAGATCACCAGACGGTTCACCAGCTGATCATGGTGCTCATGAAATTTATGGCCAAAGACCAGAGCAGCGCCGAGTCTGACATCGGCAGCGCCAAAGCTTTCAACACTGTGAAGCGTCACCTATATGTGCTGCTGGGCTATGACCAGCAGGAGGGCTGCTTCATGATCGCACCTCAGAAGATGCGCACCTCCACCTGCTTCAACGCTTTCATCGCTGGCATAGCACAAGTAAACGATATAACTTTATTATCAATTCTGTCTTTATAGCTGCAGCTGTTCTGTGGTATGTTGTTGCTAATGAACTTAAATGCTCCTTCAGGTGATGGACTACAACATCGGTTTGGGGAAGCAGCTGCTCCCTCTGGTGGTCCAGGTGCTGAAGTACTGCACGTGTCCCCAGCTGAGACACTACTTCCAGCAGCCACCTCGATGCTCCCTCTGGGCCCTGAGGCCGCACATCAGACAGATGTGGCTCAAGGCTTTGCTAGTAATCTTGTATAAGGTATCATGTCTTTATGATTTCATTACATACATATTTTATTATACACATATGGCATGCTTTACAAAGTCACATAACATACACTTATAATATGTTTCTGTCTCACAGTACCCTTACAGAGACATGGAGGGCAGTAAAATCGTCCTCCATCTGATCCACATCACTATCAACACCCTCAACGCCCAGTATCACAGCTGTCGCCCCCACGCTACGGCGGGGCCCCTCTACAGCGACAACTCCAACATGAGCCGCTACAGCGAGAAGGAAAAAGGTCATTTATCTCAGCAGAAATTTATAATGGTTATGATTTAATGATTAAGATACAACAAGTACTTTACATAGTGTGGATCTTTGACTTAATCTGAAGACTTTTGCCTAAAGAAATGTGGTATGTAGATGTAGGAGTTATTTTTATCTTTTATCATCTAATGTATGTTAATTACTGTAGAATCTTTAAGAAACCCACTCTATATTTATTTACAATATAGATAGGTAAATATGGTCCCCACTCTATGTTTTGTAAAAGCAGTGCTAGTGTTAATTCTCCACATTTTTTCCATTTTAGAAGAGGACAGTGTATTTGATGAGTCAGATGTCCACGACACTCCGACTGGCGCTGCTAACAAGGAGTCACAGACCTTCTTCGCTCGCCTAAAGAGGATTGGTGGCAGCAAGTCTGTGAAGTACCAGCCGGTGGAGCTGAACGCCAAAAAAAGTAAGAAGCAGAGGCTTTTAGAGTCAAGTGTGGTATTACAGCACATCGATCGAAGCCTTTTCAGCACATATTTTTTTTCCTGATAGCAGGAGGCTTGTTGCCTTCAGTGGGATGAAATCTTGTTTTTCTTCCATGCATCAGGTGAAATTGAGCTGTCGGAGTACCGCGAAGCCAGCGCCCTTCAGGACAGCATTCTTCACTGCGTGAGGGAGGAGAGCACCAGGAAGAAACGGCTGCAGGCCATGCACAAGCAGAAGTCTCTGGACATCTCCAACACAGACTCCATCCTCTTCAATCTCGACGAGCACAGACGCAAGTCATGCATCGATCGCTGTGACATGCAGGTGCCTCCCGTGGTCCTGCCCCCGTCCTCGGCCACGTCGCACGGCAGGCATCACGGGAAGGGATCCTCGGACGGTTCCTCGATCCGGGCGGAGGCCAACGATCCCGTGGACCGGCGAGGCTCCCGAGGGGGCCAGTCTGACATCACGAAACCTGTCATACCCGAGGTCCGCCTCAGCTGCATGGAGACTTTTGAGGACAAGTTGGACCAGGGCTCGTTAGTGGGATCAGCTCAGGGAAAAGAGGACCAAGACCTCATTGATCTCTCCTCCGACTGCACGTCCATTCCAGAGAAACACTCACTGCTCTCCATGTCTGACAGCGACTCCTTGGTGTTCGAACCGCTGCCTCCGCTGAGGATCGTGGAGAGTGACGAGGAATTTGATCTTAACACCATCATAAGCTCCAAGTTTAACGGGAGTCCAAAGGTTTCTGCTTCCCCTGCTAGCAGTAACACCTTACGACTGTCACCGGTGGTCCAGGTGAGTGTGGAGGACTGCTCCAGTGACAAGAAGACCCCAGGTGTCTTGGTGGGACAGGGCAGCCCGGTGCAGCCGTTCCTGGATAAGAAGCCACACCGTGTGACTCCCAGCACCTCTCTGGAGCTTCCCGACCGGCCAGAGTACGTCTGCCATGAGAGCCCCATGACCCTGAAGCAGAAGAGAGACCTCCTGAGGAAGACCCCACATGTCCCCGACACCTCTTTAGATGACACGTCTGTGGCCCCCGAAGAACTAAAGGGACCCGCGGCGAGTCCCTCCGGTCGGACCATCTTCCTGGACATCCCAGAGGACAGAGTGGAGCCCTTCTCCTCACCGGAGAAAAGCAACAGCAACGACGAAGAGGAGTACGGTGACGACGAAGATGACGACGACATGGGCGACGACGCGGACAGCGACCTCAAACCCGACAACGCGGACGACGAGACAGAGTTTAAAATCCAGATCGTCCCCCGGCAGCGGAAGCAAAGGAAGATCGCCGTGAGCGCCATCCAGAGGGAATATCTGGACATCTCGTTTAACACGTTTGACAAGCTGGGTGGTGAGCAGACCGCAGAAACTGGTAAGAGGGGGGAGCGACAGGTTAAACCCTTGATATAGCCGTCCCAGTGTGCAGTCCATGTGAGGTGTAATTTAAATTATCCAAAGATGAATTTATACATATATATATATATATATAGTGAGTTGAATTAAACAACAAGTGCCACGGTAGAGTTTTGCAAATGTGCATTTACAACAAACAGTATATGCTTCATTATGAAAACCACTAACCAGGCTGTATAAACCTGTGTTGCAATTCGATTACGCTACTACTATTATACCAACCTACTATACACAACTGTTTTATATTTCTGTTCCATTATAATGCAACATGAATAACTTTTAAGAGTCTGATTTTAGATTTTCATACAATAATGTATGCTTTTCCAGATTGCTTGGGAAAATGTGTCCCCTCCCAAAAAAAAAGCTAAAATAATTGATAGCATGAATATAAAGTATTTGATTTGTAGTTAGAAACTTGCAAAAACATTCCTGTGGATTAGGAAAAACAAAATGTGTACCTGACTCCGATCTGTCCCCGACCAACCACTCCAGCTGTGTGGTGTCCTGTGGTGTGTTTTCTATGTATGTGTTCACTTTTCCACTCATACAAACACACACAACAAGTGCTTTAAAGGATTAAATTAATTCTTACCTACATACGATTTTGAAAAAAAAAAAAAAAAAAAAGCTGAAGAGCAAGGCAGAGTTTGATTTCATGTATGAAATAATTCATTTTTTTTGTAGTGAGGTTATGTAACCGCTAAAGCCGCTAAATTTTACATAACAAACTGTAGTTAAATTAGCACTAAATAGACTCTAACCACTGTACCCTTCTCCTGATGGTCCACACGACAACGACATCAATGCTGAGTATTACTGGGGAAACTACTGGCATATAATGGCATTTATTCTGATGCCAGTGCCCTGCCCATCATTCACCCGTATTGCCTTGCAGATCACAAAGTTCTGTCAACATTGGAAAAGCCACGAGAATCTGCCTCAGCCCCAACGCTCGAAGCTGCTATGCCTGAAACAAGCCACCGCTCCTCAGTATCAAGTAGGATGCATATACTTCATTACATAAGCTCTTTATGAACGTCAATAAATCTGACTGTTGTGGTTGTCATAACGAATCTAATCTGATATATTTGCATATATCACTTGTGTGCAGTCTAATATATTACCTGCAGTGCTGTATTTTTATCTTTTCAAATTAACGTTTGTTTGAACTTTATATTGGAGCAGTAAATATTAAATAAATATCACATAATACAACACCTTTGACATTTTAATCATAAAACCAATAAAAATGTTAAGACCCGAGGAAAACACCAAATCCAATAATTAATGAGTTTACTATTGAATTACTTACACTCTAAAGTAACCATCTCTTTTCCATGTGAGCGTCTTCCCTTTTTCCGTGTGACCATACGCACACTTGTTGTTGGCAAAGCTGGAGCGAGTTCAACAGGTGCTTTAACGCAGGTGTTCTTCTCTGTATCTGTGTCCGACCTTTAGCTCAGTACCGTCAGGTGAAGCGCGGCTCTCTGGGAGCTCTGACCATGAGCCAGCTAATGAAGAGACAGCTGGAGCATCAGTCCAGCGCGCCGCACAACATCAGCACCTGGGAGACCGGTCAGTGGCTTTAGACTGGCCTTCACTTCACAATGACCTCTTGAGGAGGAATATGGGAGAAAACAACAGATGCTTCTAGTATAAAAGGATTTACAGTTTCTCTCTCATCTTTAAAATAAGGACAAACTAATGAATAATGTGAACTCCTTAAAATACAGTCTTGCAACAGCCTAATAAAGCCTAAATATACTGTATTGATGTTTTTTTTTAGATTGTTATTTTATAACTAGTGCACTCAAACAAAACCAACTTGTTTATTCTTCACTGACCTAATTCAGGGTTTAATAACTGAATTTCAAAACTCTGGTGTCCTTTTATCTAATACTTTTATCTAATCATTTGTTCTTCCTCTGCAGGTCCCACGAAAACCAGTCTGCTCTCTGCACCAAGCACAGTGAGCATGTTTGTCCCTGCACCCGAAGAGTTCATCGATGAGCAGCCGACCACAATGTCTGACAGGTGAAGGAGTCATTTGGTAGCTTTACGTGCCTTAAAACGAGTGTTGTTAATGCTCAAACCAGCATTTGTTAAAATCCGACGTGGCGTCACAGGTGTCGGGACTGCGCGGCCGTGCTGGAGGAATACGACGAGGAGACTCTGGGCCTGGCGGTGGTCGTTCTCTCCATGTTCATCCACCTCAGCCCTGATCTGGCTGCTCCGATGCTTCTCGACATCATGCAGTCTGTGGGCAGGTACAGCCGCTCCAGTATCTCCATCCACACAGCGGCACTTCACCATTAAATGAAATTTCATAACTTGCACATGGAGCTCATGCATAATTCATGGTGAAGCCCTAATCCACTGCTTTAACTGCTTTCAGGTTGGCATCTAGTGCCAATTTTTCTGGACAAGCTGAGAGGTATGAGACATTAAAGCCGTCAGATATTCACCGTGCTTATAGATGAGTTTAATAATAGATGTGAAGTGTGACTGCCTGTCCAACTCAGACTTTATCCCTGTGATGTTTTGCAGTATGTTGATCCCAGGGAATGTAGCAGGTGTAGCCAAGCAGTTCCTGCGCTGTATGTTTCACCAGCTGGCCCCTAATGGCATCTTGCCCCAACTCTTCCAGAGTAACATCAAAGGTCTGCTCACACCACCGACTGCTAAACTCTGAACTTCTTCAACATTACCTGCACTATTTCTACAGAGACTCATAGCTGCTTGTTTCTGTCTGCTTTGACCTTGATGCTCAATATTTTGAAACTGCTGATTTTCTTTACGTAGTGAATTTAATATTTATATAATTTCATGAAATGATGAAAGCTAACTTAAACTACTGGATATACTGCCAACTTTATTCTTTTTATCTTTCTATCTTTCTTGTTTGCAGATGGGAGTTTTCTGCGAACACTTGCATCCGCGCTCATAGATTTTAATGAGCTGAGTTCGGTTGCTGCCCTCAACATGCTGCTCGAGGTAGGATTTTCTTTTCGTGTGCCTGTGTTGAGTCATGTAACCAGCAGGAGGAGCTCTAGTCAAAGCTGCGGCTCTTGTGGCTCCATCTACATGTCGAGCATAAGCCCATCTAAAACAACACATCATCGGAGCATTCAAGAAAACCTGCCTTACCCCCCGCGCCACTGTTCCACTTTATTGTTATTGTAAAGCTAAATAAGTGACACAGGCCTGGAAACCACCGATGCACGAGCCAAGCAATCATGTGTGCATCATTGTCCTAAATCCCAAGCTCTCATCATGAGCGTTGTGATTGATCAGGATTGAATGATCAGTTACATGGAAAATATCTTTGCTTGTTGAGCTTCATTATATAAGCCTGTTATGGTTTGTGCCTCTGTGCCCTCCAGGGCTTGAACAACAAGAAGAGTCTGCCAGCAGGGGGCACAATGCTGCACTGCCTGGACAACATCGCCACCTTCATGGAGGCTCTCCCCATGGACTCCCCCAGCAACCTGTGGACGACCATCTGCAACCAGTTCCAGACCTTCCTCACGAAACTGCCCTCTGTACTTCCTTTGAAGGTAGATATCGACTCTTCCGGTCACTTAGTCATGGTCTGATATGGTTTAATGTGATTATATGGCTGGAGGAAAAAGCATTTAGCAGTGCCCTTGTCGGGTTCAATAGGATAGAATCTTAAAATAGTCATTGATTTGACTCTGACGCTTTTGACCTTAGAGGTCAAATTAGTGTGTACTCTAATCAATTTATCAGTGCAGATAAATTCAAAACATCACGACCAGCACAGCGGGTGCAATAATTTTAAACTTTTGCCCTGTGAAACCGACTGGCAGTTTTGATTTCTCAACACTTTTTTTGCATCATTTTTTTCCTTAGTGCCCCATGGATTCCAGCTTGAGGATTATCATTTGTCTGCTGAAAATCCCAACCACAAATGCAACCCGGGTAAGCCCCAGGCAGAACTTATACACTCATTTGTCCAAATCCTGGTCTTTAAAACTTGAACTTTTTTTTCTTTCCTGTTCCTCATTCCTACAGAGTCTCCTGGAGCCCTTCTCTAAGTTACTGAGTTTTGTCATCCAGTATGGCATGTTCAGTCTCTCCTACCTCGTAGAACTGTGTGGACTGTGTTACAAGGCCTTCAACAAGGTACTCTTGAGTGTGTTTACACTACATGTTTTGGTTTAGTAGACACACGGTGTCACGTGTTACAATAACATCTGGTGCTGAAGCACTCAGTGTTGAAAGGGTTAAACCTTTTAAACTAATCTGCAGTGTTAAAAATGTTGAGCTCCCGCTCGCAGGCCTCCCCGCTCATCACTCTTTTGGTGCTACACCTACTTCCCTGACTCTCTAGTCAGCCAGAAATGTGCCCATGTGTCACGGATGATTAAGTAGGCAATCAGCCAGTATTGATTAACATGATTAGTTGGTGTGCTAGGGCCGAGGATGTATGGTGTGTTTCAGAGTGGCTGTCTCAGACAGAGATGGAGCCAGGGCTGTCTGCACTGTTCGGCGAGATGGATCCTCAGCCCTCCACCACTGTCAACGCTGCATGCTTTATGTCTCCTGCAGTATTGATTTTCTACACCCTCTTTAATTTCTCACCGTATAATATCCGCATTTCAAAACCCAGAGTCACTATGAGCAATTGCTTTTGGAACCTGTCTTGTGCAGTTGTTTTACGGCGAGGTGAGGTTTCTGGGCAGCGCGAGTGGGAGGATTTTCAGCTGGTTATCTTTTGGGGGGGTGGAGGCGGGTCAGCTCTTAAGGACACAAAGTCAGGCTGTTTCCAGACCCACTAAAGTTTGTCACACCACACGCCATTTGTCACAGCGCCACTGCACCGTATGCCAAATGCGACTGGGCCCCTCTAGCTTAAGCGCAGACTATGATTTGCTATTTACCGAACGGACATGCTCCATTAACTTTTAATTACGAGAGTGCCAAATACAGGTACACCCATTAGCAAAGCCACACAGTGAGAAATGTCAGGAGCGGCTCTGCATTCTGTGGCGTGTGTCTGCACCCAACATAAGCAAACATGACTGCATAGAGAAATAGAGAGGCAAAGTGGAAGCCAGAAGATGACAGTGTGGTTTGTAAACAGGCAGCTGGGCTTTGTGTGGAAGGGATGAACAAAGAGAGCAGCCTGTCCTCAGGGAGGGAGAAGGCAGCCTGACAGGCTCATCTGAGCTGCCTGGGACTCTGGGAGGAGAGATCTGGACTGGCCTAAATCTACTCCTCAGCTTCACTATTCTCCGTCTATTCTCTGTCTCCATGCCTCCCCTCCCTCCCCTCTCGCTGCCTGTCCTTCCCCCTCTATTCAGTCTACAGAGTTTATGCTCTCCTCGCAGCATGAGTAAGGGAGAGTGATAATAGAAAAAGGCAGTCTTGCTGCATCAGTACATTTACTCCACTCTCTATCTCCTCGCATCCAGGAGAGAGATAAGTTCTACATGTCCCGCATTGTGGTGTTGGAGCTTCTGCAGGCTCTCAAGTTCAAGTCTCCTCTGCCTGACACAAACTTGTTACTGCTGGTCCAGGTAAAAAAACAAAAAACAAACACCTGCTGTTTTATACATTTCAACTTGACACAAGCCTTAATGCATCACTGTGTTCTCTCCTAAATGCAGCAGCAGCGCTAACACCTGTGTCGTGTGAATTTGTCAGTTTGTTTGTGCAGACATCGGTACACGGCTTGCTGAATCCACCATCATCCAGAAGCACATGATCCTGACACTGCCGGGGGTGAGACTTTTAGTTGCTTTGTGTGTGCAACGTATTAAAATCAGCCTCGTAAAACAGCGGGAAATAAAAGACAGACCTCAGTGTGATTCCTCCTAAAGGATAAACTGTTTTTCCTCTCCACAGTGCACAACTGCGGCAATGGAGTGCATGAGGCAGTACATAAGTGAGCTCCTGGACTTCATTGCAGACATGCACACACTAACTAAACTTAAAGTAAGTCTTGATGTGAGCACCACACATGCATACTGTATGTATCTGAACATATGTGTTTTCAGCCTTTAAGTCCATGTGTGTGTTATCTTTCTCTTTACTTCCAACTATTCAGAGCCATATGAAGGCTTGTTGTCAGCCGCTGCATGAGGACACTTTCGGGGGGAACTTGAAAGTGGGCTTGGCACAAGTCGCCGCCATGGAAATCAGCAAAGGCAATCACCGTGATAACAAAGCTGTCGTTCGTTATCTACCCTGGCTTTATCACCCTCCATCCACCATGCAACAAGGGTAAGAATGACAAAGCCACAGACAAGTTTAGTAATGTTTCCATGACTTAAAGGGCCACGCGCAGAGAGTTACACACGGGCGAACACATTTTCCCACTTATCTCTAGCTGTATTGCGTGTCAGAGGTAGTTTTGGGTTTTGAGATACCTGATTGGATGGAATTTGGCTTGTGGTGTTACATAAAAACAGATCCACCTCTTTGCATAACACGGCGTGTCCCTTGATCTCTGAATAATTCACAGACCTTTTTGTGGTCAGTTTTCATTTGAATCACTCAGAAAAACAAGCAATAAAAAAATAACACTCCTGTTTAGAGTGTGTCAGTGCATCTCATATACAAACAGCTTACACATATAGAAAAAAAACAAACAGTAACCATGGCTAGACGCTTTACAACAAGAGATAAATGAGAATATTTCTGAAATCATTTAGATGAATTGGCCCATGAAAGTGGTGAATAATCCTGATAAATGTGATCTGATGTGATAGGAGAGATATGATCTGTGAAACTGAATTTTCTTCGCAGGCCTAAAGAATTCATCGAGTGCGTGTCCCACATCCGACAGCTGTCCTGGCTTCTTTTGGGCTCCTTGACACACTGTGCCCTGCACCAGGGCTCCACCTCCTGCATGCCCATCCCTCTAGATGCTGGCTCCCACATCGCAGATCATCTTATTGTCATCCTCATCGGCTTCCCAGAACAGTCCAAGGTCTGGCAGATAGAAATCCCTCCTAATGATCCCGCCTAAGAGGTGTTAATATGATCTATAATCTCTTCACTGGCCTTTCCTGTTTTGGTCTTGATGTCCCCAGACGTCGGTGCTGCACATGTGCTCTCTGTTCCACGCCTTCATGTTCGCCCAGCTGTGGACCATTTATTGCGAACAGGCGGCCGCTGCTCCGTCCTTGCAGAACCAGAACCAGACGGAGTTTTCTTCCAGTGCCATCCTCACCGGCCTCGAGTTCTGGAGTCGGGTTACACCCAGTATCCTGCAGCTCATGGCTCACAATAAAGTGGTGAGTGCTCTGCTTCGTTCTTTTCCACTAAGCATTTAGATAAGCTATCAGTACAGCTAAAGTATCAGAATATGAAAATGATCACAAATGAATTACGTGTGTATGAATATGAATTTTGACCTTTTCCCTCAGATGGTAGAAATGGTGTGTCTTCATGTCATTAGTCTGATGGAAGCCCTGCAGGAGTGCAACTCAACCATATTTGTCAAGGTTTGCTATATGTGTAGTATTTTTTTTTCTCATATGAATATGCAATTACATTAACAATAAATCTAAATTGACTTATTCATATTCATTCCTGTCTTTAGTTAATTCCTATGTGGCTACCCATGATCCAGTCAAACCTTAAGGTAAGACTTTTAAAGAGCTCTCTTCCACTGTTGATGCAGTTTATTGTCATGCAAGTGTCTTCTTATTTTCTCACTGATTTCAAACTAAAGATTTGCTTCCTTTGTTAGCATCTGTCTGCCGGGCTGCAGTTGCGCCTCCAGGCGATCCAGAACAGGGTGAACCACCAGTGTCTGCAGGCCCAGTCGCCGGGAGCCCCTCCATTCGCGCTGCGCAAATGGCTGCAGTGCACCCAGTTCAAGATGGCGCAGGTGGAGATCCAGTCATCTGAGGCCGCCTCGCAGTTCTACCCCATGTGATCTGCTCTCAGGTCACATCGGGGTCGTCTGCGTCCTCCGACCTGCATGCACCTGCACCGGGCTGAACGCACCAACCAAAAAAACCAAACAGAAAAAGACTTCTATTCAAAGTGATGCTGTGTGGGATTCATTTGGACTGAATCATTCAGCACCTTTAGAGTTATATCTGAATATGTACAGTAAATCTATGCTATTTTAAAATACTAGTACTGAAGATAATTAAAGGTATGGTAGGCTTGTGTGGGATAATTGTATCAGGTGCCTAACTGTTGTATTCAACAGATATGAAGAGTCAGTGGATGACTAAGAGAATTTCTATAGACCCATGTTAGTAATAGTGAGGGTTTGAAAGCAGGTCCTTGTTGAACCTTAGATATGATCACTCTGTGACATTCAGACTCTCTTACTTTTTAAGTTGCTTGGTTGCAAGCTGGATAATAAAAGTACAAGTTTTTCTAAACGTTGAGACCACTGTCATTTCACATGAATCGCCAACCCCTTCAAAATTCAAATGTGACATTTACTGCTCTTTGATGTCTCTCTTTGACGTGGCAAATGTCCGGTTTACCATAATGCAGATGGCGGAGCGATAAAATCAGTTCTTTTTTCCTCCCCCCCTCCCTCCCTCCCTCCCGCCTTTTACTCCTGTGGACGAGAAACCGAAGCTCAGGTGTCTCCGGGAAAATAACATGACATGCATTACCCAGCTCCTGTCTGAGATCCTTGTCAGACTGTCAGTCATGCTGCCTCTCGCCATCAGAGCCCGAATCGATCAGAGGCCAATCTGAGTTGCAGCAGCAGCTTTGTAACTCAATAAGGTGGAGCCAGACATTGGAGGTAAACAAGACTATTTCGGTTGTGCACCCCCCTCCCTCCCCCCCTTCTCCTTCCCCTTCCCACCCCAAAGTGGAAAGCCACCCCTTCTTCTCCATCCCACCTCATTGGCAGCAGCGAAACAGATTGGCCCACGCATATACCAAGCAAACACAATTACCTTTGGCCTAATGTGGTTTGTTGTGATTAAGCATTGTTGTGAGGTCTAACCGCATTACCACGAAGCTCTTGTCTGAGAATAACAGATGACATGACAGCAGGGCTAGAAAGCCGAACAGCGCATTAATCTTTGTTTTGATCTTCACTGCTGCAAGGATTTCATTATCAAGCTGTAAGATGAATTCAATCTGATGATATAAATGTATTCTGCAAGAAGAAATTGGTTTATTGGACAAAAATAAGCTAAATTTCATCTCCATATGTGTTTTTCTTGTCTTCTTCTAAAAAACGCCCTTTAGTCAATGTATAAGACTAAGAGCAAAGCTGAGAGGTGTGGGCCAAATGAGTCACCAGTATAACGATATCTCACAATATGACTAATAAACACACACATACACACTACAGTTACACACACTCACACACATAAACAAACGCATACACACTCCCCGGTGACCCCAAGCCAGCTGAATCAGGCTGCAGTGCCCCTTCTCATCAACCTCTAGTCTTAGCTCATCAAAGAGCCCCTCTCCTGCTGTGTGTGCCTGTGTGTGTGTGTCTGTGTGAGTGTGTATTAAAACGATGCTGGATGCAGGTGTGTATGTGCATGTGTGTTGTGTGTTTAATCAAGTCCCCCTTGCTCTGGGGTTGCATCTGTCAGCCACTGCCACCGTTGTGATCGTTTGAACTCGCAGCCCTTTTCGAAAGAACCTCTCTCATTAGCAGCAGCTTATGTAATCAGTGTCCCACAGGTATCCAGCACTTTCCCCGCCCCTGCCTGCCTGCCTGCTGCCTCCTGGAGGACCATATGGGAGAGCGCTGACCTGATGAGCAGGCAGCTGGAGGTACTGAGGGTAATTAACACTGACCAAAGGCCTCTCAGCCAGAGAGGGTGTGTTTTGGGTCCTCGAAGATTGTGAAGGTCAGCTTTGAAAGGACTCTCGTACACACAGACAGGCGTCCACGTATTACATACACAGTCACGCACTGGCACCAGGTGTGTGAATTGGTGACATTACATCATTAGAGAGCAGGTTGAGAGAGCGACTTTACTTTTGTTCAACCAAAAACTGGATAGAATCTGTGTATCAGCGTCCTCTCGGCTCTATGGAAATACCTTGTGAGAGGCTTGTAAAGCTTGTTGAGACAGTGACAATCCCTGGTCCCCCCCGCCTAGTGCTGTCACTTTGCTTTTATTACAGTGAAATCCTCGGCGCCCTGGCTGGACAATGCATGAATGTTTAAATTGCTCAGAGTGTCCATTGGCATTACCGTCAAGTGGGAAGGCAAAGTAGTCTATGGTCTCTCATTCGCATTATAATTCACTGACATTCCTCTTCAGTGCTCTTCTGCATCAGCTTGTATATTACAGGTTTGTCCTCCTTGTTTGTTTCACATCATTTGCTACAGTTAATGTATAATGTACAAATTAAATTAGAAATGGGAAAACGTCGATTTGATTTAACGTCTATGTGATTTAATGAATGTAATGTTTTTTCTCCACAGAGGTGTTTTGATCGATTTGTTTATTTGCACTACCCTGTAAAAATCCTGATTCCGTTACAGCAACTTGTGTTCTTGCTTTTGTTGCAGAAAGCCTCTCACGCTCTCACAAAGCGTGCCTCTTTGTGACATTATTACTGATGGAGCCCAGAGCTAGCACAATATGTGACCTATAAGTTGTGTTGTTTGCATCATTAAGCCCCGTGGAGTGGAATACGCTTGATAATCGCAGTTCATTAAAGATGCACTGTGTGAGACAGACTGAGAACATGTCCTCCACTGCGGGGGGCCCAGGAGACACGGCCAGCCCCGGCTCTGCCCAAGACATGAACGGCACAACACAACACACAGCGCAGCGCTATAGCACAGACAGGATGGGCACAGGCTAAATATAACAGTCTCACTTTTATCACCTTGGTCACATATGGGCCAGCTTGTCTGCTCTCACACGACAGATGTATATGTGCGTACACAGTTACATCTCCTCAAACACAATAGACTGTGGCTCCGTTATTATGTACAGTTTTATTTACAACTGAAAAACTCAGCAATGAAATCAACTTATGCACATCTTTCTATCTGTTTGGTATAATGCATAAATTGTGTATGTACTATTGATTGCCATATATACATTAATGGCTTGCTCCATCAACATGACAACATTGACATTATTCTAAATGGTAGCACATTGTTTAAGTTTTTACTATGTATAAACATATGTTCTGTTACACTGTACATGAATTAACAGTCCAGAAGGCAGATATTTAAATATCAATATTTACATTCATGCATCCATCATTTCTCTCATATAGGTACATGGTGGGGTATACTGTTAGCTAATACCTGTGCATGTTTAGATGCAAGCATGTGTTTTTCCAAATTTTCCACAGTTTAGCCAATATCTATACTTAACCGACAGCCACAGAGTACAGCCCACTCTCACTGAGTACACTCATCTGCATGCACACTCACAGACACACAGACAGACAGACACGCACACGCATACACACACACATTCGCACGCATACATACACACAGATTTAATGTAAAAAATAAAATAGAAAAAAAAGCAGAGCAGCGTTGAGTGATGCTCCAGTTCAGCTTAGTTGTGTTTTTTTCCAGCGGGGATGTGGAGGATGCCCGTGACAGCACTGAGTCACACAACATCCCTGCCGAGGCCATCCTCTGTGTGTGCAACCTGATCTCTGGCTATTGGCTAAGTCTCCTGTCTCTCACCAGTCACAAGGTCAGCCCTGGGCTCATGTCCCCCGTTTCTATAGCGATGGGCTAAGCCCTCTTGACAGATAGGGGGAAAAAATGAAGATTGTCAAATCCAATCCTCGCAACACAGCTGAAGGCATCGAGCTGACCCCCAAGACTCCGATGCAACAAGATTTCACCAGATGACCTGCGATAGCACGTTTAACTTGTTGACAGGGAGGGGCTTGTGTGGAGTTAACAAATTAAAAGTGGGGTGTGGCATATGATGCAGCACAGAAATGATGTTTGAAAACACACATTCACGTAGCACATCATGGAGACCCCCTTACTTTTTTAGCTGAAGTCTCAGGGAAACGGAGAGAAGCATATCAAACACCCGGAGACAAAACAACTGATACCAAAACTCTTTGCAGAGCAAGCGCGTTTTCTGCATCAGTGTCTCAACAAACTGACAGCAGGCTTAAAGCATTGGAGCATCACAAATGAATTATATGGTCTATAAATTATTCACTTAAAAAACAGAGCTATCAAGAAATAAAATGGATTCATCAAGATGTTCAAGATTTTTCAAGATGTGAGTAACTTACAAGACAAGTTTCTTTTTTCTTTTAAGTAGAAAAATAAATTCAAAAGGTAGATAAGTAAATAAATAGAGCAAATAAATAAATAGATGAATGACTGAAGTATATTACATTGAGCCTAAGTCTTCAGTGGCATTTTTGGCATGGTGAGATAACCAAAACGTCCCATGTTGATATTGTTTGCTCCTCTTTTTTTCCCCCTCAAATATGGATTTCTTTAAATTGCATAGTCAGATGAATCCACTTCTCAGAGCCAGGACCGACAGTAACATCATGCCTCGCACAAAGCATCCGTCTCAAAAATGGAGAACAAAAGATGGACCGCGTGAGGATTGGAATATAAAAAATGTTGCATTCTCTGTAAAAACTGCATGCACGTTATTTATTGAGTGTGAAGGGGGGGGAGTGGGGGGTCGTCCTGTCTGGCCGCCCATGGGACTGCAGGGCTGCCGTATTGTCTTGTTCCATTGCAGATGTCAACAGTGCGTGAGGTCTGGATCTGCGGCAGACTGGCAGACAGTCCCTCTCCAGCCAGCAGCCAACCAGCCTGTCAGCAACACTTGCTGTTACCAAGAGCATAATGTTCATCCTGCTGCGCCACTTTTGACACCACGGGGGTTTGTGGATCTTTTCTTTTTGTCCTTTCTGCCTTGATTTCTTTCTCTCGCTCTCTCTCCTTCCATCTTTAACAGCACATCTTCAGCTGAATGGTGTCTTCAGTCTGGGCAACATGCCAAGCAAAGAGGGAAGGTTTACCTATTTGAAAACCTCGGGGGCTCGAAAAAAAAACCCTGTTGCATTCTGGGTGAGAGGGGATCGTTGTATTCGGGAGGAAAGGTGAGAGACGTTAACGGTGATGTCGCTTCCTGCGTCTCCCAGGAGACAGTCTATACCACAGTGTTGTTCGTGCCCATGGCCTTCTTGTTGCGGATGCTCATGGCGTATTCCCCACGACTCGTCCCGTTCTCTTCTTTTCGTAGTGGTTTCCTGCGAATAAACATTTTCAAAGTGAGGATAACTTCTTTGTCAGGAGAGATTTGACGTTGTATTCACCCTCAGCTAAAGGCCATGTCATTAAACAGAGTTTCTAGACTGTTAACCTTTAGGCTGATTTGATTTCCCTAGCTGCTCTAGGTGGATGCGCTGGTCTCAGCGATCCTTTCTAATAAGCTCAATGTTCAAAGGTCACTTTTGGAAGGAGACAGGAGAGGAGGATGCATTGCAACACAGGGGATAAGGCAATTACCTACTCTGACTGGTAGATGCAATCTTCCTGCTAAGTAATGAGTATGTGTGTGGCTGTCAAAACAACTTGGGAATAACATTGATACATAACCTCTTGTGATATTCCCTCTCAACACTGGTTGCACTGTAATACCTTGTCCTCTCTGTGAGTACGTTCTGGTGCAAAATAAAGCTGCAACACATGATCCCCTTGCTGCTGCTGCTGGCCTGTGAAGAGCAGTATCATTCAATGCCGCCCTTTTCATGCACTCCTCGGTGCCTTTGTGGTTATTATATTTGTCCAGTGTACTGTGGCTTCTGCACCGACCCCCTCAGCTGCTCTCCCCTGCTCGGGCTTATGTAACTCAGAGACAGATCTGAATACAGTTAGTACAGTCATTGTCCCACTCAACGCTGTACAGTGCCTTCACTGGCCCAGAGGACCCTTGAGCGACATCTTAGCTCGCTGTCGCCTCTTCTCCCCACTGAAAGCCCCGGCTGACCGGCCCAACTTTGACGAACAGTCATTCTCAGTCCAGTCCAGCACAAATCGTTTTGATTTCTCTGACATTGTGCAGAGAGGGAATCCTTACAGGGCGAAATGAGCTCGTTTGTCACTGACATGATGCAATCCAATTTAACAGCTCTGTAAGGAAAAGCTACATTTATTTTGAGGTTTGTTATGTTTGAGTTGCTTAAGACTGAGTGAGACTAAGTGATGCTAAAAAACTTTTTTAAGATAGAGAATATCAGGTGTTGCTGCCACCTGTGTTAGGTAACTGACTTTTCTTCTGTTACCTAACACTATTTTAGCATAATTATCTCTTAGTCACCATCTGCGTTTAGCTCACATACAGCTTTGTCTAGTGTATTTGTGCAATATTGCATCATGCTCTTTGTTATGATTTGTTTCTATCATTTTGTCAATGTCAAACCTCAACGTTGATCTGATCTGAAATCTTAAACAAGGGCTGCGTCCAAAATCCTCCTCTCATTATCAAGGGAGTTCAATGCAAAAATACTTTTAGACACTGCAATTTTTTTGTCTTTCAGTGTGAGTGTAAGACATGTTGTACAATGCTTGTTTTAGGTTGTTCCAATACTTAATTCAATTCTTGCTATACATTCAGACAGCATTAGAAAATGCTAAGTTCCCTATATAGGGATTGAGTGATTTCAGACAAAGCCAATATCTTAGTAAACCTGAACATTGTGATTAAGTTGTAATTGTAGGTTTACATCACAGTTTATGTTGTGGTGCTACCACATGTATTTACACATAATCATAATCAATTTGAGAGTGAAAAGGAATACGAAGCTGGTGTAGAGTTTCCAAATTTCATCAGACACAGATATTAACAGCATGATTTCTTGTTGGTGTGTCAGCCTGCTAAATGTTCAATCAAGGCTTTTTCATGCACACATGCCCTCTATTTATTCATCGTTTCTGTGCTGTCAGCTCAATTTGTCAGCTCGCCTTTTTTTTTCCCTTCTTATTTTTTGCTTGATCCCACACACATTTAGTCAGTCTCATTTTGCCACACCTGTGAAACAACCATCTTGTTGCTGTCAGGTTTTAAAGCTGCTCCTGTCTCAGCTGTCATTTCAGGGCTGTGCATCACCTCTGTCCCTCCACCTCTTGTGTTCATCAGAGCTCCCCAGAAATCCCGCTCAGCTTGACTCCATCCACTTTTTCAGTTGAAGATACACAGCATTCGTCTGTCACCAAAGTCACTCTCGGGATGTTTACCCATCTTGAAATGGTCTGGCCTCAATCACAGTGGGGTCTAAATAATAAACACCCCAGGTATGTCTACTCTGCCTGCTTTGACAGGACTCTACCTCAACGAATGGCGGTTCCAGTCTGTCGATCAGCCAACCACTTTGGTCCACAGACTAAAATATATTATATAACAGCTATTACATGGCTTCCCGTTTTATACAGACATTCGTGTTCCCTAGAGGACAAATCCCACTGACTTTGATGGTCCCCTGACTTTTCCACGAGCACCACTAAGTGCACATCTGTGATTTTGACTGAAATGCCTCAACAACTATTGGGTGGATTGTCATAAAACTTTGAACAGACATCTAACATCTCCCTCGGGATGAACTGTAATAAATCTGGTCATCCCTTGACTCATTGAGTGTTATCATCAAGTTGACATTTAAGTCTCCAAGACTGCTTTAAGTACACACAAAACTGTGGATTACCTTTGTGCCAGCATGATTGTAAACTCTTAAAAATAGATAGAAAAGTTACATGAACTTTAACTATGTTATTTTATATGGTGTACTTTTTTACCTGTGTATTTGTGCTTATCTTTTTGTAGGCTTGATGCAATAAATTGAGGTGTATTTGTCTTTAAAGGTCCAGTGTTTAAAACGGAGCTGAAACTGTGACATCCAACATTCAGATTATACACTTAGACAATTATATTCATGGGTAGTATATTTAGATTTTGCCAATAAACCTTGACAAGTATTACACAGTGGACCTTTAAGTGGTCTCTTGATTTTAATATATGTGTTGATGTTATGGATTGTCATGTAAGCCAGGCACTTTAGATTATGCATCTTGTTTATAGGGGTTGTTGGAGGTAACGAAAGGTCATGGCCCTAGGAAAAAAAAAGTTATAAACAAAACACGAATCTATGACTAAGCTTCCCTGGGGGACTGTCAGCTGGAAGGGGTCATACAGCTCAGTACTCCAGGGATACAGGCTGCCCATGTAGGACAGATGCAGCTTTCTGTGTCCCGGTGGGACCTGGGGAAAGCCTGAGAAGGGAAACTGTCCAGCCCCAGGGTGGAAACACATTCTGCTGCAGGGGGGTGATTGGCTGATGCAGCTGCAGCAATGGGAGCTGGGATATACCAAAGTTTTCTCTGAGGGACAGATGGCATTGTTTATGGCCAGTCTGGGAATTCTCCTACTCAGAACAGAGGGTTGGTCAGGGCTATATTCGTTTCACATTACGCAACGGCCCTGCAGCTCACTAATCGTTTTAATTTTGAATAGTTTTGACAGGTCAGCGTTCCTTGTTATGGTATAGTGCCATGTGTCTACAGCCATGTGTATTTCTCCCAGGATGTAGTCTCCAGTCAGACTGACCATGTCGCTTGGGGCCACCATACAGGGCAGAGCCCTTGGGCCTCAAAACGACCTCTACGCAGCCCTTCAATAATAGATGCCATGCTGTTGACACATGGCAGGTGGCAACACAACACTTCACAGGTTAGATGAATATTTCATATCAAAGCTGTGCAATCACAGCGCACATTCCTGTTTGAAGTTTGGGGAATGGATCATGGTGAAATTGGGACATGTGTTGAGCTGTTTACAATCACTCCAGCCATCTGGAAATTAGAGTAACATGCTATGGTTCAAAGAAAAAGTATTAAAAAACAGACTGTAAAAATATGTCTGGTTGATGGTGTCGGTACAGTAATTCTGAAAATTAAACAGAGGAGATTAATAATATATCAGCAAACATTGGATTTTAAACCATTTCTCCAGCAAGTGCCTATTATTGTATCTGTAGTTGAGTTTTTTGGAAACTGTGTATTGCCCTTGGATAGAACTGGCTGTGATGTATTATCCGTCTTTCGACAAGCCTCCCAGAGCGGGAGGTGATTGGGAAAAGCGTCTAGCTTCATTAGTCAGTTGGTTTGAGTTTTGTTTGTTTTGGCTTCTTGGATGGCTGACAGCCTGGACTGCAGCATCATGTCTTTTGCTTTCGGATGGCACAGCAACACTGAAACGCAGCATGTGTCTGAATCCTCTTCTCTAAGCTTGCACACACCAGCCTCCCTGGTGCTGCGGACTCTGAATAGAATTGTATGGAAGTGTTTTTTCTTCGCATCCCCCTTTTGCTTCTGACAGATGACTGGCAGACAAAGATTATAAGAAATAACAAAAGGCCAGGAGGGCTGGGACCTGCAGAGTTAGCTCCAGTGCTGTCTATGGTGCTCAGGCCCTGGCCCTCGGCCAGCTGATTTTCATTGGGAAAGCCCGCAGCACTGAGGGGCTGGAAGGGCTATATATATCTGGCTGTGTTTTTCTCACTGACAAACCCTCTCTCACATTGTTATTGACTAAGGCGCTCAATTACTGCCTTTGCTTGCTTTGGTAGACAACATTTTATCTGTCCTTTTCACTGGGTTGTTTCCTCTCCCTTCCTCTCAGGAACGATGGATGATTAGAGGATCCATGACAAATGTTTAAGGAATCACATTTTTCTCTGGATTGCTCTCCCATTGGCTGGTGAATAATGAATGCGTAATGAGGCCAGTCTGGCTGGACCTGTGTATTTTTCCCTCCTTCATTCAGAGTGGAGGGCAGCTTGGCGTGGCACAAAGTCTGCAGTCTAGAGCCCACAGAGCTTCAGGACACGACCCGCTTGCATGTATAAAAGATGTGGCCTGTGACTGAATGACTGCGCAAATTAATTCATAAATAATGACTTGGGTTTGGGGCTACAGTCCGTATTGCAACAACACTTTCCTACCACTGCTGCATTAAAAAAGGTGCCCCTTGGCTACACAGGGGGCTGGAGAATTGCCATAATGAATTCCTGAGCCAACTACCCATTACTTCCGCTGCCTGACTTTGCCTATTTGTTGTTTAAAGAAAGGAGAAATAGAGTTCTGCTGAGGAAAGCCATATCTGGCATGCAGGCTTAATATAGTCCCATAAATATAATAAGGTATGACACAAAATCTATTTAAATACACATAAATAAAACATAGAAGGAGCTCCCTAATTGAGCAAACACATCTGTGGCTGTTCTCACATGAATGTGTGACAGTCAATGTTTATGCCATATTTTATGGAGTGTGTAAATATGCCAAGATGATGTATGTATATATGTTAAGATCTTGTGTGTGTGTGTATGGATGGGTGCACACCAGTATCCTCTGCATGCCTCTCTGTGCATGTGCCACGCTTTTACACACTGTGGACGTGTGTGCGTGTGTGTGTGTGTATGTTAAATGTCTGGGAACATTAACGTGGATGTCAGAGTGCATGTGTGGCACGGTGCTGGCTGAATGTCACACAGAGAATTGGGTCTGGGTTGTGCTGCAGGCTAAAACCTCACGCAGCCTTTTCTCTAATAAGCCAAATGGGGGGAAAACAGTTCCCGCTGCAACAGCAGTGTCTTGGGATTCCTCCGCTCGCATCGGCCTTTCGTGATTGTAAATCCAGCTGCCACTCTAGGAAGCTTTAGACACTTATGCAAATTAAAATCAACTGTATTGTGAACACAGGTCATCATGCGCCTAGATAAATTAATTTAGAATATAGGGTGCGTTAACTCACTGCTGTGGATCTTCCTCAGTGACATTTACAACCCATTCCATTATCTAACCTCTGACCTGAGTGTGACCCAGCAGGTTGATGACGGGGTCATCGCAGCCTCCTGCGCCACTCTAACATAAAGCTAGGGGAGGCAGCCCAGTCTCTCATGGGCGATATTACACAAGATATTATGAGTAATCTGCCTGTGATAGTTCCTATTTCCCATTTGTCATTACTTTATAATATTTCAGAGCTGTGTGGGAGTGAGCTCTAACTGATATACTACAAGAAAAAAAAAGAGAAATCCAACCTCTTGATGGCCTTGTAGCAGATGATGATGGCTGAGAGGAGGAAGACCACTGAGGCACAGCCCACTGTTCCAAGCACTATAATGTCCATCTCCATCCACCAGGGCCTCAACAAGGGCACCATGGGCTCTGCCACTTAGAAAGAGAGAAAGGAGGCGGCAGGAGGAGAGAGAGAGAGAGAGAGATTTGGATACAGAAATAGAGAATGAGCAGAATGTATTCAACTCGATAAATCAGAAAAATCAGCACAACATCCAAACACACAACACTGACTTTAGCATTGCTTTTAGATCCTCAGTGAGTGCATTATACAACACAACAGCAGAGCAGCGTGGAGGTGACTCTCTTCCCTAAGTAGCCTAGCAGTGTCCTCGCCTGTTCTGTAGGTCTAAGGTTCAACGTTCAAAGATATCCAACCCGACACCATGAATCATTTAAGGTCCCGTCAGCCTTCCTTACACCAGCACTCTTGTTCACACCAATTACTGTTGCAGGAACCTCCTGCTCTGTCCACATTAGATCTGTGGGGCAAGACCACTCACCAGGAATATAACATTATGTGCATCAGCAACTTCATGGCTGTAATGCAGAACTTGTCTCTTCTCTTTCTGCAGTGTTTGACGCTCTCCCGCGTCTATAAATCAGTTTAGTCATGTGAACATCATTCTACCTATCTATGAATGCGGGTTTGTTCCAGTGTCATGCTCCTGGGGAAATACACTGCCCTGTTTATGCAATAGCGAACTCCAGACTCCTGAATGTGCTGTTATTTTTGTTATGAATGAGAGAAAGGGTTTACACCATAGCAACACATAGTCCTTAGTAATGCTTTAGTCTATTTTCCAACACAGCACATTTTTACAGGACAAATAACAAGGCACGGCTCCTCCCGGTGCAGCACACCACATCATAAGTCACTTAAAAGCTCCCCTCAGCCAAACTTCCATTTTAATCCTGCGTTTTGTCAAAGGCAGTGGGATTTAATTCAGTCAGTGGTTAGGATCTACTTCATTGTGATAAAGCACACTCCTTTGAAGGGACTTCGGAAACCATTTTTAGCACACAGACGCTTACTTTCAGTGCCAATTTCTCTATTTTTTCAGACTTTCAGCAGATAGATAAGATCCCAGCCATTGTCCCAGTTTTTTAGCCATGCATATTCATTGAATTTTTAAAGACTTCAGTTTAAAGCAAAATTTCAGCTTTACCCAATCTGCAAATTGGGCTACCAAAGCAGTATCAAGATAATTATGTGCCGATATAGATTAAATTGAAAACTGGGGGGAAAAAACTCCCTTTAAGTGAATTATTCATGGTGACTCCACCCTCTGCAAACAGTTCTGTGTAGAGTTAAAGAGGAATAAAAACTGGCCTGGTTATAACATTTATCATGACATACTGGTGTTGTGGAGGCACTGAACCCTTGTGAGCTCAGTTGCACTCATGCATTGGCCGTAATTGGACATCCGACCCCCCCTCCCGCCTCCCGCCGCCTCCCCACCTTAGTTTACAGTCAGATGGTCCTGGCAGCATTTATGCAGTGACCTTGACAACAATCACAGAAGGGTCTATAACTCTGGATTCATAGTTAGCTCGTATGGCGAGTGAGGGGGAAAAGGAGGTCCCTGTAAATTGACCAGACAGAAAAGGAAATCATTGGAACTGATTGATTAAAAACCTTTCCTCTGCTGTCTGCTGAGACTTTGATGATTAAGTACTCTTCCCTACTCATAATATTAAGGGCTCAGGGTGAGTGATTCTAAAGAGTCAAAGTAATAGCTCAGAATGGCTGCATCATCAGCAACGCCTGTCCCATATTTCAGTGCACTGTTCATTAAGGTGCTTGAGACGACATACAAATCATATCAACTTTCCGCAAGCAGACTGGTGAAATATGTTTGCCTATCTGTCAGGGGATTTACCATCTCAGAGTTGGACGAAAGAGGGAGTGTCAGGGGAAAACTGCCGCAACAGGCACTGGATCCAGAGATCCACGCGCTTGTGGTATACAAGGACTACCACACACACACAACACACCCTTATTGCCGGCAGCTCAACTTCAAAAACAAGCTGGAACCACTGGGTTGCTTCATTAGCCCCTTATCTCTAACAAATTAAAGCTAATTTAATTAACTCATCTGTGTTTTAATCAGGGGTCCTCCGGGGGAAACCCTACCACTGAGCCATTGAGCTTGGCAGCCCAGCAGGCACGGATTTCACAGGCAGCTGGGTACTCCCCAAGGTCAGACCCGGCATAAATTAGTCCTGTGTTCAGCTGTCAACATCCTGCTGGCTCTATCACATGCACAGATGCACACGTGCAAAACTGCACCCATGCACGGGCACTCGCTCACACACTAACTGTCAGGGGGGTTGATGGTACGCTTTCCCCTCCTGTGCATTAAAGGAAACACTTCACGTCAAAACAGTTTCTTCAGACTAGCCAGTTGCTCGAGACCTGCGTCTGGCTACTAGGCATGACATCCAACTGTGGGGCGAGAGCAGACAGAGTGAGACAGACAGACAGACTTGGAGCGAGACAGGTGTGAAACCTGGGAGTGTGAGCTGGGAGTCATTACCTGTGGTGCCCAGTAGCCGCGGGGGAGGCGGTGGAGGCGGCGGAGGAGGAAACGGGGGGTATCTTCTACAGTGGCATGCCAGCTGGCACTGTTCACTAACTTTCTCCGCCACAGTCCGTGAGCATGACCTCTGGAGTTCTCCCTTATGGTGAAGGAGAGAGAGAAAGAGACACATTGAAACTGACTGAGCCTCTGTCCTTCAGCGCATTACTCAGAAGTACCATCAGCACAACACGGTGCTGCACAAATGGAGACTCTTGAACACTCAGCAGCCTCTTAGTTAGTAGCACCGTGGGCATCCTCTCAGCTTTCTTTTCATATCACGGCTCCAGTGTTGTTGTCACCGGAGCTGCTGTGTCTATGTAGTACATGCAGAATAGTATCACGTCTATGGCTGCAGCCTGCTCCCTGTAAGAAACCACCCACCAACAGAGTGGGCAGCAGGCTGCCCCGAGGAGTGTGCGTGGGTGGACTTGGAAACTCAAGCAGATCACATTACACATGAACCCTGGCAACACTGTGTGCGTGTGAACAACATCTCACCACTATCTGTAGGCAGCAGCACAGGGCAGAGGTTAGAATACTCATCACTAACATATGCCTGCTGCAGGGATCCTGGTGGGTTAACTGAATATTGTTATCATAAAAACACAGTTGGCTACTCCATGTTCCCATCACAAGAGAGCTGAGTGTCTCTGTGTGTGTGGATGAGAGTACTTATTCCTCTTGCCTGGCTCAAAACTCTACATATGCACGCCTGTCAGTATCTCCTAACACATGTGTCGCCCTGCTCTGGTGATCTCAACATCTGGTCTTTGCACATAAGCAAAGCATATTACATTACAGCAGTTTAATGTGCACATAAGTTAACTTGCAAAAGAAAAAAAGAAAAAAAAATCGGCTCCACAGTTCATCAGTAGGCTAAATCAAACTCCAGCTACATTAGTGCGACCTCTTCTCATGCGTAAACAGACAAGTGGCGCGCCTGGACATGATCCTTACCTGGCATGAGAGTAAAAACAGTGAGAGAAGGCAATGACCGAAGAAAAAAGGCCAAAAACTTAAAGTAAATGGCATTAGATCTTGGACCAGCATTCCTCTTGCGCTGTTCTCGAAGATACTAGGCAGCGTTTCCAACAAATGAATGCAGTATACATAGGCTTCAAGTGTTTGGGAAATAACCATCCACCCTGTCCAGTTCAGCGGCGATATCTGTGACAGGCGTCTCCAGAAATAGTTTATGCCACAATCATTTTCCTCTTGAGATCCCGTTGTCGATAGCATAGGACAGGCGAGCCGGTGAGGTGAGCAGCAAATCTCGATAATTCACATCTCGAAAGTAGTTTTCTTTTTTCTTACTGGCACTCAGATAGCGACCTGAATCACGCCGCTATTACTCCGTGCAATGTGAGGGCGGTAGATGGCCCGTACCTTACATCCCTCCTCGGCTGCGAGCATGAGTGCAAAATGGGCCACTCAAGCCATCGAAGTTGAAGGAGAAAAAAAAAAGAACAAGAAAAAAGAAAAAACGAACAGGGAGAGAGAGGGGGTGAGAGAGCGAGAGAGAGAGAGGAGAGGAGAGGGAGGGGGAGAGAGAAAGAGAGAGGGAGGGAGAAAGAGAGAGAGAGAGAGGGAGATCCTCAGGAATATCGTGCGGTAGCTATATAGGATTCCTCACAACAGGATCACACACACACGCACGCACGCACGCACGCACACACACGTCTCCTACAAGTTCAATCTAGGATGGATTTACTGTATGGGTGAGTCCGGAGGGCAAGAGCCGAGGGTTAAACTGCTGCCTCCCCCTCTGTGCCAAAATACAGCGGGTTGTTTTATACGGGAGCATCACCCACCGCGCACTTGATGCAGCGCTCACATCAGCCCATCCTGACAGCGTGTGCTCAAACAAATTCACCCTCCGCTTCTCAAAAAGTCCCCCCCCTCCACCTCCATCCTCCTCTTCACTCCTCCTCCTCCTCCTCCCAAAACATACACACATACAAGGGACGAAGGGGGATGTGGATGATAATGATGAAGGCGTCGGGGAACGATCTTTGGTTTGTTTTTGTTTGCGCTTTACTCGTCATCTCTATCTCATATACAGTGGACCAGGCAGAAAGTAGCTACTATAAGCCCACGATGCGTGGAGGCGAGTCCGTAAAGGATGACGCGGATAGTGGACCGAGTTGAAGTCAAGTGGAGAGAGAGAGAGTGCAAGACGCCTACCGACTGAAAACATTGCCATACCCATGTTTGATGTACTGTGTGCCTGCTAGAACACTCTGTGGCCCAATGTCCCAAAGTAGGCTGAGATAAACAATACTGATGCAACCTGGCATTTACTGCTAATGCTCCACAACAAAGGCGTGTATAAGAAATGTATGAGCCATTTATTTTTATACCCCCCTAAACTTCATTTTCTCCACTCTACCTTTGGCACCATGTTGACTGATGGTGTGTTTGTGTGTTTTTTTTCTTCTGTTTTTGTGTTTGGTTTTTGTTTTTTAAGAAGAGGATGCTGTGGGCCAGAGTGCAAAGAATCAGACTGCTATGGGTAGTTTTTTAAGAGCAGAGTTGCATAATATTGTTGGTGGTCGTAACTGGGCACAGTTATGAAATTACCCCACAGCTCACAGTCATGTAGATGGTACCAGAGAGCCAACGTGACATCCACAGTCACTAAAACAGTTGACTGACAGTGGCAATAAAGGCTCAGCGCTCATCACTGTCATTGATAACTACTGAGGCAGACACCGAGGAATATTTTCTCTAGATCTGCACTCAGTGGTTATTTGACACCGCCACATTTATTAAAAAAAACACAAACACACACAGTGCTTGCAGTAGGCTATTAATAATATTACCTTAATCGATTGTGGTTTTAATTAAGTGACCATCAGCTGATTGTCTGAGTGAGTTCATAAGAGGACAATACAATACAAGCATTAGCAACAGTTCCAGCCTCTCAGTTGGGGATTTGCTGCTTTTCACGTCTTTAAGTTGAATTTATTACAGTTTCTGGACTGTTGGCTGGACAAATAAGACACTAATTTGGCCAGCGGACAACCATGATAGGATATCTTTCACTATTTTTGCCACTTTACAGGCCAAATAATCACCCTGTTTACAGAAAATGCAGCCTGCAGTTCAGTAATTCCTTCCTTTCTAACATCCACATGGCTCCTCTTGCTTAAACAGCCTGAAACCTGGCTGCACAGCCTGTTTGTCGCTCTCTCTGCTTATTCATGTTTCATAAATCCACAATCATTTGTTGTACCCGTATGACTTATCCTCTGTTTGAAAGTATTGCTTGTGGTTGAAATAAACAGAACTGACAGCCAATTGTGTCACAGCCTGCTTATTCCAAATAACGCAAACAGCATCTAAGCCAACTATTCAAACAACTTTGGATTAAGATCAATGGATTCAGCATGTAGCCCAACAGCCTTTTGTTGCAGCTGAGCATTTATCACATCTCTTGCCTATCAAAAAAGCTTTTCACAGGCAGTAATGGGGTGAGCTCATGCACAAGAGCTGTGGATGACTTTTAGAGTGGAAAATCCACAGCTGCCGTTAAACTCCATTTGCACATACAGTACAATGCAGAGTTTTTTCAAGCACACAACAAGCCTGGGTTTGGCATGTAGTGCGCCCGGCGGTTTAGCTCGTCCATCCTCTCCTACAGTCTGTCCCGCTATCGATTATCTGACAAGAGGAAAGCACTACATCCTCCTGGTTCCTTCCTGCTGCCTCACCTCATTCCAACAACCAGCAATCTGCCACAACATACATCACAGCCCTTTTAAACTCAGATAAGAGAAGCTCTTAATAAAATTACTGTGGTCTTTCAGTGTTATTATTCTTGCTAAGATTAGTCATCAGCATCTCTGCAAACAAACAGAGGACCCAAAATGTTACATGCATCAAACAAAGAGAGATTTAAAAACCTGTCAAGTCAGGAATATTAATGTCCAGAGTAAATTAACTCAGCTGCATGTATCCTTATCTGGATTTCTCCTTTATTCCAACAGTCAAGCTTGGGTTTATCGCTGTGGAAGTAGATTGCCATCTAGTGGGAGTAAGTGACAACACATGACAAATATCTATGTAAATATATTACTGACTAAAGGGGAAAAAACTAAGGTGTTGTTCTCTGTAGTTATAAGTTCAGAGAAATGTCCTGGTGTATCTCTGCCCACTAAGTAGAAGCATAGAGATAAAGATGAGACTACAATAAGCATTAATTATTAATAACCATACACTTCCTTTCCATGAAAGGAAACTGCAATACCGCCCCCCCTGTATTATTTTTTATTTTTTCTATATTAATTTAGCTTTACCAGAGAAAGCCAGAACAGGGAGCCAAATCAGGAACACATTCTCCCTCTAATGTCTTTATGTCCACTTCTACCTACCAGATATGATAACAGCCTCGCTGGTTTGGAGTGATGGTAATCCATGTCTTCCATTTTCTGGGAAAGGTTTGTCTGTCTCTCTCCATCTCTCTCTCTCTCACACACACACACACGCAGTTTAAATGGTGCACCTGCAGTAATACAATCCAATACAAACAGTTCAGCCATTAAACCTACTTTGTGATGTGTAATGTGTTTTGAAGTCAACATTTTGCCATTATCATGCAAATGTTAACGAAATGCATTTTAGCACTGAGGTTGTAGTGACTTGGATTTACATTAATTAACATGACTTCTGCAATAAATATTAATGAATTTACACATTTCTGAGAAACGTTAACAAAATCTGAACAATATAAATGGTGTAAAAGTAGTGTAGACAGATTGGTAGTATTGAATTACAATAGGTATTCATTATTACAGATATGCCAGTAAATTGTAAAAAGCTGCAGGTTCCTTGTTCCTTGTGGGGGGTTTTTTTTTCAGGAAACCAGCGTCATCCTGACTGAAACTCATAGTAATCTCAAATGTCTCTGAGGGTTAAAGAAATATTCCCTGAAAGATATGTTAATTGTTTCACATGTCCAGAAGATGTACAAATGATTAGCACTTACGTGCCCACACAATCTCTCACAACACTGCTGTTGAGAGTGGAGTGGTTTGTTTTTAATGTGAGGTGTGATAAAATGAATTTCTCTTGAACTAATCCCTCCATTTTCTGGGATTTGTACAAGTGTGTTTTACAGACAGAGCACAATTCCTCCTCTGATTATTCTAGGCCTAATTAACTTGACCTATACAGAGAGCTACTGTTTGTATGGATCTATACAGCCATTATTTCATTTCAATGTGGTTGAGCTCTTTGTGCTGTTTTATCTTTCTTGTATCTTTCTCTGGTCTGTTTCTTGCGTGTACTCTCCCTCTGGGGATCAGTACACTGTTATCTTATCTTATTGTAGCTATTTTTGAGCAAAGAAATGACCCAGGTGACAGAAAAAAAAGAGGCGCCTATTCTTACCATCGAAGCCTTCTCTAATGGATGTAGACTCTTCCAGGGAGCTTGCACAGAGAGAGTCGGGTTGCAGTGGTACCATAGAGCTCCACTGGGACTTCATAGATCGCTGTTACTGTATGCAAACAGATGAGTGATGATGCATTGCAACATCACTTGACACCATAAACACTTCCTGGCTGTGGCCAAGTTTGCATGTGCAGCAGGGATATGCAAGTGAAGTGCTGCAGATATCTTTGGTGCACAGGTGCAGCAGTTAAAGTGGGACTCGTTTGTAGGCATGTCTGTCTGTTGGTGGATTGATGATGTGTGTAGGCAGATTCCTGTGACCCTCTTAAACTGGATTAAAGTGGGTAGTTAAATATAGAAATAGGTGAAAAGTGACAGTTGGTTGAGCGTGGTGTGGTTCAGCGCTCCAATAAATCGGCTCAAACCACCACATGCCTGAAATGACTGACAAACATCTCGTCCACCTGTCTGGGGCACAAGAACACGGGCACACTGTGGGATTTATGGACGGTATTATGCTTCCTCTTTCTCCTCGTCTCATTCTTCCTCACTTCAAAAGCACAGGAGTGGGGTGACAGGCCAAGGGAGGGTGGGGGAGCCCCATTGTTAATTGGCCTTTTCAGCTGAACAGAGAGGTGAAGGGAAGAAGAAGAGAGGAGGACAATAGGGTCCCACTGCCTCTCCAGAACAAGAGGGATGCACCGCCTTAAAAGATAGACCAGCCAGAGCACATATAGACCTGCAGCGCTCCTCCTCAGACAGCCCCAAACTGAGTGAATGAGGCAATCAATCATGAAGCCAGCACTTCACTCTCAATAAATGGTCCGTAGCCTTGATATAGACTGCAGTATATTTTAAAAAAGAAAATTCAGTGTCCTGGTACAAGAGTGATTCATGATGTATGCTCTGAGGGCAGCATAGTGCACAAGCACGAGGTGTTACTTACCAGACAAACACTTTCCTCACATCTCATTCCACTGCTGCAGCAGTTCAATGGAGGGATAGGTGCTCCCTTTCCACTTCAATAAGGGGATGAAGCTCAATTAGCATTTCACAACTCCCCTTTTCCTCTTCTATTGCAACCTTCCCCGCGGAGCCCATGCTTTCTCTGAGGATTGTCCTGTTTTGGGCCCTTGTTGCCGTTGGCAGGGTGACAGTATTCGAGTGTGCAAACTTGTGCTATTGTCCGCGGGCCAGAGGGAGCCATGGAGACCCCATAATATGACACAGGAAAATGTTTGCTGATGGCAATTCTATGGGCTTTGTCCGACTCTTTCTCCTTCATGACGACTCGATTTAAGTCTCTAAATGTTTGACTACAAATGCAGGAGTGCTATCCAGCTCCTTTTCCTTTGTCCCGCGAGGTTTGAATGAGTAATTCAGCCTTTGTGTCGCTCGATTGAGGGGGCAAACAGAAAGACAAGATTCTTGAGCGTTCAAGCCCCTTTCCATGGTTATGCACTCTTTAGATCCCCCCCCCTCCTCCATCACCACCACCCCTCCTCACCAAATCCTACAGCTGACATCACTCTTGGGGAGGGTGCGTGGGGTATCAATGTTAAAAACTCAACTTTTAACTGCTCCAAAATGAGAGTCAGTCAGAAAGTCAGAGCGCGTGCATATTTCAGCAGATTCCGTGGCCCGGCTCGTTTTTTTTATTCACGCTCGCTGCGGACTTTGGGGGGATGTTTGGCCCACCGCGCGGGGATCACCGTGTAGGAGAAATATCGCATCCCCTCACCGGCTTTTAACCAATCTCCATGACAACAATTTGCAATGGTGAAGAATTCGATAGCAGGGCGCTTGGAGGCTGATTGGGGTGCTTTGTGAGGGGCCTGGGGTCGCTGATTGGTTCAAGGAAAGCACCATAACTACAAGGAGTTTATATTCATTCAACTTGTTGAAGTGCCCCTACTGCAGCCTGGAGAGAGGTCTGTGCTCGGACTGCGGCTCTACAGTCTGGACCCATGCAAAAGTGGTGAGTAAAGGGTTATTAATCAATATTAGGCTATTGAGATGCACTGCAATCAACGTATATGACTGGTTGTAGGGTTTATACTGTGCGTTATGCAAAGCCTGATTTTCTGTTTTTCTTTTAGATCTTGGTGGCCACCAAGCTCTAACATGGACTGATTTAATCAATTTTGGCAAAAAATGGCAAATGCAGACAGCGAGGTCAAAACGCTGCTGAATTTTGTAAATTTGGCATCCAGTGACATCAAGGCGGCCCTGGATAAGTCGGCTCCGTGCAGACGCTCCGTGGATCACAGGAAATATCTGCAGAAACAACTCAAGCGGTTCTCGCAGAAGTACTCCAGGGTGCCAAGATGCCACACGCACAGGACCCCCGCCGAGTACGGATGCGGCAGACCGGTGGGAACTGTTCACCAGAGTGTGAAGGTCGCGGGAAAGGCCAGCTCGGATGCGCCAGATGTGGAGAACGTGGGCAGCGCAGTGGAGCAGGTGCCTATGAGGAAACGCCAGCTACCAGCCTCGTTTTGGGAGGAACCCAAGCTGACCCAAACTAAGAGGGAGCACTCACATTTAGGATTGAAAAGGAGCCCCGCGGCCACATCCGAGGGCGGTGAGAATGAAAAGAGGAAAAGGAGTTATGGTAACGATGCAAAGGCCACGCTGTCTGCGTCCGGTCGGCGCAGCTCTGCGGACAAAGAGACTCTTAAACTGGACCTGACCTCTCATCACTGTATGAGTGTGTGCGGCTGCTGCCCCTTCCAGTACCACGGACACCAGGTCCTCCACAGTCACATTGTGGTCCCCCATCCGCCCGTGGGGCTGTGGAGCAAGGCAGCAGGGACTGAGACAGAGAGACCAGAGCATCCCTATGGACAGAAAATCCACACACATGTTGTGGTCAAACCCATCCCCACCAAACCCACCGTGCAGTCACCGATCTTCAGCGTGTTTGGATTCATCTAATTACTCACACATGAAAAGAAAAAAATGTAAATAGGACTAATTATTATCCTTTTTAAAAAAAAAATCCTTTCCAGCATTTGAACATGAGACTCTTCCTTAAAGCACTTATTGGAGTGATTCATCTATTTTTATTGTTTAAATCTGAGGGACAATATTGCACTTGCAGAATAACTTCATCAGCTTCACTTTGATGCCAATATGTTGCCATCAGGTGTCTGAAAATTGACAGTAAGTTAAAAAGGTTTCTACTTTTAGATTTCTACAGATACTGCCTGTTCTTTGTAAGGTAGGAAGAAGCCATGCAAATGAATGAAAGCATCCTGTTTTAGTTTCCTCTTTCAACTATGAGAATAGAATATGGGACATAGATTTTGCTTTTTGTTTGTCATTAGGCACAGTTGAAACAATGACTTTTTATTTTTAAATAAACGATTCAACTTCCCTGAAGAAATCCCTCGGGCATTAGATCATTTTTAACTTTCATAGATGGTTTCTCTACGGGACAGATTAAAGAGCCTTACTGTCACATCACCCATGCTATAAATAGATATTTTATAGATAGAGAATCATTTCTGAGGGGACATGTACAGATTCAAGATATCACATGACTAAAAAAAGAAGAACAAATTTAGCCACATCCCTCATTCGCAAACTGTTTGAAGTTCATCTTAAAGTCCGTCAGTCAGTCAGCCTCAGGTAACGGACCACTCTGTCTGGCAGAGGTAGGCTTGTGAAAGATTTCAGTCTGTGTCTGCCCATTTGGCTCCGAATGCTTAATCTGCAGAGATGCTGCAGTGGACGAGGCGACACTGTGGACAAAAAGAGAAGATGAAGACGACTTGTCAGTTGCATGTCGGAAGACCAAATACGTGCACATGTGAGGAAGTGAAAGACAGAGTGGAAGGAGACATATTTGCATTATGAGATACATAAGGAAGTAAGACAGTGATAAGTAAAGATTTGGCACGCACGCGACTTCCTCTTCACAGAGCGCCATTCTTCTCGGCTGTCCAGTAGCTCTGTGAGTTTGCTGCACAGTTGAACTTGACCAACATGCTCCAGTAGTAAGTCTATGATCGGCCCGGCCCATTTACACATAACTGGTGTTGAGATCCACTCGCAGAACTGTGAGAGAAATTCAGATAAAACTTAAATTACATGAAAGAAACACAGGTATTTTCAGTTATTGTGAAATACGTGAGACTGTCTTATAGTCACACCTGTGTTGCTCTTTCCGTTGGCTCACAGCAGGTTAAAGGAAGCATACTGTCATTCTGTAAAACATATCCATTGCTGCCAACAGTCCTTATATGGGATCCTGCTGAAGGTGGGTGAGGGGCACTGCTGTACGTACAGGTGAAGCAGGAACGGGCATCACAGCCATTGTCCAAAAGGCATTTGAGTAGAGGCAGATTGTTCATGCAAAGTGCAATAACAGCAGGGAACGTTGTGGTGTAAGACGGGATTTTGGCGTCGACGTCGGCCCCTCTCTCCAGCAGTAAAGACACAGTGCTGGCACAGCCTTGACGTACGGCCATCAGCAGAGGACTGATTGGGTCCAGGCTCACGCTGGCGCCAGCATTTAGTAGCACCTCTACTGTCTTGGTGCTGCCGTTGGCGATGGCGAAGTATAGGGCTGTAGAGCGCCGATCAGCATACTGGATGGACTGATTATGGGCCAGCGTGGCGTTTACATCTGCACCTGTCTTCAGTAGCACAGCTGCCACTGCGTGTCTGTTGTGCTCTGCTGCCAGGTGGAGGGGGCTGATCCAACTGTGCCGGAGCCTGGCGCGACTCGTCACCGACACAAGCAGGGACACAACCCTTGACACAAAAGTTAAAATGTTAATGAAAAATGCAGAGGAATTTCTGTATCTCTTTAACAAAACACTATTTATGTTAATCATCTACTGTACATGAGAACCACTAATGTGTATTACAATACAAGGGGTAGGTCTGTAATGTTTTAATTTATTATAGTAATTCATTAACAAGTTGTAGTAACTGCACTTACTCGTGGTGTCCGTACTGGGCAGCGATGTGTAGAGGCAGCAGTCCTGAGCTGGTGGCTTTGTTGGCATCTGCATTTTTGGCCAACAGCACTGCTATGATTTCCTTGTGGCCATTTTTACTGGCCTCATGCAGGGCTGTGACACCATCACATGTCTGCATGTTTACGTTAGCACCTACAGAAAAGGATTCTTTATTCATAACCTTTAAATGGGAGTCAAAAATGTGAAAAGTAGGTGAATTTTGTGCAGAAGAGTACCTTTTTTAATCAGGTGGCACAGTGCCCTCATCTGTCCTTGCTGAGCTGCTACAGTGAGCGGAGTGATGCTGTAGGTATTGGCTGGATTGATCGCAGCCCCAGCTCTTATGAGTATCTCACAGATGTCTGTGTTGTCCCTGGATACGGCTTCGTGGAGGGCCGTCCAGCCCTGACCACACCGCTGGTTCACAGTGGCCCCGTGGGAGAGAATGAGCTGCACCATGTCCACATTCTCCAACTCACATGCTTCAGAGACACAACAAGACACTGTCATTTCTACCCGGTAGCTCGCACGTCTATAGTGACCCACACTTGTGTTGTGTACAATTGGTTTCACAGCTGTACCTTTGTACAAAGGGGTTTCTTTGTTCTTGTTGCTGATGTCGGGGTCAGCGCCGGCCTCCAGAAGGCACCGCACGCACGACAAATGTTCACATGACACAGCGAGCAGCAAAGCCGTCTGCTCTTGTAAGGTACGTTTATCGACTGAACCTGGATGGACTGGAGCAGAAAATATAATCACCACACAAACCAGTTGGGTGACTCATTTAGCATCTCAAGAATGTGCAAACAATGCACCAAAACATCTCTTAGAATAAGATTCATCAATGTTTCTCCCTCCTTCATTACAAGACAACACAACACAAACCTGTGAATGAACTAATGTACTGTTTAAAACAATGATGCCTTCAGTGTCATACCCCTTATCAGGATCTTCAAGCACTCAGCCTGTCCACAGAAGGCAGCATCATGCAGAGGTGTCCACCCATCTTTGTTCTCCTTCAGCAGGCTGTGAGGAGCGGATGCTGCCAAATCATTAACAGCCTCCACATCGCCTCTCCTTATGGCAGAGACCACTGGGTCAACATCCCTTTAAATGAGACAGAGACAGGGGGGGAAACGCTTTAATTGACTCACACTTAAATGCAGTGGAGTGTAGCCTAAATCTGGACAGACATCGATGTGTAAGATGTTTCCACACTATGGACCTTAATGTTTCAAATCTAGCTTCGTTTCTACGGTTTCATTTCATCTAAATAAGCAGTCCTAATTGTTAAGCAGCCGTTATATATAATGAACAATACAGCATACTCGCTCGTAGTCTTCTCTATTTACACAGAAGACCTCCACACATGTAGAAACACATGGTGCGTGTGTGTCAAACAGCAACAATGAGCACACTCACTCTGACTCTGACGTTACGTCGCTCTGACCGTCTCCTCTCCCCGCGTCTCCCCCTCGCAGTCGCGACACAACATTATTGCATTTACCTCCGGCGTTACGAAACTGAGATAAATATTCAGAATAGCAGAATTTCGTCATTACTGATGGAAGATTTCACGGACAGCGTTGTTTCCACACACGGCGCGGCGGCGGCGGCGGAGGAGGAGCGGCGCTCGGCGCGGGGCTCAGCTGTGCTCCCTCAGATTATTTTGGGAGCGTATTGTCAGGCGGCAGGGTGACGGCTTTATCCATATATGTCAAGAGACTGGGACATCCAGAGATAAGGCGAACGGCACTCACTCAGAGATAATGCAGCCCAAGCCCCCCAGATCTGTCTTTGCATGCAGCCTTTATTTCATTGGCTGCTTTCCAATTTAAATAAGCAGGTTGTAAAGACGCATTAATCTTAAAGGGGAATATGGAGGAAAACCCTACAGCGTCAGAGACCATGTAAAACATGTCAAACACATGGACAAAACATGGCTTGATAAAAGAATTTCAGGGGTCATACAGCTCACTTTGTCAATGTTGAATTTATTAGTAGGCTACAGCTAAGCTCTGTGCTGATATGCTCACAGCAAGTGGTCATAGTCCTTCAGTTTTAGGGTTAGGGTTACTGATCTATCAGTTAGGCTACTACAAAATGTAGCCTATTCATACAACTGTGTTGTCATAAAAAAACCCCTACATAATCAGACTAAACTTCCATATGTAAATTTGGGACTGTCCAATAAAATGGACCTGAGTTTATCAGACCCACAGCTACATTTTATTGTCAGGCGACATCTAGTGGTCATAGAAGAGGATGGGTGACAGAGCAATACAATCATTTTAAAGAGGAGGTTTGTGCATGAGTTATGGTCATATGTGAATTTGTTTTTTTGATAATTATTTTCGAATCTCAGAATTCAGGAAATAATATTGCATATGGCCTCAATTGTCTTCTAAGTTTGAGTCTGATAACAGGCTACTGCCTAATGACCATGAGCACAGAAAAGCAGGGCAGGAACAAATGTGTATGGTTGTTTTAGTTTGAGGAAATGTAGAAAGTAAATTACTCATCAGCTTTTAGAAAGTCCAAACTTGGCCTATATAAAGTTCACAAGAGAGTTGGTTGCTGCTACTCAAAGATTACACAATATGGCCTACCTCAAATTACAACATGTTATACTGAAAGACTAAACATCATGACGTATGTAGGTTTGAGTAATGATATATTTCCCTCTCTTTCTCACCTGTATGAAAATTACACACTTTATCTCTCAAATGGCAATGTGATAGACAGGCTGTTTTTCACAGGAAATAATTTTCTTTTATGGACCCTCTTAAATTATTCAAAATCTTTTATGGGACCTTAATGATCAAATGGGCATCATCCAGTGGTTTTGCTCTATATATGGAGTCACAGGAGTGCCACAAAAAGTAATGAATGTATTAAAGAAGGAAAATATAAATGTGGACATATAAATAGGAATTGTTAGAAGAATATATGGAAAGATAGTGCAATATAGTAAAACCAAAAACAAAAGGTCAGCATTCTTTTGGTTTTGGTTTAACTGCACATTTGTATTTACATATTCTTCCCCTTTCCAAAATTTACAGTTATTTTCTCACTCTTTTGCAGATTTAGGCCTATTCGTTTTCTTTTTTTGATGGCACTCCTATGTCTCCATATTATTGGATATCGTTCAGTCTCATTTCACATCTAGAGTAAGTTTGTATGACACATACGTACATTCTCTCACAAAAATAACCATACCATAACCCTGACGTCCCTTATCCCCCTAGCTCCTGTATTTATAATTGAAAATCCCAAGGCATGTGCATTGCTTTATAAAAGATCATGATCACATCTCCTCACCTGAGCAAGTTGATTGTTGTGTAGTCTGCAGAGTAGAGACTCAAGGAGTAGAGAGCCAGCCTGTCTTTGATATCATTGTTGAGTCTCTGGTAAAGAGACCTGGACCTGCTGACCGTGAGCATCACAGGAGAAGATCTGTGCCTGAGGACCAGGATCTCCAATAGTGCTGCTGTCTTCTCCACAAACCCGGGATGAGGCTGATGATTCGGTAAACAAAGGATTCAAAGCATTAATGGCAGCGACTAAAGCTGGTTGGCAAAGCCCGACAAACAAATTATGTTAGAGCAACACGCACAATAGGCTACAATACCAACATTATGTTAAGTCATACTGTATGCATTCGAGACAAAGCCAGTTTGAAAGAGCTAAAGTGTGCAGCAGCAGACAGAGAGCAGCCTCAGGCTATGAAGAGAGATGCCTTTTAAGGGCATGTTCAACTGTGGTTCATCGGTTCAACTTGACTCTGCTGCTCCAGAGGCAACGCTGATGTGAGGTCGTGTGTAGTGTTACAGAGAGTTATGCACCAGAGAAATGGCATTGCAGTAACACATAAAGGAGTTACAGTTTATTTTCTCAATACGACTGTGATTAATGAACAAAGAGATGTTGACAAAGAATAATCTTTTTGTTTTCACTGTTCATTAAAAAAGCATCTTTAAAAAAATAAGGCACATTTAAAAACTGTAACTTACCAGGTGACAGAGTTCCTGATCTTCATTCACAGCAGCTGGTTTACAAATGTGTTGAGCCTCCTTCACAACAAGAATAGCTCTGCCTTATAGTCCTCTGTTGTGTCAGCTCTCACTGTAACATGATGAAGTGAGAAATGTTGTTTCTTTAAAAACAGCAGAACAATGACAGCTGATTTTCGTTTCGTAATCACTTCTTCGGAAGTGTGTAAAAAGCTTCCTGCATTTAAACTAGCGGTGACACAAACCAGTCCTTCAGTTTATATTCACAGGTGGAGGAACTTGGCGCTGAGGCTGTTTCCAAATGTCTGAGCAGCCTCACATTCTACCCAAAACAAGTTTGGTTATTTAACTCGGCTGTGTAAGATGACTCATACTTTGATCACTGCTAATGCTGTAAAAACACAGAGAAGCACTTACCATGCATTAATAGGGCCCAGGAATGAGCTGATATTTTGACTGGTCATAGCATGAAAACCTTGCGCGTAATTAATAGCGTTAATGTTCGCTCTGCTCCATGGAACTGTATCAGTGAGCTCTGCCAGTGAGTCAGCGTAAACATTCACCCTGGACCTGAAACTAAAAAAGCTGAAAGTGCAGCTCTTATTGGTTAAGCCTGTGGTTTTCCTGCAAAGACATGGGGAAATATCTGCCATTAAAAGGGTCTATTTAATCAAGAAGGCTGCTCTAAAGGTAGCCTCCTCCTCCTCTGCACTCAGCTGTGTTTGTTGTGACTTGACGTGTGACTGTCACACATTCTGCAGACCGGCCTATGTGCACATTTTGACAATGTGATGTCACAAACGGTTGTGAAACCAGTTATGGTCGACGGTGCAACTTTTGTGGAACCCTGAAACTTCTGCTGCACGCACACACTGAGACTGAACTTCTATGACCTAAATACGGGGTCACTGAGAGCTCAATGCACTGCAACTTAAGGAAACACGTACATGCAAAGAAACAAAGGGACCACGAATTTAGAACAACAAAATTTAACAACACATTTGCTGCAAAACTCCCTAACAGAAACAAAAAACAGCAAATTCAGAGTAAGTTCAAGGTTATATGACCACTCATTAGTGGTTGTATAGCCTCAATATTGCATTATTCAGATATTATTTCAAGTATGTAGTATAAGCACCTTTTTTATGCCCTCAGATACACTTGGGTTTACAACACTTGAAGCGCATTGTCAGGTGTTGAATGATCGTCATTCTTTCATCAAAATTGATGAAAATGTTTTCTACCTTTGTAGCCCGCTCGTGTCTTTGCATACATTTATTTAAACCTCAGAAATTTGCAAATATGCTTAAATTCATTTCAAAATAATGATTTTAAAATCATTTCTTTTTTGAAAAATATTTGACTAAAGTATTTCACATCTTGACCTGAACAAGTAGTTGCAGTATACAGTCTATGGTCAGACTGTTCGTAAAGTCTGTAATACCTAGTTTGTATGCTCTGGTCTGCACTTTGACAATGCTTAGCTGTTTGTTGTTGTTTTTTTTGTTTTTTTTGCATTCCTTTACATTTCATTATTCGCATCCCAGACTTCTCAGTCAGCGATTTCCACTAGTGGAGACCTGGTGGAGACTGGAGAGACTCGACCCACGTCTCGCGGTAATTAGGAGTGGAGTGGGCGCTCTTCTTCCTCGTGGTCGCCTCCTCTCGGCCTTCACGAGCCCATTTCTATCTATGCTCTCTATCCATTCAGTCGGCAGCGCTAAATGAACCCCCCCCCTCCACCCCCCACCGGCAGTTGTCATGACAACGGGGAAACGATCCCGGCGCATTCCCAGTTGTCTCGTCTGCGGTTTCCAGGCAACCGCTACACAAATGTAAGGAAAACATCCGGGAAGGAGCCTCCATCGCCTTTTCTGATCGTCTGAACGTGGAATAACTGCAGGAGTCTTGTTTGCTCACCAGGATTCCTGCACAAGTACACGGACTAAAAAAAATAAAATCATGACGACGTCTCCACTGCCGTTCCTAGACAACAGAGAGCGTCTGCAGCTCAAAGTGGAGCACAGGACGAGAAACATCTTCGTAACGCAGCCGGAAGACACCAGGTAGGTCCAGCTACACGGTGGACGACTCTCCACTGTCTGTTATTCTAACTCATCCTGACTAAACAGTTTTGTTGCTGTTGTCTCCTCAGACACAGAGAAGAGAAAGATGTCCATCACATCCCTGTTGTAACAGAGGTGAGACAGTTTTGTTGTCATTTTAAAGATAGTTTAGTTAAGATGTTATTTTATCATGACAGGAAAGGTACAATCCTATATTATCTAATATCTTGAATTCTGTTTTGATTTTCATGTTGTCTCTCTTTCCCTCCCCTTCCTTTCCTAAGAAGTTGTAAAGTTTGCTTGCTTATTTTAGCACACTGGAAGGGTTTCAGTGTTTGTGCTGGCTGTGTTTTATTTGTAGACTCCTAGCAGAGTCCTTGAGGCAGGAGTCAACACTTTGCAAAAGACCCTGGTTCTGAAGAAACAGGCCGAGTTGGACGAGGTGAACAGGCTACTGGCACTCAAACGACAAGAGTTTAAGAGCTGTGTGGAGGCTCTGGCACAGAGGAGGTCTGAACTGGAGATAAAACACCAGCAAGTGAGTTGAAACCCCAAGGTGTGCTCCTGAACCTGCTTTTGTTACAGTGTAATAATGGAGTAGATATCAGACACAGCCATCGACGCAACCTGACATTAAACCTAACAGTGTTCCGATATTTACATTCTTGGGGTTTTTTGTGTTTTTACCCAGACTAAAGAGAGGGCGATGAAATTTGAGAAGTTTGTAGCCGAAAATGAAGTGAAGCGATGCAGAGCCCTGAAGAAGTATGAAGCTGCACGGGAGCAGAACATTTTGAAGCAGAGAGAGATAAAAGATCTGACAGAACAAATGAAACAATTTCGGGCGAGGTGAGAGTTGTAAATCAGGTCTGGGGATATCAGCTTCACTTTTGTTTTTTTGTTTTTTAACCTCGGCGTTGTCTTTGTCATTTCACAGACAGCAACTTTTAAAAGAGAGAATGACAAAATACAAGATCTATGAGGACTACCTGATGAAAACACTTGACTATCTCCCCAACAGTGAGTTCAAAGCCAATCCCTCAACGAGCAATCTTTTACATTAACTTTTTTTCAGTTTAAATACACAGTGGCAATAACGGACCAAAACCCTTTTAAGCTTACCTTGATAATGGATCTGAATCTTCGGTTATGCCCATCATTCGGCGTCATGAGACCCTGTCCATCACCAACCAGGAGCTGCAGCAGCGTTTGGGCCGCCTGGAGCAGGAGGTGGAGGACGGCCAGCGACGACTTCAGACCATGAAACAGGAGCACAGCATAAAGAAACTGGTCAGACACACTGAGGTATCATCAAGTTAACCATATCTTCAGCTGGCAGTGCTTTAATGTTCTTTTTTTTCTTCTTTTTTTGTAGATGGCCAACAAAGAACTGTCTGAACTCCAGAGTGAGTTAGAGACACTCAAAGAGAAAAACAAGCAGGCCGAGGTTAACTTGCTGATGGAGCAGGGCCTATCCAGAGAGCGGGTATGCACTCAAGATAATGAGCTGGAAGTAAACCTGCGCTAATTTACATATGAGCTGGGATAGACTGCCACATGTGCACTTTCTCCTAGGTTGAGGAGGTGGGACGCTTGCTCATGGCCATCAATAACCTTGCAGAGCAGTGTTATATACGAAAATATGGACCTATAGAGAACATGACTGTACTGACAATGATGGACATGGTGAAGGTAACTAAAACTTCATCTTTATTTTCATCTGTAAGTTTTGCATTGCTTAATTGACCTAACTTTTTGGTTTCAGGAGTACATTTTGGACAAGGCCGACACAGAGAAGAGAGCGAGGAGAATGATGGAGTCTGGGTCTGCGATGACAAACAGAACAGCTCTGACAGACAAGAGAGAGAGGGGATCAACGAAGAGCATTGGCAGTAAAACACAGATCAAAAGTTCAAGTAAAGTCAGTAGGAAGAGTGTCACTATGGGTTGATGTCAACTTTAACGTGCAACAAATTTCTTCAAGTTTTCTGTGAGCAGACAGATCATGATACATTGTTAAAATTTCTGATTCATGTACCCATGTGGGTAAACACTCTAGGAAGAACAAGAAAAAATGTAGGCCTATCAAGATCTTTTGTCAACATTTGTGGTTTGAATTTATGAGTTTCACTGTTTGTAAGTTTAATGAAAAATGCTATGCACACATTTTCCACTTGAAATCATGTGATCAGATTCACTTAAGCATCAGGGCTTTGTATGTGTATCCCAGGAATAAAATCATTGTATATTCATTATTGTCTGACAACATGAATTGATTGTGAACATTTTATTTTAAAATATATCTGACTATGTAAATAGCAATGAGAGAAGACTTGCAATTTACCAAGAATTAAATGATAATGAGAAGAGCATCTCAATATTAGACTGCAATAATAATACATTGTATTTCGTGCCTTTCTCAACGCCCAAAGTCACCTTACAGGCAAACAACATTTATTTATTACCAGTAAATAAAGGAAAATAGTGAACCAAAGTAACCCTGACATCAATGCACCTCTCAGTGCCTCCCACATTTAAAAGCCAATACTGCACATACTGGTTTTCTAACAGGTTTGCAGTAAAGATAGTGATCACTAATTATGCTGCAATGCTGCTACTCCTACCGAGAAACACAATTAAAGTAACAGAGCATGTTAAACCATTTAAGTGGGTGTTTTGTCTGTAATTTAAATTCCTAAAGATTAAGTCATAATCTAGGTAGGACCAGTTGAGGAGCCACATTGATTGGTATGTGTCAGCTGGTATGCTTTGTCTGTTTGAGCTGTATCTCAGTTTAAAAAGAATCTCATGTCTTCTCAACATCCACTTATGGATGGTGGTGGTGAAACTAAATAGGAACACTGATTTGGGATCAGATCATATTACTTTATTTGTACTAGCAGGTAAATTTGTCATTCATACAAGACAATACAAAAACAGATAGAAAAGGACAATTATTATTAAGGACAATTATGGTGTGCTTAACTTGAGTATTTCAATTCAATGCTACTTTAAACCTCAACCCTCTTTGGTCAGCTACAGTAATGTGATTGATGTAGCCACTTGTTATTTTAGAGATTCTATTTTTATGTACAAAATAAGTTATTTTTTTTCTATATCAATAGCATATTGTATTTGCAAAGACTCTTTCCATCCTCAGCCTGTTTAAAAACAGAAACATGAAAAATAGGTTAAAAATAAATAAAAAGGTATCACGAACGGTTTGTTACACAATATGCAGTGACACATAGTGCTTACAAAGGAGATGAATGATGATAGTTCACTCACCTGTTCCCTGTTTGCATCATTGTGATGATCAGGGCAGAAGGCACAGAGGCGTGGATCATTAAATCAAATACTGCATGTCTTCTCTCTGAAAGGTATTCGATGTACATAGACGGGTTTATCTGAAACAAATTTGAGTTTCAAGTGAGAAATAGGAGACAAAGTCACAAAAAAAAGGTCCATTAAAGTATGTTGAGGGTGAATCGAGTTGTAGGACCGTCTATATTGGAATATACGTACATCTATCACTCATTAAATGACCTAGGTCTTTCAAAAGCTGCTCATCCTTCACATTCTCTCCAGGCTTTGTGGACTTCAGATCCTAGCTTTAACCTAAACTCACTTCTCTGGCTCATGAGCACTTTGGTGACACCATCATCACTATCACTGACTTGATATAAAAGGGAAAGATGCCATATGCTACACTTGTAACTAGCCTGTTGTACTGTCTAATGACAGAAAGATGATCTGCCTACTATCCCTCGATCTCGCCATCTGATCTGGAGAGAAAATGACCAACTACATCCACATAATTAATTAAAAAATATATCATTTAAACTCTCTCTAGTCTTACTGCACCACATGAACTGCTGAATAAACTTGAATTAATGAGATTTTTAAAAATATTTGAATGAAAGGGAACAGCCCTGCTCTAAATAGGAGAGAAACAGCTCCAAAGTGCTTTTTGACCTCTGAAGGACAGAAATTTTACAAAATAAAGCTAATCAAATCGACCTAGGCGTATTTTAAAGACTCAAAAATGCACCTGTGCATGCAGACATAACAGTGTACTGTCGCTTTAAGACGAGCACGTGGTCAGTGCAAACATCCGGTTTACAGAGAATGGAAATGAAATTGCAACAATGGTCTCGACACAGTGCCTGACGCGCGGAGTCTTACCAAACTGATTACGTCTTCGTCTGACATTGTGTCCATGTTGGCGACATATGCAGGTGTGTCACGTGACCGGTCGACCTGTAGCTCTGCTCTCAGACAGTGAAGCCGTGTGTGTGTGGTGTGTGTCTGTCCACAGATGGAGGCGGGCAGCCTGCTTGCATGCAGAGAGGACATCACTTCGCTGTTTCCTGAGCAAACGCCGGGTGCCAAACTGAAAGTAGGCTCTTTAACTGGGTTGGGGTTTAGGTCCACAGCAGTAGACTATAATAACCACACTTTGTTGTCCTTTTGTTAGGATCTAAGCAGCCAGTTTTCCTCCGTGAGGAAAGTGCGTGGGGATGGAAACTGTTTCTACAGAGCCTTCTGCTTCGCTCACATGGAGTCAGCTCTACATAATGACAGGGCCCTGCAGAGGTCAGTGACCACCACCACCAATAACAACCATCATCATTATTGTCTATCAACCGTTGGTAAATAAAGGGTCCTTTCCAACTTCAATTTCAGATTCAAGGACAAAATCATTCAAAGCAGCCAGGCCTTGTCATCTGCGGGATTTGATGAGAGTTCCTACAAGCACCACCTGAACACAGTACACGATGTCTTTTATAGTAACAACATGTAGATGAGCAAATCAATGAAATTCAAATGGACACTGAAAAGTGCATTTTTTAAAAATAGATAATTGTACAACCTACAGAATCATAAAAACACAGGCTTTATTCTAGGTGGGGCGCATATCAGGGCTATCATAACTCATTCAAAACCAACAAGTTGAGGTGCAGAGTACAAAACATAAGATTATTATTGCCTGAATAATGTTTTTTTTGGGTGCTCACACACACTGATTTAACAATATCAGGAGGGGAGATTCCATCAGTATGATCGTACATCACCTACTACACTACACTTTATTTTATGTCAATTCACACCTCCGTGCCTATTAGAAGTACTACAAGTCAAAACCAAATGTACTTTTTGTATTGAAAGGTTCAGTTTGTTTTCTTATCAACCCTTTACTGGTAACTGCCGCCTTCTTATTAATTTTGCTCAGTGTTACTAGACTTCAACCAGGTGATTTAATGTGTTGTGTGATGCCTGACTGTGCTGTACCTTCTCCTGAAGGTTGTCAGCGTGGTGGAGCAGTGCCAGGCCGACGAACAGGAGGACACGTTACTCAGACTCTTCAATGAGCAGACCACCTCGGACAGCATGGTGCAGTATCTCCGGCTGCTCACTTCAGCGCACTTGCAAAACCATTCAGACTTCTTCTGCCACTTCGTAGAGGCTCCCAATCTACAAACATACTGTCATCAGGTTAGTAAAGCGCTGCTGCCACCTAGTGAGAAAAAAATGGAAGAGGGTGTTACTTACTGTCAGCTTAAAAATAAATATATATATATAATGGATTGGTCAAGGTAACCCAGCTGTCAGGTCCGGTCATGTCTTCGCTCTCTTCTTTCAGGACGTGGAGGCGATGGCGATGGAGTCGGATCACGTGGACATCCTGGCTCTGTCTCAGGCCCTGGACATTTGCATCCATGTCGTCTCCATGGAGGGCGACGACCGACAGTTGGCTCATCACATCATTCCAGAGGGAGCTGAACCCTCCCTGCACCTCCTCTACCAAACGTCACATTATAACATCCTCTACCCCCGACCGCAGCAGTGACCAGCGCTGCGGCCAAACTCTGACCAACTCAGGAACATTGACTTTGGTTGAATAAATTTCAACTGTGAACTGAAGACACTTGAAAACAGATTTTTATAAAACTCTGACAGTGTACAAAGATTCAACAACATTTGAAAATACAATTGCTGCACATAAAAAAATTACATTTATGTAATTAACAGCTACAGAAATTAAGTCAAAGATGGATTTTTAAATACACATTTTCATTAACATGTCACTGCTGCTCCTTTTCTTTCTTCTTCTGCTGCTGCTTTTCTTTCCTCTGCTTTCTCCTTTGTTTTGCCTTTGATGGTTCGCCTGTCTGCATCTCCTGTTTCTTCTCCTGTTTCTTCTCCTGTGTTGAAACCCTGGTCAGGGCACTTTCCATGCTTGAACGAGGCATGTGAGGCAGGGACAGCTTTCCCATCTGAGTGGGGTACTTGGTCTTGATCACGTTCTTGAAGACCGGCTGAGACATCAGATGCTTCAAATGCTTTTTCATCCCTTTTAGCATCTTCTGCTGCTCCCTGTCATCATCTTCATCCCTTGATCTGCCTGCAGACGTAAACAGCATCTTCAGCTGTCAGACTTTTCAATAGATTAAACACATTATATGCGATTTCTTAATGCCACTGGTACGGTTATGTCGGTCTTACCCATTAAAAGATCGTCATCCAGATCCACCTCCAGGGCCTCTGCAGCTTGTCTGAACCAGGAGTTGTGCTGCTTCTCTTTGCAGTTGTGGAACTCAATCTTTTCTATCTGCAGAGCCAAGTTTACTCTCTCCTGTGGAAGCACACACTCAATAGTAAACAATCAAATAAAAACACTCAGTATGGCGTCCAGAAGACAAGAGCTAAGTCCCTTGGATCTTACCTGGATTGCTTCCATGCATTTGGTTTCTACAGGGAACATGGGAAGGTCCTCGTCCTTCCCGAGAGTATGGTAAATCTTTCTGAAGTTCATCATGTCGTCCGGGCCAATGAGCAGCAGACTGAGACCCTGTTTGGTGGCTCTTGCAGTTCTGCCACTCCGATGGACATAAGTCTCAGATGTCCTAGGAACCTGAAGTAAACAGCAGAAGATTATTATCAGGTACCAGTTACAGTAGGAATTCCTTTCTCTCATTAGGTTAAAGGGATAGTTCAACATTCTGGCAAATTGGCCCATTGCCATAATCACTATAGGTTCCTATAGGTTTGTTACCTTTAATTGTCGGTGCAAGCTACTTTTAGAACAGTGGGGCAGAGCTGCGAGCGGCTCAGGGCTATGCTACGCAGGCTAATGGGTTTTCGTGGTTTCCCTCATCAAAATCATCAAATACACAATCCAACAACTCCAAAACGCTTTTGTGACAAGTTGTGAGCTGCACATTCACCACGCTATGACATAATAACTAAATGTTACAAGACGGAGTTGTTTTCGAGGCAAATGCCAATGGGCCAATTTGCCAAAAACGTTGAATTGTCCCTTTAATTGGTTAAATTCAGCTTAACAGTAGATGTCGCTTGCACTATGACTGGTGGTTAGTGTTACTGTAACAATTCTTGTGCATTTTGAACTCAGGTAAGCAAATATGAGGAACAAGATCAAAGGCAAAGGTAATTCATGTTTTGGAAAACTGTCAAAAATCAAACCTGGTAGTGAATAACGTGCTGAACATTGGGGATGTCCAGTCCTCTGGCAGCTACATCGGTAGTCAGCAGAACACAACTGTGAATTAAATCCAGAGTTCAGTAAAGCATGGATTTAAAAAGGTAGAGCTCTGTGTTTATTTTGTTCTGTTGAGGTCAAGTTTTGGCTCGACTCTTCACTGTTACTGCTTACTACAAGTCCAACAGAAAAAAAAACTAGACAAAATTACAGAATGGAGCCGTATTTAATGTGATTAGTGATTACAAAGACCTTTTTTTCCAACTTTAATTTAACTAGGGAAGTCCATCTATTCAGGGAAGAACCTGCCAAGATAGCAGCCGCAGCACATGTACAGACCTGACTGAAAATCGATGTTTGCTGTAGTAGCTTCTCCACGTGGCACTTTTAAGAGTAGATTAAAAGCCTTTGTAACCGTCTTAGAAACTGTCTGTCCTCCGAATTAAACTCCTACCTTTCAAAATTATAAATGTTAACTCCAAACCTGCTGATTAAGCCTTTTTAATGTTGAAAATTATTCATTTTCAAATCTAGGGTGTAACTATTCATGTGAAACAGTTCCAGTACAGATCAAACTCTTCACACCTCTGGTTGCATTTAACAGGTTTATAGATTTTATCATAGCCACACAATTATTTTGGCAAATGAAAGACTCACCTTTCCCTCTCAGCAAACCTCTCCAGGTTTTTGAGGCGTTGTTTCTGGTGCATGTTGGCGTGCAGGGGCAGTGGAGTGCAGTCCATGATGACCAGCAGGGAGTTGAGTCTCTTGATACAGTCGATGCTGTTGGCAAACACCATGGTGCGCCCAGGGTACTGGAGCAAGAAGTAATAAAGGTAGAAGTCCTTCTCCTCCTTCTGACAGTGGATGCGTGTCTCAATCAGCGTCTCCACTGTCGCCTCCTTCCTGGTGAGGTCGATGATTTTGGGTTTGGATTTGATCCCTACTTTCTCCATGAGAATCTCCAGCTTGCTCCTCTGGTCCAGATTCTTCTTCTTCTTCTGCATGAGGCGGGTGGGCAGGCTGGGGGTCATCGTCAGTGTGGCAGAGAACACAAATGTTTGCCTCTTTGGATTAAAGTGAACGGTGTTGAGCATCTCCAGCAGACTCTCCAGCTCTGCAAAGTGGCCTCTTTCCACCATGCGGTCGGCTTCATCGATGACCAGGCACCTGCAGAGTAACACAACACAAAAAACATGTTGAAACTTAACACCAGCCTTTCTTCTAGATCTGTATCACACTAATATTCATCACACTCCCGGGAGCCCTTATGTTGATCTTTGGTTCGTCTTAAGGTGTTTTATTTCTGTTATAAAGAGAGCTGAATAAAACATACTCTGTGTTAATGCATGCCTACACTTTTCCTCTGACTTGGCTGTATTCTTGAAGGAGATGAATACAGCCAGGACAGCTGCCAGGTGGTGCACAGGCCATCCAAGCCACTGGTCAGCATTTGGGTGTTTAAGTAATAAATGCAGAACTTCATTCACAGCTGCCAAGTCGGGACAATACAGAAGATACAGGTCCTTAGTCAGAGCTGGCTAAACTCTGGAAGGCGGTCAAGTTCAATAAAAACAAAGTCAGCGTCTGTGGTTTCTGTTTAGCTTTCAGAAAACAGTTTGCTGTCTCTGCTGCTCTTTAACTTGAAAGAGATTACACAAGACCCATCCTGCAAACAGCAGTAAGGCACATGCTCTTTTTTTACACTACGGGGATGCTGAAAAATTCATGTCACAGATATCTTGGATCTCCTCCTCTAAAGTCCATTCATGCACCAACTATTACATGGCATATAACAACGTTTAAGGCTATCAGATAGATAGATAGAATAAAAGAATAATTAAAATTTAAATAAGGAGTTCGAGGTAATAAATAAATAGATAGAAAATAAGAAGATAGAATGAATAATAAAAATTAAATAATCCTGTTTCTGTAAAAATAAATAGTAAAAATATTTAGAGTTTTAATATCTTTTATAATTTCTAAGTTCATTCTATATGATGTTGAGCCAGCTCAGTGGGTTGAGCAGGTGCCACATATATAGACACTATGGTCCTCGCTGCAGCTGGCCCTAGTCGGAATCCCCTGGCGGCCTTTTGCTACGCGTCATTCCCCCACTCTGTCTCCCCATTTCCTGTCTCTCTCTGACTATCCCATCAATTAAAAAGGCCTGAACCCCCAACCCCCATAAAAAATACTTAAAAAGATGTTGAGTCAACCCATTATGTTAAAGCAAAATAGCAAAAGTTAAATTTCTCAGCAAGTGACCAAGATGTGAGGTGCGTCTCACCTGAGCTGTCTGAGGTTCAGCAGATGAGGATGTCTCTCCTTGATCAAGTCCCACAGACGTCCTGGAGTCGCAATAATGATCTCTGGTCTGCGCTTTAGCATCCTCCTCTGTTTCTGTTGTGCCATCCCACCCACCACGATGGCCGTTTTGACATCTGCAGCACAGTAACATCATCAGTTCACAGATCTGACGACGACGACTCCTGGCACGTGATCAGGATAAATCACTTACCTGTGAATTTAGCGACAGCATCGATGTGATGTTTGACCTGAACAGCCAGCTCCCTGGTGGGAGTGAGGACCAGGCCGAGCAGAGGCTGGTTCTGAGCTGCAGCTGTTTCTTCGGCTGTGGCCTCGAAGTCAAACTCTGCATTTTGGATTACTTTAACACAACCGAGCCTTTCATCCTCATCTTCCTCTTCATCATCCTCACTGGCGTCTTCATGCAAGTCTCCTTGGTCTGGATCTCCCACATCTTCCTCCTCCTCTCCCTCAGCCTCAGCCTCAGCCTCCAGGTTCTCCTCCTGGACCTCCTCCTGGACCTCCTCTGTCTTCTTTACGGGAGGTAAATACAAACTCTCTACCTCGGCGGCTGCTTCACTGTTTTCATCATCAGACTTATCTGAACCCTTTTTCCACTCCAGGATGGTGTGGATCATGGGAATGCCAAAAGCCAGAGTCTTACCACTTCCTGTAAAGACAGTGCTCATGTTACATTTCACATCAAACAGACTGTTATAAACTTTGACATTAAGAATGACAGATCTTACCCGTCTCAGCTGCTCCCAGTATGTCCATACGGTCTCTGATGGCTGAAGGTAACGCCAAGGCTTGAATCGGAGTGGGTGAGCCAAACCCAAGACTGCTCAGTGCTGTTAGCACAGGGGAGGGAACAAACAGGTCCTTCCATGCACCCACATCAGTGTTTTTGTCCTGGGATCCAGAAAGTGCTGCATTTGTCCAGTTCTTTGCTTGCTTTTTAGGAGGTTTTGCCAATTTGTCTTGAGGGTTTTTTTCCTTTTCCAATGCTGGAGGTTCTGATGAATGCTCTGGGTCAGCTTTTTTCTCTGTATCATTTTCTGCCTGCTGCTTCTGTTTTTTTTTCTTCTTTTTGTTGCTCTTCTTTGCATTTTTCGATTGGACCTTTTCCTCAGAGCCGACAGCTGAGTCTTTCGAGGTGTCCTCCTCAGCTCCTTCACCTTCTGTTCCCTCTTCACTGGCTGCTATGTCCTTGTTTGTTTCTTCTGTAGGACTGCCGTCTTGTTGGACTGATTCCTTTGCAGGTTGTTTCTTCTTTTTCTTCTTCTTGGGTTTTTTCTTGGCTGGTTCAGCTGTTTCTTCTCCCTCTTTGCTCTCCACACCAGGATCCCCTCCAACCTCCTCTTCCTTGCTGATTTTTCTTTTCTTGGCTTTATTCTTCTCCTTCTTTTTCAGCTCTGTCTCTGCTTTGACCGCGGCCTTTTCAGAGTCTACCAGACGGTAATTTGTCAGCTCTTCAAAACACACCAAACCCTCCATGCCCTCCTCCGAGAAGAGACTGGGATCCAGATCTATTGCTTTCCATTTGCCTTTCACGTGAATGCTCCGTTTGTCTCGTTTCCGCGGCCCAGCGGACAGAGGCTTGTTTGTCGTTTTCATCTTCTTCGTCTTCATTTTCCTACAAATACATAAAGTAGCTGTCAGTGTATGTATCTCACGGCCATAGAGTTGTCATACGGCTCATGTGTATGCTGCTGTTCACTGTTCGCAGGAGTTATCGAGTCAAAACGTGAAGATAGGTCAAACTATAAAACCCAACTCGTACAAAAAGTAAAATTATAGACAACTATACATCAACTATAAACAATAACAATGGGAATAAACGCCTTACCTCAACTCTTTGCGCTTTCTTAAGACAGAAAAATATGATTACATCCACGCATGGCACGAGGGCGCAGCCATGACAGGATTGGTCACGTGGTTTGAAAAAACTTTATTAGTCGAGCAAAAGGAACAGTGCAATGTTACAGAGCTTTATAACGCACCCCTAGTAAATAAACCATTCATTTAACTACGCATTTCTTATTTTCTAGTAAGCATCAAGTTAAATAATGTTAATAAGCCACAAATTATGGACAAAAGTAGGTTTCTAACGGTTTCTAATAATGATAGGCCAGCAGCAGACTTATAAATGAGCTGTGGATGCGTTTTTACACCACTAGGCCTACACCAAATCTGCAGTGGTAAATGTAAATAAATAGTCTAGGTTTACCAGTTGGGGTCTTTACAACATCTACTGTAAGGTGAAATAATCCAGTGCCCTGAAGGCAAAGCAACGCAAGTGTGTTTGTATACCAGGCCAGCAAGAGATTTTTCACAACCTGGCAACCCAAATGTTCCCACCTCCCAAATGTTGTTTTTGGCACTAAGAATTTGTCCATCAATAATGAAGTCCTCAGTTCCATTTGTAAACCCTGTAGAGACTAAAAATTTAATTGATGAAAATTTTATCTAAATACTGTGGTTTTTCATTGGTAGGCTACTGTGCGACTGATCTCCCACTTAATACCAAAACAGACACATCAATGTAAAGTCTTTATTCATATTCATCACATAAATGGACTTTTACTGAACAGACCAAACCAAGTATTTCAAACAAAGCTTTTTGGAAGTCTGAATAAACACAACATCATGGGCATACACTTAAGAATTGTTAGTTCTTGGTGGGATCAATCACCCTACCCATGAACAGCAGGGATTTTGTGTCTTCGTGGTATATGAAGAAGAAAAATGGTCTGTCAACTGTGAAAATCCTGGGTAAGGAAAACGGAGTAATGCCAACTGTTGTGGCTGCTGCCGCAGTGGTCCCTGTCTCATCCACCTCAATCGCAGCTTTGTGCAGCACCTGTGATGTAACAGTAGAGACCGAGGTCAACATCTGCAAATCTGGAAAGTGGAAACGCATCATAGTATGGCAAAATTGAAAACTAACCTCTGACACTTTGATGGCGCCATTTCGACTCAGCCTTGTCAAATTGGCTGAATTACTGAAGACAGTGGTCATGCCCATATCAGGTAGAAGGTTGTGCAGGGGATACGACTCCTCCATCTTGAATTTGGGAATGTGGACTTCCAGTTTGCTGTGAACAACACATGGCTTGACATGATGAGCAGACTGCTGTGTTAAATCTTGCTGCAGGTACAGTATGATATGCATTTATGACAAGTATCTATGCACTTACGTTTTGCTCAGGCCGCTGACCCAGCTGAGGAACCTCTTAGCATTTATCTCATCATCAATTACAGTGTAGTCCTTGTCTTTGTTGGGTAGCAGGATGAGCATGGAAACACCTGCCTGATACGGTATCTTCAGCACTTTGGCTCCAAGAGCGACATCTTCCATCATGTAGAACTTATCCTCTTGGAACATCATTGGCACTTGCACAATATTATAGTTGTCAATGTAGAAAGGTGCACTTGAAGTTAAATTGGGGTTGAAAGGTGTCTGCCAGTTGCCTGTGAAGGATATCGTAGAGGTCAAAAGTCAAGTGTGGAGAAATTAATGATCAAAACAGAACAGCAGAAGTGATTTGCTTACCCCGGAAGAAAATTGTGTTGATTAACATCAGCTGGGTCTGTGGGTCCAGGTTGGCCAGCATCTCTGTCACTTTGCCCTCAGTCTTTTGACTGATGTACTCATTGATGAACCTGACACTCTCTGTTGTGTCTGAAAAGTCTACAGTTTTGATGTCTGCATGGAAAAATGTCTTGATCTGGTTTTCAAAGTTCTTCTCTATCTCAAACTGCTGCTGCACAAAGAGGGTCATGCCTTGGTCCAGCTTCAGTGATCCATTCTGTGTGATATTCTCATGAAGGAGCTGGAAAAGTCCCGGGATAAGTTCTGGCTGATTAGCTCTGTCAAGCTGCTCCAGGTTGAGACCCTTGAGCAACTCCTCGCGTGTGATGCCGTCAGAAGCCATTACGAGAGCAGCAAAGCTGGTGGAGATGCTCAAAGGAGAGAAAAAGATGTTCTTGTCGTGGTAACTGGATATTTTTCTGTAAAGGTTCATGGCAAAGTCCATATTTTTGATGGAGAGATCTGAGATGGTGGCACTTGGAAGTTGTGCTTGGTGGACAGGGGTGAGGAGGCACAGGTAGGTTAGAATAAAAATATATTCCATCTTGATTTTGTGTGCCACCATAATTTGAGTCTGGGAGGGACGACCTGAAACACAAACATGTAGATGATAGAAACATTAAAAAAGCAAAACTGAACAATCTAGAAAAACAATCCTTTGAATTTAGACATTGTTACTAAAAACAGTATAACTTAGAAAAAATGAATGATTGCATAGCTGTTACTAAAATAAGTGTTTCAAAAATAAACCAAGTGTCATACGTACCATTCAGTTTGGGCAAGACTGCGTCTAAAAGCTCCATCTATTATTTGGAGAAACAAAGTGCAAGTGTGCTCTGAGGGTTACATATTAACCATTACATACAGCCTGCTGTGTTGATCCAGATGGAGTCAGAGCTGTTTATTGAACATTCAGAACCTCTTTTCCAGATACGATGTCACAAGATCCACCAATAACACCACACTACCTGTTAATTAGGAGGTATTGACCATCACCATTGACATCAGGTCCAGATGCAGGATGAATTAACACAGGCCATAGAAAATTGATCTGGTGAAACAATGATTGAATTTATTCCCAAATTATTATTTCAAATATGGAAAGGAAGACACACATGGGCTGCTGGTTTCTGAAAGGACACAAGAGTAAAGATTAAATTTAACATAAACCAAAACAGTTGACAAAAACAAAATTATAGAAACTCAAGCGTAACGAACTTCTCTGAACAGAAACTGCTGCCTCATGTGAAGGTGAAAAGCGATGCATGAAGCCCTTAAATAATCTTCTAGTGCCCAGGTGAACTCAGTCAGGTAAATGAGGGGTGGAGGGTGAGAACAGGAGCCAATCAGTGATAAGTAAAGAAAAGGAAGTGAGGTAGATTAAGAATGGAAGAAGAAAATGAAAGAAAATAGGGACACTTGCCACATTAACATTGATACAACAAGAAATAAATAAGACATGGCAAACTTTAGGAGGAGTGAATGTCACTTTAATCCTGGAACAAGACCTAATACAATAAATGAAAGGATGTGCAGTGGTAACATGTGAAATGTAACAAAAATGATGAATTAGTACTTATTGTAAGAATGCAGTGAGTGAAAATAATGCAATGATAAAAATAAAAAAACCCAAACTACCAACATTACATACTCTTTCACAAGTGCATATTAAATAGAAAAAAAAGCCAAAAGGAAACAAAAGTAATCAAATCATGAAATCTTCCTGGAAATCATCCAGCACAAAGACAAAAATCAGACTTTACAATGATGTCCAGTCTTCTTTTGTGGAGGCATGAACGGTTCAAGAAGACATCACCACTGTAAACAAATCAAATTGTATTAATGCGGTTATGTGGTTTATTCATCCACATGCGTGTGTTGTAGCAGGGGTTCGTTTTTTCACGGACTGATTGGACGCTAGTAGAGCACACCACATGAGATTTTAAACAAGTCACGGTCAGGATCCAATGCGACAGAATACAATGAACTCTTCAAAGTGTATGCACAGAGACACACTTTTGATGTTTTGTTTTGTTCTTTGGATTTTTTTATTGTACAATATTATGGGTAAATAACAGTCTCCTCTTCTTCTTGGTATCTTATCATTATTTCCAAAAGTCATCAATCAGCCAGTGGCTTCCACAGCTTTAGCCATGGTAACCTCGGTGCAAATTAATGCATCTTTGTACCTCTAATGTGCACAACACCGCTCCTAATATGATTGGAATAATAGAGGATAAGTCAAATCAGTGCACAACAACACATATTTAAGGGGTTGTAACTGTAAACTGTGATGTTAAAGTCTTATGGCATTTTAAAATCCTTTTCTTTGTGGTGAGATCCCTAAAGATTTAACGACAAATACTGATGAGAAGAAACAACACATTATGTCACATACTAGGTAGGCTGGTCGGACATGTAGGAGTTTTTTTTTTGGTTTCAAGTGATCATACTGTGCTGGAAAAAATGAACAATGTGTTTATCTATAAGCTGCAGTCCCATAATGTTTACAGATTTCATCTCTGTTCCCTGTTAAATGTCAACTTAATCTAGACAAGATATGACAAATATTTTTGCTCCACAGAGGGATTTTGTTCACCGCTCATCCAAAGTGGACAAAGCAACCTTAAGTTGTGTTTTTAAGATGAATAATCTTACATTTATTTACGCCTGCTTTTAAGCTTAAAAAGGTAATGACAAAGCCACAACATCAAAAATTATGTTGTATGTCTAAATGCCTTGGGAATTCAGTTGTAGATGCTCACGTAAAATGGTTGATAATGTCAGGAATATATGACCCACACAAGTTAGTGCTGCTGGCTAAAAGATGTCTCAGTACATTGCAAAAAAAAAAAAAAAGATTTCAAAACCACACTGGTGTTCTGATGGGGAGGGCACTGGAATCACACATTATGTCCCACAAACCCAAGTCCAACACAAAGGCAGGAGGCTCTGTCTCTATCTATGAAGGACATGGATTAGTCTCCTATGAGTCATAGAACACCTCTCTCTGTATGTATTCAGCCCACGCAAGTAAACACACCCTTTGTATGCCGAAGATTTTCCATCTCTTCCAGAGAAAAAACAAGAATAAAAAACAGTATACAATAGAAATAGAAGGCGCCATGGTACAAAGGCAATTGCAAACTTGGATTAACTGCATCATGAGTTCTGTGGTCACCCTTTTCCCAGCCTCAGTGCCTTACTGAGTTAGATTAGACTAACTGCCGCCTTTTCTTTGCCATTGTTCTCTTCTCTGTAGCCTGTCAGCGAACTAACCAGGGGAAATGTGTCAACCTCGTGACTGTCCTTTCGTTCGCATGTGCAAAAGGTTAGAGGAAAGAGCAAAGCTACCCCTGTATGGGGGTTGCCAATCCAGGCAGCTGGTAAACAACACAGGCAAAACCTTTCACAACTTCACTGGCTGGGTTTTTGTTGTTGGTCCTCCACAGCGCCAGTGTTTACTGATCCTAGATGAAAAAGAACAGCAGAGGTTAGTATCTTCCATTTCATTCTTGGATAGATTCTCTGATCAAATTAATTATATTTTATGTAGTATATATTTATATTAAAAACAGATACTTTCACCTGAGCCACCTGTTGATTTTGTATCTGGTTGTTGAGGAATGGTTGGCTGAGTTTGTTGCTGCTGCCTAAACAGTCAACACACAGGATATGTGTCAAATCTCCTGAATTATTTCCATTTACTTTATTTAATGGTGGATGCAATGTCATACATTCTAACAAAATTGAATGAAACTGTTACAACACCATCTTAAACATGTAGCAGAACGTACCGGTCAAAATAGGCTTGTCTCCTTTTCCTCAGTTCCTCGGCTGTGAGTGCCTCGTTTTGGCCTTCTCTTTGTCCTCCTGCAGCGCTCCCTGATGCCTGGCCGGCTGACTCTGAAGATGTGTTGCTCATCACTGCTCCTGTAACAAACAGAGGCAACTTTCACAAGGCTGTCAACCTGAAATAAAATCTACAAAAACAAGGCAGAAAACTGACTCAACGGTCCATGGGTAAGACCAAACTACTACAGTAATCAATCTGGATGATATAATGATTAGTAATGAGAATATTTTTAAAACATTGAAGGCAAGGCAAGGCATCTTTATTTACTGTATATAGCTCATTTCATACCAAGGGGCAACTCAATGTGCTTTACATACGGCCAAACATTTAACAGTAAGAACTGGAAATGGAAAAAAAGAACAGCATAAAAATATAACATTTCTTAAAAATAAAATAAAACCCAAAATAGTAAAAATTGGAAACGTTAAACATACAATTTAAAGCATGAAAAAAAGAATAAAGACGGTACAGGAATATATACATATATGAATGACTCATCCTTTACCTTGCATGCTGAGCTGTATAGCCCTGCGTAGATCAGCCTCCTCATCTTCCACATCTATGTCCTGCCTGCTCAGCGCCAGGGCTCTCTTCAGTTCTTCATCTTCATCTACAACCTCGTCTTCCACGGCAAAGCCCATCTCTGCTTGGTTCAGAGCTGCTGACCTGCTGCTTGCAGTATAAGGTTTAATCAGTTGCTAGAAGTCAAAAGATTATTATAAGCAATATGAGGCATAAACTAAGATGCCATATATGAAGTAGTTCACAGGTCTTCTACATTGTACAGTCTACAGATACAATACGCACCCAGCACTTGTCTGGGCCTCATCCTCGCCAATGAGCTTAGGTCGCTGTTGCTGCTGCACCCTCATGATCCGTAGGATCTGCTCTGCTTCACACTCAGGGAGGTTTCCTCTCACCACAAATATGGAATATCCTGCACAAATACAACTCTTATAATCTTTTCTGGATTTAAATATGTAAACATTATGTAAATAAGTCAATATTACAATACCTTCTTGTTGTAACTGTGCAAGGAAAAGGGCTAGATAGGTGTCTGATATCAACTCTGGTCCAGTCAACAATGAATTCAGGTTAAACCACTGCAATTTAGATAAGACTGTTTTAGTAAATCAATCTGGATTCAAATACTACATCAAAGCAAGTGCCTCATACCTGTTGTCCAAGCTTGCGTATAGTAAACCAGTGCTCCTTGTAGTTGCAAATGAAGGCTTTCTCATTTCTGTAACATAAAAGTAGGAGTTGCCATTACAATCAGCTAAATAGATAGAGTTTTAATGTGATTGGATAATAAAATCTGATAAAAAACAACAACTTTACATTGGATTTATCATCAAGCTCTGGTACTCTCTGCTGTTGAAGAGGATTAGCTCCAAGCCCCACACTCTCAGAGCATTGCTAATAACCTAAAGGATTAGATAACAAAGAAGGCTATTGACATTCCTGACTTATTGATCTGTTATTAACAATAACAAGGCAAAAAGCTCTGAAACTCACTTGTATCGAAAAGAAACCACTGTCGTCCATGTTCCCAGACGGTTGCTGGAAAACACATTCACGGAGCTTGAATGTAGACACTGTTAGGTAACAAGCTTGTATAAGTAACCTCGTGCGTCCTCTCACCTGTAAAAAGGTCCTGTACTCCTCGCTGGCCATGCCTCCTTCTGCCATCCTCATCCTCTCCTCCTCGTCAAGCTGATGGGCAATGGAGGAGAGGTCCACGGGGGTGAAGTACTCACCCTGCAGGAGGTTGTTGAGGCAGTGCTGGGCGCACAGAGAGCCCTCTTGCTACAAGTAGAGGAGCAGTTATTGTTTAGACACCACGGCATCTGACATGACAGCAAGGTTTCAGAACAGTGTATTAGTATTAGCATTAGTTAGGGTGATGTTATCGATCAGGTCTGTCCCCACGATAACAGATAACACTATTAGAGCTACATTAGCTAGGTTAGCTTACGTAAACAACACACAACACTAGTGTTATTACGCTTTTAAAACACAAAGGAGAGCGACGTCAAGCCTGTTTGTTGTCGAGCTTGACGGAAATGTGGTCCCGTGTGGCTGTTACAAAGCTCCCAACTATCTGAGAGGAAACTTTTCATTATCTATGACTAGCAGGTGCAATTAGCATGTTAGCTGTCTGGACAACAATAGTGACACACACCGGCCCAATCTCTCCGCACCGGCCGGACACCGCAGGTAAACACACATCCGCCATGAGCTCCGAGGCTTTTCGAATAAACACGACGGATCGGCTGTGGCTAAACGATGTGAATCAAACGTTTTTAACTTACTTTCTCATGAAATATGGAGTCCATATTCAGCTTTCTGTCAAACACTCAACTCTGACCTCTAGTCTCGCTCGGTCTCGCTGCGTTTCATCTCTGTGGAGAGAGAGGGGACAAATCTCGGCCAGCGCCACCTAGTGACCGGGCTCTACACTACCGCCATGCTACAGTCCCTACAGGTGGATTTATACAAACTTTACCACCGAAATCAGTGATGCTCCTCATTGTTATTATGTTATTGTATTGTATTATTGTTATTTAACTGTGTAAAGGCAACTTTAGGAGGAGGTAATGACACAGAGAGCACCTTAGGTTTACTCTGCATTGCAGGGCAACACTAAGAGGTATTGAGGTCTAAGCTTTTTATTTCCTACTTTGAACATGAGTTTTCATCTGCTCCACCCCAAATACACACACAAATTATTATTATTATTACTACTGTTATTGTTGTTGTTATTATTATTATTGTTATTATTTAACCTAAGAATGTCTGGGCCACATAGATGCTGTGTGTATGATGTCTGGCATTAGTATGAGCTGTTTTTGTCTGTCTAGACTTGTAGATATGAATCTTACTGTGTTTTTATGAATGGGATGTCTGTTGTGTTGTGAAAAAAATAATCAATAAAAACCCTTCATTATTATTATCATCATCACTGAGAGCTATGTTGGAGATGCAGAGTAATCTATTTTACTAGTATGGAAATCCTGAGCCATTAGATTATTGTACTACCACCAGAGGGCGCGCCAGAGATTTATATTTTTTGTTTACAAGATGTTTATTTTGACAAAAACATTTAACTGGCAGAAAAAAAATAACAAAGTGTTTTATTTTGTCAAGATATTAAAGTTTAAATGGACGTAAATATGCCTGTTTTTTTTAATGATGGGATGTAAACGTCGGAAAGGGTTTTGATTACAAGGGGAACCGTCTCCTAGCGACACCTTCTTCTTTACGGCAAATGGAATATGGCGGCGGCTGAGAAATCCCCAGACGGACTTGAGCTCAGCAAGGTAAGATATTTAAACATGTTACACAGCTGACAGTGGCGACTGTAGCTCAGGGACAGTATGCTGAAGTACAATGTGTGGGTTCCTTTGCACAGTGCGTGTTGACGGCGCAGGTAACGGACGTAATAGTTCCCTAGCTAGCAGTCGTGGCTAGCTAGCTCCTGTGCTAGCTGTCTAAATGGTTAAAAACGTCTTTGCAAACGCTGCACAGTATGTTGCTCACCAAGAGGCAGTGTTTGCATCTGTCTTTGGACTCAGCGGGTATCCTAGCTGACAATGCAGTCAGGCAAATGTATGAAAGTGATCTCCGCAGAGTCTTTATCTCCATCCGGTGATATTTTGGTGGTCGCTTTTGTCCAAACCGTCTCAACATGAGTTGAACAAGAGTTGACCACGAGTTTAGGCTTCATGCCACCAACTTCGGGGATTTCAGACGTTTATTGTGTCGTCATAAACTATGATAACATATCATAGTGAAAATGAAACTGGCACACTCAGATATGCTTTTATCAACGTCTGTAACTTTGGCATTCCTGGGAAAGTTGACCTGACGCAGTTCAGAAATCAAAGAAAACAAAACGAAATTGACTCAATTTGTCACCTTTCTAAACTCACTGCAAAAGTCTACATTGTCACATACACTGACGCCAATATTAGAGGTTTAAATTGATTATTAAACTTGATGTTTTGCTAAAGGTAAACATTTATCTGTATGTGGCAATGACAGTAGTGGCCAATACACGTGGTTGTGTGTGTCACTTGTTGGAGATGTGAGTGACTGAAAAACAAGCCAAGGTCTCCTCTGCCCTCCTGCAGGAATGGCTGGAGGCTGCAGACAGCAGGGCGGAGCTGCTTGCCTACCTGAAGGAGCAGGTGCCTCAGATCTTCTGCCTGAAGAATGAGTCCAGCCCACCGGAGGAAGAGGAGCTCATGCAGCGCAGGCTCCTCTATCCTTTGGAGTGTTTCTTGTTTGGAGAAGATCCTCAAGAGGGTCTGGAGAAGCTCAAGCAGGGGAGCACCTCCTCCCAGCTCTGTGGACGAGTCTTCAGAGAGGGAGAGACTGTCTACTCCTGCAGGTTTGAGTTGACCTTTTGATGTTCTGTAATAAATAAGTCACAACTACAATACTAAACTAATAGGAGTAGTAGAAGTATTAATAGTTTTGAGAATACTGGCTGATTATATATGGATCAAAAGATGTTTTCATTGTTGCAAAAAATTATGCATGAAACAGGAAATTAAAAAAAGAATCTGTGTTAGGAAGAGAAAGCCACAGCAATCAAACACAGTATGAACATGGAGGCTATTTGATATCATCAAGTGCTTCAAGTGAGAATAGTTTGGCCTGAATAGGTTTTAGTTCTACTATGATCTAATTACACAACACCATCACCTAAGTATTTAGGCTAAGAGTTAGAAATCAATATTTAATGAGTATTCTCTCAAGTTTCAGCACGAGGCAGTGTGTAAGGTGATCTTAATGTAAAATTACATAAACATAAATTTATACATCTGTTTTTTATTTGATAGTTTAGCTTTGCCAATCATTTCTTGCTGCTGTACAAGTTTATCAGCATGAACTGTATTCAAGAATTTACTGTAATATACAACATAATTAAAAGTATGGATATAGAGTACTGACATGCTGGAGGACAAAAAATGTCAACATAATTTTGACGAGTAGTTTCAAAATAAATCGCATAATAAAATTTAAGCAATCAGAGTGGCATCTACGACCACGTATATTTGTCTTGACATTCACTTAATGAAGTGACTGGTCTTCCTCTACTTGCAGGGATTGTGCTATAGATCCCACATGTGTCCTGTGCATGGATTGCTTCCAGGATAGTGTGCACAAAAGCCATCGTTACAAGGTTGGTATCAGTATTTTTTTCCATTTTCAATGAGATGGTTTTGATTTTATTAATGAGTCAACTGCTCCTCCTTAAATAAATAGGAATAAGTGGGATAGAAAATTGCTTGTCATTGGATTTCTGTTTTACCAACCCTGGATAGGCCCCCACTCATGTGCACAGTTTATTTTAATAGCAACTTTATAAGTCTCCTGCATGCCCCTAAACTTTGGGAAAAATGACAAAATGTTTTAAATTCACCAAGATAAATCTTTGTTTGGATAGTTCTAAATCATTACTGGACTTTCATGTTGGACCCATATTGCACAGTATTGCACGCACAGAGCTCAGGCAGTTGTATAACGTAATTGCTGTCAGTGACAGTACAGTATGTGCGTTTTTTCCCAGATGCACGCGTCATCAGGCGGGGGGTTCTGTGATTGTGGGGATGTAGAAGCCTGGAAGATCGGCCCCTGTTGCTCCAAACACGACCCAGGGGCAGCCACTGCCATGGTAACGGTGAGTTACATAATGGAGCGGAAAGAGGGATGTGGGAGGGGTGTACTTATCCCATTCTGTGTCAGTGTACCCCAGAATGGTTATTTTCCCATCTTAGCCATGGATGCTGCTCTCTTGGCTGTGGCCGTGGCCCCGGAAATGAGGAAGAAAAGCACTGCAGCAACTGAGAAAATTTATAACTAGGTTTAGAGATTTGGGAGGCTGAAGTAAGCTTGAGGAAAAAAGTTGTTGGTGGGACTGGTTGAAAGCAGCCTTTCTTCAGTAGCTTAAATCGTGCTGGGATGTATTCAGTTTACACCTCACTGCTGCTGGGATACACTGTGATGACTGATTTCCTAGCCCTTGTTTGTCTGGCCTTTCTTTGCTGATTGCCGTGTTTGGGCTTTTCTCTGATAAGATCACGCTTGGGGGGCTTTGAGCAGATATGCAGCATGACGGCTGTGTTGCTTTTTTCCGTAAACAGCAGGTGCCTCTATTAACAGAGACATCACTGGCCCCTTCTGGCAGGCTGCTTTGTGTTTTCTCTATCAGATCTGAACCTGTGCTTAACAAGCAGTGACACATCACATGAACATAATATCCACACTGAGCATGAAACCCCAGGATTTATATTTGAATTTATTTGTTTATATAGATGGGACAGTGCACACTGATGAACATACACGTATGTAAATATGCCAGATTGTAGCAAAAAAGCTAATTTCTATCTGCAGTTGCTGCTTCATATCTCTTCTTGTTTAGATTGGGGTAGATTCCAGTGCTCGTTCTCACACAGTGGTGTGACGTCGAGACTGGTGTAAATACATGCACTCACTGTATGTTTTATTTAGTTTGTATGTTAAATGTCAGGCATTTGTATGAAATACTTAGCTGCTATGTGGAATGTTTGTTCCCAGGGGAGTTGATGTCCCTAGGCTAGCTGTCTGTTTTACTCATATTAAACAAAAATATTTAGACCAGGCCTCTGTCACATCACAGAGTCAGTGCTGGTTACACAGGAAGTGGTGAATTAGGGAAGGTTATTGCAACAATCTCCAACAAAGACATTATTTCCAGTACGTTATTTCTGGAACAAGACACCTCCTGAGAATGTTCGACAGTGTGGGACCTGTGTGATTCTCTCGTTTTGTGCAGGATGAGTGTGCGCTGGAGCCCGAGCTGTATGAACGTGCTGTGAGGCTGCTCCGAGTTCTGCTGAACTACTTTACAGATTTCTTGGTGTGGGAGGAGAGCTTTGACCTGGCAGCTGAGCTCCAGCCCCGGTACGGCCCGCAGTAATTCACGTAAATAGATTCATAAGCCAAGCTTTCAGATTAACTTTTGACAGTGCATTTCTCCATCCTTGCAGCCAAAAAGACAACGCATACTACTGTGTACTGTACAATGATGAGCACCACTCGTACGATCATGTGATCTACACCCTGCAGCGCTCTGTTAACTGCGATCAGGCTGAAGCACAGACACACACAGCGCTTATTGACAAGGAGGTATTTTTGGTTTTAACCGTTTCCTTAACACTACAATGAAAAGGAAATTAATTTGAACCACTTCCCATAATTGTACTCCTTTTTGCTGTTGCACAGGGTCGACGTGCAGTAAAGAGAGGATCCCTTCGTACCTGCCAGCAAGCAAGAGACCTTATAAGAGTAAATACCAGCCATTAATAGTACAACTGTTTAAACACTCATTCATTTAGAAATTGATGATGTTAAGTCTCAAAAATCATCGTTGTCATGTTTGCACATCTTGGTGACCCATAACTCTGTCACTTGCTGTACGTGTTGCAGTCCAACTCGGAGCACATTTCCCTGCAGCCACTGCGTGTGGAGATCCTTCACGCAGCAGTAATGGCTCATCAAATCTTTGCCCTGCGTCTCGGCTCCTGGTTCCAAAAGATCATCGGTTACTCAGGTGCGGCCTTCATTTGCAACCAAAGAATACACACCCACGCATTTGCATTTTGCACATTTCTTACAATGTACTCTTCAGCTGCACGTTACCTTGAATGTCATGTGACTGGGAACCTTGTGCGCTTCTTTTTGCAGCTGGCTTCAGGCAGGCCTTCTGTCAAGTGGCACTAGAGCCGGACAATGATGGAGGACATCCTTGTCTCATCAGCAGACTCATGCTGCACGATGCCAAGATGTACAAAGGCAAGTTGAACTTTTGTTGATTTTCATACAGTTTAGCTGTTTGATGTAAACCTCAGCCTGAATGACATTAACATTACATTTGTTTCTTATTTTCTGAAGGAGCTCGCAAGATAGTGCATGAGCTGATTTTCTGTAGCATGCTCATGGAAACAGAGTCCAAGAGGCTTTTTGCTATCGAATTTACAAAGGTAACGATTTTGTTTCATATAATATTTAAAAATGTTTTCTGATTTCTTATTACTAGAGTTAATATTTTCCCCATCCCTGTCTTTTCAGCACTACAAGCAGTTACAGAAGGACTTCATTCTTGATGACCATGAGAGGAGTATATCCATCACTGCTCTGTCTGTTCAGATCTTCACTGTACCGACATTGGTTAGTCTCATTTTCTACATATGTGCATGTTGTGTCATGTTGTTATTATGGCCCATCTTTAATGTGTTCACTTAACATCCTTCTCTTCTCCTCTCTAGGCCAGGCAGCTGATTGAAGAGGGAAATGTCATCAAGGTGGTAGTTGATACCGTCATGGAACTGCTGCGTGAACATCTGGATGACAACACCCGTTTCTTCTTCCAGGGTTACAACTCAGACAAGTTCTCACGCATCCAGGTCATCTTCCACGACCTCAGGTGATTCAACTGGCTGCGCTTTTAATAAATACTGTTGACTCTCTTGATCTTCGTCTGTCAAAGATGTAATTTCTGTCTCTCAGGTATATTCTGATCAGTAAACCCTCGACATGGACTGAAGAGCTGCGCAGGGAGTTTTTGGAGGGATTCAGAGTCTTTCTTGGGCTTCTCAAGTGCATGCAGGTAATGATTATCCAAACCCTGATTCATTCTTACATAACAATAGCAGAAGTATTGCATCAAGCCATGCTGACTGTCCTTCCAATTTCTTTATCAGGGTATGGAGGAGGTGAAGCGCCAGTTTGGGCAACACATTGCAGTAGAACCAGAATGGGAGGCTGGCTTTTCTCTTCAGATCCAGCTCCGCCATATTCTTGCTATGTTTCAAGACTGGTGTTCATCAGATGTGAGTTGTTGTACAATTTGTAAATCAAACAAATACATTTCTCCCACAGTTAGAGGAATTCTAACTATAAACCCAATAACAAACCCATGTCTGTCATTTCAGGATGAGATCTTGCTGCTTACATTTAAAGAGTGCCATCAATTCCTGATGCGGTGCAATAATCAGCCCTTCAGAAGGGAAGCCACTGACTACTACATGTGCAAACACATCCTCCATGTCCGTCCATACAAGGTGTCTCAGGAGCCTGTCAGCATACATCTGCCCATTTCCAGACTTCTGGCTGGTAATATACTAATATTGTAAAATCTCAAAATTATTTGTAACGTTTCTGTAACCTCCAAACTCATACCTTATCTGCTCTTATCCTTAGGTCTGTATGTGGTCCTGTGCCGAACAGGTGCCATTGAACGTCTGGAAAATCCTGTGAGTGACATCAAAATAAAAGACTTTTCACCTGCAGCATTGAATGAATAGTCTTAATTACCACTTCTGACATCAGAGGACAATTACTTATTTTTCTTTATCTCTGTTGCAGGAGAGTTATGACTTAACCTTCCTGGCGGAGCATCCTCTGCGCTGTGTGGTGCTGGCTGCTCAGGTCGCAGCCGAGATGTGGCGGAGAAATGGGCTTTCATTGGTCAGCCAGGTATGCTGCATTATTTGGATGCATAAAGTGTTATTTTCTGTCTCCTGTTCTTAAATTGATAAATTATGACTAAATTAATTGTTGTTTTACATGATCAGGTCTACTACTACCAGGATGTCAAATGCAGGGATGAGATGTACGATAAGGACATTCTCATGCTTCAGGTCGGTGGGAAAGATTCTCTCATGGATGTACCCTTCAAATTTAATAAATGTCACTGTAATAAATACAGTGATGTGTGACCTTCCCCATTCATTGTCTTACAGTTAGCTGCTTCCAAAATGGACCCCAATCACTTCCTCATGTTGATCTTGTTGAGATTTGAGCTGTTTGATTATTTTAATGGAAGTTGTTCAAGCAAAGACCAGGTGAGTAACACCTCAATATTCGTTCAGAGAAGAAAGTTCCATCAAATGTTGTTTGTGTTGATGAAATTCATCATTTTTCAGGATGAACTGGTGCAGTGGAATCGACTGACAGAAGAGATGCTGTACCTCCTGATCGTCATCGTTGGTACAGTTTCACATTCTACCAGTCATGCATGGTTACGTAGTTAAATATGAACCACAGTGTTTTGACTGACCAGTGTTGTGTGTCCAGGTGAGCGCTATGTCCCCGGGATCAGTCATGTGACCAGAGAGGACGTGACGATGAGGGAGGTTGTCCACCTGTTGTGCATTGAACCCATGGCTCACAGTAGCCTGGTCAAGGGCCTGCCTGAAAATGTAAGTCACATAATTAAAAATAAGAGTGAATGCATTTGAGAAGGCCGGTAGCAAACTAATGTCAAATTGATTTTTTTTTGTAGGAAAGCCATGAAACAGGCCTGGAGTCAGTCATTACCAAAGTTGCCACCTTCAAGTACGTAAAGACTGTGAAATGACTCATGAGCCTTATCTTCACACTAATGGATGAATGTGGATTTAATCTGTTTGTTTTCTGCTTTTAGAAAACCAGGAGTATCAGGACATGGACTGTACGAAGTGAAAAAAGAACGCCTTGAAGAATTCAACCCTTTCTTCTATCATTATTCAAGATCTCAGCATAGCAAGGTAATGCATGTGTCATCGGCAGGTTTTTTTTAATCACACATTGTCACAAATTCTGTTGAATATTCCTCAGTTCATTCTTACTTTTTTCATATGTTTCAGGCGGAAGAGTCTCAGAAGAAGAGGAGGTCACAGGAGGGCAATGATAAAGGTGAGCCACCATCTTTTTTCTACCCAGGCCTCTGACTGGTTCCTGGGTGTGGCAATCTTTGTTCTAATCAGCTCTATTTACATTCCCTTTCATTGTTTTCTTTTTGTTCCAGCTCTGCGTCCTCCAGTGCCCCCGTCCTTCTGCCCGGCTTTCTCCAACATTGTTCGCCTGTTCTGCTGTGACATTGTCGTCCACATCCTGAGATGCGTCCTGCAGAGAGCTGCAGAGGACCGGTCGACTCACTGGACAGAGGCCATGATCCAGAGGGTACACATTATATCCAACTTTGCAGCCCTGCCCTGCTCTGCTTTACTTTACTCTCTGCAAGACTTGTAATAACATACTGTACGTACCTTTACCACACAGGCCCTGCACCTGATTGGTCAGGCATTGCTTGAAGAGAAAACACAGCTGGAGGACAGCACTGTGGAGGAAGTGACCTTTGATTTTAGCCTCAAGGCTCGCAGTGAGTGAAATCCAGTGATAGTTAGTTCTCAAATGTTTATACTGGTTAGGTTTTGAGAGTTTGTAACATATATGTGTTTGTCTCCTCTTGTTTTCTAGGAATTGGTTCAGAGAATGGCAAGTCAGTGTTCCTCTTGTTGGGGAAAATTAAGGCTCTTCCTTCCCTTGAAGCTCAGAAAGACATGGTCAAATGGGTTCTACAGGTAGGCTTGTCATGTTTGTATGTTTGTCATGTATATCATAAAATATTCATGATCATCTTTTTGAAATGGTATTTATTTTCCTTTTCCCCCCCTAGATGTTTGAGATTGTCAAGTGCCTTAGAGAGAAGTCCAGTCCAACGGCATCCATGAGTGTAGAGACAACCAAACCAGAAGAGGTAAAACAAAACAAAACAAAACAATGAATGATAATTGTGAAACATTTACAATTCATCATGTAATATATAGTACGTGTACATGTTGCCACCTGTAAGAGAACATATTTCCTTAGAGATGAATAATCATAAATACATCAGTACTTTTTCATCTGAGAAATCTTTTCTTCCGACTTGTTATGTTTTTGTCCAGAGCGCTCAGGATAAAGAGAAAGCCGAGCGGAAAAGGAAGGCAGAGGCGGCCAAACTCCACCGTCAAAAAATCATGGCTCAAATGTCTGCAATGCAGAAAAACTTCATTGAATCAAACAAGATGCTGTATGACAACATGCCAGACAGTGGGACACAGGGAGAACCTGTTTCAACCAGTGAGAGGTGAGCAGAGTCACAACAACAACAACAACAACAACAACAAAGCCTTGGGTTTGTTTTGAAGACCAGAGATGAGCATCTATATAAAATAATATCTATTCATTCTTGTTATGTCTCTTCCTCTAGCTGTGCCATGGAGCAGAGGGAGCTGTGTGTGGCCGTCGGGCCTCACCGAGGCTCGACCCCGGCCGAGAGGGAGGTGCTGACCTGCATTCTTTGCCAGGAGGAGCAGGAGGTGGTGGCTCAGGCTCCAGCCATGGTGCTGACCGCTTGTGTCCAGAGGTCCACGGTGCTGACACAGTGCAGAGGAAAGATACCGACCAGCAGAGCAGATGGTCAGTCTCTCATTCAGCAAACATTTTTAACTTAACTCTTGGCAGCTACAGATGAATGGGTACAAGTCTGATCCAGATTCATGTTCACTGTGTTTATCCCTTAAAGGGACAGGGACATCATATCCTCTGTTCATGCCGCCTGAACTGGCAGTGGGGACCCACACTGGCAGCTGCGGACATGTCATGCATGCCACGTGTTGGCAGAAGTGAGTCATTACAAGAACAAATTTGGCAGTTTTTTGCCATTTTGTGCTAATGTGTGTAGTTGACTAGAAGCCAACATGTATGGATAATTTGCCTTTTGGCTGTTATTCTCTGTATTTTTCAGGTATTTTGAGGCAGTCCAGAACACAACTAGGAACCGGCTCCATGCTGAGCTCATCATCGACCTGGAGAACGGGGAGTACCTCTGTCCCCTCTGCAAGTCCCTGTGCAATACTGTCGTCCCTCTCATCCCATTGGAACCACTAATGTTTAATTAGTATGTCCACTCCACCTTCTTCAGACCAAACCTCAGTAGATGCACAATGAAGGAGAAGAAGTAATTAAAGTGTTTATTTCCTGTGTGCAGTGAGAATGCAGAGATAATTGGACAGCATTTGACCATGCCTCGCTGGATCCAGATCATCTCTGCCAGGATTAAAGGGCTCAAGTCAGTCACTCAGGATAATGGTAAGAAGACATAGTGAGCATGCAGTAATTTAATGTCTTCTTGGTGAAGAATGCAGGCACAGGAAAAGGCATTTCTTTATTTGGTATTGATTCTGTTATTTTGCTCTTTGGTTCAGTTGGATCTACTTTAACAATTAAATATTAGGGCCTGTTTGAAATGTGTGAGATCATGTGATGTGAGATAACTGATGGTTTTCACTTTCAGATTGCAACACCGAGGGCAACAGTGCTGACGGGGACACAATGACCCTGTGTGGAGAGGGCCAGCCAGACTTTAGATCCATCCTCAGCTACGGAGTACAGGAACCGTGAGTGAAACTGTCGGCTCCTTCAATATTACTCAAGTACCTCTGTTTCCTCTTCTGACTTCTCTGCTGCTCGCTGTTTGCAGGAGAAAGTTCTCAGACAGCATAGTAGAGATGCTGGTTGTGTGCGCCACCACGGTCCACAGGGTGGGACTGCAGACAGCCCCCAATGAGCTGTGTCCTCGTGTGCCCCTCATGGCCTGGAACACATGTGCCTTCACCATTCAGGCCATTGGTAAGACATAAGTTTTCAGCATCACTTCATCCTGTAATCCTTTTTTTTCTTTTTGTTTACCCAAACTCCATTTGTATGTGTTTTAACAGAAAACATACTGCAGGAAGAGGAGAAATCGCTCTTTGGGTCCTTACAAAACAGACAGGTTTGATGCCACTTACTTACAACTGAACATACAAAACAGTGTCACATATCAGTAAATAATGGTCATGGTTGTTTTTCTCCTCTATATTAGCTCGCAGGTCTAAAGGCAATAGTTCAGTTTTCAGCATCACAGAGACGCAAGAGCTCTCAGGCTGTAATCCAAAGGTACTTCACAGACATGCTGGGAGGTAGGTGGGCCAACTAAGCATACTCAGTGTATCATATCCATTCATCAGTTTCTTATGACTATATAGTTGCCTTTGATGTTAAAAACTGTGGTGTATCTCCTCAGTCTTGCTGCCAGCCATGGGCAGAAAAAACACCCCGTCCCTCATGGAGGTTGACTTCTTCCACCTTCTGGTAGGTGTCGTAGAGAAGGAACCGTTGAGAGGAAATTAGCTCATCCTCGTCTCTTATGTTACTTTTATTAATGACGTTACATTCATGCTCTGTTTGGGAACCACTGGTGTATGTCCAGTAATGATTGTGTGTTTTGTCAGGTGGGGTTGGTGCTGTCTGTACCAGCTCTGTACCAGGAGGAGGCGGTGGACTTGCAGCCATCTGCTGTCAGTTCTGCCTACAACCACCTGTACATCTTGCATCTGGTCACCATGGCACATATTATACAGATCCTCCTCACCTCCACAGGTACAAACAGAAACGGCCTTAAGCATACAGTCTGGTCTATATAATATAATGTATATTATAATGTACAGTGTATGTATGTATGTTGGTAGTATTGTTTGTTAAAATATAATAGTAATATAACTAATAGTCTTACTATCATTTTATGAATGGGCTCAAAATGCTGTGTAATAATTTAGGATTGTTATGATGATTACATTATGGCATAATTTCTGTGCAGATTTCAGTCCAGTAGCTGGAGGAGAGGATACAGAGGAGGTGAGGGCAGCAGCAGAGCTGTACAATACAGTGTCACAACACACTGGAAGGTACATATATTAATTATTATCTACAAAAATTACTGTACATTACTGTAAATTACTGAATTTCTCTTTTAGTAAATGTATGTGGTTAAAATGAACATATATAAGTGTGAGGTACCGTAAGTGATTTATGAAATTGCTTATAATTGGCATTGTAAAAGTAATTTATTTTCAGTTTAATTGGATGGTGACACAAACGTTAGAGTAGACCAGTATGAAAAGTGTCCATAAAAGGTGCACTCTCTTCCTCTAATGACTGACAAAGAAAACAAACTATTTCTGTTACAAATTGCAAGCTACAAATTAGAAGCCAGATTCCTGGAAGTTCAGTTTGGTTGTTTCCCTACCCTTTAATCAGGAGAAAACTGTTGTTAGCAGCAGACATGAATGTCTGTCATGTTTTCTGTAATTCAAACTTTAAATGTCACTTCCTGACATTTAGAAACCTTTGCCATTCCCAAGGCTTGCAGTTCCGCCCCTTTGTTTGCAGGGAAACAGCTTTTACCGATAAAAATTAAGTATTTCAGATATGTTCACTGGGTGTGTGGGCAGTTTGATAGACAGGCCAGAGTGGGACAGAAATGTTTCAGCCTGTTGTCTTCATCTTATTTGACCGATTGTTCTGTGGTTTCCTCACCAGGCTGCTTCCAGATGTGTCTGGCAGCTGTGTGGCAGAGAGAGTAAAGAGAGGAATTGAACCTTTCCTGCGCTGCACTGCTCTCTTTTTCAATTGCCTTACTGGAGTACATCCTCCAGAGGAGCTTTTTAGCACTTCTGGTAGGTCAGAGTGTTTTGTCATCATAACATACTGTGTGTGATGATCCATGAACTCAAACTGATGTTTTTGGTCTGTTGCAGTTACCTCTCAAGGACAGATGGAGGCACTATGCAGTTACCTGGCACTGCCCTCTAACGTGTTCCAGCTCTTCCAGGAGTACAGAGACACTGTTAATCCACTGCTGCAGAGGTAGGTGATCACTATCAAGATAGATCAATATATCTGATCAGGAATATTTTTTGTAGAGATGGAACAGTTTTACGATCCAAGTTTGGTCTTTTCCGCAAGGTGGTGTGGGAGCCCAGCAATAACCAAAGCCCTGAAAGGCAAAGCACTGACAGTCAGGTAGACTTTCGCTGTTGCATTAATTTCAGTCCTGCTTTAATTTTGTGATGAATTCATCTTCTTATAAATTGATGAATGAACTCTTTCTCCAGATACCCGAGGGGAAGGAATCGTTTGATTGATCTTCCTGAGGATTACAGCGCTCTCCTCAATCAAGCCAGCCATTTCCAGTAAGTGGGAAATTAAGCTCCCTTCACTCACCATCTGCCATCTGAAATTCTGCTGTGGATGTTAAACTCTCTCTCTCCTGTCCTCCACACCTCGCCCCTCAGGTGTCCCAAGTCTACAGATGACGAGAGGAAGCACCCGACCCTGTGCCTGTTTTGTGGGACCATGCTGTGCTCTCAGAGCTCCTGCTGTCTCAGTCAGCTGGACGGGGAAGATGTGGGAGCGTGCACCGCCCACGCTGCTATCTGTGGCGCTGGTGTGGGGATGTTCCTCAGGTGGGTCGTCAATCCGGGAGCATTAGAGATCTTATCAAACATTTTTTCTTTTGCTCTTGTCTACTGCCTTTTGCCTTCCATGAAACCTTCCGTATGAATGATTTTCTGCTCCGTGTTGACAGGATAAGGGAATGTGAAATAATTCTGATGGCCAGTAAGACTCGAGGAAGCACGTACCCTGCCCCTTACCTGGATGATTACGGGGAGACTGATCCTCACCTTGTGTAAGAATCCTTGCTATTGTCATTGTTTTTAGCTCAGTTTTGTAAATGTGTTAGTGTTGCCTTCCACAGGCAAACCTCCCCAAAATAGCCACTGCAGTTTGAATACTTAATATAATAACTTTTGACTCCACTGCCCCTCTCCACTTATAGTTCATGGTAAAGTTGAAGATCAACTTTTAACATATGAAAACATATGATGACCCCATAACATTTGATTCATTGTAGCTAACAAACTGTTGATTACATTTTAGTTGGTTACATTAACACTTTCACATGAATGCATCATACTGGCAAACCAGCAGTACAATATTTAATGTCAAAATGAGCACAGGAGCAAAATGACCCCTTCTTTAAATACTTGAAATACATTAAGAGTGCTATTTAGTTTCATTAAATATTTTTCATGTTCTTTTGGACAAACCCATGATTCATTCAGGTCGTCTTTGTTGTCATTTATAGGAGGGGCAATCCATTGCACCTTTGCCCAGAGCGCTACAGGAAGCTGAACCAGCTGTGGCAGCAGCACTGCATCCTGGAGGAAATCGCCCGCAGCCTGGAGGTGGTCAACGTGATGTTCGCCTTTGAGTGGCAGATGTTGTGATGATTGCTCCAGCTGTGGTGGCCGAGAAACCAACCACACAGCCATAGAGCACAGTCTGCTCCTGTGTTCCTGAGGCAGGCACACACACATACAAGCAAGCATGCACACACGCACGCACACATGCACATACAGACTTCACATACACAAACAAATGGTCCTCTTCCATTCAAAGGAGGACTGAGCAGCCAATCCCTCCCTGGTAAAACCCCTGCTGGAGTTCAGAGAGTTGGGACAGTCACAGGAGAAGGGGGAAAGAGGAGGATGAGTAATGGAGGGTGATGGATAATGTGCAAACCCAAGTCGCCTTGTTTTAATTTGATTGTCTGCTGTGAGAATGAGTTTCTCCTCAAGTAATGTTATTTGCAAAGAGACTCATTCGAATCAAGACAAACGTCTATTATCGGTTATTTGATTTTTCTCCAGAGTAATGCTGTGAATTTTTTGCATTCTCGTTTTCTGTTCTGAAAGATTCTGCTCTAAGTTATAATGTTGCGTTATGCTGTTTTGGAGGGTACATTCATTTGGAAATGTGTAGGCTGGTTCAGTCTTCCTACTCATTTTGGATTTTGCCCATCAATTATGTAGATGGTTCACCATAACCCACTGCCACCTTCACACATATAGACATAATTATGGATGCAACATTTATAGAATATACATTATTTTCAAAGTTGTATTTAAACAGATTCAATACTCTAAGAAGCATACTATTACCTGCTTTCGTGATTTCCTGATATGGAAACATTTATTGATAAGCAGCAGGCATTAAAGATTTGTGTATGGCATATTCCGTCATATTTTGATTAAAATATAAACTCATTAAAAGTTGTCACTATTTTAAGAATCAGGGAATTATTAAAGCATTTCTTCTGTGCTATGATGCATTGGGACACCATTTTGCAAAAAAAAAAAAAACCTAGGCCAAGCTGATTGTAATGATCAGATATTTACTGTATGTTACTGATCTGTAATGATTAGAGCTTATTGATGGGACCACTGCCAAAACAGATGATTGGTTACTGTACATTTCACCATTTGGTTTTTATTCACTTAAAAACCAAAGAAGTTACAAAAAAACAAAAATACACCACCACCTATTGCAATATCCTATTTAAGAAAGAAATGTAAATTTCATTGAAAGCAAGTAAGTATTAGTATGGTATCATTTCAGTAGACCCATTCATTATTTCCCTTCCTTTTCAGGAAAATTTGTGTGAATATATCCTTCCTCTTTTTTGTGTTGTTTGACTGTACTCCATGAGACTTCCAGGCTGTGGAAATAAAGACACTGGCCTATGTACAGACGGACTGTTCCTGTGCCCTGAGTCAATCAGAGTGCAAATGTTTCTATTATCTAAAATGTAAACAGCTACAAACCCAGTTAAAAGGAGGAGCTCCAAGGCAGGGTGTTTGAAGTGACTTGCCTCTTGTCTTGCTCGTATACACAATAAATAAATGAGCTGTTCTCCCATCAGTGATATTGTTTTGTTCAACATGCGAGAGCCCCAGATAGGTATACTACATACTTCATGTAAGTAAGTGACCATCACTTCTTACTGTACATCAGGTGATAAGAGCGCACAAAGAAACGCAGCTTGCATTGAACTCATCTGAACTCCTCATAACACAATAACAGACAGTGACATCATTACCAAGTCAGCTCGTAAAGTTTATTGTCAAGCTTTTGGTTGCTCATCCCAGCACAAAGTGTTTTCATGAGACAGTTGGACCACGGTGGCACTGCTGAGGCACATCAGAGTCATTGTAGTGATGGCTTGAACCTTCTAGAAAACTTAACCAGTCATAGATTACCTATGGATTTCTGTCTGTTTAAATGCTTTTAACTAATGTGAAAGTGAGAACGTGTTAACTTGTTTACTACCACCGGTACAACTTTGTTTGCTATAAAGCATTAGAGTGTAATTTGCTAGTGAAAATGCACATAGTGTATAACACCCAGAACTAATGTAAAATTCACGCTCTTCCAGGTCCTACAAGGCCTGCTTAATATGAGGCCTTATCACCAAATACCTTAATGAGTGAAATGTAACTCGACACAAACTCAAATCTTGCTATTATAACTATAAATTAACGCATGTACTCTCTTACATGTTCAAGTGAAATCAGGCAACAAAAAACAAACATGGGTGCTTCAGTTTTGGACCTTCTTCACTAAATTGTCATCATCCTTTTGATTCCCATCTTGCAACCAACAGATGCATGAAGCTTTTGAATATGTGTTGCAAAAATCACAACACACAGGCAACAATGTCATTTATAAACAACAGACTACAGTACAGGTGTGTACAGATGTATTGTTAAATGTGTGCATTTACGTATGTGATGGTGGTTTGTGGTTGTAAAAACAGGCATTGTCTTTGTACTTAAGAAAAGATATTCATTCAAGGAGGTGGATTGTAGGTTGAGAGATATTTCCTACTGATTTTCATATTCCGCATGCACAAACACCTTTGCACAGGTGTTTTTCATTCAGACTCACCACCTTTGTAAGAAGTCCTGCCTTCAGTGACACTGTTCAAAGAGGCCTTTTTTTTTTTTTTTTAACTGGAGAAAGGTCAACTGGCCTCAGGTGTCTGCTTCGGTGGGACGTTGTCTGGCCCGTAGTGTGCTTTGGAGGTGGAGGGGATGTCGATATTGGGGTCTCCGTTGTTGGATGTGTCGATCTGATTGTTCTTGCCGAGGCTCTTGATGATGTTCAGGTTGGTGCGGGCTGTTTCCATGAAGCTGTTTTCAAGCAGATAGCCGTCTGACTCGGAGTCAGGATCTCCCTGCCTCAGCACGTTTTCCAGGGAGGTTTGGAGGTAACGGACTCCTGTCAGCACTGACAGCTGAAACGAGATGCAAGGACATTCACTACTGAGGTAATGACAAAAAATGAAATGGAAAAAGTAGAACTGTTTTTTTCTCCCTCCATATGAGATGGTATGATATATTATGATTTGTATCTGCAGGCCTGCAACAGTTTCTTAGGAGACTATTGCAACAGGGTAGAGGACAATAGGAAGTGCTGCATGGATGACCTAGAGATAATACGCAAGGATTATTATTGCATGTGTGTGAGGTGGATAAAAGGGTTAAGGCAAAGGCTCAGGTGATCATATCCTTCCCTGGAGAGAAATAAGAACTGACATGAGTTAACTGAAACAGTGTTTGCACCGATGCAGCTATTTTTGGGGGGGAGAAACGTCTCTTTAAAAGACAACTTCACCAAGTTAGAGATGCTCTACTGTGAAAAGTTGTAATGGTGCAGCAGAGCCACTTTTAAAAAAAAATCTCCATATTGTCCTTCACTCTGAAAACCTGGCTCCTTCATTACCCACAATGCAATTTGACCAGTGACAGTTCAGTTGGTGCTTTGTTCACAGACTTCAGGTTTTTCTTCTCATTTTAAAACTTGCACCAACAGCCTCGAGATACATCACTTGAGGTTGTTTACCAGGCTTTGTGCAGCTCTCTCCTTAACTTCACCACTCTGACCCTCTGTTTGTACCAGCCTGTGTTTTCTCACCTCAAACAGCCAGGTGATGAGGACCGACAGGCCAATGGACTGCATGATGTAGTTGTAGTGCTCCAGCAGCGCCTGCCGACACCCTTTCATCCACAGGTTCAGCTCCTCCGTCTGGTGCTCGTAGTTGAAGTGTGCTGTGTTGTTGTTGATCTGCCGCTGGATGCAGGGTCGGGGGGAGTTGATGTTGCAGCAGCTGAAGGGGACTCCATCCATCAGGTACTTCCCCTCTACATTACTCCTTAAGCGGCTGGATGGTGGGGACAAGAAGGAACATTTGTTCTCAGATTATTATTGTTAGGGACTGTTTGACAATTATTAGTGGGGTTTGTGTTTTTTTTTGCTGAAAAGGGGGCAGTTATGCTGAGAAACCCTCTGGTTAATGGCCCATAACACTATCATGTTATACTTCACATAAATTCAAGAGATTAAATGTGCCATGAATTCGGATCATCTTTTAATACCATAATTCATTTTTGTTCCCTTTTCTGAAATAGAGAATAATTTTAACTGTCATGTTTTCCCATATTGAGAAATGTGTCTTTGAAGTTTGTTATTAGACGTTAAATGTTTTATGCTCTGCCCCAGTTGTTAAACAAATTGTGACACTTCAGTGATTTGAGCACAGCCCATTTCATGTGTGAATTAACAGATGATCTTTACAAACTCAGTGTCATTCTGCAGCTTGTACTTACTCCACCACCTCTTTCTGAGACATGTCCAGGTAACGGTTGCTGATCCACTGGATCTGGAACCAGTCTTTATATCCATTGTTGCCACAGCACTGGAACTCTATCTGCAGCACGTCCACAGTGCGCTTGAGGAAACAGCGTCCCGGCGTGTCTGTGTCCTTGTAGAACCTCATGGCCTCTGTCAGCCCCTGGTTCAGAGACTCCTCCAGCTCCCCGCGCATGCTGTAACACATCAGAGCCCCCACCAGCACACAGAAGGTGAAGAAGAAGGTGCATATGATGTAGGGCAGCATGATCAGCTTCCAGCGCAAAAACTTGGTGGTATCCACACAGTCGTAACAGATCTTCCCTCCCAGGAAGTTGATGGCACAGGCGATGAGTCCCACAGCTATAAGCATATTGGGCACATACTGGATGTCTCTCTCAGCCATCAGCTCCCCTCGCTTGTTGATCTCCACCTTGAGGAAGAGCCCCAGGCTGAACAGGATGGCCCCCGTCACCACCGAGATCCAGTTGAGTATCCACAGCACCTGGGCCAGTTTGTCCCTCTTGGTCTTGGTGAACGTCACTCTCAAGACCGCCATTGTGTATTTATCCTCTTTCAGTTTTTCTTTTAAGTCAGGGGAGGGGATTACGGGTGGGCTACAGGTAGATCAGGGGAGAGGAACAGGTTATCCTCCAGGGGGTGCCGGGGGCTGATGGGTGGGGGGTTGGTTGAACAGTTCTCTGAAGGTCCTTTCATAAGCAGCTTAGCCAGGTACTCATGATCGATATCGTGTAGACGCTGCATTATGGTTGTAAAACAGGTGCTGACAGCTCTGTGAGACTACAGTGGGGACAGAAATATGCACAAAATTCAAATTAACATATTCTCGAAACGACAAAACACTTACAAAGTCAAAACTGCAATGGCATGTGATCAGTTGTATACAAACAGGAAACCATCTGTATGCAAAACAAGCTGAGGGGGGAAAAAAATCAAAAGCATAAAATAAAGCTGAAAAAACATGATAACTTCCTTTTTAATCCAGTGAAAAAAGTTCTCAGGCAGAAAATGTAAGAAATAGCTGACACAATGAAAAAATAAATCCAAGAAATCCACTGCACCTACCTCAGCCTAGTCAGCATTCACCTTGAAAATATGTCACCATTCCCATCATTCATCATTCTCTCATTTTCAGTTTCTTTTCTTGCTGACATCCTCAGATTTAGTCCTGAGAGAGTGAAGTGGCCGCACTGACACAGATTGGAGGCAGGCAGCCACAGCAGCATCAGAGTGAGACTAGTAACCAAGTCCTGACCCTCCTCCTAATCCCCTTTAATCATTAATCAGGCCTGGGCCCCACGAGGGATTTGGACCCACCTTCTGCTACCTACGCAAATCTGACTGTCCAACTACCGTGAAAGTATGGCTGACAGCCATTGTGTGTACGTGTGTCTGTGTTATTGTGTGTATGTTTTCATTTGAGTAAAAAAAACAAAAACAAACAAACAACGTGCACATCTGATTGGACTCTCTGAAAAGCTAATTTCAGAGAGTCACCATCACCATGAGTGCATGCACTGACCAAGCTGGCTTGTATATAAAAAACTTCATGCACATAATGCAAAAATATGGATGTGTAAATTAATAAATCAAAATAAAACGCTATACTGCTCTCAGCTGGTGGAAACCTTCCTGTAAGTCTGCTCCTGACAATTATTTTCATTAGTCATTATAATAATATTAATAAATTGATATAGCCTAATAAATAATTTACTCGATTAAACTATTAATTTTTGTTTGTTTATAATATTTCTCAGAATGGCTGATAGTTTCCCACAGCCCTGCGTGGTGTCTTCAAATGTCAGATGTTCAGCCCACTATCACTAAATAATAATAATAAAAAACTGCAAATGATTGATGTTTTTGATTAGAAAATTATTAAAATGATCACTCAAACATACAAATATTTGCCAGTTTCTTTGATTATAGATTGCTAATGTTGCAGCTCTATTTTCCAGGCATGCAGGGCAATGAGTGATTTCACAGCAGGTGTTTTTGCCAAAGTGTAAAAAAAACATTTGCAGTGACATCACTGACTGGGGTGTGTCCAGAAGTGCTAAATACCTGTTAGATTAAAGCAGTAGAGACCTCGTTTTAGTTTGCCCCCTTCTGCGTCTTAAGAGCTACATTTTCACCCCCCACCACACACACTTAAATAAACACACACACAGACACGCTGCAAATCAGCCAATGAAATGTTAACTGAGAGTGAGATTAGTGGATTAACAAGTACCAAAGTAGCTTGTGTAAGAGGAGAACGTTACTGTAGCCACCGGACCAGTCAGCAAATCCACAAGGCAGACACACTCACCGCTGCACCGACCAAGAATGAAGATTAACCGAGCAACTGTGGACGACTGCACCGTGTCTTCAAGTGAGTACTGACTATCCAAGATGTGTTTATGAACTTCCCCGTGGAGGCTCTTCAAAAATAATCATCATACTACTAATCTGTTCTCATACAATCCATTGATCTAATTATGGAACATGTCTAGAGGTTTTCCAGGTTTAAGTGCGAGAGTGATTTAATCTCATTGACATACACTGCATGAGACTGAGCTGAATCAACTAGTGCACATAACATGAAGTAAGATGTGTTTTATATTGCCATAAAGAACCCTATGCTTCAACAATATTTTTCAGTAATGATACCTTGATACAAGAACTCCCTCGTCCTGGTGACAAGAGACATAATGCGTGACACAGAGGGCCAATGGGCTGAGGCGTTGACCAGCAACAACATCAGAGCCATCATCCGCTGGCTCCGCAAACTCACAGCTGAAGGTACATTTGGATTTGATGAAATTATGGCTCTGTGCTCCATTCGCTTCTTGTTATCTGTAAAGTATTTGATGTTTGAATTTATCCATATAAGGTGATGTTGATAAGGAGGAAATCCTACTAACCTTCGGCTGTTGGGTACAGAGGACGTCAGAGTTCACAAAAAAGGAGCTGTTAACTTTATGTAAGTACACATCTCTTCATCAATGATTTCAAACTGGCTTTACATCTGATTTTACACCTTTTTGTCGTATTCATTCCTGCAGGCTTTAGTCGTTGCCATGGTCTGTGGATGTTTCTGGACCGGAGCTCCTTCACGCGGGTGAACATGCTTCTCCAGAGACTGAGGAACCTGCTCACGCTGGCGCAGTGGGCGAGGCGGCAGCTCCCTTCCGCCCACCTCTGGCATGGTACACACTAATCCTGATCATGAATGATTTAATTAATTTTGTGTTAAACCCTCACTGGAGCTTCAGGTCCTGTGTCTTTCATTTGCAGGTGTGGGATACCCTTGTGCGGTGTGCAGGGACACAGAGGGCTCCTCGGACGTCAGACGTTCCTGCTGGAACCGAGAGCACAGGGCTCTAAAGCAACACATCTGGCTGGGACGGCTGGTTCAGTGGTGGGGCATCATGGGGCTTCTGCCCAAATACCCTGGTACAGACTTCAAAACACACCATAATATGGGCGTATTGAAATGTTATCACACTTTTACACGTTGTTTGTGTTCTCTGCTGTCGCTGTCAGAGGCCCAAGAGATGAAGCGGATCTCCCAGATGTGGAGGGAAATGGAGCACAGCCATCAGAAAGCTTATCTCATGGCATTTGGGTAATTTAGATGATTTGACTTGATGCTGGGGGATTAAAAGGGTACTTATCTCTCTCCAGCTGAAACTTCTCTCTGTATTTACTTCTTGTTTTTCCCTTTCATTCAGAGGACAGGACGTAGGAGCAGAGAGATGGAGCTCTTTCATACAGGGTATGGTGACCCAGCTGAACAAGCAGCATGGCTGCATTTGGACCTCTGAGGACGGCTCAGACCAGTGCTACCCTCCTCCCAATCTGCAGGCGGTGCTGAAGCTCGTGCTGGTGCCTCGTATTGACAACATGTCAGTCCAGGCAATTGTATCCATTTCAAAACAGCGTCAAGAAATCTTACTGTAGACACCATCACTTTGTGACTTTCTGCTCTGTTCTTGTCTCTCCAAGATAAACCTTAAACTTTGGGTTGTACATTTCTTTAACCCATGCATTGCAGCTCATGTACTTTATCCTGGACATAGCAAATTGCCTGCAGTGTAAAAACAACCTCCTCCAGTCTTTCTGCCACGCTTTTACAATTCCTTCCAGGTTTTCCGAACAAATCAAGGCCTTCTGGATGCTTGATCACGGAAATGTCAGGGTATGTAACTATGACACCCAGCTTGATCAGCTGAGTTTCCAATTCTGATTTTGATTAAGCTATCGTAACGAACAGTTAACCACTTAATCATTCAGTTGATTAGGGTCCTTGTACAAATGGCGGGATTTGCAAGGGACACTAATGGGTCTCTCTTGAGTAGTGCATATGATTAATGTAATAACTCCATTGTGTCAGTGATTCAACTACAATGGATCTGTATTTCAGCAGAAGAAATGCTTTATTGGATGGAAAAACAACAACAATTACACAATGATTTGTGTGTTTGATTATTAAAGCCACCAGGATAGGAGTTTTCATTCAACACGCATAATTAACATTCATCTTCATTTAGATTTTAAACTAAAGGGACAAATAATCTCATAAAATTAATGTTAATAATGTAAATAATGACAACATTTTGTTACATCCCACCTAGGCCTCCATGGAGCTGTTGCTGAGCCCCAGGGCTGCTGTCCCATGGCTCCCCTGGCAGCACTGGTGCATCATCCATTGTCTCCTGACAAGGAAACAGCCTCGTTTGGCACTAAGGTACCTGCACTGGACCAGACCGGCTGTAGAGAGCACTGATGATGCCAAACTCTGTGCAGATGTGCTGCTTCAAAACAAGTATGTTGTGCTTCACTTATAGCCCCCTAGTCATATCACTGATTATAGCTGTCTTATTATCTTAACGTGTGATGCATATGATGTCTCCAGTTGTGTTTCTGAGGCCTGGGCTGTGCTGAAGAGAGGCCACACAGAAAATGAGGACATGGTCGCATACTTCTTGCAGGCTTGCAGTGGACTGGGTCTGTGCACAAAGGCTTTAAAGTTCATTCCTCCAGGATATAACGTGGGTGAATCTCATCAATAATACAATAAAATGTACAAACCAAAGATACAGAGCTCTGGAACTGACACTTATGTGAAAACTGTTCATCATGACTCATATCAGGGTGAAGACAATGGAAACAGGGTTGAGTTACAGTTACCATTGATGAAAAAAGGTGAGACAAAGAATATTGAACAGCATCAGGACTGAATGAAAATGCATTATATTTAAGTATGGGTTTTGTTTCAACAGGCTGTTCTGAGGAAAGGCCTCCCTGCCCACTGTCTGCAAAACTGTATGGGGCTCAAAGAATGAACACAGTGTCTCCAGAGGAACTTGTCAGACTGGTCGGTAAAGCTGTGATGGAAGTGAGAGATCCCTCTCCTCCTAAGCTGAGGTACTGAGGTTGTAAATGACATGTTAATAAAAGAGGGTGATTAAATGTGGAAATATGTTCAGTACCCCAGAGAACTGAGCAGATCATTTCCTTATGTTCTGTTATATTCCAGTGAGGTGGTGTGGCCTGAGCACACGGAGAGAAAATCGAACTGCAGAAAGATGTCTCTGACAACCCAGGCTCTGCTTCATCTCGCACCCAGCCCCTCCCCAATGGACGTGATGGAAGAGCAAGCTGAGCAAACAGCACGTACAGATGAGCCAGAGGAGGAACAGTCTATACATGATGTACAGATTTTCATTCATCCTGCAAAAAAAACAATGCATCATCACAACGTCTATTTGAATTCATGTCCTGCATTGTTTTTTTCTTGTCTCAGCAGCAAAGTGAGGCTCATGGGTCCTCCTCAGAGGATCAGAGCTCTGAGTCCGCCTCCTCCTTCACCTCAGCTTCCTCCTTGTTTCTGTTGGGACGAAGTCGTCCCTACGTGTATGAAAGCACCTTGACTCTGCAGAGGATCTCCTCTTTCCTCACCGATGGTGAGAAACAAAGCAGGGACGAAGAAGACGAGAGCAGACCCCCTTCATCAGTCGGTCTCTTACCAGATTGCCGTGAGTTGGTAGTGACACCAGATGGCGCCGCAGACCCTCTCTCCCTCTGCAACTTGAACACTGACATTGTGGTGGAGTTGCTTCTTTCTGCAGAAGGTAAGATTTGCGCTGGATTTCATGTGCACACCTTTGACATAAAGAATAAAAAGATGAAGACAAACTTCAACTCTTCTTCCAGGGGGAGAAGATGTTTTCCTAAGCAAGGACTTCCTCGGTGTTGATGTGGTTTCAGGAACATCAATGAATGAAACCTTTCCTTTAAACAAGAGGTCAGAGGTCATTTCACTTTACACAGTACTGATGGCACATTTTATGCTGGCAAAGTAAAACTGAGTGATCTTTGTTTCTTATAGTTACAGAACGAATCACCCCCTTCGCTTGTGCTCTAATGAGATCAGCCAATCGGTGCCTTCTCTCTATGAGCCCCATGTTGAAGTGTTCTCACCTGACTTTGGTATGTGGCTACATTTAGCTCGAACAAATGTGATAGTAGTGGTCGAATGGATGGTTTACATACTTAAATTTCACTGAATCAACTCTGATCTGCAGGCAAAGGAGAACAGAGAAAGGAAACTGTTCACAGCCTCTCGGATGTGACTGAGCTGTGGAGCGCTGTGTTGTCACGAGAGGCCCAGTCTGACCACATCCCTCCTCAGACTCTAAGTTTTAGTAAGGCAGCCAGGTCTGATAGTTTACTGGAAGAGAGACCTCATCAGGGAGGCACCATCTCCCTACTGGTAAAGACCTGAAGTTGATTATAATTTATATGGAAGCTATTTGCCAAATCATATTTAACATTTTACACTGTATGTTCTCAGAAAGCATTTGAGCATCACAAGCAAGAGGAAGCACAGGGATGTTTCAATCAAGGTCTCTCCTATCCTGTGCTGACCGACCTCCACCACAGCCTTCTGTCAGAGGCGCCTGCCGCCAGCAGCTCCAGGGTCTTAGCAAGGACAGGTGAAGAGGGCAACGCTCCCCTCCCCCCTGTGTGCAGCTTGATTTGCCCCTCACGGCTTCAGATCCCTGTTAGTTCTCTGACCCCAAGGCCAACATGCAACATCCAGACCAACTCTGCTGCCTCTGACACCACCAGTGAGAGTCCCTACCAAGCCCAGTCAAAGGTGGATGACCCCTCTGTCCAGAGACCCTCAGCCAGGCCTGATCAATGCAATGTGGGCAGCTGGTGGAGACAGGACACCGAGACCTTTGGAGCCTCCAGTGGCCTCTTACCTGCAACGGATCCAGGAACAGCTTTTACATCAGGTGATTAAAAAAAAAAAGTACAAATAAACAATATTAGACATAAAAACATAAACAAGCAGGTGCAACCACATGGTGCATAGCGATCATCTGATATAGAGAAACATGTGCCACCAGTCGCCTTTTTGATATTTACATTTTTCTAAACATTACAAATAGTCATTAGCAATATGCTAATTGAAAAACCCATTTATGTCATTAGCAGCAATAGTCTATGCATGAATAATGTGTGTATGTGTGTGTGTGTGTGTGTGTGTGTGTGTGTGTGTGTGTCCTAGGCATAATTCTATGTCAGAAATGCTGCTGTCCACTGCAGGGTGCAGGATGCATGTACATGTACAAAAGGCGGGGGGTCCTGGCTGCTAGGAGAGGGGGACTTGTGAGGAAGTGAAGTGTCAGAGATTGCTTCCCTTAACCTTGCTGCAGCAGTCACTCATCCATTAAACAACACCCTCTCCCGTGCTCCCCCCATCCCTCCCTCCCTCCCCCTCTTTCTACGGGAGGTGAAGTGTCTGCCACTGCAAATCAGACCTCCCTCCATCTGCCGGGTGGTGTTGATCACCGCTGGGCCTTTGGGATCTACGGCCTATTGCCCCACACTGATGCCCCAACCTTGTTGCTAGGACAAAGGTTAAAGGAGTATGAGAGTGAAGCAATGTTGCATAAAATTAAAAGAATAGTATCAGACTTGAGCTGTTTCATTTTCTGTTATGTATTTCGTTATGGATCATTACAGTTCTTGAAAAGACATTAGAAAACAGTCCTGACTCTGGTTTTGTTTTCTGTTTGTTGACAGATCATAAGAAGCCTTCTCTTGTCTTCAGTCAGCCATATTCCTACAGCCTGCTCAGCTTTATGGACTTCACTGCAAAGCAAAGAGGAGACAACAGAGGAGGCAAACAGGTACTTCCCTCTCATGATAAACTGAAGCTGTGGTATATTCATCACCAGAAAGATAAAACCCAGACTGGTCAGTAGGGGACACTATTGTTCCAGTTAAGGCGCTTGACAGCATCCCTGATTTGGATGATCTCATTTCTGGTCCCTAAGGATTGGGCTTCATCGCAACCCAGCAGGTGCCCTCTTTACTACCCTTCATCCCTCTTTCTCCTGTCCTCCAGCATAAACATCACTGCTTTTAAGATCTCCGCCTACAATGATGTCATTTTCCAAATATGAAAGCAGTGTTTCAGGGGATATGAATCATTTGTATTGTACACTGAAAGGAAGAGGCAATGTGTGTGAAATCCCACTGAATGTTGCCAAGATTTATTTGTCAAAAAAACAAAAAAAAACACACACACACAGTATTTCATTTGGATGTATTCATGTTTTTATGCTGCATAATTTACTGCTTTTGTGCTCATTGACCTGAACATCACACTGCTAAGCATTGTAGTCACTGCCAGGATATGACCAGGTAATTGTTTTACTGAGATTTCATTGGATAATTGTTTAATTGGGATGCAGCCACCTAATTATTTTGTTCAGAATTGGGGACCATATGGAGCTTGGCAGGTGAAACATAATTAGGCCATGCTAATTTATGATGATTATACATTGGGTTTTAGTAGCATATACTGTACAAACAAGTGTGTGTCTATCGTGGCTGATCTATTTAGGTTGTACAGTGAAAGCTCGTTGTGATGGTATTACATTAATTATCTTGCAGACTCAGTGTGAGTGCGTGTGTTTCCAGGGAGTTGTTTTGTAAGAAGAGCTATTAGTGTTATCTAATTGTTCATCCAGGCCAGGAATGATACTAGAAAGGATTTGCTTAATTGGTAGATAGAGAGATATTATTAGGTAATGTGTGAAAACGAGTTTAAGACAAACCTTTAATGGCCGATCAAACGATCATCTATTTAGCGCCAGAATACTAATAAAATCAGGATATTAAACATAGTTATTAGCGCAAACTATAAATTTTGATCTCGTCCCAAATGACCTCATGCATGACTGTTTATGATGATTATTGTGGCACAGTTATAGATGAGATATTGGCACTGTGGTGAAAACAAAGTCATCAATCAATGCGTAGAAGCTCACAAAGAGATCATGCCCACTTAAAAAGATACCGCAAAATGAAATATCATCGACTTTTAGCTGTCTTCATAAAAATACCAATATTTGCACAGAGAGATGGGGAGTGTTGGGTCATGTTGCATGTTGAAACAGTGAAGATTCAAGCGGAGATGAATGGCCTCTATTAGGAGCATTTAATAAGTGGCTGGCCCAGTGCTCCCAGTCTCCTGCACCCCCTGGGGAAAGATTAATGAGTACAGGATATTTCATCAGGACCTCCACATCACTGCCCAGGCAACGAGGCTGTAATTGCATCTGTTTTTTGCTGTTGTATTGTGTCACAGGCAGACAAAGAGGAGCCCACAGGTTGGAGCAGTGCGGGGAAGGCTGCACAAGGTGCCATAAGAAGTGGAGGAGCACGGTCGAGGAAGGGGAAACGAGTGAAGAGAGCATGATGCTGAAGGCACAAAGGAGGAGCACATGGGCAAGCTGAACTGAATAAGAGATATAGGCCTATACTTTCCTACCAGGGATATCAATACTGCTTTAATTCTGACTCTGGATTTGATTAATGGACTAACTAGAATAACTAACTGATCGTATTACAGGCTTGATGAGCCCCATGAAGATTTTTCACCTTGATGCCGTTCGTCTCTTTTTCTTCATCCATCACCTGGTCAGATTGTTCTGACAGCAGCCGATGATATTGCGCTGCCACACCCTTTCTGTCCACTGTAACACCACATGTCAGAAACACACTCATTCAATAATAAATTTCTCAGGAATTATTGATGAAACCTAAATTATTGAGTGTGTTGTTAATTAAAAGGGCAGTAAAACAGATAATTCTGGTTTACATTATTTGATTTTACAATGTTATGGTCATTATGAAAATACAAACCATGAATATATTCCATTTGAAGCATAAATGCACAATATTTAAAATGCACAGACAGTGTCTTTGAAATGATTCTGCACTACATTCTTGACTGGTTCCCTGCTCTTGAAAAAGGATGTTTGCTTTGCTGCCATTGCATCTCATGAAAATTAGATGACCTCCCAATGCTTTCTGCAGCCCATCGCTGCCCATATTTGCTCAGTGCTCAGGGACTGCATTTGGGTTAGCATCCTCCTCCCTCCCTCAATCCCTCCATCCCTCCATCCCTCCCCCTCTCCCCTCTTTCTCTCCCACTGTGTCTTGTTCATGGGGTGAATAACTTAACACATATTTCAGCTTGACACACTTCTGCTCTGGGTCTCCCCTGGGTGGCCAGTTCACGAGCCCACACATGCTGTATTATTTAAAAGTGGGGTTTGGAGTCCTCGCTGTGTGTGGATGTGCGTGTAATCTCCTGTTTGTGTAAAGGGGAATGCCTTATGGAGTTGTTAGGCCTTTCTCTGTGACCTTGCAGGTGCGGCAGCCCTTCTGATACCACATGGTGTCTCGGGTCTGGCCATTTTCTAGACTTTTTGCTGTTCTGTGCTTTGATTTTTCTATTAGAAAAAAAGAAAGAAAACAAAAGCTAGTGTCACAAAACAATACCCCAACAATAATGCATCATAACAGAAATGACAAAGTGATTTATTATAGGAAATAGTAATATGGACAATTTATCATACCCAAGATCTGCCACAGTAAAAGAAATACCCGAGGAGCTTGGGACATAAGTAATGATACCTAATGATGCTAAAAAGCAAACCAGCTCTGAACGTTGGAATGAAATCAACTTTCAGGGCAGGACCACACACACACTCACATAAACACAATAACTCAAGCTAATCTGAGTGCTGATAACATCATGGAAATCAGAGAGCTGTGGTGCAGCAAAATGACACATAAATCATGTGCCAGGGAAAGGATGCAAAACACTGCAGTTTGTATGATGGATACAAATAGCTGTACAATGTCTGGACAGAATTCATATATAAATAACTGTCTTTATAGTACGATTATTAATATCTCAGTATGAACATTATAAAGAAGCTGTACACTGCTGTTTCACCTTTGTATTCATTCATGATTCAAAATGAGGATATTGCATTTTCTCATAATTTTTTTTGAGAAGATCATTTTCATCCCTACATTCTACGACAGCCTGTATCTGCAGGTTGGACATCAAGGGAATGAACACGCTTCAGTTGGGAGACAAGTGCGCCTCAGACGCTGGTGGCAGATGCAGGTGTCTTGCCCACTGGAGGGCACTGTGAGCAACACAGAGGTTGGGGTGGCCGAGGGAGAGGAGGGACACCTTGGCCAGCTCACCAGATGGGCTCAGTGAAGCATGTCAGATGGCAGTGACAGCTACCTGCCCTTCCTTAAGGACTGTCACCACGTGTAAACAAACCATTACTCTAATTTGTGACTGCTGCATTATGTGTGTTCAAAATATGTGTGTGAGTAAGAGCATGATCACTGAACCAACAGAGTGCATGTTTCTGTTCAGTACTGAACTCCAGCAGCTGCAAACTCATTGTTTTAAATTTTAAATACATTGAATGTGTTTTGCTGAGTTTGGGGGAAATCTGTAAAATAAATCAGAAGACAACTAGAAAATTGTTACGTAAGTGATCAGTGCAATCATAAATGCTTGCAGTCAAGATGAGGAATTATACAGTCACGTGCAGGTGTCAAACACTGAGCAGTAAGAAGGAGAAACCACATGTTAATGAGTTAAATGTCACAATTAACAGATAAATACATATACAGCTGTTGTGGATGGGAGCAGTGGAGCACCAGTGCAGGGGGGCATCTCCACAGCCTGGATGGAGATAAGATGGGGAGCCCTGAAGGCCTCAGCCTGCTCATTAATTTGCAGCATCGTCGGATGCTGCTCCTCCGCGCCTCTCTGCCTCCACTGCGCAGCCGCAGTCTCTCCAGGACGCAGAGCGCAGAGAGAGGATAGGGAGACAGAAAAATGGCCCTCGATAATTTAATTTTTGCCCAGTGCATCCTTTATTTTTTAGCTTTCGTATTCGGTTTCATCGCCGTGGTGCCTCTGTCCGAGAACACGGAGGATTTCGGGGGGAAATGTCTGCTCTTCACGCGGGGGATGTGGCAGAACGAGAACATCACTGTGTCGAAGCAGCGCTTCATCGTGGAGGAGTGGGGACCCGAGTCCTCCTGCAGCTTCATCACTTTTGTCGGGATAGCGTCTCTCATTCTGTCCGCAGTGCAGGCATGGAGGCTGCTGTTCTTCCTCTGCAAAGGACACGATGAGTGAGTGACACTTCACTTGTGCTCGTTCAACACATTTCAGCGGCATCAGCTCCATCAAAAGCTCCGTAGGACAGATCAGATCACTCCGGTGTAACGGCTCAGTGTGAAGGTGTTTTTCTGTCCATCACCCACGCCCTTGTCTCTGCGCTATTCTGACAGAATTATAAATTATATTGCGTGTGTTAGAGGCTTTGAAATCAGATAAACAAAGCAGAGGAGAGCCCCTGGAAAAAAACGACCAGTCATTGTCGTTCTCCATTATAAAGATGGAGGGAACACACTTGTGTTGCCTTTGAGAAATCAGTGGTTATCTTGTGTCATCAGTCCCATCCTGTGTCAGTATCGTCATGTGTGACTCAGAGGCATCTTTCATCATAGATGTAAATGATCCTGACTGTGATTCTGTTTTATAGGCCTACATTTAATAATCCTGACTGTGATTCTGTCTTAGAGGCCTACATGTAAATATTTCAATGAAAAGCAGAGATGATGTTGTTTTTTTTCTCTTTCCATGCAGTTCCATCTTCAACGCCTTCCTCAACCTGCTCATCAGCTCCTTGGTGGTGTTCACAGTCTTCCTGTCCAGCACCATCGTCAGCGTGGGTTTTAACCTGTGGTGCGATGCCGTCACTGAGGGTGGGACCTTGCCCAGCAGGTGAGAGGGCAACTCATCACCTCTAAAGTGAGAGTTTCAGCAGACAGTCCAGTGCGGTTCTCATGATGCCTGTTTCATTTCTGTGTCGTATAGCTGCGAGGACCTGCAGGACACTGATCTAGAGCTTGGCCTGGACAACTCTGCTTTCTATGACCAGTTTGCTATAGCTCAGGTAGGTCTTATTTTTGATGCTATCATCCAGAAAAAAAATCCAGATTCTCAGTCATATTTTTTTACAGTGATTTCCTTCATCTTTCAGTTTGGCCTGTGGGCTGCCTGGCTCACCTGGCTCGGGATCGCGGTGATGGCCTTCCTGAAGGTCTACCACAACTACAGACAAGAGGACCTGCTGGACAGCTTGATCCACGAGAAGGACCTGCTGCTCGGCCGATCCTCGCGCCACAGCTCTGACCTCAAGACCGGTCTGATCTAGAAAAAAAACCTAGAAGACGCACAAACACCCTCAGTCATCCACACTCAAACCGTACCGTCCTCTCACCTGCCATGAGAAACACCAGTGTTTGCCTCTGTAGACAATCAAAATCAATTGGCTTTTGCTTCTATCGACCGTGGATTGAATCAAACCACAGGGTTTTAGCTTTGTTCTCTGATGATTGATTTCCCCTCTAAAAAAGCTACCGTGGTTGTTAATCCTTGAAGAGTCTTGTTTTTGTCAAGTTTATCCATCCACTGTGTGTGTGTGTGTGTACCTCTTCAAGACACACAACCATAACTAAGCTTTGATCAAAACCACCCAGTTTTTCTCCACTCATGAATTTCTATTTAGCAACACAGTATTAATGGACAGATTGGACGATGGATCATGTTGTCTTTGTGAAACTTCTGCATGGACCTAATGCATGACAAATTTATAGGATGGTTTCTCGATGTGAAGGGATGTTCTTTTTTGTTTTATACACCAATAAATGTGTTCCTATAGGCTTTTCTTCCGATAGGCCGCGCACTGCCTCTTGGTGAAGTGAGAGTTCTGTGCATGCTGCAGCAAAGTGAGATGATGTGTGCTTTTGCAGTGTATTCACACTGTTTCATAAAGGTGTTTTATAAAAACGACAAAAATATATCATGTATAATGCAGCCAATTCCAAAAATGCTTTAAGCAATTTGTGTGAGATTTAAGAAAAAGAAAAAGAAGAAAAAAACAAAAGCAAATACTATCTCGTGCCATATAGTAACTCAGGCTTCCTCACACTTTAAAAGCTACAAACCAATATACTGCATTACTGTGAATAGACACAAATGTACCTGCATGCATCTTTCTCCCTGCCCCATCCACGTCACACACTCACTTATTGTTAGATGCTACTGGAAGGAAGCAAGTCGTCTGCGTGACTTTGATAGGCAATGACAGTTTTATTCAAAACAATGGAAATCATAAAACGGTAGAAACTAAGAAAACCCTCTATAAAGGCACTTCTTTCAAAGTGACCATAAATGTTTGGACAGCCATGATGTGCAGCTTCTAAGCTAAATGTGCATACAGGACATTGAGTTCACTGGATATTGTTTTATTGCTAATAACAATTTAGTTTGACAGAACAGAGTCCAGAGTGTTTCTTTCCTCCATACAGGCCCAATTAGCCTCGTATTGCTTTGACATTCAAATGTGAGATCTCCCAATCCAACGCTTTTTCCTTTGAGTTCCCTGAAACCTGTTATATAAAGGACAATGTTTTACCGGAAACCATGTCATGTGTGTTATTGCTCATAATGAGAGGTCTGTGTGGGATGTGCATCACTGTGCTCTTTGATCCCGTTAATCCATTTATGTTGTGGTTTGGTTGTTTGAATTTAAATTAGTCCATTAGAGAAAAAGGGATTCTCACAACAACAGACACTACAATTCAGTTTGGCCTCAAAAACAGTAATGAACTACATGTAAGGAGTTCATCCTAATTTTTTTTAATGCAAATATTGGTTGAGCCCACACCCATCTGTACACTTGTTGAAAGCTTGATGAGCATTTGACATCATGATTAAAACCTGAATATTGTAATATTGTTTTTAAATAGAAATGTAATATATAACAAAAAGTTAAAAAATTTGAAATAATTGAAAGTTGGATATTTGCGTAGATGCAGATATACAGTATAGAAGAATAAATAACATTTAGGATAAGGGATATTTCGTGAGATTCAAGCAGTTATAAAGAGGAACACTGTCAAAAGCATTAGCATTCATTCTGTTTGAGTATATTCTCTTTGATGATAGATAATATTGTGCTGCAGATTTTCTCCTCAGTGGAAGTAGAAGTCAGCTGACAGTCGGCCGGACAGACCAACAGACAGTATCCAGTCTGTAAAGAAAGAGGTGTTTGTCATCTGTTAGCCATTTAACCTGTGAAGTGATGCAGCCCTGTATTTTCTTTCTCGCACGTCATTATCGAACACTTTACACATTTGTGCTTCCACCCTCCTCCTCTTCGAATGTGCACCGTGCCGATGAAAAGCTGTTCCCAAACATCTCTACATTCATGTATGTGCAAATACAAGGCTGAATATTGTGATAGTCCTTAGTATATTGATTCATATATACACATTCACTTCTGTGTAATATTTGATATACACAAATCATGTACCAAAATAAATATTTGCATTCCATGGAAACATTCACTCACATACAGTAGACTGTGACATGAACTGAAAAATCACATGGTTGTGGTGATTAAGTGAGAGTTATATGTGAGCATTAACATTGCAGATGTGCAAAAATGTCATTATGACTTAAATAAGGAGTGGCAAGCCCACTGCCTTAATACATATATACATACAGACATGGAAGCTACATATTTCTGGGATTGTACATTTTTTCCCTTTTTCACTGGTTGGGTGGTTCAACACCACAGACAGTGTACAGAGCCTTGCCAAATGGCTGAGGTGTTTGTAGGCCTGGGCACCTTCAGAGATAGGAAAAAGAGGGATCTGAAAAAAATGAAAGGCGGCTCCATGTCGCCACCTGTGGTCAGTCTCAGTCACTGCATGGTCAGCCATATCCAGCAGCCCCACAGAAGCTGTTTCATGTGCAGCAGGTAGACGGCCAAAGCGGCCTCCAGCTCCTCGCACACTCGCTGTGGGCGCCGGCGGTCCGTGCAGTACATGGCCACACCAAGGAATGACATCAGCAGGAAGAGGCAGGTGAACAGGGCGAGGTGGGGGCGGGACGGTGTGGTCTCGTAGGCTGTGCACAGAGAAAACGAGGACTGGTTATTTTTACACAGTTTTGATTTGGAAATGAGGTCTGGAGCTGTCACATGCACAGATTTGTTTCTCTCAAGACCTAAGAGGATGCCTGGTTTTAATGTAACTACTTATTTAGTGTGCACTAGAGCCTTGTCACACAAACTGCTCTGTGTCCCAAATATTATTATGATTGGGGTGATGGTGAACTCAATCCATATCACGTGACAGTCAACAAAGTTAATCAAAAGACGGTTAGGATTGGGGTTGGGGTTGGGGTTAGGGTTTGAGTTACCCTAACCATAACCATAACCCTAACCCCAACCCCAACCCTAACCCTGCCCCTGGGGCTAGAGTTAACCTAACCCACAATTTGTACCTACAACAACTAATATAAATCAACAACCCTGATAGACTACTTCCCCACACTTTATTAGATCTAGGATTAAAAGGTGCAGTGTTCCTCTCACTTCCTCATGCAAATGAACACAGTGCCTCTGAACACTACTAGATAAACTTACCACCTAAACAGTCACAGTATGGGATTTCTGTGAAGCCGACAGAGAAGAGGCCAGTCAGACAGCGAGAGGCAACCTCTGTGATGCACAGCAGCTACAAACCAGCTGCTGTGCCCCCATAGACTCTACTATCTCTCTGGAACAGACTTCATGGTGCCTCATTTGCATGCATAATTAATTACCAAGAGTAAATCACTTGCTCATGTTTGGACGTCTCTTGGCATTACATTATTTTTAAATTGCGGAAAATTCCCATGGGGAAAGAGTTTACGAGGTAACCTATGGATGTTTTAATGCATGCTGCTCTCTCTTTGCTGCCAAGTACATATACAACACAGTTACATATAGGGTGATGGTCCTCTACAAGCTGCGATAGCACAAATTTTGAGGAAATTTCTATAAATAATTAAAATCACATTCACATTGTTACTGTATTTAGGCACCAGAGAGCAGCATGCATCTGACTGAGGGGCTGAACTCACTACTATTTTCTCACCATGTACTGTGGTCTCTGGCTCCCTGAATCGAACCCTCCGCTCGCCTTTCCGTCTGTGGTTGGGTTCTGTGTCTGACCCGTAGCTGGGGCTTGGCCTCTTGAGAATGGATGTGGGGACTTTGCCGTTGGTTATCTGCATCAGACACAGTTCAGGATGAGTACACTCATTACAAGCTCCTGAGACATTTCAAAGAGCTGCAGCAGCAAACAGCTGGGGGGCAGAGCTTCTCCAAACAAGCTGCTACAGATGCCTGCAGGTGTCGTTCTCTTTACCTTAGGTTTCGGTGTGTCTTCCTGTTGGTGGTGCGTGTCCTTTCTGTGGCGGATCTCTGAGTGTTTCTCCCGGTGGGAATGAGGAAGACAGTTGACGGTGTCTCTGATGGACTCTGCTGCAGCAAAGCGTTTGGACAGCGCAGACACACACTGACCCAGGGAGTCTAGGGAGAGAACCATGACCACACAGTGCATGAGTGGAGATCTGCAGGTTGTTCTGAAGACGGACGATGAGGTGAAGTCAAACAGACAAAGTTAAACATGCAAATGTGAAGGAAAACGACGCCGGTGTTAACCCTTTCAGTGCCAGGTACAGATGGAGGTTTCAAATTACAAACACTGATACATAAAAGTCCAGCTTCCTTTTGATATTCTTGATATTCTAGGACTTCAATGAAAATCTTATTTTGATATTTACCCAATTTAAATACTGTACTGTCGCACCTTTTTCTAAAAATGAATGAACCACCATCCAATATTGACAAAAGGGAAAAACACTCAGTTGCTACTTATTTTCTACAGAAAAAATTCTCAAACCAGATAATGTTCTATACAAATGACTAGTTCTGCTTTGGTTATCTAGTATTTGAATAGATCTTCTAGTGTACAAGACAAACATTTAAGGTCAGAGGAATGACACTGTCAAATTTGTTGTGTAATGTTTGTCTGAGGGGAACAAACATTACACAACTCTTACTACAACAGATAGTTATGATTTGTTTTCTGTTTGTGAATAAAAATGGTTTTAAATGCATCCCATAAGAGACTCAGAAAACCATTAGGGAGGAAGAGGGAGGCAATAAAACCCTAGAGAGATGGATACATTTCCCATTTTGCTGAAAGTAGTCCAACAATTTTGGAGGAGGAAGTGAGACATTTTTCTCACCCCACATTTCTATTTTATCTTCCCTCGAGCTGCACAGAGCTGCTCCCTGGCCCTGCACTTCATGTACCATTTCAACAATGTTACATATTTGAGATATCAGGTGGAAGAAGTTGTGGTTTTGTGTGTGTGTGTTTTTTTTGGTAATTCAGCAATTGACATAAGGTTGAACTGGTCAAATAATTTTATATATTTGCTAAGTTTTCAGAGTTTTGGTTAATCATTGTATCACTATATCTAAATATCCCTACAGTATATACTGCAACACAACATAAAACAGCCTAACTGCAGCTGATACACTGTTTCATCGTGTGCAACCACACAAATGGCTTGTTAGCCGAGGCAGGGTGACTGACCCAGTTTACAGTGAAGGGACAAGAGCTGAGAACACTTAAACATGTTGAAGCATCTCACGGTGGGTCAAGGAGGATTCCTCTGTGTACAATACAGAATAAGAGGTCGTAAGAAGTGCAGCACATGTGTGTGCTGATCTACAACCACTCTGTGACCCCGGTTACAAACACCGACATAAAAACAAGCACAGCCATATGGAATACTTTAAAGTGGAAAGTAGAGGCTCCATAAAGAAAATAAAAAATAAATCAGTGGTGGAAATGATTCATAGTGAAGTCAGGGATGTTAGGGAAATGAACCAAGATGGTTTTGGTTTCTTCAAGAACAGACAAAAAAAGTGAATAAATTCTCTGGGAATCTATCTGTGAATTATTTAAAAAGGAAGTTCATTTCAAGTGTATAATTGTATTAGATGAGTATGAGTTAGTTTAGACAAGTAAATACAAATATTTTTCCCTTTTCAGTCTGTATTTAACACTGAATAATTGTCATCACATTTGGAAACTGCTGATATTTTTGTGTTGAAATCATTTTGGGTTGGTACAATGTTATTAATCTCTATTAGTCTCTTTGGGCTTGGATCTCCTCTGTTTATGTGTGTGTGTGTGTGTTGCAGTGGTGGATTATGGACCTCACCCACGGACTTTGTACCTCTGAACCTGCTACTGGTCAAGTAGCTTACACATAACTCACCGCCTTGCACCAGCATAAATCCTACAATCCCCCGACCTTCAGCTCTTTCACTGTTTCATCAGAGGTATTTAAGACCCATCTGAGGTGAACAACATGAAATAATTGTAAATCCTCTACAGCTGCTGGTTGTGTTCAGCACCACTGCCTCTGAAAGCTGACTCAACAGCAAGGCTGGGTTCTTCATTCAGATTTTTTTTTTTTTTACACCACAGCAGTCTTCAGAAAAATGCAGAGTTCAGAGTGTTGCTCCCTCTTAATGCAAGCCAAGCATACATTCATACTGTACAACAGAAATGTGCCCTCAAACTGTCACAGAGCCACATTTCGCCTTTGCTTTGCATAAAACCACTCTTGTGTCCGACATGACTTTAAGTGTTTATTAATTCAGCGTTTTTGTGGGCTGACATGGTTGAGAGGAAAACTCAAGTGCTTGAAACCACATCCACACTCTGCTGTGTGCTCTCTGAAGCAGAGGGGACCAGCTCGGTCTCAACGTAACGTCACTGTTCTGTGTGTTGTTATGCTTCATGAGACACTGTGTCACGTGTCAGACTGTGTGTTAACAGTGTTAAAATACTGACTAAAGGTGTCCACTATATTGTTTTATCAATACTAGACAGATTTTTTTTTTCACTGAATGTGTCGCTCTGCATTTTTGAGTGTTTACCTGAATATTCAGTCTTGCCAATCTCAGCATAGACGGAGGCCATAAGCTCCAGGCTTCTGGCTGTAATTGGGTGATCATTACCAAAGGCCCTCTGGTGGATCTTTGTAGCCTGAAAGATGAGGAGACTCCGATTATTACACTGGAATACCATTACCTGCTTTATTTGATCAAAAAATCTGGAGAGGAAGTGACGACACTGATGAAATGTACCTACCTTACCGCTGTATTCTAGGGCGAGGTGAGGTCTGAAAAGAAATAGAAAGGAAAATGGTGCCATTAAACTAATGCACTACCACTTCTTTCTCTACGGAGTAAGAAAATGTAGGGCTGAAAATAAAAGCAGTCTATTAAAAATGGATGACGGTGAATTATCAGATCTCAGATCAGAATCTCTTCCTCCACATTCTCCTTCTATCTCAAAACATACTAAATATTTCCATAGATGGTAACAGTAATCTGATCTTAATCAGAGGTAGTGTCCTGTGTGTCCTGCCAGGTCTCAGTGTTTGGGGCACGGCAGCATGACGACGCCTGACGTGCGTCCGCTGTGATTGGACACGGACAGAAGGCCTGCGGGTGCTCAGGTGCCTTAAGGAGGAAGTAGACGCTGTCTATTTTTGCCAGCACTGACTGCACCTGTCTATTGTCCGAGGAGAATTACAGAGGGCATGGTGTATACAGGTTAGTTTACTGACTCGTGCCCTTCCACCACTCTGTTGTTTAGTGCTAAGCTGGGCGAACATGATGTGGCGCGCTGAGGATTTGCCAGCTGTTCCACTCATATGCGCCCTGGAAAAACAGTCAAGGACAGTCACCACCCTCACACCCTCACGTGTGCTTATAGATGTAGAGCAAGCTCTGTTTAGTGTGACAGATGTCAGCTTTGCTGGTCCAAAGCCACACTTCCCTTCAATTAGTAATGGCCAGGTGTCAGTTTGCGCTGCTTCAGAAGGTCCTTCTCAGGGACATCTGATCGGCAAAGACAGAAAAGCCCTTCGCCGGCTCGAAGGACTTCCTACGACATCACTGAAAGATTTAAATAGTATTACCACTTCCTGTCTGCAGGAAGGAGAAACTGGTTCTGAAGCTTGTGGTGGAGCGAGCAAGGGCTTTGGGGCTCATCGAGGAGCAGAATCAAATTTCAAATCAGAATCAGAACTTCCTCATTGAAGTTTAACTACTGCACGCACGTCACGTCAACGAAGCACAGTGACTCGCGTCCTCAGCAGAGAAAACCGTCCACTCTCCGTCACCCCTCCTGGGAATCAGGTTAACTGAGCTAATCTCAACAATGACAACAGTGGCACAGAAAATGGGTGCATGCTGTGGCCTAACAAAGTACCCCTGCAACAAGAGACACCAGATCCAGTTAAGATGTTCCTCCTGTAACACTCACGTAGAGTGCGGTGTCTCTTTTCTCTACATCCACAGGGAAATTCAACTCGGGCTAAAAAAAAAAACTTGGAGCTGGAGTTTATCAGGCTAAAAAAAATTTCCACTTGAGAAAGACGAATGTGGACGTGCCAGCGGACTCGCTTACATTTTTTTTGGATGCAACCCAAAAATGCTGCAATCTGACAGGGTCAGGGCATTATTGACGATAACAGATTAATTACTGTTCTGTAGATTCTCAGAGCTCTCAGAGAAATTTACTAAAGCAAGACAAATCTTTAATTTCAGTGATCCTTTAGTGAAATATTTACCTCGAAATGATTTCTCTCTGATCTTATAAACAAAGCAGAGGATTTTACTTTATAAACAAATGATCTAGTTATCTGCCATTACGCACTGAGCTGCTGCTTGTGTAATAAAACTGATAACAAGCAATATAATGTTTGCCTTGTTCCACTTGAATCAGCACCATTTTCACTTCAGCTCAGTGAAACATAAAGGGGTCAAATGCAACTCAAACATTAACTGTATGCAAAACTGGCAATAAACCAGTCATAAAAGTGGATTTATATAACAATACAGTCACTCATGATGGGCCCACAGAGGATGTAACGCCCCATTAATTATATCACAACAGAAGCTACAGCAGGACACAGTTTTACCTACTGTTTGCTCATGATGCAGAGCTGAGCCAGTCGTTCGAGGTGCTGAGCCTGGGAGGCCTGCTCCGAAAGCTCCTCTGGTGTGGTCCATCCTGCAGAGCCCAGCGTAGCCTCCTCCTGGGGCCCTGTTACACAAACACAGGGCATGGAATCACAGTAAGGCCGCCAACAAACCACTCAGCCCTTCTATCTGTCCCTCTCACTTCAGCAGTCTTCCCTCGCTCTACCTCTCTACTGCTGCTGCACGGAGTTTAAAAAATAAAGCCTGAGAGCCTGCGTGCCTGGCCACTAGCCTGTCTGGCACTGCTGTGGACTTTAAGCCTGAACAGCAGAGTGGAGCCAACTGACGGCTGGAGACAAGAGAGCAGAGATAAGGGCAGGAGGGAGCAGATAAGGGAGTCATACAACGCACTCACCACGCCCACTGGGACACTGAGACACACGTATGCACACACGGTGACAGACCACAAACATACAGTTTGTACTGTACACACAAAGCACACTCACGCCACACATATAATAATGCAGGTGGAAATGACTTGTAATCCAGGCGGAGAGAAAGCGCAAATACACTGTTGTAGGCTAACAGGTAAAGACTTTAGTTTAACCACAGAAGGACAATTATGTCGGCTGTCAGTGGGAACACAGACGGGTGGGTTCAAAATACGCCGGGGAGAGAGAAGGGAAGCTTGTGAGTTGCAGCTCCAGCACCAGCTCTGCTCCTGGAGAAGTCCAGCATGCATTCAATCTGAGTGAGTGCTGAATCAGGGGCCTTAGTATTCTATAGCGACACATAGCTCCTAATGAGATAGCGCAAAGTGTGGCCATTTGTCTTCTACTATGCCTGTCCCCGACCTCCTCCGCTCTGCCCACGCTACACTGCGCTGCTGCCTCAGCATCAGACAGAGAGGAAGAGGGAGATGTCTGGAGCAGCAGCAGGTGATGAATGAGTGGCCTTGCTGTGAACGCTCGCTTAAAGCTCCAGCAGGTATTTTGTAAACAAAGATGGACTTAAGTAAAATGGGATGTCATTTCATGGATTTCTGGGCTGTTACAGAGAAGCATTGAATATATTAAATACTGGGTGATTTTTGTAGTTGCTAGTTTGGAAAGCTGCCTATACTACCAACACAGTGTGCCAGACACCGAACTGCTTCACTGTATTCGGTGCTTTGCTGATGGCCTCACAATCAAATTAAAATACAATTTGATTCCACAGTGCCACATGACCTGGCAATTTCTCAGATCAATCCAAAGTCAACAGAAAAAAACAACAGTACTCTTGTTTTTCCTGGAAAATTTGCTTATAAATAACTATGTAATCTGGCAGTAATTACATGTGTTTTTCTATGACATGCTGGGAAGGTAAAAGGAAAATTAAGCCTTACCAAAAATAGTAAAACTTATCATTTAATATACAAACCACACAGTATATGGACTTAAATTCTCAAAAGCATTAAAGCATCAATATCATAAGGTCAGAAGTACTTGCCTGTGCTCCCCTGAAGAGCCGTGAGCTCGATCAGTGCCACCTCATAGAACATTTTCTCGGCCTGGATAAACTGGAGGGCCTTCCCATCTGTTTATATGGGTGAAGGATGAGTCTCAGTTGTCAACAGGATTAGTCAGATGTTGTGATGTTAAAAAAAGCATCGTTGCCCAGCCCAACACTGCTGTTTTTTCACCCCATCCCTCTTGAGAGTGACCTCTCTGGCCAAACACAATGTGTAGTAATCCACAGCAGACTGCTGAACTTGAAGTCTGGATTTTGAAATGTAGATTATAACTGGTACCATTGTTTTTGTGCCCCTGTCTGCTGTTTTTGTGGCTTTTTGTTTCAAATGGGGCAAATGTGATGCAAAACAGGTTTGCCTGGTCTCGCAACATACTTATCTGATTCCATCTGAGTCCTCATATCAAATTCCGTTTTTTGTTAAATGTCTGGCTTCATCTTTTGTTTTGCTTCCTTTTGACAGACCTGAATACCACTTTTGTTTCCATGAAAAGACAGTCTATTTAAAGCATCCTAAAAATAGAGCCCGTTCACTTAGTCAAAAGCATTCTGCGTATGTAGTGTCCATTCCACTGTAAAACGACACCATTGATGCTTGTCAGGTGAATTTAAAGACCAATGAGATGGAGAATGCTTAAAATAAACAGCCCCGCCTCTCTAAATGCCCCACTTAACCACATCTAAAACACTCCAAAATATTCCATGCTCGATATTTACGTATTTACGATGACCACCCTACTTTCCAATAACTCTTTCAGATGGCTATGATTTTTATACTGAGGCTGGAAAGATGGATACGAGTTTTCCACTCTCAAAGAACAGTTAAGCTTCGAGCCGAAAACCACAGCAGCTGGTTTCCTTCATTTTGTCACCAGGAGAATAATGTCAGCTCTCCGCACTACTGAGGGGACAAAACAGACAAGACACACATCCGCCAGGAAAACCAAGACACAACAAATGGTCCTCTAAAAAAGGGCAGTGATGGAACAGAAAGAAAATGTTTACCTCTGATGAGTGCCCCATGATACCAGAAGAGAAGATGGATGGTGATGGGTGGATGTTAGTGGATGTATATGGGAATAATTTACAGTACATTAAGATATGATGTAGTAACCTGTGTTAAAAACATTTTAAATTACTAAGCAAAAACCCCCTGGATGACATTATAATTTCACACAATAGGAAATTAAAGGAAGAATAGATATTAATTACACAGGTCCCAGCTCTTGGGATTCACCTGGCAGTGGGAAGTGAGGTGAGTATGAGGTGGACCATCTGGGCGGGAGGATTAGGGGAACGGCCTTCATCAAAGGTCAGAGCACTATACTTCTGCCTGCTATTCTTAGCCTGGCTAGACCACAGCAACGCCACAACAGGAACCTCACACAATAATCCCCAGGGAATGGGCTCCATCCCACTCATCTACACATACGCACATAAATAACTGCCCGCGAGCTGGCAATCGGACCGCACTCCAAAACGCGACAAGACCTCGCATTAACACCGGCACAATCAGGTCGCACGTGCTGCATAACTCTGCATAGGGTGCACAGAAATAACCTCATGAAGTTCACTATCAACTCCTCCCAGCAGCAATCTGGGATTTCCTATACAAATTCATCTGATCTGATCATATCAAATGTGATAGTATTACAATGGTTAGCTTGTTTGCCAATTTGCATATCCGCTCAAATGTTAATATAAGCTATACTTTGAAAAAAAAAGAAGAAATCTGACCTCCCCTTTATTTGAGATTAAAGTCAATTGGTCCAGGTCACTATACTTTCCAAGAAACATTTATCAGCAAACACTCAGCAGCCAAAAGAGCTTTTGGCTTTGTACAAAGGTCCCCTGTGCACACTGCCAGCTTTGATAGCGAAACATCAAACCTTAAGCGGTCATGGCACTGCTACTATCACAATCAACTGCACCTGACATGATATATTTGTCTGGAATAAAGCCAGTACATCAGGATGAAACCAGGCTACTCTGCATATGGAAATTTAGCCTTGTTTACTGATCACAGATTTGGTTAGACTCAGATGTGGCTCATGAGCAGGCACTGCACAACGCTGCTGTTGTTGATGATGTAAATCTTCCCGTGGAGCAGCAAAGTTCCCACATCCTGCCCCCGGTGTGAGCATGACGACCTTTCACCTCCAGCCCCCGAAAGACCAATCGCAAAAAAACCACAACATCACTGCTCCAGCTCTGATGATGCACATGAGAAATACTGAGAAAAAACAACAACATACGAACTACTGAAAACAGTTCCTGGAAAATGACTAAAGCTTTTCACACACTTTTAACACAACAATCATTAACTGACAAATACTCTGAAGGCTTTTAACCCAAAATAATCAGATTTACAGACACATTAGAATTTATCCTTCTGAATTCTTCTTCTTCTCTCTCTGCTGCTGAACCGTGTAAGAAGTGTCTCCATTCAAATAGTTGTAATCTTACACTATAAGTACAGTAAAAGAATAACACATGGTAACTCTACCATACATAAAAACGTAACGTTTGACATGACATGACACCATTACTATTGATGATGTTATGTAATAATGGACTGTATGTCAAAAGATTTAACCCTGTCATGGTAGACGACCCTCTTAAGTAGCAACCCTTTCATTCTGAGAGGGGCCGCCTTGGACGGCTGTTGATGACGCTCAAGCTCAGCAAATCGACCTGTTTTGGAAAATGGACTGTGAGGGGTAGAGCCTTGCTGAGGTAGATAACCTGAGCTGGCAAGTTAAGTGTTAGAGTGTCTCAGTAACGGGGAGAGGAGCCATGGAGGTAATATATCCTGAAACATAACACCTCTCTATTATCTCCAGTGTATGTCCTATACTGCTATACTTTATAGAAGCAGTGAAGTGGCGATGCACAGGCTAGTCAGTGCAGATACAGGTTAATTAGCGCTCTCCCCCTCTGTTGTGCAGAGATAAGAGCCTACAAATCCTCTTAAGAGACAGACACACAGCCTGAGCTACACACAAAATGTGTGTCATTCTGGGACAAATGTGTTATTATGAACCCGCCCCAAAGACATCCACTCATCCCTCGCAGTTTTACGCTGCTTTCTATAATGGGTCTACATCCTCCATTGTGCTAGAATTTCTCCACTGACAATACTTTACACGTTCACCTCACGGAAATAAAACAGTAGTTTTATAGTTAGCTGCTTGCTAACACTTATGGGACACTAAAAGTAAAAGTGTGACACGTGCGATGGTGAGTGGAGACTGATCGCCCCTGGTTTTGTTAGTTAAGGATACAATTCTTTTCAGTGATGAAGAGCTCTGCAATCTGTAAAGCAAAGAAAACAACCATGGGACATGATTAAGTATTGAATAATTCATTTCCAACATGTGTGTGATGTCTGCATGATGTCAGGGGCTGTCAAAACAACTTATTCTGCTCTCCTCGCAACACCGTTGGCCTGCTCAACATCATACCAAACGTTCCAAAGTTGTGGAGTAAAGGCTGTGTTTTGACATCTGGGACATTCCTTCAGGCGCTGCGAACCAGAATTAAAACTGTAGCCCGGCCTTTGTAGGAGGGCTTTGTAAAGTAGTAGCCAATGCGGTCTGCTGAGACTCTGGCCTGGCTGCACAGTGCCAAAACATTAATGCCCGTGACCTCATGAATAGCAAAACATAGCCCACACACAATGGGACAGACATTTAGTGGGTACAACAGCAGTTTTTAACAATATGATTTGTCTAACAACACTTTGTAATGTGTCTAACACCGTATTTAGCCGCATGCACACTATCAGTATCATCCTACTGAGATGGAAATGATCTGGCAGTGTCAACACTGGGACACATGATGGAGTGTGCTGTTAGATTTGACATTGTGGTGAGAGATATCAAGGTTGAATGTGTCCTGTGTGCTGTGGTGTGTGATCATTTATGATGCTCTGGAGGAGGAGTGATACATATGTATCTATACAGCTGTGCAAATACATGAGACAGCAGAATTTGTGTATGCCTGTGCAGAATATATGTACATGCATGTTGGTACTGTGTGTGGGGAAGACAAAGAAAGGTAGCGTGTGTGTGTGTGTGTATGTGTGTGTGTGTGTCCATTTGGCTCACCTGGTGTAGGCAGTTGGGCAAAGAGGTGAAGCTCTGCACATGGGTCAGTCCCAACAGGCAGCTGAGGAAGCAGTGGAGGGCGGCCTGGTACTCCCCCTGCTGCTGGAGCTGCTGTCCCAGCTCAAACAGGCCCTCCCTCCCCCCGTTCAGCATCCCCAGTCCCAGCCAGAGCCAGCACTGCCTCCCATCAGAGCTCCACCGGCTGAGGACAAACCTTCCTCCCTTCGCTACTCCACTGAAGCACCACAGGTAGAAAGGAAACAGCCACACACGGAGTGAGAGATATATATAAAAAAATAAACAACACGCGGCTGCTCACATAAACATAAACATAAAAGCCGGATGAGGATGAGTGAGAAGCACAGCTCCCTCTCAGTCTCGTCTGTGCACAGTAAGTCAAGGACAGGTGGTAAGGAGCAGGCTGAGGGAGCTCCGGCGACTCACACAGAAAAGATCCATTCCCCTCCCTCCTCCCAGGCTGCACCAGGAAAGGAGGGCAGAGGAAGTCGGAGAGTATTTGCTGTTTGAGTGGCAGAGCTCTGGGCCAATCCCTGCTATGCACATGCACAGTAGCTCCACCACAGACTCTGTAGCACATTGGATCACTCTCCAATCCTAGAGCAGGGAAACTGGAAAGATGTATGTTTTGATGACAGAAAACAAAATGTGCATAATGTGCAAATATATCAGTAAATGTGCTATGCAATAAGATCTAAATATCATCTAGTGTTTTAGCCCGAAGCTTCCTGCTGTTGTGCATTTACAGTGGAGTGCATTATGGGCTGTGCATCTAGAGCCTGTGGGAGAATCACTTCAAGTCCTACTGCCCCACTTATGATTTATAAATGAGGAGTGCATAAGAAGCATGCACCAACCAATAAGCAAAGCAGGATAAATGCTGTGCGAGCATGTTTCACATCACCACGGATAAACCAAGCTTTTGAAGCGAACCAGGAAGCCAATGCAAACACAGTGTCATTAGGAGCAGCCACTGTACAGTGTGAGCGAGGAAAAGCACTCCTCACTGTTCAAACAAGGACAACAAATATTTATTCACAAGGAGTGCCTCCTCCGAACGTGTGATCACTTTCCTTCACACTCTGCTAATCAACATTAATGTGAGGCCGATCTGCGCCTGAGGAGAGGGAGAGGGAGGAGAGAAGAAGAGATGTGGCCGCGGCACATGATCCACAGATGATCTAGAGGATCATGAATGCGTCTTGACTCCGAGAGCAGCCCTCCTCCCTCTTCCCTCCACTTGGACACCAGTGTGGTAGCTGGAGGAAATGAATGGGGGGTAACACAAAGCAAATGGGCAGAGTCAGTCTCCATTAATGTCCGATTCACCTAGCTGGGCAAGATGGGATTTTAATGGTTGCGAACGCCATTGGATGGGGGATCAGAGAGCATTAAACTTGCACTGGCAGGTCAGAGTCAGGGAACTGTGAACACTGCTCATTTTGGACTAACAGCATTTAGGACAACCGTGGGACTTGATTATGCTGATGCAGGCCACTTTATCCCGCTCCCTCCGCAGGACTGGGAACACAGAAGAGTGATTGTGCTCACTTTACTGTGGTGTCAATAGAGTTGAGTCAGAGTGAAAGCAAGCAAAGCATCCGATGTGATGGAGTTGAAGGGACACTGGCTGACTCTCAGTGTTAAATCCTAATTGAAAAAGAGAGGGCTCCATCTCCTCATTACAGGCCAGTCAAGCTGAACGGACGCACATCAGCTGCGAGGAGACGGTGCTGGATGTTCTTGTCGTCATGTTAACAACATCTGACAACAATCGTGCAAGAACAGGAGACCTACCCAAGCAGGACTGTAACGCCTTCAAGTTGAAGATGTGTTTACCATATCATGGGGCATAACATGATGTCTGATATGATGGCAACATGGAAATCAGTAACATAATATAATCTGGACCTGTTTTGTTATGATGGAGAGTAAGCAACACTGAAAGCAGCCTTTGTCTGCCAGTGGTTTTATTTTCCTTTTTATTATTATTATTTTTTGTATTAAAGCAAACACCAGTTTACCCTGTTAGATAATTTTCATCAAACTAGAGCAAAAACAAAAAAAAGTGCAAATTGATGACAGCATCAAATATGTGGGTACAAAATAGAAAATAAATCCAATTACATTTCAGAAAGTTCAGAAACCAACACCACATCGTTATGTTTATTGCAAATATTCTCCTTCAGAAAAAAATGTTTTATAACATGTAAATTGACTCTTAGGTCAACAGGTCTGGCCTTTTGTGAAATCCATCAGTGTGAGGAGTGGGTGTTTTATTGACTGACCACTTACTTGATGTGGAAAAAGTAAACCAATGTACTGTAGCACTAATATGAGGCAGACAGCTTTCTGTCGCCTGTGTTACAAGCTCATCATTTAATCATTCATCCAACAAATTTCACCTCTGATTTCTAGGTAGTGAGGCCATTTGGAGAATTTTTAAAAGGATGACTTTGAATTTCAGTCATTCCCTTTATTGCCTATGCATGCAAAAAAAAGAATAGATAAAATAAATAGAGGACATTTTCACACAGGAATGGGAATAGGAAAACAGAGGTGTAAATAATAAAATTAATGAAGTCTGAATTCCATTTAGCTGCTTTATTTTCAGTGCCCTTGCTCTGGCTGGTTGTCCTGCTGTTGTACAGTAGCTCACTGGGGCACTTGAAAACATCAGAGCTGTTGTTAATGTTATTAGTAAAACCATTTCTTTCCCTGCTATGACAAGTAAAAATGTCTGCTGTGAGAAAAAAAAGCCTTTGCACCAGCAGCTGCAGTCTTGTGTATCAGACATTTCTGTTCAGCAGCGGTGAAGATTTGCATTTTAGCAACGGCTGTCTGGCTTTCTAACATTATGATATAAAAGTATAGTCTGGAGGAGTGACTTATTTGACTTCCCGGCAATACGAGGCTGTAGATCATTTTGTTCACATCCTCCTCCAAACCCCTTTTTGTGCATATACTGGCAATCATTTTGACAAAGATATTGACTGATGTGCACTATTCTACATCGCAAGAATGGAAATCTACCTGTAATTGGAATATTGATTGGCTGTCTTGTGGAGTTGGTAGACAAATACATCAGTATGATCAGTAAACACTGTCCACAGCAACTGTTCCCAGGGAAGCCAATACAGCAGACTAATGTAAATGAATGGCGAGCAGGCCCCGCAACAGAATGCAAAGTAGAATGAAGCAGTAGCTCACGCAGATATAAATCTGACATTGGCTGTTTATTGCAGTGCAGTAAACCTCAATATATTCAATTAGTGTGAATGTTTTGTGTAATCTATATTTACAGTCTTCTGCCATATGTACATCTTCAGCCAGTGCAAATATCTCTGTCTGCAATGCTAAATAAGCACAGACATACATATGAAGTTACAGTGACTCTCATTCTGGTTAAACTCAAACATGTCCTCCACTGTTATTCAGAAAAGTTCCACGCCTCAAGTTTACAGGAAGTCTGACTATGTGGATATTTGTGTGTCCTCCTCTTGACTCATAAGGTCATAAATCTTAGATGTCTTAATAAACCATTTGTTAGAATCACACATTTTGCATTGTCCAGCAGGTTTGCAGAGGAACATTGCCCCTCTTGTGTCCTCATGTCATTTCACAACACTGCGCATGGCCCTACATCAGCATATACTATTTATATTTTCTGCATTGTGCACATACAGCCACTCTGTGCAGTTTTGCTGTAGCCTAGAGGCCTCTGGTATAGAATAAACTCCTCTCTGTGAGTGACAGCGGCTGCATCCCTCACTAGTACAGTCCGCCTGCTGCGACGATGCAAGGAAAGAAATTCGGTATTCGGTTTGATATACAGCAACATAGTGATCCTGCAAGACTGTGTCAATGTTTACTGATAGAAGTTTGTGGAAGACACCACATGTGCTGTTACAGACATAAAACCTTGCTATCCATATTGTGGATGTTGGAGCCTGTGGTCTTGGCCTACAGATTTAAACCCCTCCACTCTTCTGCTGGTGCAGCTGCATCCCTCAAAGATTCAGGCTCTGGCAGTTTAATACGCTTGGACCTCACACCCCCAGCTACTGAGAGGCAGTTTATGACCTCCATGTAATCAGCAGTAAATGCTGCCACCATCTGTCTCTTTTTACTCAATTATTTGACCCAGTGACTTTTACTGAACACTGTCCAGGTAAACACAGTGATGCAAATCTCCCTTGCGAAGACGATGACACATCTATACATCATCCAACGAGCTTTATGATTTCTCTTTGGTCACTTCTCATTCCAGCAGAGATTTGAAATAAATGCTGTCCCTCAGTATTGAGCGGAAAATCTCACCGCATCAGTCACTATTAACCTGTGAAGGTGTTATCATGTCAGTGCTCATCACTGTTTTATTATTAGAGGCTTACATGTTGTATGACTAAAATCAAGGAGCTAAAAGTCCTCAATGAAAACTGACACTTAGTTTGGTTTATAATTATTCATCACAGTTAAAATCAATTCTTCAAGATTAGTTGATTAAAGCGAATGCCTTATACAGCACCTCTGCTTGGCTGATTATCTTTTACTCCGCTCTGGCGCCCCCCAATGGACTATTTGTGGATGTAAGCCACTCTGACACTAGTTTCCATAAACCTTTGCCAAACTGAGTACAGCAGTTTGTGTCCATATTGTTATAAAAGCTCCCATGGACATCATATACATGCCATTCAAGTGGGTTTTTGTGATATGCTTCATTAAAATAGTTCCATAAAGCCATAAGCATGAAGGAAACATTAATAAGTAGACATAAAACGCCAAATTTAGATAGCAAATAGTATGAGGACATTAATTCTCTGTGACTTAAAATTGCATTTAGACTATGCTAATTAATGCTGACATGACGCAAAAATGCCACATCTTTATTCATGAATGGCTTTGCAACAACCTGTCAAGATGAAAAAAGAACGTGCCTGAATGGATGACTAAATAAATCTTAGTAAATCAGGTAACAATGTAATCACCTGAGAGAAGCGATTGATGCTATAAACCCTTATAGGCCCACATGTCTCATGGCCATCAGAGCACAGGACCATCTGTCAGCAAAAACAGAGTCTTTATTTTCTCTATGTGGGCAGCTACAGTAGGAGATGACATCAAGTATCTGAGGACAGAATTGACTTTTTACTGTAAAATGAATGTGAAAAAGACAAACTGTAAGTCACTAGTGACAGCCAATCAGATGTAACTGCAGATTGTCACCTACTACTCCTACACTTTCTATTGCATTTATGGACAGGCTTCCTCCTCCTCTGGTCGCAGCCGTCAGGCCAGGCTTAATCATAATGCTCATGGCACAGGATATCTGCTCGACCTCACAAAAACAACTGTTTACACAAGACTTGACACTGCGTGGCCATATAACACACATGGGATCATTATCAAAAAGCACCTGCGTGTCTTTTGTTTGCAATATCTCCTCAAGAGAGAGCGAGATAATGAGAGAAAATGATATCAAAAGACACCTTGTGAACGTAATTATAAAACTGTGATAAATAGAATAATAACCCAACCTAAACCTCACTGCTCAGTGGCCAGTGGACAGAGCATGAGCTGGGTTGGTTTCACCATTTAACACAGAATAGTGGGCTGTTAATTTGACCTAACCTGCTGAGGGAAATGAACGCTATTAGGCTATTATGATTACCTGTATAATATAATTATTATAATTAAGCTGGCAATTATTATATTATATAATTATAACTTTTCCTGACTTAGTGCTTTAAGTGCTTTGTTTATTACTCTTATTTTATTTTTAATACATAGGCAAACGGCTAAGTTTTATTTATCAACTGATAATGTTTTTTTTTTTGTGTGTTTTTTTTAAAGTCTACCCAGACTAAGGGTTAGGGTTAAATAATAAAAAATCATACATGTCTTTATTTCTTTTAATGATTCAATGCATGCTAAAATGCACTCAAGCCACTGGCAGAAGATCAGTGTTGGAGGCAAATGTGTCCTTCACAATTCATTGTCTGATGTTCAGCTAACAGTCTGCTCATAAATGTTTGGATTTAAATATCTTGTGTACACACAGCATCAGCTCACACAAGGTTGCCATGCCAACTGATATCAGTGTAGTCTACTTGTGAGACAGGCCACCGGGCTAATGTCTGAGAGAAATTCAAAATAGACCAGAAGCCACCTGTCACAGCTCAAGTGTTAACGCGACACCTGCAGCCCGCCAGGCCTCGATGCTGCTCCTGATTTGACCATTTCCTGCAAAGAAGCCGTATTTGGATTGTTCCTCCACTTCAGGGTCAGCGCCTGGTAAAATAATGATGAGATCAGAGAGGCTTTCAAAACACCACTAAAAACCCACTGATTCCTCCGGTGTGAGCCGGGGACAGACAGGCAGCACTCTGGGACAGAAAAGGGTCTAAAGCTGAGAGGTCAGAAGAGAGACAGCAGCACCACGACTACATCACCATCACCATCACAACATCAAGGGCCTTGGTTTTCTTCACTAGGAGCCTGAATGGAGCCAAAAATACTAGAGACCAAACTGACATAACAAAACCACTGGAAAATAAGTACAAATGGTGAAAGGATTCAGTATATCACAACCATTTTATGTTATGATGACAGTATACACTTAACAAGTTATTTTTCTTCCATAGTATTTGATTAAATGTGTTACCAATACAGTCCTAACCAAAACCTTCAAAAGTGTTAATTTCTTTGGCCTCGAGATATTCTTGCACAATTGCTCCAGGAATGGCAATTTTGGTTGTCATGAAAGAATGTGTAAACATTCATGATCCCCACAGGTGATTGTGACCTTTCCTGTGATGCCACCCTGAGGCTGATATTTAATGCTTTTTAGTAAAAAAAAATCCCCCCACCCCAGCATAAACCGTTACAGCCTAAAGTTTTTATGTATATCATCAGGTGAAAACTGAAATTCATCTAATGTTTTGGTTTATGACCGAATATAAATGAAACCAGTGACATTCTGAGAAGCTCCAGCTATAATATTTTATTTCAACAACTCTGATCTAAGCTGCTAAACATCAGCATGTCAGCTTGCAGATATTTCTCATTCAGTTAACATGGCTACCAGCTCTCTTATCTCCTATTTGCATCCTCATGAGATGTTTCCCGAGAGGAAAAACTTTTAAAAGCTAAAGCTAAATTATCTTTTGTTACATGCTGGTAAAATGGTAATTTGTCTTGATCAGGGTAGAGGTGTTTAGTCACTCAACACTATCAGTCAAAACAGCACCTCCTGCCTTTTGATGTTACACTGGGGACCTTCTGCATGACTTCATGTCACAAAAACAGGCACAAACTCTCAGGTTTGAAACAATGCAGACACAAAATGAAAAGTTAGATGGTCCCACACACAACGACGCACAGATGCGACCATGACTAAGTGGCTCTGCTGCCTCGGGAGGAGCTATGGTCAGTGTCACGGTCAATCAACCACTGATATAGGCTTCAGAGACTCACTCCTCACTTTATGATAACTCAATGAGGAGGGGAGGATTATTATGGAAGGGCAGAGAAGGCCGGTGGCCAAGAGGGACTGGCCACACGCAGTAAATGTTTATGTGTCATTATTTATCTTCCACGAGAAGCTCTCCACTTCTTGGTTTTTTTATTTTGGTCTTTTCAAAACTGGAATGAGAGGCATTTAAATTTAATTGGTCGGAAAATCTGGTCGTTTTGTTTTTGGTGGCGAACTGGTGCTACTGTACATACTTAATCTTGGGAATTTCCAGTCGTTTTACATGCGAGTGGTTTAGAGAGAGTCAGGGAAATTGACTCATCGCTCTGTGGAGCTGTGAGATTTCTGTTGATGACATTTCCATTAACAACAGGACATAATATGTTTATAGATCCCTGTTTGCTTGGCCCTTTAATTTCTCCCTTTGCAACACAGTTTCTAACAGCTGTGTGGGAGTGAGGAGGGCGGACATTATAGATTGTCCATACAGTGGATCCAGAGGCAGTAAATTGTGCTGACAAAGCACGGTACAGTGGCTGAGGTAGAAAACTACATCTCATGGTGATCTACAGAACACACACGGCTTAATTAAGGTGGTACATTGTGACGGCAGTACAGTAAGATACAGGTAATTTCACAAGATGTACACTCTGGGAATTAAGTAATCGTATATCTGCACTCTTGAACCCTACATTTGATGTACTCATGACATTTTCACATAATGATAATAGTGTGATGAGGTCATTGTAAAAATTGATTTTCTAAATCTATAAAGGAACAAGAGGAAAATCGCTAATGAAAGCTATTGTGGCCAGACTTCCTGTTTCTGTGTTATATCCAGGTTTTCAGCTGTTCTAGTGTTAACAGACAGCTCCGGCCATTAATTGTCAGTAAATTGCATTAAATTCTGTATGAGCAGGTCTGTTTATGTGCAATGAGATCTGCATCATCCTGATGATGATGCTTCTCTCATGGTGAGAGTTGTTTGAATTTTTGATGCGAGTGTGAAGCTGCTACTGTACAGTAAGTCAGGATCACGTACGAAGATGTGTGCACAACTAAAAGACACCTGAGCAACAGGATATTTCATTTCAGGAGCAGAATTGTAAACAAAATGTTACATTATCAAGTAATGACCCTAAAAGTAGCCAAAATGAACATATATGAACATATATTTACTCTCACTGATATAAAACTGAGACTGAGATAATGGCATCTCGCAGCATAACATAAGCAGAGTAAAATAAGAAAAAAAAAGGGCTGGGGCTGAAATGTAATCTTAGTCACAAAAATCAATTGTTGTCTCAGGAACTTGATTCCTGTCCAACTGTAGCATCCTCATCAATTATAATTACACAATGTCGCCCCTAAATCAAAATCTAATTTAAGATGCATGCACTGGAGCAGAGGAGCTTGTTATAGTTTTTAGGATTATTAGAAGTGAAGGGACGTGTGTTCTCATACCCAGTGGAAATTACACCCTACGGCAGACAGACACAGCCACTTTGCGCGCCGAATGAATGGAGCTGTTGTTTTTGGCTGCGTGTGAATGGTTACAGTAGAAAGGCTGTATCGGCCCTAGACGTGGACAGCAGCATCTGCCCTCTGACGATTACACAATAATAATTACGTTGGTCACCAGAAGCCAAGAGCTACTGAACTGTTTATTTACGGAGTCATCAACCTCTGGACAATTTCATCATGGGAAATAAACAACCAGGGTCACGTCCTTCACGAGTGAAATATGTCAACTTGTCGGTGAGGCACCACGTTAATAAAACATTCTGGCACCGAGACATAAAACTCAAATATTAGGTGCACACTCACTCACTCACACACACACACGTACACACACACTCACAGTAGAACGAGGTTCAGACTACATTTAGCTCCATGGAGCAAACTGCAGTTAAACCATCTCAAATCAATGTAAAATAGCAAAATGAGATGCTTGTGCTGACATTTCACTGCTCCGAGTCCTAATTAACTGAATCCAGCTGGGATGGCAGCTTTGACATACTGTAATTCGGATTTTCATTTAAGTGAGAAAGAGCTAGAAATCTCTGAATGTGCAAACTGTGTAAAGGGAGCTTGACATCAAAGAAAATATTCCATTCAAATAGGAAAAAAAGAAAACATAATCAAAAGGAAAGAAAAGACAAATAGTCTGACACACTGAATGCATAAGTGCATATGCCCCATATATGGTACAAAATACAGAGAAAACTCCCCCTCACCCCCCTCATGCTACTGTACACACGCTGTCAATGCTGTAGCAGCACTGTAACACTGTTTCTTCACCCTGGTTTCCTTCACCCTCTGTCCCAGTGTTGTAGGATTTGATGCATGAATCAGAAGATAGATTAAAGTAAAATCTAAGTGTAACTGCTTGTCTACAAAAGAATGAATCAGGGCGTTTATTCAAAAGAATGACGGGCATGATCGGCATGCCGATTTATAGCACATCCTTTCGTTTTGTGCAAAGAATTGAGCTGAATCTAAGTCCTGCTCCGCCCCCCACCTCCCCTCCACCACACACACACACACACACACACACAAACTCCCCCTCTTTAGGAATGGTGTTTTAACTGTTTTCATCTGGATGTGACACCCGTAAAGCATGTCCACCGAGGACGCTGTGTGGGGGCCTCATGGGAAATCTAGTAGTTTGTTTGGCGGGAAACAGGAGGCGTAAACAAACGGAAGACGGTGGAGGATTTACTGCTTCCTGATGCATACATCTCCATGGTGGGACAATCCCACCTGCTCAGCCATGGCTCATTCTGACAGGCTGCGAGGAGGCAGTCGGAGAAACTAACTGCTGCTCCTGCGAGTGTTGGGAAGAACTGCTGCTCTTCTGTTATACAATACTGGGGCAAAATGTACTAAAACTGCAGAATTACCTTCTCTGCAGTAAATCCAACAGAGGCAAAACAAGTGAGTGGCTGTAAACAGCTGGGAGTGGATTTGTGTCTGCTATGGAGGTTCAAATAAATAGCCACAACTGCATTGTTGTTGGTTTACCATGATTTTTTGGGGGGGACATTCGTCAGAATAACAAGTGAGCTGTAGTCTTTTCATTCAGTAGGGCGTGATGCACAGCAGTGATTCAGTTTTAATGCAGCCCAGGAACATGAACATGTCAATCCCTCATTCACTGCCATCATCCCTATCACCCTCCCATATTAAGTTCATTTATATGAATATAATATGTACAGAAATATCACATAGGAGGGTAATTTAATTGGATTGATACCTTCAGATGGAGGGAAACTATATGCAGAAAAAATGTAACAGGATCCAAATTCACATTCAATATATTTTATGACCTACAGCGCAAAATCACAGAATATAACTAACTATACTTTAATTTCCCTTTTTTTTATCAGCAACTTTCAGCTGTTGTTTTGGGAATAACACGCCTTTTACAAAGTATGCAATTTTTTTTTAATGCTGCAGCCGAGCAGGTCAGTCCGTAAACCGTGGCCCCATCTGCACATTTGTTATATCTAAACTATAAAACAAAACATCTAACATCAAACTACATGACCACACACTGTATAATATGCATTCTGTTGCACATTACATTAGTATGCAACCGCTGATGCATTTATTTTTTTTATTGCAGGTCTCCTTGACTATAAAGCCAGGCTATTGCATTACATCTAAAATAGTAAGCCAGTGTTTTACTGTGAGCTAATAAAAAGCAAAATTCATCAGCAAATGCTTGACAGTTCCCCCTCCAGGAGAAATGCAGTGAGCATATTGTAAAAATCCATGATAATTATCTTGCAATATTGGTTTTATTACTGGAGGATGTATCCCAACTGCATGCTGCTTTCTGGTATGATTTCAATGCTTCGCTGCCATATCATGAAGAGAGGATTATACACAGGAAGCTTATAGACAAAACCAACAAAAGCCCAGTCTAGACTTACACTGTACGGTATTGTTTACTCTACATGAACTCATGACAGTGTAAACATTAACGTCATAGTTATTGTGATTAGAGATGTATTATGTTTCAACAATGTGACACATACCTTCCTTTCCTGCTATTTCCCCAACAACTGAAATACTTTTAATTGGCCATATCCTTGTAAAGTAACAGCTGTAGGTCGACATTGTAAATTTAGTCACAACAAATCTCCTCTGAGATTTAATTTAAATTATGTTTTTTATTTTCAAAAAGACACACTTTATGGGATGTGTCTTAATTTAGAGGTTGTAATAAGGTTGTAAAGTTGCTGTATGTGACACTGAGGCAAAAATTCAAACCCTAGACATAAATATAATAGTTTTATACTGTCTTCAAAATTAGAATTAAAAATAAGACTAAGTACCAAAGCTATGCTTTGTGAGGCTGAACTTAACAAAGTGGTGCTTTGAGGCAAATGCTAATATCTGCAATCTCACATATGCCCGGTGACAATACTAAAAGGCTGATAATGGGGAGGTGTAATGTTTATCATGTTCTCCAAGTTTATCACACTATCATGGGCTTATTAGCTCTAAACACAAAGTACAGATGAGAGTGGTGATGGCACCAGGGGGGGAATCAGGGAATCATCAAAGTTATTATTATAGCACATTTCCTGCAAATCACAAGTGTCTGTACAAAAAAGTCCCAGAACCAGAAACATCCCATTTCATCTAGTGGATGTTGAAACATTTCACAGAATAAGTGAAGACTTTAACCTCTTGGTGGCACTAGATGCAAAGTCAGTGTGTCACAAATGTCATGAGGATTCACCAAGAGCTGGGATGTTCAAGTGTTTTCTGTCAGCATATACCAGGTGTGTGTGTCTGCAGGTATCTCAAGTATTTTGAGGACTGAGTGTTAAACATTTTCCAGGCCACGAGAGTGCAGAGCATACTCACATGACATGTTGTTGTAGTGCTGAAGTCTGGTTGCCTGTCAGATGGAGACTTCCCTCCTCTCCCTTTCCCTTCCCGATCATCTGTGGTCTGGAGTTAGGCCTAATTATGATTGGGCAAAAAACAGATAATTGATTATGGTTAGGATGAGGTAACAGCCATGTTGATCATGTCAGAAACAAGTAACTGGGGTAGGAATGAAGTCAGGCTCAGGTTAAGGTAAATATATCCCTAACACAATGCTGGCATTGATTGGAAGTAACATCCATTGATAAAACATAGAGATTGCATAAAGTGATGAATCGTGAGATCAAGATGTTTTTCCTTACTACAGTATGATACTGTGTTGATGCTACTAGTGCGTCTTTATAGGAAATAAGTAATGAAAGATGATCAAGGTATCAAAATGCAAAAACAATTACTGTAAGTAAGAGGCATTGTTGTAATGTTTTTGTTTATATGGCTGAAATGTATTGTGGCAACAACAGCTGAATATTCAGGAGGGTCTGTCAGTGTGGGACTTAAAGAAAATGAGGATATGGCTATAGTGCAGTGCCAGCATAAACTTAATTCATATGTTCAGACCAGAGTGGTGGATCAAATGGCCGACAGCACTATCGTGGCAAAAAAACCCTCAGGATTTATCACAAGAGTTTATCCAAGGTTTAAAAAAGCTCATTTCATATCACAGTGTAGGATGCTTTCTTGAAAGGCTTTCAAAAGCCTACATTGATCTACTGTACTTGAGGATCTAGCGGTGCTCTACCTTTTTACACAAGACTTCGTAGGATTGAAACGTCTCGTGCACATGCAGGTTCTCTTGATTTATTCTTTGTCTTGTGTTGCTGGTGCATTGCAGTGGGAATCATTTGTGAGGCAGCATGGGGCTCACTAAAGCCAAACATTTATCTTTCAAGTCACTTCGTACTCACTTGCCAATATACAAGGGGTTTACCGTGCCTCTTGCCTGATTACCTTCATGCCAGAAGACAGAAGACCCCACAGGAAGAAAACCTCAATGACCCTACACCTAACCCTTTACTTTAGGACTCAGTCTTTAGCTTTGATTTTCTTGATACCATCCAACTATAATGTAGCCTACGTTTAAAATCTCTGTAGCTGATCAAGAAGCTTACTGTCAAATCTTTCTTGGGCCTCGTGAAAAGACTGGATAATCCTGAATTAATTCTCTTATTAACCTGCTGCAGCTGTGTTTAGAGATCTGTTAATGAAAGAAAACAACATTTTCACGTTTGTTCTACATGTCAGAAACCATGGAGGTATTTGGTTTCTGCATGAGAGGCTGCATATCTGATTTGACAACCATTATTCCATTTTTGCCTTCTGACTTACGATGATATCATCATTTAAATTCAATCCTGAAGGGACTGAAAAGCGTAGACCTTGCAGTGTGTACGCAGAACATTGCGGCGCTCTGCCCGGCTAAAAGCGATCTAGCGGTGCAGTCCAGTAAAGAGCATTAGGCCTGTCATAATTGCATCCACTGTCTGAGGTCGCAGAAGGCCAGTGAGTATTGCTCTGAATGTGTGTTAGTGATGGAACCGTGTGGAGTGAGAGGAGCCCATTACTGCAAGTCCCAGACAAGAGTGAGAAATGAAATGGCTTTTCAAAAAAACTGGGCTGCTGTAACATTTTGGTGCCATATAGTGGTAGAGTAAGTGTGTCAGTTGTAGCGCGGGGAGTTGGCGAGGAAGTGGGCAGCTCAACAGGCTCCGGGAAGATGGAATGATATGAGAGTGTGACAGTGGTGGTCCTGTCACTATGCCTCCAGTTGATCATGGGCCCTGGCTACTTGGCCAAGGGGATGTCCCTTTGGCCGACTGGTTAGCGCGCATGACTCCGACCCGGGAGTCTGGGGTTCGAAGCCCGCCCGGGTCCCTCTTCACCTTGCCACATTCTGGCGTTGTTGGCAGGATCCATGTGGCAGGTCCATGGATTCCGAATGTGTGGCAGCCTGTGCGGAAGCACGAGGACGTGCTTGTGAAAAGAGGGGGAGAGATGTGACAGTGGTGGTCCTGTCACTATGCCTCCAGTTGATCATGGGCCCTGGCTACTTGGCCAAGGGGATGTCCCTTTGGCCGACTGGTTAGCGCGCATGACTCCGACCCGGGAGTCTGGGGTTCGAAGCCCGCCCGGGTCCCTCTTCACCTTGCAACAAGAGCAAGGTGTAATTTCCTAGGAGTTCCCTGGAGAATCCCATCCCCTGGATGGGAATTGTCACAAATTGTAGATGCTCCCTCTCTATCACACACATACACACACGCACACATGCATGCATGCACACCCAGATCTGTTTTTTCCACTTGTGTTTTTTTTTTTTTCACTGAGGGAGTAATTGGCTCCAGCAGCAGCTACAGATGCTGGTGGGAAGAAATGGGGCAAATAAAACAAATCTAATTGCAAATAAGTTACCTGGTGAGTTCAGTTAGATATTCTCCTTCAGGGCCTCGAAGGGAGGAAAAAATAAGACAAGGGAGGAAAGGTACACCTACTGTGATACACCCAGTGCTGCACCTGCTACACCTGTTGGGTTAATTGGATTTTCTGACATTTAGAGAACACAGTGCTGAATGTGATCATCCACATTAGCCTGGCATTTTTACATTCTCAAATTATTTTCCAGGCCTGAAGAGGGCAGACGAGTCCTCTTTTAAACATGGAGGGTGGCAGTCCTTCAAATCCACAGTGTGGTCTCCCTAAATGCAACAGTGCATGTCTGTTAACACAAACTCAATCTGCTAATGTGACACAAGAGCTGTCAGAATATTTTGGAAAACTGATTAAATGTTTTCATTACCTCAGATATCATAAATAACATAGTAAATGTAACGTGTAGGGCTCGACAGCACAGCCACATACACCTATACATAACAGGCATTGTATTCAAATGTATGGGGCTTGGCAAACATACGATCAGATCCATTAGTTCCACCAATGTAACAGTGACAATAGCACGTTAACTGCCCAGCAGGCAACAGCAATCAGGCGAAATAGAAGTGTATATCTCTGTGACGTGTGCCATAAAAGGCATCCATCCAAATAAGTGTGTGTGTGTTCAGACAAAAGCCAACACAGTGGCACATGGCTAGAGAGCACAGAAAACACCTGTCTTCTTATCTTTACGATTCTGCGGCGGTGGCAGCTCTTCCTGTTGGCTGAGGTTTTTTCCGAGGCAGGAGTTCCCCTCATTCACATCCTTTTGTTTTCTTCTACTGAGACTGAGCGGCTGTGTATGGGATGGTACTGTAGGCTTGGCTGTTGAATATGCAGGACTACAAAACCTGGTTAATGTGACGGAATAATAAAACCTGATCTATAGTTCAATTCATGATCATTTTCATGCTACAGAAATAGAAAAAGTCACATTTTTATTGTGAAGGTTGCAGCCTTCATATGTACCAATGGGAGCAATGAACTGCAAGGCGCTACTGCTCATAAACTGCTGATGACAGAAGAAGAGTCTAATAAGGAAATTGGACACCTTGAGAAAATCATAGTAGTTCCTTCATGCTGGAAACAGCAAAATCAAAAAACAGTCATCTGAACAGACTGTCCTTTAAAATGAAGGAGACACGATACCTAACTCATGAAATAGAGCTTTTATAGAAAACAAGGTTATGATGGAAAAGAATACGGGAAATAAACAGGTTTGCCTCTGTAATCACATTTATTTACTGTTCAACCCAGCGGTGTGGGCTAGATGTGTGTCATTACTGTGTGGTCACCTGATCCATCGTCCTCACTGTAATAGTCCATAAAATTCGAGTGCAATCATCTCTCTTAGTACAGTAATGTTGCAATGTCTTTGAGAAACAATGGGATGAGTGAGGGAAGATGATATGTCTTTGGATTCCGCTGCGAGATTGGCTTGTCACAGACAAAATAATGGTGCTGAATGCTACTCCGTCCTCGCTTTCATGGTGGAAATGAAAATGAATCAGGGCAAAAGATAAAAGCTTGACAAGCAAAGCAGTCAATCCTTCAGTTTAACAGCCACAGAATTCACTACTGAACAAATGAAAGTGGGCTGCTGGGAAGAGGGGAGAAGTATTATTGTGAAAGAGGACGGCACGGCGAGAGCTGAGCAGTCGTATGTGCGGGTGAGCCTTTGTTGCAACAGCGTGCTCTCTCACTTACAGGGGGAGGAAGGAAAAGGAGGTGTACACTCTGTGGGATTTGAACACAGAGGAGGTGTCAGATGGAGACCTTCCACAGAGAAGCTGTACAAACCGCCCTGGCTCTCTGAAGTCTGTTGCCCCTCTGTCTCTCTGAGGGAAACTGTTATGTTATTCAGTGCAGCCCAGTGAGCATGTACAGCGCTGCCTGGCAGTGATGTAGTGACTTATAATCGGTAAGTAACTCTAGCATCAGCATTTCGCAGCAGACGTCTTGGTGTCTCTTGGGCTGTTGACCTAATCACTTGAGCAAGCAATGAGAGAACTAATCCATCAATGTGACACCAGCGATCCGCCCTGTGCCCACTACCTACACCACCTTATCCTCACTTAGCGGGCGAGGCAGGGCGACACCAGGCCAGAGTCAGGAGATCTCTTCGTAGGCCAAAGACATCAGCAATGTGGTTCTCCCAGTCACAGTCCTCCAAAGTTACAGCGTCCTTCTTGATAATCAGATCTCCACATCTCTTGTGTGAGGTCCTGCAGGCTCCGCTAATCTCATTACCAAACCCCCATGCGGTGGAGCTGCCGAGGAGGCCCTCACACGCCACACCTGCTCACACAACAGAGCCCCGCGCACTGATCTAATCAAGTGGTATGCCTCAATCATTGATTTTCAGCTATAACATTCTGATCAGGATCGAGGCGAGGAAACATACTGGGCAAAAGACAAAAAATAGAAGAATATAAAGAAATGGGATGGAGAGAGACCATCCTCGTGGAAATGAGAATGATGTGCGTGACGATGCTAGAGCCACGACTTACTGCGTCTGCTGTCATCTGCATATCCCCAAGGCTCTGCCTCAGGAGCATCGCTCAGTATTGGAAATGTGGCAAATATTTTAATTCTTCATCTTCACAAATCCATAGATTTCATAGAGTCTAGAAGTCTTTTTATTTAACCAGTGACAAAATCTCCATGATGGATTATGATGATTCCACTATAGCCGACAGAAAAGACTTCTTGTATCACATATTATATGTATATATTGTTACAGATATTTTCACTTTAGTTTAATAGCTTGTTCTTATGAATTGTGCTTAAATCAAATGAGGTTACTTTGTGATGTCATGAGAGTATATCAAGTGCCTGTTCATGGAGATTTAAATCATGGATAACGACATATAGAGGTGTGATAAGAGCTGGTCACATTGTTTACTGCATTTCTCAAAGTCCATCTCATCGTACTCTTGGACTGGTGATAGTCTTGTATTGTTGATTTGAGGGGGAGACACATAGCAGCTCTACGGGACAAAAGGAGGATTAATGGGGAGTTGGTAGGCTGCTGATATGAGGTTCAAAGAGACAGAGGACTGGATCCTTCTCCCATGGGACGGCTTAATGACAGACATTAAAAATAATTAGGAAAGACAAAACAGCCCTGCACGAAATGAACCCTCCTAAACTCCAAGACATGAGCCTCTGTGAGCAGCATTGAGGCTGTTCAATTAAGTTTATCAGGTATGTTGCTTCAAACATCATTAAAAATGGTATCGGTTTTCATGATGTGGTGTTTATTGTTAAGTGCCGAGAGTGAAAATCAGCCAAAACAAGGATTTGATTAAGTAAGATGTTCCATATTCTTGGCATTCAGACAGATGTCTGGTGTCAGCACAGGGTTGTTTTGTAATTCCCTAATACAAATTCATGGAGGAGAGAAACAGTCATTAGACAACAGAATTAGCAATTTCAACCAAGGATATACATCCTGTATTAAATATTCAGCATAAATCACTGAGTTAAAGATGATTTAATTTCCTTAAACAGTACAAAGTGCGAAGTACAGTTCTCAGTATTTTGCATGCAGATTTCATTCTGCGATCTTTGACCAGTTTGAGTCTATGGATTTTCTTCATCTAATTTCATAATGCGCATCTTGTTACCAAAGACTTAATGGCCCAAGAGTCTCTCCACTATAATAAACAATATATTGTGTTAAAGCTATATTACACTTAAGCAATTCATCATGGGAATGCTGTTTGAAATGACAAAACTAATTACTTGTTGCCTTCTTATCCAATTAACTCTTGGAATTAAGAGCAGTGTAAGAGCACTAATAGATTTTTAAATCCTACTCTCTTAATATGAATACTGAATACTAAACGAGTTGGGAAAATCAATAGCTTGTTGCTGAAATGAGATCTGCTTATTGTAATTTCACAGTAGAGGACTCAATAAAAAAGAAAAAGTAGAGAGTAACTAGAGAAGATGTGCTCAGGGAGGTGATTTGTGTGACTCTCAGAACCATATAATTTATAGGCCGCTGGGGAGTGTTAGTAAGAGTTACATGTCTAGTGGACAGCAGCTTCATATTTCCATAAAGCCTCCTTTCAGATCCCACACTGGGTATGAATGTCAGAGACATCCGTCTGCTCTGCTCTGGGGAGGACTGGGACTCTGCCAGGAGCGCAGTGGATCCCTGTTTAAGTCCTGTACCACTGACACAGGGAGAATAGGTGGGGAGGAAACCGGAGAGGGCTCCTCTTTCCCCTCTCGGTCCCAAAAGAAGGGATGTATTGGCACCGGCGTGCTGCAGACCTCCTCAGATAATTAAAAGTGAGGTATAAATCAGTGTGTAAGCAGTAATCACACAAGCCCCTGCCAACTCCCCGCAACGATCATAAATCTAGAAGAAAACAAAGCTTCAGCACTAACAAAGGCTCTGCAATCCCCACTGATCTGGGGGTGGATATGCATTTCATAGAAACCACATTGCTCTTTTATTGCAGAAATAATACATCTGTAATATTGAAGACATGGTTTTATGTTTAAATCGATTTAGATGGATCAAGGCTCCGTGAAAGATGACTTAATACAGGAGTTTTTTCATTAAACTAAATGCTCGCCTACAAGACTTTGAATAAAGAGCAAATGGTCCTCATGCAATCTTAAGGCTCTTGACCTACAGTATGTGCAGTTTTCTGTATAAGAAAATATTTTCAGAGAAGATGAGACCACTTCACTTGACATCTTGACAGGAACAAGGCTGAATGGAGCAGGGGTCTGTGGCGAGGTGGTAGCAGAACAACACATCATGCACCATATTGATTTTAGAAAAAAAAAAGAAGAAGAAGAAAATATTGAAAAGTGTGAGACATGAAAAAAACATTATTGATCCTTACCGAAATCATGCTGATTAAAGTCTGGGTGGAGAGGGAGGTCAATAATGGTTCACCAGTGAATGCATCCTGATGAGGTAAGTGTGACGTACTACAAAGCATTTCATGTGTAAAAAGAACAACCACAGCCACTTATTTGATCTACAGGATATTGCTCAGGCACCGGGAAAAACGTACAAAAGCTCCATTCACACACATAAAAACAGAATTTCTATAAGATATGACCCCAAGGTATAATTTCAAAACATGAAAGATGATATCAAGAGCACATAAGATGAGCCTGCTGCTTCTTTGTTCTCTAATTTTACCTTGTTGCTGAAAGAGTCAGGGACAAGGACCTCCAGGGTCAGGATCAAAGCTCGTCTCGTGCACCGAGCGTTCAACTGTAAAACACTGTGTGCCTGAAGACTTATCCAGGCTTAAAGTGAAGAAATGACTCCCTCTTGCTTCTGCCATGCAGTGAAATCACGATGAAAAGCTTCAAACTTCAAAATGTTATGAAATGAGATTCAGGAGTTACAGAAAAATCTGGTTAGAGTTACAAACTGGAAAATAAGGACCATTAATGAGCCAGTGTCTCCAAATGCTGCAGAGATCTTGTAATAAAATCCTCTACAGACTTGTTTTAATAAGAAGTCGGTTTTTGTTTTCAGGCTATAAAACACCTAATCGGATCCATTACTTTATAACACACACAGCCTGACCTCTAGTATTAAGCAAATCAGGGGTTTATTACAGCTAAACGGAGAAAAACACACGCAAAACTTCACTGGGCGATGGAGCAAAGACGGATTATAACTTGTCTGAGCTATTGAAACAAACATGTTGTGTACTGATCCCTCTGCTAATCTGCAGGGATCAAAGCTTGTTACTGAGATTACCTGCTAATCAGCACAAAAAGCGCAAACAGATCCAACGGACAATGATATTACTCAGTGGGTGCGGGTGTGTGTGTGTATGTGTGTTCAAACCCCCATGTGATCAATAAGGTCGTAAGCGCGTGTTTAAATCACGCTGCCCTCTGTTCTTGGGTAAACATCCGTGTGAATGGGGAAAGACAGCCATGGTAGTCGGTGTTTTCTCAGTCAGGCCCCCGATTTTAAACAATAATGACTTTTTAATGTGGACCTGTGATTACATTGTCATGGTGAAATATGGGACTTCTTGACCGCATTGGAAATGAGGGCCTAAACGTGAATTACTACAGCAGCATAGATTACAGCAGTGCACCAGGTGAGGCAATCTTCATAAATTCAAATCTAATCTTAACAGAGCAGAGAGCAGTGTCAGCCGCTGGAGAAGGACTTTACTGAGGGGAGGCAGGAACAGAGGAGACAACGGTCAGCACTCGGGCTACTTAAGTCAGCACTCAAGTTAAAATAAGAGACCAAAGAGCCAAAACCTTAAAGAGCGTGTGTGTTTGTGTGCATATGAAAATACAGCCAGCAGTTAGTTAACCTAGCTTTGCATAAAGACTTAAAAGAGCTAGCCTATAGCTGTGTCTGAGGGGAACAATATTAGCCTATCATCTCCGCTACGGTGGCCTCAGTGATTAACACATTATTTCCTGCCAAATAATAGTCAGGCAAATAACCTCCGGTAAGGTTTTTGTACCAGAGGATGCTTCCAGTCTGCACGCTACGCTAAACTAACTGGCTCCCAGCTGCAGCTTAATATTTGACTGGTCCAGGACCTTTTGCCTAACTCTCGGAAAGAAAATGAGTGAATTTCCAAAAATACAAAACTATGTCTTGGAACGACATTGTTTCCAAAGCAAATGCTCAAATGTCATATGTTAAACATGTTTCTCAGAGTTTGAACTGATGTAATGTGGACTCTGTAGGCTAAATGAACCTTCTTCAAATAAGCACAACATACTGTAGCAGACCAATGTGAGTGGAAAGAATTGGAATTAACTCAGCACCCTGGCTAAAAAAAAATGTCTGAAGAAAAGTATGAATCAGAAGCTCAAAATCACAGAGTATAGGAAGATTTACTGCACACAGAGGTTTTAGAGTACAATGGTTCTGTTTCTGTAGATATGGGCAGCTTATACTGGTGTAAGAAAACCTACAACAACAAAAAACAACAACCCTAGATGCACTTGTACCAGGAGAAAACAGGGCGCACCAAGATCTGACCAGAGACCTGGATTCTGTTGGGTTTTATCAGGCGTATTATGTTTCACGCACACACCATACCCCAAATCAAATTAAAAACAGAATGTGGGTCAAAACCTGAGCTAATGCATATGTAAATGCAGAAATTAAACCTTTGTATTATGGTGTTTTTGTCGTTGTTGTTGTGATGCTGAAAGACAAAAGAGTGGTCATTAAAGCCTATCACTTACTTCTGCTTTAAAGCCATTTAAAAATGCACCGCGTGAAGCTCCTCTGTATTCACCACTGACCTGCTTTCAGTAATTGTCCTGCATTATTATTTGTGATTTCTTTGTCTAGGACGTGTGTCAGTCATATTTTATTCCCCCCTGAAGTGGTGACACAATGGTGTCAGTGAGGTGACAAATCACAGGAATGTGGCGTGGAGCAAGGCAGGGTATCTGTCAGCACCTTGTCAGGGGTGGCTGCCCTGGTTTATCTATCCTCCGCCTGTGACTGCAAGTGATCACAGTTTGATGGCTCAAGCCACGCTCCTCACAAGGACATTTCTTATTCAAGTCACAATGCTGTCATTGACGTTTTAGAGCCTGTGGGGCGCTACGGTGATGATAGCACAGTTCCTATTAGCAGCGAGCACTCTGACATGCTGACAGAGTTCTTATCATTATGTTGACACCATCAATATCTCACACCTCCAAGTACAAATCATACAGTATGTGAGGAAGCTCCAACACTGTAGATGAATACAGTATTCTTTCTCACTCTCATCTCCACGGCTTTAATTCTGAGCACCTAGCTTACTCCATATTAGCCACAGTGAGGAAAAAGACAATTGAGAACAAAGAGGACGGCTCTCTCTGTGAATCTGGAGGTATGAATGATTTCACATGGTGTGAAATTAAAGGGAAATAATAGGAGCGGATATTTTTTGGGAATATTTTGACATTCTTGGAAATTTTGCTGTTCACTCTTTTGCCAATTAGTTATTTCTGTCGTGTTTTTAGATCTTAGGCCAAAGCTGGTTGTGGAGCGAACAGACAGAAAGATAAAACAACTCACCTGTCTCTATCCAACTTTGACAAAATCTGCCTAAAGCCATTTTAAATGAAAACATTGTATCTCATTTGTGCATTTTGTACTAAAACTAGAGTATAAAAAGAACTGCTCTTACATATAATGTGTTAATGAGCTCTGGGTGTGCTGGCCAGCAGATTAAGTTACTTTTAAACAGAGCCAGGCTAACTATGCTAATTGGCTAGTTGTATAGTTGCTTTAGGAAGGTATTCAGACCCCTTCACCTTTTGCAGACTTTTCTGTGTCACTGATTGATTATTAAATGGATAGAATTGTTCTTGCTCATCAGTTTACATGCACAAATGACAAAGTTAAAATGTGTTTTTAGAAATCACACTAAATCCTACTGTTCTGTATGTGGCACTGGAGATTTTGATATGATGCATCGCCTTCTTCTTCCTTAAATACGATGTATCTAATGGCCTTATGAGCAAGAAAGCGAGTAAACGCATTTTCCACATTATTGAATTATTCCTTTAATGGTGCAATGGTGTGCAAAACACACTTCGGCAAACCATGATGCACATGCACAATGGCAGAGTGGATATGTAAATCATTTTGTATGACCTCATGTATGCTCTGTAACAATACCGACTGCATGTTGCCTCTTGGCTCACCATTATAAAAATGTAACAAACAATTACAGATGTTATTCAACCGTATCACATCCTATCGCATTAAAAAACACATTTAAGAATCAAGAACACTTTTTCCAGATGAGTTGGAAAGAAAGCCATGATGCATGCAGCTGTGGCTCCAAAAAACGCAGGGTTCTTGGATTAGGAAAGATGAGTAATGGGAGGAAGAATGAAGTAAACTTTTAATTATTACAAGATTTGTTACCGTGAATGATGCCCTGTGGTGTCACACATAAGCCTCTGTATTGTTAAAATTCAGGCTTTTGCCTTCAAAAGTCTAACCTCTTGGGATTGTTTCCACTTGACTGCTGATGCTAATTGAATTAAGTCTATGTGCATGCATTCCCCTAAGAAGGTATATCTATTATAAATTACCCTTTGCTCCACTGATACATCATATATTAACCTTTGCCAGCTGACAAGTCATTAACTGGCCTTGTTAACTGAGATGCATCGGCAGTCAGAGCTGCATTTACCAACCTTTAAATTCCAATATGACTTCAGCTCCTTAAGGGTCTGTTTCAGTGGCTTCACCAAGGGCTGGACATAAGAAATGGAAATAGTTAGGGGATTTTAGGCACTTTCATTGGCCTCCAGACTAAGGCATACATTTCTGCATCCCTTCACTCGATGACAGTGAGACAGCAAAAGGTCAAAGCCCCTGAGCGTATCACCAAGCTGGCAGAGGAATTAGTGGCCTGCTGAAAACCTGCAGCACCAGCTTTCATGGCTCAGTGCTCTCCTCCTGTGTTCTCCCCAAGCAAACAAATACATTTGCATGTCATTCCCACCCTGCTGATGTGCCCGGGACAGAAACCACAGAACAAAAGAGATTATACAAGGATGAGACACAGCATCAACAGCAGCATCATGTGTGTAGGTTATGTGAGAAAATGGAAAGACACTAAAATAGGTCTGGTAATAAGTGAATCTGGGACTTTTACATGTGCAGTTTACAGAATTACACCTAAGTGCTCCCTCTCTCCATGTTAAGGTATATTGGAGGGAGGCATTTTGAGAATAGAGAATAGGGAATAAAGAGCAGTTGAGTGAAAATGCATCTCGTCTGAATCCCCGAAGCCCTCGCATGCAGCCATTATCCTTCTTGTGTATGATTCTCTGATGCCTCATATGCTCTGGTAAAGTGCTCCTCTCATTAAAAAACAATGTGATATCTCCAATTTCTAATTAAATAGGACATTATCTCAAAGACAAGCTGGAGTGGAATGAGGCCCTCAAACGAGTTATGAAAAAGACTAGCTGCTCATAGCCCAATCATGCTTCTGCTGATCTCAATGGTGTCTTTGCACTCAGCTGATACTCAGGGATAAACGGGGGTTATTACACAACTAATCTATCCAACAGAATGGTTGTGTTTTTTTTTCGTAAATCTATTGGTAATTTGAGAAGTGCTACTTTGTGGAAGATAAAACCCATGCGGTTTGAGGCATCTGATGGAAAACAAGCGTGGTCTAAATAGGCCTTTGTTTTCTCCCTGCACTTCAAATGGTTTTTCATCTTTACACATTATCATCACGCACACAAGTGTATTTTTTTGAAGCTGGACTCATACTTCATTGTATAAATGGCTCCAGCAGCAGAAAGAATAACCTGTCATCTTCACTCAGGACCAGATAAGCCCAAGCAATAAGAGAGGAAGGAGACAAAAAAAAATACCTGTAGTAAAACAGATTAGTGGTGACAAAAAACAAGTGTGGTGCACTATACAATGCAATGCACAGGGTGCTGAGAATCAGATCTGAGAACTAAAATCCACTTGAACACTGGAAACGCTCTGCAGAACCAGAAAGCTGCCCTTACTGCAGGTGCTCTTCCGCATCATTTGCTGTTCTTATCTATTATTGATTTAATCTTTAAGTGTGTGTGTGTGTGTGTGTGTGTGTGTGTGTGTGTGTGTGTGTCTCAGTGCGTTCACATAGGGATGTTGATGACGTTATTTTTTTCCAGCACCACAACCTGCTGTATTCATTGAAGAGGACTGAGCTGAATCTCTGAGTTTCCATCACCAGTGACACAGCGTCGAAGCAGCATCCTGTTGACAACCAGAGCGCCTCATTGGCCTCAATATTCCTGCAAACATGTGTTTACTGTCAGATCTCATCACGTGTGTCAAACATGACGGCTGCGTGTGCCTGTGTCAGCGTGTAAGAAACGAGTGGTAATGGGTTAAATCAGCTGAAATACCAGTTTAGGCAGACTGAGGCTGTGTTAAGAAGAACAGGTATGACAGTGAGGCGTCTGTGTTTACATCGACGAACAGCTCGCAGACAGTGGAAAGTATATATGTCGTAGAGTGCGGCATAAAAGCAGCTCTGATGTGGTTTAATGATGTGATGGAAGACAGTGTAACCTCCAGTCACATTAAAATTGTGCCATCTCCAAAGCGCCTGTGATTCTACACTGTGGAAGGAATAACGACACCAAAAGGCACCTTTCCTGTCGCAGTGCCACGGGCCCAGGCTGGCACCATGCTTCCTGGCCGCCGTGCCAGAGATGACAAGGACATAGCCCAGATGACATTTTCTAGCACCAGGGCTGCCTGGACCTGATAAAGACACATAATTACACAGCTCCATTTATCTCTCAGGGTCAATCCCATCTCTACCTGGCGATAGTGGGAACTCTCATGCACCGAACCTGAGTTCAATTTCAGATAACATTGTCTCCATCATTTCATTCAGCAGCTCACTTACTGTAGATGTGTATTGCAGCGAACCTTAAAATAATGATGACGGAGGGGGTTTCACATCAGACCGTCTAACCTCATGAAAGAAGATCAGCAATGTCATCACCCTCCTGCAATTATTTTTTCTGACTTCATTTCTTATTGGAATAAAATCAAGTTACTGGTATTGCTGCACAGCATCTAAAATGTAAATGAATTCATTTAGATAATACAGTAGATCTTTCATAAAACAATGACTGTTTTTACTGTATTTGAATTTGAGGAAGAATGTGTAAGGCGTTTGTCTTGACAGATGAATGATGCTTTTTGGATAGATTATTTTTTCCAAAAACAATGAATAATTTCAATTTAGCAGCTACTTTATTTGTGGGAAATTAAGAACCAAAAAGTGGTTTCTCTCTGGTGTGGTTTTCTTAATTGTGTGCATAAAATTGTTACATCAAGCCAGATACTGGTCTGAAATATCTCTGTCGTTTGATATTGTGCTCTGAGCAATGACTGACTGAAACCTACAGAAATCTAACTCCACTTCAGCACCTTTCCTTTTGAAAGCATTGGTCCGAATGAGAGGCAATCATAAGCCAATAGTGAATTATTGATAAAAGCTAAATTGGTATTGATCGAGTCCAAAAGAGGGTGGAAATAGGTGTGACAGGCCCTTTTACACACCATCAAGAGGTGTCACCATCACAACACTCTGAAAGCTTTTCTAGTCATTCTCTGTGGAGCATGAACAATCACATTTCCTCTCGGGTCCACAAATGTCTACTGGTGTTTCACTGTTTGTGTCTGGAAAGGAGGCTTCATGGAGCTCTGTGGGGAAGTCGCAGAATGGAGCTGGATATATTCTTGGCTATATGACTCTCTAAATGTCATGGGTTGAGCTGGAAACACACAATGAAGGCAAGAGACTCGGCTCAGTACATCAACCAGATGTGATTGATGCAACACATGCGTAGTACAGGCTGCTGCGTATTAAAATTAAAATAAGCTGCGGCTAAGAAGCTAATGTTTGATAAAGAGGCTGCTAATTTTCACCTTTAACAATGGACACATCATCTTTTAAGTAATGTAGAGCCCATAGGTAAGTATGACAAGCTTTTCACGAGCAGTAACCTTTAAGTTTCAGAATCATGACCCGGACTGTAAATTTCACCTGAGCTGCAATCTATATTCATGGACCTTTAAAAAGCCTGTTACTCGAGGGAGCGTTCAAGATCCCTTCTCAGATTATTGTATAAAGTAGCAATACCTGACTAAAGTTTGAATCCTGTTTCAAAAGGCACACAGAAAACAAGGTAATCTTCTGATGGCGTGTGTGTTAAAGTGTCAGTCAGACGTGTTTGCTGATATAGCAGCTTTAAATAACCATAAGCTATAATATTTACCACCTGGTTTGTGTCTCCTGATGATCTGATGATCTACTCCACACAAACAGGAAGCTCATCCCAGACCATCAATTATGCAACAAAGTTTTCCTCCTGATACCGACTCAAAACACCGGAATTTGCTCCAGGTGAGCGGTGGTGGGCGTGTGAATGTGCTGGTGTGCATCTTCTTGAATATGACTGTTCAGATAATCTGCTCCAGCATGTAGCAGTTCAGCACTGACTGTGTCTTTTTTTCTACAGAAATAAAAACAAGTTTAAAAAAAATTGGATGAGATACATTTAAATCATTTCACAAGCAATGGAAAATGAGCGTTGGTAAGAAATCCAGCGGAAGTGCAGATGACATGAGGACGACCGAAGCTTTTCACCTTTACTGAACAAACTTAATCAAAGTTTTGCAGGGAAACTGAAAAGAGACGACCTTCATTTCTATTCAGCAGCTGCAACAGTGACTGTGTCTAATAGTGACAGTAATACATACAGCATGTTCCCCTCCAAATAAAACATGTTTGTACGACACTCAAGTCCTCACTCCAAAGTTTAGAAACAAGGTTACGGAAAACTGACGGTAAATACGATTTTTTGTGTGAGCGTGTCATGTAATGATGTGAGTAAAAAAAAAATCTGTGAGTGCTGTTTCTCCAGTGTGAGTGGCTGCAAATCCACACTCAGTGCTCATAAATATTGCACATAACTGCAGTTGCATTTGACTTTATTATTGAACAGTACAGAGAATCCTGTGTGTCAACATAGTGAAAGAACAAAAGACATGCACCAACACCACCACCAACCTTTACAACGCTGTCTTCTACTTTCAGACTGAACCTCAGACGTGTTGTCTCAGCAGTTGCAGTAATGGCCACTGTTACAGCGCATCACGGCTGAATCCGACTGGATTGACTGTGTGAGATCTCAGTGTCTGTGTGAAAATGAAATGACGGTGGATTACAGTGCTGTCTGTGATAGATTAACAGAAAGTGGAGGCAGACTGCTGCACTTGTGTTCAGGTCTGGGACGGTCAGGTGTGAAATTAAACAGGAAACAGACATGGCCACGGACTGTGCAATACAAAGATGGATCGACCCTCCTGCATGTATAATTAATGAAAACATTTCTAGTGTGGACTGCATCAAATTCAGATGAAAACGATGAATCAGTGAATTATAAAGTGAAGTGTGCGATCTAATAGCCTGAGTTTGCAACGTTACAAAAATACACATTTGCCTGATGTTGCTTTAAAGAGCATAAATGCAAAACACGTTTCTATATTCAAGTCAATTTGATCAACTCTCTGATCCCTGCATGGCAAAATACGAGAAAGAGAAAAATGGGATTGATTTGCCTATAGCCACTGGTAGTCAGCCCCACAGCTGAGTGAGATAAGCGGGAGAAAATCATGGAAAAGAAACTACACGTAATCTAAAACAAAATGTGGGGGAAGATACAAGTCAGCTGTCAGTAGGAAAACACATTCCCCACAAGCAACAATCACAATCCATATATCATACAGCCCTGAACCCATCGTGTGTGTGGGTGTGCATCTCTGTTCATACTGTATGTGTGTGTGTGGGGTTGTGTGTACCAAAGGGGAGAAAATGCAGAGCATACTGAATTATTGAGTTGAATTTTCACGGGCTGAAGGTCAGTGAGCGAGGGGAGAAAACACGCCTGATTAAAAATAGATGTTTTCTTATTGTCTGCCATGCCAAGTGCTGAAATATCAAAAAAACTGGAGAGATGATTATTCCCACAGTCCACACTATTAAAAATCATCTCCCATGACAGAATAAACATCTGAGCAGCAGGACTGTAACAAGAAGCTGAAATCAGTTTCAGACAAACTGCACTCCATAAGAATAATACACATGACCAGGCTGGGTGATATAACTGCCTTAAAATCTATGATGATTAAGCAATAATTATAATACAGTCTCCATTAAGACATCATAATTGATCTTTAAGAGCCACTGAGATTTATATGTCCCCTGTGCAGTGAAACTTTACTCCAATAACAAAGATTCCTCAACCAGGAGAAATCCATTGTGGACTAATTGGATTATCAGTGGAGAATTACAAAATGATCTCACGGCTTTGCCAGTAGTCCTCTTAATGAGCTCTGTCCTCATAAAGGTAGCGTTGGCCTTCTCTTACGGCCTAATTGATATTTCATTAGAACCTTTCTATTTATGATTTTAATGGCTTGTCCTATCGCAGTACAAGGCGGAGGGGCTGTTAGCAGGACTCGCCGGAGGTTCCTGTTGGCCATATTGTCAGTTTCAATATGGTTAGGATGGAATCTAATAAAAAAAAGCGAGAATTTATGCTTTTACCCTTTGGATACTGGTTTACAAGTACATGGAGTCATTAAACAGATCTAGAAGCCCCTGTCCTTCAAGATCATAGACACAGACACCCATGTACACGGATGGGCTGAGCTGAATGCTGTAGGCTACTTATTATTCTAGATTGCTGCTTCTTTAGATGCATCAGATTGACAACATAATGATAAATGGTACTGTTAAGTTCTCTGAAATACTGCTAATAATGCTAAAATACTTCACAACACATAAAAGCACCGTCATCAAATACACTAAAGAGTCCATAAACAAAAGGGTGTTAACAGATCCTGGTCACTCACTATGAATAACCCGTCCACACAATTTCATCCTTGGACATTAATTTGGTGAAACAAGTTAAATTTTAGTGCACAGGATTATTTGGTTCTTCCACACACAGTTTATGACCCTAGACCCCATTAAAAACTTTATGGAGTGTAGGACAAGGTGTTACCTGCTGGGTGTTGATACTGTAGTTAAACCGACTCAGTAGATCGATCAGCTAATCTTAATACAGAAAATCTTGTTTTTATATTATATAAAACCATCAGCTTTTCATAACAGCACATCTCTATTCTAAATCGGTTCCCACTTGTTGGCCTTGCCTCATCAGCACTTAATTTGCTGTAATGCATCTCCGCCCTTATTAGTGGGTTCGGCTGAACAAGTGATGTCTCTCCCTGCCAGACATGACACCACGTCCAGCTGCAGACCCCCGTCACTTCCTCCTTACAGCTTGATGAATGCTAATGGTGGATGCAGATCTTGCATGCCGGCGTGAAGCAGATACGGAGGTTGCGGTGGTCAGAGTGGGGGGGGGGGGTTAGCGTGCAATGAAGGGTAACCGTTAAACTAGTTAATAGATTTATTCTCCCTCTCCTCCCCCTGAACCTGTCCTCAGCCTCTGGATCGCTTGACAATTTGTCACACTCCTCTTTCCATTCTCCTCTGGTCTCATTTGCTGGGTGGACAACAAGATGGAGCGTAATGGCTCCACAGCCGGTTGGAGTGGTTGTGGGTGGCTCTTTGACGCTGCAGGCCTCATTAAGTGTTCATCCATGGCAAAAAAAAAACCCAACTACAGTACTGTAAGCTCAACAAATATGTAAGAATATACCCCGGCTCCACTCTGTGGCTATTTGTTTTAAGACCTTGACGCACACTGCCTCACTTCTGACACCCAGCCAACGGTATCGAGACGCCGTCCATCACACAGTAACAAGCTCCGCACTGAACAAGCATCATTATGAACAGAGGCCGGTTTTCAGCTGACTTATGTACAGACGATCCCTTGTTTTGTTTGAACATGAAGTACGAATGTGGTACAGTAGCTTCCAGGGACTGTTCACAGTGCTGTGGGGAGTGGAGAGCAAGACATGGCACAGTGGATCTGCTCTGATCAAAGGGACGGGACTTTGATGAATGCTGTTCATTAGGCACACCCGAGTGGGTTTAAGGGAGAGGACTTAGGGACATCAAGGGAAGGATAACATAGGGAGACAGAGGGAAGGAGAGAGGAAGAGAAAATAAGATATGACATTGAAGGGTGAGATGAGTAATATTATGCAACAATATGAAAACACATCATCCTTTCTGTCAAACTATTTCCAATGCATGCACTGAACCTCCTTTCAGTTCCCTGACTGGCCACTGGGTGGAGACAGCTGTCTTGTGACTAAAGCCTCGCTGTGCTCGGTGCTTCTCTTGCAGCATGAGTCCACACATTAGCCTGACCTGTAGCATTTTCCGTATTAATCTAAAATAAATGGGGTAGTGTGTCAGCGCAGGGGAATTATGTGTTAATCTGAGGGAATGAATAATGAGCAGCCATTAAAAAGCACAGCCACTCACTGTGGGCAAAACCAACTGCCCTGCAAGTCCACCTGACTGATTGTTTTATGGATGAAGGCTGACACACGCAAAATGGGGAATGACAGATGAAGTCATCCTCCACTCATTAATATCTGCAACTGGATTATGAGGTTAAAGTCTGCTTCCTCAGTCCGTGCCGAAGTTCGGCTCGGCTGCAGATGTTTGCGTACCATGCACATGTGTCATTACTGCTCAGGAAACGTAAGCTGTAATGGCTCTGTGGGGTTCAGAGGCAGATTTTCTACAACTGTCAGAGGGAAAGAATGCCAAACAACAATCTACCCCCTGTGTTCACAGCGATGGTGTACAAATTGATTTTGTATGCTGTCCGCCTACATCTTTGTTGAAAAATATGGAGAGAGGGAGAGCCACGTGTCACATGAAGTTTTCTGAGATACCTGAGATTCAATTCCAGAGATATATACCATTTTTGAATCCAGTGTGCGGATATTAAATGGTCACACAGACGGCAAATGGGGAATCTGTTATTTTAAAATTCCCTGCTCATAGAGGCAGCTGCCATTATTCGATTCAGTCCCAATACAATTCAATTTCACTTTCTTTCACCAGGATAATTCACTCAGGATCTATACCTCCGTCTAGGGAGACCTGGGCACATATATGAGAAACAACACAAGACACAGGAGGACAAAGGATCCAAAGCAATTAAAAAATATATCAATAGCAATAACAGTGTGCATAATGTGCCTACAGACAAGAATTGGTGAGCAGATTCCAGTAAAGCCTGCAGATGTAGGATTGCAGGATTTTCCATCTGATTTTAGATATAGTATCAGCATCACAGTGCGGCCGCTCTTGAAAAAAGCATGTTTGACTTGAAGAGGATGTTGCTGCTGAATCCTCGGGCTCTGTTTATTAGTGGTGTTGTTGAATCTAGATTACAATCTCTTATGTGTTAACAAACCAAAGGTATTTTCAAACCGCTGCTTGGAATAACTTCATGCTTCAAGACATGAAGTTGTGAGCCTGTCTCTTCACTGTCTTCAAGAACACAGGTTTGACTTAAAGGTAGGGGTCGGTGTGTTTCCCATCATGCTCCTGTTATGCGCCAGGTGATATTTTACCTCATTAAGCGACATTTTCATTAGCTTTCTCTGCCTCAGTTGATTCAAATCGAAGAAGTGTTAAGCAAACAGAATGACAGGCAATTAGCTTCCCATGACTTCATCTAAATTACGTATCAATTATGTGATAATGAGGAATTAGACACATTCGTACGTGATGATGCCAGACAAATTAATGTGGAGCAAGATAAGGAAGTAGATAACCAAAATACGCTAAATGTTGAGCAGAGTTATGGTGCAAAACCATCGCAGAAACACAATTACCGCTTGAAATTTGAAATAGCAGGCTTTGCACTCTGTGGCTAATCTTGGCTGGGTTTGGTGTTTGGTCTAAAAAAAAAAAAAAGCAAGTTGGCTAGTTTTCCTACAGATGATTTCATTTGCACCATAAAGCCTCTTTGCTTTTGCTTTCAAGATGGATCCTTTATCTGACAAAAAGGGAGGGCCTGAGCCGCCTTCGAATGATAACTGTGCACCTCTTCATTACTCTTTATACGCACAATTAATGAAGGGTCTTTTCTCCTCTCTTCTTAAAGGGCATCTCATGAGTGATAAACTCCGGATGCAAAACGGTTTTGAAATCTGCTGAAGTGGTTTGAGGGATGAAGGAGCATGGGGAGGGTGGGTCATAAACTGTGCAGAGAACTACATTTGGATGGGAGATGAAGACAGCCACAGCGAGTGGGAGATAGAGACATCAAAGGGAGGTGGGAAAAAAGAGGAAAACTCTCTGAAGGTAGTTTTTGTCTCAAGATGAACCGCTTTTACTGCACCCACAAGACCCGTGTTTGATGTGGGGTAGTGAACAAGTGTTTAAACCATGTTTGACCCACTCACACCTGACTAACTCAGCTTAGATCCTGATCAGCACCACTTCAACCAGCAACTGGAGATCCACACATATCACTGCTAAACCACTGAATTACACCAAGCGTTGTGTATCTGCTAAATAGAGTTGCTCCATTCATTTCATTTTGAGTGTCTAAAGCAATGCACACTGTGGATTCACCCCGCAGACAACGGTGTCATGCGGTCTAATTGCCCAAAGGTTATGCTCAAGGAGCCAAGACATATGATCTACATCAACCTGACATCTAATCTGCTCAGTTCATCACTCTGAAAGAGGTATGACAGTCAGCTCTCCACCTTCAGGGGAAACTCTGACATTTTGTGTAATACACTTGTTTGTTGTCTTACTCAGAGTTGGATGGGAGGATCGATATTAGTTTCATCTCATTCAGTACAAAGAGAGGTCAGGGACGAGTTTAGCCTATCTCAGCACAATGGGTGGATGCTGGGATATTAGTACTGTAAGTCATCTTCCATCAAAGGAACAACCATATTTGCAAGTACCTTAGATTAAATGAGTAAGTATCTGGCCTGCCATCAGCTTCAACATTTCAGACATGTATTGGTGACTAGTTTTTGTTAGCATGGACACCAATAAGAGATTATGCATATTTTAAGTAAAAGTTTCAGAGTTGTGTAGAGTTTAGTCTTTGCACCTAGTAGCCATCTGTAACTCCACTGCAAAATTAACTGTGATCAGAAATGCATTAGGATTTCACAATGCCCTATCCATTGATATTTAACATATGTGCAGTTCCTGTTCTGTAGGGTCCTTTAATGTAACACGATTAAAGGTGTTTGTTGGTATAAAACAATATGTGCTATCTGAGCACTAGTGCCCTTGAATGGTGATTAGATGAGAAAGGCAGATATTTGAAGCAATATCCTGTTTTCTGATGCAGAGACTGTTTTCATTCTTTAAGCTCATCAGTTTACATATGCCTGAACGATACAGCAGCTTATGCTGCAAATGCAAACCTGGGTGGCATCTGGGAAAATGTTTATGCAATCATAATGAAAGGAAATTGTGACATGTAGTGTTTATGGGAGGTCACACTAGAATAGCATCAATATACTGTGCGGTACAAGCATAATGTAGCTAATACTGTACATTTCAACTGGGTGAGAACAAGCAACTGAAAAACAATTTTGGTGTTAAGGGTAGTTCAAATAGTTTTCATGCTGTAAGCCCTGCAGAGTAGATCTCTGTATAATGTTGTCTCACATTATACTAAATTATTCAGTTAACTTCTTGTGACATTGCTTATCTAAAAAAAAAGATAATGTCTCAATCTTCTTATGAATTCAAAACAAATGCCAGAGTTTGGTTCACAAACAAATCTTAAATACCTAAACTCAACTTCAATAACTAATTAATTATGAATATAAAAACACTTGTAAAAGAGAATTGTTAATATTTCACTCATTTATCTTTTGAGAAAAACATGTTTCATGCATGTTTGTTAGACACCAATGATGTATTTAAAAAAATGTCTCCTGATCTTGGCAAAATACTATAAGACTTTGTCAGCACTGAATGCCACAGCAGCTACGCATTAGGAGAGGGAGCTCCTGTTAGATCCTAATAAGACAAATGTATACAGCTGGCACTAAGCCTTCTAATTCATGATCCTAACATGATGTCAAGGCTCATCTACAGATAGAGGGCTGAGGACAGAGGATGATGCACACTACCATGTGTAATTGAATGAAGTCACCTGGTTCCTTACAAACATGTCGGTGTCAGACTGTAGCCACTAGAACCTAGTAACCTTGACAACTACCTCCTTTCTGTGACATGCATACATCTACTACAAATCCAATTACCACCACTGCATCCTAATCCTACAAGTGGGATGATGCCACACCAGAAATTTGGTACCAATACTAATAAAATTTCATGGTTCTCAATACCACAACAAAAAGCAGAAAACAATAGTGGCTGCCCCTACTGTACACAGGTAGCACACATACACACACTTCCACATAGTCCGTGTACAATGAACACTTTGAATTGACTGTTACTGTTGTTTTTTGACAGTAGGGATCTGTATTTTATTGTTCACGCCCTGTTCGGTTCTGCATACAAACAATACTTTTGCAAAAAACTTTCAAAACATTGTTGTCGATGTGTGATTAAACTTGTTCAGGCCAAAGCAGGCTCAGTGCCATGATTTCAGAGCCAATCAGAACGTCCCTGAAACTAGGAAAATATGCAAACAGTCTGGTAACAGTCCGCCGGCACCTGTAATGCTTTTTCCCCAGAGTAAACAAGGCTTGAAGACCCTTCCTGTTTGTGAGTGGAGGTGGAGACTGTCACTATGCTCTGTCTGTATGTCTGTCTGTCTGTCTGGGCTCTGGCTGGCTACTTGCTACAGCACCTGTAGCACCTGTGGATCATGCAGATCCAGCTGTTCGACCCCGACTGTGGTGATGATCCGCGTTATTTATTCATTCATTTGCGGCTGAACAGTTGCATCGTCAGGCAGCTGTTATGGCATTTGCCCAATGCCCACACTGAACTATGGTCAGTCTGTCACTGGCTTGAACTGTTAGTGCTTATATTAAAAAAAAAAAAAGGTATATTTTTTTCATATTTTAAGATAAGTTTATAAGTTTATTTGTATCAGGGACTGTGTACCTACAGTTTAGTAGGTGAGTAAAATAATTACATTTGACTAAAACATGCACATTTGATTTAGAAAAAATCCTCATAAACAACAAGCAAATTTATGTTTTGGTTTTTTGGTTCTCTTACTGTACCGAAAATGAACCGAAACCCAAGATGTGGACTTTTGTCATTGCACCCCTAGTGATTCATCTGTTTACTTTTGGTTGTCTTAAACTTGTTCTTGATGATTTCCCAATAAAACAAAATACTGTCCTCTGTATTTTTCCCCCACAAGTGATGATGGAGATTTTTCTTCACCTGCACTTGCTGCTGCTTTTCCAGATGTGGATGTCATTTCTGATTAGTTTATCAGAATGAAACTTCTACATACAGTAGTGATAATATACTGCCTTTATTAGAGGCAGATCTTAACATCTACAGCACCAGTGACATGCACTGTGAAAAAACTAAAACATTTTCATTATATTAGCATTGATTTGGTACCAAAGTATTGATTCTCTCCCTAATAAGGACTAATGTAGCCTGCAACAAAGAGACTTAGCAGTGGTGCACCAGTGCACCTGTTGACATTTTAACCGATGGACTGATTTACTGAGCACTAACAGCAAGTGTATTCCAACTTGTTGACAACAGCTACGTGGTGAAAGGTAAACGCTGTTTTGTATTCCCCAGTCATTGCCTAGGAAATAACAATGTAGCTCACAGCAGTGCAAGTTGCTACACAGTTCCTGAATGAAGGAATTAAAGCAACGCCTAGGCTGCAGAAACGTTCCTAGCATTTCTTTGCAGTTCCACAATCACATAAAGTGTATAGCAGCTATAATTATCTTGTTTATCCCTTTATCATTTGTGCCAAATCTTAAATCTATGTTGGAATTTAAGTGGGCCTTTGATTTGCAATAAAAAGTATTAAGTCAAAGATCGAACATTTCTGTCTAGTGAGGAGATATCATTTCAATCCTATCAAAAGAACGTAGATGTAGTCATTTATATGGATCAATGGAAATCTGTATTATCAACCCTTTAACCCAAATTAAAGCAGAGCTAAAAGATGACCCAACCCTTGGCATAGTGATAATGGTGATAGTTTATCGATTGCCTCATTGAGCTTAAATTCTCATTTCCCTTGCACCCCTCCTCCAAAAGGCAATCAGAGGGAGTGAAACACAAAACAGCATAAAACCCTGTGATAAGTGATTCACTCTTATGGTCAAAACACCTTAGGAGTGTAGCATCTTGAAATCGGATCATCCACTTTTAAGGTCAGTCTTCCTATTCACTGGGATTCTGACAGATATTCTAAGCGTTTCAATTTCACCGGGGAATGAGACTATGAAAAACCCTGTCAGTCAGGATTATAAATCTTGGAGACATGGCATTCTCATTAAGTAGGTATCTTGAGAGACCACAATCAAAGCAAAATAGACGAAGTGTGAATGACAGCAAGCGGTGCAGGTCTCCATCAACTGATACTAGATCAGCCGATATTTCATTGCAGCTCTATAGCTAAACCTCTGTTGTATAGTTGAGAGCTGAGCTGCCGGTATTGTGTCTGCACTCATTCATTGGAGCGTAATCCCATATTGAGGAGTAATCCACAGGCTGAGCAGTCAAAGAGAGCTCTCCTTCTTTACTCAGCCAAGCCTAACTGAGGTGGCTGGGGGGCTTCTACAGCACTCCCTGCGCCGTCTGCAGGGTCAACGCGAGGTGAAAATACTCTCGGTCTATAAACTGGTTAAAATGCACACACATATCTAACGCACAATGTCAGATTTCAGGGACAGACATGGAGGAAAGGTTGCAGTGAGACGCTGTGAGAATTTTGATTGGTTGGCATTTGTTGTGTGCTCAGCAGAAAACTCTCGGGGCCACACTGGATGCACGTACGTGTGATGCATAAAAACACACGCGTGTTTCAAGACATATGGTAGACTGATTGACTTGTTCTGTATGCATCATTCATAATTCTCACTGTCTGCAAAAGATATATTTTGGGGGGGAAATTCCCCACATCAGCACTCTGCCGCAATTTCCTGCACCACTCGGGACATGCCACACTTGAATGGCAACCTAAATTGCAGCAGGGAGCATTACCTCCAAAAGGTGCCTTGCTAGCTCTTAGACAGGGCTATTAGCACTGGAGTGAGCCCAATGATACGGCGGCCCCCAGGGAGCAGGTGAAGAGAGAAGCTGTAATGATGACAGTCAGCACCGCTCTCCATCTATTTGTGCTTCTGCTCAACTGAGCTCGTAATTGTGAGACACCAATCAAAATGAATTTGCATGTCCTTACTTTATTTCAACTGTGCCATTTTAAATACCAAGTACTTTTATATAAGGTGAGTTGTATCCAAGGGAAACATGCTAAGATTTCTCAGAATAGGGGGGGCATAAGTGGCAATTTAACTAGTTTAAATGTGAATTGACAAGTTAAACACCCACTTTAAAGCAGCAATTAACAATGAATGAAATAACCCTAAATGTATATAATGTAAAACCTACTTGAAGTGGGCACACCACTACTGGCTATTCATGCAGCTTCTATCTCAGTGTTCTTCCCTGCACCTCTTCTGTTCTGATTCAAATGCATTACTCATTTCCAGACACAGCTCTTGACTGAATACTGTATATAAGAATACAGTCTTCACCTGTGGCCAATGGCAGATGGATATGACAGTCAGATATTTCCCTCAAGAGTCGGTCAAGACAGAACAATGTGAGTTAAAGTAGTGAAAATAATGGACTTGCATTCATCAAGTGGACAGAGACATCCAAAGGAAAGCTAATGTAGCTCTCTCTCTCATATGTCATAACAAATCGCTTAAATTAGTCATGTGTTTACATTTCTACTGCTCCCAAGTGGCAAAAAGGGTCACGTAAGTTTCAAAGCTCATTTCACCAGCCAGACAAACATCAACAAAATACAGACAAAAAAACAACAACAACTTGAATATGCTACTAAAGATTTTAAGTGGTTTTTCCAATATTATCAACAGAATGCAACCTGTGGCACAATGTGTCACTTGCTCCCATGTCTGGTTGCTCTGCCCCAGAGGCCATCTCACCTTTTCTGGCAGTGGCTGCTACACCTGCAACGCGCCGCCTCTGCCTTATCGCCATTACCCAGACACCAACCATAACAAACAACCTTTAATCCTCTTAGAGCTGCAGAAAAACAGGGGGCTCCGCAGACCCATATCACCATTTACAGAATGAGACAAGAACTCTCACATTCTTTAATACACCACTTATTCGTTAAGAAATTAGCATCTATTTATTTATATATTTCTTTTTACCGTCATTGTCTGGCTCGTGGAAACAACATCAATCAAGGATGTGGTCAGTGAGGGATATTTTTCCAGCTACATTGCCGTGACATAAGAGCGGATGACGAATTTGTCAGGACCAGTTTGCTCTGAATTTCATGGTATGAAACTGTATATTCGCAAAGCTTCTACACAGGCTCATGGGACAGAGCTGCAGACACAACGTGCATGTGTTGGCATTCATGGCTCTGTGAGTGTGTGTGCCACTAATGACCTTGAGTGTCTCCTGCCTGCCACTGTCACCAGCCTGGCGCAGTCTTTGATTAGGAGTAATTAATGCTCTCACATCTGGTGGAAGCTCCCTCATCCCTTCTTAAATTTGGCCCCATCTCAGTTTCCTCTCATGCTCACCATATACCCTGCTTTTAATTTCTATCTGGCCCTCTTTCTAAAACCATACAGAGAAATAATTTATTATTTTATGTGTTTGATTTTGCTTCTGGGTGTTGAAGATATTTTCCATACCTCTCTCAGTTGAACTTAGCAGAGGTTTGTGTGTCAGCGTTGATATGACTGGATCTCTGTCACTGTCACCTTAGCTGTTGCCCGTCTTTTGATCTGCTTTCCATGCTAACCCGCGCTGCTTCACTGTGCAAGAGATGAAACGGCTGCTCTCTGGCAACCTGAGCGAAGCAAGTCCCCCGGCAGTGATCCTTAACCAGTTTGGCCTCTCCCAGGAATTGCACATCACATGCTCACGGGGAAAAAAAAGAAAGAGGAAAATAAACAGTTGGCTTGAGAACGTCTCCCCCCAATTACCAATAACAGATGTGAGACCTGGTCGACACAGAAGGGAGGTTTGGCAGAGCACTACATGCTTACTTCATGGTCTAAGAAAATGTATGATCTGCTGCAGGTGTCACTAACTGCAAAAGACTGAAAATAAGTCACTGTTCACAAACTGTGGCAAACAGATTTTATCGTCTGGAGCTAGCCAGCTAAAAATATTGAATGTTTCCAGTGTGCGTGTTTCAAAATCAGCTCAATCAACTGCAACATGGGAAAATAAATACTGTACAAACATAGTTTAGAAGCAGCACATAGGCCTACAGTATACTGTATGGTAGTTTACAGTATTTGCTTCATATCTCTCTTCCCTGACTTTCCTGCATCTCTCTCACTGTGGGAAATAAGGTAAGAAAAGAAGAAAAAACTAAAAAAAAATTAATGAACCTGCTGGGATGTACTTGTTGTTCCATGCTTTTAACTTCAAAAGTCACAACTGGGTATTTAACAACATGTCTCAGCCAGGTTAATCACTTCTTATTGTCCCATGGAAACACTCTTACTGTGTTGATTTTTTGCAATTCATGTGTTGTCAGGTTGATGAAGATGTTTTTGCAGCATTGAATTTTCAGGGCCACTGTGGATTTAGTAGCCTGTAAACCCTGCAAAAATAATGTACTAACGGTGCTGAGAAGCAATGCTGGGTTGGATTACTGCTATAAACAAGAACACAGTCTGCTAGAATAGTAAATTGGTACACCCCAAGAATGTTGTATTGCTCAAACATTAATTGAAAGCAATTTTAACAGAATGCATGACATTTATAATCTAACATCGCCTTTCTCTCTCACACACACACAATCCACTGGTTCAGGTTACACAAGGGAAACCATAAATGGTGAATGTGGGTTTCGTTTCTGGGCAGTGACCAGTTCAGCTGTCAACACCAGCCTATTGACCGCTGTCCACACAGCAACACACCCTGCTTTGGTCCCTTGGCCCCCTCCATTTCCCTGGCTCAGGACAGAGAGCAGCTGACTGCCAGAGAGAGGGCCATGTTCAGCCATTATCAGTCCCAGCATGGGGCCACATGCACGCAGGCAGACAGGGGTGGGGGGTGAGGGGGGGTGGTGGGGGGAGTGGAGGCGGGTTTATCTGTTAAAAGCACTGTCTTTTCTGTCCTGTGTATTTTGTTGCTCTTCTTCATTCACTGAGAGAAAACACTCATCATTCCAAGAGGGATTATTTGTAATTACCTGCAGCTACAGAAAATAAATTAAAAAGTAAGTGCCATTGTTTGATTGTTTTGCTCTAATCTAATCATGTTTTTGTCGGCTGGAGGACTCGTGTAGTCTCACTGATGGGGAACATAACTGTCAGTGATACAGAAAGACTGGAGCTGAAATTTTTGGTGAGATTGCATCTGTGGATTCAGTGTTACAGGGGGTGGTGCAGGTTCCTCCGTGTATCTGGAGATCGCTGCAGCTGGGGGATGTGCACAGATAAATATTCAGCAGCGATGCACACAGGTGAAAGGCCGTCAATGCATGACTGCATGAATAAACATTGTCCCCTGTTCTGCTGCAATTACAGCCTGTGAGCAAGTGGCTGAAGTAATTGACGCCCCCAAAATGCTCTCCGAGTCACTGGACCAAACTGCAAATTGGGTTTCCACCTACATGATAACTAGTGATGGCTTGACCACTGGGCATATTCCCCTTCCTCCCTCTAATGGTCTGTTCCGTGTGGCCTTTCATCCATGATGGTTGGCTGAGTGTGTGTTTTCTGTGTGTGCATGCAATATCGTTCATGCATTTATTCATTTTTTGTGTATGTATAAGTGTGTGATAAAATATGAGTTCACACCGTATTACTGGGTAATGATGAGGGAAGTTTTGAGAGCAGAAATAAATTTTGCAGTAGTTAGTATTTACATAACCAGACACAGGGGCTGCCACCTCGGGGATGTTTTGCTCCTGGTCTTGCAGGCGTGCAGACAGTGCAGTTGTAGACCAGACCCGGCAGGCCGAGCAGCAGTCCCAGTATGTGGGCGGCTCCAGGCCCACAGTGGCTCCTGCAGCCTACGAAGAGGGCTGCTAGGACTGATAAGACCCAAATCTGCTGGGCTCCCTGGAACCAGAGCTGGCCCTCAACACCCCTGACCTGCAGTCAAATCACAAAGACGACTGTGGGGGGCCAGAGAGGGACACACTCAACTCCTCAGCACATCTTTTCCAAAGAAAACTGTGTCAACGATAAATCAGAGGAATCACCCCTGAGGAGGGTTGGATTTAATGAAGTGAGTGAGTTCAGAAAAGACTGAGGGATATTTTTGGTGTAGCAACAGCATTAATGTTTCACATAGAGGAGAGGTGACAATTCAATTGAGGAATCCAGTCTTTTCTCTATCAGTGAATGAGAGCTAATACATCAATAGCATAGTGAGTAATTAGGGGTTCGAGGCTATCTTTAGATGGATCAAGACATTAGCAGCCACAGGCAAAGGAAATGAGCTGAGTCAAAATCATTTATATTGTTCAAACAAATTGAAGCTGAAAGCAGCGGTCCACAGTGTGGCTCTGGGTTCTTCTGAATTCACACAGTAAAATGAGCAAAGACCTGCATTCCTATTCAGCACAATCCACAATTACTGGAACTTCACGGCACATTTAAATAGAATAAATAAACCTGGGAAATTTAAAACTAATCAAGCCTGATGAATTATGCAGTGGGGTGTTCTCTGAGCTTGACATGACCAGCTATTCCAAAAAGGAAAAAAGACAGGGCAATTTTTCCATTCTCTGTGATTTATTTATTATATAAAATCGAGGACAAAGGAGAATCGGGCATGGGCAGCCAGCTGCAGTACTAGCCACACATCTAAAGCCCTGATGGTCCCCTATGGAGACAAAGATAAAACCAGAGCACGCATGAGAATACAACATTAGTCATGTGGTCTCCAGCTCGCAAGAGCAATACATAGACTACACACAGTCTCTTGGTTTGAAAGAGCACGACTCTACAGAACCTCGTTCCAATCCACAACAACACATTATGATTACATTCTTTTCCCTTTGCATGATTTTTTAACGCTCTGTCTTCTGTCGGTTTTATTTTTCTATGCAGAACATGTTGTTAGAATACTTTTGCATCTGATCTAAATGGTTGTTTTTGAAGGAGTGTTTTCCCTTTGAAAGGCAAATATGTAAAACTGAAGTGCACACCCACATGACCACAGCTCACTGCACACTTATGTTTCATCTACTCCAGCAGAACGTCCAGAAAATAGAGAAGCTAACAACTGATCAAAAGCCGAATGAGACACGTACATGTAGCCAGTCAGGAATACATCCACACAAGCGTGCACACGCACAAAGCCGATGTGTACATCATCCAACAAAGGAAAGACATCTCCCTGAGAGATTCCATTTCCAATTCCCAGATTACAGCCCCACTAGTTAAATGCTGATTGAAGATTATTTAATCATCTCCACGAGAATGTCTGCGCATATCTTAAACCAGAAAAGATTGAAATAAGATTCTGGTCAGGGTCTCTAATTATTCAAATCCTGAGAAGAAATATTGAACTAATAACTTGTCATTTACATCTTCAAAGGAAATTACAAGATACATCCACTTGAATCAACTGGAACAGTATTGGGAATTTATTAACTTCCTCGTACATCAAGCAGTTTTTTTTCCGCAGGTGGAAGAGTATTTTAAAAGGAAATCTGTTTGCAGACATGAATTTCAAACTGTGGCATCTTTGCAATGAGAAAAGTCCAGAAGTTGATGATGACTGAATGAGCAGGTGTAAGACGATCGACGCTAATTGTCTTGTTTGTTTGAAACAGAGGCACTGCTACTGGCGCCGCACAAATTGTAAAAACCACTTAAGCAATCTAAGCGGCAGATTTCCCCAGATTTTTTACATTCTGTTGGCGTATTTCTGCAGACAACTGGGATTTTGTTCTGTTTTGTGATTCTGCAGACACCGGATACATGTGCATGCTACGAATTCCAGGATAACAAGCAGATGGATGCACAGAAATCCTGACTCTGTTTGAAATGTGCCGTTTTGAACTTCAAATGTGTTTCAGCCCATGTTATCAAAGAAATATTTAACTTCTGAGGTTTTGTGTCAGAACTGCCACAAGGTGATGATGCCAATAAATATTACACATAATCCCTTTAGTGGTCAAAGGGAGTAGCCTGCCAGAAATATTCTTGTGATGTGTCATCATAGTTCATGACTGAAGATAATAAAAATAGTATATTCAACACTGTTATCATCATCAAGTTGCCTTTTGCAGCTTCAATAAAAAGGTGCTTTCTTGCAGACCATCAACCTTTATTAAAGAGCGACGCAAATTCTTAATTTCATTGATGGGTTTTTCCACTACAGCTAAAAGACTCTCAAGCTGTCAACATTTTCTCTGACAGAGGAATCAACGTCACCCAGGAACTGGAACAAACAACCTGAGGAAACCTCCAAGCAACTCCTATAATTTCAGTTCTGATCCTGTGATCCAAGGTCTCACCTCAAACACTGACTCTTTTCTTCACAAGGCACTGGGACTGAAAAGAAAAAAATTCAAAGTCAAACCACTTTTCTGTCTGTGGCCACGACTAATGTACTCGGTCATAAATGGTGAATGGTCCACGAGGCTCCACACGAGGAGTTCAGATGGAGTCTTTTCTGGTGAGCGTGGTCCATCTCTGAGTCCAATCAGGGCGCAATATTTGAGGGAGCTCAGGTGAGGAGAGGTGATGAGAGTGCACACACAGATGGACAGACACGCTCACATTCACACACACTATCACAACAAAGTTACTTAAATACACATACTCACACCTGCTGTAATACAATCATTTACACCTGCTTCCAACCACCGCTTTGAAGCAATGAAAGTCACAGTCTAAAGGGAGAGAAAAGTAATAGGATTGCTCAATTAGGTGCCAAATGGCTTTCTGGGGGCCAGTATTTCATCTCCACTGCCACTGCAAGCAAAGCTGAAAGAGTGGCTCGGGCTTCCGAAGGGTGAGTGCAGACATAAGCTGCATATTGGAGTGATTTTATTGCCTTTAAAACACAAACCTTTTCCTTGCTACAGCATTGGGCCTCTCAGGGTGAATCACCCAAATTACCTTGATAACACGTATAGCGATGACGTCCTGAAACAACCAAAGCATTCTCTCAGTAAAAGTATTGTTGCTGTTTCATACAATGCTGTGCTATGCCATTTTAAATGGGAATACAAAAGATAGGTGTTCCTTCTACAGTGATTTTAAAACATATAAATTCAGTGGGGATGTCCTGTAGCTCACAGAAGAAAAGCACCACTGACAATAATGACCACTCCTTCTCTAACCTCCTTCCTTCGCATCAAATCCAAATGCCACTTTTAAATAACAATAACAACAGGGAGCCAAAAGCGGAAAAGGTAATTTAGAGATTTAAGCCTAGCTCTGTAATCACCTCCACACAGAGTGGTCTGTTCTTACCAACAGCTAATCAGGAAGGACTAAAACTAAAGGTTCAGCGTTGAAGTTGGAGTCAGTCTGTGCTATGCATTCAGATTTGGCATCATTAGTCTATGCCTATAAGGAGAGCACATAACACCGGAACTACCATAATGTATGGGAACAGTAACTCATTTTGATAAATATATCTATTGTCTGTAGATGACAAGATTGTTTGATCTCATGGTTTCATGGTACAGTACAGTATATATAAAGCTAGCAGCTAGTTAGCCCACACCGGAAGCATGAGTAAACACTAAGAAAATCCATCCACACTGTGCCCATTTGAAAACAATTTGGCACAAACCACTGTTTTACACAGAAATTATGGGTTAGATTAGGTTAAATAACAATTCCAGGCAAATTCAACCTGGAGTTATAGTTTCCTAATATTTTAGGTCTAATGCGAATAGTTGTAGCTTATTTGTCCTCTGGACAAGAGTTACATTGTTTCATCTAAATATCTGAAGACGTAAATTACTGTATGTATTTTCCAAAACAGTGAACTATGCCCTCAGTGATGCATAATATTTAATCAAAAGAGGCAGAGAGAATCCCTCTTTGTACTTAGCAAGTAAAGTCTGAAATCAATTCTTTTAGAAAATACAGTAATTTCATAAATATTTCTTAACAAAAGACAGAGGTGTATAGAGATGCTGTAATATCAACAATTCTGTGCATTTCAGTCCTATAGATCAATAACAGTCATGTTTGTTAGACCCCACAGATCCTCCAAACCTGGGTCTGTGTGACTTCAGGACTTGGCATATTGTGATTTCTAACTATCCAGTGTATTATTTACCATATTACTAAATCAGTATGGCCTTGTTATCTAGACCCTCTATGTGGCCTGCTCCTCCTGGGAAACACTGGCCTAATTGCATTCAGCAGATCTGTGGTGTAGAATTGTAGAAATCCCTGACGGGGCAGAAATGAGAATATCAATAAAAACAGACCCTGGATGATCTTTGCTTGTGGCAAAACGGCACTACAGCACGGGACTGAATGGTGAGGGCTGTAATTACATTCCCCTGAATAATTGAAATCACTGTCCTCCGGCTGTAAGTTCATCTAACTGAATGTTCAATATTGCATCGTTTTATATATCATATATTTCACATGCTCTCTCTTTGGCAGTGGTTCCAGGAGACATTTCAAATGTCAGTCGGCCCCACTGAGGAAGCCTTAACAGCACAGTCAACAGATGATGATGCCAACTTGGTCAAATATGTACAGTATTCAGTCTGCATGTCTCTGTGCTCCTGGCTGTCAGACCGCATGTTTTCAACAGGCCCTTTTCATGCTAGTTGACACCACTATCCTGATCTGCAAGGTTGTGGTAGTTATCTGTGGAAGGGGGAGGTGTTCTGGTCACTCTGCACTCATAAATTGCCGCTGGGGTTTATGGCAGTGCAGTAGTGGAGCAGGTCTTGTCAGTTCATTATCACAGTAGTATAGCTTTCTGTTTTCATGATGTCTGCTCGCTCTGCAAGGATTTATCTCCGGCACTGCGGATATGCATATGTCGCTGTGTCTTTCCGATCCAACAGAGAGCTAAGACACAACAGTGTTTCAATCATCAGCTTACACTAAGCAGGGATATTATTCACAGCTCAGCTCAGCTTTAACTGCTGCCAGCTTAGGTGTTTTGTTTGTATTCTGATGATTACAGTGTTGGTAAAACCATCTGTATATACTAGTGAAATGAAGCAATGTTTTCTATCCTCTCCCACAAAGACGCTCTGTGCACATCAGTGGCATCACGCTGACCTTTACTTTATCTCTTTTTTTCTTAATTATCTCTTTCTTGCTTAATTAGCCATTCATGTGTTAACACCTTTACAGGACTATAAATATGCTTGCATCATAATTGTCTTTTTATCAGACATTGCAGGGGCTTAATATTTTTCTTTATTCTCATTAGAGCCAAAAAGTTAAGATTTACACACTAATGAGATAGCGTGAAAGTGACTTTTCTTTAAAAGGCTCTAATACTACTACAGGACTGTTATCTTCACATAACTTAAATTGACTGGATAAAATGTGAGGAAGATAAAAGATGAAGGTGAGAAAATCTAATTCAAAATCATTTGTCACACAGTCCAGCAGCCAAATTTGTCAGTAACAACCTCCAGCAGCTTATTTTATTATGGGTAAAGGTAAAAATAAAGTGCAGCTTGATTCTTAATCCAGTTCTGGTTTGGTCTGTAACACTTGTTTCAAAACTTTAAGTTGAACCAAACGTTTCCACACATCATGTTCTACATTTCCATATCTCTCTTGCACATTAGAGATCATTATTAATTCCCAAGAGTCCTCTGGACATTTTCAGGAGCATATTTGTCACCTACTTATCCCTTGAAAAAAAAAAAAAACACTGTGCAGACACAATGGCAAGAAATCACACCTTTAGATGAGACACTGATTGAAGCGACATTCATCAATTCACACATCTAAAGGTTCAGTGATGCAGTTATGAAAGAGCGAATATCCTTGACTGACCTGTGTTTGTGAGGAGCTGCCGTCCATATGGAAATAGGGAACTGACAATGAGAAGCAGCTGAATCATTTATGGCTGTAAATCTCATCAAGTATGGGGAAGCGGTGAAATGGGAGTTACCCCGTCGAAGTATTGATGAATTCCCACGACAGTTAAGTATGGAAACATCTCTGCGTACCTGTGCATCAAACCATAACTGACATATTAGCTCAAGAAGAGAAGGCAGCTGCAGCAACCTTCAAGTGAATATTAAAGCATGATGAGCAACAATTAATAACAATCCAGGCACAATATTGTACACTGCATGCACTGCAAATGATGCAATCCAGTATTGTAAAGGGAAGAAATATACAAAAAGGTATTTAGTTTATGCTCTACAATATATTTCTTCCTTCTTCTCTCCAAAGCAATTATGGACACACGGCAGCCAGTATGGAGCGCTAATCTCCAAACCAAATTATCCAGAATAATACTCTGATTCAATTGAAGGAAACAGCTCGGAGCAGACCTGCAGTTCACTTAATGACCTGACCGATGATTTAGAGTCTGAATGTGATCCTAAACCCGAGATTTAATCGCGCTCAGCAATTCTGAGAGAACATCCATTCCGCATGCGGACCGCGTGTGCGGCGCGTGTGACCTTGGTTAATATGCTCAGTCTCACACACATATGGTCTTTCTTTTCAATCACCTGAGGGATTGATTCTGCACTGTGACCCCAAGTTCAAAGGAGGGGATGATTGCTATTTTAAATATGTCTCATTATATACAGAGGAGTGTAATGTTCCTCACTAGCATAACTCTGAAGGCTACCCCTTCCTCCCCCCGCAGAGGTGATTCATTTTTTACAACCCCATCAGTCATCGGGCTGAGCAGAGGCACACATCATCATCACCAAATGGGTATGACATCGGACTGGTAAAAACAACCAATGTCGAGGTTGTGGCTGTTGCGTTATTGCCCCAGAGTTGCCTAAGTGGACGCTTTCTGGTGGGTTTAAACGTTGGTTATCTTTGAACAAGTGCAGGAGGAAGCTGTGAGGTATCACGCAATCGCCTCTCGTGGTCAAACAGCTATACAACCGGCAGCTATACATCCCGGCAGGCGGTCTTTCCCTGTGGAGCTCTCCAGCTGTCTCCTCAGACACATCCTACCCACAAACCAATGCTGAGGCAATGTGTGTAAACAAACGATGCAGAGGCATAAATCTACCAGAAAACAGCTGAATGTAAATACATCTTCTGATCCCATGGGCTTCCTCTCAAGATGCAGAAAACACACACACTCGCACACACCATGTCCCTCGCCAAACAAACGCACACATGCTTCCTTTGAATTGGGGAGGGAACTGCCGGTCACATCCTATAAGTAAGTTGGCACAATGTATTACAAAACCGGAACGCATACATATTTTAAGTCTTGCCTTGTGCTTTATAGTGAGGCACTCATTTTGCTATTCACACCAGGGGGATAAAAGGAAGCAATCTCATGCATCAAGCTGTTCGCCTCTGCTTCTCTGTTTGTGTGCTGGCTCTTGCTTTGCTGATCAGTGGACGGGCTCCAGCTCTGGCCACAAAGCCCCTCAGATAAAAGAGAGAGAAAACAGAGAGGAATAGGGATTACCTCCTTCAGGTGACCTTCCACAGACACACGGGGAGAAAAAATGAGAGGCAGTGTGGGGAAAAAGACTCTCAAAGGCTAAGACACATAATCCTACTTTCTGCAGGACTATCCTCACATGGATGCGGATGCTGAGGGTGTACGCTGACTGCAAAACTATACCTGTTATCTCCACTCAGAGATACTGTAGGCATGGATTCAGTCAGAGGAGGGTTGAGGGTCTCACACTCCGAACACGTTCCAGGGAGGACACAGCACCCCCTCAAGTGGCAAAAACAAGTGTGTCCTGAGTGTTTTTAGTCAAGAAGGCCATTATTTGACACCAGCAAATGCTATGACACACAAACACTTTGCAGAGTACACTTGTCACTAAATACAGACTATTTCACAGAGGTCAAAAGCCACTAAAATGAACTGAACATATACACATGTAGGACTGTGCAAGTCAAAGTAATTTATTGCCCGCCGCCTGACTGCCAGGATGTGTATAGCTGGCATCAAGTCACGTGTCCAAGGCCTGTCTATGCATCACACTATAGAATGAGAATCTGTGGGATGTGCTGAACCTCACAGAGGGATTTGCATTCACGCTGAAACACTGTCTTCATTATCTGAGCCCAGCACTCCTGGCCTCCAACTCTCAGTTCAATAAATATGGATATGAGAGGAGATTTATTGACAAAAGTTGGTGAATAAAGCAGAGCTGCAGGAAATTGGCTATGAAAAATTGCTACTCAGAAGCGACGTGATGCCCTATTGTGAAAGACGTGATGAAATGATTTGTTCTGCCAAAGCAGGTCTGTAGTCAATTAGCCTGCTAATGCTGCCTTTATTACCTGGCTTTGTCTTTGGCCTGATCCCACCAGGAAGCACACAGGCAGCTCTTGGGAAAACTAAAGCAATCATTTACAACAAGAAGATGGCCGTGTGTAGAGAACAAATTTGGGAGTGTGTTACTGTAACTGCGCTCCGTCGTTCACACGCATTTGCATGCCTTGTTAGTGGTGGGGGACAGATCATGTAATTGTGCACACTGGCCGCGATCAGAGCAGGTGGGTAATCTGAGGAGTGGGACAGGAGCCAGGGTTTCATCCATCCCGCCTCGACTCAGTGGAGCAGGTCTCCTCACTTTGTTCATCAGGCCCAGGAATAGCTACATTACAGGCAGCCCTGCAGGCTTCAAGATTAAAGTCTGGTTGCCCCAGCAAGTGACTGGAAGTGGACTTTTAACCTGACTTAAACACATCCATCCATCACAGACGGCCAGGCAGAGCTAAGATGTTAGGTTGCAGTCATAGACACAGAGACCAAAGACAACTCTGTGCAGCTGCGCCCTATAAATCTCCACGGCTGATAGCAGCCCAAAGCTTTTTCTCACTGGTTTCACTTGGTATGTATACAAACTGCCCAGTGTGGGACCAGACACACTATGTTATTCCAGCACAGTGAACAATAACTCACTGAAATTAGGTAAGAGCCACTTGAGGCTGAATTCCTGTTCTGTTTAACAAGAGTACAGCTCCAATTACGACTATTCTCTTTTCTATATGAAATTTGCCCCGACAGTATATCACTCTAGCGTATGTGGTCTCTCAAAGTGCCCTGTAATGGCCTTCTATTTCCCTCTAAAATGACACGGCTCCGTTCCCAGCAGTCCTCAGACTACTGATTTCAACTCATTCGGCCTCACTTGACCAAAGCTTTATACTTGTTGCCTACAGAATCCCATAATGTCCTTCTGCTCCACTGGCCACCCGTACCTGACAGCATGTTATTCTTCCATCCATCCTGGACAGTGAAACCACTTGCCTCCCAGTTGCCTGGAGCCTCCGATGAGTCTTTCATTAAGGCTACTGTCAGTTGTGTGGCCCATCTTTTCTCCCAGCCATCTCAGGCTCCGAGGGTACTGCCAAATTGTTTAAGGATGGATGATCCGTCAGGAGGGTCTAAAGGAAATAGAAGCATCCTTATCCATCAGCAGGAGGCCGTGACACGTGACACGCACACACGGAAACACACAAAGAGGCACAAATGGAGACATACACCCAAAGACGACACATACATTCAAGCATGCATCCTGTGTGTGCATCCAGCATCGCTGTGCCTGCTGAGTTTCTCAGGCCCTGACCACTCTGCCAGGATCCTGGCTCTGCATTCATTGTATTGACTAACAGAAGCTCAGTCTCACACAGCTCTCCACAGGGGCATCCAGGGCCTTTGTGCCAAGGTTCTCCCACCTCTTGTGCAGTCATTAGACAAACTATTCATATTCAACGGGGGTTTGTCTGATACTCAGCAACGAGCTGTGATTGTAAACCAAAGATGTACATATTTGCTAAAAAAGCTCTACAGAGAAATTCAGAAACGGGAAGTCGTAGTCACACTCATCAAATGGAACTAAATAGGGATACTGTTGATTATATAAAAATGAAATAAAACAAAAACACGGTATTACTGTTTTTCCTGCAAAGAATAATGGCTGGCAGGTTTACAAAACAAAACCCTCAATAACTGCCACCTACATTGCTCTCCTGTGTCTCTTTGTTATAATGGTCAGAAGGATATTAAACAGGCTTCAGCAACATGTCCCTGTCTCCACTTTGATCTCCACTTCCTTTGCAAAGGCAACACAGCACAGCAAAGCACACAGCGTGTCTATAAACTGTAATTGATCTTTTCTTTTTTTCAAGCAGCAGGTTTCCATCACCCACTGGATCTTTGTTCTGGTAAAGTAAGTCCCCTCAGATTTCTAAAAAAAACTCAATCAAAGTAATAACATCTGTCAGTAAGGAAATGCTTGGTGTCATAATTTATTGCATTAAAAAAAAAAAGTTTAATTAGTTTAGATGGATTACATCCAAGGGTAAACTATCAGTTATAAATGTCAGATGCAAAACAGGAACAAGTCCGAGCTCTACGCATGTCATGTGGTTACTCAATCTTTTAGTTGTGAGAAATGACTGGCACGGAGACAGGCACGCCTCAAGGTGGTCCCCAAAGAGCACGGTTATGGCTGAGGCCCAATCCACCATGACAGGTCAGGCGTGACCTTTGGACCGACAAGACATTACTGGAGCATCTGAGCATGTCACCGTAGGAGGGAGGAGGCTAGGAGGATGTTTGGAGAGAGAAGAGAGGGTGGGTGATGTTGTGGAGGGACAGTCAAGGCTGCGGTGGGGGGATGGCAGGAGGAGGTGGTGTCTTTGGGGGACTTGCAGAGGTCAAGCGGTACTGCTGGTTATTAAAGAAGCCCCTATAAAATGCTGTCTTGGTCCATGATTACACTGTCAGGCTAGGAGAGAGGATGCATGGGGGAGGAGATGTAGAGGGATAGCTCACAGATAAAAGCCACATTTCTCTCTAAAGAATAAGTGTTAAAGTGAAATTTGTGATTTAAGTTACAACCATCATTCACTTAACGGGTGGATATTTAAGGCCGTGTGATGGCTTTCCGGTCATCCAATCTCCAACATAGGGAGTCAGTGGATAGATGGATAGAGTAACTACAACAGCAGCCCTGGCGTGCAGACTTTATTTACCATACACTTCCATTTGAAACCTGAAACAACATTCTTCTTGTCCATGTTGACAGATGAAAGTGTGACACATTCCCTCTCCAACAATCGTGAAGGACGTTGATAGGCAACCAAACCCCGAGGCAATAGACTGCTGATTTTTTTTCTGTGAAATATAAATACATGCAATCTATTCTGCTGTCAAAGGGCCCATGATCCAGGCAGGGCAGTTTGACACGGTCACTGAGAAAGGGCTTTAGGCAAACAACCGCTGAGAGGAGCCATGTGGACATGGAGTTAAAGAGTTATTTCACACGGCTACAATATGGAACAATGAGGAACACAGTGGAAATGAAAATCAAACCCAAGGAAGCTGTCAATTCATGCGGCTTACATGTGCCAATCGATCAGAAATGATTAGGACAGGAGACAGACAGCTGACAACATAGTTTGACCAAATGTCCTGACCTTTCCTCCAGGTACCTAAAAACCTTGTCAAACAATAATGAGTATGAATCCATGGTAGACAAAGTGTAATGAAAGAGATTTTTTATATGGTTTTATTTGCTACAAAATTTGCTAAATGTGCATCCTTGGAAGCTTAAATAATAGTTTTGGCCGATCAGTCTTTTAGATAAAGTGTTTGGTGCGGACCTCTTGTAAGATTTCTCCAAGTGTCGCGGAGGAGAATGTGATATATCAGGCCTGACTGTGGGGTGGCACTGTGGGACAGGCTAGTGTTTCTGCAGATGTGAAGGGCAGTTTGAGGACAGTTTTCTAGTAGAAAACAGGCTATAAATACACAGAGAGAGCAAACAGAAGCCCGGACCAAGTCCACAGGGAGAGAGACTCAACCTGCATGTGAGCTCTTACAGAGAGACTGTGGCCAGACATGCTTCGTTGTTTAACTTTAGTAGGCTCGTATTCATCCCCAGTAAGTGCTCGAAAAGTCCACTGAGTACAATGTCATATCCTGCATCTTTAACATTATTTACACTCTACTGATGCTATATTGTTTTTCTCGATATATTTTCTAGCTTTAGATAAGCACAGAATTGCTGTCCGTGTAAAATCAATTTAGCGTCTCAGCAGCACACCAGAGCTGGTTCGGGGACAATTTAGAAAAAAAATGCTTTCACACTTGTGAGACTGAAGGCAACATCTTCCACACATGCTGCCTCCAACCACACAACTTAGAAATTACAATGAAGGCCGACCGCTGGTGGTGTTTTAATGATTATACATTTTGAACACCCCAGGGAGAGTTGCATGTAGCCTTGTGGGCCAGTATGTAAAGGCCGGGGGGGATAGAGGGGGTCTGAATGCTGAATTGACTTTTCACAACACGCCCCCTGAAGTAATCAGTCATTTTGACTGGCAGTGTTTGTGTTAATGTTCACGCCTGTTCAGTGGCCTTCTGCCTCACGCATGTTCCACCAGCATGTTCCTTCCTGCCTGGAAATTATGTTGTGATCTCTCACTCCGCCAGCTGCCAAAGCAGACAGAGCCACTGTGATGTGTGTGTCCTGCTTTGCCATGGTGGCCGAGACATACCTACAACTAAAATCCTCAAATCTCTGCTCTGCCTCAAGCTGCATTAGTCTCTACAAACAAACATGTCAATATACAACCTCAATGGTTTCTAGCTCGACAAAAGGACCTCCTTGCTTCCCTGTGTAAACAATATTGAAAAGGAAGTATCTCATAGATTTCTCAGTGGCATGTTATTCTATCTGCAGTGCCTCTGCACTCTCGATGACTCTTATCGCCGCGCACTCTGCCTTCAAACAGAACCTGTCAACAAACAATCAGACCAGGAAGAGAGGAGGTCACCTACACCCACATGCTGATGGCTCCCCGTGCCTCTGCTCCAGTTATCATACCCTAAAGAGAGAAATGGGCACATAAAGAAGATAAAGCCACCGCATCCCAGACCAGCACTGCTCTATCTATGGTGCTGTAAAAACAACATTATTTAAGCTCAATGCAGGCATGAGATAAATGATCAAGTGGAGAAATAAGATTATGGCAGTAAAGGAAGGACAGAATAAGTTGAGTGATAGAATTCCTCAATATAATTTTTTTTTTTACGATTCAATCATCGTTCCCAACAACCTTTTACCTCTATTACCTGGTGATGTCATTGTGCTGGTTGACACTAAACACACCGAAGATATGTTTTATGCGTTTTTAACCCAATATAGTCAAAACCTTTAGCGATATAATATGTCAGTGATTGTGTACGGCTCAGCTGAGCTTTGAGCTAAATGCTAATGTCAGCCACTAACATGCTCACAATGCTATAATAATATTCAGGAGGTGCAGTTTTTACCATTTACTATTGTTGTGTGTTGGCCTGCTAACAAATGCTAAAAAAGTGCCAAACACAAGATACAGCTTGGGATGATGGGAGTGGTTATAATAATTTGATCATATTAACACATTCTGTAAACAAATTAAAATTTCAAATAAAGTTATCAAAATTCATGAATATCAACAATTACATACTTGTACTAATCTATGCTAAGATCATTTTGGCCAGACCAGATTTTAAACTGTACAAAAACAGATGTTGCAATATTATTGAGAGGCAAACCATCAGGATTTATTATCAATGAATCATAAATGTCTGTACACATTTCACTGCAATTGTTAATTCTACAGTCTTGAGCAAACATGAGGTCTCAAATGGTCATTGCCATCCCTTGCACCACAGCATTGCATGGCTAAAAATACAGAAATACAGATGATGAAACAACAAACACTATATGTTGTACAACTGAGCAGCATTTCTTTCTCTGTTAAATTGCCACAGACAATGAAACTAACCATCGACAGCGGAGCCTGTGCCAGTCTTGGAAATGTGTACTGTCACCTAGAAAATGGTATGGCGACAAGCCATTACAGAGGAGTCGCTTCATTCTGACTGCGTCACTGGCTGATCTATCTCAGCCTGGTTGGGTCGAGCCACTTGATTGACATGGCCAGCACAACGCTGATCTCCAGCACTCGAAGCAGCTCTCTCTCACTCTGTCAAGGGCAATTACAGCGCTGCACAGCTGCCATCCAGCAGAATGCTGCTACAGCACATGTACCCAATACAAACAAGCCAAGCACGGAGACACGGCCAACCTCGAGAATAGAAAGAAGACACTCCAACAATTGAGTGTTTTCTGGCACATGACACACAGCTGATTGGTGTCAAAATGACCATTAGTAGAAAAGATTGCCACTGAGCAGGAGGAGGGGAGGAGTTTCATGTGTTGAGCTCAATTGCCACTGTTGTATTCACAGGAAGTATCAAAGGACAGTCACACACATATCTCAGACAGAAAGCAGTGTGTACAGAAAGACATCTTTTCTCCTAATTTTCTTATCTGAGATGTTGTTTATGTGGATAATTGACAGTGAATTCATACATTTGGAATTATTTGATGTGATAGATGAAGCTGGAGAACATGGCGACCCCTGGAGCTCAATGACCATAAAGCTAAAATTGATTTTCAATTTGTATCCATTTCTTCATGGTGACCTCACAATACATGATGACATTACTGTCTGCCCTTTCCACTCAACTTTCATATATTTAGCTTTTGCTCATTCTGCCATGCTACTTATCACTGGATAACAATCACAGTACTACAGTATTATGATAGATATGTCAGTGATAGGTGTGTGGTAATTGAGGTTAAATATGCATGAACACTGTTTAATGAACTGTCTCCCGCGAGGCATTTATGCATAACTGTTTACATGTTAGCACAGGCCCTCCGTTTTCTCATGTAAATTTAGTTTGCAGCAGAGCATGACCTTAAAATAGACAGAGCCATTTCAGAATGAAGAGGCCAATCATTTACTGGAAACGTACAGTAGAGACATACAAATACTACTACCTATGATTACTATCATAAACAGTGACTGGGTGGTCCAAAGTGTACATTACAAAAGAATGAGATCCCCTGTAATAAAAACACAGACATGCCAGCGTGCACCATATTAAACAGCCACACACAGGCAGACAACCTCACTCAAAGTATTAAGGGCTGAAAATTTGAAAACTCAAACACCGTTCATTACTGATAAAACTAATTTGCATAAACTGAGTGGAAGAGAATAGGGTCACCTGTTTGTTCAGGATTAGAGAAAACTAATGAACAAATGTGATAATTGGCTTTGTCACACTGTATATACAAGTTGAATTATGCCTCTAAAATTATTTCATTCATTAAATTATCATTTAACATGTTGCACAACAAGTTCAATATTAAAAAAAAACCTAATTTCTAAAACACAATAACAAATCCCTAGATAAATTTAGTAATATACGCTAAGAGAGAATGATTAAACTCCTCCTTTGCTCAGCTTCTTTGTTATAGTTTTGTTTCCAGTGCAACGAGAGGTGAGCAGGTTCATCTGCAGAAGGATCTGCAGTGTAGTTTTCCCTCCACGCCCTAAAGGAAGACTTTATCCTTTGTAAAAACTATGTCATATAAAAATACCTGCTGGGTTACAGAAAAAAGTGTGATGGTTTGTATGAAACGCAAACTCATGCAATAGATAATGACAGTCATGAATGATAATTACAAATGTGCCATCTTGTTAAGTTGTCATTGCCTGTGCAGCTTGTAACCTCGGGTCCTGTTCCATCACGCACCGCCTCTCGCTCCACAGTTAGCGATGTTTTTACCTGTCCTCCATGAGAGGATCCTTTCACAGCGAGCCGGCACTTCCCTCCCAACCTGTACTCAGCCCAAACCCAGATAGCTGAAAACGAGGCCCTATAATCAAAGTCCCCGCAGTGTTTATGGCCCAGTGAATCAGGAGCATGGACAGATTTACCCATGGGCCTCCGAGGACCTGTTCCCAGCATCTCTCAGACAAGAACAGACACAACCCCCTGCTAATGACAGCTGAAGCAAGCATCAGTGATGGATGGCTTTTGCTAACAGCAGCACCTTACCCAGCCTGATGCAGTGTTGGCAAATCTTTCATTATTTTATCAATAATGGAGCCAATATTTAGACTTTGAGGCAGGTTTTACTGTAGCGTCTACTTGGTATTAGAAACCACTGCATCCTCAAGAAGCAGACAGCAGACTACTTGCCACCTGTTATCAGAGCAGTCACACATGGTGCATTTTGGCTGGTGGATATTCACACTACAGTCACAAGTGACGCTCTGCTCGGAAGCAGCGGACACTAACGCACACTTTTCCTGATCGATGCTCATTCTGTGTGTCTCGAGGGACATGGAAGCACTTTCTCTGCTCTCCACTCTTTTTTTCCCTGTCTTTTTTCTTCCTCCACTCTTTATCTCAGCCTTTAGTCTCGACGGGCTCTTCCCATTAGCCACTCTGCTTGCTTTCCAGTCTGCAAAATTCTCCTTTTAAATCAGACTGTGGGGTGAACGTAGCCTGAGGGCCTTGAGGGACCGCATCCTCACCATATCCATCTTCCACCTGGAAAACGCAACTCAAATGGCCTTGGAAGAAACTCATTACTGTAGTATTCCTCCGTGGCTCTAAATTGTGATTGGAGCGACTATGAATTTCTTATCAAGTTTTCAACAGAGCAAAGAAGCATAGAGAGATGCAAACCATGTCTCCCAGATTAATCTGGGCTCGGCTGATCCCAGAAAGTGACAGCGGCGGGCGTCTCCAAGACGCCAAGCGCTGCAGCTCAGAGGAGCTGATAAACACAGAATACAACGTACAGAGACTCTCACTGAGCTACAATATGGCAATGTTTACACTTGCTCCAAGCCATGTAATAGAAATCCTGCAATGCATAATCAGTGCCTATCTGGAAGTTTAATTCAATTCCCTGTGGTGTGTATCACCTGAGAAAATTAGGATCCAGACAAGCAGAACAAACTATTGCTGGATTTTGCTGCCATCCTGAAATGAATGCCAATTGAATTAAATATCTGAAATGAAAAGAATCACTGATAATGCAGACAGTGAGTGTAATATGTAAATATTAACAATGTAAATGTTGGCAAAGCCAATCAAAATCATTCTAAATGTGCAGTAAAGGCAGGACAAACTGGGTTTATGCTTCTGGTTATTTTCCTGATCCGTGCACGTGTCCTCATACTAAGTGCAGGATGTACAGTAAAGAGATAATGTACTGTAACTAAATGTAACTAGTATATATGTTGACTTATGTGCTGCCCAGCTGTGTCAACCTCTCCACTGGGTCTTCAACCTACAGTCTACAGCTGGGGCAGGTGCCAGCTCTGTGTCCTGCGTCGTACCAGTACCAAAAAGAAAATGTCCAGCTGAACTAAATGCCTACAGAGCGGTGATCCTTACTTCGCACAACATGAAAACCGTGGAGCGGCTGATCTACTAAGTGCAGGATGTACAGTAAAGAGATAATGTACTGTAACTAAATGTAACTACTGTAGTATATATGTTGACTTATGTGCTGCCCAACTGTGTCAACCTCTCCACTGGATGAGTCTACAGCTGGGGCAGGTGCCAGCTCTGTGTCCTGCGTCGTACCAGTGCCAAAAAGAAAATGTCCAGCTGGACTAAATGCCTACAGAGCTGTGGCCCTTACTTCGCACATCATGAAAACCATGGAGCGGCTGACCCTATGTCTTCTGAGGCTTGAAGTCAAAGACAAACTCGATTCCCTGCAGTTTGCTGGGAAGGAAGTCTAGGAAAAAAGCATGCAAGGAAGCTGGAGGAAGCAGTGGAGAGAAGAGTAAGAGATAGAATGAGGATGGCGGAGGCCATCCTGAACAACACGGATCAACACCTTGATGGACCAAAGAAGTAATGGTGGTGGACGGCTCCTTTGTCTTCGTTGCAGGACAGAATGATACAGAAGATCTTTTATACCCACTGCCATCAGCTACAGATGAATGGATTTTCCTTTAGGGATTAATAAAGTAATTCGTATTTGTATTTGTATTCGTATTTGTATATTATATTTTACAAATTCTCTCACTGCCCATTATGGAACTTGAAACAGCAGGAGGTCACAGAGACACCATGTTGTCCACTCAAGAACCCTAATGAGGGCTGTATTCGCGTGTCAATCAGTGCTACAACAGGAGTGCTCCTCTCCCCTACACTCTCTGTAACCAATACACGTGTCCAGCTGGAGGCAATTTAGTCTCCGATGCTACTAATTTTCCACAGGGTGCCTGTTTCTCTTGGACGACAGCCAGTCCTCTCCATTTCTCATTTACCTGACATTATTCTGTAGTTGAAGCCATTTCCTGTTCCTGTGAACCCCCGGATGTCATTGGCTTCGTTGTCATCTGACGGCACGGCAGCAGAATTTAATTTCTAGACAACAGAACATCCTGGCATCAGTTTCAATCACAGATCAAATGAGGTCATATGTATGTTGTTTTTCTTCACAGAGTAAAACTGAAATAACTGATTGACCGTCTTCAGCAAGTTAAGACAAATCATTTGCCTCGATAAAGCAAAAGTTGTAAGGTATAAGTGAAAATATAAGAAAGAGATAAAGTACTGAATACATTTGTTCTACCATTTGTTGTGATGAGAATATAAAAATGGTTGGGATAACACGTTACAGCTCCAGCATCTCTGAGTCCTTTCATAGTAGTTTCTAAAAATGTTTGTTTGGTTTCTGAAAAGAGCGATTTGGTGCAACCCTGAGTCTTTTAGTCTTTCCACAGCACGTTACTTTAACATGCAAAACTATGATTTTTGTCTAGAGATAAACATACAATTCAACATTTGTGAAGAAAGCAGTGAAGAATTTGGAGCAGTTGTTTGAAGAAAAAATCTCTGGAAAAGCTGATTAATTAAAAAGGCTAGATAGCAGACTGTCTTTAACTGCTTTAATTGGCCCTTGATTTGGAGGCAAATCTTGTCTTATTTCCTAGGAATCTTCCTGAAAATGTATTGAAATGAGAAATTAAGCATTCCTATGACTGACTACATAATAGGTTTGCTTAGTTTAGCTTTGATATTAATTATTGGATCACAAAACGTAATTCAATCTGCATTTTTTTTCTCTGACATAACATGGAGATGTTAAATTGGCTTGGATTTGCATTAATTCCTGTATTGTTTGCAGTTGGATTAAACATATCACAGCCAAACAGAATACATTTGAATTTAAACTGAAACGGCTGCATAGCATTATTTTTTCTGTGCAGCTCGTTAAACTCTCAGGGGAAATCAGCTGGGAGAAAACAAGCAGAATAATCTGTCAATAATTGAGGATAATTTACAGCTAAAGTATGGACGTTTCCAAACAATAAAACTATTTGCTTCCATCCATTACAAACTATTTGTTATGTGGAGCCTATATCCCTAATTGGACCCAGCGTGTAATCGATGTGATTTCCGACCAATCGCCCATGAGTCATCATACAACAACAGTACTGGCGATCACAAATTTACAGGACTGTCAATACACATTGCTAAAATGATATATTCACTGAATTTCCATACGTATCAATTTCAACTCTGTTGATACAGTGTATTGATCTGCGTAAGCCCTGTGGAATATTAAAAGCCTCTTTCAGGTATGCGGATGTCGCTGATGGCCAAAAGCCTTAATGCTGGATGACATCTGCCTGCAGAGGTTTCTATGGTTTGAAATCCAGGGAAGAAATGCTGCCAACCCATTCATCTGAATCTTATTATGGAAGTGTCCTTTCCCATGAGAACCTGGTGCACTGCTGTCATTCAGGATGCTCAGGTGTTGCTCCCACTATCATTAGTGGTCAGTGTTTCTGGGAAGAACAGCCCAGGCAGCGAGGGAATGCAGGAATGGTGGTGGTGAGCTGAAGGGTTGCTGTTTGGACTGGCTCATGTTTTCCACCTCTTGGGTAATAGCTATGGATCGCTATGTAATCATCACTCTTTGTTATGTGCTGCGACTTGGCTGCTGTGCTGTGCTGTGATGGGGTGGGGGTTGGAGATGAGATGAGGCTGCCAGAACAGAGCTAGACCACAGTCAGGTTGAAGAAAACCCAAAGGAAAAAACAAGAAGTTAATTGTATATCAAAGCCATGGAAATGAGCTGAAAGAGTCCATCTGCATTTGAAGGGTTACAGAGCATTTTTCTGGCAGCAGAAGCACAACACAGTCACAAATTAATTGTGGCTTTTGGAACGCTACAAAGTCGTAAGTTGTGACTTGAAGCTGTAATTTACGATTTCAAAAGCCTGCCTGGAACGCAGCATTAGCGAAAACGACCGGACCACTTACTTCTGCTTTAATTGTTGCTTTTTGGTAGCTCTTTGAAGAACAAGCAAAAATGAAAAGGTGACCTAGAAAAATCAGAGTGGAGACTGAGTAAAGTATAAAAAAAATCAATTAAAAATGCAAAGTTGAAGTCATTTGGAGGCACCTTACATCTCTGTGCCAAAATATTATGATTCTCAACTTAAAAGGGAGAAAATAAAAAATACTACGAAAGAGCATTGAGTGCAAATGCGTCTACCTTTCGACAGATTTATTAGAGTGCATGCACCTATAATGAAACGGAGACGCTGCTTTTATTTATCCGCACCTTGATTTACAGCTTGGCAACTTCTTCTTCTCCAAAACTGTGTGCAACACTTTCCCTTGATTTCCCCCTTTGACTGGCACCACGATGATTGATGAACGTTTTGGGTCATTACGATGATGGCAAAGATTCATACACACCTTCATTTGAATATCTAGGTCATTTCTTTGGAAAGAGATCCACTGTCAGGAAACGCATGTGCTGCTCTGCTGAGACAGAAAATAGATTTTATCTAAGGCTGACGCTACAGCAAGGACTGACTTTAAACGCTATCAATTATCTCATGGAGCTTTCTGTTGAACAAGTGCTTAAAGTCCAACAAAGAAGAATGAGAAAATGCCTACAGCAAGGACTGACAAATTTTGAATTCAACGCTATCAATTATCTCATGGAGCTTTCTCAGCAAGTTTGAAGCTGATAGGATGAAGTATGTGGGTGTTAAGCTGGGTTGAACAAGACCTATGGAGCACAACGCATGCTTAAAGTCCAACAAAGAAGAATGAGAAAATGCCTTTGAAAGAATAAGAATAAAAAAAAACCCTCTAATAACACAACTGAACCAGAGAGGAGGACTGTGATACTGAAGGTTGGCCTTGGCCATGCTGATGGGAAAGCTGCTCAAGGCAAAACACACAAACATCAACTCATACTGCATATCAGCAGCTTTCTCTGTCACTATGGTTACGTCACAGCTGTGCATTTTGACAATTTGATGAACCTTAGTAACTAAGAGTCAGTTAACTTCAGTGTGGGCAAATTGAAAACATTAAGGATAAATGCTTGAGAAAGAACAGTTGTGCTGGAATAGGCCTGATTTAAATCAAACATCAATGCTTTTGTCTCACAGAAACTGACTCGTTAAACAGAATAAGAAGTTTCAAACAAGATATTAATTCATATGTTCACACAGGGAATTAGACTGGGAATATATACTGTAGGTTCATGACATTCCTTAAGTTCTCAACCTCAAGAAATACAGTTTGTATCATTTTTCAGATAGCTATCATCCTTAAGAGACCACGATCTGCCTTGGCACAGCTCATTCTACATTTGGTGGTGGAATAGAGAGCGAAAGTTCATATGAGGATGTGGCCTGTATCAAATAAGGAGCTTACCGGCTGTGCTGGAGCAGCCACTGATTTTAATAAGCAGTGTACCCTCGCTCTGAACTTAATATTCAGGGCCCCTCCGTGTCCTCTTCTCACCTTTTAATCTGTACGAATTTAAAGGAAATCAGAGAATCGTGGGGTATAAAATGCAGAACTTAATGTTTTTTAAAGACTGTGCTAAATTATGAATTATGCATCGAGTCTACAGGGTGTAGGATGTAGTGTATCCCCAGACTTTTGCAAAAATTAAAAAAATTCTAAAACAAATAGCATCTAAAATTTAAAATGTCCACATGCAAATATCGCAATATAACATTTAACCACATACTGTACAGTAGTACCTAGTGCTATGTCACACTGTGCATAAATGTCACAAGCAAATAAAAGGGCTTCCTCTCTTGGATTATGGGAAAGCCTGTTCAAATATCTAAATGTCAACTGCGCATAAACACTTTCCAATTACGCTCTACGCAAGCAGCAGCTGGGGGGCGGGGGGGTCACACATGCTTTGTCAAGCCTTCAATCCCCATTGGGGTTTGTTCACCACACACTCTTCTCAAACACATTACAGAAATACCCCATCATGCAACAATTAATGATTGAAAATCAGATGGAGCTTAAGGTATCAGAGGAAAAAAAATCATGAAGTGTTCAGCTGCAGATTTAGTAGTGACCCTGAAGATAAAAGCCCCATTTGCGACAGCAGGGGTTCAACTACATTGTGTTGCTGCCATCATCTCATGTGTGGTGGTGATGATGATGACGACTGATGGCTGCCTGTCATCACTGCTCCACCAGCACACATGTCATTATTGCCACACCAGATGATGGGTCATTTGTGCGTCACCGGTGCAACAGGCAACACTGGACCTTTTCTGACCCATCCCCTAATTACACCCTCAGGACGGAGGAAGAGCCAATCAAGAGAGAGCCACTTGGCTCAGCGCTGTCCAACAGAGGAGTCTCCTGTCTTGTTGCCAGTCATATGGGGCTGAAGTGGTCCTTCCTGCACACACGACCACAGGATGTCAGGAAATGGACCAGAAGCTCTCTGACAGCTTCGAGACACACTCTGCGCCTTGAAGAAGCTTGTGCATCTCAAGCACCGGTCTTCCTTTGAGGTCAGTGTGTTTGTGACTTTATATCCACTGGTGGCATCTGTGAGGCGACTGCAGACAAGGTTTTTTGGTTTTGTTTCTCCAGGCTAATTGCCCGCGTTATTAGCATAAAGAGAAACCCTTATGCCCCAGACTGGGAGGAAGAAATCCCTGCCCAATTATTATACAGCCACTGCTATGGTGGCAGCACGTACTCCCAGCTGCCTGGTTAACACTAGTGTTAGCTAACAGTGTGGCAGTAAGCAACAGCTGATGGTCTGTCCTTCATATAGACCTGTGCAACTGCAGGAAGGTATCTACAACTGTCAAGTAGTGTCCAAGAGTGTATGTACCCTGTATGATGTGACTTTCCTTATAGTGACTCCAGCCAAGAAAACTGTAAGACCTGTTAGTTAAAGGAATAGTTCAACGTTTTGGCAAATTGGCCCATTGCCATACAGTAATCCCTATAGTCATAGCAGTAGTTTCTTTTCCTTTAATTGTCAGTGCAAGCTATTCTTAGAACGGCTGAGCAGAGCCGTGAGCTGCTCAGAGCTACGTACACTACGGAGGCCAATGGGATTTCTCAGTTTCCCTCACCAAACTCATCAAAAATACAATCCTACAACTCCAAAACGCTCTCGTGGACAAGTTGTGACCATTCACCACGCTAAGATACTGTAATAACAGAACGTTACAAGACAGAGTTTTTTAGGTAAATTTCTGTAAGTTTTGGTAGTGACTACTTTTTGCCATGACTGAAAGTTTTTTCTTATCAATAAAATACAGTAACTTCTTATTCATTCTAAATGTTAGACATATTCAGCCAGCACAGATCTCAGACACAAATCTGACAGCAAATGTGTGAAAACACACAATAGTGCTTTCATATTACACCTTACTGAATAGCTATTGCACAGCCTGGGCCTTGAGGAGAGTGCAAGTAAGAGTTACACGCACACGTTTTTTGTCTACATGTTTTTTTTTTTTTTCAAATAGAGTGTTTTTCAAATTCAGGTAGAGTGTCCATTATAATGGACAACATGATTATTGTAGTGTGCAAGAACCCTCAGAGTCAAATTAATAACTTCTAGGTACAGACTCCATCTCCATCTACAGCTGACACCGCTGTGTTGATTTGGGGAAGCCACTTGTGACTTTTTCAGATGGACAGATTAAGGTGATAACCTTGTCTGCTGTGTACCACATCTTGTCCTACATTTGTGGCCAATATGTTTCCTGCGCTTAACAGCACCTGAAGATAAGATAAATAATGGGTGAGGGACATGGCAGGTAATCTCACAAGAGGTCGTTCAAGTGTGATGAATATTTCAATGGAAATCAACACAGTGTGAATGGGAAATGGAACGTGATATTTTCAAATATGTTAAGTGTGACATGAAAATAAACATGCCTGACCTTCATCCACATCGTCAATGATTCCAGAAAATGGATCATCATCCTCAATTGTGACAATATGCTGCATTGCAACAAGGTCTCTGGTGACATACTGGACTGAACAGAAAGTCCCTTTACACTGAGTTTGAGGCAGAACGCTCTGCTCCTCTGAGGCTGGCGGCCCAGGACACTACATTTCTTTATGGGCGTGTCTGTGGTGCAGAGTTGGTGGACAATACATTGGGTGGAAACAGGGACAGATGGCTTCTCTGTTGCAGTAACATTTGAGCACCTGCAGACCACCCGCTTTTCATAGTGGGCAGTTTGATTGGAAGGAGTGCACTTCCAGAAATCTGTTCTTCCATTTACAAGAGCTCGACTTGGAACCAGCCCCCTTCCTGTGGTCCGCTTCACAACCCCGGTTAAACTGAGGAACTGGCTCTAGCTGAACCAAAAAGAGAGCAGGAGTGTGTTTGCTTGAGTAACTGAGCACAGGGTGTCTTCTAAAAAACAAACACAAACTAATGTGTCATTGTCTTGCAGACACTTGTGCAAACACTTTCCCACAACAGGTGCTCTGTGCTGTGTCAAATCTGTTGACGGTTTTTGTCACAGTGATCTCTCTTTTAACATCTTTTTTGTGGTATACTGTAGTTCTGTGTGAACCACTGCTACCACCATGTGACCCCAGCTGCAGGCGTCTGTTTGGGTCTTTGTCAGCAACACGTCCTTGTGTGACATCCATTCACTGTACATACTGTTCAGTACAAGCCTTCAACTGTGTGTCACAGCCCAACTCCTACACCACTGTGCTCCAGCTCTCAGTTAATGACGCCAAGCTGCGGGTTTCTGTCTGCTTCCATTCTGACGTTGTCATTCATTCTGTGGACATGTTGAGGGAGAAACTTCTAGGAACAGATGACTGATCTTCTGTTTGTTCCAGGAGGTCTGAGCTCTGGTGTCTGATCATCCTCCCTGGAGGTGCTACTGTAGTTGGTGTGGCAGCATCACGAGCACAATGCTCAGTGACCCATTTCATACTCTAACAATAAACACCACCCACTGATTTATTGATCAATCTCTTCCAAACATATCACTGAAAATTAAACCCACAATTAATCCTTATAATAGGAATAAAAAGAGGATTGTGTCTGAAAACAAAATTATTCCAACTTTATGGGCAACCATGTATTTGGGTGTGAGGCTAAGAGTCAAACCTACACTGATATATTGTCATTTATATTTATACATTTGTATTTATTGTTGAGTCTCCTTCATCAGGTGACTGACAAACCTGAGGGGATTATTCTACTCTTTTTTGCATATTTATGTTAATCCAATATTATTGCTACAGTTGTTTGCAGCTTATTATCTTTGTATCAGGTATATTTTATCCAGCTTCACCTCAGGGCATTTTCTACTTTTACTGCAAACCCACACTCATTCTGTCCTATTAGATTTCTTCCATCAGTAACACACTGTACAAATGGACAACATCCACTGTGGCTTTGTGCTGTGTTGACCAAAGCATTAATGAATGAGTTTACATACGGTTTCTCTTATCCACACTTTTGCTTTTTTATACAAATATTCCCGAGGTGTCAGTCGCCACAAACATGTTTATATATGAACAGTTAATATAACAGGACTCTCCTGAGGTCCATGAGACACTTTTATACAGAGAATATATTAGTCACTATTCCTTTACCAGAGTAAATCTTCTCTTTATTTGCAGTCATAGCACAGCGGAGTGCAAAAGCCTGTAGCAACATAATGCTATTCTGGCTTTAAAGACTCTGCAGGGGAAGATATTTCAGTAGCATGATCCAGAGAATATACACTTTATTCTCGACTAACTCCACAGGTTCTGTTGGCTGCTCGGAGAGAGACAGAAAGGAGGATATCACAAGATGAGGCCAAAAGATATTTCATTATAGGGTTAGCAGCAAGAATAAATGAAAGCCAGGCTCAAAATAATTTGTTGGCAGTAAAGATATTAGACCTGAGGTAAAGTCAAGGTCTATACTGTAGTAAGATGTACTGTATGACTATTTATGCCCTTCATAGTAAAATAACAGCAACAGGTTATCCAGGGTAACAAGAGAGGAATCCACAGTGACAATGCTGTCAAGGTGATCCAGAGAGAAAACACTCAGACCTTTTATCTGTCAACCCCCCCCCGAACCCCAGCTCTTTCAGTCCCACTGTCCTAATGCTGCTTAAGGTTCTGGCCTTGCACCACATCAGATATGTGAGTGTTTCTCATGTTTCTCCTGAAGACATGCTCAGAGTACAAATTATTCAGCACCCTTGTCCCCCGACCAACCCACCACACAACCCTTTGTCAGGAGGATCACTGAGCTGCAGGGGAGTGGGTAATAATAATAAGAAGCCCGAGCACAAACATTGAAGGGAACCAACAAGGGCTAAGAACAATAGAAAATGCCTGTGTGACTATTGTCGTGAAAAAACAACAGCTCCATGAAGTGCTTTTTGTGCAGAGTACTCTTCAGCGTTTTAATCCATATCACTCTTAGAAAAACAGCAGCTACAGAAATCATGGGGGGAAAATCATGAACGTGTTATTGGGAGGTTTATACAACCAACACAAAATGGTAGAAGACACAACAAAGGATGCATGTGTGTGGAATTTTTTCTGCAGCTAGGCTGTTGTATGTTTATCTAAGATAGCAGGCTACAAAGTGTTACTGTGTTTTCCAATCTGACCTTTTTGGATTCATTATGTGTGACAAAAAAAAGATTGTTCCACACAACACATCTGCCGGTTGTTCTTGTTGCACAGTAGGAGGTTGTTAATCCAGATAAGGATTGAGAACTACGTTGGTTTGTTGTTTTTCATAAAATCTAATGTCATCTTCACCTTCAGTATTGTATTGTTCTCTTTTACAAGTTTACATTTAAAAGATAAAACTGGATACATCCTAATAACTACCATAGCAAAATGCTTTTGCTCCCACACTATAACTGTGATGAAACAATAAATCCAACATAAGTTGTGTTTCATAGCACTGCAGCCACACCACAGCTGAACTAAAATGTCACTTGTGACATTCCAGTAATACGACAGAACCAATGCACCAGATAAGATCCCTCATTCTGCGTCTGCTGCAGCTGAGCATCCTAATCAGTCAAAGAACAAGGCATCGCCACATATCCAACAGAAATATTGTGTTTGTACGCTTGGATGTCCTTTCTCAAGCCCACACATCTCTCTATCCTTCGGCTCTTTTTCATTTATCTGTTTCAATATCCTGTACCCTGATGAGTCTGGGAGCAGGGTGTTGACCTGACGTTTAAATCCCAGGCGAGTCCATTATGGTAAGACAGCCCAAAGTGCTGATAGAGGAGCCAGATACAGCAGAGACAACAAAGAACATAACATGGTCACCTGGCTTTACAGTCCAATAGGACTATCTTTGTTATTAGGTACATACCATTTGTGAGAGGCTGTGTTTATAACTATGTGTGTTCCTGTCTGAGCCAAGGGAGTCACCAGAGTATACCATACGAAGAGTTATGGTCAGCTCCACTGTGCTGCCTCCATTTCCCAATGCAGCCAAATCTCTCCCACCGGACCAAATCCTGTCAGATAAGAGCAGACAGCTATCGCTCCATTTCATCCTCACAGACATGCAAGCTCCTCGGTGGGGGAGATTAGGCCAAAGGAGAAGGTGACAACCCTATCTCTAGGCTTTGGGGATCTCTGTGGCAGTGTCTGGCTTATCAGACCTGCTCTGATGTCTTTTTACCAATGCATCAGCAATGACAACAGACAGAATCACATTTATATCCACTGCATTTGAACTTGTTGTTCATCAACATCGGCCCGTAGCTAAATAGCAAAAATAAAGACAAGACACAGTATCAAACACACAATGAAACAACAATCTGTGTGACCTTTTGTCACAGTTTATATCAAGAGGATTCCAACTAAACCATTTCTCACATGGTATCTTCACACAACAATAAAAACAATCTGTTTTGACTGAAGGACGACAACAACTACTTTCATAAAGAGAATATATTGTACATCTAGCCTAACTAGAAACAATAAAATCTGTCAATATAAAGGCTAAGTCGAGGAGAGTGGTTTTATGTACCCAACACACAAAAGAGCTAATATCAGAATGTTCTTTGCTATCAAAGAGCCAGATGAAGCAGATATCTGTCCATTTTAAATAATGAATTAAAGCCTTGTATTCACCCTCATTAACTCCGGGGTTTCTGGCCTCATAAAAGGACATATAGCGCAGAAGCCTTTTACTCTGTTTCGCATATTCATTAGTTCCAATTTTCGACAATAAATCTGACCTTGGAGCCACTGACCTATGGGCTTGTAAACATAAAGCAATTTCGAACACACTCTTAAAATGAATAGCAAATTAGTAGTAAAAGGTGCATAAGGTAATGAAAAATATCTATTGAATATTTAGCCTTTAGAGGTACTAGTTAAAAATACGGTAACAAGGAGCTTTCACGTATTTTGTAGAGCAGTGCATCACGCTGAGGGAGACAACTGGAAATGAAATAAAACGAAACGAATGAAAAACTCATGGAACCACATTAAAACCAAGACAAACAAGAGTCACCACTCAGCAGCGTTCGTACACAATACACACATAATTCCTCACATACTGAATATTATTGGACATGCCATGTTATACCTGCAGTGATTAAAACTTCATTTACAATTCTCAGCATTCGTATGAACTTCACTTGAGCAGTTTAATGTGATCCTGTTCAACAAGTTTTCATTGTACGTTGTAAAACATTGAGTCTTTCCTGACACAGTGTCAGTGAGGTTGCGCTTCTGGCTGAAAAATGAAGCTAACACACCAAAAACCGCACTTCCTCAAATGGCCGCTTGATTCTGGCTCCAATGGAGAGTTGATCCCCATAAACTCCCATGCTGGCACATCCAACCTTATAGCATTAATAAACATGTTTACAGCCTCTTACAAAAGACATTTTAGTCTTCATGGCTAATTTTCTTCTTCATGAACATGGCACCAGCAGGACTCATAACTATGAAACCTTTTTTTTTTACAGTCTGTGGTTGTGATTTGACTGAACTCTATTATGCATTTTTGACATGTGTTGAACTGATATTTCAGGGTGTTTCCTTCCATCTAAGTTTATATCTAATTTCAAAAACCATGACGGGATCTAATTGGGGAAGAAAATACAGTTTGAGATTGAGAATTGAACTTCAAACTAGAAAAGGGACTGCACCCCCATGCTGCACCCTGCTCTGAGTACATGAAGTCAGATTTGTTTAGTGGGATTCATAGGATCAGGAGCACAGGTTTTAAATTATTGTTCACTTGTAGATTTCTTGCACTGATAGCATTGTTGTGAGACTAGGTGCATGTTTCATGTGCAATCAGGCCCTATTGTTTGTTTTTTTCCCCACATGAAGTACTTGCATTTACTTTAAGACAGGAGTGGAATTATATGATATTAATTGTGGGGCGTTGAGCTGTGGTGCAATGCAGTCCACTGTGTGTGCACGTATGCAAAGAATTATCCAAGTTCAACAACTGAGAAAATGTAGTTCCAAAGGGCTTTTTCAAACAACTCGTTAATTAAACCTGCACTTCAAATTTCACAATGCGGAAAAAAGGATGAAGGGAGATAAGGGAGATAGTGCAGCAGTCTGCAGCAGTCACACTGATCCATAGTCATTCACTGACAATATAAATGGTGGTTTTTGCTATCCAGAGAAGAGAACAGAGCACACTTTGTCTTTGTCCTGCAACAAGTCCTGGTGACGCCCAGGTACGTTTAGTGAATTAGTCCATTAGAAGATGGTAAAGTGCTGCAGAGCTGACAGGGGGTGTGGTCCAGGCTAGAATTGATGTATTTTAGTCTGTCCAACTAAAAGATGCTGGTGGAGACAGCCAAGCCTTCCTAATAGTACTATATTATACTGGTCTGGATAGATAATGTCATTAAATCCAGCAATTTGGTGCACGTATTAACACAGTGCCCCTTTTATGGTGGTTTATATAAAACTTTTCTGAGGACTCTGTTGTTCTCTTGTTTAAAGTCAGTCTGAGTGGACTGGATTCAGGAATAGGTTGTGATAACTTGGGCTACTGATAGTGCAGACGACAGGCAACATTGTTCTGCTGGGTGTGTGAAATGTGACTTGACAGAAGGATGTAAACTTTGAAGAAAGCCAACCAGCAACTTTCTTCAAATGTCATAGTCCAACGAGCGCACAGTGTTCGACACGTCAGATGACATGATTAAAATCCTTTCTTCCTCTTGTTGCTTTTGAACTAGAAAGAACTTATCTTTCACTACATGCTGCTAATTCATCAGAGGGCAACAAAGCAGCCAGTTCCCGTTTGTGTTTCAGTGATCAGCAAGAACAGCAGAAGTATTCAATGCAGCCAGAGGTAGTTTTTAATAAAAACACAGGATTCTCCACAAAGACTGGGTTAAACGCAATGTTCTGTCATTATTTCACTTTGCATTGTACACATCCCATTTACAGAGATAATGACATGTCACTATCCTTAAAAAGCACTGTAAAGTGGGCTTCACAAATGAACCTCTGCACCACACAGGTATAATTGCAACCTCTCTGATCCGACATTAAACCACTCAAAATATATAATGTAATTTGTCCCTTTCTTTGAGATCCATATTATCAAAACTGTGCTATGAAAGCACATATGCCGAGTTTCACAATGTGTTGTGTATGTGTGTGGGCTAAAAAACAAAAATCCCTCCAGCAGGATAAAATGCCATCAGATCCCAATTTTAACAATTTGCAAAAAGGAAAATATGGTTACCCAAGGACACAAAAGCGTGCCTTTTTACATAGATGAAAAGCAAAGTCAAAAGCATCATATAATGCTAGTTGGATGCTCTCTACAAATAAAATGCACTGCTCGCAATTATGGCCAATTACATCACTGTCAGACGCTTCGCAGTGTTTCATTTGGTTCAGGGAAACTCACTTTCCTGAGCTGATCTTTAGATCGCTACATACAACATGACAAGCTATTAAAGGTGCTGATGGATCGCAGAAAATTACTAAGGTTGTACTGAAAGGAAGAGCAGCGAGAGCAGAAAGGAGGCACTCTCTGCTGGCCTCAGTTTTCCTCGGTAAGCCTGCAGGGCAGATCCTATCAGCCACTGGGGAACTCCTCCCTCATAGCTGATGTAATATCACAGCAGCGTCAGGAGAACTAGCGAGAATTATCTACACAGAGTGGTATGGCACTATATAATTCAACAGGGAAACCAAAGTATAACGGTGATTTACATTCCCAACTATTTAGAACATCGCTCTAAAAAAAAGTGTGGGGGCATACTGTTGAGGTCAACACACTAATTTTAAAGGGAGTAGTGCAATTCAGAAACAAAGTGCAATATTAAAATACAATGAGGTTCAACAAAGCTTAATTAATTAGACCATCATCACTTTGCAAAGGTAACTGAACATTTAAGATGTGATATATTTGTAGCACAGTGCAACGAAATCGCCTCTTCTGCCATGGTGAGCTGCTTTAAACCTGCACACTGCCTTCTCCAGGGCCAAGTCATCACCTCCAGTAAAGGTCATGGGCGACCATGATGGATGGGCACTGCTGTGGATTTAATTTAAAATAAAGAGCAATAAACACAGGGCTCATGCGAGTGGCACAGGGGATGATGAAGGATCCATTAGTTAAGCAAAGGTCGCAGGCTCCTCCCCCAACTGTGGCTGTCACCATGGCATCACAAACGGTGACACGGGACAAGGGGCCAAAGAGGGTCACCGGGCGACATCAGCTCCACAGAGGTTCGTCTCTGTCAGAGCTGTCCTGTTCATCAGACATGTCAGAGAGGTTCAAGCACATACCTAGTGCAGAACAATAAGGGGATGACCTCGAGGATTCTCCGAGGTTATTATGGATGTCAGACGTTGTTGTTAGGATTCAGAGACGGAAATGCATTTAAATGTCAGTTCTTTAGGGATGCACGGGGTTAACCTGTTAGCACTGGATTTAAAGTAGGGCTGCAATCCTCTCTCCTGTTTACGAATAACTAAGCAATTAATGGCAGCAGGTGTCTCATGTGATTTTAAGTATACTTTCTATTTCTTGTGCACGCATCATGCATAACTTATGAGTCGATGGCAAAAGCTAAAGTAGGCTATATACAGCGCTCAAGCTTCACAATACATGTCAAAACAAGCGTTTTGGAAATACTAATGCGCGAACCTGTGTAGCACATGTCCAATTTTCTGCCTTCAAACGCTCTTCGCTAATGGCATTTAATAGGTTCTGTGGGCCAAAATTGTGACAGTATGATGTATTTGGCCAGTGAGCCAAGCTAATGACTGCCATCAAATGTGATTTGAGTTTTCAGCTATGGTTATCTCACTGGAGCCCAATTTATTTAGTGTCACCTTTTAACTACAACGTTTGGCATAGACACATGGCCAATGAAAACATGACTGAAGGCTATCTCCTATTAGTGGTGCTGATTGGATAGTGATGGAGCCATCGCAGGTTCATTTCCACTTTGCAATATAAAGCCTAACTGTGCCGTTTGCCAGAGGAGGAGATGATACACGGAAGAAGGGAGTCAGTCTTGATCCACTGTGTGGGACAAGATGAAAATTTTGGGTTTAGTCGATAGTGAAAAGTTTCGATGTGATTAGGGAGCTCTGTAATGAGAAATTATGTAGTCTGTCTGTTCACGCTGAGCCAGTCATGCTGCTTAGAGTTTAAGTGTCAAAACTTCTTTGTGGCATATTTCAAATACTGACTGTTAACAGCATGGCTACTATGAAAAGAAGAACATTGGAAAATACCACACACTCAATTCAATCAATCAATTTATTATTTAAAGTGCAAAATCACCATGGTGCATGGTCTCAATACACTTCCCAAATAAAATAATTACAATAAAATAACAACATTCAGAAAAGACATCAGAAGAAGAGGATAGACTAAAACAGTTAAAGGTTAATTTACAATAGTGAAAGACAATAAAACAATAAAAAGACCAGAAGAAAGTGGTAAAACTAATCAAAGTATTGGGTAAAAAGGTGAGTTTTAAGACGGGATTTAAAAATTGTGGTGGATGTGGCATTTCTGATGTTGTGAGGGAGGCTGTTCCATAAAAACGGAGCACGGAAGGAAAAAGCCCTGCCTCCGGCTGATTTTTTATTGATGTGTGGAGTGACGAGAAGATTTGAGCTAAGGGAACGAAGAGGACGTGACGGAGTGTAGGGAGTGAGAAGTTGAGATAGATACGGAGGTGCCAGGCCATTCAGTGATTTATACGTTAAAAGCAGTACTTTAAAATCTGCTCTAGCTTTAATGGGCAGCCAATGAAGTGATGCTAGGACTGGTGTTATATGATAAAATCTACTTGTTTTTGTTAAAACTCTAGCAGCAGAATTCTGTACAAGCTGGAGACTCCTGGTTGTAGAGGTAGGAAGGCCGGAAAAAAGGACGTTACAGTAGTCGAGGCGGGAGGACACAAGGGCATGAAGAACAATCTCAGCGCTACGTCGGGACAAAGAGGGGCGGATTCTGGCGATGTTACGTAGGTGGAAAAAAGCTGTTTTAGTGATATCTTTAATGTGGGACTTAAAAGTGAGGGCCGGGTCGAAAGTAACACCAAGGTTTCTGATAAAAGCACTTTCAGGAATAAAACAACCGTCAATATTCAGACCAAGACCCCCGGATAAATATTTGTAGTTGTTAGGCTTAATCACTAGCAGATCGGTCTTATCCGTGTTAAGCATGAGGAAATTGTGAGTCATCCAGCTCTTGATTCGGTCTACACAAGTTTCCAGATTTTGAATTTGAGAGGGGTCATTTGGCTGAAGTGGAATGTATAGTTGTGTGTCGTCTGCATAGAAATGGAACTGAATGTCGTATTCGGCAATTATCCTACCCAGAGGGAGCATGTAAATACAAAATAGCAGAGGGCCCAGGACAGAACCCTGGGGCACACCAGAGACAACTGCAGAACATTCAGACAGAGAGTTGTTAACACTGACACATTGGGTTCTACTAGACAAGTAGGACTGGAACCATGAGAGCGCCAGCCCCCGAATGCCCACACAGTGCTCCAGTCGGTGAAGAAGGACAGAGTGATCCACAGTATCAAAGGCTGAGCTTAAATCGAGGAGTAATAATAGAGAGGCTGATCCAGAGTCAGCAGTTACAAGTAGGTCGTTAACTACTCTAGTTAGGGCGGTCTCAGTGGAGTGACAGGAGCGAAAACCAGATTGAAAGTTGTCAAAGAGATTGTTGGCAGAAAGGTGGGCAGTCAGTTGATCAGCAACGATTCTCTCAAGTATTTTAGAAAAAAAGGGAAGAGTGGATACAGGTCGATAATTGGCAAGGACCAGTGGGTCACTATTGGGTTTCTTGAGAAGGGGTTTAATGATAGCAGATTTATAGGATAGGGGGACACACCCCTCAGCCAAGGAGGCGTTCAAGATGGAAAGTAGGGGGCCACTAAGACATGGAAAGAGTTCCTTACAGAGGTCAGAGGGGATGGGATCGAGTGAACAGGTTGTGGACTTAGAGGCGGCAACCAGAGAGGCCAAGCCTACAGCCGATACAGGTTCAAACTGCGAGAGTGAACTTGTGGTTGTAGAGCACTGATCAATCATGGTACTAGCGGACTGCTGACTAATGATGTTGCTCCTAATTAAGGAGATTTTATCAGTAAAAAATTCTAGAAAGTCATTAGCTGTAACAGAAGGGCTCATAATAGGTGAGGACTGGGTAAGTCTTGCCACAGTGTTAAATAGGACCCGATGATTATTCTGATTGGTTTCGATCAGGTTAGAAAAATAAGAAGACCTAGCAGCAGAAAGTGCACGTTTATATCGCTTGAAAGAAAGGATCCAAGCGCGGCGGTCAGACTCAGATTTACTGGTGCGCCATCTGTCTTCAAGTCTACGACAGACCCTTTTTAATGAACGAGTGTGGTCAGAGAACCAGGGGACAGATTTGGAACGAGTGCCTCTGCTAGTCCTAAGAGGAGCAAGTGCGTCAAGTGATTCTGACAGTATATTGTTGAGGTTATCTGTAAGGACATTAACAGACGTAGGTGTGCTGGAGAATGACTCAAGTTTATCGGGCAAAAGGTCAGCTAAAAGGGACTTAACATGGTTGTTAATGACACGAAAAGAGTGGGGGTTGGGTTCTGAGCGAGTAGTATGTGCAGTCGAGGGGAGGTTGAAAAAAACACATGAGTGGTCAGAGACTGGAACTTGAAGAATAGAGGGGAGACCAGCTGTAACATCTTTTGTAAAGATTAAATCCAAGGTATTGCCATGAATATGGGTGGGGCCAGTGACATGTTGCGTGAAGCCAAGGCCTGAAAGAAGATCCAGAAATTCAGTTGCCTTGGAATCCAGAACATCATTAATGTGAAAGTTCAGATCTCCTAGCAGCACTATTTTGTCAAATTTAATCAGAATGGAAGATAGGAACTCAGAGAGCTCAGTTAAAAAGATGGGGTTATACCTAGGTGGTCTATATATAAGCAATGCCAGGGTATGCTGGCGAGTTCCCATAAGCATGGCCAGATACTCAAAAGATGCAAAGTTACCAAGCGAGCAAGCTGTACAGGAAAATTGGTTGGAAAAGATAACCGCAAGACCCCCACCCGTTCTGTTTTGCCTGGCGGAAAATAGGAAACTATACTCAGGGGGAGATGCCTCAATAAGAACAGTAGTGGCGGTGGAGGAAAGCCAACACTCAGTAAGGAAAAGGAAATGCAGACCATAATGGGAAATAAAATCGTTGATATAAAATGTTTTGTTGGTTAGTGACCTTATGTTAAGTAGAGCACACCTAAGGTCAACAGGGGGAGAAGCAAGGGGAACAGGGACTGTTTTAATCGTAATTAGGTTGGATCTGACCCTTTTATGAGAGGGGTTGGGCACAGGGTTGATGCTGTGAGGACAGAGAGGTCGTTTTGACAGGGTATCACACCTGCCAGTGACTCTTGTAGGAATATTCAAGTGCAAAGGGTCTGAGAGTGACATAGGAAAATGGTGCAGGGGGTGAGCTGCAGGATTTACAGGTGGAGTAAGGGGGCCAAATAGAGGGACAGAGCCAGCACTAGAGGAGGCAGCAGGACCCGCACTGTCAAAGACAGTGTTGTGACAAGGGGACAACGTGAGCAGGGCAGGGTCGCGCTGAGGAAAACATCATTTCAAACTAAAGGCAACAAAGTTAATAAAATTGCTTACTAATCTTTCAGACCCTTTCCTATTAAGATGTAGACCATCTGCTTTAAAAAGGTCGCGTTCAGTCCAGAAATAGTCAAAGTTGCTGATAAAACCGATGCCTATTGCAGTGGTGAAGTTCTGCATCCAAGTGTGCAGGCTGAAGAGACGACTAAATCACTCTGAGCTCTTGAGCAGGGTGGGAATGGGGCCAGAAAGAACACATTTTTTGCCTAGGCTTTCAACAGTATGGATCAGTGACTCCAGATCATGGTAAAGTTTGAGGGAGGATCTGGCCATGACATCGTTTGTGCCAGTGTGCAACAGAACAGTGTGAACAGATGGATGGTGATCAATGAGGATAGAAATCAGCTCTATAAAGTCAGTAGTGATCCCACCAGAGAGACAGTAGGTGATGGAGCCTGAGAGGTGAACATTTCTGATGATAGAGTCGCCAAGTATGAGAATTTCAGGGGGTTGATTCCTGCAGCCGTTGTCATAGACTGACAGTTTAGGAGACAGCGAGAGATGGGCGGGGCCAGGCTTCTCCGAGGCCGTAGAAGAAGAATCGGCGTTCCCTACGCAGATGACGTCATCATTGGGCGTCGGGGAAGATGGACGGAGTGGGAAAGGTAGTTGTAGCTGCGGAGCAGGGAGAGGGGGCCAGTTTTCTGAAAATGCTACAGATGGAGGGGAAGAACACCGTTGCCGCTTGTCCTGGGACATAGGTGGGCTGGATGGAGGAGTGCGACGCTTTCTGCGACGGGAGTTAGGCGGGATTGGTTGCTCCAGAGCAGTGCATGAAGAAGTAGCCGGTGCCTCAGCTAACTTCTCTAGCAGGGGGGCGAAAGAGTTTGACAACGGGATGGGATCGTCATCATCTTCATCCATGCCAGGGGAAAACAAGGGGAGAGAGACCCGTCTCCCCTTCCTAGCAACAGTCGACCAGGAGGAAGACGTCTGATGGACGGCATTCGCCGAGCTGGGATCATCCTGCTGAAGCGCTTCCACCCGGGAGAGGAGCGAGGATTGACGCTGGAGGACATCATCCAGGAGGGTCGCAATGGAGCGTAGCTCGGACTTCAGACAGGACAGCTCCTGATCCACCAGGGTGAGTGGAGGCATAGCTGGACAGCCGCAGGAGCACTGAAACAGATGGAGGAGAAACAGCAGGCAGCAGGCAACCAAGAGAGAGCCAGGGGGCTACGCGCAGGGCGAGGCAGCAATGGAGGAAGAGGTGTCGGGCAGGACACGTACACGCCAGGGCTCCATACAGGAGCCCACAACGGTGAAAGACGAACAGCAAACAGCAGCAGCAAAGGAGGACCTACCGCCAAGGCCCAGAGACTGGGCCTGGTGATTGTTGATGAGCTCAGCCTCCGCTTGCAGTGGCACGACTCTCCGTAGTCACTTGTAGTGGAGTTTCCTTAAACTGGCTTCAACCAGTGGCCGAGGTGTCCGCGGGGAGATAATCCACACAATAGGACTGGGAATATTCCCATACGGAGGTGGAGGAAGTATAAAGTGAAAACCAGTTACACTCTAGTGGCGTCTCGGATGTGATGGCAGGCGGCGGTGAGCCGCACAATTCAGTCAAAAATAGAGCGATCGGACCGAATGATCACCGAAACGATGGTCCAACGAGAAGAGACATAGTTTACTAAAAGTGGAGCAGTGACTTCGGTGCGATTAAAATCAGTAGAACCTGGTTAAAAAACGTTATTTCAGAGAGCCGAGGTAACAGACGGAGAACTGTCGGTCGATACGCCACGCATGCGACCTTTGACCTTAGGTCACACACTGTTCACTATCTCGAAATGTTTGGCATACCCACTTGCCTTTCAACATTTCTGCAGTCACATTAGGTTTTATGCGATATAACGCAACCCTTTCTCCTCTCATCAAACATCTGAGCAAACAGACACTCTTTTATTGTTGCGACACATTCCCACAGCAACATTCGTTTTGCTCTTTCCCATTTGACTTTCACTTATCAGATGGCTTTTTAAAAAGCAGACCCCCTTTTTTTTCTCCCCAGCACTCGCTCTCACAAGCCTTTATCAGCTTACCATTCATTTACATGTATAATTATTACAGGCGCTTCAGGAGCCGTTTGCTAAAAAGCTTTATGCAAATTGTAATTAACGGTAATTAAAACCCAGGCTGCTTTGAATGGGAGCCACGGTACCAGTGCATCATTTACAAAACCAAATTGAATCTAATGACTTTACTGTCTGAAATCAGCAGGGGGTCTTAGATGGGGCTAAGAATGTCCTCTCTGACATTAAGACCAGAGATCCCAGCAATGGAGTCACATTTCTACATGTCTGGATTTGAGCCAACTGTTGATGCCAATCTTTAACCGGTGTAATTATTCACTCAAACAATTAAAAGATCTATATGTGCAGTATGTGAAGATATGGAACTGAATACCCAGGAGTCCTGGCTTTAGGTTTTTCTTCTTCGACTGAGCCCTTCAGTTTTTAATTGATTAGGGAAATTATCTTGAGACACGTGCCTGCATGACGGTGAGCTCCCTGTCTTCACAAGAATTCCTTTTCCTTCCTGTTAAACAATAAAAGTTCCTTCCAGAGGACTGAAAAACAAAAAGCCACTGAAGGTTTGTTATCAACCACCATGTTCTTTCATCTAATATTGAGTTTAATTAGGTGCGTGACACCTGAGTTTCTTAATGGAAGTAAAATCTTCAATGTCAAGCCCTACCATTGTTGACAGTCCCCAAAAAGATAAGAAGCATGCTCACATTTTTTTTTCCAGGCCTGCACACTTCAGTTGCATGCTGTTTTTGACACAGCTGCACATGAGCTGTTCACTCCTTTTATGTCACTACACAGACATAAAGAGGGTTAGTAGAAAATAATTGCAGCTCATTGTCTCAGTGGACCAAATCCTGGATCTCATCCTACACATATGTCACATTAATGTCGTGTGATGATATTGGAGAATACATGAACCAATATATGAACAACACAATGCAGATGATTCGCTCTGACGTTCTTTCAAGTCTGCTGTGCCAGAGAAAAAAAAAAGAGAAGTCTTACAGGATGTCACAGGACTCACAGGTAGACTTCTGCTGGTATACAAAGAAAAAAACACAACCACACAGACAATGGCTCCGAGGAAAGCAGCTATGGTAGCTTACTGTAGATTGCCGGGCGCAATAAAGCTTACCATACTTTCTCCCACAAGGGATCAAAGAAATAAAGCCAGTTAAAAAGCTAATAAACTACAAAAGGATTTCTTTATGTAAACAATGTGGACCTCCAGTCGTGCTCGCTGAGGAGGACATGTTTTTAAATTAGTTACACATTTGCTGTAGATCAATTCCCTTCAAAGGCTAAAATATACAGCGCGGTTACACATGACGGTTAGTGTCGCAAACTCACAAAAAGAAACTACATCCACTTGCACGGATCAATTATGGATGACGGGATTGCATGACGGATCTAGAATGTAAACTCCAAATATTTGACATTGGCACCATCAAACCAGACTCATCATCAGGATTTGTGAGAGGAGTATGCTCCCCTATCCCGTGGTGATGGGCACATATGATTAGACATGTGTGAACCCAAAGTGGTGGGCCAAAGCGAGATGGTGAGTGAGAATTTTAAAATATGCAAATCCCGTTTAAAACCCCCCGATCTGTCAGTGGAGTCAAAAACACATTTCAACATCTATGTTAATGTTATTCATTGATAGTCTATGGCTGCATTTTGTGGAATTAGTATATCCCAAGTTCCTACTGGAGAAAATGTCACATCTTTGTTCAGATGTCCTCATTGTCAAAAGTAATGGTTTAAAAGAGTAGTTTGACATTATATGGGGGATACATAAATTTCACATCTTGCCTAGAGTTAGATGAGGATTCATTACACTGTCACGTTTGTATTGTTAAAATGGATCAATCAATTCAGCCAATAATCTTAACTCAGCATGAAGCCTGAAACATCGGGAGAAACCTGTCTCTGAGCAGTTATAACGCTCTCAGACTAACAGTTTCTCTCTATACAAAAGCCAAAGTGTAAAAACAGAAAGTAAGATTTAAGGAAATATCTAATGGTATATACCTTGGTGTGGTGCCAGTGTAGCCAGCTTCATTGCCAGTCTTAAATGTTAAACTACGGTTTTAATTCAATAAACAAAAGTATGCGTATGAGACATCTTCTCTCTCCTATTTGCCAAAATGTCAAATAACTACTCCTTAAATAAAAGTGGCCATTTGTAATTGAACAACCCCTTTACAAACTATGACAATGAGCATCCCTGTCATATTTTGAAGGAAACTCTCCATGGGAACATCGCTGCTTCATATTCTCTGCCCTCTTGTCCTGAACTGAACCTGCCTGCAGGTCTGTAGCAGAGAATGACACACCTCTCACATTTCTGACACCGCTCCCTTTCTTTTTCAACCCATTCCTTATCTGTCGGTCAGCTGGGTATAGATACCCCCACCCCACCCCCTTCTCTGGACTCTATACCCACATTTCTTAGGGCCATAAAACTGTCAGCCAGGATTTACTCAGAATGGGAGTAGAGAAAAGCCAAGAAATAATCTCCTGCACATGTAAGTGGACAAAGAATGAAGAAAGGGAGCGGGAGGGAGGGATGAGTGTGGGGAAAAATGCTTGAGAGTAAATAATGTGTATACCATGTGGCAAGTGACTCTCGATGGTCGAGTTCACCGCAGGAGAGGATGATTACACAATGAAAAGGAGAATGAGGGTTTTTTAGAAAAGAACATGATAAAAGAAAGATAATGGCTTGATATTGCTCCTGCCATTAGCACACACACTGAAAAAAATGATTTTGTGGTGTAGTAATATTTATTAGGTTAACTGTCATAATTTTCATTTCTAATTGCAAGTATCAGTGAGAACTGGCATTATTCAAGTAAATTCATATATGTAATTCATGTAATAAATAAACAGTGTGGGAAGAGTAAGTTTTACTTAATATTTTCACATAATATTCAAAGGTTTCATATCATTGCACATGAACTTAGAAATATCAAGTAAGTTTTAATAGTGTTTCATGATATGAATCCGCACATGCGCCTTGTGACCATCCTCGCCTCCAGGACGCATGCGCATCTTTGAACACATGATGACGGTTACGGCGGTCTGTTTGAATGGCGGCAGGAGCGGCTAAATCACCTTGAAGGTAAGTAATGCAGGGGTTTTCCAATGTAACATGACGCCACTTGCCATTACCATAGGCTGCATGTTGTAGCTTAATTTTACTATGGTCACTAAACGCAACGTCCCTGTGGACTTTGGTGATGCACTCCCGGGGAACAGTCAGACCCTGCTGTTCCCTCCGTAAGTGCACGTGTTGTGAGCTCCACCACGTCGTGTACAAAACTAGTGGTTTGTTTTGTGTTTATGAAACGTAGCTCCCGGTGTTATGCCGAGTTCTGCCCGCCCGCCGAGGACTGCATGGTACTCTTCTAGCTTGGAAAAACAGGGGAGTGCACTTCCGCTGCACTGCCGAATAACAGGTTGACGGTGGTTTTCACGTTCTGCCTGCCCGAGGAGAACTGCATTCACCTCGTGGGAGCTGATAAGAAACCACGTGATTCAAAGATCTCCAGCCATAAAGTTACGGGGTGGATGCGTTATTCCGCACTGCTGTAGGTAATGTGTGAGCTGCCGTTTTTCCAAGCTATAAGAGTAGCATGCTCGGCGGACAGGCAGAACTCGGTATAACGGCGCATCCAGCCGTTAATGGCCTCGCCTTCCCCTCTCTCTCTCCCTCGCGCTGGCGTACACAAACACAGGCACATGGACGCGGGTCGCGTAGCAACGGTAGTAAGGGGGGGGGGGGGTTATAATCAGAACGTCTCTGGTATAATGGTACAGCTTATTTTATTTACGTGATTACATGATTCTGTAGTTTTAATGTAGTATTCTGTAGTTTTAATGTCTTATCTTGTCTATGTTTTTTTGTCCTAAAGCCCAAACCACCAACTTCCTGCTGCTGACACAGTGCCCTCTCAAGCAGCAACTACAGCAAGCAGTGTCACAAGCAAGGTCATCTGGCTATTCAGGTAACAAAAGTAAAATATAATTTTAAAAAGTGTAATAAGTTGAAAGAGGTTTTAGAACATATTATTCCAAATTAAATTGAAGCAGAATATGTTTTGAATTTTATATGTTGTATCGCATTCTGTCTGCAGCCACATGTTGAAGCCGGATGGAAGGCCATTTTTTGTGCCCTGATGCAATTCCTGGGAGGGTCTTCAGGGGAACTCATCAAGGACTACAAGGTAAATTCAAACATTTTCAGATCACAATGTTCATCTGAGTTCATTATATTGTATTCTTATTCACTTCCCCTTGAAATACAACTTGCTTAAAGGGCCAACAAGGAGTTTCAATTTGATTATTAAAAAAAGTCTACGCTACCCACACTTGTTAATGGGCCCATTTTTGATAAATATATCATTTTGTCTCCCATTTTGTCTCTTCTTCCCTGTCCTCTTACCTCCTCCCTTCTCCCTTCTCATCTCCTCTGCGTGCTACATGCACATCTGTATTAATCAGTGTTTCCCATAATGAGACAGGAAATAAAGTTCAGGAATCACTGGAGTTGTGCATAAGATTTACTACAGGTTGTTTGTGAATGTAAAAGCGATGTCAAACTTAAGCTGTTATTGAAATGTTGATATTTTTGGCAGAAGTCTGTAACTTGAATAAATAATTAAGCTCTAATGCACCTGAACATATTTCCACTTATATTTTACAGGGTATCAGCAGAGAGGGAGCTCAAGAGGACCAGGCTGAGCAAGTCCTGAGGATCTGTGTCTACCACACAGGAGAAGCAGATGAAGGTGCATCCGACGCTGATGTGCCGATTGTTGTTGAAGGGACTGAGGTACTCGACAACTGTGGAAGTGTTGCAAAGACCTGTCTCCTGCTGATGGGCATCGTTTATGCCATGGACTCGAGTTACCCACCAAAAATGAAATACACTTTTTAACCCTCTTTTAAACCAGAGGTTCTCAACTGTTGGATTGTGGGGCCATTTTCAAAGGGTCACAGATGTGAGTATTGTATTGTTTGCAAACCTGTTGGAACATTTTTTATTGGAAAATATATGTTTTTACAGAAAAATAAACGTCTTAAATTAACGGTTGCCTCATTTTTAAAGTCATTGTGTCAATACACAAAAACATTAACAAATTTAGGCAATTTAAAATGCACAAAATTAATATAAAAAATGTTGTGTAAATGTTACTTACATATAGTCCATATATAAAGCTTAAAAAAGGTATTTAAAATTAACTTGAAAGGTCATTGATTTTAGGTGAGATTTTTCAGTTTGCAGCAGTCAGAATCTGAGTAAAACTTACAAAGAAGGAGAGAGTAAAATTCAATGTCCATATCAATAATAATCAGTAAATTACTTAAGGTTTGCTAGTAAAAGTAACTTAAATCCTGCAAGTAAAATTTACTTGATGATCGCCCTTGTAGAATTTACTTACAATTTCTAAGTGAAAAAACTTTCCTAGGTTTTTTCAAGTAAATAACACTCCACATTTTTTTCAGTGCACAGTATCTGTGTCCGTTGTATTACTTGAAGCAATGGCGCATGGAGACAGAGCCCGTCTCCGAATTTTATTTTTCAGCACATTAACTCTGAATTGAAGACAATGGGATAAAAAAAGATTATGTGTTATGTATCTTTAAAATTCTCCTGAACTTTTCATTTAATGATGATGTAAAAATGTATATATTTAAAATTCCAGCTGACAAACAATTGTGAATGTGTGTGAATGCATGATTCGAGTTATACAAACACCCCACTGAGCATTAGACGTCTATTAGACGTCTAGTCTAAGTTTAGACCGACATTCGCCCGTCTATAATCAGTCTATATTTTAGCCCAAATCTAGACGTTACAATTTAATCCATTAATCATTAAATATTAAATAAAAAAACAACTGTAAATTGTATAAATGGTGGCCAAATGTTGGATTAATACATTTTTAACAGTCATTGATCAATGTACAGTGTAGTTTAGATTTAGACTCGATTTAGACGTCTAAATCAGGACCTCATATCAACGTCTATTTTTAGACCAAATCTAGACGATTGAATTATATAATGAATACTGACCAAAGAAAACAACTGTAAATTGTATAAATGATGGCCAAATGCTGGATTAAAACATTTTTAACAGTCATTGATCAATGTACAGTGTAGTTTAGATTTAGACTCTATTTAGACGTCTAAATCAAGACCTCATATCAACGTCTATTTTTAGACCAAATCTAGATGATTGCACTAAATGATGAATACTGTCCAAAAAGTAACTGTAAATTGTATAAATGATGGTCAAATGCTGGATTAAAACATTTTTAACAGTCATTGATCAAAGTGCAGTGTAGTTTAGATTTAGACTTGATTTAGGCGTCTAAATCAAGACCTCATATCAACGTCTATTTTTAGACCAAATCTAGACGATTGAATTATAATGAATACTGACCAAAGGAAACAACTGTAAATTGTATAAATGATGGCCAAATGCTGGATTAAAACATTTTTAACAGTCATTGATCAATGTACAGTGTAGTTTAGATTTAGACTCTATTTAGACGTCTAAATCAAGACCTCATATCAACGTCTATTTTTAGACCAAATCTAGACGATTGAATTAAATACATTAAATAATGAATACTGACCAAAGAAATAACTGCAAGTTGCACAATGGTGTCCAAATATTGTACTAAAATCATCTGAATGACCATTGATCAATATACAGTGAAGTTTAGATTTAGCCTTGATTTAGACGTTTAATCAGCATCTAGATTTAGACCAGGTTTAAACTATTAAGTTATCTTTATTTTTTAATTTTTAATCTCTCTCTCTCTCTCTCTTCTCTTCTAAAATAGTGTTATTCTGTTTATTACAAGAATAAAAGTGTAGCCTATGGGGAAGGGGGGCGGGGTGTTACAGTCAATGCCATTGTGATTGGCTGAGGCAGTGCGTCATCAACGTACATCATAAAAGCCCCTCCCATTGGCCCAGGTGCATCTCTACTGTGAAAGCAAACGGCCGTAGGCTCTGCACCGTCGACCTCCACAACAACCAGCTTCCACTAAATTGCAGGTAAGTTCGGTCAGACCGTCAGCCCAAAGACCCATAAATTAATTTTATGTTAATTTATGCATTTATAGCGTTTGCCATTAGCTTTATGCCTTAAACCCATGGATGCATTATGTTTTAACCTAACATGTTGTTGCTCCAATTGGCATTACATCTGCTAACGTTAGCTTTTGAACACGACCATTTTTGCTTAACGTACAATGAAACCGGCGAAAAATAAATACATGGAGTGAAGCGCTGGCAACAGGCCTCCAGTTTTAACGAGCAGGAAGGCCGTTGTGATGAGCTGGGGTGGGACCGGGTGTTAGCAGCGGATGCTAACCGCGAATGCTAGGCGAAGTTAGTCTCGGCCTTCTTATTACCGGTGGAGGTGCGCGCGCATCCAGGGGGCAAAAGACTGCTCGGAGTGAACTGATAGATGCGGTAAAGCGGACGGTCTGATGGGGGGGGGCGGATAGCTATTTGAACACATAGCTAGCATTAGCATGCTACCGTCACAACGCGACCTGCCCATCTGCCCGTGTGTTTAACTGCCTGTGTGCGAGGAGGAGAGACAGACAGAGCAGCCACCAGAGACTCGTTAATTCATGCAAAACGCTGGATGCACTGGTTGATAAGTTAAGTTTTTTTTTATCAGACCCATAAGTTAGCTGTAATATTCCCTGAATGTATTTCAGTCTAATTGTCAGTGGCAGTCGCTTATTGGTCCGCGGCTCCTCCTGCTTTTTTTTTTCTTTGACGTGCTGTGGAGTATGGAGTACTGTATTGCAAAGTTTTAGTAAGGGGTTTCTAAATCCTTTTTTCTTATCCTTTTGTCAGGTGGTGTTGGTCCTCTTTTGAACGTGGAGTGTGTCCTGCCCTTTGAAAGCCACCCAAACAAGGTACAGATTGTGACCTCATGCTCTTTTGCACACACCTAGTCAAAGAAGTTGTAAGACTTCATTTTGTTGTTTTACTGTATGGTATACACATTCTTTACACGCAAGATATGAGTTATAGGCTCAATCGTATGTTTCAGCCTCTCAGGTCTGGTGGAGCGTGCAAGTGGATCTTGGGGAAGGGACACATCAACACCAGGTAAATATTTAACAGAACTAATGCTCACCTTTTTTGTTTACATTTCAACTATTTTCCATCTCTGCACATTCTTTGTCTTTTTTAAACTCTCAAATGTCGATGTCCAGTAAGTGTTCATCTCATGACTTTACTATTTTATCAGACCTTGTGAAACTTAAGGACATTCATTGTGTTTTTCAGGATCTCGACATGCAGCCAAAGGTAGTGTCATTGTTGGCCATCACTCCAGGTAAAGAAACAAAATGAGGCAATATTGTGTCAGTTATAAAACTGCACAGTGATTAAAATTTGAATGGAACTACATCCAGTGATGGATCCAGCAACCAACGCAACAATGTGTCCCAATACAGGTCCAGCAGCGATGTTTCAAGACATCGCCACAGCTCCGGCAGCGACAGAGAGGCCTCTAAGCGGCGCCCCAGGTCCGGCAGCGACAGACACGCCTCGAAACGTCATACCAGCTCCCCTCATCACACACCAAGGCCGGGTGAGTTGCCTTAAGACCACTATTTTCATCAAAACACTTCAGTCAGTAGCATTGATGTACTCTAAAACTACTAATGTGGCACAAATCTGTCGAGAGTTCTGTCATTTTTAAAACATACTTTGCCATGTGCCATATAAATAAAGTTGATTTTGATTTTAAAAATACCCCTCATTTGTAATAACCTCCTCCTTATTGACCGCTGAAAATGTCCGGGCCAGCTTGAGGTCTCGGGTTTTAAAATCTGGCCCCACTGAATTTGTAATTGAATAGCCCTGGTCTTGTCTATAGCATGTTGAAGGGAAGAAAATTTTGATCCTGCCAATCTCTAAATAATGACAACATGAAAACATTTCCTTCTCCGTTGACATTTAAAATACAATGCCAATTGTTTATAATGGCAGATGGTTTTTGATGCATAGCAACATTTTTGCTTACAGATATGCAGACTTGGTGTATGACAGCTGATTGCCTTTGCATATTTCTTATCATTTGTCTTTATCTACTTGCAGATGGAGTCATACAGTTTGATAGTAAGGCCACAGAGGAACTAATAGGAGCCATGCCGCGGAACACCTGAAGCATGCCCCACAAAGGAGGGGAGGAGCTTCACAGCCACTCCAGAATAATTTTGTATTTTTTACATGTTCTAGGCCTACAGTTGCTGCTGTGTTTGTGTGTGTTTTTTTTAAAATAGTAAATATAGTTGTTTTTAATTTTTTTTACAAGTTTATACTGCCTGCTGTTGTAATTGACGTTTGCAATTAAAAATGGGTGACAAAACAGTCAGGATTGGATTGTAATTTATTATTGTGACCGTAGAAACATGTCCAGAAGGTAGGAACCTGTTTTCCTGTACCAGCTAATTTTACTGTAGCGTCATCTGGTTATGCATAGGAACTAAACGAGTAAAGGAAAAAAAGTCTAATATTGTCATAACATACTGCAACTACATCAAGGTAAGGATCACAGGTTAAATTTGGTCATGATGCATTTTTGACAACTTTAATGTCCTTTTTAATATAGGGTTCTTGTTAATAATTTGATAGATTGTAATTACATTACTTGAATATCTAGATTTATTATAATATCCATATAATGTTTAATTGACGGCTAGATTTTGTAATAGGGTTTAAATATGGTATAAAAGTAAACGTCCTAAATTAGTCGTCTATAAATAGACGTTCATTAGCAGTTATTTAAACGTCTAAGGTTAGACGAGGCGTATACATTTGGTATAAAAATAGACGTCTGGCAAACGTCTAAATTTAGACGTCTACAAATAGACGTATAAAAGCGGTTATTTAAACGTCTAAGATTAGACAAGACGTATACATTTGGTATAAAAATAGACGTCTAGCAAAAGTCTAAATTTAGACGTATATTAGCGGTTATTTAAACGTCTATGATTAGACAAGATGTCTAGACGTAGTCGTCTTTTAGACGTCTATTAGACGGCTAGTCTAAACTTAGACGTCTGAAAAACTTTCACTTTTATACCTGTGGTAGACCGATTTTAGCCTAGACGTCTAGGGACCATTTAGACGTCTATTAGACCTCATTTAGACCGGAAAATGCTCGGTGGGACGTGCATTTGTCTCAAAAAACGCTTCAGAATAAATAATGTGTGGCAAGTCCCCCCTGATGACCAGTAGTGTGAGACGATGATGATGTTTTGATAAAGATGAGATGGAGCTTTGTGGGACGGGGAGGCGCGGAGGCTCAGACGCATTGTCGCCCATTTCCAGCTGAAAACGCTCAAAGATCACACACTCTGTCGATTTATTCATAAAACCTCCCTCTCGCCAGAACAGACACAAGTAGTGGGACAAGGTGTGACGGACTGAATGAGGCCAGGGAAGTGGATATTGATGGCTCTATTAGGACACTACCACTCATAAGGCATCATCTGCTCACTTGTGTGTGTAATACTGACAGCCAGAATAATAATGGCTGTCTCACATCAGCGGGGGAACTGTTGGACCCCCACTACCCACAATGCACTTGTTTACCTTGCATATTTTCTTGTGGGTGGGTCAGCGGAGCTTGGGGGAATAATTATCATTACACCTAGACCTGCTCAGAAGGAGGTGATGTGCTGTGCCTTTGACATGACAGATGCTAATGATTGCACACATTAAGACTAATTTTGTGGTGGAGGCGATCCTGACGCATGGCACTGTGAAGGACTTCATGACTGGATGACGAGAGGGGGAGGGGGGTTTTACAATCAGTGTAGCTGCTCCTATCCAACTCATAAACCCTGGTAATGAGAAATTTGCATTACAAAACACAAATAGGCTACCTGGTTGTAAATTGGCAAATTTGTGGTCACTCATTTAAAGTGAATTTAGTGTCACACAATACGGTCAGTCAAAGCGTCTGATTTTTAAATATTTTAAAATAAAAATGTAACGCTACAAATTCTACAATATGATAAGAATCATTAAGCAAATTCTGGGCTCTAAGAACAGGGTGACAGGTCACAAATGGTTTATATACACTGTACAGTATAAGGGCCACTGCTACTTATCTCACAGCAAAAATGACGATTTCCTTTATTATACTGTGTATCAGATGTCATAAAGGTACAATGTTAGTTAACTTAGTTTAGCAGAAGTTTAATAAAGATCCACCTGCCATTAACTCTTAAATCCACCAAAATGCAAAACCATTCTAGATTTCTTTTTTCCCATCCGGAAGTAGGATTTCCTGCAGACATTTCATTTCCTAACTTGTTGCTCTTATTTGTAACAAGGGACTCCTTGTCCCTCCTCTCCCCTGTAAACAAAAAACTGCTCAGGCAGCTTTGTAGGTTTCAGTTCAGTACATTATTGAATGTTGTACTTGTTGTATCTGGTTGACGTTGTTACTACACTGCTCTGCTCTCTATCTGCAGTCTCATGTCAACCCACCATCTCCACCGCACTTGCAAGTTATTGAATTAAACAACCTTTTAAAAATACGAAAATTTGTTCTCAGTTCTGCGGAGCTTGAAATGGGACAAACTGACACAGCTTTAGGCTCCTGATGTATTATGTGTTACAGCACATTGTCAGCTTATCACAGGGATAGGTAGGAATAGGCAGATTTATGAAGATCAATCACTGAGGCACTACACTCTTGCACGAGAGGAATTATGAAAGTCTGTAATTGTTATTCATGAAAAATACAACCTGACAAAGTAGGCATTTCCTATCTACAATAGGCTCGCTAGGAGGTGCAGTGAAAGAACATGCTCTGCTTTATTGACAGCTCAGGGGAACATGATTCTCTTCAATGAATATCATTTGGCATATCCCCATCCCACGCCTTCAATAATTTACAGTATTGATTTGAAACAAAGTCATACACTGTGAAGTGGATAGGAGTACAGTTCTTTCATTTAATGCTTTAGTGATCTGTGGCCGCTGATTTTGTGCACAACAACCAACAACAATGAAACATACATTTGAATTTGGCCTGTAGGGAGCAGCGACACAGGCATCTGTCAAGGTGAAATACAGACCAAAGGAAAAAAGATGATATTCAGCACTGATACTTCACATGTGACATCCTGATACCACCAAGCAGCATGATGAAATGCATTATGGGCCAAATAAAACACAATATAAAAAGAAATCACTTAATCCACTTTTTTTTTTGAAAAATCCTTCAAGTTATTAATGATATTGCCCCTCGTCTTTGACATTTCCAATCAATTACAGATTGTATCCAGGTGATTTAATTCGATTTTGTGTTGCAGTGGAGCGATTTTGGGATGCACGGCATTAATCAAAGAATTATGCGGAGTGAAACACAGGGGAGGCCTGTTGTCACTGTTACAGCCAAATCAATCAGGCTCTGCTGAGCCCCCCTCTGAACACACAGGCCATTTTTATTCTCCTGATATGGAAGTATCTACGATGCACAGTCAACAAAGGCCTTTTTAACTGGGGATAAATAGGAAAATAATAAATATGTATTAAAATACTATATTTAAATTTAAACTGGACATTTTTTAGAGGTGCTGTTATTACATAAGGTCTTATGTGACATTCTATACCTGACATTTATACACTTTTTTGTGAATACCTCATTCTTAACCAAGAGGACTTGTATCATATACTGTATTATACTGAGTTATAAAGTGAGCTGCTTCCTCCATCCCCCCTGGTGCTTCTGAATAAAAGGCTTATAGCATTTCTTTTTTTATTATTGGGAATATCAAACATGTTATATCCTTTTCCACAAGCCCACCAGTGAATTAAACCCATCGCTCTCATCTTGATGGCTCTCATTCTTCTTTTTCCAGAGAGATTGATGCTGCTGTATGCCAGGTGTGTGTGTATGTGTGTGTGTGTGTGTGTGTGTGTGTGTGGTTCTGCATGTGGGGGGTAGGGGCGTGTTCAGTCAAAATATGAAACAGCTACAGGCCGACCACCATGTGTTCAAAGTTGCATCATTGTGTAGCTAATAAAACTCCTCTAAATTCATGTCATGACTTTTCTGAGATGCTTATCTAACCACAGAGTAATTAGCACTGTTCTCAGACTCATTATCACTTTACTATTTTTTTTAATCACATTGCTACCATAACCAAACAAATCAAAACAAAGCAAACCAAAAAAGAAATGGAAAATTTGTTTCAGATAGTGCAAATAATTATTTTATAGAAATGCCACAGTACAAATCAGTGGAAGCAGAAAATCTCTGTGCTGTCTGAATCTGCTTCATGGCAAATCACGTGGAAAGCATTTTCTTTCTTCTGGTCCAAGTGCAATTCCCCTGAGATCTGACTCAATTCACACCTCTGAATGACACTTACTTCACCCAGACTGGGACAAGGACTATAAATGATTAAATCCAAATACTTTCTATCCTCTCCACTTCATGAAATGCTGCATTTGGTTCATGAGGAAAAACCCTTCTGACAAAAAGACACATTCAGTGTCACCAAATGCTCTTTAAATAAGTATCATATTGAGAGCGCTAATATCCTGACAAAACAGTCATCTAATAACCCAAAGTGATCCTTTTTTAATTTGCCTGAATCGTATGGAGTCCGTCTTATCAACAGTGTCATATGTTCTGTGCGACGTCTCTCCAACAACAGACTCTCAGCAGGAGAGCAGAGGATTAGAAAAGGATTCTTCTGACATCTCTGAAACCACGCTACACAGCCAGCTGTCTGCAGCCCACTGGCACACCATTCAGACCCAAAGCAGATCTCTGACTGAGGCACAGGCTGGCCGCCAGACCAGCTGCCCAGTAATTAGCCTATTAAAATGGAGATCCAGGTACAAGCAGAACAGCAATATGAAGATCAACTAAGTTCATATCTTCAGCCCTTGGCAATGTCATAATGGATTTGTGAGGCAGAGTTTTCTTCTTTTCACCTGGAGACTACGGGCTGTCCAGTCAGATCATTGTTCAGCTTGTGATGGCATTACATAGAGATATAGGCCATAGCAATACACAAACAATATGGCCAAACTACCTTGGAGGTACTGTTTTTTTTTAGTGTACAACTTCAAATATGCATTCATACTCAGTACTTTTTCCTATTTCTAAACGTACGATTTACCATGTGTTCCAGAGAAATACAAACTAGAAGTAATAAGTAGGAAATCGTAATATGAGTCCGAGATAAAGTCTACAAATAGCTTCCTTTGCATTAGCTTGACACATATTAATCAGATATAAAGTCTAAAAACCACTTGCTTTTGAGCATTTTATTTTATTTTATTTTATTTTACTTTATAACATGTAAAACAGTCTGACATATAAAATATAACCAGGAAGAGTTTAAAATAAATAAATAAAGAGTGATCAGCGACCAGCATGACATCATTAACTCCAGGAAGAGCAACCATCCTTCTCCTTGAGGAATTGCTGCTCGCCTGCACATCAGTTACAGAAGAGACATCAGTCTCTGGTATAACAATGTTGAATCACTGGCTGTACCAAATGCCGGGAATGGTAAAATTAAGCTTCTAAATTTCCCTAACATCATCTGATGAGTGATGGATCTCTCTGGCTCCTGGGCACCCTAATCCTTTACCAAGGACATGTTGATTGTCTTAAGATGGCTCTCTGTCTGACACACAGACTGATGGTCAAAGCTGTGCACACGTAAGGACAGTATGGAGATACACAGGATGAGGTCATTATAAATTTCAAAACTCAATTATTTGTCACAAAATGTCACACAAATGATCTACTATAATGTAACTCCATGTGTGTTTCTTGACTGGTCAGAAGAACATGTGTGGTGTCTGTGATCTGAATAAATGGAATCACGTAATGCTGCAGCTGTTCACATTTGTCAGGAAACTAAGCCAGGTAGCTCTTATTAATGAGGAGTGCATTAGACCAAATTGGAAAGCACAAAAGAACACAACAGACATTAAGTATTGATTTGCACAGACATGCATACTGAAAAGTGTGGAGAAAATGCACAAACCTCACTGATTAAACTGGGAAAGGAACAAAGCGTCGGACAACAACATAAAAAATGACTTAACTTTTTTAAAATGGCAGCACGGAGCAAGAATATAGATTAGCTCCACAGAAAACCCGTGGTGATAAGTGTGGAACTAAACGATTAGAGACAAAATTGTTCAGGTTAATTTTCTTCAACCTTCATCTCCACAAGTTAAAAGACAGGAGCTGAAGCACTAATGATGAACATTTAACACATGACCTGCACAGACAACACCAGCTATTCTGTTTGACTTCAGAACACTGGATGAAAAAGTTACACTCTAGATCACCTTAATCAATACTCCCATTAAGCCCTAATCAATTAACCATTAACAAGCTGTTTCTCAGCAAATCGCCGGCCAAAGATTATCTGGTTATGCAGAGCAAAGTGCACACACTGTGAAACCATGAAGTCAATTTTATGAGATCCAAAGCCAAGCATAGACTAGATTTTAAAAATAGCATTATAGGGTCTTTTCAATTTGATTGTTAAAGGTCATCACATCAATTTCCCTTCTCTCACAAACACGTCAATCTTAACATGAATATTTAATGACCCTGAGAAGAGGTCTGAAACAGGCTGACAGTACAGACATCTTGTTATTGCCCCTCTCAAAGTGATGTACTTAAGTGGTATGTACAAAGGCTTTTTCCAGTGCAGTCAAGTGGAGAAGTGCAGAACATCGACCATATGAATTCTTCGTACAGATGAGTTAAATTAAGTAGCTCCCTGACAGTACTTCTCACTGGTATTAACAGTTTAGGAGCTGGAGGAAAGAAAGTAGACAACAGGGATTAAAATCACAACTTTATCCAGTTATTTTGACAGTCAGAACCAATTTAAGAAGCATGACTTTTATCCTGTCACGTTCCGCAGAAACAGACTATTATTTTACTCTGCTTAAACTCTAAGGGCCCGTACAAAAAGAGGAGAGGGGCAACAAAAAGGATATTTGTCAATTCCTCATTTGGCTGAGGGGAGGTTGACAGTTTTGTTCTCATCTTAAATTTATATTTTTATCTCTATATGCTAAATATATAAACTCACTTGTCACTGCATTTAAAATAAAACAAAAAACTCTATGGTTTTTGTGTTTTATGCATATTTTAAATTTCAGAACACAAAAAGCTAGTAGTTTCATAATTGATGCATCGGCACAAAACCTAGTGTTTCCATTTCCTGCACATACTGTAAACTGGTATTTGTAAACACACAATTGAGAATGGGTAATTTGACCATACTGTACACTCAGTTTTCCAAAGTGATCATAGATTGTCTACTGTTGCACATTTTTGCTTCAGTTCCACAACTGATGAAATTGTGCTCATCTTCCTTTTCTGTGCCATGCCTGATACCATGTGGCACAAACTGTGTTGTTATTGCAAACTAGGCGATTAAGGGAGTGGCTTCATCCATTTGTGGACATGAGCTTTTTATGCACATGTGCCCAGTTTGTCACTGAGAGTGATCTACACACGACTTTATAATTCAAGACAAAAGAATGTGCATATTTCCGTTTTTCAGTTTCTACACCTACTGTAGTTTTAATGATGGAGCTAGACAGTTGTACATGCATCTGACCCCAGATCTGTGTGAGGTGAAGTGGAAACTGATGTTCTGCAAATTAATACATGAAACAAATGCCATACTTCTACCATGATCGCTACATTTCCTTCCTCGCGCTGAATCTAATTAGCTTTTTAACTATTCAGCTGTTGCACTTTCTTCTGTATTAGCTTTATGGCATCCAACTGGAAAATCAGCGCCACCAGCTGTTTCTCAATGATACAACTCAATGTTTATGTAACAGTGGTGAGGAAATGCTAAATTAATTTCTTTTCACTGATTTTCTCAAAATCAGCATTTCTGTGAAGAGCCAGATACTGTTACACTATAACATGACGTTTTTGTACAAGCCAACAAGCCAAGTAAAGGGTCCAAAGACAACATTGACAATCACAGAGAGGGTGTACTGTATCATATGGCTGAGCCTCCATCACCAGCACAGTGAGTCAATGTGGTGTCAGAGGAGGATCTAGTAACACTTTCACTGCATTTAAATAGGCACACTGCCATACGTCCACGCTGCACCTCTAATCTCCACACAAAGGACAAGCACACAAAGTGAACAGAGAGATGGTTTTATCCACGGATGCACTCTTCCACTGTCTGGGCTTCAGAGGTGTGGGTGCAGAGATAAACGAGGTGGAGGAGGGATTAAAATGTCCCAAACATTCAGGGTGTTTAATTGAAACCTCCCCTGGGACACCGCAGAGGGGACGAAGGGGGCGGGAAGACTGTCTGGGGAGCGACCGCTGGAGACCCTCGTAGGTGAATCCATTCCCTCATCGCCTCTCAATAGGAGATGATAAATAGCGTGACATCAGTATCCCGCAGGGCACAGGGGTGCGCCGCTGTCCGCTAGAAAACTGAGTGCTATGCGGCCTTTATGTCAGAGATGGAGTGTAGGGGGTGGGGTTCTGCTGTGATCAATAATTAATCAAAACATTAAAAAGTTTTTTGTTTTTTTTGACAGCCAGTTGGGGTACAGCATCTGTCTTAGAAGAATAAAAGAGGAGCTCACTTCTTCTGAAAATGTGCCACACTGTGCCTGTTCCATTTGATAGTTTTATGGTGTGTGTCTCTTGACTTTTTATATTTCACAGTTAGTTTAAGAAATCAACACACATAACTGTTTTATTCCAACAGGTGAATTTAGTATTACTGTATATAACTCACATTGTTCTGGTAAGAGTCTAAGTATCTTGCTTAGGTGTGGAGAACAGCTGAACAGAGCGGTGCCGTCTTACTTTCACTGTCTGGACTCTAATAGAGCTCTCCATAATGCTTTAGCTTGAAATGACTGCACGTCGCTGTTGTACTGCTGTGATCTGCCGTTTTCGTTTTGCAGAGCTTGAATGTCTGTCTGAAGTGCTGCCGTACCGTAGCTGATCCTGTGCAGGTTTACTAGCTGCAGTTTGTTTTCTGGATAATCCATTCTGTGACTGGGTGCAGCCAACTTAGCAACACACCTTTGTAATTTATTACATCTGCACCAGCCCTAACCAACTGTCACCTAGAAATCTCCAGTCAGCACTGGACTTGATTGGGTCTATAATTAATATATGTATAATAAAAATGTATATTTATTAGATACAGTCCAAATCAATAAGATAATAATGATCATTTTGTTGACTACAGTATGTCTTCAAGGAGTTGATGTTTATTTCCAAACCCCTTGATTTTATTTATTTGATTGACTCATTTTCTTTGTTTTCAAACACTACATGGAATTATGGAGTTGACCTAAAATAAATAATAGTAATAGTATGTTTAAATCCTATAACTGAGACCACTAGTGTCTGATCTCCCCTGCTTGCCCATCCCTCCTGTAATGGAGCACTGAACCATTTGACTGACACCGGTGACGGATGGCTTTTGTCAAATCAATGAGATGTGAACAAGTGCTGTGATAATGTTGTTAGCAGCATCATTTTCTCTTGTTCTTGGTTGAGCTGGTGATTGATAGAGGTGCTGGCCATTTTGTCCAAGGTCAAGAATTGAGAGTATTACACATAAACTCGCTGTGGAGTGTGTGTCCTTGAGAGAGCAGCACAAGAAAACTGCAAAAACTATCGAGCTCTGAGAGTTGCTGACACACCAGTTTGAAGAGGATCTCTCAAACTAACCAGTTTTTTGACTATTTTTCATTTTCAAAACATGTATAACAAGAGTCAATACGACTATATATCAGCCAGTGAACAAAGATGAGAAAATTATACTAATGCATAGTGAGTTACTCCCAGGATTCCTTTCTTGTACTTGATGCCTCAGTGCTGTTAAATGCATCCAACACACCAGTGAAAATCCTGGAAAAGTCTGGAAAACAAAGGGATAAGTGGTTTCCCAGATCCATGTTGACCTAACGCTGAGGAAAATGGTGCTTTGATTCACAGCAGATGAGTCCATCAGGGTTAGACTAACAAAAGAAGCTTCTTGTAACGCTTTGCTTAATATCATTTCTCTTTCACAGTGAGCCAATGTGGTTCAGGTGACAGAAGTTGCAGGAGGTGCTCAGATGTAATGGCTTAAATCTACCCAAAATCCCCATGGTGCGTATTATGGCTTCTGATGATCTTTTGGAAGATATTTTCCTCCATTTATGTCTAGAAATTACTTTTAAACACAAGATTCAAATTGACTTAAAGGGATAGCTCACCAAAAATCCAAATGTCACTCATTATCTAATCACCCTCATGTCGACCAAGAGCTGTGAGAATTTTCAGAGTCCTCCATGACTTCTCTGAGTTACGGGGGGTCCACACAGCAGTATTTGTCTATATAGTGGTTGTGAATGGATACCACTTTTCTTCGGTAAGTAAGTCTATATTTTAAGCTTGTTTGTAGCGGAAGCTCCCAGTGTCTCGGTTCACTGCTCTTCCTGTGTCAGTGCAAATCTCTCGTGATTTGCACTGACCGGCGGAACAGTTTCTCATGTCGGGGCTTCAATACAAGAGGGATATTACAGACGAGCAGTATGGAGGTATTTGGATGTTTTTTGGTGCGTCTTTTTGGACGAAGAAAGTTGGTATTCATTGTCAAGTAGCTAATGAGTGAAATTTGAATGAACTATCCCTTTAAGCTTAACACACTAACCCACTAATACACACACACAGAGGATAGCCCGGTGATTCTTCTTCCCACATGTGGTGTGATTATGTGGGTGCTAAACTCCTGTCAGTCTTACTTCACACTAAACTCACTAGTGTATACGCTTGTTTGGATTTTTACTTAGCTAAACTGAGAATATTAATTAGCTGAGAAAATAATTTTTTTTGTTAAACAGATTAGAGATGCTTACTTGATTCTCAATTAGCTGCTTAAATAAAGCTGTATGCGCTTGTTTGTGTGAAGCCCAGTTTGTTCCAAAGCTAATACCCAGTATGCAAATTGTGTTGAATACAGCACAGCACAGGATAATTCAACAAGAGAGGCAGAAAACAAATCAGTCTGGGTTTAGTTCCTTTGATCAACAGAGAGGCAAAGCATGGCGGTCATTTTCAAAGAGAGAGTTTGACAAATTGTTAGTGTAGCATCAGGAAATTGCTTGTTTTCCACTGGGAAATCTTTGGTTAAGCTACTGTATAATAACAACCAATTTCAAGGACTTCCAGTAAGTTGTAATGAGTAATGTGATTTACTACACTAAAGTAAATCATAAGCTTTACAAATATTCTTTTATTAAAACAATCTTTCTTTAAATTCCAACTGAACTGTGTCGCTGCATCTGAAACTGTCTCTTCAGTAACACGTACTGTAGCAACATGTAGGAGTCGTTTAGTCTGACTGTCTCAGTTTTGTTCTGCAGGAAAGGCAGGGAGTTGTTTCATTCACCTGAAAAATAAGACACGGCATATTGTGATGATTCATTTAAGATGATGCAGGGTGGAAAACGTCATTTTCACTTCTGCTCTTAACCATCTGGTGGCACTCTTCCAGCTTTAAAGACCCTGGAGTGTGCTTACGTGTACAGTCCCACAGTGGGACCAAAAGCTGCTGCGCCCACTGAACAAAGGCTTTTGTGATGGAGATCACATTGAGTTTATCCTTACAGTATCAGTCCCACAAGCAGATAATGAACCCATGTACAGTAGCTGTTTAAGCTGCTCAGCTTTCTTTGTTATCTGTTGAACCCTCCTGAGTCTGATTCTGAAATCTATTTAACCAAGTTTTAACGCAACCAAATCCAAAAATGCATGATTTGTGACAGACCATAATGAGATGCGTCATCTAATAATTACATGAGTTTCACATTACAATTCATAAGAGTGGTTTAATTACTGTCAGATTAAACAAGATGTCTCTTTCTCACAGTGGTCATGAGTTTAATACTTATTGTGTTATTTTGACCTCAGTATACGTTTATTCTACGTACAGTAGGTTCACACAGATTGTTACCAATAAAACAAAACTGTGTTGAGAAAAATCAGTTCAACCTTCTCAACCAGTGGTGTAGTCCAATTAGTTGCAGTGGCTATAGCTACTGTTTTTAGGTCTACTGTACATACCTGTATCACATAGACTGTAGTTATTGTTGTAGTGGGTATACTGAAATATTAATGCATTTTCAGGGGGTATACTGAGTATACCTGAGTATCATATATAGACTACACCACTGAAATGCATGTAATTATAGACTCTTCACGGGAAGTGAGAGTCAGCTGAGACTATAAGCCCCCGCACTACGAAGTGGCTCAACTGATGAGGCAATATTTTGACACTAGAGTTAATGTGGCCCTTATGGCAGCTGTCCTTTGTGTGGCACCATCACTTAGCAGTGGAAGTCGCACCATGAGTTAATGCCGTCTGCAGAATCCGAAAGGCCCCTGGTTTTCAAAGGACTTCAGCCGAGCCCCTCTTCTCGGTGAGTGGCAGCGACCCCCTCTCTCCACGCCCCCTGTTTTGACTGTCAGCAACCCCTCCCCTCTCCTCCCCTGCTCAGCCCTAATGAGCCATCTCCTGGGGCAGGGCTTTACCCCCGCTAGGGGTAAAGAGGCCATCATGTTGCTCATCTAAAGACGACACATAGCCATGACTTCCCCCTAATTGTGTGCCTGTGTTGGCTCATTTGTTTTCGTCGTTAAAAATTCACCCCCATATTTTCCCCCCTCCCCACTGATAAACCGGCTGTGAGCAATTTAGGGGGAGCGGAGCTTTTCTACTGGCTCAGGAGGCTTTGAGGCCCCTCTCTCTGATGTATGGAAACACCCACAAACAAAGGCACACTTGCAAACAGCACAATGAAAATATTAAACACATAAACACTCCTCATTATGCATACACACAGACAAACACACAGAAGTGAGAACACAAACCCCCTTGGGACTGTTTGCGTCTGTGGCAAATTTCAAAGTAGTAAACATCAAACCCAGACTGACTGCGACCTGTAGGAGAAGACCTTTAGCTGGCACATTAAATATTGATGTGGTAAAGTTATGCAGATTGTTTATTGACCGGCTTCACTGAAGAAATGGGGGAGGGAGAAAAAAAACCCCATCATGGCTGCCTGGTCCACTCCAGTCCTGGTGTAATTAGTGTGATTTCTGAATGCGGTTTAAATGTGCTTCCTCTTCATGACAGTTGGACTGTAATTCCAGGAACAAACAAGCGATTGAGCAAATAATTAAGAAATATTCTGCCTTGCTTAAGTGCTTCTCTGGAGTAGTGCTTGAGTTTGCACAGAATAGATCCTATGACTGTGGACACAATTAGTCTGTAATACCTCAATCACACACAATTACACCTGATTCAATGTAAACAAGGCCCTCCTCTCTGTCACTTGACTTGGCTGTGACATTTGCCAGGTGGTGTTTGCCTTCACCATGCTTAGGCTATTATTAGTCTAATTCCCTCGAAGCATCCTGTTTCTGACTGGAGGCAATTAGGACACAAGTATGCTGCACCACAGTCGGTATAGGCCCGCAGTTTCCAAAGATCTTGATTTAAAGGGGTCTGTTAGAAGTGCAGTAACAGCACTCCATCTGAAAATGTATTCAGTTTTTACATTCATTGCTTTGAGACGAAACATTGAGACGAATTAATCCTGTTTTATAATGTATAAGTGAGAAATGCTGCATTTAGCTCACTTCTACTTTCTTTACTTCGTCTACATCACAAAGCTTCCATACAGACTGCAAATATTTAAGGCTCTAACAAACCAAACTCCGTCTTTTCTGTCTCTGTATTTATGGATGATTATGTCACTATCTCCTCAGTTTTGAAAGGGTTTTAACTGCATCATTAACTTGATTCACAGAGAGTGTTCACTTACATCTTGGGCAGAGCTACGTTATCTCTCGTTTGTCTGATTGTCAGGGCTACTGTTCTACTAATGAAGCTGCAGTTAATTACCAATTTGTAAATACTGGATCACCCAACATCCATCAAGCCATAGGACAATTTTGAGCAGAGAGAAATGCCAAGAATAAGTCATGGGCATCCAGGTTGGTGTCCGTCAGTTTCAGCCTTTTATTCACTTCTCCTACTTTCACATATTCAGTATTTTATTCCAGTCAAATATCCAATAAAACTGTTCTCATCTACATGTTTTTCTGTTTCCACTCTGGCCCTATGAAGACTACACGTCACCAGCAGTCACTTCTGAGCCATTTCCAAACTGCTGCTCTGCACGGCTACAATCCTGTTTGTAAACCTGTTGCAGACAACAGCTGTGCTGCGATTCTGGTTCTGTTTAATTGTGAAATCATAAAGAAAGTTACAAGCTTGTTCATGTCAGCTGCTGTGCTGTCAACAGAGGTGTGTCTGTGGAGGGAAAGTCCACAGTCTCTTTAACAGAAAGTAACAAGGTTTTGTCCAACAAGTTGCTTGATTTGTTGACATGTGCTCTGTTAAACAAACAAACAAAAAGTCACGGGTGCTAAGTTGGCAACACTGAATCTAATCACTTTTAGAGAGCGATGTACACCACTGGTCAGCTCAGTCAGACGGTCAGTGACATTTATGTTCACAGGGCTGGCCGCTGAAACGTTTGTCTGGGCTGCTGTTTCCCTTTGTGATGAGTAAGCTGCCAATGATGGATGGATGTGTCCAGATATACTGAGTTTTACTGGTGGAATATTTATAAAGGCTGAGATGAATGACTTCATAGTCAGTGCTGTTGTCTGTTTATGCAAGGATACTTCTTAATGTGGGGTATAAAGAGATAGACCAGATAATGCTCCATTGTTCGTCAGGGTATTACTTGTTCCTTGTTCATAATTATGTTCCCAAAAGCTGTCCACTTAAATTACTTCTCCAGTGCATGAGCATGACACTCTAGGAGTCAGACTGATAATGTCAGCACCCCATGAAAGATACATCCTACTGTCAAACGGAGCAGAGATGTAAATTAATCTCAGAGTGTTAATCAAGAGAGCAAGGCTCTTTTGTTTTACAGTCAGACAGAGAGCGGGGGATGTGGAGGAGGGAGGACGGCTCTGAGATTTAAAAAGGGCAGGTAGAGACATGATATGGTGACTCAGGGCCTGATCTACTAAGATCGCAGATAAGGGGCGCTAAATTGCGTGCTCATGGTAAAAAATTGCGTGTCTGGTTAGCGCATGAAAAGGAGGTGATCTACTAAGAGTAACACGCTAAATGACAGCACACGCAGTCCGCAGTATTTAAATGAGGGTTTGCGAGTGGTAATGGTTTTCGCGGTGGACAGAGAGCTGGATGGACACAGAATTTGATCCGATGGATTAATAGAGAGCTCAGGTGGGACACTCAGGAGTCAGGACACACTGACCAGAGGAATCAAAGACGGGGTGAAGACTGGGTGACGTTTCTCAGTCTCGGACCCGCAGCTGGGCAGCCACATACTCCAGACGGAGGAGAGGAAAGGAGAGGAGCGCATAAGAGGAGAGACGTGTGGCGCGCATAACGGTGCTTAAATGACTTTAAACACATGAAAAAAAACTGCTACAGTTCGCTGGAATGACCCCGATGCGAGGAAATGCAGAGATGTACGAGCTTTTGCCCTGGCAGGTATTAAATCAATAAAAGAAAAAAAAGCTGTGTCAGATAACACTTGCCTTTCAAACGTACTAAATAAAAACGCAAAAACTTCCACCGCAATCTGTTTCAGGTTTGATAAATCAGGCTGCGTGTGCTAAATGAATCTATTTGCATCTTCTCCTCCCAATATTTTGCACGTTCTGGCAGAAACGCCCATATTTGCATATTCATCAAGGCCGACGCGCTAAATACATCACGCATGCTTTGGTTAGTAGATCAGCCTGCACATTTTTTTGCGGGTGACATCATGTTTGCACACGTTTTAATACAAGCAAACCTTTAGTAGATCAGGCCCTCAGTGCACAATATAAACAGAGAGAAAGGTGTCTTTCTGTCACCGTTTTCTCCACAATCTGTTTTTTCATTGTCTCACTATCAAATTCATGTCACACCACAAAAAAATAATCTGCAGCCCTGATGAAATCTCACCTCAACCATTAGACAAGGAAGATGATGTTACAGATTTGCAATGAAGATTTACACTGTGCAGGATCAGTATGTGATACCTTGATGAAGAAAATCTAATAAAAAATGACTACACTCCCATGGTGAGTCTTCTAAATCAGATATTGGGCCGATATTGGCAGCCGATACGGTCTCCGGTGCCTGACTCTACCTGGATGCTGTCGCCAGCACAGCATTACAAAGTGTTATGGCATGTCCTGACCTTCTGTTCATCCAGCCTGCCCAGCATGGGTGCATTGCTGGGAAAGTGCCCAAGCCATGCAGGCAGCACCATGTGGCTAATCCCTTGATGAAACTATAGTGCCAAAGACACCTACAAGCTTGGCAGGGTGACGGAGCATTGACAGAGACGTATCCTGGGTACCGAATTCACCATAATATGACCCGATTCATCTCAGAGTGCTGCACCAACAGATAAATACAGAGATAAAGAGAAAGACAGTGATACAGTGTTTTTGCCTTAGGTGAGACACCTGTTACTGTCTTAACATGACAGGGAAAATAGAGATCACAGGAGAAGCTCAGGAGAATGGGCTTGTGCTTTGTGCATTCATTGTACTGCAGAGCTCCTATTGCTGACACAGTGCCTCATAACCACCTTTCTTTCAAGCTTCTGTTATATCACACACACACACAAATGCGCATGTACAAATTCACACACACACACACACACACACACACACCACAAAAGATGATTGTAAGCGCTGAGGTCCTTTTCACATCTTGTACTGGATGTAGATCAATAGCACAGCTACACTACTCATTTTCCTTCCTATTCTTTTCATTGATACACGTGTTTCTATGGATGTCAGCTACTGTAAATAACCAAAACTAAATCCTGCTAGACATATATCCAACACCTTGAGAGGAGGTAAATCAATGCTGGCGACCGTGCTAGTGAGAGAAGACATTAGGCAGCATGTCAGTGTCAGTTTACCTCCATGTTTAGTCAAGACAATCCAGCTGAAGACAACATCATGATACCCACAGTTCTCGCTACAATGTACAACCGAGGAAAATTTAATTAGAGCCTGTTATCACAGGTTGTCAATGCATGAATGGATGCTGTGATGGGCATGTGTGTCCATACCTACAGGGGATCTGCTTTGAAAGAAACACTGGAGGAGAGGGAGCATGCATTTGTGTACGAGTGCATGTACATGGAGGGGGATTAGCCTGACAGCCTGATTGGCATGCAGGTAGAGTACTGCCTTCTCTGAATGCAGCCGTATTTCGCAGCAACCGTCTGACAAGCAGGTGCCACTCAAGCATGTGAGCTCCTACAAACCTTTTCCTCAAAGCACAGATGGTGCAGGACTGAAAAACAATTACCCCATTGTTATCCTTGCAGGATCCTCCACCACACCGGGATGGACTACATTTCTCGTATTGAAAACGTCTGCTCACATCTAGCTTGGTACAAATAGTAAGGTGTTGTAGCTCAAGTTTACAATGATACTAAAAAGAAAGGAAATGAGTCCACATTTCAACATTCACGAACAACATTTTATGCTAACAAGACAGCTTACGCTGCATTATTCTATGCACCAGCAGCTGATCTGTACGCTGCTGTTGCACTGTGCCTTCAGGGGAAGGTTTTCAATAGGTAGCTTCCACTCCCACTCTCACCCTCACACTCAATATGGGGACACATAAAGTGTCAAAGTCAGACTCTGCTATCAAGCTCCAGATAATTGTGTGGCCTCATGGAGAGTCAGCACATGGGGTTTTAACTTGCCTTCAGCGATATTCACTCCACAGCATCGTCAAAACCAAAATGACAAGAAAAGACCGAAGACACCAAGTCTGCAGCCATACGGGAATGACACGAGCTTTTTTAACAGGTCTCTTGGTGAAAAGGTATTTGAGGGATTTTTGAAATCGTGCAAGTGTTTGATGGGATAAAGCAGGGGAAATATCCTCAGCTTCGACAATGTAATTTTTGGTCACAGAGATGTCTACAGAATTTCAGACTAATTCACGATGACTTATGTTCAAGATTACAACTTTTCATTTGCAAACATCGTACATTGGATTGGAAACCAGCAGCAGCTGCAACAAAGCTTTTTAATCAGCAAAGCCAGATTGCTGACTGACACTTCTCCAAATGATCTGACAAACTGAATCTAACACCCTTCGATGTCCTTTAATTCAGTTTATCATTATCACTCCTTTCTCCTCGGTGTCCAGACCATGACGCGACACCTGAACCCGTGGGTCCCCGAGGTTAACACAAAGCCTAATGACTTTGAAAACTGACAGTACAATTTTGGCCAAGGAAGCACCGAGGAGGCGACGATAATTGAAATTTCTAAACCTGAACAGGATCAGCAAAACCAAGGAAAAGAAATTAAATGCGAGACACTCCCGCACAATGTGACAATTAGCTCCTCAGCACTTCTGCAACCTGCTGTGTCGTACTATTTACCAATGAACCAAGTGTAATAGAGAGGGCTGAGGAAGCATTGGTTGAAGTGAGCCACCTTTAGACTATACACTGGTCAAAAGACCTCCAAAACAATCAGGTCATAATACTACTACATCACAATTAACTTAAAGTGGAGTGACAGATTTGTGCGATCTAATAATCAGATTCATCGTCTTTATTATCTTGTTTGTAAATATCTTCTGAAACGGTCATCTACAGTAACATCACCAAACAATATCCTGATATACTGCATGTTATTATTTGTGGATATTGAAGAACACTTAGTGTTTCCCAGGCCTACAGTACTTTTTGTTGCAGATATTTTTTGCTACCATTTCAAATGAAATCTTTCTTGATGGCAAAGAATTCACTGTCTTGTCATGGTGTAACTGCTTTAGTTTATAGTCCTGCCAGTGTTTTGGATCCTGAGGGGCTGGCAGTAACACGCTGACACCATTTTATCCAGTTAGTTGAAAATGAGAGGAGAGTGCCTTGCAGTTTTATGATCTTATCCCACTTGGCGAGATTTCTGTTGCTCCTGGTATGTCTAATGCCTTGGGCATGGAAAATAGAGAATATGTTCTTGTGCTCTCCGTCTCTCTCTTTCTCCATCTCTGTCTGTGTATGTGTCTTACAGTTGCAAACACCTACACAAAAATGTTTGTCTGCATACTAAAATACTTGTGTGTGGGTGTCTGTAACCCCTGAGAGCTTGCCCCTTGCTTAACAAAAAATAGCAAAACCACTGTACCTGTCATCTCCAAGCCTCTCAGCAGCTCTGTTTACCTGCTCCCGTATCTCTCCCCCCTGGACCGAGCAGTCGGCTACGTGCAGAGTGAGTCAGCAGGATCAGAGGCGAAGGCAGGCTTCGGGTTGAGAGCTGGCAGTGTACAGAGTCAGAGCTAAAGCTCAGTTCTGTCATGAGTGACCTGTAACGAGAAGGTGACAGTCGGTAACATGTACCAGCATTCGTAAACTAAAGCTACAGCCTACAGACCATCCAATGCAGACCAGCAGGCTGAAGTATGTTTTCCTCATTTGCCACCATGACTTCAGTTGTATAAAGAAGCTGAAATATCCTTGGATGAGTCACGGCAAAGATTACCACATTATTACATGATGTCTGTCTAGCAACAAAACTGTCAAACTGTCTCTGGCATTACTGTACGCTAAAATCTCCACTTCAAAGATGAATCCCTGACCTTTTATTGTTGTGGAAATCCAACCTGTCAGTGTTTAATAGACTTTGCATGACCAAAATGACACAACATATTGTGAACATTAAATTCATTTTGAAAGGTTATTATGGGTCATGATTTAATGAAAACTGAATCATGTAAAAGAAGAAACAGACAGGTCAATACGCGCCTGTTGCCATGTTATATGACAAACAGAAGATATTTACATCCAAAGATGATGTGGGCTGCATTATGTGGGTTTGTGTCGCCTCTAGGTTTTTACGGTAAAGATGCACATCTGGATCCCTGTAGGTTGGTGTGCTGCTCTTTGCAGTCACACATAACACCCACCCTTACAAATGGCATGCAAACCAGCTCAGGAAATTTACTCAAAGCACGAAACAAAAGGCCTCCAAAAGCTTCAAATAAACACGGGGCTTACAAGGCGAGGGATGGGGCGTACCATTAAAGAACCACTGCAACACAGAGACACGAGCAACACCATGAGCCTATATGTAATTACATGTCATCATAACACAGTGCTGAAGACTGTGGGTGTCCTGCCAGAGTGTAAATCATTGCCTCTGCTCTCTCGGCCTGTCAGTAGGCGATGCCTCCAGACCTTGTCTCACCTTCTGCGCGCACACACACACACACACACACACACACACACACGCACCAACACAAGTGGCCAAAAATCTAAACTCTGCATAATGAATATAGAGAACATAGGGAGAATGACAGCTACTGTAATCTCATATCTGTGCTGCCATCTTTCAAAACTTCCTGCATATATTCATCACCAAGGGGGAAAGAAGAGTGTTTAAGGTGAACAGAAGTGCAGTTTTTTTTTACAACCTGGACCTTATTTCTGGCATAAAACACCATCGTTTACTCATGACTATGGATACACGGCTCTTGAATGGATCTAAATATCGTCCGAAGTACTCCTAATGACACCAAAGTCACGAGTAAACGACTGTATTTTATGCCAGAATTAAGGTCCAGGTTGTTAAGGTCAGCCCCCCCCCTTTCATTATCTAGTAATAAGACAACCAGTAGATGGTAAAATTAAAATGAACTCACAAGTCCATAACCCATAAAATAAGATTGACCTTGTATAGCTAATTATGTGCTAATCTTCGAAAACAAGTCTTTTTGAATGTCTTTCTATCTGCATTAGAAATAGAGAGTCCCTATATACAAGTAACATTAAACATACTGATTAATTTTGGTAAATAATATTTTTATAATACAATTGTAGATGTACTACTGGATTATAACTCTGTACAACAGCTGGAGAGCCCAAAGTTTGATCCATGGTGCTATTAAGCAGCTTAAGGATACAGCAGTAGGAAATCAAAGGACAAAAAGAATTCCTGCCTTATCGTGTCAAGTGAAACATATCAAAGGCTGCGGTGAAGACTTTCTGTTTTCCGCTGCGAGACAGATGTACAGAATGCCATGAAACCCACAAGACAACAGGCTCAGATTTTCTTCCTCGCCACAAACGTAATAATCTGTTACTGCTGAGAGTGACAGTTCTGCTTTGTAACAGAAATGTATGGGTCTGTTTATCCTCCATCTGTGGCGGCATCTGTTTCATATTGTGTTCCCTCTCCATTTGCCAGTGTTTTGCACCAACACATTTCAAATGTTATTTTTATCAGAACCCACAACGTGAGCGAGGGAGGAGGCCCATTTGTGCATGCAAGGTTGCTTGGTTGCATTTGCCAATTTTAGATGGCAATTTTAATTATACGTATTACACCAGCAAGAATGACAGTCAAGTAGACGGCATGTTGTGTTCGTTCCAAGAATAAATGACTACTCTCATTCATGTGCACTTGTCTCAAAAGAAGGGAGAGCTCCTCATCTGTCACGTTCAGGTGAAAGTTCATATAAAAATCACTTCTGCTAAAAGCCAGGGCCAGTGTGAACCTTATGTCTCCCCATGTTCCATCTTCCGCGAGGTCAGGATCCCGTCAAGTTCAACGATCCTGGTCAAGAGTCAAGATTGTGGTCAGAGGACACAGTGTGTTTTGGATGAATGTCCATCTGTAAACTGGCCATAACGGATGACACACTATTTAATTTGATTGCCACAGGGTGCTTAACTATGTGTAGCTTTCAAACAACCACTTGCCTTAGATTGCTGTGTGATAGTTCATGCAGCCATAAATTTCAATTAAGACATAAAACTGTCCAATCAAGACCACACTAGCAATGCAATGGGCATTTTTTCTCTCTCTTCTTTTAAATATACCATAATTATGTTGTAAATATCAGCAAAATTGCTTTGGGCTTTTCATATTAATCTCAGTTAAAAATGTAACACCATATTTCAACTGCTATAACAAAGGAACTCTGTACTCAAACATAAACACGGTATAGGTGCAGTTTTCTCTGATATATTGGCAGCTCTCCACATACATTTTGCCCTTAAGCATGGTCCAGACTGAAGAGTAATGGAGCCTATGAAACGAAAAGGGGTGCTAGTCATGCTAAAAGAATAAGAATAAGGATTCACCACACACCATTTCACACATACTGGACCCAGAGCAGCGGGAGAATGTCAGAGGTATGTGCTGTTTAAGAAACCTATGCATTTATACAAGCTTAACCCTCACGCAGTACAGTGGGGGATGGTGCACTGTGCCAACCATGAAATTAACCATTTCAGAGACGTGTCAGCTTAAAGAAACCAATGCAGCTCCACACACCTGTAAGGTAACACGTTACAATTATGTGAAACCAAACCGTAAACATACTTTTGATAGCAACAGAAAAATCTGTACCATACAAAAGATACAATAGTAGAGTAAACTACAATTATGGCTTTGCAGGTGTCTGCCTGTCAATCAAACTAATTACATTTTGTTCCAGAACCATAAAATATTTGTCATACTGTAGTGGGCAGCTGGCACGACGACAAATATCTGTTGCACAGACTCAATATTCACACCTAACAAGGTTGCAAAGGAATTCAGTAGTTTCCTAAAATGTTAAACTGTTCCTTTAAAAAGCTATGATATAATATCGCACATTTAACTACATCAGTGGCCATGAACCTTTTATTCAGCATTTCCCACCTTTTCATTTTTAGACAGAGCCCATGATGCACGGCTTGATGGTGAGATCATTTAAAAATCTTACAGTCTTAGACAGTCTTAGAAAAGGCAAGGATTTTTTTTATGCGCGCTATCAGGTCAAACAAAGTTCACATCATTGAAGTATTTGATATTGAGTTTGCAGAGAGTCACAGGGCCAATTAACCAGAAAGTTGCCCTATAAAAACAGAGGAAGAGACAGCATTGAGCCAGACTTAGCTGCCTGGCTAGTTTAATCAAATCCTAATGTGTTCATATTGTAGCACTTGATGTCATTACAATACAGCCAGACTTAGAAGATGAAGGAAGGTCAGTTTTACTATGCAAAGCTGTAAACCCTGTTTTATGGTGACTTTCATGATGCTGTGCTTCTCTGTCACTACTTATCCTCTTAGCCGCCAACAGACCTCAGCTCCATCACGACCTCTGATCCCAACTCATACTTGTAACCTTGTGTTTCAGTCCAGGAGGTTGAAAGCTCAGCCTTTGAAGTTGGGTGTGATTAACACATTACATGTTAAATAACCAACTAATCACGCTTAAAATGTCCCAATTTTTCAATGGCATTAAACAGTGCTGCACTCTGGTCGTATTCACGCAGAGCGAGCTGGCTTTATGTGACATCATTCTGAAAAAACGCGTCTCATTTATGTGACCATATTCCTGTGAATATATAGGCCCGGCTGCAATGGTGTTATTGCTCACAAAAGGTGACTAATGAGCATGAGGTGAGAAGTGAAACTTGTCAGAGTGAAGAATAGGAGAGGGGCTAAGCTGAGAGGGTTAAGCCTGGTGTGAAACGAAACACGGATGGTGATTGAAACTGCTGAGTAAAACTTGAGCTATGGGGTTGTGATTAAACTGAAAGGACAGACATTATGGCCCTCCAGTCATTTACCACCTTGATTGCATGTCTGCCATGTCCCTGTCAGACTGACTGCTTCATCAAATGTCTTTGTCTGGTACGAATATCCCATTTGGTCTTGGGCTCTTCCCTGGAGATCAAAGTGGACGGGTAAAAATGGTCAGTAAAAAAAAATTGACCAGAAATATAATATCTCTCTATGCAACCTTGCAGAAACTTATAATGGTGTGACCTGAAGCGGCACTTGCTGGCTTGACTGAATTCCTCACAGCTCCTTACAATGTAAACTACTCTTTTTTTTTCTTCTTTTTTTTCTACCAAACTCTCACTGCTGATTTTCAAGTTGTAAATTGGTGTTTCGTACAAGTCAGCAAATGTGAGAATGCCAATACCGAACTAAGATGGTGAACATGGTAAACATACCTGCAAAACATCAGCGTAGTGTCACTTGTGCTTGCTCGGCTGCAGACTTAAAGTCTTGCTGAGACGCATACCTAATTTTTTTGGATTCTGCAGTTTGGGAAGTTATGTATTTACAGATATTCAACAATGTTTTGCTTGCCATTGCTCCATTCACTGTCGAGGAGCAGTAGCACAAATGTTGTTTATTTTCCATCAGCAGTCTAGGCCTGAACAGAACTCGGGATGAATAGAGAAGAAATATTTCTATAAGACAGAGATTAAAAGGCCATTTGAATTGAGTCAGGGAGAAAGTTATGTCCAAATCGCTTCTTCTCTCAATGCTTTCAATAAAATGTCTCACAAATTGGTAATGGGTTAGGGGGCACCACATCAAAATGACAGAATAATTATGGAAAGGGTTATTACATTGGTACAAAAATGAATCTTGAGCACACTGGCCACAGGGGTGGACGGACGCTCGGTAAAGTAGCGTTTATGTTTTATGCCACACTCGCTCAAAATAATAGAGTAGATAACAGCTTGTTTGAACATCCAAAAAAAATCAGGGCATAATTTATTGTACACTTTTGGTCTACATCTTTATCCTCCATCACCATAAAGCTTAGACACCCATTCTGGTCCCCACCCAGGAGGTCTGGCCCTTCCTGTGACCCCAGTGTACCCCGGCAGACTAAACAATGATGCTGGGTCACCTCCTCGTGGCCCAAGACAGATGGCCGGCTCCTCTCTGTGGTGGCCACCATGGCCAAGGTCACCTCCCCTGCTTGCGTTGCACCTGCACCCAACACTCCCATCATCATCTTAATTCCTTCTACAACTAGCACACGCCGCTGCACAAAGGCTTCCCTCAGCTCACCCCCTCCCATGTTAACAGAGGAGAAAATGAACCATTTACATTCTGCTGGTGTGTCACACCACGTTGAGGAATACATCCCATCTGCAAAAGCAAAAAAAACAAAAAAAAACTGTAGAGCGATGGTGCACATGTAAGAGCCCTCTGGTTAAGGGAAGTTTCACTGGAATACACAAGTTGATAGATGCATTTACATAGTCATTACTAAGGAGCAGCTCTGTTTTCACTAATGAAGACACGATGAAAGCTTGGCAAAAGACGACAGAGCAGAATGGAAAAGCAATGAAAAACACCAGTATGTGTTAAATTACAACAAATGCCTCCCTTGTAATACCCCGAATCAATTGGCACCTGTGTCACCGTAAGAAATGCTCCACAGCAGACCAGCGAAGAGGGGGTAGTATTGACGAGAGGCTGTGATCCATGTGACAGGCTACCTGTCACCGTCACAGGAGACCCTCCCTCACCCATTCAGCACAGCAAACCACCAGATCAATGGCCACAGACACAGTCCTCCCCCAGCAAAACTAATTATGTGAGCATTTTATACCACCGAGTCTCTTCTACGCTTTGTTTATGCAGGCTGCAATTAGTGAAATCGTCAATAACAGAGTGGGGGAGGTAACTGGTGAAGGAGCTACAATGGCAGAAAATGAGAGGCGGAGTCTCAGAGAAAGCTGCGACTGCACAGACCCTAGACCAGCAGGCAGGCGCCACCGAGCCAAGAGGGAGCGTGTGACAGCACAACTGCACAATGGGAATTTCCGACGCAGAGATCCGAGACGCGCTGTTCCTGTGAGTTTCTCGCAAGTCCAAGCGAGGTGCCAAAGCGGTCCGTTCTGTGGCATCAATTCCCCAGTAGTGTGATGCTGGTGGGTCTTTATGTCACTTCAGCATGCACAATTAAGTTGCAGTGAATATTTATGATTGGTTTAAAGACATTATTCTTAGTCCCTCAGGTGTCACAAAGTGGCTGTAATCAGAATTCAGAGAAATCTCCAGCAGCTCTCCGTCGATAGCCTGCTTGTCTACTGAGAGCTGTAAAACCCCGAGCTCCACTCTGCATCTACAAGTCTGGTTAAGTAGCACAAAGCTGTGATGCAGCCGCAGCAGCAGCTCAGGACCTATATTTTGCCAACATTGCTAAATGCTGCATTTACACCGACATGTTCTTTTCACATAACAGTGCAGTGTTGTTTTCCTACGTATCAAGACAAAAAACAACATTAAAAGAATTAAAAAATAAAATAAAATAAAAAGTTGATACAGTAGAAATTTTAGCAATTTGATACACAGTCTACATTAATGGGAGGGAAATCATCAGTCCATATACATGCCAAGTATGTTTTGCCTCCTGTTTGTGTGTGTTTGTACAACATGTGTGTGAACACAGCAGGGGAGGGAGCAAAAAGATTTAAATTAGACTTTTTTTCCACAGGGATATAATAATTGTGTCTGTTCGCGGCAGGTCTGCAGCTAACCATCTGTCAATAAAGAGCTAGTCTGAATCAGTCTGAAGTTCCTGCTTGAAATTCAGCTGGCAGATTAACGTTGGGGACACAGTTTTGTAACGATCTCACTCCAAATCCATCATGTTCATCTGATCATCTAAATACTGTTTGTTTGCCACTGAAGTCAATAACGCTTGTGACACTGCACTTCTCCTACTGTATGTGGCACAACCCATAGATTTCCACGTTAACAGCAGAGCAGTCGGTGTTTAATTTTCCTCTAGAGAGCTACCAAGCCAGGGCTAGCAGCTTGTAAAACCTAAAAGACCTACACAGTGCAATCCTCCGCGTGTAGTCTTATCTTTAATTAAATTAAAACCTTGATTTCCCTCAGCTGAGAGTTGATTTCCTCCTGGTACAATTACGCAGGTCTCACGTGTGCACTGGAGTGTTTGGTCACTGGTAGGTGATCTCACCACAGTGTATTGATCCCTGACCATCACAGCAGTCATTACCTTTGTTCACATCAGATCAGGGAACTACTAACTCTGTAAATGCACAATGCATCTAATAATGAATCTAAGAGGGACAGATATTGACAAATAAGGTGTGTACACTGATTTTACATCTATTTTTATACAGATTTTTCATCTATGATGGTTTTACAGCATTTACAGTTTCAACTGTGATATTTGTTGATCACCAGTGACTACATGGAAACAACGTGCAACTGCAAAATTACAAATGGATCTACACAATTGGGACTCAAATGATAAATAGATTATCTGTAGCCATGGTAGCCGAGGACCTCTTGGGATGGCCGGTCAGTCTTAACAGTAATATTAAAGATGTTCAATGGGTTGTCATGGGATGTGGTGCAGACATTCCTGGTCCTAGAAGGATGAAGCTTACTGATTTTGGTTTAGCTGCTGCAATCATAGGTCAAAGTTTGATTCACGTAGTTTGGTGTATAACCAAATACCTGCAAAACTTAAGCTGCTCTGTACTGTATGTACATCCCTGATTAGTCTTGCTAACGGAAATGAGAATCATCCACAACAAAGACTCTGATGACCCAGCACTGAAAATGGAACTAGAGGAACAGGTGTACTTCTCTCCTATAACTATACTTTTCATTAAAAAATATATAATTTAATTTTCTGGTCATGTGTTTAATGGGTAAAATAAAATAAAAAAATTCTTCATGTCATATTCTTTATATTAGGTTAAGAACTTCAAAAGTGCATTTTGACAAGCACATTTTTAATCCAATTTACTTTCAGAACTGGGAGCAGAACTATTCAGTTATGGCACATAAATGATTTATGAAGCTATAGAATAAATAAAAGCCTGAGATTATACTAAATAGGCTGAGCCCTGATACTGAAGAGCAGCACGGAGTCACAGCAGACTAATATATTTCTACTGTAAAGAGCCCTCTAGACTGCCGATTTTCTACTAACAGTAAACACAGAGTATGACATTTTTTATATAATAAATTTCAATACTAATCTCAGATTTTTTTTTCCTTTAATTGTTTCCCTGCATACACACTGAGTAAACAGTGTGTGGCTAGCAGACTAGCTTGCACTGCCCTACAGGTATGCAGACAATTAGAAAAGCCTCTGTGTTTGGTATTATTGCCTGCAGTCTTTCTGATGTGGGCTGGAGAATGGTGCTGCCTTTTAATCAGCGCCAACGTAGGACGCTCCCATGTGTGACCAAAGCCCCCTAGACAATCTAAAATGAGTCAAGAAAAATAAGTGTTAGCCTCTTGCTTTTGCCCATGCTCTCTCACAATCATTCCTTCTCTTAGCCTTTCTCCAATTGCTCTGTGGCGAACCTCTAGTGTTATCTCCAGACAGCAGCCTTGGCAGCGAGAGCCAAAGTGTATAAAATACAAGATCCTGTCTCAAACACAACCTTGGAACGGAGCCTTATCAAATGCCAGGTATGCCTCAGATGCCTCAAATAAGTCCAAAAACATCAGAAAACTGCCATACGTGTGCTTCAGACATCTGTGAGCAACTATCTTCTCAGCCATCCATCCATTCCCACTTATTCAGGATCACTGGCGCTAGTCCATCCCAGCATGAACAGAGCAAAAGGCAGGGAAACAACCTGAATAAGTCACTAGATCAGTAGGTCAGCACATTTAATTTCCTTTAAATATTTTTTTTCCTGTCCAAAGAGGAACAGCACGCGAGTGTTTTCCCATTTAGGATTCACTCTCTCATATTAGGTTCCAAAGAACAAATCACAATAATAGTCTGGGTTTTTTTTTCCTATAATTTGTTTTGGAGCCAAAACAAAGGTTTCCCCATCTCAAACAGTTTCCTGACATCCGTAGCACAACAGAAGGAAGCGTCCTCCTCCCCTTATCTTAGAGGAAGACGCTCTTTGTTCTGAACAGTGGTGAGAATCTTTGACGACATCAAAGAGTCGCAGAGCTTTTCTCCAACCAGAGTGCTAATGAGAGACGACCATCCTGCATGAGTGCGATTACAGTAGCTTCATTAAGGGGTGAACTGATATCACACACTCTGCTCTGGAGCGGCTGCCTTTGGGAGCTCCTCTCCTACACACAACTCACATTCACTGAAGATCAGGTCTGTCAGCGATGAGTGACTGGGTTAAAGGACTCCTCTGATGACTTTTTTCCCCCCTAAAAGATCAAAAAACAAAAAAAAACACAACAACAATGAGTTTTTTCTATTGCAAAATCCTAAGATATGGAAAGCATGTTGAAAGAAGACGGCATGTGAAATAAATATCTGCTAAGGCTGACAGAAACTTCCCAACTATGGTGTAAATTCTCCTTGGGGTGAAAAGATCCTGTATATACAGGCGAGCCTTTCATTGCATTCAGAGCCTTTCGAGTGCTATTCACTCAAAAAAGAGAGGAAAGGGAAAAACAAAAGGGACTCAGTTAGTACTATATGTCACAAAACATAAACCCAACAAATCACCAGAAACCAACTGAGAGCAAGAAAGAGAGGGTGAAACGAGAACAACTTGACCCTGAATTTCATTCCTTCACTGGGGGGGAGTTTATTTCCACTAGTTCTCAGCAGCTATGCATCACAGCATCCAGCCTCTGTATTTACAGCCTGGCCACCCGGCACTGATATTGTTATGGATTATTCTGTAAAATTGGTCTTTGTAATTTATCGTGGTTTACGGTGAGATTAATTGCTTGACCTTCGTGGCGAACGGTGTGTGTGGAAATGTGTGTGTGTGAGGCTGTGGAAGAGCAGGGAAAAATGAAAAACTGGATGTATCAATTTCTACAAATCAGATCACAAAAGATTAGACTTGATAGAATATATATAAAATCCAGTTACTTAGCAGATGAGTGATCGCCTGGTCCCTGACCCACATTACCTGCTATCCAGACGTTCAGGAGAATCAGTGACAACAGATGTGACTCCACCTTTTGATGTACAAAACACCATCTCCTCCTCGCTTGTCTTTCTTCAGATGCGGTGAATGATTAAAGGCTTTCTCCACTTCATCCCCTCTTCTAATAATTATTTGAGTTGCATTAGGGCTCCCATTAAAATTAACAATATTTTATGGTAATTCCTATTGAAAAAACCCTGTTGCTGAGGGAGATAATTATCTCAATTATTCAGGATCCCGTACCCAAGATGCATAGGGCACAGCCTCCCATTTGCTTGGGGCCATTCTTACCCACAAGTGGAAATAATTGAAATGTGGCAGATGTTTAATTATTGCTATTTTAAACACAGTAGATCGTAATGAAGAGTGTATCATTCTAACATTACCAAGTATGATAATCACACATTTCACACAGGCTATGAGTAATTATTTTCTTAATAATTAAAATATTGAACTAGCGAAATGTTTATCAAGTTCACGATTCATCTAAATGAAGAAAAAAACCTGAATTAATGCAAGCTTTCTGAAGAACCAAACGACCAATTCTCATATCTGATAAAGACAAATCCAGGACTGCCTCTGAAATGGCAGCAGCATACTACTGTACAGCACTATAGAAAATGTCAAACTCCAATATTACAGCAGACAGGAGCAGAAAATACACAATTTCACGTATGATGATGTACGATATGTGCGATACCAAGGCAACATGATGGATTAGTGGCCGGTTTTGAGAAAGACTTTCCAGCAGGACACCAAAGGCAGCGTGTTCGCCTGATATGATCTGGAATTCTCTTAATAACAAGGGTAGGCACAAGGGCAGCGGTCTCATAGGACATCTATTATTCATCTGAAGATCTCATGAATTAACAATGAGATAATCTCACCATATATGTTTTACATCATAAACAGGAAAAACACTATTACCACTAATATTGTCTTACTTCCATGCACAATTATAATTCTAAAAGGGACATGATGCGCAGAAGCAATATTAGTGCACAGCTGGAAAAGACAAAGAAGGACATTCTGACAGATCCAACAAGTTAACTGAGTAAAACTACAAATTACTTTGTAATTGAAAGTAAAAGTGGTTAAAATGTATGTCTTACTGGGATGTGACATCCTAACTAACATACCTCCAGTCTCAAACGCATATTAGTCTCAGGAAAAATCAACAAACGAAACATCAAGATATGAAAGTATATAGTTACGACTTGTTCAATGTTGTCAGAGGGAGTTAAAAACACTTGTTGAGAGAAAGGGTACAATCTCACCAGCCTCACCTTAAGATCAAGTAAGAATTGACCATATACTCTCATACTTTAGCTCACTATAAAAACACTCATCTTCATATTAATTAGCATTAAAGGACCCCCTCAAAGGTGTCCATCTGTCTTTGTGCATGTGAGGGCAGATGTCTCTCACCCTATGGTCCACCTCTCACCCTCTGAGCCTCCCTCCTCCGAAGCAGGTCTTTTAATTAAAACATTGTACTAGGACTGTACACTGAGTCACACCCCCTCCCCTCCATTAGAGGAGCAGGTCGAGCCCAGCATCAAGCCGAGGTGGATGCACAGGCCCTGCCAGGACGGAGACGTGATAAGAGTAGACATGATACAAGTACTTCACTGCAGGGTGGAGTGAGGACACGGAGATACGGCTGTGGTCCAGCTGTCCCTCCCTTCACGGCGAAGACGTGGACACACAAACCAGAAAAAAAAAAAAGAAAAAGAATCAAGAGGCACGATGTGACTTGGGGAAAATCTAGATTACAGCCTTGCAATTGTCTCAACACAGGTTACCTTGAAAGTGCTGTTCCTTTGCCATCCCATGAACAGGGAGAACTACAACATCCATCATGTTTTATAGACATTTGAAACAGAGAGCAATGTGGAGTCACACTGGCATGCCCTGCAGCTCTCTGCTCCTCTTGTAGAGAGAAACTGCTTTAGTGCACATCTGTATGCTGTGTTGTGTAAATGTTTAACAAGCCATCTATGTAGTTCTATTACATAATTACTGACAGACAACTCACCTGGAAGAAAAGCAATTCAATACCTCAGGTGTTCAGAGAAATATAGAAGAAGCCAAATGTGTTAGATGGATGAAACCAGAGCAGCATTACTGGGGTTGGGTTCAGTGTTCAAGTGTAAAGGCTAAAGGCAGGCACTGTCTGTAATGAGCATCCACAATCTCTGCTCAAATTGTTTTCAGACACAAAATGTCATTTCTTTCTGCCGCATTACAGTTTGAAGGATGAACAAACATCTGCATAAAATTGCTGAAAGGCAAACTATACATACATTGCACATAGCCTACAGTATGTGTAGGTGTAACATAAGTACATATGGGACAAGATTTGTGTGCAGGTTTCTCCCTGGAGAATGCAATTACAGACCAATTTACACCCCCTCATCTTTCTACGCTGCATTTATCTTTAGCAAAGTGCACTTGGTTTGAAATGAAGCATGGCAATGGCCTCTGTTTATGAACACCATCAAAACATAGCTGAATTGTCTGCCATATGCTCCGCCATGCTCAGGTTGCCTATCAAAATGACTTCAAATTAGAGAGAATTCATCCCTTGTGTTCCTGTTTGATTTGGGCTTTCACTCTAAGTCCACTTAGCTCCAACAGATTACTGCTAATTGGGTTTTGTCTCCTTTACCGGGACTGGTACCGTATAGCTGGAGCATCTCTCATGAGCTGTTTAAAATGTGTACATGACATGTTTTTCTGTTCAGCACGCACACACAGTACAACAGTGTGACCCATACAACTGTTTTCCACTACTGCGTCTTTGGAGGGATAACTGTAGAGCAAGGGTACATTTCCTGAAGTGGTAATATGTCTACAAACACCATTTAACAAAGGCTGATGAATATTCAGTGATCTGGCCCAGGCAGGAAATCCCTATCAGCCATTTTATAAAGTATCGTACATAATTATGTCACCTATGCAATTGAGATCTAACGCCCAGTCTTGTCTGATGCCCCCAAGCTTTTAATTAACCAAATTACTGCATTCTTCTCCCCCATTGATTACTGTTATGGGGGCTGACGCACAGAATTGCTGCAGGTGTGAAAACTAGTTTTAATGAGGGGTGCTGTTTAAATTGTAGGAAACCATGGAACTGTTAACAGAATCTTTACTCTGACAAAACGAAAGTAAAATATAGACATTGTGTATCTTTGGTTTCATTCTTCCACTTGACCTCATTTGCAAATGAAACCTATTACAGGTTTTGCTCAAGGGGGTGTAAATGTCCTCCAAGTGCCGATAGAGGACAGACGCCTATAGCCATGACCACAGTCTTAGACCTGATCACTGTGGGGTGACGCCGCACCACAGCACATGTAGTACAGATTACCAGTTTATGATGACAACCACAGGGAGGAAACTACATTTATCCCCGCCTATGCAACTAATATGCAAAGACTGACCCAGAATAGAACAGCAGGGTTAAAGTGAGAAAGACTGGCTGGAAAACTGCAGGGAGTGTTTTACATCTCGGTGCAGAGCGGGGCATGTTTAGCATGTGGTGAGCATAATCATTCAGTGGTGCTTCCACTGAAGGTGAAGTTACTGAACAAACTGGTTCTTGGAGAGTGTGCAACAGTTTAAACTAGCATAATTATGAGCTGACTAATAAACTGCATGTTAGTCAGCAACCACACCTTAACGGGAACTAAATGATTATGGGCCATAACTCAAATATTCTAACTATGAAAATGCATAACAACTATACATATTATACGGTTGTAATTTAAAGTCGGAATTTTCTTCCATCTAATGCTCGGTTTACAAGTATTCACATCATCATACAATATGAGACTGCGCCTGAGGCATCCTGTGAGCAAGCTGTGGGGCTCGTGCTCTCTGAATTACTGTAATCTCATAACCACACTGATGGGCTGATGATTTTAAGACAAGCCCAAATAACTATTCAAAACTTCCAGGCTCATTTGAATACATGTTCAGGCACATCCTCATTATTTCTACAGAACTCCCATGGCCAGTGAACCTACTGACTTCTCATCTGCATTAGGACAGATCAGCTGGTGACACATCTGTCCAGTAGTTTGCTGACCATTATTATTTTCATTCAAGGGAGCAGATGTTGCAGCTGTATGCATATGGCACCTTTGGTGACATTCAGAAGAAGGTGATTTGCAATCTCTCCACCACACTGACATTCAACAACATGGGCTCCGTATTATGATAGTGTGCCCCCCCCCCTCTCTCTCTCCCTGCCCCCCTTCGTCTCCCTCTTGGGCTCTCGGAGAAGTAGTGCAGGCTGTGGCTGCCACAGCCCTGCTGTCAGACTGCCATAGCAGCCTCCCTCTCCCTCTCAGCCCATGGGGTACAGCTGACAACACATGATCCTCAGAGCCAGGCAGCCAGCTCAAGCACAGCAAGAGAGCCTTCAGCTAGTGCTGACATATTCCAGGGCCCATTTCAACAGATGGAGTTTTTACAGGTATCGTTTGGGGTAAAATACCTCGCTTGAGGGGACAGCATCTGGTCCTTCCTGCCTACCCCCTTCCACCTCACATCTTCAGTCCCTATCACCTCACCCTTTGTTGCCTTTTCCTCCTCTATTATGTGGTAGATAGCTACTGTCCATCAGAACAGATACAACATCCTTGGAGGTGGAAAAAAAAGGATTCAGCCTTGCTGCAGAGAATTCACAACACTGGCAAAGCACTGCCGTGTTGATTCATTTCAGATAAAGTTTCAGTCCATAATTCCTCCCAATATAACGCACTAAACAACTCAAACATTGCATCAACAGATAGGATTTAGCTCCACTAAGATTTTCTCTCCTCTGCTTAGGTAAGGTCTATGAGATGACACAGTGTTAAATCTCCGTGCTGCAGCAACTTAAGCCTCGTAGACCACTCCGAGTGTCCATCACTCAAGCTGCGCTCAATAACCTTGGACTCATATTTCTCTGGCAGTGATTTAACGACTTGCAAAATTACACTGCGGTTGGTTGAGCCTGTGTTGATGTTGATATCTCCACTCTTTACCGTCCTGTGTCCTGTCAGTCTTCTCCTGTTATTTATCATGACTTACACCATGACACGTGAGAAATGCCCAATCGCCCATTCATCTTCCTGTTAAATAATACTTGCCGGGCCGGGTCCAGATGAGAGGAGCAAGGTGAACTATGAGGTTTTGAAAACTGCATCAGATGAATTACAGCCGTCAAGGAGTTCCTTTGACGTTGTGCCATGAGTGTCTAGCTGAGGCATAATAAAATGAAATTTACACATGCAAGGCAGTTACTGTGGCTAGATTAGTGAGCTGCTTAATCCTGCTGGGTGGAATTTATGTCTTTTCATATTACAGAATGCCACAAAATTATCATTGTTATGTTGGAGTTGAAGCAAAGTATACAGCGACGCAGGAGAAGCACCAGACAAGACAGACGCACTATTGTAGCTTAACTACCTTCTCACAGTTCTTTGTTTAATGTGTCACAGAAAGGGCTAAATCTGAGGTTCCCTGCATAAAAACACAATTGGAGAAAGGGAGAAAATCAATATTTGAAGAGTCTCGGTCTGTGCATCTTAAGCAGTCTATGAGAGAAAAAGCATGCATATTCCACCATGTCTAAATTATTAACACTTCTATGGTTTGTCTCAGTATTCTTTGAGCGTAATGTCAGGAATGTGAGAGAACAAGAGCAACATTTTAATGAAATTAAAATAAACTTTGTACACAACCAGGAGCAGTGGTTCAAGGCTACTTTTAATTATTTTATAAAGCAGAGTGAACAGAAATATATCAATGCTCTTGTTTATCTTAGGGCAACACCACACTTTACTGTAAATGTCAGCTATTCTAGGAGAATTTCTTCCAGTTAATATCCCCGACTATTTATTTACTCATACTAATCGTAATTCAGTCCACGCCACTCCTCCGTGGTAATTACTACATACTCCACATTGCCATTCATTAATTCACTGGAAATGTGGTGCAGCAGTCAGAACGCATGGACATATACGATTCACAAATACAGTAAGCACGCAGATACACATTTACACTGCAACATGCTGTGTGGGCATTTTGATGAGCCCACCTTGCTGCAGCGCCGCAAGAGCTCTCGTAACCATGGTTCTGCAGCAGTGAGGTAAGAGTGGAGAAAAACCATTGTCACCAGGCTGGCAGTTTCATTTAGAGCCTGTGCGACTGTAGCATCACTGTATTCATTTTTGAAAGAAAATAAATAAAACTCAGATTTTACTATTCATTTGAAGAGAAACTTTTTCAAAAAAAAAAAAATCTATAAATAATGTGTTATTTTGAAGTTTGTATGTTAGTGTGAATTAAATTTTACACACATAATAGGTACTGTAGGTAGGGGAAATTCAAGTTTCTTATCAAAAGTCTGGATAATTCAAAAAAAGAACCTACATACAACAGACCTGATAAAAGGGTTTTTAATGTAATGTGATTCTATTTTATAACCAAGAAAATCCTAAACTCGCTGTAAAATGCTGTTATTTCTTTGTCTCATCTGCAGTCGACACAATGGACAACGCCCACAATGAGATTAACACTGATATGACAACAAAACAATCATGGCAGACAAATGGCCAGTAATTCAATCACTGGTCCAGGACATGTCATGTCAGCCACTCTATTGACTTTGACAGGCAGCGCGAGGTGCTGGCAGACTTATATTGACCCGGGGCACGCAAAGTGCTGATGCATCATTGTGTAAATCAGGATGGAGGCTGGTTGGCTTCACCTTTGACCAACAGCTTAGGAGAGGAACATCTAAAAATTCAAAAGAGCAGCTCATTTTGCTGTGTCTTATGTAAAGCATCATGGTACACTGACATTCAGCTATTTGTCACTGGAAATCACTGAGTTGGCAGTCAGTGGAAACTGAACATAATTCATGTTTAATTATCTCTTTCACAGAAATACCAAGAATAAGAAAACAAATCCTCATGGATTATAATTTTTTGGATGTTGACGGTAAAAATGAAATCTAGACATTAATATCGCTTCTACAGTACGTTTCCTGGGTAACCATCATTTGTTGGAAACAGTACTGGAAAACAAAGACCTGCACATATTAAGTAGAAATATTAGATTAACTATATAAGGAGTATTGAGGCATTAATATAACATACCATATCATACTATATCCCTTCAGTTCCCATCCCCATCATGGCTTGGAAGCATTCACAGCCACACCAGATCCAGATGCCATTCATTAAATAATTAACGTCCGGCTGAGATGACTTTGATTTAATTGATCCGGGCAAGCCTGGTGGAGAATGTTTGGATTCGCTTCCAAACTGCAAAGAGAATCAGTGCGTCTGGAGGATTTATTGAACACATTACAGCAGGAAGCAGAAACAAGCATCTCACCCAGCATGACTAATGCCATTACAAAAAAAACCCCCCAGTTTGTGTTTAGGTTGCTACAGTTTGGACACAGTGATGGACAGAGTGAGCAGAGCACTGTTGATTAACGCTGACGTTCACCTGCCTCCATGTGGATAAAACACACAGCCTCGCTCGTGCCATTAATTTTACAGCCACGGAGGCCCTGTTGGTAATTAAAACGTGTTTTGTTCAAATTTTCCCCTTCTCCTTGGGCACAGCTGAGTCTGATATGCATAGGTGCCCAAAAGGGATGTTAATCTGACATCAGTATGTGACTGTGGGTGTACGTACTGTAGGGGAGGTGGACGAGCGCCACCGAATCAAGAACACTTAATCCATTTTCTCTCCTTTGTTTAAAGGCACTTACAAAGGCTTTATCGGATAATAACAGGAACTAACAAAGAAAAGCAGAGGCGACAGACTGCACAGTAAATGGCTGCACATGAGGACGGGCGAAGGTAGGTGGTGATACCTGTGCCATGACACCTCAGCTGCACAGCTTGTACGAGACAGGTGTTGCCAGCCTCAGGGGTTGGACCGTCTTCCACCTTACTGTACTTGATATTCCACCGCCCAGTGCATGCAGAATAACAGACACTGTGCACACAAACATGGGCAAACAAGGATACACACAAAGAACAGAGAGGTGGATGGGGGTGGAGACACAGACAAGGCAAGTGAATGAAGGCACAGTACGAAAAAAAAAAACTGCTGCTGCTTGTGTAAATTGGCTGATGCTGCCTCCTCTTTGCCAGATTAACTCCACAGGGCAAGGAGGAAAAAGGGAGGGAGGGAAAGAGTGCGAGTGGGGGGCTGGGTTCAGTCCTTTCATCAAAGGGCCTTTCTTTCCTTCTCTTTCTTTCCCTGTGTGAGGGAGTGCCAACTCCAGAGTGGGCAATCCATTCTGTGATTGCATGTCAAGAAGTAAAAGCCACATTGTCTATGCTGGAAATCACACCTGAGAGAAATAACAAGCTTTGCCCAAAGTCGTGCAAAACATTAAGCATCAATCACGCACTTTTCACATTCACTGCACCAAAAACAAGCTGCCGAATGTGTGTGGAAGTCAACTTGGATGCACTTGAAGCAAAAGCAAAGCCCTGGAAGAACAATGGCTTGTGCGCATCATCTGACCGTCTTATTCTAATTCCATCTCCTGTGTCCTGTGTTGGGTGCGCTGGTTCCAGGCCCTACAGCCAGGATGTTTTAATCTCTTGTGCCTGGCCTGAGGCCATGAGGCCGACACTCAACCCTGAGAGACGGGTCTGCTGACACTCCTCTGCTCTCTATTGTGAGGCTGTCACATCCCTTTCTCAAATCCCCAACCCTTTCTGTCTCCTCCTCTCCCCTGAGTGGGTGTAATTACATTAAGGAGTCAATCCGTGCTCAACCTTCCCCTACCCACATCTCCATCCTGCTGAATATCTTAGCATTAGCTTTTCTATAATCCTGACCTAAGGCAATAATAATGACCTGCGACCAAGGGGCCACGAGAATTTAGCTCCAATGCAAGACTTTGCTCACCTCTTGTAAGTAACAGGTTACTCTTGAAAAACCCAATGCTTTATCACAAAATATCTAAATACTGTTGTTGTTTTTGTTTTGTTTTTTGAACCATTAATATACCCACTAAATTGTGTATCACACAGGTATGATGGAAAACGTGGCCCAGATCCATGTCTGAATAGGTGAAGATATTTCATGAGTTATTGAGGAGAATTTAATGAGCCTGTGAGGCATAGATCTGACAAATGTATCTTTAAATGGATGTCAGGAAGATGTTGGAATATTTATTTCATGGTGAAAGACAAGTCAAAGGCATGGGAGGTGCAGCCATGACTCTTTATAGACAAATTATGTCTTGTTCCATCCGGAGGGGTTGAAGTTCATCCTCCTAATCCGATCTGGGAATATTCACTCAGCCTGATAATTACTTTAGTACCCAACCTGTAGTTGTAATTACATCACTTGGTTAATATCAGCATTCAGCTACTGTTAATCTAATTCTGCATGAAGTGGGTGAGCATTGCTGTAAAGTTGTCCTGATTGAGTTACAGGCTATCGTTTTCGGCAAATTTGCCCAAATTTCCATGGCTCCAAATGGGTGATTAGCTGTTGTGCAGAATCCCAGAGGAAATCAGGGCCTGATCGGACATGAAGCGGAAGTGACAAAAGAAAAGATGCATCAAAATAAAAAACATTAATCATCGTGGTTTTACAGTTGCTTCATGATAGCTCATATAGCATAAATAATGAACTTTTCATCTTTGTGTCATTACAGTGGTACAGCTGACAGATTGTTTTAAAATTCCCTTGTATTATAATATATTACAATATGCAACAAGGTTTTGAATTCCAGTTTGAAGGATAATGCATTTTACATTACAGCCTTATTACTCGTTTCACATGGGTTATAATAAAACATTTGACATATTTTTTATTAATTCTGTTGCATATCTGCTGCTTTTAGACTGTTACAGTAAGTATAAGTTGTCCAATTTTCAGAACGGTTGCTTCTCAAACTGAAAATTTCTATTTTGTGAATTAAAGGAAGGGCAGCTGAGGAAACAGCTGCCTCTTATACAACTTATCTCAAAAAATCAAGTTGTTCTGTGACTTGTTCAACATAACCTCTTTTTCAATAACTGTTTGATTAGGAAGGAGAGATTAGTACAAAGTATCTGGATTATCTTCAGTTCTTTGCATCACTATTAGGAGCAGAAAGGAGGGAAATACAAGCACTCCTCTCCTTGTTCTGTATATGCGCTTCAAAGGATGAATCCATCCTCTGCCTTTGCAGGGTGAAAACAATGAATTTTGCATGGCTTCTCTCCAAAGACAAAAGTGCCAGGTTTGTGAGGAAGGCTGGCATAGTGGTGCCCCCCAGAATCCACTCCAGACCCCCCGCAAGGAACTTCGTCTGAAGTTTCTCTGAAAAGAGAGGAGATGCCTGCCTGCCTGCCTCATCAAGGCCCTGCTACTCCATATTCATGTGTGGATTTTTGGGGGGAGCTCACTCATCAAAGACGGCAAAAAGTCAAACTCAAAAAAGCGTTTGTTTTCTGGGCTGCTTTTGTCACAGAAAAAAATAAAACAGGAATACCACTGAGTTCTCTCTTGTGGTGTAGGGAATTTGTCCCCCTGCAGTTACATATTTGTGTGATTTTGTCCAGGCAGAATACTTACATACTGTACAGTACAACCTCCATTGTGTTAAAAAATGATAACATTTACACAAAATAATGTGATTCACATCAGATATGCAATGGCAAGAAGCAGGGCACACAGGGTCCCCAGTCTATCACTGGGCTGACCTATAACCATTCACACTGACGAGCCAAGAGTCACAGATTACGCTTCATATCTTTTATAGGAGGCAGCCCACACAGAGGGAGAACATACAAACTCCCCTGGATGCTTCGTGTGCCTGTGGACACACTTTAATTTAGTAACTAAACTGTCATGTTACTAAAAGGAGACCAAAATTTCCCACTTTAAGTAAAGCAAAACCTAAAACTGAGTCAGAAGCAACTTTTGGGTGGACAGCTGCAGATTTTCTGATGGCAAGGCAGAACCACAGCGTCATTAGCGCATTCATTTTCTTGAAAGAAGAGGGACCAACGTTATTTGATGCAGTGTTATTGTTGGTCTGAATGCGGCCTAATGGCATGGCACATTCATAAAAAGGTTCCTGTTCAAGAACACTACAGATGGTTAGAAGGTCTTTTTTCACACAGCACAATTGGCACCACACATTTGAATGCCTTTCATGGCTGTGTCAGAAAGACCGAGAGAGGATGAGGCTGGCTGACAGACTGCCAAAATGCCTTCAATGCAGAGTCCAGCTGCTGACTGTGCCATCGAAATGCATTGCAATGCTCTTTCACACACACTAATCTTTTCACAGAGAGGAGGGAGAAAGATTGGAAGTGTATTCGTCTAACTAAAAACAAACACATTTCATTTGGGAATAAAATTCAGAAGCCATCCTTATGGTCTGGAACAACCTGCAAACACTTTGAGTCATGTATCATCTCTGCAAACACTGACTATCATACTCAAACATCTTTGGGCAAACCCTACAAATCTTGTAGTACACAAGTTTAACATGTGCGCTCTGAGTCATGTGTGCACTCAGTTTTCAAAGCAAAATATGTCAGACCTTCTTCTCACCCAAGCCCAGTCTAAGGGTTTAAGTCTATTGCAGCTGTGCATGAGTGCCTGTCAACATCTCAGCCAAGATAAACTGTGTCTGGGTTTAACTGCGTCCAGCCTTGTCACATGAGATGTCTGAGGGTGTTAACACAACTCCAGGGTAATATAGGATCCCATCAAAGTGCAGAACAAGTAACTAACCAACAATCTACAGTGTGTTTCTCTTCCAAAAGAATTGTTTGTCTTCCTGACTTCTGCCGGTTGTTATCGTGTTACCTTCTTTATCGGAGCATTTGGACGTTTTATGGTGATGTGATTTATACGGGCTTGTGGCACGTTAATGATGCCAGGGAGCCTTGCCTGTTATCCATATTCATGAACAACTGTGTTTGGGGAGCTGTGGAGATGGAAGGGGGAGGAGGGAGCGCCGCACGTCCGCCAAAACTCTCTTGAGCACAAAGTCTGGATGGTGGAACCGCCGAGGCCTCGAGTTCACATGCCTGTAGGCATGAGGCCACCTGTTCATCCAGACTAGTCACATTCCCAGAGAGTAGATCAATAATTACGAATGAACACAGAAACTACATGCTACGATCTTGATATTCAACGTGCAACTGCCAACTGTAAGCTGAGACAGTACAGTGGCTTCTTGCAAAGGCTGACAGCTTTCAGGCTACAACAGTTGACAATGTGGGTGGCTGGTTTTTCTTTCAGACAGAAATCACAGTATTTTTAAATAATCAAAAATGGGTCAAAAATACAAACAAAGCAACACTGTAGTTTTATTACTTCTTACATTTAAATCATTCAGATGGACTCTGGCAGATAGTAAGCAGCTCATTTGCATTTTCACCCACACTGTCCTTGTCACATGAGGATCTTGTTTAAGGGGCTCTACAGTTAAGTGTGAGATAGATCTGTGTGAAATGTTTAAAACATGTTTAAAGCATTTATTTTCGGACAATTCTGAGATAAATAAATGGAATTACAAAGGCAGGCGTTGACAGACACATATGCCGCTGCTGTGGGAAGATGGGGTAGTCGTACCTTACAAATATGTAGTTAATCCAGTCACAGCACATCCCTCAAAAATGCAAAGCCCGACTGAAAGATGCAACACTGCAGTTTGTAGTTAGAGTAACAGCTTTTGGTGAGGGAGACACAATAACAGGCCGAAATATTTCTCTCAGCCAACTGGTGGGACATCACCCAACTGCATATCTTGGCAACAGGACGCATCAGTGTATAAATCCCTTTTTAAAAATCAGCAAGAGAGTCAAATTCATGGGGGTCCCCAAGCTTCCATTTTTTTTAATTTAGAGAAATGAATTACTTTGCGAGAATCATCGACTTAATTCATTACAGTATACAGTCAGTGGTCATAATTCAGACAAGCTGATGAAGAGATGTGCACTAAAAATGTTCATAATTCCAGTGTGACTGTAAAACACTTATTACACATTTGCCCATTCAAGTACTTAACTCTGGGGTCTGGTGCAGATTTAACACCTCCGTTCACTGTCGTCTATATCAATAGAGAAGGCTGCAAGATTTCACGTCCTATTAGCAATCACGACCTAATCAATGAGCTGTGCCTTAAAACAGCTGACAGCTAATTACGAGGGCGGCTCTCTGTGCACCATGCCATTCAGGTAACCAGTGGTAATTAAAGACAAGGAAGAAATATCTGTTGAAGGTTGTTCAGAGCGCAGTGGAGGCAGTGCAGAGCAGAAAGCATGGATACTTCAGGGTGAGGACTAATTTCCTCCTGAGCAAATCAATAAAACCATTTCATCCTGGTTGCTATGGAACAACTTATACTAAAACACAATGAACATTACCTTGGGGAAATTGGCACCAGAAATAATCTCACTGCTGTGATTTTGAACAATACCTTGTTGCTTCATTTGGAAATCAAAGAGGCTGAGCGTTGTCAAGGACATAATGTTTTGTTCCATCCTCTGAGGGGTTTCTATCCAGTTTTACTACTGTAACGACAAGGTCCAAAGTCAAATTACTTCCTTGTACCACAGCACTAAAATTGACACTTCTCACTACAGGAGCTAACCAAACATAATGGCAACAATCATAAAAAAGGCGCTTGATTACAAGTCTCTGATTTTAATACCACTGGGAATCTGTACCCGCTTCCATGTCCCCAAAGAAATATGAGCATAAAACGAATATCATTAGCATGGTCCTCCTGCAGAATAATCAATTAATGTTTTCATGTCCAGAGATCTGAAAAGGTTATTCATCACTACCCAACAAGATCTCAGTATAATACATCAGAGGGATAACTAACTGAGCCACTGAGAGTTTGTTCACATCGCTGTCGCTCCCATCTAAATATCCATACTAGGTTTCAGCCACCCTCCCTGTTACTACAGTGGTGAGAGGTCCTTCACTGACGAGGTGACAGGAATTGATGTGTGCGTCTCTGACAGGTCAAAGAGGTCACACTTTAAAGTGAAAGAGACGAAAGCTTGAGCTGCGAGTTCAGGCGGCGGAGTGACGACGTTATTGACATGGAGCGACTGGTGGCAGCTATACGTTCTGAGCCTTGGACGAGGGGCTTTGTGGTGAAGTGTCAGCACACGAGGGGGGGCCGATGCAGAATGCCACCTCATTGCAGCTGTGGTTCAATTCAAAGTTTGTCACTCAATCTTGTTTCTTTTTGCCAAATCAAGAAGCAAACTTGTGAACAACATCCACTGTAAAATTAGAATGGATTGATTAAACTATGAATATGGGAACGTATAGTTTTTAATAATGCTTTTGGGAAAACACAGCAACATAAGCTAAATGATCTACTTTTCGAATTAACAACACAGCAGAATACTTAAGTTTCTATTTTTACATGATTGCCAGCTTTAATGAAGTCCAAACCAGACAAGACAGAATGATCCAGTCCTTCAGTAATTCAGAGAACACATTTATTCTCCACCTTCTTTTGGCTATGAATGAATAGCAGCAAAAGAGGGGGGATTGCACCAGCCTGCCAACCGACTCAAATAGACAAACAGTAGGACGTGCGCTCCCTGCCAGACAAGCCCTGCCGCCATCACGGCAACTGTTGCCACAGCACATCGCTGCCAGCCCACGTTTGATTAGCGAGTCTCTTGGACATGATTGGCTACAGTATGAATGGTGAGGAAAAGAAGGGTCTTAAATGTTGAGTAATTAACCTCTTCACTTGTGCATATTCCACTTCAGACATCACAACTACTGACAGCCTCCTGTCAGCAACCTGCACAAATCAAGCTCTAATCTGGGAGACAGAGAGGGAGTACAAAGACAGCGCTCGGGCTGTCACCACTGTGGTGCATCTCAAAGTGTCTGATGAGACAATACACTGTATCGCTGTGTTGACAATGAAGGGACCCCTCACTGTCTCAATGGAAATGTGCGAGGAAGAAAAAAAATATATTTCGCAATTATAATCATTGTCATCTACATGTGTGAATGAAAACAACACACACTACCAAAAGGTGCGAGTGTGGTTCCGACAAAAGCACCAAGGATAGAATAAGGTTTTGTCTGATTGGTGGATTAACCCAGATGTTGACTGTCACAGACTGAATATATTTTTTTAGTCATGGTTAGGATGCAAACAGAACGAAATACAAAACGATAATACAATGAGGGAAACTGCAAAAAAACAACAACAAAAAAGCCTTGTTTTGCAGGACATATCAGATACCAGCAGACAGTGGTGCTGAATGTTAAATAAGTTCTTGAAATTCTTCCTTTTAAAAGATCACACTAATACAAGTTGAAATTTCCATGTAATTAAACTATTTCACATTATCACGGCTACATTTACAGCTGCACGACTTATCTGCCAATTTGTTATACACACACATCCTGCCATTTGAGGCCTGCAGACTCCGCTACTCTACCGTTTGGTGTTGCCAATTCCAAAGTAAGCAAACAAATCAAAAGAGTCTGTTTTCCTATGTTACTACTTTAGAAGGATTTCTCACACTTGATGGTTGGTTTGTATTGAGACGGAAGTGAGTTTTAACAGAGAGACTGCTTGATCTCAAGTAGAAAGGTTTCTGAGAAAGCAATCAGAGCTGGAAAAAAACACACACACTCTTCAACAAGACGCAAATGATTCTTCTGGACATAAAATAGGAAAAAACACAAGTCTAGTCGCCAACAAGAACAGGAAATTCAATTCATCTTATCAGCCGCATGAAACAAGATACCTGTAACCACTTTTAACCTTAGGATTTTATAAGTAACAGTTTATCTATGAAAAGATAGAGGATGCAGTGCTCTCTCAATTTGACCATGCTGATTTTCTGAACAAAAAGAGATCAGATGGAAGATACATAACCTGACAATCATTGAATTGGACAAGAAATCCTCCTGGCAGAAAAAGATGCTTAATGATCACCCTGTTAAATGTGTCCTGCAATCTACTGATGCAAGTGGCTCTCACAGCCGTTAAATTGTAATTGTGGAAATCTTTCAGAAAAAATACTCAGCCTGTCAATTACACAAAATATATGGTTTTACTAATAAAGTGTTATCGGAGAACCATTCAGAAGACATCTGAAGAGGGGATTTACTTACAGGTTGATAAAAAAATTAAATTATAAATGTTCCTATGGCAGAGAAGATTTCATGATGATTGCAATGAATAAGATATACTTTATACTTACAGTAACGTGTGAATACAGTTATTTTAATTAAGCTTTCACATCCAACAACTATCACAAGCCTTCAAACCTACATCCACAAGATTGCATGTCTTTCTGTACAGTTAGTTTGACCTCTGATCCCCACACGGGGCACAAAGGTACCAGATTAAATGCAGTAAAGACCCGTCAACACAAGGCTTTTGCCTGTCCTTGGGCTCCGTGGAGTAGGCAGCCACCATGTAGCCCTGGTTCTTCTGTCCACCAGATGGTTGCTGCTGGGAGCCAGCTACGAGCCTGTCTGGTGGCCACTGAAACTTAAACGTGGAGGGGGCTGTCGGTTATGAAGAAACGTCTTCAGACAGACTAATTAAAAGGGTCTTTTTCATCACGCATGCCCATCTGTTAAGAGAGCACAACCTGATGGAATGGCTGGCTATCCAGCTTCACTGTGCAATTAACAGCAATATCTGAGTGAGCACTTTTTCTGGAATTAAATTATTTAGCTTCTACTATGGGAATAATGAATTATTTTATGGTCAGTGATCTCCTGAGTGCAATTTGTAGATATTTAAAAGAGCTGAAACCTTTAAAGTAAAAAATAAAAAGCCAAAGGCCTGCACAGAGCACTAAATCATTAACCTGACTGTATGGTGTAACCTGCCTAACAATTGATGTAATCAAGGACTGTACATGTATTTTTTCTGCTCGATTGTGTACAACCTTTTTTAAAGCCATGAATATTCATTGCACATTAATTCCTCACATCAGTATTCTAAAAGCATTTTAAAAACAGTATCTAAACAAAGCCTTTATGTAAATCTGTGGTTATCTACAAGCAATCTGGACCAATGGACCAGAAGACCAGAGATAAAACAAGGTCAGTGCATGTGGTGGAGAAAGTAGTTCTCATCAGTCTTTGACAAGGTCAGCGCATTATGTACAGATCAAACATGATGATCCACTGACTGTTGCATGAATAACTAAGTTTCTGAGTCACAGACTGTAGTCAGCTCTGGCCAGGCACCGTAGTGATGGAGAAAATGACATAAGCATAAAAAATGTAACACTTCAGCTTTGCAAAAATATGCAACATCCACCACTACTGAGACTTATTCCTCTACCACCATTTCAGACTGCATAATTAAGTGGACGACGCTGCCAGCTCATTGTCAGACAGCATCAGAGACTGTGTGGGTGTGTGCGCATCTTCATCTCCTGGATACTCATTACCTTGCCAGCTCGCGGGTCAACACAACAGGCCGTTTGAACTCATGACCCACATCCCGCTCCTCATTACTGTCGAAACTGTATAAGCTGAAAGAGGACTCAGGAAGACCAGCCATGGTAATACAAGGGAGATTATCGACATAACAATTGCACCAATATGCTAAATTATTAGCTCTATATTTTCTACATCATGTTTCCTAGTTCCCATGCCTCTCTGCACTAATGCTTTGCTAAATTACACAGAGTAAACAAGGTTAAATCTTCAGTGATATCATTTCAAGTTGTCTCTAAGAGGCTAATTAATTCTCACATTATGGATTACTTTGGTTTGATTTAGTGCCTGTAATGTTATCTCAGTTCAGTGGCATGTTGTTGGACTTGTATTGCCACCCATCCTGAAAGAATTTACAGTACTGTATGGGGGGAAAGCCTTCAGGACTATGGTGTTTAAAAGGTTTCTATCTTGGTGCAAAACTCCCTCCACATGCAATCTGTTTTGGGGGTAGAGAAGTCAATAGTTACGACCCCCCTGAAGCACGACCAAAGCCTGTGTGTGTGAAGCTTACATCTTGCCTTGCCTCTGATAATTTAAAGACTTTTCTGCACGCCAGCTTGTTTTAATTACTTAGAATAAGTGGCAGCATTTGGTCAGGTTTATAGGTCTTCTTCAAAGAGCAGGCTTGGTTTAGACAGGCCAATCTGTGGGGCTGTAGAGCTGTAAATCCAAAACCGAGCAACTGCTACCACAAACAATGCCCCGGGCAGATGCAGGCTGCCTAACAGGGGTTGAGCAAGAGGGTTCATATACAGCTTACTTTCTTTTCCTTTGAACATCGTCGACATTCAGTCTAATTAGAGGACACAAGGTCATCTTAACTGACCATAGAAATTTGGTAACAAATGAAATCTTCTTGGACAGTATAAAAGGGTTTTTTATAAAAGGTGTCAAATACAACAATGTTGTAGAAAAGAGTACTTAGAGAGTCTGACTCAATTTGACAGGAAAATGCATTTTAAAACAGTACTGACACTGGAATGCAACGAGACAATAATGGAAACAAAGACAAGACATGAAGCAAAGCAAAGATATCAAATGGACCTAGAATTGGGTTGGACTGGGACTGGATTTAGATAGAACCGCTCTCTCTCTCCCCAAAAGGAGGAGATTTCCGGCAAAGGGTCAGTTCTGGGTTGGAGCGAAGGACAGGAGGGGCAGACTCTTGACTTCTCAATGAACTCATTGCTATTCGCATACAACACCCAACTCCCTGCTAATGATGAGAGCCCTGAGGCAAAGTGGGCTGGGATACATGGGGCTGACTGCTCGGCAGCCATCAGACGTCTGCGGCAGCCTTGGCCAGCTGTTTCCACTCCACACACCGACTTCCTAAGAGCAACAAGGTACAGTCTGAGCTGTCAAGAGACAGACTCTTGAGTGATTTGTCAAACGGCTTTAACTGACTGCTAAATTACTACAGGCGGAAGATGAACTAAATACTACCAACAAATGGATACAACACACATTTAATTTGACCTACATACCTGCACCTACAGTATTTATTGATTACATTATCTATAGCAACACATTCATTTTGACCCTTCTGAAGCCTACAGCGGACACTGTCCCTCACAAGGTGTCACGGTGCCAAAAAGCACTAAGCCAGAAAACAAAAATCACCCAAAGAATTTCATTGGAGCCACAGCGACCAGCTGGTCTTACCAGTCAGCCAAATTAACCTCTTATGCTTTTGATCAAAACAGAATTAACAGAGTGAGACATGATGTTATTGCACAGCAGGTTTCATTTTTCAGTTTGCCAGTTAGTTAGTTATAGTTAGTTATTTAGTTAGTTAGTCATTTTGACCTCATCCCACAACACAACACACAGTAGAAAGTTGTCAAACAGTTAATACTCAACAGGATCTTCATCACACTGACCAGGGGGCCCAGATGATATAGAGAGCAATTAATTACTCTGGACATGCACCTTCTCCAGTTCTCTCTCATTTCCTGTTACATGTCAAACTCTACTTTTTAACAGTTTAGCAAATTTCCCAGTGCTGGTTCTTGTCAAAGACAAGTGTATGCGCTCTGAGGAGGCGCTTCCCCAAATGTGACTTTCAATCATCATGAAACTGCAAAAGTAATACTTTTAAAAACTAATTCCCCTTTTATTCTCATGAAGATGGGCCTTCTTAGGCTTTTCTCTAAGAAATAAAATCTGCAGATGCAACATTTAGTGTCTGGTGGTAACATCATAAAATATAATTAGTATGTGGCAGAAGCATCAAGCAGCACTGGTAATGTTGGCATAACTTAAGTTAATAGTGACGCTGCCTTCAGCCGTCATCGGGTGGTTTCAATTTCCTACAAGCTCACAGGTGTGTTCAGCTATTCTGGCTGATGCTAATGTTAAAGCAGGACGCAGCTATGCTACTAAACCACAGCGATTGAAGTGTGTTTCTTTCGCTCAATGTCTAAATAAAAATAAAATGAACAGTGAAACAGTGTATGTGAACCATCTTGCAGTTTAAACAAATTACCAAAACACATCTCTTATTCTAGATTGTGCTGTTAGCTTTTCTCTATGAAATAAAATGCAGTTGTCATTTAGTGTCTGGTAACATCTTCAATATTTTGTTTTTGGCAGAAGCATCAAGCAGCACTGGTAATGTTCCAGCTTAAGTTAATAGTGGCTGCCTTCAGCCGTCATCAGGTGGTTTCAATTTCCTGCTCACAGGTGTGTTCAGTGCTGATGCCAGACAACAGGCCCTCACCACAACACACATTTTACCTGTAGCTACACCATTCCTAACCTACCTAACCTAATAACCTATGAAAAAGCCCCGTGTCCTTTAAGAACTTCACTCCCTCAAACTATTAAAGGTTGTTTGCCACATCCAATCCATCTCTTAAGTTCCTGGTGCCATTTATGGTGAGTGTAACTTGAGCTCCTAGCCTACTCCATATGAGTGGAGCGGTAATCAACCAAAGTGAAAACACCTGTGGTGGGGAACAATTAGAGGCAAGTGTCCAGGACCAGGGCTTCACTGGAAAGGTAAAGCATTTCCATAATTTCATATAGTTCAACAAAAAGGAATAGTAAAAATAATTTATCAAATTAAGAATTAATCCAAATATTGTTTTTTTTCTTTGTCATTTAGCCTCTTTATTTAGCCATAGTGTGACACCATGTAGTTTGCATTTTATTCACTTATTTTGATCATCTACATTTATAAAATGTACATATATACATCTAAACTGTATTTTGTGAGATTATTTTCTCAATTTGTACCCAGTTGATTCATTCAGTAAAACATTCAGTAAACTGGGCATATTGGTGATTGTGAGGGGAGCTGCCAATCAATAGACAAAAATGAAAGAAAAAGAAAAAAAACTTACAGGAACAGCTATATTCAACTGTAATGTGATCCAACTTTTGTAAACTATAATAACTTCACTATAAAGTCAACCCTTTTGTTTTTGCTATGGTGTGGAAACAACTAACTATTAACTAACTATTAACTATGTATGAATGTGAGAATCAGGGGGAAAAATCATCAGTCATCAGTAAGAAGAACCATTTTATTCACAGGTACTTAAGTAAAACACAAGCTGCCGTATCATACATTTATACATAGGGTTTGAAAGTCCTATACAAAAACAAAGATATTCGAAAATATGGGTTTTGATATGAAATATGACCTTACATATAATAATTTCTTGGAAAAGGTCTTGGTTTGGTAATAGTTTTTTTTTTTTTTTTTTTTTAATTTATGAACCTAACCCCACATCAGTGAAAACCGAAGTTATTGTAAAAAATTAGAATGGTAAAAATGGAGTAGAAATCATTCTTAAAAGTGATTAAAAAATCTCATGCAGCATCTTCAGAGAGGGCCTGAGAGAGTACATCTTTGTAAAAGAAAGAAAACAAAGTCATATTTGTCATAGATATAGAAATCAAACACACCAAAATACAACAAAGCCAGTTTGTTTTTTGTAACAATAATTTTCACCGATCATCTTTGTTCTCTCTGTATCAGCCATTTGATTCACAACAAGCACATTCTGGCAGCTACAAAGAGCTGATATCATGATTGATTTTGCTAAACAATATCACAATCTTTTGCTCTTATTCACTGCATCATTTCACAGGGATCTAACAATTCTTGAGTCTTCATTTGAGACACTGGATCAACTTTGTTGATTTGCCGATTTAAAAAAAGAAAAGAAGAAAAAGAGTAGGGGACATAAAAGGCCAAACTGTGTTGTTGCCCTTACAGTAGGTCAGTGTTGAGGTTCTTACAGTAGTTGCAGTAAATGTATTGGAATGCATAGAGCCAAGGCTTGGCAGCGCCTAAAAAAGTACTGGATAAGAGGCCAGTAGACTTGTGCTATCTCATCTGAACGCCTTTGTTTTACAGTGCTTAGATAGCTCCCAGTCCAAGCCCATTTACAGAGAAATTAGGCTCACTGGTGAGCTCTGCTATCAGTGTGACAATTCATCATGCTATTCTCATAGTCTAGTGTGGGGAAGGTTAAGTCTCTCATGGTTGCATGACCACATACTGAGGCACCAGAGAGAATGGCTGAATCAAGAATAATCGCACACTATGCATCACAGTGGCCCTTTGATTGATATGTTTTGGCTTAACCTCTCATTGTCAGTGAGATAAACATGGGCACGCACAGCTTGAATGAGCCTTTCGTCCCCCAACGTAACTGCTGCTCTACCTAAGTGCATCCACTGAGACCCATTTTGATCAAGGCAACTGGAGGGAGAAAATGTTCACTTAGCCCTGCGAGCTCCCATAGGCCAGCTGGCAGCCAATGAGTGACGACAGCAAACACAGTCCTTGATGAGATAACACAGTCCAGTTTGAAAATCTAGAAAACTACAGAACCAGAGAGTTAACATAAGGCGCAAGAGGCTGAATGAACATGGATAAAATGCTGACTGAGGTTTGAAACAAGAGAAAAGGCAAAGTCTGGGAGCGCAATAACATTAGCTTATTGCTTTTTCTTTTTTCGTCTTTATTTTTTCCCTTAAAAGGATATTTGTACACACCACATAATCATATAAATACACTATACAATGCAATATAAAATATTTTTCATAAAAGCAATATGTTCAGGGTTTGCTTGGGTATGCTTAAGATACCTGCACCATATGAAAAATAATGACTCAAAACAAAACAATAAAAAAGGCACTTCCAGGTGTTGTTGACTCTTGAGTAGGTGATGTCCACTGTCTTGCCGTTTGGGCAACAACATTTGTGCTCACGTTTCATTTCTCTGTCAATAAAACCATGTCCTGGACAACGAGGCACTGTAGTTAGGTGGGTAAGATCTCCTCTTGTTTCATGCAGATTCACTTCCTTCTCATCTCTGTCTCTGGTTGTTCTTCATTCCAGTGATAACTATAAACTGGCTGCTACATTTCCTCATCCTTCTTCTTTTCACTTCCTCATTTCTCCACCTCAACTTTCTTTTGTCCTCAGACTTCAACTTCACGCAGTCCCTCCTGGGTGCCAGATGTCGGCATGCTGATGTCAAAGCAGGTAACCATCATGACACGGGACTTGCATAGGTTGACACAGAACTCCAGCTCTTCTGTGGCCTGTGCCAAGGCCTCTAGGTACTCCGGAGACTCTTTATCCAAATTCTGGTCCACCTCAACTGTTGTAAAGGAAAATTAATGTTTGGTTAAATGGTTTGTCTCCAAAGATCTTGGATCTTATATTCACAACTTTACAGGTACATGTACAACATTTCTGTAGTTACTTACACTCTCCCATCCACTTGCTGGGGTCCATCATCAACCGGGTCTTGGTATCTTCCAGCTCCTCCAACAACACCTCATGCTTCGCTCTCAGTTCTCTCACTTGCTGTTGCCTTCTCTCCAGCAGTTTCAGCTTACTGTTAAAATACAGCAGGCCCTGAGAGAGCAAGGAGAGAATATAAAAGTCAAAAAAGTTCTTGCACATCAATGCATCAATTATATCTAATGTTTTATTAGCCTGGTCCCAAAGAGTGCACTGACATTACATTCAAAATAATACGAAAGAAGCCAGAAAAAAAGACTTTAAAACGTCTACGAGGGTTGGGTTTAACTGTAAATATGTAAAGCTTCCTGAATCTTCCAAGTTTTAATGAAATGAAATAAGCTTTCTCCATTGTGATTGTAATCACGCAGCTATTGTTGATATAGTTTGTGCCACTCACATAATTAAAGCTCAGTCACTATGAAGAAATAGCTTACCTTGTCAACATCCTGGAATGGTTGCTGAAGACAAGATGGAAACAAACAGATAAAACATGTTAGTATGCTGAACAAGACAGATTATTATCTGAACATCATGTAATCTCATTCAGCACACAATATGTAAATACACCACAAACACAGGATATTGGATATTGATGCACATGCACAAAATTCCTGTGGTCCTTTTGAAATAGTGAGGGAAAGTCATGGAAAAGCAATCAATTTCTTGTAATTCAGACAGAAATAGTTGGGAGAGAGAAATTACAAAGCTTTTTTTCCTTAATAATTGAAAGTAAATCAAAAGACCATCTAACTGATTTAATATCTTCTCTTCACAAATCCCTGTCTGTCTGCACTGAACTTGTGGGAGCAGTTAATGATCCACAGGAGAGGAGCCGGCTATAAAAAGCGATCAGGCAGCCAGTGATGAGTGCTAGCGCTGAGCTGATTTGGGAATGGTGTTGGGCACCGCTGCATACATCACACACTCTTTGACCAGTCTTTTCATTCCGTCTTCTTTCTCGTTCTTTCTCGGACCCTACATCACCACCTCCATCGTCAGCAGTAAGATGAGTCATCACTCATATCTAAACCAATTAGCCCTCGCCAGTAATTGCCTCCTGAACTCTTGACATTCCTGAGGAGAGCTGCGAAAATACCAAGCTCTGGGAATCTGGGCACAGACATTTAAACTCCGGGATTTGCCACTGAGCTTATTGAAGGTCAGACGTCTGAGACATATTATTCCTGTCTTGTTCTTTAAAAAGAAACTGGGAAGAAGTGAGCCAAGACATTCCCACAACATAAGTCAATGTGGCACATCTTGAGAATGTATGGCATCACTGTCACACAAGCCAAATATTATTAGCACGTAGGATTGACAAGACCTCGACCCAGACGTTGTATTATCAAAAACAAGTCCAGCAAAATAAACCGCCATGTCCAACAAAGTCAGTGAGTGACCCTCCACTCACCTCTGTGGTTTCCTCCTGACGCCGCCTTTGGAGCCGTTCCACATCATCGATCTCGTACACCTTGATCTCAAAGGGCTCCTTCAGCGGTCCAGACATAGGAGGCAAGTCCACCCACTGACCTGCCGCACTCGCCTTCTTCCCCAGGGAAGAGGTGTCTGGCAGCGGTGCCGGGATCAGACGTCTTCTCTGGAAGCCTACAAAGCCAGAGAGGTACCAGTTACAGTGATGACATACAATAGAAGTATTTGCTAGACTCTATGAGTAAATATGTATGAGTCTCACTCTGAGATGTAAAGTGATGCAAGGCTTTACGCAGGCCAGCCAAGATGTGGTGATCGCATATTTATAAGGGTGTCCTGAGTTACTATTCTGTACATCCACAGCCATGGTCTTACCCTTGTGAATTCAAATGGTTAAATATACAAGACTGCAAAAACCTGAAGCAGGTCACTACCGCTCATTCTCAATCCATCTTAGTTGATCGGCACACAGTGTGAAGCCACGTTGCTTCGAACATTCACTATTATTTTTCCATATGTGCATGTATAATGCATGCTGCTGATTCAGGGGGACAGAAAATCAAATGAAACACCAATTTGTGAAGGTAATAAGAATGGATTCATTGGGAACCCCTGCATGGATAATTTCCTGGGAGAGATCATTCATTTCCAAAGTTATTTCAATCGTGTACTTTCACGAGAAAGGACCGTCTGACTGTGCTATCACATTACCATTACTATTACCAGTGTGATATATTCATCATATTTGAGAATATTACCTATACCTGCACTGCTATATGTAAAACCATCAAACCAAAAAGGCTTTCTCACCATTTGTTCTCTTCTTGGGATACTTGGAGCTCCTCGTTCTGCCTGTAGTTGACATGCCGCTCTCGCTCATGGAGTCGTGGGCAGAGGATGCGCTGCCTGTGGCTTCGCTGTCACGGATCATGCTTTCATATCCGCTGCTGCCACCACTGTGGTAAAACAGAGCTGTGCGGCCCATAGCTGGAGGAAGCTCCCCACTCAACACGCTGCTGTTGTCACTGCCATGGCCGCTGCTGTAGCGTTGCGGCCGCCTGGGCGCTGTGATTTTGCTGTACGGAGAGGGCAGCATGGCTATGGGAGACTTGTCATCACTCACATTCACCCCGCTGTCATTCCCGCTGTCGGAATCTCCTGAACCTCTCATGTGTTTGCCTGAAATGTTGCCCGTTGCCAGTTCGCTCACGCGGCTGTTTGCGGCCCTCATCGCCTGCTTTGTGCCCATTATCGTTCCTCGCCCGGGTTTGCTGTTAACAGCAGCGGCGGTCCGAGGAGCTGATGTCCGTCCTGATGGAGGGAGGTTGGCGTTGGTATTTCTGGTCACAGGGGAAGCCAGAGATTTGGTGGAGGAGCTTAGGCCTTTTGAGTTGTTTGCTGACAGTGAGCGTGCTTTGCTCCCGTTGACTGCTGCTAATGTTCTGGGATTCACAGACGCCTTTACCTGACCAGGTTTGCTAGTATTTCCTCCACCTGGGGATGACGGGCAGGTAGCTATAGGAGAGCTGGATGAATTAGGAAGGCCAAATCTGGGAATTGACTTGCTAGATTTGCTACCACTGCTCCCTAAACTTGCTCCACTATTCTCTCGACTGAGTGCAGTTCTGGAGCCCGATAAGGACAGGCTCTCACACCTTTCCAGTGACATTTGACTGCCATAATGCTGCCCAGCCTCTCCTCTTTGACCTCTGGCCTTCAGACTAGAGGTAAGTTTGGCCGTGAGACTGGAGGTTTTGAAACTGGTCGAGTCTGCTCGGTGACGTACCTCAAGCTCATCCTCTGATACAGCTGCCCTTGCTCCCGAAGCCCTTCCTGTCTCCCCGTACGGTGACTTTAAGGCACTTTGGGGTAGCAGGGTCTTAGTCTTATGATCAAGACTGGATTTTCTCACTGGAGGAGGAGGAGGCGAGATGCAACCAGGTCTAGGGAGATTACTAGCTTTCTGTGAGTTAGCCTTGTTGTTTTTCCCCAGAGAGGAGAACTTAAGGCTTGTGGTAGATGCAATTATATCTTGGGTTCCTTTGTATTCTGTGGAGGAATGAATGACGGGCACTGTTCCCAGGGTGGTGGCACCTCGTCTCAGCTGAGGCATTTTGCTGGGTGGATTCTTACTGGCTGACTTCTCGCAGCCGTCGACCACCCTCTGGGATGAGGTAGACCCCTGCACCTTGGGTGGGCGAGGTACACTGTTGCTGTTGTTGGGGGTTTTGCTGGAAGGTATGCCACTGGGAGGATTTCTGAGAAATCTGCTGGTGCTGCTGGAGTCAGAAAACTGAGGTTCTGAGTGGTTGTTGTCACTGCGCTGCCAAGGATCCTCCTGCTTTCCCTCTTGCCTTGGTGGCTCTCTGCTGCTGCTGCTACTGCTACTACTGTGAGAGATGGATGAGGTAGGTTTAATCTTCCTGGGAAGACTGGAGTGAACTATGGAGGGGCCCTGTGGGAGTTGGGAGGAACTAAGTGAGTGAGCTTTAGTTATTTTAGAGGCGAATCTGAGGGAGCCTTTGGCTGATTCTGGAGATGGCGGGCACTTTGTCAAGGATAGTTTACTCGAGGCAGCGCTATCACTGTCTAGTTCCGAAAAACTAAATCCACTGTCGTTGAGGGAGTTCTTGGCATCTCTAGGAGAAGATACACAGTGGAACATGTCCAGGGAGTCAAAGTAAAAGGTGGCCTCTGGTCCCATGTGTTTAGCCTGAGGAAGAAAGACGTCTGTCGAATGAGCTCCTTCACTCTCCAAGGTGCAGACACTGACCTCGCTAAGCCAAGAGCTGATGGATGAACCCCTGCTGTCCATGCACGCTCCCTCCTGGAGGGGCGTGACCACTGCAATGTTCACCTCAGATCCTCCCACAGCGGACGTCGTGTAGGCGTCAAATTCATCATTGATGCTGCTGATGATGCTGACGGGTCGGGAACCCGAGGCCAGCGCCTGAAGGGAGCAGTCACTGTTGAAGCTGATGATGCTGGATGGCCGACCCTTATCTACAATGCTGCCTATAGACAGCTCCTCCACCACAGTGAACACCAGCTCATCCTCCCCATTCAGCTCCACGGGCTGCTGCAAGGTGACAGTGGCTCTAAGAATGTCCCGATCCAAACACCTCTCCCTCAGGTTAGAGCGCACCTGACACACCTCCACGGGGCCTCTGAGCAGAGGGGACGTGCAGAGATCCCTCCTTTTCACAGCCTGGTGGCTCATTCCCACCGGTGGCATCCTGGTGCTGGATCTTTCTTCGTTATCTGTATTTTCTCTCTGTTGCGAGGGAGGTGGGGCCGGCTTTGGCAAGGCTTTCTTGTTGAAGTAGACCTTCTCCCTCACCACAGGCTCAGAGTTTGATGTTGCAGCCGTAGCTGGTTTGTTTGTATTAACCCAGCTTTCAGAAACCAAGGCCTTCTCCCCATCAGCACTAGTTCTGCATGCAGTTTGGACATTCTCTGGTGGTGCCTTTTCTGCAGCGACGCCTTGCCTTGTGGCAGTATCCAGTTTAGATTTACTGTTTGGACTGCAGGATGGTTGTGTGGGGACAGATTTAGGAGACTGTTTGGGTGAGGTGCCCTCTTGGTTGAAAGAAACGTTTGCTACAGTCTTTGGTGAAACAGAGCCTTGGCTCTCCTTAGATTTGTCAGTCTTGGGGCTAGCCTGGCTTCGCTTGCCTTCTCCAACAAAGGCAGTGGGTTCTTCACTACCGTCTATACACTCAAGCCTCTCCTGCAGCTCTGCAAACGTGTTGCATTTGAAGAACTGATCTCTGTCCAGAGGGCCATCTCTTGCAGACTTCTTCCTGTTCAGGGAGGGGATGATTGGAACAAAGGCAGGTGGGCCTTCGTTGTCACTAAGTTCCCTGTCTGAGATTGCAGTTCCCCCCGGGCCAACGTAAATGACAGTGTCACAGGACTGTTCACTACTAGAGGAGTAGTCTGGGTCACTGAGCAGAGAGGGCAGCTCTGGGTCCAGGGCCACTGTCCGAGGGTGGAAGGGCCTGAGGTGCGGTGGCCGGCGGATCCTCCCTTCCTCACAAGAGCTCTCCCCTCCAGATGAGCTGGACGCATACTGCAAGACAGAATTAAAGAAGACATTAGTCTCACAATCTCATTAAGTGATGACAGTAATGTGATTATATCTTCTTAAAATATTAATGTAACAATCATGTCATTTTACAAAGCTATTTTAACGCTTGTAATTTATAGTCCATTCATTTATTAGCACTATCATTGTGAAATAAATTGTAGGACCATGAAATTACCAGTCGATATTTATCTAAAGGTTAAAAGTGCACATCAATAATCACACAGAAATTAATGTCAATAATATGAATGGCTATATGTGGACTGCATTGTAATCATGCCTGGGTCCAATACCAAATAAATACATGCTGCCATTCCACCTAATTATCTAGAGCATATATTTCCCTAATCCGAGGGTATGCATTACGCACTTCCTTAGGCAGTAGTATTGATTACATGATAATGTGTTGGGAGCTGAGGAAATACTAGCTCGGAGTTACCGCACTAATAATCCTTCATTTGCAGAGGCAGACACACATGAATTTGGTTAACAGCTCCAAGATAACAGGAGGAACAAAAATTTTGGGAGTGAAGTTGCAGCACAAAACATGATGAATATAATCTAAATTGCACAAACAGATTAGGAATGTAATTGTTATAATTGCAACACTTTAAAAAATTATGTTTACAACAATTACACTGCATTTATCATTTAAAAACAACAAACAACACTGAATAGAGCACAGTTCATCCTTATTCCTGTATTTGTATTTTAACTCAAATGTACCATTTGCTTTGCTCAGACATCACTTGTTTACCAGTTAATTACTGCATATGTTTATCCAAATTGATCAGTATTAATTGGTACACCAGCATATACCTTAGACTTCTTCTTCCTCATGCGGTGGATGCGGGAGGCCAGCTGGATAGTGGTGAGTGAGTCAGCGTAGTTGGCGGGGGAATCAGAGATGTGGGCGATCATGGTGGTTCTGCAGTTGATGTTGCCAAGGGACTCCCTCAACAACATAGTCAGTTTGCTGTCCCTACAGGATGCATTTACATTGCTGTTAGCAAACAGCACAGTGATATTTCATAATGACAATGAAGGTAGCTGACACCATTCCAGGAGGAGCCATTTTGAATTCTCTCGGCTCAAAAATGCTCTCCAATGACAAGTCATTAATCTTTTCATACCTGAGCAACCACAACATAATCTTGTGCAACACCAGTGAAAGCTATTATATGTGTTTAACTAAACAATAATAAAAAAAATGTCACACAGCAAGCCTGAAAGGGCTGACACAACACATGCAGCTACTTGCCTGAAACAATTACTTATAGTTCACAGGAGCTAAAACACAGTAAAAGAGACTGTAAAACTAATGGTGGTTTTCTTACCTGTAAGGTACATGTTTCGCTCCATTTGCCAAAGCCATGATGACATTTCCCAGTGCGTTTAGCGATAGACACATGCCTCCCCCTCCATCTCTGCTTTTACTCAGCACCTTTTCACAGCTTCCCAGGTCGATGAGGTGCAGCCTGCTCCGTCCGCCTGACACTGTGCCAACGACATGAAGAAGAGCCAGGTGAGCAAAGAGCAGACACTCCCTCTCCCAAGTCAGCTCTTCACACAAACTGCCATGATGGCAGGAGTGGCACAGCTCAGACCAGACTAGACTGGTGGCTGTCATCGCAGTTTGATTTATTCATGATTAAGATTCCCACGCTGAAATGATTCAAATTGAAACCAGACTGGCAAACTCCCTCCAGATGCGTAACTCATAGCAACAAAGAAGGCTCCACTGGTTATACACATTAAAACGAAAGAATCCGCTGACAATCAGAAACACATATGTGGTGCCCTCCTAATGATTTAAAATGCAGCTGGAGCGATTTGGCTGTCACCGCCGAAATCACAGGGTTACATATTGTTATGTGGGTGATTGATGTAATTGCTCCAGCAGCGGCAAAACATTAAACTCTTGTCAGCGAGGCTTCAAAAATTCATTTACTCTTGACCAAAGCATAAAACTTGCACACAAAATCATTTCTGTCTTGTGGAGGCCAGAAGCAATTCATCCATAAACATTGCAAATAGCCAACTAGGTGCTTCATTCAAACTTATGGTGCAATTTTCTGCCATCTATCTAATTCTAACAAAACCATCTTGTGGTTATTCAGTGTGAAAGACAGGTCGACTTTGCATAGATATAATTATAAAGAGAGGTGCAAAAACATGTGGAGGCAACTTGTCGGTTCACCACGATAAGAGTTGGAGATGTAGTAATGGATCAGTACTAACTTCCTCCCTTGCCGCTCTTCTCCATGCGGTATTGGTAAATATGCAGTGTGAACAGCATGTGTGAGTTGCGCCGGTCTTCCTCATCTGCATTCGGTTTGCTGGTGCTGCGTGCGGCGATGGCTGCGTCCAGGAAGAAGGCGGCTTTCTCGGCTGTCGGCGCCCGAAGCTCACTCTGATTCTGAAGCTGCAGGAGGGGGAGAAAGAGAGAGAGAGAGAGAGCAGGGTTAGGGTGAACGAAGGAGACCACATAGGTCTTACAGAACGAGGGCAGATGTGAAAAGGATACCGGGGAGGAGAGGAAAGAGAAAGAGAGGGGAGCCAGTTAATTGGACCCCAGCACATTTCTTGCACATTAGATTTGGTCTCGGGGGCAATTAAAACAGCAGATATGCACTCATAGGGAGGGGGATTAGGAGAGGTAATGGTGGAGCAGGAGGCAGGGGCACTTCCCTTGCCATGGATGTGATGATGGTGCTGGTGGGATTCAGAAAGAGAGGAGGGGAAAGGAGGCGGTAGAAGAGAGAGAGAAGGCGGGGGGCATCATGAAGGGAGCCCACGCATGGCTTCTGAGAGGAAGAGCATGAAGGAGCCTCACAGAACTGCACCGCCTTTGAAGTCAGAGTCCATACAGATCCCCCCCAAAAAACAACATCTGACAGCAACACCTGTGAGTGCCTTCAAACCTACAGTCCTCCACCATCCCCCAATAATACTTCTATTGTGCTGCAGAGGGCCTGCACTAACACACGCGTAATAGATGCTGATGGATGCTGACAGGAGAGTCAATACAAAGGTAAGAAGAAAGCCATCAATACCACAGATGAGTTGGGTGGAAATATAAAGCAAGGATTTCAGAGGCAGATAGGATAGAGTGAGACTGACTAGAAAGTCCTGGGAGATAAAAACACACACACGCACACACACATGCACTCACAAGAAAAAGTCAAACACATTCGGTAGAGGAAGAGGTAGATCATATACAGACAAAGATCAATACCGAGACAGACTAATACTTTATAACCTGCAGGGAGAATAAAGGGATCAGTGAACAAAGAAAAAGAGCTGGAATGCGTCTAACCTGAGTGCCACAGATGGGATCCTCTCTCAGGTGGATACCCGGGGACTGGCCTTCCTGCAGGCTGCCTGTTGACACCTCAGACAGCAAGTCTTTCAGCTCCTCGTCTTTCCCAAAGATTTCCACCGCAGACACTCGGACAGAGAAGCGCGTGCCCGTCTTCTCCTTGCGCTCATTGATGAGCTTGAAGAGCCAGGAAATGGCACAGGGCACAATGCCTAGGCTCTGAGTGGAGCTGTCTTTGCCAATCATGGTGTATGTCTTGCCTGAGGATATGTGAAAGAGAGAAAGAGAGGGGGGATGGAAAATGGAAATATTGCCTTGTGTCTGGAAGCCACTGGCTCACTATATGTTCCAAACTAAAATGATTTCTTTAATCAAGCTGCATGGAGTGGGCAGAAAGGTGACAAAGAACTAGACACCGAGAGTGGATATTTTCTGAGGGTTATTGTGTTAAACAAGTGCTGATGAAAAAAATTAATAAAGGCTGATGTGAGGCTTCGGAGGTAATATCCACTACATGCCAAATAAAAATCAAACACTAATCCAAGGAGCTATTCCAGAAGCAGTGATTCTGAGGTGAATTATAACAGCGGCATGAGGAGAGCAGGCCCTTCAGCCTAAGAGCACCGGCCAGGCCAATTACTAAGATTTTAATTACAGACTGAGCCCTAAAGCATGGATGCAGCACTTTACCCCTCAACCCCCCTCACCCCAGATTCACTACCCGTTCCTTTCCTCCAATCTCCCATTCCTTGACTCACCCCAGTGCACCGCTAAGCCAATTGTGGACATCAAGTGTAGCTAACAAAGAGCAATGAGAGTTTTCTTTAGCTAACAAAGACTCATGTCTAATCTCTTGCCAGTGGAGGAGCTTACCGAGCCTGACTTGGCCGAAGCAGAAGATGCAGCCGTCTGCACCATTCACCACAGACTGGATGACCTCGGCTACTGTCCCTGAGCACACCTCCGCCTGTGAAAAACACACAGAGACAGCCGCTCTCACAGTCAATTTACACTTCACCCACCTCCAAGAAATACTGCAAAACAGGCATAAACAAAAGCAATAAATCTGAACTGATAACATATAAACCAAACAGTTATGTGGCATTCGATTACACCAAATCACATTAATGATTTCAGCGTTTCTGTATCACTTGTGTGCGTTTGTGTGTCCGTGTTCGTGTGTGCTGCAACGTGTGGCTCATTTTTTGCAATCTGTTTCAGCATGGGTCCTCTGGGGCAAGGCTTCTGAAGCAGAAGCCCTTCCCCATACATCACATAGCAAACAAGGCCTCTAACAGCACAACAGCTTGCTGTTACCGTTAGCCACCAGCAGTGCCGTCCCAGCGGCACAATCTAGCAGCCCGGCCTCAGCGCTGCAACAGCAACGTCTATAGGTCTCAGCTATCAACAGATTACTTAGGGACAATACTGACTCAAAGTAGGTGGTACGGTTGAAGATCTGAGGCTCTCACCACTATGGAAACACCATCCCACACAGTGATGACAACCTCCTAGCTATTTAGAGCTTATGGCACCGTGGGGAAATACATCAAATATTTGACCTCAAGTTTGTTTTGTTTTGTTTTGCAGTGGCCGACATCGAGCTGGGCATTCCTTTAAAGAAATGCGCTGTTGGTTTAAAGCTGTGAAAAGAGCAGGACTGGTGTTCTCCTAAGTTACCATGGAGTAAACATATATCTGACCTCTGTCTTTGATCTCAGTGGGTATGCCTGCTGTGTGCTGCAGAGGGCTGAGGTTAGATATAGCTGTTCTATGAAAGGAGAGGTTACATATAACTGGAGTGGATTCAAATCATTCCCCAGAGGACTTAGAGGGCCCAGCTGTTTGGCCCACGCTGGTATGAATGCCCTCTGACCCAAGACAGGCATTTTTCTTTAAGCCCCTGGCCACACCCTGCCAGCATGAAGACGTCCCTTTGCCCTTGGCTGGACTCCACAAACATACACACAGTAAGTAAGTTAAGTTTATATCCACTGTTCACAGAAGGGGTTCACAAAGGGCTAGCCTACATAAGAACATAAGGTTGTCATAAAAACAACTCCTTACTTGTGAGGCATCCTGGGTAAAAACAGCATCGAAGGCAAATATCTTTGGGACTGCCACAGTCGCAGATCTCCTGTGTCCTGAACTGGAGTGCGGGCTGGACGCGGGGTCGTAGAGGGTCAGCTGCTTCTTCCTACTGTCCACTTTCAGAAAAGACTGAGACTCCGAGGAGTCTGCAGCCTCCAGCGACGGACAGATACGCATCATGACTTTCACCTAAATTTAAAAGTAAGACATGAGAAAAAAAAAGAGGAAACGGGTGGATGAGAAAGTCAGATAGTATAAAACATGAAATAAAACAGTGCTGAAAAATGTGAGCAGCAGAGAGATGTAAGACTGCTTTTTTCAGGTTTAGCACAGACAGTAAAAATCACATCTAATCTTAACATCTTTTATTTACAGTGAACTGACAAAGGGAAGGGGAGAAATGCTCTGTAGGTATTCTGATTATAGGTTAGGATCCTCACATAGAGCACAGCTAGGCATTGTGCAGTAACATCACGTCCACTATGTCAGAGTTGATGGACACTGAGAGTTACCATGGCAACACTTGGGCTCACATTGACTGGTGAACTCGACGGGTCAACATAATGTTGAACGGTGTCAGTGAGAGGTAGCAAAGGTAGGTATTGAAAGTCATAGCAGAAAATGGTGGAAATTAATGTGTGTGAAGCTCCACGCTGGGGGATTATCCCTCCAGTGGGTTGTTTTTCTGGACCGGGCGCAGCTCACCAGCATGGGAGTGCAGGAGCATATGGCCCCCCTCCTTCTTATCCCACCTACAGTACTCACTCTTCCTCCTTCTCCTCTATTGCCCCGGAAAAACTGGCAGCTTCACATTAAGGAGCTTGAGACTCGCCCTGTTGCATTCTGGGGGCTTGACATTCATAAAAGTGGGCTTACGGTCTTCACTCATTCCACAGGTCATGATGCCCACATGGAAGCCTAAATAGGATGACAGCTTATAGTATATCCAAAGGTGTTGATGTGAAGCTCTGACAAGTCTGCTCACGTCTGATGTTATTGCCGTGGTTACAGAAGTGAAGTCATTCCGTATGTAAGCCGTGCACGGTGGCACCTCGCAGGAACAATAGTAATTTCACCATTTCCTGCCTCTGCCTCTGCCCTGCTGCACAGATTCACCGTGTGTGGTTTGTGTGGTGGGTGTGGTTGCGCCTGTGCGTGTCAGCGGCGGTATGACACCTCCATTTACAAGCACCTTCTTTTGAAATTCTGACAACTATATATTGCTTTACAATCTGATGATCAGATATACACCACCATTTTTTCCCCCCGTGGAGACACTGTGGAAATACATCTGTGACTGACAGGGGACATAAACGGCTCTGGGGATATGTATAGCAGTCTTTGGAGTCCCTGTCAACTCCCTGAGTGTTTAGTGTTACAACTAGCATTACATCAACTGAACAGTCTCTATATCCTGCAGTATATATGATAGGAAACTCAATCCAGGACCATTTCAAAGCCCCTTGAAAAAAGTACCTATGATGCCTCTCAGGCATTGAAATAAAACCCTTAAAATACAGCTAACTCCCTTCCCTTTTTGACAGATGACTGTTTTGCTCAGCCTGGGACTCTCTTCTGTCCTCACCCCCACACAAAAGGGCCATTCTTCCCCTGACTAGTATATAAATATTGCTGCAGATCCAGGCTCCAGCGCTCTGAAACAATGTCACTGGAAATTCCTTTCTTTCAGTGAATGAATTCATCCTGGATTCCTCAGGCCAAGTGCAAACTCTCTTTATACTCCGCAGGGGGCAGTTATCCTGACTGACGTGTGCATATGTCGAGTAAATTGCATTTGCTATGACATTTAAACTGGGCTTCCACGTTTGACTGCTGGGTCTCTGTCTACCAGACAGAGGCTACCAGGAGAGCTAATGTCTCAGTTTTATTTATGTTGGCAGAGATCAGATACTGGGGGCCACAGAGGATTGGCTACAGTATTTTCACACCTCAGACTCCGTGCTAATGGCCCCTGTTTCTCTGTCCCTTGATCCCCCACAAAATCCATTAGTGTGGCTTGGCATTCCTCCATCCACTCAACTGTCTTTGCTCCAAGAGCCACGTCTAGGTCAAAAGTGGAGAAGTGGAAGTGACCCACATACAGGTTGATGGAAACAAGACAGTCTTGTTTCCATCAAGTCTTGTAGAATTGACTGATTTGAATTAATATGAAACAGACACAGGGAAAGTCAAAACCATGCAAGCTGCTGAAAATGTGCAAATGTAATTCCACAGGCAAGGAGCCTGGGTGAGAGAAAGTGAGAGAACTGACTGATGTGTTTGATTTACAATAAGAAAACCTGAATATCTGGCCTGATTGGCTTGGAGCGATATCATAAATCTTGATTTCTCCTTTAAAAACCTGCCAATGTTGCTGCGCAGATGCACAGTATAACTCAGGTGTGGGCTTGAGGAGGCTTGTTAATAGCACAGGTTTTGTTTTTTTTTACGAAGTCTCCGTGTCAATGGGAGATTTACAATATGTGGCAAAATCTCCAACCGTCTGGATACCTGGCAACAAAAGCGAGCACTTCCTATCCAGGTGGGATCTAATCTTGTTAGGGGACTTCTTCTGCTTTATAAATACAGGACGTCGGCTCTGACAAACAATACCCAATAAACCACAAAGGAAGAGGGATGTGTTTATACAGCTTTGTTTAATGACTGTCCTATTGCTGCCAGCCTGACTTTCATCAGCGCACACGGTACCTAAAATGGAATTAGAAATCCCGCTGTTAACGTGACCGCAGATTTGTGAATTATAGCTTTTACTGACTCTGTGTTCAAAGGGAGGAATGCTGGTCTCACAAACTGAGTGAATTCATGACATTCCAACAGGCTTATCTGGCTGCATCTGCATGGACCGGACCAGACGGCACGCTGCCTCTGGACCAGCGTGCCGCCACTCTGCATTCTCCCTTTCAAATAAGGGTCTGTCTGTATCTGTATGTGTACGTGTGTGTGTGTGTGTGTGTGTGTGTGTGTGTGCGGGGGTGTGGCAGAGGTTATGGTGGTTTACACATAGCAGAGTCTGCATGTATCTGTTATCTGCATTAACTGTACTTTAAGGAGGAGGGGTGGAGGGGGATGTATTCAGCTAGAGGTCTTTTGTGTACATGTGTGTCTGCTCTTACCTTTCCCATCCCTGGATTCTCTTTCACTTTGGACACGGCTCGGAGCAGGCATGGCGGGGCGGGGGGCGGCGAGACCTGCAGGATGCCGCTGAAGTTGGTGGGGTAGATGGAGGGCTCCTGTAGGTGGAGCAGCGAGGGCTGGTGCTTCTTCCGCTTGGAGGACAGGTTCAGCTTCTGAGCTGCCCTGGAAGACGGGAAAAAAAACAAAGAAACAGGTTGAAGCTAAGCTTAGAAAGCGACCATAGGAAGTCCATAAACAAATCACTTCTTGTTAAGGTGATGTTCCCTTCCAGAGACGCACCTGACCAAAAGGCTTATCGATTTTAAAAGTCTAATGAGACATTTTTTTCAGGGTGTGCTGCAAAGCCTTTAGAAATCACACGCAGAAACGGTAACATAAAAGGTCACTCAGCTCCTTTTAGTCTGCCAAAGTAAACAAAGTCAGTGGGAGAGCTACACTATGCCGCCACTCCCACCCTTTCTCCACTCTAAAAATGCTTTACTTCCAACGCCCAGCGGCCCGACTCGTACTCCCCTGCCAAGAAAGATAATGCTCCAGCTCTCCACTTCATCTTGAGCTCTCTCACACCTTTATTTTTTTATACAGAAACTGCAAATCCACGAGGTAGAAGACCACATGTCAGGGACCACACATACAAGCTGTTAAAGCTGGAAGCAAACACCCAAACAAAACCATGTCTGGATTTAATGTTCAAAGTCAAAGCTGGAGCCGGTACACCATGTTTGGAGTTTTGATCACTCATTAGATGAGCTGACCAGCATCATTAGTTCAGAGGAGGGTAGATAAACCCAGCGGTCTCCTCTACTTAAACGGTATCTTCAGAGACAAATGTCTGTCTGAGCAGTTCTGTCGTGCTGGCACCTAACAGAACCCTGTGTTGTAACTGAATCCAGCTTTTTGACAGTCCTCTAATTAAAATCCACTCTCACCCTGGCCTCGTGTCTCCCAGACACGGCAGTGAGGAGACACAGATTGACCCGAGAGCCAACTGAGTCAGGCACATGCTCTCCTATCTGTCTAAAGTCCTGCCACTAAAAGGGCAGCACCAATATCTCTGAACTGGCCTGAAGGGAATCTGGCCAGACGTAGAGTGGTTCCAGGTATGGCATCGCCCTGGATCAGCTAACACAGTACCTCAGCTGGAAATTCAAGGTCAGGGGAGGAAAGTAATACCCCAAGGAAATTCAATGCACTGAAATGGTTTTTACTCAAGCAGTGGGATTTCAGAGAAACGCAGGGCAAGACAAAGAAGCGGTTGTCAACATGAAGGAAAGAGTGGCATGAAAGAAAATTGGAGTGAGAGATTAAAAGATGAAAATTCTGCAGAGCAAGGGATTTTTGGGGGAAGTCAAAGAAAAGCAGAACATGTGAAAAAGAGAGAAAGAGTGGGTGCAGAGTGAGAACAGATCCCTGTGTGTCCCGGTGAGCAGCCGGCTCCTAAGAGGCCAGCCCGAGCTCATTAGACCTGCACCGGGCTCCTCCGGACAGGACTGGGTGGGCCGCTGCCAAAACCACAGCACCCCCACCACCACCACCACCACCCCTCCACTCCCCTGTTCTAAAGTGACAACCCCCACCCTTCATCTCCTCAGCAGTCCCCTCTCCACTGTACGCCCCCCTGCAGCGACAGCCCAAGAGCACAATCAGGGAACACACTGCCGGCTGATGGAATAATTATTGCATCCAAGGAGGCTACAGGAGAAGGTTCTCCCCAGGGAGCTGCCTATGTGTGATAGCATGCGAGACGGATCATGTGACGGGGGGGGGGGGGGGGGGGAGAGGAGAGATGGAATAGATGAATGTGAGATGGAGAGAAGGAAAGGGGAAACTACACCAGAGTGCACGTGGCTGTGTGCGACTATGTGTGTATGCGCATTTATGAGAGGCATCCGCAGCACATTCATTCAAGATAAATGCACCCTGTCTCTGTCTGTGTCTCTCACCCCCATCCTGTCTCTACAGAGATAAATCAGGCATCAGGAGTCAACAAAAGACACCATATAGGAAAGAAAAAACGAGAGGCAGGTAAGAGCTCTGTGCTGTTTTCATATAATTATATTGACCAGTGAAGAGTGCACACAAGTCAGTGCTGGCGCTGGTAACCTTGAGACTGTATTCATGCTGCACAATGATGATTGGTGCACATGTGTTCTTCAGTCGAGGCTGAGGGAGATAAAAAAAGGATGATATCACTTTTTTTCCCCTCCTCACCACGACCACATGTACACGGGGAAATTAATTGCTTGTCACTATCTCTCCCTCCCTCCTTCTCCTTCCTCCTGTCGCTGCGTTCCCCAACTATATGATCAGTCAATGGAAAACAGGCAGCGAGGAGGAGAGGCTCAGATTTCTTCAACAACAACAGCTTGTCCACCTGTTCACTCCCCATCTCCATGCTAATGAAGCTGTTTCCCTACACAGCTCTAAAATGCTCAAAGGAGGAGGAGCGGTGCATCTAGCAAAAGTAGGAGGGGGGGGGGGGCTCTGATGTGAGTCAGTTTTTAAGTTTTCACAAAATATGCACATGCTGAGTCTGATCTGCGGAGCTCGTTACAAACTAAACCATTGGTTTACTTAAACATGCACCAGGAAGAAGAAAGGATGCTGCAGTGGGTGTACAGTACTTACAGCTCTTTCCAATCCATTATCTAGTTTACGGTCATAGTCAAAAAAGAGACAACTGATGGAGTTCAACTTTGCGGTTCATGTCTGTGTTGGCGCTGCTCTCCATTACTCGCACATTCGACACGCCGGCACAGTCGCAGAGAGAGCGGCGGCGTGAGGCGGGGCTGCTCACTAGTTGGGGCACAGGGGTCCTCTTTGCTCCGATCACAATCATCGAGGTTCCACTTGATTTCACAGAGGTTTGTAAGAAGCAGGAGAGGCGGAGGGAGGAGGAGGAGGAGGACAAGGAGGAGGAGGAGGAGGAGGCGTGGGCGTCATAGTAACCAAGTGGAACAAGCGCCAGGTGGGGCAGGGCGGAGGTGGGCAGGGAGGATGGTTACCCTGCAGGAGAAGCAGTAGATTCACAGCGAGGGGCCGGTGGTGGTGGTGGTGGTGGTGGTGAGGGGGGGGGTTGCAGTTCGTTCAGAGAGCTTCTTACAGGGTCAGGATGAGACGGAGCACCTCCCCTGTTCATGCACCACTAAAGTACCTCTAACTCTTTCCATGCCTCCTGCAAGTAAAGTTCCGCTCAGCAATGCAGAAACCCTGCAACAGCTTCCTCTCCAACTCAGTTTTCCGCTCCTTCTCTCACACGCGATTCTGCGTTCATCCCACCGGCTGCAGGATTTGCTTTCATTCAGTTAATCCACTGTGGTGTGTCTGCTGCGAGTGGCTGCAGGTCCTGATGCCCAGGTCCTTCCCAGAGTCTCTGCTGCTGCTGCTGCCGCTGCTGCTCACAGGCAGGAGGAGGGGGAGAGAATCAGCAGCACGCCTCACTGGGCTGGAAGATTTCCTTGGGTGGCTGAGAATGAGGAGAAATTCCTACTCCGGTTCCGCCTCTCAGTCCTTCTCCTGCTATCGGTGAAATGCTGGCAGCTGTCCTGCCGTGTTTCTCTCGCTCCCTCTCTCTCTCTTTCCCTCACACACACACCTCCCTCCTCTCTCCCTCTCTCTCTCCCTCCTCTCTCTCTCTCTCTTTCTTTCCTCAGCCCAGCCCCTTTTCCCTCCGACTGCCAGACGAGGTGTCAGCGCTCGATTGCTGGCTGCTTGCGGCGCAATTTGCGAGTACTCTCTTTCTCTCCCTACCCACACACACACACACACACACCCTCATTCACTCTGTCTGCACACACACACACACACATGCACGCACACACACACACATGCATGCACCCCACCACACGTCACATGAATACTTAATGCATACAGGAGCCCTCTCTTCTTTTAGGGTCCCACACTTCAAACAGATTTGGTTAGTATGCCTACAGTGCATGCATGCATGAGCACGAGTGTGTGTGTGCGTTTCTGTGTTTGTGTGAGCACTTGTGAACATTTGTATTTTCTTTTGCCTTTGTTGAAGGATGTAATTAGCCAGATGAGTGAGAGCGTTATTAATCATAAGGACTGACACACAGATAAGGAAGGATATACTTAAGAGCAGAAAGATGGATTGCCTGAATGAGCAATGCTTTGACTTGATTGGAAAACTATGAGAGATTAAAAAAAAAAAAAAGTGCGAGAAGAGAGCAAGGGAGAGGACACGCAATGAATAGATGACATCTGAGGAAAGCTGATCTACGCTGGCCAGTGAGAGAGAGAGAGTGCAGTCAGTCAATGGTCAAGGGTAAAAAAGGAGAATGAAAGCATGTGAGTGGGCAAGCGCCGGGGTGAGAGTACCCTGTATTCCCTGGGCTGCCAATTTACCAGTAAGCCCTCTCAGCCCCCCCCGACCAGCCAGACTTGTTTGAAAGGCGGCTGCTTTTGGCTGCAGAGAGCCTACTACAACATATCGGCAGACAGAGTGGGTGTTAGAGTTGCCAGATGAAAGTGCATCCAGCACAAACACACACCAAGCCCTCCCTGCCCCTGCCTCTCTCCTTCTGACACAGTGCCCTGTGCGTGAACTCTGTACGATTAAATTTGGAGGGAGAGGGGAAAAAAAAAAAAAAAAAAAAACAGAAGAGAAAAATAAAACCCACCCCTGCCGATCTATTTGGAGAGCAGACTATAGTAATGAAGCAGTTTGATATATCACATAACCTTTCTCTTCCTCCCTGCCACAGCGCGCTTACCTCTGCTTTTCTGCAGCGTGTCCAAAATTAATTTGCCTGCGGTGGGCTTATTCTAAAGAGCGTCGAGTCGTCTCCTGGAGCTTTTTCTCCTACCACTGAATCCTTCTGAATCTCTGACAGCCAGCAGCAGTCATGCAGGCAACACTAATGTGGACACTGGTCTCTGGCGACGGTGCTACCAGTCATTAGTCTCATGCCGATTGCTGCTATACCTTCAGTTCGGTTTCAGGTATTATATATCAAAATGATGTAATAATAGGGAGCGGGCACAGTTGGAACTGTCCTGATAGCCGCTCAGCTCCATCACTGTCTCCTTTTGAACAGACCTCGGAGACAGATAATGACTGTAATATATATAAATGAGCCAAAGCAAGACAAATGTAAAATCAAGCACCGTTTGAAATAAAAAAGGTCTCCTGGCTCCTTTTGTTCAGGAGAGGACATCTACAGTTCGTCCTCACCTACACAGGGGGTGACAGTGAGGGAGGAGGAGGAGGCGAGCAGGTCATTGACTGGAGAACAGAGAGAGAGAGAGAGTGCAGAAGCTGTGTTTTCCTGCTGCTCTCATAGCTTCACTCTGGCCTGCTGTCAATAATCGCTCCGTCCTTCTTTTCAAGCTTTGTCAAATTAACAAGAGAAATTCCTCTGCCCCAGAGAATCATTAGCTGGTGCACCCATTAGCTTGTTTGTGCAAATTTGTCTCTGTTCTTCAGGCCAGCTATACAGCTCTTTAGGTATAGCCCCCTTTTCTCTGGCTAATTACCATGTTGGCTGCATTTACTATCCTTGACATTTCCTTTCTGTGATTCTCCTTTTTTTCCCCCCTCCGCAGACAAGATAAGGCTGCTCTGGCCATTCATGCAGGGATCAGATCACTGGCTCTGATATCAGACTGCTTTATCCCCCCCACCGTGAGTCTACCTTGCACTGCTGCTGATTAGCAGGCCAGCACAGCTCCTCATGAATGGAGATGGGAATATTGGGCTCCAGCCAGCCTCAACATCTTGTGGTAATAATGACTCCAGCACAATGAGTCAGGCTCGCTCGCTGCTGGAGACTCCTGGACTCAGACGTTAAAAGACATTTGTGAGATGTTTTTTAGAGGTGTATGGAGTCTTGTTTTTGTGCATTGGGGACCACGTCAAAGCCAAAATGCCATATCAGCAGATTGTTGTGATTGATTGGTCTGGATTTGTGTTGGTCTATCAGGTGAGGTGCTATGTTTTTGAGTCAAAAGGTAATCAATGGGAACCTCCCCAGAGCTAAAATCACTACACACTGTCTTATTGATGGGCTGCCCTTGACACGATCAAACACCGCTGTGCCCCAAAGGTGTAGGGGGGAAAAATATAAATCTACCAACTGAGCTCGAATGCAGGAGAAATACAGACTCAAATCAGTTAAAGCAACAGCAGCATGGACTAATGCGCGGACAGCTATCGCTACCTTGTTTGCTCTTTGCTAAATTTGGGTTGGATTAAAACAGATTTTCAGTCCCGCGGCTGGCACTCCATGGCTGCGGTCCCAGGTCACTCACAGTCTGACCCAGCCACCGCTAAGCTTTGGCCTTGATTAAGCGACAATGACATCAGCCCGTGAAAAAACACATTCATATGGTGCACAGGCGAGGGGAGATGATGTCATACTCTGCCAACCAGTCCTGGCAGAGAGAGAGCCCACCCACACAAGATTTACGAGTGAGGTCAGGATGCTGATCATTAAGTATGAGGCAGATTCCCCCGCACCATAAAACGCCTGTTCTCAAGAGTCGACCGCTGTGGGTGTCAGCATCCCCCAGATGTATGGCTGCTCATGTATAAATGTATGCATGACCCCTGCGCTAAAAGCTAAAGGGGTCACACAGGGTGAGCTCTCAAAATAACCACAGAATTAAGCAGATTCAGGTTATTGGAGGCATTGGGCAAATGGGGACAGGAACGGAGAAACAGGTTGTCAAATGCATGACAAAGCTGATCCGAGCCTCCTGTGTGGCTCTGAGGTTTAGTCTGGTAATGAGTCTGTCTCCTTTCCAAAGTCTCCCTGCAATCAAGGGACCACTGGTATAAACATTAATTTAGTTTTTCTCACTTCCTCTCTCTTTTCCTAAATCACTCACAACAACTAATGCCTGAGGCCGCAGCAATCCTGACGACAGTGATTAATCTTGGAATGTGGTTCATCAAATGTTAATTGTAGTGAAAATGTGTAATTTTACTTCACGGGAGCAGCTAAAAAAAAAAGAAAAGAAAAGGCTCCCACCTGGAGATGCAGAGGCCGTGCAGTCTGGTTATCTCGTCGCTCAGATTAGCATCGACCAAAAAGACCCAGATCTTTCCAGTCGTTTTGAAAAACGTTTCCTCTCTCCCTCTGCAGCAGCAGATACATTAAAATGGAAGAGAGGACTAACGGGCTTATCTGGCCGTCAGTTGAATCTTATCAATCCAAAGCTCTGAAGCTTTCAACCTGGCTGCCCGCCTGCTTCCTTTAGCTCGGCTGTTTTAATGGCAGTCTGTAGGTAGAGCTGCTCTCTCCTGTGTCGATGTACACAGCGGCAGTTTACAGGAAGTGGCCAAACACCTTTAGGCTAGGATTTATAGACTTTCTATAAATCCTCAGAAATAGATAAACGGATCCCAGCTAAACCAGACAGCGATGAATGTGATGTCCAGTTAGCTGAGCAATATCTTGCCTGGCACGTTCCAAACACATTCAACCAAGGCCTTTTAGAAAAGCTCTTTGTTCCAACAAGGTGTTCAACAAGCCTTTTGTTCCTGCGGTGTCTGGCCTTGGACACAGAATACCAAATGGGGCATCATTTGTGCGCTGGCTGCTGACAGCCCAAGGCTGCACACACGTCTTCACTGCAACAGTCTCGACCCAGCCAATTAGGTAAGGCCAAACGCATTCATGTAACATCTGTGAATACAATGTATGATAATAGAGAAGATTCTGGACAAAAACTGATGTCACCATTTGCAACTAACTTGCCACAGTCATGTCGTAATAAGCTCTTCAGCGTAAGCTCTTCTGTCACAGCAAGAAAGAAACATGCAGCTTTCCCTAAATTAATCCTAAATTCTACCCAAGGTTTGCAAACCTGTTCTGTCGCCATCTCCTCTGAACTCTTTTGAAACAGTCTGTGGACTGAGGTGGAAAATGAGGGATTAGGGCATCCCCTGGAGAATAGCTTGAATAACGAGGGATCATTTGAAACACAGGAGAAGAAAGAGTGCTAGTGGGGAATGGGGGGGAAAGAATCTGTGCAGAGGGTAAAGGCGGCGATGAAAAAATAATAAATTGCCGATCAGTGAGATGGAATAGGAGACGATCCAAACACAGTCAGTAGGAGGAGGTACTGCAGGCAGGTGAGATAGAAAGAAAGAGGCAGTGAGAGAGGGAGCAGCAGGGTGCGGAGTCAAGTCCTCTCTTCGATCAGTGGGCCTGGCTCTGTGCCAGCGAGGCGATGTCCATGAGGAGGTAAATCATTTTCTGCCTGAGAAAGAAACAGGAAAAAATGATCGTTGGGGCTACGCCACCGCCAGCTTGGAATTGCTTTATTCCCAAAGATGGGAATCCCCAGTCGGCCAAGAATAAATGGAACAGTTGGCGCCAAAAAGTGAAGAAAAAAAAAAACTCATCAATATTCAAGAAAGCCTGGTATGTTGCTACAGTACATCAGGGTAAGCAACAGTAGATTTAAGCACTGGCTTGTATCAACACTGAAGTAAAAGCAACTTCTTTGTTCCTCGTCCTCCGCCTATCAAGGGAAATGTGTTAAGCAGGTTTATCCTCGGTGCCTTTGGACATCACATCAAGAAGAAGAGGCTCATGCCAGCGGGCCCTCACCTCCCATAGGACTTTTGCAGAGAAGGTGCTCTGTGTCTACGCCAAGGTTCACGCCTCAATGATGGAGGAGGGAATATGTTTTTGGCGCGGTAATGATCCACAGTGTGCGACAAACCCTTCCTGTGGTAGAACTGCCTTCCAGTGTTTTTGTGCTTAATGCCTCACCCATAAAGTACTGTGTCTCCAATCACCCTGCACCCACCCTATACCTACAGTACCCAATGGAAGGGCTTAAGACACAGAAGGGTCATTTAGGGTAAAAGTCAGGGGCTGTAGCTCTATTTATAGTTCACCTCTTTGTTCGGCAACACATCTTACTAATATGACCCTAACTGGCTAAAACATTAGGCCATGTTGGGAGGGAACAATGCACAGGACTTAACTCAGCAGGACTCATTTGTCAGTCAATGAGTTAAGGGGCCAATTAAAGGCCCCTAGAGGAAATAATTCAAAATGCCTGCAATGAGAGTCAAAAGGTCCTCAAAGGAAAATCTCTAGCAATGGACCAAACTTGTTTAGGAGCTTCCTCCAAAAAGTAGCAGAAGCCAGCGGGGAAAAGAAAACCCTCAGCCATTGCGTCAAAATTGGTTCAGGCAGCAAAAATAAAAGTCTTGGAAGAAAATTCACTTTTCAGCTGATGGGTGACAGATGATAATGAAGACATGTTTTTCCCCTGCTCCGCAGACTGCAGCCTCCTCCACCCCTGGCACTGCTGACAAAGATTAACAGCTGCTTTCATCTCTTCCAGTGTATTTTCACTCTGCTCCTCAGACACTGCTCCAGGTATTTTGCTGTGCTCCTCTCTCCAAGGCTGCAGAGAAATCTGGAATAACTTCACTCTCTCCATACACATGTTGAACTCCGGTTCACCCACCATCCCACCCACATCTTCCCTTAAAAAAAAAAAAAAACCTCAGGAAGGCTGTTCTGCTCAGGGCATGTCGGGAAGAAGTCTTGGCGCTAACATCAAGTCATCACCACCCGAGTGACGTTTCCTGTCTCGGAAATCACTGCAGCACACAGTGGAGGGAGTTCACTGGGTATGGGAGAAATGAATGAAGACTTTTGCTGCAGATAAAATGTCCTCTTAGATTGACACATAACCTCCAATCAGAATCAAGAATAACTTCAGAGCTTGATAAGCGTGGGACAGACAAGTGAGCCAGCATACTTTTGCTCTACTTCACCGCTTCATTAATCACTTGCCGCCAGGGTAAGACACCTAGCGATTATTTATTTGCACTTCTCCACACAGAGGCTATCACAACAAACAGGCCCGCAGGCTGCTGAGAACATTTGGGGGTGATTAATCAGCGGGCCGTCAGAGACAGGCCACGGGGTGGTGGTGGGGGGGAGAGAAGTTTTAACACGTTTCCATCCATCCATTATCTTGTTTTTTCGGAGCAGGGATCTTTCATCTCCAGCTCTTCGGGGGCACCCATATTCAAGTCACTCCAATAGGAACACCCGGAGGCGTTTGATCTTTCATCTATATTCAAGTCAATAGGCAACCCGGCAAAAACTTGAGGGGGTCCAAGTCGAGCGAAATGAGCCGTGCTGTCAAAAGCCGTGATATAAGATGCAGGATGGAGGGGAAAACTGTAGACGGAGTCCAACCACATGGGAAAATGTGTCCCTGAGAACCGCCACTAAGACGTTATAGCGACTACAACCGCATTATTCAAGCTAAGCAGTTTATCCTGTATCACACACTCGTAAAGTCAACCACAGAAATACACAGCGCAACACACACTGGGCCACATAGAGCGTATGGGGATAATGGGATTTTTAGCGCACTACAGCTGGCTTTCACGTGCTGGGTCGTGAACCGATTACAAACTATAATCCGCTCCATTCACGGTGATGTGCATGCAGAAAGCAGCCACAGAAACGCAGAGGAGATAAATCCTCCTTGCTACTTTTAGTTTCAAACAGTGTGTGTGTGTGTGTGTGTGATTTTTTTTCTTTTTTCACGTGGACTAACCAAGCTTCTGCCTTGTGTCATTTGTTCATGGACGAGAGCGGGGTCGAGGGCGTAATATGCTGCACAAAAACTCTTAATCTCTTCTAACTCTCCACTAAGGCGCACATTGTGGTGCAAACATGTGGAATATGTACTCGAAGCACTATTATGTTTCCCCCCCGAGTCATAATGTAGCTGATTGTGTATATAGTGTGCCAATTTACAGTGAAGCAAAATGTGTGCGTTTGCAAATAATAAAGTGTCAACAATCTACAGTATGCGAGGGTGGTGAAATGGTTCATCTATTGAAGCTGTGGCTGATGAGGTAAACACTAAAGCACCTGCCCTGACAATGGCCTTATCCTCAATGGTAATCTGATCTCCACCCGTAAAAAAAAAAGAAAAAAAAGAAAAAGCCGGGCCCGTCCCCATCCAGCACGGAGCTGCTGCTTGTGTGTTACTGAAAATAAAAAATAAAGCACTACCGTTTGGGGAAATCAACCTACAAGCACTGATTGGGCAGCTATTAGTTATTCATGTTGAATAGAAGGCCGTGGCAGAGCTGAGCGCCCGAGGAGCGGTGATGCTTCGGCCCCACCAGGAGCCATCTTTGTTTCTCCGGATTGTAGAGACATAACGGCGGCTCTGTGGAGCAGGAGGCCACCGTCTCTCCTCTGAGTCTACACACAATGGGTCATGAAACTCCTCAACACGTATTCCCCGCCATCAGCTTTTGCAATTTCGCTCTTCTTTATTCCACCACACTCTCACACTGTGCCTCAGCCATAATGCAAAAGTCACTGCGGTTATAATGACAAAGATAATAGAGTCCATTTGCATGTCTTTCACTGAGGAGCGCTAAGGAGGTTTAGATGGCATCTCTCAGCTCCCACGGGCGTATAACACATAATATCCATTCAACAGGCTAGGGGTTAAAGAATTTGCAGCGTTGTGCGTGATAACATAACACTAATGTACTGATCAGGAAGCCCTGTGGGCAACTGTAGTCGTTATACATCTGAATGGGGAATGCTCAAAGTGGGCAGGCTAACAGATCTGGAAATGGATTGATGCTGAGGGCGTCACCTCTTCTGCCCACACTCAACTATTCTCACACTAACTGGCTGTTCTTTTTTTTTTGTGGTCGACCCTTTATAGCATGCTGACATAAAAAGGCAGCACTGTTACTGAACGAGCCTACAGGACAGAGGTCTGCGCTCCACATCCTCTCATTTCACCATGTGTGAAAGGAATCTGTCAGGAGTGGACAGCCGTGCTTTCCCCTCTTCCCTCAGGGCTTAGTACACGTGGACCCAGGGTGAGTGCACAGGCTTGAGTCAGCGCTTCGGCTCTTTGTTTGTCAGCCCCCCACCCCCCACCCCTCCACTCGCCCCCGTCGCCCCCCTGCAGGCTATGTGAGTGGGCCAGACAGACTTCCTGACTCAGGGATTCAATTGGGGGGAACAGGGGAAAGGGCACCGGGTTATCCCTCACGCAGACTGCACCGAACCCTTGGCTTTTTCTTTCTCCCCCATCGCTTGGAGCTGTTCGCCATTCATGATGACAGGCACAAGTGATTCTGGGTCGCCCGTCACAACAGTGCCAATAACCCTCCTGCTGCAGGGGGGCCAAACACTATCACACAGCAGCGTTATCGTATCCCAGGGAACAGGCGAACGTACAGACACCCAAGGAAGAGGCAAGGACATCAGCCATGGTGAAATCAGAGCTTCGGCTGTGCAGCAAAGTCAGATTATATGAAGAGTAACGCAGAGAATCGAAATCAGGATTTGTCATGTAATATTCAGCATATACCCCCATGAAGCATGCATTATATACGAGTCACTTGGGCTGCATCAACATCACCTCCATGCTAACATTCGATACAGTAAAGATTAAATCTGGCAGAAAACAATGGGATCGGTTACCTGAGAATCATGGAGGATTATGAGTCAGAGAGCGAGGCAACCTATCGCTGTCTGAGAGTCAGAGGGTAACATGAGGGTAGTGGGATGCATCTACCTGCTGGAGATCCCTGAGGCTGCAAGGCCGGGCTGGATCTCCATCAACACCTCAGCCTTGACGGCGCCTGACAGGCCTTGGATGGATTCGCACCTGGGCTTATCTAGATGCTGCACTGCCTTCACGGCCTCAGCTGGTGCTGCCGCTGAGTCTGCCACTGCACAGAGGCAGCCATTAGTCCCATCAGCCTGATTATGGCAGCAAAATACCAGCTGGTGTTTTATCCGACAGTAAACAAAGACAAATACCACAGAGCAGCTCAACCATCCTCCCACTCAATACTTCTGATGAGCCATTCGCTGCCCTGGGCATGTGTTGCTCAGATTCAACAGATTAATATGAATCAGTTGTCATTTGTCAGGCTCTGGAGGTAGCAGTAGAATTAACATTTCAGCTCCATTGTGGTTGTTTCCTGAAAATGGAGCCAGGATTTCAGGAATATGTTTCCTGCCATGCTGTATATTCTCCTCAATTTCTTACTTTTGCAGGAGGATTTCACAAAACCATTACCCTTTCACCTCCGGGGAGCAGGCAGTCCAACTCCGACGACTGCACAAAACCTCACGATCCACGGAGCGGAAAAAATATAGACAGAGCAACACAAAAAGTGAAAGTGAGAGAGCGAAGAAGGAAGAAGGAAAAAGCAATATCTACACCACAGCTCACCAGGCATGTGCGTTTGCTACACCTTACTACACAAGCACACACATGGAGAGTGTCACATATCCAAGTTAGCGCAGTGCTGCCAGTGTACAGCAGAACTTACTTGACTCCCATGGTAGTGAATCCGATTTTCTTCTCCGCAGGCGCAGGCCTCCTGCTCCTGATGCTGTCAGAACGGAGCATCAGCCCGAGGACGCCGTCTGAATGACAACATTTACAAGCACGGTCGTCTCAGGCAGCTGCAAGTCCCGCTCTGTATCTTTATCCCCCCGCCATGTGGGCCACATCCAGCGTGCTCACTCGTCCCCTCTGCTCCATAATCTGCCCTGCCCATTTGCCAGTGACAGAGATCCCTGCTGTCAATCACAACACAGCCAACCAAACACACCAGTGTCCTGGGCTTTGTCAGCTTGAAGCCTCTCTGTGTGGATCACTGCTGACATGAAAAAAAAGTCAGAACTGCTGCTGTATTTACCCCAGCAACACCAACACTTCTGTTGGAAACAAACAGGGTGTATACTGAGAGGCAGGAGTTCTCACTTCAGAAACAATCACCCTACACATGATTTGACGTTGGAATGCAGAAAATCTTCAAACATGTTATTTAATTCAGAACATGAACAAGCACTTGTGATCCTGCAGCAGTGCTTCTTCTCCCTCCCTCTGTCTAAATTCTAATCCAGTGGCGTAGGGTGCATATTTTCAACTTCCTGATTTTTCCAATTTCCAATTTGGAAAGAAAAATCAGTCACATTTTATTTCCATTGGCTAATGACGTGTCTCTGTGGTTACTCAGAGCAGCCCTGGGGGGGGATGCAGTGCAGAGTGAGTGTTGCTGATACAAAGGCAGGGTCTCTGCAGGAGAACCTGAGCTGAACGGCCACGCTGCCACAATTACAGGAGGATTCCTTGTGCACAATCACAGTCATTAGTGCACAAACACTCACCTGGGCAGCAGCTGCGGGGCGGACGACGGGCGACCATAAAACAACTTCCTCCTAAAACTCCTTCAGGGCCACATTCCAGCAAACAGCTGTCCGCCCTGCCCCTGCAGCAGCCTGCCCGCCTCGTCTGGGTGCCACCTCTGAAGTCTTAACGTCCCTGAAATCTCCTCCTCCTCCTCCAAGGTCTTCTGGACTCTTCTATTTGCTACCTCCCTGTATCTTTTCAGCGAGTCAACCATCCCTTCTCCTGAGTATGATTAGTATGTGGCTGCAGAGTGAAAAATAGACCAACCCCCCCCTCCAAACAAAAATACACCAACAATAGGCCATGGATAATGTCTCACGCTGCTGTGCTGAAATAAGCACACAGAGCAAAGTAGACGGCAAACTGAGCAGTCGGGCTCGGCTCAGCAGCGTGCGCTGAAAAATCCCACGGGCCCCGGTGGGTAATAAACACACCGTCACAATCAGCAGGTGTTAATGGAACGGAGAGATGGGTAGAGGGATCTGAGAGGCGGCAGTTAGCCACACCGCCTAGCCCCCGCTGTGAGCTCTGCCTGGCTTCATTACACAATGCTGTGTCAATACACTAATCATATGCTCTGTCACAAGGCAATCAGCGCTTAACGTGGGAGTCAGCTGAACACATGGCTCTAAATTCATTACCCCCCACCCCCCAAGTCATATACTGATGTACACATACACATAATGATATGCACGCATGCACACCCACACACGCACCCTCCGGTCAAAGTTTGACCTTTGACTCTTCCTGTCTCCTTGCGACTGTATAGTCACTCTAATTACCATCGGGTCACCGTGGACCTCGGGGTCATCTGTGTTTCAGGCTAGTTTGCACAACGACCACAGACAGGAAGCAGGATGAGAGAAAAATGCTTTATATGATATTACACTCATTGTGTAATCACAGATTTTCTAAAAAACAGAATTTGTTGGGATGAATTAATGACCGCTGCTTTTAAATCAATAATTCACTCCCCGTTAATATGCATTTAAACAACACTCTGTCGGATGAGGTACCAAAGTGTTGAATACATTTACTTAATACTGCGAATTTGGAGTAATTTGTTGCTTTTACCACTAAGTAACTAAAACAGTCTGTATGTTCAGGTGTTTTAGCTTGACATCATTAGCCTTTGAGAATAATTAAGTGATTTAAATGCACAATTAAGTGGTTCAGGGTCACAAATAATTAATCTGAGGGGACACATTACCGTCTTGCACGGCAAAAATGTGAGTCCAACCTGCTGGGGTCCTTGGTTAAGAAATCGACATTTCTGCTAAAATGATTTTTCAACTCAGTACCCATCTTAAATGAAACAAATTAAATGCTTTTTTTTAAAATCACAGCTCAATGGTTGACTTATTTTTCCAATGAAAAATTAAACAATGAACGGTTTTAGTTCATCACACTCGCTTTTTCCTTTCAGCAACGAACTAGCTACAGCGGCTAGGCTCAAGCTAATTGCGTTCTAATTAAAATTTCATCTCTGAGTGGAACAGTGTTAGTGAATGTCAGACAAGTGTCTAAGGAGCCTTCTCCACTCCATTGGGGTAGAAACGGCTGTTTGGTTATTCCGTTCCTACATCCTGAGCTCTCAGGATTTCCACATGCATCCCACTAATTGTATCTTTCGAGAACAAAACAGAATACTAATCAGATAAGAGTTTTCAATCAAGCCTAAAACATGAAGGACGCTAATTTCATCACTTTCTTTTTTTTTTTTTTCAAGCAGAGCGGTACCAGAGCAGAGAGAAAACAAAACTCTGTTGATTGATTCAGTTCTGTTTGATTTTGGGAGAGGGAGGGAGGGGGTTACATTTCAATCAGCAGTGATCCACAAAAAACAAAATGAAACATCAATGTGAGAAAAAATGATGATGATGATGATGATGATGATATTCCTGTTGCAGCTGCAGAGGGTCAGGAAGTGGGTGTGCTTCAAATCAAGCACAGTGCATCTCCAACACCCTTTCTCTCTGAGTGTGAGATGTGATGCCATGTGAGGCCGGGCCGTCATCATTGTGTTTCTCTGGGCCAAGTAAAACACCACATTCTTGGCAGCCAATTATCTTTAGGATGAAATGAAAGGTGGACCCCTCCACTGTACTTCCACCTATACCCCGCCCCGCTCTGCCCCACCAGGACCTGCTGCAAGGGAAAAAACAAGACCACCACCTCCCTCTTTTTCCCTGCTTTTAGCCCACCCTGGCTGGCTAGACGTGGCTCTTTAAGCGACTCTTTTTGAGTTCAGGTCCAAAGAAAACATAAGAACCAATAAATCAGTGTCAGGAATTAACCCTGTCTAGCAAAGGGCCACACCTTGGTGTTATTCAAACCCACTGCTCTTGGAGAGGAAAGCCAGATACAAAGGAAGTTGCATATTTAGTGGAATGTCCCCTTTGCCAAAGGAGAGGTCTCATGGTCCCACTTATACACTGTGACCCTATGAAAGCTGGCAAGACACACTCCATTTGGGGGTGCTTGGAGAAAACCTAAGCTCCACACCAATCCCCCACGGGCTTCCTGTCACACTCCACAAGTCCCTTCACCTCCTGTGGTGCAGAGCTTCAATGGCCCCATGCATCATTCTTAGCCACCTTCCCTTTCGCCAACATTCATTATGACATAGCACTCCTCGGAGAGCAGAGGCAGGGAGCGAATGCACTGACCAGCTTGCCTGGGAATCTATCAATGACAATACAGCACACTGCACCAGCCATCCACCCGCCTGGAGAGGTTGAAGTATTCTCCGGGGCAACACCAACAGCAGAGCCAAGCAGTGCTGAAAAAGCCTCCCTGAGCCTGAGATACAGTGGGGCCAAATGGTTTCACTGAATTACAAAATAAGAGCCCTGCACTGCAGCTGCAGATACAGCTATGCAGCCGGAGAAGCTGTTTTAATTTGAAGAAGCAAAACAAAGATGGTAAAATAACTAAACATGAAATACCTCAGGACAATACTCAGCTTTAACCCAAGCCCCTGCGTGAGACACTCCCTCTTCATATCGAATTATGTAATTCTATTATCCATTCATGGGCACTGGTGCCTGTAACTAAAGGTTCATTTAGTCCCATGATGGTGCGTATCCCTAGGCATGCTATAATTCAAGCATGGCAAGAACAACATCTCCATGGAATGGGTGCCCCACATGGATGTTAACACCGTGAACCATGACCTTCAGCAGACATTTGAAGGCGAGTCTGTGCACATCTTGTCTCGAGCTCTCTTCACGTACTGTACACCTACACACACCGAAGCCCGGATTCATGCAGGTGTGTATGCGCAACCGGCAAAAACACTAAACACTTCATTTAACACCACAACAACTGGGTGTAATCTCTCTACGCTTTGACGGGCTCAAATGCGGTGTGATTTGACAGGAGGAGAGGAGGGGGAGGTGCTTACCTAATGAAGAAGGAGGCCGCCGCAGATGAGGAAGGAGAGGGGGAGGTGGAGGTACTGGTGACGGGCACCGGGAGTCCTGGTTGGCTGGAGCTCCTCAGTCGGCAGGGCGTCAGGGTGGTGGTGCTGCTGCTGCTGCTGCTGCTGGTGGCGGTCATGGTGGTGATCGGGGCCTCCGAGGGTGTCAAACCTCTGTCTGCATCCCCCATCAAACCCTGAGTCTGTTGACACACAGATACAGAGATAAGACCACAGCCAACACTTACAGGTTTTATCACTCCTGTCCACCTTCCTTCCACTCCATTTGCTTCCCCCTCTGCCACAGATGGACGGGCAGCTGCTGCAGCCAGCTCTGGTTAGCGGGAGTCAGCAGTATCCACAGCAGAGAGCTCCCCACAGAACGGCAAAGGATGCTGCACCATTCATTGATTCTGGCAACACTCTCGAGGTTGCTCTAGTTATAGCCTACTGTAATTAAGTGATAACCCACATTTAATTAGTAATTAAATCACCAGCGATTTACTTCACTCTGCTCTCGATTATATCTGTAAGTCCATGGCTAATTTGGCACTTTATGCAGCAGGAGTGAGGAACGTGTCATCCTGCAGCTTGAGTCAGACTATCTAAGAGGAGGTTTCAAAGGGAATAAACAATCCAGCATCGTGTGCACGGAGAGATTTGTCACAGCTTAAATGTTTATGAGGTACCTGAATTGTGCTCACATGTGCACACTCTGCTCCAGAAGCTTGATTATTGAACAGGGATAAAATGCAGTGCTTTGTTTGGGTTTTGGTAATTAATTAGTTCTGTTAACTAATAACAAAGCTAAAGCTGTACATCTACACTGAGATATGTCACAGTGTTGCAGCATCCCTAATCAGTTATGTATATATAGGAGAGGAAAGCATGTGAGTCAAGTCTATGTATAGAAAGCTACAGATGCATGTTACAAACAAGTGGAGGCTGTTCTGAACCTTCCCATCCTGTTTGATGTTAAAAAGTTGAAATAAATAGTGGTGAGGCTTGCAGGGCATGGGAAATCGAGGTTACGCCTGCAGTGGGCTAGTTGTTGCATATTGGGCAACATAAAGGGTGCAAAGAGCTAATTATACAAGGCAAAAGCCAACTTCAGCTGCAGTCACCACACTGACAAAAGGTTAATCCCCACCGGAGCCGCTAGTTTATCCTGCAGGACAATGATCAATAGCCGCTGACAAGAACCGGTTCTGTGGGTTCTCAACATCGGAAATTAAATAAATAAAGGCCAGAGTTTTCCTAAAAACATTCATAACGCTGACACATGAACATTGTGCAATCAGCAACGACCTTGAGTTGAGCACACACAGTGCTGCAGCCTCAGTGCCATTTGACTTGTGTAATATATGTATTATAAATACAGTTCAGGCCCTCTGCATATTTACCACCCCAGTGTTTGCCCTAGATTCATGTTTGGCAACTAAAATAACATCCTTTACAATCTTTTTTATAAAGTGTCTGGCCTTCCCCTATCTGCCATTTGTCAGACCTGGATGACAGCTGTACTATTTATATGCCAGGCCTGACATGTGAACGCTATACATCAGGATGTGAGGCCATACTTACATTCTGACATTCACATGAGAGGCTTAGCCATTGCTCTGCAGAGCACCGCCGCTGTTAGCCGTACAAGCAGGCTGCTATATTAATGCACGAGTGCATTGTCTTCTCTGAGAAAAGCTTCACTGACCATTTGTCAAACTGTGGAACCTGCAGCGCAAGTGCAGGTCATGAATTCCCATTTCTTCCCTCTGAGCTTGTTAGAAGTGTTAAGCATCAACATTCCTGCTTTGGAGGTCTGGTTTTGCTCTCTTGAGGCTTCATCTCGGAGGCTGAGTTTGATATCAAGCTGCGGTGTGCGAAGTTATGACTCAAGAAGAACACCATGGAAAAACTGGCTGCAAACTGAAATGATCCAAAGACAGATCCTCATGCGGCAGCCGGAGCGGAAAGCCCCACACCATGCTGGTGTGGGTGACAGGTTAGGAACTTGGCACATTCCAGGGAAGTAGACCCATTACACTCTGGCATGGAAGACTAGAGCACTTCACACGCAGCCGTACAGGAAGCTGATGTGTATAGCTCATCAAATCCGTCACTGATTGAGCTAATGTTGTGTCGGTTTTTAAAATCAAGTGGCAGTGAATTTTCAGCAGCACACAGCGCTGGGACAGCTGGCCACGGCTGGAGTGGCCTGTGGGCTCCTAAAGGAAAATCTACAGACATATAGGTGCACGCACACACTTGAGCTCATCACAGTGCCTATCAAAGAGTATTCCCATTGGTATTAAGCTTGGGGACTTAAGCCCTTCAGCCAAGCTGCTCCCTGTAGCCTTGGACCTGGACTGGCCCTGATTCTGGCTGAACAGTACAATCTATCCCCCGGTCAGGTAATTAGGCAGTGTCAGTGGAGCCATGTGTGCTAGGCCGTTTGCACTGAGAGTCAGTAATGAGCTGGCCTTCCACCCTTTAACCCCCAGCCCGCCCTGATCCCTCAGCCTTGGTTTGCCACTGGAAAGAAAAGACAGAAAATAGAAAGGGAGGGAGACAGCGCGAGACAGATCTGAACATAATGGACAGAGCGCAGGGAGGAGTGGAGAGAAAAAAAGATCGTCCTTCCAGTGAGGTCTGAAGTGAGCCGAGAAGGCCAGCATCCTATCAGCTGACCATCTTCCCCCCACAGGCCACCGGGATCCCCCAGTGACCCTTGATCCCAGCGGTCAACAGACGATTACTGCTGAGGTGAAATAGGCCCTGTGTTAATCTGCCTGTCAGGCTTGGCTGGACTCTGTAACTAACAGAGACCAACTGAGGCGAGGACAGACTTCTAACCACACTGGAGTCTTACCATGAGAGAAAAGGACGAACAGACGCAGCAACTCAACAATATGCCTTTATGTCGGGCTCTGTCAACGGAAGACATTCATTATTTTTTAAGCAAATGCCAGGACATAATTGCACACCAGATTTAATTGTTTCCCAATTTGGCATGTGTGGACATTGTCCTTCCCTTTCCTTCCTGTATCGTTTTCTTCTCTTGTCGTCGTAGCTTTCTGTGGCTCATTGCCATGCAGGCCCAGCTGCACCACGGCGGCAGCGGCCAAGATCATCCTGCTGGGCTTCTCACTGGTGGCACAGAAGCAGAGGCCTGGTAGCAGGCAGCTAGCAGGCCAATAACGGAAACTCTCATAGGTTAAGAGCACTTGGTCTTTGTAGATTAGCGCACATGTGGTTCTGGATTTCATGGCGAAAATTGCAAATTTGTTTCAATCAATTTCTCATTTTGAATAGTTGCATAACACTGCGGGTACAGTGTTTTTCTGGATTATTTCAAGTCCTTGAAGGATTCCATTCAATCAGACAGTAGCACCAGAAAATACTTCTAGACGTGCATCGGACGGTCTCAGAAAAGTGCCTTTGTGTGACTTTTGCTCAATTCAAGGCAACCTCACTCATATGAAACAGTGTCAGCTAATTACAAAGAGGGAGTTAAATAGTTTCAATTCCAACGACCACAAACATCATTCCAGATGTTCACCAGCCTTTTCCCAAGTGGGAGATTCAAGGTGCCCTATAATGGACAGTGCGTGGGAGCGCCCCAGGCTCCCGGGTTGACACACTGAAGGATTTCTATTTTACACACGCAGCAGAGTCCAGAGCTTCTTTGTCTGAACAACTCTGCATGTTTTCCCTACAAAGAAACCAAGAGGGAATCATGAATTAAAACTGGTGCCTTTCAGTGCAGTGTTTAACTCCCAACCCTCGAGAGCTGGTGGTGCGGGTTTTTGTCATTCTGAAGGATCTGGCTTTAATGAAAGAAACAAGCTCGAGAAAATAACACACATTTCTGCTGTGTTTCGTGACTTCATGTCCTGAGGGGACATTTTTCTCTGTCCAAGGAGGGCGCCAACCTCAGCTATGTGGCATTGAGCAACTCATCCAAGCTCCAAGGGCCACTAATTGCTTTTAGACACATAGATGGAGAACACAAGTCAGCCGCTCCCTTCTGTGCCAGGCCGTTTGATTTGGCCTGGATTGCGTACATGCAGTTAAAAGCTTTTGATGGCCTCCCATAAACCATCTCTACAGGCACTTGTTGACATTAAAGGGAGGAGAGAAAATCTGTCTTCAATTTTCAAAGCAGAAAGGAAGGACCAGCACTGCCAAGACCCATGACAGGCTGCAGTTATCCACACAGTTGGAAAAGAAATGGCAAAATTCACATCTTATAAATCTGATGGGAAATATTAAACTGAAAAAGACCAGACGACGTAAGCGCATGCTGTTTGGTCCGTACACGCAGTCTACCTGGTGTAGAATGTCACAGATCTTTGTCAATCAGGTCTGAGACCAGCTGTTCCCATCAGCGTAGGAGGAGACACATCAGTAACGATGACACCTTAACATCAGCAGCCAGACGTACAATCACCGTCAGTCACTTTGAGAGTTCACTGCTGGGCTTACATTACTAATGAAAACCGCTCAAACGAGCGAACTGAATAATGAAACTTCATAAACAGGGTACAGCACGACTAATGATTAATGATGCAGCATGACTAATCATTAGCTCTCATGACACCGAGGGTTAAAAACCCAGGACCTTTCTAAGTCTCTTAGACATCAAACAAAGCAAAGGCTAATGCTTATCCAACATGAGAGAGGAGTTATGGTGACGCTGTGGGGTGGTCATTTCAAATGCCCTTGAGGAGGAGGTCAGCAGATTAGTGTTGCGATGACCTCTGGCCTCAGATCACTCAGGCTCCTTGACTACTGAGGAATGAGAGGTCAGCGCTCCTGCAGAGTTCTGACTCACAAATTCTCTGCAGAGCTTCATCTTTTCTAAAGTCTCAAATGTAACAGTTGTATTGACAGGACTTGACCTGACGGGCAGTGCAAGAAGAAAAAGAAGGTGGTATGCAAATGTTTTGAATTAATATATGTTGATTCAATTCATAGAGAAGTCATGTAGGCAAAGTTTTGCTCCTGTAGGAATTTAAGCTCATTATATTATGCACTATTTTAAAAGGAAATCGTCTTGAAATGCATGAAATGTAAAACAAAAGTGAAAAAGGGCGCATTAAAGATTTACCGGTCGAGGCTGAGGGAGGAAGTTATTGACTCTGGAGATACTCCACATGCCCTCGAGGTACTGCTGAGCCTGGATGGTGACAGAGTTCAGGGATCCAGTGAGCTGCGCTCCTGCCACCGTCACCTGGACGCTGGTCTTCGGCCCTGCAGGGAGCGAGGGGCTCTGCGACCAGCCCGGCACCCGATGTCGCTCCCCCAGGGGCAGGGCATTGTGGGTGACGGTTTGGCCTTTTCCCAGCTGTTTTGCATGGACGCTTGAGGACGACAGGGTGAATCTGGAAGGCTGCGGTATGAAGGATGTAGCGGGCAGGGCCGGCATGTCGGAGCCGAAGGTGAGGACGGGAGCATGGAGCGTCTGCAGCGCCTCCTGCCTCAGTTGGTGCAGAGGCGTCGAGCAGACTTGGCAACAGCTGACGCCCGCTTCGTGGCTCCCGGGTGTTTGGAGCTGCTCAAAGAGGAACGTTGCATATCCAGGGTCCTGCAGAGAAAAGAGAAAAGAGAAGCTTCAACTTCATGCACAATATACCCCCACACACACACTCAATATGTAACATGTTCATCTGAAGTATATCTCACTATCTGTTCTTTTTCAAAGGATTTCCTGTGTGTTGTTCAAATTATCCATGTGCGTCAGTGGTCTGCAACCAGTGTGGTCCCCTGCTGCCCTCTGGGACCCTCACTCCCTGCCTTAACCACTTCCCTTTTAGGAACGGTTGTTTGTTTAGACTGAGATGCTTCGCCTGCATGCAACTTAAGACTGCTGATCAGGTTCACCAGGCGTGTGCTCACTTCACAGTGTCTGCTGCTCGGCGGGATTAGGAAAAGATCCCACAGAGGCATTCTTCACCGAACATAACAAGTGGAACGCGTCACCGAGAAAATGTCAGCTTGTGGTTGCTTTTAGACATGTCGTCCAGTGGAGCTGTGTCTTTCTATTCCATCCGTGAGAGGGCTCCCCGGCGTGTCCGTCTCTGCTTGGGAGGAACGACAAAAGCGAGCAACAGCTGAGGGGACTCTAGCGCTCAAAGCTATACGATTTACATATGATAAGTGTCCCAGCATGAAAACATATGATGAGCCACCAAATGTGAAAATAACTACCTCCTCCTGGCAGCAGCAGGCTCACACAGCTATAGTTCACTATTGAAATACTGAGTGAGGGTGGAGCATAACTTTCTATGTTTTAGGGAAACAAACAAACACACACACTCTCTCACACACACACACAAAGGACAGTCTCTTAAGAGGCATAAAGGGGCACAAGGCCTCTGCCCAGTGGAGTCGTGGCCCAAGACAGGAGCCCACAGCCCATACATAAATGTTTATGAGGCCTTTGCTCCGTGGAAGCTCGGAGGTGATCAGGAGGAGTGAAGCAGCGGGGAAACAACAATCCACTGCACTAATGCAGTGCCACTTAATGCAGCTAACCCAATGGATCCACAGACTGTGGAGGCAGGTCTAGAGACTCTAAATCTCCTCCTCGTGAAAGCAGCTCAATACGCTGACTTTTCTCTGCACACACCAGCAGCATTAATAGTACCATCTTACAACCTTCCTACAAGCTGACAGAAAGTGATGCACAGTTATTGTCTAACTCTGTGCATAAATTTCCCTCCCTTGCTCTCAAAACTGGATGGGATGCGGTAGCTGCTGTATCACACTCAGTGTACCCTGAGGGATGAGCAGCATCTCCATATCATCACTGTGCTTAAAGGACAATCATGCACTGGACTGTAACTGACCTGGCCTGGTGTTAACTAAGTGGTTCTGGTTAATGATTTATGGCTATTTACTTTACATGTGGTTAGGAACAGGCAGGACGCAGGCGCTACTAAGAACTCAGACTCAGAATATAGAAAATCTCATCCATCTGATGGTAGGTCAAATGAATGTTGATGCTGGAGTTGAATGTATAAGGGATTTCAATGTAAGCAGCTTATAATGGAAATGTGATAGAGCTATGATGGAGCTTTAAAGAATGATCTAATGCAGCTCGATCCTGTCACATGAATGGTTTCCACACTTGGATGTTTCATACACAAGACCGGACAGTTTGCGGTCAAATGAGATGAAACAGTCTATGACAAATTGGAGTGAAATGTGAAACAGAGCCGGCTCATATTTTCTGCATACTGTCTGGTCTGGCTTCATGTGCAAAGCTTCCCAGACAGGAAATTGAAGTCAAGTCATAACCAGTCATCTCCGCCCCTCACCCTTTACCCTCTGACCACCTCCTGTCCTACCCACCTCGGGGCAACTGGTTGATGGAAGAAATCAATTCCCCTCTCTTTCTCGCTCTCTCTCCATGCATTGTTAGGTGTTGATTTAGGGGAGCTAATAAAAAGACACACAAAGCTGAGCCCATCTGCTATTCAGTTAGGATTCTGGAGGTTAGAGAGTGTGGGCTTCTCCTGTAAAGCTGTCTATAAGCTTTATGCCCACTGGAGTGAATAAAGGGTCATGGCCACCAGGCTTATGAAGATGATGGAGCTGATGATGTGGATGGCGACGCTGTTGGGCATGTGCGAGGAGAATGATGCGGGTATGATGAAATTGAAGGTCCATAAGAGGGAGAGAGGAGATGGCGAAAGAGGACATGGAGATTGGGAGATATTTCACAAGTCGTTTGGGGAGTGTAGGCTTGGATATAGAAATAGATCAATTTGACGCGGTGAGAAGTCACCATGCAGTTACAAGCTTAAACACTTTCCTCTTACGTTTGTGCCACCACATCCGAGCTAACTGCTTGAGAGCTTGTGCATAAGCATAAAGTGGAAAACACGAAAGGCACAATGCAATGAGTGCATCCAGCCGCAAAGCCATATTGTTTCCTTTATTGTCCATATGATCTATTACTGACAGGTGCAAGTGGGTGTGAAGAGTAGCAGCGCTTCAGAGAAGTATGTAATGCACGGCATCAACACAGTCCGCACGTTCAAAGCATTCCCGTCGGCGGGGAGGCGTGCAGCTACTTCAGGGCTGTGACTGCTCAGCCATTGTTCTGTACAAGTGGGAGATGGTTTAGGTTTTCAAACCCGAGGTCTATCCATCCGCAGAAAGACTCAAAACTGCACGGGCAGGGATAAGAGGACAGAGAGAGGAGGAGAGGTGGGAGGAGGTAGGCCGGGGTTGTGGCCCTTGCCTGGAGGCTTGTGGGTGGTTGTGTTGGTTTACTGCCTGTCAGCGCTGATCTTTATTAAACTCTGGGGACAAATGTAGTCAGATGTTATGCCCTTATTATGGAAAGGAGGTGTACACAGCCAGCACGCTGGGGAGAAAAAGCCCTGCCTGTGGAATGAACCCTTCACAGCCCTTAGAGACCCAAGTTTGTCTTTGTCCTTCACACTAACTGTGATGAAAACCAGGGCAGCAGCAGCAGCAGGAGAGACACAGAGAGAGAGACAGAGAGAGAGAGAGCCACCCGGCTAATGACTGTCTGTTTGGGTTGATGGAGAGTGTCATCGCAGACAGCCCATGCCCACAGGCTGATGGAAACAGCCGTAACCACTTATGGATGAGGGGACAGGGGAGAGAGATATGCATTATTTCTCTCTCCCTCCTCCTCGGGGCCCGAACAGAACCGAGCAGAATCGCACTTTAGATTCTTTCCCCAAATCACACCTGATTTACCTCCTCTCGTCCACACGGCCACTCTCTCTAAAGCAGACAAAGCGAAAGTGCCATCTGACTATTTCCGTGTTCGGCTTGTGATGTGGCGCAGATAGAGAAAGCTGACTCAAATCAAGGGAAGGTCATAGTGATTTGAAATGCATGAGGCCCCTCGCTAGCAGGGGGACTTTTAGGCACGCTCCATTGAAAGTAAAATACTCTGGGAAAGCCATATATTTTGAGCCTAACTGATATTTTCCCAGACATAAAAGCTCCCCATGACTTGCTACGGCAGTGACAGCGAGAGAAATGAAGCAAAACTCTATCGATGTGCATCCGTGATGAGATAAAATAAAGTGAAAACTTCTGACACACTGTAGCCTGCAGCTTGTCAGCTCATATCTGTTTGCTTCTGCCAGCGCTCTGTGGCAATCTGCCCAACGTGATTTATTTTTCTTATTTCTAACATCAGTCATTGTGCAATCTGCCCAGACCGAGTGCAGAGCGTTGTAGCAATAAGTCCTGGGCTATTCCTCGTTCCTCTCTGTTAATGCTAACCGTCCGCTAAACGGAAACGCAAGCAAACACAGCTGAACTTCTGAAAGTTGACTTTGAGATTAATTTGCTAAGTCAGTCTTCCTTTCCTTCCTTCCCCCTTCCAGGTTTCTGTTTTATTATTCCACCAGCATGGAAACATTCCTCCAAATGAGTCAGTTCAACACCACGCTGTTTTATATCTGTCCTCGCTAAACTTTGTTCTCACCAGCACCAGTCCTGTTTACACATTACCATTCTTGAGTACTTCCTATGACTGCATTTCTTGTAAAAAATCAAGACCACACAGCAGCTGCCAAATCTAATGCCTTTTCAACTCCTTTCAACTGACTTTCCCTTCCTCTGCTTCCGAGCCATCTCTGTTTACTTGGCCTGAGACCGTGTTGACCCTCGCCACACACCGTCTCCAGAAGTCTCAAAGGGATTGGCCCCCCAATAAACCGCAGGAGCCCAGTCCAGATCCCGGGGTGAGGACGAGAGCTTCCAGCAGGCCTGCTTTCCCACAGGTAGCCCGGCTTCGCTCTGACAGCCAAGTCGGAGAAAAACGAGCACAGCTGCTGGCCTTGCCCCGGGTGAGCGCAGGGCATTAAGGCAGATTACATTCCCAGGATAAAAGCAACACATCCAGCGGTGTAATCCCTCTCTGCCCCCTGCTCCTTCTCAACTACCAGCCACCACCTCCACCTCTTTGACCCGCTCTCCAGGCCCAGCCGAGTCGACTCAGATCCCCTGAAGGAAGCGGGGAAGCTGGAAGGCCTGCACCTCTGATTAGATATCAGGTAGAGCTTTTTAGTGCCGCAGCAGATCTCGTCCACAGACCATTAAATTTAACCACTGCCTGCTCGGAGGCAGAGAAGACAATGACTCAGGATGTCACACTAGCATGCTATTTAACTCTGTGGGAACGCTTTTCATGGAACACAAAATGGGGACGGCTCGCCAAATCACATCAAACAGATGTTTGCCCCCATCTGCTGACTTGACAGGATTAAACAAACCTGTAATAAGACTTTCCCCCCACAAACAAAGCTACAGTATCTGCAGCAACACAAGCAACACTGTCATTACCTACAGTAGCTGATGGTACTGCCTCCACAGAAGAAAATTCATTCACTCCCCATGGCTGCAGAATAAACTCTGGATGCTTAATTTTTCTGTCAAAATTTGAGGTTTTTTTTATTTATTTTTATTGGAGTTCAGCGAGAGTCCAGCAAACAGCAAAAAAACATGTTTGCTACATCTAATGTGAAATTTGAGGCTGAGTTTAGACTCTTATCCCGCCATCTGAGGAGAAGCTTTGGTGAGAGATACGCTTGCAAAAATCAATTCTTTCCCTGCGCTGCCGTCTCACCGCTCTGACCCTCCTGTGAGTTTGTGTATTTTAAACTCACCAACCTCTGTAAATTGCAAAGCAAACCCGATGGTTGAACGGACGGCAAAACACTAAACAAACAGCGCTGAATTATCAATGTTATGTCTCCGCAATGTCTACTGTGGAAAAAATGATTTGCAATATTACATTTTTCCCAGAAGAGATAACACGGCATCACCCAAAATTCAACCATTTTTTAAGACAAACTGCTTACTTACAATGTCAACAGCACATTTCAGTGAACAAACTTCCCTTTATCTTGATCAAACAGACGATTACCTTGTTTAAAGGAGCGCATCAGATGTTTGCATCAGTATTCCCTTGAATGAGCGGCCAAGTCACTCTGCGACACGCATCTGCTCACCAGGAGCTCACGGAGACAGATGTCGGTCTGTCTGCCCTGTGTGATTTAGCCCTTTCCTCCCTTTAACTGTCAGTGAACTGCTGACAGAAAATGCAAATAGGCTTTACCTCTTAGTGACATTTCCAACACGTGATAGCACCACCTGTCCGGAATATCACCGCGACGCATCCTCTGATGAACGATTACAGGGTCCAGCAAACACAGTCTGCAGCGGGGATATATACTCTCAAATGCAGTCGTGACCTTTTTCTGTGATAAGATCTGCTGTGACATATCTGTGTTTTGGGTTTCTGAGCTCTGTGATACAGCTGGTTCAGCTGACAGCTTCTCTTGTCATCCATAAAAACAGATGTCACTGTCCATCAAAAATAAAATGGCCATAGATCCTGCTGACCCCTCGGGTTAAACATAGATAGAGGCAGTTGTAATCACTCATGAGTCTTTGCCAAACCACCCTGAAACCATTAATGACCTCATATAATGATGTGTCACCGCTCCATATGGTCGACCCATCTATCAGTGTGTGAGTGCTGTTAGCTGCTCTCCCTGCAGGAGCACCGAGACTCACACATACATGTTTGTAGAAAAATGTGATTACATAAAAAGGTCCACTAAGCCAGGCTTTAGATCAGATGGAGAGATAAATGGGTGAAACACTTGTTTGTGTGTGTGTGCATGTCTGTGTGTCTGTGTGTGTGTGTGTCTCTTTACACCACACCCATCCATCACTCCCGTCTTTCGCCACTTGGCCAGTTAATTACCTTTTCCTGTTCACTCACGCACATAAAGAAAACAAGCCCCTTTCAGACTGTTTGGACAGACTTCATTCTCCCTCAACCCCCTTTCCAACATCTCCTTCACCCTCTCTCTCTCTCTCTCTCTCTCTAACTGTCTCATCCTCTGTCTCTCTCCCTCTCTCTCCACTGTTGACTAGGCTGCCATCGCCGTCTCAGCCCCAGATCTATCAAGCTTTCATCGGCTTTGGCCGGGGTCAGGGTGTTGGGAGGTCCAGCCGGGACTCACCAGTGGAAGAGTGAGAGACTTTAACAAGACAGCTTCATTAGTCATGCGGTGGTGAATGATCAGTGCTTCAGCTCAATAAGAGGCTGATTTGAGAGATAAAACAAACCACACAGAGAGAGCAAACTAAGCCGTCTCTCCAAAGTTTTCTCATTAGTGAAACAAAAGTAATGCTCAGCTGCATAGATAAACTAGAGGGATGAAACTATGTTTTCTCCTCTTCAAATATTTTCCACTTCCCTGCCCATGGCTGCTGTGGAGCAAGTCGGGCAGCAGTGCTTGCTATGCTGTCCTCACTGGGGACGCCATGGATTGTGTTTATGTACACTTGCGCCAGCAATTGTGCACTTCTAATTAGAATGGCTGATTTTTGGCTGCAAGAGGCTCTCGGGGTAGTTCCTCTTTTTCTCCCAACTAGGCCGGGCTGTGGAAGCGAACCAAAATGAGTACATAATGAAAAATTCAACAGGCAAGCTGGGAAGGCAGGAGCCAGGTGTTGCTGTAAACTGCAGGTGAAAGCAAGGACAGAAGGAGGCAGGGAGAGGCGGGGTGAGGGAAGGAGGGCTGAAGAGCAGGATTAAAAATCACCTGACACATTCTCAGAGCACACAGCTAACAGATGTTTGTCTTTCCTTTGCTTTTTTGCACATATCAGTAACTCTTTTCTGAGCTGAAACCTCGTATTTCTGACCAGAATTAAAACAGTAACTCTATTCCATGCATTTGCAAGTCCTCATTAATGTGCAGTGTGAAACTGAAACATTATTCGGTCCTCCCAACTCTCCACTGGAGCCCATTGAGAGATCTATTTCTGTCCAAGAGCCCACTCTAAAACACTCACTGCAGAATAGCGAATCCTGATACAATAGTTCCGTCCAACAGCCCAAACCACTTCTTCACTTGTATTCAAACCCATTTTTTCCAGCCTATGTGCAATGATGACAGCCACCTGCCTGTACTCCGTCTGAACTGTCACACTGGGAGAGCCGCATTCGCTGTAGTTTGTTCGACATTTATGACCGAGAAACAGAGCGCCCCTGCTTTTCTGCAGTTTATTTAGAGAGAAAACAAACTGCTGCTGAGGCTGAAGACAACTCTTTTCCATCACAGGATTTCCTCAGTCACATGGAAAGCAAAGTGTGCCGCGCAAATGTACACACAAATGGATAATTATCAAAAGGAAAATGCAAAGCGAGTTACTCATGCTCAAACACAAGTAATTGCATGTGGTGTCTTCATCAACATCCTCCAGATCCCATAGTGGAAAATAATCTCTCCATGCAACAACAACATGATTAGGATTCATCATTTCTAGATCAACATTTAAATTGTTTTTCAAGCGGCGCAGCAGAGTCATAAAGCAACATATGGATCTACAGGGTCCAGATTTGCCTCATTTTATGTGCTTATTGAAATATTTCATCCCGGACACAAAATACAAAGCTACACTTACTTCAAGTCATGAAAACAAAGTGGCATAAAAGTGATGACAAGGTGAAATGTTGAGTATCCTACAACAATTATTTCCCTCCACTTTTCCCTTCTGAATGGACAGGACAGTAATTATACTGGCAAGCTGCCATATGGATAAATATTCAAGTTTTCTGTTGCTGCCTGAGAGACTCTCTCTCCTACTCGCTCGCTCGTTCACTCTCTCAACATGGAGGGACTCTATAGATTCAGTACGTGAGGAGAAGGCACAATGGATAATGAGGCACAGTAAATGGTTATTGTGGAGCACGACACGTTAATATTTGGCAGATATCTCAATTTTCAGTTATCGGCCCACGTGCCAGTGGGGATGAGAGCAACAGGCTAACCTATTAGCGGCACAGTATTCAGTATACTATAGAACGAGCTAAAGGTTCGCCCCCCCTCCTGTACACGGGGGCAGGAATCACCCTGAGTCAAGGTGAGCTGCGTGGAGCGTCTCTGTCCCATCCACTCCCAGTCTGCAGAGCATTATCTCAGAGACTGACACGCTTTGTGTCTCACAAAGCTGCTGCATGTCGGCAGAACAATGGAGCAGCGGAGTTGTGAGCATCTGAATCAGTCTGGTGCAACAGCCTAGTGTAGGTGCAGCAGAGAGAGGGGGGAATACTAATTTATCATGAAAGATGTCATTACCATGCCAATGACTTCTCAGAGAACACAATTATCACTAATAATAGACATTTAAACATCAGCCCAGGGCTTTTAGCCAGGGAGAGTTGTATTAATGGAAAACTGTTGTCTGTTTATGAGACCTACATTGAAAGCTGGTGAGAGCAATGATAGAAAAACAAACTGAGATAAGCACTAACCAGTAACCAGCTACATTTTTTGATTTTTTTTTTCCTGCTAATTGAGACGTCTAGACACATTCTATCGAATCTCGGTGAGATAAGGAAGTAGGCTGAACCATCTCGGTGGAGAATGGCGCACACTAATCCACTTAGTGAGTCTGAAGGATTTTCATTCACTCTCCTACAAAATGCTTGGCTTATCAAAATTTTTTCACATGCACATTTTGCTACTTTGTCTTTTAGGAACAATAGCATTCTGCGAATGGCCTTGTGGCCCACAACACAAAAGCAACGACAACCATTTTACTTAATATTCAAATGAACCAGTGAGGATTGGTTGGGATGGACGCCAGATTGTTTTTTTAATAGTATATTATATCTAATATAATAACATTCACTTTTCACTTTGATAGCTCATGTATAGTTTATTTTATCACTCTGCCATAATGTTGCCTTAAAGTTCAAAAAATACATCTCCATTAGCCATGCTAGCAGCTCTGTGAGGAAACAGTTTGAGCTACAGTAAATGCTAAGTGTGCCGTGCTCATAATTACAAAGCTCAACATGTGCCATGTCAGTTTAGAGTGTTAACACATTAATGTTATCTATGTGGGAGTATTTTTACTTGCAGGTGTGTGGTCATAAACCAAACACCAGCCAATTTCTAGTGGCACCTGAATTCATTCAATACTTGTTGAAAACATGGTCAATTGAAGGAAAACTCAGCATTAAGTACCTTGGTTACACATTCCGGTTCAGTATTTTGTTTTGATGGTGGTGATAGAGAGTGCTGTCCAAAATCCGTAGATGTTTGACTGGTTTGAGATCTGGTGACTGTGGCCATAGCATATGATCCATATTATTATCATTCACATTGAACCATTCAGGGATCCCTGCTGTTTTATGGCCCCTGTTACCCTGTTTTTCCCTGTTGCCACCTCTCAGGATTCACCCTGTGGGAATAACTGTACAAAGTTTCAGTCTTTCCAGTAGTTGAGACAGTTAACTAAAGACTAAAGAAGTGGACCAACACGCTGGCCAACTGACAGCCTGGCAGATCGATATTGTTTTCCTGCAGCTGGAAGTAATGGTCAAACACATTCCTGCAGACACAGGAGAAAGCAGACTAATTAGCGGAGGCTTTGTAAGTCATCCACCTGGCTGAACGAGCCTCTACATGACTGAGAGGTTGGAAAAATCAGCGAGAGACAGGAGGTAACTGATGATGGCTGTCAATCGAGCCTTTTCTCTGCACAGCCAATCACAAAACAGGAAACAAGTTACAAAACCGACTTCATTCTCACGCCAGGGACACCATCGACACGAGGAGGACAAGGACAATGATGCTGTCACTTCACTCCGGGAAAATGAAGAGATAACCTTGCAGCGGCTGGCAGCTTTGTTGAGCTCTGAGTTCTCATCTTGAATTGTGCTTCTTCACATTCTTCGGGGGGCTACTGTCTGCTCACATGAAATGTCACAACACGGCAGAGCTCAGTTAGAGCGGAGGGGATTCAGCTTGATGGAATAACATGCAACTGCAAAAGAAATAGACGGAATCTGCAGGTTTCACAGCTAAATTGCTTGTTCAGAGCCGAGGCAAAGACAGAACATGTCAAACAAAGTGAAAGTAGAAAGCTAGAGTCTGCAATGAGCTTTAGATTTTGGCTCAAGGATGTGACGGCATTCATCTGAGTCTGTCTTTCTGCATAAACCCTGAGTAATGCGCTTTAACTGCACTTACGAGTACAATAAACACACAGTTAAGGCCGGTTAAATAACAACAGTCAGTTAAAAAGCTGTACAGCCTGCATTATACTAATGGATCTTTCATACATTTATGAGTGGAGAATGGAAAGTTGCCAGATTTATCATTAGGATGCATCTGCAAATTTGTATGCATGGCTCCGATCTCCTTGCTCTGTTAATTTCAAACAACACGAAGGACTTTAGAGATATTACATCATGTCAGATTGAATCACATGCTACATCAGTGCCTTTTTATGCTGCGCCCCCACACACGCACACACAGTGATAGGTGAAATCAGTCTCGGGATGCAGAAGCATGCCCGGTCCGTGCTCAAGGTTTTATTGTGGGATTGTGGGGTCAAAGGGTAACTAATTGCGCGGCTCGTGGAGGTCACCAGCGGCGTGGCCTTGTGCCAGAGCACTGGAACACCACCTGAAGGTCTGTCAGGAAAGACAAATGAACTCCGACCTCCCCGCTGATGACATCAACCCCAGTCGGCGAGCGCACGCCACATCTTAATCTGGGTCACGGAAAAAGGCGCAGACCACTGCTTCTGGTCCAGACTTTACGTGCTGAAGGAGCCATCGCTGATATTTACCTCCTTGGTCTCATGTTCAGTTACTCATCAAATATCAGATATTAGACCAGCCTCAGCCCCGAGGAGGTCAAAACTCTGATTTGGTGGTGGTCTGTTGCTCTTTGTGTAACATCAATAAAAGTTGTGGTTACTCAGGCCTCAGTGTGCACTACAAATTGTTAAAAAAAAAAAACCCGCCTGCTCAGTGCAATCTGGACAATCTAACAATAGCATTCTTGTGCAAGCAGCTCTTTCTTTTTTAGAGACCGTATAAAAAACCAAACAAGCTCTGCCGTCAAACTCCCGGAATTCCACACGAGCAACTCTCAGTTTTACACAGTGACTCACTGAGCAAAGCAGGAGATGGTTATCATTTTTCACCAGTCAATAATTAGCTGCCTCCCTAATCAGCTGTTTGTGCAGTTTTGTCCGTGCCTTCTCATTTATCCGTATCACAGACGCCGAGGCTTTTACCTGCCATGCCATCAGCTGTGATGCACCGCCTGAACCACACCGATGGCTGACTCTACCGTCTGGAATGTGGCTGCTGTTGCACCCCCATAAAAGGCCTGCTGTGTGTGTGTATGTGCCTACCATCCTGTTGCAAAGAATTAACAAATATGCATGATGGATGGATAAAATCACATGACAACTCCAGCCTGACGGAAAAGGTATTGTGATGGAGGTCCAGGGATCATCCAAAGAAAAGGAGTGTCTCGCTTTCATGATTAACTAAATGTCAAAAAGGATTTCCCTTCCTAAACAGAGACCACAATCGTGCGGGGCTGCCAGCCAGAGGGACGAAGGCAGATGGGACGTCCTCCTCTCTCTCCTCTGCCGCGCTGTTTTGGAGACAAAAATGACCCAGACCTGTGTCAACAGCTGGGAAAAGCATCCCTTGCTGTGCTTTGTGAAAGTGATAAAAATAACACCACGAAGGATCCCGCTGCGGGTTACGCCCTGAACGGGTCTGTTTTTCCTGGCCGGGAGGGTCACTGTCAGGCAGAGCTGGACCTCCAGCCAACACACATCAAGGCAGCACTTTCCTAGCCTCCATTTTCGCCCCTGTCTTTTCCTGTTTTGACAGGAAACAGGAGATGATAACACAGTCGCACAAACAAGCAGAGATTGCCTCCGACCTGCTGCCGGGCTGTCCTCGTGTGGCAGTGGACGTCTGTTTTCTTTAGAGGGCCTCGTGTCCAAACATCCCAAAAAAAAATAACACGCTAGCCCCACTTGAACAAACATGGACACCAAGCCACTGTGACGCACAGGCACGCGGACACACCTGACACGCCCGCACAAAGCACACGCACACACCTGTCTTCATGCCAAGCTTGAATAACCTTTCCCGACACTGGCACAGTTTTCTGTGAGAGGAGCAGTTCCTCCGAGGCTCTCAGCGGCGTGCCAGCACAGCGTCGCACAAAGGAACGCAATAAAACAGACCACGAAAGTCACACAGGCCCGAAAAGAGGGGCGGGGCAGGGGGGAGAGATGAAAGCTGGGGTGGTCGCCACGGGCACCCAAACACACACCGGGGGGAGGTGAGCTGGGGAAGCAATGTCAATATCTGGCGGAGAGAGAGAGAGGAAAGGAAGGGCAGGGCGGGGTGGGGAGCGGTGCTGGCATCAGAAGCGGGGGTGGTGGTGGTGGTGGTTGGCTTTGAAGGCCGAGGGAGGTGTGGACGGGTAGCGTCTCTGGTTCGAGTCTCTTTTTGGAATGTGAGCCTTTTATGTTGTCAGGAAGCGCACCGCGGTGAGACACAACAAGTGGAGTGACGGGGCCATTAGAGAGGCTTTGTTGACGGTGAGAGAAGCTACAAAGGAGCGGGACACTTTGATTGCCCCCTCTGATCCCCCACTAGTCTTTGTTTATGAGCTAATTAAGCATTGTTCAGCTGCTGCAGGAGAGTCCAGCCCTCCATCCCCGCAGCACCACCATGACTTTCAATGGCTACTGTAGGGCTTTTACAGCACGCTCTATAACTTAACAACTCTAACAGGAATCACTCTCTGGACTGCTTTGCTGAAACTAAGCTCCAAATATATACAGTGTGCATATATATATTGTGTACGTGCATGTGTGCGAGAAGAGATGGAAACACACAGATACAAGTGACAGGTCAAATGCAGTTCAAATGTGGTCTTCAGCGGCCGCTGCTACAGGAGTTCAAGTGTGCCCCGGGTTCAGTCTGAAGCAGCCACTGGCTCACAAAGAGACATAAACACCCAGCGTGGGACAAGGACGAGGGCAGGCCGAGGTGTCAAAGGACAGACAGAGCTCCTCGCTACGTGGATGTGGCAATGACCATGTGACAGCAGTTAAGATGTTTCTGGAGAAATGCTCACACACAAAAAAGGAAGGACATAGTGACAGAAAGTGAATTCACATGAGTAGGAGTGTGTTTACCTGCATGTGGAATCAGGTGCAGCGAGGTCAGGAGCAGCATATGAAAAAGAAAAAAAAGAGGAGAAAATCAGGTAAGGATTTTGGTTTTCAAATTACATTTACAAGACTATTTAAAGCTGTATTATCTCGAAACAGCTGAACTCCAGCCAAAGGTCATGTGACTAAGGCCTCCCCCTGGAAACCAACACAACGCTTTAACGTCAAACCAGAAGCCGACACAACCTGTAAAACATTGTGTGTAAATAAAACCACACATTTAAGCTTTACTCCATAATAGTTTTACGGCCTGCTTGCTGTCTGGACTTGCAGTGGACATCACAGGATGACCCTGGTTTTGGGAAGTTTTGGCTCTTGAAGGACATAAAGGGCGGCGGGGGAGGGGGGCAACAAAGGGTCAGAGGACTGAAACACGACAGCAGCATCCACTTCTGCTCAGAACAGCAGTAAAAACTGTGCAGGAATTCACCAAGGCCAAAGACGCAGGTGTGCTCCCCGAGAGCTTCCCTTCCTTTTTCACCGGGCATCGGAGGGAGGCGAGTATTTCCGTGTTGCACAGACACGTTCAAAGGCATTCCAGCTATGTTTTTTGTTTGGTGCATAAATTTAGAGTAGTAAACAGCAGCTCACAATCTCACAGAGAGCAGCATCAGGGGTGAAGCTGCTGCCAAACAGCCAGCGGCAAACAAATACCTAAAACACATCGCATTAATGACGACAATTTCAGAAAAAAAACACATCACATCAGCACATAGGAACAAAATGCTCACTGAAAGCGGCTCCCGACGAAAGTGAAATGGAAAAGCAACATAACCACGTTCAATTAGGCCGGGGAGCAGCAATTAGGATGTGAGGCTGCTCATCGCAGAAAACTCAAAAGTTCAACCGAGAGTGCATCAACGTGATAATGGTATAATAAACCTGTGTATGTGTGTGCATATATTTTTACAGTAGCCTATAGTATACACATGCACTTGTCCACACACGCTCTGACAGGCTTGTTTCTCACACTCAGCATGGGAGTTAGCGCTTAGCTGGGGGTCTGCGCTGTGAGGCCCAACAGCGCGGTTTTCCCAGAACAGCGAGGATGGCTCAGCTTTTATAGGGCCGGTGCTGAACTGATAGTGAGCAGCGAACGCAGAGGATGGAGAGGCAGTTTGGGACTCGTAAACAGAGAGGTTTAAGTTTAAGTGCCTGACACACACGAAGGAGATAAAACAGCCCAGAGCTCTTCAGCAGAGAGAGTGACATCATAAAATAGAGCGGCAGTAACAAGAGGGGAAGCATAAAGGACGGATCTATTAATGGGAGTAGGTACATGGGTGAGCGACGAGGGAAGGTTTACTCCATCCTCTGGGAGTAATGTTGAGCTCAAGATGGCATCGTTTCTCACAACCGCGCGTTTCTGCTGATCCGAATGTAAATCTGATTATCCTAATTTTATTTTTCCGAACGCCTGCGACCTCCAAAGTACACGTGTTTACAATAACGCCGCACATGTGAACATTAATAACGTGTGCGAAGGGGAGTGCTTCTTGCATGTGCAGCATTCTGGTTCATTGCCTCACTCTTGTTCTCCCCTGGGTCTGTGCGCATTGTTTTTGATAGACTGGTGACCCATCCAGGGTGTTTGCCTGCCATCATCCTCCATCAGCTGGGATTGGCTCCAGCTCCCCCACAACCCTGCGCGCGTACCCAGTGGATGGTTCTGTGATGTTTGTCAAAGTTCAGAACATAACACTTTTTGCAGGGAGGTTTTTGGTGTGAGGTGTGAGGTGTGAGCAGTTACTGTTGCTGCTCTATCACCTCCCTCTCACTCTTTCGCTGCACATCTGCACAAATCATGGGATAGGATAGAAAATGCTGTCTTTTGGAGGTAGGTCTAACAATATTGTTACCAAAATGGATTGAAAACAAATTTTCTGTTGCACTTCAAACACTTCTGAAACACTAATTATTTTGGCCTTTGAGTCTCTGGAAACGACTCAGACATTTTCTCAAATCCGTCCGAGTCTGTGGGGGGAAAAGGGTTTTGCCAATCACAGACGAGAAACACTGCTACAGTGTGTTGATTGACTTTTTCTGGTGAAAATCCATTATGAAAATCCATACAGTCGCAGGTTGACCTTTTCAGAGTTCCACCTATTGAGAAATCCAGACACGCGCTTTTCCATGGAAATAAAAGCAACTTCCTGCCATTTTGTGGAATGCTTTGCTACGCTAGTTCTTTTAAAATGTCAGCAGGCAAATTGCAAAGTCAAGTCATTCAATAATGAAAGAAATACAAACGCTGAAACACAGACTTTCTACCTCTTGCTCCTGTCAGAGCGAGACACATACCTGCAAATCTGATGTTTCTGGTATATGATTGGATGATATAATGACACAGGGACATGATTAAGCTCATAATAGAGTGTAGTGTAATATACAGTAGTTTAGTAGTATGATCACTGAGACCTTCATAAGAGCACATAACCATCAGCACATAAGCTGGTAAGGCTCAAATCAGAGCTAAAGAGAGATCACATTTTCATTATATTCACCCTAAAGCTAAGCCCACCAAGTACCACAGTAATGGCACTGTCCAGTCACCTTCTCCATCACCTTCTCCATTAACCGGACCACCACCAGGCCCGCGTGCTGGAAGATGAAGATAAAACACTGTCTGTAATAATGCAATCATAAATTGGTAGCAGTTAAGTTCAGAAAGATGGATGACTTCTGCGGCAAAGTGGAAAGGATGGAGAGACACTGAAAGTGCTTCATCTCTTTCTTTTCCACTAGTACTTACACGCACATTCACACATCATCAATACACACACTCATCTTCGCTCACAGAGGTGGACGCTCAAGCATGAAATGAACATGAGCAGCGTGAACTTTGACTGGCATTTTCACACTGCTGCAGGATTTATGGACCACTATATTCGTATCTGAATGAGCTCCTGACAATAAAGGATCGCCCCAGCCCAGCGCAGAGCCGGGCAGCCCAGTAAGACGGGTTAACACAACCCATCTACCAATCACAACACAACCCATCACGATCCATCTACTATTGCACAAACACAAATAGGATCACACAGAGATGCACGCACACTGTCACCCAGGCACTAGTATAGAGATATGACGTGAAAGCACAGTTTACTCCTGTTGGCCCCTGAGAATTATCCAGTTTTCAAGAAATATTCAGAGAGGTTTTAAACAGAAATGTACTTTTAAGTATTTTTATAACTGCAGAAAAGTTGTACTAAATCTTATAACATCTGTTGTAAAAGCTGCTGTGATCACTATTCTTGTATTAACAATGGATGAAATGACTGGCAGTGTGAAATGTGTGACCCAACTTGCAGGTTTCTTCAGATCAGCAGAGTAATATTAGAATATCACAGCTTTTTTTCTGGTTTTACAGCTTACAGCTTTACTGTTTTGGATGAATACTTATAATGACTTGTTAGACGTCTGCATGATGTATTCGCAACTGTTCATATTCACTGTTACAACTTCTGAGGTGATAATATTGCAGTGATTGTGACGCACACCCAAGCTCCCAAAAAATGTGTTAATGGAAGTTTTTTTACACAAGAGCAAAACATTAAATATTTTGTCAATGATGCTTAATGCTTAATTTCCTCTATTGTAATTTACAGCAATATTCTTATTAATATTGAGAAATTATAGCTAGCTCACCCAACGCTGTACGTCATGATTAGACATTTTGTCTTCTACCACAAGACCTTGAAACTGCATGTGTTATCTGTCTTCTTTTAGTTTATTTCACTTAATGTAAGAAGGAAAAAAAAATTACAGTTCCTACAAAAGCAAACTCTAAGTGCCTTGCTCCTGGCGCTTTGACAATAGCTGTTCAAAAAGGCTTTGCTCGCTCCATGTAAACATTTATCACAGATTTTATAAACCTGCTCCTCCAGGCCACAGTCAATGCACTTTCAGAGTAAATATTGCCAAACGCTGGCAGCCCCCTGAACTGGCAGGTGAGAAGTAGAAGCTCCATTTACATCTGCCAAAGAGGAAAACAAACAATGGCGATGTCAAGTCCAACTTAGGCACCATACTCGACTGATCCACTGTTTGCTATGAGCAAGGGAGCCACGCCCAAACAGCCTGGAGTTTGCCGTCTGCATATCCATCTTGGCATGGACACACAGCGCTGGCATGTTCTTTCAGCACATTGCTATAAGCCAGGCGATTTGTCTGCTACCACAAGGCCTGCTGTCAATTGAGTGCGTTTTATGGAGCCAGCAGGAGATTACCTCTAACTCAGTGCTCCTCAGTGTCTATGTACCGTCTCGAAAATTTATCTCAACAACTATGTTTTTCCAATACACTGAATCAGAGTCAGTAATGGAGTGCAGTCTGCCCGGATCGTGCATGTCTCACTTCACCATGACATATGGAGTCAAGCGGGGCGAGCCCCCGACAAAGCGTAAAACAAACATACATACTCGGAATCACACACACGAACAGCTCGCCCTAAATTAACAAGTCAAACTGATTAATTCTCAGTGGATACACTTCTTGTTGCACTTGTGTTCCTTGCACGTTGACATTTGTGCCTTTGTTGCTCTGTTCTTCTCATGCTCTGCAGGTCTTTGCTGTGCTGCAACACATCGCTCTGTCTGTCAGCCCAGACTGCACATCCATTGTTTCATTTCAGTCTGGCTCATTGTAACACATGATCCTTCACCAAACAGCAGCAAACCCATTCAGACAAGTCCTATTATGCATGGCAATCATTCTTCAAATACAAAGACAATGAAAAACAGCTAAAGATTAAAGCCGCAAGCGGCGATGACGGGCCCTCGCTCGTCCATGCGACCGCGGGGACCTGAGGTGTGTGGGGGCCATGGCGCAAAGCAAAAAAGCGTTGTGGGAGTGGCAACGCAATGTGTTGTTTGCCCACCAGGTGGCGCTACAGAGCCAAATGTGGGTAGGGGCGTTCAGGGGCTGACCAGGATCACATACATGAAGTTTGAACTCAATCCGACAAAGTAAATGTAAAACAGGTCACTTCCTGTTACCACCAGGGGGCGCATCTGTATGAACCCAGATGTGGGTAGGTGTGTTTAGGGGCGGAGCCTAATCAAACTTGTAAAATTTGAAGTCAATCGGACAATGTAAGTGTAAACCAGGTCACTTCCTGTTACCACTGGGGGGCGTATTGAGTAAAGTGGACGTGCCATACATCGCAGCGTTCAGGGTGGAGCCATCATCATCTTCAGCAAGTTTGAAGCTGATAGGATGAAGTATGTGTGTGTTAGAGCTGTTCGAAGGTGAAATGGCGAGCAAATGTAAAGTCGCCAAAATTGGCAAGGCCGCAGAAGCCACGCCCTTTGACGTAGAGACCTATGGAGCACAACGTTGGATCAGCATGGCATCTCGATGACCTGTAGCCAATTTGAAGTCATTCGGGTGAAATTTGTGGGAGGAGTTAAAGATTGTAATGTAAAAAATGGTCACTTCCTGTTACCACCGGGGGGCGCTTTGAGTTAAGTTGGATATTGATATATCGCGCAAATCAGGGACTCACTGCCGTAAAATCCTGCAAGTTTGAAGTTGATAGGATAAAGTATGTGGGCGTGACAGCCAACTGAAGTTGGGTGGCGATCGAGCCTAAGTTTGGCGCCCACCAGAAGCCACGCCCTTTGACCTATCGACCTACGGAGCACAAGCTGTACTCAGCTAGGTCTGAAGATGTTGTCTATTAAATTTGGAGCATGTCGGGCAAACCGTTTCGGACGAGTGAATTTGGCGCCAAAAACGAGCAATTCAAAATGGCGGACTTCCTGTTGGTCTGAGGGCGAGGGAACCCGGACCTTTTTTTTGCGTCTTGATGAGATCTATTAGCATACCAAATTTCATGTTTGTAGGTGAAACACACACAAAGTTATTCAGTTTTCAAATTTTCTAGGGGGCGCTATTCAGCCATTTGGCCACGCCCATTTCCAACGACTTTAAAATATTAAATTTTTCGCGAGGCCTGATGTGCATGCCAAAATTCACGCGTTTTGGGGCATGTTGAGGCCCTCAAAAATGCGATCATTTGGGGAAAAAAATAATCCTAGGTGTCAAAGCAATTACAATAGGGCCTTCGCCTAGGCGAGTGCCTCGCCGCTCGGGCCCTAATAAATGGAGAGTAAAATGGAAATGGCCGACTTCCTGTTTGGAATAGACCAATGGTGCAAGAGACTTTTTTGTTCGCCTTGACAACTTACACATGTGTACCGATTTTCATGTTCCAACTCCAAAAAAACCCCTATGGGAGGGGTTTTTTGAAAATTGCATGGCGAGACATCAAAGATGGCGGCGGCCACTGCGGCCACGCCCTTTGACCTACAGACCTGTAGAGCACAAGCCGTACTCAGGGCAGTCTGTGGATGATCTGTAGCGAATATGAAGGTGATGGTACGAAACCCCTAGGAGGAGTTCGTTTTGGGTGGGCCGCACTTCCTGTCGCCGCCACACGGGGGCTATTTGCCGTGGCCTCGCAGCGTTCGTAATGTAGCTTTGTTGACTTGTTTCGCACGTATCTGAGGTGGAACGAAGTTGATGTGGTGAATTATCAAGGATTAATCCATGTTAGCATAATTCCTGTATACTTCCGGTTACCACTGGGGGCGCTATGAGTGACGTAGGAAATCAATACATCGGAACGTTCAGGGCGGAGCCAGCATCACGTCCAGCAAGTTTGAAGCTGATCGGATAAAGTATGTGGGTTTTATAGCTGTTTGCAGGTGAAATGGCGAGCAAACGAAAAGTCGCCAAAATTGTCAAGGCTCCAGAAGCCACGCCCTTTGACGTAGAGACCTATAGAGCACAAGCCTGCATCAGGATGACATCTGGATGCCCTGTAGCCAGTTTGAAGCAAATCGGATGAAATCCCTCGGAGGAGATAGGTCAAAAAGGTCAAAATTTCAATTCAAAATGGCCGACTTCCTGTTGGTCTGAGAGCGAAGGACCCCGAGACCTTTTTTTTGCGTCTTGATGAGATCTATTAGCATACCAAATTTCATGTTTGTAGGTGAAACACACACAAAGTTATTCAGTTTTCAAATTTTCTAGGGGGCGCTATTCAGCCATTTGGCCACGCCCATTTCCAACGACTTTAAAATATTAAATTTTTCGCGAGGCCTGATGTGCATGCCAAAATTCACGCGTTTTGGGGCATGTTGAGGCCCTCAAAAATGCGATCATTTGGGGAAAAAAATAATCCTAGGTGTCAAAGCAATTACAATAGGGCCTTCGCCTAGGCGAGTGCCTCGCCGCTCGGGCCCTAATAAATGGAGAGTAAAATGGAAATGGCCGACTTCCTGTTTGGAATAGACCAATGGTGCAAGAGACTTTTTTGTTCGCCTTGACAACTTACACATGTGTACCGATTTTCATGTTCCAACTCCAAAAAAACCCCTATGGGAGGGGTTTTTTGAAAATTGCATGGCGAGACATCAAAGATGGCGGCGGCCACTGCGGCCACGCCCTTTGACCTACAGACCTGTAGAGCACAAGCCGTACTCAGGGCAGTCTGTGGATGATCTGTAGCGAATATGAAGGTGATGGTACGAAACCCCTAGGAGGAGTTCGTTTTGGGTGGGCCGCACTTCCTGTCGCCGCCACACGGGGGCTATTTGCCGTGGCCTCGCAGCGTTCGTAATGTAGCTTTGTTGACTTGTTTCGCACGTATCTGAGGTGGAACGAAGTTGATGTGGTGAATTATCAAGGATTAATCCATGTTAGCATAATTCCTGTATACTTCCGGTTACCACTGGGGGGCGCTATGAGTGACGTAGGAAATCAATACATCGGAACGTTCAGGGCGGAGCCAGCATCACGTCCAGCAAGTTTGAAGCTGATCGGATAAAGTATGTGGGTTTTATAGCTGTTTGCAGGTGAAATGGCGAGCAAACGAAAAGTCGCCAAAATTGTCAAGGCTCCAGAAGCCACGCCCTTTGACGTAGAGACCTATAGAGCACAAGCCTGCATCAGGATGACATCTGGATGCCCTGTAGCCAGTTTGAAGCAAATCGGATGAAATCCCTCGGAGGAGATAGGTCAAAAAGGTCAAAATTTCAATTCAAAATGGCCGACTTCCTGTTGGTCTGAGAGCGAAGGACCCCTGGACCTTTTTTTTGCGTCTTGATGAGATCTATTAGCATACCAAATTTCATGTTTGTAGGTGAAACACACACAAAGTTATTCAGTTTTCAAATTTTCTAGGGGGCGCTATTCAGCCATTTGGCCACGCCCATTTCCAACGACTTTAAAATATTAAATTTTTCGCGAGGCCTGATGTGCATGCCAAAATTCACGCGTTTTGGGGCATGTTGAGGCCCTCAAAAATGCGATCATTTGGGGAAAAAAATAATCCTAGGTGTCAAAGCAATTACAATAGGGCCTTCGCCTAGGCGAGTGCCTCGCCGCTCGGGCCCTAATAAATGGAGAGTAAAATGGAAATGGCCGACTTCCTGTTTGGAATAGACCAATGGTGCAAGAGACTTTTTTGTTCGCCTTGACAACTTACACATGTGTACCGATTTTCATGTTCCAACTCCAAAAAACCCCTATGGGAGGGGTTTTTTGAAAATTGCATGGCGAGACATCAAAGATGGCGGCGGCCACTGCGGCCACGCCCTTTGACCTACAGACCTGTAGAGCACAAGCCGTACTCAGGGCAGTCTGTGGATGATCTGTAGCGAATATGAAGGTGATGGTACGAAACCCCTAGGAGGAGTTCGTTTTGGGTGGGCCGCACTTCCTGTCGCCGCCACACGGGGGCTATTTGCCGTGGCCTCGCAGCGTTCGTAATGTAGCTTTGTTGACTTGTTTCGCACGTATCTGAGGTGGAACGAAGTTGATGTGGTGAATTATCAAGGATTAATCCATGTTAGCATAATTCCTGTATACTTCCGGTTACCACTGGGGGCGCTATGAGTGACGTAGGAAATCAATACATCGGAACGTTCAGGGCGGAGCCAGCATCACGTCCAGCAAGTTTGAAGCTGATCGGATAAAGTATGTGGGTTTTATAGCTGTTTGCAGGTGAAATGGCGAGCAAACGAAAAGTCGCCAAAATTGTCAAGGCTCCAGAAGCCACGCCCTTTGACGTAGAGACCTATAGAGCACAAGCCTGCATCAGGATGACATCTGGATGCCCTGTAGCCAGTTTGAAGCAAATCGGATGAAATCCCTCGGAGGAGATAGGTCAAAAAGGTCAAAATTTCAATTCAAAATGGCCGACTTCCTGTTGGTCTGAGAGCGAAGGACCCCTGGACCTTTTTTTTGCGTCTTGATGAGATCTATTAGCATACCAAATTTCATGTTTGTAGGTGAAACACACACAAAGTTATTCAGTTTTCAAATTTTCTAGGGGGCGCTATTCAGCCATTTGGCCACGCCCATTTCCAACGACTTTAAAATATTAAATTTTTCGCGAGGCCTGATGTGCATGCCAAAATTCACGCGTTTTGGGGCATGTTGAGGCCCTCAAAAATGCGATCATTTGGGGAAAAAAATAATCCTAGGTGTCAAAGCAATTACAATAGGGCCTTCGCCTAGGCGAGTGCCTCGCCGCTCGGGCCCTAAATATAGGGGTTGTCAAAATCTCAGCATTACCTGGTGCCTTAATTCAAAGAGTTCTGTCAAAATGATCTCTAATGCAACAAAACCAGATCCGGCCCTCAGTTCTGACTGCATGAGACAACGCTATGCCTTTATATACTCAGTAAATATACACCTGTGTCTGGGTATAAACAGGTAGGCCTACATATATTTCACTACAGAGTTATATCTTTGATTCCCATTATGTTATTCACCAAATAAATAGACTGACATTTGGGGAAATATGCATTTTCTTGCTTAGCTAGGAGTTGGTTAGCTCAGCATTAAGACCAGAAACAGGGGGAAGCATTAGACATCATGAGACATCATTTCACAAAGTCACAAATGAAGTACAGATAAAGTAATCTACCTGCCTACCAACCTAACAACTGAACTACCTGGCAACCGAGGTACCAACTCAAAACAGCAGTTAGATACTCGATTATTAGTGGTCTTAAGGACAATGTCCAGCTAGCTGTTTCCCTGTTATGCTAAGAAGCGAACTCTGGTTGTAGCTTCATTTTAAACAAACAGATATGAGTGGTATTCTCCTCTTACTTGAATAAATCATTTCCAAAGCATGATTGATAACGCTTCTTTGTGGTCTTTAAATGAAACAGGTCACTTCAAGGCCAACATTTACACAGATGTAAGAAAAGCAAAGAGACTCCACCAAGCGTGGAGTTTCATGGCCTTTACAATTGCTTTCTCATCGGATCATTATAGCAATGGTGCAGTTGGTCAAACCGTTTGATTGAACTACCACACTGAAAAGCTGCAGGATAATAAGCCCGACTTTAAATATTTGACTTGGTATTGTAGTAAACTCAAGCATTAATAGCTCTGCTCACCTTCACAGGTAACTGAGGGAACATCTGGACGGTTCTCTGTAAACATCACAGTGGCATGCAGCTGTACCAGAAAGAGCCAGATGGCCAGAGGAGGACACATTCAGGTAAATTCTGTGCATATGTGTGTGGGTGTGTGTGTCTGAGTTCAAGCATGACTTCACCTGTATGCTGTAAGCCTGTTTATATACAGTGTGTGTAAGTGTGTGTGAATGGGCACCTGCTTGGGAGCCTCAGTCAGCTCCTGTTTAATCTTACCCACTGGAGATTCACTCCTCAGATAGCAAGGAATGGCAGTAATTCCTTAACCTCCTCGGACAGATTCCTTCATTCTCCTCCCGGTGAAATGCGATGAGCATTTGCCTCACTGTGGCTCATTTTCCATCAGCCCTTGCATCTGCTCACCCTTAACCCATTTCCTGCACTCTGCCTCCTAGCAATTTACCCTTGCAATTGCGATAAGTAGCAGACCGGGCAGCAACAATTGCGGTCAATTCACTTTCAGCTCGCCAAATTAAAGATGTAAAATGAAACTGCGGCAGACACTGTGAAGATGTGGCCTTCATTCCAAAGTTGCCTGAAGGTTAGAAAAGAGATTTCTGGCCAAGTGCTTTGAAATGCAGGACCAGCTGTGAAAATCTGGAGGCAGGAAAGTGAATGAGAAACTATTTTTGTTCCCTTAACTACTGACAGGGTTGTTCCACTGTCCACATTTAAAGGACTAAGGCTGCATGCACTGTGCAGCTCACAGGTGGATACAAAGGCTGGCAAGTAAAGAAGATGAAGGGGGGGGAAAAATCCTTTATTCCAAGGCAACTTCCAAAAAGCGAATTGATCCAACAGTGCTATTTGTTCCGCAGCACTGCATCTAATCCAGAGAATAAGCTTGGAAATTAGAATGTTTCTACATTATACTTGATTGTGTTTTTATGTTTACATTCAACGAAAGATGCAAAAACTCTTAAATCGTTAGTGTAATCAGGAGCTGCACAAGAACGAAGGTTTACAAATCCAGACCTCTGATTACAGAAAGATACAAGCTCACAGTACCTGACAGTTTTCCGTGCACGGTGCTCGGTGGTTGACTTTCTTCACTATCTTCAGAGAAAGTATTTACGTTCAGTGACAGTAATTTAAAGCAGCTGCATGCTGCTCAGGCTCACAGATACAGTACGGCACGGGAGCACCATGACTGATGTCACTGGTCTCTGCACCACTTGACACCAGATTATTGCTCTGTGGTTTAATACAGCCACATACCATAAAGCAGAAGTCACACTGCACGCGGGGATGAAACAAGGGGACAGCTCAGCCCAGTGTCTCCTGCATTCTCCTGTCTCGTCTCTCATCTCCTCCCAGCCCCTCTGGAGTGCACGCACTGCTGAGCAGACACACAGGCACGCAGCACACACACATATCACATCGAGCCTCTGGGGCTCAGGTGCTTAGAGGTGAGTAGAATAATACGGTCATGCTCTGTTTTAACTCTACGTTAGCTCAAGTTTCACAACCGGAGGGGTTTTTCACACAGTCTTTTTTTCTGTCCTCCACCTTCATCCGTCTGCCAGTCACTCTGCTGTCGTCTGCCCTCCTGCAGCGAACCTGGCAGCGTACACCTGTTCCTACCCAGGTCAGCCCCCTGAAACCCTAACCCACTATAAAGACTGGGAGAACTCAGGGAGAGGTCAAAGGTCAGCCAACAAAGAAGTAACACACCCTCCAAATGATCTGAAAACTGTTGCCAGGTTAGGTACAACTGCAGCCACTCACCATCACCCGCTTCGTCCCTATCTCTTCTGCACCATTTCTCTTACAAAGACTTCTAAACACACACTCATCTATGCACAGTACGATAATCAACAAAGCAACGCTCCTTGGCCATGGTGTCCAAACAATCTGCCCCACTTCTTCTGTGGCAAATCTATAAGTGGGCATTCATACACAGAATGAATTAATAAAATGAGCACAAAGCAAGCAAAATGTAGTTAGCACATGAGGGAGAAAAAAAAGGGAAAAAAATCAAAACAAAGTCAAACAAACTCAGATCACTGAGTTCTTGGCCTGCAAACATGAGTTACGTGACGCGGGTTTGATTAATTTCCTTTCTTTAGGGCTTGGGGGAAACAAAACATGATTTGAAACACTTACGTGAATTCATTAACAACTCTGCATTCGGAGTGGATCAAGGGTTAAATGAGGAACAAAGCAGAAACAAATCAAACATGAATCCAAATGAGCCATGTGAGGAAATTACTGTTCCCATAATTTATGAATTCAATATGAAAAAAAACTGGCAAAAGGCCTCATGGTACAAACTAATTCCTGCAGCCACATTCACAGTCACACTCATACATATCATCCGTAATAGCCTTGGACACACTGTGCAGAGATCAGCAGTGCACAGTTTTCATGATTAGAGCTAGTTCGCTCATTCCCTATAAACCAAGATTTAACTTCATTATACCAGGATGCCTACTGAGGTCTGATTAGCTTGTGGATTTTAAGTCGGTTTCCTCATTTCCCGAGGGCAAAGGTCATCCAAAAGGTGAGGTCTGACCTCAAACTCCACCAGCTCAGCTTAATCCAGAGCTTCCCTGCAGGACATTCTCTGTTAATCAGTCAGTGTACTGACGGAGCTCCCAAGCACTGCTTTTATATTCATAGGCCTCACAGCAGACTTTATCATTGACCTGCCGTCTCTGCAATATACAAAAACCTATTGTGTCTACCCAGAGTTCCTAGCCTTACAAAAAAAACAAAAAAATCAAATATTTTCATCTACCAACCTTTAGATCTACGAACAGTAAATATTCTCAAATGCAGTCTTAAAAGAACTCAATCAAATGAGACCATGGGCACCGCCTTCATGCCTGTATACTGTATAGGAACCCAACAAACTATTAGCTTAGCTTAGCACAAAATCTGACAATTAGCCTGTTAGCCTTGTACACCGCTGTTAGACTAGAAGGAGACTGTACCTCAACAACAATCAGCCCTCCAAACAAGCCTTTTTTAACGTGTACAGATTGAACAGACAACAAAGTGAAGAAGAAAGTCTAATTGTTTCTTGCACCTTCATTAGTCAGGTAAGAGGCTTGGTATTTCCCCTACAGTTTTTAAACAAAGCTATAGCCAGCTGGTAGTATAATGCTGTCAAGTGACATCAATCTTCTCATTCAAGACAACGAATGGCGCAATTCCCATGACAGCATAGAGCTCAAATTTTTAATTCAAGGATTCCTTAAAGCTGAGCAATGATGCACCTCCATGCATATTTCATAATCCAGTCTTTTTGGCTCCCATTCTCTGTGAATGTCAACTCTATCATGGTTCAGTGAACACAATTAACGTTAGCCTTTTTTTTAAAAGAAGAAAATGGTATCAAGTGACAGGGCCTCTGTCTAAATTGTGACTGAGGGGTCTAAACTGTTCCAGCCTGGCCACGGGTGAGGAGTTATAGTCCTTGCAGGTCACAATAACCCCAGGCTACAGGCTCTATACAAACCTAATAGTCTATTGTTGTCACTGACACTCTCCTAACTTTTTCATGAGATGGTTGACGACACAGGCACAAAAAAAACCCACATCTCATCTCATTAGCACACATGACCGGAATATGAAGTATCATTTACACACTTGCAAAAAGAGGCTGAGAGGCACTGACTGTGGATCTTATCCAGCTGCACAATCCTCTCTGAGCTTCTGATTACAGTAAAGAGCTAATTAGTTACTTTGAAGCTGAGATTTAAGCAATCGTCTTTCTTTATATCAAACCTCACCTGCTGCTGTGTCCTGCCACATTAAGCATAGTCTACAATTATTTAATCCAGGCTGTCTGCTATTGAAGTCGTTACTTCATATAGGTTTTAATTATGCAAATTCACAAGGTGAATTCCCTTAGTTAGATCATGTCTGAGGGTTGTCAGTGTCTCAGTTGTTTCTGTGTCTCCTTTTAAAAAAGGACATTTTTACCTGGGTTTTTTAATCATCTGCTGTCTGAACAACGTCAAATTTGCCACAGCAGCTAAAACTGTTAGCTGTTAGCTCAAGGACATAATTTTAGGAAAGTTAATTTGAGGTTGAGCCATTTAACACAATGTCAGTATATATTTCCAGTTAGAAAACCATTGCAAATTGCATGTATGTAAGGGCAATAGTTGCATGTGCAATTTAAATAGTTCTTAAAGTTGTCACACCACTGTCGCTCTTGAAATGAAGCAGGCGTGAGAGCAGAAAGAATGGAAATATTTAATTGCTGCCAGTGGATGTGGTGGATGGATGAAAAAAGCATTTAAAAAGAGTTTTTTAATGCTGACCCAGTTGTTTCTGTGCAAAAACTTCATTACATTGCTGCCATTGTCCACTTACCCCTCTGGACAGAGCTGTGCTGAGCTACAGTGAAGAGGGAAAGGGCCTTTACTTCCCTAACTTTTTTGTAAGACATAGTGTAAGCAGGTTCCTTTAGACCCAAACAGGAAAACACAAAGGCTGTCTGGGAGACTTCAATGTGTGTGAACAGTGAACTTTCCCTCAAGCAGGCTTCGTGTATGAAAGCACATTCACTCTACCCAAACAGTCTTCCTTGAATTTTTATCTACTCGCTACTACTACTGTATTCAAACAATAAGTCCACAGGCAGAGTAAGGGGGGAGAGGGATGTCTGGGGACCAAGCAGACTTCCTCTTCATAAAAAAAAGGCAGGCGGATGAGGAGGGAGGGGAAGCGCGACCTCGGGTAAACAGTCTCCGCTCTCGTCATTTTTTCCCATGACAATCCCAGACACAACACTGGCTGAACCCTCGCAGGTAGTGTGATCCCAGACACGCCAGCAGGTCACCTGAGTCGCCCCGCTGACCTTATTCCCTCCACGGAGGAAGCAATTTGGGAGCGATCATCCATAACTGCGTCCATCCCAGGAAGCCCAACAGGTGAGCAGCTCAAACTCCCAAAGACAATGGGTTTATTATCCTTTCAGCTGGAGTAGCCCATATCACAACCCTGGTACAATAACAGCACCCTGCCATCGCTGTTTGCCACCCTGGAATTAAGGCCCAATTTAGCCATCAACAAGTGCCAAATAGGGGAAAAGGGGGCCGCTCTCATCTCTTTCTACGACCCGGAGCACCTGGTGAAGGCCACAAAGTACTGCTGGAGGGTCCCGTCCTAAAAGGGGGAGGTCAGTTCCCATGGCAGATAATGGTAGTTAGGGGGAGGCTTAATGTGTTTACGGCATGGACTTACCTGATACCTGAATATAGATCTGATATACACAGAACAAAGATTGGACCACACATACAGATGTCCCAAACAGAGAGCCCAGGTGCTTCAGAAATGCCCCCTTGTCCCTTTTATACCTGTTCCCGTATGAACATCAGGTGCTGTGGGATTTGGGGGTGAACCTTGAAGAGCTGTAATTCAATCTGACATTCAGACTCACTCTCTAAAAAACGGGACAACAAAGGAGAACCGACCCGAGGGCAGACCCAGCCTGCTGCGACAACAGCAGTCTCAGGGCCTATATTTAACAGTGGTGGGAATTGTGGGAGCAGCCATACAGGAACACTTTCAATGCACAGCGAAGGTCGACTGGGACTTAACTTCCTCCTCAGTCTCCAACGTGAGCGACTCGCTCATTTACAAACCCCTCGACCCCCCACACCCAACAGCAAAATAAAGAGATAAGCATTGTTTAGCTAAACAATGGGCCACTTTCAAAGTCTCAAAAGCTTCCATTTTCACATCCAAGGCCAACATTTGAAGTCAAGTGTAGCAATAAACAACTTTACAAGTGGATGGTTGAGAGCTTTCTTGGTAGAATTTAAAACAATCAAGTGGATCTAATTTCATTTCCCATAGATTATAAATGGATTGACCTGCCCAAAGAGCAGGTGCAGGTGTGTGAGACTAAAAATGACTGCAGCTCTGCAGAAATGTCACAGCCAAGACTGACAGGCTGCAGCTGGAGGTGATAGGCTTAAGTGTTAATAGCATTGGCTGTAACTTTCTAAACTTCTCAACCTTATTTCTTGTAAAACAGGGACCACATCCCTTTGATGAAAAAGGATGAACTGGGCATAAAATGAGAAAACTTATTGCACCAACCTTAAGTGAGTTTTGGTCAGCCAGGGCCAGCGCTTGTTTCTTCAGCTCGGAGACTTTCTTCTGACATTGCTGACAGAAACCTCCCTTCTCCTCCAACTCGGAGATGGAAACCGACCCTGCGCCCTCAGGAGGAGGCCGGCTGCTGCACCGCGGGTCCTCCGTAGAGTGAAGCCTTTTCCTGGGGGTTACCGGGGACTCTCCGCTCGGACATCCCTCCACCTGCAGCAGAATGAAAAAGTTGTGTTAAGCATTTGGTAATGAGAGACACAAGGCACAACTTGAATGCAAAATCGCCCAAGTGTGATCGTGAAACTGTATGTGCCTTGACAACCCGGTTAAGTAAAGAGCACCTGTTCCAGAGTCGCCGTGAAATGCAGGTTTTTTTGTTGTAAGTGGAACGTTGTAAAAACCTGCACGAGCGCAAGCAAATCGTGTTTTTACACTTAATCGCGTGCATTGATACACTTACAGTGAACATGCGGTTGCTAGCGCTCCGTCCATCAGGGGCTGAATTGTCTCCAAATGAGCTCATTCTCCCAGATCAAGGTAACACCTTCAGGAGAACGTCCTCGAGAAACAGCGCACTCAAAGGTTTTGCCGCCGGGAAACGCGAGGCAGAGCCATAGGCTGGACTGGAGACCTGACTGAAGGTTACCAGTCATCTGTCAGATTGTACTGGACCAGTAGCTGCTGATCGAAGTCAACTGTTGAGAGTGTGCTTCAAGTTTCCCTGCAGCCGGAGAGTTTTGGTACAGGAGAGTGCAGAGCTGTGCGCAGGAGGCGTTGTTACTACAAGAATGGGAGGGCTGAAGGAAACTTCCCTGTGCTGCTGGGAGTGTATGAGGGGTCAGAGCTGTTGTTGGCTGCCATGGACCAGTCTGAATGTTTCGTGTAGTAACCTAAACTCTGAGTAACCTAAGTAGTCTACTCAAGAAACTCTCATACACATTTCTTAGCTGAAAAAAAAAAAACACTGTCTGACAGCATCAATCAGCTTTTCCATCTCTCCATTGGGGAAGCGAAGGGAGAAATATTGAAACTCTATGTTTTTATGACTGCAGCAATTCGTCAAGTGGAAATATTCTCGAATTCATTCTGAAATAGGCTAATTTTTTCTTTCTTTTTAGGGGAGTTATTTACTGGAAATTAACATGAAGTTTTAGAAGTTTGGCTGCACAGTGTGTTTGCACAAAGATTAAAAGCTGACAAGTTGAAAAAAAGATGAAATCCTCTTGTGATCATCAAACATATCCCACTATAAGAAAACTCAATAAGAAAACCCCATGACATTTTCACAAATGGAAGGAAGTGATTTATTTATCTACTTCCCACATAGAGTAATCTAGAATAGAATAGAATAGAATAGAATAGAATAGAATAGAATAGAATAGAATAGAATAGAATAGTTGCACATCAGCAGCTGTTGCCTCTCCTCATGGTCTCTGGACTGACTCTGTGTGTTGTTGGTGTGACTCTGGCGCCATCCTCCGGTCTAAACGCGGAACGACGCCGCTCAGACCGGCAGGGTGTGGGGTACTGAGGTTAAATATTTCATTGGTAAACTTTAAATATTTCATGCGGGTGATGTAAGCGACAGTGGCCACATGCGATGCAGCTCTTAACATCACAGACGGGCTCTCTTCCTGCCCTCAGACGACCTATTTATGGAAAACCCAGTCTTTTGTCTCCTGGTTGTTGCCTATACAACTTATAACAAATTGCATTTTTGCTCTAAAATGTACCAGAGTATCTACTCATCCAAATGGAATTTTATTTTGCGATAAGTTGCTTTCTAATTGAATTTTGAGGCAGTGTTTTAAATGGTTTAATTTAAAGCAGCTTCTGGTTTCTCTGGGTGGATTTTTGGTTATTTGCTCTAAGTTCAACAAACACCTAAGAAAAGACAAGTTGACGTAGTTTTATTTAGAGTGTTACATAAGTGTTGAATAAAACAGACTAATGATAAGTGAAAATCCAGGACGAAGTTTTTGATCAGAGAGGAGACTGAGGATGCTGCACGGTGCTCATCGAGGTCCTGATCACCGGACAGGAGCCGTCACACGCGCATCATTTGTCCGCCTCATCACTGCTTCCCACTTCTTGTAGATTCAGTAATAACATTAGAGTGTGAGAACACGTGTGTTAAAATCATCTTTTCTTGGCAATCTTACCTTTGTTTTCCTCTTCAGCAGGTGACTTGTAAATCCAAATATGATGTCGGAGTCAACGAAGATTGTCCCCAGGTCTATGACGCTGGGGTTTGGCTTCCCAGCTCCGGGAGACCCGGGTGAGTTTGGTAAAGCCATGTGTGTGTGTGGGCTGCAAGTGTAACCTAGCAAATATTCCACTGCCCAGGAAACCTATTTGATTTGTATATCCATCTAATTCATATCTGTCATACCCTCCAAAAAGAGCCACAGGGTTTTTTAATCCGGACATCCAGTGATTCACAGTGAGCGCTCGCACGTGTGCATAAAATAACCTCTGAGATTTCCAGTGGTCCGAGAAGACAATGAAGCAATGCAATCCATCCGACATGCAAACAAAAAAAAAAAGGTTTACATCCACTGAAAGACTTTTGGAGCCATCCTGGGGCAGGTCATGTCTGATCTTTGAGCGCTGCTGCAGGTCTGAGAGCGAAGGAGCACCTTGCGCATCTGCTGCTGTCTGTTCTCCTGCCTCTCACTCCCCCCTCTCTCTCTCTCCCTCTCTTTCCCTCAGTCACTCACTCAGTCACCTTCTCTCTCTCTCAGACAGTGATGACCTGCTCTCCCACCCGATTTGCTCTCGCATCATTGTCAGCCCCCCACACAAAGATGTAAAACACAATGACAACCCTAGAAATCACCCCTAACGACGGCTCTCTGTAATGTTCCCATAACACTCATGTAGAGACAGGCTACAGCTTGAGTGTGCACAGTGTAATGACCTCATCACAGCTTACCTATTCCTGTCTCCTATAGCCCATAATTTTCTTATAGGATGCATGTTTTTCATAAGGGAATCTGAAAAATATGACACATCACATGATGTCTCATTTAGCTACTATCTGTGATGAGGAAGATCAACTGAGGGAAATATGCTTTCCCCATCAGAACTAATTTAAATCTGATTGATTTTAATATGCTTTATTGCAGGCTGTAGCAAAATCAACTCAAAGTTAACCATGTTTGAAATAATCAACTCTCTCTGTGACTTATGAGCAACCTCAAATCTGTAGCTCCACTGCTGAATAAAGCAGCTCACGTCTAAAATACACTATGATCACATGAGTGCTAATGACCATTCAATGAATAGCCTTCACTATTTGTAGCAGGCTGCAGCTAATTACCTCATAGATTGAATGGCTGAGAGCACAAGGTGCATGTGGTTCAAGGAAACCACGAGGTTGATGTAATTAGGCTGACTAAGCAGTATTTAAGGGGAATATAAATATAGCTAAGACCACGTTTCAGTGGGAAGTGTTAGTGTGAAACAGAATGAACAGAGCAGTTTGTCAGCTCAGTTTTAATTCATGAATGTGAACCTGTTTCTACTGGAGCTGAACAGCAGAGAGACAGACTGTAGTGATGATGTCATCCACATGGAGCCGCTCCACAGACTGTGAACAGTGGGACAGTATACGATCATGGCCCCCGCTGTGATTTTCCTGAGATGTGGGCAAGTTTTCATGTCGCACAGCTGGAAGTGAATCCAGTTTTAATGTGACAGCTGAAACAAAAGCTGCATGAATCAGAGTCTAGTTCAGTGGTTTTGGATTAAAGGGATATTCCTGGGATTTTGTGTTTCACTCCCTTAGAGTTGGAAGACTCCCAAGACAAATGAGGCTTGAAAAGGAAAGTTAAAATCAATGAAGCAGAGGCTAAAATATCCAGTTTCATTTATAATGTGGCTCAAGCTCCAAAATATTCTGGATCCTACATTTCCCATGATGCAACAGGACAGAATGCCATGGCCCTGCCCTGCCTCAGGAGTACTAAAACTCCCTGCCAGTTTGATCCTAAAACAAGTTTTCCATAGTAACCAAAATCCAGGCTGAGGTAACCCTGATGACATCACAATGACATCATTAGTAACCTGATCTCATGTCTTAACCTGAACAAACAGGAGAATAGCTGCTGGTTTAGTCAGCTGGTGGCCTAGCTGGTAAGTATCATGTGGGTAATGAATTGGATCAAATTGTGTTTCTAAACTTTAAATTTGCAGATCCTGTGCAGATTGGGGTTTCTAGGTTTTTATTTTTAATCAGAATATTAAAAGAAAAAATCAAGATTTAGACTCTCGGGCAACAATGATGCTTTGACAGCTGAACAGAGGGGGGTAAATAATAAATATTCTAAGCATGAATAAATTATATCTGATCCCACAAACACCTCGCAAACTCATCAACCCCACAGGAATAGAAAAGACACAGACATTTTTTTGTGAGGTAGGGGTGGAGCCAGGGGTTGTCACTAGCCAGACCGATAATTACAATCCATAGTAAAGATGATTTACCACGTCCGTCACCCAGCTCTCCCCACTGGAGGAGGTCTGGGTGATGGGTCTCCCCTCTGCCGCTGATGAAATCCGGAGGACGGGATCCCCCCTGGGAGCGCGTGTGCTGCTACATCTGCTGCCCTTGCGCACGTACAGGGAAATCGCTCTGGGCATCTCATTAATGCCTCTCCTACGTCTTATCCCCCTGCCTGTGAGACCTCTGCGTGCAGCCTCTCCCGATGCACGGACCCGGGCTTTGTGAGAAACGTTTAGCAAATATTGATAGTTCTTGGCGCATGGAGGAGATCAAAGAGGAGAGAAAACGGAGAAGGGGGCTGTCTGAAAGGGAGAGGGGGAATAATCGGTGCACAGTGCTTTCATGAATGATTTATGTAATATAAAGTAGCCTATTCCTTGGGAAAAAAGGGCATTTGGATTTTCCTGCCAGAGTTGTGTCAGATTGTGAGTCTGTAAACTTGTGTGTTTAGAATTAATCAAGGCCTACAAGGTCAGATTTTCTCTCTTGAGGTCCTTAAATCAGTGTAATGGAGAGGGCAATTGTTATAAATCAAGTTGAAAGCAGAAGTAGATCAACCATGTCTAATTATTTATCTACATGTAGCATAAATACCCATCTTTCTGCTCTGGTTTGGGTGTAAAATAACAATAGATGCAGTGATTTGGGGATATTTACCTTAGCAACAAGTTTCAGTACTTTGGACAGCAACCATCCCTGTGGCTCCATCAGCCCACACAGACTCAACAGAGACAAATGATTCTTTATTGACTTGTTTTAATCAGCACCTCTGAACAGCAGCAACAGGAAAACAGTGAAAAAAAAGGCTTTACTGCATCAGCAGGCCTATTAAATTTTTTTGTACATGTGCCAAGCAGAATGAAATTACTGAAGCCTGGTGATTTTTTTTCTTTCTTTTTTTTTACAGCCCCCCCACAGTCCCTGGCCTGCAGTTGTCATTGTAACACAAGGGGGCACAATGCGAGAGGGAGAGACAGTAAGGCAGTAGTAAAGGAGGACAGAATCACAGTTGTTTGTAAAAAAAAGAAAAAAAAAATCAATCATAAGTCAGGTCTTCTCAGGTGTTTTTACAGATCCAGTTCCACAGTCGAAGCATTGGCCCGACTGGTCAAGTGGTCCTAAACATTTCACAATTTTCTCAAAGAACTGTTGAACTGTTGAGAACCACTTAATCAGAAGGACTACGTACTTCTTCAGGGTGAAATCGGTCCTTTAAAATGTCGCTCCCATGAAGTGAAGAAAAGCTGTTGCTGGGGTTAGATTCTGTGATCATCTCTTGGTTACGACACAAACAAACACACCACTACAACAGGTTGCAGACTCTACTTGCTTCAGAATAAATCCACAAAAACAAGCTGAGGCTTCGGCCTCAACGCTCTGCGTCCGAGTGCTCACCTGGAGAAGGTGACTTCTTTCCTTTCCTTGCAATGGTGTTTCCTTGGTGTCATCCCAGCTCAGACTGACTAACTGCAGTGCTACAGGTCTTATATAGTGTTTTTGGGCTAGGTTCATACAAGCCTCTCATTCAGGTAGGAATGAAACCCATGCTGGTCCGACCGGATGAGCTGGGTTCCACCGGCAAGGAGCAGGAAGGGGCAGCCGCCCTCAAGACAGAGATAGCAAATACCAGTCACTGCAGACTGAGAAGTCACATGGACATAAGGAATTTTGTCACCTTTATCTTTTAAAGTTTGTCTGATTTAAGGTTTAAACTGTAATTCATCTTAGTGAGATAATGAAAGCTCACATGGGATGATGATGTCAGACAGGCTGCTGTTCAGGTTTAATGTATTTCTCCTACAGGGCTGGTGCAGGAACAATGAATCAAATTGTTATTCAGAACACATTTCTGTAGAGAACACAAAAGAACTCTACACATTAACAGAAATGACCTTCAACAACTGTGCAGATCAACACTAATCCATCCAGGAAACCATATCGAATTGGAAAATAGCTCAGGAATATTTAGCCAGGAGCTGTACATGTCGTTTCATGTGAGTTCAAGTATTTGCTGCCACCACAGGAGACACTGCTATGAGTCAAGAGATTTGTTTATTGCTTTTTTTTCCATAGCAGATACACACCACTGAATCACTTTTCACACACACCTTTGTCACACATTTCTTTTTTTATACACAACAGTGAGGCAGTAACAGCACTGAAAATTACAGGATACATTTCAAGTGATTGCGATTAAGATGTATTTGCACTTTCAAGTCACATGTAATTCCCTTACAGGTGATAGCATTCAAGTGTAGTAACACGTAACCTGGATTCGTTTAAAGGGTGAATTATATCAAACCAGAACATCATTTACAGGTTGCAACAAAACAATATGGAAAACACAAATCATCCGTTTGTGATGACAGACATTAACAGCAAAATACATGATAAGACACAGAAACTGTGGCAGTTTTAGGTTTTATTTGGCTTGGAGACTGGATCCCCCCGCTTTTACATTTCAAAGTGAGATATGCCACCCTTCCAGCTAAACAATCAGAACAAGAAACAGGCTGGATGAGTGTGGAGGGTAACTGCAGGTTTTTGTAATACCTGTTTGAGCAGAAGGAAATGAAAATCTCTGCTTAAGGGGCGGAGGTATACTTCAAACCCAAGTGGACAAGTGCTACAGTTGGATAACGATGAAGACGCAACCTTGTTTTCAGTAGTTTACATGAAACTTTCTTATCATCTCACTATAAAAATAAGCATAAAAAATAAAATCTGTGAGTGTACCCTGTACTTCCAGGTAGTATGAATATATTGCCATAAAAAGTCATTACTTTATAAAGTAAAGTAATCTGCACTACACAGAGTTCTTAACTCATTTGCCATAATAAAAATAACCATCCTTCACTGCTCAAGGAGTAATGAGAGGTTTCAGCACTCACCATGTTGAAACAGTTTGGGTGACGTTCACCCTTAATTCCCTGACTGGATATCACAATAACTGAATCTGTTGTTCATACATAGTAATAAAAGTGTTTGATTAAACCAGCATTTCTTTTACAGAGATTACTGTGCAACAATGCAGCTTATACGTACATGTACATATACATTATACACAGATCTAAGCAACGGTTACAAAATGTTGTGCTATTTTTAGGTTTAGAGGGAAAGACTGGAAGCAGCGATGGCTTTAAAAAACATGCAAAAAATAAGCGTATGTGCAGGTATTAAAAGTCACAGTAACTGAAATCCAAGAGGACAGTGGACGGCTGTAGAAGACGGTCTGAGAAGAATTGGACACACACAGACACACACACACACACAGGACGATTTCTGTTGGGTGAAGAAGCATCAGCTCACGGTCCGGACTGAGGAGCGGTGAACTCGATCACTCCGCCCTGCCACACAGAGAGAGGAGACTGGATTAATATGGAGCAGTGAGAGGGGTTTCGGGACTCTTCATTACCAGTGTGGACACACACAAACACAAAAACACACACATGTTCACACTGGTCAGCTAAGAGTAAAGCTAGCTGCACAGATGTAGCATTCAGAGGTATTTGTGTGGCAGGCATCAGCGCTGGTCAGATATTTTCTGATGTGTTTTTGAGAATCAGAAAAGATTCAAGATATGCTCAGTACAGATTCAAAGACGATGAATACTTAAAAAAAATTATTTGAAATGTTTGTTTTTTAACAGTTTTTCCCTCTCTTGTTGTTTTAAATCTCTTGAAAAATAGGTTCTTGTTTTTTCAGGTGGTTCCTAACATGACATCCACATGCCAATATGTGCCTTGAAAGAAATCATGGTTGCTGTGATTATTCCACCTCTCCATTCTTGTGAAGATATTAATTCACAGTAATTTTAATAAAAAGAGCTGGGGGGAAAAAATCTTAAGACTTCTTCATCTCAGCTGAAGCTAATGTGAAGTTTTCCCCAACATGACGCTGCAGCTGCACTGTTATCACCTAAAATGCTACAACCGTAACACTCCTGCAGCTTCACATTAACTTGCCTGTGAATTTTGACACTCTTTTCCCAGTAGTACTTTGGTAGTAGTGAGAGAGGGAACAATAACAACATCCTAGAAATCATCGCACAGTGCTAGTGTTCATACAGGGATGTCAGCTTTGCTTTAAGACAGACATGATCCCATCTTTCGATGCATTTTACTGTGTATGGTTGATGTTTTGTGTGAAATAAAATATTGTTGGGATGGCTACAGGTCCATACTGTACATACTGTACTGCTACTTGTGCTAAGCATGCTGGGATACACGACAACCCACAAATCCACAGCTCTGTCCAGGATAAGTGGTTTGTGCAGTGTAGAGATGGGTCGTAGGCAGAAGGTGATGTACACAGAGAAGAAAGAAAAGAGGGGTGGGGGGGGGGGGGGGCACAGCATTCATGCTACAGGGATTTCATGCTTGTGATAGGAAAAACCCAAACTGGGTGAAACGCACACATTTGCTACATCTCATTTACCTCATCATCATCATCATATTCATCAAATGCACTCAAATCACCCAATACTGTCTGAAATTAAACGAGACAAACATGTAATTGAGAGGCAATTATAGACAGAATTGTACCAATCAGAGAGTTACACCAGCATGCATATTCAGTGGGAGCTGAGTTTGTTCAGTATGAAAGAATAGAGATATAGAGCAGCAGGATTAGAAAACAGTGTTTACCTTCTTGCTCATGAGCTGGACTAAAAATGTCACTACCTCTGTTTTGCCAACAGCCTGGGCCTGTGACAGGTGAAGGATCAATGAGAAGGAGGTTTTACTTCATGAATTTTAACGTGTTTTTTTTTTTTTTTACAGTGGAATATATTTCCCCTCTGAACCCACCACTTGAATCGCTGTCTGCCCGTCATAGCCTGTTTTATTCAGGTTGGCTCCGGCAATGCTCCAGATCTCCAGGCCCTCCAGGTCACCGCTGGCTGCCAGGCTGACACACAGGAAATGATAGTTATTACAGAAACGGCTCTGCTTCTTAAAAAATCAGCATTATTAACAACCATCAAAGAGACACTGGGTGAAGGACAGATTGTGTGAGGAAACTTCTGAAGCTGAGCCAACACATCCAGGGGAGAAACCCGATCATTCTCGGCACTCGCTGATGTTTATGGTTTTATCTCGAAAAAGTGACGCACACCATACTTATCGTACCTTACTAAAGGTGTGTTTCTGAAACTCTTAGTAGGAACCGTCGCCACGAAACCTGCTGAGTGTCTCTGGGAGATAAACAACAAGGGGTCAGCCTCTGTTGTATTCCTGTCGACACTAGAGATGCAGAGCAGATCCTAAACTATGCTGCCAGGTAGCATTCCTACAGTTTGTGTAACAGCGGGGCAACTGGTTGTACCTGTGTCAGATATGTAGGATGGGTCACTGTGCATGGCTGAGCAACAGAGAAATCTGTGACTGTATGCAAGTACAATTGTTCGAGGACATGCTTTTGTGTGCCTCACCTGCACAGTTCTGTTCCTGCTTCCTCCAACTCATCCCTGGAGAAATGGGCCCCTGTTTTTCTCAGCAGCTTCACAACTTCCTTATGCCTAAGATAGTTGGGACAATACATTTACAGCATATTAACTACATAAATACAATTAGCACTGATATAACAAAGTGTTAGGGAGAACAACTTTCATTGACAGCGTACGATGTTGCACTGGTTTCAGTTTAACAAGTAAGAACAAGTTCCTTATCGCCCAACGATCCGCCCTCATAAGAGTCACCTGCAGTGTCATTTGTATTGACAGAAATATAATGGGCCTTCCATTGTAGTTATCAATGAGAGCTGAGGGTGACATGCGACAGAGGTGTTAAAGAAGTCGATTTGAACTGTAACTGCCAGAAACTATGAAGAGCTATAGACTCATAACCAATGAGAAAGGCCTAAAGACTTGAGCGTGAAGGAGCCAGTATCTCTCATCTGTGAAACTGGGAGCAGGCTGGTAGGACTGGTTCATGAGGACACTCCCCGCATTTGTTCTTTTAACCCTCGTTGTCGTTGCTCACTGCCACTCCTTATATGGACATCATCCTGTAGTTGACTTGACTGTAAATGTTACCAAATATTCAACGTATGTAAGACATGTTGATATCGATGTGGCAACTCAAAACATCCACTTCTATATGTGTCACTTCATTTTATACATATAGGAAGGACACGGCAGGGTAAGGGTTTACTGTAGGAAGTATGCCGACAGGTGTCAGTGCTCAGTGCATCCCTCTGCAATCACGAGGGAAACAAGTCTGCACTTGCTGCTCCAACCGTTAAAATAGGACAACAGCCATTTGGCAGGACACATACAACGTTTTCACCCCGAGGCGCTTGAACAGCAACATAAAACCTGTCTTTTTTTTCCCTGATAGACATTTAGCGCAATGTCAATGAATGACACAAATTAAAAATCAGCTACGGTAAAAATAAGCACTGTCTAAATTGTCAGATGACAATTAGCCTAATTTGTTTATAATTATTGCCTGGCCTCTAAACTCCATTACGAGTTGCTCCCCTGGTTTCAACCCCCCTCTGTCAGACGCTGCCTCCTTCCTGTCATTTCAGCAGAGCCAGATTTCCTACCCCTCAGCTCATTTAATGAAGTCCCTCTTAAGCAGCTATTAACAACATGTTTTCAAGACACAAGCGCACAGTCTGAGATATAACAATGTTTCAAATGCGGTGTTTGCAGCTTCATGAATGATATTATTGCCCTAACAGACAACATAAAAAAACACATCAGCCTTTATTGTTGCAAATAAAGGGAAGTTTACCTAAAGCGCACAGCGTTGTATAGTGGTGTATCCCCATAGCGATCTTTAGCATACACTGACGCTCCATGACCCAGCAGGTACTCCACCAGTTTAAGGTGGCCCTCACAGGCAGCGATGTGTAGAGGTGTACGTCCATCGTAGTCACCCAGACACAAGTTGGTGCCCTGTGACCAAGAAAAACAGGAACCGTCATCAACGAGATAGCAGCGTTTATTTCTAATGTTGATTATAAGGAAAATAGTAAAGTGGAAAGATCAAAATCAACTTAACTACACTAACTATCATAGTATTTGAGAACTGTGGTTGAGAACCAAAAGACTGTGGGAGTATGGTGATAAATTTGATAAAAGAAAATGTATTAAACCACATACAACCCCTGAGCTACAAAGAGTGTGTGAGTGAGTGCGCATGGGGTTAAAACTGTTAAATCTGTTTATTTAAAGTGTATGGAAGTCTAAGCAGAGACTGCAAACCAGACGAGCCAAATACCAACATTTGTATGTGAGAGCGGGGACGACTGCAGGCCCAACCCTCACGGTCTCGCCTCTTGTTTTGTTTGGCTGTGAGCCTGTGTGTTTTTTAACTCCCCTCTAATGTGGACTGAGTGGCCCTGAACGTTTGTTAGTGAACCTTCAGATCGACTCCGCAAACCAAACACAATCAAGATAAGTCAGGTCAAATGCCACTGACCTGGCATAAAGTCTCAGTGCTAAGCTTGTGCGACAACATCCACCATGTTGAGATGAGACGGCTAAGGTTTCTGTTTTTGTTGGGAATTCAAGTTGAGAATAAAAGTTGACGGCCCATTGGACATGTTCCAACGCTTTCTTGTCAGATGACAGTAGCAAGTATTTCACAGATTAGAGGAGACTGTAGGGTTGCTCACCATGTCTTTTAAAGCTTCTAAGGCTTCTGTGTCTCCAATCTTAGCAGCAGCACAGGCCAGCGGAGGAGTCAGAGCATCACGGATGGCTTCCAGCTCCTGGAAACAACACACTTTGATTTTTAAAAATACCTCAACTGCAATTTAAAGGAAGGAAAAGGAGTGAAGTCTACATTTTAACAAAACGTGTCTAATCAGAACAAACTTTATAGAGAATTCTGGACTTATTTGCAAGCTGGGTGCTTTGTCAGCAGTTTTGTGACTGTTACACCTCATAATAGCTGTTGAATGCCCTCACCTCCTTGCAGCTGATGCTAAGAGACTTGGCGATGACCTGGATGAAGCGGCTGTCACTCAGACACAGCTTGGCTCCTGCTAAGTTGGCGCTCATTTCACCTCGCAGGTTCTGACTCATCATCTAGACAAGGCAATCACACACAAAGACACACATACACAAGCACATGTTAATCTCTCTGTAGATCGTGTGTCTTGCTTGGCGAGACGTGGAGTGAAGACACCAACCTTTTTCTTGCCCTCTAGACCCAGCTCCTTCTTGGCCAACACATAGGACAGCTTTGACAGGGCGGCCTCTGGAGTCATGTCACCACCAGCGATCAGCCCCGCATCCATCAACACCTGAGAAGTCATGGCAGAGTGAGAACTGATTAATCCCCCCCACTATCCGAGCATCTATTTAAGGTCCATGTTGGACTATACAGTGACATGAACAACCTTGCCGGTGGCGTAGGACATGGACACAGTCCCCCTGAGACACTGGGTGCAGTTGATGATGATGACGCCGGCGTCGGTGGCCTTCTTCAGCTCCTCTAGCAGATCAGGACGGTTATCGGGGGCATTTCCGCTGCCGTAGCTTTCCAGCACCACGCCCTCCATGGGCGGCTGCAGGAAAGCTCTCACCTGGATGCACATGCAACCACAGATAATAAACACCCACGATTTACGGCTGAAACTGACCTGGCTGCCCAACTGTGCAGATTCAAATTGAGAAATTAGTATTCCATGTTATTTTTCCTGCAGCCCCCTTTTCCTTGCACTCCAATGCATGCGAGCTCCTAAAAAGCCCATCTGGTGCCATCTACGCAACCAGTATCTCAGCCACTGGTTGGCTGGCACTGGGAGGCCCTATACCACATCATTAGCCATGGCGTATGACTGGGATGGCAGATGACTGAAATGGCAGGAAGGAGAGCAATTAATCTGAAGGTGTTAGCAAGCATAAAGTCACTTGGCAAGACCAAGGCAGTTACCGTAAAACGCGAGGGGGGGTTGGGTGACATTAAAAGTGCCAGGTTCAGTCAGTATTTTTTGATGTGATAAGCAGTTTGACAAGAAATGTTTGACGCAGATTACCAATGAAGCTCTCATACAGCAGGGACAGCGGGACACACTGGAGTCTGGTGCCTAATCAAAACGTGTGCCGTCGTAAATGCAGTTAAAGGCTGTAAGGAAGTCTTGATAGCCGAGCTGGGCAGCGGGAGCAGATTGAGACAGTAAAGACAGTCTCCCAGCAGCCTCTGCGGGGGGGGAGGTGCAGCTAAACGTTACAGTATCTATGACAGTCCTCCCTCTTTACAGGGTGATTGGTCATGGCCCATAACTCCCTCTCATCTTTCTCTGGGCTGAGCTTTGATGGCAGTTTACATGACTGGGAAAGTAATGGAAGACGGGTAATAGCACAATTAAATTAAAGTTAACTATATTTTATAGCAGTTTGGACCAGTCTGTTATCTTTGAAGAACATATCTTTAATTACTTTTTAACATTCAAAGAGAAAAAACTACTTCATTAAATTGTTTGTGGCTAACATATTTGCATAATTATTGTTTTTTTATGTTAGCCTTTCGTCATCTGACTGAATACAATGTGGCACTGATATAAAATCATGTATAGACCCATAAAGAAATTGCATTTGTAAGAGTAAAATTTGATACATGTTAAAGATGAGGCACTTAGGATCGACAAGATTCATATGGGAATTTGTTTGTGTGCCAAAATAAGTGTAATATTTCAGTTATCTATTAACAACAAGTAAGTTCTGGCCATTTGGTGACTTTGACACAGACAGGAGAAATACCTCCAGTTCAGAGGCCGCACCTTGCACAACAGCATTTCCTAGAGCAACTCACGGTAGCAGAGGTTATTCCTGGGAACAGCCTGAGCAGGCCGACGTTCCGGTTCAGTTCCGTGCTGACTTGGAACCTCGCCGTGGTGTTTGCCCTCCAAACCGTGTCCCAGTTGACTATGGGAAGATGGAGAAAGCAGAACAAAAGCTGGTTAGAGTCCAGGTTTATTTCTGACATAAAGACCGGCTCATTACAACCACTGGCTCACTTGTAATATCCACTTCAGCCGTGGCCAGAGGAGCCAAGTTGGGAGAGGAGAATGCATTGAAACTCCCAGCATCCACCTTGGTCACACGATTCCCTCTGTAGAGTTTGTTGTAGAAATACAGGCACACCTGGACAGAGAACAAGAACATCTGTAACACGGAAACCTGACTACATGGATGGAAGGACATTTCAAGTCAGTATGTGCCAGTCTGTCCTTAGTGCTCTACTTTAATCAATCCAGTAAAATCCAATTACATACAATAGGCATTATTTTTTTCTGCACTTCGGTGGTGCGCACATGCTGTAGATAACATTATCAGTGTTCTTCCTGTTCTGGTGAATGCTGTTGTTGTATATTGCGAAATCACGTCTCACTGTCGTTACAAAGCATTCACATCAGACAAGTCGTTTAGAAGAGCCTTTGTTACCTTTAGCACGCCACGTGCGCTCACACCTGTCTTTGTAGACCCTGCTCTGATTTCCCAGGTCGTTTACAGATGCACAGGTTTATAATGTCATGTAATGTCTAATATAACGTCTTATTTTCTTTTATGACTTCATTTATTATTTGTTTATAGTTCATCCATCAACTGCACTTTCAACAAAACAGCTGTATCAAAAAATAAAGCCGCAACCACCACATTAATCACATTTATTTCTGTATCACTCTCCCAAATGCAAACACATCCACCCTTGACTTTTCCTCCTTCTTCTCTAAATAAAGTACATGAATTGCATGTTTGTGTGTTTGTGTCACATCTCTCTTTCCTCACCTCAGGAATGACAAACTGTCCGGCAATCAGCAGCGCCCCCAGCAGGTTGCCTCTGCCATCGTTCCTCATCTCATAGATGGGCACCTGAACACAGAAAGTGTCTCATCCTCAGAGGAAAGTGCAGCCTTTAAAATTGCTTTTGCGATGCTTTTTTTAATCTGAGGCAGATCTTACCTGTGCTCCAGTGAGAATGATTGGTTTGCCTAAGTGTTCACACATGAAGGACAGGGCAGAGGCTGTGTAAGCCATAGTGTCTGTGCCGTGGAGGATCACAAATCCATCGTAGTTTTCGTAGTTTTTCTGGAGTTGGAAAACACAATAAATCCCCATCACATTGTTTTCTCCTTCATAGCCATTATATTTCATGTGCTTTTAAAAGCATACATTATGTGGTGTAATACCTCAATGTCCTTTCCAATTCTACCCCAGTCTTCTGTGGTCATATTGGACGAGTCCAGCAAAGGGCTGTACTCCATGACAGTGTAGACTATCCTCTTATTGTCTTTACTCATCCTGGAAGAAACACATGTTTTGTCTGTGAGTTTCAATAGTTGTGTACAACAATTTAGGAAATACATTTATTGAAAAAACAAACAGCCCACAATAAATCAATTATTTTAGTAGTTAGAAGTGCAGTCATCAACACATTAAGGACAAATGTTAAGGGAATGATGTTATTTTCTCTGCACTGTGTGCATTCAACAAAGTTTTAACAAAGTTCTCTTTAAATTTGAGAAGGGAGTTTTAAGAAGGATAGGGGAATGCTTAAAACCACATTGACTTTATGAAGCGACTCAAAGTCTATTTAGCCAGGCCTTCTGTCTCAGCAGCGTGGTGCCAAAACCTGTTTCAGACACACTCAGACATTTTTGGAAGCGTACAAGGGAGGGGCCTGGTAAGCATACTGTTAGCAAGAGCAACGCTTTCAAATTAAGCCTTTTCCTTTCTACAATTAAATACTAATGTTCTTCTTTGCTTTGCTTTGTCTTTGTGCACTGTAAATTTCCAGTGGGTAAAAAAGGTGAGGGATTTAGAAGGCTGCCCGTCTGACATAACTTGAGGGATATTTAGTGAGTCATTTCAGGTTAGACCGAACCCAGCGTTTCCTTTTCATTTCAGTTACAAGGGAGGTTACTCTCATTTATGTCGCCTCTACATAAGAGTTTAACTCGCGCGTCTCACAGCTCCACCTGCGACACTCCGTATAAGGCAGCGTGACTGGCTGAACAGCCATGGAAAGATTTTCTTTTTAATCTCCCTTTTAAAAGAAGCAGGGCGGAACACCCCCCACATTACCATAGGACAGCCTCATGACATGGAGATGTAAGCTGAATGGAACAGCGGGGGGAAAATGCAGGCGAGCCCCCGTCCGCCCAACCAGGGGTCCTACAGACACTCTTCTAATTAGCCTCCAGTCCACACACGACCCTACAACATATGTTGTTCATAATCTTGAAGCCCAAGTGCCACAAGAAAATACTATTCTAATCACCATCTATCTCTCTGGCAGTGTACCCTAAGGTGCAGCAAAGCTAAACATTTGCATACCCACACTAAGAACCCTCATAGCTTAAGAATAATGAACGTGTGTGTGTGTGTGTGTGTGTGTGTGTGTGTGTGTGTGTGTGTGTGTGTGTGTGTGTGTGTGTGTGTGTGTGTGTGTGTGTGTTTGTCTATGTTACTTGGTGGGAACCACCGTCGGACAGCACACTCACGGTGTGGGCACCAAAATTTTGGTGGGGACCAAAATGCTGGTCCCCACCAAGAAAAGCATTGCATTGATGTAAAAAAGGTCACAGGGATGCCCTGTCAAATTTTCAGGGGTTACCCCACCAGTCACGAAAACCTGACAAGTGTGCTTAAGTGTGCTTGAGTGAAATTTACTCAGTATCGCCCCCTACTGGCCAGACCTGGTAAGGCAGACACACACACTTCACACACACTTGGTCATCTGCGCATGTGCAAGCAATTGGTTTACTGCAAAGACAGATACTACACTGACTGACTTAGTGAGGGTTATTATCTTATCAAAAAGTAAGGGATATAATATCTTTTATTAAGTACATAGACAAAGAAAACTGGCATTTATTCTTAATTAATTCCATAATTCTCTGTTTAAAAATAGTATTAATTTTAGGGCCGGGACTCGATTAAAAAAATTAATCAAATTAATTAGAGGCTGTGTAATTAATTAATAGCAATTAATCGCATTTTAATCACATATAAATATTTGACCTGAGAACAGTGAGAAGCACTTTTTTGTCACATGAATTTTAGTATAGCTATCATTGAATAATGATTGAATACATAAGCTTAAGCAACAAAACTTTTTTTTTCAAGGTGGTACTTAAAGGGATAGTTCACCCAAAATTCAAATTTCACTCATTATCTGCTCACCCTCATGCATGGGCGTCGCACCCGTGGGGGATGGGGGTGTTTCGACACCCCCACTTTTTTCATCCCCCCCACATTTTCCAAAGGTAAACCTGTGTGCCCACCCCTCGCAGTGCACCAGCATACAGAAATGGAGCGTGCCTCAGCCCCAGCCCCCTTACACTGCATGAAAAGGCAGTGGTCGAATTGACGGAGCATTCACCCAGTCACAGACCGTTGTCCGAGACGCGGCCGCCGGCCCGGGAAATTTGAAGTTACAAAGACGGACTTTGGCTATGTACGGGTCTGTCTCCAGGTTGGAGCAAATGAAAGCCGGTCTCAATTAGAAGCCAGGTAGGCTATGTTTTCTACAACTTCTTGTGAATGAACAAAACCTCTCAAAGTGCTTCATTCCTGCTACAGCTCAGACCCGACCCGGTCCCATCCGCTACTGCAGCTAGACTCACGTGCATTAATTCTCGGCCGGACCAAGGCAACAAAAAAGAGAGAAAGAAAAGACCCGACTGTTGTGTTCATAACATATAGAATGTGATTATGCCACCCGGCCGTTAGAGGCGCTAGAGGGACGGTGAAGGGAGAAAAGGAAAAAGAGAGGAAAAGAAGAAGTGTACTGATGAGGTGAATGAGAAGTAAAGATGGCGACCCCCGTACGTGTCTGAGTTTATTGTGTTCCGTCGTTCACCGACATAACAAGTGGCGACGAGGATAAAAGAAAAAGCAAACGAAGATGGCTCTGCTCGGATTACAACCCCCTCCTGCGTTCCTGGATTGCCCGTGCTTGTCCAGACTGCCACTCCCTGGACCTGTCATGGATTACACGGAGACTGTGGAGTCAGTTGCAGCAATAATGACAGACACCAATGCAATTTCTATGGAGCACTTTAAAGCTGAATGCCACTCCTGTCCTGTTCTTACCAAGCTCTGTGCGCAAATTCAAAACACATGGCCAGGGAAAAAGACAGCTGTTGATCCTGACTTGCAGCCTTATTACATGATACGTGATGAACTGTCTGTTGTGGATGAATGTGTTGTCAGAGGCACTTATCGTCTTGTTGTTCCAGGGTCCCTCCAGAGACACCTGATTGACATTGCTCATGAGACCCATCAGGGAATTGCTCGCACCAAGCAACACCTGAGAGAACTGTGCTGGTGGCCAGGCATGGACAGTCAGGTGGAAGCTCTCATCAAAGAGTGCGCTACATGTAGACAAAATGATAAGTCTGCTGTGACCCATAATGCACCACTACACCCTATTCCATTACCTGAGGCTGCTTGGGAAAAGGTTGGCATTGACATCGTTGGCCCTTTTGAGACAGCACAGAGACACTGCAGGTTTGTGGTCACGCTAGTGGATTACTACAGCAAATGGCCAGAAGTTGCTTTTGCCACACACATTGATACAACAACAATCATCCAGTTTCTGACAGCCATATTTTCCCGAGAGGGGAACCCAAAGGAGCTAGTGAGTGACAATGGTACACAGTTCATCTCTGCTGAATTCAAGGAATTTCTCAAGCAAAGAGAAATTGTGCACTCCAGAGCATCTGTGTACTATCCCCGTGCTAATGGAGAAGTGGAACGGTTCAACAGGGTGCTGAAAGACTGTCTGCAGACTGCTTCAATACAAGATACACCGTGGAAAGCATTCATACAATCCTTTCTTATGGATTACAGAGCAACCCCTCATGCAACCACAGGAGTCAGCCCTTCATCTCTCCTTCATGGAAGGCAAATGAGAACAAAACTCCAGATCCTGGATGTCATTCCTACCTCAGTGGATGAAGGTGCTGTGAGAGAAAGAGTGAAAGACAAGCAGGAAAAATCAAAACAATACACAGATGTGAAGAGAAGTGCAAAACACCAGCACTTTGGCCCAGGTGACCAGGTTCGGGTCAGAAAACCCTGGAAAGTTAAGAAAGGAGAACAGAAGTTCACACAACCACGAACTGTGGTGAAACAGAGAGGTCCGAACACATATCTGCTTGATGATGGGAGAACGTGGAATGCGTCGCATCTGTCTGCACTACCAGCGTTAGACGCTGCAGTGAGCATGGACAGAGATGAGGGAAACTCCCAGCGTGCTCGCCTGGAGACTACTGCACAATGTAGACCTGACAGGGATAGAAATTCCCCTGCTTGGACCAAAGACTATATTCTGGGGTAGACCTCAGGGGTCACCTGCCTGCATAGGCTAAGAACTGTTTCAGTTGAAATGTTAGAGAGAAAAAAAAAGAAACAGAAGATAATTGTACACATTGATACTGTTGGTTACTAATATTGTTATTATTTATGCATTAGCTTTGCTCAGATGTTTACAGCTATTACATAACTCCTTACTTCTGATAGATGTTCATGTATGCTCTTGATTCCAAAGGCTGGTTAAAATTATAACTGTAGACAGTGTTAGGCCCAGGAGAGCATTGAGAATGTTGTTATTCTGAATGAGCAGTTTTGAAATGTTATGTCATGGAAGAAGTTAGCTTTACTGAAAGGGGAAAATGTTGTGTTCATAACATATAGAATGTGATTATGCCACATTTCACTGTTTTTTCACCATAGAGACCACATTAGACCTGGTCCAGATCAAAAACCACTTGGCCTAGACTTCTCAAATCTGGCTTAGATTATCCTACAGAGGCTAAACATTCATTCGGACACACTTTCTGATCTGTGAAACCTTTATTCTATGTGTGAAAATGCAATAAAGGCACATTTCACTGTTTTTCACCATATAGACCACATTAGACGTGGTCCAGATCAAAAACCACTTGGCCTAGACTTCTCAAATCTGGCCTAGATTATCCTACAGAGGCTAAACATTCATTCAGACACACTTTCTGATCCGTGAAACCTTTATGCTATGTGTGAAAATGCAATAAAGGCACATTTCACTGTTTTTTCACCATATAGACCACATTAGACCTGGTCCAGATCAAAAACCACTTGGCCTAGACTTCTCAAATCTGGTTTAGATTAATCTAAAGGTCACAAAGATTCATTCAGACACATCTGATCTGTGAAACCTTTATGATATGTGTGAAAATGCAATAAAGGCACATTTCACTGTTTTTTCATCGCATAGACAGCATTAGACCTGGTCCAGCTCAAAAACCGCTTTGCCTAGACTTCTCAAATCTGGCCTAGATTATCCTACAGAGGCTAAACATTAATTCAGACACAGTTTCTGATCTGTGAAACCTTTATTCTATGTGTGAAAATGCAATAAATGAGGGGCGGTGCGTGGCGCAGTGGTTAAGGCAGCCGCCCCATGCAGACGCAGGCGTCCCCGGTTCGCGTCCCGCATCGGGCAGACCTTTCCTGCATGTCATTCCCCTCTCTCTGCCTCCCCCTTTCCTGTCTATCTCTACTAATCTATCAAATAAAGGCATAAAACGCCAAAAAATATACTTTTAAAAAAAAAGAAAATGCAATAAATGCACATTTCACTGTTTTTTCATCACATAGACCGCATTAGACCTGGTCCAGATCAAAAACCGCTTTGCCTAGACTTCTCAAATCTGGCTTAGATTAATCTAAAGGTCACGAAGATTCATTCAGACACACTTTCTGATCTGTGAAAGATACGGGGGGTCCGCGCAGCAGTATTTGTCCATATTTATTTTTATTTTTTTAAGCTCCGGTAGCGACACACAGGGCGGATCCGGTTTGTTTATCAAAGCTTGGTCGCTGTGAGGTGATGATAGAAAACAAGCGCTCCTTGGCTCGACAGGAGGGAGAGAACGGCACAGAGAAGCGGTCAAGTGGCAGCTTGGCCCCAACGAAAAGGTTAGTTGTAATTTCTCACAAATAGCAGAGGTAGGTGTGTTAAAGAAACAAAAAAGCAACTTCACCGTGTTGCATTCGGTCATGGAGTGAAATGTTTACATGAAGGAGAGCTACCTAAGGTTAGCAGAGCAGCTAGCGCTAGCTAATTGACTAAATGTTTACATGAAGGAGAGCTACCTATGGTTAGCCGAGCAGCTAGCGCTAACTAATTGACTAAATGTTTACATGAAAGAGAGCTACCTAAGGTTAGCAGAGCAGCTAGCGCTAGCTAATTGACTAAATGTTTACATGAAGGAGAGCTACCTAAGGTTAGCAGAGCAGCTCGCGCTAGCTAAGTTAATTGACTAACATGCAGCCTGGGGCACAGTGCACGCAGAACTTGAACTGCAAGTCTCCTCTGTTCACACTTTGAGTTTGACTTCAGTTTCCTCTCGTTCAGACTATCGGGGGAAGGATAGAGAGGAAGAGAGAGAGTCTACACATGCAGCTGTTTAAAGACTGAAAATTGTGTTCAACTGTGCATCCACAGCTAGTGTAAGTTAAGCAGGAGGCTCCACGGGTGTTTGACCTGACTCACGCGTGTTTCATGTCCCTCCTTCAGTGTGTCCCAGGCTAAGGTCTGCTGATTGTCTAGCAGCAACAGACACAGGCTTGATTAAAACGCAGTTTGCTTCATATTTTGAATCAGTAAAGCATTAAGTTTACCCAATACAGAGTGCTTTTTAATATGACATGTGGGCTGTGTTAATGATTGCCATACATGAAATATTTTTACATATAATGTAAACACATATATGGATAAACTATATTTGTATATAAACAAGCTTGAATTTGAGCTATACATTTGTTATCAACATATATGCTTGTATTTCATCATATATTATATGCACATATTCTATGTGGGCTTATCTATTGTCTGGTGGGGTAGAGATGGGATGTTGTTGTTTGAGGTCATCTTGCAATTTTTTCGCCAATGTTACTTTGGTAATATTGAGTGGTTCAATTTCTGACTGAATTGACTTGAGTTTAAAATGAATGCAGTAACATATAACAGTGCTATCTAATCATACTTCATGTGGTCTAGATTTGGTTGTAACCCAACATTTTTATCAAATGTTAGATCTATGTGGATATATATTGTAATATAATAATAGTTCTGTATTTCATTATAGGATTTTCAATGGCTGCACGGAGACGCAGGAGGAAACCGCCAATAGAGGATGCAGTAGAGCATGCTGTCCATGCACTGGACAAGACAGCAGAATTAGAAGTACAATACATTAACTCCTATAAAGGTACTGTGTGTGTTTATAATATACATTTAAGGTCCAAAATGCCATGTGCCAAATGCATGTAAATGACCTCATTTGTGTAGAATAAATAACATATCTCTCTCTCTTTAAGTATGAATCGAGCAGCCATTTACTGTGGTGCACTTTACCAATTTTTCCAATCTGAGTTCAGTATTTGTGACTGGTGGCCTAACATGCCTTCATCAGGCTGGCAATTATTAGATATTTGCTGAGCTAAAATTGTTTTCATGTCAGCTGCAAGTGAAGAAATTGACAGTGTTTGTATTGTTTATTAAAAACCTAAATGCTGGACATAGCATTCAGTGACAAAAGGTATGACACAGTGATCAGACAGGCTACAGGGTGGTAATAAATGAACCTCTACAGCCCTTTTAATAGTTTTTTGCATATCCTGACAGAAATTCATGCACCTTTAAAAAAAAGAGCTGTTATGCATGTATTAATTATATATTTTCATGTAATTATTGATTTCTTATGAAAAAATAGCTTAACCATGAGAAAGTTTTAAGGTATTAAAAAATTCTATTTGTAACACGTGTTTCAATAGGTCGAGGGGTGTTTGCCAAAGCCCATTTTGGAAAAGGGGACTTTGTGGTGGAGTACAGAGGAGAGTTAATAGATTGTCAAGAATCAGAAAGAAGAAGGAGGACCTATCACAAAGCATGTGCTGTTTATATGTTTGACTTTTACTGGAAAGAAAAGACATGGTGGTAAGGTTTTGATTGAATGTTATATTTCTGCACTTTTTTTTTCATAAAAATGATAATAATCAAATGGTTTATAAGTTAATATTTATAGCCAATACTAATAAGAGTAATGGCAAATTACAATAAGTAATTTAATATTTATCAAGTTTAGTAATTCTTTTTTTATTCTCAAGTATTGATGCAGCCCAAGAAGATGGCAGTCTTGGACGACTCGTCAATGATGAACACAGGAAACCAAATTGCAAAATGAAGAGGGTCATAACAGAGGGCAAACCACACCTCTGTCTTTTTGCGTTGAGGGACATTCAGCCTGGAGAAGAATTGACATATGACTATGGGGGAAAGAACTGGCCATGGAGGAAACAGGTTTGTCATACATGATGGTCAGTGTGAAGTGAAGGAAGATTAGACAATGAGGTGAAATGTCAGGTGGTGACTTGTTTGTTGAGTTTTAACATGTGTTTCTTCGAATATATATTTGTGGGTACCAACCAGTCATTACTGTGACTACTATGTTACACATTTGTCTGGTGTTTCTTCATTTGTGGGGACCACCGTAGCTGAGAGATAATCTCCACATTTACTGATACTGATATTACTCTTTCATTCACAATGTCAACAACACACCATATATTACATAGAGCCTATAACACTGGGCTACGTTTGCTTTCTATAGTTCACATCACTTCTATCACAGGTCAATCCAACCCTGTAACACTTGATATTCACTTGTTTTCAGCTGTAACAATCACTGCAGTATTATAACAGGCTACACAAACGTCACATTGACTAGAACCAAGTTCAACTTATGTGGAAAAAATATGACTTGGAGCCAGATACTCACAGATGTTGATATTTATGTTCTCCTTTAAGTGTTGCTTATTATTTGGTCTAATGATTTTGGTTTTGTTGATTAGTTGCTTAATAATGATGATTTATCATTTCAGGCAGAAGAACAGCCATGTGATGCTGAGTCCGCTGACACTGAACTCTCCAGACAGAGTCCATCATCCTCCATCATGCAGGTAGGACTCACTTTATTGTGTTTTGTGTTTCATTTTTAGTCAAATATGTACAACTTTGCTCTTGTGCACACTGTTTGGTTGAGTTTAGATCAGTGCAACATTGGTTTTACACATGCTGCTAAGCACAGTCTGGTTTCCTGATTCAGTTGGGACCAACCAGTCATTACTGTGACTACTATGTTACACACTTGTCTGGTGTTTCTTCATTTGTGGGGACCACCGTAGCTGAGAGATAATCTCCACATTTACTGATACTGATATTACTCTTTCATTCACAATGTCAACAACACACCATATATTACATAGAGCCTATAACACTGGGCTACGTTTGCTTTCTATAGTTCACATCACTTCTATCACAGGTCAATCCAACCCTGTAATACTTGATATTCACTTGTTTTCAGCTGTAACAATCACTGCAGTATTATAACAGGCTACACAAACGTCACATTGACTAGAACCAAGTTCAACTTATGTGGAAAAAATATGACTTGGAGCCAGATACTCACAGATGTTGATATTTATGTTCTCCTTTAACTGTTGCTTATTATTTGGTCTAATGATTTTGGTTTTGTTGATTAGTTGCTTAATAATGATGATTTATCATTTCAGGCAGAAGAACAGCCATGTGATGCTGAGTCCGCTGACACTGAACTCTCCAGACAGAGTCCATCATCCTCCATCATGCAGGTAGGACTCACTTTATTGTGTTTTGTGTTTCATTTTTAGTCAAATATGTACAACTTTGCTCTTGTGCACACTGTTTGGTTGAGTTTAGATCAGTGCAACATTGGTTTTACACATGCTGCTAAGCACAGTCTGGTTTCCTGATTCAGTTGGGACCAACCAGTCATTACTGTGACTACTATGTTACACATTTGTCTGGTGTTTCTTCATTTGTGGGGACCACCGTAGCTGAGAGATAATCTCCACATTTACTGATACTGATATTACTCTTTCATTCACAATGTCAACAACACACCATATATTACATAGAGCCTATAACACTGGGCTACGTTTGCTTTCTATAGTTCACATCACTTCTATCACAGGTCAATCCAACCCTGTAACACTTGATATTCACTTGTTTTCAGCTGTAACAATCACTGCAGTATTATAACAGGCTACACAAACGTCACATTGACTAGAACCAAGTTCAACTTATGTGGAAAAAATATGACTTGGAGCCAGATACTCACAGATGTTGATATTTATGTTCTCCTTTAAGTGTTGCTTATTATTTGGTCTAATGATTTTGGTTTTGTTGATTAGTTGCTTAATAATGATGATTTATCATTTCAGGCAGAAGAACAGCCATGTGATGCTGAGTCCGCTGACACTGAACTCTCCAGACAGAGTCCATCATCCTCCATCATGCAGGTAGGACTCACTTTATTGTGTTTTGTGTTTCATTTTTAGTCAAATATGTACAACTTTGCTCTTGTGCACACTGTTTGGTTGAGTTTAGATCAGTGCAACATTGGTTTTACACATGCTGCTAAGCACAGTCTGGTTTCCTGATTCAGTTGGGACCAACCAGTCATTACTGTGACTACTATGTTACACACTTGTCTGGTGTTTCTTCATTTGTGGGGACCACCGTAGCTGAGAGATAATCTCCACATTTACTGATACTGATATTACTCTTTCATTCACAATGTCAACAACACACCATATATTACATAGAGCCTATAACACTGGGCTACGTTTGCTTTCTATAGTTCACATCACTTCTATCACAGGTCAATCCAACCCTGTAATACTTGATATTCACTTGTTTTCAGCTGTAACAATCACTGCAGTATTATAACAGGCTACACAAACGTCACATTGACTAGAACCAAGTTCAACTTATGTGGAAAAAATATGACTTGGAGCCAGATACTCACAGATGTTGATATTTATGTTCTCCTTTAACTGTTGCTTATTATTTGGTCTAATGATTTTGGTTTTGTTGATTAGTTGCTTAATAATGATGATTTATCATTTCAGGCAGAAGAACAGCCATGTGATGCTGAGTCCGCTGACACTGAACTCTCCAGACAGAGTCCATCATCCTCCATCATGCAGGTAGGACTCACTTTATTGTGTTTTGTGTTTCATTTTTAGTCAAATATGTACAACTTTGCTCTTGTGCACACTGTTTGGTTGAGTTTAGATCAGTGCAACATTGGTTTTACACATGCTGCTAAGCACAGTCTGGTTTCCTGATTCAGTTGGGACCAACCAGTCATTACTATGACTACTATGTTACACATTTGTCTGGTGTTTCTTCATTTGTGGGGACCACCGTAGCTGAGAGATAATCTCCACATTTACTGATACTGATATTACTCTTTCATTCACAATGTCAACAACACACCATATATTACATAGAGCCTATAACACTGGGCTACGTTTGCTTTCTATAGTTCACATCACTTCTATCACAGGTCAATCCAACCTTGTAACACTTGATATTCACTTGTTTTCAGCTGTAACAATCACTGCAGTATTATAACAGGCTACACAAACGTCACATTGACTAGAACCAAGTTCAACTTATGTGGAAAAAATATGACTTGGAGCCAGATACTCACAGATGTTGATATTTATGTTCTCCTTTAACTGTTGCTTATTATTTGGTCTAATGATTTTGGTTTTGTTGATTAGTTGCTTAATAATGATGATTTATCATTTCAGGCAGAAGAACAGCCATGTGATGCTGAGTCCGCTGACACTGAACTCTCCAGACAGAGTCCATCATCCTCCATCATGCAGGTAGGACTCACTTAATTGTGTTTTGTGTTTCATTTTTAGTCAAATATGTACAACTTTGCTCTTGTGCACACTGTTTGGTTGAGTTTAGATCAGTGCAACATTGGTTTTACACATGCTGCTAAGCACAGTCTGGTTTCCTGATTCAGTTGGGACCAACCAGTCATTACTGTGACTACTATGTTACACACTTGTCTGGTGTTTCTTCATTTGTGGGGACCACCGTAGCTGATTCAGTTGGGACCAAACAGTCATTACTGTGACTACTATGTTACACATTTGTCTGGTGTTTCTTCATTTGTGGGGACCACCGTAGCTGAGAGATAATCTCCACATTTACTGATACTGATATTACTCTTTCATTCACAATGTCAACAACACACCATATATTACATAGAGCCTATAACACTGGGCTACGTTTGCTTTCTATAGTTCACATCACTTCTATCACAGGTCAATCCAACCTTGTAATACTTGATATTCACTTGTTTTCAGCTGTAACAATCACTGCAGTATTATAACAGGCTACACAAACGTCACATTGACTAGAACCAAGTTCAACTTATGTGGAAAAAATATGACTTGGAGCCAGATACTCACAGATGTTGATATTTATGTTCTCCTTTAACTGTTGCTTATTATTTGGTCTAATGATTTTGGTTTTGTTGGTTAGTTGCTTAATAATGATGATTTATCATTTCAGGCAGAAGAACAGCCATGTGATGCTGAGTCCGCTGACACTGAACTCTCCAGACAGAGTCCATCATCCTCCATCATGCAGGTAGGACTCACTTTATTGTGTTTTGTGTTTCATTTTTAGTCAAATATGTACAACTTTGCTCTTGTGCACACTGTTTGGTTGAGTTTAGATCAGTGCAACATTGGTTTTACACATGCTGCTAAGCACAGTCTGGTTTCCTGATTCAGTTGGGACCAACCAGTCATTACTGTGACTACTATGTTACACACTTGTCTGGTGTTTCTTCATTTGTGGGGACCACCGTAGCTGATTCAGTTGGGACCAACCAGTCATTACTATGACTACTATGTTACACACTTGTCTGGTGTTTCTTCATTTGTGGGGACCACCGTAGCTGAGAGATAATCTCCACATTTACTGATACTGATATTACTCTTTCATTCACAATGTCAACAACACACCATATATTACATAGAGCCTATAACACTGGGCTACGTTTGCTTTCTATAGTTCACATCACTTCTATCACAGGTCAATCCAACCCTGTAATACTTGATATTCACTTGTTTTCAGCTGTAACAATCACTGCAGTATTATAACAGGCTACACAAACGTCACATTGACTAGAACCAAGTTCAACTTATGTGGAAAAAATATGACTTGGAGCCAGATACTCACAGATGTTGATATTTATGTTCTCCTTTAACTGTTGCTTATTATTTGGTCTAATGATTTTGGTTTTGTTGATTAGTTGCTTAATAATGATGATTTATCATTTCAGGCAGAAGAACAGCCATGTGATGCTGAGTCCGCTGACACTGAACTCTCCAGACAGAGTCCATCATCCTCCATCATGCAGGTAGGACTCACTTTATTGTGTTTTGTGTTTCATTTTTAGTCAAATATGTACAACTTTGCTCTTGTGCACACTGTTTGGTTGAGTTTAGATCAGTGCAACATTGGTTTTACACATGCTGCTAAGCACAGTCTGGTTTCCTGATTCAGTTGGGACCAACCAGTCATTACTGTGACTACTATGTTACACACTTGTGTGGTGTTTCTACATTTGTGGGGACCATCGTAGCTGATTCAGTTGGGACCAACCAGTCATTACTGTGACTACTATGTTACACATTTGTCTGGTGTTTCTTCATTTGTGGGGACCACCGTAGCTGAGAGATAATCTCCACATTTACTGATACTGATATTACTCTTTCATTCACAATGTCAACAACACACCATATATTACATAGAGCCTATAACACTGGGCTACGTTTGCTTTCTATAGTTCACATCACTTCTATCACAGGTCAATCCAACCTTGTAATACTTGATATTCACTTGTTTTCAGCTGTAACAATCACTGCAGTATTATAACAGGCTACACAAACGTCACATTGACTAGAACCAAGTTCAACTTATGTGGAAAAAATATGACTTGGAGCCAGATACTCACAGATGTTGATATTTATGTTCTCCTTTAACTGTTGCTTATTATTTGGTCTAATGATTTTGGTTTTGTTGATTAGTTGCTTAATAATGATGATTTATCATTTCAGGCAGAAGAACAGCCATGTGATGCTGAGTCCGCTGACACTGAACTCTCCAGACAGAGTCCATCATCCTCCATCATGCAGGTAGGACTCACTTTATTGTGTTTTGTGTTTCATTTTTAGTCAAATATGTACAACTTTGCTCTTGTGCACACTGTTTGGTTGAGTTTAGATCAGTGCAACATTGGTTTTACACATGCTGCTAAGCACAGTCTGGTTTCCTGATTCAGTTGGGACCAACCAGTCATTACTATGACTACTATGTTACACATTTGTCTGGTGTTTCTTCATTTGTGGGGACCACCGTAGCTGAGAGATAATCTCCACATTTACTGATACTGATATTACTCTTTCATTCACAATGTCAACAACACACCATATATTACATAGAGCCTATAACACTGGGCTACGTTTGCTTTCTATAGTTCACATCACTTCTATCACAGGTCAATCCAACCCTGTAATACTTGATATTCACTTGTTTTCAGCTGTAACAATCACTGCAGTATTATAACATGCTACACAAACGTCACATTGACTAGAACCAAGTTCAACTTATGTGGAAAAAATATGACTTGGAGCCAGATACTCACAGATGTTGATATTTATGTTCTCCTTTAACTGTTGCTTATTATTTGGTCTAATGATTTTGGTTTTGTTGATTAGTTGCTTAATAATGATGATTTATCATTTCAGGCAGAAGAACAGCCATGTGATGCTGAGTCCGCTGACACTGAACTCTCCAGACAGAGTCCATCATCCTCCATCATGCAGGTAGGACTCACTTTATTGTGTTTTGTGTTTCATTTTTAGTCAAATATGTACAACTTTGCTCTTGTGCACACTGTTTGGTTGAGTTTAGATCAGTGCAACATTGGTTTTACACATGCTGCTAAGCACAGTCTGGTTTCCTGATTCAGTTGGGACCAACCAGTCATTACTGTGACTACTATGTTACACACTTGTCTGGTGTTTCTTCATTTGTGGGGACCACCGTAGCTGAGAGATAATCTCCACATTTACTGATACTGATATTACTCTTTCATTCACAATGTCAACAACACACCATATATTACATAGAGCCTATAACACTGGGCTACGTTTGCTTTCTATAGTTCACATCACTTCTATCACAGGTCAATCCAACCCTGTAATACTTGATATTCACTTGTTTTCAGCTGTAACAATCACTGCAGTATTATAACATGCTACACAAACGTCACATTGACTAGAACCAAGTTCAACTTATGTGGAAAAAATATGACTTGGAGCCAGATACTCACAGATGTTGATATTTATGTTCTCCTTTAACTGTTGCTTATTATTTGGTCTAATGATTTTGGTTTTGTTGGTTAGTTGCTTAATAATGATGATTTATCATTTCAGGCAGAAGAACAGCCATGTGATGCTGAGTCCGCTGACACTGAACTCTCCAGACAGAGTCCATCATCCTCCATCATGCAGGTAGGACTCACTTTATTGTGTTTTGTGTTTCATTTATAGTCAAATATGTACAACTTTGCTCTTGTGCACACTGTTTGGTTGAGTTTAGATCAGTGCAACATTGGTTTTACACATGCTGCTAAGCACAGTCTGGTTTCCTGATTCAGTTGGGACCAACCAGTCATTACTGTGACTACTATGTTACACACTTGTCTGGTGTTTCTTCATTTGTGGGGACCACCGTAGCTGATTCAGTTGGGACCAACCAGTCATTACTGTGACTACTATGTTACACACTTGTCTGGTGTTTCTTCATTTGTGGGTACCACCGTAGCTGAGAGATAATCTCCACATTTACTGATACTGATATTACTCTTTCATTCACAATGTCAACAACACACCATATATTACATAGAGCCTATAACACTGGGCTACGTTTGCTTTCTATAGTTCACATCACTTCTATCACAGGTCAATCCAACCCTGTAATACTTGATATTCACTTGTTTTCAGCTGTAACAATCACTGCAGTATTATAACATGCTACACAAACGTCACATTGACTAGAACCAAGTTCAACTTATGTGGAAAAAATATGACTTGGAGCCAGATACTCACAGATGTTGATATTTGTGTAAATTATTGATGTTCTCCTTTAACTGTTGCTTATCATTTGGTCTAATGATTTTGGTTTTGTTGATTAGTTGCTTAATAATGATGATTTATCATTTCAGGCAGAAGAACAGCCATGTGATGCTGAGTCCGCTGACACTGAACTCTCCAGACAGAGTCCATCATCCTCCATCATGCAGGTAGGACTCACTTTATTGTGTTTTGTGTTTCATTTTTAGTCAAATATGTACAACTTTGCTCTTGTGCACACTGTTTGGTTGAGTTTAGATCAGTGCAACATTGGTTTTACACATGCTGCTAAGCACAGTCTGGTTTCCTGATTCAGTTGGGACCAACCAGTCATTACTATGACTACTATGTTACACACTTGTCTGGTGTTTCTTCATTTGTGGGGACCATCGTAGCTGATTCAGTTGGGACCAACCAGTCATTACTGTGACTACTATGTTACACACTTGTCTGGTGTTTCTTCATTTGTGGGGACCACCGTAGCTGATTCAGTTGGGACCAACCAGTCATTACTGTGACTACTATGTTACACATTTGTCTGGTGTTTCTTCATTTGTGGGGACCACCGTAGCTGAGAGATAATCTCCACATTTACTGATACTGATATTACTCTTTCATTCACAATGTCAACAACACACCATATATTACATAGAGCCTATAACACTGGGCTACGTTTGCTTTCTATAGTTCACATCACTTCTATCACAGGTCAATCCAACCCTGTAATACTTGATATTCACTTGTTTTCAGCTGTAACAATCACTGCAGTATTATAACATGCTACACAAACGTCACATTGACTAGAACCAAGTTCAACTTATGTGGAAAAAATATGACTTGGAGCCAGATACTCACAGATGTTGATATTTATGTTCTCCTTTAACTGTTGCTTATTATTTGGTCTAATGATTTTGGTTTTGTTGATTAGTTGCTTAATAATGATGATTTATCATTTCAGGCAGAAGAACAGCCATGTGATGCTGAGTCCGCTGACACTGAACTCTCCAGACAGAGTCCATCATCCTCCATCATGCAGGTAGGACTCACTTTATTGTGTTTTGTGTTTCATTTTTAGTCAAATATGTACAACTTTGCTCTTGTGCACACTGTTTGGTTGAGTTTAGATCAGTGCAACATTGGTTTTACACATGCTGCTAAGCACAGTCTGGTTTCCTGATTCAGTTGGGACCAACCAGTCATTACTGTGACTACTATGTTACACACTTGTGTGGTGTTTCTACATTTGTGGGGACCACCGTAGCTGATTCAGTTGGGACCAAACAGTCATTACTGTGACTACTATGTTACACACTTGTCTGGTGTTTCTTCATTTGTGGGGACCACCGTAGCTGATTCAGTTGGGACCAAACAGTCATTACTGTGACTACTATGTTACACACTTGTCTGGTGTTTCTTCATTTGTGGGGACCACCGTAGCTAAGAGATAATCTCCACATTTACTGATACTGATATTACTCTTTCATTCACAATGTCAACAACACACCATATATTACATAGAGCCTATAACACTGGGCTACGTTTGCTTTCTATAGTTCACATCACTTCTATCACAGGTCAGTCCAACCCTGTAACACTTGATATTCACTTGTTTTCAGCTGTAACAATCACTGCAGTATTATAACATGCTACACAAACGTCACATTGACTAGAACCAAGTTCAACTTATGTGGAAAAAATATGACTTGGAGCCAGATACTCACAGATGTTGATATTTATGTTCTCCTTTAACTGTTGCTTATTATTTGGTCTAATGATTTTGGTTTTGTTGATTAGTTGCTTAATAATGATGATTTATCATTTCAGGCAGAAGAACAGCCATGTGATGCTGAGTCCGCTGACACTGAACTCTCCAGACAGAGTCCATCATCCTCCATCATGCAGGTAGGACTCACTTTATTGTGTTTTGTGTTTCATTTTTAGTCAAATATGTACAACTTTGCTCTTGTGCACACTGTTTGGTTGAGTTTAGATCAGTGCAACATTGGTTTTACACATGCTGCTAAGCACAGTCTGGTTTCCTGATTCAGTTGGGACCAACCAGTCATTACTGTGACTACTATGTTACACATTTGTCTGGTGTTTCTTCATTTGTGGGGACCATCGTAGCTGATTCAGTTGGGACCAAACAGTCATTACTGTGACTACTATGTTACACATTTGTCTGGTGTTTCTTCATTTGTGGGGACCACCGTAGCTGAGAGATAATCTCCACATTTACTGATACTGATATTACTCTTTCATTCACAATGTCAACAACACACCATATATTACATAGAGCCTATAACACTGGGCTACGTTTGCTTTCTATAGTTCACATCACTTCTATCACAGGTCAATCCAACCCTGTAATACTTGATATTCACTTGTTTTCAGCTGTAACAATCACTGCAGTATTATAACATGCTACACAAACGTCACATTGACTAGAACCAAGTTCAACTTATGTGGAAAAAATATGACTTGGAGCCAGATACTCACAGATGTTGATATTTATGTTCTCCTTTAACTGTTGCTTATTATTTGGTCTAATGATTTTGGTTTTGTTGATTAGTTGCTTAATAATGATGATTTATCATTTCAGGCAGCAGAACAGCCATGTGATGCTGAGTCCGCTGACACTGAACTCTCCAGACAGAGTCCATCATCCTCCATCATGCAGGTAGGACTCACTTTATTGTGTTTTGTGTTTCATTTTTAGTCAAATATGTACAACTTTGCTCTTGTGCACACTGTTTGGTTGAGTTTAGATCAGTGCAACATTGGTTTTACACATGCTGCTAAGCACAGTCTGGTTTCCTGATTCAGTTGGGACCAACCAGTCATTACTGTGACTACTATGTTACACACTTGTGTGGTGTTTCTACATTTGTGGGGACCACCGTAGCTGAGAGATAATCTCCACATTTACTGATACTGATATTACTCTTTCATTCACAATGTCAACAACACACCATATATTACATAGAGCCTATAACACTGGGCTACGTTTGCTTTCTATAGTTCACATCACTTCTATCACAGGTCAATCCAACCTTGTAACACTTGATATTCACTTGTTTTCAGCTGTAACAATCACTGCAGTATTATAACATGCTACACAAACGTCACATTGACTAGAACCAAGTTCAACTTATGTGGAAAAAATATGACTTGGAGCCAGATACTCACAGATGTTGATATTTATGTTCTCCTTTAACTGTTGCTTATTATTTGGTCTATTTTGGTTTTGTTGATTAGTTGCTTAATAATGATGATTTATCATTTCAGGCAGAAGAACAGCCATGTGATGCTGAGTCCGCTGACACTGAACTCTCCAGTCCATCATCCTCCATCATGCAGGTAGGACTCCCTTAATGTGTTTTGTGTTTCATTTATAGTCAAATATGTACAACTTTGCTCTTGTGCACACTGTTTGGTTGAGTTTAGATCAGTGCAACATTGGTTTTACACATGCTGCTAAGCACAGTCTGGTTTCCTGATTCAGTTGGGACCAACCAGTCATTACTGTGACTACTATGTTACACACTTGTCTGGTGTTTCTTCATTTGTGGGGACCACCGTAGCTGAGATATAATCTCCACATTTACTGATACTGATATTACTCTTTCATTCACAATGTCAACAACACACCATATATTACATAGAGCCTATAACACTGGGCTACGTTTGCTTTCTATAGTTCACATCACTTCTATCACAGGTCAATCCAACCTTGTAACACTTGATATTCACTTGTTTTCAGCTGTAACAATCACTGCAGTATTATAACAGGCTACACAAACGTCACATTGACTAGAACCAAGTTCAACTTATGTGGAAAAAATATGACTTGGAGCCAGATACTCACAGATGTTGATATTTGTATAAATTATTGATGTTCTCCTTTAACTGTTGCTTATCATTTGGTCTAATGATTTTGGTTTTGTTGATTAGTTGCTTAATAATGATGATTTATCATTTCAGGCAGAAGAACAGCCATGTGATGCTGAGTCCGCTGACACTGAACTCTCCAGACAGAGTCCATCATCCTCCATCATGCAGGTAGGACTCACTTTATTGTGTTTTGTGTTTCATTTTTAGTCAAATATGTACAACTTTGCTCTTGTGCACACTGTTTGGTTGAGTTTAGATCAGTGCAACATTGGTTTTACACATGCTGCTAAGCACAGTCTGGTTTCCTGATTCAGTTGGGACCAACCAGTCATTACTGTGACTACTATGTTACACACTTGTCTGGTGTTTCTTCATTTGTGGGGACCACCGTAGCTGAGATATAATCTCCACATTTACTGATACTGATATTACTCTTTCATTCACAATGTCAACAACACACCATATATTACATAGAGCCTATAACACTGGGCTACGTTTGCTTTCTATAGTTCACATCACTTCTATCACAGGTCAATCCAACCCTGTAATACTTGATATTCACTTGTTTTCAGCTGTAACAATCACTGCAGTATTATAACAGGCTACACAAACGTCACATTGACTAGAACCAAGTTCAACTTATGTGGAAAAAATATGACTTGGAGCCAGATACTCACAGATGTTGATATTTATGTTCTCCTTTAACTGTTGCTTATTATTTGGTCTAATGATTTTGGTTTTGTTGATTAGTTGCTTAATAATGATGATTTATCATTTCAGGCAGAAGAACAGCCATGTGATGCTGAGTCCGCTGACACTGAACTCTCCAGACAGAGTCCATCATCCTCCATCATGCAGGTAGGACTCACTTTATTGTGTTTTGTGTTTCATTTTTAGTCAAATATGTACAACTTTGCTCTTGTGCACACTGTTTGGTTGAGTTTAGATCAGTGCAACATTGGTTTTACACATGCTGCTAAGCACAGTCTGGTTTCCTGATTCAGTTGGGACCAACCAGTCATTACTGTGACTACTATGTTACACACTTGTGTGGTGTTTCTACATTTGTGGGGACCACCGTAGCTGAGAGATAATCTCCACATTTACTGATACTGATATTACTCTTTCATTCACAATGTCAACAACACACCATATATTACATAGAGCCTATAACACTGGGCTACGTTTGCTTTCTATAGTTCACATCACTTCTATCACAGGTCAATCCAACCTTGTAACACTTGATATTCACTTGTTTTCAGCTGTAACAATCACTGCAGTATTATAACATGCTACACAAACGTCACATTGACTAGAACCAAGTTCAACTTATGTGGAAAAAATATGACTTGGAGCCAGATACTCACAGATGTTGATATTTATGTTCTCCTTTAACTGTTGCTTATTATTTGGTCTATTTTGGTTTTGTTGATTAGTTGCTTAATAATGATGATTTATCATTTCAGGCAGAAGAACAGCCATGTGATGCTGAGTCCGCTGACACTGAACTCTCCAGTCCATCATCCTCCATCATGCAGGTAGGACTCCCTTAATGTGTTTTGTGTTTCATTTATAGTCAAATATGTACAACTTTGCTCTTGTGCACACTGTTTGGTTGAGTTTAGATCAGTGCAACATTGGTTTTACACATGCTGCTAAGCACAGTCTGGTTTCCTGATTCAGTTGGGACCAACCAGTCATTACTGTGACTACTATGTTACACACTTGTCTGGTGTTTCTTCATTTGTGGGGACCACCGTAGCTGAGATATAATCTCCACATTTACTGATACTGATATTACTCTTTCATTCACAATGTCAACAACACACCATATATTACATAGAGCCTATAACACTGGGCTACGTTTGCTTTCTATAGTTCACATCACTTCTATCACAGGTCAATCCAACCTTGTAACACTTGATATTCACTTGTTTTCAGCTGTAACAATCACTGCAGTATTATAACAGGCTACACAAACGTCACATTGACTAGAACCAAGTTCAACTTATGTGGAAAAAATATGACTTGGAGCCAGATACTCACAGATGTTGATATTTGTGTAAATTATTGATGTTCTCCTTTAACTGTTGCTTATCATTTGGTCTAATGATTTTGGTTTTGTTGATTAGTTGCTTAATAATGATGATTTATCATTTCAGGCAGAAGAACAGCCATGTGATGCTGAGTCCGCTGACACTGAACTCTCCAGACAGAGTCCATCATCCTCCATCATGCAGGTAGGACTCACTTTATTGTGTTTTGTGTTTCATTTTTAGTCAAATATGTACAACTTTGCTCTTGTGCACACTGTTTGGTTGAGTTTAGATCAGTGCAACATTGGTTTTACACATGCTGCTAAGCACAGTCTGGTTTCCTGATTCAGTTGGGACCAACCAGTCATTACTGTGACTACTATGTTACACACTTGTCTGGTGTTTCTTCATTTGTGGGGACCACCGTAGCTGAGATATAATCTCCACATTTACTGATACTGATATTACTCTTTCATTCACAATGTCAACAACACACCATATATTACATAGAGCCTATAACACTGGGCTACGTTTGCTTTCTATAGTTCACATCACTTCTATCACAGGTCAATCCAACCCTGTAATACTTGATATTCACTTGTTTTCAGCTGTAACAATCACTGCAGTATTATAACAGGCTACACAAACGTCACATTGACTAGAACCAAGTTCAACTTATGTGGAAAAAATATGACTTGGAGCCAGATACTCACAGATGTTGATATTTATGTTCTCCTTTAACTGTTGCTTATTATTTGGTCTAATGATTTTGGTTTTGTTGATTAGTTGCTTAATAATGATGATTTATCATTTCAGGCAGAAGAACAGCCATGTGATGCTGAGTCCGCTGACACTGAACTCTCCAGACAGAGTCCATCATCCTCCATCATGCAGGTAGGACTCACTTTATTGTGTTTTGTGTTTCATTTTTAGTCAAATATGTACAACTTTGCTCTTGTGCACACTGTTTGGTTGAGTTTAGATCAGTGCAACATTGGTTTTACACATGCTGCTAAGCACAGTCTGGTTTCCTGATTCAGTTGGGACCAACCAGTCATTACTGTGACTACTATGTTACACACTTGTGTGGTGTTTCTACATTTGTGGGGACCACCGTAGCTGAGAGATAATCTCCACATTTACTGATACTGATATTACTCTTTCATTCACAATGTCAACAACACACCATATATTACATAGAGCCTATAACACTGGGCTACGTTTGCTTTCTATAGTTCACATCACTTCTATCACAGGTCAATCCAACCTTGTAACACTTGATATTCACTTGTTTTCAGCTGTAACAATCACTGCAGTATTATAACAGGCTACACAAACGTCACATTGACTAGAACCAAGTTCAACTTATGTGGAAAAAATATGACTTGGAGCCAGATACTCACAGATGTTGATATTTATGTTCTCCTTTAACTGTTGCTTATTATTTGGTCTATTTTGGTTTTGTTGATTAGTTGCTTAATAATGATGATTTATCATTTCAGGCAGAAGAACAGCCATGTGATGCTGAGTCCGCTGACACTGAACTCTCCAGTCCATCATCCTCCATCATGCAGGTAGGACTCCCTTAATGTGTTTTGTGTTTCATTTATAGTCAAATATGTACAACTTTGCTCTTGTGCACACTGTTTGGTTGAGTTTAGATCAGTGCAACATTGGTTTTACACATGCTGCTAAGCACAGTCTGGTTTCCTGATTCAGTTGGGACCAACCAGTCATTACTGTGACTACTATGTTACACACTTGTCTGGTGTTTCTTCATTTGTGGGGACCACCGTAGCTGAGAGATAATCTCCACATTTACTGATACTGATATTACTCTTTCATTCACAATGTCAACAACACACCATAATCATAAAATGTGTAAATGATCCCAAAGGTTTTTAATCTCAGTTTGTCAATATATTTTGTGTATATGTGTGCCATCATTCATATTTTTATTCTCCACTATTTCTTTTAAAGGACTTGGATGAACCAGAAGTTGGTCTTTCAGCAAACAAACATGAAATCATTCCTTGCCTTGTAGACTACTCAGATTCTGATGAATCTCAAGGTCCATGCACCAGTCCTTCCCAGCTAAATGGAAGCAGCCAGGTATTTTGAAGTTGAATACATATTAGTCTAGACCAGACATTGTGTTATTGTCCTTTTTCATCTTGTACATTGGTACAAATGTAAATTACATTTTTTTTGGACATCATAGATATGGAGTCTGACTTCTGAATCTGATCTTACCCTCACTGACCAGGACAGGCAGTCCATTCCAAGGTTGAGGAGGACGAAGAGTGTACAGGTGTGCAACACACATCATGTAGAGAAAATATTAACGTATGTGCTTAACTTTTTGCCCTTTAAGTATGTATGATTTAAATGTAATTCCTTTTCTCTTCTGAAGATGAAAGAGCAGATGGAATTTGATTCAGATGAACTCTTTGATCCCAGCTCGGATGGCAGTGAAGAAGAATATATTCCCAAGAGTTTTGAAGATACTTCTGAAGATACAGACACAAGTGACATTATTGTCTCAATTGACCAGAAAATGAAGAATAAGCTGATAATTCCAAACCTTGGAAAGATGGTGGATGTCAGAGATGAATGTCTGTCACTGCAAGAACTTGACAATACCTCTTTGAAGCCAACTATTAAGAGAGGGCGCTCACCTAGAAGAAAAGAAAGTACCTCTGGAAAGAGACATAGAAGGAGATGTTCAAGTAGTGTATCCTGCCCAACTACACAAACAAGTACTGGTAACGCCACAAAACAGAGAGGAGGGGGAGACACTGGAGCCCTGTTGGAAGATTCACCAACTGATTTAGAGAAAAATCTACCTGATGGAGCATCTTCCCTGGGTGGAATCTCTGATTCTTTACCTGCCATACCTGCCGTTTGTAAAAAAGAGGATGGATCAAGAATTTATAACAAAAAACAGTATTGTTTGTACTGCAAGGGTGGGTTTATAAAAATGGCACGACATCTGGAGCGTGCTCATAAAGACAAACCAGAAGTTGCAAGGGCTGTGTCCTTTCCAAAAGGCTCGAAGGAAAGACGCATGCATTTCGAACATTTGCGAAACAAGGGCAACTTCGCACACAATGTTAAAGTGTTGAATTCTGGTGTTGGAACTCCTGTGCCACGCAAACAACCAAAAGAAGAATCTCAAGTGCAGGATTTTCTACATTGTGCATATTGTCAGGGCTTCTTTGTAAAAAAGGTACTTTGGAAGCACATGAAGGTCTGCAAATTCAAGCCAAGTATTCCACTAAAACCTGGCAGAACGCGTGTGCAGGCCCTCTGTGGATTTACAGCACCTCCACCACCTGGAGTCAAAGAACAGCTTTGGAAACTGCTGAACAACATGATTCAGGATGATGTATACTTTGCTGTTAAAGCTGATGCCTGTATCATGGAATATGGGGAACATTTATACAACAGGCTTGGACATGATATCGGCAAACACGAGTATATTCGTCAAAAATTGAGAGAGCTGGGGAGGCTGCTAATATGTTCGAGAAAAAACACTCCCTTGAAGACGATCAAAGACCATCTCAAACCTGCAAATTTCATGCATGTTGTCCAGGCTGTGAGAGACATGGCAGGTTACAATTGTGAAACACAGGCATACAAGTCCCCGAGTCTGGCGCTCAAAATTGGATACAGCTTGAAAAAGCTTTCAATGTTGGTTGAAAGCAGTGCTAATGTACAAAGTGACTTCAGTGCAGCAAAAGAAGCACGCACGTTTCGCAGAGTGTATGATACAAGGTGGAATGAATTGATATCATCATCATCACTTAGAACGCTGAAGGAGTCTAAGTGGAATACTCCTCAGTTACTCCCATTCACTAAAGATGTGCAGACACTCCACTCCTATTTAGATGCTCAGCAACAAGATCTTGTCAGAAAACTGTCCTCAGAGACAGCCCTCACGACATATACAGACCTGACAAAGGTAATTTTGACACAAGTCATTTTGTTTAACAGACGAAGAGCTGGAGAAGTCTCAAAAATTCCGCTTTCTGTTTATTTGTCTTACAAGCCATCAGACTCACAGGAGGATGTGAATATTGCACTCTCAGATCTAGAGAAGAGACTCTGTCAGCATTTCCGAAGAATAGAAATCAGAGGTAAAAGGGAGAGAAAAGTACCTGTACTTTTGACCCCAGCAATGCAAGAGGCATTGGACCTGCTCGTCAGAAAAAGACAGGAATGTGGGATTCTCCCAGAAAACATATACCTTTTTGCAAGACCATCCAGTTTGGTTTGCTACCGTGGGTCTGATAGTCTTCGTTACTTTGCGAGGGTCTGTGGTGCAAAGAGCCCAGAAAGTCTAACTTCGACAAAGTTACGTAAACAAACAGGGACCTTGTCCCAAGTCCTTAACCTGAATAATACGGAACTGGATCAACTCGCCGATTTCCTTGGACATGATGTCAGAGTGCACAGACAGTTTTACAGACTTCCTGAGGGCACACTCCAGCTAGCCAAAATTAGCAAGGTCCTAATGGCCCTGGAGCAGGGACGTCTTGCTGAATTCAAGGGCAAGTCCCTTGACGACATCAACATTGATCCTGAAGGTATCTAATATTTAATTGTTCCACATTTTAAAAAAATCTGCTTATTTGCCTTGGCATTATTAGTGTGTAATGCATTTTCCTCTCTCCTCTTCTGATCCTCCACAGAGAATGTGCACCTAGACAGCGACCAGGACAGAGACCCTGAGGTAGCATGTGAGTCAGACTCACTGGGTAAGTGTTTTTTTTTTTATTATTCTAAAGATAAATAGAATACTATCAAAAGTATTAAAATACTTTTTTTCTGATTTTGAGTTCATTCTGATATTGATATTTCCTAAATATTGATAAAATATGTTGATTTGTAGCAGATCCTCAAGATGTGATTGAAGAATAGATTTCTCTCTCAGAGACAGCCAGTGTGATACATTTGTCACTTAGCAATTTTCCTCCCTCCCCTTCTGATCCTCCACAGAGAATGTGCACCTCGACAGTGACCAGGACAGAGACCCTGAGGCACCACATGACCCTGAAGCAGCCTATGAGTCGAACTCACTGGGTAAGTGTTTATATATAATCCTAAATATTAATAGAATAATATAATAAGGAAAAAATACTTTTTGATTGTCGTCTGATTAAGAGTTCATTCTTATACTGATATTTCCTAAATATTAAAATATGTATGTAAGAAATTTTAATAAAGGTTGTATTTGGAGACAGACACTTATTTTTTTAAACATCTGTTCTTCCTACAGCTTTGGCAACACTGTATTCAAATAGTCCTGCTAATTAAGGACTAGAGAGACTGAGGGATAGAGACAGACAGAGAAATAGACAGAGTCACAGAGATCATTAGAATAATTGGACATACCATTGTCATTATAAATATTAGAATTATTTTGATACTTGATGAAAGTTCTTTTCTACATTCAGATTTGTCTTTTAATCAGTGAAAAATATGCTTGGTTGGATTGAAATCAGCTGACTTAATTTAATTTCATTGCCTTGAGAGGCGTTGTATACACATCAGAATTAATCTTACAATGTGTATTGTTACACGTGGAGTGTGGGCCGACTCCATGGGTGACATATTTTGCATATAAGGTTGTCTCAAAAGATGAAGTCAAATCTGTGGGTCAGCATGTTTAGTTCAGTCCACAACTATTAACTGAACAACACAATGCAAAAAAAAATCAATAACAAAATCAAGGTATTCAAATTTCTTGTCTAAAACGAGTAGGTGAAAGAAAATGATCAATTCTGTATGAAAGCAAAGTTCTCACTCTGTATCATTCAAATATCTACACATAATTCATAAAAATAATTGCAATTTGTTAATTCATTGCTGCTAATCAGCTGTTGATTTACTGCCTCAAACGATCAACAAACTGTTACCATTAAGTAAATGAACCATAAAATACACACACTAAAACACTAAACACTCTAAAACAGAGGTGTCAAACTCATTCAAGGGTCACATACAGACCAATTTGATCTGATGTGGGATCATTAAAAAGATGGAGGGAAAGAAGGAAATATGGAGGGAAAGAAGGAAGGAAATATGGAGGGAAGAAGAACCGATGGTAGGAAGAAGGGAAGGAAGGAACAAATAAAGGATAAAAGGGAGTAGGAAGGACAGATGGAAGGGCAGGAGGAAGAAGGGGAGGAAGGGCAGGAGGAAGAAAGAGAGGTTAAAAGGGCAGAAGGAAGTCAGGTCAGGGAGGAAGGACAGAAGGGAAGAAGGACAGATGGAAGGGAAGAAGGACAGAAGGAAGACAGGGAGGAAGGACAGATGGAAGGAAGGCAGGGAGGAAGGATAGATGGAAGGAAGGAAAGGACAGAAGAAAGAAGGATAAAAGGACAGATGGAAGGAAGGAAAGGACAGAAGAAAGAAAGGATAAAAGGACAGATGGAAGGAAGAAAGGACTGAAGAAAGAAAGGGAGGAAGGAAGGAAGGACCAAGGAAATGATAAAAGGAAGTAGGAAGGACAGATGGAAGGAAGGACAGAAGGAAGAAAGGGAGGAAGGACAGATGGAAGGAAGAAAGTGGGCCGGATTGCACCCCTTGGTGGGCCGGTTCTGGCCCACGGGCCGCATGTTTGACACCTGCCACATCTGGTTCCCTCCTACTTGCATGTCAGTAATTAGTTGTTGTTTTTTTTGTCTTTGGTTTTTAGAAACTTCTGTCACAACAGAGGAAAGTGAGACAGCAGGGTCAGATGTGAGCCACAGAAAAATAGTATCACAACAGGATCCTCACAAACCTCTGACGAGGTTGAAAGGTAAAGTTTTTAAAATTTGAATTTCAAGATTGGCTGCCAAAAAATAAGTAAATTAACGAGAGCAACTTTGTTTGTGTTGTGTGTTGGTGTATAGGGCGACAACCTAACAAAAAAAGGATGTGGGAGAAGGATGAGGTCGCTGCCGTGGAAAGGCACATGATGTCCTTCATAGAGTCATGTCGGGTTCCTGGAAAAAGGGACTGTGACAAGTGCCTTGACAGTGAAAGAAAAGCCCTTCGAAATAGAAACTGGCTAAGTGTTAAGTTTTACGTTAAAAATCGCATCACAGCACTGAAAAAAAAAAAGTAGAGTTTAACCCTTAAAAAGGAAGGGAAGGAGGGAGGGAGGGAAGGAGGGAGGAAGGGAAGGAGGGAAGAAGGATGGAAGGAGGGAGGGAGGGAAGGAGGGAGGAAGAAGGATGGAAGGAGGGAGGGAGGGAGGGAAGGAGGGAGGAAGAGGGATGGAAGGAGGGAGGAAGAAGGATGGGCGGGAGGGAGGGAGGGAAGAACAGATGAAGGAAGGAAGGACAGATGAAGGAAGGAAGAAAGGACAGATGAAAGGATGGAAGAAAGGACAGATGAAAGGATGGAAGAAAGGACAGATGGAAGGAAGGAAGAAAGGACAGATGAAGGAAGGAAGGAAGGACAGATGAAGGAAGGAAGAAAGGACAGATGAAGGAAGGAAGAAAGGACAGATGAAGGAAGGAAGAAAGGATAGAAGGAGGGAACATTTACCCTAACAGCTGAACTTAGATCTGAGGGAGGAAGGAAGGACAACAGGAAGGTTAAAGAGTCTGTATCTCCTGGTGCACGTTGCCTGTTTAAGGGTTAAAGCTCTAATTGTTTGCTGTTAGAGTTGATGTGTATTGATATGGGTATAGTTAGTTATACCAATAGTTGAAAGGCACATGATGTCCTTCATAGAGTCATGTCGAGTTCCTGGAAAAAGCGACTGTGACAAGTGCCTTGACAGTGAAAGAAAAGCCCTTCGAAATAGAAACTGGCTAAGTCTTAAGTTTTACGTTAAAAATCGCATCACAGCACTTTAAAAAAAAAAGTAGAGTTTAACCCTTAAATGATAGAGTTAGAGTTGATGTGTATTGATATGGGTATAGTTAGGTATACCAATAGTTAGTGATACCACCACAATTGTAAAGTTACAATTATTTGTGTACCGTGGACTGTCAAGCCATTAAAAACTGTAGCCTTTGGCCCACATCCACTGTGTTTGTCATTAAGTGATATAAACGCTTAAACACAGGCATTATGGGCACTGACACCAGACAACAGGTGATCTCTAGCACGTGTGAGTATCTGTACATAAATGTGTGTATGTGCAGATCTGCATCACAGTATGTGAATGTGCTGTACATTTACTGTATAAGTGAATGTACAGCATATTTGAAGTGTAACATATTTTGTTCTATTGGTGCCATATGTATGAACACCAAAATCCAGCCAAAGCCAGAAAATTAACAGACAAGCCAAAAATGTCTTGAGTGAGGCATAAGGGTTAAGAAAACATGCTGCCAAGCAGCACAAATACATTTGATCAGGCGTGTTTGACATATAAAGTAACAAATAAAATTGGTTCTCAGCTGGTTCACAAGTTGAACTGACTGGTTAACAGAGTCAGTGGTGTGTAAGTGTTGCAGGTCCCGAGTGGAGGGACTCGCAGGCAGATTACTGTATAACAGAAGACACGAAGAGCAGAAGTTGCTTTCACCATGGCAGCTCTCGTATGAATTTATTCAGCATAAACACAATATTTCTCTCCCTCTTACTGATTACAAATACTCAAAATATATCACAATAAATGTGTCAAAGGCACATAAAACCTAGTATTAAACCATGTTCAACGAGGAATATTACTTATTTCCTTTTACTGATGTAGTGAACTCAAAAATGTGTCACAACATTAATTTTAATTTAATAGTCATTAAGAGTAAAGAAAGAGAGGAAAATTAGCAGGTGGAACCTTTGAGGCCGGAACTGTTGCCATCCGGGTGTGGTCTCAGGTGTGGACTTCTGCCCACTCCCCAGATGCAACTTGGACAGCACATGTAGCACTCCGTGTCTTCCACTCTGTCTGTTTTACAGGTCAGTACGTGACAAAGGTTGATAATTTTAAGTTGTTTACATTTTCGTTTGTATCTACGTACGCTAAGAGTAAGTTTGTGGCGATATTTAAGCCATTTGCTTATGTTTATTGTTGTTAAGAGAGTCGAAAATCTGCGCAGTTGCAGACGGCGCAGCGGGTGTTTTGTTGCCCCTGCCTTTGTCTTGCAGGAGGTCCGGCATGCTCTAGGCCACCCGTAATAATTACACACACATAATCTCATACCTGCAAATGATAAACACACACAACTGATGTTTTGCACATTGTTTTATTTCATTTATGTTGATTTAAAAAATAAGAGTTTGAAAGTGTTTATGGAAGATTTGTATAGACGATAATGTTGATAGTCATCCTCCGTGAGTCCACTTGTAGTAAAGTGTGTATCACATTCATTAATACAGCAGATGTAAGCTGCATGTTAATCACAGTGGAATGATACTGTAATTTGTACTATAAACTTGTAGTATACAGTGTACATTCTGTACAGTCAAATTACAGGGTGATGTATTAATCTGAGTCAATTGGTGTGTATGAGAATTGGATGAATGTGATTGAATGTGATTAATAGACATGAAACGGATGGAAATATGATGTTGCAGAGTTAATGTTATATTTTGAATATGTGAAAAGTAAAGAGATGCAACTTGGACAGCACATGTAGCACTCCGTGTCTTCACTCTGTCTTCCACTCTGTTTTACAGACAACTGTATTTGTCCCGTGGTCCCGCGTCCGGGGCCCGTAACAAATTCTGGGGGCTCGTCCGGGATCTCGCTCCATCCAACATCGAGAGGAGGGGATCCAGTGATAACAGAACCACGAGGCCAAGGCGAGGAGACGTGTCTGCAGCCACGACAACAGCCAGTGGGTGTCCAGCCGGGGAGATCGCAGCCAGGAGAGGGTTTTCGTTCTTCCAAGGGAACTGCACTGCTGTTTCTTCAGACCTGCACACGCCATGTCTTCAGTACGGAAACAACTCGTGTGGAGCATAAAGAAAAACTTGCACAAACTCTCAGGAAAAGTACTGTACGAGCTTGCCAAAGACATTGCCATTGACGGAAAAGATCCAACAAGCCTGGAGTCTTCTGATGAAGAAGGTTGCGTCAATCATATCCTTGACTTTATGCAGTCTGCAACTTTAGTCAGTTCTGAAGATGAGGGCATGAGTCAGTTGCTAATGTTAAATGATGTTGTGGCTAATTTGATTGAAAATCCTGATAGAGTTGATATCTCAAATGGGGCTACACTACAACTTGAGACACTTACAACCACTCCAGCAGAAAACACTACACCAACACATGCTAACAACAACACATCAGCAACCAGCACTACCCTCCCAACAGATTCAGCTATGGGTTACACCATACAGCAACACATTCATTCCAACACTGACACTCACAGTGTAGACCAGCTCCAAGTAATGTATGAAGAGCTGGGCAAGAAGTTAAGACATTATCAAGACACTGCTACCTCACCACATAGCAGGCAATCATCCAGTCACACACACCTAAAGGGTGAGACACAGACAGTTTTCTCTCCTAAGGACTTACCTTATCTCCAGCGTAGGGACTTTAAGGTCCACGGGGGACAGATCGGGGATCAAAATTCTGAAATCACATATAACAGTATCTGTAAGCAGATCGATGAAGGCATCAGAGAGGGTTTCACTGAGGCAGAAGTTATCCGTGGCGTTTTGAGGATCATCAAGCCAGGAGCTTTCAAGGACATGCTCACTAATAAAGATGAAATAACCATCTGTGAACTCAAAGGCTTCCTCAGATCTCATCTTGGCGAAAAGGCAAGTACAGAACTGTTCCAGGAACTAATGTGTGCAAAGCAAAATGAACAAGAACCCCCCCAGCAGTTTGTGTATCGTATGATCGGGCTTAAACAGAGAATCCTCTTCCAATCAAAGCAGGCCAACACAGACATTTGCTATGACCCCAAAACCATCCAGGAGGTTTTCCTGCACACCATCTACCAAGGTCTAGGCTCAAAGCATGCAGATGTCAGACAACAGTTAAGACCACTTCTCTCAGATAACCAAATAAGTGATGAGGACATAGTCAGCCGAGTGACAAAAATAATCAGTGATGAAAATGAACATCAGCGACGCCTGGGCTGTGTCTCCAAACCAAAAGTAATGCATGCACACAGTGTCCAAGTGGATGGCGGAGATCAACCTGTGGACAAGAGAGAACATCACACCATACAAAAACTCAGTGCACAGGTGGAGAGTCTGACAAAGATGGTTGCCGCTTTAATGGACCAGCAAGCAGCAGCTATGCCAACGGCTCACTCAAAGGCTTCCCCCGCTAAAACACTTGACCTGACACCGGCCCAACCCCCTCCCACCTTCACTCCCAGCAGAGCCCCACCTCCCACACCAGGTCTGCCCTCCTTCCCAAGGAAGAGTAAAGTGCCCCTCTGTAACAACTGCTCACTCCATGGCTTAGAGAACTGTGACCACTGTTTTGTGTGTGGAGCTTCAGAACACCGGGCTGTTGGCTGTTCAAAAAGAGTCAGGCAGCAGGGAAACGAGAGCCGGTCTCTGCTGAGGGACAATCAGAGGCCGTTCCACAGCTACAGTCCCACTCCACACATAGACAACAACACACCAAACAGAAAAAACATAACAAGAAAATTGGTGAACCCTGCTCTCAAAACACATTACAGTCTCACCATCTCACCCACACAGTACCACTAATTGGAAAAAAGAGTCTTCTCAAGTGCTTCATAGGTGGTTATGCAGCAACAGTATTATTTGACACTGGCTCACAAGTAAGCATCATTGACCGGTCCTGGAGAGAAAGATTCATCCCCAGTTACCCAGTGCGGCCTCTGGATGAGCTTCTCGACGCAGGGGAAAGCTTCCGCCTGTATGCTGCAAATGGACAATCAATCCCCTATGACGGATGGGTGGAGCTGATGGTTAACCTCCCAGGTAACGACAACCCAGATCTTGCAGTACAGGTCCCCTTCTTAGTCAGTCAGCTTCCCCTCCCTCAGCCCATAGTTGGCTCTAATGTTCTTGATGAAATGATTAGTGGCCCACAGTCTTCTGCTGAAACACATGCTATGGTTATCAGTCTTTTGCAAAAAGCACTTGGAGTAGAGGAAGACCAAGCAATAGCTATGGTTAGTTTTACTCAGGTCAAGACAACACCAAGTGACATCATTGCTACAGTTCGAGTCGGCAAAGAAGATGTAACCATACCAGCAGGGAAAACTGTTAATATAAGATGTAGAGTCCCACCTACACTTGACACATCAGACTCTGTTGTCTTATATGAACCCTCAGAGGAGAGCACAAGCTTAGAGCAGCTGAGTATAGGGGAGGGCCTCTTAGAGATCAGTAATAGCAGGTGGCCCCTTATTCACGTGCCCATTTCCAACCACACTAAGCATGAAATCACTCTCCCAAAGAGAACGGAGTTAGGCTCCATCCAGCACATAACCAAAGTCATTGAGATGGGAGAAATGGAGTCGCAACAGGGCGAGAAGCCACCAGCTCCAGCTGTTAGGGCTGAGGTCAATGTCACCACTCCTACTCCACCACCAGCTGAGCCATGGCAACCACCTGTCGACCTAAGCCATCTCAAGCCAGAACAACAACGACTGGTGGAGGAAATGCTTCATGAGGAGTCTGCAGCATTTGCCCGCGACAGCACTGACATTGGGTGTATCCCGTCTCTTCAGATGTCAATTAAGCTCCAGGACGACATCCCTGTACAGAAGTCTTATGCTTCAATCCCCAAGCCTCTGTATAAGGAAGTAAAAGAATACATCCAAGAGTTGTTAGTAAAAGGGTGAATTGTCAAGTCCAAGTCTCCATATGCTGCACCTATTGTTTGTGTCAGAAAAAAAGATGGATCACTGAGGCTTTGCATTGACTATAGACTGCTCAACAAAAAGACTGTACCCGACAGACATCCCCTTCCCCGCATACAAGACCTGATTGACTCACTTGGAGGCTACAGCTGGTTTTCCATCTTAGACCAGGGCAAAGCCTATCACCAGGGCTTCATTGCAGAGGGCTCGAGACACCTTACTGCTTTCATTACCCCTTGGGGTTTATATGAATGGATAAGGATGCCTTTTGGTTTAACAAACGCACCCGCAGCCTTCCAAAGAAGCATGGAGGAAATGCTTGACACACTGAGGGATGAGTGTTGCATTCCTTATCTTGATGATGTCCTCTGCTTCTCCCAGACCTTCGAAGAGCATGTCGAGGTGTTGCGGCGTGTACTCCAAGCTCTCCAGCGCCATGGTGTCAAGTTGAGGCCGGAAAAATGTGAGTTATTCAGGAAGGAGGTCAGGTATGTTGGGCGGCTGGTGTCTGAAAACGGTGTGAGAGTGGATCCTAAGGATGTTGAAGCAGTACAGGCTCTAAAAGAGAAAACTCCACAGACAATAGGAGATGTCAGACGACTCTTAGGCTTCCTGAGCTATTACAGAGCATACGTCCAAGATTTTTCACAAATAGCAAGACCTTTGTATGAGCTCCTCCAGGTAAAGTCCAGCCCATCACCACCAAAGCCTGCCAAGGGAAAAACAAAAGGCCCTCAGCTTCCTTCACGCACCCCTGTAGACTGGACCAGTGAGCATCAACAGATCCTGGAGCGCCTCATAAATATTCTGACTAACCCCCCAGTGCTAGCTTACACAGATTTTGATCACCCCTTCATACTCCATACTGACGCTTCCCAACAGGGCCTTGGAGCAGTCCTGTATCAAAATCAGGGTGGGAAGATGAGAGTAGTCGGCTATGGGTCTCGCACACTCACACCAGCAGAGTAAAGCTATCATCTCCACAGTGGTAAGCTTGAGTTTTTAGCCTTGAAATGGGCAGTGTGTGACAAATTTTGAGATTACTTGTTTTACGCACCCCATTTTGTTGTTTATACTGACAACAATCCTCTCACTTATGTGATGAGTACAGCTAAGCTTAACGCAGTAGGCCACCGCTGGGTAGGGCAGCTCGCAGACTTCCACTTCGAGATAAGATACAAACCAGGCAGACTGAACGTTGATGCAGACACGCTCTCACGTTGCCCCTTTGACATCAACACTTATATGGGTCAGTGTAGTGAGAACCTGTCGGAAGAGGCAGTGTGTGCAGCCTGGGAAGGGAGTAGAGCAGCTCAGCAGGGAGACGTGGCATGGGTAGCAGCTCTTAACATCGCATCTCACCCACAAACTCTGACAGAACCTTTTCCAGTTATTGACCACAGTGACCTCGTCAGTGAACAACAGAAAGATCCAGTCATAGGTAAAATCCTAAAGTTAAAGGAAAAAGCCGTAGAAATGACTGAGGACAGACGCAGGGCGTTAGATAAAACCACCAGAAAACTATCCAGGGAGTGGAGCAGGTTGTATGTAGAGAATGGCCTCCTGTATAGGAAAACACTTGGTCGCAAACAGCTAGTCTTGCCAACCACATACAGACAGACAGCCCTCACTTACCTGCACAACAACATGGTACATGTGGGTGTGGAAAGAGTATTGAGCCTTGCGAGACAACGCTTTTATTGGCCTTTTATGAGAAATGATATCGAGGAGTACATCACCAGGAAATGTCGTTGCATACAGCAGAAAAAGCCAGCCGTGCATGACAGAGCACCCATGGGGAGTCTCACATCAAGCTCACCCCTTGAACTCGTCTGCATTGACTTCCTCCACCTTGAAACCAGCCGCGGTGGATATGAATATATTCTGGTAGTCATCGATCACTTCACCAGGTTTGCACAGGCCTATCCCACCAGAAACAAAGCAGGCAAAACTGCTGCAGACAAGATTTTCAACGACTTTGTCCCACGGTTCGGGTATCCAACTAAACTCCACCACGACCAAGGCAGGGAGTTTGAAAATGAACTGTTTCGGACCCTCAGACAACTCTCCGGCGTGCAGCACTCCAGGACGTCGCCTTATCACCCACAGGGCAATCCTGTGGAGAGATTAAACCGGACCCTGTTGCAAATGCTCCACACACTAGGAGAAAAGGAGAGAGAGAACTGGAAAGATCACCTGCCCCATATTATTCATGCATACAACTGTACTAAACATGAGTCAACAGGCTTTTCCCCATATTACCTGTTGTATGGCCATCACCCACGTCTCCCTGTCGACCTCCTTTTTAGACTGTTAGCAGAGGAAGGAACAGACACAGTAAAAGGGTACGCAGATAAATGGGCAGAGAGAATGACTGAAGCATACAGAATAGCTAGCACCAACAGTCAGCAATCAAGTGCTAAAGGTAAATGCTATTATGACAAAAGAAACAGAGGTGTGACTCTACAGCCAGGGGACAGGGTCCTGGTCCGTAATGTTAAAGGTAAAGGTAAAGGTACTTTATTAGTCACATATACAGGTGTACAGGTGAAATTCTTTCTCTGCATTTAACCCATCCCTGAGGAGCAGTGGGCAGCCGCGGTGCAGCGCCCGGGGACCAACTCCAGATTTAAGCCAGTGCTCTGGTCAGGGGCGCTGACTGGAGGATTAGCTAACATGTTTTGGTGGTGGGGGAAACCGGAGTACCCGGAGGAAACCCACGCAGACACGGGGAGAACATGCAAACTCCACACAGAAAGGCCCTGGGCGGCCCAGGATTCGAACCCAGGACCTTCTTGCTGTGAGGCAACAGTGCTAACCACTGTGCCACCGTGTTGCTGAAAGAGGAGGTCCATGTAAACTAAAGCCCTATTGGGAAAAGACGATTTACATTGTGAGGGAGCAAGTTGGTGATAATCCAGTCTATAAAGTCAGTCCGGAGACAGGGAGTCGTTCCCCACGCACTCTCCACCGAAACATGTTGCTCCAAGTAAATGACTTGCCTGTAGAGACACCAGCTGACAAAACACCTGTTCAGTCACAAAAGAGGAACAAAAGATCAACAAAACCAGTAAGATCAATGGAGCAGACACAGAACCATGACACAAGTGAATCAGATGAAGAGGAAGAAGGACCATGTTATTGGCTGCGCATGCCAAGAGCACCACAGAGAGATGACAGTGTCATGCCACAACTTACCTGTGAGATACCAGAACGTCCTGAGCAGGCAAAAACTCACACAGGGGAAATTGATCCTGGCGAGCTTGTATCTGAAAGAGAAAGTGTGAATGAGGAAGGACAAGAGGGACAGGGTGATGATGAGCCGGATACGGATGAACAGTTGCCTCATGATGGACGGGAGTCGCCTCAGGTTGATAACCAAGAGGGAGAAATCCAGGAGACACAGCCTCACGCTCAGCCTACACTGAGGAGATCCACCAGAGACAGGCGCCCTGGCCAGATGTTAACCTACAGCTCCCTGGGCCAACCAGTTTATGAGCCACGCGCTGTAATCAGTGCATTAGCAGCTCAGCCCTTATCTTATGCTCATCAATATCCACAGCCTTACTTTCAGTCATTCCAACTGACACCTGTCATTACTCCTACTTACCTGCCATTCACTTATCCTGTTCATTGCTATTGAACATTACACACAAGCACGTTTTGTACACTTAATACATGGTTATCTTTGGTAACATGGTGTTGTATTTGTATTTTGAATATCAGACCAGTTAAAGTCTTTTCACATTTTTATGAAAGTTTACAGTAATGAGAAGTAATGTGAAGTTTATAGTTGTGTTATTAATTGCAAGTGTCGGGAGCCACTTTTGTTTGTGGGGGAGTGTGTAGTGAACTCAAAAATGTGTCACAACATTAATTTTAATTTAATAGTCATTAAGAGTAAAGAGAGGAAAATTAGCAGGTGGAACCTTTGAGGCCGGAACTGTTGCCATCCGGGTGTGGTCTCAGGTGTGGACTTCTGCCCACTCCCCAGATGCAACTTGGACAGCACATGTAGCACTCCGTGTCTTCCACTCTGTCTGTTTTACAGGTCAGTATGTGACAAAGGTTGATAATTTTAAGTTGTTTACATTTTCGTTTGTATCTACGTACGCTAAGAGTAAGTTTGTGGCGATATTTAAGCCATTTGCTTATGTTTATTGTTGTTAAGAGAGTCGAAAATCTGCGCAGTTGCAGACGGCGTAGCGGGTGTTTTGTTGCCCCTGCCTTTGTCTTGCAGGAGGTCCGGCATGCTCTAGGCTGCCTGTAATAATTACACACACATAATCTCATACCTGCAAATGATAAACACACACAACTGATGTTTTGCACATTGTTTTATTTCATTTATGTTGATTTAAAAATAAGAGTTTGAAAGTGTTTATGGAAGATTTGTATAGACGATAATGTTGATAGTCATCCTCCGTGAGTCCACTTGTAGTAAAGTGTGTATCACATTCATTAATACAGCAGATGTAAGCTGCATGTTAATCACAGTGGAATGATACTGTAATTTGTACTATAAACTTGAAGTATACAGTGTACATTCTGTACAGTCAGATTACAGGGTGATGTATTAATCTGAGTCAATTGGTGTGTATGAGAATTGGATGAATGTGATTGAATGTGATTAATAGACATGAAACGGATGGAAATATGATGTTGCAGAGTTAATGTTATATTTTGAATATGTGAAAAGTAAAGAGATGCAACTTGGACAGCACATGTAGCACTCCGTGTCTTCACTCTGTCTTCCACTCTGTTTTACAGACAACTGTATTTGTCCCGTGGTCCCGCGTCCGGGGCCCGTAACAAATTCTGGGGGCTCGTCCGGGATCTCGCTCCATCCAACATTGAGAGGAGGGGATCCAGTGATAACAGAACCACGAGGCCAAGGCGAGGAGACGTGTCTGCAGCCACGACAACAGCCAGTGGGTGTCCAGCCGGGGAGATCGCAGCCAGGAGAGGGTTTTCGTTCTTCCAAGGGAACTGCACTGCTGTTTCTTCAGACCTGCACACGCCATGTCTTCAGTACGGAAACAACTCGTGTGGAGCATAAAGAAAAACTTGCACAAACTCTCAGGAAAAGTACTGTACGAGCTTGCCAAAGACATTGCCATTGACGGAAAAGATCCAACAAGCCTGGAGTCTTCTGATGAAGAAGGTTGCGTCAATCATATCCTTGACTTTATGCAGTCTGCAACTTTAGTCAGTTCTGAAGATGAGGGCATGAGTCAGTAATTCAAGACAACACAACACAATACCTTCAATAACACAGAAAACGCAATATATTCGACAACATTTCAGCATAAAAGAGATGCACGGGAGGTCTTAAACGTAAATACAGTGGGAGTCCACTAGCATTACCGTACACTGTGCAGCGGCCATTAGCCTACCGTTGCTAACAGCGACGTAAACAAACTGAAACTAACATACTTCCACACTATACACACGTTACGGCTGTAACTTTTATTTTACGATAATCATGTTCGTCACATTAATAATTATGTTTTGTTGTTTGTTATGATGTGTTTCACATTCTACCGACCTGTATAACAGAAGACACGAAGAGCAGAAGTTGCTTTCACCATGGCAGCTCTCGTATGAATGAGGAAGAGCTTCCGCCCCACAGAAAAGAGACGCTCCCGGCCAGTCAACATTCTACTAGTGCCACCTATTGGCCTCTCTGCGACATAGCATGAGGTTACCTACTTCTGTTACAACTGCTCTGAAAACAGAATTATTTTACAAATAAAAATACCATTTAAACTAATGTGAACACATTCAGTGTGGGTCACATAAGGTCTCTACAAAGTAAGTTGAACCTGAATGTGTGTTAAGTGGTCCACAGGAAGACAGAAAAATCAGACGGTGTGTATATGTGGACCCCACCAATCACAAAAACATGACAAGTCCCCAGGAAGTTGTTCCTGGTCAGGTGAGGGACTCTACTTCTTCTGATTGACAATTTGAAGTGACATCTGTGTTTCTGGCTGCTACAGTATATTGCTTGATTTTTTTCAGTGCTGTAGAACCTTCAGAAAGGGTGGTCCCCAGATTGCACGTCCACGTCTTGTGTCCCTACAATGGCATATAGACAAGGCTGTGTGTGTGTGTGTGTGTGTGTGTGTGTAAAGGGGGGACTCAAGATGCAGAAGGAGACGGGTGGAGGTAGGGTGCAAACGGCCTTGTGGCGTTGCCTCTTAACATCACATGAATAAAGCTTTTCAATAAATCAATAAACTAATTCCCTGCTCAGGAATAAGTGTTAGGCGAGGCAACTGCATAAGATCAACAGTACGCCCATTAGACCCCGAGTTGATATTAGCAGTGTATAAACTCAAGGATAGTCTAATATTATTTCATACCGAACATCTACAAATAATTAACATGAAATCTCATAAAAACATGCTCACAGAGTCATATTAATATTACTTTAACAAAGGTTTAACATTAGTGAGAATAAACGGATATTTACCAAGCAGTTAATAGAGTAACAGTGAGCTTGTGTGGTGAAGGTGTGGACATGGTGTGAGGTTGAGGGCAAACAATCTGAAAAGTCCTCTAAAATCTTTTTTTTTTGGCGCTGAAACAAAACTGTTCAAACTCCACAAATAACCTGACCTTCTAAGAAATTAGAAATCACTCGACTACCATCTGCTGTATGGATTCCTTATCTTTACCACACATCCCACCCCACCCTGCTGCTCAGCCGCCCGTCACAGCAGCAGTTAAGATGCGGTATGGAAATCTGGGAGTGAACGTATGGCCGAGGCGAACCTGCCATCACTAATGACGACCCTACAGAGACTTTTGGTGAGCTGGGGGGAGGGGGGGTGTCGCAACGGGCCCCACTTTCACTGCTCCACGGCACATGCTCCAGACAGCAAGACGAGGTAAAAATCGAACATGCAACGGAGCAAATTAAACTTGCTTCTATTGCACATACGCAGAAGCTGCAACCAGCCCCGGTTCGAATCCCACGGTGGCCCTTTGCTGCATGTGATTCCCCCTCTCTTTGCCTCCCCTTTTCCCGTCTATCTCAACTATCCTATCAATTAAAGGCAAAAGCCCCCCAAAATACTTAAAAAGAAAAAACTCTCTTCTACCAGCAGCTACTTGAAAGACTAAACTTAAAAGACAACCAAAAAATCATGAGACTATCCCAGCTGAGCTAAACCCCCCCCCCCGGACTCTAACGCAGCTGCCTTGTTGAACACAGAGACGACAAAGCAGCAAGTGCAGAGACAACAAAACAAAAGCACTTCCAGCAATACACAGCTCTGTGCTCCTTCCTGTATCCTTCCTCCCGTTGCCAAAGGCCACGTCGGCATGCATTTTGCATCAGGCAAGCACACCCTAACATTTGGTCTGAAGGACAGTGGAGGCGTCAAGCCACTCTCAAGCACAGTGTAGGCACACGCAATGCTACCAGTACTACAGCACCCGTGAAATTGTGGCTCATGATGTTGCGGTGGCTTCCTGTTAAAGTAACAAAAGCAGTCATTAAAACCATTACTATACTTAGCAGGACATCTGGTCATTTTCACTCAATCTCTGCCTTTTCAGATATGAAATGGATCCTCCGCTGCATAATGACCGTTACAACAACTATTATCTTGGCTATTGAGTAACATTCATAAAGATAAGCTATCAGTTGAGTGATTAAGCCTACACCACCAACCTGTCTTGCAAATAAGCCCCACAACCATATTTACGATTTTATTTTCTTTGCAATGGTATTTATGCAATATAGACAATATGATGTTACACTCCTCCTCAAACATAGGATTAGCTGTCTGGGACAATAACATTTGATACCTCACACTACCATGCAACATCAAATGATTGTGAAGGGCAGAATCTAAAATATTGGCTGTGAGGAACTGTGGGTGCACTTACGGCAGGACCAGGGTGTTCTCAGCCCCGTAGTAGTTATACAGACAGGTCTGCTGGGCGTACGCCTCATCGTGGAGGATGGGCAGCTTGCGCATGCTCTTCACAAATGCATTGGCTTTTGGTGCAAGAACTGTGGGTTACACAAAAAGAAAAAGGGGGTTAAGGGAGTCATTCATGATTTGAAGTGATTAAGTGATGACTTGAATGAGGAGTACAAAGGATTCACCGTCACTACAACACCACACACATCAGTCTCATACTGAACCCTAGTGGCAGATTAGAGTAATGGCAGCGTTCCAGGTGCTGAAAAATCAATTCAGGTTAAAATTCTTACACACAGAGGGAGTATCTTATGAAAGTTATTGAACTAGGGACAGCTCTGACCCTAACCCTTTAAAAAAACTGAAGAACTGTGATGTGAGCACTCTGAATGAATGTTCTTCATCTAAATCTAAATGAGAGGCAACACGTGGCGGCTGACGGCCACATGAGTCTTGGCAACTACTGTTAAGACATCAACAAAGCCACCTTCAGAAATCATGACAGAAAGACTTTAAAATACTTTGTTATTCAGTGATGGGAAAATGCACATGCTCTAAATCCACACAGTGCAAATACACTATATGTCAAAGGTCGATTTCATGACATTCAGGTGTCAGGTTCTTTCAGTCTAAACTTAAGTGTTAAAGTGCCAAACTGAATAACTGACTGACATGGTCATCTCTGGTTAAAAATTGATTATCCAAGGGCCTTTAAAACACATCACTGTGTGTGTTAAGCAAACTCAGTTAAGAGTGTGGTCATTTGGTCAGACGCCCTCAATCAGTGCCAGGTCCAGAGTATGGTGGGGGGGTGCTGCCATTATGCCACATTGTTTACAGTATGTCTTCATCTTGGTTTTATTGGCCATGTTGAGTCTTTGTAAGGAAGATGCATATGACCTTTTCATTTTCTAACTGTCAATAAAATTATAGTCAATCCATAATCAACTCTTTCTTGTAAATAAGAAGTCTTTAGAGCAAGCATGACTCAAATCATGAAATTGAGAACAATAACAATCTTATGCTGCGTTCAATTGCACTCAGAACTCGGAAAGATCCGAATCGGAAAAATGCAATAGAACGGCCCTTGAAGTCGGAACTCCAACAAGTGTGTTTCAAGTGTGATCAAACGCAGCATTATAGCCTACACAATGATTGACAATACCACAGGTCAATGACCATGGTAGGGGGGCACACAGGGTGGCCAATCAGATTTTAGGGGGGGCAGGCGCTCTCCTGTGCCACCATGGTAAACCTGCCCCTGCCCTCAATCACAATAACACTGTATGAAAAGGAGTTGTGTAAGTACTACAAAGTAAATACAACAGTGTTATTTAATACAGGAAATTGAATGCTGATGGACGGCCTTGGGCATGGCCTGTTTTCAGGTGGGATCTGAAGTTGATAGGACCTTTGAATTGCCTCGCCTGACCACACATGCCAGATGTTGCTCAATGCTTCATGTCAACATCTGGTTATTCATTGAGAGAGCCTGTATGATGGGGGGGCAGCGCTTCAGCTTTACAGCCTGTGATTGGCTGTTACCTGTGGAGGTGGATGGTGTGTATGCCCTCTGGTCACAACGGCACAACCCCTATTTATGTTTACGCTGAATGTGTACGTTGTGATAAAATCAGGAAGACAAACCAGGATTTTTTTAAAAAGCAGGAAGACAGTTTGCAACAGTGCTAGCTCTGTTGTTGTAAACTACCCTCAGCAATGTAGGTAAGCTCTTCGCAGGGGCTATTTCGGGATGTACTCACATATGGATGTCACGCAGGGCTTTATTCCAAGCTTCATGCTCACTGCAACATGAGGCGAGAACATGCAGCCGACCTAAGCAGCAATGTGTTTACCCGGCTAGCTAACACACACATACACACACATACAGGTCAGTTACCCCAGGACACACACACGGTACAGACTGCAAACACTTCAATTTCTTCATAGTTACCGTTGTCATGGATCGTCATGCCGATGGTCCCTCCGGTGTTGATGACCAGGACCCGCGCCTCGGCGGCGTGTCGAGGCAGGGACGAATCTAAGGACTCCAGCGAGTTGCAGCTCGACAACTTTCTCCGTCGACATGGATGCAGCTGAGCGTTTCTAGTTGGAGAAATGTCATTCGTCTCTGCCAAGTCTAGTGTAGGCTGTGACAGAGCCCGGGCGAGGGATGTCAGGTTGTTGAGGCTGGAGTCCGCCATGATGCCTTACAAACCGGTCACTGAGTCAGACAGTGAGCGCGTGCTGCTCCTTTAAGCGCGTCTCCAGATTCCTGACAACAACACAGTGGTCCTCAAGTGCTGTCAGCAGCCTGAGACACGGTGCAGCTCCTCTGGCTTTATATGCAGGAAAACGATGTCCATTTTAATCATGTGGTGCAGAGAGCAGAGGGTGGAACCATCGTTTTAATTATATTTCGGCGTGCCCAAAAGTGCTCGGCTGCTTCTCATCCCTCCGCTGTTTTGTCCTTCACTCTGCTATGGACAGTATCCTCTCTGACGTAAGCGAAGGGGGCGTGGCCTCTTAGTGCCACAAACTCAGTTTTGAAAAGTTCAGCAATGCAATGATTTGCAGCTTTGAGGGCTCCAGGGTGGTGTGGGCCTATCTATGACTGACATGTACAACATAAAATACTGAAGTATGCTACAGCTTTGTTGGTTTTACCATTAATTGCAAATTTCTGCTTCTATCTTTTATGTAGCTAAGTTTTTTTAAAAGTATTTTAGCTGTTTGGTTTCAAATGAAAATTTCCACAATATAATTATGGATTGTGCACATTGTTGCACTAATGATCATTTCATTGTTATTGACAGTACTTGTTAAATATTGTAAATGAAAAATACATTTAAAAAAGACCTTCACCTCAATACAGAGGTGGCCTGAGACAATAAAGCTGATGTCTGTTGGTGAATATTTGTGTAATGTTGGTGAAATTAATGAAGGTGGAAACCCTTTTTAAAATCAAACTTTAGTAACAGTAAGCAGGATGTAGCACAGAGCAGTGGCACTGAAAGTCATGCACAAGTGAATAAAAGAAAATGAGAGACTGAGAGTCCACTCTTGGATTGAGTAAAGTAAGAGCAGAACTAAAAAGGTTTCATGCACAGCATCTAAATATGATGAATCATCATTCCCTGAGGGCTCCATAGTCATTTGCAACTTCATGGAAGTTTAACTGTGTGCATAATTATTTGTGCATGCGTGCGAGTGTGAGTGTGTGTGTGTGTGTGTGTGTGTGTGTGTGTGTGTGTGTGTGTGTGTGTGTGTGTGTGTGTGTGTGTGTGTGTGTGTGTGCATGTGCTCTTCCAAGTGCAGGATACAGAGGCTATGAGCTTCTAATTAAGATTTGCCAAACATCCATTAGACGTGTTTTTGGCCTCAGATTCTGTCTAAGTTTTATTGAATGCAAGTGCCAATACACTCATTTCCTCTCAGAAAATGGTTTCAATAGTATAGCAAGACAGCATTGAGCTCATTATGATCCAGATGGTATCAGAAAAATTACATTTAGTTTTTTATAATTTCATCAAAGATACATTTACAACACAATACACTGAATTTTTCAACTGTAATGCATAAGTTGCTTGAGCAGCCATATCTCAGATGTCAGAGGAAGACTGTAACTTTGGGATGGTCGGTCCTCACTTTCACTTTCTGACACAATTTAGGGCTGTTTTGGGATTAAGACTTGACTTTGGGATTAAATTTTGATTAGAGAGTGTGTTTGTGTGGTTGGGGTGTGTGTGTGCACGCATGTGTGCACGTTTTGCATCTCTTAGCTCCTACAGTCTTTATTTGCACAGTTTATTGCACTGGCTTGAGTGGTAGTACTGCCATATACAATTTAAATTTGACTGGAGGCATACAAGATATTGGCAACAGAACATCTGATCATTTACATTTTGGCGTTTACACCCACAGAGACTGCTGCAGCTGTGTCCTCAATTTGAACTTATATAAAACACTGAGCGAACAGAAATCTACTAGTGATCTGAAAACTTGAATAAACTAAAATTCAAATCTTAGCACTCAATAATACAATCAAAAGAAAGAGGCTGATTGGTATATCCAAATAACATAAGAGCACAGTTCACATTGTAGTTTGTTCTACCTTCCTCCTTGGCTCTAAACCTTCAGAACAGGTTTTTCAGACCGGGAATTTGCTGTATAATGTAGCCTAATGTTTAAACACACCGGATATCCCCAGAAGTGTGTTTGCTGTTGTTTGTGACATTTTATTTGTTTAGCTGAGTAGAAACAGTAGACAACATGATGTTTATTTCTCAACTGTCATGAGACTGCAGGATCAAGTTAACATTTGGGGGGAAGATACAGCTGTGGCATTGAAATCAAGTTTCAAGTTTATTTATATATAGCACCTCTATAAGCGCCTCTCTAAATCATTGTAGAAGATCTAGTATGAGTCAAACAGAAGAACAAATGTGTCCCAGATTGCCAAAAAGCCACTTGGACAGAACCACTTTCTCTTATCTGAGTGTTTCAGTTGTCTCAGAGGCTGAGTCAGCTGCAGGGTTTGGTTCCTTTTCCTTCCAGCAGGTCAGAGCTATTCGAGTCAGGATCTTTGCAGACAAAACAAATACATGCAAGTCACTTGTTCATCAGGCTCCTCAAAGCAGGTGGAAAGAAACATGACCAGGACCAGGACAGAAAAAGAAAAGTGGACTCAGAGAAAGTATTTGATGGGAGAGTTTGCTGCATGTTAATAAAATGTCAATTGTCAATATCATGTTCAGTTTCTAGTGCAAGTGGAAAAAGATGAGAAACTGAGAAATGTCACTTAACTTGAAATAATTGACTTAGGAAACCAAAGACAAGTGGATATCTTCACCTTTTAAGATGATGTGTCCTAACACTTTGTGTCTAATGGTGTCTCTTTGGTGTTTAATGTTGTGTAAGTGGTTTAAATTATAGGCTACTTTACTGTTTCCCCTCTTTATTTATTTTTTGGGGTCTAATTTGGTCCATTATTATGCAGGAAGTTAAGATGAGTTAAAGGTGTGTTAAACTAGATGTGAACAAACCTCCAAAGCTTTGACTACATATAAAATGAGCTGATTTAACATTCATTATTACATTTTACAATGTGATGAAGTTGCGCTCTACAATAAAGAACAGAAGTTAACTGGATTTTCTCACTTGGTTGACTCTCACTTGTACGGTTGTATCAGACTATCTTGGTTCATCAGTGCAAAAGGAACCTTTATTTTTGCCAAGGAATGTGTGCTGGTGTTTTTACAATGCATCCTGGGACAAACAACATGCTGCCAAAACAGAAAGCTGTTTAGCTGGTACAGTAAGACATGTTTGTAGCATATACAAAGTGGACATTAAAATTCTCCTTTGAAATTTAAGTTACCAATACGTTTTAGGTCAGTGGAACATGTTTCAGTAAGTAGCCTATGTTTGTATTTAATCGTGTAGAAATTGTGAAGAATGCTGCATTCTTTGAACTTCGGTTATTGGGGATATACTCTGGTTTACCTTGTTTTGTGGTTGATGATGGTAACTAATCATCAATTGTATGTCGAAATGAAGGATAGGGGTTTCATGGTAGTTGCCAAGTCTATATTAAAAGGTTCAGACCACAAAAAAAAAAAAGACAAACATGCCTTCATTCAGTTACTGTACGCCTGAGAGGATCTGCCAGCTGGAATGACTTGCGCAAACTGAGTTGTGCAAAGCTTAGACCTATACCGAAGACTTGTATTTGCTGCAAAATTAGCTGAAAAAAGTACTTTATTGTTGTAACAGATGGATTTCAGTTTCTGAGTTTTCAATAAATTTGCAAAATAAAATTCAAAATGTATGTTTTCAATTTGTCATTGTGGATTATTGAAAGATGATCAACTGGAAAAACAGCAACCCCCCTCCCCCAAAAAAGTCTACAAAAATGAAGGGATTTAATTAAAACATTATACAAACAACAGAGCACTATAAACTAGTGGTTCATACAGGTGCTTTCACTCGTTTTGCTCGAGGAAATATTTTCTCAGAACTGTGTGGGCGTATAGCTACAGATTAAATGGACCAGAGCCAAATAAACAGTACTTTCACCTGTGCTTTTCCTGCTATAAGGCAAACATTTGTTTGCCCCCAAAACATGTTTGGCCCAGAAGAATTTGGTTTGGCCATGATTCAATGACATCAAAACATTAACAGGTTGAGATAATATGAAAACCAACAAGATTTTGACTGAAGTAATGGTAGCCTATTTTAAATGTGAGGATAGCTGACACACTATGATAACGATAATGATAATGACCAGTGCAGTTAAGTCTAACCTGTTGCGTTGTCACTTAGTAAAAACAAGACTAGCCTACTGTACGAATGCAGGAAGAATAAGATGGTAGCCAAGCACACCTGTTTCCTGCTGCATGCTCTGTGCAAATAGTTAGAGGGGAGGTGAAATATAAGCTAAAGTCAAGTTTTGAACTTGTCGGGCCAGTCAAAGTGCAACACGATGACAATAGCTCCCCAGAGAGGCCAAAGCAGCTCAGCACACATAAAACATTCAGACTACAAAAAACTGGAACCAAATACACAGATTTAGTCACATAAGGGCGAGTATCTGGGACAAGTATGATCATGTCATGATGCATGTTCTGCCACTTTATTCTACAACCCTCTTGTGATAGAATATAAAATAACTCTGTTCATGTTAAATTATTGTATCTCCATCAGTGTTAAATAGTGTCTCCAAATGTTGAATAACAAGGTTTGTTATTTGCTTTGGTTATTTGAAGGTTATTAGATGGTTGTATGAACTCATAGATGTAATAGGCTACCTATATGACACCCATCTGACATAATGGTTCAATACAGGTATGAGCACCACCAAAACAACATCCAGTTCACATGATGAAAACTTGTGATATGTGGGAAACAAAATGTATTTTGATAAAGCATGGTCCCTTGTTCAGTTTAATCTTAGAAACGATATAACGTAAAATCAAATGTAGGCCTACTGTTCCTATCCAACAGCTTAAAAATTAAAAATTAAAATGGTGATTACAAAATGTGAAACATGAAACTATTATATCCACAATGCATTGTTCTGTTTGAGGCTGTGAATATTTCTTCACTTCACTTCTCCACTCTTTGAAATCTCTGACAAATCAGGCTCCAGACAGTAGCCAACAGCTCCACCCTACCTTTACAGTTTATAGTCAGGAAGAAAGGCACAGGAAGGAAGATCATACCAACATGGAGATATGTCAAGATATGGTCTTTTCATAATTTGGGGTAGGCTAAATAGTTATTTCCTTTTTGAGTGTGCACACCCACATGAGAGTTTTGTAGGGCTAGGTAGGATTAAATGATTAATCCCAATAATGTTGTTTAGGCCTATATGCTGGCAGCAACAAAATTGGACTGGATGAGATAGCCTAATCCTGCACCACAGCAGCGATTTATCAAGACATAAAGCAGACAAAAAGACCTGAGAATGAGAACTGAGAACCATGGTAGCCTGTAACCACCACAAGAGGGCGGTGTTACCCTTTGTATTCACAGAGAGTCGTTTAGACATAACAGATGAGAACCATGATGAGAACATTAGATACTGAAATATAACCAAAGCAACGCCTTTTCATTTATATAAAATAAAACACGTTTTCAGGTTTAAACGGCCAGTTGGCCCTGAAATAACACCGCTGACTAACGTCATTAGCAGATGCAGTTAAGGTTAAAGAATTAACGTTGCATTTTAATATTACTTGCTGTTATGTATTACAATAACTAATAACGGGGTGCATGTTTTAAAGAGATTTTACATTGTATTTCATGACAGTTTTATGTGTTTCTTTGTTCAGCATGTGAGTTGCGTTATGCCCCAGACAGTGAGAGCAGAGCTCGGCGGCAGCAGCAGCAGCAGCAGCAGCTGAATGAAGTCGACGGGAGGAAGTGGCGGTTAATGCAGCTCCACACCTTTCCGGTGTAGCAGCAGCAGCACTGCGACCAGCCCGACTTACAGGAGAAAGACGGGAGCTGGGTGGATTTATCGAGACAGGAGGGGGGAGATAGGAGGTAAATCTCGTGTTTCTCAATTAAGTGTTCACCAGAAAAAGGCGGCGAGCCAGGCAATTTATCACCATGGCTAGTGTTTCTCTATCCAGATATGATTAACTTGTAACGGCTAAGGTAGCTCGCGGCTAGCTTGCTAGGCAACCAGCTAGCTCATGTTAGCCGCACTAGCTCATGTCTTTAGCAGCCATGAGCGGCAGCTTGCTAATTTGGCATGCCTGACCCTCCTTCTAAATCTCTTTCAGGGGGACAAGCAGTGGAGTTTCATGAGTGGATACATGTGTTGCTGAGTCACCGAGGATTTTTTTCTCCCCACGAAGTCGTCCCCTGTCCCCAGTGCGGTGAAGGTACCCGGCGGGAACGCTTGATGGAATAACCGCAGAAAGCTGCTCCGGTAGCGGTGAAGAGAACAAGGGCGCACCCGGCGAGGAGGACCGCCAGACAAACGCCAGAAGGAATTCACAAGTACCGCGGCTTTTTCCGGGGCCTTAACATAGGCTTACACATACAGTGTCTACTCTGTGCAGTATTGAATGGTTACGGCCTGTTTTTGTCGGGCAGCTTTATGTCGATTTGGGCAACACGATGAACGTCAGGCAACAGCTGCTGTCCGAGTTGTTAGTTTAACCGTGCCATGTTGTTGTGTGTAGGGCCTGAAAACATTGTGATACTCTGAACATAAATGCCCCTGCACTTCACAGGATCCTGACGCACAGACTTGCAAAAAAAAAAAAAACTCCTCAAAGTACTGTTAGGTTTTAACGTGAGTATGCGTTTTTGACTTTTTTTTCCCCACAGATGCTCTTCAGGGGGTCATGTTTTCACAAGTAAGTTAAGCCCTTAGTCAAGCTGAAGGTAGTGTTAAAGTGAATAATCATCAGCACGGTATCAGACACTTTTTTTTCTCAGTAGGAGCTAAGTATTTATGCACAAGAGTTCAAAATGGGGAAAATGCTTTCAAAGATATTTGGCAACAAGGAGATGAGAATATTAATGCTCGGACTTGATGCTGCTGGAAAGACAACAATCCTTTATAAACTGAAACTCGGACAGTCTGTCACCACAATCCCCACAGTCGGCTTCAATGTGGAGACTGTCACCTACAAAAACGTCAAGTTCAACGTCTGGGATGTTGGAGGCCAGGATAAGATTCGTCCTCTGTGGCGACACTACTACACGGGCACCCAGGGGTTAATTTTCGTGGTGGATTGCGCGGACAGGGATCGCATCGACGAAGCGAGGCAGGAACTTCACCGCATCATTAATGACCGGGAGATGAGAGATGCCATCATCTTGATATTCGCCAATAAGCAAGACCTTCCGGATGCCATGAAGCCACATGAAATCCAAGAGAAGCTCGGATTGACCCGCATCAGAGATAGGAATTGGTATGTTCAGCCCTCCTGTGCAACTACAGGTGATGGACTGTATGAGGGCTTGACATGGCTAACCTCTAATTACAAATCTTAATGATTGAGTGCTGACTGTTTTAGGTCAAAACTATAATAATGTTGCAAGTAACAAATAACTTCTCGAATGAATATGGTTCAGAAAAAAGTTGATTATTTCCCATTTATTTTTAATACTACCTTTACTCCATGACTAATTTAACTTCAACTGGGTTTTCTGGCTTCAAGTTTGCTTGTACTCTGTAGCAGGCCTATATCACATTCATTATTTTGGGGCTTGCTTGATGAATATGGACATAATTGGTCCAAATGTTAACGCCACAGAGTTCACCGCCTTTGCCTATTCTTTTTCCTGTTTTGTATGATTTTTCTAATGAAGCTAAAGTTTTTATCTTCATTCTCGGACTACAGCTTGTTTCAAGGTTCTTCAGTCTCTGTTGCATTGAACTTGGATCGTAATCTTTTTCTTCTAAGGTGGGGTCTTTAATGTCATGTAGTCTACTTGGAAGGACTTTGACATTTGTTTTAACACAGTACTGTGATGACAAGTATTTCTTCTTAATGGTATTGACTGCAGCAAAGAAAAAAGAAAAAAAATCATCATAGCTTACATTTCATTGTCATCAGTCTTGACATCAGAGAAAAAAATGACAGACACATTTTGTTTCCCCCCCCTCGCCCCCCCCCCCCTCCCCTCCCAATCCCCTTATGTGGGTTATATAGTTAACTGATTGACCTTTTGTGTCATGTCTTGATACCTAATTGTGCTCAATACTCAACAAATAGGCCTCCAGTAACTCTTAAACATGCTTGTTTGGATGCATTTTTAATTTTGGGTAACACGTTGTCAGTCGACTCAATCTCTCCAAAGGAATGTCATTCAGCTCTGAGCTCTCTCAATCTGATATCACAGTTGATTAGTCTCAGTATTGGGACATTATATGATAGCCTATATCTGTAGCATGAGTACGAAAGTACAGTAACCCTACATCAGAGTCCATCTGTCGTGCAGTCAGAGGGAGCTGTTTACTGGTGAAATGTTGATTGACACCTTGTGGTGCAGCTCTTACTCCTATTTTGACTGGGGGAACCATGTACAGAACAATGTCATTGTAATGTCTTATTAAAAAAGTGATTTTAAATCTGTTATGTCTCTGTTTCTTCAAAGATCAAAGTTAGTTTTCATAGCCTATGGCCTGTGAGCAATCAAACAATTTCTCTTGTAGTATTTCAGAGTAGCTTAACTTAAAAAGCTTAGCTATGGGAAAGACTCAGTAATGCTAATGGTTCAAAGAGGACTTGAGTGTTAAAATTCTTGGTTTTAGTACTCTTGGGCAGACTCTTCATAAAGGGTTTATATGTCCACCCTCAGTTCCTTTGCCAGTAAATGGGAAAATGTACAAAACAGGAAGTCCAACTGCTGGAACAACAACAGAGCCACATGATAGTTTGCATGAGAGTTGGAGCAGCAGCAGAGATATACAGCTGAACTGTGAATTCTTTTTGAAAGTTGCGTGTTGGTTGTGAGCCATTATTGAGTTGATGCTGAGCTGCCGGCTGTAACTTCCTGAGTTTGCTTTTGGTTGGAGACTTTTGTATTAAAAAACAAGTCTTGGTTGTTTTTGTTCAATGAATCTGGAGTCTGTTCAAGCTGACTAAAAGCGAGGGCAAGGCTGGAGTTGAAAATGTGAAAGAAAATGCACGCAGGTTAAAACGTCCTCATGCTCTAATTAGGTTAAATAATAGATCGCCATAAGGGCATATGAGGTACCTAATGGGAACACTTCTCACATCACAACGATGTTTATGTGCATGACAAATGTATAATTAGGTTATACTTATGACTTCATGTACTGAATGCAATATGTTAGTGTGATCACTTAGACTTTGTTAAAATACTTGGCTCATTAACTTTTTCTACTATAAGTTACAGTTATTTCTTCTAAATTTTAGTCTGCATAACATTTATTGAAAAAGTAAAGTTTTTGTTTTTATTATTTGGTGTTTGAGTGAAACACTTTAACTGTTGACTTTATGTAAGTGCACTGTGAGAAACATTTTTGAGACGGTACACCACTGACTCACAGTGGAAGAATGTTTTAGTTTCGATTAAAGCTGATTAACAACAGTGTTTTCACTTGTGACAAAGACAGGATTGATGGTGACAAGTGGTCTGACTACTGGTGTTTAGGGCTACAAAAGATTAGTTAGTATTATTCCACAGATTTCCAAGGTCTTTTTTTTTTTTCGGCCCAGGATACTGAATGGCACTGTGTCCTCAACATCAACAGAGAAACTGGCACTTGTGCGAACTGTTCAAAAAGCACAGCGTTTGTTTGCTTTTTTTAAAAGAAAGGGATTCACTTCCTCCTCTCTCCAGCGTGCAAGCTAGACAATTTGCTGCATTCACTGACAATCGGACACTGTATCCCTGTGTGTGTGTGTGTGTACATGCGTCTGCATCCACAGACGTTTGGCTGTTTTACTCTCGGTGGCGTTTGGTGTGTGCGTGGAAAAATCTGGTGCTTAGCAAGTTGCTGTGGAGGCCTCAGGATGTTTGCTTTAGCACCACAGAGGTTTCCGTCAGACAGGTCAGGTGACATAGACAGATATGACTCTGCAGCAACAGAAGATGTTTCACACAACCCACACATCTCATGCAGCTGTGATTTTACTACTTCATAGAAGAAAAAAAAAAATCATCAAACTTATCAGATGCTGCAAGTGGAGAAGCTATCCAAGCTTCAGCGTGTTTGTAAATACTCGCTGTCAGCAAGAGCTGGGTCAAGGGCCTACATTAGACACCGATGGCAGTTTAATTGGGCTGTAATGGCCACTCTGGTCCCCGCTACTTCATTACAACCATATGATCCTCGCAGCTTTATTGGTGAGGGTGAGGCCCCCGGGGCAAGGACAGAGATTTGTAAGCAAGTTTTTATGACCTCTCTTCTGTAAAGATGAGACCTCCTGGCCCTTCTGTCAACTCCCTCTGTGCTCGGCTGGAATGCCTTACGCTTCCTGAGAGGATAGAGGACGAAAAAAAAAAAGGTTTCAGGTCATAGTAGTAGGTGCTTTGTGTAATGAGTTTCACATTTAGACTGTGCAGCATTTTGCAAAGATGGAGTTAAAATAGCAAAGCAACAGGTTCCTAATGCATCCTACCAGTGCCGCTGGCGGGGTATTAAGCACTTGTTCCTCCTAATTCACTTGTGTCATGATTCACAAAACAAGAAGGCCAAGCGCTTAAACACTTTTCAGTGGTTTGCACAAGAATGTGTATGACAGATTTGTCTTAGGCGGCCAGCGCGCCTGTTTTGTTGGGGCAGTCCCCATGACAACCGCCTGATGGGAGCTCTGCCAGTATGGCCTGGTGTTTTTGGTATCACATAGGTGGCTGACTTTGCTACAAGTTTCCATTCATTCAGTTCCTCTCTTCAGCACGGAAAAGAAGAAGAGTGGAGTGAAATCGAAAAAGGATTGTGTAGCCGTACACTACTGGAGCACACCTTTTTCTTTTTCTTTTCCACCTTGTTGCAATAGTGGCTCGCCCGTCATTAGTCAATTTGACAAACACTTCAAGCAGCGCAGGGATATCTCTTGGTGAGTGGCATTACAGCTGCACTCCTGACATGCCTACAAACCCAGCCTGAATTATGTTTGTGGTTTCCATGGGTGTGTTTTTTTCTTCATTCTTCATTTCCTCTCAACTTGAGTTTGCGCAGGTATAGCACTGAGATAACACTCACTTCTGACTGTAGGCTTGTGAATATACAGTCATAATGCTGGCCTCCTGTTGGGCAGCCACACCCAGCACGATAATTACTGTAGGATTTGTGATGCATGCAGACACAGATACTCCTGGGCACATAAGGCGAACACCGTTATTAAAGCGGTTTATTTATCTGCTAAATGGTAGGAGGGAACACCTACTCTTAGCCACAGTTCACACAGCTCAGTTCAGTCGCTGCTTATCCTCAAGGACAGTGAAACAGATTATTTGGTTACAAAACCTTTTCTCCTTGTCTCCGTCTTCTGGTGAATTCCTCTGCACCTTCAGTAGTCGTTGGTAATGAACTCACACAGAGCTCAGTATAAAAACAGGTCCGGAAGTTTTTTTTTTGAGAGGGGGGCGGGGGAGGTTTCCTGTGAGGTTACAGTTCTTGAATGGCACAGTAAATGCACACCTCTGGGTACACTGATACAGATGCACTCTTTTCTGCCCGTGCCATGTCAGTGGGTGACTTTAGTTTAGTGTGATTGCATATGTGTAAGAGCAGCTTTTACATACACAATCTAAGTATTAATGGGCGCTTCACTGTGGCTTGGACCAGTTAGATAAGGTTGAAAATGTGAGGCTGTGAAGTCCAAGGTGCACTCTGGGCACCGGTCCAACATGCATTCCATTCATATCTGCATCTGAAGGTTGCTTGCTGTGGTGAAATTACAAATTCAGAGAACCATAAAATTATTATGAAGTGTTAGAGGTCCACATGACACAACCGATTTGTTTTTTAATGGTTTGATAAAGCGCTCGTACAAAGCATTAATTACATAATTCGAGCCACTAACCATGCAGTCTCAGTGGTCGATAATCAAGTTTGTTTTTCCCACTTTAAAAACCATCCAATCGAAGTCCCATTACTATTGCTGAAGCCTCGGGGCGTCTGTTTATGTTCCATTATGTGAAAACCTGAAATTTGTTCACATGGTTCCTCTTGAGGATTACAGGATGTCTGACACAGCTGTGTGAGAGTGTGAACCAGTTTGTCCCCGGACTCGTACGCTGTGTTTTTCCAGCTGTAACACACATTGCAAAGAGGATGGCGGCTGAATGTTAACCATCTTACCTTCAGATGTAAGCAATGCCACAGTGAGAGGGAAGGGAGGGGCTGGCACTGTAGCTGGTGCTGCAGTTTGAGTTCTCCTGGGTCTTTTTTTGGTTTCACATACACAGATGCAGATAGGTGTCTTTTTTTTCTTTTTTCTTTTTCTAGGAAATCTACCTGCATCTGTTCCTGAAGCAAAAAAAGAAATCAATGGATGTTGATGAGATCATTTGTTTGTTCACTGTATTTGCCCAAAGCTTATTCATACAGTACACAGACCACTGACCTCAGCCATGTGGCATCTGTAGTTTGGCTTTTTACTAAACCTCTCCTGCACTCACAGGAACACAGAGTGCACCCGGCAGCAGTATCCAGCACCAGCCACATGGATTCACTCACTGTATCCGCACGCTGACTGACAGAATGATGAAGACCCATGCGAAGCGACCTCAAAGGCCTCCCTCAGCAGCTTGCAATCGCACTGTCACGCTCCAAGACCGACTACATCCGTGTATCTGACACGATCGCTGTAATTACAGAGGAATCAGTGTTTCGAGTGACAGTGCGCCCGGATTAGACAACAGTTCCTGGTTTGGGATGAAATCTTGGGAAGAGATCTATAAAGAGTCAGGTGCTTCTGCTTACACTCACACTCCATAATCAGACTATAGGGAGGTAATGACTCAGGAAAACGATACACATACATGCTGCTCCGCTCCCCCCCCTCTGCAGTTCTCCCCTTGGTGCTGGGCCACCACATATCGTAATGATGACAAATACATCATTGCACTAGAATCCTGAAGGGACAGCAGTCACAGAGAGTCTAGTCTCCACAAAACCTGTGGTAATCCAAGCAATGGATCAATACACTATTAGATTGTTACTGAAGTGACCGGCGTAACAGTTTTAAAGCTAACACACCTACAAAGAACAATAGGAGCAGTCACTGTTTGTGTTGTTTGATTGTCAAATGTCATTACTTAAATTCTATTGCAACAAAAACAGGGCAGGCTTCTCTTAGTGGATGATATAATTTTGTTGAGGGGGATGGAAGACGGGGCCAAGTGTGCACAATATTCTCACAGTGCTGGGTTTGTGTCCCCACTCAACTGCAGCACAGCTGTCTTAACAGCACCCCCGCCCTCCTCCTGTTCCCCTGCAGGGGGGGCGGAGGGGGAGGAGCGGAGGGGGTGAGTGGGGGCGTGTGGGGGGTGAGGGTGGAGCCAGCATTGTGTTTTCTATAAGCTAGTTGTCCTGTCAGGCTTTGCTTCGCTGGCACCGCACCACCCCTGTGCTCTCAAACCCACTGACTGACAGTTGCCAGTGATTTATTAGCGTTGTTGCGGCTCATGATTGGAGACGGAGGATAGGGAGCTGCAAAACAACACAACTCACATGCTCGGTGGTTTTTTTTTGGAATGCAGCCGCTCCGGCCTGTTGTCTCTTTTGCAGAGCGTGAAGTTCAATAGGCTGAGTTTTGTCATGTGAAAGAGAGAAGAGTGATTTGTGTGTGGAAAAGGAGGATGGGGGGGGGGGGGGGGGGGTGAGGGGGGGGCACCTTTGCAGGATCAGAGCAGTCACACATTTATTGCAGCCCGTCTTCTATATTTAATCAGCCCAGTTTGATGTCTATTCTTGAGCCACTCCCTAATAGTTAGTGAGAAAATGAGTCTTCCTTTCTGGAACAGTGTCTCTTGGCTCCAGGCAGTGTGAAGATGATGGTGACACAATGGATCCTCTGTGTCACTTGGCTGTGATGCAGCAGAGTGGAGCGCACCAACACAGGCTGCTGGAAGTCAGACTCCCCTCCACCCATCTGGTCTGGAGGGGCGCTGCACTGCTGCCTCATGTTATTTTGTTTAAAAGAGAAGCCGGGGCAATACGAGCGGATCATGGGCGGCGTGCAGGTGATGTTTTAACTGTGGACTGGAGTTACAACTTGCACACAGGCAATAAAAGCAATAATGATCATTAATGAACAGGCAGTGCTCCTGTTAACACACCTTACAACTGTGTTCATTTATTCATGAGGAGCTGGAACTGTGTCATTGTTACTGCAGGTTTTCCACACAGGTAAGTTATTTCCACTTTTAGCACCATCTGTTGGCAGAACATGCCCCCATTCTGTCGAGGTGTGTGCGTGTGTGTGTACCCCACAACACCACATGTTATAATGAATGTTTACGGTTACCTGAATCAGCTGTAGTGTATATATGATAATAGATTACAGAGACACCACTGCTTCACTGTGGGGTGCCCTCATTTACTGTGAGCCTCCCTGTATTCCCCTGTAGTGCTAGCCTAATTAGCCAACCACAAGAAGACTATAACTACATAATTTAAATTATTTTTGGTGAGCATTTAAAGAGGAGAGAACACCAGAGAGACTGGAAAAATAGATTCTTAAGGATTTGAGTGCCAGGGCCACGAGCAGGCAGGAGGATAAAAATGTTGCTGTGGAAAAGTGGCACTCCCTTCGACCCCTCTAATCTTCCCAATAACCCCTCTGGGTCCTGTCCCCACCATGCAGGAAGACATGGATTTAATACCAGCACTAAGTCAAATTAATTAGCTGAACATATCATGGTGAAAGCCAGAGGAGACCTCAATAGTGGACTGATTCTGAGAGTAGCCATCCAGCTGCCCTGGGCAGAAGTGAGAGGGCAGGGGAGGACCACAGGGAGCGATTATCATGAGCAGCTGTAGTTATTTATAGTAATTGTTTAAAAAGAAAAAAAGGCAATTAATCTCACTCTGTTCCTCTTGTGATAGACATTATCATTGACCAAGGCCTAGAGGAGTTCAGCCGCCAGAACTGTGATTCAACAGCCACACCCGAGTCCTTCTCCATTCATCATTTCACAATCACTGTTGGCATATTGGTCAATAATAAATCTTTATATATGTAATCATGAAATAGTCCGGAGAGGAAGTAGGCCTAATGCGTGAATATGTTTCTAGAAAAGAACAGATTTCCTGAAAGCTCTATTGTTTGATCAATGATTTCATGCTATTTAGCTATATTTACAACATTAAAGGGAAGTGAAAGCAGCGAAAACTGCTTTATGAAGAGATACTTGTTTCTGTTTTTTTAACTGTTAAATTCAGCAATGTTGATAGGTCAGAGCCACTACAGTTGTTCCTTGCACCTTCAGCATATTTCATACAAGCAAATTAGCTTTGCACCTCCGGTTCCCAATAGAGAAATACAAGGATGAGCATCACACTGCTTTAAATTATAATCAAGGTTGGTTCCTATTGTATTCTTCTATAAAGTGATTCAAGTACTTAATGGGACCTTCGGTGTTAACCCCACCCTGCCAACTTCAGCATTAACATTTTTATTTGGTCTGCACGTTGGAGGCCACCCTGCTCATTACACTCCAGCTCCACTGTGTAAACAGACAGCAGCATGAAAGGCTGTGAGGGGCCCCTGCATGCCTGTGGGAGTATGGGGCGTACTTCATGGTTTATGCCTGAAAAAGAGCCATAATCTTCCAGCTAATCTGGGGCTTGAGGTGGAATTCCCCCCGCATGGAGGGCAAAGACTAACATAAACAATGCTGCCTTCAATTTTAAAGTGAGTGAGCTTCGTAAACATATGGATTAAGAATTTTGATCATGATTTATTTTTCCGTCTCTTGTGAAGCAGTAAATTATAATAGATGTAATAGTAAAACAGACTAGTCAATTTGACTTAATACTTAGTTCTAAGATAAAAAGAGTGGCCCTCAGATTAGTCTAATTGCAGTTTTATTGCACAGACTAAACATTTAGACTGCTGAAAACGTTTTTTATTTTAAGCAAGTATTGCCCCCTAGTGCTCCAGATGGGCAATGTCTGAATTTACATACCTCATTCATAGAAATGGGAAACCCACTGACAGCAGCTCATCCTATCAGCCAATATTTATATACACGGCTGCCACCTGCTGTCCCTTCACAGCCATGCAGTTACAAACCAGAAACACTACTGTGTGAATAAAAAAAAATATCTTACAATAGGTTAACTTTTAAAATACTTTTTTAATATTGAATCACATTATTTACTGATATATTACAAAACATGTGTTTTAGAAAAATGTTTAAAAAAATAACACAGTTCACTTAATAACCGCAACATCAGCGTAGAATATTTGATTACCGGACGCACAAATATTACCGCACTAACTTAGGACTTTTCTTCGGATGTGCAGGATGTGGATGTCTGGACTGCTGAACTCTGGGTCTTGTTTGTCTGAACGGATCTCCTCACAGCAGAAGTGTTGTTTCAACAGCTACAAGATAACACAACAGACCACAATGATTCACTAAGAGGTCAGGCTAAATATGCCAACATCTTGTAATGCAGTTGAAATGTATTTGCAGGTATTGACAAGCTGTTTAGGTTCTCACTTCAAAAAACTGCCGTTCCACTTTTGGGTTGACACCCTCAGTGCGTTGCTCATAGCAGCAAATAATGCAGGTCTCTGGTCCGGAGAGCATCTTCAAACACTCCACCAGTGGAACAATTGACTGTGTGGAAACAAGTGATGAGTCACAACGAGAGACACAGCATTGCACTTCTTCGTTTGTTCTTGTTTTCCAATGACAATAATTGTGCAACTAACAAAGCGTCATAATTCTCAGGAAAGTGTTGCAAAATACCTGTTCATAATAGATGCAGTCAGCCATAAGGACATAATGTGGGAGGGGGGAGAATTCAGACACGTCGTTCCCCCTTTAAGAGAGGTAGCAGTCAAACAGTTAACATTTGAATATGTCTAATAACAGTATACCAGCAATACAGTGTGGAAATTTGACTGAAATGCAATCCAACGATATATAACATAGGAAATATTAATACAAACCATTTCAGTACCTTGGCAGTTATGGATCCACTGCTGATGAGTGCTTGGTTTTCATGGATGTTGACTTTCAGGAGGGTCTGTAACTCCTCCAGGTCTGTCACAGTAACTTCAGCTCTAGGGATGAAGAGATTAAGATTATTTAATGAAAGCTATATTTTGGCTTTGTCTCAGTTATTAGTGTTTAACCAATTTATGGAAATAAACACCACATACTGTAAGGCAAAGGACTACAGACAATTTCAGTGATACAAGTTTATGACAGTAATATGCAGCATGCATGACACACAAGCAGACCGGTGGTCAGTCTCACCCCAGTGTCGCTGCCATCAGACCAACTACTCCTGTCCCAGCTCCCAGCTCCACCACACTCCTGCCGGCCCACACGTTCACTCCTTTGGACGGATCGTAAAATTGTTTCGTCTCTAAATATTTTGCAAGAACGATGGCCGCATCCCAGACCACACAGCCGACATCTCCCAAGTAGCACTGCTTCACTTTGAGAGCACGACCGTCGTTTCTTTCTATTTCTCTCACAAAATATTTACTATCATCTCTGTCCGCCGCCATGTTGTTCGCAACCGGAAGGGGGTGAAGACTTCCGGTCTGGTTTCTCCAGAATAAAAGTTTACAAATCAAGACGAGAATGAAGAAAACTAAAAACTACCGTAATCTCCTCTTCACTATGCAGTATAATGCCTGTGGTAACAATATTCTCATTAAATTAACGTTTTGAGATATAAAGTGATGATACAGCCTAAGGACAACATAATAATGTCAGCTCATGAGATGGATGGGCCTCTGGACAATTTCTGGACATTTATGATATCTTAAGAATAGAGATTGAAACAAACAAACAAATAAAAAACACTCCTGCCTAGGCTACATAGAAGCATATTCTTGTTCTCTTTTCCTCCATCTTGTGGTTCTTTTTCACTCAGTTCCTCTTCTTGGCAAAACAACCTCTAGGTTAAATTTCAGCTTTTTCCTTGACAGATGAAAGTGAAGAAGCAAATTAGTCTGCTCGAACTAAATTGAAGCCCACCAACATCTATAACCAATTAATAAGCAATCACAAGTAATATACAATTATATTATATATCTGGGAGATGCATTCAGTGCATCTAGTAGTTTCCATTATAATGTCAATTCACATTTGACTGTAGGTCTTGTTGTCTCTTTAAACATTTGGAAACAATTATGAATTAATTAATTAGTCTCTACATTTTTGATGGCATGACCAAGGTAGAAAAAGTGAATAACTTAGAGAAACTTTTTAAAGTAGAGTGAGGTCTTTCAATTTACTTATTTTTTTAATCATAAGCACGCAGACGACGTCAGGATGACGTGGCAGGGTCGCGCGCCCACCGTTATATCAGTGGCGGCGGGTTTTGTTAGCTAACTGCGGGATCTATCAGACAATATTTATATAGACAATATTTCGTTGTTATTTGCAAGTCCATTGAGTTTTATAGATGTACAGATGAACCGGGCTACACATTTTCTTTGATCTGCTCTTGAAATGTTCCGTAGCAGCACGGAAGAGATAACAACCGGCGGGGACACCCCTGACTGTGGACAAACCTGCTCCCCAACCAGCAGAAATGGACTGAACGAAACTACCTCGTACGCTCCTGCTTCGTCTTCCTCATGTTCATCCCACCACAGTTTAGATGAAGGCAGTACAAGCTTCAGCCGGGGCCCAACACTACCCCGAGTAACCTCAGGTGACTTGATGGAGAGGCTTTGTAGCTAACGTTAGCATAGCTAGAGGCTAATAAGGACTTTAGAGGGGCGGGGCTACCTTTACAGTAACATTTTGTAGATATTCAATTCTTGATGTCTTAATGTTTAGTCAAAAGTTTGGACACACCGTATCATTCAATGGTTTTTCTTTTCTTTCTTTTTTTTAATTTATCACTTTCTACATTGTAGATTCTGGAGACATCAAACCTATGAAGGAACACATATGGAGTTATGTTATAAACACAAAATTGTTAATTCAAACCAAAGTGTTATCTGTCACCTGACCTAAACCCAACTGAGATGCTGAAGACAAAACAACCAACAAGAGCACTTCTTCAACACTGTTGGAAAACCTCTCCAGCCTCTCAAGCTGATGAGAGAAGTGTGCAAAGCTATCATCAAAGCAAAATGTTGCTATTTCAAATAATCTAAAATGTAAAACATATTCTGCTTTGTTTAACGCTTTTTTGTTTACTACATTATTGAATATGTGCTCCTTCATAGTTTTTATGTCTTCAGTTTGAATCTACAACATAGAAAGTAATGAAAATAAAGAAAAAACAAGTGTCCAAACTTTTGACTGGTAGTGTATATGTCAACAAACCTTCAATATGGGCAGGGTACTGCAGTAACAATATATGAAAGACCCTCCTCTCCTCTTGTGTTTACATAGATCAGCTGCATCACAACTTCTCAGGGAGGACAAACCCACCACTCCTTGCATCTACTTCCGACACCTCCTCGCTCTGCAGCCGTGGAGGAACGCCTAGATTTAGAAGGACCCCGGGGTCTGCCGGGGCCTCGCGCACACATCCTGGACAGACACCACTGACTGATCGCACAGGTACATCAACCCTTGATAAATGATGTGTTGAATAAGGTGTGAGCAGCTGAGGCAGAGCTTCTCATTCGTCTGTCTTCTCTTATAGCAACAAGTTGCTCCTCTGCAGCCACAACCTCTGCTGCCTCTGTGATTGTAGCGGTGGTGGAAGGGCGTGGTTTGGCCAGGGGTGAGATTGGGATGGCTAGTCTGAATTTGAAATGTCCAGAGCTTGTTCTCTCCCAGTTTGCAGACACTGGGACATATGCCAAGGTAACCCACTCATTTTATTGGCTAGCAGTAATCACTCAGCAAGAGAGACTCTGAAATACAGCAAACTCATGACAGTCATATATCACTCCTGTGAAGGTCATAACCAAGATTCACATCTTGCTGCCGCTGGAAATACTGATGCCAGATACAGCTAGTGAGAAGGGGAAAGGGACCAAGCTGTTCAACCTCATCACCGAGAACTTCCCGGTACCAGCCCAGAATAAGTGCTATCAGTGAAGTGCAACAACCTTTCAAACAAGCATTATAAAGCAGAGAATTGTTCACTAATGCACATTACCTCACTCTCTAATTCATTCTTGGATAAAATAGCTGTAAACAATGTTAGGGTGTGTCACATCTGCTGTTATTGTGCTTCTGTCTCATTTTTTGTCAGGGTGTATCTTTCACTGCAATCCAAAGGAAGTATTTTAATGAGAGGAAAGGACTGGAGTACATTCAGCAGCTGTGTGCTCCAGAATTTGGCACCGTTCTCATGGAAGTGCAAGCAAAGTATGCCACTGAGTGCAATAATGTATAGAAATAGACATGCTGAGGCACTATACTGTTTTTTAAAATAATATTATATGATGATTCGTTCAGATATTATTGCCTAGCAGCTGCTGCTGCTTTGCTGAAATACTTAGAGTTCATCCAGAACTCAGTCTACGCTGCCAAGTCCCTCAAAGTGAGCTTTAAAAGGAGTGAACAGACCGCCATGATTGACTCAGCATCTGCCACTAACTTGGAGTTGGTGGTTAACAATAGAGACCACAGGTACGATGAAAAGAAATGGCAATATGAGAACATGCATGTAGTGGTTGAGTAATAATAGAAGTATTCTGTCTGATGCTGTCTTTCCTTACCTGTGTGTAGGAGCGAACATACTCTTTTAGGGGTACTTAACTACACAAAAACACCTGGTGGTGTCAGAAGATTGCGCTCAAATATTTTGGAGCCTCTGGTTGATGTGGTCACCATCAACATGCGAATGGACACCATACAAGAGCTGCTACAGGATGAAGAGCTCTTCTTTGGCCTGAAGAATGGTCAGGAACAAGGACAAACAGTTTTCACTCACACAATGAATATTGTGTCATATGATGATGAGACCATGACATGAGTATTTCTTTTCTAACTCTTAGTCATCGGCCATTTCCTCGACATTGACCAGCTGCTCTCTGTTCTTGTCCAAATCCAAAAGCAGGAAACCATGCGTACCGTTCTTTCATTACTCATGATCGTAGAAGATAGTTCTGTTGCAATAAGACGGCGTGAAGCCATTTCATTTGTATGTGTTTTAAAATAGTGAACTAACGATACACGTGAAATATTGTTTGTCTTTCTAAGAATTTTTCAGCTCTGTTTCTGCTTTTCACAGGTTCAAGTTGCTGAGGCAAAGATTACACATGTCATTCAGCTGAAACACACATTGGATCTGGTGCCAAGGTTACGGGTCTGTGTCTGTTTATATATGACATTATTTCTGAGTCATCCTGCATCCAGGGATTAAAATAAGAAAGTGACTTTTTACTCCACAAGTTCTTTAAGTGTTATGATATGAACAGATGGCGTTAAAGAACTGCAACACAGATCTACTTAAAGCATACAGCGCCTCACTAGAAGACTCCAGGTACTGAGTCTTGTGGCCATGACTCACATTTTAAAATGATTTTGTTCTGCCGACAGACTCCATCCACTGTGTATATTTTTGTCTGCCCCAGGTTTGACATGATCCTAGAGCAGATCAAGACGGTGATTAATGATGACACCACCTACCTGAAGGGGAGTCTCAACATGCGCACCCAGAAGTGTTACGCCGTGCGCCCTAATGTCAACGAGTTCCTCGACATTGCCCGGAGAGCCTACACCGAGATCGTGGATGACATTGCAGGTTTTAATTCTGTCTGTTTCGTAATTATATATTTGCCTTGTAGTGTTTGTGTAAAATAGCCATACCTCAAGACTTGTTAAATGCCAATGCGTTGCACAGGGCTTGTGAACCAAAAAGGGGACAAATATGGCTTGCCGTTGCGTACCAGCTTCAGCACAGTTCGAGGTTTCTTCATCCAGACGAAGCTGGAAGGAGCAGTTTTGCCTGAAGGGAGACTCCCCTCAGAATTCATCAAGGTATGGTCCACTGAAGATATGAATAAATACAGCACAGACCGCCCAAAGACTGATATGTATGTACTAAGTCTTAAAAAACAGCATCTTATCATCAGCTCTGGATCAATTAAGCTAAATTTCCTGCAGTAAGATAATAGACTCTTAATCACTGAATGAACTGTCTCAGGTAACCAAGCAGAAGAGCAACTATGGCTTCACCACTGCAGACCTGATGAAGATGAATGACCGCTGTGACGAGGCCCTGAGGGAGATCTTTCACATGTCCTATGTGTGAGACCACAGTCTTATGACTAACAAGTGTGCGCAGTGATGACGTGGATGACACTTTACTGAAATACAGTGGAAAAAGATTGCATTGTTCAGAGGTTGTCGTCAGCTCAATAATTTCTTAATCAAAGTGTAACTGTGACTAATTGACTGTCAGTCAGTCAATTAGTCATTGGATTCGGTTTCTCCAAAGATGAATGTGATTTTGCAGAAGTCTTAAAATCTAGAGCCTATTTGACAACTATTATGTTGCCAAAGGAAAAAAAAACACCAAAAATTATTTCAAAGACAGTTAAACTGTACAAGATAAAAAGCGTGTATACCTGTAGATCTGTTTTGTTTCCATGATGTCCACTAGATGGTGCTGTTTGGCTGCTTTAATTGTCTTCAGTGCTTTTCGCCTGTAGCATCAAACCTTTTTTTTCTCTGCAGGGTGATATGTCAGTTGCTCAGTACTATCCACGAGCACATCCACTGCCTTTACAAACTCTCCGATGCCGTATCCATGCTGGACATGTTGCTATCGCTTGCAAATGCATGCACGCTCTCAGACTATGGTGAGTATGAAGCTCCACTGTCAAACGGGTGATGTCTGCATCCAGCCAGTGTCACACATGACAACCAGAGAGAGCTCCGCTCAGCTGGCAGCTCTGCTGGCCTCAGTTTTTTTTTTTTTTTTTTTAATGTGTGGATCGTGGGCAGCATCAGCCACGTGGGTGGTGAGCACTGGGCCCTCAGCTGTCTGAAAGCGTCTCTCTATAGACACGTGCTGACTGCTTGCCCCCTTCTATCCCAGCCAGCTTGTACTCAGATTACCCTTGTTACATAAGTGTGCACTGGTGCGCTGCATTTACAGAGACAACTCTCTCTTGCAGAGGAGCCAGCTGCCATTAAACACTGCCCACTCCTCTTTCAGAGACCAGTTTGTATTATATTGTGACTCGCCTCTCCGTTAACCAACCAGCAATTTATTATATAAGAATTGAATTACATACTGCAGATGAAATCAGACTATATTTTGGATATGTAACGTACACAACTATATGTAACAAAATATCAAAATACAATTTCATTGTTGCAGGTTGAATTGAATTGAATGCAGCTATAGTTTAATGTTTATTTTTGTTCATCCCATGGAAATCCATGAACGTGTCATTAGATAAACAACGTACTAACAAATCAAGGTATTTTTGATTGTTGTTGCTTTTTTTCTGCTGTGTCTGCCAGTGCGTCCAGAGTTCACAGACACACTGGCAATCAAGCAGGGTCGTCACCCCATTCTGGAGCGAATAGCTGGACAGCAGCCTGTATCGAACAATAGCTACATCTCCGAGGGCAGCAACTTTGTCATCATCACTGGACCTAACATGAGCGGCAAGTCCACCTACCTCAAACAGGTGGCGCTGTGTCAGGTCATGGCTCAGATAGGTCAGCAAACCTCTAAACATCATATAACAGCGCTATGCATTGATTTGACCTTATTTTTGATTAAAGCTGCCTGCTTCATTCTTCCAGGTTGTTTCGTCCCTGCAGAATACGCCTCTGTCCGCGTTGCTGATCAGATTTTCACCAGAATTGGTGTGGATGATGATTTTGAAACTAACTGTTCTACATTCATGTTGGAAATGAAGGAGGTACGTGTCTTGTGGTTGTTTTGAGATTTTTTTTTGTTTCTCTTACTTGCACAAGTTCTTTAATTGCACTTACCATGGATAAAACATTCAACTATCATTGACTGTAGTCACTGTACCCCTCTTCCCAATAGATCTCTTACATAATCCACAATGTAAGTGACAGGTCCCTGATCATCATCGATGAGTTGGGGCGTGGCACCAGTGCTGAAGAGGGCATTGGCATCTGTCACACAGTTTGCGAGTTCCTCCTAAGCCTTAAGGTAGAGTAGAACTGCCTAAATCTAGATCTTACACTAACGAACTTGAAGTTCATATGTAAATGAATGATGCCTCAGGGAAAATTTGACAGCTGTGGCTTTCAGTATGAACTGTTATTAAAAAGATGTCGACAATTAGGTGGCAACCACCCCACTCGCTTTCTGTCTATCAACTGATTCACTAATAGAGATTTTATATGGAGCTCTCTGTTGCTAAGATGAACAAGGTTATGCTCAAGGCTAGAACTATAATTTTTGATTTGTATGTAGTTACTTTATTCACTCTGTAAAGTGCTGTTAAATGTCTGTCTTGTATAGAGGAATTTTTTGGAGGTGTATGTTAGGATTAAGGAGTGGGTGAATGCTTTATATCAGTATCAGTACCTATCATTGAACACTATGTGTTCTTTCATATGTATTATGTTACTTGTCAGAGGTTACTGGGGATGTACACCTGCAGGCCTCATGGAAAAATATTTGTTTAATTGGAAACACAGAAACAAATGGGTGCATGCCAGTGTAGTACTGTGCTGCCACTCCTCTGTGAAAACTGGATAAGTCAGATTCCTGCAAACTATATTAATCATGTAACTTCTTATTGCATGATGTGATACACATCTTAGGTCAACAGATAAGTGGTAAAATAAATACCGGAATAGTGCATGTTGTCCCGTCATTTAATCTTCAGGGTGTGTGCTGTATCTCGGCTGTTTGCAGGCGTTCACCCTCTTTGCCACTCACTTTCTTGAGCTGTGCCAACTGGAGTCCCTTTACCCGAATGTGGAGAACCAGCACATGGAGGTTCAGCACACACGCAGTGGAGACACTGGTGCTGAGAGCGTGGTCTACACGTACTTGCTGAGTCGAGGATGCTCTCAGGAAAGGCACTATGGTAAAAATGTAGCGAAATCAAAGTACAACTGTGATGAAGCTGTTAATGAAAAAAAAATGATGCAAAGCTTCTTTTTACTCTTCTAGGTCTGAGGGCAGCAGAGATGACTGTCCTTCCTGCAAGAATAATCCAAGAGGCAAAGATAATTGCCTCCAGTGTTAGCCAGCAGCTCTTGGTAGGGTTCATGAAGATGCAGATTTTGCCTTTTTGTTGTTGTCTTTGGTGACTCAGCTCGTTCTGTGTACCTTTATTTGTACTGTATTACATTGTCTAACAATATGAAAACCTTTAATATACAAGAAATGTCAGTAATATCAAACCCAGGGGGAGTCAATGTTATGCCGAGGCCTTTGGTGGAAGATAATACAAATATTTTTCTATTCCACAAATAATCACGCTCTATATCAAATAAGTGCTGGGTAAAAATGTAATATTTTTCTTGCAGGCTAAACATCACAGTGATCCGGAGACACAGAGACAGAGACCTGTGTACCACCTGGCCACCCGCCTCCTGCAGGCTGCCAGGAACTCCAGGCTGGACCCCGACAGCCTGCGGATGTATCTGAAAGGCCTGAGGAAGCAGTATGAGGCAGAGATGCAGGGAGCAGGGCAGCCAGTGTCCATGGACGTAGAGGAGGAGTGACTGACTCAGCCTCACAGCGGGGAGGGGCAGGGAAACACTTACATTTGATTAAGGAGGGGGGTCTTATGACCATTACTGTGCAAATTTTGTTTATACACATTGGTTTGATGTCACAGTAAATAGATTTCAATGTCTGTGTTTTGTTTGTTTTTGCATCTTTATAATAAAAAATAATATTACACCACATGTTTATTTTAGAAATTAAATGTCAGTGGCACCACGGTATACTAAACTGATAAAGTGTACTGATACCATAGAGGATTTAAAAAATAAAAAATAAAAGAAGTGCAGTTACATCAATAAACACCACAAATATACCGGAAGTAGTCCCCATAGAAATATTAAAGTTTCATACGTCTAGGCTTTGGGGAAGTGCAATGACCACTCCCCTGGTTGCTTCTCGTCTATCGAAAGGATCTGTAAAACCGAGGACGTCTTGTGAAGGCGGGCGCCGCCTCTCGCTGCATGCACGGTGTGCCTCAAGCGACAAAACAAGCGTACCGCAGCAAACCTGACTATGACCCCGCCCCCGCGAACCAGAAACAGCGGATAGATAGTGTGACGGATAGCAGCGCAGAAGAAAGCCAGGCTGGAGCTGCCCGGGGAAGTCAGGAGTCCGCCGGAGTCAACGCACAACAACAACGCCATTTCACCACCAGCTAAGGGAACAAGCTAACTGAAGCTACAGGTAGACGACGTGCTTTTTTGTTTCTCCGTCCTTTACGTGTATTTCTTGACAGGAAAGCTGTTCATCCCCGGTCTTAGCGCGGCTATAAGCTCTTTACCCGGGCCTGGGAGCGGCCCTCAGGACTCAGGCGGAGGAGTGGAGCAGGAGACCGGGTCAGAGATTTCAGGAGAGGAGGGTGGCTGCTGGGTCACCGGCGAGACGAGGCCCGTGGGGGCAGATGTCCACGCCTCCCAAAGCCGACAGAGAGCTCGGCGGAAAGGGGAAACAAACTCCCTGTTCACATTTTTGAGGGTCACTTTTTTTTTTTTTTTTTTTTAATCGGCAGCAGAGACTTGACTCTGGACTAATAATTGGATTGGCCGGCTCACGGTGGTTGGCTCGGGTGGTTAGCATGTGAGTGTGCGTGTGAGTAAGTTAGCTCATTCATAGAGCTGAGCAGCAGCAGCAGACACCAACCTGAGTGGCGACAAGGCTTTTCCTGTGTGGATTTATTATAGCAACTACTCACAGCCATGTCCACGCCATTGTTGAGCCCTCCCTCTGAAACATTTTTTGCTAGTCATGTCGGTGGGGTGGTGGTAGTGGTGGTGAGCTAAGCTTCCCGTCGACATGTGTCTGTCGGTCCGTCTTTCGCTTTCGTGATTCATTAGATCATTGCGTTGGTTTGACAGAGATCAGCTAGCTAGCCGGGCTAACTTAGCACAGGAAGATTAAAATCAGCCCCGGCGCTGTTTGTCTTATCGCAGCCGGTCCGTGTCCATGTGCAGTCGGTCCTCTTCTTGGTGTGAGAACAGCTGTCATTGCGTATCTTGGTTCAGTTGTCTGTACATGGCCGACGATTAGGCATGACCCATCCTGCTGGGACATTCAGTACTCAGCCTTATATTGAAGTGTGAACCTTTTCCCCTGGACGTCGCTTTATCTCGAAGTGTTACTTCGTGTTTCTACTGGTGTAAATGAAGCGCTCATGACTTTGTAACTCCCACCGAGTCCATGCGACTCGTAGATCTGTCATCGTTGAGCTGTTTGAACTGACATTTAAGCCAAATGAACTCTGAACTAAACCGGAAATCCTTGGAAATCCTTCAAAGACACGTTCAGCACCACTTTAAGAAAATGTGGCCAATGCGTAAAGATGTTACTGAGCTTCTCCTCTCTCCCGTGGCATCATATCAGCTCAGGCTTCAAGGCAATCCCCACTTCCACGAGGCCTATCTGTAGATATGCTCGTATTTATCAAGGGTGTCTTCTTTTACCTGATCCACGTCTCCCTGTTACACCCTGACTGGAGGAGGAGCAGAGTATTTCACACCAGTAACACCCAGTTGTTAATGTTTTCCTACTACAAACAGACACCATTGCCCTTCTGTGTACTTTGCCATTTTATGTTTAGTTTATTACCTGATTGCTGATAGCTGAGGAGAAGTATCATTTCCTCAGACTCAAAGCCTAACTCGTCGTCTTCCTGTTCCTCTGCCTATCACTCCAGATTATTTTGAAGAGCCTGTTATCACCACAAATGTTTTGGATCAGTGGTAATCACTCCAAAATCTGAAAGTGGTTCCAGTATTGATTGGAGTGTACAGAGTGACCGATGGTGTAGCTCGATAGATTTATTTGACTTGATTCAAGGGCTCAGTAACTTGGCTCTAAAATGAATTTGTCACAGAAGCACATGATTCACTGACCCTTAGACTTTAGGAAGATGCCCATTCAGTAATGAACAAATATTATCATTTGGTACCATGTCGTGATTTCATTTTCAGCTACTGATCATAGAGTTGTGTGGAATGATGCTTGGCCTAGTTTTCAAGAACTGTCTGCGCTGCTTTTTGGGCCTGATAATTATCAGGAGTTCCCTCTGTGTCCGTGTCTGCCAAATCAGGAGGCCTGTCCAGCCAAGTGGCTAGATTCCGGGGAGCTAACAGCCCGAGAGGGCTTTGTCCTCCAGGCTCATTTTGATGCTGGGACAAGACTCTGGCTATACAAGAAAACTTGAACACCTTCCACTCTAAGGCATGGGACAGGGGGAAAAAACAAAACAATCAGGTTTCAAATGTTTTACTCTGCATACTCCACCTGTACTTCAGCTGCTACGTAGCGATGTTGCTGTAAGAGATATTTCACCGCTGATTTGGGTGTTTCCTGGAATATAAGGTTGTAGAAACAGCAGAAGAATCTTGGATTGTTAACCGCTTAAAGTTAGTAATTAAACCTTATTATTCATGTCTGTCTAGTACAAACTGTACTACAGATTTAAGTTTTCATTCCTATTTTCTAAAAGTTGCAAAGCGGCATAGCTGGATGACATGCTGGTTGTAGATGGAGATCAAAGACACTGAAAGGCTTTTTTGGTCTTTGCATGCTGCGTATTAGACTAAATGTGTGGTTTCTGTACTGACATAAGGCTGTCCAATATGAATGACCCATCTTTTAATGAGGTCAAAGATTAGAAGACTATATAGGAGACAGGCTGATAATAAGTAGTAATAATAATAATAATTCACGGTATCTTTCATGTGCTCACTTTACATCATGCTCTTCTCAAAAATGTTACATAATAAAAACTTGTGAAAGAATTGTTTCAAAAATCTTATATAACAAAGACCTTTCAGTTAATGCTCAGACGAAATATAGGTCTTGATAGAATAATTTTTCAATCTTGGAGTAAATCAGATATCAAATTTAACAACCTGCCTGGTGCAGTTTTCTGTGTCTTGTGAAAGATGTAGGTTTTGGAGTTGGGAGCGAAACTGAGTCAACACTACATTATACCTAAGCCTGTCAGTCCTCAGGAAGCCCAGCAGTGGAAAGTTATTCTTAAATGTATTATCATGGGTAATCTCCTTAATCCAAATTACTTTAATCCAAATTACTAAAGAGGTCTGCTCTACGACGGTGACTCCTACGCGACATTACTGGCACAGATCTTGAGTATATGGTACGATTGTGCTGCCCTCCACGTCCCTCACTGCCGCTGCCACTCTGTATTGTTGACAACACAATGCTGCTGTCGTCACTTAGGGATTAACTTGTCCCCGTTTTCAAAACACAGTGGTTTTTTATTTTTGTAATGAATTTGCGCAAGACATTGCCGCGCGTTAGGTTGCGAGAGCGAACACTCTGCAGGTACAGCGCTATTGATTCTTCCGCTTCAAAAATGTAGAACCACCTCAGTGGTTGCCATGCCAAACATGGCATCAGGTTGAATAAACAGAGAAAAACTGTTTAATTAAAAGAGACAGGAATAAAATAAAATAGGAAAACCTGTGAGTTCCCTGCCCCTGTACTCCCAACAGCTGGAAACATGGCTTTTTTTTTTGTTTGTTTAAATTTTTGGCAAGGTTTGAACATTTCTTTGGCTAATCACATTGCTTGGCCAAGAAGCTGCATTAAGTGATTATACATATGTAAATACACAGGTTGCTGTACTAAATCCACCTCATCTTAAAAGCCATTATGCAGGCATTTCCTCCATATTGTTCGTGCCCACAATAAGCAAATCATTAGAGACCACTGATGCTTAGTTGTCGGTTTTATATCGGCATCTGGCGGTTGTGTTGCCTTAAATTATTACTGCTTTGTCAACATCAATCTCACCCCTTAGTTCATTCCTACTCTGTAGCCTAGAGGAGACAACGCACGATGTTTTCCAAGAATATCTTTGGCACATACTAAACCGATGAAAATGCTGGACCTGTGGACTCGGTAAACTTTGCCTGCAGTGGAAGTGGAATGTTTTCTCCCCGCGCCTGTAGCAGCCAGGGGCCGAGCTGCAGCTGCAGCAGACCTCAGCGGGTGACACTTGTCTTGCATGTGGGTGTATTTTTGCCTCTTGCAAATTCATCCTCGTATGAGTGTAGAATACCACCATGTCGTCCTTGTGGGGGCTGAAGGAGTGAAGCGGCTAAATGAGACAGTGAGCCATCTTTTCAGCCTAGTTGTCTCATGATGATCTTGACCTATTTTGTAACCTCTTAAGCCAGCGTGAGTGGGAAAAGATGGATTTTATTGTCCCTAATTTTTTTTTTTCTGTCTCCACATTTGAAGTACGGTAGTTGTATGTTATTCTTGGTTAACCCATGGAGGTGAAGGTAAAGAGGATGTTGTCTGATTGGATCATATCACTAAGAGAGGAGAGGTGTCGGTGAGAGTCCTCTTACTCACACTCTATGAGCGCTATTGATGTACAAACACCTCCACTCCCCATTTCTCATACTTTAACCAGTTCACACATGGCAGACTAGCCCTCCTGGCGAGGAGCAGTGGCTGAACTGCAAATAATATTCTCTGCAGAGCTCAAGCAGGATCTCTTTTGGTTGGGTTTGAGCAGCAACGAATTCACAGATCCATGTACGTTTGCCTTTGAGCCCTTATGTTATGTGGTCTCTGGATTTGAGTAGCCTTTGACAGTTACCACTTGTTATCACTCTGTCACACACTGAGAATGTATTAAGTATTGATGATATCACGCTGAGGAAAGGGGCGTGTCTGCTTGGTAACTGTTAACCGTGGCCTTAACTAAACATGTTTCTTGCTTTGCTCTTTTATTCAGAATGGCGGTGGATATCTACGACTCTCAGTACCTGCTCATCCTGGCCCCTTCCCTGGTCATCGCCCTCATGTTCCTCTTCTTCTGGCTCTTCATGAAGGAAACCTCCTACGATGAGGTGCTGGCCAGGCAGAAACGCGACCTCAAGCTCCCACCATCCAAGCCAGACACTCGTAAGAAGAATGAAAAGAAGAAGAGCAAGAAGAAGGAGAGCGCCAGCGGCGGAGGTGGAGGAGGCGGCGGCGGCGGAGGAGAGTCAGAAGAGGATCTGCGGGACTTTGATCTGGCTGATGGTGCCAACAGTTCCTCTCTGGAAGTAGAGGAGGAAGCTGCGCCCGTGGCCACACCAGATCCTGCTCCACCAACACCGACTCCTTATGTGCCTGTTCCATTGTCAGCAGAGGCTCCTGTTGGTTTGAGGGAGAGAAAGAAGAAGGAGAAAAAGGAGAAGAAGGCGGCTGCTGCGGCGGCTGCTGCTGCTGCAGCTGCTGCTGCTTCCGCCGCTGTGCCTGCAGCTTCACCCTCCGATGGACCAGAAATTAACGGTTCCAAGCCTGTCGCCCGCAAAGCCGAGCCACCCCTGGCTGCCAGCAAACAGTCTAGTCCACCATCTCCCCAACTGGAGGTCCAGGTCCAGCTCCAAGCTGCTCAGGCTCCTGTTCAGGCTCAGACGCCTCCCCCGGTCTCTGGGAAGAAGAAGGACAAGAAGAAACAAAAAGCAGAGCCTGGTGAGTAGCAAAGAGTTCAGGTGCAATATCAGTCTTATCCCAGTGGGTTATAGCATGTTGTCATCAGACTGACTCACCCTGATATATTCTAAATATTCCCCCTTTTGTGTTTCCAGTGGATGATCAGCAGTCAGAACTCAAACAGGATCAGGCTCCAGCACCTGTCAAGAAGGAGGCTGCCATTGTGGCTGAAACCAAAGTTCTGGACGGGGCCGCCCCGACTGTCACCTCTGGCAAGAAGAAGAACTCTGCCAAGAAGCAAAAGACAGAGCCTGGTAATAATAATAATAATAATGTCATGATCCCATCAATATCTTTATCGCTGAAAGTGATCCCTTAAGTCTTTGCTTTGTAATGAACCAGTTTTTCTCTCATCCAGTAGATGAAAGCCATGTCCTGGCTGACTCGGCAGCTTCTGCAAACCACCAGGCAGCTCACAATGACGACGTACCGTCCAAAGGGTCTGGCAAGAAACAGAAGAATGAGACAGACAAAGGTAAGAGGGGGAATAACAAGTCGGACAGTCTTTTGCTTATTTTTTTTCTTTCATGTTCCACGTCTACTCTCCAGCTGTACGATTGTCTTCTTCACACCGTCCCCTGTCTTGTCTGTTCTCAACAGAGAACACGGAGGTGAAGCTGAAGGAGCTGCTGTCTGGTCTGTCCAGTCTGGCCCTGTCAGAAGCCGAGGCCGTCAGTGTGATGGCCCTCCTCCGAGAGAAGAGCCCTAATGCCTTGGATGCCTGGCACAAAGTGAGAGATGAGCAAGTGACGAAGATTGAACCGGGTGTTTCTGACAAGTGGCAATCACAGTGTTTGCATTTGGCAGGAGACCTTGGGTGTTTGTTGTCGTATGTGCCATGGCTGCCTCTTTTTTTTAAATCCTGTGTCTCTCACCCCCAGTCTGCGGCCAGGCCTGACCCAGCTGCCCAGGAACGAGAACGACTCCTGACAACTCTTCAGGAGGAGGGCTCCATTGCCAAGGACAAAGTGAAACAGCTCAGCCAGGTCTGAATTCCTGCGTTCAACTTGATGAAATATGATAGGATGACTGATTTATTCCAGCTTATTCTTCGCGTATCTAAGTGCTCGCATACCTTGTTTCTGCAGGAGCTTCAGGTGGAGAAGCAAAAGACGGGCCGGGTGGAGGCCGTGATGAGGGAGCAACGTGCAGCCATGGAGAAAGAGATGGGGAGCATGCAGGCCAAGACACAGAGCACCTACCAGGAGCTCCAGACCATGCAGATAAAGGCGAGGGTTTTGATTTGTTGCCTCGCGCTGAGATGAATTTGGTTGTTTTTGAAAAAGAAACGTGAAGGCACCTGTTCCTTTCTCTAGACTGCATGCAAACTAAATTATACTGTCCATGTGTAGTTCCAGCAGGTGAGGGAGCAGCTGGAGAGCCAGATCACTCGACTGCAGCAGGAAAACGGCATCCTCAGGGACGCAGTCAGCTCTGCCACCAACCAGATGGAGAGCAAGTCAGTGCTTCACCACATTCACTCGGCTCCGTCAGACTTCTTATCCTAGCATATCCATCTGCATGTTACACAATGTTAAAATGCCCTGTACAGACTAAGCATGTGATGGCTGATAGCTTATACCTCAGCAAATGTCAATATTTGACAAGTTTTCAGGTAAATGTCGTAACCAATCACGGGTGGCCAGCAAAACAGGACACAGCCACACTCACTACTTTGGTCACTCATAGTGTATTGTAATTTCATAGGGTGACGATTGTACTACGGTTAAGCTTACACAACGCTATCATTACCAACTTCTACCTATAAAAGCCCATTAACTGTTCCCCTAACAGCCTTGCGCTTGTGCGTTACTTGATAGGAATTCAGCAGAGCTGAACAAGCTACGTTCTGAGTACACCGGTCTGATGAAAGAGCTGGCAGACAACAACAGCAAGCTGCAGCAGGAGGAGCACCAAAGGAAGTCACTGGAGGTCAGCTACAAGCAGAACGTGTCCCAGCTGGAGGTACGCTAATCCAGATGCACAATGTGTGTGTTTAGCCTCTGCTTCAGTTTCCCGAGCCGAGACAAATATGAACTGCGCTGTGAAAAAAAACCTGGGCATATCACACGGCTTCAAATCTGTTTAACGGGTGTGGCGGTGTTACCAGGGAAATGGGGGGAGGTTGTAGTGGGAAGTCGTGGGGAGGGTTGTGGGAAGTAAAACCTAGGCTGAGAGGATTGTGTTGGCTTTGGAAGCTGGAATGTTTGAGGCTTTGTGCTGTGTATAAACAACACTTTCCTGTGAGGCACCCAGATCAGGCTTTCCTGCCTTTTCATTGACCACGATCAAAGATGGAAATCTTAAGGTGCTGGCTCGACACAGACGCGTCTCGACAAAAACACAGGAGCGGGGTGCCAGGGGGTTGAGAGTTGCCCAGTCTTGAACAGTCCACAAGATGTTTTGCAGTTTAAACGAACTGTTCATTTAGTAAGACAGACGCCAAGCTCTGTTTGAATTCTCTCTTCTCTTTTTAAGTGACTGTTCTTAGTTGGCATAGTCTTGTTGAATTTCTGGTCCACCAAGCTCCGCCTTTTAATAATAATAATAATAATAATAATAATAATAATGCATTTTATTTAGTACTTGTATTGAAGATGTAATGTGCTATCTGAGTAGTTTGACAAGTCCAGTGGGTCTAACCCTAGCCTGGGGTTTAAATTCTTTGTAAGCAACATCTTATGAAGCTCTGTGAGCAAAATCTTTAATAAATTGCATATCTCCCTCAACCTCAAGGCACAACTGCAGGATTCTAAGCGACGCTGGGATGAGCTGCAGAACTACCTCCACAACGTCAACGCTGAAAGAGAGAAGCTTCAGGCCTCTAACCAAGGTGACAGAGCATGAGATCACACCAAAATGTTACCTTCTTAAAGAGGGCCATTCACCAATCTTAATACCTGCGTGTGTTTTGAGCAGAGCTCCACAACCAGCTGTTGTCAGCTGAGACAGAGATGAACAGCAAGAATAAGGAGATCCAGACCCTACACAGCAGCTTGACCGAAGCCATGGTCTCCAAGGAGCGGCTGGAGCAGAGAGTGATGGAGCTTATGGAGATGTCCCAGCACAGTATGCCTGATGACTCGCTGCAGGCTCGTGTTCAGGTCAGCCAGGACGTCACATGGCCAAAAACACATCAGTAACACTTCCATTACACCTTTGCTTAAGTCACTTAGAGTTGGATTGAGAGTTGCACCGTATTAGGCTGATGGATTCTGACTGCTTGTATTTGCTTTCCATAGGAACTTATGAATGAAAACAAAGGTCTGCAGGTCCAGAACGAGACACTACAAGTCCAGAACGAGAGCCTGCAAGCTCAGATCTCGTCACAGGTATATTTCTAAATTGCTTAATCATGAGAGGATATGCACAGCTTCATTAACCTTTTGTAGACTAATGAACCCTTTTCTTCCCTTTAGGCCAACCATGTCTCCCACATTGAGGAGTTACAGAAGCTGTAAGAAAAACAACTTTTTCAGATCTAGTAGCAGTAACTAATAGAAGGCAGCATACCTTTTTTTATTGTTTCATGTGTTTTACCAACTCCTCTTCTGCTTTGTCCAGACTGGCTGAAAAAGAGTTGCAGAGGAAGAGTTTGGAGGATTCTCTCAACGCCGAGAGGAGCAGTGGAGCCAGTAGAGAAACGAACATGCAGGTATAGTCACAAGAGTGTTTCATCTACAGCTTCTTATACTAACATTGCATTGGTTCATTAGTCTGCTGGAATTTGGTAAACATGAACTAGGCCTCTCGCTGGCTATATGGGCTGAGAACCATGCGCACTGGCCCGCTATAAAGACGGCACAATGATGCTCACTTACAAATGCCAAATCCCTATCATTCATTTTATGGTTTTATTAGCATGAGATAGTGTCGAGCGCTCGATTATTGTTTAAACTCTTTCACAGTCTGTCATATCCTATATTGTCTTAGCATGATGAATGTTGACTCTATCCTCTGCCCCCCCCTCTCCCTTCCTTCCCACAGGCCTTACACAATGAGAATATGTCACTGAAGGCAGAGGTTCAGAATCTGCAGGCACAGATTTCTGATCAGGTTAGCTGTGTACTTTGAATATACATATAGCTCTATAGAAGAAATGAGTCAGATTGTTTCTGTTTGACAGTCTCTCCCTCTGTTTGCCTTTAATTCTCCCCTTGCAGGCTGCTTCCCAGCTGGCTTTGGACCAGTTCCAAAAGAGGTGTGTGTGAAAAGTAGAGCATATTTTAAATACACTAGCTGGTTAGTTTTATTGCCACAATGATGTTCTAGTAAAAGTCCGCTGCTTCCTGCACAGTGTCCGGGAGAAGGAGGAGAACATGAAAACCGTGGAGGACCTCCTGGAGAAGGGGCTGATTGAAGTGGCCAACAAGGAAGAAGAGCTTAAGGTATCTGTTTTTTTTTTCTCTGGGATGAAAAAAGGGGGCTAGACAACGGTTAGCAAACCATGAAAATGTGCTGCCTCACACAGTCCCGCATTCGACTGACATCAGCATCCTTCAAGTGACTCTGCATTTCACTGCCTGCCTTGTAATCACAACTCCTAATGGGGGAAAAAAAAGTCTTACATTCATTTATTTCCCTGATGCAGGCTGTAAGAGAAGAGAACGAGGCATTGAAACAAGAAGTAGAAGGCTTAAAGAGAAAGACTGTCGAGCAGGTGAGCTGGTTTATTATTCTTAGTATTAGAATGGATTCATCTTTTTTAGTATGTGTTTATTTGGTTAATGTTTCCTTTTATCCAAATCACAGGCGACATCAGAGTCAATAGTGGAGGAACTCCAGAGCAAGTAAGTTGATTCTGGTCTTTACAGTCACCTCCATAATACAGTTGGGTGTTACTGTAGGTGGTCAAGTGGTGAGCACATCCCATGTTGGCAATAGTGTGTCATTCCCCCAGTCTCTCTATTCTTTTAGTTAAAGGCAAAAATCTCTATAATATAGTTGTACAAAGCCAAATATCCTCACCCACACCTGTCCACAACAAATACAGATGAAGATATCTCTAATATTTAATAAATTCCAATCATTCAGTAGTAGTAGCAGTTTTGCAACCCAGCTGTGATGAAAAGGGGCTGATCCAAGTCATAATTACATGTTTTAGAATTATTGGTTACCACTTTATGTGCATCTCAAAACAAATCCCTCCTGGCGTTCCTTCCCAGCTACACCCTTGATAGTAATTAACTTATCAGATTCCTACTGGCACCAGTGAATGTGCATTGCTTAATATATCCTTGTTGTTGGCATTGTTAGATAAAGTAAATATCAGCAGATTCTGTGTGAATTGTGAATGTGAACACTGCTGTGTAATGAACAGTGAATTGTCTCGCTGCTTTGTAGGATCCAAGAGAAAGATGCAATGCTTCAGTCGATGGAGAAAAGTCTACAGGCAGCACAGGACAGCAGCTCGGCCGGAGAGAAGACCGTTGAGGTGTGGGCCGTTCTGTATCAATGAAATATTGGGTTTACGCATTTCAGGAAGTGACAAATGCCGTTCTTTGTTGTGGTTTGTGCCCTTTTGTCCTGGTTTGAGCTTTTGTCTGAAGCAGTTTCTGTCTCTCAGTCTCTGCAGCAGCAGTTGTCCGCCCTGCAGGCAGAGATGGAGCAGCTGAGACAGAAGGACACGTCTGAGGAGCTGATCGCTTCTGCTGTCAAGCTCCAGGAACTCCAGGCTCAGTGAGTTAACCCGGCAGATCACCTTGCACCCCTCCAGTGTGGCCTTAACAAAATCGACCTCTGATGAGCAAATCTGACCCACAGGCTGGGGGCCAAGGACCAGGAGATCCAGATGCTGCAGGCCGAGCTGGAGGCACGCACTAAAGAGATGAGCGAGAAGTTGGAGCAGGTACACCAACAGGTGAGGACGCGTTTTGAAAATGTGCTCAGCTCACAGAGCGGCATGTTTGTCACTTTAAACAGGACAATCTGCTTAAAAGAACAGATGTAGCTGCAGGAATTCCTTGTGATTTTGCATGTAGAGCTGTAACGGTTTAAAGCCTTCCTAAATTTTGATCTTTCTGTCTTTTCACATTAAATTCTCATTCAATCCTTGATTTAATTGAATCTTGAATCTTCTCTCCTCCAATAGCAGTCAAACACAGCAGTGCCAAGTCAAGAGCTGCTCACAGCGTGAGTAATATGCTATTTCATTACTCATAATATTTCATACACACACATTTGTAGTTTGAAGGACACTTGGCTTCATAATTACGTTCATAACAAGTGGTTGTGTTGTCGTCTACCAGGTTGTCTGAGAAGGAGAAGCAGGTCTCAGATCTGCAGGGTGAGCTGGCTGAGCTGAGGGACTCCCTGGAGCTTCATAGGAAGAAGAACAATGTAGGTTTCCTGCAGCGTTGACCCCAACTATATAATACCAGAGACGCTCTGGTCAGGCCCTGCGAGACATCATCCGTCCTTTGTGTGGTACCCCAAAACACTCCCGTCACACTAGAGCAATACAGTGCATACATCCATACTCCCTGTTGTCCACTGCCACTTAGTCTCACTCGTTTTGCCTCTTTGTCCTTTTTTTATTTTTTTAAATGGATATTTTAAAACCAAATAGAAAGAATTCCGTAGCTAAGGTTGTGTTTGCTGCATGATTTTACACATCCGTACTGATGTCTATTTTGATTTGGATGCTTAAGCTTAGCATTGCATAACAGGGCTTCCAGCCTACTCTTGTTATGCTTGCCGTCGGCCATGACTGTTTCAGCAAGCTTGTCTGTGCTTGTGAGTGATTCAGAGCATTAGAAACTCGCCTACCTTTTATTTTTGAGAGGCATAATTGATTTGAAAAGCTTCTTTATGTGGACTTTGTTTTTTTCATTTTTCGTTTTTGGTATCGATACGTGTGTCTTCAGTCAGCATTACCTTCATTTAAATAGAAAGTACTCAATATACATTTCCTGCGTACTGTGCATGCTGATTTTACCCACACGAGGTGTGAGACCGGGGCTCTGGAGGCGATTTGTTCATACTTATTTTTAGTGGTTGGAGTATGGCTGAAAAGCAGAGTGTAGTCATATTGAAATGAGAAATGGTCTGTTCTCTTACTCTACCAGTTTGTATTTGAGGGTCACTGAATGCATTTTCCCTGAGGCTGAACTGAAAGTAGTATCTCTCTGGAACTGACCAAAACAGGAGCTTCGGGAGAAAAACTGGAGTGCAATGGAAGCTCTGTCAGCCACCGAGTCCATGCTTCAAGGGAAACTCAGCAAAGCCGTCAAGGTTCGACACCCCACCTCAGTCTGTTTCACTCTAGTTCCAATCTGATGCATCCCCCCCAAAAAATGCTGTTTTTGCCATAATTGACCCAGTGAGATTTATTTTCCACCATCATTCAGAACAAAGCTGCATACTCATTTACCTCACTCTCGCCCTCTCCCCTTTGTGTTTTGGCCTTCCGTTCCCAATTGGCTGTGTGCTGAGCTGTTGAACTATGTTACTCCCCTTGGGAATCTCAGATTTCATTAACTTACCTTAAACTTTTTTTTTTCCTTTTAGCAGATTGCTTGAAACTCTGAAAAATAAAAGATTTCTCGCTGCTTAAAACATACTGTATGATGCTTGGATGCTTGGAAATGAGTGTGCAGTGACCTAGAAATGATTTCACTAGATATCATTAGATTGAGATTCATGGTTATCATTTTTGCAGCTTCCTGTCTTTCTGTCATGACGTGACTCATTTCTAGCATGTTTCCCCCTCCCATTCTCCTCTGTGACATGCATACTATCAGTATCACCAGTTCTATCATCCGCCAATGAAATATTGTTGATTTCACCTCGATTTCAATGCAGTTTAATCATTCAAAACGTTTGTGGAAATGCATCAGTGTCCTAATGTTTCTGTATCCACAGCTGAGACGTCTTTCTAACTAGATGTAAAACAAGACCGACAGTATATTTTCTTGCAGGTCTCTTGGTGAAGACGCGGTGTGGGTTACCAGATAGCCGATCTATTAACAGTTGCAGTGACGTGTGTATATTTTGGCCGCCCTCCCCCTAGATTAGGGCAGGGTACATGCTGAACCATCAGCACGGCAGCTGCTCCTCTGCCATCCGAGTACAGTAGAAAGCACCTTCTCAGAGCTGAGCCAGGGAGTTCCTTGGCAGCTGTTGTGTACTGTCAGTGCATTCTGGTTGCTTGTATTCAACCCCACACTCGTCTGTCTCAGAGCTGCCTTGTGACACAGTGTGTTAATGTGAATAGTGGATGGAGTGCCAGCTGGCTAGTGCCTGGCATACGTTCTCCCTTCAGGCCTCGGAGTGACAGTGCACGACGCTGGCCTATTGTAGGAGGACTGATAGCTACCTTTTTTTATTCACTGAAGACTTTTCAAGGTACTGTGTGCAGTTTGGTGAAAAGCAGATTGATGCACTTGTGGTTCGAGGAGGATCGTAGGACGTGATATGCTCTGAATCTGCAGTTGCAGACACTTGGTGTAGGTGTGGCCTATTGAAAGATGCTGATGTTTGCTCAGGCTAATTGGATGTGGGAGTGAGACAGTGTTTTAATCCTTGTTCCCTACAGTTACAATTTAAAATGCTAAATAAATCGTTCCCGTGACATTGATTGGAGCAGCCTGATGGATGAATTGATGATGACTGCTTTAAAACAGGATTATTTAGATTTAGATGAGGAAGAAGAAAAGGAATGTGGTCATGTCTGCTTAAGTGACCACTGGACCTTGTCTTCGAAGTGACCAAATCATTTGAACAGTCTGTACTCAAACTCTCCATTTTTTTCTTTTTTCCTCCCACAACATTGTAGGAGAACCAGACAGCACTGGCAATGTCTCAGGCCGAGTGTCGAGATGTTCTGCACAGACTTCTGCCCCATGTGCCTCTGCCCACTGAACAGGTATGGGTAGTAATGGATTTCTACCTCCATGCACATTGTGTCTGAATACTACGGAAGAGCATTAGGACCAAAAAAAGATTTTTTCTTTAAGAAGCTGAGAAAAAAAATCTGAGTTTCTGAGATAAAAAGTCAGAAATTCTGCCTTTTTACTCTTTTTTTTTTTCTTTTACTCTCCGTTGTTGGCCCTAATCCTCTTCTGTAGAATACCTTTTATGCTGTCACACTGCTACTCCTGTGTGGAAAGTTTCTTACCATCTCCCTTTTTCTCTCCTCTACTAGAACCAACAGGAGTGGCTCCACAGATTTGAGAGGGCAGTAGCTGAACTCCCAGCTACACAGCCCTCCCCCTCGGCAGGGGACTCTGAGGTAAATGAGAAGCAGGAAAAGAAAGTTGAACATTCCTTTCCTAAAACTGAGGGTATTGACAAATAACTGCTGTCTTACTAGGGACTAGCTGAGAAGCTGAAAGAAGCCGAAGAAACCCAAAGGATCCTACAGAAGGATTGCGAGACGTACAAGAAGGTTTTGGCAGAGACGGTGAGATGAGCCTTTCACATCGCATCCGACGTCGTACGATGCTCCCATTCCCCTCGCAAAAAAACTGAAATGTCATTCCTCCTGCGTCCACAGGAGGGAATCCTTCAGCGGCTCCAGAGCAGCGTAGAGCAGGAGGAGTCTCGCTGGAGGGTGAAGGTGGAGGTGTCGCAGGGAGAGCTCAAAGAGGTATGTGTTCAGGTTGAGCAGGAAGCGACTCGCGGGTCAAATACCAGATCGCTGTGGTGATAGATTGTTGCACCGTGTCTCACTTTCCATTGCATCATTCTCCTTTGTGTCCTCTGTATCCTCTTTCATCAGATGAGCCAGAAAGTCACAGCTATGGAGCAGGAAATTGAGAGACTAACTGATGGAGCAGAGATGGAAAATGTTCGTCTTTACATTACTCGTAACCAACGCTTATTGTGCCACCAAACTCCAAACAGGTTTTTAACTCGTCTCGTGTTTGTCTTGTGTTTAGCTGAGAAGAGAAAAGCAGCATTTGGAGTCTGAGTTGGAGAGGGCGGAGCGCGAGAGTGCCACCTATGTGACGGAGGTCAGAGAGGTGAGCAGAGACTCGACTTGCTCAACCCTTGTTGCTTGAGATCTTCAAGTCATGTCACAGCATTCATCCTCCTGTGGCAAAAGGATGAGCTATGTTGTGTGACAACTGCTGATTCATATACGTTTCCTCTGTTTTGAATGTTTTCTTCTTTTATTGGCATCCTGGGAACTTGATTTTGGGGTGTATCAAACGCACACAACACAAATATGATAATACATTTATTTATAAATACACATAATACATAAGTATTATAAAGATAAGGATACACCTGCTTCACATAGTCTAGCAATAACGTAGTCACACCACTCACCAGACTAACTGACTTAATGGTCTTTGGGGGTTTACAGTTATGCACAACAGGATCCTGGTCTGTCTTTAATAAACCCACAGCGCCGCTGAATTTTGAGAATTCAGTCTTGGTCGATGCCTTACGGGCCTGATCAGCTCATGTCAGACTACGGTAGACTTTGTGCTAGTAGTGCTGTCCTGGACCGACTCCTGCTGAGTCCCATTAAACGCATCATCTCAAACTTAATTTCAGCTCAAAGATCTGTTGACTGAATTGCAGACCAGACTTGATGGCTCATATACAGAGGCTATCAGACAGAATGAGGAGCTGAATTTGGTAAGAGCTGCTCACCCTCTAGAGATAGCGCTCCTTCTTTCTTCGAAACCTATCCCTGTTGAACTCAGCAGTGGCTCTACACTGACTGCCACAGGACGGGGGTTTCCCCCATCTTCTGCAACAGTGGGTCATCATCTAGAACCTCTGCAAACACGGGAGTCATGTGGGCGAGCCAAAATTGGGACCGTAAAATGAGAGGTTGTGGATGACGACTCACCCTGACACGCGGTGACACTAACAAGACTAACTCTCTCTCTTTTCACTGGCGCTCCACTTGACCTCGCTGCCATCTAACAAAATGGCTTTTCCAAGTCAACTTTTTGCTCCTTCTGCAGAGGCCAAAATAAAATGCTCCCTTTGTTCATCATCAGCTACAGTTTTTCTCTTTGCCTCGAACTGCACATCATCATTTCCTCCTAAGCACTCATACGAAGCCTGTGTGTGTGTGTTGTGTTTTCTCTCATTGTCTTTATCATCTATTAGTTGTTAGTTTTTTGACAATTTGGTAGCTGCCTCAAGACCATAGTAGCACTGTCGGCATAAAAAAGAACAAAACAAAAGAATAATGGGCACCACTGTGTTGTTTGGCAACAGTGAATTGGCCAATCGGGTACACCTAAGTGTGCATTCCTGTTCAGTTACTTTGTAAAAATGAGTGATGACTTAAACATATTGTTTATTGTTCGATAACGGAGACAGGAAAAAATGACTGCAGTGGTGATAACATAACCAGATTTGTATAATCAAAATATCATAAACTGCTGTTCAGTGTCACGGCATCTGATAAGACTCAAACACAAATGTGATTCTCAAACTTGACTTCCTGGATAATGATTCACCCCCTGAGCAGTACGTGGAGCAACAGGCCCACAACAATGCAACCACTTGTACTCTTTAACGCAGTGCTATTTTTGGTTAGATCATGGCCAAAGTGGGACAAGTGAAAACTGTTCAATCTGTTGCTGAAAGTGAGCAGTTTTAATGTAGACCGTGTTGGCCGGAGGTTTTGAATAAGGGCTCTTGTGTGTTCGTGCAGTGATAAATGAAAAGCAGAGTCACTGTGAAACGGCTGTTTGCTGCAGAGCTGGCACTGAGTGTCTGTTTTGATTTTTAGCTGAAAACCCAGCTCACCGAGACTCTGTCCAAGCTGGAGGCGGAAGAGAACGAGAGGCAAAGGGTGGCCGGTGATTTGTATAAGGTAAGAAGGATTTATTTATATTTCATTGCACCTCTGATGCAGGGATCAGCTCCAGGCGGCCATTGTTCACAAGTGGAACTTTCTGGTCCTTTGCACAGGCCCAGCAGTCGCTTGATCTAATCCAGGGAGAGCTCTCCAAAGTGACGGACAACGCCGACGACCTGATAGAGAACAGCAGTCTGTCATCACAGAGAGTGAGAGTCTGGGGAAGCATGGGTGTTATAGCAGACAGTTAATGTAATAGTGTGCATGGTTATTGTGTGGTTTACATCGAGCGCTAAAGCAGCCGCTCCGTCTCTGACAGGAGGAGATCGACAGAAACGAGAAGATGACCGCAGGACTGAACCAAACGGTCAGAGAACTGCAGCAGCTGCTACAAGCCGTCAGCCGGCAACTCGCCAAGGGACAGGAAGGGGTAAGGCTTGTTAGTATGCTGTTCTCACCTACCAAGAAAACATGGCGTCAAAGTCCTGTATTCCCACTTGCAGAGTCTGACCATTTGCAATCTCTTCCAGGAGGCTGACAAAGATCTGCCCAAGGTATAGTGAGAGGAGGATAGCCCCACCACCCCCACCACCACCACCACCATGCAGCCACCCTGACTGCACTACCGAGACCACCTTTGACCTTTGGTCTCATCACTACCACCATTACACCATACGGTCACACCCAACCACCTCCTCCTTCCCAACCTCCGTCACCTCACCTGTACTGTAGGCAGCCTCCAACTGACTTTGGCCAAGGCGTTGGCAAAACCACTCCCAGACTCACTGTTGGCCATAAAGGGAGACAGCAGAGGTTACTGTTAATTCCGAACACTGTACCAAAACACACACAGACACTACTCCACTCCCACCACATTCCTCTTCTTCAGCAACATCGCCGGTTAATTTTTATTCTAAACTTAAAAATGACATCCAGCATAATTTAAACTGCGTGGCAACCATTCCTGTTTAAAACACCTGTGTTTTTCAATGAAATCCTTTTTGAATTCTGCAGTAGTTTTTGTTGTTATTTGTCTCGAGGGCAGTGATACAAATTTCCAACTTGACTAAACAAACTATGGGTTTCCAGTCCTTTTTTTTCTTAACTTAAAGATATGTATTGTTTAAATGTACCAGTTAGGACCTGCTGAAATGAAATACACTATGTTGTTGATCTGTTTGCCTCATGATCAGAAAACTATCACAACCTGTGCATCATTGTGCATTCATGAAATTCATTGCTCCATTCAAACCATGGCTCAGTATTGGGTGGGAGAAGGGAGATCAGTAGGGGTCTCAGCATATCAGATGGGTCACTGCGTGACTGTAACTATGGAGATGCGTGGACAAATTGTAGTCAAGTCTGTACTGCAGCTCCAGAGAGAAGGGAGTCTGTGACCCTGGCTGTGGAGGGAGAAGTCCAGGTCAACAGTGTAGAGGTTTTTAAATCCTACTGCAACTACTCTAGGAATAAGCGTCCCATATCATCTGTAATCAACACTTGCTATATTATTGCTAAGTTCATTAACACTGAAGATTTTGTTCTTTTTGTAACAGGTGATGTTAATAAAAGGGATGCTTGATAAATCTGCCCAGATTCCTGTGTTGATTCTTTGTCCTCCGCTGCACGTCTTTCTCCTTGCCACTGTGTGGCAGCACACAACCTCAGTTTGAAATTTCAGACTTGCTTAGCCTTGAAGAGCTTGAACATGCACAGAGAAAATCACAAAGCTTCTGCTCATGAAGGTTTTGCCGCCAGGTATCATATTCCTGGCAAAATATTCACAAGACTTCCCCGTACAGAGTAAACATGTTTGTCATGCAGTGGTGGTAATTTAGAGAAATGTTTTGTATGATGGTGAAGAGGCCGACACTATGCAGCTTTAATTATGACACATATGGGATGTGATCAGTTTCCTGTGTGTAGCTGCATAATCTGAGGCTGTCCTCTGCTCCTGTGTGAGGTTTCATAAAACATTTCCCCAACAGTAAAATGTTACGAAAGGAAGTGAAAACACAAATGGTAGATGAAATAATCCAAAGCCAACAGGACAATTGCAATATTGGTCACAATGTTGGGAAACATAAATGTGTGGTGGCCTCTTTACAATGGCAGCGGTAGAGTAGGAAAATACATTGTCAGACATAGACAAAGTGATTTCTCAGTGCTTTAGATGTATTTTTACCACTACCAGCTTTCCATTGTGATGAAAGGATAAACAGAGATTCTGTGTCACTGGACCTGGCTAGACTTTGGGTATCTGCACAGAAACCTCTTGCTCTCATCTTTTGCATGTTAAAAGGCCTTTTAAACAACAAGGCTGTTGTGCAGGCTGGGGGTTGGGGGAGAGCGTTGTGGGTGAGGTCAGGGGCGCGAGCAACATGGGATCAGCACATTCCTCACATTCTCCCACACTGTCATGCTGCAGTCAGCTGATGGAGATCTGGCTTTTACCTTCATGGAAACCTCGCGACGAAATGGGCAGCTCTACATCTTGTCTGTTTTCGTCACTAACTGGCTCGCACAGGGAGCGCCTCTCAGACCGTTGCAGGAGACTGTTGTAACATGTAGTTCCCTGTATGGCGGCTGATTCCTCATACACGACGGTGGGTTTAAATGTGATAGCCTAACACTTGTTGGACAAAATTAACAAGTTGCAAGTTTGCGCTAAATTTAATTGTATGACTATCTCACAAACCCCATGAAAGTGTCTCACTTCTTGGGAAAAACCTGACTCATCCTGTGGGGGTGAATGACAAAACATTTAAAATTGTGTAAGAAAACAGAGTTAAATCTGGCTGAGGTTACTGTGTAAAGCACTTACAGGCAGCCTCATGGCTTCCATAGAAGGTCTGATGTGTTCAGAGCAGTGAGGAAGTTAAAAGGGGCCTTGTCTCCCCGATGTCACCATTGCTCACACCATTAGTCTCAATTGCACAATTCAACGTGTTGCATTCAGGTTCTGCACTGCATGCCTCTTGCCTGGTAACATTTGACTCCTCCTAAACATAGATTTGCACTCAGACCAGGCCCAGCACAACTTCAGCAAAGCAGCCCACTCCCTGCATCTGCTCTCCATCAGTGTGGTATGTGCTAGAGAGTCTTTGATCCCCCCCCCCCCAACTCTACTGTGTGTGTGTGTTTATATGCGAGGGTGAGTCAAACAGACACAGAAAAGACTGTAGTGCTCTTTTACACAGACAATGCTCAGTGGATGAAAGCAAAGCGGAAAGAGACAGTGACACAAAAGGGCAGTAAACATTCATTATCCCCACAGCTTTGAGGCCAGGCCCCAGGCCTGTAGTTAAAGGCCTAATGCAGCCTGATCCATGTGCACAACTGCTGAAGAAGCTGGAGTTCACTCCGCTGTACTATTAATGGACAAGTATGTACAGCTATGAACAGAACCATCAAATGCCATCTGAGTTATGCTGCTTACAAAGGGAGAAAAAAAACATCAATTATGTATCATATTGTGCAACTTGTAGGGAGGGATCCACCTCTGTGGGCCCCAGTGACACCCAGCTACCTTTTGTTTTTATGTCAGGCGTTATTGCACTTTGAAACTGAACACCAGTTCAAACAGGGGGCTGTAATTGCAGAGGGAACGGGACCACTGAGGGGGCTGGGAGGAACAGCGAGAGCACCTCACCTCCAGCCGTGTAGATTCTTGTGAAAACAAGACAGAGGCAGTAAAGTGGAGAAGTGGCACATTCATCGGAAAGGTGTGAGAACAACTGGACATGTGGGACATTGGTGGTTGAGAAGTTCTTGACATCCCCACATAAGGTTTGGACATTTGGTAAGGTCTGTGAATCATCCTCATAAGAAACTAATTAAGTAAGAAGTTAATCAGAGGCATCATCATTATTAGTGGATGAATGTGCATGTTCATAAATTACATAAATTGCACCTACTTTTTGAAAGAAGAAATGAAAGCATGAACCTTGACACTGGAATGGAATTGTTGAACTGAGTAATGAAATAAAACTTCCAAGCTTGCAGGTAAATAGTGATGTGATTAGGTTGCATAATCAATCACACGCATTTGCCAACTGCACTATAGCCCTAATAAAATAAAGCCCTTAAAACGAGAGAGAGAGAGAAGGGGGGGGTTAAGCAACGTAATGAACAAATCAGATTTCTCGAGCTTTGCCCTCTGCAAATTATCTCAGTCAGGAAATGAACCAGGATGATTATTTTCCCCATGTGTTTCCCACTATTACTGCCACACCTTCTGCAGGCTCACTGTGTAACTTTAGACACATAACAGTAGTCATATCCAGTAAAATTATGTGTGTTCGTATACATGTTTGCTGAAACAAAACTGTGCCCTGCGTTGTGTATACGAGGAGTATTTTAAGACGAAAAAGTATGTTCAACCCTTTTTTCTTTTCTGTCAGATATAGGAAATTGGAAACTTTGAAAACATATCAGGAAAAGTATGATCCCTTTAAGAATTCCCAGATTGTACTCTTTGTTTACATAACACAAGGTGCGATCCACGAACCATGTGAGGTGGCACAAGAAGATAGTTGTACCCAGAATTCAGCATTTTTGCTTTTCTTTGGTTTAAATTATGCACGATATGATTTAAAATGGTATAGTAGACACTTTAAATATCTATATACAACACAGTTCGCCCAGAAAACGCCTTCAAATTCGTGGTGAGTGAAGCGTCCCCCCCTACACAAAGTAAAGAACAACACAATGGTACGTTCCGGCCCTGCTCCTCGCTGTTTTTGTATCTGCTTCAGAGCGGATTCAACCGCCAAGTAAGTTACATTTTTGCTATGTCACGGTAAAGAAGTTTGAGACCAGTTTATTTTGATGAAAAACTGGGTTCGCTCGGGCACACAGACGTATGCCGCCGGATATACGATATGAAATGAGAGCGTGTGGTGTTTTTTGAAGGGGATTCCTAGTTATTTTTGAGCCGCTGTTATTACTGTATAGCTAACGTTACACAGTGAAGCCAGAAGCCTCATGTTTTCGTCAAGCCAAGAGGAGCACTGCGCCCCGTCCAAAGACCCAGTGAAATACGGGGAACTGGTGGTGCTGGGGTAAGTTGAATGGGTATTACGTTTATTATGGGGGTGATTTTACTTTATAGACACGTTCCCAGTGGACACGAAAAGCGAATATTTATCTAGAGGAAGTTTCTCAAGAGGGCAGTCGTAGAGCTAACTTGGCTACGCGGCTGTAAGTTCACGCACGAAGAAATGGGATAATTAGCAGTAATGCGATGTTTACTTTAGCTTAATATATTTTCAGTGCATAAACAAACAATTAGATAATAGCTACGAGGAAAAATACGTCAAGCCCAGTTGAGAAATCCACGCACTCACGTTACCCCACAAATCAGACACGTGCGCAATCAAAAAATATGTACATTTTTCGTTTTTGCCGAGTCGTGATGATGTTTGATTACAGACTACTACTGGTGTTAGGAAAACACCTAGCCCTGGACACCTCGACATGCACCGATGTCCGTAAAATAGATAGGTTCAGGCCAACTTTAGTAAGTCGGATGGGACGAGTCTGATGTTCAGCAGCTTGACCGGGGCGCTCCTTCCCACCTTAAAGTTGGATTCATGGGGTTTAAGGAATTCGGAAGTGGTCATGGTCCCCTCCCCCAGCCCCCGCAGGCTTCTTCCTTTTTTTCTCAAAACTATCTATAACTCAGACCACACAACGTTACGTTTGCATAACACATACACATGTAGGCTACTACTAGGCTAACCTTTGTGTTATATCCAGGAAGCCATAATAGTTTGGAAACCACACACCTTGGATCTCCCAACAAAACCTATATCTTCTCATGCTAGCCACATGGTCACATTATGAAGGAGGTCGTTACTGTTAGCAGGAGTTTGCAGTGTCAGTCCAAGAATGGATAGTAGAAAACTAAACATGGCTGCTCTTATGCGTTCTTGGCTCATTTAAGAAACCAAACACTTCCAAAAAATCCAGGCACTCAATCACATTCACATTCAAAATCATATCAAACTATTTCCAGAGAACAGTGCTGCTCATTGATTTGCAATATTACCCACAATGACCATACACAGCTCTACACAATAATGGCAAAACTAGCACAGGGTAAATATGTGGACAAATGAAAATTGTCTCATAGTACACCCACTGTATGTTGTCACATTACCCTACAGTATAGTCTCTATATGAGTTTTCAAACTCTTTTTGTGTGCAGGTAACTTCTTTGTAAGGAAGTCATTGATGATTTAGTTGTGTTTAATCTCAGTTTATGTTCATATTGATAACTTGGCGTCATTTTTCTGTCTCAAATCTTTTAAAACACCATCCAAATCCTGGTACTGAAAGTTCTGCCAATAATCTTTTAAGGGGCCGTGTATCAAACCTCAGTACATTTTAGTACCAAAACATAATGAATCCACAGGAGGACACAGAGTATTGAAAATATTCAACAAGCACTTCCACTGACAATTATTTTTTATGATTAATTAGTCTGAAAGTCACCATCTAACTGAAATGTCTGGCCCAGTAAATATGTGTTAGAGTTTACTGTAGGCCAAACTGATGTTTTGAGTTTGAGCTTGTTTCTGTGCAACCAAGAGCCAAAAAACCAAAGAGAATCAGTTTACAGTGAAACAGAGAAACAACTGTAACTCAGTAACAACTGAGACGCTTTAGGCAGTGACCATTGTTTTTATCAGAAAGAACTATTAATCACGTCGCCTTTGAGTACCTACTAATCCTCTGTTGATGGATAAATCGAGTGTTTGTTTTGAATCCACTGTGAAGTATTGAAAGATGATAAAAGATCCACACTGACTCTTAACTTAGCAAAGTATTCACATTATATTTAGACTTAATTCAACATGTGAATACTCTGGTCTCTTTTGTTGAGTTAAAAAGGCTTTTGTTGAAAGAAAAAAAGAGATATATTGTCTTTTCAATAAGGTTTCAGTAGGTTTGGCATTAGTATTGAAACTGTAATACTGGCACTGTTATCACAGAATTTCAGTACTCAGACCTAATCTGCTGAAGTAAAAAAACAAAAGAAAGCTAGTGGTATTGGTATACGTGCCTAGTCCTGCCACTAAGTAAATGCTGTTGTGGCTTTTTCTTTGTTTATGAAAAATATTCAACAGCTACTACTGTGTTTTCCCTGGATTTGAACAGGAAAAACTGCAGCCAGTTATCATTGTAAACAATCATGTTTATATTGATGAACTGTCAAGCGCAGCAGCTGCAACAGATGTTTGAAAACACCTACTGTGACATCAGTGATTGGAGTTTGACCAGGACTGAAACTCATCTGAAAGTTATTAAAACTTTACATGAATATATTTATGTGCCTGTGCTGCGGGTGTCACATACGTAGTCCGTACAGCGCTTGAATAGAGACGCTGGGGAAGATGACATACAGACAGAGGGTGGCTGAGTGTGGTTTTGTCCGTCGCCCTCCACCCATACAATCACAGTCATCCTGCTTATTATAAGGGCCAACAAAGTGCTGACTGCTTATTACCTCAGGCTGAACATGTGGCATGTTTGAAGCTGGTGCTTTTGTTCTCTCTCTTGACATAAAGACACATATTTGAATCAGATGTAATGGGTGTATAATCACTGCCATGTCATCACATCCCATTGATAAAACTGATGGTAGACAAGATAGCTGACAGCATGGAACAAAGCTTGTTTGAGCAGCAGTTCCCTCAGTGGTTTAGTTGCCACGACCGAGGTGGCTCTTATTACTTGCATGGCTGCCCCCCATCTCTGCCGGGGCGGATTGGCTTGGTGCTGGTCAGTGAAAGGGAGGGAGGGGGTGTGTGTTTGTGTGTGTGGGTATCCTGGAAATGAAAGGATGGATTGATCAGGACCCAGCCTTTGCCTCTCCTCAGCTTCCTCTGTCCATTGTGGCTGAGAGACTGGGGCTATTGATTGAACTTTGTGCATTTCTCTCTCAAGAAGCGTTGCAGTGAAGGAAGTGGACAAATCAACTTGGACATCATTGGTACAAACTGACACTGTTGTGATGCCTTCTTTATTCATCCGAGGAGAAGTGCGAGTCTTTGGCCCCTCTCAGCTCAAAGTCAGTCAGTGCGGGTGGAGCTTACGCGGTGTCAGTGTTTTGTGCAAGGTCATATCAGTCGGATGGATACTTGAGGCCAAAGCAGATTGAATCTGAGTCAGTTGACCGACACTCTTCCATCTGGCTGTTTAGATTTATTTGTTAAGTTTAGATTGACCCACATTATACACAATAAAGCCTGTAATTTTATTTGCAGCATCATCTGATCCATGTGGCATCTTTTTTTTGTGACCCGTTCAGGCCAACCCTTCCTCTGTGTCATGCTAATGGGTGTTATAACAACTCAGCATATCTCCTCCTCATTCTGCGAACACTAGCCTTTCATGTTAGCATAAGAGGTAGGAGGTGCTGTTGGCTCCTTAGCGCAACCCTGGAGGATAGGTGATACGCCAGAGTCGTCTAATCCCTGCTCCAAAGTATTGGAAGGTAAATCCGCTGTCTGTCTGGCACAGGTCAAAAGGGAAAGCGATCACAATTATTTGGAGCGCAGCTTTAAAGAGCCTGTCCTAGCTAATGTGACGGTGGCGGTTCCTGGATGACAGAATATTGTTCCTCAATGTAATGATGAATAATAGACGGCATGTGTGCTGTTGCTCAGAGAGACATGGTTATATTCAGCAGTTAGAATTCAGCATGGCGAAAATGCTAAGCTGCATATCATCTGATTGTGTGCTGTATGTGAGACATCCAGGCACAGGTATCCAGCTCAACCAAATAGAAATGTGAACAGTATGTAGGCCTACTGTAGCTGCTCTTTATTTAGATGGGGAGTTTCTAGGACAGGCCTAATAAAATTGGAATATAGAGTTAGTGGCACAGTGTGAAATTAGCTGTTAAAGTGTAAAGAGATCATCAATATTTCTAACCCACATGGATCTCATTTAGGCTCAAGATTATCATTATGTATAGGTTGTGGTTAATGAGCACCATAGGAGCAAATTTAGCATTTTGAAACACTTTCTGTTATTTGTTGTTGTTTTTTTTACCTTGTGACTTGACTTGGGATTTACTTTAAGAGCAACATGTAAAATAAACGTCCCATTAGACAATAGCCTAATCATAACTGGAAATAAAATTCGAAGACTATAATGGCTAGGTTAAACATTTTAAGACAATAAAACAGTAATCTGACCACTACAATGTATTAGTTGTAGTAATACAGTGTCATTTATTGCCTCTCTAGGTCACTGTGGGTGGCTTGTCCTACAGGCCAGCTTTGTGCACTGTGCTGACTGGGTCCATGTGTTTCCATGCGTGGCCAGCCGCGTGGAGACATGGGACAGGTGGACTAGCTTGGTAGGGAGGTCGGGCAGGGAGGAGCAGAAGGAGGCTTTCTCGTTGCCATTGTTGCATATATGTTGCAACACAGAGCAGAAATGTCAGATTATGTAGTGATCGGTAGAGCTCATTCCGCCGTGAAATGCACTGCCATGCAAACTGGAGGCTTTAAATAAAGACATTTCCGTTTTGTAAAGTGTCTGTTCAGCACACTGCGGTTACATGGGAGTGACAGAAGGTCCTGTGTGTTGGATGGGAGTAAAGCATGGGGTGTCCCAGCTGTAGGAACCAGCTGGTGGATGGGGAGAGGACCAGTCCTACCGGAAGGGGCTTCCTCATTCACAAGGAGCAGCCCGGGCTAGATGCCTCACAGCAGACTGGAGGGCAGAGATAGCATCGAGCACTGAGGAGTGAAAGCAGAGAAGGCTCTTAGATGCTTCTCTAGTGGAGCTGAGGCTTTGAAATAGAGATCTTAGAGCTGTCTGTATCAGTGAATAAAAATTCAGCTTTGAGAGGCTGTGTTACTGTCATGTGGGCCAGTTCTCCACCCAGTCTGCATGCGTGCCCTAAGTGATAGCAGACCTGATGTGCATCTTAAAACCTGTTCCTGCCTGGGACCCAGACCAAAAGAACAGCTGCCGTGTACACAGAGCTAGCTCACTGAAATCACAAGCACCAGAGTGCATTATGTAATAAGAAACATTATCCAAGGTAACGCTTAGACTGCTAATAGGGTGCATTAGATTGCCAGTGATGTAATGCGTGGCAAAGCTCCTTTTCAAAACGCATGAATGTTTTTAATTCTCCGTGTTTACTTGTTATATGATTACAAGAATTCTCCCTGTAAATCTCATTAGACACATCTTTTTTTTGCAGCCACAAAAAAACTGTTTGCATTTCCGTGAGAAAAAAAAAGTTAATTTGCTGTTCTTTGCCTCCACCCCCCCCTTCCCATCCCTTTCTGTGACAGGTACAATGGCTCTCTGCCCAATGGAGATCGGGGTAGACGGAAAAGCAGATTTGCGCTATACAGGAGGACCAAAGCCAATGGTGTTAAGCCGAGCACTGTGCACATCCTCAATACACCCCAGGCAAGCAAGGTACAGAACAGATCGAAAGATGAATGATTGATTTAATGAAGAGTGGGAATGAACTAGTTTTTCGTCTTAATTTAGACAGAAATGTAAAAAGCATGCAAAATAATAACTGAAACAAAATGAGTCTTTTTTGTCAATGGAGGCCACTGTGAATCCATATTGTTATTGAACTGTGCAGATTGTAGTTGTTGAAAACCAAAACTGACTTTGAGGGCAGCACTGTGTTTTTTTTTTTAGATTCAGTAGCTTATGGAACATGCAGAAAGCCCCTTTACATTATTGTTGGCAGACCCTAATGTTGATATTTCCAGTACAATAACTGCAGTACCCCGCCAAGCCCCGTAGCTTTTTCTTTGCACCTGAGTGCCTGCCAGAAACTGCCCCATCCAGTATAACATGTCTGCCTCCCTGCATTCCTGCCTTTGGTTCCCAAGCAAAACTGCTAAACAAGCTGGAGGACCTGCTTACCTCTGCACCTCTTGGAGGCCAGTATTTCAGACATTTATAGAGAGTTTAGCTCGCTGGCCCAAGGCGCTGTGGTTCAAGTTACTCTCACCTTTTGGAACTTGACTCCTGATATCTGCTGAGACGTTGTTTTTTTTTTTGTTGTTGTTGTTTTTTCTGACTTTTTTTCATCACAGAGACTGCATGTCTTTCCATTAAAGTTTAAGCTGAATGTTCCTGCTCCAATGTGCCATTTTAAAAGTCACAGACTGTTTGGAGATAGGAACTTCTGCGGTATTCTTCCCCCTTTTTTTTTTTTTACCACTCTTCCTCCCTGCCACCCTGCCACCAGGCCTGGGGTTGGGAGGGTGAACTGAGGAGGAAGTTGTCGCAGAAGCCCGGCCCTCCACTTCCAGCTGTGCACTTGGTCAAAAATAGCAACTCCTCACGAGACGAGCAGGATGGTGTGGAGAGTTGTTCTTTTTTTTCTATTGTTTTTCATGTTATAGCAGCCTACACTCCCCAACCTACTCCTGTTCCCCTTGTGTTTCAGTCTCATATGATCAAACTGAGAGGACTCTGTTGCTGAGAAGCTGACAGGGAAAGCTCACGTGTCTGTGCACACTCTGGTGTTCATGACAGATAATGAGGAGCTCCCATGCTGCCACTGCCAGCCTCCTATTCAAATCCTTCCCCTGCTTTCTCATCTCCCCACTTGATCTCAATTACTCCGTTTGTGCATGTGATTGCTTACATTGGCTTTCTTTCTTTTGGGTGCTGGTTGGCCTATGGCTGTGTTTTTTTTATTTTTACGCCTTCAACTGACATTTTGGCGGGGTGGGTGGTTGGGGGGTTGTTGTGTTTATAAAAATATACCCCTCCGCTTGGAGTGTGTATAAACTTCTTTTAGCCCTTGAACAGGTGGAGCACCATTTGTTTTTAGCAGTGCAGTCGAGACAAGACTGCATGTGATGATGACATTTGTCCCCGTCTGTCTCTGATGTTACAGCAGAGTGTGGCAGTGCTGATGACCCACTTTCTCCCTCCCTGTTTCCCTCCTGCACGTGACAAAGGGAAAGAGAGAGAGCAGGGAGGGGGGGGGGGTGTTTGGAAAATGGAGTTTGCTGATTAGAGTTGGATGATAGCGGCATGTGGTAAAGTGTTGATGGGAGCTGGGCCTGTGTGGCTTTAACTCACCCTCCCTCTCACTCCAGTGCCTGAGCCAGTGGGCAGTTTATGGTCACTGTCACGGGAGTGTGACTTTCTGCGCTCTCCTCTGTTCCTCTGCCAGAAATTCCTGCTGCAGAATCTTTCTGGTAATTTGATGAAGAAACTACGGAATAAGTCACGAGAGGCTCTGGCTTCAGCTCGTGCTGTAAAAAAAAACACAGAAGCAAAATTCATCATAACTAAAAACGCTGCAATTTTTTTGTTGTAAGTAACGGGATTAGGCTAAATGAGGACAAATATGCATTTTCTTCTAAAAACGATACAGTTGTCGTCGACGGTTGGAGCTGACTCATCAGTTGAGCACCGTGCAATCGAATACCAGGCTCAGCAATGATTCAATGATTGCACAAGGCTTTGGGTAGTGTAGCTCCTGCTTGTGAAACACTAGCTCCCTCACATCCTGTGTTAAAGCCACAAACCAAGACATCAAAGAGTTTCTTCTGGCTTCACCATGACACTAAAACTAAACACTCTTTTGTTGGTGGTGTGTTTATACGCGAGTCATCAAGATCATAGATACATGATGTGCTATTGTATAATTTGGTATCATGCAATGCAATATAGCAGCGTGTATGTAATAAGTTGTTCGTTTGTTGTATTTCAGGCTGTCAACTGTAAAGGCCAACACAGTATCTCCTACACACTGTCCAGGAACCAGACGGTGGTGGTGGAGTACTGCCATGATAAAGACACAGACATGTTTCAGGTAAATGTTTGTTTGTTTTTTCAACATGCTATTAGATTCACTACACTTGGTTTACTGTATTACCTGATATGTAGTCCAAAGATATACACACTTGGTCATCTTTCCTCATGATCTCATCCTCTTCCAGAGATGGCTTGTGTGGTGTTTATCGCACTGTCAACTCATCTGTCTGTAGCATTAATCTGAATGTACAGCTAGAAGATGATGACACAGGGAAGTTAGCTCTGCAGACACGGGCGACATATTCAGGAATACTGTGTCTCTGTCTTTAAACAACACAGAGTAAATGAACACAAAGAGGGGTAGAGAACGATGACAATTCAAAAATAGGACTTTAGGATAATTTTGGATTTTAAAAATGAGGAAATGAAAGGGGAAATGCCTCTGTTTTTTCAGCTTGAGGAATGTTTGGGCATTTTTCGCTGCTGAACTCTGTGGTCTGTGTTAAAAATAAGCCTGGAATATTCTTTTTGAACACAAATAAAAGAATAGAAACTTGGACTCTCTTCAGAGATGTACTGATATAACAACAACATGCTGCTGTACTGAACTCTGTGTACCAAAGTGGATTGTGTCTCAGCATTTTTTTAACACACATACACACACACTGCAACAAGATCTTTTGCGGTATCATTCAAATGTCAAACCGCCACACACTGGCAGAAGGCTGAACTGCCAGAAAGCAGAACAGTTCAGAGTTCAAATGCCTGCAGGGAATTAAAAAAGAAACCACTGCCAGTGTCCATGTGCATGCCAGAGCGCTGACAGGGGATGACAAGAAGCCCTACAACAGCAGAGCGTGATACTGATTAATTGCTGTGTTTTGTAGATTGGGCGTTCCACAGAGAGTCCCATAGACTTTGTGGTGACTGACACAGTAGCAGGAGGCCAGGAGGGAGAGGAGACTCCCATCACACAGAGCACCATCTCCCGGTTTGCCTGCCGAGTTGTGTGTGAGCGCAACCCTCCCTTCACTGCTCGCATCTACGCAGCCGGGTTCGACTCCTCCAAAAACATCTTCCTTGGGGTAATTACTAGTCATACATACGATATCTTTATCTGCATTAAACAGAGAAACAAATGCTATTTCTGCTTTTGGTAATGTTATGCAAAAAAAAAAAAAGAAACTGAATGCCACACAACACATCAGTTCTCATCATCATCTGTGCTCTGTCTCGCCTGCAGGAGAAAGCTGCAAAATGGAAAAACCCTGACGGTCACATGGATGGTCTAACAACCAATGGCGTGCTGGTGATGCACCCCAGGGGTGGATTCACAGAAGAGTCCAAGCCCGGCGTGTGGAGAGAGATCTCTGTTTGTGGGGATGTTTATACACTAAGAGAGACCCGCTCGGCGCAGACCCCAGGCAAACTGGTCAGTAACCTCCAACTTATACAGCTGTGTGATATTACTGTGTCATAACTGAAGCACATGTTTCTAAGGCCGCACATGCTGCTGTGATGACGATGGTCACATGAGTGGCATAAAGACTCTTTGTTTTGTTGCTAAGTTTAACCCAATCTGTGTCTGCTACACCGTCCTCTGCAGGTGGAGAACGAGAGCAACATACTGCAGGATGGTTCCCTGGTGGATCTCTGTGGAGCCACTTTGCTGTGGCGCACAGCAGAGGGCCTCTTCCACACCCCCACCCAGAAGCACCTGGAGGCTCTCAGGCAGGAGATCAACGCAGCACGACCCCAGTGTCCTGTAGGTCTCAACACCCTCGCCTTCCCGAGCATGCAACGCAGCCGCGCCCTCTCCTCCCTGGAGGATAAGCAGCCCTGGGTGTATTTAGCGTGCGGCCATGTGCACGGCTACCACAACTGGGGTCACCGTTCAGAGCAGGAGCCCAACACCCAGCGCGAGTGTCCTATGTGCCGGGTGGTGGGGCCCTACGTGCCGCTGTGGCTGGGCTGCGAGCCGGCCTTCTACGTGGACACAGGTGCGCCCACACACGCCTTCGTGCCATGTGGACACGTGTGCTCAGAGAAGTCAGTCAAGTACTGGGCAGAGATCCCTCTGCCCCATGGCACCCACGCCTTCCACGCCGCCTGCCCCTTCTGTGCCACCCAGCTCAGCCTCACTCAGGGCTGTTCCAAGCTAATCTTCCAGGGCCCGGTGGACTGAGCTGAAGGGTCCTGCTCTGGCAGAGAAGATTAGACAGGAATGCCAACATGCTGTGAAACTGTTCAAATTATTTTGTGCTTTCTTTTGTTCATGTAAGCCAGCTGTGGAAAAGGAGTAAGTCTTCTCAACTTCTGGTCATATGCTGTGGATTCTGCACAACAGAGAGCCATTACAGATTGTTCAGGGCCTCTTGTGGCTGGCTGGATGGCCACTGTGGGATACAGAGATGTGGAGCACACTGGACCACAGATCCCTGGCTCTTGCCAGACTGAAATACTGTTTCAGCTGTCCTGCCAACCAACCGCTTTAAACACGGCTCCAGCATTGAGCTGTTTAAACTACAATGCCTGCTGGTTTTCCATCAGAGGGCCGTGGGATTAAGGTTGTAGAAGGAATGGACCGTTTTTACTCATGAACCAGACTGAACCAGATAATAGTGAGCAGGTGTACTTGGGTCTGTTGGGAGAGGGAAATGGGGGGGGAGGGTTTATAGGCTAGTTCCTGGAGGGTCTGAGACAAAGTTTTTACAGAGCCAGACAGCTGGACTGTTGGCTGGGAGAAGCCAGGAGAACCTTGTGATCTCATGGCTAACTAGTTAAGTACTCCCCATCGGCCTGCTGGCCTTAACCCCCTGGTGGCATCTAGATCATGTAGCTCTCCAGAGGTGGCTTCCATTTGCTGAACATTGTTTAAAAGGGTGTGGGGGGGGGGTGTTTTTCATTCAACTGTGGGAATATTTTTCATAAATGAGAGAAGCTATTTTGTTGAAGGCAAAGAGAGTTAGTTTTGCATACAGAAGACATAAGAAAATGACGACCCACATGGATTCTCTTCCACGTTTTTATCTGACAGAGGAGGTATTTTACTACACTGAGGCCCTTGTACTGTTTTCTAATGCAAATGTTAATATATTTTTCTCCTGCATAAATAATGTGTGTGTGAGAATGTTTGTGAGTGCGTGCGTGCCTGCGTGCATGTGTGATTGTGTGTGCGGGTTGGACCGTGTGGGTGCCCTTGGGCTTTTGTTCAACATCGCCCTACATCATTTCACCCCCCCCCCCCTCCCCTTTCCATGATCTCACCCACCACCCAAAACGCTACCAGAGAGAACACAGGAATTCAACCAAGCTCGCAGGGTGTGACGATGAATGTACTGAAACACATTGACTCTCCTCACTGGTGGTGCTCCAACTCCACAACTCTTTCTCTCTTCTCTCTCACTGGTGTTAAAGGTACAGGTCAGGCCTATTTGCAGTGAAAAAGACTAACATTGGAGCTGTTCAAACACTTGCCATAGCCGCACCTGCTTGCTAGTAGCCTGCTAGCTTGCTATGTCCCTACCCCACACATGTACTGTATTCAGTCTGCACTGTTGTTAGCTTTATCCCACGCTGGGTTTGATCCAATGATTTATACGCTCTCAAACCTGGGCACAGTCTCAGCAGCATCCAGAGATTATACCAAATATAAGGAGGAACTGTTTTCTCTCCACATGCAAGATGTAAACCCAAACTGCTGCTACGGTGGAGTGTTGACAGCTCTGGATTACAGTCAAGGCTGTTCAGTTGCACGCACTAGCTCCATGGGAATAATGATATTATCATAACCAATGCCAAATTTGGTAAGTACTATTGTGTTTGGATGAGTCAAGTTGTCCACAACAAAATAGCGGATGAATTGAAACTAAAGAATCTGGGACGAATCTGTGCATTCTTCTGCGATGTTAGCTCGCCAGACTGTGCCCATCGACTACATCGAGTAGTCAAAAGCATTAATTCTGCCAAGACTTTATCAAATACACAGTGAGCATTATAACTGTGGGACGTTGACAGTCATGCTTTTATTATAGCATTCAAATGTTCCTCCAAGTATGATGAATAAAATTCGGAGGTATTGCTGAGGGGCAGGATCCACCATGGTTAAGGGCTCCTAGACTTTACAACAAAGATAGAAATCTCAGCAGCAGCAGCAGCAGCGATGGACTGCTGAAGTAATTTTTGTGTGTTTTTTTTGGTTCCTTCCTAAGAGAAACATACTCAGCATTCTTCAAAAGAATCAGCAGCATTACGCTTTGCTCGTACCACAGAGCATTTCCGGATGGCTCGATTTCCTCAGATTTTTTATGTAACTGCCTTGCAGGGTCAATCACCAAGCCACATACTGTACAGTAGCATTCCTTTCTAACACTTTGAGCTCAAACACTGTGCCCGTTGCTTAACACCGTGTTCTGTAACAGCTGCAGAGTAGCTGCCTCAAACATTCCTCCTTGGTAAACATGGGTGGGGCCCTCAGTTCACCCAAGGGCTTGTTCTATGATTTTGTCTCCTACAGGAACTCTGTACACAAGCCATAGAACACACTGATGCTCCCAATGCCTCTTTTGCAAAGAATAAAAATATTTTTTAAAAATATGCTAGACTGAGTTGGTTTTCTCTGATTTTTAGGCCTGGCAGTCTGCTAAAATGTTACACTTGTCGGTTATGTTCTGGGACACTGAGGTAATTCTTAAATGATCCACTGATTTTTAAAAAGGTGTGTAGAGTTAATGAGAATTGGCTTCTTTCTTTCTTTCTTTCTTTTTTCATCTCCTGCCTTTGAACTCCAGATGTCTCGGCTGTGTTCACACAACACAGCAGCTGTAATGTTTAATCACAGTTACATATGTGTTTCATCATTCCTCTGTATGAGCATTGCTCTTCTATCTTGGTCGCCGAAATGGCCCTGACTGTTGATAGCTCCATCAAACACTGCATATTATTTAAACTTTCAGATAAGGGCAAGAATTTTCTTGAAGTCTATTTTATTCACATTTCATGTTCTATCTTATCAGGCTCATCTTAATATTTACCATAAGAAATGATAGCTTGAGTTAACGCTCCCTTGGCGTTGTGAGCAGGGTGTAGTTTCCCCCTGAAGCCACAGGAGGGCACTATTTCCTCAACAATAGAGATGTTGGCACTGTGAGCACCAATCCACTGAGCCTGCGGCTATCAAGAGCCAAAAACACAGAGCACAGAAATGGAAGTTTTTCATGTTTTTTTTTTCTAAATGCAAAAGACTAAAGTATAAATACATCCCAAATACATCTGAAACGAGATAAATTGAATTAACTAAATTGGCATGCCTGTGTACAGTATGTGCCTGAAAATCCTCTGTATGTGCAATTAGGCTACCACAGGAGATATACTGTATGTATAGGCTATATATTTAAAGTTAGACATTTATCTCCTACATTCCATGTTTTGTTTGTTTTGCCTTTGAAAAAAAATAAATTAATTATACTGTTTTAGATTTATTTGCAGATGTATTTAAATCCAGGCATCGCACATAAGACATGCCAGATATGCACAGTTGTTAGCAATTTTTAGCTTTTATTTTTTTTATGTGGATGCAAAAAAATATTATACGATGATGATGACAATTTCCATCACTTGCATGTGACTTCATCTCCGCTATAATAAGGGCACATGAAAGGGATTTAAATACATAACATGTCAGTTAGGCGTTTGGAGAGGAGTGGAGCTGTGGGATGCCATGCTTCCTAATTAACATTTCTGCAGTAGATGTGAGATGGGTTCATATGTCTGCACACTTGCCTGTTTTTCTGAATGACAGAAAAGACACTGAAGGTGACAGCATGCTAATTTTGAGATCGCTCGGTGGCTCCCCTGCCTTAAGCAGGGCAGGGTTATGCAAATAAAGTGCAATGATACAATTTTTTTTTTCTTGAACCAGCTTCCAGGAGGAGAAACTGATGTTCATGTGCTGGGCTGATGCTGAGCTTTGTAATAGACTGACATGAACCATAGTCCTCTATTATCACCTTTTTGATCCTAATTAACTTCTAACAGACAACCCCTCCCCACCCTTTTCACAGCCACAGAACTTAATTTCACAGGATCATATTGCAGCTGCGTTCATATTTGTACTGAAAAGTTTATGTTTGGATAAATAACGAGTTATTTAGATGAGACTGTCATCAAACTAAAGCTACACAAAACAGAAGGGGAAAGGGGGGTGTTGTTCCTCATGGCCTCAGCATGCACAGCTGCCAAACCCCAGACCCATATCACAGGATCAAAGCGCAGCCTGGTGTCCATCCCTTAAAAACTCAAGATCTTCCTCAATGAAGAAAGAAAATGACACACTGGATGTGTAGCTGTGTCGCAATTTGCCGGATGCACATTTTAGTGCTGCACTTTTATAAAGTTGGAGAATTCACCCCCAAAAACAAATAATCAAAATACCCCGATATGTTCCAGAGACACAGAATCCTACACTTCCCATAATGCAACTCAGTAATGTAGCTGAGCAATAATCCCTATGAAGTGTAAAATGACCTGTGTAAAATTGCTGAAGTTCCCCTTGAAGGTGTAATGGTGTCTTTGAAAAGATGAATAGCATAAAAAGGTTACCGGCAGAGTCACAGTGATGCAATAATATCATTTGAGAATTATTTGCAAAAAGATTCAAAATTACGTTGCTGTCAGTGTTTACTCTGTTGTACAGCTGGTTTTAAGCTCAGGTGGAGGATGACAGTGCTGTTGGAGAGAAAACCCTGCAAGAGCTGCAGTTTCAATATACAGTATTTTGAACAGTGATCAGGTCGTTCTCCTGGTTAGACCTGGCAACAAGATGCATTATACTGGAATATATAACATGGCTGTTATCGAACTGCACTCACCCAAAGTTGTATGTGTGTCTTTGTGTCCTGTCTGTCGAACATGTAAAAAAATGCCACAGGTGTCTGCAGGCTGTGTGCCAACTAAGCTATCAGCAGGACACCTAAGCTGGCAAGTTGAAGGCTGTGATATTTAACTCAATTACCCAGCGTGCCACTGGGGTAAATTATACGCAGATCATCATCTGTAAATGGCAGATAGTGCTCTTCTGCTCACCTAAATTAAGCAACAGCACATTCAACCCCCAGAAGGAAAAACAGGACACATTTGCCTCTCTGGTTTAATGCAGTAAACATAGCAGTCAGCCTTTTTTAAAAAAAATGTGTTTATTTATCTCCTGACACATTGGACAGTCCTGTCATGTCGGCACATGTCGGACGCTGTACTATTAATTCCTCACTATTTCTGTCTTGGGTGGCTAGCCATTATTTATCAGGGAGTCTGTTTTCATCACTTACTGCTCCGATGTTTTGCCTCAAGGTTGGGTCTGTATTTCTTTATCCAGGTCCAAGGTCAAACACCTCACACAGGCCTAACGCACACTTTTGATCTCGTCAAACAAAACCGTCACCCTCCTTTTCTCCTTCTGTTTTGCTGCTTTGGCTTTGAGCAAGGTTTGTGGCAGTAACATTACACAATTCAAAGCTGTATGCAGTGCAGTTTGAAGAGGATTATGATTATATCAGGCCTATTTACTATTTCATGTGGCTCTTGATGATACTTTGTACTCAGCCTACTCAGCTTATTACTTTCTCAATGAATAACAAATGAGTTGTCAAATAAAAGGCAAATAAACATAGGCTAAAGAGAAGCTGATACAAATATTTTATTAGAACATATGAGAGGAAAATAGGTTTGGAAAATCAAGCATTAAATTCAAACATTAAAGTGGGACAGAGTCTACCTCTTTGAGCCCCTCATGCCCTCGTTCTCTCATCTGCTCTTACAGAGGCACATGTGGCGTCTTGCCTACTCATCCAAACAAGAGGACAAATTACTTTAATTATGGAGTAATTGCAGTCTTGTGTTAATTAAATCTTTATCAGTTCAAGTAAGTGGATTGCTCCCACATGGAAACCATGCAGCGACGTGCTGTCTTGCTCTTCTCTCACCCCCCTCCTGCTCTGTCTAAATTTCCAGTCTGAGACGTCTTTTATTCACAGCCTCACCCGACTCTCCCTCTCCCTCACCCCTGGGTCTCGCACTGAAATGATTGGGATTAGCGTCATTTTGTGGGGAGGGGGGCAGGGTGTTTGTGTTTCACCAACTCCCGTCAGTAGCCAGCTGTTTCTTAAAAATACCATAACAAACATGATAGCACCGGTGCGAGGGAGTGTCCTCCGCTGGAAGATGAGATACAAGATTTATCTTAGGTTCCTGGTGTTTGACAAAATTGAATCCTCTCATTTTAATTGCTCTCGACTAGGTGTGCTGCTGCAGGCGATGGAAGCAGGAGCTCTGTATGTTGTCCCTTGTTCTCTACAGACTATTATGTTCCATTGTGCAAAATGCCGATTATGATTTGCTTTATCCTTGTCATCTATCTTATTTAGGATCATTTAGGTAGCCACATGTTACAAAGGAACAGCAGTCAGCCTTGTTATTACGTGTGTTTGAGTCCCCTGCTTCTTGTAATGAGAACAGGATCACAGAGGAGAATTAATCTCTCTGAAGACTTATTCACCGGTTCAAGGCCTCTCTACATGTACGTTTTAAAGAAAATGCAAGAAAATTGGCTTGTTTTGTTGACTTCTAATGGCCAAGCATTTGATCCAAGGTTTGGATTATTAATGCAAACACTTTTCATGCATCTTGCAGCTTTCACTCCACAATTTCTGTCCTGGTTATTTTTTTTACGACCATAATCATAATGTTTATTTTCATGTTGCATATTGTTTTACCTTTATTAAAGCAGCACTGTTGCTCTTTGCAGTTCCTTCACGGTCACACAAAATGTGCAGCTTTTGATGTGCTAGTGTCTACAGTATGCACATTTTGGCTTGTGGACACTGTCAGGGAAGCAGCTGTTTAGCGGTGAGAATGTTTATGTGACGATGAACGGGTGCAATATGGCTGTGAAGCAGATTCAAAAGGGCTTAACTGGATTACACCTCATTTCAAGGATGCTTAAGGTAAGATTAAAACAGATATGTGGTAAGTGAGGAAAATACAAAATCAAATAGATTGAATTTCACTCAGTGGTCTCGTAAGCCACTTGCTCATGCATGGCTGTCCTGTTTGTATTTGTGAGTTTAAAAATGTGAGACAATGTGTAGATTGTTCCTGTAACACAGACTCGGCAAAAGGAACCGTATGCACACATTTAAAACAACTGTTTTGCTCTGTTGGACCGTCACAATTCACCATTAATGCCCTTTCTTATCTTACGCTACAAATCCCCAGAGCTGGAACATTAAAACTCTCTAATCACACACACTGGCACATAGCGAGTGTGTGTACATGCTCTGTGGCACCATTCACACACAAACACAGACACAAAATTACACACCTCACATATAATCTGAAAAGATAATGAATTTAATACCACTGCTGTTACAGTCAACTAATGTTTGCTAATAGCCTGGTGCCATATGGAACGAGGGCCTCAACCATGTGGGTAATTCCTCTTTTTGGACAAGCTGTCAATAAAAGGGCCTTGCATTTTCTGGATGCATGGGGTAGAGGGGGGCAGGGGGGGGGGGGGCTTGGAGGATGCGCTTAATCCAGCAGACGCTCTAATGATCCCCCTGCCTCGAATAGGAGCCACAGGCCTCTGTCAATATGCTTGCAGCTGTGTTTCATTTTTCCTATCAGAGAATATGTGTCCATATTAACACTCCATTGAGTATTTATGAGTGTGCGTGAATGGTGTACAGTTTGTCCGGGTGCAAGGCTTTGGTTTTCAGTGTGGCGCGGGGAAATGGAAGTGGTAGTTTTTAGAGAGTAGACTTTATGACGTGCCTGATTACCCCCTCCCTCTCTCCCTCCCTCCCAACCTCCTCCCTCCACCTCCCCCAAAATTCACTGCATCTCCTCCCCACATCCCTCTGCCAGCACTGCAGCCCAGCGGATAACCAAGCGTGGATTAGCAGTGACATCACACTGAAGAGATGGCTGAGCCCGAGTGTGAGGAAGGGTGAGTATGTGTGCGTGCATGTGTGTGTGCTTGTGTGTGTGTGTTAGAGGGGTGTGAGCGTTTTGTGTGTGTTCAAGACTGATTAGACAGTGAGGGTGGTGGTGAGAGGGAAGCGAGGATTAGAGAGCCATCTGAGAGTTGGCTAGGTGCTGACACCACTCCACCTCACCAAGGGCTCAATTTACTGAGGGATCAGACTCATTTATGGTGGGCTGGGATTATTATCAGTTCAATAGGGCAATTTCTTTATTACAGTCACCTATCAACCTGTGAAATATGGACACTTGTGAGACATCTATGAGTGCATGTATCTTGTTTCAGTCATAATCTAGTGCTTTTCTGCTACAATTATGGTATATGAGCAGCAGCTAAGCTCTAAAATGATTATGTTTAAATGAAGTAGTATTACTCTTACCACAGGATCTGAATGTAATTTTTCAGATGGAACTTAAGGTGTGTTTGCTACAGGAAAACTGCTGTCTATTTGTTTGTTTTTTTTAGGAAAGGATGGTCACAATGAAACATCTATTAGGAATTTCAGACAAATCCATCCATCATACTTCAACTCCTGGGAGGTTTAAGAGGGCTGTGGTGAGTATGGCATTTTTTTTTTTTTTTTTAAAGGCTCCAAATCGGATAAGGCGGGCAGCTATGTTTGAGTTTGGGTTTACCTGGAATGTCAACACACTTAAGCTGGCCTTCTATATTGAACCCCTTGTAATGCATTGGGCATCACTCACCTGATTCTCAGACGCCCCAGCCCACTGAGAAAACAGGTTTGAGGTAGAACAATAGTGAGTAGAATGAAACACACAAGGCTTAAACCAGTAACGGGAGGCCGTTCCATTATTTGCGTCCGGTTTTTTAACTTGAGAAACCCAGTGGGGCATGGTCAAAGACTACAGGCTACTTTTTTCTCTCATTTAATGCCTCCTATAGTTTGTATGTGAAATGACACATGGTGAAAGGAAGGGGGTAGCCTACACAACCTCAGAAATAACTGCTAACCACAAAATATCAAATATCTATAGGCTATTTGTAATTCTGGAGCTTTTGATTGTGTCATGCTCTTTTTCAGCAGGAAACTGGGAATTCATATCACCATTCCTCTTAAGTTTTAAAGTTAATTTGACTTTGCAAATAGGACCTATAGCTATAACACTAATCTATACGGCTTAAGCTCTATCTTGTCCTTAAAAACAACCTACAAGATGCATGTAGTCTTGGTGTATAAATGTGCAGACAAAACACAACCATGGATCAAATGAATAGGTTTGTATCTTTATTATCAGATGCTTTTACACAGAGGCAGCAGCCGTCTTGCTTGAACAGCAGACAATAGTTAAAGATCCTCCCTCCAGTCTGTCATGTGAACAGAAATCTCAACCCTTCATTCCTGAGACACTGAACAAGGAAGTGACTTAGTTTCCACAGGAAACACGTACAAGGAATAAAAAAGTAACCGTCTTCCACCTCCGCAACTCGCGTAAATGGTTATATTTTTCAATAATTTGTAACAAATAAATCACAACCACTTCGGTCTAGCATTTAAGAATGGCGCGTCTGGTAGTATCGCGAGATTTGCGAGTCAGTGGGGAATCTGATGTTGCTACTTTACCGGGAAGAGAAACATATCAAATTAGCTAACTCTCGAGCCAGCAAACACAAAGCCGCTGACTCAAAACTTTACTCTGTGTTACATTTACTTCGTTTTAGCTGTAGTTTGACATCGGCTTTCAGGTAACCGACTGCTACCGAGTACTGTCGACGCTCTACAGCTCGAAATGCACGGACGCTAGTCACGTTAGCTTGCTAGTTAGTCGACATTAGCTAACTGTTGTTTGAAAACGGCCCGTGTTAATCCGGATTTTTGAAAAATGTCCGCGGAGAAAAGGACAAGCTGGATGCTGACTGGTGCTACCGTCGCTTGTGTCACCGCTTTGTACGTGCCCTGTGTCCAGAGGACTGTCCCCGGTGGAGACTCAGGTTGGTACTGCTGGCCCCGCTAGCTGAGCGCTGCTCTGGTCATGTGGCTTTGTTGTGTAGCCGAGCAGCCAATAGTATGGCGCCTCGGAGCTGCTGCGGCTTCACTGGTGCTGTCCGTGGTGCTGCTGGTGCAGGTCATACATCCATGGTGCAGGTGCATCAGATGGACAAACAAAAACTTCTGCTAACATGCGGTGGTGACATGGATCTTTCCATGCGAGGTGTCCTCAGAGGTACAACATAGTGAAATCCACGTATTGATTCTGGATTCCTACAGTATTGAAAGTCAGCATGGCTTGAGTTGGCAGAGTTGGATTACAACACTGTCATTAACTGAGACGCCTGCACCATAGACTGTAAAAAGACTGTTGAAGGCAAAATATAATGTAGCCTATCTGACCAAAGTCCATTTGGCCTTAGAGTAAATACATTTCAGACAGTACTTTGGAAATAAAATAGACGTAACAAAATAGATATGATGCATTATGGAATATCCAATCAGGACCATTGACAAATTCCACTAAAGGGTGGCCAGTTTTCTGTTGAAGTTGAATTGCTCATGATTTGTGAAGCATGTTGTGGTTGTTTTTTTTTATAGTATCATGTCTTTTGCTCTCTTTCCACGTTTATCATCTTTAGTAGTGTGACTGTCATCAAATTGTCTTTTGTTGTTGGCTGTGAGGAAGTAGATTTAATTTCAGTCACCAAATTCCTTGTGGCATTTGAAAGTATGCGAGAGGGGTTTTAATAATCAAAAAACAAAGATTTTACCTACTGGATTACCATAAATTTTACATAATTTAAAATACTTATTGGATATATTAACATAGAGATTATGCCATGATGATTATCACAAAACTTTTGTCACTCATAAAATAATCAGAAAGTTTACCATGTAGATATTTTAACCTTACACATTTGCTAGATGCTCCATCCAAGTCCCAAAGAGAAAGATAGAGGCTAGCATTGTTTCTTTTACCAACTTAACTGCTATGCTGGGTAATATAGATGCCATTTGTAATGACAAAGCATTGTTGACAGCCCTTGACTGACAGAATAATTCAGCTTGTTTGTTCAAATTCAAAATTATGTGTGTGTATGCATAAATTTAATCCACAGTCTTCTGTAACGAGGCTTAAGAGTGGGCCCAGATGTGTTTCACTCAGCACCTTCCTGTGTGGTATAGGCCAATCCAACATTCTTGTAATGCAGTTTATTGAAGGAATGCCCTGCACAATTACAAACAGTGTTTAGAAGTGATAGCAAGGTTACAAACTTGTAAATGTGGACTTGAGGGCATGAAGGCTCTGCTTGTTAGGTTTGCACCGCTGTGGCATACAAGCTGCTGCGGCGAGAGGAATGCACATTTTGCAGAATGAAAGCATGCGAAAAGCTCGGCCAGATATGGGCCGAGCGGAGACGAGGAGAGAGCAGGCAATTGGAGCGCTGAGTAGCCCTGCTGGTTGTGCTGCTGTCTAGCGAACGGAGGCCTTTGAAAAAATGGCCAGCCCCTTCTCCACAGTGTTTAGGGACGGTGCAGGATGCCCGCTCTGATAGTGCCAGCTGAACACCCTTCTGAATTCTCCAGGTCTCCGTCTCTGTGTCCTAATCTCTTTAGGTGTGATGTGCCCTGGAGAGGCATGAGCGCAGCCCCGCGGGTACGCTGTTGTCTAGGAATGTGGAGTGTGGAAATGATGGGGATTATGGGAAGACTGGTGTGGGTGCCCATGCTCCACTATCACAAAGACTCTTGGCACCCGTGCTGCTACCCCGTTGAGTCAATATTTTCCATTTTTAGTATTGGGGCTGCAGAACTCCATCTCTGTGGCACCGAGATGGATGTTTTGGCTCAGTATTAGTTTGAGTTTCCGTGTTGAATGGTGTTAAGTGTGCCACTACTGAGGGAAAATGAGTGAAATTGAGAAACCGATGAAGGATGAGAAAGTGTGATGTAAAAATGATGGCAGGTAGCTGGCGGCTCATGCCAGGTGAAATGGAGCTGTGAAAACATTTAAGCTGTGCAGGTGGAGGAGTTCTGACTTCATGGTCCATTAGGCTGATAAGAGTTAGGGCTCCTCATGTGGCAGAAATTTAGGCATCATAATTCACTGTATCGGCAAGGTTGCAAAACACACGAAGCAGCCAATGCCACCTGAAATTCAGACGCTGTGTTCTATACGGCACCGTGGCTCATATTCTTGCTCCTCCAGTATAAGTTTTTATTTGTTTATTTTTAATATGGAGCACACTTAGAGTTTCTTGGGTTTAAAATAAACAGCTACATCCTGTTGCTGTTTCTCATGTTTCTTGATTTGCACAGAACCAGACAGTGTGATATGACACATATTCATTTTGATCTCCTCTTTTATTATTTGAGAAAACATAACTTCGACCTCTCTAGTGTAATTTATTTTCTATACTATTTGCAGTGCATAATCTATTAGGTATTCTACATAGCTTGGGTGCAACTGACGGATTATCCTGTCACTGGTGATGCAGGACTAGGCCACAGTGTCACTGGCTGTACTGGATGGGAGAAGCCTACTCACCTAGTACCAGTAGAGGGAGCTGTCTTGAACCCAAACATTTATCAATGTCATTTAATCTGAACCAAATTTCAATTTTCATGAGTGGGAGATGCAAACATTGGGTGAGAAATCAGTGTAATTTGCAACGCTCTGGGTATATTCTGGCACAAATGGGTTTGTGCCCAGATACATTAAAGCTTCCTGAAACAGCTTTTAGGGGTTTTCTTTTCACTTTGTGCCGTGCCTCACACAGAGCTTGTCAAAAAATTGTGCAACCGGCTCTTATTTTTACAGCTTACCTCATTCTGTGACTGTCACCAACGTTGCCTTTCTGTTTGTGCCCAACGGACTAAACGAGACATTGAGACACTGGGAGTGTGGGAGCAGGAGAGAGGCACGTAGAACAGCAGAAGAAAAAGGAAAGGGAAAGGACCCTGATGCATGGGGAGGATGGGACTGGAAGCATTATTCTCAGATCAGCATATGTGTGTCTTTGTGTGACAGAGCATTGGAGAGGGAGTCTAATGGTTTGTGTGTGTGTGTGTTTATATCTGTGTGTATGTGCCGGAGAAGGGGAGGGAGGCATCAGGGGAGAAGCGAGAGATGAAGAGAATGAGCGTGCCGCTTAGGAAATGTCACACTGGGAAGATTTGCAGGTTTTGATCCTGGCAAATTAATGCAAAACCCCAGTGCAAGTATTTGATTTGGGAAAACTTTGGGAGCAGACTTGTCTCTTAATAATAATTATTGGGTTTACATTAATTTCCTCCCCTATTCTCTTCCACAGGAGAGCTGATCACCACTGCTTGTGAGCTGGGGGTAAGTATTAGCTGTATTGTTTAATCAATTCACTCATTAACTTTTATAAGCATTAAGGAAGTTTAATTAAGCATGGGCAGAAAGCAGATTAATTTACTTTCAGTCCACAGGTTTCCCCCCCTTCTTTTCTATACACTTATTTTACTAAGTTGCAAATAGAGAATGCTATAATTTGCAACCCGTTTTTCAAATCCAATTAAAGTCAATGGTAAGGCGATGGCTTTTGTAGGCTTTGCCTTATGTACGGTATAAGGCTTATTATATCCACCCCTCTTTTTTGTGTGTGTGTGTAAGCCGCGAAGAATGAACTAAATCGGGTTAACAGTTATAATAAGTTTTATTATTTAATAAAGTTTATTACGCCGCTGTGATCCTTTTAGGGAGGCTGTGTCGGTGTCACTATGCCAGTAATCCTGCTGTTAGTGCTGCAGTCCGTGTGGCCTGCCTGTCTGCCTTTCAGGCCTCCCCAGGGCCTTGCAGGCCGTCCCTGGGCCCCAGGCTGCTGCCCCCCCCTCGTCTGATCCCCAGAGCTCTGGAGTTCTGCTTCCCCTTGCTCCCTGTGGCCTTTGTCCCTCAGCTGTCCTGTAACTGCATATCTGTCCACTCCTGTCGGCCACACAGCACTCGCTCAACACGCCGATGTTTCCTATAACAGAGTTACCCACCTGTCTGATAATCTGCCACTTCAGTTCACCAAACTGTCACCAATTGCGGAGTTGGTATCCTTTTTTGTCTTTCTCCCGTTCTCTGCTTCACTTTTTCTGTTTTGCCTCTTGACTTCTCCTGACCTACACGATCCGTCCTCCTAAACCCCTCTCTCTCCCTAATTTGGACAAAGTTATTTCTACTGTAACCAAAGAGCTTTTGCTGTGTTTGAGGTGACCGGTGAGGTAGTCACACTCTCACCTTTCAGCTCTGTGTTCATTTGAAGCGCTGCCCCTTCTCCCGGCCCGCATGGCTCGTGTTATCAGTGCCAGGGAATGAGTCTGTGTTTAATGACTGAGCCCTTATCTGGGTGGAGGAGACTTAGCGGCTAATTGCTGTGATTGCCGAGATCCCCCAGGCGAGAATGACTGCGGCTTGGAGGTGGTTTGGGGGCTGGGGGTGGTGAGTACCACGTGCTCTATCACAGGCTCTGGGGAACTGCACTGTCCTTGGGAAGAGGCCAGAGGAAAAGAAGTGAGAAGAGGGAGGAAGAGAGGGAGAGGAGGGCTCTGGTATTATGGCAGAGTCAGTTTGCGGTCAGGCAGGGTGGGATGTGCTTCACTCCCCTCTGTTACTGTGGCTCTACTGGCATCTACAGGAGGCAGGAGGGCAACTAGATTTACAACTTAATCACAAAGCACTGATGATAAACACATTTTTTATTGCTCTGTATCACCATTTGCTTCAGTCTTGCTCAGTGCTCTCCTCAATATTATTTTCCTAGCGTTGTATTCTCTCTCTCTCTTTTCATTTCTCCAATATCTGTGCTAAACAAAGTAGTTCTTCCACCACATCTCAGGCTGCTGCTCACTCAAGCTCATCTTCGATCAAACATTACCTGCTTTCTGTGTTTTTCTCTAAAAGCTTTGATTTTTTTTGTCATTGCGTGTCTGGATTTGGGTCACTGACTTTGTTATTGTGTGTTTTTAGGTGGCTCATCCTCCAGGATATCCTCTCTTCACCCTACTAGCTCGCCTGGCTATGTGTCTCATACCATCGCTCTCCGCGGCCCACAGCGTCAACCTGATGAGTAGCCTGTTGGGGGCTGCAGCTTGTGGTGCCCTCTGCATAACTGTGTGCAGGTAGGCGCATAAAATCAGAAGATTTTTCTCACAAAATATTGATGTCCTGCCATTGCTGTGATTTTAGTGAAGTATGAGGAGTAAAACTAATCCCTAAAGAGAGAGCGTTCTGTGGATTAGTCATTTCATGATTGTCTTCCACAGATTTATGTCACAAAGTCACGCTTGTATTTGCATGTCTCAAACTCAGATTTCAGGGAAATACAAAGAAGCCTTCCCCCGTCAGCAGAGGAGCCTTCTAGCGACTAACACACACATCAGTCTGGAGAGTAAAAGTCAGATATCCAAGGAATGTAACAATAGGGATTTTTGAGAGGAGGGGGCCTTCAAACGTTTCCCTAGTGACTTTTTGTGTCTTGATGCTGTCTGGAACAGAGAGTGGTATTTTTGGGTCCTGACGGACCGGGAGTGGCGTCCCTGATCCTCTGTTCAGTATTCAGGAGCAGGGCCCAGCCGCCCTCCTCTCTCCCACCACCCTGCCCTGCCTGTTTACCCATCAGCCACCCGTTGTGAGCGTGCGTGTGTGTGTATGTATATCACAATTATCGTACCCTCCAGCACCCATCCCGACGTCCCTGTTCTCCTGCTCCCCCACTGCCCAGCATGCTCCCAATCCTGACATGGCACGATTTCTAATCTCCCCCTTCTTGCCTCCTGGGTCTTAGAGGAACAGGATCACTAACTCTGCTCCTCCTCCTCTCCCCTCTCTTTTACCACCTCTCTCCTCACTCAGTCATGAGCACAGTTTACACTCTCTGCATTGCCATCTACCACCCTGCAGTTTCGCCTGCTGCTGACCCCATCATGTAAGGAGTATTTTACCCTTTCCCTCTTTGTATGTGTGTTTATCTCGCATGGTTGGCTGGACTACCTTACATCACCCTTTCGCTGATCTTAGTGATTTTCCACATTGCATTGTTGATGGCAGCTTAGTGTCAACATTTTTCCTTTTTGTCAATGTTTATGCATACTGGGGCATTTCCAGGCATGTCATATGCTTCTGATTTACTCTTCCAGAATAGGAATTGTTGAATATGATGTAATTTCTACCTGCTCTACACCGTGGCAGGCTGCGAGGACCCAGTGACAGTTGGGGGCGAAAGCAGGTGAAAATGAGGTTGTGCGTGTTCCCAGGTGATGATCAGTACTGGGCCTACTTCCTGTGTGCCTGGCCAATGTGTGCTAGGTGGCAGGTGGTCTGTGGCAGGTCAGGGTACAGGGTCAGCCCTGCTGGAGTAGGGCAGGAGCTGGGAAGGAAATGCACCCCAGGGGACTGGCCTAAAGCCCAGACTGCATCAGTCTTAGACCAAGTCCTTCCTTTCTTTTCTTAAAAGGTGAATCCAAATCTTCCAGCTTTGACCACTCCACCCAGGACAGGACAGGTGAGAGGAAAAGAATAAAAGAAGACAAGACGAGGAAGAATACTGTGCTTTTTCGGGCTTTTCTGGCAGTATTCTGACAGCCCCCCTAGTCTTAATGCATTTGATGAGTTACCAGTGAATTGGGGGATTGGACTCAGCTCTTGGCCAGACATTTGCAGGCCGTTATTTTGAGGCCAAAAAATATCCATGCAGTCTGGGTGATATTTGGCTCCCGGTGTGCATGTTAACTGTAGCCCTTTTTGTAATCTCTGGGGATTTAGATCCAATTTTGGATTATGTTCAAGTAAAAAGTCATTATGATGACCTACAACCTCCACCCCATCCCCCAACAAGGGGCTGATGGGTAGTGAGGACTTCAGCCAGACCACAGTCACACCATATAAGCTCTTAAGTATGAACATATAATCTACGCTTTCAATTTGAAAAATAAGCATAAAAGGTTTTAGTTGTTATCTGTTCAGGGCCTAGTTTGGGATGAGCTTGTGGGCTGTGGATCAGCTGGCAGACTGCCTTGTGAGAGGTTGCTGAAGAGTGCAGTATATGAGGGGGTTCGGGAGGTGGTGGAAGGGGGATGGGGGTTCCGGATGGTCAAGACCTCCCTCCTGCTGCTGGCACGGAGGGCATTGGGTGCTTCGACCATACTGGGAAGACTGGCAGAGGTGTCGGGCCACAGCCCTGCAGGGACTCTCTGGCCGGGCCTCTGCCTCAGATGAAATGCCAAAACTGACCCGTTGACACCCGTTGACACCTGCAGCGACACCAGTTTCCTCTAAAACAAAATTAAGTTCTGAAATGTCTTTTGTTGTTTTTGTCTCTTCGAGGCCCTCATAAACTTTTTCACTACTTCTTATTTTTGGGTTTGCAACAGCTGAAAAGTAGACTTTTTCCCCCCAAACAAATCATCGCTTTGTGTGATTATTTTCAGATGGCAAAATGTAGTGAAGTTAATACGGGTACTTGAAGGCAGTTTCTCTCGAATTGTAAATTGTAGACCTTGAAATTCATCTGGAATATACCCAACATGGCAAGCCTTTGATGTATCAATTTAAATTAGTCGGCCAGATTGCCGTGTTTAATGTGGGGGAATGTAAGTTGATAGGCTTGGAAGCCACTTCTCTCTCTTGCGTAAGTTAAAATGTAGCACTTAGCCTCCCTTTGATTTGTCAATTACAGTTCTCTTGGCTTGATCATATGGTTTGATGGCCAAATTGCATGTCTTGTTATGTTTTCACACCATGGCCTGACAAGCCTTTGAGGATGGTGGACATAATGATAATTACAATCGATTGCACTGGGAGGTTCACAGAAAGACACATTTGGCCCGTGGAATGCTAAAGGCCTCAGCCACGAGTCTCTGGAGGAATGCACCCTTCATAGCGGGATAATCCAGACAGCTTGGTATTCTGCGCTCTCTCGTTTCACAGTTTATCTGCTAAAGCTGCTCTGAATCTCTGCTACCTGAGAGGAATCTCTCTCCATTCCCGGGCTTATCCTGAGAAACCAGGAGCAGACACGTTAGTGCGCTGACAGCCATCAGAGCAGAAAAAAACAACCTCGCAACACTCAGTCATCAGCACTTTTTGTTTGATCACATGATTACATAACAGCACCGTTGAATCACACCAAACATGTCTGGCCTCTCCCTTCCCTGGCGGCCCCTCGAAAAGAAATTGCACACCTGCGAGAGGCTCCTCCACCAAGAGCTGGCCCGTGTAGCACAGCTGATACCTCGGTGGACCGGAGGGTGGGCGTGGTGCCATCTCCTGCCTTGTGCTGCGTCCCCATCTCCTTATAAGGACCTTTACCATATGGTCCTGATGGCACTTTCCCTCCTTGCTCAGGTGGGTTGTTTTTTCCACAGGGGTGGAGTTGTGTGTGTCATGTTGGGGTCATGTCAGGTGCAATGTGTAGGGAGCCTGTGTTTTATTTATTCATTATTATTTGTTAACCATTTGTGTGGTTTCGTTTGGTTTTCTGGACATCTTGAGTGAAAGTTGTGATATCTTGAAAACAGCTGAATGGAGTTGTTCGTTGGATAATGTTCTCACCTCTCCCTGTAGGTGGCAAGCCTGCCCCTCCCTCTCACATCTGCTATGGTCGGATAAAATCTTCATCCCAAGTGGCAGTACAGAATACAACCAGCGCTGTTTTTTTTCTGAAAATACAGGACAATTTTGGGTTTGCCTGTTTAAAAAGGCCCCAATCTCTGGACCTTTTGTTCCAGTTTTGCAGTATCTCATCCTTCATATTGTAGTCCAACAGACCTCCTTTACTCCCCCCATCCTCAGCATGACCAATGGTTCCCTCAGGACTCATCCTCTAATACAGTTAAACAGATGTCTAATGAAGATGTTATTTCCTCATTACTGGCTACGGGATAGGGATAGAGAGGAGGAGGGAGGAGGGCTAGATAGACAGCAGAATACAGTACCAGTTTAATATTCCTTTCGCCCGTGGGCCCGAGATTGTGTCTGCCTCGGACGTCAATATTACATTCCTCACCCACCACAGGCAGTCTTAATAAGGCACCAGGCACGGAGACGGATCAGACTCGGCAATTACAATTCACCCAGAATTAGTTAATGGAATCTATACAGCAACATTTATATATCAGTGGTGTGTGCCTAATGACTTTGTTGGAAAAAGGAGCAATAAAAATGGCATTCAGTGAATTGCATAAACACAGGATTTTTCTAAATTGTTTTTTTTTTCCTCTTCCTGTAATTTTTGTGTGTTGGGTGGAGATTAAGATGGCATTCTGGGAGAAATTGTCATGTCAGTGGCTGCATTGTTTGAGCAGAATTGTGGTGATTAATTTTACACGCACTTGGAGCACTGGAGCGCTCTCCTGGAGGAGGGGTGTCTAAGCGGCAGAGCCGGGTCCCTTATTTACCCTCTGTGCAAGCAGTCAGCCTCCTCTACACACACCGGATGAGGCAAGAAAGAGAGAGAAGTGTCTGGTTTGGTGATTGGCTGAAAATTAGGCTGTGACAACCAATATTCAAATATACTGTTTTTTATAATCACAAAAAAATTTAAATATTTTTTTCACTTCAGTATCAAAAATATGACAATGATCTGGTGATGATTATTTGTTCCTTTGGAGGGTAGTTTCACAACCAATAATTTATAAATGCTCAAACAAGTAGACTTTGAGTATTATAGTCATTTAGTGCAGCTGCATTAGCATTTGTAATATGACGTAATGATATCAATGATACAGTATATCCATAAAATGATTATTTGTGACAAGTTTGGCTAAATTACATACACACTAACCAATGCAAAAATATGTGTTCCACTGTTATGGTCCATGCATGTATCAAATTAAAATCTCATTTCGTTGGTCTTCAATTTGTTATACATGATCAATTTAAAGAGTCGCTCAAGGAATTTGATATCTAATTTCCCAAAAGTTGAGTGTTAAGTTTAGAATAGACAAGAATTGACAAAACGAAGCAGTAGAAACCAAGATATCTTGACTTTATGTCAAAGGTGAAAGATCAGCCCTCAAAACATTGGGTCCTACATTTTCCATATTACAATACTGTACATAATACAACTCCCTCTGCCTGATTAATGTCCCTCTCTTTCCAACCCTGTGTCCTCAGTTTGTTGCATAGGCGTCCTGCTAAAGGAAACTAGTCTCCAAAAAACAAAGTCAGAGATAATGATGTCATCAGGGTCAGTCCTTGAAACTTTGGATGGCATTTTGTTCATAAAGGCTGAATAGTGTCACAGATACACTGAGCATGATGTGTAAAACTGGTGGTGTGAAGGGCAGATTTCTTTAAATTGATATCATCTTGTCACGGCACAAAGATGATACATCATAATACCGAAGACTGAATAATGTTGCTCAACCCTCAGATGTAAACTAATGAGTTTTAAAACTTTAAATTTATTAGGATGTTTTGATTTATTGACCAATCATATCATTTAAATGCATGTATGTTTGTATATCGGTTTCCACTTGGCTTTGAAATTTCAAACCAATGACACTTACCACTGTCATATAATAGCTACTAAGTACCCTGCCTGGTGTCCTGGCCAGAGGAGAGCCCTGGGGTGCCAGTGAGGGCCAGCTGGAAACCTAAGCCTCAGCCCGAGCAGGCCACCTCCTCTCTCGGGCTCTCTACCCTCTTCAGGAATGTGTGATTCTTTTCCAGCGCTGCCTCCCCAAACCACCACTCGGTTAGAGAACAGAGCAGCGCTGATCCGCGATGGCACAGCTGTGGTATTGTCTGTTCCCCGGGGTGGTGTGTGACAGTGGCTCCCTTGGCCAGCTCCATTGTGAAGCCTCATTCAGTGCAGAGTGCTGGTGTAGGCTTTTTGTGTGCTGTTATTTAGCACAGACGACTGGTGCTGGCGTCGTCTCTGGCCCATACACTAGAACTGAGGGGGTAAATGAGGCAGGTCCCATTTTGACACTTCAAAGTGATTATACACAGCTTTTGTTGTGTCCTTGAAGGGGACATTGCGCACCCCAGCCTGTTGTATCTTTGTCATATGTTGTTTTTTTATTCATTACCTTTGATCTTCTCTTTTTCCCATTTTTGCGATGAGATTTTATAAATTTTACTTCTGCATGTATCAGTATTGTAATTTTTTGATTGGTGATTTTCCTTCTCAACTGCTTACATGACTTCCAAATGTGTGCCTATTCAAGACTAAATGCTAATATTCATCATTCAGTTAATTACCCAAGTGATGACGTGCACATGTTTGGCAGGGGCGGATCAGTTCAGGGGTAGAATAGCCTCGTTGTCAGCTGTATTATTCTCCTGCCATGTCTCAACCAGGCCATTGTCATTGAGCCACAACATTTCAGCACAGCAGCATCCTGCACCGCATTGAGTTGTGATAACAGGGAACATGGCCACACTGGTGTCAGAATGTGTCCTGCTTTATCTGCGCGCCCTGGGAGCAGCCAGCCTGGAGAATGAGCTGTGGAGAGGCTGAGAGGCTGACTGGGACCCAGGTGGTCCCACGCAGACAGACAGGTCATTTACAGCCCGCACTGTACACACATCACTGGGCTCTTACGGACTGACAAGCTCTAACAGAGAGATTTGTCAGGCACTCAGGGAGAATAAAGAAGTCGAAGAACAGAAATGTGTGTGTGTGCATGTAAGTGTGTGTGTCTGAATATGTGAGTGTGAGTGCTGCCTGGCTATCAGACGGGGGGCTTTCAGAGGCAGGAACAGACTTGGTGTAATAACACAAATGTGGACCCCCACGACTGTTCCTAACCCTTCGCTACCCCCAAACCAGCCCCCCTGCTAGGTGTATGAGCCATGGGTTAATTGTCATGCAGGGAGGTAAAATTATGGGTGCGGAGGGTCTCTGCACCTCAACAAAAGTCCCCAATCTGCCCCCCCCACCCCACCCCCTCCACCCCCACTCTGCACCCTTCTTCATCCTTCCTTCAAGTTACAACTAATTCCTGGAGCGGTGCAGTGAGAAAGGCTCTGCTATCTCTTATTAAGACCCACTCCTAGACACCCCATCAACACAGTTCACCCCCCCCACCCCTTTAAGTGCACACACATATACATACTCATCCACCAAGCTCGCCTTACACTGAACACAGAGGGAAAAATAGTGGAGAGTAGGAGAGAGAAAACCCAAGAAAAAAAGGGGGAAGTAGTCAGCAAGCAAGAGTTTTTTTTTCTACCCTTCTCTTGCTCTCCCTCTCCTTTTTTTCCTGATTTACCGCGCTTTCCTCAGAAAGCTCCATTGTTCCCCTAGCCTAAGTCTCATCAGGCCTTTTGTGGCTGACTATCACAGCGGCAGGCAGAGAGCTGGAAATGTATAAATGGTATCATGCCTTGTGATTAATGGCGGTGCTTATGAGTCAGGTCTGATAACGGGCCTGCTCTCTACTCAATTTCAGATACCGTTAATGGAATCTGTCTTCTGCGATTGTAATGTGAGAGCGCCTAATTTGCTATGGAGCTTGAAGCTGTCACCGGCAAGGGATTGTGGGGTCATAAGGGACCTGGCAGCCGTTTGGCCTGCAGCTTGTATCTGCGGTGCTGAATAGAGCAGCTCTCTGCCTGTCAGTTAGCTGATAGGCTGATGAGGACTCTAAGCCACTCCACACAATGGCGGAAAGGGCCATACTGCCTGACTTCCCTAATTGTCGAGCCCGCTCATATTTCAGAGCCAGCATGCCGGGGACTGGGCTGCTTTTTTTTTCCTTTTCTCTTTTTTCCCCTCTCTCTTCTTGAACTTTTTTCTTCCTTTTTCTATATTTCATCCTTCATCCCGCACACTGTCTCACCCCTTTAACGCATACTTCTCTGCACTATTTTCCTTTTCTTTCCCTTCTCGCTATCATTTGTCGCCTCTCTCTCTCCCCCCCTCTGTCTCTCATTTTAGTAAGTGGTGGGTCTTAGCGTATGACAGATTATCCCAAGTTTGCTTCAATTACCGCAAAGGAGATGGAGACAGTACAGGAGAGGAGGAAGGGGAAAACTTTTGTGCACACATTATATTTAAGAAGCTGAGGATAAAGTGCTATCTCTACCACGGTGGTTTCTGTGCCAGTCTGCTCGAGATCAACCGGCTGCTGGGGAGGGACTTCTCATGATATGTGAATTGCCCCAATTCACTGAGAGTGTTTTTCAAGGTCTTGTCCGAGAAGCAAACTTGGGTCGTAGAGAGATTATAATGGGTCCCCAAATTAGTCTGAGGGAAGTGGTGCCTTTTTTTTTGACTGCAGAATTTTAATTGTGCGTGAAGCTGCTGACTCTGTTGTTTTGCCTTTTTTGTGTCAGTGCAGTTTAAGTTATGCCAAATGAAATATTAAAAAAAACACTCAGACCTCAGTAGCCCTCCAAACTGATTCACAGCAAACAGTTTGGCCAGAATTGGTATATTTGTATATCTTGGACATTTTCTTTCTTTTTTTTGGGGGGGGGATCAAATTAAAGTTGAGCACAGGTCCTTCCTAAGCTGTAAGTGGTGTTGGTCTCTTCTCCCTCACATCCAGGTTGACGGGTCCGGGCCCGGGAGCCGTCCTGGCTGGAGGGCTGTTTGCTGTGTCCAGGCTCGGCTGGCAGTGGTCCATGGTGGCAGAGGTCTTCACCCTCAACAACCTTTTTGTCGGTCTGCTCTTCTTCCTGATTGTCAGTTTTCACTGTGCTGAAAAGGCAGATCAAAGGAGGAAGGTAACCCAGCGCAACATGTTCATTTTCTCTGATGTCACATGTCATGATCAAAATAATTTCACACTGAGCTCACGATGCTGCTCTGAACTTCTTGCCCTTGTCAGATTGCTCGTTGGGGAGCACTGTGTTGTGGCTTGGGGCTCTGCAACCAACACACCCTGGTGCTCTATGTAGCCGTCATCATTCCCTGGGTTCTTCACCGATTGTACTCTCATCAGGTAAGTTGTTGGGCAGAAAACCAGTTTCTCCATTGTCTAATTTATAGATTGTAAGAGTTTTTCAACGGGCCTTGGAGCGATTTTTCTGGCAGATGTTTAGGCCTACATGTAGATAGGAAATCTTTCTTTAAAATCTCCAAAGTCCTCATTACTATTACATTAATAAGAACAATAATATTATTATTGGTAATAGCAGTAGTAGTATTGTTAGTATTATTATTGCCATTATTGTAGTGAGTCGCTAGATACTTTATATAAGAGCAGTAATTCACAATGTTTGACATCCAGTTTTGGCAACTTAAAGACATTGGTTTGAAAGTGTATGACCCATGTGACATTCAACAGGAACTCTCTTTCTGGGGCCTCGTGTCTCTGGGAGTTTGTTTCCTCGCTGGCTTCCTGCCGTACGTCTACCTGCCCGTCTCCTCCTACCTGAACACAGCCCGCTGGAGCTGGGGGGATCAGACCACTCTGTCAGGACTGCTGACCCACCTGCTCAGGGCTGAATATGGCACCTTCAGTCTGGTGCGTGTTGCTCACCCATCTATTTTTAGATTAAACCTGCGTTTTTAAAATCTTCCGTCCATCTGTTTTTAGCTTGTTCCCTTTTTTTGTTTTTCCAGGCAAAGACAGAGAACCTTGTGAACTTGACCACGATGCTACAGTAAGTAAGAACAACTGGCTGTATGCATGAATTGAATGAATGAATGAATGAATGAATGAATGAATGAATGAATGAATGAATGAATGAATGAATGAATGAATGAATGAATGAATGAATTTATATTTATATAAGTGTCATGCACAAATTAAGGTGCCCAGCCTATAAGGGCTTACAAGACACATTTCATATTTAGACAACAAACAAAACCATCAGAGCACAAACAAGACAAAACAAAACAAAAACCATAAATAAACATAAATAATTCACTTTTTCTTTTTGACCAGGCACTTCTTATGAAAGTAGCTATTGTAAAGACTTATTTTCTGAAGAACCATTCCAACTTTACCTCATCATCAACCCAAAACAACTCAGGTTGCATTTGCTAGGTCCATACTGTACCTGCACTGTGCATATTGATTAGTCACTGTTATTGAAAATGTCCAGGCTTCTTTGTCTGTAGTATGCAACTTTACCTGTACAACATTGCGTACAGTGAAACTAATATTTAATTTTTATTATTAATGAATTTATTTACCACTGTGTTTAATCAAATAACTGATAAATCATTCAGTCTATAAAATCTTCCGAAATTGATAATCACAATTGCCCAGAATCCAAAGTAAAGTCATAAAATTGCCAGCTCCATCTAAACAAGTTGCCTTAACTTAAAAAGTAGATCGTAAGATAGAGTTGGGTAGAAACAATAGATGCAACTGTACTGAGTTGATGTGAAGCACATACAGTAGAGGGCACACATGGTTCTGGAGACAGAGAACCCAAACGCACTCTGTGCCGGTTCCGGTGTTTAACACAGGTTTAACCACAGACACATCAGTCTGTTTTGAGAGCCCAGAGTCATTTCTGCAGCCGTTCTCGTTTTCTCCCTCTCTCCTCTCCCCAGCAGCTTTTGTTCTTCCCATTCCACTCTCTCTCTCCCATCAAAGCAGAACTGAACCTGCTTAGAGGGCCAAATCGCTGTGTTCTGTTTCTCCAGCAGTTTGAAATGATCACTCAGCTCTGGTGTTTAAGCGTGACAAGCTGTGATGACAGACACTGCAACAGAGCTGGAGAAATTGTATTTTTCCACTCCAGCACCCCCCACCTCCTCCACCCGATCCCCCCCGCCCCCCTCCCTGCTCCCCACTTCCACCACCGCCACTACCACCACCACCACCACCACCACCGCAGTCATCCCACTCCCGGTATCTTTCTCCAGCTGACGGGATGGGGGTGTATGTGCGTCTTAAGACCCCCCACTACTGGCCCCCCCTCTGCCAGGCACCCACCCCTTCCCATCACCCCTGCTGCTTGATGGACAAGCACACCTTCAAGATGGGGAAGAGAGGCGAACATGACAGGCATATCGCACTGGAGACGTAAACCCACTGGAGAAGCTGACACACACACTCGCAAACACTCACTCGCGAGCACATTCACACATAGTGTACATTGGGAGATATAGAGACTCAATAAGCTGTCAAATAGAGATGGGTATTAAGGAAGAGGCAGGAAACTATCTCTCTGCTCTGAGCAAGCGCTCTGTGACTGACAGGCGCTGTGAGGAGAGGACGGGGCAGCGGGGGGGTGGATGACACAGTCATTCGTATCTGTCAATCCGATTGAAAGGAGGAACGCACAGTCCAAGGAGTTTGTTTTGATAGGGGATGGAGGGCATTTAATAATTGGTGTCCTTGACTTCAGTAGCAGGGTGGATAATTCAGCCTGCCTTTGGTGTCCATCATATATGTTTATGTGCGTGTGTGTGTGTGTGTGTGTGTGTGTGTGTGTGTGTGTGTGTGTGTGTGTGTGTGTGTGTGTGTGTGTGTGTGTGTGTGTGTGTGTGTGTGTGTGTGTGTGTGTGTGTGTGTGTGTGTGTGTGTGTGTGTGTGTGTGTGTGTGTGTGTGTGTGTGTGTGTGTGTGTGTGTGTGTGTGTGTGTGTGTGTGTGTGTGTGTGTGTGTGTGTGTGTGTGTGTGTGTGCAGGGCCCAGATGGACCACTGCCTTGCAGACCTTTCCCTTCCTGTTTTGGTACTAGCAGGAGTAGGTCTGCTGCTCTCCTCATTGGACAGGTAGGAAGACACCAGCATACAAAACACCACACTCTGATACACACACACACACACACACACACACACACACACACACACACACACATGCACACACAAAAACACATCTCACCAGCCACTTCACCCAAATATCTAATCCCCCGGAGTAAAAGAAGGGAACAAAACCACTGACAAAATGCTGATCTTAGGAAAAAAGAATACAAAAAACCACAGAGGCACCTAACTGTCAAGCTGTCATGACGCTCCACATTCAAATCAAGTGGGGGTTGATGCGTATTTTGGATTTTCAAAAACATGTTGGTGTGTGTACAAGTAAACCTCTTCTCGCATGTATCTGTATGTGGCAGAGTGGCAGTGTGATCCAGTAATTTATTACAGTGGTGCCTTTGCTGGGGTCTGTTGGGTGGAGCTGATAAAGCCTAGAGAAGCCCTGGGGCTCTGTAGGGCATCGGGCACCCCCCCCCCCTTGTTTCCCCCTCTGCTGGGGTGAACTTTGATAATTTTGGCTACATACACACAGGGATGAAAAAGAGCAAGGTCATTTTAAAGGATGGCAAAAGAAACACACAAAAAACGCTTGTAGATAAAAACTATATGGACATATTTTACTCAGAAATCTGGATTAATCTTTTCAACAGGAGGTTCAGTAGTGTGTGACAGTGACCGGCCAGTTAAAGCTATCAAATCAGTCTTTATGCAGGAAAACCAGAAGGATTTCTCTCTTGCTTGAAAGAGTTCCTCAGGTTCAGATGATGACTTGTTTTTGCCATAAGGGTAACGTGTTTTCTTTTTAGTGTATAAGTACATTTTACAGCTGTACTGTAATGAGTTTGTGATTCAGCAGTTGGCACCAGCTCATTATGACTCAGTCTGCATTAGAAAATCAATCATGCACCTCTTAGCTGGCTGGCATATACATTTGCTCTGGGGCTTTTCAACCCTGCATTAATATTTTCATGGACTTATTCACAACAAGTATATTTTTTACAGAGTAAACACAGAAAATAATACTTTAGACTACATATACAGTAGGGAAATATATCTAGAGTTTATCCAACAATATTCATGAACTGATAATGAAAATGAGAACAATATTTACACATAAATAATTAGTGGTCTCATGGCCTTTCCTGTCCTAGGACATGTCGCTCAGTGTCCTGGCTGTTAGCTGCAATGCTGGTGGTCTACTCAATGTTTTTTGCTTGGAGAGCCAACCTGGACATCAGCAGACCCCTACTGCTTGGAGTGGTGAGCTATCAGCCATGCTGTCTCTTAAAAACCGCTGTTAATATAATTTATCTGCACTAGTCACAAATTCTGCTTGAAGACTGAGTTGTACTTGACACTACAGCACATTTTTCTATGTATGACACTGTGTTAAAAGGGAAGAGCATTTGAACAGTAGCACTGCCGTGTGTGTTTGTTTGTGTGTGTTTGTCACTTCCTGCAGGTTGAGCGTTTCTGGCTCCAGAGTGATGCTGCAGTGTGTGTGCTGGCAGGCCTCGGCTTGAGCCAGACTCACACTGAGCTGGAGAGGAGGCTGGGCCGTGGGGGGGTGTGGAAGACCGCAGGCTGGGTCCTCACTACGGCTCTGCTGGCACATATGGTGCACACCAATCACAGGTGAGCACTGCAGTCAGTTACAGTGACAAAGTTACAGTCAGATGTGATTGGAAACTTACAGTAAGATGCTTCCCATACATATTTGAGGTATATTTTATATTGTTTAGCTTAATGACACACTGAGTTTCGATGCATCATTATCAGGTAAAATTGCAGACAATATATAAAATCTCATTTTACATAAATAATTATAGCTACTAATCAATGAACTTGACCAAAAACACACACAGAAACCACACTGTCAAGATGGATCTGGTTAGTGAACATTCAACGCATCATACCTTCAATGACATTTTCCTACCTAATTATTTTAGTTGTGTTGCACTTCCACAGTGATTCAGTGAGCGTTAATAGTTTTTGTGCCAAGCTGCTCATGTGATCTGTCCAGTCCTGTGTACATTTATCTGTCGAATCAGTCTTATTTTGAAAGTTTTGCTGTTGCCATAGCTACACTGGAGCCAAATGTGTCCAAAGTGACTCCTAAGTCCTTCAGTATAGTAAAGTTAAAGTGAAATAAAAACTCCCCTTTCATTCTAGTTTCTTCTAAAATCCCCCTGCATAAGTTTTCCCTGAGTCAACCCGATTTGTTTCTCCTCTGTGCTTCATACCGAAGGTCTGAACTCCGCATGTCAGGTTTTTCTCTGCTCACCCCATGGTAGGGGCTAAAGAGAGGCACGGTTAGCACATAGATTCCACTCGCAGAGCTCAGTCTGAGATGTTAGCTGTCCGAGAAGGCAGATTACACCAGCGTAGTGCTGGGGAGTGCCAGACAGCCATCACTGAGCGGCTTTGATCAAGGGGAGAGCATGGCCTGTGCTGTCAGAGCCATCACACCTGTCTCCCCATGATTAGATAGGCAGCCAGAGCGCTCTGCAGAGGGGATGGGGCGGGGGCACTGACAACTTACCCTCAGAGCACCTTGAAAGCGTACCTACAAACACTCGCACGCACACACAGAGTTCTACACATCATCACACACGTTTCTAAGCAGGGGTAAGGATGCACTCAACCTCTTTTTAAATGCAACCAAACACAACTTGTGTTTTGATGATATTATACTGTATGACTGCAAATGTACTCATGATTGTAGGGAGTGTGATCAGAGCAGTAACAGAGTGGTGGAGCGGTTCGGCAGGGAGCTTCTGGCCTCTGTCCCAGCAGACTCGATCATCCTGACCAGAGGAGATCTGCCTGGAAACTCCCTGCGCTACCTATACTACTGCGAGGGTGTGCGGCCTGATGTACGCCTGGTAGACCAGGAGGTTAGACCTTTGATTTCTCCACTCTCTTGTCTTGGTTCAGTCAAACACTTCCCATTTAAGTTTATGTTTATTATATATATATATCAAATGTAAGAATGTAGTCTTGTTAGGAACGCCTGAATTAAAAATACCTGCAGTAAAGTTCCCTTTGAAAAACGTGGCCACCAGAGGAACACAGATTTAAACTGACACTGTTGTGTACCGGTGTGTATTGTGCTGAAATTTTACATTCTTTGTCATAATGTTATATGCTGAGAATTTGTATATATGGTGCATTAAAAAAGAGGTGTCTTAATTATGAAAAATAAAAAAGCAAAAGGGCAGGATTTATGATGAAAAGGAAGATTGCCTTTCAAACAATATCTATGCCTTTGGTGCGTGATAATGGACTGGAATTCATATAAAATGCATAAATTATAGCCTGACATCCAGAAGTCTCTTCTTTTCTAGGCTTTTTTCTTTGGATACATACTCACTATGTAGATCATACATTAATATCTCTTTATCAACGTCACAATCATAAGTGGCTTTAAGTCTGCAATGTAATAAAAACAGAAGATAAAAACAACTTCAGACTCTTAAGGCAGGAACAAGTAAATCCTTTTCTCTATGTAAATTGCGCACTGTGGTAATTCTCTAACTGCTAATCACAGTGAATACAAAGACTTCAACAGAGTTGGTGATACCCTCTCCGTTTTTCCTAGATGATGACGTATGCTTGGTATGTGGCCAAGCTCGCACAGCACCACCCTGGGGTCCACTTCCCCGGCCGCTGGTGGGATCCGCTGCACCCTGCGGGGAAAGACACCTTCAGTCTGGAGCAGTTTCTGTCCCACAACACGCAGTGAGTCACCGGAGAGCAGAGAGGGAGCAGAATAAAAGGATGGTTTGAGCAGATAAATAGAAGGATGTTTAATGGAGAGACAGAGAGTGAAATGGGAAGGCAACAATGGTCCAGATGAACAAGTGGGTGATCTAATGAGGCAGAGATCAGTGGGATGGTTGACACAGCGGTGAGTGCAGGGAATAGATAAGCTCATAGAACTGTTGAGGCCATAAAAGGAGTTTGATGAAGTACAGAAGTCGACTAATCTACTTGATTTGGTTAAACAGTCTCTGATGGACTTATAGCTGCTCCCTGCTCACATTCACTCCTCCAGGAGGAACCGAGACCGAGAGACCGGCAAGAAAAACCTGTTAATACCAAGGCCACCAGGGGGCAGTGTTTGCCAGGCCAACATGCCTGTCTCTCTGTGGGGCAACACTGACCTGTGGGGATTAACCCTCAGGGCTTGAGCCTTTGGTGAGCAGCACTGGGCTGTAGGGAAGCTAAGAGATGTTATGATATGAGGAAATGTTTGTCTTCATGGTCTTCCTGTGTGTCTCATCATCAGCACTCCCCTGGAGATAATAAGTGAGGATGTGAGCAACTCCCCTATCTGATTGTTTGTATCTGTTTCTCTGCAGGAGGGATGTTTTCACCTGCATCGGGCTGTCCGATGGAGACCCAAGCTGGGAACGTAGCTTCGCTCGCTGGCCCCTGGGTGTGTGTGACTACTTAGTGCCAGCTCAGACGCAGTTTCATCCTGAAGAATGGTCTCGCCGCACTCGCAATATCTACAACTGGAGCGAGCCACACAACAGGTGTGAACACAGATAAAAACAATTATGCCTCTGAACAGGTTTGTCTTTAACCCCACTAATGATTTTTTCCTCCGTCATCTTGCTCCACACTGTCTGACAGTGTCACATGTGTAACTTCTGTAAGCGTGTTGCAGATCCTCTTTGAAGTTAGTGTTTGTCTATCAAGTGAAAAACTTCTCGGTGTTACAGATATCATTTTGTACACATTTCAAAGGTCAGCCTGGCATATTTGATATTTCTGGAGACTTCAATAACATTTAAACGACAGTTCTGTCGGTTTAAACAATGTTTGGCGCCACAGTTTGTCCCACTGGTGAGTTAGTGACGTTTAAAGGGGTTAGATTAGCAGGATGTCTTTTTTTTGCAGGGCTACTGTCAGCCAAGAAAATAAATAAATCCTTTGGCACATTTGAAGCAACTCAAACTAGAACAGTTCATTTTAGAGAATAAAATATATCATACATGATAAACTCCATCAAATTAGTCATCGGCATGAATTTTATCACCAGCAGAATCTCTCGTCTCTCTGTGGTCTTCAGTTATCCTTCCAGAGACTCCACAAAGCTTCCCTCAGTGAGGTTGTCCTCTGTTCTCCGTGCTGTGATCCAGCTCTTTGGGAATTCAACCAGAGCAAGACATTAGGCCCTCAGCCATTTGAAATGAGACTGAAGATGAAAAATAATGAGTTTCTTATTGCGTTTTGTCAATAACTGTGTCAAAAGTGGAATTAGTCAAAGCTCCATATTCTGTTGCTGTTGCCAGCAGCCCTTCATTCACTCAGATATCCACGGCTGAATACTGTGACATTATTTCCCGCACCCTCACGACAAGCGTGTCCGCCAATGCCCACAAGCCAAATATTAGCTCGGGAACCCTGCTAAAATATTCTTTTGAAGAAGAGGTCAAGTGTTTACAGTCAACAAAGTGAAAAAAGAGAGATGTGGTTTTACTCCATGTCTAATGTGGTAGCTGGTATTGTTGCGCAGTCATTTAATGTTTATGCAGCAAACATTGATGTTTAGTGTATCAAAACCTGCACAGTTGACTGGAACAATATATTCACGCAAATAATCATTTATAGTTAGTGGAACTGTGCACTAGCGAACGCCTGAAGCTGTTTAGATAAAGAATTTTTTTTTCTTCATGTGTGAACAGTTTCCATCCTGCGTCCTGGGAGCGTGTTGCTAATGAGGAGATGTGGCAAGCCAGGTACAGTGAACTTTTCTTTTTTTCTTTTTTTTTTTCCAAGATGCACTGGTTTTCTCTTTAGAGCGGTTGTATCCTTTAGTGTGCAGATAAAAAGCTGCGTCACAGTGCATACGGGCCCACTAGGACATCTCCATAAACCAGTCTTGTGTGGTAGAGCATCTACATGTACATTCTATTTGGTGGTGGCATCTACATAAATCACTCCATTGGAGTGGTGCGTCTGAGAGTGTGGATCTGCATGGCTCATCCATCCAGCACTTAGCCCTGAGCCTGCGTGCTTTGTTTCAGGATGAAGACGGCTTTCTTTCTGTTTGACCTGGCAGAAAGGATGCAGGGAGAGGGGAAAGCTCGCCTCTTTGAGCTGTCTTACACTGTGAGTCTGACCTCAACTAACATGCAACAGCACTGTCATTTACCATAAAGGTGCAGATTTAAGTGCCAGACAAGGCAAAGTATGACATATTCAGAGGCTTTGCATTTTGACATTTTCAGTAACATCTGTTTTTATGTGTTTTTCTCTGTGCATACGCGTGTCTGTTTTCTGGACAGCTGTATAAGGAGATTGTGGAGGCCCACTCAGACTACCCTCCAAACTGGGACAAGAACTTGGCACTCGCCTGTGAGAGGCTGCTCCGCTCAGGTCACCGGGGCTACAGTCCAGACAGCCTGCTGACCTGCAGCGCCCAGCACTTCAGTCTCTACTTAGAGAAGGACCCCACAGATCCCCAGGCTCCTGCCATACGCTCGGCCATTACTCACCTGCTCAAAGAGAGAGACAGGCTCCGCCAGAGCCGCAGGCAAACCCCATGAAGAGATCCAGGGAGACCTACATGGAGCTGGCACACAGAGTGTGCTGTGAGCCCAGGCGGAGTGTGAGGCAATGGGGACGAGGTCCGAGCCAATGTGCCTCTTGTCATGGTTCAAGAGCGTTGCTCCAGAAGGACACAGACTGATGCAGTGGCGTTCAGCTTAATGGACTTGGCCAAGTTGGACATGGACAGGTTTGGAGTTGGACTTGGGAGTGTTGATGTGGGAGCACTGGTGTCCAGTTATCTAGTTATCTAGTTTGTGCAGAGTTCTTTGTTCAGAACTCTGCACAACTCGGACGCAGCCACACTTCATTCATTGTATGTTTACAGCGGAGCACGGACAGAGTTTGACTTGAGGAAACCTTGACTGACCCCAATCAAGCTGTGCGTGTTCCCCCTAAACTCACGATTCAATTGCTTATCGTTACATCTCGTTCTTTTTTTTTTCCCTCTTCCTCTCCTCTGCTGATTATTTTGCCTCAGCCACTGCTCCACTTCTCTTTTTCTCACATTAGGATGGCAAGGCCCAGATTGAGGGAAACCCAATTTGGGGGTAGAAATGGGGGATTAGAGCAGCTGTTTAATCTAGGACAGACTTGTGCTGTGCCACACTACGCATCACCAACTCTAGCCACCCACCCCTCTCTCCATCACTCAGTCTATCTTAGATGGTCCTTTAAATGTTTAAAACTAATGGATGAGTGTTTTTTTCTCTCTATTCCTTCCTAACCAGTGGGTTATAATCCCTCATGGATTTAAATGAAATGTGAAATGTCACAATGCCAGGGACCCTTTTAGAGGTGCGTTTGTGCGCTTGCATTTGTGTTGATTTGTGTCTGCCTGTCTACGTGTGTGCGTGTGTGTGAACATGCTTAAATCTCCACCCAAGCCCTTTCCTTTGCTGGAACCACATACAAAACATAGTCGATAAACAGATCGACACACGGAAAAAGCAAAGTGCTTTGATCATTATAGAAGCACAAACACATGCAAACTCCAAGACACGCATGTAGACACACAAGTCTATCAGCTTCCATGAAAATGGACTTACAATGCTGCGGTTAGCGAGGAGGCGGTGTGGCACACGAGAAACGGACCAGGATCTGTTGTTTTTCACGTGTTCGCAGGATCGGACATCTCACTTGTACACAGTTTTTGTGCATGTTGGTGCTGATGTTAATAAGCCTCGTGGCAGGAAATTTGTCAAGCAGAGGTCAGCCCAGTGTATTGCTATAAGCTTTATAAAACACTGCTGAAGGAGCCTGCTGTTTGAGATACCACTAGAAAGCGAAGGACAGTAAGTGTACGTGTAGTTTTCTCAGAATGTAATCTGCCCTCTGTTTGCAGGCCTGGTTAGCGGCTGTCAGCTGGCTGGATGATGAGATTCAACCTGCTGTAGCACAGATGGTTTGGTTTCTCAAAAAAAAAAAAGGGAAAACTGTCATTCTGCTTTCAACAGATTAAAATATTCCAATAAAGATTTTGTTTATTTTAATACATTTTCGGGCCCATTTTTACACTGTAGACTAGTTTTTGGATAACAAATATTGATCAAATTTGCTGTTTTGATGAATGAATGTTTTCCCTTCACTAACATACTCATGTGTTGTTGCACGTTTACATGCACACTCATTTGCTGCCTCTTGTCTCATACCCTGCATTATTTTTACTTTACTTTCTTCCTGTCCTCCCCTTTGTCATCCCTGTCTTGTCTCCCGCCCTCTCACTCTCTCATCCCCTCTCACCCTGTCTCTCCCTAACCCCTCTGTTTCTCTCCTCTCCCCTGTCTCTGAGAGTCAGTTGCCCACCCTAAATCAGCAAGCTGCCGAGGATTGTGGGAACCCATGGAATCGCCGTGACCAGGGATGCAGGCAGGGAGCCACGGCAACGCTGGAATGTGGGGCGTCTGAGGAGATAAGAGCTGTGAGCCCAGCCAGGGAGAGGGGAGAGATGCAGCAAGAGGAGTGTGGGGCGGGAGGAGGGGAGAGAGAGGGGGAGGGGGGGTGATGCAGAGTGAGGAGGGTGAGATGGAAACAGGGAGAGCAGCAAGTCTGTGAATGGGGAGACAGAAACACAACACCATAAACAGCCCAGAGAGCAAGACAGAGTGAGACAGAGAAAGAGGGGCGGGGGACTTAGGGGGGCACACACTGGAGATGGGAAGCCAGCCTTATTCCTCTTTGCATTTCATTTACATCCCTGGCCGTATCGACCAATCGGATTGGGAGCAAAGCCCAGGGCTTAGGAGGGGAATAAAAAGACAAAATGCCTTTGCTGCTCTCATCCCTCCCTGATAATACCCCTTCTGTTTTTCTTTTCTCTTTTTCTCCCGTCTATAAGTAGATACTGTCCGAAATGCCAGCGGAAAAGCGACACCTCCGCTTGCTGTGTATCTCAGATAGACCGAGCGGGAGCAGGGGCTGAAAAGACAGCTTTAGCAACTGGGCCTATCTCCTCTCCTCTCTCTGGCTGGATGGAAGCTTGGAGTGGAGGGAGGCGGAGGGCTGGGGTGTGTTGGTTAGTGTTTGGGAAGAGAATAGAGGGTGTGAGAGGCATGATATACTGAGCTGGCCACAGATTTTGCAGAATCTTACACTCTGAAAAACTTTGCCTGCAGATCCCTTTCCTAAGCATGAGAAACCTGTTTCAAGGATGTTTACGAGGTGCCACCCATCTTTGTGAAGGTTGCCAGTGCCTTCTGCCAAACTCCACACATATTTTTAGCCGGGGATTGTTGTTATTCTAGAGCACAAAGTTGCAGGTTTGTCTGAAACGGCAACTCTTGTCAGTAGAAGTGCAACCTTTAACTAATAACTGTTGTCGTCCTGGTTAAATTAACCATTTCCTTTTAAACGCATCGATGTATATTGGGTAGAATCAGGCCCATTAGCGCAGTCTGTGTTGACATGATGACACGACACACTTATCTCAAGTTTTTATTTGCTATCACTCATGATGTGTGTGTCTCAGTGTGTGGTAGCCACTGTTTGTATGTCTCCAGTGCAGATACAGTGTGTTTGCAGGTTGACTCAGTGTATTTGTACAGGTGTTTACGGTGGCCTTCATTGTGTTCATGTTTGTGTTTGGGATGCTTCGTGTCTATTGTGTCTGAACGGTGAGGAGTGTTTTTTTCTGTTTGCTAGTGTCTCTCCTGTATTTAACAGACTATTCCATTGTCTTGGTGCTCATGTCTTTTGTAGGCGCACCGAGACTTTTGTATTGACACTGGACCCAGCGCTGGCATCGCTGCTGATGTAGAGCTTATTGAAAGTGATTGTTGTTGCACAGACGAGCATTCATCTCAATTGGGGGCTGCAGCAAAGCGCTCAGACGTAGAGAGGGCTCTTTACCTGCTTCCGCCAGATGCCTGTGAGAGATAAGGTCACCTTAGGACCCCCTCCACCTTCACAGCATCCTCATCCTCCTTAGCCTGCACAACCTCACCCCTCTAAAACAAACCAAACAATGGAGGCAGATATGCGAGGGATTAGAGGTCAGGGGGTTGGGGAATGCGACATCTCCATTTCCAGGATCAATCTTCAAGCGCTTAGTAATCTCTGGCCTCAGGCCCTGCATACCTCCAGTGGTCTGTGTGGTTGAGCGCTGGCATCGCCAGGCAGTACAGGCTTGTGCCCCTATATGGGTGTGGGGTGCTGATAGGAAAGTTGGGGGTGGGTTTGTAACCTGATAGCATGGAATAATGGAAGAGCAGAGGGATGAGCGTCAATAACTCCTCGTTCTGTATCACCTCTCCATACTAAACCGCACCTTAATCCGCGCTGACACGAGTCAATTAGCGTGTAAAAGTGTATGTTCATGTGAAATATTAGCTAACGCGCGTGTAAAATGCATCACCTTGTATCTCCATTTTTTGTGTGTGCACACATTTGTGAAGTTAGTTTTAATCTGTAAATTTGTAAATGTGAAATAACTTTGAGTTCTTCAGAGCAAACTGAATATTATCCCCAAGTTCCCGTTGTTATCTTGTGTACACACATTTGTTTATTTGATACAGCCCCTCTCCACTATGGCACTTGTGTATATCAAAGACAGCAGTGCAGAGCGTAATTGAAAATGGCTACCGTGGAGAAAGGTCTCTCTCTGCTTTGACTGCGAAGAGGCAGAAAAAGCCCCATTCTCCGCTCCCTTCTTAGATCTATTTAAATAATTGAGGAGTAAACTGACAAATTAGGCACCTTTATGGACGCCCCTGGGCTCTCTCTGGGGTCCTTCAGTTTCCCCAATACAAGAAAGTGCCATCAGGCACAGGATAATATCTCTGTATGCTTTGAGAGGAAGGGGTGGGGGGGTGGGGAGGGAAGGAGGGTAGTGGGCCAGGAGGGGTTTCGCCAATCAAGCAGGCCACACTTCCTCCCCCAGGTTCTAATTTTGTGCCACATTAAAGAGCTCGGCCTCCATTTAGGACACAGAGAGGCATTTTCATAATTTGCCGGGTCTCTTGACTAGCTCGGGGTGCCTTTTTTCCTCTCTCTCCTCCCTCTCTCTCTCACTCCGTGTCTGAATGGAAGGCCTGGGGAGGAAGAGGGGTAATTCATTCGCCTCCTTTCAACCAACCGGCATCAGTTCTGCATAATGTTGCTGCTAGGTGTGTATAGCAGCTAATATTTATCTCTTTAATAATTCTCTATTAGACCTGAATATTATATGCTGTATATAAAAGCTAACACTGCTTATTGTCAGCTATAAGGAAAATGGTCTCATTCACGTTTTGTTGACTCATTAAGCCTGATTCACACGCCTTTATAAAGCATCCTAAGAACAGCCAAAGACTATGGTGGATCTAATCTGACCATGCAGCCGCACAGCTGCACTGCCTGCATTGATAAAATCTGTGATCCAGCAAATATACAGTACATAATCTAGGTTAAAGTTGTTTCATTTTCTGTTGCCTGACACCATCCATTCATGCAGTACGGCATGTGTAAGCATTGATTCATATGTGATTGGTCACATAATTCACAGTCTCAGGGGGCATTTCATCGCTGACAGACAAGCTAATCTAAAATCCCCCAATTTACAAATGAAAATCCCACCATCCAATTGAGCTAATAGAGGGACTTGAATGGGATAATAAGATGTGGTGTAATACTGTGTAAAAAGCCTGTAATGTTGTGTTGGTGTAAGAGCCTGTGTGATTGGATGTTTGACTGTTTGCAGTGATTACAGGGGCCTGCGGGCCTGGCGGCGGCTCCGTGGCTGGGACAGGGAGCTTCTCCCTGGGCAAGGAGATACGCTTGTCTGCCCCTTCTGCCGGAGCTACAGGGACCAGGATGTCAGGAGGGAGAGTGCACCCTGTGAGCTCCCTCTCTCCCTCTCTCTTCCTCTCCTCCTCTCTTGCTTTTCCTCTCTCTGTCTTTCTGTCTCTTTCTGTCTGTCTCTCTCTCTCTCCCTCTCATCTCGCTGTGTCTGTACTATTGCAGTGCTTGCAGATGTGCACAAACAAGGGAGGATTAAAGCAAAACGAATCTAAACAGACAAATGGAATTAGAGTGATGGGTGTCGGTGGGCTGGTTCACAGTGATAAACATAATGATGCTCTGTGAGTGTGTGTTTGTGTGTGAGTGTGTGTGTTCCTGTGTCTAGGGGATTATCGGTGGTTAGGTGTATGGTGTGTATGGCTGGGTGACTGCTTCTGGGTGTCTTTGTGTGTTTGCCTATCTGTCTATGTTTTTGTAATTATGTGTGTGTATATTTACTCGGTCTCTACTCGTGTGTGTGATAAATGTGTTATTCCATATTGCCTCACAAAAACAAGTCTCTGCGCCCTCTGCATGCGTGTGGATATGTTCCTGTGTTTTCCTGTTGTTCGGGGTCATACTTCCTTCCTGTCTTTCACAGTGTCTGTTTGTATGCATTGTGTACTGGAGCTACTTTGCACATTTAAAAAACCAAACTCCCCACACACAAACACCTAGAAAGACAGGAAAAATATAGAAGTTCCATGCACTAAATTTTCATAGCACTCTGCAGTTTATGTGCAGATGTTTGTGTTTTCTTGCGGCAGGGGTCTGTGTGTGTGCGTGCTGAGGAGGTCAGGAGTTTGGAGGAGCCAGCAGGGGGTCAGTGATCAACAGTCTGGGGCTCCCCTGCCGAGGGGCTCTGGGATTAGGGCTAAACCCTGCCCTGCCAGATGGGCACAACACATCCTCAACATCGTGCACCAGCACCTTTAGGACTGCGCTCACCCTGCCCCCATTTTCTGGGGATACAAGTCGACAGGAACTCACTGGTAGGCCTCCTCAATAAAACAGCGCTGACAAAATATAGTCTAAATGAGTTGTATGTATTTTGAAAAAGAAAAAAAAAAACTCACCCTTTGCATTGAGATGATATGACCACACATCCTAATGTTTCCTATATTCACATTGATATGCTTAAATGAGGCTCGTTCAGGCGTGTTAGTGAATGTATCATCCATCATCTCTTCTCAGGACGACACAGAGCAGCAGCAGGAGAGACGACTGAGATGAGGTACTCTTCAAAGTTCCAGCTAGTGGACAGTGTGGCCAGTCAGCAGGTTCAAGGGTATCGGAAATGAAACTTGCAGGATGTTTTGATGTGCTGTATTTCAGAGCCACAGGCAACACAGAAATGATAAAGTGTGTGTTTAGGCGTGTGCAGGTGTGTGCATGTGCGGATAGATTGGTGGCTTGGGCATCAGCAGTGTGCTGATTGCTTCCTGCTTGACTTTCATCGCACAAAACTGGCACTAAATAGTCTCAGATGTGGTTCATGAATCGCTAGAGTTTATTTATACAACCTTTCATTGATTCCAGCAATTGGAAGAAATCTACTCGGTTTGGTGAGACTCAACTTGATGTTACAGGCACATAAAAAAAAAGGCTTTTCTGTCTGCAAAAGGTCAGACATTCACGATTTTAACCAGTTGTCGCATGTTTCAGCACATATATGGTTATTAGTTTTTGGATAAAGTGCGGGGGAAAAAAAGGTTTAAACGTCCCACTTGTTCACAGAGGCTGTGCTGGTTTTTATCGGTTAAAAAAAAGTCTAATCTAAGCAAACAACCAGTTGACATTTCCATTCAAGTGCCTCACCTGAAACATTAACAATGTGTCTACATATGAAAATTCAGTAATATGCAGTGTCAACCTGCTGTAAGTCTTCCTGCTACCCCACCTGGATATATTATCCACTGGTTCCCCAGCATGACTTAGGAAATCGTCTCTGTATTACTAGAAAGCAGATTACACTAGACAAGTGTACAAACAAATAAAAGATTACAGGCTGTGAACATGTTTCAGTCTAATGCCCTTTCAACAAGCAGTGCTGAACACAATGATTTTCTCTCCCCAAGCTAAATTTGGATTTCCCCTCTGATGTGAAGGCCTGCTGGCCAACGATGTCTTCCACCAAGTGCACAACCTCTGTAATGACAGTGTTCCACACGACTGGCCTGTCTCCTCTGCTGGTATTAGTTAGGCTTTGGAGTTCAAGTGACTACGGGGTTTAAACACGGATTTTTTAAAAAAAGGGGGGAAGAAAGACTCGCTGTTGTTCTTGAAAAGCTGTGTTTATCCAGGATTAGAGACACCAACATGTTAATAATTGTTTCTCACAGAACTGCAAAGAAGCACTTTCCTGTAATCCCCTAATCAGGCATTACACCTCTGAGCGAAGCCACAACGCAGGCGCGTGGTGTGTGTGACGCAGCACGCCCACACTGTGTAATGCACCCGCGTCTTCCTCAACACCACACCCACTATGTACAGAAGCACCTGCTCTTTTCATTTCTTTTCATATCTACTTCCCTGCTGCCACCACATCATTCACAACCCAGGATCATTTTTTATCATGATGTATTTTTCTCTAGTGCTGTTTTCATGATCGGGCGTCATATGTGAATATTAGAAAACAGATGAGTGAAACTTTGGGCAAGCATGTAGGTTAGCATGTTATTGTTATTCAGCGTAGTAACAGCACATGTTGCTGTTTCATCACATAACATGATGCAAATGCAAAGGTAGAAAAAGTTGGACACCGAGTTTGTTTACATCTTTTTGTTCCACAGAAATAGCGAGGAGCTAATTTCTTTAGTTTTAGATAATATGGCCAGTCGATTGGTGCTTTTTGAAAATATGAGCCTCCGAAATGTTAAGATGTTTTTTGAGTAAGAGTAATTTGCTTGTGTGGTGCGGTGAGGAGGTGGAATGCATCGCCTCGTATGATGCTGCCAAGGTCGCATAGTTTGCTAGTCGCTGGTCAGCGTGTCAGCTGTCCTCTGTAGTACAGTGGCAAAGGGTCAGACATAAGGTCACTGTACCTGCTGAGATGATGACAGGTCTGAGCCTGGTGCTGATGAGCACTCGGGTCCCGGGAATGTGAGGGCACATGATAGGCTTTTAACATGGGAGCTGTTTATTAGCATGTAATGTTTCAGAGAATCCTTTGTGCAGCTGAAACTATATTTTTATTTTCCAAGAATGATTTAATATAATCTTTAAATGGTGAAGACGACACACTATGAGTTCCTTTGCGTTAACTAAACATTTATTTGGTGAAGTTTGTGTGTCCATGCCTACTTGTTTAACCCCAGTAGCATTTCAGTCTTTTCATTCTCACGCCCAACATCCTTTTCTGTTTAGATTTTTTTTTTCTGCCCATCGTCAATGTAGAATGATTGTTTGTTGTTTCCGTGGTCTCTGCCCCATATTTCCTTGCGGGGGCCTGGTTGGAGAGTGCGATGAGGGGATCGACGGGGATTAACCTGGGGAATTTAATTAGTGGAGCTGTTGTCCCTGCCCTTAACATTTCAATCTCACTGGGCTGGCTGCTGCTGGAGCTGGAGCTGGACCTGTGATGGTCACAGCAGCTGGGGAGGGAGAGACAGAGGGACGGGGCGACGGGAGTGTGTGGGTGAGGTGGGGGGTGGTGCATAGGGTGCGGAGACAAGACACACGTTTGACAAACAGATTAGTCTAGCACCCTGGTGGAGTGTTCCTGGCTGGGAGAGGTGATGGATAAGGAAGAAGGAAGGAGAACAGAGCTGAGAAAGCATATAGGTTGTCTTTTGGCCTGAACACACTTCGGAGAAAGAGCATTATTATTATAACTATACATCTTTACTTTAAAGGGATAGTTCACCCTAGAATGAAATTTTCATTATCTCATTATCTACTCACCCTCATGTCGACTAAGGGCTGGAAGAAGTTTCAGAGTCCTCTGAGTTACAGGGTCCCTTCATTTCTGAGTTGCAAAGGGACACCAGAGTAAAAAAAAAAAACACAGCAAAAAAATCCAAATTCCATTCTAATGTTTGTCTTGTACTGAAGCCCGGAGATGCGGAATTTTCCCGAAAAAAATTAAATAAGTCTATATTTCAAGGGTGAGTAGATAATGAGCGAAACTTCATTCTATAGGGTGAACTATCCCTTTAAAAAAAAACAATATCCAGCAATGAACATGAAAAATACCACACATTTTATTTATTTATTTTTTATCACTTATTTAGATTCAGTGACATGTAAAGACAACTAAAATAGAGAGTTTTTGAGCATCACTGTGTATTTCACTGCTTTTTTTTTTCAAAATAAAACATAAAAACCCAAAGCATATTTTATACTATACATTGTTTTTGGGTCAAAAACATCTCTAGAGAGATGTAGTAGCCAGTGGTGTAGTTGGTAAGAAGTAGAAGGGCATAACCAGTGTGCGCTTGGGGTAATCACTACTCAATCCATAGCCACACTGTTGCATTGTAATCCTGATGCTTAACTCCCCATTAACCCATCTGGGACCCTACAACAGCCCCCCGCCCTCCTCCACCCAACCTGCCCTGCACACACACACACACACACACACACACACACACACACACACACACACACACACACACACACACACACACACACACACACACACTCACACACACTCTCTAAGTGACTGTGGCTGTATGTTAGAAGTGGTATCTGGGGGGGTGGGGAGGGTGGGCGGTCATGTCCAGCAAATTAAAAAACCTGCTGTAGGAATGTGGCCAAGTCCCACAGGAGCAACCAGCACCCGTCCTTCTTCCAGCACTGACCCGCTGGTCACTGGTGAATCCCCTGTTTGTATTCCACACACACCCCCGGCTCTGGGGAGCGGTCCCAGAAGCCTCCTGTGGGAGTCCTGATAATTTAAGTCAAACATTATATCCCTGCTTGTTTGACACCCATTTAAAGCTTTTCAATCACACGTGTTTGCTACAGTGCCTCTCCTAGCCTCCGAGTGCTATCCATGTCACACCCTTTCAAAGACCTAATCAATTCTGTTTGATCAAGTTCCTCGTGTCAAAACAATTGATTTCCCACTGAATCACTTTGGGTGGCTGATAATTCAGAGTAGATATCCTTAGATGTCCTTTTTGCAAAACAATACATTCTAATCAAAGTGGGCTTGTGGACTTGATGCCCCTCCCCCCAGAGTGCATCCCCCTCTCCCCCAGCATGCCCCTCCCTGTCCGGGGCCTGCCAGTGTCAGTGTGCCACTAATTAAGGACTGTTAAAGAGCTATGGAGCAGACTCATTAACGAACTGTAGCATCCTTACTGTCTATTGAGGGGGAGGAGAGGGGAGGGGCCGGTGCAGTCTGAGGGTCTGCTGGTCGTGTGACTCACTTCAGGTCAGGGAGGACCAACAGAGATAAAACTAATATTTATGTTAAGCTGCTTTTTTCTTAAAAAGAACTGATATATTTGTATTTTATTCGTTTTTTTAACATTTTATTTTAGCGAACTTTTATTTATTTATACTTTAGTTTAGGGCACTATTCTGTTGTTGACTTGTGCGATTGTCTGTGTTTCCATAACTTATCTAGAATTGCTGTTTGTCTAATGCATGGATGTTGTTCTTCTCGTCCATATCCCACCTTATTATGAAAAAAAAATGTTCCAACTGCCCCCTCCCCTCCTCCTCCTCCTCCTCCTCCTCCCTCTGCCATTTGTTTATGCCATTTTCATGGAAATGCAAAACAAAACAAATGGCTGTGTTTGTCTTTATGAAAGTAGGCCAAACAACCGCTGACAAACAAGAGGGGGAGTTGTAGGTCAGGGCGCCACAAGCCATGTGTAACCGTGCCTGTCGAGAGAGCATGACACGCTGTAGTAAGCCACAATAGACACAATAACATACAAACAGCCCTGCCAGAATGATGTAACGTTGTCTAGACTAAACAAACCGTAAACACGAATAAATAATTTTCTTAGATGTAGGCATTCATAGAGTGGACACAATTACAGTAAACACCAGCTTATTATTTAACTTAAACATTAGAGACTTTTTAAAATTTTATTTTTATCCAATGTCATCTTTAAATTGGTTTAATAATTAAACACATTTACATTAAAACTTTCAAAACAACACCAGGCCTTACGTTTTTTTAAAGATCTGAAGAGGTCAAATACCATCGCATGTTGCCTTTAAACCTTCAATGTAAAAATAAAAGTGGAGAAAAAGATTTTTTTGTTTATTGTAATATTATTTATATTCAAGATGAACACACACAGACGTAACTCAATGTTAGGAACATACAGACCTTTAGAAAGTAATTAGAAGAAACATCCTGACATGTTTTTTTTTTTCACATAAATCTGGTCCTATAGGAAGTTGTCAAGTGAAAATATTGTGAGAAAGAGTCGGTAGCCGTTCTGGTCTTACTCTGTCACAGGGATGTGATGGCCACTGTTTGTGATCGGTAGCTCTTAGACCTCATCAACAGAGAGAAAATTCTCTTGACTTCGTGGAGGATGTTGCTGCTTCAGCCAGAATCAAGCTGTAAAGACATCAGGGTTGTCAAGAGACCACCAGCCACCGTCCTTGTAACCCGTCACAGTTTGAATTGTGTATTATGTTACTTCATTTTCCCCACTGACCCAGGGGTCAAGATCCACACAGCCGAGACGAGCTCGACTTGACCTGACCTCGGTAACCTTCCTGACCCGGCCCCGACACCCCTGCTGCGTCAATGCGTTGCTCCCCACTGGAGTTCATAAATCACACAGTAGCACGCTCGGTGGGGAACTGGGAGTCTGATGGGAGCAGCTAATCATCGCTTGCTTGAACCGGTCAATGTTATTGATCTGTGAACCGATATGTGCGAGGACAGAGTGTAGCCAAGTGCCGACCGAGACTAAATGTAGTCAAACGTCTTTGACCTGTGTGTCTAGGAGTTCAGGAGAGATTTCTATAGATTTTCATTACTCAGGACCTCCATACTGGTGTAAATGATGCATGCATTTTTTTTTGCACGTTATATCACTTCAATTCATACATGATGTCATAAAAGTGTGTAAGTAGTCCAGTATGAATTTCAATTAGCAGCAGAAGTTGACCTGTTATTGGTAAGACCACAATGCATTGGAGTGTAGACCTCATTTAATTATAATGGATGCAATTGTTGTTAAGTACCCCCCGCTGTCTCACTCTCACACACACACACACACACACACTTACGTCATTTTCTTTGTTTTCTGCCACTTTGTCTGGCATTATATCTCAGGTTAGACACACGCACGCACACACACATACACAACAGATGCCCCATGACGCTCATTCACATAAAGCGGGCACGTGATCGGCGGCCCCGAGTCCACAGGCCTGCCAGCCTCATGGCATTGTGTTCCCCTTGGGCAGGCAGCCGGCCTCCCTAAATACCCTTTTGTCTTGGGGTGGGATAACAAAGCAGTGGCCAAGCTGCTGGTGTGGCACGCGCACAGCCACTCATCCCCCTGGTCTGTGACCCAAACAGGTGGATAGGAGGGAAGGGAAGGGCTGGTTGTGGCGGGTGGACCGAGAGTGGGTGGGAGGGTGGTGGTGGTGGTGGTAGTGGTAGGGGCAGGGTGGGGGGGTTGAGGGGGGAGGGGGAGAGAAGAGGCTGCATCTGTCCCCACACTCAACGACTCCCCGGGTCAGCCTCTGCTCCATATGCTCTCAGGAGAGAGGGAGACACGCATACAAACCCAGACTAACAGGTGGAGGGGGGGGAAAGGGGGGATTAGGAGAGGTAAAATTGATCAGATGATGGAGGAAAGAGGGATTTTGAAACTGTCAAATTAGCTGTCTAAGAAGAAGGAGAGAGATTTGACTATCCCTGGAAGATTTCACTTAGAGGAGATTGTTAACCCTTAAGCCGTATTAATTGTTTGGCCATCAGCAGGAGAGGCCAGTTTTTGTCTTTAATGGTCACTGTGGCTTTTTAGGCCCAGGAGCATCGTCTCTGCAACAGGCAACTGTTGCTATGTTTGTACTGATGCAGGTGGCTCTGTTTTCAACCTAAAACTACCCTGTGCTATAAAATGTGAGGCGCTCTACATGGACTTGTTATTAGCTGAGTATGCGTTGCAGTAAATTTGAGCAAGAAGTTACTTTCTGAGATTTTTTTAAGAGACAACAGCAGTGGTGAGACAATTTTTTGGGATTATCAGATGTCTGTGCTGGAACAAACATGGCGCTGCTCTGTAGCTTCTTAGACTTGACTCGGTGCGACAGACTGCAGACGTTCAGTATGAATATTCCACATGCAGCTGAATCATTTTCATCTGCTGCTGATAGTGTAGGGCAGGCTACTATGATTCCAGGCTTGACACATGTTCATCAGTAGACCACCTGTGGCTGGATAAAAATGTGGAGCAGCATATTGAGGTATTGGGTAGCAGGTGTTATGGCAGCTATGACAGAAAAAAAGTAGTAGAGAAGATATGAGGGGATACAGTTACAGCACATAGCAGCCAGTTGTATAATATGAGGATAAGTACATAATGTATATGTAGTGTGGAGCTGAGGCACCCTATACATTTACCCCTCCATCACTACCTTCATTAACATCCACTTTATTTTAGGGATCATTTCTATAAGCAGAGACAAAATCCACCTCTGATTGATTCTCTGTGAACATCCAGTATTCAACCACTCTGAAAAGTTTCTGTGCTGCTCACTTTCTGTGGATGTGCTGTTTGATGTATGTTTTAAACTTGTGTGATGGAGACGCCTGCTTTCATATATTCCAGGCACGTTGGATGAAGGCATACACTTGCGGGCCGTGAATTCCAAAGGCTTAGCTTTTCTTTCTTTTTTTTGCACGATGACACCCTGAAACAGTTCATTGATGTATAACACTCAATGAAATATTGAAATAAGCAAAGAGGAGATTCTTCCTCTGGAGCTGATTTGTCTCCCCCACCCTCAAACCTCCCCCTCCCCTCTCTGCACTGCAGTCTAACTAACTAACTGCTGTCCATCTGGGAGGAGGGGGTGGTGGGGGTCTCCAAGCTCTAATCTGTTGGTTGCAGATAATTAATTTTTTGTTCTTCCTATAGGCCCGCTGCCTCACAAGAGAACAGTGTTTGCAGGAGATTAGAAGATAGAGTGTTTGTTAGAAAGGTGTAAATTATCAGTGAGGCCTCATCACATGCACCTGTTTTAATTGTTATAATGAGGCGTCTCATGGGCTCAGCGGCCTGGTGAGGAGGAGAGAAGTGGGTCTTTCACAGGTAACTACGGTCGTGGCTTAGTGGAAACAGGAGAACTGTAAATGTAGTCTGAAGGAAAACCAGACATTATTATGTCACTGGTAATGAATGAATTACTCCAAGAGAAAGCCTGTCTTTCAAGAATTAACTCATTGACATTGCCGAATTCATGGGGCCAGGGATTAATGTGAAATTGTTGTTGTACTTTTCCCCTTTTGAGATATAGGGTGGCTGGTTTTTTTGATATACCGTGCAGCCTGTGGTGAGAAGAGTGGGAAAATGGAGAGAAATTGGCTCCGTTCACCATGAAGTCATTAAATTTGTAAGCTATTTGTGATCAAAAGGTGTGTTTCAGGCCATTAACCATGGAGTTTGATCATGGCTTACATGTGATGTCAAATGTCACTTGTTCCTGCTATTTCTCCCAATTTCAGTTGAAAGTGAGTATTAAGCCAGAGAGTATCAAAAGCTTTCCTATGTAAATGTTGTTAAATACCACAACTGAAGTTTATTACATTCTGCATTGTTTCTGCTGTATGATTGATGCTGAAAATCCCCACTTTGCGTAGCCCATCAAATGTACAACACTGTACATTTTGTTGACTAAACATAAATAACCATAAATACTTTAAGCATAGAGGTTCACTCTTGACCTAGGAAACAACAGTTTGACAAAAAATATATAGATTTTGAGTTGGAAAATGCCTTTTTTTTTTTTGGCAACAGCAGTGATAGGAAGTCCTATTATGTTCAGTGTAAAAAATAATATTTACTTTGTAGGCCAATGGATTTTGATTAGTGATCGATTATATATGGCAGATTATTTCTGCTAAATAGTGTCTGTGCATCTGTAACAGAAACCTCTGCAACAATAATGAAAACACTGAGCAGCCAAACTGTCTGTTTCAATTCATGGACATCACTGTTATAAATGACCGTTAGTCATCAGTCTGGGCGACTATACATACGTGATATTTCATCCCTCTTCTTGTCACCGTGCTGCTGTGTGTGGGATGTCAGGATGACGCAGATTCCACTATGAAAAAATTTCCATCTGTCTCATAAAGACATTTTTATTAATGGCCGAGGTCTATTTAATGGAAGATTGGGTTTATCTCTAAATGTCACCATTATAATGTTTTTACCAGAACAATAATTTGGTTTGTGTTGATGATTTTGAATCATACATTCATAAACTAAAACCGTTATTTTGTTCTAAAATGTGTAAAAGAAGTTGATTCATGTAGTTGTGATGTCACTGGCCGAGCCGGCAGTAAAATATACACTCTTCAGCAAAAATGTCCTTTTAAGTGGACGGCCTCTTTAGTTCCTAACTAAGTGAGCTTTAACTAACTAGGTATTAACTCGACCCATAAGCATAGTAATAATGTGTTTTTTAACATATGCTGAGATCTGGTAATCTTCTTATGGGTTTGAAGGTTTTTTTTCCTGCCCCTCTGAATAGCTTAACAAAAATATGCCTCAGTAATGGATGGTTGTATCCTCATCCATCGCCCTCCTCCCACCTACTATAACTTGAAATAGGCCATCAAGTGGCTAATGAACTGATAAGCCCTCTGTGTCCTTTGGGGCTTACGGACATCATAAGCCAAATGTTTAGGCATATTTGGTGAGCCAGTTTTTTTAAAAAGAGCACTTATGTGGGCAAAAGACCCTGTTGGATAAAGTCGCCGCAGTTTCCACAGTGTGAACACGTCCCTTCATGAGGACGTGTTTTATACAGGAAACAGTCACGGGGCAGAAGGAACAAGTCACTGCAGGTTGTGAGGGACAAAGTGAAATATTGAGAGTTTTGTTCTGAGGTTAACTTGTTAGTTGTCTGATTCTTGACGGTGTGTGAGGAATGTGTGGCCCTTTGCAGCATCAGACCTCCAGCTAGTCAAGCTGTTAGTATCATTATCAGTTTTGGATCTCTGTAAATCCATGGATTTGTGTGAGCAGTCTGAGAAATTAAAATAACATGCTTTTTACTGCGCTTACTTCAAATCTCTTTAGACTTCATTTTTTAAAACATCTAAATCTGTTATTATGTAGGCTATACAAAACGCTTTTAATTTAATCTTTGACAAGATTATCAAATTCATTGATGATGTCACAAACTTAAATAATTTCAGAAAATGTCGACTAAGCCTGGATAAGCACTTTCAAGGGGATACTGCTGGATTAGCTTAAAAAATATTATTTATTTTTGTTTTTTATTAGTTGTTGGCACATTTTTCCACATCATTATGTTATTGCTTTTATTTTTATTTTCATTACAATGTTTAGCAATAAATACACATGCATACTGTATATATATAGCAGCCCACCATGCAGACCATTAAACAAGTTGATCTAAAAGCAATTGGCCATGGTAATTTATATTCCAATGACAGAGCTGAGAGACATCATTATTTTTATTATTTTTTGCAGTTTTAACAAAAAAGTCCCACATCATGGGTTCTTTTAATAATCTCTCTCTTTCTGTCTCTCTCTCTTTAAAAATAATAATAAAATAAATTAGTTAATTTTGCCTTTCCATTACAAATACTGATGTAGATTATAATTTAAGTGAGTTCATCAGGGAAATAAGATTTGATTTGAGTTGAGGTTGGAAACACCTGCAGGCTTTTGAAGAGAAAAAACAATCCCTGCTCTCTTTTTTTTTTTTTTTAATTTAGGTATTACATAAATAAAATGGCTTGGTCAACCTACTCACATATCATTTTCATAACTGCTGCTCAGACACCACAGGCCCAGTGAATAATCACCCACTCCTCCTGAGGGCGTTGCGGCCTTATGACCAACTTTGCTTGGGCCGATGCGCGCGGAGGATGAAGTGGTGCTTGTGACCGACCGGACAGCGAGCAGACCGGGGGACAGGGGGCGCAGAGCAGCCCGCTGCTAGACAAAAAAACCAAGAGGGATTAATGCAGCGTCTGTTGGTCCCATATGCTCCTTAGCACTGCTCTGGTCTTGATTAAAACTCATTGTATGTATGAAGTATTGTGGAGGCCGGATGTCTAATCCTCCTCATGACTTGTGCACTTTGAAGGCGCGAGGCTCCAAGGTTACAATAACAAGCGGGACGAGGCCATTGTGTCGGAGCTGATGCTGGATGTATCAGTGCGCGCTGATCAGAGCCAGTGCGAGTGTAATGTTTAGACTGGAGAGTCAAAGTGACAAGTTTGGTGACTCTGCTACATCTTTATCGCCCGGCCGTGAAGGGGCCATGCACGTGTCCCATACGAACACTTCCTGTGGTGCTTATACTCACAGTGCAGCTGTGGAGTTTGTCTGTCATGGAGGTCTTCTAATCATTGATGAGCATTTCTAGGAAGGCTGCTGTCACTGCTTCAATCAGCCCGATTCATTCAGATGAACACGATAAGTGTAAGTCTGCTTTACTGGAGTCAAGATGATTCCCGTCCCACTCTTATCTCCTCTTCAAACTTCCTCCTCTCACTCACTCACTCCTTCATGCTCTTCGTGCATTTTGCAAATGGGAGTTTCTCTCTCTCTCTCTCTCTCTCTCTCTCTGCAGCTGACATTTCAAAGTGACCCTGCAGTCTGAGACACTTTTTCCTCTCTCCCTCCCTCCTTTACTTCAGTAGACTCCGGATGGAGGAGTTGTTGACACTGAGAGGAGACGCACCTCATGAATATTCAGGCTCCTGCACAGCCCATTGTTTCCAAGTTCAATTGTTTCATTGTTTGTCTCCATAGCGATGTTTATGTGTGCTGTTAAACTTGGCGTTGCATTGCACGTAGCAGTATAACTGATTCTTTAGTATTATAACATAAGAAGTGATGACTTATGGGTGTGAACAAGCTACTCCTACTTGAATAAGTTATGGATAGGGGCTATTGTATAATTAAGTCTTTAAAAAAATTAAACAAAAAGAAAAAACAGTCAAACCTCTGAAACAGTACACACACACACACACACACACACACGCACGCACACACACACTATTTTTTCTGTCCAGGCAGGAGTGGAATCAAAGTCGCTCTTCTCTTTAACGCTTCGATTATTTCAAGCAACGCTTTTAATTAGTCTGCTCCTTTAGCGGAGACTCCAATGAAAGAGAGATTATTGGCAATGTCAAGGATGCTAATTGAATGTTGGACTTCTAACAATTAGCCCACTGCAGAGCCATGTCGACTCATTACAGATCCCATAGCCGCTGCTCTGACTTTTTTTTTTCTTTCTTGTCTCGTGTCGCCAAGTTGACGGTGACCGTGGACCAGAGAGCTGGAGATACACCAGAGGTAAATAACAACAACCCGTGTTTCTAAAAGCAGCTTTAACCTTCTGCCTCCTCACAGAAGCTGTAGCATCTCCTGTCCACTTGAGATGAGATTAAAAAAAATAAATTACAACTTCATTTCCCCGATGAGAGATAAATAAGTTCAGAATGATGCACCAAAGATAAAGCCACTCTTTTAGATATTTCAGCATCAATGGGTCAAATAATAATTTAACTTGAGTTTAGGTACAAAAATCTGAAAAGGGGTATTTCAAGCAACACTAAAAATGATTTACTTTATACAAGGCTTCTGTTGTTTAGGATTTAAAGCAGTTTCTTGAAAGATTAATAAAACGTTTCTGCCTGTTTGCTGCTTTTTTCTCTTCTTGTTAGATGAATTATTAGGCTTCATATTAGAGCGCACATTTGGGGATCAGGCATGTAAGCCCATGCGGTGGGCTTTGAATGGGACCACTGCTGCCCTGCCGCCCCAGAGAAACCCCCGCCGGTAAAATATTGGGATTAACATCTCTTGGAGGCCCCGGGATTAAAAACTGCTTTCTCAAACCGCACACTCTCTTTGTTGAGACTGTCTGAGACTGAACCACCGGAAACCATGGAGAAAAAATACACCACCTGAGCAAAGCCAGTGGAAAAATTATGACTCCCTCCCCCCTCCTTTTTTTTTAAAGGATTAATTTGTTGTTTTGTTTTTCGTTCAAAGGGCAACCTCATATTTTAAATATATTTTAGTTCACGTTTCCTGGCTCTAAAACTGTTACCACAAGACAATAGAGAGCAGCTGTGATCAGAATCCATGTTAATTTTCTACTCAATAAGAAAAACACATAAATCAACTGCACTCACATATTTGCATTAAATCTGTGTATTTTTTTAAATTCCCCATCCTGTGGATAAATATTAACACCATTCCTTTATTTTTTAAAGTCTAAGATAAACTCAAATAACGTTAAGATATCTTATTGTATTATTGCCTATTTGTATGGAAAATGACACCCGGTGATTTCCTTCCAGTTAATGTCTAAAAATATAAATAAATGCAAATATTCCTGCAACTAAACAAAATCAAGTAAAAACAGAAAAGACCCATAGTTTCTTTTACACACGTTGCCTGACTGCCAATTTGTTCATTCTCCATTTTCCCTCTCCATCACACACACACACACTGGCACAGACACACACACTCATGCACGCACACACAGATCGTTACTTGATGAAAGAGTAAGCTCACAGGACCTTTATTCATGTCTTTTCAGCGGTGAGGTCACACCATCTTTGGAGCCAATAAAGGATCCACAATCACCGTGTGTTGAGATCAATGGAGGGGAGCAAGTGTGGAGCTCTCAGCAGCCGAGAGTCTTTTCCAGTATGGCTAACCCTTGATTATTGTTATCATTATTATTATTACTACCACCGTGTGCTCGGAAAGTCTCGTCTCTCTTTGTGATGCCGGTGATTTAACCATTAGCATCTTTTCGTTGTTCAAAAAAGTTAGAAATCTATTAAAATCACAGCAGAGAGTCTGATGCGAGGGGGGCTCACAAATTGCATACAATACAACAGATCACAGTTTCGAAGGCTAGCACAGATAAAAAAAACACATATGTACCATTTATATAAGACACACACTGATTGTCTCTTAGAAACTACATATTGATTCCTTATAAACACTTTTTTTCTTAAATAAAGTAGTGCATCCATGTCCACACACCATCCTCATGTCTCTCTGCCAGCAGGTCGGCAAAGTTGTGTAGAAGCTTTAAGAAGCTTATTGGAGGTCTGTCCATCCCGAGCACTTCAACACAAGAATGAACTTGAATTTTTGTTCTTGGATAAACATTAGTTCCGTGGCTGTGGTTGGTCTTTTCTCTCAGAGTTCACTCTGTGTTGTCCTCAACAGGTGTTTTTTACGCATAGAGGCACACACTGACAGACATGGATGAGGGGCTAACCTGTGAATGAACGGTGAGGGAGGGGGTGGAGGGGTGGGGGATCTCTTTGCCAGTGCTAAAATAAATTAAACCTCAACTCTAGGAGGACCGGAGACCATCATGCCAAAAAAAACACAAAACAAAAAGGAAACCTCGAGGCCCCTGGGTGCCCTGCCTCGCCGAGCCCGGCTCACACTTTAACCAGTCCGATGTGTTTTATTGAGGGATGGCAGCACTGTGTCTGATGTGATCGTCACTGTTTGTGCACTTTTTTTTTCTCACAACCCGATTGCTCTTGTTCACAGGACCTGGAATTTCCACGAGGAAGTTTGATCCTTATAATCCAAGCAATCGGCATTGAAGTTCAGCTTCCACGACGCCGCTTGGTCCTTATAATCCAGGCAGTCTGCTGTGGAGTTGAAGCCCAGGCCGGATGTCCCGTAGCCCTGGGTGGAGAGGGACGCCGGGGACTGGTTCAGATGGCTTGTGACTGCGTTCGTGCTCATCGGGCTGAGTGTCGAGCCCGGGCCTGACAACTGGTGGTGCATGGGAGTGAGGTAAGAACCGCAGTCCATGCCGCCGAAGTAGGACGTCGAGCCGGCGTAGCCCTGGCTGTAGCCTGAGGCCTGGGTGTAGGTCATGGGGTAGGACCTCTGCATGCAGGAGGAGGAGGTAGACAGGGGGTCTGAGAGCGGAGAGATGGACGCCGGGCTCCAGATGGACACCGGGGCGGTGCTGGTCGAGATGGCGGGGACTGTAGTGGTGCTGGTGGGGGGCGTGAACTGGCCGCTGGCCCCGCTCTCTGAGCTCACTTCTCTGGTGGGGGAACTTTTCTTTTTGGCAGGTCGCACCTTGTTCTGGCCCCCGTTCTGCTGCTGCTGCTGCTGTTGGCGACACTTTGCCCGTCGGTTCTTAAACCACACCTGGAAGAGTCAAATATCAGTGCATATTAGTAAAATAAAATCCCGTCATTAGGCTTTAAAGTGACCAAATCCAAAAGATACACAGTCAATATTTTAACCATAAGACATAATATCCCCATTAATAAAACAAAACAAAACACATCTGGTGGAAATAGAATGCATTTTCTAAAATCAAGATAAAGTTTGAGAGTTTTTTCTCATATTAACTTTCAGTATTTTGGTACCACTGGACTGGACTGACACTTTTCAGTTCATTGCCCAGATACTCGAAATAATTATCTCTCACTATAATCTCAGACTGCTGCTCCACTGAATGTTTAACTTCAGTGATGGGTTCAGATGGGTGCTTGAATTTAATTCATTTTTTCCCCCATTTTTATCTACCCGTAAATGATTTTATTTTCAATATTAACTGCTCTGTTTAATTAAAGGAATTTGTTTAAAAAATCAACTAAAGTTCCACTTTTGCTGTGATGGTTTAAAACATATGTAAAAATAAATCACAGCCCAGTTAATTTTTATGATTTCCAGAAATCATATATCAAATATGGCAGATCATCCGATTAACTCACCTGCACGCGGGACTCAGGTAGATTGATTTTCAGCGCCACCTCTTCGCGCATGAATATGTCCGGATACCGAGTTTTGGCGAACAACGCCTCCAAAACATCGAGCTGTGCGCGCGTAAAAGTAGTCCTTTCTCGCCTCTGCTTCCGTGGCGTCGCTGCAAAGAGATTAAAAAAAGTCAATCAAATCAAATATTACTCATTTATCAATAAAAAAACGAACTGTAAAAAACAAGCTCAAAAATGATAACTAATTAAAAGCAGATATGGAGCCTAACTCACAATTTGTTTTTCGTTGTTTGCGTAATTACGCACGAATCCTTTGAGACTAAATCGCCCTCGGCAAATTATAGCACTTCACGTACTTAATGATCTAATGGGCCTGAGATTTAATTCAGTTTGAAGAAAAATAATCATATCAGTTTTTCGTTTATTCATAAGGAAGGTACATTTAAAAATAAAATCACACAAGAGAAAGACTACTTCACTCCAAGCTGTGTGCGTTCGTGCAAGACGTTTAGTAAAATAGCCTGTGTCTAATGTGTTTGACTGATTAACCACACTATATATTAACAAACACATCTACCAAATATCATAAATCACTATTACATTTAATCCTGGTTAAATAAAAGCTAATAGAAATAGTAAAAATATTTAAGGAGCTTGAAATGGGTTCTGTAACACTTAAAACACCCACTCCTTTTTGCCTGCAGCCTCAAGCCATCAATGTTCTCGTGTATTGTCACAGTTGAAACCCACCTGGATAGCCCACTGACGGATGCAAAAGGTCCATTCCGGAAGTAGTTAAGCTGAGGCCATTAACTGTGTAAGGTGGTTGCTTTAGATACGACATCATGCTAATATTCGTTTGAGGGCTGAAGTTGGAGAAAATTTTGAAAATTGATGGAGCTCCCGAGATGCTCTGGGTGTCCTCTGTTCGCCGTATGGTCCGCGTGAGACCGGACACCTGTTCCAAAAATGAAGAAGACATCGGTCAAAATGCACCTTACCACAGATACAACAGTGGCTCTGTTCACAAGCCGCTGTCGCCTAAAGAACCTCTCCCTCCAAAAGACACGGCGCTCCTCAAATACACCAGCAGCCACATCTCCAGCTGTCCTCCTCTCTGACACCCCCACCCCCTCCCACCAACAGAAAGCAATGCACAGCCACGATAATTGCAACAAGTCTGTTGGAAGTTCAGTTTAACTCACTGGTTCCTATTTCTAATAAAATGAAAAGTAAGAAGGTGTTGAAACAAAGACTCTTAAATTCAGGTGAAAATTGAATCCACTCATTAATTAATCCTATTTCACCAAAGTGAACACAAGTCGTTTCACTTCATTCTCACATTGTTTTCTGTTGTTTCTATTTTTTATGTATATATTTCATTTTTATTTTCTGTATTTGGTCCAACAGTAAAGTTTGACCTGTGAATAATATTTAAGAGAACATTTGGGGGATTGGGGAGAAAACATATCATCATAAATAATCATCTATCAGATTAATTTCTCATTTATTGTGATCAACCTCTTACCATTAAGAAATCTATCAATATCCCCATTGTTAATTTTTAAAACAACATTGACATGTGACCATTTAAGTCAATGTATATATTTTTAATTTTTATACACCATATTTATAGATGCAATTAAAACACTAATGTTTCAAAAAATAGAAATAAAAAAAAATAACACCAACCTATTCAACCCTGTTGCACTTAATATTTTCACTTCTTTCAGCAGAAACGCACGTGCTGACTGGTAAATGTGTGATTGCTGTCACTTCAACCTCAGTGACACTCACCCGTTATTCCCACTGTGCGTCTTGATTAGCTGCATTTTTTTTCAATATCCAACGGTTTTAACCCCCTCATCCCAATCTGTCACACTTAAAACACACCCGTCTACCAGTTGCACACACCCGCTCAATAATAATTACACTGTCCAAGAATTGATTACGATTTAAAAAAAAAAAATCTGTTGATGAATTAACGAGATAATCCGAGTGGCACCTATAACTGGAGCTGCAGTTTGGTATTGACTCAGTCCAAAGTGCTACAATGCTTCTAGAATGATGCTGTAAATCAAATCAAACGCGAGTCTCCTTTAAAAAAAAAAAAAAAAAAAATCCCATTTGCAGCCACATTATAACATATTTTTATTTGGCGTGAATAATTGTCAACATTTTGTAGAAAAAAGATCAAGACATTTGAAACTCCTGGGGAGAAATTAAATTCTTATATGTTAATTTAATTGAGCTAACCCTCCAATTTAGAGCTTGAACACAATCTGTCACTATCACTGTAAATAAATATTAAATATGACGTGTTGGTTTATTGTCCTCTGAATTATTCATCCCTGGGAGCAGAGGAGATCCAGCAGGGAGAAAAGGCCCCCAAACATTTTTTTTCCATCGCAGGCCTAAATGTTCTGTCGTTACTCCAGTGCTGCGTTCAGGTTCACGCCTCCTCGTTTTTGTCCCCTTTGTGTTGCACTGGCTCTTTTTCGTTTGTAAATTTACATCGAGGATATAGGTGGAAAATAAGAGGCTTCGCTTTACACTGAAACTTCACTGACTGTCGTCGGTTGCGGTTCTGGCTTCAAGTCAGTGAGAGTATGAAACTGGTCAAATGTGTGTGTGTCCAGGAATCCTGCAGTTATTAAAAGGCAGTAATACTAATGATAACAGAGGAAATATTGAATTTAGCTGGGATCAGTCTTTGTTTTTTTTCTTATCACATCATCATGATGTAACTTCTCCTCTTTGCGCCTGTAATCACCAGATACTCTAATGTGCATTTCCACCGTTTCCCTCTTCCACATTCACGTCAGCGTGAGAGGGTTTGGTTCAGAGACACACACTTATTGTCTCCGTATAACAGGCTGAGTTTAAGACGCTTTAACCTCCATCTGCAGTTTGATGTCACTAAACAGCCTGAAGCTTATTCACTGCTCTTTCTCTGAGTCTCTGCGGCTTTGATTTCAGCTGCAAGAACATGTTTCCTAAAACACTAGGAAGCTTTTTAAACGAGAGCTTATTACAGGTGTAATTTCCTGCACACTTTTAATTTCCCACGTAAAAGCGATTTCAACCCTTACGATTAATAATACTATTATTAATAATTACTATTATAAAAGGATAGAAACTTACCCTCGAGTGTAAAGTTCTTTGTCTACTTGGTTTCCTCCAGTAGAAATAATCAAAGTCAGTAACAGATCAGCGACGTCCTGGCGGATAAAACACACAAAACCAAGCAAAAGCAGAACGAGGAGCAGGAGCAGGAGCAGCAGTGTTCACAGACTGAGCAACAGAGCGGATAAAAGTTGAGCGTTGAGCGCCTGCATCAGGTTCTGGAGCGGTGCGACAGCGGCGGAGGGATGGAGGAGGCTGCATGTACGCCTTTCGGATTTGTTGGTGTGTTGTGAGTGAAGTGGTTTGAGTTGGATTTTGTACAAACTGCCAGCCAATAGGAGCCGCAGGACTGAGCTGAGGTCTGTCTCCGTCTCCGTCTCTCACACTGGTGGGGAGGTTTTTTTTTTCTTTCTTTCTCTTTTTTTTTCTGGGAAACAAATGTCTCCAGCTACTTTTTTTGACGCACAGTCCTCAGCCAATGGCAGCGAGAGGGCGACTGACAACATCCCCATCCCACCGCAGAGAGGGCGCATTGATAATAAATAAGCGGTGTGTCGCTGCTGGGTGACGAGGAGTGGAGTTTAAAGTCACTTTACTCTTCTTTTACTTCGATTTTATACCAAAACGTCGCTGTTTTTAAACGGAAGCACCAACTACAAAGATTTTACGCACGTGCTGAGTGGGAGATTAGGGACACATGCGCAAATAAAAGACTTATTTTATTGAAATTAATGTATTTACAACATAGTGACACAAAAATCACATCCACACACCAAATATTCAGATATTTAGATTTAATAGAAATGACTTTAAAAGTTTCTCATAATTTCAAATATATTGCATTTTTACTAAATGAGACAAAAACAAAGAAACAAAAAACGTGAGGCTTTTACTGCTGTTAAGAAGAGTTGGGAATTTAATGAGTAAAAAAATAAATAATCAATGACAAAAATACAGTAGGAAAAAAACCCCGCCTGGACTGAAGCGGGGCTCTCTCCATGTGAAGGCTGCACCGTCCTCTCACATTCCAGCGCGTCGCAAAAAAGAGGGATTTAGAGCGACTTATTTCCTTAAAACTGTCCTCCCATCCACAGAGGCAGCCAGTCTGCTCCCATCAGCCTCATACAGGCCTTGCTGCACCAGAAGGAGAAAAAAAAACATCACCCGCAATATTTCCAGGGGAATTCCCACCGAGAGGCACCGAGCAGCCGAGGACTTTGTCAGGCTGCACCGGACCAGCGCTGGTGTGCACACCGAGGCACATACAGGCCTGTGGTGCAGCTGGAGACGACAGCCGAGCGACTAACACTTTATTTCAGCTGAAACCATTTCTGCAGGAGGAAGATGATGTGACAAGATGAAGGTGGGTGTGTTTTTATTTTTGCTTTAAATTTAACAGAAAGGTGTTTTTATATAGATTTGTGTGTAATATAAAAATAGCCTTTTATTATAATATTTATTATTATTGTTATAATAATTGTTGCAGTGCTGAAAGCCATTCGGTGCAGTATATTAGTGTTATATTTTGTGGAGGACCTGCGAGCTGCAAAGGGACAAATAAGCCTCCTCTACGTCACTTGAATTTTGAACCTGCGTGCCCATCTCAAAATAATATGCCGAGGGTTTTTGTCACGGCTTGGTAAATGTATCATCTTAAGAGGCTTTGTGGAACACCTACACACACTCACACACATACACACACACACACGCACACACACACACTGCGCGCTTGCACGGACACACCCGCTCACTTCAAACAGATTTGAATATTGATTTAGATTTATAAACACAGGCAGACCGTGGGCTTTATGAATCGTCATTCGCCTCTCTCCGTGGCTCGTGTTGGAAGGCCAGAGTCAAAAGGTGCAGTGACAGCTGCCGGGGTGTGGGGGAAACTGGTTTTCACTCCAGAGCTGCAGCCTGCTGAGGCTCACACACACACACACACACACACATACACATACACACACACACAAATACACATTCACACATACACATTCACACTGATTCCTCTGCACGCTGTAGCAACTTTACAAAAGTCAGTGACATCTCTTTTGACAGATTTCCGATCAGAGGAAACAAACGCCTGTGTGGATCATAACCCCTGGATTTCTTTACACAACCGACCTGAGATCTGAAGGAGCCAAAGTTTTTGGCTGTTGGGAGGAGAGGAGCTGCAACACACCCAGGTATCCCTGTTTGTTTCTTCTCTTTAAATTGATACATTTTATTTACTGTCCAGCCAGAAAACGCACTAAATAATTATCTTATCTAAAGTGGGGAAAATTAAATTCACTCCTTTTTTGTGTCATTTAAACTAAATTACTCTCATCCACCATACTGAGGACATCTTCAAATATTTGTGAGAATCACCTTTTGTGTTATGGATTATTTTTTAGTTTGCTTTCTGTCCATCTCAGGGGTCACAGTGTAGTCCTTTCCTGCTGCTCCACAAGATCATCACATCTAACACATGAAATCTAAATTAATGCACCTGCACCTCATGAAAAATATTAGCTATTATGTTACATGCAAGTCCTATAAGAGGTCAGAGCTTCATTGTACCTGTAGATAAAAAAAAAAAAAAAGTCATCCTTCTGTTAAAAAAAAAAATCGTTTAGAAAACAAAGTGAATATTTGCTGATATTTAGCAGCTGCTTTGGTGATGGACCCTGTAACGCAAGACTTTCAAAACGCTGCGTGGAAAATCGTGACGTCTGATGCTGTTATCTGCTGGATCTCACCGTTTAAATTGCTAAATAATTTATTAAATTGTAAAGCCAGGCCCTCCGCAGGGACTTTGTATCTTAAAAGGACGTTTAAAGGGAGAAGGAGTTAAACGCCTCTGGCGAGCAGCGCTCCCACTGACTCCCGGCTAATTGACGACGACGGCTTTTATCTCCGCCTCTGACTACACTCAACCTGAGGGTGAGGATTTCACCAGGCCTGCTCCAACCTGTGATTTCTACCAGTTAATGCGTAGCCTATACATCTTTTCAAAAAAAAAGGGGGGGGGAAAGGTGCTCAGGCCTGGATACTTAACCCCTCTTTGATAGCCATGAAAAGAAAATGTACCCTATGTCAAGAATGGATAATTAATAGGCAGCCTGGCCCCTTCCCTCCCTACTCTGCGCCTTATCCAGCCACAAAAAGAAATAATCAACAAATTATATAATCAATAAATGTCTGTTTCTCAGAAAAAAAAGTATTAAAAAAACGCAGCAGCTCTAGAATTTAAATATTGGCACTTTTGCAAAAACAAATCACAGATGTTGTTTGTGAGTTGTCTGAATTTAAAGCTGCATATTTCCATATTCATTTCTATACATCTTCTAACTATCCAGGCAGTTTTCCTCCCCTCTTTTCTGCCTCTTCCCCTCCTTGTTTGATATCCGCATGGCTGAATATGGGGAATGTGTTGGTGGAATTCATTCTGAGCTTAAAAAAGAGAGATAGAAAAAAGGAATAAAATCCAATAAAGCCAATTTATATAGAAACGCAGATAATCTGTAATGTCAAGAAAAGCTTTTCCCTCTGCATGTGGGATTAAAAAATTACCTCACTACTTACTTGCCTAGTTGCAATAAACAACCAGAAGTCACCTTAATCAGATTTATTTTTTCACTTTTATTTTTATTAACTTTGATTATTTTTAGTCTTTCTATCCTTAAATGACAAAGTTATTATCAATTTTGCAACTATTAGCTGGAAAATTAGTTTATTTAACTCATTCCAGCCACTTTTAAACATAATCACACATTAGTAAAATATGTGAAAAATGTATTTAGTAAAAATGTTTTCTTATTATTATTTGATTTGGGGAACATGTGTACTGCTGTAAGTGAAGTTGATAAAATGACTGGGGTTACATCCACAGTAATTACTGTGCTTTATTTAACACAGTAATTATTGTGGAGAGGTACGTGGAGTGTGTGTTTGGTTGTGAGTGTGTGTGTGTGTGTGAGAGAGAGAGAGAGAGCGAGAGAAAGAGAGATGAGCTGAAGTAGGATAATCACAAGCTGTATTTTAATTAGCCTGGCAGGTTTGATGGATACGTTGCCACTGCTGCTGCTTTAGGAGGAAAAAAAAAAGGTGCAGTGCGTAGTGAGCAAGATGTCTAAACTGAGGGCTTTCCCCACGCTGTTCCCCTATTACAAAGGAGCTAAACCTTTGTGTAATGTAACATGTAACTGACCCCAGAGGTCATCAAAACACATTCAGAGCCCTCCCCGGGGATTAAAGCAGGAGAAACCCATTCAGTGTCAGTTTGGGAAGAGTTTACTGACACAGAGGCTCCCATGCAGGCAGAACTCTGCATCTGGGATTTTATCTCTGCCATTACTCACTAAATTTAGCATCAGTTTAAAGATCTCCCTTACATGATTAAAGAAAACACCTGGCTATTAAATGAGCCTTGTATTGTAGTTTTTAGGTTGTGCTTTTATTCTGAAAAGGTGTGCCGGCTGATCATTAAACTGTGAGTTTTATTTTCCAAACCGACCCCTCCGTGAATTCGAACGCTGCGGCTGCGTGTGTTTGCCAAGTTTGCTCTTGCCATTAATATGACATGCCTTTTAATTAGTGCTATAATTGTTTGTGTTGTGTTTGTGCAGGAGTTCGCCAACAAACAAACGGATGCAATTAAACACACTCGCCTTCAGATCATCAATGAGGAGGCAAAGTCAAGACTGGCAGAAAACAGACAAGGACAAATAAAAGGCGGGAGAAGACTGCGCCGCCTCAAGGTTAACGCTGACTGAACGAACTGTGTGAGGAGCTCATCTCCACACAATCTGGAGAGTTTCTGCTTCTTCTACAAGGACACGCCACAAACTGTTTGCCCAAGGAAACGGGCTCATTTTACAACTCTGTGTCAAAATATTTTAGCATCATTGCTGGAGAATGAAACCAAGTTTATTTTTGATCACCGCCCGTTTTCTTTTCTGTGTCAGAATTAATTAAAGATTAATTTGCAAATAAAGACCATCAGTGTTTCTATCATTATCGGACCACCACTCTGCTCCTCAGCTCCTGCTCTGCACCTATCCATCAGTGGGCTTCTCCTCTGTGCGCTGAGGTGTCTGCATGGCGTGGTAAAACCTGCCCTGCAGACTGGACCTCTCAAGTCTTCAAAGGAGGAAGAACTCAATGTGGGGGATTTGTTCAGGCTTATTTGGTAACCTAGGATTTGAATTGGATTCTGGGAGGCATTCATAACACATTTGAAAATGTTACATTGTGTGATTTCGTGTGTAATCCCCATAATAAATTTTAGAAATGGTCACAGCACTTGCACAACTGTGACTATTCATGATTTATCAAATGGTTTTCTTGTCTTGCCTCTCGGGGGCGAGGTGTGTGTTGCCGAGAGGGAACGGGACGATCTCAGCCGCCGGTTTGAGGTGGTGGGAGGTGGGGAGGTGGGAGGTGGGGCCCGGAGGGAAGAGAAGAGATGAATCTACCATTTTAACCTTTCTCTCAACACTGTTTTGTTTATTTGACCTGAATATGTGATAGGGTCAGCCGCCGTGCTTCCAGAGGGATTCTCTCAGACCCCCCAACAGCAGCGGAGCATTACAACCACTAGTGGATTATACCTCCCTGGGAGGAGGGTTAGTGTACACACGCACACACGCACACTCTTACACACACTGTACTGTTTATTAAAAGGTGTATTTTAACAAAGCCACAGTCATAGATTAATATGCTGTTTTTATTTCTCCACCCTGCCTTTATAAGTGTCCCACACTTTGCATTATTACAGTTAGAAAACTAGTTACTGCATTTTATACTTGGAGCAAACTTTTGTAAATAATATGCAAAACCTACAGGCTTTTTTTTTTTTTTTTAACAATAAAGTTCAATTATCTTGTTAAAAAATCTTCAAAATAAACATTTAATTTCCCCGTTAATAACAAAATCCACATTAAACACAATGCAAATTTAACCTCCTGATGAAAAGTCCATTCTCCAGTGTTTCTGCATCAGGTGCACGTCGAACCATGACAGAGACTTCAAGACTCACTGTGATGTCACAAAACCTTAAACTCAGACAGAGAAATACTCCCTCTTTGGCAAATGAACTTGAAAACATCCCTCTAGTGTCAGAGTAATAACTTATTGAGTTGGGGGTGTGTGGGGTGGACACAGACAGTGGCCTGACTGCCTTTATGAACATTGTCCCATCTCATGGTTTGTTGACTCCACTGCTTGGTTTTCTTGTCTGCTGCATGTAACTCTCCCGCCGTAGCTCGATAAGAGCGAGAGCAGTGTGTGTGTGTGTGTGTTTGTGCCCTGTCCAAACCCCACTTTGCTTTGAATGACACTTTGGCGATGCCCCCAGCTCCCCACTTCGACTTCTCAAGCGTACCCCCTGTTAGTGCCAACTCTGCCAATTCCTCTCATGTCTTTAATATCTCTCTTTGGGCCCATGGGTTTTGCCAGTGAAGGCACCCCCATGACAGTTGGACATTGCCGTCACATTTGGGAGACAGCGGCGGGTGTTTGTAGCGTTCCCAGCCCCGGGCCTGTGGGGAATCTGTGATGGCTCGCCTGTCAGCCGGCCCCTCCCCTGTAATTAGGAGAGTAAACACAGCAGCCTGGCTCGGCTTGGGGGGAAGAAGTAGGAGGGGAGCGGAGGAGGGGACCGTCCGGCTCCTGTCCTCCTGTTACTTGAGCTGTCCAGAAGTAGCTCTGCTTTGACAGACTGTGATACGCACCTCATCGCATCCCTGTGAAGGACTGAGGAGCGGAGGAGAGGGAGTCTGCTGGTGTGATGCAAAACATCAGATTTCTATTTGTTCCTTCTTGAGCATCAAGGAGCCACTGAGGAGGCTTCTCATTGAACTGAACCTTTGTAGAGAAAAAACAAAGATGGTGATCACTCGAGATGATCTGAGAGCTGCTCACAAAGTGATCAGAGCACGAGGGCTGTTTCCTGCAACTGTTCCATGTGCATTATTTTTATAATCAGTGTCAGACTCTAGCAGAAGATGTAAAACACACCAGCGCTAAGCCTCCGTCCCTCCTCTCTTCACCTCTCTCCTGGTTGCTGGGGGGACTGGTCAGCGGCCGGAGGAATGTGTTGTGGGCTGGAGTTGTAGCCGTAGCTTGGGACCAACTCGGGGGGAGCGTCGTCCCACCCAGCCCCAGCCACTCCGTTCTGCCCAGGCAGGGAGGCTGGCTGCGGGAATGCCGAGACCAGGAGGGGAGGAATTTCGCTGGAGGACCTGCCAGAGAAATGCCATGCGGGGAGCGATGAAGAGAGAAACCTAGACGGGGAGAGAGAGAGAGAGAGAGAGAGAGAAAAGGAGATCCCAGCCAATTGAAACGCAGCCTGTCAGTGTCATTTTGGTTTTGTAGGATGCTTACTGATGATGGGCCAGTTGCTGAATGAGCCGGTTGCCACACAGACACAGTGGCACCACATCTGACTCAGATCTTTCTGAGATGGCTTTAGGTTCAGCGGGTGTAGCAGAGGTAGTTTGACCAGTTCTAAGTCAGTGCATTTAAAAATAATATTATTTTCCCGTTTCAGTCTAAATCATTCATCTGTATGAACCACCATCTGTCTCCCCAACACCCGAGCATGATCACATGCACTTGTTTTTGTGTAAGTACATTTTAAATCAGATGGTGTGCATCAGTGTGTGCATGTGGCGGACAGGGAGTGTACAAAGGGAGGGGGGCCTGAAGGCCCAGTGTACTTGCCAAAGTCTTTACAGCGCCCAGAGAGCCATGCTGCAGCATCATGGTCCACAGCATGGAAAGACATGGGGCAGATGGGTGCAGTGTAGCAGCACAACCTCCCCCTTCTCCTCCCAAATGTGAGGCAGCAGTGGTGGGAATGGCACAGTGTGAGAGGGAGCCTGGGTTCATGGCTGAAACAGAAAAGCTGTTGGAGGGGCATTTGGGGGCTGGGAGAGAGTGGGGGCTGAAAGCTGTTTGAGGGGGGGCTTTGGAGAAACTGTTGGTGGGGCAGGGATCCTGCAACGGAGAGAGGGAAAGCCAGTCCCCCTGTCACATCCCTTTGAAATCCAAGTGCAGGGGCACGAGCCCAGGGAGGAGTGGCAGCGTGGCCCAGCGCCTGAGCAGACAGGCAGTCACCGCACTGGGCCACAGTCCAGCTCGCCTCGCCTGGCCCCTTCCCACCTCAGCCCACCCCGTCTGGCCCAGGCTTATGGGAGTCAGGCAGCCGACCCCCAGTGGACAGGCTGGAGCCCTGCACTACTGAGTCCCCATCTCAGAGCCTCTGCTGGGCCCGAAACAGCGGCAGCATCCACCAGGGGACGGGGGCCCTGCAGAGAGAGAGATGGAGAGAGATGGAGAGAGAGAGGGTCGGAGAGGAGGGAAGGGGGGGGGGGTACCTCCGCTGCCTCACAGCTCCTCCTGCACCCAGGCCTCTGGATGGGGGCCCAGCAGAGTCTGCTGCTGATGATAACCCCCACCTCACCACCAGGCCATTCTGCCTTCAGGGCCTGCGCAGGTCCACACATCCCCATGGCAACAGTGGCAGGGCCGTCCACACAATGTGAGTGGGCAACAAGCCAAGTGCTGCCAAATTGGGATGAGGGAGAGACATTTTGGGAGAATGCTCAATCCTGAATCTTTTCACCTTTATTTTGTCTCTGGGTAATCGTGTTTTTGGCTCCAGTGATCTAATATCAGAGACCTGGGCAGCGTTTCTTATTTGAACAGCGGTCAGCGGCACCGGAGAGCAGCCGCACTTTCTTTTCTGAGCTTCTCCATCGCTGCTCCTTAAATTCTTCCACCTCTCTTTCGGCTGTAAAATTGGAATCGTCAATTCCTTGACAGCGACGCCAGGCATTTATTTGGCCTGATACATTCACAAGCAAGCGTCGTGTGTTTAAAGAGACCTTGTCACGGCATTATTAAGCCTGCGTAAACACAAGTAGTTCAATGACATTCACAGCAGCCACCTAAAGTTGATTCCCCACCCACTCTAAGCCACTGGGAAGATACTGTATAAGTGGTTGGTGGTGTTTACTGAAAGTGGATATCTGCTGTTTGTTTTGTTGTTCTGCTTTCCGACCGTAAACACTGCATAGATTTCCTTGAGTGGTGTTTCAAATGTGTGTGTTTGTGTGTGTGTGCGCCATGTGTTATATTTACTGATAACAGGATTTACTCAAATTGCGAATCACCAGTTGAGAAAGGTTAATTGTCAGTGCAACTGGTAGAATGGGTACATGCAATAATTATTAGTCTAAGTTGCTTTATTATTTAGGGACGCTAATTAGGCATTAACTGTGGTCCTCTTTTTGGATCACGACTTCAAATGCATGTCAAATTGCATTAAGTTCACTTTGACATTTATCAAACTAAAGGAATGCTGTTTTGTAGATGTCCTTAGTCTGTTTATTATTGTGAAACCGATCTGTTCTTGGGGTATTGATCAGAAAACTAGCAGAGGGATTTTCAGAAATTGCTCAATGGAGTGCATCCTCATTTTATTCACTGTGAGGACAATACAGTTTATGATTGGTGTTTTTTTGTGTGTGTTGTTTTGTTTTTGGGGTTGCTGGCGGTTTTAGTGGTTTGGTAATTTAAGCTTATATTAAGAAGGATATTTGATACGTGCACAAAAGCAGAGATTTTAAGTCTTTCTTTTTTCTTTTTTTTGGAGCGCAGCAGTTATTCCTGCTCCTAGAAACACAAGTCTTGGTTTATGTGCCACCCATGTGGATGAGGCTGGCATGAATCTGGCATTAAGGTGAGGTGGAAAGTGACAAGGAAAGAAAGCAAGAGATCAAGGCATGACTGCCAGTGCATGTCATTGCCCTACACTCTCATCAAATAGCCCCGTGCTGCTTATGTTGCTGCCCAGACGCAAATTAATTTGGATGCCTGAAAAGACTGCAGAGCCCAGGACTCATCTCTGCCCTTTAAAAAAGAAAAGACACCAGCGGAGAGCACTCTTCCAACAAGGGGGTGAGGGGGGGGCAGGGGCCAAGAGAGGGGTTTTGATGGATTTCAGCAGAGGGCAATACAGTGTCTGGAATAAGATGGGAGGGTACAGAGGACACGGTTGAATGTGCTTGTCCTGCTATGATGACAAGATGGCTCTGCCACTGGCCTCCCCCTGCTTTCTTCCTCCCCTCTCTCCCTCCCCCTGGTACTCCCCCTCAGGACACCAGTGAAGTAGTAGGGAGTGTTGAGGGAAGGGGGAGTCGGAGGGGGAGGACGGAGAGGAGCGCTGACGGTTAGCCACCGTTTAATCTTCTCCTTGGCTCACTGCAGATTCTTTCACTACATGCCCCACTCCCTCTTCTCCCCAAATCTGTACCTGCTCATCCCTGGGCCCGCTTTACAGGGGGGCTCTTGATCAGTGAGGTGATGGAGAATGGCCCTCGTCACACACTCCAAATAGGATCGGATTGCCTGGGAGTAAAAGGTGAGAGCTTCATGGAGCCTGGTAAAAAATGGAGGTGGTGGTGTGAGGGGAGGGGAGGCGCTTCAGCAACCAGACACTACCAAGAAATGAGCTCTGTTTGAGATAGAGTTTCCAGGGCTTGAAGGTTTTAGTGGGGTTTGTGCTGGTGCAGAACAACCACAAAATCCCTGGTGCGCGTGTGCTGGTGAGGAGGGGGGGGGGGTTGGCAAAGAGAGGAGGGGAGTGAGCCGAGGTCTTGTTCTCCACTGGTATGTCGTTGGCATGTCGTTAACCTCCCAGGGCTCAGGGGAAAAGATTCAGGCCTCTTTGTGTGCTTAAAAACTCAGGGTTCGTTTGTAAGGTGCCTGGGGAGAGCTGGACCCCTGCTGGAGGACAAGGTAACAAAACAGCAGCATGCTGACTGGAGGAGGAATGGACACTGGAGCAAAGGGTTAAAAAAGAAACACATGCTGGGTCACAGAGAAGCCCCCTGGGTTCAGCATTATACAGTTAAGTGGCTCAAATAAAGTGTTTTGATATTCTGAGATGCTTCACTTTGACTCAATAATCCACACCAGTGGTCTTGTCTTATTTCTATCAGTGGTGAGGAATTCAGGTCTTTTTTTTTAAATAAAAGTATCAGTCTGAAAACTCTGTTGTAAGCATTCAATATTTTACTGACAAAGAAGTTTGGAGAATCATGCAATAATGGCAGCACTGAGCACTTCGACTAGCACTAGTAGCACTTTAGCATTTTACTAACTCTGTTGAAGATGTCTGGCCTGTAATTCAACCATTTTGTTGCCTATTTTGTTTGTTTTTATCTCCTTCCTTATTAACATTTATCTTATTGTCGCCTTTTTATGAACACGGAAATTAGCCTTGGCTACAATCTCAAGCATATTTACATGGAAATGTCCCATTAAAAAAAAAAAATAATCCAGAATCTCATTAGAAACATGTATGTATATAGCTACCTATTAGCTAAGCATAGTGCAAAACTTGGAAATGTGAAAACAGCTAGAACCTGTAAAGCTATAGTGCTTGTTTGACATTAAAGTATAATGGTACATTTGTGATTTTAGGGGCTAAATGTCAGAGTAGCTACCTACTGGCTTAAAGTGTGACTTGCTGTAAAACAATGAACTGTTTATTCATGTCAGTCTTAACAAGCTAGATACAACATGTTCAATTGGTGGATTTCAGTGTTGCTTTTATGCAGATTTTGTCACCTGTGGATGTAGCATGATTGTTTCCTTCCTGTGTTTGTGCTCAGATAAGATAACTGGCTAATGACTGTACTTTATCACTCATCTTACAAACATGAGAGTGATGTCAATCTTCTTATTACTACGAACCAAAGGCTACTTATATATCTCTTGAGAAAATGTAGCCTACTGAATTTCCCACATCGCTTTTTATGTGCTCTGTATATGGCATGATGAAATCGATAAATACCCAATTGCTCACACTACATACAGTGACACAAGTGCTACTTTTACATAGCTGTTCTCTCAGTGAACTTTAAAGTCTTTATGATAACAAAGAGTATAATGTTTAATTGTACTTTTTTATGATTAGTATGAAACAGAAGCCAGAGACTATTGTACTTTGTGCAGCCTAACTTACAGCTATATAATGCTTTTTTATATACCACCATCACACAACAATACTTGGTGAAAAGGAAAAATAACAAGACTGTTTTCTCTTTGTTTTGAGGTTCAAAGTGTGGGAGTTAATGAGATAGAGGCTGGAGCTGGAGTGCAGAGGGGAAGAAATGGGCAGTGAGAGTCAGAACAAGAGGTTGGTAACTCTTGCTCAGTCTTGTGATCAAACACCAGTGGTGACACTACAAACTTCTATCCCCTCTTTTCAGCATTTCTCCTTTCCACCCCCTTCTTTTCTACAGTAGTAATGCCCCTCACTATTTTTCTACATCTTATCCCTTTTAATTAGAAAGCAAATTCTGCAGCCTGGAGAGACCTAATCCCCTACTACCCAACAATGCACAGAGTGGCTTTGAACAGCCGACCTGCAACCCTCAACCCGCAGTGCCTCAAATTCCCCCCACACTGCTGGACCTTCAAGGGGGGGAAGGGGGCCCTTTTCTTCCCAGAACATTATTACTTACTGATACATGTGCTGCGGTATTTGCACAACCACACATTTGCATTTTAGGAATGTTAACAGTAATTAACAACTAAGTGACACATGTGACAGAAACGTCGTTTAGAGACTCCATGCGAGCTTCAAAAAGAGATCTTGCCGGTGACCTTTCTGGGGGTGGACTCGGAGGAGAAAGTGATACAAGTGTATGCCAACTCGGTCTATCTCCCCTGCGAGAGATGTAGCCTCAGCTGATTTGCATATATATTAATGTCTCTTATTGTATAGATTAGATCCCATTAGTTGTGGTGATTCTGGTAGAAGGTGCAGTGACTAGGATGCTGAAAGTCCTGTTATTATGTTAAAACCATGTTTAAATTGTTGGAGGGCAAGGAAATAAAGGGGTTATGGCACTGATGCAAGGTTAAGAATGATTAGACACCCTGACCATCCTGACAATAGACTAGATTAGATCCTAAAAGCCAGAAAAGGAAAAGGCCCTCTCTAAAATGGAACCCCATTAGCAGTCTGTGCATTTACACTGGGTCTATCTTAAATTACCAGCTTTCATTTCTTAATAAAAGTATATCTAGATGGAGCACACAGTCAGCTGAAATTAAATTCTGGCTTCATTCCTGGGTCTGAGTGCTTTACATCCAGTCTGGCAGTTAACACAGGGGCAAAGTGATCATTTACTGAGCTGTTTGTCCGGAGAATTATGAAGCTGTCAGTGTCTGCTCTTGTGCCACCCGTGCAAGAGAGAGGTCATCAGATAGCAGCGATGATGAGAAGAGAGGGAGGAAGAGAAATTCGGGCACATAGACGCTGACAATGGCAACAGTTTAATCTACTGATTGCTGCTCTTGATTTACAAAACAGAGACTTGCAGCACTAGAAAGTAAAGATTCAGAGTCTTTGGGCTGCACTGCCTCCGGTGGTCAAAGGTCTGCTCCACCCATCATGTGCTTTCTTCATCACTATAGAAACAGGTGGAGAGACAGCGATGTTGTTATTAACTGTGTGGTACTACAGATGATAATTATTCTTTTTAGTTCTTGTTCTTGTCTGCAGATGTATGTTATGTAGCTTTTGTGGACATTATTTCGACCCATAAAGCTACATAGATATGTACTGACTGAAACCAGCAAATCCAAAACAGTTTGCACAACTGTTTGCCACCATATTAACTTTATGTTATGATTAGATGTCACTGTTGTATTTACAGGCTGTTACACTGTCTCTTGACTTGCATAAATGTATTAATGTCGCTTTGAACTAGTCCTAGCCACAATGCTTGACTTTGTCAGTATAATTATATTATTAATGTAATAATATTACTGAATTACTGAAAATATTTCTGCTACTTCACAGCTGGCAATTGTTCAGAAGTTGTGCCACTGTGTTAAAAATCACCATGCAAAACTCAAAAACTGGCTTGAGGAAGATTGTTCATTACACAAGTTACACAGTTATTGTGGTTGACAGATGTTCCAAATGTTTTAAATGCAATACAAGGCTAATGCATGAACTAATGCAATTTTATATCACAGAAATATCTGTCATCCTGGGAATAACGTAAATACCTAAAAGAATACAGCATGCAGTATGCAGAATATGTTTAAGTACATCTAAATGTATCATTTCATTAACTCTTTGTTAAAACACATTGAACTTTATCTGGGTGCAAATCTTAATAGACAGCTGGATTAGTGACTTTGCAGTAGTTGTATTTGTGTAAATCTAAATTTATGCCCCTGTGACAACGTATCAGCCACCTGCAGCAGAAACTGTCAAACACATGGACGTAATGATGCTACAGGAATTTGACTTTTGTGAAGATTTATGGCTCACTGTCGGGGAGGAAGCTGAAGAAGGGCGTTTTAGTTCATATGAAAGCAATGAAGAAAATCTCGGTTGTGAAAGAGTACATTGAGCCTGTGCACGGCGCTCGATAATTTTCAGGCTGCATTCTTTTTCTCCATTTTCAGTCTTTCAGCTCCGTCACCTCTCCGCTCTCGCTGTAACAATGTTGTCTTGAAGGAATTCAAACAGAGTTTTATTGACATAATGAATGATCTTTCAAAGGAAACACTGATTACACGAAATAACTTCATTTAGCTTCCATATTAATCATTGCTCTGCTAATTAACATTGATAGAGATGCCCTAAGCAGGGATACTGCTCTCTGTGTGTGGAGGGGTGGAGGGGCGCCGGGAGACGAGGGCATTCTCCCACTTCCATTTACTTAAGGCTCAGAGGATCTTTTTTGCATCCCGTCTCAATTAGTTACTCACGCTGTCACTCTGTCTGTCACTTCCTGGTGTGTCACACTGAAACAACGGTGGTGTGGGCTGCCTGCATGAACAAACAACAAGTCTTAGCACGAGCATTGAGCGGGAGAGCGTGGGTCACACTCTTCGCCTAAGGCCACCATATTCCTTTCCTACTCAAGGGTTCAATTTTCAGAAAGCTACTTAACTATTATTCTAATCCCTACCCAGCTTTTTTTCTTCCCTAGGCCAAAAAACTCAGGTTACCATTTTGGACACTTGATCAGGCAAAGTGCTGCAGTTTGAAGCTGCACTTTATGGTGTAGTTTGTTACAACGCTGTGTGTGGCATAAGAAGTCGGCAATGGCTGAATCTACAACTGTCAAAACTACAGTTTTAAGGAGCTGTCTGTGAATGTGTTATTGTTCAGGCGGGGACTCTGCCTCCAGTCTTTATCTGATGGAGTCGGCAGCAACTTATTAATAAAACATCATCTCTTAATTTGCTATAACAACACATTAGCATGACAAAATCAATGACTTTGATTTGATATTCATGTATTTCTGTGAGCATATTTGCTGTTCTCTGTGGCATGTGTATGCTCTAAGGTGGTGTTTCCTGAGGCTGCTGCAGATGGAGGGGGGAGCAGTGGAGGTCATAGTGAGGACTGCTGGGAGTTGTGGGGACGACCGCCTCTATGGGATGTTTTTTCTCTTGTACAGTTTTGTTGTCTAAATGTTTTACAAACTTAATTGGCATTCCCAGGGGAAGGCTGCCAGCTGTCTGCCTGATGGCGAGAGTTTCTAATTTGGTGCATGGCGAAGGCTAGCTGCCGCGGTAGCTAGCGGAGCGGAGCAGGGCGCGCAACACGCAGCACACTGCACATGGCCTGATCAAGCCCAGGGTTTGTTTGTTTTTCCCTCGTTTGTTCAGCAGCAGACATTGCTTCACCAGGAAAGAGTGCAGCAGCTGCTATCTAACAAGCAGAGTGCAGAGAGTGCTGGGCTGTGATGCTGGGGTGAGGTTGTTTTTTTTTTTTTTTGGGAGAGAGCTGGCTGACCACTGGTGAAGCTGGAAACAAACTGGGTCCATAAAGGCAGTCATGGCTTGGTACATTATCAGCGTTAACATGGAGATACTTCCTTATTCCCATCCAAGAGTTTTTTTTTTTTTTTTTCTCTTTTCAGCCACATTTAAAGTCGGATTTAAAAGTTACTACTAGTGTTTCATCAAGGTCCCCGAGCTCTCGCTGTCTCTCCACAGCCACACTGTATATCTAAACTGCCTCTTACCTTTCACTCAATGACTTTCCTCTCCTCCTCTCAGGTGAAGCTCTGACTGGGTAAGTCCTCTCTTTAACTCCAGCCACCTTTTGAATTTGACAATCTGATGCCGCTGAGGGATTTCAAAGGTCAATTTAAAAAGTCAAACTAAGCTTGATTTCTGCTTTAAGCACTAATTCATATAACCGAGTGGAATAAAGAGCTTGGGGCATTAAAGGTTTAGTTAAGGAATGATGGTGGATAAGAAACTGCTGACACCAGAGAGCACTTTAAACAAAGACATTTTATTTACAGAAATGTCATTACACAGGAAAAGACATTAAATCCTTATATTTTAAGAAGTTTCTATGTTTCAATTTCAGTTATAATTGTAGTAATGAAATTACAGGGCAAGAAAAACCTTAATATCTCATGTAAAATCAACTTATACGAAACTACATGAGTACTGGCATGATTGATAAGTAGCTTCCAACCAGTGTGTGTGTGTTGGACTTGATTTGATGTGTTCAGATCTCTACACCTAAAAGCCTAAACACACAGAGACACTCTCTCTCTCTCTCTTACACACAGATCCATCCGTAGCCTCCTTTGAGCTTGGCTAGCAGAGGTGAGCGGTGCTGGAGTGACCTGTGTGGCAGGGTGGCGTGGGGGCTCGCTGAGGCCGGCCTCTGCCAGCGAGCTCAGTCTGTAGGACGTGTTGACTCTGCGCACATTATCACCAATGCATGGCGCTGCATAGTCACACAGGATAATTGGCCTGCAGTGGCGGCACGGCAGTGGGAAATGTAGAAGTTGCTGGTTTTTCAAGGGTAAATAGGACTCGTCTGTCTGATGAGGTGGTGACAAGTTTAAATTTATAAAAATGTTAAAAGTGAAGAACGTCTGTATTCATGACTGGATGTTCACACTCGGTGATCTGCACCAGTGTCTTTTTGGTTCTGCATTAGATTCTGTGAGATGTGTGGCGTCTTTATTGCAGTCTCATGATTCTGAGAGGTTTAAACCATGAGAATAGCTCATGTGCAGCAGGAGTGGCATTAGATGCTGCAAATGTGCCACTGTGGTACTCAAAGGTGGTGAAGTGCTCAGGTGGAGCAATATGTGCCGTTTGGCTTTAGAAACTTTCCCACCTGAGATTCTTTTGCTGTGCCACTTATTTTCCCAGTTCCTTGTGATCCTCATAAAAAAAGGAGGAGTGACACTGCTTCTTAAAAATGTTCCTGTGGGCCTCGGTGGGGTCTTGGCTTTGTTATAAATCCAAGAGATATTGCTAGAGGACCATATCAGGAGATGACAAACAGCTGCAACCTCTCTACTGTGGATGGGCTACTCTGCAAAGATCTTGGCTCTTGGCCCATCCGTTTCTTTTTTTTTCATCCACTTTTTTTTGTCAAACAAGAGGCCGGATGTGGAGGATGTAGAGGATCAAGGGATCTAAAGCTTAGTAAGAGCGCTGCATTCATGATGCATGTGGCTAGTGGCCGGGACTGGAGCGAACATATGCTGAGGTCTTTATTGGCATTCTAGAGGAGATTGGAGGGACAATCAATTAGCCATGAAGCTGTGAGTCACCAGGGGCTCCTGGGATATCCAAATGACTTAGTGGCCATATACACACCAAGATGCTAATCGACTGGGCTTCATGTCATTGGCAAAGGCCACCGGTTGAATCCAACCCGTCACTGACTTGCTCTACATGACTGAAGGATGGTTCACCGGCAGCTACAGGTAGATTAAGTGAACTTGCTGCAGGGTTGTATCTGAGCATGGGTGGCACAGACGAACTTGGGCGTTAGTGTAGCTGCTCTTGACTTTAATTGCCCCTGTAGTCGTCTAATTGATAAGTGTTGTGAGCGGGACAGGGAGGGGGCAAAGGGTTGCACTGCACCCCCGGCTGTGGTGCAGACTTGAGAGGAGCATGCGGGGGCACTGCTGATTATTCAACATGTTTCTCTAATCCCAGCCCTTGTGGTAGGAACCTGTGAAAGAGCCTGGTCTTTGTGCTGGGGGGCTAATCGTGTTTTGGAAACGCCGATCGAGGCTAATCTTCTGGCCTGCCTCTAATGTGGAGCCGCTGATATCCTCTGCTGCGATAAATTAAGCTACTTATTAATCTAATTATGGTACATTCATCCCTACAAACTTTCATGTGACTTGGAAAGCCCCCTTCACCATTAACTCCCACACCCCTCCATGCTTCCCCTCTCCAAACCCAGATCTTGAGACTGACTCCCTTCTCTCCCTTCTCTCCCTCTCCGCCTCTCTCCCTCAGACTGCCTGGCCCTGGTCGGCCCAATTAGGAGCCCTCAGGATCTTGCCTCTAACGAGCCTCCAGGCTCCAGTCGGCCTCTCCACACAGACTGGGGGTCAGTCTTACTCATTCTCCAGCCCCCCTCCCCATCAAATCTCCACCTGCTTTATTCTCTCTCTGTTTATTCACTTTGGTTGCCCCCCCCATACACACACTCTATGGGGGACAGAGGTCTCAAGAGTTTTCCTTTGAATCTTAACTCATCACAATTATTGTGTTCATTTCCACTAACTAGCTATTGTGTCTTCCTGTTCACTCCATGTCTCCATCTCATCATCCTCTGAGGGCCCTCTGGGGGTCTCCTCTGTGTTTTAACTCCTCTTTCCTTGTGGAAGCTTGTGAAAGTGAAAGTGAATGCAGGATCTTTCTGGCCCGCTTCAGACCATGTGATGCTTGAACTCTCTGCTGTGTGCAGTGCCGCTTGCAGCTTTGCTCTGATGTTGCTCCACTGTGTTTGAAGGTCTTTCATGGGGGCGCCGCGGCTCCGTCAGGTGGGGACCCTCGAGGAGCTGGGAAGATCACTGTGGGGAGGTGAGAGCAGGATGACAGGACCCTTCCCTTCGTGGACAGTGACCCCGAAGGGAGATGAAAGAAGTTCACGTCTGCACTTTAGCAGCTCAAACTGGGTTGCAGTCATCCGTGAAGGCCCTCTTACCCGTCCGCCCCCGCTGTCTCTCTGCTGCACCTCTCCCCTACCCGGCTTTTAAGTGAGGTGGAGGTGAGTGTCGGTGGACCCCTCTTTTCCTTGACGTCCAACAATCCCATGCCTTTTCTCATGGTTTTAGTCTTGTTCCTTGTGCCTGAGGCCAGAGGGATTTTTCACTTTCAGTATCAAAAGCTGCTCATTCAAACCATTTCAAGTAAAAGTCACAAACTGTGTTTTGTTTTTTCTAACTTCCTGTCCTTGCTGCTTGAACGTGATCCTTTCTACTGTAGCACACCTTTCACAGGTATAGTCAGTGCCGCATTAACCTTCTGGCGCTCTCTTTCTCAAGTGATGATGTGGATGTGTTCTTTCCTCAAAGCCAAGTGGAGGGGCGAGACAACAGGGAGGCGCTCGCTGTCATTTGTTCTTGGAAACAAAGGTTCTGTTCTGCTATCAAACTCCCATTAGATATGGAGAATTGAGTGTGCGGTCTGCACCACGTACCAAACAGCGAGGTGATAACACAACGCAGAGGCAGGCCAGGACGCTAATTGCATGCCGAATATTTATAGTCCAGACAATTAGCTGTTGCCTTTTATATGCAAAATAACAACAGCAGCAGTGGCAACAGAGAAAGGGATGGGTGTGTGTGTGTGTGTGTGCGTGAGTGCGTGTGTGTGTGTGGGGGGGTAAGTAATTAAGATGCTCAAAACAGGACAGGGACATGCAGTCTGTTGTGCTCTGATTTGTTGCTAACAAACACAATAATTAGCCTGTTATTGTGGGATAATGAAGTTGCCAGTGTCCTTTTCCCTCTGCCAAGTACCATCCTGAACAAGGACGTTTCCACCACCACTGCTCTTACTGTGGACAAGGGCCCCGAGGATGAGGGCGTTCAGAAGTTCAAAGGTCACGCAGGATGTCGGGGACCTTGTAGCACCCATTTGCCAGAGGTAGAGTAAAGGTTTTACAGATGTAACAGAGTGTAAGTGTTGAGTTTTATGCAGCATTGAGGCAGAATGAATACATTTTCAATCAAGGCAGGACCCGACACCATGACAACATGAGTTTAGCTCTCACTGATAATAAAAAAAAAGTGACCTGCTGCTGCCTGTGTGAACGATCATGTTTATGTGTGTGAGTCCTCTTTTGTACATATGGCTGTGTATGTCTCTGACCGCAGGTTCATTGAATCAACATTGCTGTCTGGCGAGATTAGGTGCAGCTAGAGCTGATTTGATATTTGTGGCTGATAGTGCTTGTAAGTACGCCTTTGTTCCCTTCCATTGTGGCCAAGATTAAGGCGAACCTCCTCTTCATCATCCTGCTTCAGTGTAGTAATAACCTAGATAAAGCTAGTCTTTGATTGAATCATTTCTGCCTGCATTCAGGACCTGCTCTCCCTCACACCCGTCAGCCGTCACTCACACATCAGACGCTTCGTCTCTGCTCTATCTTTCCCCTCACAACTCTGTCACTGTGTCATTCATCTCTGTTTTGATTCTCACACTTTTTATCTATAATACCTGTCAGTCACTGCGCTAGACGCTAATGAGAATGTTTGTTCGTGTTGATTTCTATTAATGATGACTTGAATATGTTTTAATATTGCTTTTTGTTTAGAAATGTCTAAACTACATCTGACACAAAGGGGGAAAAAAACTTTAGGAAGAACTTTTGTCTTGTAATTGCATCCAGTCTCGTATAGGTTTGTTTGGATGCGTTTTTGATCCACAGATACTCTGAGAAGCACCAACTAATTTGAGCAGTTATGCTCAGAAATCTATGAAAGCAGGTTTAGTGTGTAACATTGGGGGCTGAGTGTAGGTACAGTGTTGTGTAGGAGTATTTAGCAGCGTTTGTTGTCGTGTGGGAGTCGACAGGGACTTATTGATGATCCCTCTGGAAGTACTGTGGGTTCACAGCAGCATTTGTATTGATAGATGCCAGCTTCATAAATGACATACCCACACTCACACACTCATATTCAAATTAGGCAGCCAGGAAATGGTATTGTACGTCTAACAGTCTTTGAGATGTGAGGGGGGTTTCGACATCTTCATTGGACTTCTGCATGAATACTAACTCAGAATTACAGCACTGGATGACATAATTTTATGTAAATGTGGCCCATCATGTTAAATTTCAGTTGAGTTATTTGAACAGCTCATAGTAATGGTCTTTCCATGTGGAGGTGAGGTGTGGGGTTTACATGATGTCACACAGTTGAAGTGTTTCATAACAGTGAACAGTGATTAGACGCTGAAAATTGATTTTTTGGGGGAAGATTAAAAAAAAAAAAACAGTTTTCACTGAAGGTGATTTTTTTGCTCAGTCATAGAGATTTCAACCAATTTCATTTCAGATTATACTTTTTGTCATGCTTATGGATCCTCAGGAAAGAGATGATGAATATTATGATTAATCAGTGAAAATAACAACTTCTTGTTTGAGACTGATTATTGAAAATGCGTAATTTTCAGGGTACCATGCCCATTAGTTAATCTGTCATGTGATGCATCTACTGCACACAAGTATCTCGCAAGACCTTGTACTGGATATTTTGTACATTGGAGGATAGGTGATCAGTATATTTTGGTTTATCATCAATTAAACATTACGCAACAAATCCCAACTCACCTAGTAATGTTGTTAATAATAATAATAATAATAATAATAATAATAATAATAATAATAATAATAGGAACTACTGTATTAAAGACAATTAAAGTCTCAGTTGAAGCCGTTCAACTTTTGAAGTGGTGGCTGCTGAACCTAACAGGAAATTTAAACCTGACTTGATCAGGCAGAGTCACTGTACTATGGATTACCTCAAATGCAGTCACATTTACTCTTTTATTGTGTTTGTGCAGTTATGACCTGCTGGCACTGTGTCTCAGCCTCACACGCACTTTCTCTAGTGGGGACGATCACAAACACACCTTTTCTGTTTGCTCCCTGCTGAGGGTTGTCACATGACCAAAAAAAAGCGTCCAAAGTCGTTTATATGATTGTGTATCCTGTCTCTCTCTCTCTCTCTCTCTCCCTCTCTCTCTCTCTCTCAGATACACACACACACACACACACACACACACACACACACACACACACACACACACACACACACACACACACACACACTAATCTCTACAGGTATTTCTCCTCGGCTGCTGTTATTAGAATGCAGCAAATGCTCTCTATTGATGCATGTCAGAGCCTCATTCTTTCATCTCCAACATTTAATTTACCGTCCTGTTGTGCCACTAATCCTGTGTCGTGCCATTTCCTCCGCTCCTCAGATTGCTCTCTCAAAGCCCCCTCTCCGCCAGATAAAGAGGAAGGTAATCGCCATTGTCTGGCTACAGATACACCAGTGCCGGCCCCCCCCTCTCTCCGCAGCCCCAAATTAAAGGGCCGTCCTGCCCTCGCGCCCCCTTAATCACTGGCCTCGTCTCTCTGTGCGAGTGGACCCCAGGGCTGCAGCACTTTCATCCACAAATAGGCTTTCAGTGAGAACCACCCAGGGCTGGCCTCCTCGCAGGAGATCCCCACACACTCCTCTGCTCTGCTCTGCTGTGCTCCATCTTTCCTTGCAGCACTCTCACTTCCAGCCTCACACACTCGCTCTTCCTCGGGCCCCCCTCCAGTGATTGGACATGAAGAGTATTCTACTTTCACTTCTATTGCACCCTGATGAATTGAGTCTTTCTCTCTCCTCAGGAGGTCTGACCCACAAGTCTGTTGAGGAACTTCAAAGTGGGAGTGCACAGAATCATTTCAGCTGTTTCAACTGTGAGTGGAGCCAGTAACACCTTCCGCTGTGTTCCCTTAGATACCACATTTATAAATACTGCTGTGCTAATGGTATGCCTTGAAGTGGTAAATGTTCAGTTTTACTTCATTTATAGCATTTCTATTGTGTCTCAAACACTGACATTCATGTGACTGTGAGGCCAAAGTGTGCATCATTCATTAAAACAAGAACAGTCCATAAGAGTCTGCGCTTACATCCATTCATGGCAAACTGATGACGAGGCAGAAAGCATCCAAACTCCAGAGATTACTGCCAACAGCCCCTCGGATAATTGACTGATGCTCACAATCATGAAGTTGGCCTGCAGCGGCGGAAATATAATTGATTGGCAACACAGCGTGGGGTTGTTAGGGTCAGCACCCTGCCCTCAAATATGCAGAACCACTCAACAGCATTTAGCTAATTTCTGTTAATTGTGGCTCTTACTTTCCTCGGCTGAATTGACATAACGCCGGAGGGCTCAGCCAAATCATCACCATTATGACATTAGCAAGGGCTTATCCAGCGCTAAGAGCTTGAGCTGATACTAACACTAAGGAGTTTAGGATGCTAAGATGAGACCAAGCAATCGCACTAGCTGCCGTAAGACTGATGGACAACAATGAAAGTTTACAATAAGGATCAAAGATCCTCGCAGGGTTAAGGGAACTATCCAATTAAGAAAGCACGCCTTTGTTGGCTGCCTCGCAAGCAAGGCAAGAGACACTGCTCAAGCTAATGCAGGAAAGCTACACCCCCATCTACTAATAACAAGCCGTTTAGCTTGAGCGACTGCTGCCATGTACAAAGGAACAACTGCTCTTTGCTACACGGTTAGCCTCTCTGCCCTGGACTTATTAAGACTCCTGTAAGAGGGATTCTCCTCTTTGACTTGGGTGAAGAGGCTGTTTAATACACACACAGCAAATTAGTGGGGAAAAAAGTATTGTGCTTTTCATGAAACAAGGATGCGAGGGGGGCGGGGGGGCCGCGACCAAGGGTTTTGGAGGCTGTGGGGGGAAGATGATTGCTTGTGATGTATCCCAGGTCGTAATCCTTGGACAAGAGATTGTGGGTTCTCTTTTAGCCAGCAGAGGGGCTCTGGCTGGGGAAAGGCGCTGGGCTTAATTAGACTTGTCTGGGGAAGAGATGGGCTTTAGGTGTAGCTAATTAAGATCATAGCTGTGGCTGAAATGGCTTAAACTGCACTGCAATACCAGTCCGGTCCCAGAGGAACAGAACAATGCCAGTGTGACACCATCTTTTTTGCAGCCCATGAATGCACAAACTGGTGATTAGAGTGAAGGCAGGGTGTTAGGGAGGCAGGACTTCTTTACATTTACGGAAGTTAATATGTGCTGCTGCTGGGACGCTGGCTCGGTCCCGTGATGTATGATGGGGAACGAGCGCACAGTAACTGAGCTCATTTAAATGTTTCTATTCTAAAATGACAAAAAAATAAATAAATCTGAGTCATTGCAATTCAGTGTACAGTAGGTCAATGGCCAAAGCTCTGTCAGCCTGTCTGCTAGTGCCTGTTCCTGTTAGCGCCAGAGACACTTGACAATAAGAGTGGAACTGAATCAAACTGGAGCCCTCTTGTGTCTTCTGGCGGGCGAAATGGTTGGAGGCCAAACAGCCGTTCCCATAATCCTCACTATTGACAGGGTCTGCTCTGTTCTCCGCCTGATCTGTTTGGTCTGTCAAGTTAAGGGAGCCCCTCTAGTGCGTGTGGGAACCAAATCTATAAACAAACCCTCAACTGATCTGCAAGCCTTTCCTATGTATTGTCCTTGGCCTACCATCATCCCTGCTTCTTCAGTGGGAATCATTATTTAATTGGCTGCTACAACAAAATGCGCAATTTTTTGTTCCATATTGGAATGGGGAGATTATATTTCAGCACACACGCATTTGAGGTTTGGCGGTAGCTCTGTAATAAAGTTTGAGGCTCACTTCATATTGTCAGAATGTGCCTCGGACCAGAATAAATGTGTGAATGAATAGAGCGGTAGAGAAATACATTAGATATTTCCCTGGAGCTTTTCGGGCCCTTTCATCATTTCATTCATCTTTGTTCGGACCAGACATTTCTCGCTGTGACTTTGTTAAATTTCAGTATTTCCTCTCTTGTTCATTTCAGCAGAGGGTGAAAAGGGGAGGGAGCTTTCCAAATGTAGTCGCATAGCCGTGATAACCAGGCTCTCTCTCTCTCTCCCCTCTGACCAGCCGTCACCTTTAAATCTGCCTTTTCATATTCCTCTCAAAGCGTCTTGTCCATAGAAAAGGCGCCTGCCAAACCGGATCTCTGGACAAACAAGAGATGTGGAGAAAGAGAGAGATGAGAGTCCCATTGGAGGCAAATTATTTAACCACTGGTGAAGAATAAAAATGCTTCTTCCTATTTCTTCCTTAGTTTCCTGCTCTTTCTTGTTGCTACTGGTCTTCATGAGAAAAAAAAAACATCAGAGGGGGAAATCAGACTAACTTTAATACCATAAAGGGGAAATTAAAAAGGCTTCTGTGAGTCAATAACTATTTTTAGTTTCAGATTCTTAAAATTCTAAAACCTCTGTTACACCTGAAAGAGTTTATGGTATTTCTAAAAGGCTACTGATGCATGTTTAACCGTTTTTTTCTTGATGTCTCAGGCCTCTATAGGGTGTGAATGACAAATCCAGACAGCAGTGCAGCCTATATCTACCTGGGTGGTTGTCCAGTGACGGGCTGTGGGAGAGCACCGGCCAGCTTGACCGACAGGCCTGCGATGGGTGACGACAGCCCGGCCTCCTCACCGATGAATAGCCGGAGGCCCGGCAGCACCTAAGACTACATCTGCCAGCACTTCGGCAAAAAGGAAATATTCAAATGGTAATCGGAAGGCCGTGAATCATAAGCCTAAGGTAAGCTATGTAATGCTGGTAAGACAGTGAGTAGTGCTTTATTGGTGGAGAGGGAAAATCCTTTTTGCCATTCAGGAGAAGAATTGCAACAGTAATACCATTAACTTGCACCCTGAATCGCCAAATGCCATTTAATTGCCAATAGCAGCCCATTGTTTGGAGTGGGTGAATTTAGGCTTCAGTGCGGCTGTGTTTATACGTGTCAGGGTGAGAGGGGGTAGAGATGGAAGGGTTTATGTTGCAGCGCGGGTGAGGAGGGGGTGTCATAGTCAAAGATGCCTGAAGAATGATGGCCCCTCACACATGCACAATCACACACAAGCAACCGACGCCTAACTAAAGCTCCGAAGTAACTAGCTTAACTAAAGTCTTTAGGGAAAGTAAATTCAGACAAACTCCTCTCTCCTTAATACCTGATTTGTTCAACAACATGATTTGGGGCGCGTCTATTCAAGACCCTTTTGGGCCAAGCCGAGGTCTTAAGGCTCAAGGCTTGTACCTCGTGGTTATTGTGGGCTGTTTAGGGTTTGTCTCAAATCTCCTTGTGCGGGTGCGTGGACGCTCCTAATGCTGGCTAATGGGCTTCGGCAGAGTAGCAGTCTCCCAGCTCCCATTGAGGACCCCATGGAAAGCAGCATAAGCTCCATCGAATAAAGGCTCTGACCAGACCTTTCTTTTGGAGTTTTTTATTATTGGGAAGAGGCCACCCTCCATCACCCCCATTTTCACCCCAAATCTCCTGTCCATTCTCCTTGGATCTTCTGTCCCCGCCAACCTCCCTCCAACCTGACCAACACCAGCAACCCCTTCTCCGGACTATGAGCCCAAATCCATCAGCATTGTCATTACACCCACTCCTCCCCCTTGAAACCTGCCACAGTTCAAGACATTGGCCTCCACCCCCAGTCTTGTCTCATACCACTGATGCTGACCCTGACAGCCATGTCCCGGGGAGGGCTAAATTGAATGTGAAATGCATGGTGGGTCCTCGCAGACTCCATTGTGCAGAGGGGGAGTCTGGGAGGCGAGCAGCGTCACTGCTCCTCAGTGCTGATCGAGTTTGACAGCACGACGGGAGGAGGCAAGAAAAACGTTCTCTTGCTCTCATTCAACACTGAAAGAGGGCCTTTTTCAGTCTCCACCCCATGCCCCCCCCCTCCCAGCTCTCCGCCACTAACCAGCCCTGCCTTCCCTCCTTTCCCTCCATCATCTCACCTCTCTTCTTTTCACCCTGCAATGAAAACAGACCACAGTTTTCTTTGGACCACCAGCTCCCCTGAGATCACACCATGTTTCACTGAGCTCATCCTTAGGGCGACAACAGAGGAGTAACAATTCAAGATTGTATCCACGATCTCTCCTGTTCTTCTCTCCTGTCGTCTGCTGATTTTGAGAGTTTTCTGCAAAATAGAAATCTTCAGCACGCTAAAAAAACCACCCACCACCACTGCCTGTTTCTATAGATCTCAGAAACACTTGTCTTCTTCACAAAGTCCTCTCAGAACCCAATGAGTTTCACTCTTATCCTCACACACTATAACCAGCCGTGTTTGGATATATAGATTGGTGTGACATATATAATGCAGTGTGTATGCTTGTGTTTGTGTGTGCACTTGTGCATGCAGGTGTGTGTGTCACTCCCAGTGCATTATGGAAAGTGCTATTCAGTCTGTTCCGCTTGGTGTCAGGCAGCCCCTCTCCCCTGGATGCGGCAAACCCCTCATTTAATGCAAATGACAGTCATCTAGAATCCAATGCATCTCTCATCGCTGCACATTGCCTAATCAATGTGAAGTGCTGTGTAAAAAAATACATTGCCTCCCTGTAATAGTTGTTTTTGACCGAGTCAAGTGCAGCTCCTAGAATTAATCCCAACCTGAGATTCAATTATGGGTGCCTGGCTAAGCAGAAGAGGGATAGGACTGCGAGCAGGGGTGAGGGGACAGTGATTGTATGGTGGCGCCTGTCTGTATGTTTCTGTGTTTTTGTGGAGGTTGTGTATGCATGGACATTCCCAGCCTCACGCCTATGGTGAGGTGTAACAGTATGTGGGTGTGCATAACATGGTCTTGGCCATCGCTGACCTGGATCAGGGGCAAAAGGCTGTCCGATATCCTTCTCCGGGAGTCTCGTCGTCATTCAGAGGCAGCCCACGTCAGTCTCCCTGGCCATGCTCGGGGGTTGCTGAGGGAGATGTGTAAAATTGGCTGGTGGAAATTCGGAGTCGCGAAACCTCATTGTCACCTTTTTCTAATGAGTTCCCTGATCGTCAAATGTGTTCTCAGTTCTAACATTGCTTGAGGAGGAGGAGGAGGAGGAGGAGGCGTAGACTTACAGCCTGGTTTGTGGAAGGCGAAGGGGAGAATACACTGTGGCTTCATCAAATGTGCATGAAAGTCAGGCTTCCGGAAATTCATTTCTGCCGCCTGTGCCAGATAAGCATGTTTCAGGTCAGTGTTTGTGCAGTGTGTTTCAGAGGAGACGCCTTGTTCATTATAAGGTGTTAGAGTGGCTCTTGTAATTTTCATTCACATTTACATACTGTTGTTGTTGGGATCCATCAACACCTCAATTGTGTATAACGACCAATTTGAAGATATTAGATTAGCCCACCCAGCATGCACCTCTTTGCAGTAGACAGGTGGGAATTTAATTCAGAAGATACTTTTTGTAAATCTTAGCATTAAAGCGAACTTGCAATATCTGATCGCTACAGATGTTCACGCCTGAATGTACATATACATTAAAGTGCACATTGACTTACTTGCCTGCCAGGCACACATAACAAACACAAACACACACACACATTTGTAGTTTGTGCCATTTACCATACACTAAAAGTTGATCTTCCATCCAGCCCAAGGACATTGCTGCTGTCTCCCATCCTCCCCCTCCTCTACCCTTCCCGACAGTGGGCCAATGACAACGTAAACACAGAAAAGGCAATTTAGCTCCCTCTTTTAGAACTACTTTGAAAATAAAGGAATTTTAATTATGGACACAATGAAAAAGAAAAAAGGACTAAAAAGGGAGAAAACATTCACGCACAGTAAACAAAGCTGAAACAATTATCTTCTGGTGACCAGTCGGTGTTTTTAGAACAGTCATTTTAATCTTTTATTTACTGCAAAGAGAGCGAGAGGGAGCGAGAGAGCAAGAGACAGGGAGAGGAGAAGAGGGTGTAAGAGAGAGGGAGAGAAAGAGAGAGAGAGAGAGGGGGGAGGGTGTGAGAGAGGCTAGGGTGAAAGAGAGAAAGATAATATGCATATATTTAAAATATCCCCACCCTCACAATCAAAAGATGCATTTTTTTTTTTATTAGAGAAACAATTTTGCCACACACCCGGGCAGAGGAGGGGGTAGTTTTCCATTTGTTGTTGGAAATTGCTCACTGTCAACCCCCAAAGACAACATTACATTTTTTCATTCATCAGTGAAAGAGAGCGGAGTGACATTGTGAGTTTCCTCTGGTGGGATAAAGCCAACCAACAACAACACAACAACAATACAATGTGATGATGGCAGGGTGGTTTTAGAGCCAGCCATAATTGAACCTAGAAGTCGCCTTTTGTTGACATGCGGTGGAGTCATGGAGCGGCAGGCAGGTTATAATAGTCAGGTGATTGACATTCAGACAATTTGTGTGATGACCTGGGATTCACAATACATAATATTACATTTAATGGTCAATTTCAGATGAGAGGCACCTTCGCTCCCCTGTGCATTACGGAGAATAACGGTCCTGCACTGTTATGTGAAATGACGAGGAAGAAATCGAGGCCTGCTCAGTCTCTTGGACGTGCTGACTGACTGTTGCCTGGGCCTTGTGATTTGTAAAAAAAGGAGCTGTGCTGTGGGACGCCAGTGTAAGTGAAACATAATTAATCTATCACATCTATTCCAAATGAGCCATTGACACCTTGCCTTTGAAGCTGTGCTGCTGCGTGGATGTAGATGTGTATCAGCTGTGTCTGGCCCCTGGGTGCCTCAGATATAAACATTCACTCCACCGGATGCTGTTATCCTCTATTGAGTGACACTGATGTGTTATGTGGGACTGGCCAAGATAGCAAGGCAAAAGCTACAAAATCTCCATTTGCAATGAGGAGAAAATTCCATAGGATTAATTTTCTGTATAAGACCCCTGCCCAGGCCCCCAACCCCCGCCCTGTCCACAACTTCAGCTGTGCAGCCCGGTGTTAAAAGACCCAGAGGAATACTGTCTTTGTCATCCTGCCGTTTGGGGCCGAAGAATAAGAGAAGTTTTAATCCCCCATTGTCCACGAGTCTGGGGGGGGTCGGCGGCTGTAAGATGATCCAACCGGCCACACTAATCCCTCCATACCACTTTCGCCTTCACATCAAAAACACCCCCACCCTTCCACAAAGCAGTGGTCTTGTGCGTTGGACCCCAATGTGCAAATTCTAAAGAGGAAAATGGAGCAAAGAAAAAGTTGCAACAACAGAGCAGAATAGACTTAAAGACAGTTGCACAGAAGATAGGGCGAGCTCTGGGGTGAGGGTGGGGGCATGGTAGGCTCCTCCGCTGCGAGAACACACGCTCCCTCTGCTGCTGCTCTCCCCCTCAGGTCAGACCCTGATGCTGCTGCAGTTGCTCTTTTTATTGGTCTCCCTGGTAACCAAAATATTACCCGAATCCTCCCGTATTTTCCATTTTCTAGAAAGACTACAAGCCAGGGGGAAGGGGACAGGTGCCACTCAGCCGAATGCACATGGGCTTACGGTTGTACACAAATACCGACTGTGATACACCATATTGTTTCTTTCTAAATCCTGCTGGATTAGCCACAAAAAAACAAAAAGGCAGCCAAATGTGAACAACTCAAAAAAAGTGGGGATTGTAGCTTCTGAGGACTCTTTTTGCTGCTGGATCAAAAGTGATTTTCAAGAAATGATCAAGAAAATGTAAATCACACTTCAGAGTCCTTGAATAAGACTCACCAGCTTCACCTGCTACTAGAGGCAAAGTGGTGCCGTGCTTTGTAAGCGACCCTTGGTTAGTAAACTGCACTAGGCTTTGTCCAAATTTGGCGTTTTTTGACTCATCTCTAGGAACCAAATCATAGCAGAAATCTCCAAAAAGAAAAAAAAGGAACTCGAGAGACTTATTGCACAGGCATCTGATAAGAATCACCATGACGATTTTGATGATGATGATGATGATGATGATGATGAGAGTTGAATATGAATTGAGACATCTCAGCGAAGTGGGGTTCCCTCTCCTGTGGTTGTTGTAGCCACCAAAGCAAGAGGAGATGAGGATGGAAGCTCAAGGCCACTGAAGTCATTGAGACGATCCACCATGTGGCCTCTGGGGGCACACACACACACACACGCACACACACACAGACACCGGAGCTGCTCTGATGAAGTTCACTGTAATAGAGTGTGTGTGAGGAGTCAGGGTGGGGGCAGGGAGAGAAGACACAGGGGGGTGCTGTGGGTGTGTGTGTGTCTGTGTGAGGGAGCCAGGAGACAGCCGTTTAAAATTCTGTTTCCTGCAAGTGAGGAGGCTAATCCTGCCCCCATAATTCCCTGCAGCCACAGCACCCCTCCTTCCTCAACATCACCACTCCCTTTTTCTCTATCTCGCTCTCCCTCTATCTCGCTCATTCTCTCTCTCTCTTAGTGCACACTCCGTGAGTGACAGCACAATGCCCAGGCCCTCGCACGCTTATCTAACTCTAGCAGATGGTCGACTTGGATCAATGCACACACGCCACGATCAATGGCTGCGATAAAGAGCGGCGGGGATGGTACCCTCTCCCTAGCTCCCTCTCCTTCTATCTGCCTCCCCTCATGCCCAGCCCGCTGCCCCCTACCCAATTGTTTCTCCCCCGACGACGCACCATCATCTGCATCTGCACTGGCACCTACCCGGCGGCGGCGGGCCCTCTGCCGGTTGCCGGGGTCCCGCTGATGGCAGGGGGTGCTCGATGTGCTGTCTGCCACATCCATCCACCTCCCTTGACCTGCTCCCTGAGAAACTCTGAGCCCTCTTTCTATCAGGCTTATCATGAGATCACTGCTTCATCTCCTCCTCGCCCACCCTCCTCAACTTATCTCGCTCTCTCTTTCTCTCCTACACTGGCTCTGGCTGTATCTCACATGTTAATCTCCCACGGCTGTACTCACTCCCTTCAGCCATACAGGGAGCTTTCTGCTTCTGACCTTCTATGCTCTCCTTGAATGCACCGTTTACCATGTAGTTGCCATCCTCTGATGACGCAACCTCTTTCCTCATCTCTTCATTTCCCCCGTGGCACATCTCTGCAGAATATTTCTCACTTATATATCCATAATTCCCTCCGTTTTGTTTCATCCAGTGTCGCCATGTTCAGACGTGGTTCTAATGGGACACTGAGGAGACTGAAGTGAATCAAAGTGGGTCAAAGACAGAACTGCGAGGAGAAAGTGGAGCAGAAGTCTGACTGAGTGAATCCCCAACAGGAACTATGGTTGGAAGTGGGCCAGGGTGCATGCTGCTAAACAAATCTAAACACCATAAGCAAAGATTGTATTCAGATTGGATTCAGAAGCACATTCAATCCAATACTGTTAAGTTGCTGTAAGTTTAGATTCTCTTAAACCCCAGATTTCCTATTTGACCGATGTGCATGATGTAATGTAAATGTCATGGTTTCACATTAAGTTCTTTTGAAAGTATTGATTTAATATGATGCTTCAGTTAATATGAAAGACATGCAAGAGACATACAGTATGATGGAAACAAATGATGGAAAACAAACCAAAGGAGGATGAGATATGATAATGGTGGCTTCAGTATTTTTCTACTTCCAAACTTCATAGCCATCTGATAAAATGGGCTCGACATGCCAGACTGAAATGATCCTGATAACATCATCATTGTTTTCATTAACTCCCCTCTGTGCCACCAAAGGCATCATACCAGTGTTTTTATTGTGTGAATGGTGGTGGTGGAGTGCCCCTTTAATGCATTGCTTTAATTGAGTTGATGTGGCAATTTCTATCTGGTCCATTTTCACTCAAGTGTACTTTAAAGGGTTTGTTCACACTTAATTCGAATGCTATCTAACTTGTAGATTTTGGTTTTCTTTACCCAGTTTATATGATCAATCTCACCATTCATCAATCTGTTACCACCTAATGGATATCAGAGGAGTAAATTATTTAGCATTGAAAAATCATAATCCGTCATGAGTTTTCAGAGGGACCGTTTCCTCTTTTGTTCCACTGAAAGTGAGATCTGTTGGTCAGACACAGCATCATCCTGGACATTGTTCAAATGTAAAGGGGACAAATCATATTCCACCCATTCTCATGGTATTGGGGTGGAGACGTAAATCTCTGCGATCAAATAATTCCCAATGTTTTCTATATGCATTCAAGAGGTGGTCATAGGAGTGTTGTTTCATTGCATAAGATTACGTTGTATAATGCGCTTAGGATCGCATGGGTTCACACCAACAGCTAACAACTTTTCTCTTGAAACAATAGAGCAAGATGGTATTACATTACAGCTATTACATGTACCTACAGGACAAATGCACCCACTTTAACCAAAACATGAGCCATTTGACTTGTCAGCTGCACAAACTTTGCCCAAGAGTAAGCTCTCCCTTTCCTTCTCCCTTAAGGAATTTGTAATTGGCCGTTGGTGATGTAATGCGGTTCGTAATAAGCCCATTAAAGCCTTTCTCTGTGCTGATGGAAAACGCAGTGGCAATATGGACACCTCCGCTATTTATACCTCTCAAATCCTCATGCATATTCACACAGTGCAGAGACGGGGAAAGAGCAGGCAGACACCCTGACAAATAAGTGCCTGGATCTCATTTCTTTTGGAGCCTAAGCTATTTCAGCACACTGGGGCCTCCTCCCCTCCTCACACTATGGCCGCAGCCTCATCCATTCTCTGGGTCTGCCTGCTTTCATTTGCTCTCGGTCAACACGAGGAAGGGATGTGTGTTTGTGTGTGTGTGTGTGTGTGTATATGTGAAAGAGAAAGAAAGACAGAAAAAGAAGGAGAAGGAAGGTAATAACAAGGCTTGGCTGAAGAGTTTAATCTGTTTTGGTTGAGGCACAACTGCCCCAAGTTCTGTTACCCAGTAAATTATTCTATACTCCACCATCTCTAAAGCACACCGAGCTATAGGTGTCCTCAAGCAAATGTTTGGTCACACTGTACATTGCAGACTATTATGCATGGCTGTTGTTGCCTTGCACCAACCATTCTTCAAGCTGACTTGTAACCATTTATTCGTTACTTTTAGGATTATAGCTTAGTTTCAGGATAAAAATATGGATAGGCTGCGATTTTAGATAGATAGCTAATAGCCACTCTTGTGACCTATAGGTTACATGTGTTTCTCAATATGGTGACTACGGTTTTTGGTGCTTGGGAATAGGTTCTCAGCCCTGTTTGTATTTCTGCAGTGATGGTAAATTATTCCTAAAGAGATTTGCAGGAGCAACAAGTTTTTTCTTGCCAGCAGTGGAGGGTGGCGATAATGGCCGCTCGCTAAGAGCTTCAGCCATCATTGTGTTTACAAGACAAGAGGCTGGGTACTGCCACTTCGAGGGCAGACGGTACCCAGAAGTATGGAGTGTGCAGGGGCTAGCAGGTTAGCATGCAGGAAACAAAGTCAGAATTATAGCTTTGCACTACTGGAGACAGCTCTTGGTGAGAAAACATTTCTTCTAGGCTGGTGAGTAAACAGATGTTAGGGAGATTATGCAGTGATAGCAAAAACACATGTATATAGCTACCACTTTTTAAGTGTGTGTGTTTAGTGGGAAAAAGGGAAACGCAAACAGCTTGTTAAAATGAGAAATGCACTGAGATGAACACAGAGATCAGGTTGAATGAGTTAAGCGAAGCGCAATGGCAGTTCACTGTGATTATCGGGGTAGGTTTCAGACACTTGGAGTATCTTTGCCAAGGACCATTGAAGCTGTTCAGCAGCTAACAGCGGCCCAGCACCTTACTAAGACACTTAACGTCTGTTTTTCCTTTAATTTGTCACCAGTCTGTTTGTGTTGTGCTGCTGCGAGCGGCTCTCCTCGTGCTAACGGCGGCCAAACTTGCAGCTCCCACGGCTGCCCGGAGCTGGACAGATAGTCTGGCTGACCACACTCAGCCATTGTCACATGAGCTGTGGTCTGAAGAAGCCGGTGCTCCCCTCTCTGTCCCCCTCCCCACACCCCTTAATCCTGCTTAATTTGAGTGCAAAGAAATTCACATGTGCCAGTAAGAACATTTACAGAGTACACTGCCTCCATTTTCCTCCCTAAAATAAAACAGAGCTTAAGCACTAAGCTTTATTGATCTTACAACTTGATAGTGTGATTAAGGGGGAAGATGGTGCCTCTAAAAAAAAGTGCACACGTTTAGATTACAGGCTACGCTACACTGCTTTTAATTGGCAGTTCATTAGCATAGCTGCAGAACCTTGGCGGGATATAGTCCCAGTGTATTTCAACATGGACACCTCCCTGTTTTGATGCTTAATGTGTACAGTATGAAGTGTAATGCCTTGTAAGTGTAAGGCAGAGGAGAAGAAAGGTAAAGAGCTGCACATCACTTTGTTTACCTCCAAACAGTTTGAAACCTCTTCAAAGGATAATCTGTAGAGGTGGTGCTAACTCTGGCTGCCATCACCACCACTTACCAGCCATCACTGGGGAGGAGTGGATCTTTGTGTGTTTATGTGTGAGGGAGAGAGAGAGGAAGGAGCCGTGGGCCAGAGAGAGATGCAGATTTATCCCAATGGAGATTTGAACACCTCCATATTGTGGGTGGGCAGACACATAGAGCGACACAGAGCTAAGGGGCTGCACGGCCACCCGGTAGGAGAAACTCTACACCCCGGCGATGGTAGGCATTAGTTCAGCACCAGCTCTTCAGCTCACACACATTGACAAACCCAAAGGCTGCAGAAAGTAGCAGCTTTGATCATCGAATCACTGGCAGTGACGACATGAACACAATCCACCGACCGCTTCCATTTAACCCACTTCCTACAAATTCACAAAAAACTCCAAATCATTTCTTCCCTCTGAACATCAAAGGAGTTTAAACAGCACAAGGTCGTTTCGTCCATCTCCTTAAAAAAAAGAGGACAAAATACTATTCAGCGTTTCTCTATAAATATCACTTTTGTAACAAAAATTTAAAAAAAAAATCATATATTAGATGAACTGACAAATCAAACAAAGGCGAAACCTGCTCCAGTTTTCCCTGAGATTTTGTGTATGTTAAGTCAAAAGGTAAGAAACATGAGACGAAAAATCCTCCAGCTGACAATGGCGCTAGCTCATTGTTTGTGATACTGAATGTAATGTCTCAGATCTCACTGGCATCTTCCTCTGGCAGCCTCACTCGCTTTCCTTTTTGTATTTTCATTGTGGATTGTTGTTTACTGGCTCCAGTGTGTTATATCAGTGCCTCTCTTTCCTCAAAACACCTACTCATTTGAGGACTGATTCATTCCAGGCTAATTCATATTCCCGAGGGATTAGAGACATCTAATTTGGTGATATTTCTGTCATGCACACTTTGGATGTAGTATTCAAACAGTCTTCCCCTCCCCCTTTGCCACAAGCACAAAAACACAAAAAACAAATACACTGCAACACACAGTGCAGTTATCTTGCTTGCCAAGCTAAGTATCTTCTCATGTGCTTGAAAGACTCTCGGTTCATGTCTTTATTGGACATCTACATTGTGGTGTGTTCGGCAGATAAGGGTTCAAAATAGGGACAGGAATAAAAAATGAAAAAAAGTCTCACAAACATAGAGATAAGTATTTCCAAAATGAAATCAGGGTGTAGAGGCACACAGGAGCGCACACGTGTTAATGGATGCAGATAAAAGGGACAAACGGAGAGGATGGAAGATTTGGACAAGGCCTCAAACTATGCAATAAACAAAGAGAGATTCTGGTTAAATATGTTATTTGTACAACCTTGTACACACTGAATGCCCACTAGAGTCTCTCACATGCAGAAACCTCATTATCATCATTATTAGTGTCATTATTGTTACAACCCAAAACATTTTAATGGAGAATTAGACAAAATTTGGAGTTTGGAAATCTAATCTTGACCACTGAACTGCTAGACTCTTATGAAAGCATAAAAATAAGGTTTCTTTTTTGGTTTAAATAAAAAAAGCAGGACTTCCATCTCCCCCCTCGTCTGTGAAGTGACAGTAGCCATGAAGGTTTTAAAGGGGGTATGAGTACATTTATCTAGTTGAAACTCCACAGCCCTTAGGGTGTGAAAACTAAAACAAACATTTGATGTATCAACAAATTCACTTTCCCTTCTGTCAATGGAGCAGCTCCGGGCTATGCATCAAAGTAACATCACAAATCAGAGTTATATTTTTCCCCACTTAGAGAATTGTTTGTTTGGTTCCTCGCACACTTGCAGCAAACTGTCTGCAGGCACAGAAGGAGGCTCGTGTTGTTGAGTTTTCAGGTTAAAGACAGACTGACTTCTAGATTCCTTGAGCCACAAGTGCTGATGCAGTTTCTCCCCAGTGTGCCCTGGTTTTTCGAAGGTTGGTGTGACAGTGATGGATAGCTGTAAGCTCGGTACCAATAAGAGCCTCTGAGTGGTCGATTTGGGGCCCATAGCTCCAGTGGATGGGCCCTCCAGGAGACCCACTCTAAATTAAATCCTCTGAGGCTGCCAAACTACTATGACGCTTTCCCTGTGCCCCACGCCCATTCTCGACCGCTGCCTCCAGCCAGCCTCACTTTTGTTCCCCAAGAACAAGTTTTTCCTCCTTAATTAATTCAACAAAAAGTAATTAAAGCTTTGCATTTTGCCGACAAGCCTTGTGCGCCCCCACCCTCAGGAGACACAAAGAAAAGGTAGGACGGAGAGTGGGGGCGCAAGAAATTAAGAACACTCAGTGCCAAATGACCGTCGGAAGCAAAACAATATTAGCCCCCTGAGTTAGTGGCCGGGACTCATAATAAAGGAATAACAAGACCAGGCATAGAGCTGAGATGAATGCTCCACGGTGGTAGTGCAGGTTGTATTGTTCGACGGGGAGGTGGAGGCTGCTGAGGTGGACGGCCCCAGCCACAGAGCCCACTCTTAATTTGCTGAGTGATGTAAGTCCTCAGGGGTGCGTGTTGTTTGGCCCTGAGGGGTAATAATGTACTTGGCAGCTTCTCCTCGTCTCCCCTGCATTCAGCACTTTATGTGGAAATTATGAGGGGAAAAAAAAAGATGTAAGATGTTTCTGCTTCAGCAGAGCGTCTCCGCTACTTCAGTTTGAGGCTGAAAAGACGTTTTTCAGCTGAGGTACATGAGAACACACAGCTGTAACTTTAGTCTAAATACTGTTTATTAGATTGTTCAAAGCACATAGCTTGTCATACACACATCTTTGTAGGATGAAGAAGTACTGTTTTTAAATAGTATGTGACTTTTCAGCATCAACAATAATGAAAATGACTGTGCCTCAGTCATGTACAGTAGTTTGTTGAGTTGTGCACAAACAGTATCAGAAATATTTCCAGTAATTTTCAAACCATGAGAAATTAATTATTCAACTCCAATTCATTTCACATCATGAATTACTATTGACCTAATGTAGCACGACTGAGGCTTCTGTTGGCAGCAGAAATAATATATAATCATACTAATCAAGTTGTTTTTTGTTTTGTGTTTTTTGCAGTATCAAGTACAGTATTAGGCTACTTTTTTGTCTTTTTTTTTTTTTTTTACATGATTGACATAACACAATTCATGATGTGAAGAAATATTACATTCACTTGGTCATCTGTTAAGTCATTTCGGCTTTGAGTACATGTGGGATATGTCCAGTCCCACTCAATCCTTAATTACACTCGGGTGCAACTCCATTATTACCTAATGAGCCAGAGGCACCACTTCCCTCAGATGTGATGTCGGTTGTGATCCTGTGTTTTTCACCACACTCATATAACTCACACTATCCTGTCTTGTTGCCCCTCATCCTGTCCTGATACTTTTATAAACCACCAGATTATTCACTGAAACATTAAAAACAAACAAATAAACAAAAAAAAGGGTAACTTTCCCAACACTTTAGAAGTAGTGGAAAAAATGCAAAGGTTTTTTTTGGGGTCAAAGTTGTAACTTTATAATTCTACATGTAGATGAGTATTTTACATTGTGGTTTTGATACTTTAACTTCAGCCAAAACAAAACACAAAAAAGAACACAAAATTATTTTTTCCACAACTGCTCAAGCTTTGTGTTTTCTTGCTGCCACTGAGAATCAGTTCATAGTAATCCACAGTATACATGTTTATGTTCTTTAGACCCCTCTAGTAATTACCCGTTTGAATGGGGCACATCATCCATCAACACTTCAATTGCATTCTCAGCATTTCAGCTCCATAAGGCGCATTCAGCTAATATATTCATTATTTTTGATACAAGGTTTTTACTATTAAATGAGGAAATAATTCTCATCATTTTCTCTGAACTTTGGAGGGTTATAAATGATTCATGGCCTGTACTGGGTGTGGTCCGCGGATGTCTTGATGGTTTGTCAAGTAAAGAGAAAAGTTGGTTAAGCCCATGTCTTTGAACTATGATGTTGGGTCAGACAGCTAAAGCAGATATTTGCCCAGCAAATATTTTAATCCCCAACTAATCACTTGGTGAGTCCAGTGGGTGGAGGTTTGGGGTTGTGGGGGTTTAGGGCTACGAGGGGGACTGCCGCGGTGGCCTGGCACATTCTTCCTGTCAGTAACACGCCCTTTTTTCCAAGGGGATTGTGGGAAGAGTCAAACAGGGCGACCTTCGGAGTGAGCCACTGGATGGCAGGAGGCGTTGACTCAGGTCCTTTTAGAAAGGCCACGTGGGTGCGTGCATGTGGCACCCACAACCATGCAGGTGCTTACAAATCCACCGAGCTCCCGTCAACAAGCACCTGTAATTAATAAGAAATATGACTCGGTGTGTCATTGATCTAAATGTGAAATCTGAGGTATAAATGAACACTGTGAGCGTGCGTCTCTTTCATCTTCAGCATAAAGAATCTGCCCTCTAGAAGCCCTCTCTTTCTGCAGTTTGGATTACATTTGCTTTGAGTGAAAATGCTGTGCATGCACTGCTCACTCTAAACATTTTTTCCACTGATGCAGAGGAACACACTCTCTCACGCTGTTGCACTCCAGATTCCTCAGCCATTCGGTGACTCTTGGCATTTGCTTATTATCAGAATATTCTTAATCATAGTGGAGACAGTGCCAGTGGAGAAAGCGAGCCGAGAGAGACACGTCAAAACATCTTCAACCGTAAAGGACCAGACAGCAAGCGTGATGGGCAAATTAGTCAGAGGCGCTGCCTAAATGGATGGCGAGGGCACAGGGGGAGAGATAGGGAGTACGAGTGTGTGTGGAAATCAGCGAGGGAGCAGAAAACAGAAAGAGAGAAAGAGAGGAACCTTCTCCATTTCACCATTCAGCAGTGCCTCCTATTCCCGAAGCACTTCGCCAGATCACAACCCACTAACTGATAGAGAAATAAATTAAGGAAAGGCTGCTCAAATAGATATGATTCTGAAGGAGATTTAAGGAGTGGAACTGATTGTGCATGTCTGATTCCTGCGCTTCAGAGTCCTCACCCGGGGGGCTTGGCTTTCAAAGCTGAGTGACTTGCACGGAGAAACACTCCATTAACAAAGTTCAGCTCTCCTCTGAGCATCCTCCTCCTCCCCCCTGTTTCTCCCCCTCCTTACCCCCCATCCCCTCCCACCACAGAAGACCTCTCCCAGGCAGCACAGTTTGTTTATTTATTTATTTCTAATGATGTTTCAGGATGCTGTGCTTTAATGAACAGGAAGAATGTACATAAGAGAGCAAGCCCCAGGCCTGGGTTGAGCATTAAAGGGTAATTCCAGTTTATTACAGCTCGGGTCTTATTTTTTCTAGATATGGACGTTATTTCTATTGGTTACAATAACATTGTACTCACTAAGTTATTTGCTGAACAGAGAGCATCCAGTTCCCTATACTAAGGAAGCACCAATCTGATGACACTGGAACCAACAAGTCCTCCAAACCAAATGACTGCACAGGTTACTTCATACGACCCATAGGTCATTCTGCCAATGCACAGCTGTGGTGGAGGAGCGGCCACAGTTTGATTATGGTTCGTTTAGGAGAATACATCCTTAAGATTAGATAACTTTTGCCAGGTAAAAACACTGTCAAGGTGAGGGTCAGGGTTAGGGCACTGGGAACGCTCATGGAGAAAAGGAACAACATTTCACTGCGTGTGTCTGCGTCCCACGTTTTGTTGACCCAACCTCCTCAATCCAGATTTTCTTGCTCCACAAGCTCCGTTACCAAACTTCCTCCTCCGTCCTCACAGTTACTCCAGCCACAGGAGGACCCCCAACAATAACTTCTTAATAACTGTGGTCTTGTCTTGTGCAGGACAGTTTTGCATGTAATGTCATCATGTTATCTTAGTTCTATACTGTGATCTATACCAATCGATAATTTAGGGAGAAGTTTCTCCCTTCTTCTCCCCTCAATGTTTTTTTCTTCTTCATTTTTGGAGCAGTCTGTTTTCATTGTTTTCACTTTTTTCTAACTTTTTGGACTATTTCTTTTGCTGAGCCAAGCAAACCAAGGGCTTTAGATTCATATTCAGCACATTTGACAGTAAACTTCTCATTTAATTCTGGAAACAAAGTGAATGAGTTTGTTTCCACCCCAAAAAGTTGAACTTTGTTCAATCTCCTTATTACAGAGAGGAATCATGGCCCATAACTATGAGAAGAAGACCAAACCCAGAATTAGCTTCAGCCCTGTCACCTTTACTGGAGCTAAATTGTTCATTTGCATTCTTTAACTGCGGTAAAGGGTTAACCTCAGCTGAGGCAGTTCAGAGAGAGACAGAGGGGCATTGAGCAGGCAGCATGGAGGAGAGCAGTAGCTCGGGTCCCGAGTCCCAGGATTAGAGTCATGGGACTATAGGCAGAGGCAGGACCATTACCTCTGAGTGGAAAGGCTCAAACCCAGTGACTCCTTCTTAGATCAGATGGAGAGGAAAAGAAGAAAATAGAGAAAAAGAAGTAGAGAGGACGGGAGGGGGTACAAGTTTGAGGAGAGGATTGCAGAAGTGCAGAGCAATTAGGTGTGGTGGGATGGGGAAGATGTGTTTTTATGGTCGGAGAAGAGTCCCGTGATCGTTTTGAAAGAATGTGTTCATAATCTCTATGGAGGGGTTACTGTCGTGAGAATGATTGTGGTAATGGAGGTCAGATTCTGGCTGAGGAGCCTGAATGGGCCAGTGCCACTAAACTTCATTTAACTTAGTCTCTCTGAATCCATCTGATACCAGTCCCCCCAGAAACCTGCTCATAAATCCCTGTATTATTCCACTGGGGGCTGTTATCACCTGAGTGTGTTGCAACTGTATCACTCAGCTCATGTCTACGACTGAGCTCTTGACCATTAACCCCCCTTAAAATCGTCAATATGGCATTGGAAATATTTGACTTTTTTTTCCTTTTTTTATTTCTTTGCATGGGCGAAAAGAAGAAGAAGAAGAAGAAGTAGGAGCTAGGTGAGTGTGGATAATTGAGCAGTCTGCAGGCATGGAGCCCAGAGATAAGTGAAAGAGTCAGAAATTGAGTGTGATGCTGAGGCGAGGGCCGGGCCCTTTATTTGATGGAGAAAAGAGGAAACGGGAAAAAGGAGAGGAGGATGTCTCTGAGGAGGAGAGATAGACAGCAGCAGAGCAAGGGACTCAGAGACATAGAAGGGGAAAGATATGGATGGCAGGCAGCAATTACTGAGACTGAAGCTCAGTGTGAACACTGCCAAGTGTGTGTGTGTGTGTGTGTGTGTGTGTGTGTGACAGTATGCGAGGAAGAGAGAGGCACAGAGCGAGAGGGGGGAAGAGGAGGCAGAGGGAGGATTGAGATCTCTGCCTGCCTGGGCCCCTGCTGACTCTCATACAGGCAGATCACAGGCTCATCATGTCAGCTCTGTTTGTGGAAATCCTCCCTCATCAAATGACAAATTTGCTACACGTTTACCTTTATCAGATCTGGGAAGAGAGGCAGAGGAGATGAGCGAGGGGAGAGGGGTGTGTGTGTGTGTATGTTTTGTGCATGTGTGTGTGTGTAAGTGCCTCTCTCTGTCACCGCTACTGTCGAGGGGCCAATTACTTGCTCCTCCGAGAGCAACTCTGCCATCTCAGGCCTTTCATTCAGCCACCCACCCTCCCTCCTCCTCCTCCACGGAAACATCTGTCTCTGAATATGCAATGAGCGTGTCAAAGAGAATACACCCACGTCCCGCACAAAGCTAATATTTGCTAACATCAAACCTGTCTGTTCTGCCCCTAGTGCCGTGTTCGCTGCAAGAGCAGGATGCCACCGGTGCTGCTGGGAACCTCTCCCCCTCCTGCTGTAAGATTACTGGCCTTGTTACTGACACCATGCCTCGCTGCCCTCCTCCTTCTCCTCCTCTTCCTCCTCTCCGCCACCTCCCCTTTTTTTTGCCATCCTCCTCTTATCACCCAGCCTGGCCCTGCATCTTCTTCATCTTCTTCCTCCTGCATTAAGGCTTAATTAACTGGACTAGGACCTCATCAGCCTTCTTGAATAAACATCAATATTGACCAAAGTTTTGCTTGGCAGCTTAGGTTATCTGGATTTTTATGGATCATGGATGATGAGTGCATTTAACCTGTCTTTACTTGCCAGTCTTAAATAAGAAAACACTGAGTATCTTGTGGCGTTTTATTGGCTTAATCATCTACTTTGAGGAGAATCCTAAAATCAATAGACAGATATGGAGATTGGATTACAGCTGTATTGTGAAAAACGAGGGCATTTAGGAGTCGTTTTCTCATCTTGATGTTTTTTTTCCCCACATTCTTTTGGGTACACTGTCTCTGTGGTTATTTATTTAAATTTATATTATTCTTTGTCAGTTTATAACAGGGACTGATAAATAAGTAGCTGAGGATAATTTGCAGCCCCTTCCATGGTGAGGCTTTTAAATTTAGGTTTGAAAAAAAAATACTGCAACAGATTTAGAATAGAAACAACAGAACAGATGACACAGACTGTGTCTGCATGTGTATGTATGTGTACACGATTGTGTATCTGGCATCTATGCAAGAGTGTGTTAAGTGGTTTCATTCAAAATGTGTTCAGTCTTAATATCTTTGTTATTTTTTAAACCACTTTTTCGATTTTTTAAAAGTATTTAGTCCATAATCCCACAGACTATTGACACATATCACATAAGAATACATGAATACTGAAGTATTGAAACACCGCCTTGATTGTCCATGCCTCAACCTGTCCACTGTCCACCCTCCCATCAGTGGTACAACAAACAAAGAGGACAAAATCAGATTTTTAAACTGTCCACTGTCTGTTAAATCAATCTTTAGATGATAATGTGACTGGATGATTTTTTAGATGTTAGAAATTATTGCAACTGACTCTGAGATATTGTCTTTGTTTTCTTACTTCTTTGCTTTCTTCTTTCCTCCCAACCCCTGGTGCCTACATTACCCACAATTCAGTGCGCTGTGATGAGGAGCAGGCTAAGAAGGTCTAATAAAGATACAGATGAGATAAAGATGGAGAAACCAGCACCGCCTCATGTGACATCATCTGAGGCAGCATTGATCATATTTGGCAGATTTTCCCTTAGGAGCCTGAAATTATGTGATACAAGTTGCATTTTTTTTGTTCCACATCTGCACGAGCTGCTAACAGCCCAACACCTGTCAGACTGTGATGTGTAAAACTGCTGGAGCCGCTTGTTAATAAGTCATAACATGATGTCACATGGAAAGTATATTCACCTTCCTCAAGTCACTTCCCTGACCTCCAGCTGATCAAACACACACAGACGACTTGACTCTCAGTACTGTATATGTATGCACCTCACTGCTGACACAGTGATGGAGACTGTGAAGGTTAGGAAAACGTGTGCGAGGAGAATTCCTCCTCCTCCTCCTGACCTTTAATTTACTTGTTGTCAATTTTGGGAGAGAGTAGCAAGTCGTAGAAGACGCTCTCTCTCTCTCTACACTGTCTCTGTCTCTGTTGACTGATGAAGATTAAAGAGACGGAAACAGAGAGAGAAAGATTATAGGAGGGCAGAGATTGATTGCTAAAGAGAGAGAGAGGGAAAGGGTGAAAGAGGGAGGGAGGGAGGAAGAGCATGGATGATAGCAGGCTATGAGGGAGAGAGGGAGAGAGGGAGAGCATTTGCATAATGTCCTCCACCGCAGTAAGTCCCTGAGGCTAGCCATGCTGGATAACAGAGGACCAATACTCTTAATTCAATCTCTTTATTTTTCTAATACTTCATAAATTAATAATTCGTCCCCATTCCACCCCCAGCCACCCCCTCTCGTCCGCAAACCACCGTGAGCGTCGAGCTGAGCTGCCTAAGTTTGTAACTTTAACCCAAGAAATTGATGTGAGCAGGCCTTGAGGCAGACCTGCTAATGAATGGATAGAGAGAGAAAGAAGAAAGTTAAAAGATGGTCTTTTATAAAGTAATTTAAGAAAATCCTGTTAGCTGGATCAAGTACAAGAGTATAATTTCTCAAAATGGGAAAAAGAGGAGCTTTCGCGCCTCTCCCGCACACTTAATAACAAAATTAAGGAGGTAAAAAGATAAAGAGAGGGAATCAATTAGGCCAGGGCTGGTAAACAGTGCTAATTGTACAGAGGGTGGGATGGCCCATGGAGGTGGGATGATGGGTGCGATGCTCAAGCGCTTGCACCCTCGGGCGACGTAATCTCGAGCCACCTCCCACGCTGACGTCCTGCAGGAGAACCGGGCTGGGCGAGGCCACAGAGGGAGGAAACTCAGGACAGGTAACGACACACACAGCCCTGTCCTGACACCGTCCTCACTCTGCTGCTGGATTTATTACCAGAGAGTAAAACATGTTTGTTTTTTTGTGACACCATGAACCAAATTAATTATTGTATGTTATTCATTTCCATGTGATTCCTCTCCTCTAGATTTCAGTTTGTTTTTTTCCACATGTCTAATCTCCACTCTTCATCCACTGGAGTGCTCCTCTTTTTTTTCCAGGTTCATGATGACATGATCATTCCCCTATGGTGGAGGCGTGGAGAGACAGCCATCACATAGACAGCCTGTTAACCAGGCACTAAACACACTGGAGATAAGAGGAGATTATCAGACTGTTATTGTTCAAAGGGGAGTCCTGTGTCACAGAGACCTGACCAGACTCAGTCAGTCAGAGAGGAAAGAAGGATGGAAGGATGGATGGATGGATGGATGGTACAGTATGTAGTGGTGGTGGTGGTGGTGATTACGTTGGGGGTGGAGGATCCTTCACTATCTCTTCTCTCTGTTGTGAGCATAACCTTGGTGGGGCTGCCTCGGGGAATCAAAATCAGATACATATCGTGGTGGCTATTTTATGTTTATGGCATAGTTATTAGAATATTTACACATGAATTGATGTGCTCTTATGAATATGTGCATTTAATGTACGCTTTTGTTAAATCATAAGTAAAGGTTTAACCCCTTAATGTACAGTTTTCTGTTATTGTCTCCCCTTGAGAAGCTTTAATGTGGTTAAAATCATCTTTTTCAGCACTGACACTTTCACATATATATTCACTTATATTATCTGATTCCATTTACATAGTAAATCCATATATCACATATATGACTTCATTTATGTTGTTTTTTTAATTCCTGGACCATTTCTGAAGTTGAAATGCTTTACATAATTTGTGCAACAATTTTATCATTATCATTATTATGTCAACTGAAGATCTGGGGCAAAATTATACTGAAATTACAATAACATTTATTACTAGTACTGTACACCCTACAACTGAATAATTCGATATGAGGATATGAAATCTTGATTTATAAGTATGGTTTCTGACTTTTTTTATTATTATTATTTTTTTTAGTAGTGACTGAAAAATAAAGCATATAATTACAAGTAACTACCCACTGATAAAAAAAAAAGTGGTTGGACTTTGTATTTATATTTTATTATTATTTTATATCAACTTATTAACATTATCAATAAGTCACACAGGCAACAAATAATTAATTGGAACCAATGCAAATTGCTATGAAATACTCAAAGTAGAAATGAATATTCAGTATTAGATTATATGTGATAAAGTTAATGCATTTTATGTCGTGTATCTTAATAATTTGTGCTGTTACCTTGAATTTAGATGTGACCCTTTTGACCTTTTATCCAGTGTTTCACTTGTGTTCCACTTCCTCAGTAGATAAAAGCGAGGATGAATGGTCTCTGTGGGCATACCAAACACTGAGCATTATTTGATTCCGACTCCCCTGGGTGTTATGACTGGGAAATAATTGTACGTATTTGTATTTGTTTCTTTTTCACTGTGGTGTGCTCTGGGTAATTCTTAATACCTTCTAGAGATTATACGGTAACTCCCAAACTCCCATGATTATAATTAAGCCTGACTTGGTTATAAAATGAGCAAATAGCAATTTAGTTTTGCATCGTGTGAGGGAGCATCTCTGTGTGTTCCTCTGTGCTCTTGCCTCTCCATACATCTTTACATTTCTCAGTGTACTTGTGACTGTGCTTGGGAGTTTGAATATGCACATGCATTGTGTGTGTGTGTGACTGTGTGTCAGGGGAAAGTGCTGCAGAGGAAAGGCATAGGCCTATATACGGGGAGGTTCGGTTAGGCATGGAGACCGCTATCATCTTCCTTCTGGCAAGAAAAGAAGAAGAAAAAACACAAACATTCCCCCATCCATTCTCTTTCTCCTCCTTATTCTCTATCTTGCACTCACTCTCTTCAGCTTTCTCTCTCTCTCTCTTTCTGTATCACTTACAAAGGCAGCCGTTTCCTCCAAAATGAGGCCACGTACGGAAGGTATGCAAATGAAATCATTGCTCGTGGATTAGAATGGGACACCATATACCCTAAATCATGATTGTCAATCATGGCTGGGGATTAAGGGATATGGGCTCACAGACCTAAAAAAGCAACATTTCCCCCCACAGGCAGATCCCCATTGTGAGGAGCTCTGAGGAAGAGAGGGCTCCACAGGGGAGGAGAGCAACACTGGAGCACTAGTGCCCCCTTCTGTCTGATGTTCACCGCACCATTTCATCATCAAACAGCAGCAAGTCTGAACAGAAATAGAGGCTGGCACACACAAGCCTATTCATTTACATTCAATGTAGCCACAGGCAAAAGCTTGATTAGACAAATGCACATGCTTTGGTGATGCAGTGTTTCATCTTCAGTGGAGGAGAGAGAGACCTCATTTGTTTCTCTGGCATATGTGCAGGCTTGGTTCAACATCAGTGGGTTAGGAGGGCCATAGGCCTTACAAATGTAACAGATGTTTGTTTGCCCTGTGAGTGAATGTGTTAAGCACTGAAGTCCCTCAACCATCAGAATCAATTTGTTCTTTATATTGTCACTGTGTGATTTTAATATGTAGTGTGTACAGTATGCATGTTTATGTGCACTGTAGATGTGCCAATTTGCTAGTCACTGTATGTGTTTAAGCATGCATCTATCTAATAGCCTATAAGAAGGGAAAGAAGCATTTGGACTTTAACATACGCTCAATTATTTAAACTAATAATAGAGAAAATTATTAGCACACTGTAATTTTAGCACATTACAAAGTATAATATTAAATCATAAGATGCACTTAAATTTTGGAGTCTGGAGTCTTTCTTCATATTTAGGAGTAACTGCAGCTTCTCACACAGAGACATGTTTAGTGGATTGTGTGTGCAGACCCTGGAGCCCTCAGCTAGAGTGCCAGTCTGTTCCTGTGGAGCAGTCAACCAGACAAACCCAGCCAAGAGAGAGCGAGGCACAGGCACCAGGCCAGGAAATAGCACTGGAAAACACTCCACTATGGCAGAGAATTAATAGTGTTTTTATAGGAGAGAAAGCACGGAGGAGGGTGAGGGAGGAAAAAAAGGACAAACATACAAGTTTAACATCATCAAGTATGATCGCAGGAATCAAGGGAGAGTTTCGCGATAATGAGAAAAAAAGTGGATGAAGGATGAGAGTTGGCACACTCACATCCTGCACAGCGCAGCTCCCGGCTGCCCAAGACTGAAGGTGGTGCTGCACCTGTGCCATTTTGGCCCCGGCATCGTACGGGCAGGAGGTCAAGGCCAGGGCAACATCTGCATCCCATCAGAGAGCCTGGCAGCCTGCCCACGCCATCAAAGTCTCTCACAGAGGAATCCTAAAGAATAGACTTGAAAAGGAGCAAAGTGATTTCTGTGCATGGCCTTTTATTATTATTATTTATCATGATTTATTACAGCCAAACATTTGACACCGATCACATCTGCTGTGTGATTTATAAATGCAGAATTTAATGTTTGGAAACAGTCAAGAGCCAGCGACGTCTACCTAGATGTGAAATTCAGACGATGTGACCTCGACGCACTCTAGTCTAGTGCAGTGTGTGTGGTAAAAATTACCTGACTAATTTCAAACAGAGGGGGATCCTTAATACCATCCCAGTCTGCTACAGCGAGACCACCTGAGTCATCTTTCCGATGGCGGGTAAAATAAACCAGCAAAATTGATATGAGCCGCCAGCACACTAAAGAGCAAATCATTATGCATCATTAGGTGAAGATTTAGTTTAAACGTGTTTAGCAGGAATTAAGCAAAGCTGTTGTTGACATGGATTGACTGCTGTAATGCTTTATTGTCAGTGCTCCAGGAGGCAGAGGGAGGGCCGGCCTATTTGGGGTAGCAGCAACGCGCCGAAAGCAAGGATTTATGGGATGTATTGGGAGGACAGACTGGGTGTGCAGGAAGAGTGGACAAACAGGAAAGTATGGCTGATAATTTGGCAGAGAGGAAGAAGAGGGGGAGTTGAATGAAATGAATAAATAAGGGTGTCTGTGGAGAGGGGAGGAGGTGATTCAGATCCACTGTTTTTTAATTTTAATTTCAATATTGAGAATGCCTGAGTCAGCATGAGAGCGTGCTGTTTAAATATGAAGATCAGGTGATTTACACTCATCTGTATCTTCATATATTTGAGTTGTGGCCTTGTTCTCACTTACCAGTTCTGACACTGTTAAATTCAACAAAGTTTAATTCCACAAAGCAAAAAGCATCACACTGCAGGTGTGTTGCTAGGATCATGTTAAAATGACTAATTAAAGGCTCAACACTGATATCAGAGAGGGTTCCTAGTGTGTGAATCACTGGGGGGAAATGCAGTGACTGCAGGTGCTTATTAAGTGGTGATGGTTTCCTGGAAGGATGTAGATGAGTAAAACTCCCGGAGGAAGGAAAAAAGCCTCAACCAGAGTCGTATACAGAGGTGTAGCGTGAACAACAACGTCGATGGTCGGTTCAACCACGGACGAGTTTCCCCTCTCCCGTCCTGACGCCCCTGTGTTTGTATGTGTTGGCGTCTTTATGTGTCTGAATGTGTATGCAAGAGCTGCTCAAACTGACGAGTAAGAGAGGACAGTCTTATCCAGCTCTCCAGTGTTGACAGTATTACTAATCCCCTCCACCTGCTCAAACACCCACCCCCAAAAAACACATCCCTCCCCCTCTTCCATGTGCCTGTGCCGGGAGTCCCTGGGGCCAGGCTGCGCCTCTGCCTTCGTCTCCACACCAGTTATCGTCCCTGGCCCGGCTCCTTTCCCCCAACCCCTCTCTGCACCGCGTACATTAATCGCCGCAAAAACAAATAGTTTTCGAATGTTTGGAAAAGCCCCACTGTTTGCATCAGAGCCTAACAAAATAATTTTTACAAGCTATCCAGTTGTGATTAGGGCTGAGAGAATTGAATTTATGTGGCATTGATAATATTAATATTAACCTAATTAATTATGTTGTTTGAACTTTCACAGCACTGTGTGTACCTTCTACACAACACTAACCAGCCGGAGCTGGAACTGAGCTCTCAGGCGTCTCTATCTCCCCAGCTCTCCCCCAGTCCATGACTACTGCACACAATTCATCAACTCGTAGATATCTAATCCCCTCTGGCTCCGCTCACTTCCTGAAGTCTAAGAAAGAACTTTACTCTAGTGGCAAGAATTCCCATGAATACTTGATGACTTCTATAGAAAGGAAGAGTGTTTCATCTCACTTTGAAAGTGACATTCGCGAGAGAACTGGGGTAACTTTTGATTCGCAGCCCCACATTTGTGAAGGATACTCAAGAGGAGGGACAATAACAAAATGCAACATCTTTTTAATGAGTCACTAATTAAGGTAAACAGCAGTACAGTGGGAGCAGCTTTTGCGCAGGAGACAGTTTCAGGCATTGGGGACATGACCTGTCTTCTGTCGCGGTGCAGAAGACAGTGACAGTGAACCTCCACAAAGCTCTGTGTGAAGAGGTCCCCTCTAAGTTTGTTGCCTTAATCAGTGGAGGTCAACATTTCAATGTCTCCTGACCCAGAAACATTGCAGATCCAGTCAACAATGCCTTTGGACTGTGTGCACCACTGGATGAGCAAGTGTTGATCTGTGCAATTACAGTGACACATACTCAGTGACCCATCACAGCAGTCATCTGAGCTTAAGAAGGGACCACCCAAATCTCCATAGAGACTCTGAGACCTGTATGTAGTTCAGATCACAGTTCTCTGTGATGGCCTCTTGACCTTTACTTTGTGGTCAGAGCCTGGAGGTTAGAGAGGTGGTCATGTGTCTCTCTTGGCCAGACAGAGCTCAGGCTCATGCTCGATCAGGCCAAATCTGTTCTCTACAGTTCATTACAAAGGGAAGCTGTTCCCACAAGGCTGTGCTACTGCAGCCTGATGTTTGACTTTACAGTTGTGATTGTTGACAATGTCCCTTTTGCAGCAGCTCCAGGGTCTACTCTCGCACACAAGTGCAGCAACAGAATTTATATATTTGGCACAATCAAAAAAAAATCTATAAGCGCAGAATTCAATGTTGTCCATTTACTTATATGTCAGAAATCAAAGACATGTGTTTTGGTGGTGGATTAATATTTAAAAACAAATTAAATGTTAAGTCAATAGATATTTAAATTTCTTCAGTTTGGAGAAATAAATTGGTAAAATGCACATTTCCCACATTCAAGGAGTAGTAGCCTTCGTCTCCATGATGTACAAAGCGATCCCAGTAAAGTCTGTATGCTGGGGCCAGGCCGATGCGTTCTCTGAAACAGGGATGGGTATCTTCAAGGTGCATTATCTCATCAAAGCATGGGTTACTGGACGGAGGGCAGCCGAGTGAAACGTTCACTAACTGAAATGTCGGCCCAGTCTGGCTGAACGGTAGTCCACTCTGAGCTGGACGAAGGCGTGCAGAAGGTTCCGGTCCAGGTTGGTGAGCTGCTCACCTGAACAGACCTGCTTGAGGTTGTCAGGGGCAACCACCAGGAGGTTACAGAGGGCGTGGAGTGTGTCGAAGAGCTGAAGCACCAGAGGGACCTGAAGGAGAGAGACACAGGAACACATCTGTCAAGCTACAGTACTACAAGTGCACATTGCAAGGCTGTGGTGACAGCTTTAAATGACAGATTTCTTCTTCTTCTTTCATTTATTTCTGCACAGGAACTGTGTTGTATTGATCTACTATAAATATCTCTGCAGCCTCAGCGCTTGAAAACCTGCCTTTCCCATCCAATAAACAGCCTGACTTTGAGTTCTGACAGGATTAGTTTTATGGATCAGCAAAAAATTAAAATGAAACTATTAACTCATAATCATTATTATCACCAAATGTCAAATATTTGTTTTTCCAGTGTCCCGTTGGTGAGACTTTTTTTTTTTTTTTTGCAGCTTTTCCATATCATATAATTACAAAATAATTCCCTACTGGTCTTGTAACAGCAGTCGTTACAAAATATTTGGCCAGTAACACCTTCGGCTTTGGGCATTTGCAGTGCGGTTTGTCCTTGTCCAGCTTTTACCCATATTTTAAAGACTAAACAGTTCAGAAAAGGTCAATTATGAAATCAATCCTTTTTAGTCCTGATTAGCAAAGACTGAGCAGTTTATTCAATACCAAACCCACTGTAGTATTTGCAGGAGGAGCTATGTTTTGCCCTGTGTCCAGTGTATCCTGGACCTATGCCCCCCCCCCTGCTCACCCTGAAGTCCTTGGCGCATCGTCGGTATTCAGCCACGTCGCAGATGGCCAGCATGCCTCCCATGGAGCTGTAGCTGTACTGCTGTAAGTGCTCATGGATGAGTCGGTGGAAACGCACGCCCAGCTCCGTCAGCACTGTGTCCACATTTTTGCCATCCATGGACTTCCGCACGTGCTCCACCTGGCGACTGACGTATGCGCATACCTTGGAGCAGGCCTGCCGGGCAGGAATAGACACAGGGGAAACATGTAGGAGCTGCTGACCGAACTCTACTTTTAGCACGACATATGCACGTGCAGTGTGCGATTTGCATTTCCGAAGTGCTGATTTGTTTTATTTTGCATGTGAACTTGAAGGTGGAGGCCTTGTGTGTCTTACTGTAGTGTATTGGATCATGACGTTGTTCTCATCCTCAGGCCTGAAGTCAGTCTTCTTCTGCTCTGTTGCCAAAATGTGCTTCATTTGCCCCACCATGCAGTTTATCGTTCTGTGTGTAGAAGGGAAATACATACGTGTTAAAGACCACTCACTTATTTCACTGTGTTTGATGTGAAAGATAAAACACATCTCACGTGACAGCAGTTGGCCACATCATGTTATAAACATACTGACCTGTCGATTCCTGTGTCCAGTTTCACTTCCATCTGTTCAATAACCTCTTTCTTCTTGTGCAGGCACTCTGCCAACTTTGGAGATGAGCTGTGAACAGATTATAAAAAGGTAAAATCAGAGGACTTCCTTTTAACTCAAACTGACACATCTATGAGGCACAGAAGGTCGGTAATGTCTTAATGCTCAACATATATGATTTTAACCTTTTCCTGACCTTATTAGTGGCATTAGCTGGTCATTAAACTGCTTGTCAAATAAGTGGAAGATGGAGTTTGCTTGTTGAACCACATCCAGGAAGTAGAGGTTAGCGTTCTTGGCATCTGATGAGGGGATTGCTGTAGATGAAAGGGAGAGAGAATAGATCCAGACAATAAACCAGAGGGAAAGTGAAAAGAGGAATCAATGATTCACAAAGACAAGAGCTAAAAACCTGCTGCTGCCTTCTCTCTGGGTCAACGTTGCAGAAACACAATGCATGAAACAGAGATACTCGCTCACAGTAACGCTCTGTCTCAGCATCAGACAGTGAGGAGAAGGTAATCACACCATGGCGACATCTGTAATGGATTCCCTTAATGCAGTATGTGCCTTATGAATCGACCACTGGATGATACCGAATGTGTGTTTAGTTCCACTGTAGCTGCCTGAAAATGATAAGCTGTCTCTATATTACACAGCCACAACAGAATGCAAAGAAACGTCAGACACACAACCTGCCTCACACTGAGGTAACTCGGATGTGTACCTTTATGTTTGTTTTGTACAATCGTTAACCGCCACAAAATCTGATTGGTCACAGCATTGAATGGTGTCCATAGCAACAAGCGTCATGTATTCCCCCTGACAAAGTGAAAGGCTATATAGACAGTGGTAGGTACATGTAGCTAACTGCAGTAAATGATGCGGAAGCAGGTGTTCTCCTTCAGGTGTGGAATCAGAGATTTGGATGTGGCCTGATGGGAAAACAGGCTTGAAGGTTTCGACTCATGTGCTGCGTTGCCAAGTTCACGTTTCACTATTTCATCTTCGGGTCTTCCTGAAGCTATTGTTAGTTTCACTTGTCACATGATTGGTGGAGTCGGGGCCAAAGCTGGTTCAGCAACAACAAGCACATACACACACACACGTGCGCGCGCTGCAGCAATATGTAGACAGCATGTCGACATTATGGTTGAAATGAGCTTGGTTGGATTTACCTGAAAGGCCAATCTCCAGGGCGTAGTCAATGTGTTCCACGCACAGATGGTCGACCAGCAGCAGGAAAATTGAGAAGGCATTCTTGGGCAGGTCAGAGGGATCTGAAAGCTGTGTCACCCCAAATAGAAAAAGGTTATGGCGCATAACTGCTTCTCTCACAAAGACTTAATTAGCGCACGTCTCTATTCCAAGCTGAACACACAGCAGAGTGGCCTCACCCTGTGGCACCTCTCGAAGGCATGGCGCGTCTCCTGCAGCAGGTTAACGACCAGCTCCGGGGACAGAAAGGTCTCCCCATGGGTGTCAATGCTAGGGCCCAAGGGAAGGTTGGTGCGCTGTCTGATTCGCTCCTTCAGCTCTTGAATGCTGTAGAAGGATGTACAGTAGATTGATAAAATTTAATGCACAAAAATAATCTCAATGTGTAAAGGGAGTATCTGAAACCAAAATGGGAACCAATGTCTGACCTGCCGGTGCCAATCGGGCGTTTCTGGTGGTTCTTGGAGTCATAGTATCGCTGCAGGATCATGGCACCTCGAGTGCGAAGGTACTCTCTCTCCATGTCGATGTAACTTTCCAGGTAGGTGGAGAAAATGCTTTTGATCAGCTTTGCCAGGAAGGTGTGCTTGTCTGAGCCCAGGTTGAACTCTGTCAGCTTCGTGGCCAACGTTGTCGTCCTGGATAACGTGGAAAGAAAAGTGTGTAAAAATAAAAAGAGTAAAGGTAACTTTGTAGATGGAAAATGAGCGAGCAAGTTTATTACCTGGTGTAAAGGTCATAGAGGTTCTTGAGGTACTGTTCCACGTCAGAGTGCCGAGTCCCATCCAGTTTTTCCTTGACGTGGGCCTGCAGACATAAAGCCAGTCAAATATAACACGACAGACGAGGCGCTCTAAATAATCCGCGATAAACACAGAAATCAGCAGAAATACCTGTAGTTTATTCTCAAAGATGTTCTGGATGAGTTTGGCCATGACAGTCTCTGGGCTGCTGAAGACCTCGCCCACCTGCTTGTTGACCCTCTGGCAGAGGACGGCAGTGTCTTCAAACACATCATTCCTCATGTAGGCCCCCTTTGGAGACAAAAAAAAAGATTAATCGAGAAACTGTTTTTTATCAGCCTCCAAAAACTGGAAATGATGCACAAGAGGATTTTTTTTCCACTCACTTCCTGGCACTGCTTGATGTAGACGTCGACACAGTGTGCATAACCCTTGTGGAGGAAGACAGAGGAGTTACTTTAAACTGAAAAGCGGTGAGTGCAGAGCAACATAAATCAAGAGTCTGTTTCAATTGTCTGCATCGCATTAAAGATACAAAAATCGAAGGTAGACAACAAATACGAATCTTCCAAGTCACCTTGAAATGTAATAGAACTGCTGCAACCTCCCGCATACGTCCAATCTCACCCCTGCGCTGGGCAGCAGTGAACTCCTGGATCAACTGCCGCTCCAGGTCATGATACTTACCTGGATAGAACGTAAAATAAATAATAACAAATAAATAAATGAACAACAAAAACCCACAAAGAAATCCCCAAAACAGTATTCATCATTTGTTTCTGACTTGTAGCAGTGGAGATTTTTTACAAACTTACTAGCGATTTTTGCCTTGACATCTGCAAATCTGTCAGAGAAAAATCAAAGAAAATCAAGGAGACAATCAAATAACACACATAAGTGCATTTTATTTCTAGAAACATATTGATCCTGAATCTAAATGCTTAAACACTTCATGCCATGGGCTGCACCGTGAGGAATAGTCGACAGCACTGACACACCACCTTCCTCTTGTTAGACAGTGCTCTTGTCTAAAGCTGCCTCCAGGATGCCTGACTCACCTGTCGAATGGCAGCTCCTGGGCAATGAGATGCAGCTTCTGAATGATATCAGCAGCCTCCTTAATCTGAAGGAAGAGAGGAAGAGTGTGAGTGTGTGTGTGTGAGAGAGAGAGATGTCAGGTGAGGAGAAAAAGGGAGAGAGCACGACAGAACCATGAGAGGTGGACATCCAGACAGAAAGCGGGCAGGCCGCCGGCAGTGTCTCCACTTGGGGGATCATCATCTTAGAGCAGCCCTCCTCCACCTCCCCATGTTGAACAGGGAGCTGATAACAGACAGGCTGCGCTCACCTGGGCATCGGCAGCAGCAACAGCAGCAGTCCTGACTTAGCAGCACATCCAACTCTTTATTGGCATGCCTTTTCTGAATGGGCTGTAATCCCACAGGAGTCTAAATCGCCTTCAATAATCTGTCCGGCCAGGGATATCTGTCTAAAAAAAGGGGACCCTGTCGAGAACCCCCACCCCCCTCCCCCCGCCCCTCCTGACATACACGCTGGCTGAAAAAGCCCCAGACCTACGAAAGGCCCGCCGTCCGCAACTCCTCTGTTCCCGCAGATGCCTGCCTCAGCTAACATCATTACTCTGCTCCCGTGAGGAGGATCCAGCCTTTCTGCTCGGCGAAGGTTTTCTAAGTATCTGTCCCCCAGCTAAGATTAGCTAAATCCCATGTAAGTAATGTAGCCGTCTCCCTGCAGTCAGGGTTTAGCAGCACTTGTCTCCACGCTGGCGGCCCAGCCCTCCCTTTCAGAAGGATTAGCAAAGCCACCCCCCTTCAGCTATTCACTTGCAGCTTTCCTCTTTCCCCCTCGTCTGGAGGTATGCTCAGGAAAAGGAATCTGGCCAGATATTTCTGCATGCCTCTCCAGAAAACTAGCTCCATCTCCAGCTCTCGTCTGTGGGATTGACCTCGAGACTCACTGCTCTGCATCCACTAATGACGTTCATGCTAACAGGAATTAATCTAAAGCATCCCAATCTCTCGTTGTCACTTACAAAACTGCAAAATCCAACTTTTCCGGGGTCAATTGTCTAACATCAACATGGCCTCTGTGTAGGCAGGAACTATGTCAAAGTGTGCACCTCATCTCCCAGCATCCATGTTATCGCCGCCCTTGTACATGTAGCATCATGCCACAAGCTCTTTGCTGCTGTAATGCGACACAAAGCTGAGGACCAACTAAATTCTCGCTCCCAGACAACCTACTGTAAATGCAATTAGGGTTGACATGAGCATGTTGACATCCATGTGAGTCAATCAGCCAGCTATTGTCAGACAGCGAATGACAGTTTATTAATCCAAATTAGCCGAGGGATCCAACTAAAGGGATAAACTTGACAAATTAATATGGATGGTTTACCTCCTAATCCTGTTCATTCTCACCTCCAGCGGTATCACAGCAGGGCTCCTCGACGGTGGTGGTCACACACGCACACCTCCGCTGAAGTGAATGGAAGGAACGTGCACGGCGCACTCACCTTGTCTGGGTTGTTGAAGACGTCACTGCGTAGGTCTCCATCCAAGAACTCGTTGAAGTAGGTCATCAGACGCTGAGCCTCCACAGCCCTCTGCCGGGGCGTGTTCACTCCCTCCAGCTGGTCGCCCAGGTGGCAAACCTTGGTAGCCACATAGCTGATGTGCTCATCCAGCTCCTGGAAATGCTGAAAGGCCACCTGGAGCGACACAGAACAGGGAAAATGTGAAGTAAAGATTAGGAAATCTGGTGATTTTCAGATGAAATCGGTTGAATTTGACCACACAACACACCTGGTTGCTTCTCTGCAAGTCTTGAACTTTGTGGGCGAATTCCTTGGCCTCGCGATGACACTGATGCTCGAGCTTTTCCACACGTCGCTGAATTCTCTCATCCAGCTGCTTCAGTTCCTCTATGTGGTTCTCAAACTCCTCCAACAGCCTAACACAGATGAGAGAAGAAGGTATGCAGATCCAGTAAATCCTTAACAAACATCAGGTAAAAAAAAAAAAAAACACACACACACACAAATATTGCTCTTAATGTTGAGGAGTAATAACAGACCACAAGGTTAAATCTGTCCCACTGACCTCACAGTTATAGTTAATAGATACAGAATAGCACCGGATGCTTAATTCCTGGGTGCCCAGACTTAAGAAGCTCTGGGAACTCGCAGCTTCGTCAGCTGCATTTTAAGTGTCATCAGGACTGCAGAGCAAATGTTCTAAGTCAGCACCACATTTCACAGAGTAGGAAACATCCCAAAATGATGAGTGTATAATCTCTTGACTAATTCCCTCAGCACTGGCTACAGCTTAAAGACATCTCCCATCCCTTCCCAATAGACACTCATTCCCTGGCTGGTGACTCACAGTATGGTGGCCTCCACAGATATGTTGTCTCTGACTCCTCGCTAAGAGCTTCCGAGGAGGTGGTGGCAACAGTTTTGTGAAGGAAGTAGATAAGGCAGGATGGATCTACAGTACAGTTAAACTGTTGTGGCATTTTTGCTTACGAGATGCAACTTGGTCCCCAAGAGTAAACACAACAAGAAGCAGTGAAAATACGATGAAAAAAAAAATTAGACACTGACATTCCCAGTTTCTCTCCACCCCAACCATCAAAAAAACCTTAAAGGAGCCTTGAGGAGACCAAGATGAGCTTCAGAAGGACTCACTGAGCATTTAGTAAGCTCACACTGGCAATTTTAAATTAAGGCATCATAATTTATATTCGTATTAGATTTGCAATTGAAGATATGGCTGATTGGTTTCTGAAACCATCCAAGTACACAAGTATTAGCCTATTCAACTCCAGTGAAAATGTGAAAATCTGAGGTCTGCATTACATTGTGGATCAGGCCAGAGGGACAGTATGAGGTGATACCAGGATTTGACATTATTATGGAGATGATAGCAAAGCTCTGTTGTGTATTAGTAGACAGGTCCGTGTACGTTTTGTTAGTTTGATTTTTCCATGACATTAAAAACTCATGAATACGACCTCCTTTTGAGAACTGACAGGTCATTGCCCTATTTGTAGTCTGATTAATTTGCATGCAAGGAAATTAAGTCAAATGGCTGTGAGAGCATTATGTACACATCTAAACTATTTGTTTGTTGTTGATTTTGATGGTGCGAAAAACAACAATCAGTGTCAGTCAGTAGCAGAGTGCATACATGGGCAGGTGTCACATTGACAGTGATGCTATCACCATATTCATAGGCATGAGATGCTGCAGATAAAGCATCTACTACCAAGAACAGAAGCTCCTTACTGCACCTTTTGGGGTCAAATGCCTCCGCTCCTCCTTTGGAGCCTCCTCCAGGAGTCCTCCATGCCAACCTTTCAATGTACTCATCTGCGTCAAAGGGCTCCTGAGGGGGGAGAGGAAGTCATGTGTGTACTGGTATCAATACATATGATCAGCAAAATACGTATGTTATTATTAAAACAGCGGGGGACAGCTGGCGACACAATGCAAACCAACAGCCAATAACATTGTCATTTCCTCGACCTCTTAAACTCGTAGAAATAAACAGTAGTCGCCCTACTTTCCTCCCAGTTTCTTATGTAGCGAAGCCAATATATTCACAGCAGTTTAAGTCATTATTATTAATCCTTTATTACAAACTGAGAGGGAGACGGGCACCGATAGCGGCAGTTAGCAGCCTAGCCGAGCTGACAGCTAACAACACAGCTCCGGTCATTTTTACCTCGAACAGCTGAGCGGTCGTCGCCATGTTCAAGCTTCAAGCCGGCGGCGGAGTGAAACACAATTCAGGAGAAGGAGCTCAGAGTCGGCAACACCGCCGACCTCTGCATCGACTTGGGCGATTTGGGACAGTTTTGCCCTTTGTTGACAGCTAGCTGGTTAGCGGTGCAGCTTCCTGTATGGGAGAGCAGGGTGGGGATAGCTGCTGCTGCTGCTGCTGCTGCTGGCGGCGACTGCGCATGCGCACAGGTCGGCTGATCCGCGGATGGTGTCACATGAAACAAAAACAGGAAGTGAGTCGCAGCGTTTAGTGAAATTTACACAGTAAAGAGTGTTTGAATCCAGCAGACGTGTGATAAAATGTTATTATTCTGACGTGTGGTGAATAAGAGTTTGCTCAAGTTTGAGGACGTCAGCGCAAGCAGGACAAATGAGCGTGCGTGCTTTGTGGATTATATCTCACGAGAAGGGAGAAAATGTGTCGATACGCTTTTCAAGGTTTGATAATTCATTGCCTATAGTATAGTACAAAAGATTAGAGCAGCAGTCTGGTATCATAAAACCTCTGCTGTCACACTGCTTGTCGGCTGTTTTGTGTCTTACAGTGTGTCTTACTGTGTGTGTTGTGTCCCTGCCAGGAGGTTCTCCACAGTGGAGCACCGTGCGCAGCGCCTGGCCGGTTCCTCCTATGTAGCAGTCCCAGAGGAGAGGACTGTGCTGCAGCTCCTGCTCACTGAGCTGGGCCTGTCAGATTCAGACAAGCCTTACGTGGCTCTCAGAGATGACTGCCTCCATCACCAGAGGTCTCCAGCCCTGGAGCTGCGTGTGGATGGTCCTCGGAAGGGAACACTTTGGCCAGTGTTGGCCGTCTCACAAGGGCCTCTTATTCTGGCTTGCTTGTCTTTAGTGGATGCCCCTCCTGAGCCTCGGCCACCCCTGGCCAACCTGCTGTCGGTCTCGCAGGGCCTGGCGTTCCTGGAGGGGCTGCAGACTTTTCTCCTTGGCCTAGGGGGTAAGCCTGACAGTGAGGGGCTGGCCTCTCGTCTGGCGATGTTGCCCTCTGTACTGCTCCAGGTTTGTCCGCTTGGCACACCCCTGGACGTACCGGTGCTGGGGGCACCTGCTGCTGCACCCACAATGCCCACGCCTGCTGGGAGCCAGAAACAGCCGGCCTGGAAGACGGGGCTTCACCGCGGTCGGGCTGTTGTGAATGTAGCACTGACAGAAACGGTTCGCTCCATGCAGTATGGTAGCCGAAGCAGACAGGACCTCTGGGATGTTTACGGCACGGTGACGTGCAAAGTAAGTGCCGAGTGGAAGGGAAAGCAATTAATATGATCAATATTTAACTTTTTCTTAATGCTGTGCATTTTCTTTCTCCTGTCTTTTAAGTGTGAGGTGGAGGGAGTGCTCCCAAATGTGACAGTGACTCTCACACTGCCACCAAATGGTTCTCCGCTGCAGGACATCCTGGTCCATCCCTGTGTCACCTCGCTGGACTCTAGTATCCTGACTGCCAGCAGCGTAGATAACTTTGATGGTTCAGCTTTTTCTGGGCCATATAAGTTCCCCTTCTCTCCTCCACTGGAGCCCTTCAGACTATGCAGCTACACGTCACAGGTTGAGGACCTATAAATCCTGCTTACGTGGTTTTAAGTTTACACTTTAGTGATGACTTATCTTAAGAGACGTTTCAAATGTATTCAACAGGTTCCTGTTCCCCCTATTCTTGGATCCTATCAGCTGAAGGAAGAAGAGAACCAGTTACGTGTGTCCGTAACCCTCAAACTTCATGAAAGTGTGAAGAATAGCTTTGAGTACTGTGAAGCACACTTGCCCTTCTTTAACAGGTAAGAGTACAAGAAGACATATTTCTTTGATCTGAGAACTAATAGATATCTGTTTCCTGTTAGAGCAGAGAGGTTTGGTGCTTCATGATCCGTGTCATCTTTGAGTTTGGTTGTGAACTTGCTTGCCAATAGGAAATAAAACACTCTTTATTTTTTATCTTTAGCTGATAATTTTTGAAACCTTGTTTAAACAGGACATTCTTCTGTACAAAACATCTGCACTGGTCTCATTACAATTCACTAAAGAGCTTGCCTTAGGTGAAGAAATTATTTTTCCAACACCTAAGAAATAACCCAGTAACAAGATCCTCCGACAACCATGTAATAGAATACTCTCGCATATTTCACAGAAACAACCCTTTTACCATTTATTATATCAGCAGACTGTTCTACTTCTCTGATTCTCACACTAAACACACTTACATTTGTCAGACACTCTCTTTTATTAGTCTGGTCAAATGTTTTTTTGTTTTTTTTAACTTCCTCTGTGTCATATCTGTTTTCGTTAAGTTGCTCTGTGTCATTTTGAAAGAAAAATGAATGAATGTATGTTTTTGGAGCTAGAAGGTACCGCAACTTATGTGCAGCATGATTTGTGATAAATGTCATAAAGTTTGCATGTGGGCTGTGTGTGTCCTCTGTAGGGATCAGATGGGCACTGTGGATGTGAAAGTGAGTTCAGGACAACTGGAAGCTTCAAAGGAGAAGAACCTGCTGGTCTGGACCCTGGGTATACACTGAGCTGTAAAATAAAAGTACAGTCTTAACTGTAGCTGTCTATCTGAAAAAGAAACTAAATTGTAAATTTCTCTCACTATTATTCAGGACAAAAGTTCCCTAGATCTCGTGAGGTCACGATGGAGGGCAGGATCACCTTCTCCGGGCCGACACCAGGACCTACTGACCCCCTGTGCACAGAACTTACAGCTTACATTAAAGTAAGCAAAAATAACGACTTAATGAAACATGATCAGATCTGTTCTTTTCCAGGTACAGGATGTTGCAGCGTTTTTTCAAAATCTCTAAAAGAACCATTATCATCCATGTCATTCCCCCTCTGTCTGCCTCCCCCTTTTCTGTCTGTCTCACTATGTGCTATCAAATAAAGGCAAAAACGCCAGAAAATATACCATATATAAAAAAAAGAACCATTATCATGTGATCACAAAGTGATTAACACATCTGCTGTTTTCTTCACAGTTATATTTCAAGGTGCCTGACATGACGCTGTCTGGATGCTGTGTGGACCAACATTCAGTGCAGGTTTATTCCTCTGCCAAACCACGGATTGTAACATGTGAGCTTACGCTCTTGATGTATTTGAGTGATTTTTTACTGGTTACACATTTTCTGAAAATGACAAAAATGCTCTTTCTGCCTTATTTCCAGCACGAGAACTTCACTCCAAAGAGTATTATATATGGAATTCAACAGGCACGGCTCCGGTGTCCTCTGGGCAGATGATGCTGTAACCTGGATCCGTAAAGAGTCGCTCGGTGGAAAGGTGCACAGGTCACTAACTAAGTGATGGGACTGAGGACCATGTCAAGTACATTCAATGACCTAGACTGGATATGTTACTATAAATAAACTAATTTGTTACTATTTCCCTGGAGTGTTCAGAAAAATCAGTGTTATCTATTTACATTTAAGGATAAAACTAAAGTTTTGATTTCGTTGATGGATGCTAATTTGAAAAAAAAACAACCTCCTCCCCCTGTAGTCCAACTTCTTTTATCCCCCCCAACCTCCCCTCCCTCAAATTTATCCCATTGCAGACACAAGGGCCACCCTTCGCTCCGACAGTCCCACTTCAGTGACTCTCCATCAGCCGGATAATTAGCAGCTGGGACCTTGTCATCAGCTGTTGTGGGCCTGGAGGAGCCGGGCGGCTGGGCTGTGAAAGGCCAGGCTGCTCTGGCCAGTGTTTTGGCTACAAAAGGCTCCTCTTTTAGAGCTGGCAGGAGTCCTTACCCGGACCAATCACTCACCCCCACCTCTTTTGACCCCATCCCCGCCCTGTCAACTAGTGGTTAGTTCAAACACACAGCCTCTCCAACCAGACTCTGATTGAGCACTGACCCTCTGGACCTCTGAGACTTTGAAAGCAGCTGGTCCCATTCAGCGAACAGGACCTGCCTAATTGGTGAAAAAGTCACAAGGACGGTAATGGCTGGTTCACCTCTTGAGGCTGCAGAGGTGCTTTAACTCAATTAATGTAAAACTTGAAGAATTTGATCTTTATTGCTATGACACAATTGTCAGGGTCGACCTCTCTTTGTCTTTACCTGATTAAAGAGAGGTTACTTGAGGATATGAGTTTAGTTTCAGACACTTTTTCACAGTTTACCTTTGGTCTACCTAAACTATGGTGGGCTACTGACTTACTATGTTACACTTCTGCTACATAAGCTTTACCTCAGTGTATTAAACCGAATGAATAACCAGCCGACGAAGGGTTAAATCAGTGAAGATTGTGCCCCACTATTCCACAGCAGCCAGACTCCTCTGAGTGCCCTCATTGTCTGCTGTTGGCCTCTTGTGCCCCTTGCTGGTCCAAATGCTACATTCTCACGTGGATTTCCACTCAGAAGGCTGACCATGACCAATCCTCTGTCAATTGGAACCAATTGCTCACACGGCATCCTTCACCTTCTTTTTATGTAGCGGTACAGAGTGGCAGACACCAAGACCTCGCGGCTCTCCCCCTCCACGATGATTTGGCTTTAAGGCCCAGTGTGTGTGGCTAGCGAACTGGAAAAGGAGAAGTTTTTTTTTTTTTGTGAAGACTTGGGCCACTCTAAATCTCTTCAGTATCCCAATATGTGGTCAGTCTGGCTCCTCCAGTCTGCAGTCAGTGGCCTCTCACTGGCAGCCATTGCTTTGTTTGATTGAATGGCTTGCTAAGTAGATGGACTCGTTTTAATGTGTCTCTCTGCTCCAGTGCCTTCATACCTTGTGCCTTTAATTCTGCTGTGCTTCTCAGATTCATTCATTTATTCCATCATTGCTCTAGTGTACATGCATACACAGACAACATTAACATAAAAATCACACAGACCAAAATACATGTGTGAAAGTAAAACAGCAGTGGTGATCCTCATAAACCATTTTAATGCATCATTAGTTCACAATTCTCGAAAATGAGCTTCGATACCAAAAGATTTTCCATGACAAAACATTTACCACAAGGTTATGAACACCACAAGTGTAGTCTGAACTGTAGGAGCTCACTTCCTCTGTGTCTCTCAGCCCAATAATGACACCCAGTGGTAGCGCACAATATTGCTCATGTTGGACTGTTCAGATCTCTTTAATACAGTTCAATGCACATTTCCTCTATTGAAATAGTTCCACTCCACCACTGCCAGATAATCTTCGCCGATTTCATTCATGTCCAGGCCTCTGCTGTGTGATGTGATCCTTGTGGCGTTCATCTAAGGCGCCGTGCCTGAGGACCGGGCTTTTGTCGGCCGCTGTGGCCTCAGGTGTTTGGTACGAGTCCAGTTCCTCTCAGCCTCTCTGCTTCCTCCGCGAGCCAGCCTCAGGGAGAACACTTGAAGAACGATAGTGCAATTAGCAGCTTCCTGTTCTTCTCAGACTAATTATTCTTCAAGAGCTACAGATCTTTTCAAATAATGGGATATCTTTGGATGCTGGAGGATTCTTTTGTGATCATTTGGGCACAAAATGTCCAATAATAGAGCAGGAGCTTCAAAGCTCACTGATTTCAATCCACCTTCAACTCTTTGAACTAAATATGAAGTTTATTTTATATATTTGCTGTTAGTATTGTAGAAGGGCCAACATTAGATGTGCACCAAGTTTTCCCACTTAAGTGCATCTCTCTCACCCATAGAGGGCACCATAAACTTAGTCAAGCAGGGAATACGTCTGAAACATCATGAGTTTGCAGTTTGACTTGATGACATTGCCAACTTGACCATAATGGGTTATTAATTTCCCATGACACCGCTGAGAAAAAATCCAAATTTTTTGTCTTGAGTTTCTGTAGCCAAGACATAGTTGTGTTCTCTATAAATTCATATTACCTGACCTGATGTTTGAGCTCTCCAGCTGTCTGTGGTGCTTTTCTATTTAAAAAACGGCTACCGTATTCAGTTTCTTCCTCCTTCTGCATTGCATCTGCTGCCTTTGCACAGGAGCAGTTTGTTGGGCTGGTGGCGGAGAGGCAGAGATTTAGGCTGCAGAAGACGGGCAGGGTCCAGACGTTGTCCTTTTGACTCATCCCAGAAGATGTCCCTCTCCGTGGGCCTTCTCACAAGTCTCACCCTCTGGATCCTTTCTCTGTTTGGATCTCCAGATAAAGGTACAAATGAAAGAAGCAGATTATGTTAGAATCAAACAAAAGACCAAATTGATTTCACTTCTTTGTCTCTCTCTCAGAGTTTTTAAAATGAACATAGTTCCTACCATTGACAACCTTATGTCTTCTCTGCTCTCTGGCTTGTCGGAGGTGAGTTTGCCGATGCTGATATTCCTGTTGAGTTAGAGCTGCCTGGGCCTCCAGAAATCTTCCCTATAGCCACCGGTGATAGAAAGTATAAGTAGGTGCATTTACTGCAGTAGTGTACTGTAAGTTATAGTTTCCATCTTGTGTTTCTTTATAGAAATGTTTTACATATTAGTCCACTACATTTATCATCATTTGGCAAGTGTAATTACACTTGTGGCCTCTCACAAAATATTCCAGGTCAAGTGGTACAGTATGTCACTGCCTTTTCGTTAAGTGTTCAGTTTTGACTCAGTCCTTGCATTACATCTTTACAGACAGCTTCATGGAAATTCATTATAACGTGAATTTTACACTTTCACACTTTATTTTCAGAAGCTTCCGATTAAAATGCATATCGGGGCGGTGCGTGGCGCAGTGGTTAAGGCAGCCGCCCCATGTATTTATTTTCCCGCATCGGGCAGACCTTTCCTGCATGTCGTTCCCCTCTCTCTGCCTCCCCCTTTCCTGTCTATCTCTACTGGTCTATCAAAATGAAGGCATAAAACGCCAAAAAAATATACTTAAAAAAAAAAGATTAAAATGCATAGTTAACTCCAGTAAAGGTAAACAAAGTAAACCCAAGGCAAACTGAATTGTCAAGACTTAACTTTTCTTTGTGTCTGCGACTGTGTATCTAATAGAGGGGGCTTTTCTGTTCCCTGTACCCTGAAAATAGATCCCATTGAGGGCGAGTCATGGCTGTAGACCACCCTACTTTCCACTCCACCGGCACTTTAATCAGATCCACTGGGACAGGAGGGGTCCTCGCTCACAGCTGCCTCCCTCTTTCTCTCATTTTCTTTTCCCCCATCTTCCCTCTCTCTGAAGCACCGCTGCACACTTTAATTTTCTCACAGAGCAAAAATGTATGATCTGAATTATTGATGTTATAGATGCACTTCATCTCTTCCGTAAATTGTCCTGATGCTTTACCTGAATCATTCTGCCGGACCGTCCTGTTTGGCAGGTTGTAGAACACTGGTGGACACCCCCATCTCTGCAGCCCCTGCCCTACAACAGACATCACAATGCTTTATTGGCTTTCAAATAGCAGGAGGGTAGGGACGGTGGCACAGTCAGCAAGGCTAGGTTTTTTTTTCATAGTTTTTTTATTACCATGGCAATTTGATTGTCTGCGCTTGCATGACCAATTTGAAGGGCCAGTGGTTGTAGTAGCTGAGGAGAGATAATGATGTGACATCTGGGTAAAAATCACAACCAGATGGAAACAATAATGCAAAATTATGTCTGCCGGGGTCCAAGAGCAGGATTGAACAGTTGAGAAACTTCATGAATTAATCAGGCAGCAGCAATAGCCTGTTCTTGTAAATAATCTACTGGGTGGCTGATTTTGCCCCGCTAACCTGAGGTCTCCGGGGAGGATGAGAATGGATGATGCTTGAATTTTTGCTTTGCTTTTGAGGCAGGTTTCCTGCAAAGTATGAATCTTAAAGCACACACACATGCTCACAGTGTTATCTAGTATCAAAATCAGTATCACAACACAGAGTGACGAGCAAAAACTTCTACTGACCTGAAAGAGAGGAAAGAGTTATGTCCTGTTTCAGTGCAGGTAAAATAGTCTTCTGCCGTCCCAAAGATGCCAATGGCTGCTCCAGGGTGACCGGCAGACCAGGAAGGGTCCATTGTGGTTTGAGCTGCTCTCCGTCTTCTTGTGGACTATTACATGGGGCAACTTTACGTAACCTGGGTCTAGAGCCTTCAGATCCCATCGTCCTGCTCTCTGTCCTAAAGGCTGATGCTTAGAGACCAACTTTTCCTGGTGAGAATAATTTTAAAGTTCTTTCGTAATATCTCACCTTCACAGAGTCTTGCCTTCAGCTTCTGTCGCTGGGTGTCCACTGGTGGTCTTGACCTATCCCATATAGAAAATGTAAAAAAGTTTTGGCATCTCTTACAAAAAACTTCCACCCAGGGATTTAGCTCTTCAACATTATTTTCAGGACAAATTTATTGTTTGCCCTGAAGCGTCTCTGTCTAGTGCTAAAGTACAGATGCAATAAACACTTTTGGTTGTGGTTAACAGAGTTGATGCGTACTCCATCTCTGCCTTTGTACTTGACTTTCTCATTATAATGAGCAATGTTTCTATGGCAACTCTCCCTACAGGTTACTCTGTAACTCATAAGTTAATGCTTGAAAGGACCCGTCATTTTCCTGCAACCCCTTCCCTTATTGTAAAGCCCAGAGGGTTTGAGAACCAGGTTGTGTAGGAAATTGTTAACTGAGTGAAAAATATGATTCCATGAGTGCTCCGAAAACCACAGGGGAAAATCAAACACTCTGTGACAGAGGTAGGTCATATTAGGTTGCATGTCAGGCCATTGTTTTATCAGCCCTTTCTGCACTGTACATCATATCCCCACTAGTTGGTGTTACGCACTCTACAGGTATGAAATATCATGACAGATACTGCAGGGACTGCTGCGGAAGTTCATGGTGCCTGATTTCTGTACCATGACCATGAAGTTGACACTGATTTTTATTAGTAATATTGTAAAGACCTTCAAGCCCAAAACATTCATTTTGTGCCAATACAAGGTCAAAATGTCTGTTTGTCCAATAAAAAATACCTGTACATCAATTAAGATATAGGATCATCTCAGCTGTAGCAAATGTGAGAATGCTAACATACTAAACTAAAAAGGTAGGCTGCACATTATACTTTCCAGGCATCAGCATGTTAGTATTGTCACTGTGAGTGTTGCATGCTGATGTTAGCAATTAGCTCAAAGCACTGCTGCAGTGCCTCATTGAAGCCTGCAGAGCTGCTAGCAGGGCTGTGCTCTCCTTATTATGTGAATGATTTAGCTTTTTTTTTTTTTGAGAGGGGGAGGAGGGGCACTATTAGTCGTCTCATGTTACTCAAAGTGCTGATAGCAGGGCCCTTTTTAGCAAATGGTGCTGATTGGCATTCAACCTGTAATATGACCAGACCTTTGTAGCAGCATTTTGTAACTCTTTACATATTCTCCTTGTATTTTTACTGTGCACTTTTCAATTATTCAATAAGATTGTGTATAAAATTATGTTGTTTCGGCTAAGTCCCCCCTTCATTTGATAAATGTGTCTTATCCAGCTGAGTGCCAGGGAACAACATGAAATCAAAATCTGAACGTTAGGCTACATATCCCTTTGTTTCTAGCTCATTTATTTCAATATGTTGAAATGCCACTACAGCTGCTCAGCTGAAACCGTCACCTCAGCAAATGCTTCATTAGAGGTCTCACCTCACTGCGGTGGTGTGACTCTTGGGAATATGCGTGTGTGTGTGTGTTTGACAGAGAGTGACAGAAAATATTGAGAATTTACTCTACTAACACTTCCATCTCCTCGATAGTACTATTTGAACTAAAAATTAAATTTGCTACCATGTTATGTGACACCAGAGAGTCATTTAAACAAGAGCCTGTACAGTGTTATGCTCCACAAACAAAACAGGTCCCAAGGCTATTTCCAGATAGACGTGCCTTATTACCACAAATTGTGTATATCTGTGAAAGGGGATAAAATATAGTAGAAACAATCATTCTTTTTCCGTTTGCTGTGTTTATGTGTGTGTGATAGAGAGGGTTTGTGTCAGTAACAGCTACATGCAGCACAGAAAAGCATTGCATAATATATTATAGTGCAGAGAATTCTGCGTAGTCATCACCGCCAAATCAATGCAATGCACTTTACAGATTACTAATACTGTATGAGTCACACCACTTTGTTCTGCTAAAAACACTTGGCCATAATACAATTATGGGGCTAACAACAACAATTTGGCGTATACGTTCTTATAGGGCCGTATTTGCAGTTATGAAAACAGTTAAGACTTAAATCCAACTTACTTCAACATCAAAATAGTGGTCTCATCTTGGCCATATGATAATATATTAACATGTTGAAGTGGACGAGCAGATTTAATTGCACTGAAATGTAAGTAATGTTGTAGGTCCAAGCTCATCCCAACAACACTGATACTTTGGATAAAAATAATAGTACTATTTTTCATGTTTGGCCTCACTGCTGTGCCCTTTACTTTTTTATTAACCTGTTGACCCAAAATAATCAGACTCATATACAAAATGAGGAGCCTGTTATTTCCACATAGTTTATAAGACCGAAGTGTTTTTAAAGCAAATACTCAATATAATTAAAATGATATGTTATCAGCAGCATCAGCAATGTCTGCATTCTTCTTGTGCAACGAAGTGATGGAACGGAACTGGAAATATGCTGCAATAAGGGAGGGTTTTTAGTCTTTTATTATAAAACCAAAAGAGCCTGTACATTACGCATAATATAATTGTCATTCTTGTATATAATCCTATTCAATAAGGCTTAACACTAGAATGTATACCTCAAGAGGTCAGACCTCCATTCACTCTAATGCAAAAATGGTAAATGGACTGCATTTATGTAGCCATATATATTATAAACCCAGCCAGACACACAGTTCAAAACACTTTATAGTAATGCTTCACATTCATATACATACACATATTTTACAAAAAATAACAAAAGTGGTTGCTAGGCAACCAATATAGACGACTCTTTATTTTTCTATTTTCGAACAGTGTGTATGTAAAAATTTTCAAAATTGTTTCAAATTTTTGAATTCATGTCCATTTCTCATGAGAGCAAGGGATTGTCATTGTTATGTTCAATGTTTATGAGTAATATTGGTTTTTTATCTGTTTGACCTGTTTTAACTGTTCGACAACTTTCTAGTATCTGAACTCGTGTTGTGTTGTGGGATGAGGTCAAAATGACTAACTAACTAAATAACTAACTAATACTGAGTGATTAAATGGAAATTATTTAGCCCAGATTGCAATGATTGGAAAATCAATTTTATACATTTTTATATACACACACTATTCGAACAGTAGAAAAATGAAGAGTCATCTATATTGGTTGCCTAGCAACAACTATTGTTATTTTTGGTAAAGTATGTGTGTGTATATGAATGTAAAAGTATTACCATAAAGTGTTTTGAACTGTGTGCTGGGTTTATAATATATATGGCTACATAAATGCAGTCCATTTAGCATTTTTGCATTAAAATGAATGGAGGTCAAAATGACCTCTTGGCGGTTCTAGGTAAAACCACTCTTTTCTTCGCTCTCTTTTATATCAGAATATAAGATGATGTCACACTTTTAGGAAAAGTCACCAATATACGCAAACCTGCATTTTAAGAAGCAAGGTCAAAATGAAGGTTCTAAAATGAATACTCTTATTGATACAGCTATAAATAAATATCATAAATACATATAAGTTTGAGCCTAACTGGCCCTGCCAATATTTATATTCACAGAATACAGTCTGCGGAGCAGGTCAGGGGTTGGATAGTCAGCTCCTGGTTTGGGTGCGTGCGAGGAATGGGACTGAGCGTAGCAAGTATTTCACGAAAGTAAATAACACTTTCCACTCTTTCAATGAGCAAAATCCGTTAATGTTCTCTTCCGCCCTGCTGTCGTGAAGTGACAGAGACAGAGATGCACCTCCAGAGTGATGTTTAAAGTTTAAGACAATACTTCCTGTCTTCCTGATAGTAAGTCCATGTGGACTGACATCCTGCCACACCTCCTGGATGGGCAATGGAGACACACGAGCACACAGGGCTTCAGGACTACTGCTAGCAGAGCTGAGCCACGTCACGCCAAAGGGATGGAGACGGTGCCGTTTGCTCGACTGCGGCTTCGAGTGTGGACGCTGGACTCTGTGAGTTCCTCGCCGTGTTCCTCTGACTTCTTGTCTGCAATATTGGCCAGGAAACGCAGCGTGACCGAGTCCCACTCTTCTGGCAGCAGCAGCAGCAAGAAGCCCAGGCAGATGATGCAGGTGGCTGCCAGGCGCACCACACTGAAGATCACCTCGTGTTTCAAAACATCCACGGCTACAGCAGGTAAAGAAAGACAGGAACAAGAGAGGGAGCCAGAGAGAAGCAGCACAAGGAGAGAGGGTGAGGAGGAAGGGAGGGGGGGAAACAAAAACAAATTGAGATTAATTACATAAAGTAAGATAAACCACAGGACACTGCGGCTGTAGGGGATGAGTGCAGCAAATGCGGCTTATAATCAGCACAAGCGATCCACTTTATCCTCTTGTGTTTTTGCGGTCTGGAGCCCTGGGACAAGTTGGCGTAACCCACTGTCCTTCATACAGTCCGTCGTGGTTAAAGAAAAGAACTTGTCTGCTGGCATTTAGTGTCGCCTTGGCAACCTGATCCTCCCTCAGCGAGAGAATAGTTGCAGGGTCTGTTGAAGCACATTGATGATTGGGTTTCCAGGATGAGAGAGGCAGGCTTGCTGTGTAATCTGTTTGCCTTAGTGGCCCTCAGTGCTGACCTCTCAGTACAAAACCACAGGACGTGTGGCCACTTGCTCTCATTTCATAATCATTTTAATTTCCATAATTATCAAGTAGAAATAATCAGTCAATTGGAGGTAATACTCAACATGTATTAAGAAACCCTACCTGCATTGCCCGGGACACTGAGCAGCGTCCCTATAGAGATGAGAATTGGGTAGGTCAGCACCACACCAACATGGACCAAGATGTTGAACACTGTTGAGGACATGAAACAATATTTATGAGTAAACTAAATATCTTTGGGTTTTGTTTGTCAGGCAGACTGTGTAGGAAAATAAGCCAGCTTCTCAATCTTCTACAAGTTTGGGTGCTATATAAATAAAGTTTTACTACAGAGTTCTATCATGTTGAGTTATGCATTTTCAGATGCACAACAATGTGGCAGAAACACATGACAAACCACATAGTAATCACTTAAGAGATGGAAAGTAGCTAGCAAGTATTTTAATTTTTATTTGAGAGCCCAACTTTACAACCATACACCACATAGCACTTTAATATAAAAAAAATACTGGCTAACTAATAACTAAATCAATAATGAAACAACTGTTGCAGCTGTAAAATTAATTCATATGCTTTGTTTATGGAAACACACAGTAGAAACCATGGCCAACACATTCCCTCTGGATGTAAATGCACTCTCACCCAGCCACAGCCCTGCCAGGCCACACATGTATCCCCAGGGCAGTGAGGACAGTGAGCCCCAGTGCTCCACCTTGGTGAAGTAGAGGATGAGGGGCACACAGGAGATGAAGATGAGGTTGAAGAAGCCCATGGTGGAAAGGAAGTGAGCCACCTCTCCAAGGTTGGCACTGCCTAGAAACATCTTGAACAACACCTGGATGGAGACGAGACAACAGTCAGTTTTAACAAGTATGTAAATTTACTGCAAAGGCCAATGCTGTGACTTCAAACTGTGATGCGCTGAGCAGTCTGACCTTGTATAGAGCGGATGTTGAGGCTGAACCCACAGCCAATGCCACACCCACAAAGGAATCGCCATGGAAACCATCTGCATAGGCCATCATGACGATACCCGTGATAGCCATTATGGCAGCCACAATCTGCAGGTGAAGGTTAAAAGCCATCAGTGACAGTTCCTCTCTCTCTCAACAGGACAAGTTGCATTGTGAGTGTTTTTTTTTTTCATACAGACCCGAACACCCATGAAGCGATCCTTGAGGACGATCCAGGACAGGAGAAAGACGAAGGCCTTGTGGCAGCAGTAGAGGGCAGAGACGTCAGTGGCGGTGAGTTTCTTCAAAGCCAGGAGGTACAGGTAGTTGGTCAGTGTCCACAGGATGGAGAAGGGTGCTGTCCTCTTTACAAAAAGCTTGAGCGTCATCCCTTCCTCCCCAAAGAGCCTGCTGCACTCCCTGATGGAAAGATCACAGGAAGTCATGTCACCTGGGTTCTTCCTGTTTGGTTTGTTTGGTTTGAGGACGGAGATGTTGGTTGCTTGGTTACCTGGTTCCTCATGGACAGTCAGGTGGTTTCATTTTGCTACAGCTGAGAGTAAAAGAGCAGCTGGGCCTCTGGGGGCCACTAATGAAGCTTTAATGATCAACTGGTACCAGACTTGATCTTATACTGCATGTGTTACAGTTTTTCTCCATTGGTTTGGCTCATTTCTTGAAACAGAAATTACATTTTCAAAATAACATGGTCAAACCTCCAAACCACTTGGCAATTGTTCACAACAGAAATGAATTTCTCATTCATTTCATCAGATTGCAAATGTCTAACTCTTTACAAATGATTAAGTACAGATAGCCTGCCATAGATTTCTCAGTCTAATGGTTTTTCTCTCCAAAACATGTCAGCATCATTTCATTGTATAAGTCATCACATGCACAATAGTCTTTTCAATTGTCAAAACTAGTCAAGAACATAATACTACGAATACCATATATTTATTTACAGCACTGTAGGCTACAGTACATATAATTTCCCTTGTTATTTGTGTATGTGTATACATTACAGTATATTATGCTGTATATGTGAATGAATGACCGTAAAATCCTTTTTTTTTTTTTCATTCTGTCAGCTAGACAAAAAAAGGACTGGACTAAGACTGAGAGGTGGACATAAGGGATATTTCAATGGTCCGTCTGTTTTGGCAATGGCAAGTCTGTTTTGACTTGCAGTGCCCACTGAGCATTAGACGTCTATTAGACGTCTAGTCTAAGTTTAGACCGACATTCGCCCGTCTATAATCGGTCTATATTTTAGCCCAAACCTAGACGATACAATTTAATCCATTAATCATTAAATATTAAATAAAAAAACAACTGTAAATTGTATAAATGGTGGCCAAATGTTGGATTAATACATTTTTAACAGTCATTTATCAATGTACATTGTAGTTTAGATTTAGACTCGATTTAGACGTCTAAATCAGGACCTCATATCAACGTCTATTTTGAGACCAAATCTAGACGATTGAATTATATAATGAATACTGACCAAAGAAAACAACTGTAAATTGTATGAATGATGGCCAAATGCTGGATTAAAACATTTTTAACAGTCATTGATCAATGTACAGTGTAGTTTAGATTTAGACTCTATTTAGACGTCTAAATCAGGACCTCTTATCAACGTCTATTTTAAGACCAAATCTAGATGATTGCACTAAATGATGAATACTGTCCAAAAAGTAACTGTAAATTGTATAAATGATGGTCAAATGCTGGATTAAAACATTTTTAACAGTCATTGATCAAAGTGCAGTGTAGTTTAGATTTAGACTCTATTTAGACGTCTAAATCAAGACCTCATATCAACGTCTATTTTTAGACCAAATCTAGACGATTGAATTATAATGAATACTGACCAAAGGAAACAACTGTAAATTGTATAAATGATGGCCAAATGCTGGATTAATACATTTTTAACAGTCATTGATCAAAGTGCAGTGTAGTTTAGATTTAGACTTGATTTAGACGTCTAAATCAAGACCTCATATCAACGTCTATTTTTAGACCAAATCTAGACGATTGAATTATAATGAATACTGACCAAAGAAAACAACTGTAAATTGTATAAATGATGGCCAAATGCTGGATTAAAACATTTTTAACAGTCATTGATCAATGTACAGTGTAGTTTAGATTTAGACTCTATTTAGACGTCTAAATCAGGACCTCTTATCAACGTCTATTTTAAGACCAAATCTAGATGATTGCACTAAATGATGAATACTGTCCAAAAAGTAACTGTAAATTGTATAAATGATGGTCAAATGCTGGATTAAAACATTTTTAACAGTCATTGATCAAAGTGCAGTGTAGTTTAGATTTAGACTCTATTTAGACGTCTAAATCAAGACCTCATATCAACGTCTATTTTTAGACCAAATCTAGACGATTGAATTATAATGAATACTGACCAAAGGAAACAACTGTAAATTGTATAAATGATGGCCAAATGCTGGATTAATACATTTTTAACAGTCATTGATCAAAGTGCAGTGTAGTTTAGATTTAGACTTGATTTAGACGTCTAAATCAAGACCTCATATCAACGTCTATTTTTAGACCAAATCTAGACGATTGAATTATAATGAATACTGACCAAAGAAAACAACTGTAAATTGTATAAATGATGGCCAAATGCTGGATTAAAACATTTTTAACAGTCATTGATCAATGTACAGTGTAGTTTAGATTTAGACTCTATTTAGACGTCTAAATCAAGACCTCATATCAACGTCTATTTTTAGACCAAATCTAGACGATTGAATTAAATACATTAAATAATGAATACTGACCAAAGAAATAACTGCAAGTTGCACAATGGTGTCCAAATATTGTACTAAAATCATCTGAATGACCATTGATCAATATACAGTGAAGTTTAGATTTAGCCTTGATTTAGACGTTTAATCAGCACATATCACATATTATCATTATCATAGGCTAGTAATAGTATGGACATGATGATTTTGTGATTAAACATTATTTTTCAATAAAAGTAATGTTTTTGTTTGTTAACAGTATTTTTTGTTTTTCTCTTCTAAAATAGTGTTATTCTGTTTATTACAAGAATAAAAGTGTAGCCTATGGGGAAGGGGGGCGGGGTGTTACAGTCAATGCCATTGTGATTGGCTGAAGCAGTGCGTCATCAACGTACATCATAAAAGCCCCTCCCATTGGCCCAGGTGCATCTCTACTGTGAAAGCAAACGGCCGTAGGCTCTGCACCGTCGACCTCCACAACAACCAGCGTCCACTAAATTGCAGGTAAGTTCGGTCAGACCGTCAGCCCAAAGACCCATAAATTAATTTTATGTTAATTTATGCATTTATAGCGTTTGCCATTAGCTTTATGCCTTAAACCCATGGATGCATTATGTTTTAACATGTTGTTGCTCCAATTGGCATTACATCTGCTAACGTTAGCTTTTGAACACGACCATTTTTGTTTAACGTACAATGAAACCGGCGAAAAATAAATACATGGAGTGAAGCGCTGGCAACAGGCCTCCAGTGTTAACGAGCAGGAGGGCCGTTGTGATGAGCTGGGGTGGGACCGGGTGTTAGCAGCGGATGCTAACCGCGAATGCTAGTCGAAGTTAGCATCGAGCTACCTTACAGCACGGCCTTCTTATTACCGGTCGAGGTGCGCGCGCATCCAGGGGGCAAAAGACTGCTCGGAGTGAACTGATAGATGCGGTAAAGCGGACGGTCTGATGGGCGGGCGGATAGCTATTGAACACATAGCTAGCATTAGCATGCTACCGTCACAACGCGACCTGCCCATCTGCCAGTGTGTTTAACTGCCTGTGTGCGAGGAGGAGAGACAGACAGAGCAGCCGCCAGAGACTCGTTAATTCATGCAAAACGCTGGATGCACTGGTTGATAAGTTTAGTTTTTTTGTTTTATCAGACCCATAGCTGTAATATTCCCTGAATGTATTTCAGTCTAATTGTCAGTGACAGTCGCATTATTGGTCCGCGGCTCCTCCTGCTTTTTTTTTTCTTTGACGTGCTGTGGAGTATGGAGTACTGTATTGTAAAGTTTTAGTAAGGGGTTTCTAAATCCTTTTTTCTTATCCTTTTGTCAGGTGGTGTTGGGTCCTCTTTTGAACGTGGAGTGTGTCCTGCCCTTTGAAAGCCACCCAAACAAGGTACAGATTGTGACCTCATGCTCCTTTGCACACACCTAGTCAAAGAAATTGTAAGACTTCATTTTGTTGTTTTACTGTATGGTATACACATTCTTTACACACAAGATATGAGTTATAGGCTCAATCGTATGTTTCAGCCTCTCAGGTCTGGTGGAGCGTGCAAGTGGATCTTGGGGAAGGGACACATCAACACCGGGTAAATATTTAACAGAACTAATGCTCACCTTTTTTGTTTACATTTCAACTATTTTCCATCTCTGCACATTCTTTGTCTTTTTTAAACTCTCAAATGTCGATGCCCAGTAAGTGTTCATCTCATGACTTTACTATTTTATCAGACCTTGTGAAACTTAAGGACATTCGTTGTGTTTTTCAGGATCTTGACATGCAGCCAAAGGTAGTGTCATTGTTGGCCATCACTCCAGGTAAAGAAACAAAATGAGGCAATATTGTGTCAGTTATAAAACTGCACAGTGATTAAAATTTGAATGGAACTACAGTACATCCAGTGATGGATCCAGCAACCAACGCAACAATGTGTCCCAATACAGGTCCAGCAGCGATGTTTCAAGACATCGCCACAGCTCCGGCAGCGACAGAGAGGCCTCTAAGCGGCGCCCCAGGTCCGGCAGCGACAGACACGCCTCGAAACGTCATACCAGCTCCCCTCATCACACACCAAGGCCGGGTGAGTTGCCTTATGACCACTATTTTCATCAAAACACTTCAGTCAGTAGCATTGATGTACTCTAAAACTACTATTGTGGCACAAATCTGTCGAGAGTTCTGTCATTTTTAAAACATACTTTGCCATGTGCCATATAAATAAAGTTGATTTTGATTTTAAAAATACCCCTCATTTGTAATAACCTCCTCCTTATTGACCGCTGAAAATGTCCGGGCCAGCTTGAGGTCTCGGGTTTTAAAATCTGGCCCCGCTGAATTTGTAATTGAATAGCCCTGGTCTCGTCTATAGCATGTTGAAGGGAAGAAATTTTGATCCTGCCAATCTCTAAATAATGACAACATGAAAACATTTCCTTCTCCGTTGACATTTAAAATACAATGCCAACTGTTTATAATGGCAGATGGTTTTTGATGCATAGCAACATTTTTGCTTACAGATACTCAGACTTGGTGTATGACAGCTGATTGCCTTTGCATATTTCTTATCATTTGTCTTTATCTACTTGCAGATGGAGTCATACAGTTTGATAGTAAGGCCACAGAGGAACTAATAGGAGCCATGCAGCGGAACACCTGAAGCATGCCCCACAAAGGAGGGGAGGAGCTTCACAGCTTCACAGCCACTCCAGAATAATTTTGTATTTTTTACATGTTCTAGGCCTACAGTTGCTGCTGTGTTTGTGTGTGTGTTTTTTTTAAATAGTAAATATTGTTATTTTTAATTTTTTTTACAAGTTTATACTGCCTGCTGTTGTAATTGACGTTTGCAATTAAAAATGGGTGACAAAACAGTCAGGATTGGATTGTGATTTATTATTGTGACCGTAGAAACATGTCCAGAAGGTAGGAACCTGTTTTCCTGTACCAGCTAATTTTACTGTAGCGTCATCTGGTTATGCATAGGAACTAAACGAGTAAAGGAAAAAAAGTCTAATATTGTCATAACATACTGCAACTACATCAAGGTAAGGATCACAGGTTAAATTTGGTCATGATGCATTTTTGACAACTTTAATGTCCTTTTTAATATAGGGTTCTTGTTAATAATTTGATAGATTGTAATTACATTACTTGAATATCTAGATTTATTATAATATCCATATAATATGTTTAATTGACGGCTAGATTTTGTAATGGGGTTTAAATATGGTATAAAAGTAAACGTCCTAAATTAGTCGTCTATAAATAGACGTTCATTAGCAGTTATTTAAACGTCTAAGGCGAGACGAGGCGTATACATTTGGTATAAAAATAGACGTCTGGCAAACGTCTAAATTTAGACGTCTACAAATAGACGTATAAAAGCGGTTATTTAAACGTCTAAGGTGAGACGAGGCGTATACATTTGGTATAAAAATAGACGTCTAGCAAACGTCTAAATTTAGACGTCTATAAATAGACGTATATTAGCGGTTATTTAAACGTCTATGATTAGACAAGATGTCTAGACGTAGTCATCTTTTAGACGTCTATTAGACGGCTAGTCTAAACTTAGACGTCTGAAAAACTTTCACTTTTATACCTGTGGTAGACCGATTTTAGCCTAGACGTCTAGGGACCATTTAGACGTCTATTAGACCTCTTTTAGACCGGAAAATGCTCGGTGGGATACAATGCCAAAGAGACGATGCATTTTGGGGGCACTGACTATTTGTATGAGAAAGGAATTTAGTTTTGACACATAAGTGAACTGTTTTGGGAGAGATGTGAGCTATGGTGTTGTGCTGAACTGTTAAGACTGTTTTACCAAATGATCTTAGAGTGTTGAGAACGTCGTTACTGTTTCAAGAATTGAGCCAAACCAAAAACTGTAAAGTGAGAATCAAAATGAATTGTGTTTCCTCTCTGATGAGTTGTCCTTTATGTGTCTTTAAGTGACTTAATTCCAGCATATTTCAGTAGCAAAAACCCATGTCAAGTATTTTTTTGAAATACATTTTTGATTTTGTAGGTAAATTACCTGAATTTCTGGATGGGGGTCTGCTTATCCCGTGTGGTGACCACATGCCCGGAGTAGTAAATAGGAAAGAAGAGGATGTTCCAGTTGCTGCTGAACCAGGAGATGAAGAAAGGACAGGAGAACGACTGGAAGGTCAGCTTCACCACCTGAGTGGTGCCCACCCAGGAGGACGACACACACAGCACCACCAGAAGACCACCCAGCACCTTTAGCGCTGTGTTGGTGCAGCCGTGGTAGGATCGGCTCTCTCCGCTGGTCTCACTGCCCGGGGTCTCGGCGTGAGACTCGGAACCATCCTCTCCTGATGAGAGACAACAGGAGTAAAAAGGTAATTTCTCTGCACATGGACCCCACGTCATGTACAAACTTTAATAGGCACCACAAATAAAAAACACTGTGTTGTAAAAATCTTTGTAGTACTACAGTATGTATACGCTTAAACGTAGCCCACAGTAAGACTGCCATGCTGCGGTCCTGCTCATAGACACTTATTGATCAGTCATCCTTTGTGATGACTACCACAGTTTTCTGTGGAGGCACTAATGCATGAGACTAAGCTTTGTTTAAAACGTGTCGGCATCTCATAAATAGCTTTGTTGCTAAAGAAAGACTTGAGATGAGATCGATGGATTGATAGATCGATAGATAGATGATCAACAGACAGACAGACAGACAGATAGATAGATAGATAGATAGATAGGCCTAGATAGATAGATAGATAGATAGATAGATAGATAGATAGATAGATAGATAGATAGATAGATAGATAGATAGATAAGATGTGTTTACCGTGCAGTAGTATAAGAGAGGTGCTGTGTGTGAGGGTATTTCCGGAGTGCGCTAAGATCCGTTCTTTACCTTTCAACAGTGAGATCAATTTACACCAGGACAGGAATAAAAGATGACATGTGCTGGCTGTTTGCTTCCTGTGCTCTCTTTGCCTGCTCAGCATGTGACGCTCTGCTATTTCCACCATGGCTACAGATACTGGAGCCCAGTGAGCACTGGAACTTGTATGTCCTTCTTTACAGCAGTGATGCATCTCAGGAGTGCTCATTATTGTATCTGTTAGTCTTTTGACCTCAGCAGGTTGCTTACCAAAGACCAAGGAGGTAACATCAATGAAAAATGTATCATGGGGGTGAGTTGTGCTCCCAAGTAAATAGTAAGAAAGAAAAGACAGCATGACAGCGCCTGGTAGTAGTGAGATGAGATGAAATGACGGCTTCCCTGTTTATTGGCAGAGGAAAATGCCACCAACCTTTCACATTGTAAGTGAGGGACTGTCACTGGAGAGTCCTGCCAAACATATTTGATAAACCTAATGAATACATGAGATCACTGCTGGCACCCAGGAAGTGTTTTAGAGTAAAGTGTTGGCTGTAACTGTGATACCCCTGGGGAGGTAAATATGTGTGACAGTGCGGTGGTGGAGGAAGGAGTCAAAGTTTTAACTTGAGTAAACAGACTAAAACCACAGCGACAAAGGTGATATGGCTCGGTGTTTCTGCAGAAAAACTTGCACCTGTGATTGATGTATTGTCAATGTCAGCTATAGCGATCAGCTATAGGTAGTTTAGTAGTAGTAGATAAGAGAAAGACATGTTTTGTCTAAGATTTATATTTATTTAGGATTTTTCTTTTTCTCATATGTGTGATATACTTGAGGCTTCAAACCCAAATACAATGCAATGTACTTTTACGCTCATATGTTTTATGTAAACTAATTTAATTGATTTCATATACAGTAATATAGTGGAGCAAAGAGTATGTTATGGAGCTGTTGAAAGATAAAAGAGCATAAATGAAAACACTAAAGAACAAGTTTCTTATTAAAGTACCGTACTTGAGTAAATGTGATTAGTTTCCAACACTGCGTCAATGCAGTATACTGGTTTTGGGTCTGCCCACACTGCAGAACTAAAATTTCCCACTTGCACTAATGTTTGAGGCACGAACCCAAAAATATATCACATTTCAAACTATGCAGAGATGAAAGCCTTAAGCATAGCAGGTGATGACTCCCACACATCAGATACAGCTCAGTCCATTATATCACCTCAGAAATCTCCCAGGTAAAACACTTCACCTTAGAATACATGGGAGCAGAGCTACAGTATCTGGTGAAAGCAAAATGTTTTACACCGATACCAATTCGTTTCTACGGGCTCATCGAGGGATTTGGTCTAATTACATTCTGTCACAGCAAGGATTCTTAATCAACCTAATGAGCTCGGTGGTTTCTAACTGGAAAAGTGAGATCTGATATTACTGCAAGAGAGAAGCTGCTCTTTTATTCTTTTTGTCTTCATGTCTGCTTTTTCCTCAGCCACCGAGCGACAGAGACGGTTTTTTGTTTCACATCACTGACAAAAGCTAAACCTTTTAGTGTTGGATACCGGCTCGTCTGTACTCAAGTGAAAGCCACTACAGGCTGATCTGGTGCCAAGATGCAGTAATATTATAACTCAACCATTCTCCTGCCTCAAGAAAACAGCTCTTCAGGCCAAACTGTGTTCTCATAACAGACAGTGTTATTGCTCATTAACAATACTGGTGAACAGAAAGTTGCAAAGGAGAATCACAGATGTTTCTTTTGACAAGTAGTAAATCATCGTTTAAAGTTTAAATACAGTATAGGCTCTTCACAAATACAGCTAAATATGAACTACAGTATAACTGCTTATAGTATCTACCTTAATTTGAAGCAACGGCAATTACAGCCATGTTATTAGTGCTATAACAACAAAAAATGCAATACATCTAGACTGAAATGTATATTTCCATAGCTTCAATAGGGAGTTAGCTCAACATAGTTTCAAGGTGGTTTCAGAGCATCAACATTACACACAGTGCTGCAAAGTATCCTTCACTACTTGCACCCATTAACAGCGCTTATCCTCTCTGTGTGACGCAGCACGCTGCTCAAACCTCACATTTAAATCCATTCTGTGTTTTATCCTCAGCACTGACACCACACGCCACTGACATTGATGGATGGAGTCCTGCTGAATCCAATCTGAAGCTCACAGTCACATCTGCAGTGCTAGGCAGGCTTACTACAGGTCAAACAGCGTGAAGCCTTTACCTAAATTAGGTCAGACCATGTGGAATGGTTCTGATGATACTGATGAAAGGGTGACTCGTGGCATCTCCCTCTAATCTCTGTTACAAAAGTGAAGGTGTGTGTGTCGGGGGGTGGGATTTTAGATGAAGTGGAGGCTTTAAGTGATGAGGAATGAACAGATGTGAAAGCAGCTGAGCTGGGCTTGTTTGGGTTTTTTTTTTTAACATCAGTGCTGGGCCACACAGGGCAGCCAGAAACAACCAAACATATGCTCCTGCTACAACTACACTTCCTGTTGACACATTTAGCTTCTCAGCCATGCCAGCAGGAAGCTGAAATGATACTAATGTGCTTCTGCATCATCCCAAAGCAAAACTGGAGTTAAAGTAAAGTTGAGAAGACACCATTCAACAGCTGGCCTTCGCTTCTGTCTCAACGTTGACGCAACACACCACAAATTAAAGTAGTTAACATCAACGTCACTAATATTTCTAACAAATACCTGTGCTCACACCTGCACATGGAAACAACAATCAGAGTAGAAGTAGCTCATAGTTTTAAGCAGCCAGTAACACACACAAACAAACATACAACGAACAGTTTAGTATAAATGACATGCTGGACCTTTGGTTCTTTCAGTTTACCTTCAGAGATGGGGCAGGTCAGGACCTGAGTGCTGTACGAGCTGAGAGGAGCCACTCGGGCTGAGTGCTTCTTCATCCTCCACTGGGGGCACAACACACTGTCCTTCCCTGGGAAGCGTGTGTGTGTGTATGTGTGTGTATGGTGTGTGTGTGTGTATGTGTGTGTATGGTGTGTGTGTGTGTGTAGTGTGTGTGTGTGTGTAAATGTGCCTGGGCTGCTGCCTGCACGCTCAGCAGCTCCTCCTGCTAGCTCTGTGCATCCTCAGACTCCTGACTCCTCCGCTTCTTCTTCACGCTCTTGGCCGCCCCCCTCCTCCCAGATCTCTGTCAACTCTTCTTCTCTGTCTTCTTCCAGCACTTCAGTCCTGACTCTCCGTTTCCTCTCCAACCCCGAGCCCTCACTGGAACTCTCTCCCTCTTTCTTTCTGTCTCTCTCTCTCAGTCTGGATAGTGACACAGCTCAGTGGAGAAAGCTCAGTGAAAGTGCAGTGGAGTGGAGACTCTACTGTCTCACTGTCATGCCGTGATCCAGCAGTGCCACTGTCTCCAAGGGAGACTGAGCTTCAAGTGTGTGTGGCATGGCGCAATCACTCCCCTCATCTCTCTCTATCCTCCTCCTCCTCCTCTTTTCTGTCTGTCTCACTAGCGTTTCCCCTCCTCTTCCTTTGCTCCACAAATCAGCAGCTTTGTTTGGAAGGTAACCAAGCAGCCCAGGCTAATTATGCTGCGTTAGCTGCTGCCCCCTCCTTCCCTCCATCCTCCTCCCCTCCCCTTTCTACCTGACCAGGCTCTCCTCACTGCTTCCCTCCTTGTCTCTCTCTATCCACTCTTGTCCTCTGTCTGCCAGTGACTCTCTCTCTCTCCTCTTGGCTCATCTCCTGCTCTTCACGACTCCTTGAGAGTCAGATTATTAGTAGAGCTCTCTACTGTTGGCTTCACCACTGCAATATTAATCAATTGTGCTCCGAAAACGACAAAAACCGTTGCGCCCACGCTACACATGAATACATGACAACTTCATAGATGTTAATTCTGTTGCTCACTGGGGTAATTTTAGTGCTCTCAGTATTTAGAGGAGAGATAAAGAAACCCTCTCTACCCACACAATCCTCACTACTGCATGTCTGCACACCTCCACTATGATACGCTACGCAGATGACGCCATATTGCACACAGATTGCATGTAGGAGATAACGGTCCAAATGTTAAGAGGAATACATTATTAGTTCTGAACCAGTGTTTGTACTCTACTGAAAGCTTAACAACAGCATTTACAACTTTGAATCAAGAATTCGTCCAAATTATTTTAACCACCCCATGTTATTTACTCAAACTAATTTATCTGAGGAAGACAAAAAAGGAGAAGATTCCTTAGAGTATAGAGCAGTGATCTGCAACACAATAGCTTACATTGACTCTCCTTTTCATTTTGTCAAAGTAGCCCTCAATGAAAAAGTTTTAACTATAGCCAGCAGAATATGGTTCCTCTAAAAACTGTACAGTTCACTACCTCAACAGCTTATGTAAATGGTTTTAGAGTTCGATTTGGCAGAAAACAGTCTTTGAAGACATCAAGAGTCCTTAAGGTATCCCATGATATTTGGAAAAGAGATATTAGCACCAGATCTTTTGGGTCCTGTGAGTTGACGGATGGATCCTACATGGATTGAACCATGACATGCTGTCTAGATGCTTGGGGATTGGGAGGCCAAGTCAACAGCTTGAACTCATTCCCTGTAAATGCTGAGAGAGGCCACAAATAGGGTGTAGTTGGTCTATATAATAATGTTTAGGAAGGTTGCATGTTTCAAATTTACATTCACATAAAAAGACAAGAACAAATGTTTCCCAGCATTGAATGGCCTGAGGCATCACACTGCCTCCAATGGCTTGCACACATCCCATAATGCATTCTGTTGACATCTTCTCACCAACATGATATCAAAGAAAGCACATCTTTACACTTTACAGGGACTTTAAACCAAGCTTTGCTTCATAGTGATGCTATTTCTAATGCTGACATATAGGCACTTAATTCACTGGGCTTGATGTAAGCCATGAGTAGTGCATTTCATTTCTATATAAAATATTTACATTGTGATGCTGCTATTTTAAAAAGAGTTTTCAATAGTTCATCATTGTTGCACAGTCATGGGAAACCCTCCTGTCACATGAGTCAGCCTCCGATGTTTCCATCTCAAGGAAAGCCCTCTTACCCTTCTATCTTGACCTGTGGTTTATCCACCATAACAGTTAATGGAGTTAAATGTTGCTTGGGCCTTTTACATCAATGACATATCAGTGTGCGGTCAGACACATGAGGCCTCCCAGCCTGTAATACGATCTTAATATAACCTATGCTATGCAGCGTTCACGCTCTCACCAGTAAAATCAATACTAGCCAAGCCAGGAACAGCAGCACTATGACCTGTGAAAGAGAAAGAACTAGAAGTAGGCTAAACATGCAACACAGTAAGCGCAGTGGCCTTTTGTTTAAGGTAGTGGTGAGTTATTATTACTAAATTAGCACTGTTGTGCAGTCACGCTTGCTCCAGGATGTCATTATATCAGTATCACTCTGAGCCCCTCCCTTCTCGTCTGTCTCTAGTGCTCATCACCAAAGATCTGGCACCTCTATAGAGAGAATAGCAGATCAGAGTATTTGTCTGTGCATTCTTCAGGCTGAGCGAGAGGGAGCAGAAAACAGCAGAGTTCTGGTTGGGCTGTTTGTTACAATGGAAAAATGCAGCGCCTCATCCCTATAACAGCATGGTGATTTATTTGTTTGAATGCAGAATTCAATATTGGCATGACACTTTGAAATAGCAACATTTGTTTTAGGGCAACACCATGGTATACTTACAGTAATTTCATCACCCAATGCAATAGAATGAGCGCAACCCTAATGCAAATGCATTAAGTGATGTCACAAGGTCTGGTCTTGTTTAACGTGTTGGTGCATTAAGTGTGTGAGGCGAGCGTGGCTGAGACTGTTTGGTCAGGAGTAAGCAGGGGATGAGCTGGGGGTATGGATCCACCGAGACAAGGAGGGTTAAACTTAAAAATAGCTTTGCTGATGAGTGGAGCCAACAGCTAGACAGGGAGGGGACTGAGAAACAGCCCAGTCAGCAGTGCCTGGGATGCTAATCACTATCAGATTAAGAGAAATACCTGGACCACGGGTGCATCAGGAGGCCACAGTTCAATCTCAAATATTGGACCGAGGTTCTCAGGAGATTATTTCTGCCTCTATTCTGTCTTTGTGCTGTTTTTAGGGATCTAAGTTTAGCTTCAAGCTGCAGTTCAATTGCCAGCATAGATTCACTCTACCACATCCATCCAAGGAGGAGGAGAGTATACAGCACTAATTTTCAATCACATTTTCTATCCTTTAACTACTTCCACAGGACGACAGTAATTTTCTAACACTGTGAACCATAAACTACAACTCCAGAATAATCCACCAACACCTCCCCAAAGCAGTTTGAATGAAACCCAAACATCACGACCTTGTGTAACCTAGCTAGGTGTACCTAATAAACTGGAAATTGTATAGTGTAGCTATATTAGCACAATGGTGCAGTTGCATCACAGATCAAAGCACAAAGTGATACAGTGTCCTTCCTGTTTACCTCCATAGCAACAGAGGGTCTCCTGTGCACACTGATGCTCTAAACCCATTCAAGCTCTTTTGTCATTTAGATTAACACATGCTCCTCAGTGTACGGTACAAGGCTCTTTGTCTTCAGCGCGTCTCTATTCCTCATCACCCCTCGACAACGAGCAGGAGCAAAGAAGAGGGCTGAAGGACGCTGAGTGTTGCAGAAATGGGGCCTAGGCCGTCTCTGAATGAAGTTCTGGTTGGAAGTTGTGAATCCATTCACTGGATCTCTTCAATGCATCAACCAAACTCAAAGTAGTTGGAACATTGGAAGATGAGGACACCTAGTGGTGAATATGATGGATTGCATTCCAGGTGCATAGACAGGGGACGTGACGATCATGTTTCTACATGTTTCTCCAGTAAGACCACCAGGTTACCACTCATCCTTAGTGGTGTCTTGTTACGTGTATAGCCCCAGTTTGATTAGATGAGGTCTTGATGTAGTCGCTACAAAAAATCTTACCTCCAATGTCAGTGAATGCAATTTTTATTGATGGTTTAGCTGTTGAAGCATTAACAAAACTCCACAGTGTGTCGCTGTAAACAGTTTTATGTGGCTTATGTCTCCTGTAGAAAGTGGTGCTGATGAAAACTGTTCACACGGAGGTCTTCAGGTTATCACCTGTGACAGGAACAATTGGAAATAGCAGCTATAGTAGATCAGCTTGTCAGGAAGCCCCCAGTGCCTTTCTAAGTAATAGGTGCTGTGTTTCTTAACCATCTCTTCATTTATGGGAGATGGCAGCTTCGTTCTTCACCCAGAGACCAACCAGCACTTGTGCACGTGCACGTGTGCCAATTTATGACAGTTTGATTAAATGCAACTTCATTTAGCAAAAATGTCCTTGATATCCTAAAACCTCTTTCCCATGGATATATATCTGATATTAAGCTTTTTTTAAAATAATGGTGAAGGTCCAACTGAGCAATTTTCTTAAGCACTAAACTGGAACATCACAAACGCATGCTGACACAATAAAATGTTAAATAAAGCGTATTAGTCTCTCCAATATAATTTATACATGGAAGTAGTAATTATACTAAGTAGTAAGTACTCATGTTTATTACTGCCTGACATTTCAGTGGAGGATGTGGGTGGTCACTTTATTGTTGTTGTTGGATTAATAGACCACACGGGGGCAGTGTTAGGCTTCTGATTAGACTGTTGGCTTAGTCGTTGCTTACACATGTTGTGCTCTTATATTATGTAATATTACTTTTCCCAGAAAGTCTCAGCTACGAGGAAAATTGCTTCGGCCAAAATATTTATAAAACCGACACACAGCACAACAACGCACGGCTGACATAACTGTGGCATGAAAACAGCAGGGTTTTTTTAACTCCTGGGGAGAAAGACTTTACCCATTAGATGCAGGGTGTTTCTGCTCATTCCCAGGAGCATGTAAGAGCGACAGCACTGCAGGAGTCATTCAAGCAAAGCTCATATCCCATTCGATGGTGGGTTGGTTATAAATAGCACGGAGTGAACAGGCATGGGAACGGGACAGTCCAAAATAAGTGTATGCGCGCACAGAGTGACCTTGAGGAAGAAAGTGAAGATTCACCTGCTGTTAACACCGGCTGCAAATGATTTCCAACATTACAGAGTGAAAACAATCAGTACAAGCATGGATGGGCTCAACAGCATGTTTATCTTCTCTATCACTCCACACGTTTTCCGTAGACTGGAGTGTATATACATTATAAAGACACGGCGTTGTGGTAGGTGGTTGCCTTCCATGCCGTTCCTTCATAATTTGTGCTGTTGTCTTGCTGTGAGGCCAGTGGTGAACAACACAGGCACAGCGCTGAGTGGGAACACCACTACAAGTACCTGTCATTCCTCCTGTACTACTAGGAGCATGCCAGCACTACAGACTTGCCCTTTTCTAAATTAGCTATTGAAAACACAGCAAATTATTGTAATGGCTTTCCAGGAGATGCTGAGAAAGCTTTTTACTGCGCGCACCATTGTTGCCTGGTGTAGCAGGAGCCAAACGGGTGCTGTTACTTTTCTTTTTCTGATTTAAAGTCAATTCCATTTTAGTTTTTCTCTTGTGCCCACTGTAGTTATGCTTTTATTTACAAGTGGTGCAACAGGAGGCACGGTACCTTCCTTATTTAGAACGGCTTTTACCTTCTTGCATTGTCCCTGCATGTACACCGTACATCATCATAACTGTACAACATGTTATCACATCTTACACCCTGTCACCAAATGTAGTCCAAAGTCCCCCTCAGAGGCATTTTCTTATTCAACACAGATGGCAGGAGGCAATAACAACAAACTGGCAACAGGATCTTACTAAATATATCATTACCCCATAGGCTTGGCAGGATGAGCCTATGTTCTATTTACGTGCTCCTTTGTCTTTGTCACCCTTTATGGAAAATGATACTCACCAGCTTGAGGGCCATGTGATTCCAAGCACAAAGTTGACAATAGTGTCAACAAAACAAAGTAACTAAGTGTTATGCTCGCAGGCAGTGAGAAAACTGTTGAGAAAGTGACATTTCACATTTGTATTTCTAAGAATTAGAAACGTACAAGACGAAGACGGGCCTGCAGACTGGCAGTAAGAGCAACATCAAGTTTAATCGCTGGAGTACCTTCTGTTGACTCTGGCAGAGGAAATCAGCCATGGATAGATAGAGAAACGCGGGGCTACAGATGGTGTATTTTATCAGAGGCAGGGGAAATGTCTCTCAAATCAAATAACCCTCCACTCGCAGATTCACTGGATTATATGGGTTTTGTATCAGTGCTATTACAATCCACACCTGCTCCTTATAACTGAAGTTACATCACAGACAACACCGCATCTTTCATTTCCCTCTCTACAGCTACAGCAAGCACGGAGACGGGGCAGATAGAGGCCAGCATATTAAGAACCAGGGCCCCATATAACGATTACTTCCACTACTGATTAGCCAGCCAATTACCATCAAGCTTAATCAATAAGTCTTCACGTCTATGATTTTCCATTGAATGTTGGCGCCTGTAAAAACAGGAAATGTGCTTATTGTTTTGTCTGACCAACAATCCACAACATATTCTGTTTATTGTGTTATAGGACAATGAAAAGCAGCAAATCTTCTCATTTCAGGAGTTAAAAAAGTGAATTATTTATTTGTTTGTTTTTATTTATTTATTTATTTATTTTTATATCTTGCCTGCCTTTTGTACCAGTATGAACTGATATTCAGAGACTGTATCTGGGCATCCAAGCATCAGTGAATAAGAAAAAAAAATCATCTCATTACCATAAACTAGTAGAAAGGATGATATTTCTGGTAGATGATTTCAACTGGCCTCTGTGTTCATGTTACAGAAGTCGACAGTTTAGTTTGTCAGATTTTCACTTGCAGTATTTTCCTACAATTGTTAATTTTTATTCAGTTTCAGTTTGAAGTTTTGGACATCTCTTGTAAATCAGGTATTCTTTCCATAGATTCATCTGGACAAATAGATGTATTCTCAAATGAAATCTGATTGCATTCATGGTTAATCTACTGCAACTGTCAGTCCTAATAAACAGGAGGCAGTTAATGAGAGACAGACTCATTTCCTCTTCCTTGGCCTCAATCTTAAAAATCCACTGAGGTCCTTTCAGCTCATCCAACAGGGACTCAGCTGGAACTGTTCTTGATTGAATGAGGCCCTATCTGCATACTCACTCATTTCCTCTGAGATTTAAAGCAGGTTTCTCAGAGTAATGTATTAAGTCACAGAGTGCCAAGGTTCAGCGCAAAATTCGGGAGAAGGCTGTCATAACATTGAAAGAACAGTTCGCTCTTCATCATGTATTTCTAAGTCATGAATTTGTAGTCGGGCTTTTATGTAAGAGCCAGGGGGAGATGTTAGGGAGCTTGCGTGACAAGTCAAATTCATGTGAGGTGAAGTGTATCAGCATCTGAAACACAGGAGGGTCAGATATCGATGGCAGTTTTCACTTGAGTGGATTTATATAAGAAAAGTGCCCGTTCTTCCCCACCCTCAGTGAAACCTGCATGGTCACTTACGTAACACAGAGGTGAGGGTCTGTAGCTGCCCTGCTCCTGCAAACCCTGTAAAATCCTGCTCTGCACACCTTGCTTCATTTCCATAAAGCTGCGTGCACACTGCACAGCGGTGCAATGGTTGCTCTTTTTGTCAGTTATAGTCCCACTGGCATTGACCACACTGTGTGAAAGAACTGGAGGGCAAGGTTTTAAAGATCACCTCCTCATACAGAGTGCATCATCAGCTCTCTCCTCCGATCCTTGCTGTTGTATTTGTGTCAGCAAAATTCAGTAGTATTGCTCTACCAATCACAACCACATTGACATGTGAAAATTACAGAGAAGCTTAACGTGCTGAAGCCACGGCCATATCTCAGGAATCTCAGAAAATAGGCGGCAGCGTCCACATGCATCATGGGAGCAGCCGCTCTATTTGTCATCTGGGAAATTGGTTGTTAGAACGACGCTGCCATGTAAATGACTGTTTGCAGAGTTTCATCCACATGTGTTTGATCTGGACAACATTAGGCCACAGTTTAAATAATTAACTCTGAAATTGAATTTGAAATGGCAGCATAATATTTGTGTGACACTTTGCCATGTAATTGCATTGCTTAATAGTGTGAGTTTTGTTTAATATTCTCCCTCTTTCTGCGCTGTGTGTCAGAGAAGGGTAGGCCAGTGCAACCCTGCAGCCTCCAGCTGATAGGGACATTGATTGACATCATACTGCTCCATAATGGCCCATAATTAAAACCCTGGTAGCTGAATTTGCAACAGCGGTTTTTTTTCAATAGCTTAATTAAAAATGAAAAATGAAAACTAATTTGCAAGGGAGTAAGATTCGTGCATTATTCCTCGACACACCAGTGGAGCCGTATTAACAGCTCTGTTTTCTTATCAGTAAATCCCTTCATGCACACGTTTCTCATCATAATCTCGTTAAATTGTGGTCTCTTTAATTCACGCGATCTCGCACCTGCCACAGAAATGCGTGTCCCTGTCGCACCCACTCATGATCCCGCCAGCCCACTTTGTTTTTCTTTGCATCTTTTCACTCACTTCTGTGACTGGAGTATCCCGGGTTGTAGCCGTAGTAGCCGGTGATCCTCAGGATCCGGTCCTCGATGTCGTGCACCCCGTTGGCTGTCACTTTGGGGCTGCCGTCCATTAAGACGCCGCGGCTGCTGCTGCTGCTGCTGCCACCGGTTGGTGTCGTCTTGCCCGGCAAGTGTGTGTTCTTCAGGGGCTCCAGCTGGATGCAAGGCTGGTCTCCACTCTCCAAAACACTCTCGGTGCTCATCATGTTAGGTCCGAGCGGGCAGAGATGAGAAGAGACCGGGAACGAGCCCTGATCAGCACCATGCGAGAGACCCTCAGGGCTGCATCAACAATTAGCAGTCAGGAGGCGGACATCCAAATCCTCATTCACATTCCTTCAGTGATGCTCCCAGACGCAGAGCAAGGTTATCAAACTAAAGTAACCTGACAGACACGAGACACTAGGGGGCGTGTCACTACTACCACATGCTTCTTATCTGTATTCAATCAAATAGAGAGTTGGCTGTGGGGAGCAGCAGAGGAGCCAACATCATAACAGCCGCCATAAACACAAGCCCCTTAAAGCATTGCATTTGGCAACACATGTGGGTTCTCTTAATACCTATTTATTATATTAATGCCTCTGTGGATTTTTAATTAATAATGAGTCACCTAATGCCATTGTTTTTACGGATGCAGCCAAGTAGATTGATTGTTTTCCGATAATAATGCTGAACACTCTGAGGTCCTTTGACTTTAAAGTGACCTTCACTGTGATATTCCTGTAATATTCGAGTTAGATCTTGATATTTGATTCCTTTTGAAGTGAACTTCATTTATCTAAAATAAGCTTCCCTACTTTTATTTCCTTTCACAATCAATGAAACATAATATGTCCAAAAATAAAAAACAACACTGTGCATGTCTATGTCTATTCTGAGGACAGAAAAACCAAACACGACTACCTGCAGGGATGAAATAAGTAAGTGTTAACCTTTCATTCAGAAATAGCCCAGTGAATGAAACACCTAAAAAAAACACTTTTTTAGACAGTATTTTCAGTGTCCATTCTCGTGCTCTGATGTGGACTCATGCTGGACCTCTTAGTGATGCCTCCATTTGTTGTTCACAATAAAATATGTATTGTGCTCTTTGAGAAACACAGGTTTCTTTCATGCACTGGTTCACAGCTATTCACTCCCTTCTACATCTGAATGTGGGCCACAAGTGTTACTTCTATTTTCAGCACTGTTTTCCTTTGAGTATAATAAGTTACATATTATGAAGTTGGAGCACATTACTTTATGGCATACCATATAAGGTTTTTTTTTCTTTCTTATTATTTTCAAGCACTTATAACGACATGAATTTTATTCTAAAGGTAAAACCCAGAACAATCTCTTTTCCTCAGCTGGCTGCAGGTTCTTGTGCTGGCTCGGGGAAGCTCGCCTCGACTGGATCCCCCAGCTTGCAGTTGCTGAGGGAAAGAAAAAAAAAGAAAACCAGAAAACTGGGCTCCAAATCCAATAACACAAGATGCAGTATTGCAGTGTCTCCCCGATACGCCTCTTTCCAAGTCCTCCACTCTCTGTGTTAAATCGATTCCCAGTGTGTGGAGAATTTGCGCCCCTGTTGGCATTGTTGTGCAGACACATGCTGGGGTTTATGATGCCCTTGGACGCCAGAAGTGCTTCCTCCCCCTCTCTTACTTACTAAACCAATCTCCACCTCATGTTCTTTTGTTTCAGTTTGTTTGTGCTCCAAAGCACTTATCTCACACATTCAGTTCAGGGACAGCTTTGTGGCTACAACAATGAAATGCCAATGCCCAGAAAGTTTCTCCACGCCTTTTGAGAATTGCTAATTTATTATTGGACCCTGTCTTACAAGCCTGCGCAGCTACACTCCAGAGAAACTTTTCTTCTCTTCTTACTTTTGTTGTGCTGCTTTACAGTCCTGTATACAGTAGTTCATAGCAATAGAAAATGTAAACAGCACCACACTAGAAGATTATGTGTTGCTTGCTCTCTTTAACGTCTGAGGTACTCGTCAAAGTTATAATTTTCCATCAGATGCAGTGCATTAAAAAAGAGTTCAGCGTGAGAAAATTGCTCACTGACAGCACAGGGCTCATTAAAGGTCTCTGTAGCCACAACCCACATTAAGAAAGCAATTTATGCATCAAGCTGTGTCATTGTAAGTTCTGGCTTTAAATACACATTTATTGTATTGTAGTGCGTTTAAGTGTCATCCTCGGAGCAATATCTTGAAAACTATCATGAAGGAAAAATCCTCACATCCTATTTAATATCATGCCTAATTGTCCCCCAGCGGTGTGGATGGAATGAGTTTGGCTTCAATCTCTGACAACATGATTAGCATTCAGAGTATCCCCAGACAGGAATGCTCTGTGCATGACAATTGTCTCATCTTTGCCTCTTCTTCTTCTTCTGCTTCAGAAGAATAATTCAAAGGGCCTCATTTGAAAATGCCAATTATTCATTAGATCCCTAAACATTTCTTTTTGCTGTTTTTTTGTTTGTTTGTTTTACCTGTGGCATGACAAGAGATTTTCTGCCGTTATTCTGTGTAGCGAGTGAGAGTTAGGGGATTAATCAGATGAGTTTGACCATAGCTGCCTGACTGTAATTGCTCGTTGACTCTTGTCTTCCGTGCTCGTGGTAGGCATCCAACCATAAAACACAATCCTCTGCCTAAGTAGAATAGAAGGACACAGAGGAGACAATATGTCCCATGTGACTTCATCCCAGTCCAACCCCAGCGCACCAGCACCCCCCATCGAGGCCCAGCAAGTCACCTTACAGATCAGTGACCGGCTCCCCTGCCACCTGCTGTATAAATATTCAATGTGCACTAAAGATAACCTGGCTCGTGCAGCGGAGAGAGAGAGAGAGAAAGAGGCCTGTTTGGCAGAAGAAGGGGTTGTCATTTGAATATAGCGAGCGCTACTGTGTCTTCATGGTGCGTTGGCCTGCAAAGGTCACGTTTAAAAGCTTGGTAAATATTTAATAACTTTGATCAGCAGGTCTCTGAGGTAATGTATGGCTTTAATTACAGAGAGAGAGGAAAGTGAGGACAATGAAGAAGAAATAATCCTATTAGAGCTGATTTACAGTATGAATAATCACATTTTTAGGCAATGAATGTGTGATCATGCCGGAGAAAAATGTGATATTTGTCCTCTTACAATAGAGGCCATACGCTTGCCAACAACAGTGAGTGTTAATCTTGCTTTCTCTCTTTATCTATTGTGGCTGTGCTCAAGATTAAATATCATAATGTCCCTTGAAGCCTGATATGACCTTTCTTTGTTGTCTCCATGCAAAGAAAAACACAGTCACCTGCTTGTGAAGTATCACACAGCATTGAACGGCCTATAGGATTTCCTCCTCCTCCTCCTCCTCCTCTCTTCAGCAACAAAAGTTGATTCGCCTCGAGGAGGCAATTGGCGAGCAAGTCTGCTTGCTCTCTATGCCAGTCCACATATAAATAAAATATACAATGACCAGACCGCATTTTTAAAAATAGACGATCCACAGAGCAAAGCCTCTCTGTCATGCCAATTTGCCGCCCAGCCATGTTTCATGCCTCTTTGAACATGTTTTTATAGAGAGGTAGTTAAACACTGTATATGTGCAGTAACACTATAGACTTAAAGTGCTGCATGTCATCCCTGTCACATGTCCTGAACATCATTCAGATTCATTTATTAAGGACTGCACAACAAGTCGGCAGAATTTGCTTTTAGACGGAAGAGCATAACATTACAGCACATATTCTGTGTTGGCAAGAGACAGACAGTACATCAGCATTAATGCAGACAGTACATTCAACAGACAAAGGGGTGAGTAGAATTTAGTGACCTAATGGCAGTGGGAAAAAGCTGTTTTTGTTAATATGGACGTATAGCGCCTGTCAGGGGGCAACAGTTGGAACAGGTGGTTAGCTGGGTGTGATGGATCAGATATTATCTGATGTGCTATTGTGCGTTTGTGACAGCTGAGGTTCCTGTCACTATGCCTCCAATTGATCATGTGCCCTGGTTACTTGGCCAAGGGGATGTCCATCAGCAACTGTGATGGATGATGCATAACTGTGACAGTGAGTGGTCCTGTCACTGTGTGCCCTCTTCAGTTGATCATGGTTCATGGTAAAATGAGTCAGGTGATGGGAGGTTGATGCCTGTAATTTGTGATGCTTTTTTAATGATGCGTTGAAGTTTACTGCGTGACTGACTGTCCATCACCAACTGTGATGGATGATGTAAGGATACCTTAAAGGATAGCTGTGTAGAACTGGAGGAGGAGATCTATTCGGGCAAAGTGGTGAGTGTCCAGCAGGAGGGAGGTGAGTTCTTTCGGGTATAGTCCAGACAATCTAGCTCATTTTGGACCCAAAATAGAACTAATTGTACCAGAATGTTTTTCACCATACATCACTTCTATGAGGTGTCCAGAACCACATACTAAAAGTCCTAAGAAATCCTAGTTGGGGAAATGTGTTTAATTCACATCATTATTTACTGTATTAAAAGTTTCTTGGAAATGAATTTTAATTTGCCAGTGAGCAAAACACTAATGGAATACTGTACGGCACACACTTCACACAATAAAAGCATACATGAAAAGTAATTTCTGTATTTCAAGTTTCTTTAATTTTAAATATGTAAATGAGCTCAGCACTAATTGACTTATGGTCAAGAAGCCATAAAGCTGCAAGCAGCAAAAACAGGACTATAAACCTAACCCCAACCCCAACCCTTTCCCCAACTTGGATTTCTTAGGACTTTTAGTATGTTGTTCTAGACACCTCATAGAAATGATGTATGGTGAAAAACATTCTGTTACAATTATTCTGACGTAAAACGCTATTTTGCCTGGACTAGTAGGAGAGAATGATGCCTTGAAAAAATGTTTTCATAACTATGGATGTTAGGGTGATGGGGTGGTAGTCATTGAGGTAGATGGTTTTATTGTATTTTGGCACAGGGATGATGATAGAGTCCGGAGCAGTACAGTGTTGAACAGCTTGGTGAACGGTGGAGCGAGTTGTTCTGCACAGTGAAACAGTGTAGCTGGACTCACACCACCCGGCCCAGCAGCTTTCCTTCTTTTGACGTCCCTCAAACCCCTCCTGACCTCCTCCTCTGTGATAGCAACAAGGAGGCAGGGGGGAGGAGTGGGGGCTGAATATGGGGGCACTGGCAACTGTTCAGAATTTGTTGAAATTATTGCTGATGTTGAATTTATTTCAGAATGTTTTGGTATTGTTTGGTGTGAGCTAATTTTTTCCCCAGAAGTATTTTCCATACTGTGTTTTTGTTTCCCTGATGGCTGATCTGAGGTAGCCTGTGTTCTTTCTATTGCAGAGGAGGTGAATACCCAGCTGGCAATTATCCTCTATATTACATACATCATCATCATTGAACCAGATGTGTTTCTGCACATGAAAATTTCATAAGCAACAGTCTAGGTATCCGCTTTTCTCCATAGGTGGTCAGGTTGTAGAGAAGGTATACATGATTTAATGTTGCCTGACAGGTGACGCTGTCAGCAAAATGGTAATCATATAGCCTACAACATATCTTAAACATGTGGCTTGTACATGAAAAGACACTTAACCTTTGACCTCAGACAATGTGGTTAAAGAAAGGATCAATGTACTGAAGCAAATTACTTTTATATTACAGTAGGAGTCTCCATCCCATCAGTAGGAGGCTGTCAATAAGGAATATGTATATTGAATACTTGATGGATTGCTGTTTAAATAGTATTAGTTTAATAGTTTGTAATGTTTTACATATTCATACTTACACTTATGTTTCTGTATTATTTATGTATATCCACGCCTGTGACAGAGACTTCAGAAATTCAAGAGTCTGTTTAGATATATTTGGAGATGTTGTCTGTGAGATGAAGATAAAGAAACTAGAGAGCAGTTCAGCATCAACTAGGCAGAAAGGCATGCTTGAGAGGGTTTCAGTCCATTAAGGCACATTGTTTATCAAGTTGAGAAAATGTACATTTTATTTAGTGATGACATCATTTATCTCCGAGACAATAATCATGCAACATGTGTTTAATCATTTTAACATGACGCACAGTGTTCCTGTTCTCATTTCATCAAAGTGGACACAGGCGCGGCACCCCGGGGCCAGTTTGGCTTGATCTCACCTGCAGCCTCTGGGAGGCCTCTGCTGGAAATTTATGGCCCCTGGAGGTAACAAAGTTAAATCCCTCTGCGTAGCTCTTCCACGTGCTCCATCCCTCCTTGCTGCAGTCAGGATGATGGATTGGACCTTTAGTGAAAGGGGGGGTTGAGGTAAAGGCTGGATGACAACAGCGGGGACGAACATTTAGCCCGACTGACCAGATTGGATTGTGAGTAATGTTCACATCGATATTAGCCAAAGGTCTGTCTCGCTGTCCCCTGCTATTAATTTAAATCACTCCAGGATGTTTATTGTAACAAATTCTGTTCAACAAATGTAATCTGGAGATATTTCTGGTCCATTTCAATACTGGGAGACTGACATGTTTGGACATACTACACGTTTCTGCTGAGCTATTTTGACATATGACAAAAAATCTGGCGCCACTCTGATGAGGCTGTTATGTTTAATGCTCATGAATATCTCATAACCCATCAAGTTGGCATTTGTTATAAGATAATAAGATGTTTAGTGATGCAAGTGGTTGATGTTTTTTATTTGTTTTTTTACAACATGATGAAACAAAAGTTATAAGTGGGGTATAATTGATATGTAGATTGATATGATGATCCTTAATCTCTACTTCCATTTTGGCAACACTATAAAGCTACTACTAATACTACTACCTACTTCTAACTACGGTCCTGAGATAATGTTTGACATCTGATACAATTTTCATTGTCTTTAATTTGTGTTACTTTGCCAACATTTGCAAATTAGTATTAAAGCGGACACTGGTGGGAATGTCATTAGATCGGTCGGTATTTGGTCATAAAGAAAATTACTGAAATTAATAGACAGCTATAGCAACTTCATGGTTGCACTAAAGGAAAATACAAGGTCACCACCAAAGTTGTTCAAGCAGCCATGAACATCTGCATAGGAAGATCCAGGTTCCTACATCGTATACAATCAGGGTCAGTGGGATATCATACCAACTCTGGAAACAGATAAGCCGACTGACAATCAATCAGGACTTAAACCTCAATCCAATACACAGCACTCATTGAACCACGGCTGACCTCACTGTCTTGCCGATGGATGGTTAGCTTTTGATTTTGTGGTGCCAACAGTGGACTGCACCTTCATCGACTCAGTTACCATTGATGGTAGAAATGGTCTCTCGTCTGCTGCGCAGGCTGATTAATGGTCCCATTGAACCCTCAGCCTAAAGCTACTCTGCTCACAGCTCATTAAGTATGATCTAATAGAGGATGGGGATGGGGTGGGGGTATCAGGCAGGAGGGTCAGTTCTGTTGAACTTTGATACAAGACAGGCACGCCGTCGCTGACAGTGGGAATTCAAGGTCGGGATCTGTATTGACTGGGAGATCCATTGAGAGAGTTGGAAATTCTCCACAGAGTCGTCTGTACCAGTCATTGTCATTTGTCCTTTAATGAAGAATAGTGTGGGGGGCTGCCATTGTTCCAGTGGTTGTCTCTTGTGGCTGGTGCCCAGGGTGAGGTGGCTGACACGTGTGGCGGAGCACACGGCCAAGTGGCTCAGAACCTGTATTGCTCTAAATGATCTTATTTCCCAGCAGCTCCAGGCGTTACTGTGAGTCCACTTTCATTCATTAAACTGTGGTTCTTTATGGTTCCTTACACACACAGAGCAACTGAACAAGGGAATACGTGTTGTCAGGGAGTGCTAGTCAGCAAACACTGCCTAAATAATGACACAAAACAGTGTTTTAGCAGCGAACAGCAAGAGTGAAGGTCTGTTGCAGACCTTTTTGCCTTAATAGGCAATATGCTCTCAAGTGACACAAATGAGGCTGTTATGGTACAGTAGTTCATTCTCAGCTCATGTGCTTTCACACTCACATTAAATAATTCTGTGGTATTTCTGGTGCCACACAACGCGTTAAGGAATATAGTTTAACAGAGTGAAATAAGAAGACTGACAACACTTGCAAATCCTTAGTAAATAGATGTTGAAGTCTTTCAGTGGGCTGATACCGTCCCCGTTTTCATTTTGTTTGCTTTGCTACGCTAACAGGCTGTAAGCAGTAACTCCATATTTACCACATAGACACAAGTGGTAAGTGGTACGAGTGGTAAAATTTAATTTCACAGTAATTAAATGCACTATTTACAATTTGATTTAATGATTTACTTCATCAGTGTTGTAGGCACAGGGTCACACTCGCTCGCTCTCATGGTCACTGTCTCAGCAGAGAGTAGTTTATAGAGAATCAATGCCTGCTGATAGCTCCTAAGGGGTTTTCTTAAAAAGGAAATGGTCCCAAGCACCTGCTGTGCAGTCAGCTACTAACCAATAAAGGCTAGAGCGATGGGGTTATTGGTGATTGATCATTTGTTTCGGCTGTGTGCAGTGTTTCATCAAAACTAACAAGACTGCACAATCAGTCGCCGTAAACGAACTCACTAACCTGTGCACCAACCTCTCAGTGAAAGATGAACGTACTATTTGGGAGATGTACTACAAATCTTACATAAAAATCTGAAACGCAGGAAATGTTAGAAATTCAAAATGAATATGATGTGAACACTGATTGATTGTCAACACAGCTAGAATCTCTTATTCAGCTCGTTCTCTCTCCAGTTCTCATTTACCACGAACATGTCAACATTAAACTTTAAAGTGGACTCTGAGTAAATGCAGCCATTACCATGTGTCATCACATTAACCTTAATGAATAATAGCTTACTCAAGCACCAGAGACTTTTTGTTATTACTGTATGACAACATTATATATGAGGATCATTTATATCCTGCAGGTTACTCTGCATGAGTGTGTGTGTATAATACATTGCACTAAAAGAGCCGAGCTAACCTCATTCTACCACTGGTGCTTAAATTCATATCATACAGTATGATGTCTTGTAAATGTAGACATTAGGCTACACACAGAGGCAGAAAAATGTTCAACATGGCTTTCTTGGACTAATTAGGTCCATTAGGAACTAATTAAAGCTAAAATATATTGAAGAGTATTTTGACATTTCAAAATCACATTTTTGAAAATTAACCATTGTGAAAGTGTCTCTTGCTGTCAATTTTAATACAAATCCTGGTGCCACAAAGTGAGTATCTGTTGGCACCATATTTATCCAGCCTTGCTCTTACAACAAATTATGTTGTTTGCCATCATTTTACAGCCGTTACCAGAGTGCCACCCTCTGGTCAACTTGCTAATTACAGATCCAGGATGGTTCCCAGAGGCACAGTCGCTACTAAGATGCTGCAGACAGCAGACACAGAGGGCACCGATACAGAGGGATAACGTCTCAGCTTATGCAGAGGGATATAGGATGTAGAACTGATCTATCAGATAACTGTCTCTAAAGGGACACAATAGTCATTTACTCTTTACCAATTAAAACTGGTGCTCACCGACAACAGATGCCTCTACATAACTTCTAAATAGCTGCTGTCTCCTGTAAAGATTCAATTCAAGTCTTTTCCTACTTCTGCAATAAATTATTTTGTTTTTCTCTCTTAAATTAGATTATTCTTCACTGTTTTGTTCAGAATCCAAGATAAACTATTTTAAAACACAACGCATTTGATTAAAAAAAAACACTTTTGTCAGTGTGCACAATATTGTGCCATTTTGTTGCAAATATTTGTGTATAAAACATCATTTTTAACAAGCTACACTACAATTATATTCTACTTAATCAACATCTAATGGGGCTTAAGACAGACACACACTGTGTGCAGAGATCCTGCTGAATACTCAGTGTGTATAAATGCTCCACTCGGCAGTCTATAGCTTTGTCCTGATTAGTTAGACGATTCACAACTGTTCACATCAACCATCACATGGTACAATAATAGTGCAACAGCCCGTTCACTGCATCTCTTGAATTCTATGCTGTTGTTATCAGATGGTTAAGTGCCATATGTATAATGCAATATTAATAAAACAAGCAAGTAAAGGTCAACATTCCTTTGAAACAACATAATGCATAATAGTATACGCCCTATAAGACAGAGAAGACCAAAGAACCAGTTGAAGATTTTGGCCTATTTATACCTCCCTTGGGGGGTTTAAATTTAAAGCTTTACTTTTGGTTTCATAAAATGGGATGAGAGCTGCTTTCACTGTTATAAATGGTATTATGGTGGTGAAGAAGTTTGGATTTGAGGTAAAATCGTGTTCAGTTAGACTTAATGTTTCTCAAATGAACATCCGCCTTATTGTATCACAGATTAAAGTGTAAAATTCCTTTTTATCTCAAATATTTTGCAACTATTTAATTTACTAGCTGACAGTTCAATTCAACTTAATTAACCAGGCAACAAACCCCATGACCTTATATTCAAGGGCAGATGAACTTTATCTGACATGCATATCCAGAGGTCTCATGACTCCGTCTCAGTCAAAAGCACTGCTGCTTCTCACTCCTCAGCCTGCAGTGTCAGTGTTCACTGTGATTTGACCAGACTTCCTTACGCATGCCAAAAGTTATCGCACTGGCACCTCATGAAAAACAGAATTTAATGGGTGAGGGAGTCAGGGTGCTCCAACTGCACGGCAAGATGGTGTTTCCTAACAACTTTCTGGGAACTGAGAATAGGAGTAATTTCAGATGTTACAGTGATTGCCTGGTCTCCCAGAACAGAGCTGAGTCCAAAAGCCCAGTTTGTGTGGTCAGTGAGTGGGATCAAGTCCATCTATAAAACATGCAACATATGGAAAAGTCTCATCAGTAGTTCAAAATGATCAATATTGCTTGTGACAGACAGGGCCAACTAAACATACTGTAATATATAGTGTACAAGTTTGTGCAAGGAACTAAGACATACAGTACTAAAGTTATAAAATACTGTCATTTGCGATTGATTGATGCTTGAATGATCTATGATAGCATAACTTCTCAAATGTCATCTGGTGATTTAAGTGTTCCGCAAATATGCATATTCATATCACATATCAAAATGTTCCCCAAATTGATATCCAATATATCTCCACGTGGACCTACTATGTCAGAACTACATTTTTCTTTTTGTCAACACTGCATTTCTTATAATTCCCTACTCCCACGAATGATGAGTGTCAAAGAAGTGTGGGACAATATGTATTTTACTTATTTTCCAAGCAAAACCCAAATCCTTGACTTCACACTCAGTTAAGGATTTTCTGTAACGCAGCTCTTCACATTTCATGTATCAGATTTGAAATGCTGATGTTTTTAACTTTGAGAATTTGGCAGATTCTCAGTTTTTTCGCATTAAATGTATTTACAGTAAGCTAGATCATTTAGATTTGCCCTCAAAATGTTGCGTTGTTGTCATATATTTTTTGACAACAACTTCAGTGGAAGACAGACAAAAATAACCCTGGATTTGTTTTCCACCACTGGAGACTCTTTGATACAGACCTGGGAACATTTCTTGTAGACTGGTGAGTAAACAGCTGTTAATGTGAACACTGGCCATGTTGCAACTGCAGAACTTCGAAATAGCACCTTTAATTGTTTCATTCATTTCCCCACTTGGTGAATAGCACAACACAGTTTCTGAACTTCTGAACCTCAAATGCCTGCCGTCCCTGCTGGCTCATTTTTTCATCTTTCAATAACAGCCAATATATGATTTTTATTGGAAGTGTCTGAAAACGTGTAGAGAAAAATGCAGCACTGATCTGATAAGCCACAGTTAAGTTTTCATGACTTCACAGCTGCCGGCTTTCAAAGGCTTTAAAAGCCACTACAACCACTGTACTACTGAGGTCATGTGCTTTAGACAGATGCTTGTTAAATGGTAGCCTTGGCTTTTCTGAGAATTACAAATGTCATTTAAGTGTTTCCACACATTGCAACCAAATAGAAACACAAAAACAATGCCTCACACAGTGACAACTAGTGTTATATTTTCCTAACGTACAGTTTTTTTTATTTCTGTCTTCTATATCTCCTACATCTCGAGCTGAAATCTTCAGGACAGTGGATAGCACACTGGAACAGATGTTTCTGATGCTGATATCCGGTATATGTCTTCACAGCATAGATCGTTCCCATTTTCTGTTTCTCATTAAAGGTATATCATTTCTCATAAGGTAAATAGACACGCCCACACAAAGTGATGGCAGAAAACTGGCCAAATCAAACGCCAAATTGCATAACATCTTGTCCTCTTGTGAGCCAGATCATGGGACTGGACATTTCTTGTTAATTTGAGGTTTTTCACTTCTTATTTCCTATTCCTCAGGAGACTCGCTCTTGGCTTGCAAAGTATCACATAATCTCAGATACCATCTGCTTTGGACTGGACAATGACTGTAGTATTTTAGCTCATATCTGCTCTGCATCTTTGAAATTGCAACGTGCTCTCATCTCTTCCCCCTGCTCCACTTTCCTCAGCTTCCATCTCATTTCCACGGCGGGAGATAAATACACAGCTCTCAACTGTCGTTTGTGCCTTTTTGAAGTTTAGAGTGTGCACATGAGAAAAAAATGCAACTTCTCAGAAACAGACACTGCAGAGATCAGTTCTGTCTCCATTCACATGCTATTAAATGTAAAACATCACAGGCTATTACATGTAAAACTCAGCAGCGTGAACTGTATAATATATTTCATGAGCACTTATTTCCCATGCTGTAGTTTCTGATGTCTCCCAGCTGTTCAACATCTGCAGATTTGTGTTTCCTGCCCAGAGTAAGAAAGTCTGTCGATTCATGAGCGCATTTCCCATGCTTGCGTGCTCAGCCTGATCCTGTTGCTCTTATGCTCTGTACCAGTCCACTTCTCTCAGGCCTGTAATCTAATCCTGGACCCAGCAGAATGCATAACACAGATCTTGTATAGCACACCATCCGGAGTGCCACAAGGCACCCTGTCTAATAGTTATGAGGCACTCTGCCCCCCAGCCTACACCCCCCTTCCCTGCTGCAAATCCCTTGTCACTGTAGACAGAAGATGAACAGCAGTGTGCAGGCTCCTCAACTTAAGTTGGCATTTCCTTCAGTGACTTCTTCACATTGATAAGAGTCCTCTCAGGGGACGCAGGGAGCAGAGGATGGGGTGAGGGGATGGGATGGGAGGGGAGGGAGGTGGGAGCGGTGGGGCACCAGTATAATTGCTGGTATCACGTGAGCATGTTGTAAAACCCACTTGCCAGAATCCATTTGTCAGAGATTATCTGTTATTTGGAGGACTGTTAGAGAACTGGGCCAGAGGGTGGGACCTCTCTAACCTCGCCCCCCCGTCAGAGCCATAAAGCTGCTGGGTATCTCTGCGGCGAAAGTGGACACAAGTCACAACAGAAAAGGACCCAGATTCTCCCTGGTCACAGTGTGGGAATATGTCATCTCAGCGAGAGGCAGGAATAATAAGAAGATGAGGAAAACCACAGGGAGGAGGGTCGAGAGGGAGGGGAGGGGAGGGGGGAATCACTTGTAACTGCACCATCAAAGGCGGCAGATGTGGGACTGCTCCTTCCCTTCAGTTCCCCTTGTTACCAGACAGGGGAACCCCCTTTGGTTTGAATCCTAGCATTGAATTCCAAATAATGGCCCATTTAGTTTCCTGCTGTACCATTTAGTCCCCAGGCCCTCCCGCATATACATTTCTGTGTGTTATGACCACACTGTCACAGTTTCCCATAAATCACCAGCATCGCTCCATCCACCGTGTGATTAATCTCTCCATCTGCGGCGCGCTGGCTCTGCAGGTGCCTGTGGGCTGGTGTTTCTAAAGCCAGGTGTAGTGGAGTGCAAATGGAGACTCAAGAGCTTGGACAGTGGAACATTAGAGCAGAGTGGCAATTGTTCAGTTTCAAAATATGTCAAAAATGATAGATGAGTTCAATACTAAGTGCCTGCCTTTGTATGTTGAGAGAAAACAGGATCAGGTGTAAAGAAAAGGCTGTGATTCCTCTCTGATCACAGGGACAGAGACACGGGATGATTGTCAAACTCTTTTCACGTCAGATTCTCAACATGACAGGTTATTATTCGTTAAATGAGCGGTCACGGAATAATAATGAAATCCTCCCGACCACATATGGTTAACATCATCTGTCAGAAGATGCTGTTTTATCTAAAGAAAAAAAGTCCTAATCTGTCCTTATACTTTCTCCTGACCTTATTCCGTATTACCATCTAAAAACTCACTCCATGACCCACCCATTTTGCAATTTTAGTAGTTAATGTGCTATTAAAAATAAAACCCTCAAGAATCAAAACAATCCCTGACATCCTAGCTACAATCTGAAACCTCAGCATTTTGTTGGTTTGGCAATCTCTTACTCTCTCTATCAGCTGTCAGATGAGATAATGTGGCATTCAGTGTATGCTAAGTTTAATCAGGAATTTATATTGAAAACATGTTTTTTAAATAGTACTACACTGTTTATCTCCCACGTCCAAATCCTTTGGGGATTTTTTTTACAGAGTTGATACATCTAATTAATGAGGTAGCAGCTCAGTGGCTGATAGGAACATGCATACCACTCGCTATCTTGCTGATATGAAAGCACTCCATACTTCCTGGACATGGCTTTCAAACCCACATCGGCACCAGTTTGTCATCAGTGTGTGTGTGTGTGTGTGTGTGTGTGTGTGTCTCAGTGTGAGCGAGTGTGTGTGGATGTCTGCCATGAAGCCACCACTAGCCTCCTTTTAATCCCAGGTCATTCAGGTCTGCTTAAACACTGAGCCACAGAATGTAAACACAGCCTTATTAACACTGCCAGACTCAGTAATCTTCCTCAGTAACCTTCAACCATGACTCGGGCTCCAGCTTCAGATGTGCACACTACATACTGTAGTACTTTAGTAAGGCTTACAGTGAAGACTCTTCTAAATTTGACTTCTAAATCATTTTTAATTGACATCAACATGTTGTCACTTTGTACAGCACTGAGATAAAAGTGTCTACGTGAGATTTTAAATGTGTGTTTTCTAAATGGTTTTGAATAAGCATCATTGTAAAGATAGCTGTGGTGTATTTACAAGCAGTTTGATATAATGTAAGCAAGAAGACTTTCCTCATGCGCAGCTGATGATAAGAGCTGCAAACATGTCATTATAACATTAAACATTATAACATTAAACTATTTATATTATACTATTCAGGCAGGCCAGATGTTCCCTGATGATGGTTGTCCTAAAATGCCCTTGTAGGATTTTACCAAATCATTGAGGCTCATGTGATGATCGTTTTCTATCCATTCAGAGGGCACTCCAGTACCAACCGAGCATTGCACTTATGTAACATGTTTCAGATTCAACACAGCACAACCAGGTTTACCAGATACATCATCTCAATAGCCAGCACTTTCATCATAGTTGGGTGTGTTATCTTAACAGTGTGGCTGTGCGAGTTACACCAATATTGTTTATCTGACTTTTAGAGCTCATTTGTAAAATCAGTTCAGTTAAAACATTACATAAAGTCAGGCCACTGGCTCAGGTATCACAGCATCGTACTGGTTCATGGAGATTTGCTCAAGGACATTTCAGGAGGGAATTTTTAAGCTGGAGGCTTTTAACCTTGGCACTTTGGTTGAGGGATGATCTCTGTAACCACGAGGCCGCCCTGCAATCCTAGCTGCCTATAAACAGTCTCATACCAAAAACCTTATCTTGGAGGATGGCATGGCAACATGGACATTTAACACGCCTTGGTGTAAGCCTTATATCTTGTCCTTCTGCTCTCCCACCTTAGGATAGTGAGTCAGTCTCATCTCCAGTGGGAGCTCCTGTTCCTCCTCTTGCTGATCTGTTTACAGACCAAACACCCGGTGACTGGCCCAAAGTTCGTTTCTGTCTGTTTACGCTGTGAGCCAGAGTACGCACGTCAGAACTGAGCCTCAGGAGCCAAGGGGTTGGACTCGAGGGATGTCAGAGCAGGGCTCAGGGGAGCTGCAGGTGCACAAGGCTAAGCCAGAGAAGATTTATGGTGAAACCAACTCCAGAGGCAATGATGAGAAGAGGTCTTATCTTCAGGATTCCTCCTCCTGCCATGTAGTCGGGGGGGGTCATAAACAGGACCAACTCTGGGAACAAAACAGTTAAGCTTGATCCCACCTAGAAGAGCCAGCTAACCAGCACTTGTCCATCTCAAGTGGGAATCTCCAGAACATGACGTTTCTATCAAGTCGCCTTGTTTGTGTTTTTCCATGAGAAAGTTGGGAGCTCTTGGACCGACTCCATGTGCTCACAGCTCTGTACCTAAAGGCAGTGCCTCCCACAAAAAGGGCTCCTTCATCATGTGATCGGGCTCAGGGACAGCCACCCTTCCCATGGTGCTCATGTTCCTCCCCCGTTCCCCGGGGGGACGAAGGGCCAGGTTTGCTCCAGCGAGGGAAGGGACACAGAAACGGAGTCGGTGCAACAGCGCGAGAGCGAGACAGAAAAAGAGAGACATCTGCTTCTCATCTCGATGGGAAAATTCCCCTGATCCTGGAGATTAGGATGGAGTCCCCCAGACAGAGCACGCTGGCTCCTCCGAGGCTCACCATTTGTAAGCAGGCTCCCTCAGGCCTCGTTGGCTTTAATCCAGAGCAACTCATTTGAGTGAGTGAACCTCTGCTCGCATCGTAGTGACACACCTCCAACAAGCCACACAAAAACATATGAGCGATCACTGTGTCTCTGCCACCATATAAAACTCATCTCATGTCTTGGGGAAATTGTAATATTCTTTTATTCTGTCAAAAACAAAACTGAAAGTAATATGGGTGGACCCATCAGATGATAGACCTCACCCTCCTGCAGTCATTCCTCCAGTTACCATGATGCCAGGGGGTGGTGCTCTGTTTATTTTCCCCTGATCAGCACTGCACAGCTTCACTTGTTCACAGCTCGGGCATGGGGGGGAGTCAGCTCGTGGTCTGCGTTTATTCAACACCAGCTCCTTCCACTGTGGTTCAAAGCTTATCATGACACCTTCCAACCCCCCCTCCCCACATTACTACAGATCCGCGCCCTAGCACCCAGACAAGACCCACGTTCTGATCTTTGTTGATCTTTGCGTCAAGCACCGGTTTTCAATCATTCCCTCCGAGCCGATCACAGAGGAGATAAAAAGCATTCGCCAACGGTAAAGCAGGTTTGTATGGTCTGAAAGCAATCATGCCTGTAATCACACTCAATATTTCTGGGATGTCACAGCCTTACAAACAGGATGGATGTCCTGGTCTTCATCAGAGAACGATATTGGAAGGACCTCACAGTTGGTTTCTAAAGAAAGAAGTCTTGGCTCCACTACAGATCCTTTGGATAAGCACAATGGATTAGTGAAATCTCTGCAAATGTAATAAGAGAATTGAAAGGTCTTATGGTTTAAAGTGAGAGCTGTGAAGAGCTGCAGATCAGTATAATGAGTGATCAGCTTTTATCTGAACATAGGAATTCAGCATACTTAAAATCAATCAACTTCATAGGAAACGTCATAGGAAAATAATATTTTATGTCTCATATCCTATTTTATGTTATTATCTTCAATTGTTTCCACATATTTGAGGGATGTGTTTGGATTAGCTGAGGGATTTTCCTGTGCAATGGAGATGAAATCAGAAACTACAGAGCAGGAAAAGAATTGGTTCTAACCGCAGGGCAGACGGGCTCCTCCTTTCTCACAACCCCAGCCTCACCATCCTGGAGCTTGTGTATTTATTTGCTTATTTTCTTTTTTAGGGTAATGGAAAATTAAACTTCAGCCAGTGTCACTGAAAGTGTTTCCTTTATAAATGGGAAGTTAGAATGATTTTTGTCACAGAGGACTAAGGGTGGTGGTTTTACTGAGCCAGGTGAGAATCTCATTCAAGATGCTCAGGTCAATCTGCCTTTTATCCGCTGCATTTGCTTCAACTTGGTTAATATAACGCATGTCCATCCTGCAGACCCAGTGTCACTGTCGGGGCGTTTTATCCACTCTGGTGGTCCTCATTTATCTGTCCCCTCTGGGCGCAGCGCCATCTGGGATTGGTTGTCTCCGCCATCTCCCTGGCAGCGACACTTCCAAGACCAGAACCAGACACTTAATAGCAGGAGTAAAACAACAAACATTCACATTGTCTTGAGTAAAGCAATCTCCTGTCCCAGCAAGTGCACAGTAGCCACCAAGCATTCAGCTCAGTCTTTTTTTTTTAAACCACTCATGATAATAAATGGCACTGCAGCCAAATTCCCATCAGTCGGCTGTATTATTTATTATTTCAAGTTATTAACTTTCCCTAGCTCTTTGACCTCCACCAATCTCTTCCTCACTCTGCTCCCATTTCCTTGTTCCTTGTTCTACAAGCTATAGTTATTTGGGTAAATGTATTTCTCTCCACAAAAATAAATCTCAGTGCACAATTTTGCTTGGCCGCAGTTTGTGTAAATACTTGTGCACAGATGAACTTCACCTAACACTTGCTCAGGCCATGGCCTACTTTTGTCGTTTTCCTCTCAGGGCACCTATTCTGACAGCGAATTCATCATTTCAACACAAAACCTCGAAATCGCTGCTGTTAAAATACGAGTCTCTGTGGCTTCGTTGGAAGTATCAGTGAGAGGTGAGTCACTCCAGCTTTCTCAGTGGTTATGTTGATATTTCAAAGATCAAGCATTCCACTGACATATCTGTCCCACTGATCCTTTTCTTCTAGATCCAAGCATGTGTTAGTCTTTTGTGGTTATTGCTCAGATTAAACTGATTTGTTTCCCCAGTTTCTCATAGTGACTCACTGCAACCTCTCGTCTGTTTTGATGAAGTATCTGCGCAGAGGAAGTAGCCTCCTGGATCATGACGACAACTACTGTATGACGGAAAGCGACAATCAGAAAATACTCACACAATAGCCCCTGAAGGTAACTTATTGGCATCTCCTGCTGCTGCCATGAGGGTGATATCAGTCTTTTCATCCAACTCTCTCTTAGAAAGCAAAAATGCTAATTCCCCCAAATGTCTATCTGTTGTTCTAAAATAGCAATAAAAGCTGCAGAGGCTGAATGGGATTATGTTGTAATTATAAGCAGCACCATTACAAAGTCAAGTATTACAACATGTTTGTGTACAGCTACAGAAACACTTAGTAGAGCTTATAAAAGCTTTACTTTTAATGCCATCTTTACACTAATTGCCCCCAGAGTTACACAGCTACTGTCAGTTTGCCCAGATTTGTGAATGTGGCTGATGTGTGTGTTTATTGAGAAAACCTTTTAAAAAATCCTACACAAAGCCCCCGAGGGAGGATAAACTAATTTGAGGTTTTTAAAAGAAATCTGTCTGTACACTGAAAAAATAAACACCAGCACTCAAGTGCGACTGCAGTCCAGTAAATCTGGCTGCCTGATTGAATTCATGTTTACTTAAGGGTCTCCTACTCGAGGAATAAATCTAATCTCATTGCCAATCAATCTCAGCACAACATTTACTATTATAAGTATTCCATTAGCCTCAGCCTCCTTTATTTCATTTAATAACATGTCAGAGGGCCGAATGAAAGGATCCTGTTGGTTTATAAGGAAGCATGTTTACTGAGTAATCTGAGTACACCTGCTGGCTCTAACATTATGTTTACATTAAACATAATTTGGTGGTTATTATTTGAAGAGAATGTTTTAGCACGAGAAAGATGTTAGAAACATCTCATTTATCTGTGTAATGGCTCAGGCTGAATCGCCACCACCAACGGAGTCAACCCATGAACTCCAATGTGCTCCACATGTGGGACCTCTTAATGGAGTTTAGAGTATCACCACAGGCCTGAGTTATAACCTGCTCTGTGACTGCGGGACCACTTCCGCACAGATTGCACCGCTCGCCCTTCATTAATAAAGCTAACGGCTTTTTTAACTGGTGGTGACACGAGCCGCGATAACTCACTCTCAGTGCTGTTTTTCCTTCTCTCTGTATTACCAACCGCAAGACTGTGTCCTCCCAGCTTGTGGAGGTGATGAAATTTTATTTTAGACAAACAATCGGTTTCCTCTCTGAGCTGCTGCTGCTGCTGCTGCTGCTGCACCAGGTTCTCAGTTAGCAGGGGCCGCCGCCGCCGCCACTGAATCACAAACAGATGCAGAAATTCTCACAAAAGATCTTTTAATTGAAAATGTTTTTGCATTAATTAAAAATCTGCGTTGTGTTGTGTGTGCAGGATGAATTGTAATTTATGGGAATTTTACTTAAATCCAATATCTAAATTTTTTGCTGCCAGCATTTAGCTTAGCCTGTTATTAGGGAAACATATAAGACTAGGTTCTCTGCTGATTAAAAACAAAAACAAACAAAAAAAACCCAATCAATCAAATATTAAACTGACATTTTAACATGTTTAATAGTTTAATCTTCACAGACACATCCTCCCATAGCCTTTAGGAGCCAATCCCGGCTGACATTGGCTGAGGGCAGCCGACACCCTGGACAGGATGCCAATGAATCACTCACATTCACATTCACACCTCTGGGCACTTCAGAGCCGTCAGTTAATTAAGTTAATGTGCATGTCATTGTGGGAGGAGGTGGAGAACCCAGACAGAACCTGGAGAACCCACGCTGGCACCTCGACCTTCCACTGTTAGGCGACAGTGCTAACCACTGCACCACCTTGTGGTTTTAGAAAAAGCTGAGGGAATTGTTTTTTTTTTATCCATCTTTAACTTTAGACGCAACCAAGTTAGTTGTTGTTTCCATGTTTTTTTTTAGTCTAGGCTAACCATTTCTTTGCTCTGCACGTAGCATCTCTGACAAAAAAGGGCAATTGCACTCTTCTCATCTAAATCTAGGAAACAGAGAAACGTTTCCCAAAATGTCAAAGTATCAACTGTTTTCCTTTTGGACTGCTCCCGGATGTTATTGTTCAACACTGAACACCCTATAGTTTGCTGTAATCGCTCCTCAAATCAAACTTGATGAATTGAGCCATATTTTTTGACATCAAGAATTAAATGCTCATTTAGCCTGTGATTAACACGACCAACTGACATTGTGATGTCCCAGACACAGCTGCATAGGGTTTAATAGTATCTGGAGATTTCTGCAGTGACTGATTCATGGCACCCCAAGGCTAAAATAACTTCCAATTGTCTCCTAACATGTTGTCTGGCTTCCTACAAAACAAAACAATGCTCGCATATGAACAACAGGCTGAGCATGAAAACAGGATGACACCTGACAACCTTGGGAAAATATGTCAGAGACATAAATATGTCAATGCTGTACGGAAGTGTAAACAGGATTTGACATGTTTTACATGAAAGAACTTGTTGTGTTATAATGCTAATCACCTTAGGTAATGCTAAGGAGCTTTTAACTCACAGCTGGAGCATTTCCTATTTACCACTTATTTCAGATATAGTTTGCTTCACAATGATACAGTAGGTGTGGGAGGAAAGGATTCATGGTTTGTCACAGCTAATTAGTGGCAGGAAAAAAGGGGTCTGGGTGTTAAATATTGCCATATCCTGTTTGGGTCTGCTGTCCAGGTGGTTGAACATTAGTAAAAATCATATTACATCATCTCCCAGAATCCTCTTGTTCACTTTACCCCTTCCAGTTTGTACATTTTATTGTCTTATAGTTTTGGTTTGCCTGTTTAAAATGTATCATTTTTCACAGTTTTTGGACCATAAGATACTTCCAAGGATGAATTAATCTGCACAAATTACAGTGGCACCATGACTGACTTCTTCTCCCTGAGGGGTTCTAACTATTGTTAATGAGATCCTTCAAAGTAAGGGGCTCTCTGGCTCTCCACCTTCCCCTTCAAGGCCCCACTGTGGAGGAAACTGAAGTCGCCCCAACAATGATGAATGGACATCATTAATGTTGTTCATCTGTTTACCTTTTACGCAGCAATCTGGGAAAATGAGGGGTCAACAGCATAAGGAAATGTGCTTATACTTTGGCACTCCAGTTCCACTCATTTGGTCCTCACAACATCAAGAGACGCTGCAGACTGTAAGGGACTTATTATTCTGACCAGCTGACCTCTCTTCAATCATGAAGCCTTATCACTAAACCTTATTAGAGAAGAGGCCTATCTGACATTTTGGTCCCTATTTTCCATCAGTGGAAGCCTTCAAACATTTTAATATTAATGAGCAAATTGCGAGTCTTTCTTTCTGCTGTCTGTCTAAACATTAGGCAAAACAAACAGCTAATTTAAATTGAGAGTGTCTCATCAGAATAGACCTTTAAAGAGATTAATATCCACACTCCAGTAAAAGGCATGGGCCAGTTATCTCCAGCCCCATTGTTTGACACTGATCAAGACAAGACGCATGTTTAACACCATTAAGCTTTGCGGTTTCCGTAAAAAAAAAAGGAAAAAAAAGAAGAAGCAATGAGGGCCTCAAAGTTGGCAGCAGAGAGATCCATCTCCCCTGGAGCACAATATCACTCCAGCCTAGTTTGTTTGTCCTGTCGGATTATATTTATAGTGTAAACAATTTGTGATCTTATTAGGCCCCCATCAGCTGGTGCACCTTTAAAAACACAGATAGATCACCGAGCAGATGGCGAGACGGTGTTAAGAGTCTGCTTCTGTCTGCTGAACACACAAACCAGCCTGTGTGGCAGCTGCAGCAGGGAGGGGAGAGCAATGATCCTCAAGTCATCCATTTAAAATAACTTTGAGACAAAACATGAAACTGACTCGCACTACATCATTATAGCCTTACATAACCCTTTTCTAAAAGTGGAGGTATTAATCTCACCATTTAGAAGGGGGGGGAAACAGCTTGTGGGCCATCTCTGGTTCATCTGCACAAGCAATATTTCAGCAATAAGATGGATAATTAGATAGTTTGTGGGAAAAGATTTATATGGCTGTAAAGGAAAATGCTCACCATCCAGACAATGACAGCTCACTAAGGACAGGACTAAAACAAAAATAATTGTGGAGTCCAATTCCTTGAAGAATCACAGTTTGCTTTGCTTTCATTCTGTCTGACTTTTGAAGAGCATCCATCACGGCAGTGTAGAGATACAATTTAGGTAAAGACTACTGTGATATTGCCCAGTATAATTAGAGGAAAAGTCTTTCATCCACTGGACTGTCTGCGCTTACAGATGCTCCGGCCAGGGACGGCTGGATAGTACTTCTTCTGCCTAAAGTATCTGAGATGTTTAGAAACCCCACACTCCTGGAGGAATGTGTGGAAGCCCCACCAGGAATCCATTTTGTTTCAGGGTTCCTGCAAACACAGAAGTCCCTCGCTGCAGATTAGCTGGATGTGTCAACAGTAATGGAATCTCCCCTTTCTGTCTGTGCAAACTTTGACTAAACACAGAAAAGCCTCAGAGGAAAATCTCCGTGTGTCCTGGAGCCTGCTCGGGCCAGCAGTGAGCACACCATCCATGTCAGCGGTGAAATGATCTCTAAATGTTTATCTTCCTGAGGAGCTCTCACACAGAGTCCTCAGAAGTTCTGTGCAGTGTAAATCACCTGTGCTGTGTGTGTGCGTGTGTGTGTGCGTGTGTGTGTAGTCTAAAATCAGGAATAAAGCACCAGCAGCAGTGTCAACAAGCTCTGTGATAACCATTTACAGCATCACATAAATCACCATTACATGCAGAACACACACATGCATACACACACGCGCGCGCGCACACACACACAAAGAGAGGGAGAAGGGGAGGAGATTTAAATGGCCAGCTTGTGAAAAGGTAGTGTGGGGCAATTAGAGGCAAGTGTGTGTGTGTCTCTGCCGAGTGAAGCCGGGAGCAGGAGTGAAAACTGAGACTTATCGATGCAACTTTGTGGTGCTTTTATTTTGTCAGCAGCGGATCCACACTTCAAGATTTCTGGACTGAACAAAAGTGTGCTTCTTCTTCTTCTTTAGTTTTGGTAAAAACTGGACATTATTGGACAGAAAACTATTTCGATTCACTTGTTTTTGAATGTGAATATAAAAAAGAGTTGCTTTTTTTTTCTCTTTTCTTTTTTTCTCCTAAAAGTATTATTTTATTGTCCCAGTACCTCAGCCAGTTCGCCTCTGGGACCTTATTCATTAGTAAGCACTATCTACTTCATCAGGTTACACGCGGCAGAGGAGCTACGTGACTCTCTGAGCATTTACACCAAAACCGGGAGCAGATGACTTGGAAATTCTCAGTCAGCATCTTTTCCGCTTTATGAGTATTTTGGGACTCTTTTGTTGGATTGTTTTATTGTGAGCACCGGGAGCCGCCGCCCCGCCTCTCTCACTCCGCACACTTCGCGAAATGAAACTCGGTTTTGTCATCGAGACTGCGGTGGCGCTTTATCTGCTGCTCTCACCTGCACAGGTAAGAACGACTCCTAACGGGGAGATTTCATCTCTACTTACATACTGTGGGTCCTTCGTGGTTGGAGTAATAAAAACGTGCTTATTGTCAGACATGTTAATAGTTTTTCTGTTGGTCCCAACGTGCCTGAGTCAGCAGTGTACACTGTTAACAACGAAAGTGATAAACTATCCCTCGCGCTTTGGCACCTTCACGCCGTTTCTGAATGGGCGCCATCCTGCTCGCTTCATTCATAAGGTGGAACGTGACAAACTGCATCACTCTCCCCTGGAGCTCGCGCTGCAAAGTGACTCACTGTTTCATTTGGCGAAGATTACTAAGCTCATAATTACAGCCGCATCTTGCGTTAAAGGCCAGTTTCACAGACGTGGATTACGTTCATTGCTTTAGGATGAGAGTTTTTTTCCCCCTCTCTTCTTCTTTGTGTAGATTTCCATCAAGAAAATGCTTTGATTTCTATGTGATTTAGGAACTCCTCAAACAAAGGATGTTCTATGCTCTCGTTCTTGCATTGTAATCTTGTTTTAAAGAAGTGTTTACAGGTAAAACAGGTGAGAAAAGGTGTTAATCTAGAACCCTTTGAATGCAACAGTTTTTCTTTCTTTCTTTTATTTGCATGATACAGGCAGGGTTGGATAGCACAATTAAGATGACCATGCAGTGTGTGTGTGTGTAAACTCTTGTGAAGCTTCTTTTCAGTGCTGGTCATATCGCTGTCAGGCGACAGTGCGTTTGTACAAAGCAGTTCTATTCTCTGTTGCCTGGCATTGCCTTTTAGTCTTTTAATGAAAATATGCCAGAACAGGACAGAGCTGAAACTGGAGTGAGGCCGCTTTCAAAGGCCCTGTGTCACGCCGTAGAGACACTTGTAAGAGGATGTGCCTCGGACAGCAGGACTCGTGCCAACTAACGCCAGGGCTCTTGAACCCATTCAGGCTCTGATTTCCTCCCAAGGTGGCTGAGAGCTGGCAGCTGTCTCTGATGGCTCCTCATGTTTAATGCAGAACCAGGCCAGCCCTGCATCCTTTCACTGTTAACCGTCACAGTCTAAAAGTAACGCTGCAGGAGTTTTACCTTTTTCCAGGCTGGAGCCCACGTATAGACACGTTAAGGCGGGCTCTCTAGTTTGGAGGAGAAAAAAAAGCTCCATGTCCCACCAGATTGTCTAACTGGAGACTTTGCAGCTGTTGCTGAGTTGAGGGTGAGTGGGAGAGGCATGGGATCACCACATCTACACTAATCCTCATAATCAGCTCATGGCCTGCTTAGTCAAAACAGGAGTGACAAAATCCAGGGCCCTCAACATGTAGTAGGCTAAATGGCCTCCCGCTGCCATGAAGACTGACAGCAAATGTAAACGGGTCATTTCAGAGAGTCAGCGTCCACTCTGTCATGCTGATGATCTATGATGAGCTCAGCTTGTTATTTCTGAGGTCTGGGACCTTCTCTGACCCCTCAGTTGCCATTAATGTTATTTTTTAAAAGGAAAGATTGTTCTATTTTCCTCCTTCACTACAAATAAGCGTCTTGAGGTTTTTATCGTGGAGTATGTTTGAGGAACTAAATATTTCACATTTTAAGCAAACAAGTGACACTGACACTATAGCAGCTCTTTTCTGCTCACAGCGACAAAATGAGACTGTTCTGCTGGGTGTCTGTCTGTCTGTCTGCCAGCTCCCACAGTAAACTGTCAGACTGGAATACCCAAGTGGAAAAAGCAAACATTGGCAATGCGGTTGGCACTGCTATTTCTAAATGTCTTTCTTTCGGATCCTTTACCCATAAATATGTGCCACTAATTGACAATGAATGATGATTCTTCATCACTATTACAGCTGGATCTGCCGTCAGAAGACTCATGACTCATACAGTCATTCATGTCCGCTATGAAACGTGGAGCGGCCAAGAGAGGGTGGGGTTTAGTTTAACTTCTTCATGGTTCTGCTTTACTACCAAGGATTTACAGCAGAGTTGAGAGTGTGTGTGTATGCCTCTGTGTGTGGAAATGCTCTCTCTTTAAATATGCTTGCTGAAATGACGTAGATATTAATTATAGTTGCATTATATTGTTTTCATCATTGCATCTTCATACAGACTTGTGGTTGTAATAATAATAGTAATAATTAATAACAACAATATTAATACAAATAGTACGTCTTTTGTCCTTTTTGGGGGGTTTTGGTGAACTGTTTGTTAGCCCTAGCTGCAGTTGTAATGAGACATCCTCGCTGCTGCTCTAATCTTGTTTTACTGAGCTGGCAGTAGTGTGTGAGACACAGCGCTGGGCCAGCAGCCACTGCTGTTTGGGAGGAATAGTGGAAATTATGTTATGGCAAGTAAAGTGGTCAAGTACAGGCATGTGCTTGATGGGAGTGAGGAAGAGTTTAGCCAAATATGCAAATGATTCATTACACATTTCTACATAAAATACCAGGGTAATTAGGTGTGATTTAGTTAGTCGTGTTTCGCAATAGATCATTGTTGCAAAATGTTGGAGTTACTCCAAAATCAATATCGCAACAGATAAAAATCAAATTCCAAATAATCCTCCATGACTCACATGTGCATTTACTGTAGGATCTATTCTCATGAAACCCTCCAGGTCCTATGTACTACGTAGGCTATATACAGTGTGTGGCTCTTGACTGCGGTGGAAGCACCTGGCTTTCCCTTCTGAACAATGGTGGCCTCTCTGTCACCCGATCACCAGGCTGTCTGCTGGAGAATATGACATAACTGCCATCCACCGGCTATTTCGCTCACATTCCTTGACACTCTTCATTTTCCTGTTTGATGTATTATTGTTACTTCCTTTGTGTGTGTGTGAGTGTGTGTGTGTGTGTGTATTTAAGCCACAGCAGTGTGACTATCACTTCTCACGTTGTCTCCGCTGCAGATTCAGGGAGCATTGCCAGTTACTGCTGTACCTGTTGCCTCCTGCCCATTTCACACCTTCCACCACCTTCTAACAAAACCCTTGGCATGCCATTTATGGTATTTATGTAATGTCACTGTGATATGAATACAGGTGAACCCTTGCATTAACACAACCAAACCTGACTAATGTTAGTCACTGTTTCCAAGAAGAAACCTGCAGTGCTGGAGATGCTTCAGTACTGGGAATTCAGCTCAAATCCTCAAAAAAAATGTCCATTATATTAAGAAATCAGCGAAGGATGAGAATTATAAGCCTCTTTGGTATGAGATTATGAAATTCTTTGTTGATGTCTCTTTTAAAATACAGCATTTCCTTGAATAAAACCACAGAAACCAAATATGGGAAAATCTTCTTTCACAACTCATTTTTCTTGGATTCATCACTTCACCAGTATCCAAAAGAAAAAAAGAAAAGAAAAGAAGCCGCTGAGTCTTATACCTTCTGCTCGTATCTGTGTCAGTGAGGATGTGACGCTACGCAGGTGTTTCCTTCACATCATCACCAGCAGCAAAACAAGACTGAAGTATGACATGCAACATGTGTGTTTGTGCTCATGATGTGTTTTTCTTATTCAGTCAGTGGAGATGGCGTGACTTCGTATTTCCAGTTGTTGCAATGAGGGTTCATACAGTAAGCAGAGATTTTCTGAAACACCCAACAGCAGCAGAAAACACCACGTGTGGGTTTCAGCTCTTGTCAGGATGCAGCTCAGCTTATCAACAATCAAAGTGAATACCCCCAGCTTCCCTCTGGGTCTCTTCCTCTCTCATACACTTGAACATCTTCACTAGATCAGATGTCTGCCATGCAGCGGGGAGTAGTGACCTGCTGACTGATGGGGCTTTTATTTGCATTGTTGTGGTATTTCTCTGGAGTTGTAATGTCCCGGCCCAGGGGAGAGTCTCAATCTCAATCAGGAAATATGGATTTCTCCTTCCTCCTGTGGAGGAGGAGGAGGAGGAGGAGGAGCGTCGCTCGGGGCAGCCCTCTACTCAGCGAGCTTTAATCTCCCATCTGGATGTAATTTACTGTGGTTTACACAGGGAGAACAGCGTTTACTGTAATAGAGACCACAATTACCACCGGTCAGCCTTATCTCAAGACCTGTGTCGTGTGTGCGTGTATGTTTGTGGACAGGGTGAACGGTTATACAGTGGTTGTGTGTGTTTGTGTTTGTGTGTGTGTGTGTGTCTTTGGGGGGACATTTGTGCATGCATTAATGGACTTATACAGAGGAAATGGTGTTTATCTAAATCAACATTTATATGGACCTTTACCTCTCCCCATACTCAAAGAAAACATGATAGTTTGTAACCAAGCTTACTGTCAAGGATACAACCGATCATTAAAGGGGATAATTATCTTTATCTTGATAATTATTGGAGTGGAGTAATCTTACTGTACATTCACATTTTGGGAAATACTTTTATTCACTTTGTTGTTGAGATGCTGATCGGACTAGCAATGCACTCTCATGTCTCAGCTCAGGCCAGGAGATGGTTAGCATATGTTAGCATATTATAGACTTGACTGCCCTCTGAGTTTTCATTTTACAATCAGTAAGGTGCCTGGCTACATCTTATCTAACCCGTGGCCCAGTCATTTCCGGGAGTAGTGTTGTCACCATGAGGCCAGTCAACCAGTAGGGACTCCAGGAAGTACCTGCAACCTGCCAAGACAGTATGCTACATACTCATAATTCTGGTTCTCAAAGGCTCCATTCACCCAGATTATTTGAGAAATTGTTCTAGCACATCTACCGCATACTCTGTTGAAGTTTGCCGGTGTTTTGGCATCGCTCTGTGATCACAGGCCCTGACCTGACCACCCTAGAGACCCAGCTGGTTACTGTCAGACCTGTAATGGCACCGCTGTCATTTGCAGTTTTACCCCTCTCGTGTATACAAAACAGAGCCCGTCTTTCTTTTGTAGCGGTGGAGAATAGATACAGTGACCTGCAGGCCCCCGTGAGAGCTCTGAGAATTAATGTCGCGGTCATGGTGTTGATGATGTGGAATCTGGCTCTCGATAAAGGATGGATGAGGGGGATCAGTGAGGCAGGGAGGTAGCTCTGTTTCTCACTCGTCTAGCTGTCTCTGTGTTTGTATTCACTCTCTCTGCTCTAGTGCTCCCTGTCCTGTGTGGTCCCATGTTCAGAGTCCCAGGACAATGCCCTCTCTGGCTGGCCTGCATGTTCCAGGTGCTTCACTGGCCTGGGTTACAGCCAGACCAGGCCTTGACTTTTATTTCTGTCATTGTTGTCTGCTGAACTTTTCCCTATCTTTCATCTCCACAATCAACAAACTCAGTTCAGGAGCCACAAGCCTGCATCTCATCCAAAAACCGTTTATCCACAATAACCCTCACCGAATAAGGTTAAGTTTGAACCTTTGTAGAAAGCATTGTAAATAATGGCCTCATGCCTAGTAGCTGCGATTATTGTTTGCCAGAGTCAAGAAGAATTGAGGAGCCAAAACTCAGTCTGGCTTCTTCTGCTTAAAATGAAACCCAGTGATACTGTAGCAAACCTGACAACTACTCCGATGATAGTTTTCACTGCATACACTGTATTGCGAACCTGCAGTCAGCCAAGTTCAATCACTGGACTGAAGTTATAATACACTTGTAAAATTGTAAAATACACTTCGACAGCCATAGCACTGTAGCTGAAAGGTTTTTAAGTAACTATACTCAACCAAATATGGTGACGATGTTGTAGAAAGGTTTATTTTTTTCCTAGCAGCCATTGTATGCTGTTGACTCTGGTACGTAGAAATTCCTGCCTGGAGCAAGACAAGCACATTGTGATATTGATACTGGCACTTTTCACCGACTTGGCTCTGCTGAAGTTTTGAGGAGCATAAATGAAATCTGTTGGCACTGTCAACCCCAAGGGGCACGAACCAGCATGTCAATCATTTTTTTGTGAGGTGGAGCTCATCAAATAATATCTCCAGCCTATTGTGGATTAGAAGCTTTTATAGTACTCACTCTGAGTATGTCAGTAACACTGATGAAACGCTGATTCTCTAGCTTGCTATGTCAACATTGTTATCCTGCAGAATTAAAAGAGATCAGTTTATGATGATAAACAGGATTCTTCAAGTTCCTTTTGTTCCACTTATTTGGAAACAGGACAGGAATGGCTCACCATTTACAGTCTGTGTTTTGCAATCCAAAGGAGAAGAGAAACCCCCCGATGAATTAGTCTAGTTTTGCATCATTTTCTTCCCCAGTCACCCATGCAGGAGAAGGAGTCTCATTTATTTAGTGTAAACTGTCAAAAAAAACCCTGTCTCCATTGATTTGCGGCGCTTTACACTGTAGAGTATACACCCTGGCTCCTGTCCAGATCTTTTTGGCAACTGCCCATGGTACCTGCTGTTGAATTGCCCATCCCCCTCCCCTTGCTTGACCCGCAAAGTTGAAAAACCTTTTATGACCATTATCCTGGGTCCCCATCATGTTTTATTTTTGCTCCCTACGCACACTGGCCTTCCTCTGACAGATGGAGTTAAGCAAGGAGGTTAAAGATGACGCAGTTCAGCTGTGTGGGAGTGGAGAGCAATGGGGCCCGGGGCCTCTGTGGCCTGACAGCAGGAGCCCAGGGACACAACAGGTCCTCTGATCTGACCCAGAAGACGGAGCAAAACTCTCAGCTAGCAGCTTACAAACTTACGCTGGAGACTTCAGAAACATAAGAGACTTCTTTTCTTTTTTTTCAAAGCAGCTCTGCAGTCAAGCGTGACGACCCATAATGCCGCAGTTTCATCACCGCTGTAACTGCTACAGATGTTTGACTCTAACCTCTTCTGCTCCAACTAACTGCAACTCATGCTCTGCAAACCAGTCTGGTCAGGGGCAGCACTGATTCACTGCACCGCTTAGAAAAACTTTTCTGAGAAGCAGCTGTTTGAAGAAGAAAACAACTTGTTCAACTATGGGACAGAGACCAGCGAGGCCAGGGGGATCATGACTCTCATTACATATCCAAAATGCTAATAATCCAATGAGAATGACTTTTAGACAGGAATCTTCTGGCCCAACAGTATAGTGCTGAAAAGATTACACAATTAATCATCAATCACAATTTTTGCAAAGAGATTACTTATTGAAGTCATTTATCAAATGAAATGACCAAGTGCCAGTCACAGTAAACGCTGCTGTCTCTCATTTCATGACTCGTGCCTTTTTTTGAACTGTTGCTGAGAATAATGAGCAATGTTATTGTACCATGTTTGGTCTGTGGAAGTGAAGTAGATGAGCATTTGCTTTATCTGTCACTATAGCTTATTTAAAAATAAGTAAACAATACAATATTAGTATTATAAAAAAAATACTTCACGTGATTCTGACATGAAACACCTAACTACAATGACTCCCAGCTCTTTCCCATTGCATCCTTTATTTTCAATGTAAATGCATTTTCAGTTCATGTCAAATATCAGATTTGAACACGACATGATTGACGGTGCCAGTTGGGTTGAGCGTTTCTGAAACTGCAGACCTCTGAGAATATTCACAAACAACACTCTCTATAGTTTTTTTTTTTTTACTCAGATTGGTTCAAAAAACAAAAAGGAACCAATGAGCAGCTGCGGACGGAAACGCCTTGTTGATGAGAGAGGTCAGAGGAGAAAGGCCAGACTGGTTGGAGCTGACAGAAATGCTACAGGAACTTATATAACTGGTCTTTACAGCTGTGGTGAGCAGAAAAGCATCCCATAATGCGCAACACGTTGAACCTTGAGGTGCACGGGCCGCACTCAACAGCAAGAAGACCACGTCAGGTTCCACTTCTTTCAGCCAAGAAGAGAAATTTGAGGCTGTGAGTGGGCACAGCCTCACCAAAACTGGACAGTTGAAGACTGGAAAAAAACAGCTCGGCCTTAAGGAGTCTCAATCGTCTCATGAATCTGGTTTTCTGCTGAGGCACACAGATGGTAGGGTCAGAATCTGGCATCAACAGCGTGAATCTACGAACCCACCGTGTCAACAGTCAAAGCTGGTGCTGCTGGTGGTGGTGGTGGTATAATGGTGTGGGGAATATATTCTTGGCACACATTGTACCCCTTATTACTAATAAATCATGGTTTGAATATTGCAGCCTTTTTGAATATTATTGCTGACCATGTGCACCCGTTTACGGCCGCAATATTCATCATGTCCGGCTACTTCCAGCCTGATGATGCAGCAAGTGAAAAGTCGCTTCAAACTGGTTTCATGACCATTGCACGTAGTCTGGTGTTCTTCAGTGCCTCATTAGTCATTACATCTGAAGCCAGTAGGAGATGAGTGGGATGGGGTAGAACATGAATGTGCAGCTGACAAATGATGTGACGCAATCATGTAGTGGAGTCTCAGAGGAATGTTTCTAACAATACTCCTAATAATATATTATTTCAGATCAGAGTTTTTTCTTTACCAAATAAGGTTTTATTCCACTCTAGTCACCCCACCTCTGCTTTTTGCTCTCTGGATGTTTAGTCAACCATCCACAGCAATGTGTTGATATGTTGTTTTTTTGTTTTTACAAACTCTGTCTTGTTGTTGTTTTTAGTCAGTATTAAAAATGTGGCCTTGTAAAAAGATTTCTCCCCCCACGCTACAGATGTTGTACATACAGTATAGTGCAGGGGACACAGAGTAGAGGTATTTCATGTGCCAAGACTAAAATAATTTATTGTCAGGTCAAGTGAAGTCAAGTTTATTTGCATAGCCCTTAATCACAGTTAGTCACTCACAAAGGTCCTTACACCGGCATAATGAAAACAATAAATGAAAATGAGGCAAGGCAATGTCTGACATAAAACCCTCTGAAAGGGGTCACCGGGGAATGAAGTGAAACCATTAGAGTGAAGTGAAACCCTGAGAGGACTAGGCTACACAGAAAGTGATCCTGCTCGTGGGCATTACTGGACAAGTTTATACACATAGTGATGTAAAGAGGTTTTCCTTCTCTGCCGGAGCTGAATTAACTCCTAGTCACCATTAATCACAGAGTTAATACTGTAAGGAGGGAAGAATGACTACGTGAGGATCCTCATGCAGCCTGTTATAATCTGGCAGCGTCTTGTGGCCAGCTCACTCTTCTGTTCTCAACCACAGGAGGTTGCCAAAGATGCTTCCACGCCATGTCGAGGCTTAACCCGTGACCAAGGTCAGAAAATCCTCCCCACCTCACCACATTCTTAACGGCAAACCCCGAGGCCAGAGCCAAGAAGCCCTTGTGATGTGGGGCAGTCTCATGAACACCCGTAGACGTGAGGAGAGGGAGCAGATCATATGCCAATTAACACTGGAAAAGGATTTGTTTTATCAGCCTGGCAATGCAGCAGAGGATGAAAAAAAAAATATAATAATAATCGATGCCCCGGAGAGTGGAAGTGACTTTTAACAATAACTGAAACTGAACTGTGACTTTCTCATGCTGTGCATTAAGAATATTCTGCAAGTGGTGCTTATATCCTGCGGTGCTGCTGTAAAACCCGCACAGTTCAGTGAATGCCACTCTGTAGTAAAACTGTTCTGTCAGAAGAGCAGCTGTACGCTTTGGCCAGATGACCAGCCACAAAAAAAAAAGCGGGGGGCAGGGGGGATGCCTCAACAGTTCCCCTAACACAGGGAGGACTGAGCCTAAGTGTTTGACTGGAAGCTCTTGTATCTATTGATAGGAAGGTCTGTGTCACGCTATGTTCTGCTGCAGAGGGGACAGATAGCACCCAAATACACAGAGCTCCCTGACACTTATCTCAGTGACAGTTTTACAGGAACCTCCGAAATGTTTGTGTGAGTGTGAATGCATCATCATCATCAAAGCAGGACATTCCTCTTTAATCACATTGTTTGGGAGAAAAAAAAATGGCTGAGTATAGCACTGTTCTGACAGATCCTATCCTCACTCTCAAACTAATTTTGGTACATAACAGGAAGTGGATGCAATTTAGCAGCGGACAGATGGTGTAAAAAACGACAGTCCGAACTTCCATCATCAAGGAAAGTCCTTGTCTGTCTGATTTTGTATCGTATGACTCGCCTTGGCTCAAGAGTTTCGGATAATGTTACAATCATGTTCTACACAGGCAGTGATACATTATAAATTTCTTCAGGTATGTGTGTGTTTCTGTGTATGTTTGTGTGTGGCAGAGTGAAACACTGATATGTAACACCAGCGATGAGGAGGGATTGCGGAAGCAGGTTGTCTGCCGCCTGTCCTGCGCCGTCCGCTGGAGGGTATTTTGTTAAAATGTAGATTTCCCTTCCTGAGATGGAGTCAACTAGAGGTTTTGTGTTTTCCCAGGCGAATGAGAAATGCACTCTGTTTATCATGGGATGATGGGAAAGAATCAAGACGGAGGAGGAAACCATCAATGGGAAAATAAATAGAGAGCTGAATCTTACACCACAGGAAACAGGTTTTGAACCTAAACAGTTGGGCACACAGACAAACGTGACATATATGAGGGACAGAATCTGCTGCTTGTCAGGAAGACTTTTCCTCGGACAAAAAAAGCTGCATGGTCATCCATGTAGTTCCATCTCCCACCACTAGAGGACAAAGATGCAGGGTGCTGTTTTCTTATAGGAAATTTGTCCCAGGAATGTGTTTTTCATGTTTAAAAATGTGGATGAAGGTGACATTGTATGTCATTTATGTGAACGTGTGTTTTTGTTACGTTACGTTTGTTTCGATCAGTTTCGCTGTCCACTGTTTAATTTGGATTATTTTTTGTGTCTTTTGCAGAGTCTACCTTTTGCAAGCATAACCAACACAACTGAAGGTAGGAATGTTCACTTGTTTCATTTCTCAAATGGTTCATAAAATATTTTATGGCAAGAGAATTAAAAAGGATTACTTTGGAAAAATAGTTCACTGATTCCAGTCCTGACAAAATACCATCACACAGAGGCGTACCACTCACCCACACTGCATTTGTCACTCACGAATATAAATGACTAAGCTCACAAATGGAGCGTGTGCATTCGTCAATTATTGGATTTGAAGAAAAACAGGATATGTCTGGACTAGCAGGGATTACTCAGCTGCTAAACCTTCTCCCCCCGTATCCTCTGCCTACCTCACATCACTATAAATCAATGCTGCATAAAGTGAAATAACTTCTTTGTTATAGACTTGTGTAACTCGCAGACAGAAAAGTTTAAGAGGACATGTAGCAGACGCACAGTCAGCCCAAGGAGCAGTAACTGGCCAGTGAACTGGCCCTTTGCGCTGTACAACATTACAGTTCATGGCCTCATCTCCCTACCGTAGATGCTTCCCCAGCAGTCCCCTCCCAGCCTGTCTGCTTTTATAAACAGCTGTTGTGGTGTCAGGCTCCATTCGGTGACCTCGGGGGTCAGCGTAGTCCCAGAGGTGCCTGCGGGGTAGCTCAGCTCCAGCTCCAGCAGGGTTCTGTTCATGGCCATGTTTCCAGTGTTTGTTTTCTCTTCCCTCTATGTTTGTTCGGCCGTAGTCATCTCTATTCCTCCCACACAGTCTGTGCAACTGGGACACTTTCACACATATACTCCCACAGGAAAGCATACTGTACATTATACAAACATTTTTACTTATAACGATAACAGGATACACACTGGCGCATTGCAACTGGTTTTAGGTTTCTGTGTACATGGTATGAGCATGGCATTCCTGGATTACTGAGATAGCCACTGATACTGTTTGTGTTGCGCAGCATCATTACGTAACAGAGGAGTTTGCTTGTTTGTATTTTTTTCCTGGCACTTCTGATTAAGCTTCATAAACACCTCCACATCCACAAACTCAGATAAGTTGTCAGCTGCACTTTGCACTGTAGCAGTAACATAGAAAGGCAGACATGCGATAATTATTCCAAACTGACTCATTCTCAACCTCTAAACTCTCATCAGCAGTGTTAATGTTTCAAGAAGTGTGGGGTCGCAGCTTCTGCCGAACCATTGAGAAGCTTGTGGAGGTGGTGCAGGAGTACCCGTCGGAGGTGGAGCACATCTACAGCCCCTCCTGTGTGCCTCTGGTGAGGTGTGCAGGTTGTTGTGGGGACGAAAACCTGGAGTGTCATCCCACACAAACGACGAATGTCACCATGCAGGTACGAAAAGGGTCGGGCTTAGAGCACCTGCTGTCACTTTACCCACTGTTTTTGCTTCTACTGATAATCTGACCTCAATTTTATCCCTCAGCTGTTGAAAATCAGGCCATCAGAACCGGGTCAGGAATATGTTGAGATGACTTTTGTGGAGCATCAGACATGTGAATGTAGGTAAGAAAACAATAATTTAATCATAATTTGTGATATAAAATACTCATAAGTTTGCAAATACCTGTTTTAGACATTACATTTACATCCAACTAGTGTAGTAAAGTGAGCAAAGTAATGCTGCAGAGTTGTATTTTCTTTAAACATGATGAGGAAGTTTCTCATAAATCTGCCAAAATGTACACCACAACTTCACTGACAATATGTTTCACTTTTTCCCAACACATGATAATGTTCCTTGGACAACAAAACAGAAATATCTTAGACTGGCTGAATACCGAAAATGGATATACAAAGATGAGACATCTTTAGTTCATTAGAACTTATCTGCAATCACAATATTTTCCTAACTTTACCACAAAAAAAAGTGCTAGGAGTTCTGGGAATGTCATGGCATAAATGTAATTTCTGGGGAACAGTGTTGGAAAATACTTGTGATGATAAGTAATACTGCACCTGGATAATCTCTCTAATTTATCAAAACATTTGCTCCTCAGAGTCAGGAAACCAGTTGTGAAAGTTGAAAGGTAAGAAAATGAGCAGACTATCATCCGTTTATTGAAAAGAACCACTTTCCAACCGAGTGAACAGAGGCTCAGTGTTGTTTTCATTCTGACTGTAGAAAAAGACCAAGAGGAAGAGGAAAGAAGAGAAAGGAGCGACAAAAAGCGAAAGAATGCGACAGGTGATGGCCCAGTCTTGGGAGAAAGAGTTCAGATACCTTCCTGGCTATCAATTAACAACATTAAAAATGCATCTGTGTTTTTGTGTCCCTTAGGTGCCAGATCCCTCGCAGGTAACTGCAGTGGTGACCCAACCCCCTGTTGCAATGTGGCTCATTATTTATTTCCAGCCCAGTGACAGCATCAGGAGTGCCCTCCACTCGTCAATCAGATCTGCGTCTGTGGCCGAAGACTCAGAAAGCTGGGTTGTACTGCTGACATGCTCTCCTGCTGATGGGCAGAGTGTTTGTAATGACAAGGTTCAACAGCAAGTGTGTTTGCTTTTTTTTTAAATAGGTGGAAACACTGCTGTTACACACCAGATAGCCTACAGTGGATATCCCTGGGAGCCAGTGCAATGTAGAATTAAACAGACTGATGCCTTTTCTTTTATACATGCTATTACTGTATCAGTTATTATAATTTGTTGACTTCTGTGGTATTTAAAGGTGATTATGTTTAAAATCTATATTTATTGATACAGCTGAATATATTTGGACCAGCAACCTGTTAAACGTTTGTCAGTCTTGTTCAAAGTATTATCCAAGAGTTCTTGACTTGTCAAAGCAATATATGATGGCGCGAGTGTGCAGATGCTTTGTCCACACAGTAATGAAATGTCTCCCTCTAGTGTTTATGGAAAATGTGTTCAACACTGCTCTATGAGAAAAATGTTTAGGTCAAATATACAAATAAGATTAGACAAACAGGGTTTGTAAATCACAAACAATCACGCCATCAGCTTATTGGCATTTTTTAAAAATCAATCTTATAAAGTAGCCTATGAATCCCACTGTTCCTCCATAGCACCATGTGACCAGGCATGAGCTGGAAGTGTTCTATTGCAAATTCACACTCAATATTTACCAGAAAAGTTCAAGCTGTCCGCAGCCTATATACATAATGAAATTGTCAAATTGTTATAATCCAAATTGTTCTTTGAAATCTCCCTATTATTGCTTGTTTTGTTGGGCAGGATAGATTAGTAATTATAGCTGCTTTACAGGTAAACTAAAACCTCAGCTATTTGGAATCAGTTTATTATAATAAACAAACACACACTAGGAAGTGTGCACTAGGCTGCACAGCGGACATGACAAAGCCCTGGAGGAGAGAGGGCATATCAATAATCAATACTCTAAAGCAGCCCTGATTTGATATTGATGCTTATTGAAGAACATTGATCGCCGTTGTTATTATTTTGTTTACTGTGGTTACAAGCTTTCCGCAGCTATATTAAAGAAAAATATTTCTCTTTGTGTGGACCCTGGTGACACATGAGTCACACACGCCCACACCACAGGTGTCTTCCTGTGTCTGTTTATGGAAACACTGCAGTGAGGAAGGGATCAGCTGAAGTAGTTATATAAAGTCATGTCCTTTGATTTTTTTTTTATTTTTTTTTTTTTACATGTAATACACGAAGAAAATGTCTATGAAAATGTAAAAAGTAACGTTTCTACTCTTTTAGCATTTTAATTCATTTAAATATTTATTTGTAATTAAATTGTTATGGTTGCCAGCTTGTCTTGTGTGATTTATTTTATTGTAACCCCTACAAATGAGTAAACTGATCTATAGTCTATTATTCTATAGCCTAGGCTACATTTAACATACACATCATTTTCAAATTGCCTGTTAATGTTTTTTCTTTGTTTTGTTTTGTTTGTTTTCAGTATGACGTACATCACATAGGTACAGTAGAGTTTTAGCCCAAATGAGCTTGAAGAGCCACATAAAAACCTGCAGAGGCCGCACAACACAAAACCCAGCGTTTCTGTTGTCTCATCATCTGGATTAGACCCGTTTCCCTGGCAACGCCTTCGCACAGTCACGTTTAGTTCTGTAATTCTGCCCTTCTCTTTGACTTAAAGGTCCCCACACTCACTTTGCTCCACCCTTCGGAGGCAGACGAACACTGATTTATAACCAACCCCACCGAGGCATTGTGTTTGACAAAAAAGCGAAGGAATACGTTGGATAATTACATACTTACATTGATTGCAAAAAGAGAGGAAATCTATGAAAGTTTCACAGGAGAACTGCGCTGACCTGTAAGACCTGACTGAGGAAAAAGGTTGTTGTTGTTCATCCCAACAAGGCGTTGCTAGCGTTAGCTTATTGGGAGACGAGTGTAACGGGAGGCAAACTATAACCCCGGGTGCCGATATAAACGGATTCATGTTTTCAAGGAAAAGACGCATTGGTAAGGACTATAAAATAATACCAACAGCCGAATATGCTATCGTTGGTGCAGTGATGAGCTGGTTGCAAAGCTAAAACCTAGCCTAGCTAACTGAGCTAACAGCCAGCAGGGCAGGGGCAGGGCAGTAAACACACAGATTGCGTGGATGCAGACAACAGCAAACGTGACTGCTGTTATTAATGCTGCATTTGATGAATTGGCTTATTTTTATTTGTAGCAGCGTAACGTTAGTCGTCTTGAGCTCAAACTAACCAGTGTTTGTCAAGTTTTTAAGCTGCTAGATAACGTCAGTTGACAAAGTTGCTTGTGTACGCAACAACAACCGCTGGCTGCATATAACCTTTGAGAGTTCAGACTCACAGCCGATTTGTTATTATCTTTTCTTACTTACCACATATCAGACGTTACATAGGTATTATGACGGGCTAGGCGAAAAGCATCTCTTACATGAGCTAATGACTATAATTAGACAGGATAATTGTGTGGGAGTGGCAGGCCTTTCTAAACACCAACCTGATATATTGAAGTTCTTGACTTTACAAAACTAAACTAATTCGGTCTCATCGTTAGCATTTCTTCAAAAGAAGAGTACTAGGTAATCACCTACTTATTTGATTATGTGACGTGTATTTATTGTTTTGCACAAAGCACAGACATAACGAATGAGTATTTTATGGAGGGATGTAGCTAAATAGCAGGGTTGTTACATTCACGTTTTTACACCAGATTACACCCGACTACTGTTTCTTATTGTCTGGTCATTTGGTAAAAGAAAAAAGGGCGAGGTACCTATTGACCCGTCATTTAATTCTAAATGATTTATATAAATAAAGTTGAAATAGTAATAATCCAGTCAGTCCTTAATTACCCTTACTTTGAGATATCAAAATGACAAATGATGATAAACCAAACAAGAAACAAACCAAATTGTAGTTACAAGTTGACTGTGTCTCTTCACTTTTTCAATTTTACTTTGTCCATCAGATCCATGATTACTGTTTTGATTTTAATCTTTTAACTCTCCATTTTTCCAGAACAGACTAGGGTGACAATGAGCAGCTTCAGTAGACCCGACCGACACAGGACACCAGCGTTCACCAGGGCAACACTCCTCGGAGCATCCAAGTCTGACCTGGAGAGAGATTCAGGCTTTTCAGGTTTGATTCAGTAATTTTGTTTCACAAAAAATAACAAGTGCCTTGTTAGTGTGCATGCTGAAAGCAAGAAGTTTCACATGGTGGAATTGATGGTGTGGCACACGTTGTGAAATGGTGTTAGTATAGACAGAAAATGTTTTGTGAAAAATTACAGTGAAGTCATAAACAAGGTCATGTCTAATCAAAATGGGGGATCTAGGTCACATTCTCCATGTAGGCTATCCTCTATTGGGGCAGTTTTTCTGATGACCGTTATTTGCACCATGAGGACAGACCTGGATTTGGTATAATCCACCTCATCGGGTTGATGGTATCCTCAAGAGGTGCTTATCTGCATCTGCCACTGAGATTCTATTCTTCTCAGTTACAGTGCACAAAAGAGAGGGCAGTCTGTCGCTTTTAACCATGATGACACCCATATGCTTGTCTTCTCTCCTCAGATGCCAGCTCGGAGTACTTAAGTACAGTCGACCTGACTGACTCTGAGGATGCAGGAAGGACTGGGTCCATCTTTGGCCAGGACCCGAATGGTCCACAGGTGGCTCTGATGGGAGGCTCATACGCTGGGCTTTCTCCAATGATCATCATGAACAACTTTGTTCTAAATCAGGTAAGTACAGCATTGTATGTTCTGCCCAGAGTTGTTTGTTTAATTTCTCCTATAAGATTCTGCTCAGCTTGTTTGGCTCTCCACTCTTTATATGCTTTTCAATTCAAACCTTAACTGGTTAGTGAAAACAAACAGCTTGTGTCGCTGTAGAAGAGGAGGATTCAATAAGATGATGCCGTTAAAGGAGTAGTGAAAAAACATCATAGAAATATGGCATTTATCTTTGTGTTTTGTTTTGTTTTCATCTGCTGCCAGTTTTAAGTCACAAGCTTTGTTTAAGTCAGAATTATTTAACTAAACAAGTAGATTTTATTGATACATACACTTCTCCACCACAGCCTAAAGATTATTTTACAAACCTTTTTTCTTTCTTTTTTTTCCAGCAGGCTATTACAATAACTCACCTTGTGCAGATATTTTCCTCTCAGTTTCTAAGAAAAAACTGACTTGTTATGTCAACTGAGTTTTTTGATTCAGGCTTTTCTCTCGTAGGATCATAATTCAGTCATTCTCTACTATGAATTCATTGTTGAATTTCCTTTAGCTAGGGAAGAGGAACTATGCAGGATTTGTAGTTGAACTATAACTAGTGTTATTTACCGCTCTCTTGATTGCTTTGTAGCCGGCTTCATTGTAAACAAATGGACATGGCCGGGAGGAGGATTAGCAAATCAGCAGAAAAGTGACCGAACTTGCATAGTTCCTCTTTGTAGTTCATTGTAGTTTGAGTGTTATTTTTATTTGCAATGCACTTTGTTTTGAGTGTTTTTTTCAATTTGTACATGATCCATGTGTATAATACATTATGTATTGTATTATAGCATAATATTTTAATAGGTATTTTTTTCCTCCCCAGGCATCTTCAGTGGCCCCAGCAGAAAAACAGTGGGGTTTTCCTTCGCCCTTGGAAGTGGTCCCTCAATCACAGGTGGTTCTTCTCCAACCAATGGTTTCAAACGGCAGCAGTAGCAGCAGCAGCAGCTCTCCAAAGACTTGCTCTGAAAACACTCGACAATCAAAAGGCTACATGCCCATCCTCAAGTCATACCCCAGAATCGCCCCTCACCCCACAGACGTGCACACGAAGAAGGCAGGATCCTCCAGGATGAGGGGGCACTCAGGGTATGACCAGCGACAGAGGAGGCACCACCACAGCCACAGGCCCTACAGCTTCCCGAGCCCACAGCCGGCACTGCAGAGTCCAGCCAAACCTATCTCCATGCCTGAAGCATCAAACGACCAGGCACAGGCGGTCGAGAGTCCGGAGCAGCTCAGTGACAGCTCTCTCTTCTCACTGGCAGGAACCAGCTCCCTGACACCCTGCACAGATGAATTCAGGATGGAGCTGGACAGTGACATTCTCCAATCCGACAAATACCAAGACGCCCTCTTGATGGACAGTAACAAACTGAAACGTTTCAGCAATACCTACAATATTCTCAGCAAGTCTGGTTTGCTGGGAATCACCATGCGTACAAAGCAGCTGATGAAGGAGAATAAGCACACCCAAGGCCAGCTGCAGCAGCTCCAAGAGCAAACTGCTCTGCTGCTGGAGGCTCTGAGCAGCAGAGACCCACAGCTCTGGACTAAGCTCCAGCTCTCTCTGCAGCATGTGGACAATGAACAGTGCGGGGCTAAAGCTCAGAGAGTCCTGGCTTAAAGTATGAATTATGGGTGCACGTGACCAGCAGTTCTCAATCAGTGGGACAGAAGATGATTTAACAAATTAAGTAAATATATCAAATCTTTACAGGAAAAAGCTTTCTCTTCATGAAATAGTCAACGCAACATAAAGCGTTATAACTAACCCAGCAGTTTCAAAACTAAACCTTATGCTTTCATGCTTTTGCAGGAGGATGGAAGTACAAATCATTTTACATTTGCTGATAGAGGAGACAAAAAAGATTCAGAACTGCTGGTCTAAGCTCCAAACAGCAAGATGCACCACATCCATGATGTACATGTGGGAGATAGGAAGCATGTTTTCATTTAAACCCTTGCCTATAAGAAATCTTCTTGCCTCTGCTGTTTCAAAATAGCAAGTATCACTTGCAATAGGGCTATGCCTTCTTTACTTTGAACTCTAATTGCATAAATGCATGCCTTACAGCACATGTGAGGACAGATACGGTCAATTCATACAGAATATGCCTCGATTCGTGATTTCTAGGGAGGAAACATAAGCATCATTTTTACTTTTTAGATAAAATAGAGAACCCAGTATGGATTAATGTGGCCTGCATTCACTCTCTCTCTATTGACCTGTGTCTTAAGTCATTGAGGGTTTTTTTCTATTTCCTTTGTTAATATATTGTATAGTTATGTGACTGAACAGAAAGATATTGTCTGTATCCAGAAGTGGATCACAAACAATTAAGTGTGTTGTTTTGTTTTTTTAATATAAAGTTGTTAGATGGTGTCAATATTATTTATTTTTAATATTGTTTTTGACCAAGCTTAAAGCTGTTTGAATCATATAAACAAAATAAGAAGCACATTATAACAAGTTTGCCAGTTCACTGGTAAAATAAACTCTTTTTCTCAAGATACATTTAACGACGAAGGAAAAAACTTAAACTGTAGCAAGTGAAGTGCTGTAGCTAATAATTGTCTTGACTTTGTATATGTTGCTGCTCATTCTTCCTGCAGTTTTAAGCTTAATATGATGTAGTGTTACTCAAACCTTTAAGACAGAAATGACAGCTAAATATTCTCATTTAGTTTCCTCTTGTTGCACTTTAGGTACGGAATTACTGTCATTTTTAGACAAAATGTTATTATATCTCTATCTGAGCATTGAGTCTTGATAGAATAATGTGAATATAAATGTTTAACGGGATGCCTGTGCCTTTTTGAACATGTTTATGTTTGTATTTCATATCAACATTTGAGCAGCTTTGATTTCCGTTCTTCTTTGTGAGCTTTATGTGGAAGAAAGTTGAATGTATTTAAATGTCCCCAAAGAATTCACGTTCTTTTCTGAGAGTGTAAAACAAACTTTAGCTGTGCCAACATTATACAGTCAAAGTTGCAGTGGAAAGATAATCATAAAGAAAAATTAAGTCCCAAATGGTTCAATTTTATTCATGAGGTCAGCTATTGTTTTATCCATTTTTAGCATCAAAACATTGCTGTTTCAAAATGTTCTAATCATGAGAAGAATCAATAACAAATCAGTCTTGGTTTTAAAAAAGGAAAAGGAGAGTTGCAAAAATCACCATCAATATTGCTTTTTGCTGTTATTGTGAGATGTGCTTTCTGTATCACTTTTAATCCCTTTGACTAATGATGAACTCTCATAAAACGTTTGGGTTTGAAGACTGCTTCCTCTCTGTCATTTATTGCATTTTCCTCCATGTGTGTCACTTTGAAAAACAAAAAAACGGCTGCTTGTGATTTGAATACTTTTATTGGTATAACAGGAATAGACAAAATATCTCTAAAAAGTATACTTATTGAAATCCAAAACATCTTTGACACAATGTTGAATATGTCAGTAGCTCTAGCAGCAGCATAACAGTGAAAAGTCCACACTAGTCTTATAGAGAAGGCTCTATCGTTAGCAGTATAACCTCATCTTTGGGGTCATCAATAAGCATGTAAGACACAATCTTATGGCACATTGTGAATAATACCCTGGATAATAATATGGTAATCATTCTCACATTTCCATCATTCGCCCGTTCTTATAAAGGAGCAGATTACTGTACCTTTATCCAACTGTCTGACTGAGTGAGTCACATCCTTTTGAGTAGAAAACATCAACATGTAGCAGTGTATTGTATTGTCTAAACTGTGGTGTCAAGCCTGGCAGTTGATGCTATAGACACTGTAGTTTTCTCTGTCTGCTAGCCCTTAGTGTCAAAGTGAATTATTGTTGTAAAAACTGAATTTTCCTGAATGTCACGTTGTAGTGTCCTACAAGGAAGTCTGGAAGAGCGACACGTACTTTGACTGATAATCTCAGAGCGCTGCCACACGGCGATCAAATCAAAAGCATAATACAAGTTTGCAAAGCTGTGAATGCATGCACCTACGCAATTCTGTCTGTAATGTAAGCATGTCACTAGAAGTGCATGTAAAACGTTTTGTATCTCAAAAACAACCACTTTATTTGTCTTAATATTGCCTTGTAAAAAGCTACTTAGAATGATAAACTTACACTATGCACTTATTCAAAAGTTTCACATTGCTTATATGGCTCCTGTCCTTAAAGGAATGTATACTAACAGCTAACTATTTCATGACTACTTTATAGAAGTCATAAAGCATCCATTTAGTTTAGTCAGTCACCACACGGGTCCCCGGAAAGCATTTTCTACAACTTGTGCGAGCTATTGGGAGCTATTGATATGACCATATGTGGTTATCGCTCAGTCTTGTTTGTGTGCATCTATGTCGTCTGAGCACATCCCCACTGTCTGCACAGGCACGAGAAGGCCGAGGATCCAGCGGGTACCGAACACATCCTTGAGGTTGGTTCTCCAGGGGCTGCGGTTCTCCACCAGCTGCCCCCTCTGCATCTGACACCAGGTCTGTCCCCGTGCCACCAGCAGGACCTGCTGGCAGCAGAAGCCTGCACAGACCAGGCCGATGCCCAGCCAGACGTACAGCATCAGCACCACGAACAGCTGCAAGCCTGAGATAGTTCCTGTGAGGGGAGATTGAGAGGGGAGGATGTGGATTTCTCAGAAAACCATGTGCATCATACGATCGGCTTTGAGGTGGAAATACACCAGCAACTCACCCATGAAGAAGTAGCCGGTGGAGAGGGGGAGAAGAGTGAGGAAGGTCAGCGGGTTCTCGAAGGAGATGGAGTACTCCACCGTTAGAAAGGCCACACCGAGAACCAAAGAGTACAAACATGTGCATGATGTGTAGATGCAGAACATGATGAAGTAGCGCATGTTTTTGTTGCCGATGCAGTTCCCCGTGAAAAAGCAGTGGTGGTCCCTCTTCAGAATCACCTTCTTGCACAGTTTGCAGAAGTGACGTCCATTCAGGAGGTAGTGGGCGTCCACTTTGTCTGAGCAGTGTGGCGAGCACACCGGAACCACAGTCTCGTTGGCACTTTCAGCGGGATATTTGATAGTCATTATGTAATTTCCCAACGCGTTGAACATCAGGAAGAGGAAAACCACTGTGTGGAGGGTTGTGGTCACCCTCGGCGATGCGTCCACGCTCGGGAATATTGTTGGGATGAAGAAGCAGAAGTGCAAAATGAAGGTGACCGCTGTGGCTGTGAAGAAGTACGCAGGTGCCACAGCGTTGAGAAGTCTCAACTTTAACATCCTGGTGAACATGTCTGCATGAGAGTGAAGAAGACACAGCAGAAATGTGAGTAAGACAATAAGAGGTCAGTATGATAGATCCAAATACAACAGCTGTTTCTGTGTTATGGCTTTTACATATCAACTTTAGATTATTCCTTTCCTATCTTAACAACTAGGTCAGTATTATTCACTTAAAGCATCTGATTCTACGCAATGTAATGTCCTATAAGGTTATAAATATTGGATGTCCTGGCTGTTCTGTCTGCTCTGAGGAAAAACTCATTTCTGAGCAAATGTAGGTCTGGGGATTCTCAGGGGCCACTGAGAATACCAAGAATATCCCAGCGTTTTCAAATGGTATCTGCTGACCTACAGTGGGTACCAACACACAGAGAAAACCGCACAGTGAAAACAAAACTGGGTCTTTATGCTCTTGAACAGGGGTCTTCCGCATGAAAATACCGGGAAGCTCCCCTGCATGCCCCAGATGACACGGAGCATTTTCTGTTACGATCTAGGGCTCCTTGATCCCCTCTCCTTAAATTCAAATCAGATCAAACCGGTGCAGCTGAAGGCGCCAATCATTGTATTTCCTTGAAGACGCATTTGAAATTATTATGTAATATTAGAAAATACCGTGCTCACCGTGTCCGGGGCTTTCCCACCTACCTGCAGGTGTCAGGGAGCAGAGGAGCAGAGGAGCTGTCCTTTCAGCACCACGGAGCTCGGCACGTTCATTCAAACGCAGAGACGATGAAGGTGTTGTTCAATCACATTGACGTCTTTTTTCATTAAAATGGTGTCTGCTGCTTTGTCTACCGCCGCCTGTTGGTCTGGATGCGTCTGTTTTCTTTCCTTTTTAATATTTCTGTAACGTCTACGTCTACCTACATTTACTATAGGAGAACATGACTTTTCACGGCAGAGCACGTCCATAGAGACTATAGTGGATAATCACAGCACAAAACCAGCCAGTGTGTGTGGAAATATAATTTTGTTGAATGAAAGATTGTTCTTTGTTTTTGTTTTAATTTGTTTTAATTTGTTTTAAAACCTATATACCGGGGCAATGTCCTTTTAATGTCATTTTATTGTATATAGTGATTGAAAAGATGACCTCTTCAGGTCCAGGAGGAAATTGCCTACCTAAATTAAAAATAGGCTATATATAGAATGAATTAAAGACGTTAAAAGAACAAATCCCTGCATAACAGTGTAGTTTAATTTACTCAATGCAGAATCATTCATCAATTCATTCATTCAAGATTTCTTTTGAAGGAGAGTCTAAATTTTACTTTGTAATGCAGATGATAAGTAGATGTAGCAAGTCTATTCAATACACTCATAGTGGAATAAAGATGTTTAAGTGTTATGAAACAAACACTCAAGCACAAGTAATTCATTCATTTGTGTGTAGGCTACTTGTGTTTAAAATAAAATAGAATAAAATAAAAGCAGACGTTTGCAAGAGAGACGGTTTTCCTGTAGGTGGCAATGCATCCTCAGTCATTAAACCTGTCCTGTCTGACTGCTGTCATATTTGCTGTAGATTTATTATATTTTATAATAGCCTATTCCGACTCCACGTTTTTCCTGTATCTTCCTCATCGCCCCAACCATTTAATCCGCAAATAAGTCCATAGCCTGATCTGATCATATTTTGACCTTATTATAAAATCATAAACATGGTTAAAAAAATTCTTCTCAGCACCTCTTGACGCTCCCTTAGCAGCCTATTGTGGCAGGTGTTTAATTGTCATACGGTCCCTAAGTAGGTGGGAGTTTCTCTTGTTTCTTGGTATTGGGTAAAAAAAAAAAATAAAAAAAAAAAACAGCAGCATCTCCATCTCCACCAGACGCCAGCGACCAGGACGCCTCTTGAGGTGAGCGACGTGGATTTTCAAATAAGTAATTTATGGATATTTAGTGATTTAAAGGTGCGGAGGAGCGGTTTATTGGCGCTATTTGTGGCGCAATCGTTATCATCAAGTTGGAGAGCTGGAGGGAGGCGAGTGTGCAGACTGTTGTGAGTGGTGCAGTAGCATAAGCTGGGGGAGCACAGTCGCTAAATATCGCTCACTTGGCTCGAGAGCCAGCTTTTCTTTCAATAATAACAGATGAAAGATGTAGTCAAACATCCCTTCAGCCCCGCGCATCACGCTGCTGTGTTGTTTCACTGGCCGGTGAGGATGAGGATGTTTCTGGCAACGTGTCAGATCTTTACACCCCAAAACAGGTACAGCCCTTACTGCCAGTAGAGGCACCTATTGTTCCTCGTGGAGTCAGAGGGCTGAGCTGGGGGCTTTTACTGATCACTTCACTGTGATCAGAGGTAAACACGAGTCTGTGGGGCTTTTCCCTTAATGCTGTGGCCATGCTGCCTCCACTCTACTGTCGTCTGCTACTGCTCAGTGTGTTGTGTTGGGGGGGTTGTGCAGACACAAAGCCTTGTGTTGGTCAAGTGTGAAAGTAGTTCGACCTGTTGAATCCATGTTAATTCTGCTGTAGGTTTTAGCACAGAATTGCAAGGTTTTAAATGCTGCCTCGGATGATTTTCCTGAGGCAAACTGGACTCATAGCTGAGATGAATTTGCACTTTTTTGACATTATGGTCATGTAGAATGAACTCATGACTTCTGCCATTTGCACCTGACTATGAAGAAAAGAAGTGGCCTTTGAAAATGCCAGATTTATGGCAGGACTTTGAATTGGAGAAAGGTTTTGTAATGGAAAGTGATATTTAGATATTGAGTTGAATTTTTAATGTGGAGGCAGAGAGCCTTCTTCTATGGCTGTATCAGATCTGAGGATCAGGGATAATGATATTGGCAATTAGTGTTGTTCATTAATTAGAGAGGAGCTCCATTTGGTTGCAGGCTCCTGTTTATGAATCTTCCATAAATAGATAGAGATATTATAGGCTCTTGAAGACCTCTAATTATTTTAATGAACATCTCTATTTACATGAGAGTCAGAGCTTTTAACTCTCTTCAATCGCCATCAGGCTTGAGCGGTCACTTGTTAGTAGCTTTTATAAAACATAGATTCAATTGGAAATGAATCCAAGTACTTTAAAAAGGAGCAGGTGAGGAGATAATAAACTCCCACACAGTATTTAATGTAGCCTACTGTGTATATTTTATTAGCTATGTTAAAGTCTGTTTACTTCTCTCTGCTGTTCGGAGTTTGACTCATTTTCTCAGTTGTGTGGTTCAGGTTCACCTTGTTTTTTTCATGTTTCACTCCTGAGGCAAAGGTCCAATCAAAAGCTTTTCAGAGGTCTACCACTTTAAATTTTAATCTGCGACAGCTCCAGGAGGAGTGCACACTCAGTAGGTCTCCCAAGGAAAGGGAGCGAATGAATGCTGGTCATCTTCAAGTATCACACACGCATTAATATTTCAGGAGACTCTAAGCTGAGATTGAAAAGGGAGCTTGCAGTGGAGACATGGCTTGTACAACATCTAACAGCTGCTGAACATGAGTTAGACTTTTCAGAAATTCATAAGCAAACATAAGCCTCTACCCATGGATCTATTTTATGTGGTTGGCTGTTTTTCTTTTCTGAGCATGTGGACACAGGTCCAGCCGAACACCACGATCAAACAGTGAAGTAGGTGTATGAAGATCCTTTGTAGATTTGTGAGTTATCACTACCTCTTATGCTGCGAAGCATCAAATAATCACGTAATCCTCTCTGCTTCTCATGGAGAGAGTGAAAGAGACAGAACAGTGCCTGCAGCACTGAGGCTCCAGGAATATCAAACATAAAGTCAGAAGGAGCTTTGAATGAGACTTTTTTTTCCTGAAAAAGATTTGAATTACATTAAATCTCAATTTTCAATAACTTTTTTGTCACATAAGAGCTTTAATGTGATGGTCTTGAACCTTAGCTTTAAACAACATATTAGCAGTGTACAGTAAGTATATAGCTATCAATATGAGTGTGGGATCAATGGACAAAATCATCCACTATGCCATTTCCTGCAGTGTCAGTGTTTAAGACTGTGTATTGTAGTGTCTGGAAATTCAAGAAGTCATTTGCAGAGACAGAAACCAGACATGAATGCTTTTATGTCTAATCCAATTATGTGAACAGTCAAACTCATTCAAAATAAAAATGTAAAAAATCCTGTATTGCTATCTGAGCAGAACTCACAATGCTCTGACACTCAAAGATATGAAAGAATTAGGTAAATAATATACCGGTGTGAATATAATTTGTCATATCGTATAATGCTACACGAGATATGATGTAAACATTCCTAAATTCAGTTGGCATGGATTGTTCATTACTAAAGTCTTTGTAATACAGATTTGGCATTCTCTGCATTATCTACAAATTATAGTTGTTAATACCATAAATATGTGAGATTTTTCAAGATCCATACATTATTTCCTGAAAAAAAACTTTATATCTGTACCAACATTGAAAGGTCCTCCCTCCCTGACTCATACCCCATCCATCCAACAAGTTTCAAACACATCTGTAACCCTGGTGACAAATAAATAAACAAACCAACAGAGACAGGTGTAACAACGTGCTGGCAGAGCCAGTTAACTCACACAGCACAGACTGAGGATAAGAGAGGAGCAGTCCATGCTATTGATAAACTGCACACACTGTGTTAGTGATGATGATGATGATGATTGTGTGTGCGTGTGTGTGTAATACATCAAAGATTGTATCAATGAGACGTATTTCTGTGACTCATCTCCGCAGCCACATGTCACAGGCTGCAGGGGAAGAATAAAAATGTCACAAAACACTTTGGTGAAAGGCTCCAGTGAGACGATTGAACACAAACAGGATATGAGAACAAAACAGAGGCTACGCTACACACTGTAAATCCCACCACTCACTTGTCTTAAAAGGTTTCTGGAAACAGCTTCCACATAAAGTTTTAATGTAGCTTTTTTTTTTGTAGAAAACTTGAGGCAGGTACGTAGGCTACTGTAGTATGTTTCAGTGCATCTCCACTGTCCAAACTGATTCCATCTGCTTTGTGATTGGATATTGTGAATGGATCAGGATTTATAGTGTTAGCATGGTTAGCTGCCGTATAACCACCGTCGCTCTGCATCGTAAACTCGCTTTTGTTCTTTTTACGGCTTTGTTGGAGGACACTTGCTGCTATTTGAGATTCCTGTTGTAAACTTCCCTGTCAGCCCACAGGGGTCCATCTCAGTCATATTGACGCATGCAGCCCTGTCACTGATGTATTGTGCACAGATCCTCTCCACCAAAGCCCACAATATCAATAAGGAGCTTTTGGCATTCAGACATACACATTTCATACCGACTCTGCCTTTTGTCCGTGCACTGTGGGCTGGAAGATCTGTCTGATGTAATGGAGCTCCTGCAGTTACATCAGATGTTGTGATATGAGCCGGTTTCATCTTGATGCTCAGTTATTTCTGATCATGGTTTTGCCGAGGGCGACGGTCAAGGAGGACGGAGTTAACTGTAAATGACATACTAAACATTAAACACTTAATCAATTATTCAAACTTTCATGACAGGAAATTGATCTGCATTAATCTGCCAAAATTTGTTAAGCACTCTTTGAGTCTTTTATGACAGTCAACTTGTTGGTATCTATGCTTTTTCTAAGGTTTTTCCTACTTTGTATACCACATGTTTTAAATTCATCATTAGAGTATGATATTTCTGGATCCTGAAGAATGAGTATTTTTCCAAAAAATCCTAGTGACATGTGAAAAGCAAACTCAGAAGATGGGAAAAGAATAAAATACTCTCTGGATATGGGACTTTCTTGATAACAATGCCAACCATCCCTACTGGCAACCGCATTTCCTCACGAAGTCGTGAATCTGACAACAAATTAATAGATGGAACAGTTAAGGCCTTTACTGTGCATGTAAAGGAAGATAGGGAATAACTTTGCAATAAGCCTGGCGATAGTGTGGCTTCAAGAGGAACCGTAACTAATACACGTCAAAACAGCGCTGATGAAAAGACCCATAACAAATAAAACCTCTGATACTGTCCTTTTAATCTTTTAAGTAAAAAGATGAATAGCTCCACAAATAGCCAGGGAGCAAAGGTGACGCTGAAAACTATTGCTGAGACATGATGTGTGACATTTTACTGCAGAAAATGAAAATGGTTTTGATGTTTTAGAGAGAGGAGGTTTCTCTGCAGGACTCTGTTGTGGTCGATGTGGGGGTGAAGATCATTTTAACTCTGAGACTCAGGTTTTTCTCTCGGGGCCTATTTTCAGGATCGAATCCAGCAACGTTTTACAGTGTAAAGAAGCTGTGGGTGGAACCTTCCAGAAGCTCGGAGGATGCAGTGCAAACACAGGCCTCTGTGATTGTTGAACTGGTTGAGCGTCATCCCAGTGTTACGTGTTAGACTTGAGCCATCACTGAAACCAGATGGGTCCTAATGAGGAACGGAGCCGGTTCACACGGCAGCAGCAGGGCAGACACAGGGTGCCCTCCTGGGGATCTACTGAGCATGTGCAGCCAGACAGCAAGCAGGTGCGTGCGTGCAGCCCTCGCTCCAGGCAGGTTATGGCTCATTCAGCCTTCAGAGAGAGACTGAGAGAGGGGGAGGTCAGGGCTGCATTAGCTGTGCTCTGAGCAGACACACCTCAGTGATCTGTGTTTGTGTATGATGTGATGGAGAAAGAGTGAGATATGAAAAGAATGGAGCCTCCTCCTGTCGTCTGCATTGAGCAGGTGGTGAGCAGATTGTGCTGAAAACCTCCGCTTCCCCTTTTCTCCCCCCTCAGGCTGGGTCTGCCCCTCCAACCAGAGCCGTCACAGCAGAGGCCTGTAGCTCCTGTGGAGTTGAGAAGAAGATGCATTCACACACAGCATCCCCATTAAAATGTCAAAAAATAACTACACAGTAGACGTGGCCAAAAGTACTGTATGCAGACGCTCTTGTCCACAAACTGACTGATTTTCATGGATTTCTGGCTCCTCAGAAGCTCTTTCAGAGCAGTGGAGGCTGTTACAGCAGCATATTAATATCCATTGTGCAAGAATGAGATGTTCAACAACCCCATTTTGGTCTCCAGAGACCTCTAACCCTGCATGCCATGAATATGAGCATTTGGAAGCTGAAGAAGTCTCATTATAATCCTCTTGTGTTTCTGCAAATGTGCTGTCAGCTCTGACTGCAGTTGTATTTGAACTCTGCTTTGATAAGACTTCATTAAACCATTATTCTGTCTCTGGTCCATGTGGATTATTAGAGGGTTTATCTGTGAGCTACAAGACCACCACAGGTAAATGGCAGGAGGAAGACAAAATAATAGAAGTATGCAAAAAAGAAAAAACACTAAATGAAAATCAGCTGCATTTAGCAGCCTTAAAAAAGGTTTGTCATTCGAATTTTCATCAGAGCTCAACTGTAGGTGAGCCTGTCTAAAACTAGAAACTAACCAACACAGTTGCTGACATTCACAGAGATTAAATAATAGTTTGTCAAGTAGCTAATACTAATTGCTTTGGAAGTTCAGTCACTTTTAAGCTGCACTGATCAATATTTAAACATTAAAGATGGATAAAACGACTCTGTGTAATATGAAAGAGCTTCTTGTAGTGACAGACCCACAGAGAACCATCATTACCCAGCTCTGTATTTCCCCAGCTAGCTTCTTTTTTTTTAGCATCTCAGCTGATTTCATATGGCTCTGGTCCAAAGTGGTCCTATCACATCAGGCAGCTGTTTTTATGATTTTTATGAGTACCTACTGCACACTGCAGCAACAGCACACGGATAAAGTTTTCAGCTCACTAGTGAGCACATAAACTAAAACAAAATAAAATTCCCTCAGGCGTTGAGACCAAAATGAAGCCAAAAGAAGGAATGTTCGACTTGAACTTTTAAGTCGTCCAGAAACAGAAATACTTTTTCTGCATGTAAAAAGCCAGTTATTTGCTAACACATTCACCATATAATGTCAATTCACTTCAATACAGTTATGTTACACACATGTGATGCAGGTTTATAGCTGACATTCTTTAAGCCAAAAATTGTTTCCATTGTTTCCAGTCAATTGGAGAAGGATTATTTAGGTTACTCTTTAAACAGCAGAATTTTAATAATGAGGATCTCTGTTTTGGATTAACAGGCAGAGCACAGCTAAGAATTACTCATACATATTTTACCAGCTTGGGGCTTTGTGATGAAGCCAAAGACAGGGGAAATGTCAGCCCTTTCCTGTCCATTGCAGGCATTGCTGTCTCATACAGGGAGAACAGCCTTTGCCAATACAAACACATTAGTGACAGGAACAAGTGCATGCTTAACAAAGCTGCAGTGAAGAGGACAGTGGCAGCTCCGAAGCCATTATTCTTTTATTTATGATGATTGCGAGTTGTCCTTGGGGATAGTCTTTTTAGTCTTTTATCTCACTGTGACTGGCAGTTGATGAGGTGCAGAGGTTTGAAGGTCAACACAAGTTCACATATCATTGATGGCTCATTTCTCTGGCAAAAACACCACCATCTCTCTCATTCCCCCAGGCAGGTAATGTAATTTATCTCAGTCCTACTGAAAGTTTGACGACGGGAGGAGAATCTCTGTTGGAGCTGTCAAAATGTTTTATGGTGTTGATCAGGTTTAGTGCAGCAGAGAATGAGGATCCAACCTATTTGGAAGTGTGGAGATGTTTCCTGTTACGGGTGTTTTTTTAATGACGACAGCTTCTTGACGAAGAGCTTGTTAATGTTTGCATCAGTGGTGAGGTCTGCATTTGTATTTGAGTGTGCTGCATGCTTGGTTATCTGCCATAATGAAGGCCCTTTACTGTTCAACATAGTTTTGTTTAGTTTGTTCTTTAAGTTTTTGGGGTTTTTTTGCTTTTATGCCTTTGATTGATAGGAGGATAGTCAGAGAGAGAGGGGCTGAGGACTAGCCTCTGTAGGTGATATAGGCCTACAGTAGTTTTGCAAAGTCAACTTTCAGGGTTTCACAGTCACCTTGGAGATATTGGTCAAATTTGTCACATGCTAAGACGACGAAACACTTTGCTGAAATTTTATACTGTACTGACTGGTAGGCAGCATGGCCTCTGGTCTGCAGGGGTCAGAGTTCAGAGAATGAAGCATCAGTCTGTCACTGTGCTCTGAAGGATCTCCAGTTAGTGTAAGTGTTGCCTTTCATGACCATTAGTTCTGGCACAAGAAATCATCTAGCAGTAATGTAGCTGTTTTATTACCTTTTTTTTATTTGTGTCACATAGTTTGACAACCATGGAAATTTGGGCCAGGCAAGAGGATGAAAACTATTGACCCTGGTGATTCTCTGACTTTTCATCAAATTTCCACCCTGTGTCTCAACCAGAAGATGAAAGCCCCAAGGAACAAAACATTGTGCAGAGATCTCCTGACGACAATTAGGTTGCCATCTGTCATTTTGAAGACGATAAAACATTAGACCTGCTAAATGTTACCACAGTTTTCCTCTTCCTATTGTCACTCATTCATGTCATGCTAGCTTTAGCCTTTAGCTCAGCACATGAACTCTCTGGCTCGGCTGCAGACACTATTTTAGGCCAAAACATGATTTGGTCGTGTCACCGCCCCTTGAAAAACTCCATGGTACGTCTGCGACAAAGCTAATTTAATCAAAATATTACATGAGGAGTGATGATATCTGGATTGAATCAGGGTTTACTGTGAGTTATCAATCCTCTGACTTAGAATTTAATTGTTTTGTCTAAATCACCCCAGGCATGATATTCTCTCTCTCTCTCTGTCTCTCTCTCTCTCACACACACACACACACACACACACAGATACCTCAGCTGTTTTCTGGTGCAATGAGCAGATAAGCTGACCTGAGCTAGCTGTTTTTTTTCCTCTTCTTCTCTTTTTTTCTGCTTCTCTGACTCAAACTCAGGTAGGCCTATATCTCATCATCACCAGCGCACGGCCCCTACACCGCCGTCAGCATCTGTGATCAAGAACAGAGCGAGAGAGGAGAGATTTCACTCAGGCTGCCAGTGGGAGGCACAACGCTGCTTCCCAAGCCAAACATCAGTTTGTAATCTGCTGTGTTGGCTGGGAGGCTTGACTCAGGGATGAGCCGGGGAGGAATGAGCAGAGGGGCAGGATTAGGAAGACTTCACATTTTCAGTCGAACAAACTGGATAAGAAATGGATACCATGGGATGTGTCTGAGCGTGTTTTAGTGTTTAAGAGGGACGAGATATAGAAGCAGAAAATCCACGGAGTCTCATAGGCAAAGTGCTGAGTCATGCGGGGTGACGTTTGTCCAAATGTTGTGTGAAACCACACCACACTCAGCCTGTATCCTTTAGCATCCTGCTCTGCTCTGGAGGTGGAGGGGAAGGAGTTTTACTGTTGACATCTGCAGGCGGTAGCACTGGAGCTGAATGACTCGTCAGATGCAAGAAGAGAAACAGCTCCATGAGCCGATAAAGGTCTGTGTAAGCCTCTGCATGTCAAAGTTTATCAGTGTCTTTCCAGTTTACTGCTAGTTAGGCACGTTTTTCTTTCATAATGGGGCATCCTTTCTGTTTGATTTAGCCGAGGTCCTGTTGCACAGTTGACACAGCTGCTCTTTGATTTGTTTGCTGCCATATGCTCATCTCAGGAATATAGAAATAGGCACTGTTTTTTTTTTCCTTTCTTTTTTACTGCGGCTATTTATATCAGACAATGCATATTCCTGAGAGAAAGTGTTTCGATACAGACTGGAAGCTGTGGGTGATTTGTTTTTGTATCGATCATAGAACTTCAATGAGTTTGTCCATCATTTTGTCTGATAGTGTTTTTCCAAAAATGACAATTTTAGACGCAAACCTTCACCAAACCTACTAATAAAAAGAGCTACGAGTTTTAATTTTCAGAGAATGTCATGTTCTTTTCTTGTCTTGTAAGCCAGTTGTGGCGGTTGTTAATCCATTTTTGGCAGGAAAATAATCCCTTTGTCCATACTGATGGCTGAGGCTCCATTCATTATCAGTGGGGAGAGAAAGCCTGAGATACAGTACACCAGCATCTGTGGAAACACATTCTCTGCAGACCATGTGTATGTGTGTGTGTGTAATGGATTTGCCTTGTGATCCATCCTCAAGGAATCCCCAGTCGTCTCCTCAGGGAGGCTCAGATGTTGTGTATCTGTACAGTATCTGGGTATTGACTGCGAGCTGTCCACTCTCACAACAACTAAGCGAGACACCAGAGTGGTGCAGGAAGAGCTGCTACAAGATCACTGGGTTGTATTCGACAGAGTGATGTACAGCGGCCCAGCAGCACTGCCATTGATCAGCTCGCCTCCTACACAAGACGTCCCGCTGTGGCTTCTGTTGCACAACAAGCACCGATTGGGAAATGCTTGATAAAAAAAAAAACTGTAATGGAGCTTCACAGGAAGTGATATCATTGGCGCAGTGATAAATCTCACCGAGGTTTTGGTTTGGAGGCCTGTAGCTTCCTTTCTTCGTTTTCACACATCTCAATTCTCATGTTACCTCACAGCTCCAGTGAGAGTTGGACAGCAGAGGACTGTGATGCAGTTTTGGCTGCCATTCACTGCTGCAGAGCAAACACTGTGTTTACTACAGAGCACCCGGTTCTGTCACCGTCCCGGCCTGGCATACTGTACGTGGCTCAAAGTAATGCTTCCATGAAGGCCAATGATGGATGTCTTTCACTCAGGTGAATTGGCAGTATTGATGCAAAGCTTTGTCAGCACTCGGCCGTTGCTGCTCCATTTTCTCTGACTGTTTGTTCAGCGAGGAGCGTACATGAGCAGAGCAGCTGGGAGCCGCGCTCGTATTGATTGAGAGCAGGGAGACTGTGTGCTGTTGGAGGACAGATGGTTCAGGCTCATGGGAGTGTGAATGATTCTGCCCTGTGCATGGCTCGCACAGAAATACACAGAGGGTCGTCACAACTGCAAACCACCAACAATCTGGATCAAAATATGGACAAAAGGATTGTTTTACCACTAAAATGTATAAATAACCAAACGGTTTGCATTTAATGGTGTCTCACAACAGATTACATTATATTCTTGGTTCTTCATGGTTAAATTGACTTGTTAGCATTTTACTGCTCCACCTTGAGGCTTTTTAAAGAGCCTACAATCGGATTGTTTGCTTTCATGTGACATTTCCACTTCCAGTTGTCAGATAAAGAAACACAGACACAGATCAATGGCTGCTAATGGAGCATGGTGGTCATTAGACCGATCCTTGCAAATGGTATCATAATTGCACTCAGAGTGAATGACAGACACTTCTGATGAGAAATGAGTCTCAACAATGTTCAAAAGAAACACAGACCATTACGCCCCAATCTCAGCAGAACTGTCATCACCACAATCTTAACATTGTTACAGGCTGAGTGGCTACTCAACAGATTTGCAGTTATTCCATAGTGTCACTTGTTGCACAGCACGTAAATCCATGTCCACAGCTGCAGGTTCAACAGGTGTGGCACACAAAGCTAAAAAAAAAATAAAGCCCTAATGGTCTCTGTCTTTTTTTAACCTCTCTTTTTCTTTAGGTATTGTCCAGTGCTGATGTCGCACTCTGAGCTGTTTGTGATGAGAGCGCCCCCTGCGGCGGAGGGCAGCGCCTCGGAGCTCAGTGCTCTGGGCCTCTTGGATTCCTTTGGAGAAGAGAACAGCACGGCTGAGAGATGCTACCGCTCCCACTCCCGCAGCAGCGTCCTCCAGGGCCTGCCATTTGGAGGGGTGCCCACGGTCCTCGCCATCAATGTGGTGCTGTGGATGGTACAGACTCACACACACGCACACAATATTATCAAAAGTAGAAAAATAGCTCCAGAAAAGCCATGGTCTAGTGACATCCGGCTGTAAATTTAAATATGAAACAGCTCTGAAAATGTCCTTCTTCTGTAGACCCACCTTCAAAAATATAGATTGATCTGCTCATACTTTTATTGATTATGTGTTAAGCTGCAGTACATTGAGCTCTCAGGGCCACTGTACCGAACTTCATCATGCTCTAATATAACGTCTACCTGACAATTCAAAACCAAGAAATACAACTTTAATCACTGAACACTGAATAAGAACATAATATTTTGGGGGCTTTTTCACCTTTAATGGATAGGAGAGTTGAGAAAGAGACAGGAAATGGGAGGCAGAGGGGGGTATGGGGCTTGGGCCCATCTTCTACTCTCCAGATCCCCTATTGCTTGTATACTTGTGCAGCTTGAAGGTTCTCCAGAATATCTCCAAACTGCCAACACCGTGTTGAGATATTATGGGAAGCCCTGATACAAACGGACAACAAGAGGTGGTACATGGTCAGGGGCGGCATCATGTCTCCAGCACCTCACTCTGCTCTTGATGATAATGAAGTACAACAGCAGCATCAGGGGGGTTAGCGATGCTGGACATCATCTGTGAAGGTGTGACATGAATTCTGACACACTGCGTATTGGAAACATGTCAACACACACACAAACACATGTTGGGGCAGTACTGTCTGTGAAGGGCAGTATAAATAAATAGATGATTAAATTCCATTTGTGATGAAAAATGCATTACTTTTTCATATCTATTTAATTGACTTACTTACTAGCATACTGGTACATACTGTATTTATTTGTACATTTATTTCTGTATTACTGTGTCCTTAGGGTAATTAGGTAAGTGGCCCAAACATCAGTCTTAGTCACAGAAAAACAGAACACAGACAGACACATCTTTGGTTAGGGGATAGCATTTTTGTTACCAACTTTATTCATTTCTTGTTTTTTGTCCTTCATCATAATATACTTCACGATGTGGTACCATTTTGTCGGGTAATCAGTACTTACCATAGACTGTATATAAAAAGGTACTCAATGAATCATTGATTATCACAAATTAACATTCATTCAGAATACGGGGCGGTGTTTAGCTCAGTTGGTAGAGCACCCGCCTCTCTGCCTCCCATTTCCTGTCTCTCTCAACTGTCCTGTCCATTAAAGGTGAAAAAGCATTCATTCAAAATAGTAATATTAAACAATACGTTTAAAATTGATTCAAATATCAAATACCGCACCACAGCATAGTATAGTATAGTATATAGTCTGTATTTTAACCTTACCTGATGTCTTAACAAACCTTAAGAACTGTCTTCATAATAATCTACTAAAGGTCAGGATTTCTCAGATAGTGCTGTGTACATTTTGGTTTTACCATCCAACCCACCCCCGCCTTTATGAACTGCAGTAAATGTTACAAAATTGGTTTTAACGGTCTTAATCTAATCTGCTCTTTGAAGGGAAACTCAAAAAAGTATCTTTAGACTGAAGCAACCTCTTAGGAAATCCATGCTGCCAAAGCAGTGTCACTGTGGAGCTTTTCATTTGCCTTCTTCTCCTCATCTGGGCTTTTGGGCTTCATAATGATCTACATGAGCACAGATGAATGCAAACACGTTATGTGGTGCATGTCGCTGATAATGTTAATTTGCACAAAAGCTACATGTCTTAGCTTTCAGATTTCCTTCTGCATTGTTTAACGCCGTGTTTACAAACAGTTGCCTATCTGTCTCCAGATAATAATAGGCCTCCACTTTCAGCTGTCAACCAGCTCAGTTCCACTGTCAGGCCTTGTCAGACTTGATCTCTGCACTGATATCGCTCTCAATCTGCCACCTCTACGTTTTAATTGGCTCATTTTATCGCCGCCTGGTTGTCAAGACAACGCAGATGGTTGAACGCTGTCTCTTAATGACAAGCATGAGTCAAAGCACGCGTCCCCCCCAGGTGACGGGAGCACGCCTCTGCATCGATTCCATCATCATACAGAATAAATCATCTGTGGGACTTGAGGAGAGCGTGCCCACGCATCGAGACCAAATAAAAGAAAACAACAGGGAGGAGACGGACAGTGAGGAAACGGCGGGATAATGGAGAGGGAGACGCTTATTTAAAGGAGTTTGGGCCCCGTCTGCTGGTGTGAACACAGGCTCATTATTCAGTTTCAAGCCTGAGTCAAGGTTGCTCTGATTGTCTATGCATGGCTTTGGATCACTAAAGAATGAATCATTCAACATTCATTGGAGCTTTCTTCCTGTTAACGTGGCTGCCATCCATGTCCACTTAACCAAATGTCCTCTCGCACGAACGCACAAATGATTAAACACCATAAACTAAAAATCAAACATTCATCAGCACTTTTGCTCCATTTGCATTTGTCAACATTCATCTGTCATGTTCCTGTTACGCTCTTAGATTTTGACCCAGGGCTGTTCAGCACGAATCCACCACTATGTCTCATAATAAGTGGTTGAATAGGGTTTTTTATCCTTTGTGATGTGCAGTTTGCTCTCCATTTGTGGCAGAATGGAGGCTATTGAGGTTTATTCTTGCCATTGACTACATTCATTCATTATTAGTGCACAACATGTGTTTGCAGGGTCTATGCTGACCTGGCGCTCGCAGTTTCCAAGACAACCACGTACTACTCTTTAAGAAAGAAGATGGCTCATTATTGCAGCTGCTTTTTAAACCTGTCAATTATCAGGAGGGTCTTCATGGGAGCGCTGAGACGGGCCTTAGCGGTGGGGAAAGGGTGTGGTTGATGCTAAACCCAGAACGGATGAGGATATGGGGTGTGAGTGTGTGTGTGTGTGTGTGTGTGTGTGTGAATCAGGTTCCCTGGAGATCTGCGTTCATCTTCTTGTTTTTATCTCCCAGTTCCTGTTGCTCATCTTCTCCTGCCTGAGGAAGGCGGCGTGGGACTACGGCCGCCTGGCTCTGCTGATGGAGAATGACAGGTAAATCCTCCACTTCTTTGTCTCACGCTGAGGAACGGGATGCACTCGCTTACTTGTGAGCCATGTCAACAATTAAGATGGAGTAATAACTCTACCGCTCCTGAGTCCTGATGCCGCAGCCTCCAGCTCCCTCTGCTGAGTATAAACGGTACTGCGCAGAGAGCAAGCATCTGTTGAGTCGTCTGTTGTTGTTGTTGGTGTGATCAATATCCTCTATATGCTCACATTGAATCTGAAACCTAAGCCAGACGTACACATGTACAGTGTATATAAACATACAGTGGTAGATGGAGAGATCTCATCGCTCCTCTCAGTTAAGAGTTACACCTTTTGAATATTTCCATTATTGAGTAACCCAGTGAGTATTTTATGCTTCAACTGACATCTTTATATTGTTGTCTGAACAACAGTACAACACCACAAGATGTTCAATTTATGATTTTATAAAACAGAGAAATATTATACTAAAAAGCTGGAATTAACCAATATTGGCATTGACACTTGATTAATGAATACAAATGAAGACAACAAACCAAAACAAACAATGTATTTACTCAGTAGCTAGTGACCTCCCATTCTTTGAACCTTGGATAATTTCCTTAAACATCTGGGCTCTGTAGTTTATGGCAAATACATGTAAATAATGCCTTTATTTGTGACTAATTTCAGCTGCAGGTTGACATCCAGTGTTTTTACGACACCACCAGAACATAAAATCTCTCAACTCCAGCTGCACAGACAATACTTTCTGCATGTAAAAATTATTTTTGATTAGGGCATTTTTTTGTCAACAGAATTAAAAGTAAAGAATATCACCACACTTATTCTTTAAATAATTAATCAACTGTTTCTAACTTCTTGTTGATCGATTGGTATTTCAAAGACCTCAGAGGTTATGAAATGAGTCTGCAGTGGTTTCATCCTGCCTGACCTGACTCCCCTCTCTGTGGGAGTGTGGGCTTGATTAGTTCTGCCTGACCGATGGTGGCTTCGTTGCACCCGAGGGCAAGCAGCATCTGTGTGTTTTGCCAAGCGGTTCTCTCTTGTACTAATTCAATTATACTGCTTAATTTGACGCGCTGTGGAACTGTCAGTGCCACAGCCCACAGAGAAATATCCACAAATTCAATCATCACTCTGGCTTTATTAGATTTGACCATATTGTATGTGTTTTAATATGTCTTCATGTGCACTGGGATGGATTGCAGACCGGTACTATACGGGGACTGTCTGCAGCCGTTACATTATGAGATCCCTTACACTCTTTAATACTGAATGTACTGATAAGGTCGTCTCAGGCCACAGTCAGTGTGATGATCCTGCTGTTTCTTTGTGTTTATTTCCCGCCCACGTCAGTCTCACATCCCTGTTTTATGGAGAACCGAGTGAGAAGGAGAAGTCGCCGTCAGAGTCCAGCCCCTCTGACTCTGAGACCAAGGACATGGTGAGTTATGACTTTGAGAGTTTTTCATCAGTTTTTAAAAGCACAAAGGAACCCCTTAGTAGTACTCTCAGATCCATTAAAGATACCCTATAAAGCTCACTATAAACAAAGACCGTTGTTTGATTTCCCTCTCAGCAAAATATATTTTATGCATCCTGAAGGTCTAAAGATTTCTTACCTTGTAAAATATTTGCAAAGTTTTGTCATAAGTTTTGAAACTTTGCTTCTTGACAGTGTATGGTCTTTTTCTGTATCAGATAAAAGTGTTTAATGTGAAATATGTTGATCAGAGTGACAAACCCACAGGGGATTATCAACCAGTTCTGTAAATCAAAGTAGTTTTCAGTCACAACAACAAAGTCAGCAACTACCTGATGGAAATGAAGCGAAAGAGAAAAATCCATCCATCCATTTTCTGTATTGCTTATGGTGCTGGAGCCGATCCCAGCTGGCATAGGGTGAGGGCAGGGTACAACAGGGCAACATACTCATATTGACACGTATGGGCAATTCAGAGTCACCTGTCAACCGAATGTGTACGTCTCTGGATTGTGGGAGGGAGCTGGAGAGAGCCCAAGCAGACACAGCGAGAACATGCAGACATCAGACAGAAAGCAATCAAATCCTGATCCTTCATGCAGAGAGACATCACCACTACAAAACCGTGTAATCCTCAAAGAGACAAATATTTAGAAAAATAATGGAAACAAGACCAGAGTTAAAAGCAGAGTGAATATACTGTAGGACTGAGCCACTTATGTGTAAATAGGCAACTCTTTGCTAACACAATCAATACACGTCACATTACTGCAGCTTTCAGATTGAATATTTATTTAAATGTTTTATTTGAAGCTGCTGGGTATAATTAACTAGAACTAGCGCTGCTAAACAATGCCACCACTGTGATGGTTAAAAAAAATCCCCTCTCCATGTTTAGTTTTCTCTTCTGAGGAAGAGCTGTGATAATATTTAGATATTTTCACAGTTTCCATTCAGTGCTCTACCCCCCCACTCCCCACCCCCCCTGCAGGAACAGCCATCGGCTCAGTCACCCTGCCACCATTTTGGCTCGGGTGCAGAAAGATGTTAGCCAAACAAGTCTGTACCACAGAATGGAAAATATTCCACTGTGTCTCTCTTTAACCGCCGGCCAGCGCAGCTCAGCACATACGATGATCTTCTGCGCGAGCGAGTGAAGCCAGGATCCGTAGTGCGCTCTCATTAACCACAGCGCTAGGTTTAACCACAAATAGTCTTTATTTAGTTTTTTATAGTGGGACAAAGCTTGAAAAGTTTGTTTAATAGCTCTGAGATTATACAATAGACAACGTTAAAGTTGATATTTTACATGTGTCCCCCCTCTCAGGCAGTGATGCAACGTTATGTCACCCCCATGCTTCTTATGCACATGCTGGTAAAACACATATAAACAATAAAGGGACCTGCTTATAAACTCCACAGGGCACAATAAATCAGTGAATAAGTAATTAGGGTAAGGAAAAGACTGGCACGTTTTCTTTACACTTTAAATTATGATGGAGGCCACAATATTATTTTTTATTTTGAATAATTACAGTATAACAATGTGTTCCAGTTAGTTATTTAGCAATATTGATTTCTGAAGATGCTGCGTGCCGTGTTTTATTATGAGCCCCACTCGTCTGCGTCAACTGTTGTGAGAGGAAAGTTTGAGTCATGACTCAGCTGGAATATGTGACACCATGACACCTGTGTGATAGACTGAGGTCACTCTCCGCATGTTTACAACGGTGTAAGACAAAGAGTCAGACTGGAGTCATCGCCCTGTGCCTACACAAAAGCTGAGGCTGCAGTAAAGTGGTTACTGCTCCAGGCTAGACCTATTAAACCTCCATCTCCATGTCACTGCAGATCTTATTACTATGCAAATAACGGATGCATGCAAGAAGACAGATGTGGTGTGCTCAGACTTGAATATGTATGTCATATATTATCTTTAATAACCGATACATTGGGTGATTTATGATTCTCCTCTCCGTCCAGGGCTTCTGCTCGTGGCTCTCATCTCTTTACCATATGAAGTAAGTACACAAAGCAGTTGCCCTTGTAATTATTTCACCCTCTTCTCATCTTAGCTTCCATCCTTTTATTGGCCCTCGCTCTTCAAAGCTGAGGTCACTCTCAAATGTAAACTCTCGTGTTATATCTCATTTAGCAGCAAAAACAAACGAGTCTGGGCTCATGCGACCGCTGGTGCCACGGTTTCCAGTTGCATATTTGCACTTTGCTCGAGTCTGACTGCACACAACACATTTAGGCCCCGTAAAAAAAGCCGATTTTCACGCTGTCCATAGTTTCCACGGCATTATGGTGGAGTTTGCGTGCTCCTGTTTTTAGCTCTCGTGCCAGTGGCTCACCCTGCGATCCCTGGGAAAAGAGCAAACCCACCCTGCAAGTTCGCAATGTGTGGGCTGCCATGAGACCGGTGTACACCTCATTTCTTCTTTTTTTCATGCTTTTCTTTTCTTTTTTTTTGTTCTATTTTACGACATTGGTTTTTCAAAACCTCCCGTCTGGAAACCACAAACTCCAGTATCAAAATAGTGGTGCCACAATTTTACTCATGATGGGGTACAAGCTGTGGGCCCATGTGTCTTAGCAACAGATGGGGCTGTATGTGTAGTGTATGTTTGGTTAGGACTGCATTATTACATCTGCACATGTGGAAATGCCATCACTGACACCTCTGGAACAATTTAATGTGTTTATTTTTTGTTTGTTGTGTATAGCTAGTTCGGGGTGTTTGTTATTGACTGATCCTGAAAGACTCTCTCTCGTCTCCATCTGCAGGGATGAGGAGATCCGCAGCAAATGCGGCATTGACGCGGTCACATACCTGTCCTTCCAGCGCCACATCATCCTGCTCATGACAGTCGTCTGCTTGCTGTCTTTGGCCGTGATCCTGCCGGTCAACTTTTCCGGGAAACTCCTGGGTATTTTGGTCCTCATACGATGTGTCCGAGCTAGCCGTGTGTCTGAACAGCTGAGGGATCCCCTTAACCTCAGGAGAGGCACCTCGCAGGGAGAGAGGCCAGGCCACACAGAGACAATCACACACATTTTACTCACCAAAGGACACACTGCTTAAATACACAGAAATTTCATCTTAAAATAACCAGTGGTAAAGCTGAGGTAGGAAAAAAAATGAGATCAAAAGTGAAACCATGAAACAATATCATAGAGTAAAACTGCTTTTATTTAACATAAATTCATACACAGGGGCTGCACTTCATTTAATGGGAGTTGCAAACATACCAGTGGCAACTCATCAAGTGCTTCCCCAAGTCAGACTGTAGGAATAGAAAGTGCTTCATTTCCTCTGAACATACACATGTAGGTGTCAGGGGTGGGATGGTGAACAAAAACCAGCTGCTAAATAGCAACAGAAATGCGTTTTGGCAGTTGTGTGCTTTTTATGTAGCAACGGGATGAAGGCAGGAGTCATTATGGGGTCTACAAGGAGCTGGAAGCCTTTTTTATTACTGCTGGGCTGACATCTTATGGACCAGTGTGTCACCCTCGTCATTAAATGAACCAACACCCGATGACGGGCTGCCATGGAAACGGCAAACAAAGGGTGTGCCAAAATTAAAACAGCTGTTAGAGTCAGGCACGAGCACGGTGCGTTGGGTTTTGTGTGAGATTTCATTAAATTGGAAGGAGCAAGTGACATTGCTTCATTCAAAAGACATACAAAAGAGGTAAAGAAGGGGGGGGTAGAGGGGAGAGGGGGTCCCCGCTGAAGTCACCTAAAAATTAAAAATGTCATGTTTCATTATCTCTACAGGGGACAGCCCTGAAAACTTTGGAAGAACAACACTGGCTAATGTTAGCGCAAAGTGAGTCTAACACTAAATCTCATGACATATCACAGAGACACTGGACTGTGTTTGACATGTTTGACTCACCGCGTGTTTTTTTTCGTGTGTGACAGGGACAGTTTTCTGTGGCTCCACAGCATCTTTGCTCTGGTTTACTTCATCCTCACGTTGCTGTGCATGGCTCACCACTCCATACGGCTGGAGTACAGGGAAGACGAGAAGGTCTGTCACCGCCATGACCCTCTGTTCACATGTTGAGGCCTGGAAGTAAAAACGTCCATCTCATCAAGCTGGTTTCTCTGTTTTTGGGGGGTTTTATTTAGATTTTGAAACTATTTCAACTTTTTTTTTCCAACACAATCAAACCATTGCTTTGAAAATAGTGTTTTTACAAAGTATAGGATCAGATTTCAGTACAAGTATCAAGTTAAATGCTTAAACTACTTGGAGTCTGCAGCCATAGCAGCAGTTCTGGAGGCTGTAATTTCATGTAATACCCATTTGAACCTAAATCACTAAACCACTTGATAAGATGGATCATTTTCTGCAGTTCACTTTAACACAAATAGTCATTGTGGCTGTCGTATGTGTTGCAGGTAGCCAGGACACTGATGATTACCTCCATACCCAGAGAGATCTTAGACCCAGGACTCATCACCAAACATTTCCAGTACCTGTTTACTGCTACTTCTCTTCTTCCTCTTTTTTTTTTTTTTGTCAAAATGGTTATATTTCCTTCCTGTCCTCAGGAAGACCTGGTTAATTTTTTCTTCTTCTTTCTTAATGATTAACTTCTGCTCCATTCACTAGTGAGGCCTACCCCAGCTGCACTGTCACTGACATCCGTTTCTGCTTTGACGTCCACAAGCTGATGAGGCTGGACCTGGAGAGGTACGGTAAAATAACTGCATGCAGATCTGAAGACCACACAGTTTTGTGATCAGCCTGAAGCTCTTATTATATAAAGATGTTGTATTCCACAGGCGTAAAGCGATGAAAGGAAGACTGTATTTTGCCACCAAATCTCAAAAGGGGGGGAAGATCATGATCAAGACTCATCCATGTGCTCAGATATTCTGCTGTGACATCTGCGGCTTTGAAAAGGTAGATTATATATCAGTGTCACTGGGCTTTGCTTCCCTTGTACAGTTGCAGCATAGTTGGGCTGCACAGAGAGGCTGTCACCACTGGATGGCACTGCAATCCAAATGTAGTTAAATGTGGTAACAACACGTCCTGCCACTGCATATCTGGAGGATCTCTGAGAGTGGAAAAAAATGCAGTGAGTAATGGTGCTGTAACTTTTTTTCTGCAGGTGGATGCAGAGCAGTACTACAGTGAGTTAGAAGAAAAACGCACAGACGAGTTTAACGCCGAGAAGAACCGCATCTCCATGAAGAGGCTAGGCATCGCTTTTGTGACTTTCCGTGATGAGAGGATGACTGCTGTGTGAGTAAACATCAGCACGACACTGAGGTTTGGGTCTGTCAGATCCTCTCATCACATAAACCCTTTTTCTCAGCAGGGAGCACCCTTTAAAATTCATGGAGGGGCATAAAAGCGAGCGTGAGACCGAGTGTTGGTGCAGACTTCAGCAGCGCGTTTGACTTTATTCTCGTTTTTTGTTTTTTGTTTTTTTTTGTCCTTCAGGATTGTGAAGGACTACGGTCGCGTGCGCTGCCGCCGCCGACCCCAGCAGTCCAGCATCACCACTGTGGTGCAGTCTCACAAATGGGGGGTCAGCTATGCACCGGCTCCCAGTGACATCATCTGGTAACTCAGATAACAATTCCAATATTCCTCTTGTATTTTGCCACTATTGGTTAGTTTTTAAACATCTTCAAACAGGAGATATCCCCACTCACCCTGTTCATGCACACAGGGATCTGTAACCTCTCCCCAGTCACATTCACACCTATAAAACAAGTGCTATATTAACCTTCAACCTCCAGCAAGTCTTTGGACTGTGAGAAGAAACTCAGGGAGACAAAGGGTGTAATATCCAGTTTTGCACATCTCATGCATCATTTTGACACATTTTCTTTTTTTTCTTTTTTAAGTATTTTTGGGCTCTTAATTGATAGGACAGACAGGAAATCGGGAGACAGCGAGGGGAAATGACATGCAGCAAAGGGCTGCTGGGGGAATCTAGCTGGGGCCGCTGCAGCAAGGACTATAGCCTCTATGTGTGGGGTGCCTACTACAACGCCCCAGACACATTTCCCTTTTAATTAAGCCAGAGACGTGTGATCTCTTTGGATACTTTAAGATCACTTTAAACTAAAGTTCTGTGAGTTTCAATTATGCTTGTCTGTGCAAAGTTATCTCATAAACATGGAGTTTCTGCATGAATTATGCATCTGAGCTTTGGTATTAGTGCTACTGTATTTCCTTTTCACTGAGCACAACATTTCAAGATGTATCAGTGTGTTGCTGCTTGTTGTTCAGCAGATCTTTAAAGCTCATTCCCTCGCTGTGGTTGGATTAGCCACAATGCATGTGCTCTCATCTTGGAAAGCAAATGCAGCAGTCCCAGTGAGATTATGTAACAAATGAGTGATGCATATGTATGGGAGATTAACCAAAGAGATGGTACTGTAGCTTTTACCGTTTGTGCTTCACGCCTGACTGGCTGCAGCGTGTTTGTTGAAAAGTGTGTTTTTGCGCTAACTAGACTACTGGAGCAGTGTTAAAACTGTTGTCCCCGACCCGCTCTCCAGACCAGCGCAGTGGAAACACAACCACCAAGTCACACAGAAGAAACTACTGTTCCTTTCTTTCTTATGTCAATATATGCAGTGCAGGCGTGTCGAAGGGAGGGGAGGGGGTTGTGTTAACTGTCCTTGTCTGTCCTGCTGGATGATTGTGAACTGAGGTTCATTATTTCTCCCGTCACCAGGGAAAACCTGTCAGTGTGTGGATCTCGCTGGTGGCTCCGCTGCATCCTCCTCAACATCCTCCTCTTCCTGTTGCTCTTCTTCCTCACCACACCCGCCATCATTGTCAACACCATGGACAAGTTCAACGTCACCAAACCTGTGGAGAGCTTGCGGGTCATAGTTTGAGATCAATTTAAAACTGTGACCTCAGTGCTTAGTTGTGACCCACTTCTGTGTCATTAATTAGCCTTTTTTTTTTTTTTTTGCTTTTCAATACAGAGCCCTGTCATTACCCAGTTCTTCCCCACCCTCCTGCTGTGGGCGTTTTCGGTCCTCCTGCCCTTCATCGTCTACTACTCAGCCTTCTTTGAGTCCCACTGGACCAGGTACTCACCAGCCATCGACCACCGCTCTCCTCTGAAATGGAAATGCCCGTCCTTTACTTCTTCAAATGGACTCTTCATATGAAGCAGCCTGTCTTCCTCTCAACTCTCTGCATTTCTTTTTTTTTTTTTTTTCATCTCAATTATTTTTCTTCTCTTTCACCCTCTTGCTCTTTATTACTCTCTCCCCTCTCTCTCCTCTCCTTCTCTCTGTCACTCTCCCTGCACTGTTATTCTGGGCAGGTTGTCATAGAGATCTCCATGTGAGGATAATGATATGCACAGTAGTCACCATGCGCAGAGGAGCGCTGCATGGTGACTACTAGTAGGAGGAGGAGCAGAACAACCGTGCATAGGGAGACAACCTCATGCAGCACCTATGAGCACCCTGTCTTTACATAACCACCCCCACAAACGTGTTGTGCAGGCGTGATGTGCGAGGGACCGAATGCAAATCAACTGTTTACTGGAGTGAAAAGCGTTGTTCGTGCTAATGAACCCAACAGTCAGCTGACTTTGCATTACATTATTTCACATAACTGCATTTATTATATAGAGGGGAATGGTTTAGGTGCGTTTTTAGAGCTGGATACGGATTACACAGTTGATCCATAAGTTCTTATGATCTCATGTTTGTCATTTAATGTTTCAGATCGGGTGAGAACCAGGTCACAATGCACAAGTGCGTTTTACTGCTGGTCTTCATGGTCATCATCCTGCCCTCACTTGGTCTGTCCAGGTACACTTGCAGTAAATACACAGTCTCACAAAAATCATAAACATATATGCAAACCAAACCAAAAGGAGAACAAAAGCATACACACAAAAATAAAAAAAAACACTTTTACCCTTAGTGTCATGCAGCACTTCAGGTTTTTCACACTTTTTAATTTTCACTTCTTTTTTTTCATGTACATCCCTTTCATATTTTATTCTTTCTGTAGTCTGGACCTGTTCTTCACCTGGCTCTTTGATGTCAACTTTTTGGATGAGAAGAATGTCAAATTTCAGTGAGTTTATGAGTAAAATTCAGCATGAAGCAATCTTAAAAGTGAATTTCTGTTGCAGCCCAACACTGAACGTTGTTTTCTTGGTGCAGGTGTGTGTTTCTCCCTGACAACGGTGCGTTCTTTGTAAACTACGTGATCACGTCCAGTCTGATTGGCACGTCCATGGAACTGCTCCGTATCCCGGCGCTGACGGTGTACGCCCTCCGCCTCTGCTTTGCGAAGTCCCAGGCTGAGCGGATTCATGTCAAAAGGGTTGGTGAACCCTCTCATCTGCGTATTTTTAATGTGAGCGTGGATTTTAAAATGTGAAAACACTGTGTTTGTGTCTGTGTCCGCAGAGCCAGGCCTACGAGTTCCAGTTTGGCCTGGAGTACGCCTGGACCATGTGTATCTTCGCAGTTAGCATGACCTACAGCATCACATGTCCCATCATTACGCCCTTCGGTGAGCGAGACGCCGTCGCCCTTTTCTAACCTCGTCTACCTCGTCCTTCTCTCCTTGTTTTCTCTCTCTTTCATGTGTGCCTGCTCTGTCTCTCCTCGTACTCTAACCTCACTTTCCTCTACTGCCTGCCAGTCCGATGCAGACTGTGTGAATTTGCTGCTGTAGTCCCAGACACCCAGACACAGTGAGTTGCGAGCCAGACGCCCACTCTGCTCCTGTCTCTGCCCAGAGCTCACCGAGCTTCTATTTACTAATGCAGCCCGATCATCAGTCCAAACAGACTCCTTTATAACTCATACCTTGATGCTCCATGTTTGTCCCCTGTGTAGTTTCCTATACTGTATATATCTTTTAATTCTTACAAACAATTCTCTGTGGCAGAGCTGAGGCAAATAATCTCACAGGTTGAGTAAACCTCATTGATTGGGACCACGCAGAACCAACACAGGTTCTGAATTAAGGGCCAGTGTGCAAAATATGAATTTGCAGGAATGAACCAACATTTTCATGTCCCTTTTGAAAACAGACGTCATACTGGAGCCAGAAATACTGTTACTACTGTGCTTTTTTTTTTTCTTTTTTCAGTTCAAAGTCAAGTTAAACATCCCAAAAGTCATGTCCAACCTTGCTGATGTGCAAATGAATTATGAAATGAAAGGCCAGTGGTTTTTGTAAGTGTAGTATATACTGAATGTATAGTATAGTACAGTATTTGTTATTATCAAGTATTTGTTCTTCCTGCTTGTCCACTGTGGTTAATTCTTCCTAAGTTTCATCAGTGCGTGCATGTGTTTCACTGTGCTCCTCTAGGTCTGCTCTATGTGATCCTGAAGCATATGGTTGACCGATACAACATCTACTATGCATACGTTCCCACCAAACTCAGCCAGCGGATTCACAAAGCAGCCATCAGCCAGGTCGTCATCGCTCCCCTCCTCTGCATGTTCTGGCTGCTCTTCTTCTCCGTACTCAAATTAGGTACTTTATCACTGTCATTTCTGTCCTTGTACGGTTTCTATAACTGTGCATTAAATGTTTTTAAAAAATTGTTTCACTCTCATTATTAAAGGTCCAGTGCATCCCATCACCCTCTTCGACTTAGTGTCCCTGCTCTGCTGTATTGCCTTTTCCCTCTTCCGCTTGTGCCTTAGGAAGCAACCAGACAAGTCGATGAGCTACCAGGTGAGCAGCTCTGCTACAACGAGAAGACACATCAGGTTTATCTGAAGAACCGGTGATACTCAGTGAAAAGTGTTCATTGTGTGTGTTTCAGATGTCCGATCAGCCAGCAGAGGGGACATTCACTGATGCAGACAGGACTACTGTAACAGCAACCACCGCCTCCAATGTACAGTACCATATTTTTCTCTAATTAATCAGTAACACGATTAAAACATCTTAATTGGGTGCAAAGATATTTTCCATCTCATTTAGGAAAACAAACCCATATAACCATGCTCCCATCTCACGCACTCCCCATGAATTAAATGATTTATTGTGTGATACGATCATAAACTGTATGTCAATCTGGCTTCCTCAGCTCTTTGTGGCGTCCGTGCTGCTGGAGCCAGAGCTGGCTTTGACTCCGATGCCCTCCCCGGCCCACCACAGCTACGGCGCCATGGCGAGCTCCCAGGGTTCAAGCCACAACGAGGTGGAGGAGGAGGAGGAGGGTGAGGAAGACCATGCCCAGACTCATGAGACTGAGCTCCAAGACCCCCCGGACCCCTACTGCTCCAGCCCGCTCATGGACAGCCCTGTGGGCTACCAGTAACACCAAATCCTGCAAGCTGATTTCCGCGTGTCCTTCACCTGGGGAACACAGATTGCTGAATGCTGCAGTGCTGCATTTTCGCCACTGACCTCAGACTCCAACTTAGCTGCCTCAAACCCTGAGATTAGACGTGGTTTGTTAGAAAGGATGAAGAGCCTGAAGGAGTTTGAGAATACAGGAGCAGGATCCATCATACACACCAATATAAATGTATAGACAGACACAACGGACATGAACGACACATCAAACTTAACAGAACAACTTAAATGTACAGATGATTTTAGTTGAACTATTGGATGCTCCATCACAGGGATACCATCTTCTTCTGTGGCTTCATTTGCAAGTTAAAAAGGTTAAAAGTAATTGACTAGGGTGGAATCGCCTTTGGTTGTCTATCAAAGATGCTCCGTCTTTGCGGTGCCACTTGGACATGAGCGGAGGTGAAAGTTCCCATCAGAGTGGGTGGTGTGAGCAGGCTTGCCCCGGCAGACTGACAGAGTGGTCTGGGCACTGGGTGATATCTGGTTCCCCGGCAGCAGAGCGCGGGGAGGCTGAGGGTGAGGGCAGCTAGTTGTGAAGCCATCTGCAGCGAGAGAGCAGACAGACGGAGGGCCGAATGTAACTCAGAGATGTACTGTAATAGACGTACACTCTCTCCACAGAGGCACAAGCAGCTTGACTGTACCTGAAGCTTGTAACTATTATCAATTCAAGGTTGCTATTTTTGCTACAGTATTTTTGGTGTCATTGATATTGTGCTTTGGGTTGGGAGCAGGGACCACTGGAGACTGGTCAAGGATCTGCAGAGCTGTCTCATTTTAATCAGACTATTCCCTATGTATGCTGTGTGGTTTATTCTAAATGAATAATTGAACATTTGGGGAAATACACTAATTTGTTTTCTTGCTGAGAGATAAATGTTGAGATTACCAGCAGCCGCTTAGCTTTATATAGCTTAGCTTACGTTAGTTTAAAGACTGGAAAAAGAGGGAGAGAGTCAAGGTCAGGACTATTTCTTGGTGACAGAAAGTTACAACATCTTTTGTTATTGTAACTTACAAGAAGCCACGTTAGGCTAGTACACTGTAGCCTATTCTGCGAGGTAGCTGTGAGTGGGTTTGCTTTGTCTTTAACAAGAGACACAAGGAGTAGGACTGTCTATCTCCTCATTTAACTCCTAGCAAGAAAGTGAACCAGAGACCCTGAAATTAGAAGCACATCCTGGATTTACAAGACAAGACAAAAAATGGAAATTTCTATACCTGCATTATGTAATTTTGCTAATTATGTCAGCTATAATTACACTTCATGTTTCTATTAAAGCCATTATGTTTAGTTTCAAAAATACTGAAAAAGAAAAATTCAGACAGTTCAGTTTAATTCACTTTCATTTGTTTAGCGTCCAAATGTTTCTGTGCTAAAACGTTGCAATATTCAAACGCCACTCTTCACCATGATTTCAGTCACAGTCCACTGCATGTCAGCTATGTTGTAAAAATGAGGTATGCATTTGTATCCTTAACTGAAGGTTACCACCTTTGACCCATTTGATTTGTTGTACGTTGGCAAGTTTTGTATTTTTGGGTTGTTTTCATGAAAGTTTTTTTTTTCTCATCAATCTGAATGTAAACTAGATTGTAGTTTGTTTTTCATGTCTCTTGCTGTGCCTTGAAAAAAAAAAACTCCCTTTTGTGTGACAATCCAGCATGGCCTGAAATATGCTGCATGGACTAAACTAAAGAGCGGGTAAACAACCAAGTCATGACAACACAAAAACAAACACAAAAACTCAACAACCCAGAGCAGTGACTTCACGCTCACTAACAGGTTAGTTTAGCAGTGACCTCCTTCCACTAAGATATTAACAAAACAATCCTAACACAAGATCCGCTTTCTACCTTCTCTTGAATAACTTTCTATCATGTCACATGGTCTTCATCAGCAGATAAGTTCGCTCTGTTGTCATCAAAACAGCAGGTGTTCAAACTTTCCACTGTTTTGGGCGCTTTTGGGACTTGAATCGTTTACTCACTTGACCTTATTGAGAAGAGTCTCCATTCAAGGTCCACTTACTTAACTTTTTCTGGAGCTTTCAAGAATGACTCATGAATTTAGTGTAACAGTAGTTAACACAAAAGTCTCATGAAGGTGCTCGGTGTATTAGAACATACAACTCTGACAGTTTAGCAAACTTCATCTGCTGATGAAGACAGTGTGACGCGGTTGAAAGCTCTGGAACAAGCAAACTTCAGCTCAACACAAAGCTAACTTACTGTGTCTTCATGTCACAGCAGTTGTTGCTTTCTAAGATGTTTTGTATCGTGGCCTTGTTGATTTCAGTCAGTTCTCAGCTGCTGCTTTCTCTGACCATATAGACCTTCGTATGATGCAGCTCTTTTTCAGCTTTAAAAGCTGTTTGTCTTACGTCTCTCAACAAGTTTGACTAACAGTGATCGGTTATTTCTCAAAACAGCTAAATGGATTTGAGTCAATTTTATGTTCTGTCTGAGAGGGTTTACTGTAACTTTAATCATAAAAAGAAAAATCACATGCCTGTGATGTGAAGTTTTCAAACTTTTTTTTTTTCATTTGTGCTTTCTTAAAAATTAACGGCATATTATTTCATAAAATGAAATGTATTGCTCCATTTTACAAGAAATCTAATTCTAGTTCCTCATGCTGTATAAAACAGATGAAAGCTGGCTGCAGAGAGGGTCTGAAGTGGTCAGTGCACAGAATCATGAAGTAAAATCTGTTTGGGAAAAAAAAAAACATCAAAGAGCATCTCCTGTGGGTTTCTCTTCCAGAAGCTTGTTTCACAGATCATTAAACGTGCTTTCCTTTGAAAAATACAAAGTAAAACTTATTAGGATATTCTTAGCTCAAACAGCCATGCAAGGAAAGGATTGTCCATTTTCAGGCTTAACTAGTTTTATTGTATCCTGTCATGTCTGTTCATATACTGGGTAGATACATTAGCTTTCCAGACGTGTCGATTCCTTTCTGCTCTCGGTTACGAAATGTGTCTCATACATGATTTTCAAACTTTAGCCTGCTGTAAATGTGGGTTGTATTATCGCCAAGAAGGCTGAGGTCAATGGATAGTCTGCCTTTGAGATTCATCTGTCAGGCTAACGAGTCTTCATCTGTCAAAAGTGAAGTGCTGTGATCTGAAATTAAAATTAATTCAGCTCAATCCACTCATCTTGTGCCATGACCTCCTCATTACTCTCCTCTGCTGTGGTCTATGATGAAGGGCTTCTGAGAGCCACTGAGTCAGACTTCATGTGGTAAGTAGTAGTGTAATGTGCACAGCATGCGTTCAGGAAATGTGTACATATTTTTTAGCATTAGTCAATAACTTAACACTAAAACTGACCATTTTAATTAGATAATGGTTTAATTTTTTTTCGAAAAGCTCAGTTATTTGCTCCCATGTCAAAGGACCAATGACGGCATCAATAACACTAATTCAGACTAATACTTCAAGATAAATGTGAATCTAGAGCTGAGGGAAAGCAAACATGATTAAATGAAAAAGCTATTTTTTGCAGTTGGAATTTAATAGACAAACCAGTGAGATAAAACACAACACATGAGCATTAGAGATGCTGCTAGGTGGATTTGTTTTATAATTAGACAGAGCCAGGTCTGTCCTCTGTTTCCAGGCTTTGCGTTAAGCCCAGCAAACTGGCTTCTGAGCTGAGTGATATCTTGTCATTGAACTCACGACAAAAACAAACACATTTCTCAAGGTGTCATACTACAGTGATTCCTCCGATCACACCCTCTTTCCACAGACGAGCACAAAGCAGACACCTCCATCTAAAACAGCAGGGGAGAGTCGGATAATGAATGCAGGTGCATGTTAGCTGAGTGTGTGTGCATACAAACTAGCCTCAGGACAAGCCTCAGTACATACTATAGACCTCATGGGCCCCTGAAACCACATCAGTGGGTGGATGGTGCAATTAATTGCATGCACATCTGCTTTTATCCAAACCACATTGCAAAGTGGTAATACCATAGTGCTGCAGCTGAAGATACTGTTCCAACAAAGTGGTGCACAAGTTTCTTTTCCAAACAGGATCGTAAGGTGGTTGAAAAACCCCAAAGCATGCCATTGCCCGTCATTATATACAATGCTGCTTCATTACTAAGAGTTATGAAAGAGAGAAAGGTCCCTGACATTTCCCCTGTCACCCGTGGCAACTGCTGAGAGCCCGCTTCTCAGTGAAAGGTGAATTCCTCTGGGTACGTGACCCGCCGCTCGCCTTTCTCCTGCCCAGATGCCCAGAATAGAAAATGTGTCTGCCTCCTGCAGCAACCATATTGTCACTCCCATGTGGCTTAGTTTCAGCATGCAAATACAGTTTAATAAGTCAGTGTTGTTTAATATTTACATAATATAGAAGCTCAAAGTAATAGGCTGGCTGATTAGTATGGAATCTGCCCTGGGGTACTGTGCATTCGTCTAACATTTATATATGAGTCTTAGCAGGGCATTGAGATTCAAGGTTCATCCTATGACCCTGGAAAAGCAGTTGACACAAACAATCTGGACACAAAGGCCTTCAGTGTCTGTCAATAGCAGGATGTTCTGAGAGGCTGACAGTGGGCTCCCGGCCTTGGAAAAAGTAGGTGTAGCTTTCAATCATATCACACAATCTTTTTCAAATTTCAGTCCAAAGACTGGCATTGTTTTATCAATTTCATGGGGATTACCTTTTTGAACTGAGACGGTCTCAGGTAGCCATATCCAGCACCCCCCTCTTCTATTACAGTAAATCTCACTACATCAAGAACAGTTAATTTAGCACTTAACCTGGACTTGCAGCTGAACAAGCAAAATCTTGTGGGAAAAACCCATAGAAAATCAATTGTCAGAGGGTTTAATTGGACACCCTTTTCAAACTCACACTGTGATAAATTTGTCCTTGAAGAATTCACCAGATTTCTTTGCTTCAGCTGATCCTCTTACACACTCCATTAAGGGATAAGACCAGAAAGAAAACAAAATGAATGGATCCTAATAAACTTTTGACCGTGTAGCCAAAGTCTGATATGTCAACACCATTCGACATAAACTGCTTTCTGATGCATTTACCCACAGCTGAAACACCAACCAAATGAACTATTTACTCTAACATTTTGTTAAAATCTACAGTACACAAATGTTTTAGGGAATTTACTCAGCCTTTCCTGAATGAAACAACATTTACACCTGCAGCATCAATAACCACCACAAACAGGATATGGGATTCAGACAGCAGAGAGAAACTGACGTATACACCGTCTCAATCTTTTCATGGGATTTGTTTACAGTCAGATTATATATGACAAACACCAGCTTCATCCTTTATCTGATTGTGCTTCATGTTTGCACTAACTGTTGTTGCAGCTGCTGACACAGACAGACAGACAGACAGACAGCCTTTTCCCACTGGCTCATGTTGCAGGCTGCAGCTCCTCCAGACCTATCAGAGCAAACCTTATTAACCTGATCCTGCACCCGTGGTCTCTGTCCACTCCACAGCATGATTAAGGATGACTGAGTGATGGAGCGGTGCCTTGCTTTCCTCCCCTCTTCATCGAAAACAAACACACGCGCTCAAACGCACACGCACGCACACACATGTACGACTCTGGACCATCACTTAACAGTTGCCATGACAACGTTGAATACCCCCTTCATTCCAAAACACATTGCAGACTTTCTAAAAATATGTGTTGTCTTTTCTCACAGACTTCGCTCCAGACAACAGCCTTCACGAGCACATCCTCGTACACAACAAGGTAAGACTGCACAACCACGGGGACTGATTAATTAATTACCACAAGAGAAATAAACACAATGTAATTCAGCTCACAGCTTACAGTACTGGACTTTTTTTTTTTTTTTTTGCTCCAGTCTAACCATTGGTGACCTGAGAGAAGGTCAAGCCAGAGCCTCCATGAAGCCCAGTGACCAGACAGGTCTGGCTCAGTGTTCCTGAGGCTGGAGCGAGACATGGAGCATGGATCCAACATAAATACAGCAGACTCTTAGCGGGACAGAGAGGGTGAGGATACTGTTGGCAGTGCAGGGAGACAGATTAAGGCCATGTCAGCAACTGCTCCAACAGCAGAACAGACAGCCAGCTCATGGATGTGACTTTTACAATGATACAAGCAAATTGTAGAAGGGAGAAATGAGCCCTGTGTATTAAGATAACTCATCACAACTACCCTCCCTTCTCCATTTCCCTCATTACTATGGCTTCACCTACACACATACATGCAAACTGGTGTTCACGCAGCAACACGTGCAAATATGTGTAAGGTTTTTACTTGTGTTTGGAGGAAAGTAAAACATAGCAATCGGCATTTTAAAAGCAGAATTGGGTAAATTTCCTGACAATTTTGTGAAATTCTGTAAACAACCGTGATGTGACATTGTGCAGTTGCATGAGTAAGTGGGCTGATGTGCCTGAAGTCGCCCTCGTCTCTGTAGCCAAGGGCGATGAGCCATTCGAAGCTTGGATCTTATGTAACACTAGGAGATGGGCTGTCAGTGGGAAGGAAATCAGGCATCGTGTGATTGATTTCAAACGCTGACTGTTGTGTTGTAACCATCATCACGTCTGTGACAAACAATCTGAGAGCAAGAGGAAAACACACTGACCTCATTTAGCAGTAAAATATCCACAGAAGATCACTTTATTTAGTCTCCAGTAAGCACACAACATGTTTTCCTTTAAAGTGTAGGATGGATTCCAGTTTACAAAGAGTGCGTGCTTGTTTTAAATAATTATGTGCATTTTTCTTTCTTTTCTTTTTTCATTTATTTATTTTGGTTGAAGGATAACTAGGTGAAGTTATCGCTGTTCAGTAGCAGCTGATAATAATGAATGAGGTAGACAGAAATACACCCAATATGTACAGAGCTGGATGTTAATGGGATAACATGCCAGTTGTCAGTCATGCCTGCTAAAGAGACCTAATGTCAGGTAGAGTGAAAAGTAGAGACATGGAGAACAACCTGCATAGGGCTGTGTGCTGATACTAAGAAAAGAATCACTATAAATAATACACCACCTACACAGACAGTTAACAAACATTACACCTGTGGGCTGGACAGTACAGACTGAACCTCGGAGGGATATAATAGTTCAATAGAAAACTTTTATAATTATCTGTGAGGATTGCACATTTAAAAGTTGATAATAATTCTATTATACTGAATAGATTAAACCTGTTTAACAATAGCAGATTTAAGTTATCTTGTATTGGGATCATCAATAGGAAACGAACACAAGGTTATACCTCTGGATAATATACTGTACATCAAAACAAATCAATGCTTTTTAAATAAACATTTACATAACATTTCAGAATATAAAAATAAACTTTATAAATGTAAACTCAGACTAAAGCGATAATAACCACATATCAGCAGCTTGGATTTACAGTTGTATGGTGTTATTATCTAATACTTGGCGCACTGTTGCTAAGTTACTTGGCATCATGATCATGAATGTAAATAACAGCTGAGGATGATACATACAGTGTCATGGCAGAAGAAACATATCACACGTACCGGATGGTGTAACCACACAGTATCTCTGCATTATTGGTTTTCAGTTGATAAATTGTAAAGATAATCGTCATCATTAAGTCAGCCACTGTTTCATGATCCTAAACAAATCCAGGTAGTTGTCTGTGCTAGATTAACACAGGGCACTCTGCTTTTCTTCACCTCTCAAGCCGAGGTAATACTACATCAGTAGCCACAACAACACGGTAAATAATCATCACTGACAGAAGCGACTAGAGCACAACAAAACAACGATGATGTTAAAATTCCTCCAAAGTGCCTTTTTACTTTTAAGCTCATAAGGTCACATAACAGTCTAGTAGTGAGAGTTTAACAGTCAGCTGGAGCCTATTGAAATACTCACAACCTCTACAGGGGAGAGCATCACACACCATGTGGAGAAAGGTGCACTCGGACGCCTTTTTAACAGTCATAGATCACTGGAGAAAGCTATCGGAGAGCGTACTGTAACAGTTCTTGTCATTAGCTATTGGAGATCATTTTTAAAAATTTGCTTTGCTTATCATCAGTAGGTTAAATGTTTGATGACAAAGTCACACACAGAAAGAGGTGTGGTGATGTGCAATATTAATATTATTATTAACAATAATAATAATAAACAACAACACAGTAATGATTGCGATTAAGGTGATAGGATTTTCTTTCTTTAAGGTCACATTGCTTTGTCCCAAAGGTCTGAATGTGTATTGAAAAATATCACTGTGTTCCAGTATGATAGAGAGCTGCCGTGCTGGCCACAGTAACCATCACAGTTTAGTAGTGTGTGATGCTTAAATATAATATCTATAGTTTCACAATTGTGCAACTCTTTTAATATACATCACAAAGACCACTACAGTCACTGGTATCGTTTGAGTATATATATATATGTATATATATATATAAAGCCATTATGTACAAAGAGACAAAACTGTTTTCCTTTTTCTCAGTGTGAGGAGCTCAGATTACAGATCCAAACTCAGATAAACCAAACCAGAGTGGCTCAGATCCTCACAGCCTCATCTGGTAGCTAAAATATCCACAGCAAAGAAAACAAACTCTGTGATTGGTCGATCCGATTGTAAAGTGCAACCACACCATACAATCGCTACGCTATGCGACCCCACTCACAGAGCAAATGTACAGCAGCCAAAGCCACAACGCTGCAAGTTACACAACCTTATTCCATGGCAACCATGTTGAGTGATTTGACAGCAACTGCTCAGCAGCTCCCGCTGCGCACCTCAGTCGGCCTTGTCCTCGCCATTCTTGGCCCACCCTCGGCTCATGGCTGCTACCACGATGCTGTACATGTTGAGCCAGGCCTGACGCAGCGGCGCCGTGTAGGCTTGGCCCAGACTGCACTGCAGCATGTAGAGAAGAGACTCTCCCACCACCTGCAGAAACAAACAAACAGAATAAAATACTCTTTACTCGGCTCATCCACTTGTGAAATTGCTTCTTTTTTTTTTTTAGGGTTGTGGTGTAAAATGTTGGTCCTACAGCAAATGACTGTGTGTTGACCCCCACTGCCTGATGCTTCCTCCCAAGGTTGAGGAGAAAGTCCTCCAAGGTGTGAAGGTCGTCCAGGTGGCTGACTGCTGCATCGATCACAAGCATCACCTGAAAAAACACAAAACACACACACACAGATACACAAGCAAAGTGTGCATAAGAAAAAAAAACCCTTCAAATGTGTGTATACTTGTGGCGGTCACTGTGGTGGACGATGCTCACCTTGGTGACATGTTCCAGGAACTCGGGGCTGGAGAGGCAGTCTTGTGTGGAGCCACAGTTTGTACTGTAGTGGAAAAGGCTGAGCAGCGCAGGGTCCAGCTCAAACAGTCTACCACAGACAAATACCACACTGTTCTATAGGTGTATACAAACGGCACCGGGTTGCCAAACACTGCACACGGACACAGAATCAATCTGTTAATCATACATCTACAAATCTCTCCTGCTAGAGTCTGATTTATCGGCAGCTGTCTCAAAGTAAATTGTGGATTATTGCAGTCTGTCGCCAAGCAACAAGTCAAGCCTCCGGTGCCTGCACGGTGAAAGTGTGTAAACGAAGGATCCTATCCTGATTCTCTCTGCACACCTGTGTAACATATTCTGACGCCACAATTATAAAGCAACTACACAGAAAACATTACCACTATTGCATGTGTATTAAGTGTCATAATGCATGTAAATGAGGGGATAACTGCACAGAATAACAACCTCAAACTGAAATCTTCCCTAACAAGTCACTTTGCTGTCTTATTCTGTTTGCATCGTGCTAAATGTGTGGGGAATTACCTGGAAAACATGACGACACCATGAGGAACTTTGTTCTTGCCCAGACTCTCCCAGCTGCCTCTTATCAGCTCCTTGTCCTTCCCTGACAGCTTCTCCATCCTCCCTCAGGCTGGAAACACGAGACAAGTTCTTCTACAGGGGAAACAACACAACTCCTCTACAGGACAAGAAGCCTCAGTTTGAGGAAAGCCATAACACTGGAGTGAATCCGCAGGCGAAACTTTCGGCCAACCCACCTGGAAAACAAAGTGAAGCATCAAGTGAGTGCAACAACAGGATGTTTCAGAGGGGACAACGGCTGCAGGAGATATGACTCCTGGGCTAAAGACGCACACACATACTGTACCTTCTTGAAGTCAGTCTTCTCTCTGAACTTCTTCTGGTGATGCCAAGCTGAGGGGTCTGTCTGTGTGTATGTGTATGTGTGTGAGTGTGTTTGAGTGTGTGCAGCCAGTAGCCTTGCCTGACACTCTGGTGCACTTGCTCTCTCTTTTCCCCCGGCCCACGGTGCAGTCAGGGAGACAAGTTCTGCCACGCTCTTATCTGTCAAACTGGCTGCTATCTCTCTCCCCTTCCCGTTTGCCTCTTGATATGCTCTCTCTCCAGCACTGGGGATATTATTCATGCCACTGAAGGAGAAAAAGAGGGATCTCTCTCTTCTGCTCCAGAGAGGCTACAGCGAGCCACAGCTCCTCCTGCAGGTGAACCGAGGACTCAAACACACAGAGACTCAACAACGTGCACACACAACTCTCCGCTCACAACATAAACTGCACTTATGTAAATACTTGGCCTTTGCACTTTCACGCAAGTTCGGATAAACAAGGAATTAAAATGAACAACCTGACAAAATAAGCAACCTAAGCATTTCATATAGTGAAATTGCTGATGTTTTAACACAGGTAAAGTCCATCTGAGGCCTATATCATCTCTCCTAGGGTGTGTCCTCCACTGCCTACATTTGCAAACCGTGCATTTACAGAATTAAATGTGTGGGAATTTTAATATTGTACAGCGGCTGGAATAATAAGAGACCTGAACACACCACCTTGGTGAAATTATATTGTTCATCCAGTAAGTAGAGCCACTCCTCAAACAGCGTGATCATAACATTTGGTGGCCAAGAGCATGGCCTCTCATTAATCTAAATGAGATGTGTTTGTTCCCTTTCTCAGCCTCCACACACATCCGCACCGCTCCACAGTTTGTTTAAAGAGATGCCACAGGCGTCTGCTTCCTCGCGCATTTTCACAAATGCAGGCTCCCGCTCGGATATTATCTAACAGGTTGGGTGAGATTGGTTTTGTTTTCAGCCGTGCACCGGGGAATCAGAGGTGCACAGTGTTCTCCTGAGGGACTATAAAGCAGAGAGGGGAGTGATACACGGTTCCCATGACAACCTGACAGGATGGAGCCCTTGAAGCTTTGTCATGTGATGTTTGAGATCTCAAGGAAGGGACAATTTATTACATCTATAAGGACCACGTGACAACGTTTCAATCAATTTCTCCTATCTTGGTTATTATGCAAAATGAATCATACTTATTTAATGAAAACCCTGACAGTTAAATTGAAGACGGTTACAATCAGCGTTTCTCTGCATGTAAATCAGTCTGGGAGCAAAAAATGGATCATAATTATTCATAATATCAAGGGCATTTATCTGGGTGGAACATTTTTCAAACGTAAAATTGCAGTTGAGTTATTTTAAGAAAAATTGCTGTGTGATGTCTACTGATATTTAACTCTGACCTTATGACTTCAGCAGCTTCAAGATGTGACCCACTAGCCTACAAAAGTAACCATATGGTATGTACTGGTGGCCATGATGACTTTTTGATTATGATTATTTACTTATTCAGACATTCCCATGTGGTTTGTAAGTTAAAATGATCTTTCAACTGCCTGAGGACGAGCAGACAGCTAAAGCGGAACAACGCGAGCATTTGATGTGGGTCTGTGGGCCCAGAGTTGACCTCCGAACTGGTCTGTGTGGATGCAGATGCACAGTGTGGGCTGTTTATTTAGGTGGCAGACTGGCGGTAGGAATAACTGGAAGATTTAACCCAGCCATGTCAGACGCCTGGTGTCCTCACAGGCTCTGCCCAATTAAAATGTTTATTTGATTTTTAAGTAAACTAAATAAAATACATCTAAGAACAGTAGCAGATACAATATCTCACTGCATAAGTATAATTCATTTTATATGGCTATCAAAACTTCAAGCTGGTTAAAATAAATCAAATCAATGTCAGACTTTCAGCTGGTGTCCTACTTTTGTTTTTGAACTGTTTATTCTTGTTACCAAGTGCTCATCATCCTTGAAATTACAGTCTTCATATATTCCTTAGCACAATTGTTGTCATAAAACCAAAAGTAGCCTTTTTATTTCCAGTTTAATCTGCTTGAAATGTTATGCAGATCTGTATATATATGAGAGTGTGTTAAACTCAAAGCATATAAAAATATTAATTACATATAAACATATACTGTATACTATAAAGTTTTATTTTCTTCCAGTTGTAATCCCCAACTTTTGAGACTGTAAAGTCCAGATGTTTTGTAATTTCATAATTTATGGTTGCACATCTTAAACTATCAAACGTTTGGTGCGGATAGTTAGCCGTGACATGAATCATTTTTGAGGACAGTGTTGTTTTCTGGTGGAGAGGCCACAAAAAACTCTGTGCCGCCTGACCCTTTTTGATCATGGCATTTCTTCCCGTTTGGACTTCACGCTCTCCTCTTCCACATCTTCAATTTTCTCCCCGTCGTCTACATTTTCTTCCCTTAAATCAGACATGTTGGGTTAGAAAACAGCTATATTGTAATTACATCCAACTTTTGCTTGGCTGCAGTTATTTGTCTTTTCTTCGCAGAAAGACAGCAGGGCGAACTCAGAAAATTATGTAATGTAATATGACCAAACCACATGAAGTCCTTGGCTCTGCAGCAGCAGTGCTATTCATAATTTTACCGGACACAGTGGGATTACATAGTGGATGAACAAAACTTGCTAAAAATTCTCACTCTGCATACCTGCTATGAATGTTATTTTCATTACTGTGGTTATTCACGTCTGCATCGTCCTCAGATCTAGACGAGACTGATGTTCCTTCAGTTGTTGCTCCGTTTTCTTCGATAAATTGCTCCTTAAACCCAGCTTTCCTCAGCTTTTCTCTGTATGTCTGCTCTGCCTGAGCCTTCGCATTTCTCTGCCAGTAAAAACACTAAGTTACTCCCACTGGAGTTGCATGTCGCATTACAATATGATGCAATGTTCAAGCCTTGTGTCGCTTACCTGTTTCACCTGTTCGAACAAGTAAGGTCGTTCACTGACTCGCGCTTTCATGTTCCGTAACTCCTTCATGTATTCTCTTGTCCGTTGTCGGTCAGCCACCCTTTATGAAAGAGAAGTTTATATTTTGAGCTGCTGTGGCAAGTGTGTGTGGTTGTTGTGATGTGAGTCACAAAGGCTGAAAAACACTGCAATGAATTGTGTCTTTTGACCAGGACTCACATATGGAGCTGTAGTTTTTCATTATTCACTTCTTTCAAGCTGCTGTGTGGGTCCAGCAGCTTTGCATGGAGGGCAACTGTCTTTTTCATGGCCTGGGACCTCATTTGGTACTTCCTCAACCAGTCTGCACTCTCTCGGTTCTTACTATCCCTCATCTCCATTGACTTTCTGTAAAAGTAAAAATGTACATCAGTAGATCCAAATACTGTATTTGTGCGCAGATATTTTGAATGGAAAACTTCAACTGTCATCCCAAATAATCCAGCTCACCTGATGGCTGTGCAGCGCTTCCTCACAGAATCTGTAATGTACAAGGGGAGAGTGTCTGTGGACAGAGATGTTAAGGCCCCAAGTGACTTGCTTCTACTGAGGGGATTTATTTTTTGTTCCTGTTAAGGAGAGAGAAAAAAAATCCTTGATGAAATCAAAAGAAAATGTATTGGTTGACCTCATTTTGCATGAATTAAACTAAGTTAGGAAGAAAATGTATTGGTTGACCTCATTTTGCATGAATTAAACTAAGTTAGGAAGAAAATGTATTGGTTGACCTCATTTTGCATGAATTAAACTAAGTTAGAAATTTCTTCACTAAGAAGACAAAACATAGGGGTTTGTGGCCAAAAACCTTCACTGATTACAAAGTTCATCTTAGCACTTGGGAAACTTCAAGTTTCAATCATAGATATTCTAACGTAATTGGTTATAATTGATCTTACTCTGTAATGACAAATTCCACTGAACATACATGGGACTGTTGTGGTGAAATACGTGATTAAACTCATAAAAATAGTGCTATTTGAAGAAGACAAGTGAACAATATACAGTATGTTTCTAAAGTATAACAAGTACTGTGGAAATGGAGCTTGGGTTAAAATCCATAAATCTCAAAGTAGAAAAAAGTTGAAATACAGTGAGAAGCAAACACACTGTCGTTGTTGGTGGCCTAGTGTACAAATCTTAAATAACTTCAACATCTGAGGGAAGTGGTTGGAACCACCTCAAAAATAACACACAGGACATAGAAAAACCTAAACCATACTATAAATCATTACCATCAAACAAATTGCTCTCAGGCATAAAAAAATAAAATAAATACAACCTGGTCAGATCCCTTTGTCACATTTTATGATATACACACCTCTGGGTGTTGAAGGAACACACCATTATGGTAACCAAAAAACTGCAGGGTAATCATCTGTTCCTGGGCCAGTTTCTGTACACTTTCTGTGCACCAACCAACTATCAGTACAACAACTTACGCAGACCTTTTTAAACAGGAGAGTTTAACGGTTTCCTGTCCTCCTTAAAAAAGAGATGAGTATTATTGACTTGATAAGTGGTGGATCAATGTGTCCTGAACCGCCCATCAAACTTCTGAAGTTGTGATGGAGAACTGCATCGTGAAACCACCTGGACCTGGATGTCTTCTTCTTATGTAACTTATGTTCTGTAACTCAAGAAACATCGTCTCCTGACAATAGACACTGTCCTTCACGTTTACTGATGTGACACTCTGAGAAGTAATTACATCAAAATGCATTGTAAAGACTAAGGCAACTAATACAACCAATTAAACAGAGTAAACAAAACAGCTGGGGTGAAGAAAGTGTTGTACCTGTGTGTTTTCTGAGCTCATCCTGCTTTGCCTCTCTGGGAGAGCTGATGTCCTGAGGTGAAAGGGTTCACACTTTGTCACTTCTTTAGTCTGTGTTTTTCTCAGGGCCTCTGTCTGCAAGGCCTTGTGTAGCCTGCTGAAGTCAGGGACCCGATGGATGATTTTGGGCTGGAAGCTCGGCTTCTCATCCAGGAATCCAAGCTTCTCTTTCCTGGTGCGCTCAGCAGTGCGAAGCTTCGGGCTGCAGGACGCAGTGACATTCTCCCGTTGCGGTTGCGGTGGACTGCATACCTCCTCCTGGCCTGTGTGCAGAATTAGAGTAAGATAAGGCAGAAGCTGTAGTCATGCCACCATGTCAACTGTATTAGAAGCTTTTTATACTATGTATTTAATATGAAATGGTATCATTTTCATGTGTTGACAGTTTGGTTTGAGATAATTTGTTACAGGCAAATTATGGTAATTCAGGAAATGTTCAACAGATTTTACATAGGGCTGCAAATAACAAACATTTTCATTATGAATTCACCTAGAATAGTTTATAGTTATTAAATTATCACTGTTTGCTTGAATGCAATTTCCCACGCAGAAAAAGTATGGGCTGGTAACATCCTAAACTGGCAGTCTATGGTACCATACACTCCACTAGCCAGCATCATCCCATTTGGAGGAAAACAAATCAATCAACCCACCTTTTAAACCAGAATATAGTGCGCCCTTTTCTACTTTATGTTTTCTTACAGTAGGAATCTTGTTTTTCTGAACCTGTAAGACTTGGTTTAATGTAGTTATCAGCTTCTCCCTTCTCTCCTTTTCTCTCTCTTGGAAGCTGAAGGGTTTCTGTATGGAGAGTAAGAAGTTCTTCCTCTGCTCGTGACACTGCTTTCTCTCCTTCTCCCTCAGCTCCATCACATCCTGATAGAGGGGCTGGCTGACATGGCTGGGCACTGGGACAGCACAAAACTTCCTCTGACATTCAGCCTCGGCCTCCTCCTCTTTGCTCATCTGTGTTGTTTTAAGCGATGCCGCCTTTTCACAGAGACGTGTTTTATCAGGGGTCAGTGGGGAAGTCCTGACAAAGCAATGTCTCCCATTTGTTGAAGATACCACTGCTGCAGAGGATGCGTTGGGCATCTCTGACTGTCTGGGATGATGGGACATCTCTTTGTGTGAGGTTAGGCCTGATGTGGAGATGGGTGTCATTCCTACACGTCTGAAAAAATAGTAAAATGTTCTTTAAGAAAATATGTGCGTCATAGCCAAAACAAAACATAAAAGAGAGTTGAGAATACCCACTTGGCCTGACGGTTGACTTCTTTTTTATCACTAGACTTTTGTTGTACATCTGTTGACAGGAGAGCGTTCTGATGAATTCTTCTCTCCAACTCCTCTGTCTGTCTCTTCTCTGCCTCCAGCAGCTGCTGTCTGAGCGTCTCACTCAGGCTCTTCAGCTGCTGCTTCAGCATCAACTCTGATCTGAGTCTATCTTCCAGCAAGGCCTCTACTTTTGACATGTTTGTCTGACCAAAAGAAACAAGGATTAACAAAAGGCCTAAATGATTTGCTCACTGGTTTAGACTATGTTACTTAGTCTATCTAACAGAAAATGTGACGGAAAGCAGAAATGTGTTTGTTCAGGTACAGTACAGTGCCTGAGTACAGTGCTGAGAGGGCTTGCATTTTACTTTACAGTATTCCCCTTTTATAGCAGGCTACACTATGTTTCTATTCCACAACAAAAACACTGACACATTAGTATCAGCAGTGTAATAATGTCACATATCAAAAGGTAATTCAAGTGCAGAACCACAGCACGTGTATCAGCTGTAATATGCAATTTTAACGTTCAAACGTATTTATCAATTACGACAATCCCGTTAATATAATACATCCATGGACAATCCTCATCAGTTCAAACTTCCTTTCAGTCTGTGTAAACGGGTTACCATGGTAACCACACCTCTGCGCCTACAACAGTGTGTGATGAAGATTTAGTGACATGAATTTAAGACTAACAACGCTACAATTTCAATACAAATCTACTTCTATAATTATATAAAAACACACTCTACGTTCTGGACCACTTAAAATCATGCTATAGCCATGAAATTCAACTTAAAAGTAGTAATAATCCTCCAACCTGGGGGGAAAAAACGAGTTTCAGGAAGTAGTATCTCTGTCGAAGCGGTCTCCAAACTCGTCGCTGAGAAAACGCAGGGCAGCTTTCACAGGAAGCTTACAGTAAGTTGTCTGTTGTTGATATGAAGTAGACAGAGGGTTAATGTACTGTAACACTTGAAATGCAGCAACTCTTCTCCACTTGCCCTCCGTTTTGGTAGCATTAGCACTGTCGGTGGACAGAAGCGGCAGCGCCGGCTGCGTAAGACGTCTTCTGTGATTGGACAGGAAACCGGAAGTACTTCCTCTGGAGCGCTGCTTGTCAACACAACATGGCAGGATTACACGGCTGCTGTTATTAGGACACATTCAAGGGGAATCAACTGTCTGGTTGTCATATGAAAGTATCCAGACGTCGGAGTTGGACTGCTTTCACCTTTTTGATTCGTGGCTTGTGTCTTATGAAGACAGGGTGACGACTGAATAATGCACAAGCTCTCAAAGGCGGCGCTGGCCTGCAACGGACTTGGCCGGTGTTTTATAACAGACAAACATGTATCTGCTGTAAATATCATCAGACGAGGATTAGTGTGTGCAGAGCATGGGGACGACCCTGGAAAGAAAGACGTTTATGATGTTATTATATCCGGGGGAGGGATGGTTGGATCTGCAATGGCATGTTCCCTGGGTGAGTGATGCCCTCATTGTGCTCAGTCACCATATTTAATGTGATGTAGCTATTAATAACCTGTCCTCATGAAAACAAAAGGCTGTATTACAAAGCAGTGTTATAAGGCAGTGTAAAGTATTGCTCTTTCCATTCATTCAAACCTGATTTATCTATGTAGAGTTACATAAAACTTGTCACTGTTATTCAGAAAGCGATTAAAAATTAATTTCAAGCTGTTATGTAACAGGAGAGATGGTGCAGAATGCCTGAATATAAACACATAAGTCTATTCTGATAAATCAGTCTGCTCTGGTATCACTGCCAATACAGTACTCATTCTAATACATGTGCTGTGATTTCTTTCATTCATTCAACTGTGGACAGGCATGGACCCCAACCTGGAGGGTAAGAAGATTCTGCTGCTTGAAGCAGGCAACAAGAAAGTGATGGACAAGGTCCCAGACACCTACAGCACCAGAGTCAGCTCCATCAGTCCAGGCTCTGCCACACTCCTCAGCGGTACAGTGTCCCCTTTAACAACGTAACATCAATAAACAGCAGATTTTGTTGTGTTTGCACTGACAGGAAATAAAACAAAAAGTTATTTATGTGGTGAAAAGTTATTTATGTGGTGATTAGCTCCCTTCCTGGGAGAAGCCTGTAGTGTCAGACTAGCGAATGACTCCCACAAGGTAAGCTAGGGATCAGACACTGTCCAGTCATCCAGGCTTAACAAGGATCATATCTGACCTCAGTTTTTCCTCTTCACCTCTTCACCCGGTCATCTGACATTTCTCCTGACATAGTTAAGGTGGTTAGGTGGTGGTAGTAACGTTTTTCCACAGCCCAATTTTATATTTAAAGGGATTTCTCTCAGGATTATACAATCAGGAAGCCAGACAGATGGTGCGTGAGAGAGAAAGGGAGAGTCAGGGATGCCAGGTAGAGTAAGTTAAGCTCAGCTGGAGAGACTTGTTTGTGAAACATATTCTTTGTCCTAAATTACTGTCTGAGGTCTAGAATCCATGAGAAATAGCTGAATATGAATATCAATTCAGACCTCTGTGTTTTGTTATTGCATATAATTATGCAGACAGCAATCATTAGGTGCAATTACTTTGATTCTTAAACACTTAAGTCCATCCACATTTATCCTGACTCATGTCCTAAAATAACATCAAGCACAGCATGTGGTTATTCTGAACAGTTCAGGGATGAAAACCTGGACAGTGACAATTACAGTATCTCTGCAGTCCGCCCAGTACACTATGATAATATTTTCAGATAATTATAATCTTGAAAGTGAGACACAAAGACTGTGATGGTTTGCTTAAACATGATCATCTCAAATGAATTCTACTCCCTTGAAATATTTTGAACTGTCTTAACAGTATTATCCCCTTAATCAGATCAGAAACATTGTATTGATGCAGAAGGAGGTTATCATCATATTGTATAGATAATTCAGATCTTCAACTACATAGTGTGGGCTTAAGTTCTAGCATTTAGCATTTCAGTATAATCTCCTCACATAATAGTCAACAGTGAGTCAGTAGTCAGTCAGTTTAACCACAACCTTTCCCCCTCCTTTTGACATTTACAGTGTTTTATTAATGGGTGGGTTTTGACTCACAGTGACATCACTACAGTAGATTCACACCTGACTGCTGGTTACAGAGACAAAATTAGCCTGTTCCAACTCAGCCTTTATCTAATGCACTTTCCATTTGCACTTTCATTTATATTCTTTTCTTTTAAAAAATGATTTACAGAATTTATGTTTTAGTTTTACTTTTATGGCGCCATCTTATAATATGCACATGGCACTGGTACAGTGTAAGGTCTAGAACTTTCTCTGTTACCTTTACTTTTATAACTGTAACTTTCTATATACGACGTACTTTGACTTTGAGTACAGTAAGTGTTATGTGTAATACACTGGTGTGCACAGTTGCATTGAATATTAATTGTAATTGTCTCAATGTGTTTGCACGTACAGGTGTTGGAGCATGGGACCACATCACAGAGATGAGGTGCAAGCCCTATAAAAGAATGCAGGTATGTTAATCTTCAGTGCTCTTATTATGTTTTATTGCTTTTTTTTATTTGCACAGTACAGTACAGTGCACTACTACTGTGCAGCCAAGTCAAAAGTTCAGAATAGTGCTATTTCAAGACAAAATAAAATAAAATCTGCAGCCTTCTGCAGCGCTGAACAGCATCCAGAATCCCTCCGTTACCCAACTTGATTTTTTCTGCATGTCCTCCAGACTTTCTAATTTACTGGCATACAGTATGTATTTCTGTCATCCATCAATCATCGCACCATACAATTTGTGGAGAGAAAAATCTGTGACACTCAGCTTCTACTCAGTCATTCAACGTAATGAACAAGCAACACAATACTGTATCATATAATCATGTGTATGGTATGTAATTGTTCACATTATAATGGCAAACAGTGGTTTCATGTAACTTGCATTTTGTTCATTCCTTTGTAAAATGTATGCCTTTTCAGTAGTTATGCCAGCTCTGTGGCACTGAAAGCCTAAAAACATAAGGTATAGTAAAGAAAAAATAAAAAAAAATCCATCCCCCCAGGCAACTTCATTGCTCTCTGAACATCCTTATCAGAGGAGGCTGGTCCATTGAGGCAGAGGAGGTTGGTCCTCCTCTATTTTTGAGAGGCAAGAGGGAAATGTATTTTTTATTTAAGAAAGATTAACTGGTTGAAATAAATCATTACCAAATCCCAGTATAATTTATAAAATATTATTTATGTATTTTATCACAAAAAAGTTTGTTTTTTGGAAGAAAATCCACTTAAAACGGTTGAACAGCGCCGCCAGCAGCTCAGGAGACAGAGCAGTCTGTGTGAGGAGCAGGGAGCAGGAAGGTGGGGGCTCTACGGAGGTGCTAAGATTTTTACTTCCCTAACTGACCTCGGGGCGGGATCTCCTTCCATTGACTCAATGCATTTAGGATGTCTTCATCCTGACCTGTGATTGGCTAAGACACGTAAAATTACGTCATTACGGAGGACGCTCTCCTGCGATCAGAACACAAGATTGACAGCAGGTTGGTCCAATGACAGTCCAACCCCCTTGGTTACTGTTGCTATGTGCGCCAAACTTTCACTCCCAGCCGCGCTGCTCGTGCTGCTCTCAGCACAAGAAATACGAGTTTTCAGAGATATTGGCATTGATTTGAAAGTAAATATCAGCAGATTTCTGGATAAACTGTTGGGAGATATCACTGATAAGCAGTCAGGAGATACAAGTAAGGAGAAATGACCGCGTGTGGTGTTTACTGGTAAGCTACTGATGGTAAAGTGACTCACCAATAAAATACCTGCTAATCGTCAGGTAGCATGCAGATCTGCTGTTGGTGTAGTGGTTAGCACTGTTGCCTATGGAACGGGCGATGTGGGTTCGAGGCCAGGTTGTAACAATAGGTTTTTTTTTTTTTTTTTTTTTTACATCCCACATCCATGATATCATTAGACCTGTGTTGGTCTGAAAACAGTACGATTTAATAAAATTATGTCGTTTTTACTAAATCTTGTAAGACATAGTTTTACTGTTTTCATTATAACATTATAGTAGTAGCCTACTAGTCAAAATAACATGATGCTGTGGGCTGGTGTTCCTGTCCTCCCCAATTTTTTTAGTCACCAGCCGCCACTGATCCTTATACTTCCTTATATATCCTTACACTTATTTATTAAAGCCATTTTCTCTATGAAGAATAAATCATTTTTGACATTTTCAAATTGGTACTCATGCCCCACATCTTCTAATTATGAAGATTCATGTGAACAACGGGACGAAGATGAAAGATTAGGAGAGTGGTTGTTTGCTGCAACGTGAACCGGCTTTACGGCTGCGGGTGCAGGCTCAGTCCCGCTTGTAAGATGTGGTCTCTGCGTACCAAACACGCGACCGCAGGGTTTCTCTCTGGGCCCAAGATGTCATCATGCAGAGCTTTGCAGTGATTATGGTAGTGTACCTCTCCCATTATACCTTCACTATGCTACCGCTGTTTTGGCTTGTTTGCCCGTTGCATCTCAGTCATATACATCGTAGCCATAGCACTGGAAAGTATGTACTGCAGGTCAGCTCTAAATACCATCTTTCCGCGCAGTAAAATACTCTTCCACGTTAAATGTGCAGTAGGCATTGAGGGTTTAGATTCGAAACAGAAGGCAAACCGAACGTTTGCCATGAAGGCCTCATTTTGTGCAAATTTTTCTCTATAAAGTTGCAAGGAAGTATATTTTTTTTAGTTCTTGCACAGAAAGTAGCAACTCATTCTTCCCCTTAGCTGCATCATTCACCCTGCATTAAACAAAACCAAAACAATTTTTGGGCTGGTCTCAGTAAATCTTTCTCCCCAACCACTTATCACAAGTTGCAAACCCACTGCCATTAGTGGTTTTCTGTAGGGTATATCCCCCTACTTTATGGCAAGTTGGAAAAAAGTAGAGCAGCAGCATATTACTGCACAATGATGGGTTCTGTCACCATAGCTACAACTCAGGAGAGGATTAACCTTGTACAAACACTTTCACCCCCTTCATGTTAAACTCAAACAGTGCTTTCCAAGGCTGGAATTACGGTAGCCAAAAACTATATCTCATTCTTCCGCTTTTGGCCGCGGATAAATATTGACTTACTCTGTAATGTTCACAAACATGTCATTTGTTATTTGTGTTTCCAAGAAATTTCTTGTGTAAATCCACATCACAAAATGTCATTTGGTTCTTCCACCTCAGAGAGCTCCATTAAGATGAAATCAGCAGAGGGGTGCTGGTGACCCTCATCACTCTGGGTTTGATGAATGAAGGCTGTGCCAACCTCCGACAGCAACTAACAACTTTGATGTGTTTAGCTCAATGAAGCGACGGCTTTGCTGCCCGGCTATATATACGAAAAGAGGATGCATTAAAGGATAGACTCGAAGACCGCAGGCGTAATGGGTCTCTCATTTAGGTTTGGGATGCCTGCTCAGACGCCCTGATCACGTTCGATAAGGACAACCTGCAGGACGAGATGGCGTACATCGTGGAGAATGACATCGTTGTGGCTGCGCTCACTAAACAGCTGGACTGTCTGTCTGGTAAGCGCAGCATTTATGATTAAAACATGAACCCCCACACAGCAGCAGCAGCAGCAGCAGCAGCAGCAGCAGCAGCAGCAGTAGCTCTGTGCGACCTCTTGATTCCTGTTCCATCTGCTTAATGGATGCTGAGTCTGGCAGTTAATGTCACCACATTTATTCCATCCTATTCCCCAGGTCTTGTTTATTTGTACTCTCTCTCCCGGTGACTGTTTTTAAAGACAAGTTAAGCTCTTGGAGCCGTTTGTGTTTTTCCTGCCGTTTTTTAATAAAAAACCTCACATTTTGGGAACTGCTGATCCCCGGCATCTTCTGAGGACACGTGAAGTGGTCCAGTGACCTATTTAAAGTTGCCATGTGCTCCCGAGCTTTCGCCACCTCCTGAGACACCAGAGCTCTGACAGTGTCGAGTTCTGAGTCGCTGTTAGACATTAGAGCGACTTTTTTGTGAGATTCTCAAATAAAACAGAACTCTTGACAGTTAAAGTGGCATATTTATAAACAGTTTTTAACATTTTGCGCAAAACAACGGATGTGTGGTTACAGCACGTTTCTTGCCTCATGTGCCTCCCATTTGTCCACTTCTCTCTCTCCCTCTCTTTCCTCTCGTGGTGTTGTTATGCTCAAGATGCACTACATGGAGTAGTATGCTCCTCCAGCAGCTGTTTTCAATGTAACCCTGCTCTCCAATCACTGAAAACCCATATTTGACATCAGCGTTCAGGAACCAGTAGCCGTTCTGCGGATGGGTCCGGCTCCAACTCGGCGAGAGCTCAGCGCAGCTCGGGATCCTTTCATGTTTCGAGATGACCAGCTGCTGATATTTTTGGGAAGATGGGCAGATTTAGTGCAAAATCCTACGAGCTGGCAGCGTGTGCAAAAGTGTGGCGTGGTGTGCTTGTAGATAAACACTATTAGTCAGTGCAATGTGGCAGGCCAAGACCATTAAGAAGATTGTCAGATGTGAACTTCAGCAGCTACCATGTGCCAGGGAGGAAAACCAGTAGTGTTTTATGAGGTGGTTTATAGATCTTCCACTGTTTTAGCTGCAGGCAAACCATCCTCTCTTTTTTTTTTTTAAGGAAAAAGTGGCAAAGCACTGATTTAGATTGACAATACATACACAGAACCAAGATTGATCTTATGTTGTGAGAGAGTCACAGCAGTTGCCCTTTTTATTTGAAGGATCACTGCCTTATTTCTCTCTCCCACTGCCTCTGCATTGAACAGGTTCTATGTCTTTGTGCTTGTCAGATAATGTGCAAGTGAAGTACAGGTCCAAGGTGGTGAAGTATAGGTGGCCCAATCCCCACCACGCCGCAGAAGCCATCCCGTGGGTCCAGGTCCGGTTGGCGAACGGAGAGACTCTCCAGACCAAGCTGCTGGTCAGTTGGACTCCATCTGTCCTCAACCCTACTCTTCGTCTCCTTTTGTGTTTTGTTTTTTTTACTATTTTCCTATTTCTCGTCTGTTTTTCCAGATTGGTGCTGATGGACCAAACTCAATGGTGAGGAGGGAACTAGGGATTCCCACAGTCAAGTGGAATTATGACCAGTCTGCTGTTGTCGCTGTGCTTCACCTCTCAGAAGTGAGTATCACATTTAACACAGGCATACTGTACGGTGTAATGCTTAATACTCAATTTTAGAATGTATAATTAGTGCAAAAAAATATTGAAGCAAGCATTATTGTATGCTACTGACTTCATTTACTCATTGTTTTTATTATTATAGTTATTTTAATGTCTCCCAGCAGTACCCTTTATTATAAATAGTTTTTATGTGCAGTACATGCAATCAAAATATAGCCGTACAACGGCAAACACTTCAAGTATATATTTAATTTGACTTAATTTATGTCTTTGACAGCCCACGGAGAACAATGTTGCATGGCAGAGGTTCCTCCCAACAGGACCCATTGCTATGCTACCGGTAATATATCTACATCATTTACTGCAGTGGTGATGGTTGCAACCTACAGTATCTGTTTGTGACATAAGTGATGAAGCTTCAGCGTCCACACTCTGTGTTCCGCAGCTGTCGGACACAGAGAGCTCTCTGGTGTGGTCCACCAGCCACCGGCTCGCCGAGGAGCTGCTGGAGCTGGACGAGGAGAGCTTCGTCGACGCCATCAACTCTGCCTTCGTAAGTCCGACTCTTGTGATCAATAGATGCCGTCGTGTCTCCCCTCAGATTCCACATCTGTCACCGGGCAACGTCTTTGTGCAACATCGTCTGTATTTGTGAGCCGTGTAGCGTTTTGTGGCGGGGGTTCTCCATAGACTTACGCACGTGTTGAGCTCTTTCCAGTGACTCACACAAACAATACTGTCATTGTTTTGGCCACACTTTATACAATACTAATATTTCACTCTGAGAATGATATACCTATCCATTTTTTTTTATGTTTGGAGAAACTCCTTTTTCCCAAGCTGGCTATTTTTACTGGGCCTGCTGATGGACGGGGTCAGCACGGTTGAGTCACGTTTGGTTTCAGGCCTGGTTTGCTAATTAAACCTGTGGTCTCCCAGTGTCGACCATTACTGCATGGAATGTTTTTCAAACAGAGCTAATTCAACTGCATAGCCTGGCCGGCATCTTCTTTTAATTAGCCCAGCTCCCGAAGCCCTGCCAAACCAGTTAGTTAGGGAGGGGAAAAAAAGCACTTTCTCTGGCCTGGAGTTCAGCTTTGCTCCTATGTCAGCTAATTTCTTTGTCCACTCTAAAGGCATAATGTCTGTTTTGTCTCTCTTCTGACCATTTCTCATTCTCTGTGACTGTCTCTGTGCCCGTCTGTGCGTGTACTGACAGTGGAGTAATGAGAACCAGTCAGAGCTGATGGAGACGGCTGGCTCTCTGTTCCGTGGCGCCCTGTCCACCATCATGCCGTCCGCAGGTTCACCTCGACAGCTCCCCCCGAGCGTGGCTGGGATTGGCCCAAAGACCAGGGTCATGTTCCCGCTGGGCATGGGCCACGCATCAGAGTACATAAGGCACCGGGTGGCTCTGATCGGGTAAGATTGTTCACACAAAGTTATGAGATGAACACTTTTGTGATGTTAATTGTTCATTATTTACATTTAGTTTATCCCTTCCTTCACGTGTAAAGGAATGACTGTTTTTACAGTGTGCATAAAAAATAGCCCACCGTACACTGTGTGTGTTTGGATAGTGGAGGATATGTTTGTCTTTACAGGGATGCAGCCCATCGTGTCCATCCTCTGGCGGGTCAGGGAGCCAACCTAGGCTTTGGGGATGTGGCTTGCCTCACACAGCTCCTTAGCCAGGCGGCCTTTAACGGGAAGGACCTGGGTCAGTGGGAACTCTAAACAGACGCAAGCTCTGCAACTATAGCGTAGTGGTTTTCCCCCTAAGCTCTTTTCCATAACCCCTGCTGAAATGCATGCTGTTGATCTGAATTATAAAAAGCATCAGCTTTTCCGGCAACATTTATTTGATGTTTTCCTGCCCGTTCTGCCAGGAACTGTATGTAAGTTGCTTTTCATAAAAATGGAAATCCTGTTATGAGATATTGTATTTATTTTTCCGTCCGTTGAATGTCCTGAAGTGAAAATAGCGCCGTGACTCAATGTAGAAAACATATGACAGACATACACAGATTTAAACTGTGCCCTCAGTTTTAACCCTGAGTTTTTTGTTTCTCGGTGCAGGAGCAATGCAACACCTTTTAGAGTATGAAACCGAGCGCCAGCGGCACAATTTGCCCATGATGGCTGCCATCGACCTTATGAAACGCCTCTACTCCACCAACGCCGTTCCTGTGGTTCTTCTACGCACCTTGGGTCTGCAGGCCACCAACATGCTCCCAGCACTAAAAGTAAGCTCCCCGTCTGCTAGCAGCTACCTCCAGACATGAGCTCCTGTACGTCCCGGCGAACCTGGACATCGCTCAGATAATATCCACCACCTGTCAAACCTAAGCCCCGCCTCCTCTCTGTACTCACCCTCCACCCTCTTTTCTGATTACACGGAGCTTTACTTTAGCGGTGTCTATAATTTCCAGGGTTCTGAACCTACTACTATGGCATCTAAGTTTAGCCCCAAATTTAGTGTTACCAAAAGTGTGTGGGTGGGGTGCAGGGCTGGCCCTGGGGCAGCGGACAGCGGTGTTGGCTTGTGTTTTCACACCCCTTTTATTACCGACCACTCATCTGAAAGGGCTTTATTCCCTACTAAGTGATTCAGACCAACACAACTGTAACTTGTTGTAAAGGCATTTCACTATGGAGTCGCAAAGTTGAACGTGACGTTCTTTTCCATTCTTTTACCATCTATTAAATGATGTGATTTCACTGGTTTTACAGGTCTTATATAGAGGTCTGCAGTGCTGCTCATTTGTAACAGGTCTTTGGTAAGCATGATTCAAAGGTTACATTGTTTTGATACATCTCTCTTTTTGTCTCTGCAGGATCAGATCATGGCATTTGCAAGCAAGTGATGGATTCATCATGGAGTAGTCGTTGATGGATCTCCAGTGATTGTGAGAAAATGTGACTGTAAAAAAAGCCTAATATAATAAAGATTTATTTTACTCTATGGTGATTTTTTTGAATGAACATGGACTTAAGTGTTTAAAGATAATGAAAAAGAAAGTGTTGATCATAAAAAATGGATCGATACACAATTCACATTTTGATGTTTTATTAAAACATACATGTATAGTACACACTTATTCAACTGGATTTGATAAAAACAATTTACATATTGTCAGTCATCAGGTTATCCATACTGATGAACATAGAGGCATTTCAACTGTGCAGCATAAAGTTTCCGCAATGTAGAAGTCGTTCCTGTCAAAGTAATTCACTAATATATGTTTACATTATGTATATACAGCAGTAGTTATTGAACATGTTGAATACTGAAAAGACAGCAAAGGCATGGCTTAGGGAGCAGTTACACAGAAAGTCCAAGAGTTAATATGAGGATAATTAAAATACTCTACATTAGATAAAACTTTCAGTAATTAAATATTTGTACAGTTCACAAGAAAAATTACAAATAATTCAAATAATTCAATATTTCTAATGTTTTTTTGAGCAACCAGCATCAGGTGAAGGAGTAATGAGTGTCAAACTTTTTTCTTTTCTTTTTTTTAAAAACATAATTTCTGTTTACATTTTTGTTGCATTTAACGGCTGTAAATGATGCTGTTGGATGCAAAATCTTCCCTTGATGAAAGGGTTTTCTTTTGCTGGTGTAATATACAGTTCAGACCTGAGGCCCCTGCAATTTAGCTCTGCTTGATAAGGTCTTTTCCACTCTAGACAAAACAAACAATAATGGCCAAACTTGAAAAATACAGGCATTAACCTCAGACTTGTAAAAGCTGTACAACACAGTCTGTGAGAGGCATCTCCCCACAGCGCTCTCTCTCTCTCTGCCCCCCTGAGTCACGATGAATCCAACATTAGTGATGAATATGTACAACTCTCTAGTCGACATCAAAGCATCTGATCACGTCTTAGCTACAATATCTGCAAATAAAGTGTTACGTGCAAAGTTGAAGAAAAGAAGCTGTGTGGGTTTCATCTGCTCGAGATCCAACGATGTAACTTGTCACAGGCTAGGGGCAAATGAATTAGGGTCCTGATCGATATTTACTGCTAAGATTAAAAAGAAGTTAAAGTTAAAGGTTTTCCACTGCACAGTACAGTGCGCACCAGGACCACAGTAAGCACCAAAATACCATGACTGGTTGTATTGCTTCTAAATTCCCCTCTACACACTTAACAGGTAGGTGAGAAAGACACTTCAGATCAGACACCCATAAGGAATCAAACATGTAAACGTTTTACAAAAATAAAGTCAGCCCACCAGTTATGAGCTCAACATACAGTAGAAATAGCTGGCCTTATAAAAATATAGTGATTTCTTTTTCAACAGTTCTTGGAGTGTTCGCAGGGTGCTGAGGTTGAGGGAAAGAGGAGGGGCACGGTGGGTGAGGGAGCACGGTGGTGGGACCGGGTGTGTCTGTGAGGGGACGGGTGGATGGAGGAAGGGACGCCTCACAGTGGCAGACTGTCCCTCTCAGTGCCGGCTGCAGCGACAGCAAGCTGTCCTTAGTGGATGTTGAGGTTTCTGAAGTAGTCAAAGGTTGCCCCCAGGGCCCAGCTCGTCTCCACGTTGTTCACCTTCTTAGCGAGCTGTTGAACAGAGCCAGAGGAGGAATTCCATCAAAACCACAGAGGAGCAAACAATTTCCACCGCGTATTGTCATGCAGATAGAAAATTGTTGTAATCTTGTGAAATGCTGCGTAGCAAGAATGTGAAGGTTTTGTCGTGCAGCTTTTCACATTGTGTATTCCTCCCACATCCACTGTCCACAGTAACCTGGCTCTGATTTGCTCACCTGCAGCACAGTGTTGTCCTTGAAGCCAAAGCCCTCCTTTAGCAGACAAGTGATATATGTCATATCCATGCAGAGGAACGGGCTGATAGCACGGTATTTGGTCATTTTGTTGCACACTGCAAAAACAAAAAGCCACAGGTTTCAGACATGACATTAGCACGGGTTTCACGCGCATCTGACGAAAAAAGCATTTGTTGCATCATGTAATAGAGTCACATTCCATGCATCAACACAAAAACAGCTTTTCTAACCCCCGTGCTACATGATTAAAGGATGACCTTTCTGTTTTGTTTGGCTGAATAAACAGGGAGGTGTGAGGAGGATGGCTGAGGGTCAGTGCAAGGCTGTGGGTGGGTGGTGCTGCCTAGTACACAGTGTATATGTGTGTGTGTGTTTGGGTCAGCATGTGTCAGCCCCCAGGTGTTGTGTGGCTGTCAGGTGCCCTCCTGCCCGGGCCAGACAGACATCTTCAGCTCAGCTGCCAGCCCGGCCTGAGCCAGACTTGTGACAGTGTTCTCACAACACAAACAGCTTCATATAACACACCAGCTCATTCCTTCTCGCTATAAATCTGTTTTGACACGGACATTACAAGTGTCACAAACCCGAACCGATAAGCACGGTGATTATCTTTTAACCTACTGAAACCTTTTATAGTGATGTTAAACGTACATTTACTTGATGATAAACTACATTTATCTCACAATCTGCCTCCGTAACACATTTTAGCAAATAATCGGTTACACTTTACTGTTGTAATAAATTCTTTTTTGACAGCATAAGCTGTGCCAATTTGGCACCATTGTACCATTGAGTGCTTTGGGCAAAAACAAGCTAGTGCTCTTGCTGTTTGGAGTGTGGACTGTTCTGCATGAAGTTTGAGTGGTTGGTTGATATATATAACTTGTAAGATTGTTGGTTTCATACACAAGTTTATCTAAGCCTGGAGAAGATAACATGTAACTCTTACCTTCTTTAGCTCTCTTCTTAAAGTCCCTAACTTCAATCGCACCACCACGACTGCCATCTGTGTGCAGAAGAAACAACAAACATGTCATTTGAATACCTACTTTGTGCAAAAGATGATATTTAACATGCGAGATAATGGCACTGGAAGGTGACTCTTTGGTGTGGGCCCACTCACCGATGAGACCAGACTCCACAGCTCTGTCGAAGTAGTAGGAGAAAGCGTAGAAGATGCTGCTGCCCTTCACTTCATAAGGCTGGTGCACTATTCCTTTGATTACCTTCATCACTTCATAGTAGCACAGCTTGTAGCCCGCATAGCCTGAAGAAACACAAGGCAGGAAATATATGGTTTTGTAACGGAATAATTAAACTAAATGACAAAACGTGTGGAGTAAACAGGCATGTAATGTGCATGGAGGCAGCGATGGGTGGCATGCAATCGGAAGAGTCTGGAGCCTCGGTGGTGAGGTCAGCCACATGTTGAAGCTGGGGGCTCACCAAGGGAAGCCCCAGAGGGACAAGTTTCACACAGTCCCATGATTGGCATAGCTGTGCCGGCAGTTGTACCGGCAAAACCATGTGCTGACAAGAGCGGCAGTTAGCGCTGTCTATTTTTACCACATAATTGTGAGCGGTCCAGATCAAGCCGCTCGTTACACAAAAAAAATAACAACTCAGGGACAAGCCCAGCATCTTTTGGCTACTTGACTGTGGTATGGGAGTGACTGCCTTATTTGTGAAGTTAACTGACAGTTTTCTTTTCGTTTAAATACAAGGTTGACTGCAGTATAATTGTTCAAGAGGGAAAACAGAAAGCGGGAGAGTATGACAAAACATGCGTTTAGCGCCAAGGTTACAGGAACTTCAGCGGGTAAATGTTCTCATGTGAGGCCGTATGATACTGTACTGTATTGTCCTCCAGAGAAAAGAAAGGAATGCACTGATGGTTGTTTCCAAGGCACTGGGAAGCCTATCAAAACCTCAAAGTGCTTTTATCTTACCGTCAGGAATCCCGCTAACTTTGTAGGTGGTTCCTCCAAAAGTCACATCCTCTCTGAATTTTTTCGGGAGGCAGGAACTAGTGAAGACTTTCCAATCCAGACCTGAGAAAACAAACAACTGTTTCCAACTGTCTTCCAGCATTTAGGAAAGAAAGATTGCCAGTAGAAAAGTGGAAAAAGGTTTTAGATACTCTACCATCAGCTCCTAGCGCTCCAAGAGTTGCCAGTCGAGCCGCATACAGTCCATTTCCAAGGTAACTGCGTGATGGTGACATACAATTATGGTGAGTTTCTAAATCAACAATCATGCTTTTCACTCTAAAGAATAATAATAAATGAATTTACAATGAGCAAAACACAACCACAGAGAACAGAGCATCTTTGTTATTTACCTGTGTGTGTAGAGTTGGTATGTGTGGTTAAACAGGTTGAATCCAGCAATGTAACTGGTGGGTGCAGTCTGAATTGTTTTCTGTTGGACAAACAACATCATGTTTAGTTGCGTGTTGTACACCTTTGAATATATAATGTATTTACCAGATCAAATATTTAATTCACCTTTGATTTAGGAAGGAATGTGATTTGTGTAGATCCTCCACCCAAATCCAGGATCCCCACCGTCTTCCTTGTGTTGGAGTACAAGTGACCTACAGCAAATAAGCACAAGGTTAAACTCATCACAGTGTATGAAGGGCTTATGTTATGTTAAGATTTAATCATCAGAGCAACAAACAATATAATACTGTGTGATCTTATGATTGAGTTTTAGTTAGAATCTATTCCTGTGACAGCCCCAGGTGTTGGACGGATGCATGCATACAGATTATGTTGTGCCCAACAAGAGGGCAAATACAATATTGGTTTGGTGCTTAAGGTTGTTGACGTTCAAAATAAAATGTGATGGTGCCATAGCTGTGTGAAAAAATGTGAGGGAATATTGCTTGTTTTTGCAACCTGAGTGTGGCCAGTGATTCAAGCTCATAACCTCAGACAGGAGACAAGAGTCTTTCACTGCTGGACCTCTGTGTACACTGGAGCCTCAGATATGAGCCTCCTAACCACTAACACTACCATAGCAAAACACAAGCAATGTCTTACCTGTAAGGAAGTTCACTGTGACCCAGGCAAGGACTCCTAAAACAGCACATGGGTGAAAATGTCTACATTAGCAAAAACCTGAGAAGTGATTACAACTGGCCTGTGCTGCAGTTTCCCATTCAAACGTCGTCAGGCTCACATAAACAAACTGAAGTCATGTTCTCCTTCATTAAGCTAATATTAAAGCACTAGTGTTGGTCTAACATGTAGGACTGCAGACCAGCCCAGGTAATTACAATTGTCTCAGATGTCAAGTTATTGCACTCATAAAGTGAGGATAATGAATGGCACACAGTTATGATGAAACACAACATAGTGAGGGTGTCTTAATAAGCGATGTGGAGGATCACACTAAATTATTGGGCGTGGGACAGCGACTCTGGTATATATATTTGTCTCAGTGAGGTAGTAACAAACCTCTTGTAAAAAGAATTATGAGAGCGGCTCTGTTTGATACATTCAGTGAATGAGGCAGTAAAAACACCTGGCCAGACAGACAATATCTCAGCGCTCTGTGTACAGCACAAATATGTCACAGGACAATAATAGATAACCTACCTTCATTTGTTCCGTTCATGAGGGAAACACTGTTGTTTGGCACAAAGAAAGGGGACTCGTCAAACACCTCTTTGACCTGTAGGAAACATTAAGCATCATTTCATTTGATTTAACTACTACCAGTTTTAAAACGAGCATAATACTGTACTAAACTACACATCTGGATCATCTGCTCTACTATAGACTGTGGCAGTCAAACTGACAGATAACTCAGCCACAAGCACGGCTGCAACAGAAGCCTGGATTTAATACTTTAAATGACAAATATGGTTACTCCACACAACCCCACAACAGCTGTTTTTTTGCAACATGATAGCCACCAAACGGGCAGAATGGCTGCCTTCTCTTTTTTTTCTGTGACACTTGTAAGCACTTAGTGGTTTCTCATCTCCGTTCCTTGGCGGGACGGGTGGTGTCTGTGCCAAACTGTCTGAGGGCAGAGAGAAAACGCGCCTCACCTCCTTCAGAAGAGCATTGGCCTTGTCTTCGGGAAGCAGACGCAGACCCGCCGTGGCTTTCAGGACCACCGGCGTCCTCCTCCAGTCCTCCTCTGGGACCGTCTTCTTGGCAATCTTCAGCAACTGTCGGATGGTGTTGCCACCCTGCAGAGGAGGCAGAAACCAGGAACAGGCAGCAGCATTAACATAAGTGACCAATCAGGAAACAGAGAGAGACAGAGATTTCAAAATCCAACAAACACGTATTAAAGTCTTGTTGAAGTCAAAGCTAAGTGAATACAGCAGACGGGAGTGGGCAGCCAGTGGTGATGGCATCAGCAGGAGGCATTTTTGTAATTACAATGTGTTTACATCACATAAGCCCAACCCAAAGAAAATCCCAGTGGTTTGCAGACAGTGAACAACTCCCTAATATACCTGATCATTAATAACAAGTGATGGCGTAAACGTGCATGCATACGTACCTCCTCAGGGTTGTCCTTGTAAGCAGACAGTCCGGGCTTCACTGCATGGTACATTTCATTATCCAGAACTGGCAGCTCAACTACAGACAGAAGTCAGTATAGACACATCAATAAACCAGAGCGGCAACAGTAGCTACTGTATAACATCTAGGAATAACAAACAGAAGCTTCAGTATATGTAATTGTATAGTTTTTTGTTTTTTTGTTTCCTTTTTTTGCCACAGGAAATATTTAGACTGCAGCCCTTCACCTACATCCTGCCTCAGTTTCACACAGTTGAGTCAGACAGGGAAATTAAACGTCCACCTTGGCTGCTTTTAGAAACTGTACTGCCCATGAACTTTGCCAGTGCATGCTTGTCCTTACACCACACACTGAATGACCTAACAGCAGGCAGACAGAGTGGGAGCCAGCTGCATGTGCAGAGCCCTGCAATTGGTTTACAGTGGGAGGGAAGGAGAGAGAGAGTGTGTGTGTCTGAGTGTGTGTGTGAGTGAGAGAAAGCGGTACACTCACCAGGGTCTTTCTGGATGAATTTATAGATGTGGATCCGGGTGCCTGTGCTCCCGGCGTCAAACATGATCCCATGGAAAACACGACTGGTGTTGACGGGTGACGAGGCTTCGGGGACCGGCTGGTACACCACCTCGGGCGGGTGGTACGGCTCAGGTGCAGGATGCACGACTTCGGGCACCGGGTTGAAAGCCTCGGGTATCGGGGGGATGACCTCAGGCGCCGGGTGGAAGACTTCGGGGATCTCCGGGTAGGTCGGCACGCCGGGCTGCGAGGGTTCACGCACCGGGTTGGAGATCTCGGGGAGGAGGTTCTCCGTGTTGGCGGAGTGCTCCCGGTAGCGGTAGAAATGGGGGATGTAGCGGTGGTGCCGGTAGTAAGTTGCCTCCGTTACGAGGCTCCCTGCCAGAAGCCAGACGGATAAAGTGAGGAGCAGACTCGGCGTGGCCATCGTTATCACAGCCAGAGAGATAGAGATAGAGGAGAGGGTCAACAGAAGCAGCTGGAGCTGAGGAGAAGAAGAAGAAGAAGTCCGGTGGATGCTGGAGTGAGAGACTGAGAGAGGCCCTGCGGGGATGGATAGAGGTCGAGTGGATGCGATGCACACTCAGGACTGTCCGGTCATCTGTTTACAGTATATAAAGACATAAGGGCTTGGCATAGGGCCACACCGACAGCAGCCATCCACCAATCCTGTGACGGTCCATCCCAACTCCATCAGGAGTCCCCCCTCCTGTGAGCTGAGCTGGAGACGGACTACCTGCCTACCAGCAGCTTTTCCCATCTTTTTTTTTCTCCCCCCTCTTTTTTTTTAAGAGGAGGAGGAGAATTATTTTTGGCTATGTTTTTTCCCCTCCTCATCTTTACTGGTTGCACTGGAGCCAAAAAAATTCCCGTAGGAAAGGAGAATGGGGTTTATAAAGAAGTCAAAATGAATGGCTATGAATGGTCCACAGTGAACAAATTCAAAAGAAAGGGTCTTAAAATACTTTTTATGAGTGTATTTAAGGCTTGTATAGTAATCTGACTCAGAGATTCCTTCACTTTGCTACTTTTTGGACTTTCACAACTTTGACAAGTGCTCAAATTTGGCCACTGCCTAAATTAAGAGTCATGTAAGTTTCTTCTCAGCTGTTATAAAGGCACGTTTGTAGAGTTTTGAAATTAATTACTGCGGCTTTATAAGTGGCAACTTAAATATTACAATTTTCCAGTGTCTTCAGATGGAGTGAACCTTTACTGGCGCCGGGCAACTATTGCTGGTGCTCATTTTTCAGGATACACCGAAACAGGACCTCAAAAAGAGTTCGGTCTTTGGGGCTCATAAAAGAGAGCATGATTACCACCTCTACTAACAACTCGTGTTCAGTTTGAATGAATAGTGCATGTATAATAAAAAAAATCCTCTCAACCTCCTCTTCATGATCCTGCAATAATCACAGCATTAAATCCACTGCAGCAGTTTCACCAACCTTAAAAAATGCAAATGTGACCTGCACTCCAGCTGGCATAAAAGTTAAAAGAATGTTAGCAATCATCTCACTCCCACTCATCCCTGTGTTAACCACAGGCTTTCCAAGGGAAAAATATTTGGGCAGCAAGGCACGTTTCACGAGAGAATGCATGAAAAGCATGAGTGGCTGTTTCTCTGCTTTAGGTGGGTGGTTGGCACGGCATCATAAACCATGCTGTAATGTATCAGTTAATGCTTTCTCATGTCATGTTCAGAGTCACCAGCTTTGAGTGCAGGATGCAGAGAAGTGGAGCACGGAGGCACATCAAGTCAGAGACCTTACATGAACTGAGATTTGTACTGGGCTGTGATATTTTTCACCCACTTTGTATCAACAGAAAGACGACAGAGATCTGAAACAGGAGGCGTTGGTAGTCTAGCAATTCAAGCATCCCTGGGGAACTGGACTTATCATGAGCTCACATGAGACCAATTCATCTCGTGCAGGAGGCAGAAAGCGAGCTGACGGTCTGCCCATCCAGGAGGGTAAGAGGAGGACAGAGGTCCTGCAGACAGGCACAAGAAAGTGCAGGAAGTCCACAGAGAGGACAATGTGAGGAGGGTGGGGCTTGGCACCAGCGTCCACCCACCATGCCACTCCACTCCCAGGACACTCGACTGTGCAAAGCACTGTTCCAACACTGTAATTTGGACTAAAAATATTGGACTTTCTTTCCTCCTTCCTTTTTTCAAAATACTGTGGCTACTTTTTTCAATCCTGTGGCTCACCAGAATGGTCCTTTATCCCCTATCAAAGCGTATGTGCAGGACCTCTCACTGACTACTGCCCATACATGTCTTGGTTACATGTTAACAGTGTGATAATGTGACTAATAAAATCTGAATAAAAAAATGTCCAACAAGAAAATTTAAGGAAGTCAAGTTTTGTCTGCAAGGGGGTGTGCAATTTGAAATTGGTTGGGTTTTTTTTCTTGCTGGTGCTGTCCAGACACATGCAAAGCTTAGGTTAATGTAGCAGTTAATCCAGGTAATGCTCAGTGTTTGGGCAGTTTTATGCAATAAGGACATTTGGTGCATGAATCATGTTTTCAACTCACACCTACTTTACTCTGACATCATGACATGATGCAATGGTGACTGCAACGAAAGTTTCATTTGAATCTAGATTTTACAGAATATCTTTTACACAATGTTTACTAAGAACATGCAACAAAAACAACTCATAGGCTATGTTTCTATCAATGATATAAGAATGTGTAGCTCTACCATTTAAATTGTATGTAAACTGTCCCTGTGTGACATGACACAGCACATTACAAGCACAATGTCTTTAAACAAGAAGTAGTTTCAAGACAAGGTTTGGTATTTTGTTTCAAGTTAACTGAAACCGTAAAGCATGAGAAGGGACCCCAGCTTTGTAATCTACACTGTCCAATATATCATTAATATGCTGCAATGTTACCCTCAGGAATGCCGTGTTTGTGGGTGTCCTACCCCAAAAAGTCCATTGAAGAGACCCAAACCTTGTCATTACAATTCCAGTGATAATGACAGCTTTGAAAAGCTCAGGGTTATTTCAGTTTTCTCTCTTCACTGTCATAGTAATTACCTTTAAATTTAGTCTTCAAACTCTGTTCGTGATGCCAGTGCAGAGAGCGACCCTATATGATTCAGTTTACAGTAGCTACACCCAACACTTTTGCGATATCTACGTTTTCGTTTGATGAACAATCTACATGGCCCGGCTCCCACAGAAAGCTGAACAAGATGATGGGTAGAATTTAGTGGTTTTGGAGCTTGAATCATGACCTGAGCTAACTTTACATTGTTTCGGTTGGATGAGCTTCTTCGAGGATGTAAGCCAAATGCATTTACGTTGATCTTAGTGGTTTTCCCATAACTACAGCAGAAAACAACTGTGGGCATGGCAGCAAGTAACACATAGTTCTTTTCAGGACAACATGGACAATACTGCTGACAAGAGCCAAATGTATCTCATGTCATCATGTGGGAGGAGATCATGTGCAAACAGATCCCGTTTGATAGAGCCCAGCATAAGAGGGCTGTAATTACAAGACAAGTGACAAATACAGCCGTTCTGTGTCAGTCCAGAGGTTGTTGAGCATGAACAGACATCTGTGTCTTCTAATTTGTTTATCAATTATAACACAAAACTGCCACCAAGCGTTACAAGAAGCAATAGCCACCAGTAGGTATATTTTAGTGATGTTCCTCCCTTGTAACTTACTTTCAATAAAAATATCTGTCAAATGAGTAAATGTAATGTTATGAAAATAAATTGTAATAAGGAAAAGGGTATGATAGTTGCATTATTGGTGATAATTTTCCATTGAATGAGAATAATGTTGGTCTTGAATTCCAGACCAACAGTATTCTGAATGTTATTAGTATTCTGAGTTAATTAATCAATTAGCCAACACACAGAAAAACATTACATGTTATATTAAACAACTGATCTCATCTAAAATTTAAGGATGTCCAAAGTTAATATTGCTGAAAACACAAGTTATACTGTATGGTAGTTTTGGACTCTTGGTTGGACCTCACCTTGTATGATTTTCTGATATTTTCCTTGACTGGAAAAAGGTAAATTTTGAATGAGTTCTTCTAAAGGGGCAGCTGTTTAGTACGTTTAAGCTTTTAACTATGTGATGCTGAATATTTGATATCAGTATAAGAAATGCACAAGTGTAAATAATAAAGCTAACAATTCCTGAATTAAATGTAACTGCCCCAGTCTCAGAGTGCTGCTAGCGTTGTGAAGGCTTTGTTAGGCAACACCTGTGCTGTGGTGCATTTGGAATAAACTTGCTTTGAAAAAGAAGTGCTCAAAATATTAGTGACATTATCTATCAGCAAAACGTCCTTTTTTATTTCATTTAAAAGTAAAAAAAATCATAATTATTTGGTTTATCATTGTTATCTAAAAAATTTAAATGTTTTACCGTACTGTACATCACTCTTATCATAGAGTTTATGCAGTTTATTAAGAAGCACTGAACAGTTATTCCCAATAATATCAATACTACAAATACAGCAGTGTGAACTTGCACTAATGCGTAATATTATCTGACTGGTCACTAACTCCCAGACTTTAAAGACATGGGTCCCCTGTTCAGACCTGGCACTGACATGATCCCACCTCAGATGATCTGATAACAGGTGGACGACTCTAAATTCAGGTGAGTGGACTCTACCCTGCAATTTTTCATGTTAACTTCTAACCTAGAAGCCCAAATGTGTTTCACTGTCACCCAACATTGACATTGATATTAAAGCTGCTGATTTGACTGATGAAATAACCAATCACTTCATTAGTTCTAGACTCGACCTGCTGGATGGTGTCTGGAGAAATAACAGGGGCACATAATGTAGGCTATTTCTCAAAATGTCATGCATATAGTTCACTTTATAAATGGTTTTAAGTAGCCTAATAGGTAGTTGTGTTGTTGTCGTTGTTGTTGTTTGGGTCTTGTTAGGACATCTATGGACATAATCCTCCTAGAGCGCTGTGTGTATTAAATATACAGGAGGCTGCCATATGTCCTACGCCTGTCGCCTACCAGAGAAATGTGACCTGTCCTTAGTAACTATTTGAATTGTAACTATGGAAACAGCACTACACAAACACTGGCAGCAGGGTAGCTTCACTAGCTTGCTGTCGTTAGCTTTAGCCAACTTTTAAGACATTACCATGCTCGTCCGTCTCCTTGTTGCACCGTAGACTTGCTCTCGCTCTCCGTCGTATCTTTCAGCCGGTCGAAGCAGCAGTGATGCCGAAGAAGAAAGTGACCAAGGTGAAGAAGCCGAAGCCTGGGTGAGTGCTCCATATTTTGTTTACAAGTTGTTTGTGTTGCCCTGTGACGTCCACACTAATGAGCCACGGTTTGACCCCAGGAAAGGCAAAAAGGATGGAAAGCAGGAGTCAAAACTGGACAGAGAGTCCGACATGGAGAAGGCCAAGGCCAACGCTGCACTGTGGGAGCTGAGGTTACAGGTCACCGACCGGTCGCTCGGGCAGTACCGAGACTCGTGCCGGAAGTTGTCCCGCGTGAACGAGGAGCTGACCACTCAGCTGTACCGCGCGGAGAAGGACACCATCGACGTGACTGAGTTTCTGAAGAGACAGGCCGCAGCCAAAGAGGAGAAGGTCAGAGAGAGGTAGTTTCAGAGCCAGCACAAGCCTCCACGGGGCTTAAGCATTTTTTTTATTTATTTTGGGGCCATCTATCACTGCCAGTAATAATGATTATACCCAGGGGGCAAAGTCCCATTTTTTTGGAAAACCGACACGGAGCGTTGTAAAAGGTTGTCCACCAGAAATGATATCTAGGACCTTCAAGGATTAAAACCTGGGTGGACAACCCGGTCAACGAGCTGCAGGAAAGCTACGGGGTCCAAAACCCCCCATCTTGGGTCATTTTGCTGGCAAAAGTATGTAAATGCAAATATTTAGGTATTACAATGGCATAAAGAGTCAGACAACTATAACATTTGGCAGAGAGTATCTTGACACATAGGGGAAGGCAAGAAAAAAAGATTCTGGGGTTTACTGCAACTTGATTTTAAGATATCACCCTCAACATCCCAAAAAAGACCAAAAAAAGTACTGTTCGCCTGACAATTTCTCATGGAAATTATTATTTTTCAGCACTTTATGGAGGACATCTATACCTAACATTTATATAGAAAATTACTTTAATTCATAAGCTTCCATTTGAGTCCAAGATGGCCTTTCTAGCTCAAAACCCCCACTTGCTGTGGCCGACGGTCTTCTCTCTCTATCTGTTCACTTTGGGGAGATCCCGGAATACCATGTATTCTAATGGGCCAGTTAACATGGAGTTTTTCACAACAGGTGTTGCATTGTTTGGAGACAGCCTGTAGCTTTCCAGTAGCTAGTAGAAAGGCTAGCTTAGACTCAAATTGAAGCTTATGAACTAAAGAAAGTTTCTATATACATGATGTTCTCCATAAAGTGCTGAAAAATAATAATTTCCATGAGAATTTACCAGGCGAACAGTACTTTTTTTGGTCTTTTTTGGGATGTTGAGGGTGATATCTTAAAATCAAGTTGCAGTAAACCCCAGAATCTTTTTTTCTTGCCTTCCCCTATGTGTCAAGATACTCTCTGCCAAATGTTATAGTTGTATGACTATTTATGCCATTGTAATACCCAAATATTTGCATTTACATACTTTTGCCAGCAAAATGACCCAAAAAGAGGGGCTTTGGACCCCGTAGCTTTCCTGCAGCTTGTTGACCGGGTTGTCCACCCAGGTTTTAATCCTTGAAGGTCCTAGATATCATTTCTGGTGGACAACCTTTTACAACGCTCCGTGTCTGTTTTTTTGCTTTGCCCCCTGGGTATTATGGATTGTTTACTAACCTACAAACATCTTTTTTCTAATCTGTCAGTTGTCATTGTCGAGTCATCATAGCCTGGCATGTTTTTACCCATGTATGGTTTTATGCTGAAATGGTACCAAATTCAGCTAAAAGTGCAGCCTGGGGTTGATTTACAATTCATATTCAAATTGATATACTACTAGTGGGATACTGAATGTCGCAAGTAACAAAAATAAACCAATAGACAATGCATTTAACACATCATCTGCTTTTCTATTTTGGTTATAAATAAACTGCAACAGCAATGTGCAACAACAACTCAAGTTTTTTGTAATTATGCAGATTCCTCTAAATTTGCCCTTAGGGGGCCCCAATGGTCACAGGGGCCCTAAGCAGGTGTTTAGTTGGCTTATGCCTTGGGCTGGCTCTAAATAGTTTGTAAAGGTCTGGATGAGAACAGAATAACAGGCCTGGTCAGTCTTTTCTTTTTGTCCCTCTAACAAGCTGTCACTTATTTTAACAGATCAATATGCTACAGAAAAGCCTTCAAAGTCAAGAGGCACTCGCACGTGAGGAGCAAAACAAACTGGTGAGTTCATTTAAAACACAGCCTCAAGAAAAGAAAAGGAACACTAGGCCCACAACACATGCGCAAACTAGCGTGTTCATAGTAAAATACAACCAGAATTCAACACGAGGCCATTGTGTGATTTACTAAGTGTAACCTGTAGCATCTCAGAAATGTGCTGCGCTGTGTTTTAACAGCTGTCCTGTGTGTAATTATGTTGACATTTATTATGTAAGAAAACAACAACCAAACAAAGCGACCATAAAACAAAACAAAAAAAAAACCTCACATTCCGAGTTACATGGTCTAACGTTATTTTAATCCATGTCAGTGGCCACAGAAAAAAAAACATTATTTAAAAGAGCTCGGTCCGGGAACAGGCAGTGGCACTGCTGATCCTGATGTGTTCACCATGCTCACATGTTACACAGAGCTTTACTCTGAAAAACCAGTTAAAGTGTCGTTTGCAGAATACAGTTACATACACCAAATGCTGTTATTGTGACTCCTGCCCTCACCTCTGGCGTTGATCCCCCAAAGATCAAGCTACAGCATCAAACTGACATGACGAAATCTTGACTGGACAAAAAAGCTACAAAAAACGCGTGCTTCTTTAGCTAGCAGCTGTTTTCAATCTTCCAGCTCTTACTTCATGCTGGTAAAACAGAGTCCAATAAGTGTCTGATGAAGGAATAAGAGGCATGGTCTGGACCAACTTGAAACATCCCAATTTTAGACATGTATGACATGAACTGCGACATATGACCACTTAGGGGGAAAAAATACTGTCCTGTGGTTGACTCTAAAGATGTGAATTCAAGACATGTTTCTCATTTTGAGGGGATAAAGTCGTTCATCTTCAAAATGGACTTAGCTAATGGAAACTACTCCATCAGAGAAGTGGCGGCTGGCTTTTGTCTAAGGAGAGGCATGATTAAACTCCTTAGTGTTGAGATATTTAGTGATCCAAATCTCCGCTCTATAAAAAAAAACTTCCCAAAACAGTAACTTCACAGCAAGAGGACAAGCGGCATCACTAATCATTGTTGACTTAAAACGGGTGGATATATTTTTAAGCTCATGATTCGATAAACCACACAGAGAGAAAAGTGCATATGATGCAAACTAACTTGTGTAAATACTGCAGAGAAGAGCACTGATGTAGATGAACGTATACAGGGATATCTGAAGAATAACGATTAGGACCAAAGTTGTAATCAGATGGTTGATAACCTCTCATTTAGTCATCATGTGCATGTTTGTGGGTGCATGTTTTGCTAGTTTCTCATGACTTTGGTCACTTTGTCACATTTTTGCTCAGAGTAGCTTCTTCACAGTAGCATCTTGAGGTATTTAGGTTGACTGATCTGTGCCTAAAGTTGGTTTGCAAAGAAGCGTGACCAATGTGAACTTTGGGACAAAAATCCTCTTTCCTTAGACCGATACAAGCTGCACTTATGGGAAGTTTGCAGCAGCTCTATTATATAGATTAGTGGATGCATTTTTACAATCTTGGTCAGCATTTAATATGTGGAATGTGTTTCATTTTGTGCTTCTAATTATAAGGTTGGTTTCGACAGGTTGAAGATTACAAACTCCAAATCAACGAGATGAAAGAACTGTTCAGAAAGAAATCCAACGACTTTGACATGATCCAGGACGGAATGAGGAAAATTAAGGTGTTTCAGAAGAAGAAAGCCCAGATGGAGCAGGAGCTCAGTGATGTGAGTAAGCCTATTGAGCAGTGGGTATGCTTTTTGTCCAGGAGTTAAAATGCTACCACATGACTTTTTTCATTCTGCAGATAAGACAAAGCATGGATTTAGCTGAAAAGGAACACAGGGAAAACCTAAACAAAATGGAATACAAATTCTTCAAAGAAAAGGTATCTAAAATGATCCCAGTCCTACCCAAGTGGTTACGATAAGATGAGGACAGAGGATGTGGTGATTTTGTTGTGACATAGATCTGCTCCGATGGAACACTGAATGACTTTTATAAAAAATCCCCACAGGCTCGCCTGGAGAAGGAAGCTGAGCGAAAGATAGCTCTGGTGGTGAACAGGGCCCACAATGAAGCCGTTGTGTGAGTGTGTTTCCACTGTGTCTTTACGATCTAATTTTATTCTTTAAACTGCACTTTGATGTGCTCATGGAGAAAAGAAAAAATAATTTACTCATATAACTATGTATATGTATAAATATATATAACTAGAACTAATGTTATTTTCCTGACCGCACCGGTTTGTCATGTTCATTATAGTGTACATCACCTAAGCCAATGATCACATCCTCAGCCGTCCCAGAGTGTCCTGAAGGGAGGGGAGTATAAAGCCTGTGTGGAAGGCCATAGTTTATTACTTTTGAGGCCATGGGATGTATATTTCACCTCTGCTATGTTTAGTTATTTTTGTACAGCTCATAAAACATCAACATTGATACTGGTGTGGTCCTGTCCCTTTCGTGTCAGCGTCAGTAATTGATTTTCTTTTTGAAAATGCTTAGGTTGTGAAACTATAGCACAGTGACTCAGTTAATTCAGGTTCCTGCATAAGAACCGAGAAAATGAGAGCGAAAACGTGCGATACGCTCAACATGGTCCCCTCACTTTAAAAGCCATTACTACATTGACTAATAAACAGTCTTAAAATATTACATACCACATTTGTTTTACTGTACTTGAGGACACTCTGTGCAGGTTAAAATAAAACTGGCCTGTGTACAAATGCTGTCAGGCGCAAAATTCAGATTTATAATGGCGTGGTCATAATTAGAGAGAAATGGCTCATTTGTTTGTTCTGTAAACTATTTAGGCAGTTGGACGATGCCTCGCGCTCTGTGTTCAAGGAGAACGTCCGTCTCAATGAAGCACTGAAATATCACATAAAGGAAGCGGAGGACCTACAGAAATTGTCAGCCTCACTGGCAAAGGAAAATGCCTCGTTGGCAGTGGATAAGGTATGTTTGAACCATAGGACAGCAAACAGCAACGTTACTATTAGGCGGCAGCACACCTTGGACAGAGAGCATTCATCTCCATAAAGTAATTTTCAATCATTTCAGTTATGAAACACTTGTCAGATCTGTCCAGAATATATTTCAGGTGGTTTTTCCCTTGTGTTGTTTACTTGTGCTGACCTTGTGTATTTTCCTTGTGGTCCTACTCCTATCCCCCCCCCCCACCTCCTGACTACTACCCAGCCTCTCAGTGGTCAGTGGTTGTGGTGAGTTTCCACTGGTGTATGGGTTCAAATTCAGTGGCTTCTCCTTCACAGGTTTCTGGCGCTGATTCTTTAAGATAAATAAATATCGGGCACATTAATCTTACCAATGATGATGACAGTCAATCAAGGGAGTAAACCCTCCTTGTTGACGCTTTGGCCGCTCACTCAGCAGCACAAGCTAGCACACAAATCATTATCTGTTCTACGTGTATATTGGCATGAAAAATGAAATGATGTTCCAAAGATAGCTAGATGGTGGGGTGGTCATTCATTTTACCACTGTGCTCTTCTCTCTGCTCATCCAGAACACCTTTGAGTTGATGGTAAAGAAGAACGCAGCTCAGATTGAGGCCCAAAAAAGTGAGTTATCTAAACTCAAAGCCAAGATAGTTTCCCTGGAGCAGGCCCTGGAGCAAAAGGCTAAGGCACCTGAGCGAGAGGTCAAGAAGGAGAAGGAGGAGATGCTGGTCAGAAGCCAGGCCAGTCAGGTAGAGCTGGAGAAGCTGCAGAAGGTGCTCACCATGCGAGAGAAAGAACTAGGACACATCAAACGGCTAGCGAGCACCGTTGTGGAACAGCGCACGGAGCTGGAGCAGTTCTTCCACGAGTCACTGGCTGAGGTGAAGCAGGAGATCACGGCGAGCAGGATGAAATACAAAAAGGAGGCGCTGCAGGCTTATCGCTGCAGACTGAACGAAGCCATGGCAGGAAATCAAAAATTCCCACCCATCCGCACCTTCCACAAAAGCTCCCACAGTACCAACTCTGTCTATTCAGACATGGAGGCAGCTGCAACGTGGTAGGTCCACTTCCCATCACTTCCATGACAACTGTATGTTTTTGTGATATTTTTAAATCCATGTTTATTAGTGCCAAGTCACCTGCAGATCAGTCAGTGCCCATCAAACATCAATACTCCAGGTTCATTTTCTTACAGCCTGTATGTGTCAATGAATTTCTGCAAGAGCAGAGGTTGATATTTTGATTCTGTCATCCTGTTTTTGTAGGACACATCAACCAGGCAGCAAAGTTGAAATCTCTGATCTGACCTGGGAGCAGAGGGAACAAGTGCTCAGGCTTCTGTTTGCTAAAATGAATGGACAAAGGGAAAGGTAATAAAACTCTCCACCGATTGTTTATGTTTGACTTAAAAAGCTCTGGTCTGGTTGCTTGTTCCTCACTCATTGACTTTCCAAGGCAATACATTAAACCCATTAATAATCCCCTAAAATGAACTTAAACTTTTGCATCAATTAACTCCGAAGAACAAAGTGCAGTGACACCGAGCAGTAGTTCAGGCCGAACCTCTGGTGACTCCTCCCTCTTTTTAATGTTTTAAACAGCCATTTTCTCAGCAGAAGAGGATACCATAAAACATCAGTTAGGCTTCAACCAATTTTCTTTTCCATCCAGCTGCTTAAAAAGAATGAAGAAAGAGTCTGGGCACAATAGTAAAAATAGGCCCAGCCGCAGAGTCGTGTGCTTGGAAACAAACATCTGGTCACGTCGATTTGCTTTCAGCCTATTGGCCCCTCTTCACGTGCACTAGCAAGTTTATTTTGTTCTTTGAACACTTGTGGTCAAAGAGCAGCTGGTAACATGATTTTCAGTACGCAGAGTACGCAGGGGATCTGGATGTATGGGGGTATAGCAGGCAAGATGAGATGTATATTCATGTCAACAGTGGTCTGGCACCTAGTCCGGCGGGCGCACACAGAACATTTGGAGACTGGAGTCAGTTACCAGCATGCAAGTCCATGTGCATCGTGTTGACCCAGAGTAACCCTTTTTCCAAGACAGACTGAAGGCCTGAGTGAACAGGCAACTGTGTGCCACTAAAACATGGCTTTTACACTACAAGTGGTTGTATTTAACTGTAACTCTGCTTTGTCCTGATAGGAAAGTCAGCCACCAGCTGGCTCTGACTGCCTCCTCTGAGAAGAAGAACTCCACTGACAGTGATGCTGCCGGGTAAGACACTGAAAGGAATGTACTAGAATAAAAGTTGTACCTCACCCTTGCAATTACGAAGCCTGTGCAGATTTACTGGTCCCACATTCCGTGTTTAGCAGAGAAAGCATTGGCTGTGAGAACATGAATGCCTACGTGTGATTTATCAAGACTACCGCATTTTAGTGTTGCATAATGAATACTGTCTTCCAGAATTAGAGAGGAGCTCTCCCTGGCCACCTTCATCACCCAGGCGCCTGAGTCCATTCTGCCTTCGAACCCAAACAGCCTGCCGGATATACACAACACATGACCTCTGCGTGGCCTCTGCATTGCACATCGCACTCTGGATTGTTTTGCCTCCGCTCTGTGGGCTTCCCACAGAGTGTCAGTCATGTGCACTGATGTTTGTTTGTGCTCATTATATATATCATGTTATACTCATATATGGCTTTCGAGTTCTTTCTTTCATATACGAAGCTTATTTTAACACATGACCCATGCAGAGGATCATTTTACTCGATTCAAAACTCATGACAGAGCTGACACCAAAAATATGTCCCAGATGATGAACAAGATCTCAGTGGAAGAAAACGCTGCAACAAATTTGACAACATTGCATTTGAGGAAGTGACAGGGATCCATACAAACATTGCCTAATCTGTACAGATCCATTGCATTGTTAAAATCTTGGCCATAGTGGTTTTATATAAGAATATCTATATATACACACACACATCTAAAATAAAATCTTCCAAAGGGGGGAGTATTAAGTATTAATGAACTATTCACAGTGAACTTAGGTCTGTTTTGTGCATGGGTTATTAAGGTGTTCTGGTTAATCGGATTCAACAGTAGCCTTTGTATGGAGTATTTAGCGTCCCATGGTAGGCATGGTAACAGCAGGGCTCTTCAAGGTGGCATCTTCAGCTTTCCATTGTGAGGTTATAGTTTTGATCTGTGTGTAGAAGTTGATGCCCTGCAGAGAGAGAGACATAATAAATTATAATATTTACATCAAAACTGAGATCGGTTTGTGTTGCCGTCTGTGCAATACTTACTTGTTTTCCATAGAAGTTCATGTCTCCTCTGAAGGAGCCTCTTGAACCAGTGAAGGAGAACATTGGCAGTGGGACGGGGATGGGGACATTGACTCCAACCTGCAGGAAAACAAAACAAAATGAGTTGTCCCTTTCATTCCCATAAGTGTCAGTTTTGTAGAGCAATTCCCCGGAATCCCAAATTGCTAGCATGAGTAAGATGTGGCCGATGAGAGATGTGGGACATCTGCGTTGTTTAAAAAACAAGCATACATGAACGTAATAAACACAGCTAAACCTGCGGCTTATATCTGCAGTTTTGAAAGCAAAGCACGGTTTTCATGAAAGGGAAGGAAAAAACTAAATAAAACATTTTGTTATGAAGGCAATAGAGGCATGGCGTGGCTGGTTTGGAGTGTTTCAAACAGCGAGAGTAAGTTTGGACACACCAAGGCCTTTTGGTGAAGGTGCGGGGGGAGAAAAAAAAAAGAAAAGTAGATGTTTGTTGCATCGAGGTTTGGAGAGGAGTATAGCACATGGCCTGCACAGCATTCCCCGACATGTGAACAGCAAACACAGGGCATAACTAGGCTCCACAGGCAAACAAACAGCAAAGAAAGCAGGCCATATTTACGCCTTAACATTGAACAGGATCCTAGGAATCCCTTCTGAGATTAATTTAAGATTTCCCCTCCTCGAATGCTACCCGTAAAAATGTTTCTATGTCCCCCTGTTTCCACTCAACACACATATTTGCTGTAGCTATTTGTAGTCTTGACTGGAGGGGAAAGGGGCTGCAAAATGTGTGTATTTTAGGTCAGGGGCAAACAAGGCTATACTTGACATGGAAAATAATTGTTGTTGTTTTTAGTGTAATGAGGTTTTCATACAGAAACGTGATGTGCTGCCTGCTACAGATGCTGCACAGACATGACAGTGGGATGTGAATGTCTCCATTCTCCCAAAACAGGAACACATTTGGGGGGGGGGAGGCTGCAGCCACTCACCTGGCCCACGTCCACCTCGTGAGTGAATTTGCGTGCAGTGGCGCCATTTGTGGTGAAGATAGCTGTACCGTTGCCATAGGGGTTCCCGTTAATCATGCTGATGGCATCATCCAGAGTGTCTGCCTCCAGAACAACCAACACGGGCCCGAAGATCTCCTCGGTGTAGCACTTCATCTGAGGCTGTAAGAGCACAGAGGTGAATACTCATCTTTTTGATGCAACGCTATTGTGAAAATATACAACAACAACAAAGAAAAACCACATACTGTGACACCGCCAATGATGGTGGGAGCCACAAAGTTGCCGTTCTCGTAACCCTTCACTTTAACGTTTCGTCCATCAAGGAGCACCTTGGCTCCCTGGTCCACGCCGCTCTGGATCAGACTGCAGACTCTCTCCTTGGCCTGGGGAGAGATCAGAGGCCCCACATCTGCACCAGGCTGGTCTCCTAAGCAGGGGCCCCAGAAACAACAAGCTATAAGGTTACACGCTGTGGCAGTCGCATGATGGTGCACACAACATCAAGGGCACGGGCATCCAAACGCTTCTTTCTTGCCACAAACGCAAAAGCCTGGATGAGGGGCACCCTGAGGCACTCCCTTAAAAAATTGATACGTTTGGGTTTTTCCTGTGTACTGCGCAAATTAGCAAAGAGGGAGAATCATCCTCTATTTTACCCTCACACCAGCTTCCCTTCTCTAAAGGATTTGATGCTCTGAACCGCTATTTACGTCTAGGCCGCAGATCTGGCCACAAATTTGCAGCATGGCTGACTCAACAAGCCCTCTCTCTCCCAGCTGACTCCCAATGTGAAGTTACGACAGGCCAAAAAGGCGAGAGGTGTGGTTATGGCGGCGTGGGTGGCCCCCGAGATGACTAAACCCAAAAGGCCCAAGGGAGAATAGAGGGGGCTCAGGAGAGACAGAAGTGGAGGGTGGGGTGGGGTGACGGGGCGCGGTACCTGCATTCACTCGCAGAGCCTTGGAGCGCTCCACCAGCTCGGGCAGCCAGCTCCGGGCCTCGCCTACCAGGATGGCTGTGGACAGAGCCATGCAGCGCTGTCCTGCTGCACCAAAGGCTGCGCCCACGAGCTGGTTCAGAGTGTTCTCCTTATTGGCATCGGGCATCACCACACCATGGTTCTTGGCTCCCTGCATTACATGAGGAGTGGTTTTAGGGCTTCTGCAGTTTGATCTCCAAATTACAGCAACAGGCGGTTAACTGTAATATCAGGGAGTTGTACTCTACAAATTTCACGTAGTAACCCTCCCATATTTAAAAGCCATGTGACAGAAAACTACTGCTGGACACAAATATAAATAAACAGATGGAACATTTATAATTCACAGTTCGGGCCCAGTGATGCACAGACATTACTTTTTTTGTTTTGCCTCGTCTTCTCCCCTCAACAATCGCAACAATCTATTGGCCAATGCTGCCACCTGCTGGACATTTTCAGCCGGTCTCAGGCATTCAAACAGCAGTGTCACATTATCATTTGATACTCACCATGTTGGACTGGACCCTCTTGCCATTTTTAGAGCCCCTCTCGTAAATATACTCCCCAGCTTGATTTGAGCCAACAAAGCTGATCGCCTTGATGGCTGGATGGTCACAGATGAAATTCACAGCTGTGGCAGAAAAACAAAGACATGTCAATGTCAAACACTGTGTGTGGTAGCACAATCTGAGCCCAGGACTAACCCTAACCCTAACCAGTTGGTTAAAACAGCGCTCCTGGGCTGTTAATTACTTGGTGATATTAGATCATGCTGGTGTGGTACATGTATGTCACAGAATATCATGAAATTAACTCAAGAAATGAAAGAAATCAGTTGCCATTGTTAGTGATTACTGTCAGTTCAGAGTCACAAACTAAATTCTAATGTTCATTGATGCTGATATGAACTTCCTCTTTCACATTATATGTTTAGGATGAATCCCTGAACTCTTGCAAAATGTTGCAAAAGGGCATTATTCCTCTTTTTTTTTTAGCCCTAACCCCATCACTGAACTCCAACTTGATTAGTAGTTTGACTAGTTTCATGATGTGTTCTTTGACTGCTTCCATTTATTTTATGATAAGCATTCTCGATCTATCTACAAAAAGATGAACTGTCAGTTAATAGTTAACTTTAGTCATTGAGAATTTTCATATTATGTGACTGAATACACCACCACCAGTCTCTGGCCAAAGGTCACAGAGACCAGCTCTTACCAGCGTGTTGGCCGTGGATGATGTTGAGCGTCCCGTCTGGAGCCCCAGCATCCTGCAGCATCTTGGCCAGCAGCATGGTGCAGCCTGGCACTCGTTCTGAAGGCTTCAGCAGGTAGGTGTTGCCACACACCATGCCCATGGGGAACATCCACAGAGGGATCATAGCCGGGAAGTTGAAGGGGGCGATGCCTGCACACACCCCGAGAGGCAGACGGTGGGTGTAGGTGTCCATGTCCTTGGTGATGGAGGGGAGTGTTTCACCCAGCATCAGAGAGGTGATGCTGCAGGCGTGCTCCACAACCTCTGCAGAGGAAAATCACAGAGTGCAACTCACAACTTAATTTAGGTTTTGCGTACGTGTCAACCTCTGGCAAAGCAACTGTTCCAAGACAAATCATAAAGAGAAAAAAATGGAAACTATAATTGAGGAAGATAAGCATCACCATGTCTATTTTCAGAATAAAAGCTTGACTAAATGACAAAATGAGATTCTCTACAAGGCAGTAATTGTACTGCTGTGCTAATCAGTGTTGATCTTTCAAAGGGCTCATGAGGTAACCCGCCCTTTGTTCCGATTTATCCAGATACATAACTATCATAACTCATTAACCCACTCCCAACCACGTAGCAAGAGTCTACATTACATGTAAACATTTACCTATTTGCTGCCCTTTGTAAAGGTGTGAGATACTGAAACTTACGCAATCCTCTGAACACATCCCCCTCTGCATCTGCGAGGGTCTTTCCCTGTTCCACCGTGATGGACTTAGCCAGTTCTTTCTGCAATGCAAAACATACACAATCCTCTGTTATCAACGTCAGGTTCAATATAAACTAAACAGTAGGCTCAAAAGTAACGTGGGATAAGTTATAAATCAATAAAAATGAATTTGCACGGTGCTGAAAAAGAAAGCGTGGTTTTCAATTGCACCTTACACTCTCTGACCCTTTGACTTACAATGTTGTCCTTGATAAGCTGCTGATAGCGGAGAAAGACCTGCTGCCGAGCCAAGATGGACGACTCGGACCATGAGTGAAAGGCTCGGGAGCAGGAGTCCACGGCGGCCAACATCTCCTCCTGAGTGGCTTTGGGTACGCGAGCGATCACTTCATTGGTAGCCTGCAGAGAGGAGGAAAAAGAAAACAGGATGCCATCAGTATCAAGTTACAACTTAAGATAAACTACTTTTACCATCAGGAAGGCATTTTAGGACAGTAAAAGTTAAGTAGCGGGTACGTTCATGCAGGTGTGTAACAGAGATATTTGCTTTCATAAATATGTAGATCAGAGTTTATCAGAGGCAATTAACAGATTTCCACACTGAACACCTTTATGACTGTAACATTATGATAATACAAGTGTTGCTGAGGTTCAATGCCAACCAGAAATTTTACACTGACAGTTCTCCAGAAGGCAGAAACCAGTTTGGAGGCTCAATTATTTATTCTAACAGGCCAGGCAACTTTGTAGGCTTTGTTGTTATCAGCCAAGTCAGTGTAGTATTATCTAAGTGTTCCTAATCCCAACTGCATAATGTATATGTGTGGGCCCTAAACAGAATACTTACAGGATTGTGAATATCCAGCCACTCAGAAGACTTGGATTCAACAAACTTTCCATCGATAAACAGCTTGGTGGTGGGCTGTGAGGAGACACATTATGTTACATCGGTAATCCACAAGTGACATTTGATGTAAACTCAACATGCTGACATTAAAAGTGCACTATTACAACTCACCACAGAAGAGGAGTAGCACATGCGGCCAACTTTAAGTGGGACCTGAGGAAGAAACACAGCAGAGCCTGAAATCATCAAATGAAACACATATGATATGATTGATATCAATCTTTATAGGTAAAGGTTTGGTTTATTCGTTTTGTAGAATATCTAAATGCACGCAACCAGTTTGTTCCAGCTGCAGCTTGAAGGCCTACAAGATTAATCAGCAACTACAGTGTGAGTGAGGGGGTCTGAAGGGGACAAAGTCAAGCAGACTGGAGTGGACAGGAACAATCACTACACAAAATGCATCAAATGTCCAGTGAATAGAGGAAACAACTACACTCAATCCCATCTTTGTGATAAAAAAAAATAAGCCAGAGCAGCTAAATCCTGCAGCACATGACCCCTGGTACTTTGTAAACAATGTGAGCTGTCAAACCTGCCTGCGTTATTTGCATTGAATAAGTTGGGGTTATTGAGGTTTTAAAACCTTCAAATCTTACCTTCGTCCTTAGCACTGATCTTAATGCTGTTGACGCCATGGTGGAAATATTTTATTGTGCTGGGCCGACTTGATTTGACCAACTCCGCAAGTAGGACCGTGGCCAGAAGAAGACAGCATTCAGCTTTCCACCTCACGGAGATGTATCACCTGCAGGCGGGCTCTGGACAAATCCTCGGCCTGCTATTCGCTGCGCTCTCGCACTCCCCAAATTAGCGCATCCTGATTGGTCTACTGTGGATGCTCGCTAGCCAATCCCTAGTGAGTATTTCACACGATCCCGCCTTGACTGTAAAAAGTCAACTAACGATTGGAGAAAGCAACTTGGCCGTCTTCCTTACATACAGACAGGAAGTTATGCAACCAGGAGCTGAACTGTGACCGAGAGCTCTCAGCCCAGCTGCAAATCACTGGAGTCCAGGCCCAAAGTCTTGTGTTTTAGCTATGGTTTTAGCTTAGCTGTGTCTAGTAGGACCACAAGGACAACAAGTAGGACTTTGAAACCGTGAAATGGACAGGACACCATCGACGACTCTCTGAGCAAGCACAGCTAATCCTAAAAAGTGCACTAAAAGTGCTGTCGTTATCACAACCACAACAATGCACTTGTCCTTAATTTGCCTCGCCAAGGTACTGTAATAACACTGTTAGCTGCTAGCTTTGTGTGTGTGCGCGCGCGCGCGTGCGTATGTGTGCGCAGCAGGTCTCTAATGTGAGCCATATGAAACCCCAATTATTGCCTAGTCATGGATCAAAGAGTAAGTAGGAGGGGGTTCTGGGAGCTCATCCCATTGGCTGCTGCAGGATGATGGGGATGTGGTCAACTTTGTAGAAAAAGTGACTGCAATAGTCAAAGTGTGTGGAAAAACTAGAGGCAAAGACATGGCAACACAAACCAAGGTGAAGCAGCTAGTAAAGTTGGAATATAACTTAATCCAGGGGGGAGGTGTGATGTGTTTCCAAGTGGACTGAGTGTTTTCTTGTGGCTTTCTGTTTACAGCCTGTTCTTCATGGATACTTCAGAAGCTCCTGCTCCTGGAGGGTTCGCATTGGTAAGTGATGCCACAGCATTTGTCTGCTTCAGCTTGTGTTTACATCATTTGGATGTTAAGATAATAATTTACTTTTTCTTTTTGTGCATCAGCTTTTGCTCTTAAAGGTATTGAATATGACCAAACTCCAGTAAATCTGATCAAAGATGGAGGTCAGCAGGTACGATATACTCATTCACAATCCATACTGAAGTGTCTGTGGCATACTTTACACATTTATGGCATCAGTAATCTACTCTAGCATTTTCTGTACATGATGAAATTACATTACATCAGAAATCCATGTCCAAGTTTGACTAAATGTATCAGTCTCACAAAGGCTCTCTGTGTGTTCAAGTTGACCCAACAGTATAAAACATTAAACCCCATGCAACAAGTGCCTGCAGTGGAAATGGATGGCATCATCCTCTCTCAGTCAGTGAGTCCCCGAACTCTTCACCCATCTTATACTGACACTGTACCTGATGCAAGCAGCTGCAACACTGATGTTTCTGCTCACACAGTTGGCAGTGATCCAGTACATCGATGAGACCAGGCCGGGACCTCGGCTCCTTCCAGCCGACCCAAAGAAACGTGCCCAGGTTCGGATGATAAGTGATCTCATTGCCTCTGGGATCCAGCCTCTGCAGGTGAGTGGGTTCAGCCATGAAACAATATTAATCACAGATGACACAACATGGATTAACTAAACAAACAATATTAACTGGACCCTGGATGTTTTTCAGAATTTGTATGTAATACAGAAAATTGGAGCAGAGAAGATGCAGTGGTCTCAGCACTTCATTGACCGCGGTTTCCAAGGTTGGTGGAAGATCATTTTTATGACAACACATTCCACAAGTTCCTCTTTTGACAAAGTTTACGACATTACTCGTATTATTTTGCTCTGTTCCAGCTTTGGAGCCGATTTTAAAGCAAACAGCAGGAAAGTACTGTGTAGGTGATGAGGTAAGACCCTTGTTATATTTAAGCATGATAACGTGTGGCACGCAGCACAGCAGACTTTTTATTTGACCCATTTCATACGTTTTAGATATCCATGGCCGACATCTGTTTGGTCCCTCAAGTCTACAATGCAGAGAGGTAAAGTCACCCTGAACATGAAAAGAAACATGAATGTTATGACATTTCATGCTTGTGTTTATAGAAATTATTACACGATGAACCCTGCTGAACTTTAAATCCCCTTTAAAATTGTATAAAAAGAATGAATGACCCCTACATGTCTTTAATCTCCACAGGTTCAAAGTGGACGTCGAGCAGTATCCTACTATCAAAAGGTTAAATCAAACCTTAGTTGAGATTGAGGCTTTCAAAGTGAGCCACCCGTCTTGCCAACCAGACACGCCTGCCGATCTGCGGACATAGTGTAACTGAGCAGCTGTAATACCACTTTATGCATTCTTAATAAAACACTTTGAAAACATTTAAGTACTGTTATTTCAAATAACTTCAAGGGGCATGGAGACTTTGTGCTTAAAATATTTATTAGCATTTCTGAAAAATAAAAAAATAGGTCTATCAATTTTGCCCAGTCTGGAACTTGACTGTCAAATATTTACTGTACTGATATGTCGGGAAGATGTAAAGCACATATAGTCATGTGTCAACCATGCAGATCAGAGATTTGTTATGCAAAGTGTCAAACACTTGCTGCAAGCATGAATGCTATTGAAAATACAATCAATAAGAATAAAGCTGCAGTCTGAGCCATCAAATACATTACCACAATTATATAACATCTAAAGAGAGGCAGGCAAGTGGAAAAATAACTATTAAGACATATAAACTAGGACATACTAGAACAAAGCATCATCCTCCATCACTTGTCACCAGGAACCTCCACTTTGCACCTGACGGTGTCGTTGTAGAAGGTACCAGAGCAGTCTGACCCACCGAACACCAGTAATGTGCAGCAGAGTGTGACATTCCCACTCTGTTCTTGTTTCTGAGTATCTGTTGGGAAGGAGCAGCCCAAACTTATCATGCTGTGTCCGGCACGAGGTTTGGCGCAGAGCAAAGGAGACGCCACTGAACTCCACATGTTGGTGTCTGAGGAGAAATAAAGACGGTAAAGACAATATTTAAATACAGGTGACTGAGGGTGACTCAAACTTAAATTTTATTCAGTTTTAGCATTTTAAACACCAACCTCATTTAACTAATTTGGACCATATTGGGTTATACTGATAACGGTGCTTTATTTAATGGATTGAATTGGTCAGACTGGCAGAAATGACAGAAGAGTGAAAGGATCAATACTCACCAGTGCTGAAGATATGTACATCTTTCAGGGCCCCGATTGCACTGCAGCCTCCACTGATTAAAATCCTGTTGTCTGAAACTGGGAGTGCTGCATGAAACCTGAAGAGGGTTTTATTTAAACCATTATTCTTCTACTGCTAATCTTAAAACTAACCACTTATTTGTATCATTTCATGTTTATCCAGAAAATAATATCTGAAATGATGTTGGCCAATGGTAACCTGTCACTAAAGAGTGATGATATTATGTGATATTAGGTGTTAAAAGTCATTAAATTCAAATGCTTTTCTGTCTAAGACATAAAAATAATAAAACCAGATGGGCACATCAATGACATTTTCTCAAGGTTGATTAGCTTGCACTCACCCTCGAGGCAATGGTGGCATGTTCCCAGACTTCACAGCTGTGTACTCCATGAATCCTTCACGCATTAAGGAGAGAAAAAATAAATATCAGTGTAAAGATGGACACAAAATTAACCACTACCAGAGCAGCCATGGAAACTGGTGCTTACCCAGATCTAGGACATGGAGATCATTAAGGTAGGTCACAGTCTTCCGGCCGCCAAATATTACCAGCCTCTGTGAGAGAAGTGTGGCCGAATGTCTGTTCAATACAAACAATAAAAACGTGTTCTTACAGCAGCAGCAAAGTTATTACAAATTTACTGCAGCCATTTTCAAAAGGGCACTGACCCAAACCGAGGCAGTGGTCGGTCTCCCTCCACAATGGGCTGGTACCAGAGTTCAAACTCTGGGTTGAAGATGAACAAAGCATTACTGCAGGATTTATCCCCAGAGGAGAGGCCCGGCTGGACGCCGCCAAACACAAACAGCTCTTTCTTATAAAACACTGCAGAGTGATACGCCAATGCTGGAATATTCCCTTTTGCCTGCAGGGGTTAAATCCGTGAAAACAATGTACTCGTGTATCTAATAAGAATAAATGATGATATGTTGGTAAACCTGCAACAAACAAACTCACAGTGACAAGCTTCCACTTCCAGGTGAGGGTGTTGAGGATGTACAGCTCGCTGTAGCGCTGACCGTCCCTCAGGCCGCCGTACACAAAGACTGACTTGGATTCTGGGTCATAGGTGGCGGAGTGTCCTCGAGCACACAGTGGTACAGGTTCAGACACAGAGGAGTTCATGGGGAACCAGAAGTCACTGTCTGGGAAAAGGTCAGGTAACCATTATGACAAAAGCTAGCAGAAATGTATTCAATGTAAACAGGTATTTTGTGTCCTTCTGAATTCTCTGTGACATGCTTTAGACTTCAATGATGGTAAAACAAGTGATTTAACCATTTCCACCGACCTAACTCAAGCTTCCACAGGGAGTCTTTGCAGTAGCTTTGATCTGCCGTCTCCCCTCCAATAAGGATGGCTGTGTCAGGGTCGCTCAGACACATCGTGTGGCTCCAGCGAGCAGATGGACACGCTGAAACTGCATCCAGATCTTTAGTCGAGAGACCCATTTTATGTATTCAGATGCGACTAAAAGACAGGTCTTGTGTTTTTGTTCTTCACCTTCTCTGTTGTCATTCTTTATCTGCACCATCATTTCTTCTTGACTGTTCATCCTGGACAGCCTCTTTTTCTTCGGGGTTGAAGCCTGGTCTATGTCCTCAGTGAGACTGTCCATGTCCTCAGAGCTCCATGTGAGGTGGCCTCTCTTACTGGCAACTGTGTGCCTTGGTGTCTTGTCCTGCATGAGTGACACACTCCATTACATATGCCACATGTATAGACATTAATGTTATAAGGTATTGTTAAGTTATTTTCCCAGAATCTTCCTTACCCGAGGCCAAACTGTGGGTTTATTTCCCACAGTGGAATCACTGGTGTCGATTTTATTCACTTGGATCTCACTAAAGCAAACACTGTCACCCAAGTGTGACGTGTTGGGAGTCCTCTGCAAGACAGGACAATGATGACAGTTTGAAACAAAAGCAGAGAGAACCCAAAAACTACTTCAAACTTGGTTAACTTACCGTTTCACTTACAGCACTTTCATGCAATACTGTACTGCCAAAATCAGTTGCATTGTGCTGTTCTGGGAACAGACATTTCCTCTGAACCAGAGGAGTACTGCTGAAGACGGCGGCCTTGTCCTGTGTCAGGTCACAAGTAATTGCATGAAACCAAACAATATAATCAATATTAATAAGTACTGTGGTCACATTTATGAGCTGGAGGGCAACGTTTGGGTGTTTACTGTTTACCCAATGTAAACCTTAGCAGAGACAGTTACTGGGAGCTCATACCTCTCCACATACTGTGAGCACAATCTTGCCATAAACTCCTCTCCTGCCCCTCTCTGCTGCCGCTGTAACAAGTTCTATGTTCCAGTCACCTTCCCAAGTCAGGCACCTGGGCGCAGAGTTCACAAATGCAGTCTGAAGTTATGCCCTTATTCTGAGTGAAGTCATTTGTGCTTTTTCTCCACATACCTTCTAAGAGATGATAAAGTACCAATTTTCTGGGACTGCACTTCTGCACTGACCAGGACATCCACCGAGATTGTTGTGTCACCGCCAGGCCACTCTCCGAGCCCGAAGATGACCAGCTGTTTGGGCAGAGGCAGCGGAACGTGGACTTGGAAACACCGTCGGTTCGACTTGCTGCCAAAACGATAAGGCCCGGTCATCGTTTTTGAACGTCTGTGTTTTGGGAAAAGGTTATTTCTGAAAAAAAGAAGAAGAAAGTATGGCCTACCTGATAAACTGGCGAGGAGCGTCACGCAGAGACCAAAGGACATAAAAATTCAGCTTCCCCATGTTGCAGCAGACTCGTATGCGACTCCTCTGGTAGTGACGTCGGGGTATAAAATCCCGAGAAATTGGTTAAACGTGGGGCATCGGTAAACGCCTCTGATTGGCTGAGGCGCGCGCCGTCGCTGTAAAAACGCACACCTGCATCACAGCAGGTTTAATTGGAACGTGTCGGGGTCCGCGTGCACATTGGGTGGTTTCAGAGCTTAATCAGCACCACTGACACAAATTTAATGTAGCCTATGAAATGTATATAAAATACCTTTCTATATCTGGAAAAGTGTAGTTTTACATGAGAGTGTGATCATTTATCACTACAGTCAACAATTGCATATTTCTCAGACAGTTATTGATAAAGTTGAAGTGAGAATTTACAACTTAAACACAACATAGCCTCAGAGAAGCAATTGTTCATATGAGAACAATTAAATAATATACCAATCTTACTGCTTCTTAGAAATCCAGTACAATGTGAGTGACATGCGGTGTAACTCTGCATTCTGACTGGCCTTTGGGGAGAGCTGAAAATAAAACCTGGTTTCATCAGCCCCTCTGCAACAATGACATCAATCCCCTACTGCCACAATTTAATGGAAACACAAGGGACCATCCTGAAGCGCTTTCTAATCCTGGAACTGCAGTGAGACTATTATGAAATGACACTACACACACCAGCAGCCTTAATGACATTTTTCAAGTTAATCATGCTGCAGAGTTTTTAGTTTATCTACAACAAACTATCATTCAGCGTTTTCATTTGAATTAATCACAAGGATAACTAGACAATCTTCTCTTTATTTCGGAATATAAATTTCAGGAACAATATCAACATAACTTACAGTAAAGGTACAGTACAGCAAACATGGGAGGCTTTAAACCTGTTGCTTTTAGATTGTGAATGGTGTTAGCAGCCAGATCTGACATCTTTGGAAACATGCGCACAAGTGAACATGGTAGAAGCATTGATTTTAAAAACAGGATGAAGCTCTTCAACACAACTGAATCCAAAGTATGCCTGATGCACAGTGGATTTTCAAAAACAAACACACTGACTTTCACTTACATAGACTTGCTGTGGACAAAATACATTTAGATTAAACATTAGAACTGCTGAGACAGCAAAGTAAAAGGGTGGGCGGGTGGGAGCAAATGTCAATATTGAATCTATATTACATAATACAAGCTTTATGTGATAAGGGATGGCTTTAATTGTGTCATAAAAAGCAGACTCTGAAAAAAAAAACTGCTACCACTTGCTTAAGTACATTCAAAAAAATCTTTTACCAACACACAACTATGATAGGGGACGTGTCTGTGCACAGAGGTTGCATTTCATAATTGTATTCTGCAGTATCACATGATTTGATTTAGCAGATTCAAAATAATTTACACAAAGAAGCGGGGGAGGATAAATACAAGTGACAACAAGAAAGCAACAGAACAATCATAATCATAGAAAGTGCACGCACACACACGCAACAAAAACCTCCTCTCTTTAGAGCACTGCTGATTAAGCACCTGGCATTGTGAAATGTATTCTCTGCAGGTCTTCCCTGATCACCGCTACCATAGAAATCTTACGGCAGAAGACAATATATGTTTTATGATGGGCACTTGACCAAACAGCACAGTGCATACATGGGAACACGGCACCTATGCAAGGCTTCTTCAAATCTATATCAGCAAGACATTGGAGCAAATGCTGCATTCAAAACTATCTGACGATATACGTGAATACAACATGTGGCAACACAAGCTGGTAGTGATAAAAATAGATATGCCTATATTTAACTTTTATATTATAACTTCATCCCCCCCACCCCAAAATATGGACTCAAAAATAATCCATTGTTATTAAGAATAACATTCCTAATAGACTGACATCTCAGGCACTGTAATAAACCCTGTAGTAAAGAGTTTTATTTCGCCATAGTGAGTAGGAGTTGTCAAACTTAAGCAGGTAGGTGCCATCACCTTGAAAATCATGGCTGCCCCCGAAGACAGACAAGTGACTGTCCTGCCGATATACGGGTAAGATTTCAACCAAGTTTGAGTTGGTTTGGCTTTTGGAGCCCTTCTCAACGTCTCCGTTAGGGACTGGCCCTGAAACAGAAATCATATAAACCACAAAGTCAACACATGGCCTTGTCCCCGGCTGCAGGAAAAAACACAATAAAAACACAACTAGGGTGTGTTTCATGAATACACAGCAACAGATATATTTTTCATAGACGTCATCATACTGACCTTCCAGCTCCTCCTCTTCATCTTCATCATCACTTGACTCACTGATGTGCACCGTGATAGACCGGTTCGTGACAGGAGTCCAGTCAAAATAGATTCCAAAGCCAATGTCATAACCGTCTGTGGCGAACTCCCAGCACACTTTTTTGGCCTCGGGGACAGTGGGCACATGAACTGTCATGATGTCGCCCCGGTACACTGTCACCACGCTGTCCTTCTCCAGTCGCAGCTTCGCCTTGAGCTCCTTCAGTGCAGCAGATGTCCATGTAGTTGGAGGATTCAGGGGCGGCATCTGGGCTGCCATCGGGAGGAACAAATGGCAGAGTGTTCACAAAGAGCATCACAGCTATTTATTTATCCAACTTAGCCCACATCCTTGTGACATTTTAATAAAATTAGGGTTAGTTAGTTTTTGTATATTTGTGAAACCCGTGGATTAAAATCATAGATAAAACAAAGCAGCAGTCATGATAGCACACTCAGCAGGTCCTCACCTTTCATCTCAGAGGAGAGCTGACAGCTCTCAGCACTGTTGTTCTCCTTGACTGCCTCCCCTGGGGCCGGCTCAGCAGGGGCCTCTTCATTACCCTCAAAATGCACATAGACAAGAAACATTATAACAGAAAATTTATTTTAGATACACTTCCTCCTTGTTCATTGCCACTAAGTGACAGGTTCTCCAACACACTTAAACATTAACTACCTCTGAACGCTGCCCTGAATCTTCCTTGTTTTCATCCATATTCCCCTGGTTATCAGATGTGGCAAAGCCCTGTGAAAGATCTGTGTTCTGCAGTCTGAAAACAAATGAACAGCATCAAAAGAAATGTCAGTAGGCTATTTATAAAGGTGATGACATTAAAATACAATAAATCTAACTTGGATTACCAATCAGTCCTGGCAGTAAACAGCAGAAAAAATACTTTCTCCAGCAACAGGTTACCTGTCAAGCGGTCTGTTGTCGCAGTGTTTGGATGTTATTCCGGGGAAAGAGGAGAAGGAGAGGGATGACAGCCGTGACTGGAGCTCTGATGTAGCATCTAATCTCTCCATGGCTGTAAAGACAACGCAAACACCTCGGTCAGCCTGCGTGGCTGAAAGATCAAACCCCGCCCCTCCAACCACTGGGAGGGAAGGAGATGACAACACCACATTCAGCACTGCTGCTAACGCGCTCCACACTAACCAAACAACCCGCAGCTCGCCGCCGATACATCGTGTTAACTACAACACAGGCTCATGAATGTGAACTAACACCTAAAGCCGCAAAAAGCAGCTGCTGTGTGTGTACGTGTGGTGGTTTCTGGCCTCATTAACTTGCCCACATCATGGCAAACTGACATTAGCTTGCTGGCTAGCACGTTAGCCGACCTTAGCTCGTGAACAAGCAGTGAAAAGTGCCGGCTAGGCTCAAACACAAACTTATCTTACCACGGTGCAACGCTGGTGATCGAGGAACCCGGCCGCAGTTTGACTTTAATCTCACTCAGGTCTTGAGGAGAGAGGACTCCTCCATATCACTGCAATCATGTGACGGGTCTCTCCACGGTGTTGCTGCTGCTGCCGTTGCTTGACAGGAAAAAACACAGGCGAAATTTTCGACTTCCGTATTTTCTCGAGTGTTGACGAAAGTCGTCGAGGCGGCTCAGATGCGACTGTAAAGAGAGAGGGGCTGCTGCTCTGCTGTGGTCCACAGCGTATGGATTTATATCATTCAATATGAAAACAAGCTCCTGTGAGGAGAGAGACAGATTTCTTTTATTTATAGGGAGGTTGGTATGACATCATAATGATGTTTTCATCTAAATCTGCGTTTATTTATTATTTACACAATATTAGAGAATACTCCCACAGATACATGTTTACCACACTGTTTTTTATGTATCATGCATGAAAAACATAAATACAATGTGAAATTAGTTTTATTCAGATTCAGATACAGTTTTATAAGAGACAGTCTTCTTTAATGAGTCTAAATGTGCGATTCTGTTTGCAGCAGTGATTTGTATGCCACAGAGATGCACTGCTGCATAGATTTATTGCTTGATAGAAACTTTAGCAGTGGTGTCTCCTTGGTCTGGGCATCAGTGAGAGAAATCCATGGAAAAGACCTTTGAGGGAAACAAAGTCAAAACACAACAGTAATTTAAATGAGGGTTTTTGTTTCTCCTCCTTTATTCCCTCCTTATGTAATAGTTTCTTCTTTTCTTTGCACCACACTGCACCACAGTGAAGTTTAGAGCTTATCACTGCAGTAACAGTATCCTGGTAGAGGTAAACACAAGCAGCACTGCATCCTTTAGGGCACTTTATACTCACTCATCCCCAGGAAGAAAGGGTGCATAAGATGAACTGATGAAACTATGTGCATTTAATTGCACAGTGAGTGTCCAATTCTCCTTGAAGAGGCTGTTGATCAAAGAGAGGGCATCTCTGGATGGCAGACCAGCAGAGGTACAGATATTCAGCAAGCTGTACAATACAGCACACACCCAGTTCATACCCAAGGTGATGGCACCTATACAAGAAGGCAGCTTAATTAATACATGTCCTTCACATCTTACGTAACGAGTTCAAGTTCTGCTATAATTCAACATGACATGACGTACCGCTCATTGTGAGAGGACACGATGCCTCGATCAGCCGAGGATCTCTCAAAGCTGTGGACAGATCAGTGCAGGAGAGCCACACATCTGCAGTGTCACCACCCACGAAGACATACTGCGGTTTTACAATGAAACTGTGTCCAAGAAGTTCAGCTAATCTGAAACAGAAATTCAATGACAGTCTGCAAAACACAAAACAAAAGTGTCAGTTTTAAGTTTGTATCAGTGTGACTTCATACCTGGTGACAGGAACAGCGGAGGTGAAGCTGTACACCAGGCAGTGTTTTGACAGGTGAGAGTGGAGATCAGCGCAGACTTTGGGGAGGTGAGAGGGCAGACAGCAGAGGAACAGGACGTCTGCCCATGCTGCCAGTCTGCGATTGTCAAAGAAGCACTCCACCCCAGTTTGGACAATTTCAGCTGAGACACAAAGGCAACAAAACAAACACAAGTATCACAGTATTGTTAGTCTACAAATATCACTGTTTCAGAGGTGCAAATGAATTAAATAAAGTCCTGTTTAATATTTAACCTGTGAATATCTTGTCGTGATGATGAACACTAAACTGAGCATGTGTTTGCATTATTGGTGACAGCTTCCTTTTTTGATTAGCATTGGGATTAGGTGACAGTTTAACAATAATTGCAATAAATACTCCAAAAAAAAGAGAGAGAAAACATAATGCATTTAGAAGTATCTTTTATTAGTCAACATAAGTCACATTGGCTAAATTAGTAGGTTACATTATAACAACTGAAAATGCCTTGATTCAGCCATTTATGTACCTGCACACTCTGGTCTCCTAGTGGACACTTTAACATGTGATGGTTTGATACCAGTCATTTCCAGGATGGAGAGAAGCAGCTGTTTTCCCATGTGACCCAGCCCAAGTATCCCCACACAGAGGTCACCATCTCCTCCTGATGCCACTGAGTCAGTGTGTGACCTTTGACCTCTGATGAGAAACCTGCACCAGTTAAAATGAGTTCAATCACTGCAGTAAACTCTGCTTTATAAGTTACTGCACATGTCTCCCTGATGCCTTAATTTGCAAAGCCTTGCGGAGAAATTACCTCAGTGAGTGAACCAGTTTGCACAGGTAAAGAGCGTGCGCGCACCCGCAAAAAGTGAGTCCAGCCGCGCGTGCACGAAGGTAAAGTAACTTCATCTCATCTTCCGTGAGTCCGGCCTCAAAAGAAAAACTGCTCAAATCCGCAACCACGTCCACCATCGCTTTGAGAGAAAGCCGACAAGACGTAGCCTACTTTTAACTCTAGTTAAAAGATAAGTACTGCTTGTCGGTGCCCGATCCGTACCCGGAACACGATCCGTCCCACACGCTTACTGCGCATGCGCGACGCTTACTGCGCATGCGTGCCTTTCTACGGCAGCCTGAAGACAGCAGACAGACGCCGGCAGACACCGCGAATGCTAAAAAAAAAAAAAGTCCCATTAAAAGTCCACTGTGGTGTCGTTAAAACGTCACTTTATTGATTTTAAATATTTCTTTAATGCGAGAAGTTTAGAGTCCTATCTTTGGTCAGTTTATCCGACTGACGTTTGTTTGGAAGTTTGCTCCGGCGTTTTGGGAGAAGTGCAGAGCGACCTGGGAGCAGCCACTGGGAGCTAACGTTAGCTCGCTGCTCGGCTCATCTCAGAGGCAGCAGCCGGCCGGCTGAGGGGATCGACCGGTCATCTTACGTCGTCACGCCGGTGGAAAGCGAGCAGATTAATTTATGGTCTCATTAAAAAAATAAAAAAAAATAAATTGTCTCATTGATTAGTTTGTGTAAATGAAAAGCAAAGCTTCAGGTGTGTTCTGGTCAATCAAAAGAGCAGCGCTGACTTGGTGCTGTCTGTATGTGCAGAAATCACATTTACATCAATAAATAAATGTTTTAGAATTAACTGATCGGTCTACATTAAATTTAATTTAATCAGAAATAGAACAGAGGGAAATTCGTGACGACGTGCTTGTGTTTTTCCCAAAAAACGTCTCTGTTTTCATACATATATCCGCGGTGTCTGCCGGCGTCTGTCAATGGTCTGCTGCCTTCAGGCTGCCGTAGAAAAGCACGCATGCGCAGTAAGCGTGTGGGACGGATCGTGTTCCGGGTACGGATCGGGCACCGACACTGCTTCGCTGTCCTGTTGCCATAGCAATTAAAGCGACTTCCGGTTTGATGGGTCATATTTCAAAATACAACTCCTGGCAAACGTGGGTTTTCAGAATAAAAGCATAAGTTAGCTACCGTGTGTCAAAAATGTCTTTAGTACGATCTTTTTAATCAAAACAAAATCCCAAACATTAAAACCATCCATTAAACTACATTTTGGATCTCCAAAAAATCTCCCATAAAAGATGGGTGTGAAGTTACAGCACTTCCATTACATTCAGATCATATGAACCACACTCTGCTGTGGTGACTTGAACCATTTTAATTCCCTTTCATGCTTTTAATACAAATTCAAGGATCATCTGTACACATATGTACAAGAAATGTGCTTTCCACAGAAACAAGAAAATGAGCAAATTAAATATCTGCGACACAACATATCACACCAAGAACCAATATTCAAACATACACTTAGAAAAAATAGATCCATTGAGCAGGATATTAAGACTTTGCTTGAAGAATTTGAGTTGATGCAATTCCTTGTACAAGTATGTATCTACAACTTGAAAATGTGAGTGGCAGACTGGCTGAAAAAAAAAGGAATAATGATTTGAAACTGTTTGTAAAAGCAGCTTTCCAGGACAGCAGCTTTTGTGGAAGTTACACAACATTGATCACAGCTCAAAATAAAATAAAACTTCATAATAAATTTGGGCAATCCTCCCATTCATCATTATTGTTGGGCAAATAACCCTTCAAGTCACTTAAAAGTGCCGATTACAGAACTTTACACAGCTGTAACACATTCAGTTTCTATATTAGTGCTCTTATATTTGCATGAAATGTTACACGTTAGGAGTATTTACAGTAAATAACAAACGCCCACATACAGTACATGTTATATAAATTAAGGGTCATTACACCTATAACATTAGTGTTCGTCAACACCAGGTAGGATAAGCGAATGTAACCACACAACTTGTAAACAGCTGTTTGAAAATGAAGCAAATGTTTGCACCTCATGAGACAACAGCGTATTTCTTCAGTATTTTATATTTAAAATGCCATCATCTATTCTACAACAGAGCAAATCCCACATATAGATGATGATATGTGGCTCTATAATTCATCATTCTGCACACATCCCTTTGACCAGACACACAGTTGGACTATGCTGATAACCATGAAGGCACTGTGAGGGAACTGGAAAGCTGACACAAGCTGAATCACAGTAGCTCAAATTGCCACAAGATGAGCAGAATTTCTATTTACATCAAGGCTGTAATGCACAGCTGAGATGTTCCTCTTCCAAAAAAAAAATGCTCAGGTGAAAGTCTCCAGCGCATTAATCAGCTCTTTTCGCTTCTGCACAGTCATGGCTTCAGGTACCGTATGGCAACAAGAACTACTCCTCGCCCTGTCTCCATTTCTGCGACTCCTCCTGACGGGCATCGGGATGAATCTGATTCCTCATCCCGCCCAAAACATTGGAGGTGGCCTCAGTGGCCATGATGAGCGGTTTGACCACAGCTGGTGGCAGCTGTCGGAGGACCCCGCCTACCGCCCCTGTCATTCCTCGCTGCTCGTGCTCCCGGGTGGCCGTGTCATAGATGGTCAGTGCAGTGTCTGTGATCCCCTGTAATCACACCATATGATTATACACAGATCTTTTATTCCCATTAATATCACTATATTGATGTGAGCTCATTTACCTCTTTTACCACAGTATAGGCTTTGGCAACACCTTCTCTCAGGTCCACAGGCTGATGGGCCAGTCCGTAATGAGAGAACCGTTTTATCCTCTTGTCTCTCTCATCTGGCACTGGAGACACCATGTCATATGCTGTCTCAGCTGCTGCCTAAAAATAAGACAAAGGCGTGAATTTGATGCTTCGCAGAGGCAGCGCTGACAAATGCAGACATTTAAGTGACAGCTGACGAGACAGTTTACCTGTATAGTCCGCACCATCCTGTTGGTGAGCTCCAGAGCAGCCATGGCAGTCGAGGTTCCAAAGGAAGCGGTGCCGCGTTGAAACCCGCGGACTATCCGCCCGTCTTTCCTGTACTGCTCAATCGGGAGCCAGACCAAGTCCCTGAATCCCTGAACTGGACGAAACATTCATCAGAAGATCAATCTCATTGGTTTTGCTGTTTTGCTTTTCCCAATAAAAGTACATTCTGAAATATAAATGAATCTGAAAACACAACACAGCTTATGACTGAGTTGAAAACTTATGTTGTACTCACCAAGCTGTACCAGTGAGTGAATGGGTCCCACGCCACCCAGCAGACCTGGCAGCTGGTTCTTCTTGATGTCATTAAGCCACTCGTTTATTGCGTAGGAAAACAGTTTGTCAACACCTAACAATCTGAAAGACAAGTTTCAACAATTTTCTCTTTCTGAATGGTAAGTTATATGTTTGTTTTGGTGTGAAAGAAATCGCCAAACAGTAAACAACACAGCCTCACATGACAATGATATGACTGAGGTAAACATACCCTTGTCTGTAGCACAACCGTCTCAGCTTCAACTCTGAACAATTCAGCTGTGTCAACCCAATAATGATGCCTGCAAATGTTCCCTGAAACAAAGCAGTCGTTTTGTTATTCATAAAGCACCAATAATGTGGAATTAATGCAAAATGCACTTAAACCACATACCTGCTCCATTGAAACATGTTTCCCATGATAATCCAAGCGGATAGGAACCTCAGAGGTAAATCGAAACTCCCTGTCGTTAGGAAGAGGAAACATGTTTTTATAAATTACTTTGGAAAATAATTTTTTAAATCTGAAGTATCTACACATGAGTGGATAGTTAACTTCTAAATTCAATTTACAATTCCTGTTTTTAATACCTATTAATTATGACATTCTTTGTCCTCCATATACAAGAGGTTTAGTTTCTTTTAACACTGACCTAAAGAAGATCGGCTGGTCTGTGAAAGGAGGAGCAGACGCTTCATCAGTAACTTCTTCCCTGCCTGATGTGGAGAAACCATTGTGGCTCAAACGTCTCTGAGTGGGCACTGAGATGATGGGAGCTGGGTCCTGGCTGCTGCCAGCCTGTTTGGTGAAGCTGCAGGAGATCTCCGGGGCAGATGTTTTCTTTGTCATGACACAGACAGCTGCAAAACAGAACATCATCAGGTGCTTTGAGCTGAAAATTAGGTTCATGACAAAAGTTGCTCATGTGACTGATCAGGTTTCTCACCTTCTTGAGCAGGCGGTGAGAAAAACTCAACTTCAGTGGCAAGACTCGTAAAGAAGTCCTTCAGGAAGAATAGTGCATCCTTCAAACAAAAAACAAAGCTGTCAGTCTCACTTTATGACACTTTGCCATGTGTTTTAAAACACTGGAAAATCAATTTGCATCAAGTCTTGTACCTGATCAATATTAAGACGAAGAGGCATCAGGGAAACACGCAGACAGCACTCCTGAGGAGCCTGGCCTGACTCGGGACACATGTGCATCGCCTTAACTGTCAACTATGAGCAAAAGCAAACAAGAAGTTAAACCAGGTCAACACTTAGCACTGGGTTAATCTGAGTTTGTTGCCTGTCTCACCATGTTAGAGTGGGCTTTGCGAGGCATCTCTTTGCTAGAGTACAAGTAGAGGAACTTGTTCATCTGTGAAGTAGCCAGTCTGTCTCTGATCTCCAAGTCCTGCACCACAAACACCTGCCGGGACACTGGCTGGTCCACTGCTGACCCAGAGGCCCCCTGGGCCTGTGGATACACCTCATGTTGAAACCTCACCTGAGGTAAAATAAAAAGTGTTAAACTGTGAACAAATGACCCAAGGCATTTATATGATCTTGCTCATCTTTTGGAGATTAAGTCAAGATTAACTTTACCTTGCTGAGTTGGATTTCCATCAGGACATCAGGGTTCCTTCCCTTTCCACCTCCTGCCCGGCCTGAGGCCCTGGCCTGTCGGACTGGAGTTTGAGAGGGGGAGCTGTGAGGCGTAGAGCTGTGAGGGAGATAACAGGTAAAAAATTAAAAACACTCCACTCACTCCTGTCTCTTTCTCAGCACATTCAGATCTCTGTCTCAATCTCTGCCCAATTTAACAGCACATGGTATAACTCACCCCCGGCTTCTCGCAGGAGACACTGTGAAAGTCGCACTCCCAAAGTCTTTCCCACCATAAAGATGCCAGATGACAGAGATCTCTTTGATGAGGTAGCGCACCTCTGGGACGGGAAAGTTCATGGCTCCACGACTGGAATCACTCCCATCCAGAGGCTGACTGAAGTGATTGTCTTTGATTTGCACTGGCTCTGAAGTGAGCTGCTTTACAACTGGCTCCTGGTCACGATCCTGAAACACATATTTGTTACAGTGAGGCAACACAACTTCTACAATAGTGATACAACGCCAAAAAAAACTCTGTGATTGAGTATATCCCCACCTCCCCTCTGGAACCAGGTGTTTCCAGGATACAAAAGTCGTCCGTCTCTTGGGCTAGGTTAGGAACAGGAGTGATAAGAGGAGAGTGAAGCATGGGGTAAGTGGGGCTTGAGTCTTGGTTAAAATTGCCGCTCTCATCTGGGAACAGGAATAGGTCTGAGCGAGGTGGGTCATGGTCGTGGTTCCTCTCCTCGTGTGCTCCTGCAGATGTGAAATATTTATAAAATTTAATGAGGTACAGTTACATCAGACGGGGATTTATGACTTAAATCCTCACTGAACAAACTCCTCACCATTCTGCTGCGGTCCTGGTGTGTGCTGCCCATCAGTCTCCTCCATGGCTTCACTCATCAGATCCTGCAACATCTGCTGCTCAGTCTCAGCGAGCAGGGGGGCTTGAGATGTGGGCCGGCTAGGAAACTCCACCTGTCGACACAAACATGCTTAGATTAGGCATGTATGACTGGTAAGATTTTGAAACTAAACTGTATTATAACTATATATCGTTGGCTCGGGGAATGGGGTCTCTGCAAACCTTTGCTCTTTGTGTGGTGCTGCTGTGCTTGGCCTCGGGTTCTGCAGGGGGCAGTAAGTCGCCATAGCTGGCTACGTACTGGATAAGGTTCATGAGGGCGGCGCAGGAGTCCGAACACGTTCTGATGTGAATGACATCACTGGAACATCGCAGCTCAAATCTTGGCTCCGACTTCTCACACAAAGAGACAATGAAAAAGTTTGAAGAAATGTGTGATCTTGAAAAACAAACAACCTCTATGACATCAACGGCATTCAGACAAAGTCGACTCTCACCAATTTTCCGTCCACTCCAGGTTTGACAGCTGTAATCCTCAGCTCCAGCGTCCCCATGTCAACTACTTGGACATAGTCTGTGATAAAAAAACAAAACAAAAGTCACTTTGGTAAAAGCTGCATTTCAAACACTTAAAACACATAAACAGCACATTCAAAATCATTGAACTTACCACGTGCCAGATTAACTGAGACTGCATTACTCTTGTCTGAGAGGAACAGAGCGGCTTCATCCAAAATGATCCTGAAAACAACATGCTCTACTTAGAAAAGGCAAATGTTTCTATTCTATAGCTCGGTTGCAACCGCATCGCTTAGGTTCATAACAGTGACAAAAAAACAGAGGCTGTAGACTGTTTATTACCTGAGTGTTGAAGAAGAGTGATCTAAAGAGACACTGCTGGAGATGCTGAAAGTCTCCACAATCAAGAGTGACCTGAGTGGCAGGTAAACGGGTCTGTCAAGAGAAAAAAGCACATGCCGCATAAGAATTAATCCAAGGGCGACACATACAGTAACTTTTGAATGAGTCTGAGTTGTGAGGTGTTCCTCACCTGTAGTCTAGAGAGCAGCTCCATAGGTGTAAATGTAGGGTGGTGACAGATGTAGGAGGGGCGTAACCCAACACAGGCTCATCAGAAACATTCAGAAAGTCAACAATCTGTTGCACATAAATTGGCGATAAGATTACAAATGTCTGAATTTACCACAGACATTCCCCTCAAGTGATATTTGAACATTGCATGTGAAAGTAAAATAACAGGTAGTCAAATGGTGGACCCATTTTTGCCTCACCTGGTCGTACCAACCCAGACTGGGAGGGACAACTCTGTGCTGTAGCGTGGCTCCTCTCACCCCGACGGCAACCAGGAATTCCTGCATTAAAAAACAATCAGCACAGTCAGCAGAAAACTAACAGCAAGCTGACTTATAAACTTTAAGCACCAGTTGCTGCTCGATTGAACGTGCTGATGTGAGAAATATTTTAAGACAAGTGGTACTGTGTGGGTTTGGTTCAATAATCATTTCTGGTGATTTCCGGCATAAAAATGTTGACTTAGCTGACTATTATTTTTCTACTATGGCGTGGCGCTGGGAACTCAATGGGCCCCATTTATAAATCACCAGTTATTTACTCTGAACTTAGATGGCAGGGTCAAGGTTTAGACTGCAGTGTGGAAAATATATCCATTTTGACTACAGCCCCATCTGCAGGGCAAACATGACCATGAACGAGTCTGAGCTTGACTGAACAGTAATTGCAGCCGAAGCAGATAGTACCAAGACCCTCTTAGTCATTACATCTCTCACATATGAAGTCACTGGGTAAATCCATGGGGTTACCACAAGAAAAGAGAGAAAAAAGGTTTCTGACACAAAATTATAAAATATATTTTTTCCAGCTTTTCCCTAATATTTGCGAACCATCGAGAAGATAGCCAAAGACAGACAGAAGTGGAGGGCGTAATGGGGTATACAGTAAAGTAAAGTAAAAAATATCCAGATACAATGCTCTTAAGATGCAACATATAATCCTGAGGCCACTTCATAAAACTAAAATGTTGAGAACCACCAGCACTAACAGTCTATATGCATAAAAATACACATATGATGATGTGGAGCCACCTTGTAGGATTATCTGAGTGTCCTACCTTGACATTGCGCTCTGCATTCTGTGATGAGATCTTGACAGCGACAGACACCATGCTGCGGGCCTCCAGACCGATCCCCTCTGAGGGAGTCGAGGATCTCTCAGGAGACGTCTCTGATTGGTAGATAGTTGGCTCTAGCCAGTGGGGATGTGTCCTGCAAGGCAACTTGATGTCAGAGACAGAGGGGCCTCCATCCATGAGTCCTGAGAAGATTGACAGAGTGGGACATCAGTGACGAGAACAGCTACTGTACGTCGATGACATAACAGCAGAGATGTAGAGGGATTATGTATATTTTTACATCACATTATCAAATGATATCACATATTCACAACAACATTAGAGTAATAGAAGGAGGTTTACCTTGGTGATACATGCAAATACTGCTGGTGTGGAAGCAGATGTAGTGTTGGTCTTTAAAGCCTTCATACTGTGTTACACTGAAGAGCACAGTGTTTTTCACCTCCAGCCAGAATTCCCCATGCTTGTTTTTCATTATGGTTTTATCTTCCTTCTATAGAAAAAACAAGGTGGAAACTCAACCCCACTGTGTGTTACAGAAGCTGGAAGTGATACAAAAATAAACCTGTGAGAACTGTTAGTTATTTAGAGAAGACTGTGATTACCTTGGCATTAGTCTGAAGAGCCACCAGGCCGTGATTGACACTGAGGATGACAGAGAACAGACTCTGGGAGTTCTTGCTCTGAGCTTTGGGCTTTTTCTTTTTGCGTGACCTGAGGCCCAGGTCAGCAGCAGGAGAGTAGTAGTGCATGTTCTCTTCCTCTGAGCCGCTGGTGTCCTCTGAAAGCAAAACACAAAACGCGTCTAGAGTGAGGAAAGCTGCAGGGTGTTTAAAAATAAACTCAAGTCACAAATCTAAAACCTACAAAATGATGTTAAAATGTTTTTTTGCTGCCTCACCCTCAGGTCCGGTAGAGCGAAACTGGCTGAAGCTGTCCTTGGAGTAAGTGTTGATCAGCTGACTGGCGACAGAGAGGCCAACTCCATATGGCATGCTCTCTACAGTCTCCACTGGCGATGGAGCGGTGGGCTCCCACAGCAGCAGGTCATTGTTTATCCTAAAACATTACAAACATTATTTTATATGTGGAAAAGGTGAATATTAAATATCTTAAATCACGATCACAGTATAGATTAAATCCTGGGAGGTAAACCCTTCATCGATTAATTATCTGCTAAATTTCAGTATAAAACATTTATACAGTGGCCTACCACACAACCCAGACATCATTAAATATTGATATTTAACAATTGCTGTGCAGTACTTTTATTGCCATGCTGCTTCTTAACATCTGTACCTGTTGTGTAGTTTTTCATAAAATGCCTTGCTGGGTAGTGCTAACTGCACATTGGGGAAACACAACTCTAGGATGAAGCGAGAGTTGTTCATGGTTTTCTCCTGGAACTCAGTCATCTCAGCCACATCACCAGGAATAACCATCTGGAGTAAAAATACATATGAAAAATTTAGAAACATGGGCTCATCACCACATGCTCTGTAAACAGGTTAGGAATGCAAAGCAGTGCTTGTGTTGCTTTTTGCATAATGATGCCTCTGCCATACATTTAAATACATCAACTGGAGGATAGTCACGCTCCTGAATGCAAATTCCTGCACCTGCATGAAGGCTGCCTGTTTTAGACTGCAGCATAAATATTAAAACAACAATTCATAAATTAAGCAAATTTATGAAGAAACATTTTTAAATATGAGGTCATACATTTTCTTCTGGTCATCAAATGAGCCCCTTTCTCTTACCAAGCACAAGTGTGGATGGATAATGGTCCAAATTGGGAGGATTTTGAATTTGACATTGTTGTAAATGTAATAATATAAACAGTAGTTACTACTTTTTAACATCTACCATGAATGTGGTCCTCCAGCTATGACCCACCTCCTCGTTTTCATACATAACCCGTCGCGATGAAAAGGGCGATGGCTCTGGTTTCCCGAAGTCACACACATCCTTCAGCGAATGAGCAGCCCCTTCCTCCTCCTCTTCTTCAAGGGAATGATCTTCAGCCCCCTCGTCATCTTCAGTTGTCACACGCTCAAGGATGGAGTGGACAGCAGTAGGGTTCATCTTCAGCACAACCCTAATCAGAGAAAATCAACTTATAGTGATTAACCTTCCTCTGGGTGGACGGGTTGGTTTGCGAGGTGATTGGATGAACTTACCTTGGCCAGTCAAACTTGACACTTTCAGATGTTGTCATGTCTCCATCCATGGTGTGGGACACTCTGAGGAACCGGGCAGCTGGTTGATCTGGTTCCTCCTGAAACTTCCCTGTTGAAATACAGAAAAAAAAGCAGTTAGTTTAAAAGCAGCTCCACGTTTGGAAAAAAAAACACTCCTTAAAGAGCAGTTTGGACCACGTACCAATAAGGTCCCTGAAGGTGAGCTCCATCTTGGTTTGGTCAGGACAACTTCCACCCATGAACTCTGTTTTTACTTCCAGGTCTTCAAATTCCAGGTAGAGCACTTCCTTCTGCAGGGACTTCTTGAACCAAGGGCCCCTCTCCTGATCTGAGCGCAGGTCAGGGATGGGGAATCGGACCGCAAGGCCCAGCACTGGAGCACTGACAGTCAGCGACACGTGACAGTTGGTTGGAGTGTGGCTGTCATCAAGGAAAACCTCTGTAAAAGCCTTGTGCTGTGCAGAGACACAAAGATATACAATGTTGTAGAGCAGATAAGTCCTAAAGTGATGATAATAATAACTGTGCCATTATATTTTGTATTTGTGGTATACATAGTCGTAGGAATTCCTTTAATCTTAAATTAATAGCTCCCGGCTGAACCTTACCAAGCTGACATGTTTATTATAGGATGTATACATATGTGAGGCCATCATTTCTGTGGTGGCCAGTTTCTGGGGCTGCAGCAGTGAGTTGAGACGGTCAACGATGCTGATGTCCAGCTCAGAGCGCACTGGACCCAGCTCCACCTGGATCTCTGCTTTCCTGGGAATGGTGCTGAGACGAACCTGGCCACCCTGCTCAGAGAAGCAAAGGGCTGACTGAGTTGAGATCAAGACAACAGAAATGCCGCAGAAAAAACAAACAAACAGCTTTTCTGTGCATTAGGTGCTGGAGTTGTGGTTCCATCTTGGACTAACAAATGCTGTTACCTGAGGGCCCCTGCGCTCAGCCTGTTTGTAAAGCAGGTGAAGGCAGGTGGTGAGCGGCGCATCAGCACTGGCTGTGGTGTCAAATGTCAGGAGCTGAGGTGTGACAGAGACACTAGTGAGAAACCCTCCGAATGCCATGCAGAACTGAGTACACGTATATGCAGTGTTTGACCAACTAAAGCTGTGTTTAGCTCAGGCTTAAAACTCTAACCTCAGTGTACTGAATGCCTCTTTGGGAGCAACCAATGACGGTCTCAGACGGGAAGAGACACTCCAGGAATTCCATCTGGTTCAGGGAGACGTCGGTGCTAAAAGTCCGTAGGCTGGATCCCTGGCAGTGCTCGTAGTTTATCTTCAGACCCTGACCCACAAACCTGTGGATGAAGGTCAGACAAATATTTACACGCTCAGATCGTTAGCCTTCCCTGCAGCACACGACACAATACAACCTTTTCACGACAGGAATTAGCGGAAAACAAAAGTGCACCTGAGGTGGTCATGGGGACAGGCCTGATTAAACACTGTCCGAGACTGAAGGAAAGCAGCTGGTGCGAGCTGGCCCGGGCCCACCATGCTGAAGAAATGAGCAGCCATGGGGCCAAGAGGACTGGGAGCAGCATCTGGTGGTGGCAGCGGGTCGATGTGTAGGACAGACACAGCCAGGCTGCTCAGCGTCAGCCTTAACACCAGCTCTGGCCTCGACTCGTCGCCGTGGGTTTTGGAAGGATGGGCTGAAATACAACAACGGCAGATATACATCACAGATATACAACTTCATTTTCACTCGCTCAGAGTTCCAACAGTTGTAGCTTTTCAACAAAGACACACTTTATCAGCTGCAACCACTGATTAGCACACTTTGAACCAAAGATGGGGAAGTAGTCGGGGAGATAAACTGATGTACAGTAAGCTTCGGCTGAAATGAAAACATACAAATGTATTTCCCTCGCGCGTGCAAATGGGTGCAGAGGGACTAGTATGTACCTATCACTTATACATATTATTTAAAAACATACTGTTATATTGTGATACATACATGTCTGCCTCAGTAACTTCTGAGGGAGTTGTGAATCTCGTGCCTGGTGGGGTGTTTCATTAGCCTGCTTTTCTCGTTGTCGTGGGACATCCATGTAATCATCCCACAGAGCCTGCAAACACAGATATGATACCAGATTATGTTCCAGTTCATCTGGGATATTGTCAGCACAAAAACTAGAACACATGTGATCATCATAATAACCGTTTAAATCATTATTTTTCAATGCGTCTCTATGACTTCAGGACTTACTGTTGTGTTTCCAGAGGGAGATTCTCCTGGGGAGGCAGAGTAGTTGCTATTAAGAGACAAATCCAAGTCAACAGTAGGTGGTTCACCCAGAGGAGGCAGAGATGACAAACTGTGAGACATGTCCATGTCCGCCATTGAGAAGAACACATCATCTACAGCAAGCAAAAAAAATAAAGACAGGGACGGTTTAGATTAGACAGAAGTAACTACAACAATATGAATTATAAGAAAATACAGCATTTGAGTGTTTGAGTCCAACCTCGACTCGAGACAGTTCTGGTGGTCTGGCTGTCAAAGAGGTCAGGATCTGTTCCTGGCACAGAAGTGTCCTTCTTCAGACAGCGGTTCAGTTCCATATGGAGCCGATACTCATCTTCCTGCTGTATGGGTCGGCTCTTTCTATCCTTAGACCATTCCCGTGCACCTTCACACAAAGAGGGAAAAAAATCCTCAGTTTTCTCCGTAACTAAATGTATCTAACGTGGGGACATTTTACTCTGCTTGACCAGTCATCACCCATAAACAGATGGATGCTCACCTCCACCAGAGAAAGCTCCAAACAAGTCCAGAAGAAGATGAACTTGTCGTGGGGACAGCAGGAAAATCAGTGTATCAATATGTCCAGCAACATCCAACTGAAAAGCAAAGCATGTCAGACAGCCTAATTATTGACATTTCAATGCATAATATATAGAAAGTTTTTCATAATATTTTCCTAATTTGAATTACCTTTGCTCCAGGCATAGCTAGGTTGTTTTTCAGAGTGAGGGACAACTCAATTCTACCACCGAGGCTCCCAACCTGAACGGGTTCAAAGGGTGTTGTAGAGGATACAGGCTCTGTGAACTGGGGATGAGGCTCACATATTATTTTGGGATTCCAGCTAGGAGAAAGCTTCGGCTCAGTTTCCTACAAAAAGAGATACATGTTTAAAAAGACTTATACATACACCTTCAAATACAATTTCAAAATGCCAAAGACACACTACACGAACCGTTGGAGTGGGTGAAGATTTGCATCCAGCTCGAGACACATCTGAAAATTCATCCCAAAATATAGTGATCCCCTCCATCTGCAGGTTTTTATGTGCAAACGTGGTTGGCTGATGCACATTAACACTTGAACTCTCCTCGCCTGTTTCATCGCAGTAAACAATCCTGAAAGTAACCACAAAGCATAGTTAGCTTGATGGGACCCTACAGTATGACAGTGAAGACTGATGTATCAGCAACTAATTTATATTACACTGTATTGAGGATATCTTTCATATACTCAGTTGCATATTTTTTTTAACTTCCAAATCATATTTTCATGCTCCCCCTAATCAGCATCTTTGAATTTGCCACTTTATTATAATTTCAGTTTTAAGACGGCAAGTTAATATATCATTGTGATTTCTACCTGGATTCAGTTGCTCATTGTTGAAAATGTGTCTAATATTATAATATTATGGAAAGTCAACTGATGTCCTGCTGACTCGACAAACTTACTTGTTAATTCGTATCTCAAGAGCGATTCCAGTTTTAGAATTTTCTGGAATGTGTTCGACTCTGAGAACGGTGTCTAAAAATGTCACTTTGACCCTTCTCAGAACTGCAAGACAAAAAAAAAATCAAAAGATCAGTTTATGCAATGCTAGCGAAAGCAAAATGTTGCTCAACATTATGATCATTTTACCTGTCTCTATCGTTTCTGCAAACTTCTCCAATCCCTCAAAAGGCTGAAAGCTCTCTCCCATGTCATCAGTGAGTTTCTGACTCAGACATTCTTTGGCAAGCTGCATGCTGCTCGTCATGAAACTGGACCAGTACATGGGCTCAACGCCAGACGCTGGAAAAACAGCCAGTGGTGACACATTAATATGCCTTCTAATAATACAAATTGTCAACTTGTTTATGAGTGACACGATGACAACAGATGTTCTCAGCCATCTTTTCACAGATAATGTTGCAGCCTTACCCACTCTCGGCCTCGGTCTGAGCACCATCTCTAAGCCCTTGACCTCTAGGGCACAGTTTTCCTGCAGTAGGGCTGCCCATGGTACAGTTAGAGAAATTGTCTGGATGAACCCTGCAGTTACTTCAAAAGGGGCATCTGCTGTCTCTAGGAGTTCATTAAGAGACTGTGGAACAAGACATATTATTTATCTTTAAATCGAATACAGATGGATTAATTAGCTTTAGTGTTTGCTACAAATGTAACACACATACCCATTTATCCAGTGGCACTTGGGCAAGTGATCCAGTGCCTTGATAGAGGTCTAAGCTGAGCTGATCCAAGCTCAGCTTCTCCTGCAGAAAGTTACCAAGGTATCTATGCAAAAGGTATCGGCAGGCCCGCTTCTTGATGGACTCCGAGAAGGGCCAAGGCATTTTAGCTCAACAGGTGCACAGCAGACGGGCAATGAAAGAGAGATCTTGAAGCTCTGCAACTGGAATGCTATAGCTACTCAAACAGCTATGAATTAGTCACTGGTGTTACAATTGTGTCATCCTGTCGACTTGAAGACATCAGGAGATTGTGAGTTCAAACATCCTTCATATCCCAAGGTTAGGGACACTTCCGAGGATGTGTTGACACTCAGGGATGCGTGTGGGAATTGGTCCGACTCCAGTTTGCTGCGCCTACAGAAAACACACACACATAGGTGGCCCCCCCTTGTAATTTGACACTTGACACAACATGAGACTCAACACATGTTTACAGGACTGCTGAAAACAACAAGTACCATTACTGCGTTGCTTTGCGACAGAAACAGGTTGAAATGTCCCCTGAGTGGCGTTATGAAACAGTCCAGTAACACACTGTCAAGTGTTATTCTCACTGCACGTTTGCCCTCATTCTGGAGCCAGTACAAACTAGCTAAAAGGCGCTTGCGAAATAGCTGTTAGCATGCCATAATCTTGCTAGTCATCCGCTACCCTTAGCTGTGTTTACTGAACCAGAGCTGTCATCGTAGTTAGGAGACGAGAGCTGCGCTCTGATCGCTGGCTAGACAAAGGCATATCATCACGCTAACTAGCCGGCTAGCGAGCTCTGTATCTGTGGGCAGAGTGAGGACACATTAGCACAGTCAGCTAACGGTCGGCTAAGGCTGAGACGGTACAGGCTGGCTAGTTAGCTAGCTAACCTAAATGCCGACATTTACTAAGTTATCCTCCAACATACGACAGAGGCACACTGACAAAACAATTTACGTATATATGTCAGTAAGATATGCCGCCATGCACAAGTTAGTGAGCAGAGTTGAAGCTGTTAATGCAGCTCTTAAGTTACCTTCTGTCTGACTTGTTTACAAACACTTTCATGACTCCGCACCGACTAAGCCTACACGCTCCGGTAAAGGATCAGACAATGACGTCACTACGTAGCGGAAATGTGTGATCAAGATTTATTTTAGATCTTTACTAAAACACAGCAGATATAAACCGGAAAAGCGGCGAGCATTGTGCGTTTAAGTGTTTTTTACTCTTGCTTTTTATTTATCGCCTGCAAACACAACTATCTGAGCTACAACGCTAAGTGAAGCTCATTTGTCTACACCTTGTACATACAGACCGTGGTGGGTTGGAAGCTTCCACAAGCCGGAAGAACACAACCAGCGAGGAGGTAAGAAAAATGAACGCAGTTTAGTTAGAAATAATTTCTGCCTCATACTCTGCTCAAATGAGATTTCCTCAGTCAATATTAAGTTATATGCATTTTATTATGAAAAGAAGGGGGTTTAGATGCTTTGGCTTACAGAGAGGTCGAGTATTTAGCCACCGATGAACAGAGCTGTGACTTAGCTGTTAGTTCTCCTGTAGTTTACCCTCAATACAGCACATGTTTGTGAATAAAGTTAGCTACACGGAACCAGTCTTGATAAGTATATGAATATATAACATTTGCATGAAACCCATTAATTTATTCAGCACTAACTGTGATCTATTTAATGACAGTAAACAGACGTGGTTTGCTTCAGCTAGCTAACAAGAGGGCTGCTCGGAGTCCTCAAGATGTCGCTGTGATGTTCATATAATAAAGATTTAAGTCACAGCAACGTTATGAACTGGGTTGTATGTGATTATACGTGTGCTCTGCTGGCTATGACAGAAATTAATCCAGCAAAGTTGCTTAAGTTCTTCAGTACAACATTGAGTTCATCGTCATGCAATGCTACTTATAGTCCTACTCGATTACAATTGTATTTTCTTCATCTATTACATTTATTTGGTAGCTGTAATTACTATTTATTTTACAAATTGTTATTTTACTCAAAAACAAAAAAAATATGATGCATATTTATTATTTAAACTGATAAGCAATGTATGAAATCGTTGGAATCTGTTCCACCTTCACCAGGTTCAATAATAAAGTCTAATGGCTCCACCAGAACCCACTGGAATGTGTCAGTAGGTTTTTCTCTTTCTGTCCATATGATGATTAGCTTAACTTCAAAACTGGCACTAACCCTAACCCAAAACTGGCAAACAGCCACAAGATGTTTAAGTCAAAACCCTTGACAGCTTGGTCAACTCCCAAAAAAGAAACCCTTAAACAGCAAAGTAATAATAAATGTATCTGTTTGAATTCAGCTCTTATCCACCTTCTCTAATTAAATGCATGAAATGGCCATAGTGGGATCTTGTGGTGATCCCGTCAACTTGGCACTGTTTGACATACAGTTGAAATAATGCTCTCTAATAAAGGCTCATTGCCAATAAAGGCATCCAGGCAACAAAGCCAAATGAAATGCAATAGGTCACAGCTGACGTGCAGGGAAAAACTCATACAGGAATGCCTGAGGTAATCTACCTTGATGTAAGTGGGACATGACAAGTTTCTACATGTTTAACAAATGCACCAGAGCAGCACACATAGTGGGTGTGAAGGAACAGAATGGGTGTTGGAGTTTTTTTTTTTTTTTTTTAGAGTAGAGAGTTTTATAGCCTAACCCTTTTAAATTTTTTTGCAAACTCCATGTTTTGTAGATTTAATTATGCTAATGTTTTGCAACTCTGTTAAAAAAAAAGAAAAAGAACTGCACTGCAATTTTTTACAGTATTTTAACTCTTAATATGACTTTTTTGGGTCTGCTTAGGCTCTAGCTGGGTTGTCCATGACCTGATGAAAACCAAGCAGGAAATATAGTGTCCGTAAGTTAAATATTTAAAGATTTTGCTGGGAAATACCCATTGATCTCCTATTCAAAAATACAGAAGTAGGTTCAACATGGTGATTGAGTTCCTCTAAAAGTGCTTTATCCTTTTCTCGTTACTCACACTATTTTTCGCCATTAAAATAGTTCACTTGACTAAAAAAGGCGTCAGAAGTTTCACTTCTGTTTCAGACACATGATCTTGCACACTATCACTTTATGATCAGGGGTTAGGGTTGAGTCAACTGGAGTCAACCGTGGCAAAGCTGCTGACTCCCCGGAACCTTTTTCAGCATTTATGACCACAGGTTGCAGTCGTAGTTTAAAAGACTTTTTAATGCCATCTCAGAATAGATAATAGTTAACAGGCCCGGGGAATGTGTCATCATAGTGGTGGGTGAAGCACAGCTTGTTCTGACACCGTCTTAGTTATCTACAGGGTTCCTTAAATGTATTCAGTTGGATGGAGGACTTTTTTTTTTTTTAAATCATTTTGTCATGAAATGTCAGTAAAAATCTGGATAATGTTGATGTTCTGTCACAGGGGATGGAGATAGACTGCCAGCCCGAGGAGCCCATTGTCTCTTCATTTGACGACGACTGTGTTCAGCTTGGCGACGTCAAGGACATGAGATTGGAGGCAGAAGCAGTGGTCAACGACGTTCTCTTCGCCGTCACTGAAATGCATGTGTCCCAAAGTCTAAACAGCGCACTGGATGTGGCGTACATAAATGTGGAAACAAGAGAGGGAAACCGGTATTGTCTGGAGCTCACAGAGGCAGGACTGAGGGTAAGACACGTCGGAACAAAATGGCTTTTCATTTTCTTCCTCATCACTTTAACTTCAAAAACCTCAAGCCAAGCAAACCCTGACAATAACACACTCGTTTCTACCCAAACAGGTGGTTGGCCATGCTTTTGATCAAGTGGATGAGGATCTGAGCAACCAGTATCATGAGACTGTTTACTCACTTCTGGACACGCTGAGTCCAGGATACAGAGAAGCCTTTGGGAATGCTTTGCTCCAGCGGCTGGAGAGGCTGAAGCAAAACGGACGATAGAAAAAGAAAAAAGGGACCAAGATGCTGCTTTAGTTATCCATGTGAAACAGGGGCTGACAATGTGGGTGTATTTGGCTATGAGCCAACAATAACCAAGTTTGGTCAAATATTATAGCCTATCATGTGATGTCCACCTGCCTAGCTACCACTACAATAAGGGGTACCCTGCCCTATCAACTTTGCTTTGTCCCGAGTTTCATATCATTGATCGACTCATGTTTGATACTTCAATTCAGTGACTGCTGGGGTTTGACTGTGTGGGGTTGTATTGCAACATTTGTGTTGTCGACTTTAAACTGTGGAAAAGATCTTCTAGTTTTCATGTTACAAATTCGTAACTGAACATTGTTTAAGAATTCTGCACCTTTTGTACTGAAAATGATCTGAGAAAGAAGCCGCAAGTTGCAATGATAGTAATTCAGTTTCCCTCCCTGCCCTGCTTGCACTGAAAGCTGTGACCTGATGACTGATATCTGCTCAAACATACTCATACTTGTTCATTCAGCAGGAGTCTCAGTGAAAGAGCCAAAGCTGTACCCTCTGTGTTATTCATATTGCCTTAAAAACTGACTTTTGGTTGGAAAAGTACAACAAAACCGAGCTATTTAGTGGGGCCGTTATTTCACACGGATACGTTGGAAACAAAAGGTCCCAATTATCTTTTCAACTGACACTGTATTAAGTTAATTGTATCTGTATATTAGTTACCCCTCCATACTGCAGTGCATTGCATCTCAAGCTTGCATTTCAGACTATAGACATCCTGGTGGAGGTTTATGTATATGGCTTTTGTTGTAGTTTTGTCCCAAACAGTATTTGCCTCTGCTCAGGAAGGACCTCTAGAGCTGCTCCAAGTTGTTGGTTTATTATACGTGTGACCTGGTTAGGATTTCATGTCAGTTTTGCAAAAACACACTTAGAAGTCATTCTCTTTGCGTACATAACTGTTATTCCTTGCTGCTGGCCTTTGCTCAGACTAATAAAATCTCAGAAGTATGTCAAGGCTTTTTATGTTTTTATTCTCCCAGTTAAGTTTACAGTTTTGTTGTTCATCGTACTAACAGGTGTTGACTGAACAAACAGTGACCGACTGCTACAAAACAAAAGCTAACAGCTGTGATGGTCCTTTTGCTAAAATGATGCTTGAGCAACAGTAACAGTTACATACGGCAACTTGGGTACACATTAGATTTCTTTATTAGAATTTACTTTTCATATGGCAGCACAAGGTCAGTAAGAAATTACAAAAGTTGAAGTAAAGAAAATGTACAGTGTGTACCTTTTCTGACTACACAGCAGCCAGTAAGCCAAGACATTTGCATTGAGGTGGAATGTGAGCCAGGACCATTCACACAAACATTAACCCGCATCATTTCATCCCTACAAACCAATCGTTAGGTAGATCACAGCAAAAAACAAAAATCAACCGCCTGTTCAGTAAGATTTCAGAGGTCTGTGTGAGAGGCAATAGTCTTGCAAACTAGTGAAACACATACATCTTAAAAAATCAATTTGATGAATGGCTAAAATGAGATCTTAACTAGAATCATTAACATTTGGCCTTTTTTTTGTTTACTCAAAGCTGAATCCCTTTTTAAAAAAGACTTATAATACACATTTGTCTGAGGTATTGTTGCCAATTAGCTCACAATCTGAACTGGGAACCTGATGCAGAACAAGTCTTTTTTGTCGTCGTCTCTCAGTTCCCACTCCACAACCAGCTTTATCTATAAGAAGAAAAGGAGTTGTCAGTGAGTGAACCAGGTGTGCATTGTGCAACATATCTATAATGTTTGGTATAAGGGCAAAATTACCACTTGAGCAAGACACAGTTTAACAAAGAAAAAGCATCAGAGCTGACAAAACGTGGACCCCATTCAAAAACAAACACATATTACCGTACATATATCTGCATTGTTTTCATCATGGCTGACTGTAAGCAAATGTTACTGGTTTCCAACAGTTGCATGCAACTGGATACATGCATACAATGTGTTAACAAAATACTCAGTATTTTGTTGATATGCCAAATTACGAGAAAGTACTTTTTACCATTTTATAGGTCTTGAGGATTTGATTATGATGCATTGGTTTACTAAATATAGAATGATGTGCAAAATATTGCAGAACTTATACTTGTGTACTTGAATATTTTAATTAATTAATGGTGCCACTTTACTAAAAGAAAAAATCTGGTTAAACCATCTTTATCAAAATCAAACCACATTATAAAAATTATCTCCTAATACATGATATTCTAAGACTGTCAATACAGCTTTCTCACAGGATGAGTCGACGCATAACATGCTGCCAGTTTTAATTTTGAGAGGAATAGGAAATTGGTATATTGGACTGGAGCGACAAAAGCCATTTGTAGACTTTATTATCTGAGATGTACTTACTGAGGGATACTCAGACTTCACAGGTAGAGCGTTAACATAGTGGTAACTCTGCTGCTTCTGGATGGGACACTGGATTCCAGACTTGCAGCCATCTTCGATGGGGATGGGGAAAGGGACAGGAACTCCAGCAATGATGCCATGAACCACTGCTTTGCTTGTCTGGCTCTCCACACCTATAAGATAATATGCATCATGAGCTTAAAGGCTTTTTAAATAATAATAATTAAAAAAAACAAAACAAAGCACTTCATGCTGTGACTCTTGAAAGACATCAAGAGCGATAGAGTTCACCCACCGCTGTTGAACGTAACATTGACGCTGTAGGACTGGCCTTTGTGTAGCTGGCATGGCTGAGTGGGACAAGGGCTAATGTCCACTATGGCCACTTTGCCAGACGTGGAGCCTGAAAAAAAAAAAAACAGTTTTTAAAAAAGAGAAAATAAAAAAACCCCACATAATTCAACAACATTCAAGGATATACACGAGTATAGAGGGGCTGCATGGTTAAGGTCCAAATTAAATCATTATCTTATCCCACCCAGTGAAAGGAATAGTAACCTCATGATGCCTCAGGCTATGCTATGTTATTTATTTTTTAATGTATTTTTATTCTTTCATAATAGTTATCTTATGTTCTGTGTGCATCTGCTCTGGTTTACTGTATGTATATTTGCACAAGTAACTTCACTACAACCCAAGCCTTTATGGTCTGGGTTAGACTAATTCTATGAGTAAGAGGAAAATATGCACGATGCACCAGCGAGTACTTATTTCCACAAATGTGTGACTTTGACCACTCATGACACCATATGGGACTTCTGCAAAACGTGTGCGCATGAGTACAATGTGTGCTCATGAGTACATTGTATTCTGAACAGATGACAATGGCGTGATAAATTACTAAAACATCGGTCAAGAGAAAGAAAGAAAATTAGTTCATAACTTACAATTTTCTGTTTCATCAATTAAAATTGTTGTGTGAAGACATGGCCTATGGCCTCTTTTACTGATTTTAAAGTCACAGAACAAGTAAGGCCAGTCTACATAGATTATTTACATGTTTAAAAATGAGTCCCGATTACATAACCACAAAACATCTTTATTCACTTTGAGCAGAAGAAAGTTGCAGTGAAACTTACCACAGTCTATGTACTTTACTGGCACCGCACAGGTGAACCCAATCAGGCAGAGTGCGACGATGAAACCAGTTGGGACAGCCATGGTTCTTTCTTCTTTTTTTCCCTTTTTTTTTTTTTAAATCTTAACCCTAAAAATGAGGGGGGAATCATTAGGCAAATGTATCAGATCAAATTGGCTTCGAGCGGTCAGTCAGCAGAAACTGTTGAATCATATGACTGGTTGTTTGTTTCCTCACATCTCGCGAAACGCAGTGATTCAACACAACGAGGAACAAATACTCTTCAACAACCTGGACGAATAGTTACAACAACACAAACACCACAAATCTCCAAAACAATATCGATAAAGAAGTACAAGTACTTTTGAAGTAACAAACCTGTACCTTTGATGGGCTTGTGTCAGCGTCCTAAGTGAAAATGCTAGTAACCTACCAGTTTTTATTTCCTCGTATCACGAGATTGAAGGAACGCCTATGAGTAATCATCCGTTGTTTTGCCCCCCGAAATACAGTCTGTCAGGAGACGGCCTCAGTCCCGTGTCCTACTTTGTAAGAAGCCAGTTAGGAATTTCAAGCACTACACGAGGCAAATGGTCTATAAGCTTTAACAAAATTAAAGTTTTTAATAAGTGGCTCTTGTTGGGGAGACAGACAGCCTGGTAAACTGTGCCTGAAAGACAAAGCAAAGGTGAACAAAACATCCGACGGTTTCTTTCTGGATGCCTCATGGTTGACAGGTGATCTGACCAATCAGATAGCCGTATTCCGCTAACATGGGCGTGTCTATTTTGACAGACACGGTTTCAGCCAATGAGAGAGCCGACATGTTTTCATCATCCGAAAAGGGTGGGACTTACCCACATTGTTATGGAAGATGTCATTCGTGAGAGCAGCAATGATATCTGCGTCAAAGTCGAAATTGTTGACACTGGCAAGGTAACGCTAATTTCTGACCATCTTACACATTACTAGGAGAGTCCCTCATCAAAATCTTAATCTTTATGTACTCCTTTTGCGACAATAATGTATATATGTTGATTTTTTGGTAGACGGTTAGCTAGTTAGCCTGTAACGCAACCGTTAACGTTACGTTAGTTCAGTATCGCTACGAGTCCTGTTTGCACACGATATAATCTAAATGTGTATGTTTTGCAGGGCGTCTGCTCTTGTGAACAACCCCGGTGTGACCCAGCAGCTGCCCCGGCTGCCCCCAAACACTACAGCCGTATTTCAGCGCTTTAATAGCGCTTCAGCCCAGGAGAAACCAGCGGCGTCGGGCTCAAATGAAGATAAAGTCCTTCTGACTGACTCATGTGTGAAGGTGAGCAGATGATGACGATTGTAGATTCGTACTTTTTGGGGATGAGGGATTAGATAGAGTTTAGATCTACAGTTCGAGCCAATGTTGACAGTGGAGTAGCTGTAGTATTAAGACCATTGCACATCGTTAGGGCCTTTGATTAGGTGGAGTCAGGGAAACGTTTCTTGTGTAGTGTGTCATCTGAAATATCTGCCCTAAAGAAACTAAAGACTCCCACGCACTGCCAGTGACTGTACTGGCTTTATCAACATTAACAGGTAAGTGATGAAAGGCTTAAGGTCCAAACCAAGCCGAATCATGTGAGTAACAGTGAACAACACAGATCAAAATGTTTGATGTTGGACACATGATCATGCCTCTGTGGTGCTACCACATTGATAACCTGTCTTTGACCCATCCATCAAAGCAAAATGACAGACATCTCCAGTTGTCATTTGGTGTGTGCTGTGTTGAAAGACAGTACATGATCATTTTGTTGTTTAATAGGCTATGTTTCATATTGACTTGTAAAATGTACAGTAATTCACTTTCCAGTAATTTTTCTAAGAATGTATGACTCTGTGTTGTAATATTCATTGTGCTCTTGTCTTCCCCTGTAATCCAGAGACTTGGAGAGATCATGGAGAAGGGTGAATACCTGAGGATACATGTGGAGGGAGGAGGCTGCTCCGGGTTCCAGTATAAATTTTCTGTCGATAGCAACAGGAACGAGGATGACAGGTAAGCTGCAGCTGATGTACTTGTAGTTCGTAAGTCTTGAACACATTGCATTTTTACTAAATTTCTTTTATTGTCTCCGTTTCTCAGAGTGTTTGAGCAGGGAGGGGTGGGCATCATTGTGGACCAGGACAGCCTGGAGTTTGTGAAAGGGTCCACAGTGGACTTCACCAAGGAGCTGATCCGCTCCACTTTCCTTGTGCTGAAGAACCCTCAAGCTGATCACGGCTGCTCCTGCGGCAGCTCCTTCTCTGTCAAACTATGACCCTGCTTCCCTGGTACCTGCATTAATAACACTTAATACCACGATTTACCAATTTATCAGGTGCACATGTACAAAATACAAGAGATTATTAGAAACATTTCAGCCTAGGATATTACAACCATTTACCATAGTGATGAATCGACAACTTTCTGATACAGTTTCAACAAAAACTGAAGGTAGATTTTGTTGCAATGGTTTAATATTGGATTATCTTTAACAGTAAATGTGTACCTAATAAACTGTTTACTCATGGTATTATGTTATATCTAAAAATGAGGTATTTTGAATTCCTAATTCAGTTTGCTAATTACTAAGTTTTGTGTCAACAGTAAAACTGGTAGATTATCTTGCACTTTTTCAGAGTGTGAAATGAAATGACTTGAACTGAATGAGTGGCAATGACGGTGATTAATCATTGAAGACAATGACATCACAGTTCACAGTATTCACCTGCAATTTGTCACAACTTTATGAATCAAAGGGTCAGTTGAAGTGTTGGACCATTCGCGACTTAGATTTTCCTTTGTGTGTAAAATATGTATATAGGCCACATCAATGAATATAAAGAGCTAAGCTATATTCCTGTCTTCTCAAATAAAATTGAGTGGATATCAAATATTCTTCTGTTCAGTCTATTTGTGATATGAAATCTAGTGAATGTCCAAAGTTATCATGAAATGGAGGTTGTGTAATTTCAGTAGCATTCGCATGAATCACTTCCTCACACACAATCATGAAAGAGCAGCAAGGAAATATTTCTATTTATTGATAATTGATAAAAGGTTAGTTTGAGCACTGCTGGTGTCGTTACATTTGTTCCTCAGCATTATGAATCATTATGTATATTATTTTTGCTCTGAACACATCTCAGTCACAGCTCAAGTCCATGGTTGCCTTTTTTATTAAAGTGGAATTTAAGAAACATCTCACAAAAAATATACAAAAAGAATATCTACAAATGATATTTACACTGGTGTAATCTAAATCAAAATATGCAGCAACGTTTTTTCATAGTTAGTCTTAATACAAGGAGCAAAATGTTTTGCACTTTTCATATTTTCTCTGATAAAACATTCCATTTAAGCAATATATCTGATTACACAAAACATTAACTTACTGTTGAAAAAAGTCACCCCATTCATATTCATGAAAATGCAACAATAATACATCATACAGTAGCAGCACACTGAGAAGTGACCGAAAGAACTGCATAAAAGTGCATTGAAACATCAATTTACACAACTGTTGTTTTTGTTTTCTGAGGAGTTTGGTTGGGACAGATTGTCATCCAGTAAGCCATGCACACCCACTAACCACAAACAGATCCTCAAACGAGTACGCACACATTAACATGTCATGAGGGGAACACTGCTGAGGGAGGTCTGAGGTCAACCAGTCAACAACACAACCACATGAACAAACCATAAACGAACCATCAGGGTAACACAGTGACCAGGTCAGGTGTACAGTGCATAGTATGCTTTGGCATGCTGACATCCAGAACATAACAGTGGATGTTACATTCAGGAGGAAGGCCACAGGATTTGGAATTACCAGTAAAAATAGAACAAACAAATGACTACATGATCCAAAAAGTAAAACAAACAGAATACAAAAAGAATCCAAACCCTCATAAATTGAACACTCAGATTAAGGCTAATTCAGTTTGCTACATGTTTTTAAAAAATGGCATTGTCAGTAACATGATTTCATAGGCCTGCCAAGTGGCAAAAACTGCCATTTGGGACACTTACACATATTCACTCATTCTAAAAATATGATCCATCACTGAAATGATATGATATGCACATACTGTGTTAGAGAGATGATGTGATGCAGTGAGAGCAGGGCTTTTCGCCCACCACCTGTGTTCACAATCGGGACTGATGCTATGATGAAGATGAGCCTTGCACATATGCATGCACCTAGTTTTCTGAGGCAGTAATTCTCATCACTGCTATTCCCTCATTTTACAGGCTGCCAGGTTTGTCTTCCTCCCTTTTTTCTTTTTTTTCTTGAGATGCATCTTTTAGCTGTTTCTTTTTCTCTGGAGAGCCGTGCTGGGAGACACCTGGGCTTTCTGAGGCAGGAGCGGGTCCATGTGTGATCCTCAGTGAGGGGCATGAACACACCTCCACACAAAGAGGCTTAGAGACAAGATAAAAAGAAAGAGGTCACCACCATTTAATATTGGATTGTCACATCATTTATTCAACCAGGTTTTAATGTGGACACTCAGTCGTACCTTCTGTCGTCTCCACCGGCACTGACGACAAAGCGGTCTCCATTTGTGAAACGTACGTTTGTCAAGTGAGCAGAATGACCCAGGAAGCGTTTGTGTTTGGCCTGAAAACAGAATGTATTTATATTATTCAACAGCTGCTATTTACAGTTTTATTGTTGTTTTACAGCACAGATGCATAAAGTACACTGAAGTGTACAATCACACAATTTTAGGAACACTCTTTTCTAGGTAGCTTAAAAACAACAATGTCGATCTCATATTGGAAAATAAAATATGATTTTCTAGTATCATAATGAATTCAAAATCACTATATATATTTTTTTATATGATTGTTAGCATCTTTTAAATTATTCTGATCAATTTACATTAGGGGAAAGAAGACAATCATGTTGTTTAAGGTTAGTGCTTTTTTCCACCACTGGAGGGCGTTCATGTCCTACAGTGGCTTTAAGATCTCAGCTCAGAAAAATGTAAAAATGTCAAAAAACATTGAAAATAGTAAAAATAAAACGATGAAGTCATACTCACAAATTTCTCTGGACATGGAAAGTCAAACAGCTTTACCATCCCAAAGTCGTCGCCTGTGACAATGTTAAGGCCTGAGTGGGACACACAGGCACAGGTGACGTCTGCTTTGTCTGTGTTTCGGGACCAGATCCCGACCACCTCATCCCCAAGGACGCTGGACAGAGAGAGAGAGAGAGACACACACACACACAGATTTATCACATTTGGTGTTCAACATTTAATCATTACCTTTCCCTTTCCTAACATATGTATTGATGGTGTGTGTCTCACCTCGTCCAGCTGGCCCAGGTAATCCTGTCAATGTGGGACTGCTCTGAGACTTGTTTCCCAGACGGCACCTCGTACACCAGTCGTTTATAAGCACCTGTGGATATCTAAGTCAAGACGCCAAGAAGAGGTTAGAGTTGAAAACAGCCGCGACCTCCCACCGTGAATGTATCTGATGTGTCCGTACCTGGACGTAAGTGCTGTCGGCAGAAAAGTCCATCTGCATCACGAAACTGGGGATGTCCCTGCAGCAGTTGATGCGGTTCAGCTGTGGTCCGAGCGTCAGGTCGTAGAAGTCGACTGCACACTCGGTGGAGCCCACGGCCAGGTAACGAGAGTTTGGACTGAACCTGTGAGGGAGACGTGCAAAAATACAAAGTTACAGACAAAGATTTTATCGTTTTTGATGATTATGTTACAATTCAAATCATACAGAAACAAATAAAATAGCATTTTCAGAGCAACATTATAGTTTTGATCTATATGTGTCCTAATCCTCAGTAACATTTCAATTCCAACCCAAAGAGGATTAAAGCTGGGTTCATTTATGGGCTCAGCTGGCTGTTAGTGCAGCTTCTCTGGAGGACTCAAACAGGTAATGTGAGTTTTGTATTAAATACATAAGCTTTCTTGCATTTTGGGCTTCTAATCTATGCTGTACTAGCATCTTTCAACTGGGACAATAAAGCTTAAAAAAACCCTCCCTCCTCCTTGAGTCTAAAGCCTCCACTAAGTCATTGTCTCAGCTGAACATTACCTCCATAGATTACACAGATAATAGCACTTAACAAATTCACCTTTAATCCCTGAGACAAACCTACATGAACTCAGGTCTGAAGCTGTTGACAAAAAGCTGAAGAGTCTGCTAAAGAGCTACTGAAGGGTCCAAATAAGAAAAAAACAGTCTAGAAGATGATTTAGAATAATATCCTTCATAAACGTAAAGCTGCTAATCAGTTATTTCATAAAAAGCGAGTTCTGTTTCAATTTATTAAAATATATCATACATATAATACTTTCCCCTGATGTGTGTGCTGCAGTGCTCTACTATCAGTACCTAATATCCTGGATAGGAGAGCGTCTGTCTCTTTTCTTGCCCCAGATTTTGAGCGAGGTGACCAGCAGGATGATGAACTCGCCATTCTTCATGCCGATGGCCACCATGTCTCCCTCAGGGCTGTAGCTGATGGTGTGCGCCGGGTGGCCCAGGTTCACCTTATTCAGCATCTTCTGTTTTCCCACAAGGCAATGCAAACCATCTTAAAATTTGAAATTGTGAACATGTGCCGACACTTGTGTCATCAGACTGCGTAGCCGTGAGGTTGGAGGTAACGTGGCTGACCTTCTCTGGGATGTCCCACAGACGGACGGTGCCGTCCTCTGCTGCAGACAGAAACACGTCTCTAGAAGGATGCGTTCCCAAGCCCCAGATCGGTCCGTCCATGTGTCCGTTTACCAGGATGTTGCACGCTGCGTTCTTCTCCCCTACTTCGATGATCTCTGCGTTTCTGGTCCCCACGAGGATTTTACCCTGACACGGCACAGAGGAAACAAAATGATTTTTTAAAATGACTTTGTAGAAAACAAGAGCAGAGAAACTATTTGATTGTGTAGCATTTTAAATACCTTTCCTCTGCACACAGAGCGAACGCAGTCTATGATTTGTCCAGTTTCTAATCGAAAGGCTCTGCAGCGTTTCAGCTCCTGGTCCCAGAGCTTCAGAGCTCCTCCCTCCTTTGACCTGTGGAGGAAAACATTCACCGTTTCATCAGCTGTCTGAGGAAAACTACAGCTTCACTTAAAGCAAGCTCCAAATTCCTGGTGCAATTAACTGTGGACAAGTGTAGGAAGGGTATGCATACATTATTTCAAAAACATATCTAAATACTATTACATTTATTTGTGTAAGTGCATACACAAAAAACAAATGACAAATCAAAATTAAGAAAGGCCAATAGCTGAAAATAGCAAATCAAAGGAATCAATTAAACTGGACTTTAAATTTTCCTTCACAGAATTTACTTTTGATAATATGAATATTTAAACCACCATTGTCCACCATCAGACCAGTATAAGAAGAGTAGAGCTAAGTGATCAGATGTGATAAAACCAGAGCGCAGCACTCACGGTCTTTCTTTGCCCCCGGTGACGATGAGGCCGTCTCTCAGTGTGGTGTACATGGTGAACACAGGGCCCGTATGAGCTTTGGCCACTATTCTTACTAGAATGTGTTCCTTCCACACACACACATCCCCACTTATGGTACCTGTAAATGTCAAGTTATTCTGAAAAGAAAACAAATCTGCACTAATCTAGTGGCCTAAGAGAGCAGAGCGGGCAATGCAAGAACAATTGACAGCACAGTGAAGCAGACAGTTTGGGATCTGATGAACTTTAAACATTAGCAGATTCAAATTATGAGGTAAAACATACATTTGTAGTAAGAAGATGCAACATTTCACAAAACTGGATCAATTAGATATTTGAATAATGTGGTTTACAATGGTTGGAAATTACTTACAGCTCCAAATGCTACAGACAGCATCGTCTGCATCCGGGCGTCCTCAATGGAGCTCAGCACACCTTTCTTGCTGAGCAGGGCTCGACCAGCTAACGTCCAGAAACGCACGTGTTTGATCCCCACAGACACAAAGTGTGTGTCCGAGTCTGGTCGAAACTCGGCCACAAAGATCCTCTGGGTGTGACCCATCCTGCTGGCCACTTTGGCACCTAAGAAACAAAGCAAAGTGCTGTAAAAGCTTCTCTAATGCCCTCCCTCGATCCCCAAAGTTGAAGGAACGTGATTTTAATGTGTTTACCTTCCTGCCACTTCCAGATGGTGACAGTGTGTTCAGGGTCCAGGCCCACAGACAGCAGGAGTTTTCCTGTGGCACTGAAGCTGACAGAACAAACCCCACCCGCGTGGAAACAGCGTAGCACCGACAGCGTCTGCTTTGTCATGGCGTCCCACACATGAATAGATGGAGATGTCGCTGAGGAGGGGGAAAAAAGAGGAAAAGAGCTGTTTGTATTTTGAAGTATCACCTTTTTTCGTGGTTGCTTTAATGCATCTCTCATGTCATGCAAACCCCACCCACAGATATGGATTACTTGACATTAAAACTAATGAAAATAATAATAATTAATAAAAACTAAATGTGTACTGAAATAGTACAGCGTGAAGTTTAGTTTTTCAAATCTATTTTTTAGGAGCATATACAACTTATAATTGAGTAAATTTACATAGGAAAATACATGTATCATATCATGTGACCACTAGATGGCAGTAACTTAAAGAATATAAAACCATACATTTCCTTTTTCATTCAGTCATTCTAAACACGGATTCATCTTTTGTCCTTACCTGACATGTCACCTGTATCACCTGTAATTAAAGAAAATCTGATTAATAGGCCGGCTTCACACATAATTAGTTAATTTTCTGAGTCCCTTGGTCCTGTTTTTATCATTTTGTAGACTGTTTGTACAAAATAAAAAATGCAGCACAGGGTGACAATCCCACAACCCAAAAAAACCACCAATTCTTCTTCTCACAGGTTGTTTAAAGGTGCAGATAAGCTGGTGGGAGGTGTGCGGCTGTCAGCCATATGTAATAATCCCAACAACACAGGACGTAGGGGAGGAAAACAAGGCGGCTGATGACAGAGGAGGTCGACTTCTCACAAACATACCTACTTGGCCAGTTGCCACCACGTTGGGGAATTTGGGATGCTGATTGATTGTCAGGCACAGAATGTCGTCGCTGTGTTCAACATAGAAACTTTGGCAGGCTGAAAGAAAACCACATCCAACACACACACACACACATGATTAAATTCATACATGTTCTGTTTACTTGGCAGGTAGTACCGGTGTTGTCGTGTGTGTCGTCTAGACCGCCCCCCCACCATGTCTACTTACAGGTTGTCAAGTTGAGCACGATGCCAACCGAGGCCGTGTGGTAGATGATGTCCGCCCCCTCGTTCAGGTAGTGCACGTTGTTGCGGCAGTCATTGCCACGGTAACCAAATACCAGGTCCAACACCAGGTCCTGCAGGAGTTGTCAGAGAAAGAGCGGCCAGAAATTGGGAAAGGTCAACTGAGATGTCGAGAGCAAGCCGGTGGCTGAAGCAGACGTCGTTATTCGATTACAGAATCATCAGAGTCCCTCGAGAGGCCGTCTGGACAGAGGGCGTCTTCAACTGAAATAACCCCATTAGGATCTTCCTTCTGTTTACATAAAATACTCCATCTGTATCTATTAGTTTTGTTGTGAGTTGCTAAGCATTCCAAGTCCACCTCACCTCGATTGGTCTCTTCTTTTTGCCAACATTGTTGGTCTGCAGCTTCTCTGGCTGAGGCAGCGCCCTGCTGACAGGAGGCCTGGAACAGACAGCTGGGGTGAGAGGGCGGCTGAGGAACTGCTTATCATAATGAGGATTATAATGATGATAATCACACTGTTTACTATTGGGACTGTTCAGTAAAATACTCCACGAGTATCTGAACACATCCAGACAAAAAAAACTTTGATCTCAAGATTCAGTGAAATTCATTACATACTTTCCAAAAATGTCAAGACCTCTTGCATCACAAGTCTGTACAGTGTCTATATAATGTGAATTTTGAATAACATAGGAACATATCAATAGAAGATGAAAGTTATTTTTTTTAAAAAGATACAAAAAACTATAATTGACGAGTCAATATAGGAAATAAATAGGAAATACCACAACTACATAATCAGTCTTTGCTGCCTTGTCAGTCATTTCCACACATCTTCAAACTGTCAGCACCATTCAAATCCTATCTATAATATTGAACATATCAGAATTATGGGCTGAAATATAGAGTTGTCAGTGTTCTGGTTAATAAACAACTAGACAGTAAAGTTTTGAAGTCCTTCATATTCAGTGATCAGAGAAGTTATGGCTCTCTGACTCCTTCAGGAAAAAAAACATGCCTGCAATGACTACGTAGCAATAAATCAATAATTCAAAGACTGTATGGACAAACTGTAAACATGATGATCTTGTTTTACAGTCAAGTCAGTGTGTGCAGAGGGCAAACCCTATCGAGTGTCGATAACAGGGATGTCAAAACTACAAAGATCTACAATGCCAAATAAAGACCAAAAAATGAAAGTGGAGAGAGAATATGAATGAACAACACAATAAGTGACTTACCTCGACCCTCTTCATCGCAGCAGCAACAACAAAGAGAAAGCAACAATTAGAACAAAGGTTTCCTGCAGCGTTCCTGCTGGACACACGTAACACAACACCGCAGCCACTGAGGACATGAAATACAGGAGTCAGGACCGTAACCATGACAATCAAAGTCCATTTCTATGACAACTACTGCTCAGAAGACGCAAGGAGAACAAAACTGAAAGTCATCAATAAACCAATCAATAAACCTGAGGCACTTGAAGCCTGTGACATTATTTTACTCGCGCTATAGTGATTGTAAATCGGATAAAGCCTGAAAGAGCGTTTACTATCAGTCATACAATCAATACCTCCTTAAAAGACAATAAAGGAGGATGTGTACACTCTTGTGTTCATTCTGATTTGATGTAGGAAATTAACACTTGATCCACGTTAGTCAAGTCATTTCCCTGGAGTCACAGTGACAATTAAAACCATTTCTCGCACAACATGATCAGAAGATGATGTTCAGCCCACTGTTAAAGAGGACACTAAAGTAAATTAATTTTAAGCAGTTCATTAGCAAAATGAATTGACACCAAAACAGCAAAGTGGGAAAAAAAATGCTTGAAACCCCCTTCACACTGGGCAGTATTTGTAGAAGCAACACTGGATATATTCTTAATATTTTGTACAAAGCTATGCTTCCCTAAATAACTTGTAAAAACTGTACAGAATGTCTCTTTTTTTTTATATAACTTTTATCGTTTTTCCTCTGCCGCTGTAACAAGTAAATTCCCCATGTGTGGGATCAATAAGAAGTCTTATCTTATCTTAGATCTAAAATACAATAGTAGCTACATCTTACTGCTGTGTTGGCTGTCTCTTTGCTTGACAATCCCATTTTTTCAAGACATAATGTGCAGTTGCAAAAAAGTAATACATGGCAATATGTCACAATATGGTAGAGTATTGCAAAATGTCTTCAATCACAATAATATTGTATCTTCCCACCCCTAACAGCAGCATGCCATATATGGTCTCTAATGTCCTGTCAGATGAGCCAATCTTTTGTTTGCAGTTACACGTGTTAACCACTACTCCCTGATGTTTTATCTGTGCAAAGTCAACATATGCTTACCTGACCACCCCTTGTCTTCAAGTGGAATTAAAGAACGAAGCAGGATAATGACAGATGGACAGCCATGAAAGGAAAGAGGAAAAGCAGAGAAGGCTGAGTTACTTCCAAAGGCAGGGACAGAGTTACACGCAGGAAAAGAAAAGATATATTGACTGAAGAAGGGCTGGCTTTATGTGGATGCAGGGGTCCTATTATCTATAATACGACTCCTAAACGTTCATCTGTGACCGCTCAGGAGCACCTGCAAATCCTCTCCACTGCTTCATTTCAAAATACCTTTCATCTACAGAGGGCTCTTTCAGCTGTAAGTGGGGTTTCACACCGGTCATGGGTCGCATGTTGGTGGATAAGGCCTTGATGGTGTAGTTGATCTCGTTCTCTCTCGTAACATCGCTGTCATAACCTGATGAAAGATGGGAACAAGCACAGAGTTCTTTGCTTCGGTAACAGAAGTCTTTGTCTCATAAAAGCCTCAAAAGAAAGTCGGCTCACCTCCGTCATCCTCGCTCTCGATGTCTGACTCCTCGCTATCGCACTGTTTGAATTCCCGGTGGCCCTCGGGCTCATGGGCCCAGATCATGAGGCATGTGTCACCCCCACCCACCGTCACCAAGAGGCTGTCGTCATGGGTCCATCGCACATTGGTAACGTGCGTGCTGTGGGCCACGTAGCGTTTGAACTTTGCATACTTTCCCTGTGGCACAGGGTGAACATTTATGTAACACTTGTGACGTTAACACAGAAATTAACATAACATTTGGACAAACCTTAAACGTGTGCATCGCGGCTCACCTTGACAGGGTATCTGAAGAGCTTGACGTATCCCAGATCATCTCCTGTTGCCAGCACCTTCCTGTCGTTACTAAGGCAGGCGGCGGTCACCTCCGTCACCTCATTGATCACAGGCCAGATGCCTTCTACAGACGTCCCCAGGACGCACGTCCAGGTGCTCCAGTCGATCTTCTCCACCTGAGCCACGTCCGTAAAGATGTGTTGGCAATAGCAAATAACACAGTGCTTCACAGTAAAGGCATCAAACATCATAAAGAAGCAGCGGTGGACCAAGAGCACAGCCTCAGAGTACAGATCCTTACATTTTACATGAGATAACGTGTTAGAATACTTGATTTACATTTTTTATGTGACCTTGTAATATCCCACATTTACAGAAATGACTTCCTGACTGACTGTAGAAGCTGTAGTATAAAAAGACTGTATATGCCACAAAGCTATTGACATTTTTCTTTTTTTCTAACAGACTTAAGATCAGACCTTCATCTTCATCTTCATCTTTGGTGAAGACTCTTCTACCTCATTATCTAACGCAGTATTGTGGCTGTGATTGTTTTTTTTTATCCTGTGGTGACGACAAATGTCTGTCACAATTTCATGATATTTGTAATATAATTCAGTGGATACACTAAAAGCTCTGCAGCAAAACAAGAACTACTTCATAGAAATGTAAGTTTCTGAACAATAATAACACTCAAGTAAAGTACAGATACATATTTAAATGAACGAATGAATGAAGTAAATGTACTTAAGGCAACAAAAAGAGATTTATAGATAGTGGGTAACACCTTATATTGTATTTTATAATCTACTCTCAGTGGAGATGACATCATGTGCTCCCTGCTCTTCCCTACATGCATAACCTGACACCTAACGTCTCCTCATCCAACCCAGATGACACAGGTGAACATTTTCAAAAAAAAAAGTCTACTGAATCGTCTCATGGCCACTGATAAATACTGTTTTCACCTAATTAAAAGTGAGAAAGCTTGAGGTTCTCGTAGAGTCTGGGCCGACTGCTGAGATCACCACATTAAAACGCCAAATGGCTGCAAATCCATAGGAGATAAAACAGAGATGAGAGCAGATTGCCGCCTCAGCTCGTTAATGACGATTGTGTGATCACGTGCACGAGAGAGTGAACGCGTCACGATGAGGTGAGACGAAGGAGCAAAATGTAATAGATAGATATCTGAGGTGCCACCGAGCCTAGACCCCGGCGGCATCTATCATCTCTGACGCTTATTGCCCCCCGCCCATCCCTGTGTGCTGTTCAAGGTGCCTGAATGTCTCACTGTATTAAAAAGGGGCCCTAAACACTATCCCACTTCCACTGCCAAAATTAGAACGATACTGGTGAAAAGTGGGCCGTGTTAATGCTTCACTGCCCTTCCCCGGGCCTCTTCTGATCCCAAGGGGAAAATGTGGGCCAACAGCGACATAACCACGGCTGCTCCTGTTGTCTCTTCTCCCTGCTTACCTCTGTAGCCGGGATGGTCTGCCTCTTGCCGCGAGGAGCTTCGAAGAAAAACTGCTCTTTAGCACCTGTGTTGACTTGAAGTAGTTTTCCTGCGTGTGAAAGAGCCCAGAGGTGCGTGGTGTCTTTTAAACTGAGACATTTTGAATGCATAATTGGCTCTTGAGCATTAAATTTGCAAAGATATTATGAGGTAATAGTATTTTAGAGAAGCATGCTTACCTCTCTTGTCCCAGTCCAGGTGGGTAATGTAGTTGAGGCACCCTTTGCAGACTCCCACTCTTTTGCTGCTCATTACGTTGTAAATATCCACAAAAGTGTCTCCCGATGCCACGGCCAGGTACTTCCCAGCGCCTGGGCCGACAAAAGAGAAGAGGAGTCCTTGTATCAGCTTCCACATAAATAATCTAAACCAAGGATCAACAGGAATGGGGATTTTTAACCAAGACAAACAACGAGCCATGTCACCGTCTCAGTCAGTTGGTTGGTAGTTTGGTGTGTCCACCACTGTGGTCTTTGATACTTAAGTATCTAAACAGCTCTAGATGGACAGACCTCCAAGGAATGTCGTACCCGATACCCACAGGATGGATCCTGCTGTTTGTGGTGATCTCCAGTGGAACCAACACTTTACGATTTCCACTTATCCTAGAGTTCGCAGTATGTGAATCTTGGATGGGTTTCCTGTTTGTGGTTTCTATGTGTATGTATGTTCTTATTTAGATAGGAGCAATTACTGTAAAGGCAACACTCCTAATGTGTCTTTATCATCAGACTGCACCATAAACAGCAGCAGTGTTGTTTTTGCATGTTAACATTGGTGCACTACAGCCTAAATATGAGAACTTAACTGGCTTGCTTTGGATAAGCAGCTACTCTACAACACAGCAGGCAGCATCAGAGCACCAAGTCTGAAACAAATTACAATCCGGACTAGCTGCTTTTTTGTTAAGAAATTTAAAAAGGACTTTCAGCATTAAAACCACACTAATACCAGTTCACTGCTTACCGTTAACACTTCTCTGCACAACGACTACAAGTCTTAGATGTAGCCTCTCAGGGGTTCACGGGTGTTGGGTTGAGAAACAGGATCACTTGCATTGTGGATTAAGGTTAAGTGTCCTGGCGAAAGAGAGTTTAGTTTCTTGTTCTCACTTTGTCCTCCCCCACTGTTCCTCATTCCTCTCTTGCTGTCTCTCTGCCTGGCCTTATTACAGAAAGCCATTAATTTGGGTCAGGCCTGCAGCTATATCTCCCCAACTTACAGCGGGAGGGAAGTATGTATACCTGCAGAACTTGTGCACAGCATCCTACATTAAGCTTTGAAGGGCACGGAGGTTTTGGAGGCTTATTTGCTTCACAGGTCAGATCTGAAGGAAGTTTTGTACCAGTAAAAGAGATACAGAGCTAAAGCACAGACCTGGAGAAAATCTGATATCAGATATGATGTCCTTGCGGTGGTGAAAGGACACCAGGTCCTCCAGGGTGTCTGCGTTCACAATGAGGAAGCTGCCGTCGTTCAGGCCCACCGCCAAGGCTTTGCCATCAGGAGAGAAGCAGCAGCAGCGGCCGCCTGTGGAGGACAAGGTGTTTTTTTAAAGCCCTGGGACCGGTGCACTTCTTGTCAGGCTGGCATCCAAGTGGAAAAAGAAAGTATAATCATACGTTGTTCACGACGTTGAATCAGTGACTCACCTTTCCTGAGCTTCCGTACGGCCAGCATGCAGTGACTGGGTGAGAGGTCCCATATGCGCAGGGTCTTGTCATCGCTGACAGTGGCACAGAGAGGGAGATGGGGATGAGTGGCCAGGCCCCACACCTCACCCTCCATGTGGCCCTGGAGATACAAACAACAGCATAGATTCACTCGTAGTATAGCAACGTACTCTAAGGTGACAAAGGAAAACTGAATTTTGCTTTATCGGGGCGCCGTGTGGCGCAGTGGGTTGAGCAGGCGCCCCATATGCAGAGGCTATTATAAATATGCTAATGCTAATCAGGGGGTCTTGGTGTGGAGAGGCTTAGGAGCCCATGCTCTATTGTTTCATATTTGCCCTCAATTCAATCAACATCAAGTGTTCTTGTATTTTCTTACATATTTACATCCACATAACTCTACAAATGGTCACCATGGACCAAGTTAAGTCAATTTTATTTGTCTAGAGCCAATTTACAGCAAGGCACTTAACAAAAAGAGAAGGTATAGACTGCGCTTAATAACAGTATTTACAGAACAAGCACCCATGGCAACAGTGGCGAGGCAGAAACCTTGAGCAGAACCGACTAAAATGAAAAAAGGTCAGAGATGTTTCTTTAGAATATATTAACCATTATGTTTCCCATTTGTTGTTTCAGCAGCATCTGCATAATCCTTTTCCTCCTTCCTGACATCATCAGCAGATGTGCCTGATTGGACGGATCCAACATGTGCCCCCTAACTCTCCCATTCCTGCCTCACAGGTTATGGTATGAATAATACATAGGTATATTGCAACTTTTTCACAGGTTAGCCTTTTACAATCTTTGGCTCTCATCAGTAAATCCCGTCCATCAGAATGTGCTTGTGCATTTGAAGCATTTGAAAAGGGCAATCAATAGCATTTGATGTGTCTGCCTACAATCAGGAGAGGATGGGAGTCACTGCAGGACCACTTAACTAAATTCAGCAGCAGTAATTCATCACAGTTTATAGCTGCCGCCTTGGCCATTCTGAGGTGCTGTGTAAAATGGAAAATCACACTGCAGGGCTTTAGCTGGTACTATAGATTTGCTTATTTTAACATATTAATTTTTGTATAAATTTACTGCTGACTGTTTCCAGAGAACAACATGTACATCTTTTCATCTAAATCAATAAAGATAGAAGACATCCCACCTCGTCTTTTTCTACATCTCTGACAGGCACTGCAGTCTTTTCATTTCAACACAATACTGAAGAATTCAATCAACATGGCCTTGAATCCTGCTTTATTGACAAAGTTTTACTTTGACAAAAACAGACAAAACGAGTTGTTCACTGTGACGTGCGCCAGACATTGTATTTTCAACCTTTCCATTCTTTGCTAACTAGATCCCCAAGTACAGTTCTCTCTTCATAGGCTGTCAGCTTATTACGTACTGTAGAAAAAGCTTTGATTTAACTTTCTCATGAGCTCAAGTTGAATCCGATGTATAATCTAATATTACACAAGATGTGTGACAGGAGTTTACAGATTATTATTATCTTTATCTTACCTGGACCAGCAGAGTGATGGGACCACTCTTGTCCACCTCCAGGATCTCACCGTTCTTGGTCCCCACCAGGATGTGGCCATGGCCCAAAGATATGGCACGTATGGAGGGGTTGTCTTCCAGCAGCAACCCTGCACCGTCAGTGAGTTACAGCACAAAGTCAGCGACCTCAACTTGAACCAGGTCATGGGAAGAAATATTCATTTCAGCTAAAAGCATTGAACGTTTTAAATGGATTTGCATCGGATCGGTTGTATTATATCTGTGGAACCACAGAGGCACAAGATTGATTCAAGGACAGAGAGGAACAGCGTGACCTTTTTACCTTTAGAGCCTGGAGCGAGGACTGCTCTCTTGATGGCATAGGTCTTGAGGCATCTCTCGAAAGTGTCATCCCACAGAGCGACAATACCATCCTTTCCTCCGGTCACAAATCCCTACAAGGACAATTAACGATTGACACGTCACTAACAAGAGTAAATAGTATTTTATATACGATCGGCTATGAGAGGAAGAAGGATTTGATACCTGACATGAGAGAATAATAATAGAGCTGCCATAGATAGATAGATAGATAGATAGATAGATAGATAGATAGATAGATAGATAGATAGATAGATAGATAGATAGATAGATAGATAGATAGATAGATAGAGAGACAGACAGACAGATAGATAACTCCCCCGTGTGACTTACCTTTTCCAGAGCATGCATACTGAAGACAGGTCCGTCGTGAGCTTTCACAGTCTTCATCAGGAACATGTCCCTCCAGATGCAAATGTCCCCCGTACACGTGCCTGAGAACACCATCTCCTCTGACCAGCCGTACACAGCACACATCATAGTCTCCGTCTTCCCCATGTTCCCCTTGCGCCCAATTAGACCACCACCTGAAAGGAGAACAGACAGTGAGCTTGCAGGGAGACGTGTCACAGCTGAGCCAAGGCTCTGCTTGTTAGAGTCACTCCTTGCTCATAAAAAAAAAGAACAGGGGTCTTACCGGCTTTATGCCAGAACTTCATATGTTTCACACCAGCTGTGATGAGCTTGTCGGGCAGGTAGGGGTTTATTTTCACAACAAAAATCTTGTCCTTGCTCCCCCTGGAATAACAAGTTTCACATTAGAAAATAAGCCAATACATACAAACAAAAACAATTTGTCCATTTTTTGAAGCACACAGAGGATATTTTTATGAATATATGGTAGCAGTAAGCAACGATTCAAAGTACATAAAGCTACACTACAGAAATACAGCTCTGGTTCTGCAATGAAGACCTCGGTGAGTCGTATGAATGCAAATGAATTCAGATAGACAGGGTACTGTATGTTATTATGACAAAAGTGAACAGGCATCCCAGTGAACCAACTCGTCTGACTCATCTATGCACCCCAAAGACACAACTACACTCAAAGGACTGAAGTGTTGATTTTCTGAAAGATCTTCAAGAACAAAGAGTTACACGTTAAGAACGTGGCACTGGAAAAAACATGAGCATGAATTTAATGGACTAAATCCCACTGGTGCATCTTTTTCATTAAAAATTATCTGTTCTGTGAGCTTCCAAATAAATACTAGGCAGGAAACTGAAGTTACAATAATAACAAAGTGACCATCCTCTGTTTACGAGCTCCCTGCCATGTACTAAAAAACACACCAGAGGAAGAATCCAGCATGCTGTGACTGTCTCCTTGTTTCTTCCCACTGTTTCACACAATTTGAACATTAAGGACCAGTGGCTGGTCCTGTCTGATGCAGTGGACCGTGCCTGACACTTAAAGTTCTTTAATTGTTGCCCTTTGTGCTGCCGCGTTATTCTCATCCTCAGTGAAGCCGGAGAAACATTACGCCCCTCTCTCCTCCTTCTTTGTTTCTCCGTTTCCTCGCCTCGCTCTTCCTCATTACGTCTCCCACACCTCTTCATTTGTCCGACCCTGCACCCTCTTTTGGCCTCCCTCTCGCATCCACACATCCAGCTGAGGATGAGACGGCGGCGGCGGCGGCGGCGGCGGTACAAGCCAGCCACTGTCAGGCCCCATTTCCCTCTGCCTGCCTCACTGCACTGCCCACCAGGGTCTGCAAAGGAGATCAGTGCAGCTCTGATCCACTCTGTCCCTGAGCTACAGCGAGAGCCTGGCACACACAACACGCAGGAGAGCAACCCGCAATGCTCTGCTCCACACTAGCCACGGGGTGTTTCAATGGAGTAGATACTAAATATGAACATCAAGCAACAAAGCAAGAGCAAAGCTATTTTTGGATGCAGATGTTTTTTTTCCAGTTAGATACTTTTGGGACCTTCTGGAGTCCAGGTTATATAACTTCATCTGCCATGAAATTGAAATTCATTATGCAAATTGAGCATTACATTATGTTCTGGACAAATTAGCACCTCTCATGCAGCAATTCATGAACCAGGTCTGGTACAGTAATCCATTTACATCAGATGCACATGCCCAGTGTGTGTGTGTGTGTGTGTGCCCCATATTTGTCACGTGTATCGTTACATTGTGTGTGAGCAGCAATCATTTGCATCATTGTTTCATTGGATGGAACAGGAGCTCAGTCTGTCACACTTGTGCTCAGAACAAATACGGCTCAAAGTAAGTCTCCTTTCATTTTAATGCACTACAAGCAAAACGACTTTAGACTTGCACTCAGTCTTTATGGTCCAATTTGTTGCAGCCATCAGGACAAACTATGTCTGACTGCTTCCGCTACTTCCTGTTACTTTCTATTATCTTCTATTCACTCATTGCTTTTTACACCTCATTTGCTTTTATATATTATTTGTAGAGCTCTTTAAAGCACATTTTTCCTGGTTATTTTTCTTCAGAAAATAAAATCTGATCCATTAAGCAGCCCAGAAATCACAAGGATATCCCCATGGAAGATGTTAATTTAAAATAATTCTCTTTAATTATGAATCTACAGTCGAGGCCATGGCACAAAATCCCACTGTTACCATTCAGTCTCTGTCAGGGTTAAGTGCTGCAGCGGAGCAGCCTTGTAATCTAAAAGGTAATTCCCCCTCGTTGCTCTTCTCCATCAGTCATACTGTCGGCTCTGTGCAGCAAAGTGGCTTCAATTTAACCCTCATCTATAAATGTCCATATTTAAACTAAGAGTGCTCCAACCATCTTTAATATTAACAGGGGGTTTTGTCAAAGCTGTCCAGATGTGGGGACAGCAGCTGCTGCATGCTGACAGGCCAACCTTCAGCCGCTATGACAGTACTTACCGCATGGCAGAGATCTTCTCCCCCTTCCTCCAGTCCCACAACACGATGGTGTGACCGTCGTCGAGGCCCACCGAGGCCAGTCGCTTGCCATCCGCTGTGGAGGGAAAAACCAAAAAAAAGAGTTCAGTGCAGCACAAAGCGAGCGAGCCCCCCGCTTTGGTTCAGTGAAGTTTGCCCCTTGTTAGCAACATGAAAGCAGCCTCGGTGGGTTTGATCTACGGCAGGTGATTCACTGACATACAGATCAGCGCTCTGTGTCTGTCTGGGGCCAATTAAGGGAAGCGAGATGAACGGCTCTACCTTGAAGCCGTCAAACCGCAGCGACGGAGACACAGCAGTGTTGCTGGTAAATTGGGTGTCTTGTGAATTTGTCCGTTTCTTTTTATGTGTTGCGTTAAATTTTTTTGTTCCCTAATTGGAAGCAGGATGTCCGGGGGCATGTCTGAATGGAAAACATATGTTACATCGAATTGATTTTGATAGGTGAGGTGAAAGCAGTTTGTTACCAGAAAAGTCCAGAGCGCAGACTCCGAGCTGGTGGAAACCCTTCAACACGGACATGGGTTTCAATGTCTCCGTGTCCCATATGTGGATGGAGGAATCTCTGCCAACCTGGACAGATGAAAAAAAACATTTCATGTTTTAACTTTACTCTAGAATTTTGATTTTGATAAACCTAAATCAGATGTGTCGGCAGCTACCTGGCCTGTTGCTACAAAGTCTTTGAGGGGATGGATAGCCAGACAGAGGATGTCATCATCATGGCCCATGTAGAAACGCTGTGTATTCTGTTGCCTGTTGTACACAACCCCGACAGCAGCTACATGGTAGACGATCTCCCCAGTCTGGGTGTAGAACAGGTTGCTCCTACAATCGTAGCCTCTATAGCTGAAAACAAAAATAAAAAGATGTATGTGGAATGAGGAAGGCAGCAAGAGGGGCTCAACGTCTCCATTTTGGAAAGGCTTGGCTAATTCAAATTCATCTCTGATATTTCGGCCTTGTGATGTTACAGACTCTGCCTACCCATGGATGAAGTGCAGCTTCACCCCGCTCCCTGGTGCTCGCTCTCTCTTCTTCATGGCCGTTGCTCGATGCTTCTCTTTGCACTGCTCTTTGAGCTGAGGTAGATCTTCTTTATACACCTGGGTGCATGTAGAAAAAGTTTGCTTGGTCTCTATTTAAAAAAAAAAAAAAAAGATTTCCACAGACAGATGTTTCGCAGATGGGGAGCGCGTTTCGATTTTTGCCACTAACCTGTCGTCGATATGTGAGCTGCGTCTCCTGCTCGATTTCTGAGTCCATCTCGGGCACGTCCGACTGATCAGAGTCCGATTCTTCACTGTTAGAGTCTGCCAAGGTCTCTGTGAGTGGAAACAAGGTTGCATCACAGCTCATGTGTAAAATCCTCCCCTGCCTCTAAATCAGACAAAATATCCTGCTGCACGCACACACACAAAAAAAAACAACAAAGAAAATACACCACTCCTCATTGCAGTAGAAGTGAGGGTCGATCATGTAATAATACCGTGACATCCCCCATTTATCAGGCAGTTGTGCTTCACAGTGACATCGCTGAAGACGAATGTATAAAAATGCTGACGCAGCACAGTGCAGCCGTGCCAAGACAAGGCAATAAGCAGAACTGGCAGCGAAGGGCGGCTACTCACAAGACCCATTAGGAAAATTAAAAGGAAAGGCAGTTAGGATGTGCTTTAATTTCCGAAAGCACAGCTGCACTCTGCCGCTGGAAGAAATATGACTTGGGAATGACAATGCAATTATACTTTCCAAGCTTCATTCACTTTTATTGGATTTGTCTTAATTAATGCAATGGACGCTCCTTTGTAGAGCTGTATAGAAATGATAGTTCATTAAGAAAAAAAAAAAAAGAACAGGAAGGACAGGGAACAATCTAGTAGATTTGTCTCTGGTGGTTTAGCACATCAAGTTCATGAGGCCGGTGGGAGCAGTATGAGTGCACACACCTTTATACCATTCTTTATAGGTAACTAAGGAATGTACTGTGACACATTAATTCTCTTATTGCAGTGACTTTACAAAAATTACTGTTGAAGTAATGGATACAGTACAAGACCAATAATAATAGTGTGTGTTAGCAGTGTTAGTTCCAACTCCATTAATGACATACATGCAGTTAAAGTGGTATCATCCTCATCTAACTCTCACCAAGAAAAACTATTCTGTTCCATACTGTACACTCTGTTCTGTGCTATAAGAGTGGGTGATTGAGTAGACATCAAAATTTCCATCAAGGCGCACCACTTGGCCTAATTTGATAATGTCTTGTTGGCAAGAGCCACAGGTTTTTGTGTAGTAATATCAGTGATGCAAGTCACCGGCCTCTGCAGGAAGCTGCATCAAAATGTACTCGTGCAATTTTCCTAAATGGATTGATCAGAGGGTAAAATCCCCAAAACATCACAGTAAATAATAATATGAGAAGTGGGATCATCTCACCTTGCGGTGCTATGTGCAGAGCTTCTTTAGACTTTCTTTCAGGGACAAACTTCCACTGGAACACCGAGTGATCAGCACCACCAATAGTAATCACCCACTGGTAGTCATGTGACCATCTAGCGTTGGTGATGTGGGCTGAATGACCTAAATATTTCTTAAATTTTGCACCTGAAAATCAAGAGGAAAACACATCAATGACACAGCAGATGATAATATCAGAGCGTTTGCACTTAACTTTTCATACATTTATAATATACGGATATTTTCTTTACCTTTTTTTACACATGGATACCGTAAAAGTTTGACCAATCCATAGTCGTCAGCTGTTACTAAGACTTGATTGTTGAAGTTAGCATCCACCGAGTTGATGTCATTGATATCTGAGTACTTGGGCCATATTCCATTAACCTCAGGGCCCAACACACACGTCCATGAAGCCCACTGCACCAGCTTCAGCTCTTCCCTGTTGGTCACCTCCTTCCCACCTCGACAGAGGACAGACAGGTTTTATCTCACAATGGAGCTCTGCAGCAACATTAGATCCAAGACTCACTCCTCTTTCTGACTTGGACTTACTTGGCATCCTGTAGAAAAGCCTCCTGCCGACTCCATTGTTAGTCTGCAGGTACTTGCTGTCCGTGGACCAGTCCATGTGTGTAATGAAGCTGTTGGAGCCGATGCACTCGCCGACTTTCTTGTACCTCTGAACCACACCGTAGATGTCCACCGAGTTATCGTTGGAGCCGACGGCCAAATGGGCCCCGTCAGGAGAGTACTTCAGCTCATGGATGGCCTCCTTCCTGTCCTTGATGTGCACCACCTCTGTCATATCTCTGAAAGGGAAGCAGACAAATGTAGTTTGAGCAAATGGGGCTTTTTCATTTTATGTGGTTAGCGCTGAGGATCAGAAATGTTCCCCTGTCCCTTCTGTGTTGTGTTCCCACCTGACTCTTAGGACAGTGAATGAGCCATCCTTCATTCCCAGCGCCAGGTGAATGCCATCAGTGCTCACAGCAGCACAGCGGATAGGCTCCTCCATGTTACAGCGAGCTATTAGCGCATGATCTATAAGGCTCCATATCCTTTAGGCACAGGGGAGTGGGATAAATGAAGAGAAGAAGCAGTGATGAGATTACAGAGGTTCAGACAACCAGGGCACAGATGCAATAAGAGAAAAGTCTGCAAGCACAAATTGAACAGGGGGTGGTGTTTGTGGTGTCTGTCCTCTGGAGTATTTGGTTTATGCCTGAACACCGACAGTTAGATGTGATTTACAACTGTGGATTTTTTGCAAAAAAGAAAACAAAAAATAGGGTTGTCAAAAGTTAATGTAATAATAATGCAAACACATTTAAATGCCACTATTATGCTTATCCATCTCTGCCAGCAGTTACATCTGAAATAGTCCCACCATGTTATCATTTTTTATTCATTCTATTTAATTATCTGTTTCATTTTTGCAACTGCAGTGAGGTCTTTGATGATTTCTGACCAATGATTGTCATTGTTTTTCGTTAATATAAACATTATGCATGAAGCAACATATTTGTCAAACACTTATTAAATCATCCCCTCTTGGTAGACTGCATTCATTTTGAACAAAAAAGGTACAATTAATACGCGATTATTTGTGATTAGCAACGGACACTGATGCGATTCATTATTATTAAATGTTTCAAGGGATAGTTCAACATTTTGGCAAATTGGCCCAGCCACTCATAGCGTGGTGGTTGTGCAGGTCACAACTTGTCCACAAGAGCGTTTTGGAGTTGTTGGATTGTGTACTGTATTAGATGAGTTTGATGAGGGAGACCAAGAAATCCCATGAGGCTCTGTAGGTTAGCTCTGAGCAGCTCACGGCTCTGCTCCGCTGTTCTAAAAATAGCTTGCACCGACAATTAAAGGTAACGAACCTACTGCTATGACTATAGGGATTATTATGGCAATGGGCCAATTTGCCAAAATGTTGAACTATCCCTTTAAATTAATTGACACTCCTAATATGGTATCAATGTACTCCCAGTAAGTATTTCTTAATCTTAATGATTAGGGAAGATGAGCCTAACATATTTTTTTACTTTACACATTAAAAAAGATTATTGTCCAGCTGATGCTCAGATACTCAGCGAGAACAAAATAAATGCCCTCAATTCAACAAAATAAATGCGATGTGACAACATTTCACATGTGTTCATCCCCCACTCTCAGCGCCACTCTCAGGCCTCACCTGACAGAGCGGTCGTCACTTCCTGTCATGGCCAGAGGCTTGGTGGGGTGCACGGCCAGCGCCCACAGCTCACCCTCACAGTGACCCTGCATGATGAGAAAAGGCTTGTTGCGGTCGTGGACCACCACCTCGAAGATCTCGCTGTCCTGCGTGCCCACCAGGATGTGATCTCCCCTCCAACACACGCTCCGCACAGACAGTCCTATCGGAAAACAAGCACATGACAAATTAAGCAACAACTAAAACGCAATGGGTGAACGAACAAGGAAACATGCGTTAACATGAGAGCAGACAGACATTTGGCGATGCTTGTACAGTCATTGTAAGAGACACGACAGGGATAATAACAACAGGAGGTGATAATAGCCATCCGCAAGCTACCTAGGACGGAGGTTTTAACAGGAAGTACAATGACAGCCAATCTGCAACTAACTCTGGGAAATACAGCAAGAATAAGATGGAGGAAGCATGTGCTGTTTACACATGTGAACAGGACATCTGCAACAGAGCTTGGACTTACTAACAACAAGAGGAACAGCGGAACAATGTGGGGACTATGTGGTTACAAACAGACTGACATAGTTGTTAACTCCGCCCTCAATGGCTTTACCCACCTCGGCTATTTTCACCTCTAGCTACTGTTAGGTCCAAGATTACAAATAAAGGAGATGGAGAAAATAGAGAACAAGAAAGAAAATGTTAGTAAGGAGAACAGAAATGGCAGAAAGAACAGTTTTTTCGTCTAACAGGGTGTTCTTCTCGTGGGATTTTATACACTCTCCCAGTGCCTCAGGAGACCACAGTTTGGCCTGCAACCTTTCCTGTCCAGATATTAAAAGCAAAAAAAAAGATGGAGACAATCTGACATCACCTTTATATCCTTGATCTGTTTCCCTGAGATCAATGACAGTAATTGGTTTGAAGTTGAGATCCCACAGCCGGACGCAGCCGTCTCGGCCCCCGGTGGCGAAGCCCTCTTCACAGGCATTCATGCTGAAAATCCCTGACTGGAGGAAACGACAGGCTGTCAGTGAGGATCTACACCATAAATGAGCAACGACAGTACAAGCCCCAGATACAGGCCGTGGTACACTGCTGCTGCTGCTGCCGCTGCTCAGCCTGGCATTTGTTTAACAAGGCTTTCACAATTACAAACCTGCTACTGTGGCCTCAAGATAATGCATAACTAGGTAACGGGATGTGCCATTTTCTTTTGTTATTACTGCAAAGCTTGACTGATGGCCTAATTTGTCTAAGAGACGCTGTATGCCCTGGGAGGCACCTTGCTGAAGGCCCAGCGAGGCATTTGGTGGTACAAAAAGCAGGAATAAACGTGTACTGTAGTTATTATCCCCTCCCCCATCCGCCCATCCCCTCACCCAGCTGTTGATCCCATAGATATCATTTAATCCTGTTGAGCAAAAGGCTGATCCTGTTCTACTGAGCGAAATCAAACGAAGCCAACATGCATGGCTTCGACCCTGGGTAAGTTTATGGGATGCTTTTGCTGCATCTCCTCTATAATATGATATATTGTATGATATGGTATAATATGGCATAATATGGCAGAAAAGCACACCCTTGATTTGGTAAACTCACCCCATGGGCTCCTTGCACCGTCCTCATCAGGTTGATCCCTTTCCACACGTAGATGTCACCGTTCAAGGCACCTGAATACGTGATCTCGTCCTTGGCGCATGCGAGGCAGAGGATGGTTTGAAGGTCCCCCGTTTTGCCAAAAACACCACGTTTGGGCGTGAGGGCGTTACCGCATAAGCTCCAAAACTGGAAAAAAAAAAAAATACAAACAAGAAGAGTGAGAGAGTATGGTGGCTAATATAATCTCCCACGTAATCCTCTCCCGAGAGAGTAAATGGACAATTATGTATCATTTGTATACAACAGAATGAATGTCATCAAGTAATTTATGGTTCATTGAACACACACACACGCACACAGAGGCAAAGACCTTGAAAAAAGCAAAGTCAAATTCAAATTCGCCCACCCCACCTCCTCTGCATGTGATACTGGGAACTCTTGCTGGGGGTCAGCTGCTGTAACCACCTGATCAACATGCACAGACACACACACACACACGCATACACGCAGGCTCATTATTTATGAACAAGGTCATCGGGATGCACGGGCACGGCCTCGTCTGAGGGCTAAATCCATCAAACCAAGGAGAGAGCGAAAAAAGAGACGACGCTCTGTCTGCATGGAGATGAGATCACAGGGGAGAAAGCTCAACGGAGGGCGTCTCGGATGCGGAGACGAGGCCGTCGGCACGTGAAAATGAGGCACGCTCATCACTGGCAAGCAGCAGGGAAATGACAGCAATGACGGCCCCTTTTTCCACCTCTCCCTAAAGGAGGATCTACCTCCACATTAGCTCATATTAGTTCAAAATAAAAGCGATTCCTAAAACCGTATTGATTGTGCGCTAAAAATAAAAGGCAGAAAACGTAGCTGGTAATGTGCAGAAAAACTGATCTGCACTGGCTTGATAGTCACTTGCAGACAGGAGAAATGAGCTCCTCGACAGCCACGGCCTGTCACAGCCTCACTAACACCTATCCTCCTGACTGATAGGGCTGCTGTGCGCTGGCAGGAGGGGATCGATTATCAGAGACAGACATCACAGCCTCAGATACAGCTCTGCCATCAAACATCCTCTTGTACGCACCTCAACAGAACAGGACTTTTTTTTTATCCTGAGCTCCCTGACTGAACTCTTAAAGCGAGCATTTGCATGTGCGTGCGTGAGCTTCCTTGCGGGGTCGCGGCTGAAGGTTAAGCAGCAGCCGAGATCATAGGTGAGGGAGTAATCTGGGAAGCTGCGCTGAAATGTCGGCTGGTTGAAGTGTGTCAAGTGCTGAGTATGTGTAAGGAGCTGGTTAGAGGGGAGAGAGAGGGGTGGGAGGAGGGAGGTTTTTGCGGCCCAGCCTGTTGCAGAGGCAGCAGGGATGGATGCGGCGTGACTGCACAGCCCTCCCTGCCCGCAACTGATAAGGCAGTGAGACACGGGCGCCCGCTAATCCCTTAGCTGCTGAATTACTGAGAGGAGACGGGATGCTGGAAGGGTTTATAATGAGGCCAGGCGCAGGGGAGAAAGGCACAGAGGGAGAGTCATGACACAGTGGAAAGGTAGAAATGCGCTGGAGAATGAAACTGCTTTGAGTTCAGATCAAGACCTGGTAAACATTGTGGTTTCCTCTGAATGCAGTTTCTTACACGTTACCCGTTCGGCCCCTCACATGGTTGAAGCTGCTTCTCTTAACCCAGGATTAGTGGTGTGTCATTAGCTCGGTTACCTCAACCACGGCTCTGAGGAAACCTCTTAAATGTAATTAATGCAGAAAAGGTTGTAAGTCTGCGCCGAGATGCTGCACTGAACCCGCCCCTCGCCCCCCTTTATCTCCCTCATGATATCCCTTCTGTCAAACCCTGATGACCCTGACTGGTGTCAGAGCCTTAAATGCTCTGCTAACAGAGGTCAGCTCAGTGGCAGCTCGCTGGAGGGAAATCTAAATGACTGGATGTCGGCGATGGCCGGAAGATTGTTGCCTCCGAGCGGCTGTCATCCACCAACATGGTGTCAGACTCCAGCTCACGTCCCCGGCAGTTTGTGGCGTCGAGGTCCACAAACACATGCAACTTCCTTAGAGGACCATGGTGTGTTTTTAAGTCTTATCACCACAATAAACACAAACCTCTGAAACACATCAGCACGGTCTGCAAAATGTGAACAGTGAACTGAGCACACAGAGTTTATAGTAAATGGGCTCGGACAGTCCACAAAATAAAATAGCTGGGAATGGAGATAATTATCAGGATTTAAGTCGTTGTAAAATTGTGTTTACTTTTTCAGTTACCAATTCAAATGACAATAAATGCAAAATAGCTATTAATTTGTTGACAAAAATGTGGAGAATCATACAAAATGAGTGGCACCGGTCCTTTAAACAGTTTTATATGTAAACAGTCAGATAGCAGATGTATGACAGGTAGATGGATTGTATGTGTGTGTAGCACATAAAGGTCTAAGTGGTCTAAAAGGAACACAAATGTGTATATGATTAGCCAGTAGGAGGCCTGTCAGGACTACAGCGTTTGCCAGCGACCCCGGTCCTCATCATAGAGGCTGTGTTTTCCTCAGCCTGCTAGTGAGTGGATTACCGGGGCTAAATCTCCTGGATGCTCTGAGTGCTATAATCGCTGAGCGCGCACAGGGCCGGGGAGCAGATGTCACATGGTCTGCAGGGTGAAGGCTGAGGAATTATGTGGGACAATTGCTGGATTGCCTTGGCATCAGAAAACCAGGAGGGAGGGAAAGAGAGGAGGAGGAGGAGGAGAAAGACCAGAGGATTCAGCAGGGACTGAGGGTGGGGGGGTTGGGTACGGTGGCTGAAGGGGGGGGGGGGTATCTGTGCCATGGCGATGGGGGAAGAGTTCAGGGAGGAATTACTACAAGAAGAGGCAGGTCAAGCTGGATTGAGAGGAGGGAGTCATCAGTGAGACGTTACACCACTGGGGAATACGTACAGTAGGCTAAGCCTCACGACTGCATCGAACCCATTTGAGCGTGCCGCCGCCGCCACGTTTTCCCCCCTCGCAGGACCAGTGGGCACGTTTCCTCTCAGAGCGTGATTCTCACTCTTTTTCCCAGTGTTTGGGAAATACACTAAGCTTCCTTGTGATTTCCTAATGGCCGTGCCACTCAAGGAACACTACTACACATCCCTAGGGAGGGCTTGGTGAAGACACCCTGCATGAACTCATTGAAGATTTATGAACACCACTCTTCTGTGAAAAAGCAGTGTTAGAGATAGGCCCGTGAAGGGAAGCGAGCACAGCTGCAGTCTGTACAACGGAGGCTTCTTCTTCTTCTTCTTCTTCTGAGCTGAAGGAGGAGAGGACTGAGAGGGGGGGAAGTGAGTAGCAGAGTCATGGTCCCCCCAATAAAAAGAGAACATTTCCCTCTCTGCAGTGCAGCTTTCTCCCAGTTTGAGAGCAGAGACTGTGAGTCACTGCCTCTGCTACTTATGTTAAGTGCCTAATAAGCATGGACTCTGGAATAAAGTGAATTTGCATACATCTATTTTAAGGCTTTGATATGGTCATGGTGACAAAGCGGAGAAGGCAGGGAAAGAAGAAAGGGTCATGGAGCCATGAGAATTTTCACCCCCCCAAAAAACCTAAACCTAACCAAAAAAACAAACAAAAATGTTTTCAGATATTTATGTTAATGCAGCCTGAAATCTAGACCTTACCTTGATATGTTTGACGCCACAGCTGACAAGTTTGCTCGGCTGGTACAAATCCCATGATATGTCAAATATCTGAGGAAGGAAAACAGACAATGCATTAAATCTTGGCTTATTGTTACATAAACTAAACAATGTGACAAATGGAGTCTAGATTTTGCTGCAAAAGGAGGACATTTAAAAAAGGAAAATACGCATGTGTTTGCACTGGTTGCGTTATAATGTATGTGGTCAACAGCTGCTTGTATTTCATCTTTTTTAAATTCCTTTTCATTAGCTGTGCACCCTCTCAGATGGGCTCTGAAAAAGCTCACAATCAATCAGGCCTAACTTATTTACGTCCCCTCTGGGCAGGCGGTCCATCCTACGTTTGTAGCTAATTGAGGCAGTCGATACAGAGCTTGTGATGGAGACAGGGGAGGAAGAAAGTGTTTACTCTGTCTGTATGGCCGGGAGCGGCTGCCAGAACCTTCCCTCTCCTCCAGTCCCACACACAGATTGTGTTTTTAGAGTCCAAGCCCACGGACACCAAACACTGCAAAGAGAGCAAAGAGAAAAAGACGCACATCACAGATTGAACAGACTCTGCTCTGTTGCACTAATCACTGCAAAACAAACTTAGCTACCTCCACTGTAGCATGGCAGACCACGATGAAAAGGGCTAATAACGGCTACAGAGCAGAACAGAACAGTTGTCCAGCCCCTGGCTCTTCCAGTGAGCACATTTGAGTGCTTTTGCTGGAGGAGCCTCCTATAGCTGACTGAGTGAGTAGGAAGCAGCAGCAGCAGCAGCGGCAGCAGCAGCAGTGGAGCAGAAGAGAAGAGAAGAGAAGAGAGCAGCTCTTATGGAAAGCCATCTCTACTCTGCAGCTTGCTTTACGTGTTAGAGGATGTCCTCTTTGATCTACTGCTGAATCAATGTTTGGGTACGGAAAGAAGTCTCTGGTGAGGCACTGTTTCAACTTGGAATTGAAAAGTCTCTGTTTTAATGATAAGTATAAAAAAAAATAAAAAAAACAAAAAAAGGTCCTGTGTGACGAAATCCAGTGAAACTATAGGGCGATGTGTTGAAAAGTGCTTTGTGAAGTATTTTCAATACTCAAGTCATGTTTTTGTGATGTGGCTCGAGTGATGTTCGTCTGTCAGCTTTTCTGCCATGATGTGAAATTTGTTGCAGACATTAACGTTCATCAGGATGAGCAACCCTGTCTCCTAGAGATTAAGTTCCCATGCTACCAAACTATTAACCCTGGCCAAGGTTCCCCAATGTTAACCAATGCTTTTGTTGCCTGAAATCAACTTTAAAAGGTTTATTCATCCAGTAGTCGCTACAAGTCCACATTGTTCTAGATTGGATATATTGGAAGATGTTTTGCTGGTTCTTACAGTGCTAGCATATTTTTTTACTTGCAAAATAGATAAAGTAAGAAATATATTGCGTAAAATAATAGATATAATAGTATACATAGGCATACATACACTATTAGGCATAGTATAATAGTATTGAACTTTGTTCAATACCATGATGCATCATGAATGACAAGACTTGTAAAACTTCCCATCTGTCTCACCCTGACTTTGTGTTGCGCAAAAGTAATTGGCTGTTGTTAGCATGCTAACATTGCAAATTAAAAATGGGTCATAGGGTAAAGATGATACCAGCTAAACATCAGTGTGTTACAGTTGTCACTGTGAGCATGTCAACATGTGGATGCTAGCAGCATTTAACTCACGGCACAATGCCACAGCACAGCATCACAGAGCCTGGCTGCAGATACTGTCTTGTTAATGAGAGTTTTGTGCAAAGATATTTTAATTGAGACATAAGAAACCATGTGGAAAGCTACTGTATCCAAAACATGGCCTCAACCCTAGCTGGTTAGAAGAGTAGGAACAACTAGTATAAAGTGAAAGCAAAGATCATGAGCTTTATAATACACCACAAGCGCATCTCTGACTGAGATATCTACAAGAGATGTCCCAAGCATCAGTGTGATTTTCAGTATTGCTTTAATAGATAGATGGTATATTAGCAACAGGGATTCCTCTGGATTGTCCTTAGTTCAGCTCTGACTCCCTCTGATCAAGGAAGAGGAGAGATGGAGAATAAACAGAGCCGCTAAACTGAGAAGCGATGGAGCCTCCTCTGGCTTTAAACACTGTCACATTCCATCTAAATCCCCAGCTCTCTACCCGAGCAGGAAAATAGCACAGGGTCATCTCCCTGTCTTTTTACTGCAAAATACAGGAGGTAAAACTCCGCTCTGGAAACTCCTGCGGGAGGAAACGAGAGACATGCAAAGATAGAAAAACGAGAGATGGTTCCGCACAGTATCGATTTTTATTAGGTGGAGGCTGTAATGGGTAAACACTAACTGGTGGCAGGTCTGCAGAGAGCTGGCTAAAAAGAGGAGAGAGAGGATGAAAAGCAGGTTTTCCTATAACGCTCTGGTTATTAACAATGTTTTATGTGCTGCTCTGTTGTCCCACTGAGTATTTCAACACCGGTCTCGCCACAACAGTGTCAGGTGCTGCTGACTTCTGTGATGCACTAGTGCAAACACTTTATGTGGCTGTTTTCCTTTAAAATCTCCCAAGCAGAGCATGTCTGGGTGCAGCTGTCCAGCTAATACTGCTGGAGTAATCACAGATGTGTCATTCAGAAACTCGGCCCAGCAGGCGAGCTGCAAAAAGCCCACAGCTCTTTGAGTGGAGTTTTGATTGCTGCTACTGCTGCCGACTTTTCCTGCGACGCTTTCATCTCCGTTCACATCCTCTGAAACCAGCACTGATTTCAACAAAGAGAGCACTGCTCACTGTGATATATTCTTTTTCTTAGGACTTTTTATATCATTAGGTCTCAACAGTACCTGTCCCTCAAGGTCAAAGGCCAAGCAGGCGATGCCGTGCGTGTGCACATCTTTGAGGATGGATACAGTCTGCACGGTGTAGGAGTCCCACACACAGATGTAAGGCTCCTTGCCCACCTGCCCCGTGGCCACCAACACACGCTCCGGATGCAGAGCTAAACTGTACAGAGAGAGTGAAAAGGGAGGAAAAAAAACATCTGGTTAGCATTAACCATTTTTGCACGCTTGTGTGTGTGTTAAGAGCAAAGAGGCGGCAGAAACCACTGGGATGAGATGAACACATTAAGTCAGTGATGGGCCTGAGTATGGAAGCAGAGGGGCAGCTTGATTAGGTGACATGGTTCAATTAACTCAGTCATGCTCAAATACGCACACATGCAGCCTGGCTTCATGCATGCCTGCAGGGTGTTCACGTAATATGTTTATATATTTTTTTAAAAGAAGGAAAAAAGAAAAAGAAAAAAAAGAAACACCCATTGGTGAATCTGTGAACTTCCACTTTTCTCCACTTTTGTTCGTTTTCCCAGCAGCCCTTTGGACCGCTCTCAGCCCGCTTCACCTTCTTCTAATTCATCTGGGGTTTCCTCGCATCACCAGGCATATGTTTGTAACACTGTTACATAATCTCCCCCACCTCCCCTCTGCGCTCGTACCTCCCCCCACCTACGAGCGTTTCCCACTCTACAGCTGAGCAACAGCCTGCTGTACAAAGCTGTCACCCGCCCCCCCCCCCCCCCCTGCCCCCCCACCACCCACCCTACTCTGCTCCATCCTTTCAACGGCCGCCAGTCACGTTCCAGGCAGGCCTGAGTGATTCACTGGGCATTTCTTCTTCCTGCCTCACCCTGGCCTATATATTTCATACTGCGATGGAGCTCCCCTCCATTATAATCAGACTGCCTGTTTTGCCAACTGCTCTCCAGAATTTCTAATCCTGGTGTGTATTGAGACAGCAGGTCAGAGAGGCTTCGCAGGCTGCACGGCGTCAACCTGCCGAGTCAAAGCAACTCACGACAGACGTGGCCTTCTTTCACTTTCTTTCCCTTCTGACTTTCTCGACTCGTGACGCCTCATTTGCATTCGAACCGTCACCGTGGACTTGACAAAGCCGTGGCGGTGGAGCATCTCTCAAAGCTGAAGGTGGGCGTCGATGTGACAGGCCCGGACTTCGTCCTCCCTCAACCCACCCCCCCTTGTTCTCTCTCATCACGTCCGCTTCCCCACCTTCTTGGTTGAACCTCACTCCAACCTGGCACAATTTCTCATCTGACTTTTTATGAATTATATAATCAGAGCAAAGGAGCTAATAATAGCACTCAGAGGAAGAGGAGAAAAAAAAATGATTGGAGCACTTTGAGATGCAGACAGACACAGCAGAGAAAACTGCTTTGGCACAAGCAGGTATAGCACAGCAAATCTGTCTGGTTTGACACACATCAAAAAGTACGTGTAGGAAGCACTGGCACTTATTTGGAACCACTTTCATTATGACTTTTAATAAGTAAAATGTGTCTATGATACAGCTTGGTAAAATCAGTGTGGCCTTTAAGCCAGCTAAAACAAGATTGCTGTTTCACTTACATGTCTGTCAGCTGAAAAGCCTGCTAAATGCCATCGCTAATGACTTAGCCTGCAGTGCATCACCACGGCTCTCCTGTTTGATATAGGCTGCGGCTGTTTGATGCGGCTGCCTTCCATCTGGCAAAAAAGTGTAGGACAAAACTAGCTAAACACTGCAGCAATTAAACAGCCTGTTTTCCTGTAGATACGAGGTAAATAAACAGCCCGGAGACCTGATTTCACACGGTGAAGATGCCGAGATACAGACAAGGAGGAGGAGACCAAGGTCGGCTCAGCCAGAAAGAAGTGAAAAGAATACACCTTAATAGTGAGCGTAACAATCTATCTTTGACTCATGATTGCGTATGGGCAAGAATGACGCCAGTTCCTCACAATGCGATGAGCTCCTGAGACATTGAACTTCAATTTGCATTCTACAGCAGTGGTTTCTTTTGTCTGGCTTCGCCTACAGTGGATTTAAAGAAGGCGGAGGATTAGCACATTTCTGAAGATACATGATACTTCCCAGGACCCCACAACGTGTTTAAATACAGCTACTCACAAAACCAAACCCCAACTGAAAAACCATGGACCAGGCACTTGAAACTAAAAATAGAGGGGATATAATGAGAGAAATACACTGGGTGGGAATAAAGTTGTGTGTGTCAAGTCATCCATGTTTTAGATTTTGAGGAACATTTTATATCTTTTTTTAAAGTGCAAAAAATAATTTATGAAATAATATTTTTTTATTAGAAATATAATATCCTCCTGATACCTGACTATAGCCTATTGTCTCGGATTTTTAAAACTTAGCCTATTTCCAAGGCTAATTTCATGATTGATTAATCTGATGCCCACCTCCTACAGCAATCAATCCATCATTTGGTTTTAGAAATGCCAAGAAACAATGACACATGTTCACAGTTTGCTCATATTCTTCCTCCAGTCTAAAGCTCATATACATGTACAGTACCTACCAACCTTTAACCCTGCATACTGTATATAGTTACATTTTACTGTAACTGTAAACCAGGAAATCCTCACAGTTAGGAAACTGGAGCTGGATATTGTTTGACATTTTAAATGATAAACGTAAACAGTAATGTAATTGCTACAGCTGCATTATGTCCTTTATTGATTGTCTCCTCGTAAAATATGTATGAATAATTCATCACTGTATCTACATTTCTAATCAATAGTGTAAATAACCCCTGAAAGCACCTATATCTATTTACACAATACAGCATATACCAATACATACATTATTAATATTGCAGTACTTAATCATTATTAAGTTCTAAATGCACTAAGTTTGGCACCATCAGGGTAAAGTGCCAATAAGAGCAGTATACCGTATTTCCTCCAATAGTAGCCGGGGCCTTTATTTACAAAACTGCCCTGGATAGGCCGGCCTCTATTGGGGGGAGGCTTTTATTTGAGGGGGGCCTCTATTTCTAACTCCTCCGTTTATTTTAACACATCATAGGTAAATCAAATGAAAACACGTGAAACTGAGGTGCAGCTCAAACAAACTCTGCACGGTGCAGACTGTAATGAGAAGCTACCGGAAAATATTGACTAGTTTTACACCGGGAGAGCAGACTTCCTCGTTAAGATGAGCGCTCATTACGTGAGGAGGACTTCATTGAACGGCACCGCTGTGATTAGAAAGTGTTGCAATATTCTCCGGAACCGATCCAGTCTCACAGTCCGCGGGTTTTCAGTGGGTGATTAGCTATAAATGACGGACCGGCAGTACCGTTTCTCCCAACTGCTTATCACCAATGACAGACGAGAGAGAGAGGGGGAGGGGGCGGCGGCGGCGATGACGGCGGCGGCGGCAGGGGGGCGAGGGGGGGGGGCAGCGGCGGCGGCGAAGGCGGCGGCGGCGGGGCAGGGGGGGGGGGCTGCGGCGGCGGCAGCAGGGGTGGGTTTACACCTGTGCTTTGATGACTGACAAGAGAAAGAGAGAGAAGTCCCCCACAGAGTCGGCCGTACTGTGCGCGTGCCGCGCATATGGTCAACAGGTTGATTCTGATCACATTCTGATCTTTTTTTTTTTTTTTTTTTTACCCGGCCTGTATTTGCGGCCGGCCTTTATTTGTTCGTGTTAACAACGCCCCCGGCCATTATATGAGACCCGGCTATTAATTAAATCCCGGCTACTATTAGAGGAAATACGGTATGCACGTTTTGCTGCCTCCACTCCGTCTGCATCAAACATTCATAACTGCACCATCAGAAAAAGAAAAAAACACCTGTGAGAATTGACTTTTCAGATCCCAGCACCAACTCTGCTGAATCACACCATAGCACTAAGTAACTGTACTGAACTCTGGAGGATCCTAATTGAGGAAGACAGATCTGCTCTTTAGAGACCAAGCTGCCTTTCACAGAGTGAGTGGCCTGGCAGCTACAGGCGGTGATGATGGAGACCTGAGACCTCAGCATCTCTCTGACACTTTGCACAGAGCACCTGCAAGTGTTTGCGAAGGTGAGGCACAAAAGGAAGCCGAGTCGACCGTCACTAAGAGGAGAGGCGATTGGTATGACGTGCTGTTTCCCTTGTGATTACGGTGATAGAAGGTTATTTGTTCGTGGAATGAATAAAAACAACCAAATCATTGTGTGAACGGCTGAGTGACTTAACACGACATGGTTGTCAGTTTCAGACATCAGCTTGCATATTATTATGCAGAGTTAGTTCACACCATCAGCTCGTGCAGTTCACAGAGCACAGCTGCGAGACATTGGCCTGCAATCCTGACACATTTTACACTACGAAACTTCACACTGATTCCGAGGTGAAAAAAATAATTTATAAGGAGCTGAATGAAAATTCTTCCACAACATGAACAGAAATATATTCAGGGCATCTTTCAAAGCTAAGTGAAACCAGACCGGCCTCGGACTGGCATCTATAATCCATAACTCTGGCTGTGCTCCATCATAAAGTTAACAAGATATTGTAATATGAGACAGGCTTTTTATTCCTGTGTCTCACTCACCATCACGACACGACAATAACAATAACAGCTCAAAATGAAGCATCTAATGACTGATGTTTTTAGAATGTAGTGTCAAAACAACAAAACATTTCCAGCTTGTGAGGTATTTGCAAAATACAAGTTTGCGAACGCATAAATATGTATGTATGCTTCCTGTATGACAGCATCATCGCAAAGAGGAGAGATTAGGTTTATAAGGACAAACACCTGCAGGCTATTTAGCAGGAGAAATGTGTTGTTTGAGTTTCATACAGGAATAAAAGGAGTGTGGAGAAATACCAGATGTGTGGGAAGAATTGCAAATCATCTACTCACTTGACTAACATGTCTCAATGTGAACTGTGTTTGTATTATACGCTATAAAATTTCTCCTCTGTCTTTTCTGCTATTGCCTGATACTGTATGTGCATTTACAATCCTCAAAAGGAATTACTGAAACGCAGACTGGAGCAGCCTTTCATTCATGTGAGAAACTGGCTATTAGCTCTACCATGTCAGACTGGGAGACCAGTTCAAAGATGCTGCTGGGCAAGTTAAAAATCAAGAGTGAAAAAGAAGGACCGCAATTACCCTGTGAAGTAAAACACGGCTGAAAGACAAGATACAGCAGCAAACAGGAGAGGCCAAGAAAAAAATAAAACATCCGGGCAGAAGAGAGAGGGATTTGAATGGCAGTGTTATCTGAGGGGGCTGCATCTATTCCACATGAGTTAGTGCAACGTGAGAGCAGTCCAGCAGTTCTTCAGCTCTGAATCTGCCGAGGATTGCTCCTGGTGGTGCCATTACAGCTCCAAGTCTGAGGAAGTGTTTATGAGAGATTCACAAACACTCCACTGAGATCTGACTTTAAAATGGCTTTTATGACTATGACTGTCAGCACGAACAGCCTTTCAATGCATTTTGAACACTTGTATTCAGAAAAACGACATGTGACATCATCGGGCAGAAATACAGGAGATGTATGTAACAGATGCACAGATGATGAATTTGTTTTACAGTTCAGTGCTTTTGCATATCTATTAGTTTTGCATAATGCATGTGGCGTATTTGAGGGACATATCATACTATGGTTCAGTCAGTGACTCCTCCGGCTAAGAGTCAGGCACTTCACCCAAAGGGCAGCTGAGGGTTAGTGTCTCTATTGTCTGATTAATAATGGAGCAGGAGCCCAGCTGACTACCGACACAGAATATAATGTTAGTCATCTCCAGGCCAACCCACACACACATGTCAACGCGAGCACTGGAGCGTTGGACACAGGTCGTTGTTGTGTGGCATGCTGAGATAACAGTTTGAAAAGCAGGATCATTAGATGTATGATGTAACACTGGTTACTTTGCTGTGTTTCATCAAAAGAACAGGTCTGTGTGGCCACGCTGAGATGGGTTAACGCTGCTTTCCAATCCAAGGAGCCAATCAAGGACAGCTACATTCAATTGCATTTTTCTGATCTGTACTTTACTGCTCCCGTTGTCATGGGAGGATGAGACATGCAGGCTGCAGATTTGGAAAGCTTAAAAACATACTGAAACATGTCTTATACCAACAGCCAAAGGAAAACTAGATAGTGAGTTACCAATTAGACACCACAGAAAATGAAAAATCAGTCATTTTAATAGCTGACTTGATTTCATGAATTAAGTCAAGTCAGCTATCAAAATTATGCCAAAAAAAGAGACAAATATTGTCTTTGCCCACTGTCTCTGATGACCAGACGTGCCGCTTTTTGCTCAGCATGATTTTGTTACAAATAATAATAATAATTAAAAAAAAATACAGTTTAAGGCTTCTCATTGAGCATGAGCAGCATTTCTCCAGTTTTATAGATTAAATGATTAATATGGGTTTAATGATGATCCTGGTTATAAAAACCAAGCAGCCCTGCAAAACTAGGAGTGATAGCATGAGGAGTGGCAGCAGAGTAATCTTCAGTAGTCAGAGAAAGAGAGAGGGAGAGGGAGGGAGCTTCAATCTGAAGAGCTGGTTCAAAGCATCTGCCGTGCTGGAGTGTCCTTGAGCAAGACACTGTAGCCTAGACCGTTAAGAAACTATGAGGGATGGATGCTGCTGTGTAGGTTCGTGATCCTATTGATTCCCTACGGGGCTTGGATATATCATGTTACCTTACACAAGGTGACACCAGCACCTACAATGACAACACTACAGGATCAATTCATGCTCAGCTGCCATGAGTCTGTGGCGCTGTCCGACGTGCTGAAACTAACTGTTACATGAATGTGTGGTGTATTATGAATATTATTTTTAATATTGTTATCATTATCATACCTGATTATGTCATCGTTGTGTCCCAGGTAAAATTTCTGCTTGTGCTCGCGGGTGTTGTACACAACCCCCACACCGGCGACGAAATAGACTATCTCCTTGGCGGCGGTGTAGTACAGGTTGTTGCGGCACTGATGTCCCCGGTAGCCGTACACCCACTCCAGTCTCAGGTGGCAGTTGGGAGCAGTCCTGTCAGCCATGTCCGCACTTCCGTGTGTCTCTCTGTCGCTATCACGTAGGCTTTCTGATACAGTGTCATTCACCAAAAAGGATTTATTTTAAGCCCGTGTGTCCCATTAGTTCCGCTGGATTGCCACCAGTCCAGGGAGAGCACTGAATTTGGACATTTTTTTTCTTTTTTTTCTCTGAGGGTCGTGTGAGTGAATAGTCTTCTTGTCTGACAGGATGAAAGCCCTCTGTCTTTGTTTGTGAGGCGAGTTTCTAAGCTGCTGTGAGAACCATTGTGAGAACCTGCTTGTACTTCTTCGGTCCCGGGCTCTCGGTCCTCCTCGGCTCCAGGTCAAAGCTTCTGTCAAATCCTACAAAGATGGAGCTGTACTGTTATTCCTTAAGCCCCGCCCATAAAGATGACCGACCGGCCTGTCGTCCAATCAGGTTCTTTAGCTCAAGAGCACAGGGACTAAAAGAGGCAGGAGGGGACAACCACGTCACGACTGAAACACTTACACAAGGATAACGTCAAACTGGCTACGATTTCATTTGATTTATGTTGCTAATGTTAACTCTTTATGTTGATGAGTCAATTTCACACTCACGACACACACACTAGGCTATTATTGTTATTATTTATGAAATGAAATAAAGAAAGGGCTTAGTTTCATCCTTATTTAGATTACCGGATTGGTACTGTAGCCTACAAATAATAGCTTGTTGAAATGTGAAAAATACTCTTGGTGCAGATTTCTTTTTCTTCATTAGACATTTTATAGGAAATTTGCATTCCTTTTTTAGACAAAAAGAGCAGTTGCTTGGTGGTTAGTTCTTGTATCTGTCTTGTTTGTAGAGAAGTTAATCAGAAAGAGACCAGAACAGAGAAACTGGCTTCTCAGAGTGACCAGACTGACACAATAAATTACACTGTTGGATGATGACATCTGGACAGAAAGATACAAACTTACACCAACATAATAAGCACTCTCTGTTTTGTTGCCTCCTCAAATGATAGATGCGGACATCTGAGCTGAGGATAGTTGGTCTGGCCATGACAGAAGCAACAAGAGAGACAGAAGACTGACTGATAAACTAATCTGAAACTAATTACTCCTAAGTGGAAAAGTAAAGGCTAAACTAAATCTGCTATCCTGCTCAGTCCTTGGTAGAACTAGTTGAGAGACCATGTTGTCGTCCCACACAATGCATGCTAAAACACAGAGGCAGCAGCACTTTGTGTGAAAAAGATTTGTTCCACAGTTGTTAACAAACTTGTCATCTCTCACAATGTGCTCAAAGAAGCAGAGAGACATTTGAACTATGAGCCTCTATGAGTGACGCCAGATCCCCTTCAGCTGCCCAAAGATTTCCTGAGAAAAGCAGAAGTGCTTAACATGAGTTTCCAAAAATATTTACTCAAGAACACCAAATACATATCAACATGTTTGGGAGACCAAGGCTTAGGTAGATCATCACCCTCCTTCTCTGTGTTTTTGCCATGCCTTTGCCTTGGGTCCGTCTTTCATCATAGTAACCCTTCAAATTGCCGTGGCAACCTCTGAGTTGCAGGCCAGAACCACAGCTGAGACCCATTCATTAATTAGGTTGACCCCTTTTTACCTCTACATTTATATGAAATCTTTGTGAAACACAACACAACACACACACACACGGTAGATTTGTGTGATACGTTAGGATATTTAAGATGTAGCGTAAGCCTGGGTTTGAGGTACATTTCCACCTCGAGGGCAGGCTGACACACAGGTGTTTTAAATTAGGTTATTAGGAACATCTAGGCTGTTTGTTGTGTTTATCACCTACTTTACTTTTACTGTCAAAGTCCAGCACATTCACACACACAGATACAGTACGTCACAGGTTTACTGCTCCTGGCCCAAAAGCTAACCCTTCTTCTGTTGAATATACTATCTGTATGGCCATATAGCCCTGATTGGGATTCAAACCCCGGTATTCCAGTCTCTCAAATCAATGCATTTCCCACTGACCTATCCAGCTGCATGTGTTGAGCCCTCAGCTGCTGTCTCCTTCAGAGACAGCGGCTCTAGTTATCCACCAGCTTGACTGCTGTCTCTTTAGGCAGGTCCTTAACATGCAGACCCATGTTGCAAGGACCAAAACCCAGACCAAACACAAGGAAGCCAGCCATCGGCCTAAGCTGGCCCAATAATAAACTCTTATTTTCTTCTCTTCTTCTGTTCACTCAGTTAAAATGCTAGCTATATGGCCATACAGTCCAATACTGGGAGACTAACTGGGATTCAAACCCCAGCCTCCCAGTCCAAAATCAAAGGCAATACCCACTGAGCCACAAGACTGTGGATGAATACACACTGATCAGATTCAAGGGCTGCAGTTGTCACCTAGACTGACACATTGAGAAGTGGATGTTATATGCAGGGAGTAAATGAATGAAAAGTATGAGGTTAGCGTCTTATGAAGCTCTACACTACCCTCTTGTGGCAAAATAAGCCATAATTCTTTATTCATCTCAATGGAGAGTACTAGAGGTCCATGGATCAGGTAATGCATTTATTCATTCTGTATAGAAAAATAAAACACTTTAAGGGTACTGCCCATTTGCCCTATTTGTGCTACTGCAAACACATGTTGACATTTATGAGCTTGTTGACCTGACCCACGTCTTACCGGCTTTCTCTCCACTTCTGTGACTAAAATGACATCTGGTTTGTTACCGAGTGGTTTTTCCAACTGCGCTCCTCACAGTCCTCATTACACCGCGGTGACTTTTCACAGAGGCCATCTCGACCTGAGCTGACAGCTCCGTGAGTTTCCGTGGTTACACATGTTGACACCACATGTCAGCCACCACCGAGCTTGCCCGCTTGATGTATATGAATGATATGAACGGCAAATTCAGAGCTTACAAAACACTTATAATATAAATAATCAATTTTCGTGAATAGATAACAGGAGAACTTACACAATGTACCTTTAAATACATTCCATAATGAAAATATGAGCATTATAGCTCAATAACTTCAGGCCATGTGACCTAATTGGCTCAAAATCAGTGTAGGAAAGTAGAGCTGTCTTGTTGTATGAGACGCACCTCTTTTTTTCCCATCACATTTAACACACGCATGTTTTATTTTGAAAACGGGAAGTTCCCACGGGCTCTTGTAAGTTAGCGCTGACTTTCCCTAGTTGTCTCCATGCAGAGCGATCTCTGTCAAGTAGTAAAGTCTATAATAAGGGCGCACTTATGTTGAAGCCGTTAGTACTTGGCTGGCTTGACTACGCGAAAACGAGAGACTGGCTTGTCAGAGCGTTCCCACCGGTGATTTACCTTCTGTGTTTTCAGTTCAGCAAAGTTGGTTTCCTGTGTTATTAGCTTTAAACAGTCTAGTGGTTGGTAATAAAAGACGACAGCCAACTGTTCTCCGGTATATGCATTTTATTTTACGTCTGCTTTTCTTTTTGCTTTTCACAGTAAAGGTGAATTACCGATAGCGATTTTCCTTAGCTAAGGAAGGGTAGTAGCTAGCTAGCTAGGGTTAGCATTGCTATAGCAACGAACCTGTTTAATGGGGGTTAGCCTATGTAGGGTTGTTCAATCAAAAGTCAGATTTTTACCTTAACTATGCCATATATTCAACTTAAAAGGGATACTTCACCCCAAAATCGATATTTCACCAATTTCCTACTCACCGTCATAATGCCAAGGAAGGGTTTGGAGAACTTTCGCAGCAGCAAATTTTGCGCATGCGCACAAACATTTTCGAACAACTTCTCCAAGTTTCGAACAAGTTCTCCAAACCCTTCCTTGGTATAACAGTGAGTAGAAATCCGATTTTTGTCATCCAGTGTCCCTTTATAAATAGCTTTAGTTTGGAGTACTTGTGATGGTTAAATTAATGGCTTGTTACAGGGAGGATGGAGGCTTTCTGCCTTCCACCTAGCCTCTCTCGGCCGAAAACCAAAATCAACCCTGCCCGCAGTCCCAGCTCTCCTCTCCTCCTCTTGGCAGTACCATAACCGGTAAGCTCTTGTTTATGACAGATAAGACTACACAAATATGTCATAAGGCTATGATAAATAACATTATCCACTGCTCTGTCTCACCAACTTCGTTAAAAACAAATGCACATGGTCAGGAGGAGGGTTAGCAATAGCAAAACAGCAGAAAAGGACCGGACTTGCACACTTCCCCTTTAATGTTAAACATTCAAGAATAGACTGTGTACGATTTGAATGTTGTACAATAAAAACTTCAATAAACTACTAATTAGTAATTGTAGGCTATATGATAATGCAATAATGTTTCGACACTGTAGTGTACAGTTTACAATCATAGGCTATTTTTAAACACGATTTTGGATTAATTTGCAGGTGTTTGTAATTTGTGGCTCAAAAGCTTAAAAATATTACTTTAAAAAAGTTGTTGGATATGTGATCATTGGAGATTAGACACAAAAGAATATGAAGGTATGGAACCAAAAAAGAAGGAGGGGAGGAGGGATAAGTGGATGGAACAGAGGGCATGCAGAAGGAGCAGGTCGTAGCATCTGCGCTAGAGGGCAGCATTGCTTTACAAATAGAGCTCGGCTGTATTTATTTACTGTAGCTGTGGAGATGAGCAGGCTATAGGCGTTGGATCAGAGGTGACATTGGGTAACCGGTGGTTAGGTCACCGATCATTGCTGTTATTGTTGAATTCATTAAGGTTGATTAAAAAAACAACAACATGTATTATTCAATCAAAAAACACGATTCATAAAATCTCTGAATGTCTCTGAATCACCTGAAATGTCGATTTGTGTCAACATTGGATAATGTTTGCACAAAATGCTTTTTTTTTTTTTTTTTGCATGTCAATAGTGATGATAATAGATTCTCCCTCTGGAAATCTGTGGCAATTAATGCAAAGTTTAAAGGTAAACCTGACACATTTGTTTGCACTGGATAGTAGACTTAGGTCTAGATTTTGTCCTAAACCACCATTCTTCGATATCTTCATTGCCCAAACAGTAGAAATCTGTTCAACAGTAAATGTGACATTTAGACCATGAGAAAACACGTGTTTACAGTCTATCTATTTTATTTAGTTGAATTATATTTTTTCTTCCCATTTGATAATTGAATTGTATTATTATCATCCTTGGCGCGTTGGCATTATTATTCACACTGACACCAGTTACCAGCGGAGTGAAGTGAATACAGAGTAGATGCAGGGACGTGTGTGTGTGTGTGTGTGTGTGTGTGTGCGCGCGCGTGTGTCTGTGTGCAGTGGGGTGCTGGCCGTGGTGCTGATCTGGACCAGCAGCACTATGGAAATGCGATGTTTTCCGTAGACTAGAAACAAAAAGCTACGAAGCAACCATCAGCAAAAGGTTCAATTGTCTTAGGCAACACACTTGTTTTTCTTTTTTCTTTTTTTGTTTTGAATATTCGCGCTTTCACTGTTGTATTAATAAGGTCTGCCGGTGACGTCGAAGATAAAGACCCCGCTGCTGTATCTTGGCTACGCGACTTGGCTTCTCCCTGTTTCCTCGCCACACCGTCCCCAGTTGCTCCAGCCCACCGATGCTGACACACACTCCTCCTCCGGGCGGTGAGCGGGGCTTGAGCACAGGGACTTGAGTGACACATGCTGCGGTAGTCTGTCCCGCCGTATACGGTCCGTGGATTAGCTATATGCTAATATCGATAGGAGAGAGGAGCCAGCGGAGGCTTCCCGAGTCTGAACGGGCTCCTTTGCAGCCATGGCTGAAGGTGGAGAAGGAGAGGATGAGATCCAGTTCCTCAGGACTGTAAGTACATTTCCTGCCGCTTGCACTTGAAGCGCTGCTCTGGTGGCTGTGGAGATATGTGTCTCTTTTTCGTGGAACCGCGTGTGTGGGATAATTACAGTCGATTACTGCCTATCCCTCAGATGCTTTTTTATTTATTTATTTTTTTATCCTCACAGTCTTTGATAACCTCGTGTCTTCTTGCAGATCTTAGAGGCGGTGATCGTGCCCTATTCTTTTTGCGCATCGCTCATTGACAGCTATTGTATTTTCTGCAGTCTCTGTCTCAAGAAGTTGACAGCATTATTTCCCATGTCAACTAAAACTTACATGTGCACCGTTTCAATCGTGTCTGCAATTTGACAGTACAGACACCAGGACATACAGTAACTTAACTCTTTAAATAACTCAGTATTGGAAGCTTGAATTGTTCGTGTTCACTTTAATCTCTTTGAGGATGAAAGGAGTTTGCAACCAGTCTAGATGCTGAGTAGCCTAATATAAACGTGGTAGCCTGACAGTGTAGCCTGCCTGTCCAGACAGTTGCCTCAGGGTTTCTGTGCAGCAGCAAAGGTCTATTTAAATGAGCCGGGTACAGTATTTTGTACATGCACTGTTGATGCATTCAAACCAGATTACTTGTTGGACATGTATTCAGTGTAGACGGACTCTATTGTATGCTCATAAAAAAGCTAGACTGCACAAGCTGGTACAACAATGAACATATTTGCCACTTAGCTCAAGATGAGTGTTGATACTTGGAAATAATCTGGCAGTGTTTGAAAAAGTCTTGACAGAGATAGACGACGATCTCGCGTGATCAGCTCATCTATGGTAAACCGCTTTGAGAGGGATATCATGTCTGAAAATACACACTGGTCTAGGATAGATGAAGCAGTGTGGTGCTGGAGGTCTTCCAAATAGACCCCAAGACAGTAGGAGGTGTTTGGTTGCACATTTCACTGGAACTGCTGCTTGGAGTTTTCCCTTTTATTAAGCTGCTCACTGATGCACAGCCAGTTGTACTTGAGGCAAACTGAGCAGAGGTGTTTTTAAAGTGAATTATAGTAATCTCAGTCATTTTATTGTTGGATTTTCTCAGTGTTTCTTGATGATTTATCCAGGTTGAAAACACACGTAGCAAAGCAACGACCATTTACCTAACAACTAATAGTGCAAACATCGGAAAAGAGATCCAAGAACACACAATGTAGGCCTGTGACGCTGCCCGAAGGTATCAGAAATACAATAACATACGTGATGGTGTCTTGACTAATTCACATTTCCTATCCACATGAATGGCAGTGATCTTTAAAATGTCCCTGCCTTCCCCTCAGAAGGTTCCTCCTCCTGCTGCAGTACCCCCAACCTCTTTAACCACAGCACATAGAGGTCACCACATCAGCATGACTGCCACCCCCCAAAAAAAGCTGACATTTCAGCACCGCTTCTTCTCTTTTCTGGGGTCGAACTTAAATACCACCAATCCACAATCAACATTTATTATGGGCAAACTTTTTTTTGCTATAGCTTGACTGCTTTGGTCCCATTTGTTGGGTTTACAATGAAGATTTTTTTTCCCTCCAGATGTAACAGTGGGAGAAGATGTGAGGTGGCACAGGAAACTGCTATAGCTTTAAAAGGGGCTCAGCAGCTTGTTGCATCCCTCCACACAGGGAAGCAGCTGACAGGCTGGATGGTGTTGGGAAGGGGGCGCGCAGTGTGTGAGCTCGGTGTTCATAAGCGTCTGTGTCTGTGCGTGCGTGTGTGTGTGTGAGAGTGTGTGTTGAATGCAAATGCAGAGCTGTAGCTGTGTGGTGCAGTCAGGCTGCACCAGACGTGCCACAGCAGAGCACAGTGCAGAAATTATTCATCAGCCCAAGCAAGGCAAAGCTGAACTACTCAGTGTACAAGAAGAGAACAGATCCACACACGACTCTGTACATGCCCACACATATGCATAGAGACACACATTTATCTAAAGTACATGCCTGAAGTCAGTCCCGCAGAAACAAATGCTCAGATTGAACACACATAAGCTCATTCAGACACTCGCATACACAACCTCCGGCTCCAAACTCGCTTTTACATCTTATCAGTTAGTAGCGAACAGCCTGCGAGGATATATACAGGATATATTTTGAGCCCGGCATCCAAATGTTGCCTGTTATTGGAGTCAAGGAGCTTGATAAAGCAGTTCACAAACTGCCTTTTCTCTAACAACACGAAGTAATTTCCCAGGAGCGGCTGCAGAAATTACCCCCGCCGGACTGCTGCCTATAAACCCAACTCAGTGGGAGGAAAGGGAAGGAAGAGAGGGAACGAGCGAGGATATCTCAGCCATGGGTAATTTGATGTTACAGGAAGAGGAACGGTGCTGATTGTGAGCCAGGAGACTCACAGAAAAGCTTCCCCCAAACTGCTGTTTAATGTCAGAGGGTGCATGTGGCTGCGCATAGAGGTTAATAAGGCTGCATATTCTATAGGAACTTTGTTTGTCCTGGTTGGAGGTGTCCTCAGATGCACCAGCTCTAGCGGCAGCAGCAGCAGCTTCATAATAAGCTCTATAGTGAATAAAGTATCAGCTTATAGTGACATGGCTCAGGCTGCTCGTTATGTAAGAGTGGTTTTCTAAATGCATTGCTTGACGACTGCATGTTGTATCATTAGAGCAGACGGCGAGCAGAGAAAGAAGAAAGGGGGAATAGTAACAAAGTTTTGATCTCGTCCCATACTTCCTTTTTTTGTTTTAATTCACATAACCATCTCGACAGAAGGCCACTTATTAGTGAAAACATGACAGAGCATGCGATGTGATCGTCCATGCGCGAGCACACGCGCGCAACCCCTCTGTTGTGTGGATCCCTGCTAGGCGAATATCAAATTCTGGTGATCTATTAGCAGTTTGAGTGGGAGTAGCGACTTTGAAAAGGCCAGACTAGGGCTGTGACTAATGCACTGTGGCAGCGCTCGGCTTGTTTATGTGAAGGCACCGGCCTCACTTTGCATCCAGGCAAAGACTGACGATGCGGCAACACAGTAGAAGTCATGCAACCAACCAAAACAAGCAGGCCCCCAAAAAAAGAAAAACAGATCCACATTAGTACAAAACACATATCATAAAGCAGTAAAGCAATGGTTTTGGCTCTGCTGTGTGTCCATGGTATCACTGCCAGAACTTGCTGCCTCTTCACCTACTCATGTTTCTGTGAACACCCTACTGGGGGTGTTTCTCTCTCGTTCTCAATCCCTTGTTACCGTTGCTCTCGTCTGCTCCGTATTGCTCTTTTCTTCTTTGACTTTCATCATATTTCCTATATTACTTCTCACTTTTTCCCCACTTAAACACATTTACCTCATTATTTAATCTTCTCTTTGCCTCCTGTGCTCCTCAGATCCATCGCAATGCGCTGTGATTTAGCCTGTTATTGACATGTGCTGCTATATGTGTGTCTGTGTGCCGTGTTGCTGTTTGAAATGGTGATGTGAGGGATCCTGGGAGGGTGGAAGCTGTATCTAACAGCTCCATGCTGCCCTACAGGCATCGAAAGGTGCCCTTGATCTGCAGTGAACAGTCAGATAGATAGATTATTTTTTACTATAAAACCTTATGGAAGCATCTTTAGTTAGGCTGCATTACTTTTAGAAGAAAGTATGACGAACATGTTTCCAGGTTTATGCCAACCTTTCATCACACACTTTAAAGTAGTTTTGTACCATGTTCTATATCTAAGTTGATACCGAGGTCTTAGCGCCACAAGTATGCGTGACTTGCTTCATATTAGGCTCTTCCTGTTACTCTGTCACTTGCCCTGTGTATAATTATTAGAGATTAGCATGAAATTATTCCCACTGATGGGAATTCAGTTCGGCACATTATTGCATCCTACTCGACACTAAGGAGGGGAGCTTTAATGTTATTATGATGAGGTCTACTGTCATTTCATGCTTGGATTAAAAAAGTAATAGCTCAGTTTCATTAGTGACCAAAAAGCATTTTGAGCATAATGGTGCAGATTTGAGGACAGATATTAACTCCAGAAATAGCTTTGTTAAGTTTTTTCTTTTTTCTTTTTTTTGCAGATGATGCATATTGTTAGCATCTTGTTTTTCTGTCATATGCTGTTACCAGCTGTCACTGAATGTGCTCAAGGATGCAAAAAGTTGCGTTTGAATATTACACTTTCTCTATATCTTTTTATAATACATTTATTTCTGAGATGTTTGGAAAAATGTGAAATCTGATAGATCGATAGAGGTTATACCTGCTTGCTTTTCACTTACTAAAAGTGTGAAGTTAAGTCATGTAAGCATGGTGTTGATAAATAACACATTCTCTCTGTAATGCTGCACACAACCTACATTCAGTATTGATTTACTTCGTACTGCCCATTAGCCACACCTGAGATTCTTTCACAGTCCTCTGTGTTGCACTTTTTTAACTTGCTGAAAAGTAAGTTGGTGTAAGGTATAAAGCGGAAACGTTGTTCAGCAGATGCTTGTTTCTCTGTGTTTGCATGATGGGGATGGACAGATAAGATAGGCCCTGTGATGTAGAGGGAATGAAGCCAGCGGGCCGGCCTAGAGACAACCCAGTGTAAAGCCGCTGTAATGAGATATTGATCGTGCCACCAAATGAAGAAATTTCCTCAGTAATGTCAGTGGCATGCAGTAAGCAGGCCTGATTGATCTGGTGTTTCAGAGCATGAATATTTAATGAGCAAGTGTAGGAAGCTCCCTCCTAAAGAAGACCCTGTTGTTATTTTCTTATTGTTTGAAAATCTCAAGTTTCAGACTGTTGAAAATGCGTGACAGTGCTGACTGATGTGGACTTTTAGTTTGTTCACCACCACTGACCTGCTACTCATTCCAGCATATGCTAGGAAGTCAAGGATCACAGTGATTTATTTTAATTATTAACATATTTTTTTCAAATAAAGACCACCAATATTAAAAGTGTTTGTTTTAAGAAACGAAAGCAGCAAATCTTCACATTGGGAAAGGAGAAATTACTTATAATCTGAAGTGTAGCCCTAACTGACACCAAGCCTTTTCTACATTACAGTGTGTCATTAAAGTATATAATAATATTAATAATAATTTTATTCATAGAGAACTTTCCATCAAAGTGCTGTACAGTTACAGAACATTAAAAAACATATAAAAACATACACGGCAATAAAACACACAATTCAAACAAGAATGAAAGAAAAGGCGAAACACCTAGACTCATACGTGACAGCATATAATAAGTGGGTCTTAAAGACCTCAACTGAACATGATGTCTATTCAGTCCCCAAACTTTTCAGTTAGCAATAAGGCCTAATTAAATAGCTAAAGAGGAAACACACAAAACACCAAACAAACAAACAAACAAAGCTAAATAAAATGTTAACCAGCTTTTAATACACCTACACTTCACAAAAATGAGCATACATCATCATATAAAAATGTAATCTCATCATGAATTTGCATAATGTGGGAAATCTCAGATGCATTGGATACATTTCAGTACATTCAAGTTTTTTTTTCTTCCTGTAGCCAGCATTTAAATTATTTAAATTTAGACACCTTTGGGAAAAACCTGAATGCTTACAGTACATGATAGTGTGTATTTAGTTAGAAAGTGAATAGAGATGACCTGATTTATTGAAATGAACTGCACAAATTGGTATCTACTCACTGGTAGAAAGTTCAATTCACTGTCATATTGCCATTTTGATACTTTTCAAAATTTCAGATGTATGCTCAACAAACACCTCGCCAAAACTTCAGAGGCTACAATTAGTCAGTTTTTTCTATCATCACATTGCTACTTTTTCTGTTCATTATTTCCTTTCCTCTCTTAATTGCCATCTTGTGTAATTTTAACCCAGCACTATAAGGCTAACTGTACACTTGCCACACAGCCTCTGCCAGCGACTGTTAGCCCGTTGTTAGCCTCTGCCTCCTCCATAGCTAGCAGGGCCATTTCTCATCTCTCATTTCTGTGTCTGCTTTGCTTTGCCATTGCTTCTTGGCAGTTCATGTTGGCTCACACACAAAAGCCTGCGTTTCTGAATCCTCTCCTTCTACTACTACACAAAGCTGTGGCTGTCCCTTAGTCACTAGTTGTAGAGAATCTGTGTCATCCACACATTTTTACTGGTATCATTTCTTACCTTTCCCTCAAAAGTAATCTTTTGCATTGCTATCTCTCAAAACAGCTGAGTGCATGTCGATTAATAAAGCCTAAGGTTGCCATAGCTTTCTGAGCGATGTCATATCCCATGATCATATTGCCTTCCCGCACCATATTCTCTGCAGTGTACCCTTCTCTACCTCATATGAGCCAGAGGTTTGACAGCTAAATTCTTAGTAAAGGCATTGTTTCTTGTTTGCTTTCTTTATCAATGCCACTCTTATCTATCCCTCGCCTGCTGTGTAGCTAAAGCCAGAGGACAGTCAGCTTAGTTTAGCATAAAGACAAGGGGAAAAGGCTAAACTTTTTTCAAAAAAGAAAGGCATATAAGTGAGTGATAGAAGCACTATACTGTAGCTACACATAGCTGCTGCTAGCTACATACTGTACTGTTTTTCAGCTGTCTATTCCAAAAAATAGTGTAGGTAGATCTGATGGAATAGCAATAGGGAGAAAACTGTTAGGCTAAATGCTCAAAAGGATTTGTGAGTGGTTCTATCAGTCTTTTCACATTATGAATGTGTGGGATAGGGGTGTAGGCTACTACAAATATATCCTCCAAGGTGTCTGCCGGCATTTTACCCAATACAAACCAAACACTTAGCATCTTTTCTAATTCGTTGCAATAATGGCACCAAATGCATCAAATGAAAACGTGGTTTGGCTCGATGCACGTTGTGCAACCATCTTTGATTTCCCTGCTTATCCAACCAACAGACCTGTTACCACAGAGACATCGCCAGTGTTTTTAATATTTAACCATCAGAATTCTTACCGCCTTTTGCTGCGCATCGTGAATCATTCTCCTCCTACATACAAACAACTCTGGTATCTGCCGTAATTATATCCAATGTTCTGTCTTCCCACTGTGCCCCTAATAAGCCATTTAGAGGAGTGTTGCTGCTGCAATCTGCTACTGTTGAGGCTAACTTTATGGGAGAAATTTATTTGAGTGCTTTTCTCCGAGTTTACTGAGTTTTTAGGCAAACCTTGACAATCCTCTGGAAAATGCAATGCCAGATCGTTAGGCTGTGGTACTCCCAGGGACACATGCAGCGAGGACTCTCATCGACTCGACTGGAAGTGTATAATTGAGTAATGCGTTGGATTTTCACACATAGGTGCATTTGCAGTTGTTGTCTTGTGAAAATCCAGTTGGACAGGCGCCAAAGTCTCTGTCTTTTCATTTGATATTGACAAGGGTGGCGTTTCCCATCCCCATAAAAGATTCATTCCTCTTTAACAACCTCTGTGTCGCACCACGCCAGCAAAGACAAGGCGATATCACAGTCTTTATTGAGCCCTGTTGCTGCAGAGTCAACAATGTAACTGTATAGAAATGCAATATATAACAGGAGCTGGAAATTCATGGGGGTTGCAAGTAGAGGTAACTACATGCATGCCTGAAAACATATATTTTGAACACTCTCTGATAGCAGGACATAAGCTTTTTGTTTTTTTTTGTAGCTTTCTATTTGCTCCTTGCACTCTGCAGTGCTCCTTCAGGGGGAGAAACCTGCATAGCTCACTCTACGTCTTGCCCACTGGATGAGGGAACACAAAGAGATGCTGGAGCGTTTTTTACCCCTCCATTGGGCCGAGTATCTCTGCAGCTATGCTCAGTTTTTGTGAGCCTCAAGTAGCACTTCCCCCTCCTAGCTTGGAGAAGTCTTACTGTGGCAGTATAGCTGAGAAGCTGACACTTCAAAAGTACCTCGGCGAGCTCTTAATGGCCTCTTCGTGGAATGTATGACAAATCAGAGCACTACAGGTTGATATTTGATGCAGGAAAAATTGCCCTACAAGACACAGTCTTCTAACTCTACACCCACATGGGGTGAGGTGTCTGTTTTTCACCATTACAGCCTTTCTTTTTGCCACCTGCCTTTACGTTGCTCAGGTTGATATGGCTCTAGATTTGGCAATTGTGAATAAGTCAGCCTACCTCAGCACTCTCTCTTTGCTCCTCTCTGCCCTCTCTTCTATTCTCTGATCCTTTTCCCTGAATCTCAGCTGTGCTTTAGCTTTGACACCACAACCCCTCACCTGGGCATCATCGCCAGTCCCTGAGCAAATAGACTTTGACACAGTGGTGTCTCAGCTGTAGTTCAATCTCAACACTCTCCTCTGTGCTGGGGGCCCGACACAGCTCTGCTCACAAGCATGTGGATCAGTGCTCTGAAGAATTTCTGTCAGGTCAGGCCTTGAAGGACAATGGATATTTTTATCCCAGAGAAGATGACACTGCGACCGCGGTTATTGCATTATATAGGGAATAAGCGTAATTCTGTAAAGTAACAGAACATCATTTCTGACATTTATTTCTCATGTGTGAACAGATAATCTAGTTGGGGGCAGCGAGTCTTTGGACTTGTGGGATATATCTTGATGTGACAGGTCTGTCTCATTGTAATGACTTAGCTTTGCATTACTTAACATATGGCTGCTTTCTCTTGTTTTTGATTTTTTGAGGGAAAATGGGCGCGTGGCGTCTGTCCGACTACCCATCTCTACTGTCTGACTACCCATTTACCTCCCATTTCTCCGACTTAAGTAGCCCTAACCCTTTTCCTTACCCTAAACCTAACCTTAATGCTGTAGAATGAGTTGTCGGAGAAATGAGCTGTCGGACTTTGGGGCAGTCGGACTGACGTATGCTCCCCGCTTTAAATTAGCCTAGCATAAAGTCTTGAAGTAGAGGCTCTTTCCAAAGGTAAAAAGTGATTGCTCCTGGCTAAGAATTGGTTCACACCAACTGCACGTTGTTGTTGCTGCCTGCATTTTGTTTAGCCTATATGGATTAAACAAGGCTAGCTGTGTCCTTCATTTCCAGTTTATGCTAAACTGAGCCAGCAATCAGCTAGCTGTAGTTCTTGAACATGAAAACACGAGAGAGGTTGTCTTCAAATTTTTATCAAGAGAGCACAAACAATGGCAGGTAGACAACAAACTATTGTTTTATTTAATTTTGCCTTAACTACCTTCCAGTGAATAGATAGGAGGAGGCTGTACCATCTCAAATATCTGCAGTCGCTGCTCTCTTTGATATTCTAGGTCACATTTACTCTATTTCCACTTTCCTGACCTAAAAGCAAAGTGTAATCTCCACCCATACACCTCATGGGTCTTTTCTCTGTAGCATCACATAGATGAAGTAGTGACTCAACGTTCATGCTTCACTTCCTGGAGGCAGGATGCTTACAAATGCACCTGTTAGTGCTGCTGTCCCTTTGGACCTCCAAGAGGACTCTTCCCCGAAAAATACAAGGCATTGCTTGTCAGGGAATAGGAGCAACCTATTTTTTCCATTCTCTGTTTTCTGCCACAAAAAGTCTCAATTCCCTCAGTAAATGAGGCTACTTTGCAGGGAGGAAGCAGAGGGAGTGGAAAGTAGTTTGTTCTTTTGCTCCCTGGTGCAAGCCCCAGCTCCCCAGCTGTACTGCTGTCACACATTGCCCCTGAGCGTCCCCACATGAAGTAGTCGTAGGTGGAAAAATTGCAATGCCATCCCAATCATCTCCCTTAATAATTGCGGTGTCTCGTCTCAGAGGAAATTGGAAATATTGCAAAGATATTCCACTCCTTTGCTTACCTTTCTCTGCTCAGTAGCCTGGGCAGAGGGAGCCTAAAGCAAGGAGGTGGTGAAAATGCTTACTTAGCCTTTCACATTAAAGCCACTGCCAGGGAGGCAAAGCACTGCTACAAGGCACACTGAAACACTTTATACAGTAGCCTCCCTCCTCTGCTTCCTCAGTCTGCAGTTGCATGCAGACAGGATTAATACCTCCAAACCTGGGAGGGGGTTTGATCTGCCTGCAGGGCTCAATTAGTAACACTTGTTTTTTAAACTTTCACCTCAGATCACCGGCGTTCTTTATGGACTCAGACTCCTCTATACAATAGATGCTCTAACTGTTACATACTCCTCCATCGCGAAGCTAATGGCAGCTACAAACATTCAGTGTCATTTAAGATGTGGCTGTTTTTCACCCCAAGCTATTTGGTTCGCAGTGATCGCCATACCTGTCCACTCCTCAAGATGGATTGCCTCGGTCCATATGGTTGCTGCTGCTGTTCACGGCTGTATAGCGTACACTCAGAGTGTATGGTGATTGGGTAATTAGATTGCCTACAGTGATTAGACAGTCTGGGGCTAAAGCACAGTTTGTGCCAGATGACATGCACGCACTCACTTGCACGCACAGAAAGAACCTGAGAGGATCAAATATGGATGGGGCTATTGAACCACCACAGATTAGATTATCTGCCAGTGCTTTGGTGGTATTTACATGTTTCTGTGTTCTTGGTTAATAAAAAAGACACACAATTAAAACATAGTTATTGTCTTGGTGGGCAAATCTGTTGATGCTTATTGCTTAGAGTTAGTTAGATGTAGTGAGAATGATGTAACTCAGAGATGTCAGTAAGATCCATGTTGCACATAATCTATCTGCCTGTTATTGCAGATTTTAATTTTTACATAAAACGCACATTGTACAATAGGGAAATGTCTTTAATGACGGTTGAGACATAGTGTATTCATGTCATAGCAGTCCAGGATGCAGCTGCATGCATTTTGTGCCAGCGACAGGCCACAGACACTGTTCAATAACAAGCTGTAAAGCTGTCATCCTCAGCAGTCTGAGCAAAGCCTTTAAAGGAGGCTGAAATTTTCAGCGGATGTCGAGATTAATTTATCGTGTCACTCTGGCCTGGGTGTTTTAATGGCGTGTGTTCCTTGAGCTCTCCATAGCTCTGTTTGTCTTTCCTTCCATTTGTCTGCCCCTCATTCTCTCTTTTTGTCGTCCTATCTGTGCTCTGGGGGCAGCATGTTCAGCCTCAAGATGAGCATTAGCACTCCCATTTACACAGCAGCACTGAGTCATGGGAACAAAGCACTCTCTCCTCCGGTTCAACTTTTTTTTTTGCTCTCTTTCTCTTCCCATCTCCGCTGTTGTCATACCAGTGAGATAGCGCGTTAAGCTACATGTCTATGAATCACTCCAACGGTAAGTCAGCGAAGAGCATGTGTGATCTCCACCAGAATGTTCTGGAACAGCGGCTTCTTGTTTTACACCGATGCAGCATAAAAGAAAAATGGTCGTTGTTTTACAACTATTTGAATTTAAATAATTTAAGTTCAGTCGTTAAAGCTCCCCGAATTTGAGCCTCATAGGCAATTACAGTACAAGGGTTATATAAATCTATTATTTTAACCGTGTAACATGCACTGTCCCGTGGGTGTAATCATCTGAAGCATCACAGTAGCAGACACCTACTGTGTGCAGTTAATAACAACTTTACAAAGTGGGTTATGAAGACACAAACAGAAAGTACGATATAGGTAGATGCGAACAGAAAAACATGTCAGGAAAGGAGTACGGTGTTGACCTCATGCTTACTGTATATGATTTCTTCTGCAAATAGCTCTGACCTGATAACTGCTGTTGATAAAAGTCACCTTGATTTGGCCTAAAGGGACGAATATAGTGCAGCCAGTTCTAAAAAAATCCTTTTATATTCTGATGATTCATGATAAAGCTTCCCTTCAAAGGAATATGTTTAGTATGTACTTTATATTACAGTATATTACAGTATATTTAATATGTGTAATCTACACCTAACATGACCAAGAGGCATTAATAGATGATTAGGCCAACAACTCCCTAATGCTTTAATAGTGCATCATTATAGGCTGCAGTGTAGCCTCCTCTCCTCTCCTCTCCTCTCCTCTCCTCTCCTCTCCTCTCCTCTCCTCTCCTCTCCTCTCCTCTCCTCTCCTCTCCTCTCCTCTCCTCTCCTCTCCTCTCCTCTCCTCTCCTCTCCCTACTGTGGACAGCTTACTAATAGCCCTGGGAAACACCTGGTCTTTCTCTGCACCTACACTGCGAGTGGGTGTGAGAAGAGAAAGGCAGAGACAGAGGAGTGAGCTTGTGGGGGGTGAAACCGCTGCCCAGCTGTATTTTATCCTGCAGTGCCCAGCCAGCTGCATCAATCTGTCCAGAACAAAGTCTTGGTGTGTGAGCCAGCCTACATGTACAGTGGAGACTGGCAGCGGGCCCCTGGTGATGATGGAGAGTTATTACCCAGTACACTGTAGAATGATGTCACATGGGGACAAAGGCAAGTGGAGGCAAGTGCTATGTGCTGCGCATTTAGCTTTGTTTGCCTCTGTGAACAGAATCTTTTCCGTTGTTACTCTATCTCCACTTCTTTCCTTTCTTCTCCTCTCTCCTGCGGTGTTCTACCTTTTCAACCTCCTCTCAGAGGGCCGCTCGGTGCCACCCTCGGATCAATTTGCTGTTGATTCACCAGCCTCTTTGGCACAGGATCAAGTCGAGGAAGACAGAGCAAATCTGACCTCAAAGAGCAGAGAGCCGCTGCAGCTGCAGGAGTAGAGTTTGGATTTTATCACCACATGTCTTTACTTTGATGGGATGTACTTAGCAGTGGCAATTTCTCCTTAACGGGAGGTGTAATTGTCCTTTAGGCACTCCTTTTAGATTTTTTCACACCAATGCATTTTGTAGGCATGTACACAGAAGGTTGGTGGTTTGAATGAAGTTTTGGTAATTAAACTTCATGTGCAATATTTACCACATTTTAAGGAGGTGCATCTTGTCTTGTAGCTCTGTTGCATGTCAAGGCATCTCGAAAGCCAAAAATCAGTGCTATAGATTTAAACTGGAGCAACATTAACGATGACACCAATTACCATGTTGTTCCTGTCCTTTGGGAGTTGTAACGCTGCACGCCCAAAGTGTTTATCATGCGTCTGTTGTTGTTTTCTGTAGAGCGCTTGCTTTAAACCTGAGGTAGAGCATTTCACGTGAAAGAAGAAGCTATTATCACGAGCTGTGGGTGTAACATAGTGCAAGCAATGGCAATACAAGCCTCTCGGGAGGCATTGGAGCAACCCATGAAATACTGGAGCAATTCAGCTGCCGTCTCACCCAGGCTTACGGAGCTTGAAAACAGGAAACATTCAACTTCGCCGCAGTGGAGAAGTACTTTGCTCTTTTCCTCTTTCGCCCCAGCTTGTTTGTGACTCTAAGATGTTTTGTGACTCTGGCTTCTGAAGTAGTTATTGTAGAGCCTTCAGGATGAACTTGGGAATGCATTGCCAAAGCTTGCAGCCCTGTGCAGCGCACGATAACGGTGGCCGGAGTGCGTTTTCCATGAGCTGATGGCATGCACTGTGCTGCACTACCTGCTGAAATGCTGCAGACGTCTCCTCAGACCAAAAGGCTTAGTTACTTGAGACTCCTCCTGAGAGCATTTTGCTGCTGCTTATTCTGCTGCTTAATAAGAGGAGCGGAATAACATCAGGTTACACTCCACAAACCCAGGGCCTCTCATCTTTGTTGTCATGAGGGTTGGATTCAAAATTATTCAGCAGTGTACATAAAAAAAGAAGAAAAAAAAACCTTTAATGCCAGGATTATTGTTCCAAGAGCCATAACAACCCATTACATGCCTCCAAAGTCTGTAATCACTCTTTGTTATCATCAATATTGATAATTTATTTACAAGTGTTGTGTTTGTGTGAATAGGTGCAGGCCCTCATTAGAGCCTTGCAGCCGGCAACACTACGAGGTCTGGGCTCTAGCAGGGCAGCACTTTACCCTCAGCTTTGGTGTTTTACATGACATAGCGTCTCTCATCTCTGTCATAATGTGTACACTGATGTACTGCAGTAATGTGAAGGAGACCTTTGGCATGCCCACCTGTCTCTATGCAAAAATCTCCTCCAGTGTCATCATCCCCTCCCCTGTACTCGAGGAGATCATGATTGGTTAAAACCAAGAAAAGAAGCCGGGCTGTCATCAAAGCCCTGCTCATTGATATGCTATAGTGTTACTCACACAAGTCTCAAAGGAGTAAGGTAGAGTTCTACGCTATTGTTGTAGTCCATACACACACTTAGACACAGCGGAGATGACAAATACACAGATTTACACAGAACAAAGCCTTAAGAGTGAGAGAGAGGGAGTGTTATGATACAGTCAAATTCAATCTCAAGGTGCCCTTGGAGACTCTGTTCACTTCACATTCTTCAAGGCTGTTTAATGAGTTTTTTTTTTCTTTACTGAGCTCTATAGAGAGCAAAACCCACATTTGGACTATTTCCCACCAGCTTCTGTTCTTCAACATAGTCTCACCTAGGGTATTTTAGCCTTTTTAGTAGTGTTGTGGCCTAAGGGATGACAGCCATTGTCCTCTGGGAAATACTGCTGGTTGGCTTCTAGAAATATTACACGAAGAATGTTGATATAATATAATTTTTAAATTCTTATCATTTCTGTCGTGAAACACTTGAAACACACTTGACTTGACCAGTTATTGCTACATAGATACAGTGCAGAGATACATTTCATCACCTGAAGCCTGATGTTTTCTTTACATTGTGTAAACTCACCCATTCTACACTGAGCAGAGCATCTTTTCTTCCTACCGCCCAGACACTTAGTGCTTTACTTTATGAATAATTGGTAACAGCGAGGACTGTCCCTACTCTTCTGAGAAGTCGGTGACAGAGGAAAGAAGAGAGGGAAAGAGAGAGAGACCATGTCGGATACTTAAAGCAGAAGTCAGCGATCCGGTTGTTTTGGCTAATGCTGCGTTCCAGGCAGGCTTTTGAAACCGTAAGTTACGGCTTCAAGTCACGACTTACGACTTTGTAGCGTTCCAGGTAACCCGTACAACTGTTGCCTGTGAAAGTTCACTATAACGGCCACTCATAACTTCCGACCCGTGAACTTGTACCAGATCTAACTAGTACGACTTCACAGGTCGTAAAAACACGAGTTACGGGTTGCCTTGAACGCACCATAACTTGAGCCTCCGCCCTCGTCATGGATCTATTGGTCCTCGTCCCTACGTCACCACATTCACGTGCATCCCTTGGCTGCACACACAGCCCTTCATGCCGTTCTCTCTCCTCATTGGATAACGCTTGTATCCCACAAGGAAAGTTTTCTCCTCGGTTTACAGCAGAGCAGAGTGAAGGAGAGACCCGTGTTTCGGCCCAAACACTCTATGTAAGTGATTGCTGACGGAAAATAGGACTATTTAGGACTTATATTAACAAAAACATTCCGCTGACTTCTGCTTTAATTGTTCTTCAGTGTGAGGGTGAGACGCGGGAAAAGTGCCAATTGCGGGCTAGACGGAGGCAGAGACATGAGAGTTCAGCCACACTGATTAAAGAGATGCTTTCGTGTGTGTATGTGTGTGCCCTCCTGCCTGTGTCTGCGCATCTTGGCACTGAGACAGGCAGGTATGTGATGCGTGGATCGATACTGTCCTTATAGGACCAAGTCAACCAGTGCATACTGCCTGAGCAGTGCACAGACTCATCGCATGCTCCAACCCACAGAGTGTTGATTTGCCATAGAGCACTACTCAGTTCATTCTGCATCCCAGTTGAATAATATTTTCATATTGATCTAAGACTGTTAATATTATCTAAAGTCTTTTTCTATAGCAGTCCTGTCAAGAGAATGAATCCGTTCCAGCAGTCAGTGTCTCAAATGCATCTGCCTCCTACTGCATGTATACTTTTATTGTGATGGTTGACTTTCTGTATCATGGAAAATATACTGTATAAGGTTCAAAAGGTCCAAGTGTGTTCACTGAATGATAAATAAAGTCTATCTATCTATATATCTAGAAAAAAAGAAGCTTTTTTATATTGCAGGCTATTTTTCAGGAATGATATTCATAAAGATGTGAAAACACTTTATGATTTCTGGCACATTTTTCTGAGTGTAACCAAAGTTTCACACATCCACATTTCCTGTGTATCAAACCATTTAGAGGCTTGAGGTCAAAATGTTTTTCCATTGCATTTCAAGGTACCATCATATGACGTAAAATAGTGCTTTTATGTCGTGTAAGCCACTCCTAAATTAGACCGAGGCTTACAGTCTGCTCTGCATTAGAATGAATGAGCATCAGCACAAAATAATGGTGTTGTGCCTTCAGGCTTGTCATATAGATTTTCATGTGCTGCCTTGAACACTCACAAATGTTAAAAATCTGTCTATGGACATAGATGCAGATGCAGCGTCTCTCTTTGCATCATGCTGCACTGTAATGGAGCTCTTTACTCTTACAACTGCTGCTTGACTGTGCTCTAAGCACAATGCCTCTCGCATTAAATAATGCAGCTGGCTATTGTGCTCAACCCCCCATCCCCACCAACCTCGCTGCCCTCCCATCCCATAGCAGCCAATATCAGCAGATTTCCGCTTGCTCTGCTATCGCTACGAGTAACCGTCCAATTCAGCGCTTACTGGGCCAGCACTATAAACACAATCAACTCATTTACACAGGAGCAGCATCAAATGTTTGTTTTCAGCTGCTGCGCCCCCCAAAAGAATGCACCTGCCTTTGCTGACGTATTTGCTACAGTTTCACAAAAGACAGAAAGCAGCTCTAATGCTCCTGGCTCATCGACATTAAAGATTAAAACCATTTATTTATTAATGCATCCTATTTTGTTTTTTTTTCTCTACATAAACACAGTTTTGAAAATATGTGGAAAATACAAAATCACTGGTAAAATGCTTTCCTTACAAATATGTTCAATGGTGCTGCTGTTACTGAGTTTCTGTTAAAAAACTATTGTCTCAAAGCCGCTTCCTTAGCGAGCTTGCATGCCCGACACCCAACAAGACATTTCTTAGACAAATTCGTCTATAATGAATGTACAGACTCAAATATATGCAAATACAATCTCACACGTTTTGTAATGCAGCATCAAAGCCATTTAATTCCACTCTTTTACATACATAAACGTATTCATTTACTTAGGCCATTATTTTCCCAAAACGTGAATCACTCCAGTCAATTGCCTCAACCTCATTTGTACCATATAAAGAGAGTAAACAGCCTAGAGGATCAGCCATGAGTAGTCTGCGTTTGATGTCACATTTAGTGTGGAAAAATCCCCCAATTAGCTGCACAGAGGAACTCTTTGCACCTGACTGCCCAGTTTTACATGTTGGAGTACAGAATTGTATATTACATGCTACAGTATAACCCTGATATATGATTTAAAAGGGAGATTTTCAGCTTCTCAGGATTCAGTGTCACTTGTCAAAACTAACTTATTTAAAGAGGATGATGAAGATGATGTCCATGAATGTGTGTATGGATGGACTATGTCCTTTTTTTTAAAGATTGCATTGAGGATTAATATAATATAAATAAACAAATAAACTATACAGGATTTGTAACTCAACTATGCAAATTTTTTTTTACCAGCTTTAGAGTAATTGTGATGCTTTAATAAATGGCTCACCTTGGAAGATCCGGGCCGCCCTGCTCTCTCCGCACCGTGAGACAAACGACATAATAGACGCCATAACATCATGATATATATTGTTATCTACCATTCTATTGATTGATTCCTCGCTGGCTTTGTTGTAAACAAATGCACATACCCAGGAGGAGGGTTAGCAAAAGAGCAGAAAAGCGACCGGACTTACATACTTCCTCTTTAAAATGTTTAGATAAAGAAAGTCATTATTAATGCAGTGATATTGAAGATTTCTAAATTAAGTGTCTGTATAACTTCTGCAGCTGTGGTTGCAGTTTCAATCTGTAATTTTGAAATACCTCATTAAGAAAGTAAGCATGACACTGACGTAAGGACCACACAGCAGCTCCTCACTGCTGTAATGATGGTATTTGAAGTGGTACTTGTATGGGTACGAGCATGTGGGCGAATTGTGGGTTCTCTGAGGACAGGACACACACACACTCAGCTATGTCTGCACTCATGCATGCACTGACGCAAAGACTGAAGTCTGTATTGTCTTGACAGGATGATGAAGTGGTGCTCCAGTGCGTGGCCTGCATCCAGAAGGAGAATCGCAAGTTCTGCCTGGCTGCTGAGGGTCTGGGGAACCGGCTGTGTTACCTGGAGCCCACATCTGAGGCAAAGGTAGGCATACTGACTCCACTGTTACCATGTTTGATTCAGCGCAACACAGAGATGCATGCCGTTGGCGTGGGATGTATCTGCTCAGCTCCTTGCTGAAAAATCATCTGCTTCATTTGATGGAGTTTGTTTTCGCTGCAGTTATTTAATCAACTTTATTTTCGCACACGCACATGCAGAGACTAATATACCCAACGATGTCACATGAAGCAGTTTGCAGGATGGTGAGGTGGATGAGACGGACGCAGTCATGCAGGCGAGAGCTCCATGGAAACCAAACATCCATTTACTTCTTCCTTGCTAACAGGTCCAGCAAACAATCAGAGAAGCCAAGCGGAGACGCACAGAAAAGGCAGCTCAGCACACCATGAAAACAGGAACAACATCCACCTCGGTCTCCTTGATGAGCTTTTCTTCCGAGGGTTCAGGGACAACTCAGTGGGCCCGCGCCGTCGGATGATAATTCCCTGAAATTACGCCCCTACACGCGCTTGATGGATTGTTTCATAAACAGTGCCGTGGTTGGCTGTAATTGCCTCCAGCTTTATTGCATCTGAGCAGCACGGTCGTAGCTGTGGACACATTCGCTGGTTTTTGCAAATAAGTGCAAAGTTCTAATGACTTTCATTTAATTGTTTTCCATTGTAATCAGTGGGCTGCCTCTCTAATGCATTTATGAGTAACTAATCCAGATTCTGAAGCACATCCTCAGCTCCTTTTTTTTTCTCTCTCTCTCTCTTTTGTCCTCGGCAAGTGATGAAGCCATTAGGCAGAATTATCTGAATGATGATTGGTTGTGGGGAATCATAACAATCCCAAGATACTCTCACCTTTCACCGGCTTCTGTCTGCTCAAGATAGGACACCAGGGAGGTGCAGTGTGTGTATAAAAGGATGCATTTCATGGACAGACGGGCTGCATGAGGAGGCACAGAGAGGAAGAACGAATGGTGGACATTGGAAGTTGTGCATGTGAGCAGAGATGCGTGTACTCCTGGGGTTTCTCCTTTTTCGGCATCCCCCTCTTGCCCTCTGACTGCTCTCACAAACAGTACTGTATGTGTGTCTCTATGGCGGAGGTGGGTGCAGGGGGTGTGCAGTGCGTGGAGCTTTCACCCCATATTGGATGGTAATTACACCTGACAGGTGTGATGGATGTTCTCCCAATCTAGCACTTTGTCTTCATTGCCTGGTGTTTTTATGAAAAGGCATCACTCCACCTTCCCCCACCTTTGGGATCAACGACACAGTGCTTGAGAAAACCCAAGATGGCAATTTAGAAGTGGACCCGAACAACCAAACAGGATGCCTCCTTACCTTGGTGAACTAGTCTAGTAATGGGGCACGGAGCCCGGACAACAGGATGAGGTTGATTTAAAGTGCGCACAGTTTAAATGGCAACATCAATCAGCCTGTGAGAAGCTGGTTGATTGTGATATACGACCGGCAACTCTCGCCTGTCAGTGACTCAATATTATGACCACTGGAGGGTAGATGCCCACATACCATAATGGCTCACTCTGTTGTGTGTACAGTTTGCGAATCAAGAAACTAGAAGCAGCTGATTTTATATGCGCAAATATTTTGTTTTTACTACCTGTCTTTATCTCTTCGGTTTAAGAGTTTGAGCCGCTCTTCCAATTAAGCTGAAAAGGAATGAAGGAGCTGAGGTCACCTCCTCGGGGCGGTCAGCTTTAACCCTTTTTGACCCTGTCTCTGTAGACAGACATAAAGATGTGATGTATCTTTGCCCATCGTCATGCTACGCTCTCTCCCTAAACACGCCATTGGTCATAAACCAATCATCAGGGCATGGACAAGCTGTTGTAAAGCTGTCTCCTCCTGCTCTGCCTTGCGAGAGGACATCCTGACAGGGCTGGACACTCATCATCCCCTCCAGCTCTCCTACACCCTCATTTCACTTCCCTGCTCTCGTCAAGGCGGCTCCCCTCCCCACCAAATGTTACAGTCCTGCGCCTGGAGAGAGCAAAGGTCAGCTGTTAGTCACCCAGAGAGATGAGGGCTGGCGGGGGTGGATTGCTTCCCACCAGAGCCTTTTACTCTGATTCCTCCACAGTGACAGAGGGAAAGAGGCGCCCCAGAGCCAGAAGCTTCAGTAATACAGAGTGAGAGAGAAGAACGTGAAGTGTGAATAGTTTCACATTTTGGTAAATAATTAGATTCTTGCCTGGATTCAGGTGAGAGGGTCAATACAACTGTCATATCTGACCATTAATTTGAAGCTTCCAAAGGGCATATTAAGGTTTAGCAGCCAGAAAAACAAATTTAACTCACATTTATCTGTTGGCAAGAGAGCAACTATAACGCGAGAATCATTCCCCGAAATAACAAATTATTTGTGTAATGTGATATGTGTTTTTTGCACAACGAAAGTGTGAAATTGGGCGATGTTTTTGGTTCAAATAGATTCATAGCGTCTCTCAAAATAAAACAAACCATTCAAGTTGACGTCTGTATTTTGTGACATCGGGGAATGTGTCTGTAGTAGAGCCAGTGGAAACAGAGTTGTTGGATATCCACACACTGCATGTTTTGCTATCTTCATTTTGATGATAGTTTCATGCATTGTAGTATTCCTTCAAACGGAAACTGTGTTACTGTACGTGAAGTTTGCAAATGAGGTTACATTTACCTGAGTGAATGATCCAGTTAAGGAGAAGTTGAGGTACTCAGTAAGGAGGCCAGCCCAGGGCAGGTGTTTAGGTTGGTATCATTTATCTTATAGCCGCACCCCACAGTATCTCCGTCCCTGCTTCCCTCATTCTGTCAGTGAACTTCCCTTTTTCGCTTTTGTCCTATCCGTCACTGCACCAGTTCGGGATGCAATTTGGCATCTTCACCGCGTTTCTGAGTGTTCTCTTCCCAGGACATGGCGTATCTGGGTGCAGACTGACCCGAGAGCACTTAATCTGTTTATAAAGTACCTTGTAATGAATATCACCCGCTCGATTAAGACGATCTTGGTTCTAGTGTAGTTAAAAATGCAGCAGTCAGCAGAGATTTTATGGCTGGGCATCTCATCAGAATATCCCTGTAGATTTTGGGGAGGAGTTTTCATTTTTCTGGCTGTATGTGGATATTTTTGCTCATATAGCAAAAAGTTCTTAAGCCATTAAATCATAATCTCTACAGACAAGTTACTGTGGTGATCTTCACACTGCTGCTGCTTTGCTGAGGGAGCCGAGGAGGCGTAGTGGGTCAGTGGAGACTAGGATGGTTTTCTGAGGCAGCTCCTGTCATGATGGTAGTCTCGGGGTTTTGATTCAGACGTCAGTTGACTTCAGCACTTGATGCTGTACAGCAGATACTGTACAGTATATGGTGTTTCACTTGCCCTGCATTACAGCACACTAAGACAGTAAGACTAGGCTATATCCAGTCAGTACTGTGCTTCAAAATGCAAAATATTCCCATTCTGGTTAACAACTAAATGAGAAGATACTACTGTACTCCCATGTGTGTAAATATGCAGATCCCGCCAAGAGTCATTTATGATTGAAAGAAGAGTGAATCATCCAGCCTGGTCATGTGCTACTGTATGTAGAGCCCAGAAAACTGCAAAATGATGTTTTCTTTTTAACTTATTTTTTTCTTGCAAATTAAACAAGGGACATACCTGTACAGTAAACAAGAGCCTAATTAAGATTGGAAACAGATCACACAGCATTACACACTGTAACAAATGTAACAAACAGAAATAACTACATGTTTATTTGACTTCAGTGATTTATGTTATATATAATGGTTAAATGAATACAAATTATATCCAGAATCATTTATATGTCTGTGAAGTTTTCATGGAGCTGAGCCCTCAGGAAGAGAGCACTTGCATTTTCCTCTTGTCTTCTTTAAGCCCAGCTTCGGGTTTAGTCAAAGAGGACAGTTGTGTTTTTATTACTGTAACTTCAAATGCATGCATCTTGAAACTATTCAAATGAAAACGCAGAGTAATGCTGTAGATAAATGCAGCCTTTCAAAAACTCCCTCTGTGAGAACTTTCAGCTGTGTTGATTCTTAACTGGAGACACATTTCTCTGTCGTTGCAGTATGTTCCTCCAGACCTGTGCATCTGCACCTTTGTGCTGGAACAGTCTCTGTCAGTGCGGGCCCTGCAGGAGATGCTGGCTAAGAGCGGACAGAACAGTGAAGGGGTAAGTGATGCTGACACACAAATACTAACACACACACACTCATACAGTAAATACATACACACACATACACACAAACACAGTCCATACTTCAACTTTTCATAAGTCATCCCCGAGTCATGTACTTTATGTCACCACTGTGTTTAGACATTCAAAAGAGGAGCTTGTAAAAGAGTTTATTGTGTATTGTTTAGTCACTATAAAGAGATTAATTGGAAAAAGAGGCCTGCTACAGTAGCCCGGGGACCTCAGTTGCAGAGAGGTCTGGGCCCCCATGAATATCAATGAGGATGAAGGGGATACTCTGGCATTAATGCAGCCCTGCCTCGTGCACAGTGGGCACTTTTGCCCATTTGATTAACACCAAGCCTGGGAGGAAATGAGCATCATTTAGCTACATATTTGCCTTTGTAACACTTCATTGGCAAAAGAAAACAGCTGCCAGTACATTTAGCTTTTTATTCCCTCAAGAATTGATAAGAGAATTTAAAAGATAAAACTAATCGGCCCGTGTGATCAATACTGTGTGGCTGAATTTGTAATCAACACTCATTCATCACTGTATTCTCTGCTCCTGATGTTGTTTCTCTTGTCTTCTTGCAAGTGTGATTCCTTCTCTTTCTCATTGTTGTGACAGATGTGTAACTCTCCCATCTTTATCTTCTATTTTCTGTGTATAATCTCCATCTTCCGCATGATAGACACGCGGCCCGGATCGATGGGTATGTTCATCCCTCATACCATTCCCCGCTCATCCCTAATGCATGACGCAGTAGATTAGTCACAGTACCTCTCCTTGATTAGTTCCCCTGTTCTTCCCTCATTGGCCCTCTATGTCGACAGTAACACGTCACCATCCAATGTTTGTCTTCAGATCAGCAAATTGTTATAAATTGGTGGTAGTATGCAAACACAAGAGCCCACACTTTTGAAATAACAAATGATCGTATGGATTTCTTTGTGAACGCTGGGTAGGTAGATTGTGTCAGGGCTCCTACTGAGCCGACAGAGACAAATAGAGTTTGGTATGGACTTCCCAATAAGGTCTTGCACAAACATCAGTTTTCACACAACACACACCTTACACTGCTGGAGAACTAGAGCAGCACCAATGCTGGATTAGAGTCAGATTAACATTAGTCTTGTCCTCGGGGGGATTCGGATGGATGCTCAATGCAGCATCATTTGTTTTGTGCAACCCCCCACGTAGGATACGGTATAAGACGCATAGAGATGATGCAAACAGCTGAGACCAAGATTTCTGCAACGAGACAGTAAATCATCATGATTTTTTGAGGTGGTTTAAAAAAAAAAAATCTCCCAGCATGACTTGGAATCTTTCCTGTTTTAGCCAGTTCACCCTTTTAATGCCACATCATGGATAATCATAGTGAAAATTTCCATAAACCCTCAGTTGCTCAGGCTCATATTCATTGACTTGACTTGTGAGATAAATGGATGTGTCAGTGTTGGCGCTTTGTGGCCAAATGTGTGGACTTATCTGTGCGGCAGAATGATGGAAGTCAAGACCATTGGTTCCACTGCCGCTGTGGGGAGTTAGCAGGCGGGAAATTCTGAGCCTCAGCGGGGAGAACGGGTGATCAAAATATTAAACGCTAAATTAAAGCTCAAATGGACACGTTTAACTCTTAGTACAGCCTCTTCCCTCTTGCATCAGCACTTCTTTAAAACCATAACCTCACATTTAAAGTCCAAATTAAATTAAAGGGCATGATTTTTCATTTTTTCTATACAACAGTATACAAATCTGCTCTCAACTCACACACATATATACTATATATATATATACACACATACTGTATATATTGCTGAATTGTTTTTCCACTAACATTATGATGAGAAGACCGAGGTAAAAGTCACATGGAGGAGGTTGGGATGGTAAAGCGTGGACTTTGTCTTCACGTCCTGATTGGTCAGTTCAGACATTTGTTATGGCCCTATCTCTTCAACATCACTGCTAACAGCACAGTGTCTGGCCGTATGACTTATGAGCCACAGCACGGTTTGTTTACCCTGCCAAAGCTCAGCCTGCCAGCCGCTGTCAATCAAACACAGACATGTGTACAGTATGTGTTTCCAGCGGCGGAGAGCAGAAAACAAACAAACTCAAACATTTCCATTAGAATAAAAAAACACAAATGTGACTTTTGTTGGACTTTAACTATTGTTTGGTTTCCTACTTTGTACCGTTTGAAGATTTACTCATCTCATATACTTTTTTCTTAACGTTTTGCTCCTATTCTGCCTTTGCAGCAAATACCTTCTGAGATAGCTCGGATTGGCTGTTAACTGTGTTACTCCAGTGCATTCTCACCACTCACGTTTATCTGTTTTCGATATTGTCTACCCATTCATCATTCTTTGCCTGCACTGAAATGTCACTGGAGGAAGCACCATTAAAGGGGAAATGGAGGTTGAATATGTCCCGGCTGAGTCTCTGAGATCAATACGTCTTTGAACAGATGGGCTTATCAATAGACAGTGGCTGGAGCAAATCGGTAGTACAGGCTGTTTTAGCTGGAAGGCACGGATGAAGACCTGTTCAGACAACACCCCAACAGCAAGTGTAAATGCCGACCCCTCTTTAGCTCAATCCGCCGGCGACCTCTTGGTGCAAATTTGTCGTCATTTAATCCAAAATGTGCTGACCCGTTTGATTTGGGGGGTTGTTGCTGGTCAAATCAGTCAATCCACGAAACAAGAGCTGCTCCCGTGACCTCTTGGGTGCGCTTGCGTCGCTCTGCTGTCACCACAGCCTCTTTTTCTCACAGCCTGGCGTCAGCTTGTGGCTCTTACTACTGTCTTTTTATTGAAAGGAACCACAACACTGTGGCCACACGCTCATGTAATCTGCTGCAGGGCTCCCACACCAGGAGGCTGCGTCCTGCTAAATGTCACGTCTTTAAATTGTTATGAAGATGTCACTTGCGGTCAACAGTTAGATCACTGATACAGTTCTTAGCCTGTTTTCTTCTCTCACACCTCTTTGATCCGAGTCTTTTCCTTTATGGTTCAATGAGTCGCGGGTAATAGTTTTTACAGTATAGCTCAAGGTGTATTGAATTTTTTTTGCTGCAATGTGTCTCCACATGTAGAAGCCACTTTTTTTCTACGCTGATATGAGCCATCTGTGTAACACACTGCCCAGCCACAGGATAAGGAAGTGAGCGGGAGTCTTGGGGTTTATTAGTTGTGGTGATTGCAGCTGGATGTGCCTCGCCGCATTAAGCTCAGCACCTCAGCGTATAGCAGTAGCCAGCAACACAGAAGAAGCCTGGAAGCCGGTGCTGCAGTCTGCACGACACAACTGCATCAAATCACAGGCTGGGCTATTGTCCCAGTAGCCAATCAAGATGGGGGATAGAGTGAGAGGGAGAAAAAAAAGAGAGAGTATGAAAGAAAGGCAGGGCATGTTGGGATGTTCTCTTGAAACACTGCCATGATTCATGTATCTCTCGGATGATGTATGGCTATAATTTTGTGAAAATCTACAGATGCGTATCATTAGTGTCCTGCTGTGCCTGTAGTTTCGGTTTAATGTGACGTTTTTATGGCTAAACCTGGCTGTTTGGCGTCGAGTCAGGCATTATTTCTGGGTCTTGTGCCAGTAGTGTTGTTTTGTAAAACGCCTAAGAATTGGTAGTCAACTTGTCCCCCCTAATCCTTGTCGGTAAAAGATTTTTCTGACAAACCCATGTGCCCCTAGGAGTTTAATCATTTGTACTCGAGATTACAATAGAGCAGTGTCAGGCAGAAAGGATCAGCAGAACAATAGGTCCTTTCGAATAATGACACTCTTTCTTACCTTAATGCTTCCTAGAGGCTCATAAGGAAGGTGAGTAACACTGGGGTTGCTTTCCGAAGGAAAAACCAAAAAAAAAACTTCCCCTTATTCCCTCCGCATCTCTACCAGTAGAGATATCATTTAACCTCCTCCTGCATTTTAACCCAACCCCATAAGCGGCGGAGCATTTCCCTGCTAACGTTGACATTGCATCGGAGACTGACAGTAGTTGTGCATCCTTCCCACATTCCTGTAGTCGGAGTGCTGGAAAGATGACCCCGTATCCTGTTTCGCTCAGGGATACAGGAAACGCCAGAAACACCATCTCCTGTGGCCAGTCAGATTGCATGTCTTCATTGGCGAGATGAGGTGTCAAACCCTCTCCAGGAGATATGTGCCCCCCACCCCCCACACTCCCCAGCTTGAGGTCATCATCGTCGGCGAGGAGGTCCTCGCTGAGGTCAACGTTCAGTACCAGAGGTCGGATGTAGCTCGAAGCAGTTGGAGGGAGACCGCTGGGGCTGAGCTGACTTGTAAATACATATTTCTGTGTGTGTGTGTGTGTGTGTGTGAACTTGACAGGCAGCGCAGAGTGGCGGACACAAGACTCTTCTGTATGGACACGCCATCCTCCTACGGCATTCCTTCAGCTCTATGGTAAGAGACTCGTCATCATTGGGAGATTATGAACAGAGCATCGCAGGGGATGGATTTAAATATCACCGACATTTTAAGTCATATTTAAGTCAAAGTGTCTGTGTGTGTGACAGCTCTGTCTCATGTGGTTTGATGTGTGTGTTGACCGCAGTACCTGGCCTGTTTGAAGACATCAAGGTCACAGACAGATAAGCTGTCCTTTGATGTCGGCCTGCAGGAGGACTCAACAGGTAAAAGAGAGGCTCCGGTGCAGTTTGCTTTTATCGTCCTCTTCCTTCTCTTTCACTCTTGCCGCCTCCATCGCTTTTTGTCCATCTCCGTCTTTGTTCCTCTGTCTCTCCGTCTCCTTTTTTTTCATCCCATCTCTGTCTCTCTTTATCTCTCTCCCTGCACCTTATTTGTTCATGATAGAATTTCACTGTGTCTTTTCAGCATCTCAGTTAATATTCCCTGTGGAGCTCTGTAGACATACAGTGTGGTTCTTTTGTCAGAGCTGATTACATCTCTGCAGCTCATTTGATAGTCTTGTTGGGTGTCCTGATACCAGGATCCACTTCATATTAGCATTATTATTTATTTCATGCCTTGCAGCGGATGAGCAGTCACCCAAATAAGACTTGAAAGCATTGTTGCTATGACGCATCTACATTAGCTCAAATTCTAATTTCAGCCTGCTCTGGTCACTGACAGTAGGGTTTTATCACAAACATTCAGTTTGCATTAAAATGTAAATGTGGCATGATGTGTATGTGCATATGTTTCTGTGTGCCATCAGGTGAGGCCTGTTGGTGGACCATCCACCCTGCCTCCAAACAGAGATCGGAAGGAGAGAAAGTGCGCATCGGTGATGACCTCATCCTTGTCAGCGTGTCCTCAGAGCGATACCTTGTAAGTGTATTATTTGCCATTTGATCCTTGATGCAGTCACTGTGTGTGTGTGTGTGTGTGTGTGTGTGGGTGTGTGTTTGCATAATATAGAGGTCTTACTGGGAGAGCATCAAGTCTGCTTTGCCTGATGTGACAAAATTTCAGATTATCCCAATCCTGTTACCACACACTGCACTCTCCCCGTGACCTCTCTCCTGCACGAGTCTCAACTGAAAGAAGAAACAACTTCTTCCTTCTGGGCGACTGTGAGACTGCAAACAATGACATCAAAATGTTGTCTGTCTGCAGTGGAAATGTCTGGTTTGGATTATGATTTCTCTAGACTGCTGCCAGCGTCAGCTTCTCCTGTTATCATCACATTCCTGCATCATTAATAATAACCATGTCCCTATTACAGGTCCGAGCTGACCTTCTCAGAAATTGACTTTTTTTTCTTTTTTTTTCTTTTTTTACAGTAAGACCGTTCAGCCGTCTGAGCTCAGTGTCATAGTAAGGTCCAACGTAAACCTCAGAAACATGATCCATATAATGTGAGAAGTTGGCGACAGCAGCCAGGCGCTGTTTCCGTCCTGATGGCAGGAGGGGTACAGCAGGATGACCACTAGTGTCTAAGAGTTCTCAATGTCAGTCCGGTACTCTGTCCCTATACTGTCACCCACACAGCGTTATGTGGGGACAGGCAGCACCCAAGGGCTCCACTGGGATGATCAGGACACAGCTGCCTTAAAATGTCTGTGTGTGGGTTTTTTTTGGGGGGGGATATGGTAGAATGTGACACACAAACACTGAAGTACAACACACCAGCGCAGCATCACAGCTCCCCCAGATGGTATGAATCCCTAATCCCCCAAGGCATCTGTCAGTTTTATGGTTCCCTCAACGCTCAGTGATGAACTTGAGTTTGCTGTCAGTGTCAGATGATGACAGGTTGTTTCAGACTTTACTCACTTTTCACGTTGAATCACCTGTGTCGGTCTTTCCACAGAAACTGAACTCTTATTTAGTTCTCGTCATGTTATGAGATTATTGGCAAACAAGAATGTGTTAAACTGTGACAGGTTCATGGTGATGAAACATTTTATTCCATCATGAAAGAATTTTAACTCTACATCTTTGTCTCCCAACAGTCTTTGGCAGCTACAGTATGTCCATGTAATGTCACGTGTATGAATGTACACAAGTTAGTAACTAGTACGTGCTATCTCTCCTTGTGTACCGCAGCACTTATCCATCTCCAATGGCAATATCCAGGTGGATGCTTCCTTCATGCAAACTCTGTGGAACGTTCATCCAATCTGCTCCGGTAGCAACATAGAGGAAGGTAAAGACTCTACAATATCCTCACGATCTCCTCTAAAAATATATCCACTGCTTTCAAATGTTTTACCATGTTTTATAATTTTATAATAAAATTTTTTTTTTTGCTTGTTACTGTTTGTGTAAACAGCAGATGAAACATTGCGAGTTCAATTGTCCTTTACTTGTCAAGGGCTGTGTCAACACCAATGTATCACGTCTTTTCTCCTGCTTAGCTTAACATCCCATTCAAGTAATAAGAAACAACAAGAGTTTTAACAATTTTATTTTTCAATTTCAAATGTGGATCTTTTTTTTTTGTATGTTTGACAGTGTATATATAGGAAACACTTTGTCACATTTGGATTTCTTTCTTGAGTCTTTCAGAAACCCAGCTAAAGTGCTCCCTAAATATACACCCTACTTTTGTGACCTTGGTAGTCCCACTTTCCAGATTGCATCTCTCAGATGCGCCGTATTCACATTGGCAGCGAAAGCAGCGACAAAACAGGAAATTACACGTCGAGAGTGACCATATCTTGATCGTCTGTCCGTCCTTTCCCTGTAGGCTACCTGCTGGGTGGTCATGTGATGCGGCTGTTCCATGGACACGATGAGGTAGTGACCATCCCCGGATCGGACCAGAGTGAAGAGCAGCAGAGGTGTGAAACGCAGCGAGTGTTGAACAAACAAGACTAAATTTGCAGCGTTAGGGGTCGCCCCGTTAGTGAAAGCAAAGCTGTCGTTGCACAGCACAGGAGAAGCTAACTGACCTGTGAGTTACCCATGGTTCCTCAGCTTCCACCTCGTTTCATAAAAATGCCCGTGACCGACGTAACACTCGGTTCTCCGGGGAGTCAACATGGCATCTGTGTTATTTTTATCTCCAGTATCGCTGCTTAGTGCCAGCACAGATAAGGTAGGCCGCAGGAAAATGGCACACTGGACGTGAAGTGGGTCAAAACAGTGGGCAAGGCTCATACACATTCAGCCAGGTGCCAGGAGAAGTACATACATCTACAGACACAGGACACACACACGCACAGAGTCTATTTTTAGAACACGGCATGGCAAATATGGGGGCGGGATTTGATTTAGGTCTCCAGCTTTGGCTTTTCTCCTAGTGTTGTCCTTGAAATTCAACAGGAGCACGTTTTTCTTTTTAGATGTCTTGTGTTTTTTTTCCGGGGCAGATCACACACTCCAAGCTGTCAGCAGGAGGGATGATGAGCGATTTCTTTTATCTTTGGTCCCAGTCACCCGTATCACTGATAGACAGTGTAGCTGTGAGTTATCAGGGCACACATGTCTCTTTTTGAAGGATGTGACGCTGTAGTCTGCAGAGTAAATATGCTTCAGAGTGTGTATGTGCTTCTACGCGTCTGAATTGAACATCCTTCCAGTGAATTATCAGTGTGACAAATGAGAGTAAACAAGTGGTGCTCTCCGAAGCCAGAATGAATGACCTTGACAGTATCAGTGATGGCTAGACGTCGAAAGCATCCACAGACAGACCTCCCACTCATTCTTCTCTGGCATCCCCAGGATAGTCAACTATGAGACGGGTAAAGCCGGCGCCAAGGCCAGGTCCTTGTGGAGGCTGGAGCCACTCAGAATCAGGTGGGCTGTGTTTCACCTGATCTGTTATCTATTCCCTTTCTTGCTGCCTCTCGCTTCCTATTTTATTGTTTCTCATTTTCCATCATTCTCTTTTTTTCAATCTCACCTTTTTCTTGCCGTCTGCTGCTTCTGCTTTCTATTTCCTTCTTTCTGCAGCCATTTGTCCTTTCCTCTCTCTCTCTCTCCACGTATGATTGAATGCTGCTCTGTGGCCTCTCGATCTCCCTCCCTATTTCTCTTTCATTCTGTCCCACTCCCTGTCTCTTTCAGGTCTATGATCCAGCCTCACAGGCATGCAGCCTCTCCTTTTCCATTTCCACATTTACTGTTTTTTTTTTTACCCTTTTGTTTTGAATTTCCTAAACAGAAACAAAGAGAAGTGATTAGGCAAATATTTGTTACTTGCTTATTATTCCACCACAGGGTGTGACAGATAATTAACAGCTTGCAGCAACATTTAGATCAACTAATTAGCAGATTAGGCTTCAGGGCTTATGAAATACAACATTTTCTCCTTGCATGTTTGCATGTTTGCTCCATTATAACATACTGGTGTGACCTTGACAGCTGGAGTGGGAGCCACATTCGCTGGGGCCAGCCTTTCAGACTGCGCCACCTGACCACTGGTCACTACCTGGCGCTGACCGAGGACAGGGGGTTGGTGCTGCAGGATCGAGACAAGTCCGACACCGTAGCTACCGCCTTCTGCTTCAGAGTCTCTAAGGCAAGGACACACAGATAGAAGGGCACAAACACGAGGACGCATGCACTCGACTCCCCGCTGTTCCTCAAGGTGACCTTTGTCACACAGGATCAACCACACACTTCCTCATTAGGCATCACTGAGAAGGCGTTACAAAAGGAACTCCTCTAAACCTGCACAAATGAACCGCCCACTCCCCTTGGACTGGAAAATCACCATTTTTTTCAAGGACAATGAAAATTACAAGAATTATTGGACCAATGAAAGCTGCGCCACAGAGGTTAATTTAGCTGATCTTGCCAACTCTGACTGAACCGACCATTTAGCCATACTCAGATATGGCCAGTGATTGTGAGCCTATTAGTGACCCTTCCCATGCAGATTTAAAGCAGGTATTATGGAATAGAAGTGAAGTCATTAAACATTGGACTTTTTCAATGTCGATTTACCAGTTGCACTCATCCTAATGGCAGAAACAAATACAATAACTGTGACGGATAGAACCATAAACAGCAGATGCCGTTGACATTTGGTTGGTGGTTTGATTAAAAACAAATCTGCATGCGGCACCTCTCTGTGTGCACGTTTGTATTATACTAGCGTGCTCATGCGTCTCGCTGACAGCTTTGACATGTTCATTTTCTCGTCCCCCTGCGCAGGAGAAGCTGGAGCAGAGCCCCAAGCGGGACATCGAGGGCATGGGGGTGGCGGAGATTAAATACGGGGACTCGCTCTGCTTCATCATGCACGTGGCCACGGGACTCTGGCTCTCCTATCAGGCACCTGATGTCAAATCTGCCCGTCTGGGTCCCCTCAAGAGACGAGTGAGCGGAGACAAACACAAGCACACACAGTTCTGTCTTCAGCTTGCAATGCAAAAGCGTACACAAAAACAAACAGAATTAATAAATGAGATTCCTCGGAGCAGATAATTATTTTCGGGGTAATGAGCTGATTGAGTTAAGGTGATTGTCTATTAGTTCAGATCTCTACCTCGACTAAAAATAAACCCTGTCCCTTGGCTACAGTGGCAGAAGTGATAGAGGCGCGTGTGTACGATATGTGTGTAACAATGTGTCCTCCATGTAAACACAGCCAGATAGCCTGTAGTGTCAGCACCTGTGTTCCAGACATTGTGGTTCATGGCTGGCTGTGAATGACTGGAGGTTTTTTTTCTTCCTCCATTAAATGGCTTCCTCTTGATCCGTTTGCTCTTCTCCCACCATCGTCTCATATCAGTGTCTCATACTCTCTTTCTCTCTGTGACGCCGTCTCAAGGCGTGTCTACATTCTGAAGGTCACATGGACGACGGGTTGACCCTGCAGCGCTGTCAACACGAAGAGTCCCGCGCAGCACGCATTATCCGCAACACCACTCTGCTCTTTAACAGATTCATCAGGTACTGTTATGTACAGTATGTTGGGAAAAAAAAACAAGAACTTGCTGCTAAATTCCTCACCAGCGCTCTCAGTGATGTGATTGCACAAATTTCCCAATTAAGCAAAATTACTATCCAGTCACTTTATTATTGCAATAAAATGTACTGTCACTGATACAAGTTACGTAAGCACCAAACTGACGAGAGGAGAGAATTGTTGGTACGGTACATGTGATCCATGATTACGATAATAACGAGTTCCCGGCATCAACTCATCCCCAAATTCCAGCTGAAGCTGAGAAAAACCAGACATCTCAAAGCCTGACAGATTCTCACACGGTCCTGATGGAACATCCCTTCCTGATCGTGAATATATACCCACCAGAGAGTTAAGCTCTGGGCCTGTGAGTTTTGACTGAGTGGGGTGCCAAAGCCCCAGACAGTTCACTCAGTGGTCCAGTCATGCGTTTCCAAACGGCAAACACTGGAGCAGCGTCACAGCTACGCACGGCCGGCTCTGGAAAAAGAGTGCTGTGGAGCACATAAGTGGATGCTTCCTCTACCTTTTTTTTTTTATCAAATGGCCTACTGTCCCACGGGGTTGGGCTCGGGGGCACTCATGGCGGGAACATGTGAGAGTCTGTCAGCCCCCCACCCCGCCCCCCTGCGGCTATGACACATACATCTCCCCACACCCCTCCCACGTGTACGACAGGAGCTATTTTTAGCAGGCCAGCGGAAATCAGCATTTCAGCATGGATGAACCTGTGGGCTAAACATTGTATTAGTCATCACAGCTTCTCCTCGAGTCGGCTCAGCCTCCCAGTAAGAGTGAATTTACCTGAGGTTAAAGGCATCTGTGATGCTCGCGAATATTTTGAAAATGTCAGCAGGGGACGGCCGTCTTGTTTGAATGAGAGCTTTTCTGTGTCTATTCATGTTTCTGTGCTTTTCCCTTCTTCCCCCTCCCAGAGACCTGGACTGTCTGGGTCTTAAGAACAGGGCACTGGTCGCCCTGCCCGTCGAGGAGGTGCTCCAAACTCTCAATGACCTCATCACCTATTTCCAGCTCCCTGATGCTGAGCTGGAGCACGAAGAGAGGCAGATCAAGCTGCGCTCACTCAAGAACCGGCAGAACCTATTCAAAGAGGAAGTGAGTTTCACCACAGAGGAGACTTGGCAAACTAACAGTCCGTGATATATCAATTAGTAATACCATGGGCTGTTCTGCAGTACAGCAGAAATAATAAAAACCCAGAGTGAAGGGCTGTGATTGAGGTGATTCTCGGGAAGCGGCTGCACATAGGAGTGAGCCTAGAGCAGCAGCGAAGTTGCAAAATGAAAAAAAAAAAAAAAGTATGTGAAAGGCTAAAGCAATTGATTCTTTGAGGTGTGTTTCAATGCCATCTTGTATTTGGAGGCATTGCATTTGAAGGTGTCAGCAGCTTTGGTGTTATAAGTTTTCCTGAGGCTGGCACTAGTGCACTGAAGCTTTCTGCTAAGCCTCTAAGACCTAAATTGCTTTCATCAATTACGAAATGTCAGCCGCTGTACTGGAGGGGGGCTATGATGTCAACTATCCAAACTCTTCTCAACTCTAATAGGCTACAACACTGTGTCACCATAGCCTCAAGCCAACATGAATGTGAATTAGCTAAATTGAATGTATGTACCTTTTTTTATTTTTTATTTTTTTTACCAACATTAGCATAAAACATGGATGGTGTAATATTTGCAAATTATGCAAATGTCAACAGTTTAGCTCTCATCCTATTTACCTGCCTTTCTGTGCTAATACACCAAACTAGCACACCTCTGTCCCACCCCTAATATATTACATTGAGAAGGTCAATTTGTCACTGCAGACAGCTGACTCGTGATTTCTCCTGACATTATAAATCATCTGAAATTTCCATTTTGTCTTTTTAATGCTCTCCTATTTAGCATATCTGATCACTATAGATATTTCTCCGTAGTATAAATCATCTTGACACAGCCACCAAATGAGACAGGAGGGAGCCATAGGGCTGTGTGCAGGATGGTCAACTAATTTAATACTGCAGGAGAAGAATTTCGCCAAATTACGCTATCATAGTAATAACAGCCTGTCGTCGATATCAGATGTTTCGATGTTTAAAATGCATTTATTCCATGGCAGTTTTACCCCTCATGTGTATGTATGTGGTTTTAATAATCAATCAATGGTGAATGATTGTGTTTTTCCAAGGGCATGCTGACTCTGGTGTCCAACTGTATTGACCGTCTGAACGTGTACAACAGCGCGGCCCACTTTGGGGAGTGTGCTGGGTCTGAGGCCGGAGCAGCCTGGAAAGATATTCTGAACCTGCTGTATGAGCTGCTGGGTAAGAAGCTCTTCTGCCTCACACACACCCACCCACACACATATGTACACACACACAATTGAACCACTTCCCTACTGTAATCAATCACAGAGACGAGAGTCGTCGTCTGAGGATAAAGTAGCTGCGAGTGCGGCGGCTCAGTGACGAACAACTGTGCTGACCTGGTATTTAACCGGCCATTTACAGATGCCTCGGAGTGGAGGATTGAATTCAGAGGCTGCCAGAATTGAAACAGCCTCAACAAATACACACAGACACACAACACACATGTGCACACACCATAAATACCTCCCATCTCTAATACTCACAACAACCACAGTCTCTCATTCTTGCGGAAAAAGACTTGATGGCACGTGGCCCGTTTCATACAAAAGAGCTTTCCAGTTTATGTGATGTGCTTCCAAAGCATCAGCCCAATAAGATCAGTCGTCACACACCCTAACACATACACACCCACACAAATTTTGGCTTTTGGACCATTGTATGTCAGTTCTCATTACTGTCCCTGCTGTTTTCTCTTTTGTCCTTGCTTTACGTGTGTCTTCCTATAGCCCAATGTCATCCATCTTGCTTTTCCAAATTCACTTTACTTCCTTGCACAGCTAGCATATGTTCTGTCAAATACAGACGTAGCTCACTAAAAAGACTTGGCATGTTTGTAGGAAAAAAAAGGAAAAATATACATATCTTTTTTTTTTGCTGTCTTCCTCTGTTTGAAATTCCTGCCGTCGTGTATCCGATGATTACAATGTTTGGCTTGAGTATTTCCACTTCACTTCATTTGTTATGGCATAAAAGGTGCATTTATGAGCAGAGGAAAACTGAGCAAGTGTGATTTTCCTCCTGTCATGTTTCTGCCTTTATGTAAAGTTCATCTCATATTCCGCCACGCTGAAGCCCCCCTGCCCTCCGAGTGTGTCCTTCACACTCTTATTTACACTGATTTCACCTCCTGGCTCGTATTAGAGTTCCAGCCACGTTCCTCTCTTCCCCCATTCCCTCCTCCACACACACCTGCTCCAGCGCAACGCTAAGTGGATTTGGGATGCCTCCCCCTTTCTTCCCCGTCTGTCTGTGTGACCCTGTCTTTTTTTTTTTTTTTTTCCTAGGACATATGTGGGTGTGTTAGTCCGCGTGTGTTTATGTCTTTTCTCCCCTTGTTGCGCTTCCTCGCTATCTGAGGCATCTTACAAATTAATATGTATAAGGGTGTCAGAACCTCTCGCTTACCTTGGCTGTGAGTGTGCATTTAAGGTGTCCACCTTTGGGTGACATTGTTTTCGCTGTTGTGTAAGGAGTGAGATTTGGCAGCGCACTGAAGGGGATCCATCGGACAACTTTGAAGACAAACAAGCGACACTGTCATCTCTGCCACAAAATATTGAGTCGTACGACTTTTTTTTCTTTCTATCATGCAGCTGCGCTAATCCGAGGGAACAGGAACAACTGCACCCAGTTCTCCAACAACTTAGACTGGCTGGTGAGCAAGCTGGAGAGACTTGAGTCTTCCTCAGGTACAGTCATTATTATTCCCACACACACTGAGCCTTCAGTTAGACAGGAGCATTTGTGAGTTACTCTGCACAAAGCTATCAAAATCCTTTGGTGACAATCCAGCTCTCCTCAGCGGGGACACTAGTCTTAAAAGATGTAAAAAAAATAAAAATGACAGTACGTCCTTTAAAAAAAAAGTAGGTTCTCCTGCTTTTTAAATGAATAGTAAGGAATGTACCAGCAGCACTGAGTGTTCCCTGTTGATCTACGTGGGTGTCTCTTTGACAAGTGTCCTCTGTTGTGTCTTCTCCTCTGCGGGTGCTAACTAATTGATGAATTTTGCGGTTATGCAGGCATCCTGGAAGTTCTGCACTGCATTCTAATTGAGAGCCCAGAGGCCCTCAACATCATCCAGAGAGGACACATCAGGTCCATCATATCGCTGCTCTACAAGCACGGACGCAACCACAAGGTGAGCGTCCGCGAGTAGCGCTTCTTCAGTCAAGTGCTAATGTGGGGTTCCATCTCCACCGTGTGTATAATGAGATAGAGCTTCAAAGAGAAGGTTGTATAATTGAACCGAGTTGTAAATCAAGTAAATGTGTCCGTGGTGTGGGTGGAAAGTGGAACCACATACTGAGAATACAGAATTGCAATTTAGAATAAAATGATTTGAAAATATGTTAGATTTGCTTGTAGCTGAGCGACAGACAAGAAGATCTACAGTATACAAAGCACATGTCTGTAAAGTCAATATGTGGCTGTAGCTTGCAGCGACTTAGCTTAACTGTATATAAAAACATGAAGACTGGAGACTCAGAGAAACATCTGACTATGCAAATATGCAACTGCTTGGTTGAGAGACTTGTTGGTTCATCCTGTGCTGGTCTCAGCTGCACTTCAGTCTGAAGCTGAAGGCTTTAGTCAAACAAGAAAGCACACAACTGAAATTGAAAGTGCATTGTGTCTCTTGCGTCTTGCATCCAGTCATCTCCAACTCTTTCCTTGTTTGGCTAACCAAAACTTCACTGGAAGCACATTAATTACCGTTACAGTTCCCCCTGGGCCTGATTGTCACTGACTCATCGCTTTAGCTACCTGGGCTTACCTTCCTCCTGCAGCATGCAAACTTCTATTTCGGCAGGAGCTTCCTGGAGGTTTGGGCGCAGTGCATCCGCATCATGAATCAATCAGCTTAACAGTGAAATGAGATCACGAGCGGGCAGTGAGCCGGGCTGAGTCATAAATCAGCCCAAATGTATCATTTTGCCACAGAGGCAGGAGAAAAGGACCAATGATAAAGCGTAGGTGCTTTGGCCTGTCACCCTTGGCTGAGCTCCTCGGCCCATTTAATTCTACGGCTTTGTTAACCTAACATCAAAGGGATATTATTGGACATGTTTTTGCCCCCAATAAGCATCATAGAGCTATTATGCAGTGATTGCATGAAAAGAGGCTGACCCTAGAGCAGCAACCTGGACAGTGATTAGAGACAACGATAATTAGTCATTTCTTGAAAGGTATGGATTCATATGCACAGTTTAATAAGGAAAATCTGGTCAGTGGGTAATCAGTTATTGTGGTGGGAGGGAGGGTGGCGGTTGCTGTGGTCTTCCCCGTGTTATTGCTGCTCATTTTCTGCCTCCACTTTCCTTTTTCAGATCCTGGATGTGCTCTGTTCGCTGTGCGTGTGTAATGGTGTAGCTGTGCGAACCAATCAGAACCTTATCTGTGATCACTTGCTGCCCAAGAGGGATCTGCTGCTGCAGACCCAGCTGGTCAATGACGTACAGAGGTTAGAAAGCCATACACGCACCATTACCAATCTTTAAACATTGTTGTTCTCTGATATTTATATTTTTCTTTTTTCCCCCTCATTTAGGATTAAAAAAAAAAAAAAATCAAATGTTAAATGAAGGAAGTTAGGTTTAATTTCAAGAAATAACCACGTTACCAAATGACATTAAAACTTCAGGAATAAAATTGTTGCACCTTATACCCCAACTATAATTTCCAGTGGGTTAATTGATAATATATTTCTCAAATTTGTAAGCGTAGGGATGGTTTTATTATCTATTCTGACGGAAATCTGTGTTATTTATTGAGTAGAATTAACAAGAGCTAACTTAGCTGAAGTTATTAGTTCATTAAACTTAATCTCATTGGCATAAAGTATCACAATTTTAATGTTGTGTTATTTTTGTCAAAGTCCCAATTTACATCTTTAACAGCTTTTGGGTCAGATTCAATCTGAACTGTTACCATCATTAATATGCCATATATTATATATTAGGTTGAGTCAGCTATGCAACAGTTAGACCTGAGAAGTACTGGGTGTAAATATTTAAAAGCAGCTGGATCCTATAGAAGAAGTAATGTGTAATATGTGTCGTTTGCAATTTAGTGATGTGCATCCCTCATGTAACAGTTAGGCTAACTTTGAATTTGCAACCATGCACCTCTAGAGCACCAACCATTTTATTTTGTACCTTCACCATTCCTGTCTTTGGACCTCATAATTAATTGTACAAGGTACATGTCTAAAAGTACAAGTCAAGTGTGGTCTCTGTACACTTAACAGCATAGTCTGCAAATTAGAACGGGGCAATATATTCTCAGCCATGACATCGTGGTTCAGACAATGATGCACTATATACTGAAACCACACTTTAAATCTCATGTTATTTCTTAACAACATTCAACCTTTAGTCTTTCTACAATAAGAAGAAACGTTTTTGTGAGGCAAAGATAATTTAACTCTGATTTTATCTCAGATCTAATTAGACAGCAGCAGAAACTAATCTGCTTTGATCTGCCTTGTTTTAAGATATTACTTTTCAGGAACTTCCAAATTCATTTGAAGCAAATTGAATGATTTTATCCTAAAGGCAGGCTTTTTTCATTAGTTTTAAGAGAAGTAAGGTATTACAAATAAAAACGAGAAGATCTTAAACTGGGGGGTGACTAACGAGGGATGACTAACGATTTTATGTTTCACTTCATTATCAGCATGAGACCAAACATCTTCCTGGGGGTGAGCGAGGGCTCGGCTCAGTATAAGAAGTGGTACTATGAGCTGATGATAGACCAGGTGGACCATTTTGTGACCAGCGAGCCCTCCCACCTGAGAGTAGGTTGGGCCAACACAAAAGGATACGCTCCCTACCCTGGAGGAGGAGAAGGTTGGGGAGGCAACGGAGTTGGAGATGACCTCTACTCCTTTGGTTTTGATGGACTCCACCTCTGGTCAGGTCAGTGCAAGGAGGAAAAGTCTGTTTTTCTGTTTGTGGAGCTGAGATCATAATAAGCTCATGCAATAAAAAATGGGTGGTAACCCTGGCTATAGCCGGGCTGTGTCTAGACAGAATCATTACCCTGCAGGGGCGATCTTCTTGCCCAGACTGTGTGTAACTGTGTGTACAAATCTGTCCTCTGTGTGTATTTCTGTGTGTGAAAGATGTGATACGTGCCAGCATCACTCACTGGGCCATATTTCACATAACTCTGTGTGTGTGTGTGTGTGTGTGTGTGTCATGAACAGGTCGTATTCCGCGGGCGGTTGCGTCCATGAACCAGCACATCCTGACCTCAGAGGATGTAGTGAGCTGTTGCCTGGACCTGGGAGCACCCAGCATCTCTTTCAGGATCAATGGACAGCCTGTCCAGGGCATGTTTGAAAATTTCAATACAGACGGCTTCTTCTTCCCCGTTGTCAGCTTCTCTGCAGGAGTCAAGTGAGTGTTTGTCATTCCTGTGTGGCTCCACTGAAACATACATATTCTGTATACCACAAATATATACTGTATATATATATGCATGTGCAACACACAACCACTGATTCTGATCCAAATGTATTAATCATCAAGACCTTCAAATTGGGCAGAGGTAAGATATGCTGGCTTCATATATCTCTCTGTTGCCATGGTGACTGCAGATAGTGTGATTGACAAGACTCTAAAATGGAATTTCAGGCTCCAGTAGTTTTTCCCATGATTCCATGATTGACTCTTTGTAGAGCAAAGCAGCATTTTGCATTACAGCTTTCACTCTTTGAAACCCAGGGACACTTGACACCAAGAGACTGGTGTGATTTCATTTGGTCATGCCAAGCGCTCAAAGAGTGAATTCATTTCATACTGCCTTGAAAAATGGATTCTCAAAAAGTAATACCATACCTGATAGAGTTTGTGCAGTGGAAAGATAAGTTTCCTCTGAGGTGCTGCAGTAACATTCAAACATTCTGGAGAGTGCTGCAAGTTATTTCATCTTTGTCTGTTTGGGCTTTGTTTTTATTCATATGAGGAAAGAGAAGAGGATTCCAGTTGTGCATTACTTTTCCCCGCTTACTGTACGAGTCAGGCATATTCTGTTCTACAAACTGTGGTGCGTTTAATGTCTTCATTGTTCTCCTACAGTATATATAATTTACAGAAAGCATTCACTGTAGCCAAATCTTCAAGAGCCGTTGAGTCTCCCTAACAAGTGTGTCCAAGTTCTCTCCAACAATAGGTTTTTCAATTTGGATGTGAAAGATGGTGCTCAGGTGTCATTCTGCTCTTCTTTTCTGCCCACCCTTTCCCCCTCCACCTTGCTATTTCCAACTCCCCTGTACTGCAGTGCTTATTGATATTATTGAACTGATGCCTACACGGCAGTCAGTTTCTCAGCTCCACATCACACTCCTGACTCTGCTCTTGTTAACTGTTAACACCCAACTGTTCTCATAAATCAAAAACAGATAGAAACTTAAATTACTCTGAGGCAAAGGGACATGAATAAGCAACTTAGATATTGCACATAAGCAACAGGACTTTTTTGTAGTACACTTAAATGTACTGTAAATAATAAGAATTACACAGTGGAAATATCCCAACTAGACATACAGTTTAATTGATATTATTTACACAACTCACTTACACTTAATTACACAATTGACTAAACCAAGATGTAATAATTACAGACAACATTATCATTAAATTAGCTGGTCAACAGGCAATGTCACACGCAAGTTTGATACTAAGCCAGAGATATTAGCAAGTTTTGATAAACTCACCACTTTCTGTGGTTTGTCCTTAGATTCACAGGAAATGGAACAAGGACATTCACATTATTACACACTGCAGTTTGCTCACTTAACCAACAGCTGAACTCAGTGTCTTTCTCCCTTCTGCCTGTTTTTCACCCGGGTCTTTGGATTTCGGAGAGTTAACGCTCAGTGTTTCACATGGACAGTCCTACCACATAACAGCGTTAGTGTGGGCTGTGACAGCTCCCAGCTTGTACTCCAACCTGACCCAGTGAACAGGGTGAACATCTCTTTGGAGATGAACGTGCCAGAAAATGACAGCGGCACATCTTCAACCCTAAATAATTGAGGCACTGCAGTCAGAATGGGCCTCGTTGCGTCATCACTACTACTTGAGTAGCTATTTTGGGTGGTCTCAGGAGAGTCTCTTCACCATAATGGCCTGAGACGTTCTTTTTTTCAGTCCCAGAGCTAAACCTGTCCCTGTTAGAGCAGAGGCTGGAATTGATTGAAGTGGATAAAGATGAGGAAAAGTAGTTACGTGTAGCTCCATGGTTGGTTTTCTTTTCATTGGCTGGTTCTTCTATTAATAGCTGCCTGATTATCGAATATAATTGAATATATTACACACACACGCACCATTAATTAACTTTTTTCCTTCTGCTTTTTTTTGTGTGTGTAGACTAACAAAACAAGGCAACAGGTGACCTATATCTTATCTTGTTAGGGTGCGTTTCCTTCTGGGTGGTCGACATGGAGATTTTAAGTTCCTGCCTCCATCAAGTTACGCTCCATGTTACGAGGCTTTGTTGCCAAAGGAGAAGATGAGGGTGGAGCCGGTGAAAGAGTACAAGAGGGATGTGGAGGGGGTCAGAGATCTGCTAGGCACCACCCATGTCATGTCACAGGCCTCCTTCATCCCCACACCTGTGGAAACCAGCCAGGTAAGCCAATAGGAGTGGAGCGTAGCAGTGATTATACGTAGTTTAACCTTTTCATTCAGATGAATATTTTTTTACTCATTATTTCCTTAGATTGTGATGCCACTTCATTTGGAGAAGGTTCGGGACAAGCTGGCTGAGAACATTCATGAACTGTGGGGCATGAATAAGATTGAGCTGGGTTGGTCATACGGCAAGGTAAGAAATATACAGATTGTTCCTTTCATTTAATAATTCTCTTACAACAAGATCATCACTCTGGACCAAAATATTTAAAAAAAAAGCATAATCCATGCCTTTTGCCATGTTTGTGGAGAAATATATACGGTGGCCGAGACGTGTCAGACAAATGCAAAAACCACAACACAAGGGCAAAAGCCAGCCTTCATCAGCCTTACTATCAACAACTTAGGTTAAATTCATCTGATCGACTAAAGTTAGCTAACGGAGCTAGAGTTAATGCTAACGTCACTGCACATAACATAAAGTTATCTAACGTAAGACGACACAGTGTGACAATAGACAACATGGACTATTCCTGACAGTCACATAGTCTTCATACAGTGGTTAATGTTAGCTAGCAAAAATTTCACTTCATTTTCAAGTAGGCAAGAACATTGCGTTGACAAGTGACGTAACCTTCAATTGTTTAATATAACATAATAACATCTGTTTCCGTTCACTCCCGTTGTGTGGCTTTTGTCGTGTTGCGGCTTTTGTTGTTGTGTTGTGGCCTTTGCATTTGTCTGAGACGTCTCTGCCACTGAAGAAATAAACATCAGTTACATATTTTCTTAAAAACCAGCTTGAAATGCATTAGTCGGTAGTAGTGTTAGAACTTAACCATCACAAAAGCCTGTACATCATCTTGCTTTCTCTTTTATAATTTGCGGTTCACACCAAAAAGAGGGTAAGTGGAAAGAAACGCTCATTCTCCATTTTTGATGCTTTTCATACCACTCATTTAGATGCCTCATTCCAGTTTGTTTGTAGGTAGCAGAGTCATTGTGTTTGTGTTTTAGTATAAAGTAAGTCATTAATTACAAAGTATTATTTCACCCAAGGGCAGAACAGGATGTTTTGGCAATTTTGGCATAGCAATAAACCAAGAGGAAAACCTGTGTTTTAAGTGTCTGTCTCTGGTTTTCCTCTTTTGAGAGATAAGCCAATGGGATGTCTAACTGATTCTTTAAAGACCTAACCTAGGTTACCCTACCATTAAAATTCAAAACACAGGGTGAGAGTCTATTGTCTCTTAGCTGGGATCAGCTACAATCAGTCTGTGTACTAATTACTGCACCGCAGGAGGTGGTTAGCTTACTTAGCTAAGCACAGGGAAACCTCTAGCCTGGCTCCGTTCAAAGTTCAAAAGGCTCCAAGAAGTTTCAGGTTGTGTGTGGAAAGTGAACTAACTAATACTTAATGTGAACTAATAAGCGTCAGAGGTGTTGCACAGAGCCAGGCTAGCCATTTCACTCGTTTACAGTCTTTATGCTAAGTCAAGCTAATTGTCTCCTAGTGCAAAAATGGTCTTGTATTTCTCAATATAATCTTGTATTGCCTGAAAGATATGAATAATTTGTCTGCAAAAGACTTGAGGCTTTCTTGGTTTATTGTTTATAAGCTAAAGGTTAAAGCCAAGTGACCTGTTTTGCCCACAAAGGAACAGATAATGACACAAACAACAAGGAACACAGCTCTTATGTCTATAATACAAACATATATTTGAGAGTCCTTCCTCAGTTACACTGCCACTGCCAGGCAATCACTGCCAGATTTTATACAGGCCCGTACTTCGGCCAGCACAACAGCAGAATCCTTAATTTAGCACGAAGCTATCTGTAAAGTGAGAGACCTGTTTAATAAATGGGAATATCTACATTAAATTTAATTATGAAGAAGTTTTCTTTACTTAAGCGGAGCGGGTTAGAGCACTAACAATGTGTCAAACAGTCATAAAACTTGTCAAGAGCCAGCCGAGATGCATGTACTGTGAGATGTAATAGTGGACGTTTATTTGGTGCTCTGTGCATTGTGTTTAATTACAGCAGCATTCACTGTAGATGTCCCATGGCAGAGGGAACAAAACAAAGTACTGTCTGTTATTTAGTCCTGGTTGCATACAGTATAAATACCTTTTTTAATTTGTTGTTTGTTCCACAAATATAATTCTGTAAGAGAAAGGCCTGCCAGAGAAGAGATTTCCCATTGAGTTCTTGTACTATTCACAAAAGAGCTGGCTGGTGTTCATTGGACCCACACACACAGCTGCATATCTGTACATAGCCCTGCATGTTTTCTTGGTAAACATCCACCATTGCCATGCCGCCTCCTCTGCGCAGCATTGCCAAGGGATTATTTGCCATAAAGTGCAGCCTCAAGAGAGGCATTACACCTCTCACTTGGTATTCCAGTTGTGCACCTTTCTATCTCCTCCAAGAAAACATGCTCCCTTGTTCCTCTTTCATAACATGTTCACTAGAGTAGACTGTCTTATCACTGCAACCAGTAGCACCTCGTATTCCCGTTTCCTTGTTAGTTCACAGTGACACAAGGCTGTGAATTTCATATGCATATATAGAGTAAACTTTCCTACATGGTGTACATAATAATGGAGCTATTGAAGATACATTGCTGAGGTCTGCAGAGGAAAGTTGAAATATTGTTTTTGTGATTTTTTTCCTCTTCTCACAGATAAGGGATGATAATAAGCGGCAGCATCCATGCCTAGTGGATTTCTCCAAGCTGCCAGAAACGGAAAAGAACTACAATCTGCAGATGTCGACAGAAACTCTGAAGTATGTTGAGTGTTGTCAATTGATTTTCTTCACCATCCCTATTTTTGTGTTTGATGAGAAGAAGAAAGAGTGTGGGAAGGAGGCAGACAGATTAATTACAGACAAGATGTTTTGTTTGACTTAAACTGTTATTTATGGGCATTATATAAGAAGAATAGGTAATTGAGCTCAAATGGAAAATGGATGTATTGTATGTTGCAGAGGGAAGAGAAGAAGGGCGCTTCATGTATTACAAGCGTAGTAGCAGACTTTAGTTGGTTGCCTGAACTAACTTGCAGATTTTGCTTTTTCTTCCATGTCAGAACAGTGAACATAACCACTGTATGTTTTAGCACTGTTTGTTTAAGTCAGAAATAGTGAAATAAATTAAACATCTTATCTAATTTCAGTGTGACAGTATCATACTCTACATTTGTGGAGTCTTTTTTGCTAATCGTTCAGCCGAGGTTGTTGCTGAGCCAGTAGAGTAATTATAATTGAACATTTATGCTTCCAGATATACTAATTCATTTCTGCTTGGCCATTATTACAATTCAGTGTACTAATTATAATGTAGCACATGCCACACAAGATCATTTTGATGTGATGTGGATGTTCTCTTCCTCCATCTGTGAGTATGTATCTCTCATTAGTCGCATAAACCTTGTATTTGTAGGATATTCCCATTTTCCATTTTGCTGTTGCTGAACAAGCCTGACTTGTAGCCTGCTGATCGTGCTCCACTTGTCAGCACTCAACAACATTTCATTGTGCCCATAACAATCCCAGTGAGACCTATTAAAAGTGCTTTACATAAATGCTTTTTAAATGATAAAGGAGAAACGTTGAGGTTTGCCGTGATTAATCCTGATCTGCAGCAGTGGGAGACTCATCTGATGGGTTTCTGAGTGACATCAAACTCATTTTTACTGTCACTTTGTCCTCTCACAAGATGCGAAGAAAATTTGTCAAAAGCACTTCACATCCAGCACATTTCCTCTGGGTGTTCTATGGCCTTTCTCTCCTGACAGATTAGGACATGCGCAATTTCACCTATCACAGTTCGGTCTGAACACTCCCAACCACTCAGCTACTGTTGGATCTACATGTACTGTCAGATGAAAAGTGAGGTCAAGGTGTGGATTAAGTACAGTCTGAGCTTGAGCTGTATGTTCTGTTTGTTCCCCCACAGGACCCTGCTGGCACTGGGCTGTCGTGTCGTTCATGTGAATCCAAATGCTGAGGACTCCCTCAAAAAGATAAAACTCCCTAAGAAGTAAGAGTGGATGCTTATATTTACTGGATTGATGTCTTGTGTAAACTAAAAATCAAAGGATGTGCAAAATAAAGTATTTTAGATATATTATTATATTACTAATTGTTACTATTTTAGTTACATTACTGCCAACATACTGCGTGAGCTACTGTAAAGATCTATTATGAAGATATATAGATGTAGGTAAACTAATCCTGGTGGATTTACCTTGTATTACAGCTACATGATGTCCAATGGCTATAAACCATCTCCTCTGGACCTGTCTGACATAAAACTGACCCCAGGTCAGGAGCTGCTAGTGGACAAACTGGCAGAGAATGCGCACAATGTGTGGGCCAAGGACCGTATCAAACAGGGATGGACCTACGGCATCCAGCAGGTACACTGGTGTATTCATGTGCAGCATGTTTAGACCAAAACAGTTATTTTGGTGAAGATTGAAGCTTTTCAGGCAGTTAAGGAAACGAGCATATTTGTTTTGTGCCTGTGAAGAAAACGGTGGGAATATTTGTATTTCATCTTCTGTCTCCAGCATTGCTTCTTATTTTCAATGTGCACAGTTTCTCTCTCATGGTTCATTAATTTACCTCCCACACAGTCTATACCAGTGCCCATGTCACACAGTTTGTTTAGTCTGACATTTCCCAGCGATAAGTCATCATTCAAATCACAGTGAGATACTCTACAGAAAAGGGCAACAAACCCCAGAACATATTACACAGAGCGTACTCAGGACGGGGTGTCCCCTCTCATCTGTTGACCAAACAAACGCTAAAACTGCAGGGACTGGGGAGAGTCAGGTTTCTTGGTGTATTGTTGCTAATGTTGCCATGAAATTGGATATGACACATTGGATATGATATGAAATATTGCACTGCTTCACCCCCATTATTTTTTCATTTCAGTGTGAAATAGATGTTTTAAAAACTAAACAAGTTTATGACACCATCTTAAGCAATCATACTGTAGTTGGTATTGGGAAAATGAGGGTGATACGTTTTACTTAAAGGCCTATATAGAAACTAAGAAAAAATACTGACATACTGTATCACGTAGAAAATACTGAAGTCATGTATGTGTAACCTATGTTTGTACCTGCTGTCAAAGAAAAGGAACCCACAAAATAGTTCATGTTAGTTTAATATTTACCTTGCTGATGTTGGTCCGTGACCTCTTCACACTTGTAGATCCACGGTCATAGTTGACAACACAACACCAAACTCTTGTCACTATGTTTTCACTGAAGCCGTAGTAATTCTAGGACTAAAAATAGTAGTAGCCTTAGTAAAAATAGTAGTAACTAAACAAACTGCCTGCAACCTTAATAAGCAAAGCAGGATTTCAAATGAACAGCCAGTAGTATTAATATGATCTCTATGTTTTTAAATTGGCCACTTTGACTCCTCAGTCACTGGGATTGACACAGTTGCGCCGCTCCCTTGAGTCACAGTTCATGAACTACGCAGAGATAGTCAGGGGGATGGGTTTGGTGTATAAAATCTTCTTGAACTGCCTCTCCTCCCCACTCCAGGATCTGAAGAGTAAGCGTAACCCTCGCCTGGTTCCCTACGTTCTGCTGGATGAACGCACCAAGAAGTCGAACAGGGACAGCCTGCGGGAGGCCATCCGCACCCTGATTGGCTACGGATACAACATCGAGCCCTCAGACCAGGAAGGCGGTGAGTTGGACTCATTCATAATCAGTTTCCTGGTTTACAATCTACAGTCTGACAGTGTGACCACTCTCTCCACGCTGTAGGACAAGTGGCTGAGCGGCTCAGCATCGACAAAGTCCGTTTCTTCAGAGTGGAGAGGACGTACGCTGTGACGACTGGGAAATGGTACTTTGAATTTGAGGCTGTGACGGGAGGAGACATGAGAGTGGGCTGGGCAAGACCTGGATGTAAGCCAGATGTGGAACTTGGCACAGATGAGCTTGCCTTCGTCTTTGATGGATACAGGGTAAGCTTTATTCAATTTAACCTAACACATATCTTAATTGCATTGCATTACACTGCACTACACCATGGTCAAAATTTCCTCAGAACTCCAGGGGGGTGCAGGGTTGGTGAAACAAATGCTTTCTTAATACCATCAGACTTACTTGTCTTAGTCTTATGCCTTTACTTAAAGAGATTTAGATTTTTACCTTAATTAAACAGCTTCCGAGTACTTGTGATGGTGAAAGGACTTGTTACGGGGAGAATGGAGGCTCTCTGCCTTAACCCTAACCCTCTTGGTCGAAAACCAACCTTGTAAGATCAGTGCCCTCGACCCGCTGTCCGAGATCTCGTCTTGTGAGAAACATGGACTGCTTTACTGTGACACAAACATCCTGTAATTCGTAAACTCTTGTTAACATTACCCACCTCAGTAGACATAACTCCATGGATTATCTTCTTGCTGGCTTTGTTGAAAACAAATGCTGAATCTGAGCAGTTCAGAGAGAGTACACAGACAGTTTGTATGCAGTAGTTATGGAGTTATTTTTATTGATTGAAACTTTCAATAGTGGCCCACTGGGGTCCAATATCATATTAAAAGTGCCTGAAAAGAGCATAATAGCGTACAGTAAGTAGACTTGGTTACAAAACAGTAATATAAAGGTCAGTTTTTGTGTTGCATATGCTGCAGTTTATTTTGATTATTTATTTTGAATGTCTTGTGTATGTTTTCATGTTCACAGGGCCATTGTCTGAACATGGGCAGCCGTTTGTTCGGGCGGTGCTGGCATGCTGGGGATGTGGTGGGCTGTATGATCAACATGGAGGACAAATCCATGATCTTCACCCTTAATGGAGAGATCCTCATCACCACTAAGGGCTCAGAACTCTGCTTCACAGACTTTGAAACTGAGGATGGTGAGAAAGTGTGCGTGCATGTAAATGTGGATAGGACGTGTGCAGATACAGAAACTGAAGGTTGAATGTCCGACTGATGAGGTGATTAAAGAGAAAGAGTTGCTGGTCCTGTGTCTTTCGATCTCCTCCACTCATGTTTTAATGAAGCCCTCACATGCAGAGCAGGGGGCATTAACCTGGAATGACCATGCTGCGCACATAAGTGAAAATTAAGTGGCTCCCTGTAACAAAATCACCCTTATTTAACGTGACACTTGTAAATTGCCTTTTTGCAAAAGCTGGATTGATTTTTCCTCCCCTCCCGCTGTCTGTGTTCTCAGAGGCTTTCTGCTCTCTCTCCTCCTCCCTGCTTTCCTTCCTCTGGCTGTCCTTCAGGATTCATTCCGGTGTGTAGTCTCGGCCTGGCTCAGGTGGGTCGTATGAATCTGGGGAAAGATGCTAGCACCTTCAAGTACTACACCATGTGCGGCCTTCAGGAAGGATTTGAGCCCTACGCGGTCAACATGAACAGAGAGGTCACCATGTGGTTTAGCAAGCGTCTGCCTACTTTTGTCAATGTGCCGAAGGACCACAACCACATCGCAGTAAGAAAAGAGACAGAGTAATTCTCTATAGTGACAAAAATGGTGACTTGATCAGAACTAAGGTATTCTCATTCGTTTTCAGGTGACCAGGATTGACGGCACCGTCGACAGCCCCCCTTGTCTTAAAGTGACCCATAAGACGTTCGGTACTCAGAACAGTAATGCTGACATGGTGTTTTGTCGCCTCAGCATGCCCGTAGAGTTCCACTCCTTCTTCAAGTTATGTCCAGTTGTGGATATGAACGGACTGCATGAAGAAGACACGCTTAAAGTCAAACACAGGTGATCAACAATCCTGAATAGATCACATACTGCGAGCAACTCTCAGCTGCTTTCACAATGTATATTTAGTGATATCCATTAGCTAGATGCAGATGAAAATTATTCTTTTGTAATAAATAACTGTGGTTTGTGATGACATTTATAAAATTATATAAAAATCCTTAAAAGGTATCCATTGAGATCTGTGCGGCACAGTGATGAAAGCAGACGCGTGGACTACAGCAGCATCACTATGGTACCGACTCACGCTTTGTTCACAGTTCATTGTGGTCACAGTGGTTTTTTACAGCGTTTGCTAACTCTGCTCTGTGTTGTTACAGTACTATCACTCAGTGAGAGTTTTCGCTGGTCAGGACCCTGCCGGCGTTTGGGTTGGATGGGTTACCCCCGACTACCATTACTATAGCAACAATTTCAACCTCGGCAAAAACAGAACTGTGACTGTAACCCTGGGCGATGAGCGGGGACGAGTCCATGAGAGGTGAGTCTGTTTCTGGTAAACTTTTCTTCAAGGGCGAAGCCGGCACCCTGTGTTATGCCTCTGTCTGTTCAACCGTGATGTAAGCGAAGACGTTCACTGCTGACTAACATTTGCACTCTGGTAGTGTGAAGAGGAGTAACTGCTACATGGTGTGGGGCGGTGACGTGACCAACGCAGCTCACACCTCCAGCCGCAGCAACGTGGACTTGGAGATTGGCTGTCTGATCGACTTGGCTACCGGCCTGGTGACATTCAATGTCAATGGCAGAGAGATATCCACTTCCTACCAGGTAGTGAATTAATATGGACTACAGAGTAAATGTCTAACTGGATATGGGATTCCTTGGTTTCTCTCATCAAACTAATCAAATACACAATCCAACAACTCCAAAACACTCTCGTGGATAAGTTGTGACCTGCACATTCACCACGCTATGAGATAATAACGGAACTTTACGAGATTTCATTTCATTTATTGAGAACTCCAATTACTTTCTCAAATTAACTGTTTATTGCAAAATATGATTACAGAAACACATCACATCACAAATACAACATCCAAAACCACAACAACTCACAATGATATACAAGACAAAACAGACAAAAACTACAAAATAAAAACAATACAAACAACATTTACATATTACTGGACCTAATTCATCTCCACAGTGTAGCTATTATCCTAGTTGTGAAATAGTCAGATGTTCAAATACTTATGTTCCATCTAATTACAGTAACTTACAGAAACAGTACTCAATACACAAGCAGACTTACGATATTTCGATTAAATCAGACAAACATTAATTGATGATGGAGTGGTTTTCGAGGTAAACTCTGTTCTAAAAATAGCTTGCACCGACAATTAAAGGTAATGAACCAACTCCTAAAACTATAGGGATTATGGCAATGGGCCAGTTTGCCAAAATGTTGAACTATCCCTTTAAGTCACATCACAGACCCGTCTAACTGTCTATCAGTCCATCTGTGGTTTGTTCTGACCTCGAGGACCAGTCAGGTTGCATGAAAACATGCAAAGACAGAACAGAGCAGTGACGTCTGTATTGTTGAATTTCAGGCGTTGAATTTTCCTGTTTGCTCTGTAACCAAATCTTAAAGAACCTTTTGGAGGGTATAATCTTCTTATGTTCCCCCTCACTGAAATTCTGCGAGTCTTCACCCAGTGCTGACTCATCTTGCCTTGAAAGATCATTCGCATACACAAACATACACACACACATACACACTCTTCTCTCTAAGTAGTGGGTTTTCATGATGCACCATTAAGCTGCTTTCCACAAGTCATGCTCTCTCGCTGCTGCTCAAGCTCTTGATGTGTTGCGCTTCCTGTTTGGACCTTTCACGATCTCCCTGCTCTTTTTTTTTCTGATTTAGGTGGAACCGAACACAAAGCTCTTTCCCGCTGTGTTTGTGCGACCCACCAGCCCAAACCTCTTCCAGTTTGAGCTGGCTAAAATAAAGGTAAAGTCCCCCCTTGGTTCCTTCAAAACAGCCTTTTTCTGTGATGTGTGTAGCATTGGCACGACAATGGCAAACAACTCAAAATGACTTTTCTAATTTAGGAAGTAGTGGGTAGAGGTCAGTGTGATGAATGAGTATGCAGAGCTTTTTGATCACTCCAACTGTCCGTATTTGTTTGCCCTCTTCAGAGCGCCATGCCTCTTTCGTCAGCCATCTTTAAGAGTGAACATAAGAACCCGGTGCCACAGTGTCCGCCCCGTCTAGATGTCCAGACCATCAATGCAGTGTTGTGGAGCCGCATGCCCAACACCTTTCTGAAGGTGGAAACGGCCAGGGTCAATGACAGACATGGCTGGGTGGTTCAGTGTGTGGAGCCCCTGCAGATGTTGGCAGTACACATCCCTGAGGAGAACAGGTGCAAACAAGAACTGACATACAGCTGAAATAATTAGTCCAGTAGCTGATCCACCGCAACTCCAGTTTCGACAATCAGTCAATTGTTGTTATTAATTTTACATAAAAATGTAAAAGAGTGACGTGTTTTTTTCTATTTTAAGGTTTTTCTGTCAATATAAAGTGAATAGTTTTGGAGCTTGGCCTATTTTCTGATATTAAATTAGTTTTATGATTCATTGATCGATCAAAAGACATTAAAGGGATTATAAAGAAGTGAAATTATTAATGACACACCATGGTGAGGTCTACTGTGCTTGCTAATGTGAGGTGTTTAACTGCCTGTCAGGCCTCAATAGACTAAATAAAGCCATTAAAATGTATTTTTAAACACTGTCCTCTTTCCTTCCAAAGATGTGTGGACATCATGGAGCTGTCCGAACAGGAGGACATGAGGAGGTTCCACTATCACACGCTGAAGCTCTACTGTGCTCTGTGCGCTCTGGGCAACACCCGTGTGTCCCACGCCCTCTGCAGTCACCTCGACCAATCCCAGCTCTTATACACCATCGACAACCAGTACCTGTCAGGCATGTTACGCGAGGGCTTCTACAACGTCCTGATAAGCATCCACCTAGAGACGGCCAAGGAGGCGCGGCTCATGATGAAAGACGAGTTCATCATCCCCGTTACGGCCGAGACACGCTCTATCCGTCTCTTCTCCAACGCTTCCAAAAAGCACCTGCCGCCAGGGGTGGGGCTCAGCACCTCGCTCAAACCGCGCCTCAACTTTGCGCCTCTCTGTTTCATCAGCAACAAACGGGATCAATATCTGTACAGTCCCCAAATCCCGCTGGATGCTCTGAAGGAGAAAGCGATCTTGATGTTGACAGAGGCTGTTCAAGGTGGAGGGCACCACATCCGAGATCCTGTGGGAGGAGGAGTGGAGTACCAGTTTGTGCCGATCCTGAAACTCATCAGCACCTTGTTGACTATGGGCGTAATAGGGAGCGACGACGTCCATAAGATCTTGCTGCTGGTTGATCCGAATGTCTTCAGAGAGACGAACGAGGAGGGGGCCGCAGGGGCCACAGACAAAGAAGGACTCACGGGGACGGAGGAGAAGGCGGTGGAGGCTGGAGAAGAGGAGGCGGCTAAAGAGGCTAAACAGCCGATGAAAGGGCTGCTGGAGAAGAGGCTGCCTGAGCCTGTGAAACGACAGGTAATAGCGAACACACATGAGCAGATCTTGTATTACTCTAGTCTGTGTGTTAAACCTTAATATAAACCACGGAGGGTAAATCACCAAAGGATGTAAAATCGATGAACATCTTCATCTACAAGTGCCAATTCACTCGCTAAAGACTAACACAGCTGTGCTCTCAATCACATGCTCCATAACTGCTCCACTGTAATGGACCCATTCAGAAGTCAATCACACATGAAACGGCTCCATCTTTGTGTTGAACAAATGATCTCATGGGTAAAAATGTCTCTTTAATAAATGAGATAATGTGAAGCCATGAGGCTGTTTGTACGTATTCCTAAAAGACTTACTCGTAACAGCTGCTGCTAGGCGTGCAGCAGTGATGTAAACGTGCCTGTCTCCTCCCCATGTCTGCTCCCCAGATGTGCGAGCTGCTTCACTATTTCTGCGACTGTGAGCTGAAGCACCGCATCGAGGCCATCGTGTCGTTTTCCGACAACTTCGTCTCAAAGCTGCAGTACAACCAGAAGTTCCGCTATAATGAGTTGATGCTGGCCCTCAATATGTCTGCTGCTGTAACGGCAAAGAAGACCAAAGAGTTCAGATCTCCACCTCAAGAACAGGTAAGGTGACAGTTGGCACACACACACACACACAAAAAAAAATTAATCGAAACACTGATGTACATGAGTTTCATGTCACCATCTTCCCAGAGAGGGTAATAGAAGATTTTATTTCATTTTCTTCACTGTACATTTACAGTGAAACTTTAATAAGGTTTCTGCACATGAGAAACGCAGGTGACATTTACATTAGCTCTGTTTTCCCATATGGGAAAATCGTCTCAGATTTATGGACCCCTCTGTGTTAAATTATTATATTCTATTTTCAAACATATCAAAATGGAGGAAATAATGAAGAAATAGACATCAAAGCCTTTATATAAGGGAAGCAAAGTAAATCAAATTGTGCATGATGCTATGTGTGTCCTTTGGCCTTGAATACAGCAGATTTCAAATTATTTTACTTTCAGATAAAAATAAAATACATGAGGCTATTTTGCAGGTCCCAATTGAGAAGCTAATTGGAAAATCAGGAAGATGTCAATCACACACAGTCTGCATGCATTCACTTGGAAAACTCTTAAGTGCAGTCAAATGATAGATGTGATGGATATGCAGGGCCTCAAAATTTTCTTTGTTTTATTTTAATTTCTAATTATTTTCATGTCTACACAGAGAGTTGGCTTGTATTTATTTTATTTTTGTGAGAATATGCCTATATTATTTCAAATCAGTATGTTATATGTGACATGGGTGATCACTTTATCCCTAGTCCTTTCACTTGGCACAGTCCCATTATTCCTGTAGCTCTTCTATAAGTGAAGATGCTTCACCCCTACATACTGCACATCCTTGCCATCCTGTAAACAAAATCACTGTGAGGGGTGTGTTGTGGCTTGACAAGGTGTACAAACTGCTAATGTATTCCAAGATGACAACACTGCACAAATCAAAAGTGTCATGGCATCTGCACACTCTTATGAAATCCTCATCACTCACTCACCTGTGTGTAATGAGCTGCTCCAGACTGGGGGCATCTGAGGTAACACCACTTTCCACCTACTCCCTCCTCCATTCATTGTGATAGCTTTACCATTTTTGCAGTTAAGGTTGCACCTCTATTCCTGTGATTTTGAAACATTCTCACATCTGCCATGTGACCTAGCGGGTGCTCATGTGACAAAGGTGCAAATTAAAAACGGGGGGTGATTGGAGCGAGAAGCTTTGCATCATCTGATTGGATTTTACAGTGAAACTAAGTAAGCACAAAGAAAGCCTACAGGCTCGCTGCTTCAAATTATGCATGTAACTAGATAAATCATTACATCACTTCTTATATTTTCCACATGCACGGCTAATTTCATTCCCTATCTCTAGATTACACTTTTTGTGGGCTGAACTTCATTTAGGCTAAAGACTGAGAGCTAGTACTCACTCCAAATGTTCCTTAAAATACTCTGTATGTGTGTGTGTGAACACTGAAGAAAGCCTGAAGGTGAATTTCTTGTCTGTGGTGTCATCGCTCCAGTGAGAGTGCACGCTCAACTGCATGCACATGCACACATAAAGTACAGTTTCCCTTTAGGGTCACAGCTGGGGATAGAGAGCTTCACAGCTACTTTAATGACTTGTGCTGGATCCTTCACTGAGGGAGAATCAGCTGCTTAAAGCTGGTTTTATTTCTGCCTGTGAAACCTGCAGTCAGATCACACCGTGTTCAGGTTAATGTTTATAACTATTGACTGATTTCACGTTTTCATATTTCAGATCAACATGCTGCTGACGTTCAGTATGGGCGAGGACTGCCCGTGTCCGACGGACATCCAGGAGGAGCTCTACATTTTTCACAACCAGCTGCAGCTCCATTGTGGTGAGATGCCGATCTTGCAGAATCTTTATGAGCTCTTACATTGGTTATGCTTATCATGAAACATGCATTATGATATACTGCGAGACACATTATTCTTCTATTGCTCCGATTGATTTCAGACAGAAAAATATGGAGCATACTTTTATAGCAATTGTGCATTTTTACTGCTGCTGCTTGAGCTGCAATTGTGTCAACATCAGCTGAATTGTGCCAGCACTTGCACTCAGAAATGCTTTCTTTTTTTCCCTCCCTACATCTCGTCGTCTCCTGGCAGAGGAGTTATAGTTCAGTGCCTCGTGATGTTTTGATAAATAATTGAACTGCCCAACCCTCTGTGGTACTACCAATCTAATGGCAGTTTCTGCTGTGCCGCAACGCGCCGACCTGTCATGGCACGCTCCACGTAGACAACGATAATAATAAAAAAAGGAAAATGATTTGCTACAAAATTGGAGATTCTCTAAATCCCATTTGATGCATCGCACACATGACATGACTATCCCCACAGGAAGCCGAGCTCGGCAGAGATATTGCTTTAATATGCTCCATGTGTATGGTGTGTCTATCTGTTTGTGCCGCGTAGGAATCCCTATGGAGGAAGACGAAGACGAGCAAGATACATCGATTAAAGGTCGCCTCCTAATGCTGGTGAACAGGATCAAAGGTCAATCTCAAAAAGCAGAGGAGCCCACAGAGAAGGAACAAGCTGCACCATGTGAGCACGTCTGTTTTTTATTACACCAAGTCAATTATCGCTGATGCCCTCTCTGTACCATTATCCTTGAACATGGGTGAAAAACTCTTTCGTGAATTGGCCCGAAATGACTTGCATTTAATCCCCTCTCTGAATTCGTATTCTAGTCAGAGAGCATCAAACCAATCATCATGGCCTTGTGACCATGACAACACACTGAAACAGCAGCAAGCTGTAAATCTTCAGGAAAGGCGAACAGTCTCTCGTCATAAGCTTTTACTCTGCGACCCATATGTCTAAAACTTGCCCCAGAAAAACATGTCCTTCAGCAAGACATTGAACTTGTCGTTCTGTTCCTGTAACTGCTTTTACAGCATTTGTTTCTTTCCCTTCCCGTGAAGGCACAAGCTCTCGACTTGTGTTACCCATTTAAAACCTAGTCCATTTTGTTTGTTTACCGCCTCCATCGCCTCTCTCCTAGTTCGTCGCTTAAAAGGAGAGGAGAACAGCACAGCTCAGTCTTGCCTCTCGCTGCCTGCTGCTGTCATGTGGACCAAGTCGCCGGGTGGCAGTCATTTCCATTTCAATTTCTTTTCAATTTCATTATGGTAATAGGGAGCCGGGTGGAGAAGAGGCTCCAGAGTGAAGATCTTCCGTCAGCCGCTCTGGGAGATGAGAGAGGAGATGAAAAAAAAACATTGGTGATAAAACCAAATCCTTCACCTGATTAAGTCCATAGACACGGAAGTACATGCACGGGAAAAACTACACAGCCAGGCACACACACAAACACAAACACACACACACAGAGGAAAAAGAACCATTTTAATCATGACACACAATAACCGTGGTGCCACACTGCTGACCAAGTTGTGTCTAATTTTCTGTCTCAAGTACCACTCTGTGGACGGGACTCCCAATCAAGTCACTGATTATTACTCAATCGGTAAAAAAAACACACCTTGTCTTGACCTTCTGTTGGCCTTAAATAGAAAGCAACATATTGTTTTTGAACTGCATGTTTTGAATTGTATTTATTAGCATATGTTGCCATTTATGGCAGCATTTTTTCCTTACTGTACATATGACCTTTCCAGAGAATTACATGGTTCAGGAAATAAAACAAGACATGTTTGTCTGCATTGTACAGTACTGCTTAGATGGAGACGAACCAATGTGAAACGGGGTATTATATTCCTTCTGTAAACCTTACTAAGAAATCTTGCCACGGCCGTGTCATCACCGTCTATTCTGGAGAGCCATGCTGGAAACAAGAAGTGGCCAAATCACAGGCGGGTAAATTGGGGCTAAAGTATGTGTTGCAGGCTGCAGACACTGAAAAGCGATCTCTCCACTGGGATTCGGCGTGACCCTGATGTGGAGCACATAAGACTCGTATACTGCGCCAATCTCGGAGGAGCGAGGCGGGATGAAAATAGAGGAGTGTGTGTTTTATTCTGGAGAGTGCTTTGGGTGGCGGCATCGGTCGCCTCCGTGGGGCGTTGTGTGAGGGCTGATTGATCAGAGGACCGGTTTGTGGTGGCAGCTGCAGTTCACAAGCATCACTTCTACTTCTGTCACAGCTGGAGGCATCGGAAGGGAGAAGAGAGGGAAGGGAGTGGAGGGGCAGAGCGAGAGTGAAAACTCACAGACAAATTCTCTCATCTGCTAAAACGATTATTTGACTCATCTTCTGATTGTGCACTCGCCCAGCTTTTCAACCGTTGTGCCTGTATTTGATGAAAGTCGAGGGAAACAAAGGCAGTTTGTTTGTTTGTTTTGTTTGTTCCACACATTAGGATGCACCTGCGTGCTCATGAGCATCGGTGACCGTCGGTGTCATGCTTTTCTCCTGGCAACGGGAAAAAAGGACAGCTGGCAAGCAAACATAAATGTAAACAAAGCTTGATCTAAAACACTATGCATTTTAAACATCAAGTCAAGCTTTGATTCTTTTTTTTTTTTTAAAAGAAACTCCACCCGGTATCGCTGATATTGGTTTTGTTTTACTTTGTTTGAAATTAGATGTATTGTCTTTTTACCGGTGCAATATGTTTGAAGTGTGTGTGACAGTTGGTATGTATTTTAGAGACCAAAATAAAATCTTATATAAGGACGGGATCTGCCAGGAGCCAGGAGGACGGGCTGGAGTGAAGAGGATGTGATATATTCTGAGCTGCTTCTCCAGCTATAACTTCACCTCCTCCTGTCACATCATCCCGCCCTGGGAGACCCTGAAGATACAGAAGGCGCCGCTGTCTTTGCCATTATTTCATGGGGTTGAAATAAAAGGAGCGCCAAAGTCATTTTCCTCATCTGAGTAATGGTTCATCCACCAGGAGTATTTAACACTCACACATGAGGACTGTGTGAGGAAACCAGTGGCTTCTTGCAGTGAAGCCCAAGACAGGTCAGATTGGTTGGTTTGGGTAGAGGGGGTAGCGGGTGGGTATTCAAGAGCAGAACAGACAGGCTTGTTGTTTGGGAAGGAGTGAGTGTGTTTGATAGAGTGACAGGATGAGAGTCAGGTGTTGTGAAGCATGTTGGCTGAGGGGTAAAAATGTCGCTTCTCATTTTGGAGCGAGCCGGTGCTTCTGCCCTTTCTCTGACACCCACGCAACTCTCAGCAGCAGGATCTGTTACTGCTGACGGTGACATTCTGCCTGCTCCCCGACGCACACAGACCCTTACACTGATTGACAACCTGGTGTCAAATAGCCTTTTCAAAACCAACAGATCCAATCAGCCGGGACAGAGACAGGGGCCTTAAAAACCACCATCATCTAATTGCAATACTTTTAAGGAAATCAATCATGTGCAAGTTGTTCCATCTTTTACGGTTCTGGGTTGTTTAATTGATGTCTCTCCATCCTTTGTGTATACAACCCCCCCCCTCCACACCATGAGCAGAGACAAATATGCTCGCATACCCTCGCCCACACAGCCTATTGATCCAGTTTAAATGAAGCCTTAAGGGTAACCCACATACGAGCTGTCCAAACAAACATCTCCATCCAGCCACAGGCGCAGAACATCTCACTGTTCGAAACTATTAATACACCGGCGTCCACTTCCGCTCTCTTGCTCCTTACGTAACAGCGCTTCCTTTCCGCTCCAGTGAAAACAACATGAATGAGCTCGCAAACTGTGTATTCTTTCCCACCTGATAAAAACAGACAATCAGCTCTCCTGTGGAGGTAGAGGAAGCTGACACATGCCTATCCGCTCAGCTTAAGCCACGTGAACCACATTGAATGAGTTGTATTTATCTTTTGTTGTTGTTGTTGTGCTCAAGGCCTTATTTGCATCACTGAGCCAGTTGAGGAATGCAGCTTTTGAATCGCACCTTTTTTCTCTTAAGTGCTCAAGCATTGGTTGTGTAAAAATGGAACCACTCTGTAAAGTGCAGGCCCTTTTAAAAATAAGTCTTAATAGAGTATCGAGGTTGTGCGTGTGAATGCTAAAGGAGGAAGTGCCTTAAGGAGGACTGCTGTGTCTTGGTGTGACCCCAGTTAATGTTTCAATGATACGCAGTGAGGATTATGAGACAATGCAACGAGCACTTCACTGCCAGAGCAAGTCTCTCCCTGCCAATTGAAAAGCAAATCTTATCTTATTGTTTAAAATTAGAAAAGCCTGCATTATGTTAACCAATCCCCTTCATGATTAGTAATCCTATATTCACACACAGCAGCGCTCCCTTTGTTTTAATCTGCATGATAAGTTTAGCGTAATAATGTAATTTGATGATGTCTGGAAACAGCACAGTGTAGGAGGATACTTAAATATAATATTAACCCAGAAACAGACCCCCCCAACACTATTTGTCTGCACAAGCCTAAAAGTGATGTTATACAAATGAAGTTACTGTTATTCAACCCTTTGATTTCTCTAAATTACCACTCATTCATGACGTCGAATACATGTTTATAATTTTTCTTTTCCATATGTGCTGAATTATGAGGCCATCATATGCTACTATTGTTTTTACTGCTTATCTTAAATGATGATTCTTATACTGTAGGACACATGATGGTTAATACAGTCTCTCTCTCCAGCCAATCTGAAGGAGCTGATCTCTCAGACCATGGTCAGCTGGGCCCAGGAGTGTCACATCCAGGACCCAGAGCTGGTTCGTAAGATGTTCAGCCTGCTGAGGAGGCAGTACGACAGCATCGGGGAGCTGCTCCGGGCCATGAGGAAGACCTACACCATCAGTGCCGCCTCAGTACAGGACACCATCAACCTCCTGGCCTCCCTGGGTCAGATCAGATCTCTGCTGTCTGTCCGCATGGGGAAAGAGGAGGAGAAGCTGATGATTGATGGACTTGGGTGAGTCACAAGATGTGTGGCCAATTTTTTCTTGATTTTCCCCCCAAAGATACAACAAAACTGCATTTATTTCTCTTCTTAATATCATTACCATTTCTATTGTGCCATTTTGCTTCTGTTTTCCAGGGAGTTTAATATTCAATATTTCTGTTTGTGTCCTTTTTCACTCCAGCGACATAATGAACAACAAGGTTTTCTACCAGCACCCCAACCTAATGAGAATACTGGGCATGCATGAGACCGTCATGGAGGTCATGGTCAATGTGCTCGGAGGAGACAAATCCCAGGTTTAACAACATCTCTCACTTTATTTATCTCCGCTTCCAGAGGCACCCACTGTGCTCACAGCACCACCTCGCCAGAAATGATGCCATTCATTAATAGAAAGTTGTGCTTTTCTCTGTTTTTTTTTTGTGTCATCATTTGTGTGTGAAGCATGGTTACAGGGTGAATGTGCGTTAATGAAGATGTGGTCCCAGTAGGGGGGCTCTCTCCTCAGGCTGAGTTTGAAAGTGAGGGGCAGGGAGGGCAGAATGTGACTGGTTGGCAGCGTGTGAAGGTGTCAGGCCTCCTCGACATTAATTAGGAAAAAAACACACACGGGGGTGTTTTTAGTAACAAGCCCGGAGGAAGTCATTATAGTGAACTCAGTATTCCCCAACAAAGCTGTAATTTCTCTAAAAGCAGCTGAAGATCATCTACTGTATGTGTGTTCAGTGTTCATAGATTCTCCAGACTGGTTGTGATTTTCCTACGACTACTTTACTTCTCTTATTTTAAAACACCAGGTCAGATGTTTAACCCTACTTAGTCTGTTTGTGCCACCCTACAGGAAATCGCCTTCCCCAAGATGGTGGCCAGCTGTTGTCGCTTCCTTTGCTACTTCTGCCGGATCAGCCGTCAGAACCAGAAGGCCATGTTCGACCACCTCAGTTATCTGCTGGAGAACAGCAGCGTGGGTCTAGGTGGGTACAGGGATCTTTGTCTTGGTACCAGTCATTCTGTTTGGCGATTAGCCCAAAGACTACTGATGCTGAGCTACATAATTGTATTGGATGAAGTGAAATGTGTTGGAGATGAGCTAGATGAGGACATCATTTAACCTGTAATACATGGAACTGTAGAAGAAGGGCCAATCTAGTCTCTAAAACCACCTCTAATATGTCTGAGGGACACATTCTGAATGGCTGAAGCTCTTTTGCCATCATATGACTTCTGCACCTCTAAGCTCATACATACGACAATAGGCTCACACCTTAGACTGTGTGTGTGTTTAGTGGGTCTGAGCGCTGAGAATCTGTCAGCAAAGCGCACGACTCATCTCCCATTCTCTTAGAAGATGGCGATGCCACAGTCTCAGTGAGCACCCCACTGGTGCGAGAGTGTGTTTCTCTTGGATGCCCATGCCCACACTCACTCACTCACTTCCCATTATTCATTAACCAAGGGACAACAAGTTATGTGATTGTATAAAAAACAAAAATGAAATCTAAAAATAAAATCCTTATTAAAGGAAGAAGATACAATATTATAGGTAATGCATTGGTCAGTACAGTGTTCAGTTCAGATCAGTTCAGATTTTTTTTATGCCATTCAACATGTTAAAAACACAAAGAGCAAAGTGTTTCTCAGGACCACTGTAATAATAAATAGATAATAAATAACCTAAGAGCCAATTGTAAAAACTTAGAGTTGTGTCATAGATAAAACACATCGTTAGGCAGTGACATGTTGGGGTAACAGAGAGGCCAGTTTATGATGCAGACTATGAGGCAGATTAGCTGCTAATGAGGAGGAGGAAACAGCACCCCCTGCTGTTAGTCCAGTATTTTGTTGAAATGAGAAACACAAGCCACAGGCTGGGTGTGTAGAGATACTAGATAAGTTACAACAGACAGTAAACCTGTGGTGCTTTGTGTTGCAGCTTCTCCAGCGATGAGGGGCTCCACTCCTCTGGATGTAGCTGCTTCCTCAGTGATGGACAACAACGGCCTCGCCCTGGCACTGGAAGAACCTGATCTGGACAAGGTTTGACTTTTTTGTTGTTGTTTGTGGTTTCTGATACTGTACAAAGTCAAATAAAACTGTGGGATTGTGGGTCGAACAGCGTAGCTGAAGATAATGGATTAGTGCTGTGTATGTTGACGACGTGTTATGTTATACATGTGCTGCATCTGTAGGTGGTCACGTATCTGGCAGGATGTGGTCTCCAGAGCTGTCCCATGCTTCTGGCTAAAGGCTACCCAGACATCGGCTGGAACCCCATCGAAGGAGAACGATACCTCTCCTTCTTGCGGTTCGCCGTCTTTGTCAATGGTAGGACTGCCATCACATCGCTCATCTTTTCTTCTCCTCACTTACTTTCTATTTCTGCATATTCTTTTACTATAACTCTCTATGCATAAAGAAGAGCCTTGCAATATCCCAAATGACGCCTTGATTCAGTTGCTTTAGGCAATATATCCACCTGGAGTTTTTGCCTGAGGCTGTGTATTAGAGCTAAATAATGTGTGTGTGCAGTATGTTTCTGCTGACATTAATTATGTATTTCGTTACCTGGCTGTATTTACTCACATCCTCTCATCTCATTTGCGCTCTAGGTGAGAGTGTGGAGGAGAACTCCAGCGTTGTGGTGAAGCTGCTCATCCGGCGACCGGAGTGTTTCGGCCCGGCCCTCAGGGGAGAGGGAGGGAACGGCCTGCTGGCTGCCATGAAGGAAGCCATTAAAATCTCTGAGACACCTGCTTTGGACCTGCCCGGCTCCGTCCAGGGAGTCTGCTCCGACGTGTAAGCCACGAAGATCAGGCAAAGCTTATCAAATCAATGCTGACGGCTTACCCTCCAGATTAGCTCCTCATCCCAGTTGCCTTATGTATCTGCTATAATGCTCTTCAAAAATGCTCCTCCTCCTTCCTTCTTCCCTTACTTTGTATTCTTTTTCACCCTGTTAGGTCTGGTGATGGCGATGACGAAGAGGAGGTGGTTCACATGGGCAACGCCATTATGTCCTTCTATTCTGCGCTCATTGACCTTTTGGGACGTTGTGCACCCGAATTGCATGTATGTTTGTTCGAAATGATGAGTTTTTAACATTGCTTTTCTTGTGTAGATTTTTCCTATTTTTATTTTTTTCCCCCTCTTTAGATTATCAACAAGGGGAAAGGTGAAGCTCTGCGTATTCGTGCCATCTTGCGCTCTCTCGTGCCGATTGAAGACCTTGTGGGAATTATCAGTATACCACTCAAAATGCCCATCGTAAACAAAGGTATGGGTTGGAGTGAAACGATACAGCACACCTTCACCCTTCCATCAGAGGACGTGTCATATTCATTTGCATACTACAGCAGAATGTCCACCTCACCTGCACATACAATGGCTATGAAACTCTGCACGTTCAGTGCTAGGCGGAAGGTTATTGATTTCATTTCACCGCTCATGCCCTTTTAATCAGCACAACACTTTACAGCACACTCCCATAGCTCTGAGTAAGCCAGATCATTTCTATAGCGAGCTGTCTTGCTCTATTGATTGATCTGCATAAGCATGGCGAGACTCGCCTCTTAAATTTGCTGCTGTGAGCACCGCCACACAGCCTCTGTCAGCAGGCCAAGAGCGAGGACAGCGAGCCGTGGCTCCGCCACCAGAAACTCTAATCCACATGCTGCTGCAGGCTGCCTAATGAATACACATGACTCCCCTAATCAGAAAAGACTTGCCATTATGTACCGTAGACTGTTCTCTGGGTGTTTCACTGCTTCACACCTGCACGAATTACCTGGTTGAAAATGTTGTGCCTTCTTTTCTCCGTCTCAATCTGTCTTAGATGGGTCGGTTACAGAGCCGGACATGTCAGCCAGCTTCTGTCCAGACCACAAAGCCCCCATGGTCTTGTTTCTGGACAGGGTGTATGGTATCGAGGACCAGAGCTTTCTGCTTCACCTGCTCGAAGTGGGCTTTCTGCCTGATCTGAGGGCCGCCACCTCCCTGGATACGGTAAGTGAAGCCGACAGCAACACAGGGGAGAAGTAATGAATGGCCTCTGTCGTATGAACTTCATCAAGACACTTCAGGATCAATGAAGTCAGTCAATCTTTTATATTGAAGAAGAACTCCACATTACTCGTTGGTTTAAGCTTATTTTCATGATACATTTGATTGTTCTGTACTCTTATATATTGATTTAACTTTTAAATTTTCATTTGGCCAGATGAAAGGCATCTCTAGGCAACTGAATCAAGTTAATTGGATTTAGGTCCATTTGACTTGATTCAATTGCCTACAGTAGATATGTAATTATTGTTTATTATATTATTGTGATGTTTTATTTTGTTAGACATGAGGAAAAACAGTGAACAGAAAACAAGCTAGTTTAATCTGTTAAAAAACTTACAGTAGCTAAAGATAACCAACTTTCACATGTTACACGACCTCTGACCCTTTCTCTCTACAGGAGGGTCTATGTACGACAGAGACGGCCCTGGCCATGAACCGCTACATCGGCTCAGCCATGCTCCCCCTCCTCACCCGCTGCGCCCCTCTCTTCGCTGGCACCGAGCACTACGCCAGCCTCATGGACTCCACCCTCCACACCGTCTACCGCCTTTCCAAGGGCCGCTCGCTTACCAAGGCCCAGAGAGACGCCATAGAGGAGTGTCTCCTGTCCGTCTGCAAGTGAGGAGCGCAGCAAACTCTGTATTAGTGGAGTCAAAAGTTTCTCTAGCCAGTGATGTTGTGTCAAAACAGTGTTGTTATCTCAGCTGGCAGGAATAGCCACAATCAGGAGTACGTTTTATCAGCTCTCTTGCTAAATTCCACTGGTTTCCTTAAATGTCCCTCTAAGACAGTGTGACCAAAGTGGTCAGAGCCTGAGGATGTTCTGGTTAGAAGCAGCCGCGGGTAGCACTGCTCTTATCTCTCTCACCTTACTCTGCAGACACCTTCGTCCCTCCATGCTGCAGCAGCTCCTGCGCCGCCTTGTCTTTGATGTGCCCTTGCTGACTGAATACTGCAAGATGCCTCTCAGGGTGGGCAACAATTTCCTCACTTTTTCTCACTTCTTTTAAATCCCTTTGCCACCCATTATCTTGACTTTATCTTATATTCCTTGTTGCCCTGCCTGCATGCCTCAGCTTTAGTTTTTCAACTCTCTGCCCTCAGGATCAGCTGCTTACTTTTCTTTTTCTTTTCTACATAACTTAACCTTTGTTTTGTCTGTGCAGTTTCTGCCTGCTCACACTTAACGACCTTGGTTTATTAGATTGTCACCTTGGTGGGGGGCGAACAACACCTTATTTCCACCAAGTCCAGTGCAGGTGTACCTTTAATGTAATATCACTGGTGTTCACCTCTCTCTCTCTCTCTCTCTCTTACTCTGTCTCTCACACACACACACACAGGTGCACAGTTGTAGCACACCCGTGGTGTTGATCAAAACAAGGGGATGAAGTATTGGGCTGTGTGATTACAGGCTTGTTGGCTCCACTGCTCTGCTTCATCCGTCTGGCCACAGGAGAGAAATACTGGGGTTGTAATAAATTGTGACTGGCCTGTGAGATCGTGGACACACATGGTGTTTGTTTTCATGTACACCTGTGCATTTCGTTTGTGCTGAATGCGAGTCAACAGACTTACTTTGAGGTGCTGTTTATGTCTGCATGACCTAGTAAGTGATAAGTTACTAAGTTTTGTTTATATGGCTCCTTTCAAGAACAGACATCCCGAAGTTTTCCCCAATAAAAGAATACATATTACAAATAAACACAAAACAAAAAAGTGCCAGTGTGCTGTTGGAATATACACAGGTCGCCTGTCACTGAAAACAAGAGTAACTGTCCTGTCTCTAAATGTTTTTATTTTTTTTTATTTCTCACTGAATCTTACTGTTTGCCCTCTGTGTGTCCTTCAGCTTCTAACCAACCACTATGAGCAGAACTGGAAGTTCTACTGCCTCCCGTCGGGCTGGGGCAGCTACGGCACAGCATCTGAGGACGAACTACTGCTCACCAAGAAAATCTTTTGGGGAGTGTTTGACTCTCTGTCCCAGAGGGTGAGAAGAGTTACACAAAGTTTTAATTCTACTTTTGAGGTTCTTTGTATTAGTGTTCAGTAAAGAGTAAAGCAACATGCATTAAGAAGTTGCTCTAAATATCATAATATTTGATATTATTGAATATTGATCCAAATAAACCTTAAATTAAATAAGTCACCTAGTTCATCACCTTCCTGATTAAGATGCATGTATTTAAGGAGGTCATTTGCACACATATCTTGAGGTGTGTTGGTGCTGCAGATGTCTGGACTCAGCAGCTCTCTCTAAATGCACACTCATGAAAAGAGGCTGTGCAAAGGGCCAGCCTGAAAACATCAATATCTGGACAGCCGTCATTGATCCTAAGCCTCTAGCACATAGATTCTTCAGCTTTAAGAGTGATTCTTTATTAACGTTTCTTCCACTCCTCCCTGTTACCCACAGATTAGTGTGGCTGTGGAGCTTTATTTAACTCCCAGCTTTAAGTGAACAACTTACATGTTCCTTTTTCTTTGTTAAATACAAATACAATTTGGAGAAGCATATTGTAGCAAAACCCCAGGAGATAAATTGTGCAATTAACTATTCTCCGTTTCCTCATGCAGAAATATGATGCAGAGCTATTCAAGATGGCCATGCCTTGCCTCAGTGCCATAGCTGGAGCTTTGCCACCTGATTATGTGGACGCCTCCATTAACACCACTGTGGAAAAGCCTGTTTCTGTAGATGCTCAGGGCAACTTTGACCCCAAACCCATCAATACTGCTAAGTAAGACATGTTGGAGCTAAATGGCAATGACATATAGTATATGCATACAGCCTCATTTATTGTATTATGATGAGCTGGACTGGACATGACAATACATGACTTCCTTCACATGCATTTCCATGGTCTGACGGATTATCACGCTCTTTCTCCAGCATTGCTCTTCCAGAGAAGCTTGAGCACTTTGCCAACAAATATGCCGAACACTCCCATGAGAAATGGTCTGCAGAGAAGGTAAGGCCAAAGATAAGAGTCTCCACCTGGGCAAATAGGGATTAAATGGTGCAGTATTAGACTTGAAGAAATACAGCATACGGCTGTAATCAGCTGAAAAGCATTTTTGCCCCATGAAAGTGAAAAAAATCAATTCAGATCAATATCTTGATATTGTTCTTTTTTCCATTATCATAGCGCTGTTTCCTTTGGTGATGCCTCCTTTTTGTTATAATTGAAAGGGATACTCTGGGCATGCTGACAACGATTGTGCTACGCTCTGTGTATAAGGCTGCTGTTCTCCTTTGTGCCAAATACTTATCCTGCTTTTGTTGCATCTGTCACAGACGCAAAATCACAAGAGCTGAGAACAGCAAGAACTGAATGTACCACAACTCCTTAATGTGTTATGCTTAATTAATCTTTCAAATAATAAATCATGTCCTTTGGGACTTTGAATGCTAGGAGGATTGCTACTGTATCACTCTGCTCCTTCCCTCTGTGGTTGTGTCCCAGGTGCTGCTGGGATGGAAATATGGTGACAGTGTGGACGAGAAGGGCAAGACTCACCCTCAGCTCAGGACCTACAAAGCCCTGACAGAGAAGGTGCAGTTTGTCGAATGTGAGATTTGGGAAGAGATAACCCAGAGATTCCAGCTCTCAGACTCGGTCTTTGTTCCCATTTCTGTCTGTGCTTCAGGAGAAGGAGATTTACAGATGGCCAATTAGAGAGTCCCTGAAGAGCATGCTGGCAATGGGCTGGAGCATCGACCGGACCAAGGATGGAGAGAGCATGTCTCAACAAAGGGAGAATGAGAAAATGAGAAAGATATCTCAGACCTCACAGGTATAGTACAATGGATATGTTTTGGATAAACACAAAATTGTATTGCTGTACAGTAGCACCAACACCAGACTGTTAATAATGTGAAGTAAAAGGTTCAAAATGCACTTGTATTATGAGGTGAATGGTCATAAAATCAAATCTATTCCTCCTAAGTTAAAAATGAAGGCTGCCACTGATCACTCTCTTTAATAATGATATTGTACAGTTACACACTATTTAGAGTATGTCTTCATCTTGCTTTTATTGACCACATTGTCAACCTGTTTGTGTCAGGCCATGGGGCAATATCTTTAAATTTTGCTTGATTGAAGGCCTAAAGACAGAATAATAAAAATAATCCCTTAACAAATGGTATTAAGGCAGAAATCTTGAATGTCGATTTATAGGTAATACAGTAATACACTGTATCTCGCTGTAAATCTGCATCTTTTTCAATGTTTCCAGGCAAATGGGTTCAATCCGAGCCCAATAGACATGAGCAATGTGGTTCTGTCCAGGGAGCTGCAGGTGAGTGACCTCACATTTGCACATTTGTTCTGTTGCACTTTTACTTTTCTTTCATACCAAATGGTCTCTTTGAATACAAGATGAGGAGCCTTACAGTATATCCTGAATGTTGATGAGTAATGTGGGCGTAACGGGTTTCTCACTATGATGTCCTGTTTGTCTCTTTTGTCTCTGTTCTAAGGGGATGGTGGAGGTGGTGGCTGAAAATTACCATAACATCTGGGCCAAGAAGAAAAAAAGTGACCTTGGAAGCAGAGGTGATTTTCTAACGAAGTTAATCATAGACCGTCATACAGGGGAAGGGACTGTGCTTTTGTGTGTGTGGGGGCGGGTGGGTGGACGTTAAGTGCCACTCAGTCGTTGAAGTGTTCATATGTGCCTGTTAGCATATGCATGGGTCTGCCTTGATGGGTCAGCTGAATGGTCCAGCCACTCTATTTCATTATCTGCTTTCATACTAGCTCTGTAGAGAACCTTGACTGATCATCTCCCTCTGAACGCTGTGTTTCTCAGGTGGGGGAACACACCCTCTGCTGGTGCCCTACGACACACTGACAGCCAAGGAGAAGGCCCGTGATCGAGAGAAGGCCCAGGACCTTTTTCGCTTCCTACAAATCAACGGCTATAGCATCGCAAGGTCAACACAAACACACACAAACACACACACACCTGCTGTCACCGAATATATTATCATGTTTATGTCTTGCTGAAACTTCACATGACCTCCTAACTTTCCCATTTATTTATGAGAGTGTCACTGGTCAATGGAGTCTTTTATCAAATGCTATTAAGAGAGAATCAAGTGTTATTTATAGCCAATTTCGTGTTGTGCTGCAGAGGTTTGAAGGACTTGGAGCAGGATTCTTCCTCCATGGAGAAGAGGTTCGCTTATAAGTTCCTCAAGAAGCTGCTCAAATACGTTGACTCAGCGCAGGAGTTCATCGCCCATCTGGGTAGGGTTAAGTAGATTTAGATAATATATTATATTATATGAGTCAGGACTACAAGATATATATGTTGTTTTGCTGTTACCCATTCCTAAACAGTCATGTTTTCAATCCAGAGGCCATGGCTGCGAGTGGAAAAACAGATCGGTCGCCTCATGAGCAAGAAATCAAGTTTTTTGCAAAAGTGAGGACGTGAAACAAATTCAATCACTGTAAAAATATTTTAAAAACAGTGTTATTGTTATGATGTTATTTCCCATTAATCGTATCTTGTCTCATCATTATCACTTTTTTCCTTCAGGTTCTTCTACCTCTTATCGACCAGTACTTCAAGAACCACTCTCTCTACTTCCTCTCCTCCCCCAACAAGAATCTGAGCAGCAGTGGTTACGCCTCTAATAAGGAGAAGGAAATGGTCACCAGGTACCCATTCACAAAATGACATTAAGCAACAACATGCATGATAATAAAATCTTTACCATTCTTTTCTGAAAACCTTGATCTCTAAAAATCTTAATTCCTAATTCTTCTCTTCAACAATTTACTCATTGTGCTTTTCTGGTTTCCTCCCCTTTTCTAACCGTCACTCCTCCAGCCTGTTTTGTAAACTGGCAGCTCTTGTCAGACATAGGATTTCTCTCTTTGGTAAGATGATCACAACTGACTGGTCAGGAACATATGAATGTGAAGTGTTTTCATATGCTCAACACACAGCAGATATTTTGATACTGTAACATTTATCTATAAAACTGAAAAATCTCTTAAACAACAGCATATTGAGGCACTGAAATTATGATCAATTATTTGGTCATTTTTAATCAAACCCTCAACGTCCACATTTGACTGAGGGTTGTACGTACAGTAGCCATGGAGGCAGCACCGCTGTGAGAGGCTTAGTTCAGACTAAGAAAATCTTTAACAGTTGTTGGCAGTATGTATGTTCACATTACACTGATTGCTTTTGTGTTTCTTATTGCATTGTAGGGAGTGACTCCACCACCATGGTGAGCTGTCTGCACATCCTGGCACACACTCTGGACACCAGGTGGGTGTACATTTGGCAGACAAAGTACCTGGCACCTTTTGAGTTGCTTTTTCACATGGAATGAAAGTTTTAAAGACAGCTCAGTTTGACAATGACCGTATATAAATGTTTATTATGGGAGAAACCAATTACGTTTTCCCAGAGTAAAGCTTTGACTTTCTATTGGGCCTGCGAGATGAGCATATTTGTCGTGAACTTCTTTTAAACTGTTACTACTCCAGTGTCTTGTGGGAGGCACTGGCATTAAGAAAGAGCATCCTCTGGCATTTAAATAAGCAAAACAAACTTCATGCAGCACATGTTGCCCAAGGCTTATGGTGTTCTTTAGAGACAATGTACTGTTTGCTAATGCAGCTCACACCTAATGAGGCTAAATCTGCAACATATTATTGTGTGTTGTTTGCTCTGTAGAGCTGCAGCTGATTTCCCACAGACTCTGTCTTTCATTTCACCTTCCTACGGGGACACATCAAGGCCTAACAATGGCTAAATCATTCAGTAATGTTATGAACTGTGAAATGCTGAAAATAGGCAGACTAATCATATTAATGCATTGGGCTATTTCAGTGTGTCATACAGTATTTCTAGGCCCCAGTGTTGGCAAACTCACTTTGGATTTAAATATGCACCGAGTTCATTAAATAAATCATTTCTGTTATGGTGGAAGGGCAGGGACGTTGATACTCATGTCTCATATTTCATGTGTAAAACCTTCACAGACTGCGAGAGGGAAGTAATTGCATATGTGAGCGTGTCCTACTCTTGGTAAACAGCGTTGTCCTTTGCATACCAAGGGGCTACCTATCCAGCGGTCGATTATAGCCCCGTCCTTACATATCTCCAAATTTGTTTTCAGTTATTTATCACGCTCTCTTTCACTCCAACAGGACGGTGATGAAGTCGGGCTCGGAGACGGTGCGGGTGGGGCTGCGGACGTTCTTCGAGAACGCCGCGGAGGACCTGGAGAAGACGTTCGAGAACCTGAAGCTGGGGAAGTTCACTCACTCCCGCTCGCAGATGAAAGGAGTGTCGCAGAATATCAACTACACCACAGTAGCTCTGCTCCCCATCCTAACCGCTCTGTTTGAACACATCACTCAGCACCACTTTGGAGTCGACCTGCTGTGTGAGTCCCGACAGCCTGAGACTGATCAAACATGTTGTGTGAGAGGCTGATAAAATAAACTGGAGTCAAATGTCAGTGTTCAGTTTATTATAATACAGTGATTATGTGCTTTCTACATCCAGACACCATGGAGCATCATGTCATTATGTCACACACAAATGTGCATCACAGGATCCGCTTATAGATATACATTAGCATAATAATGAGGGTTTTCACAATGCTTCAGAATTCGTTCATATCCATTCAGCGTATTTATGCAACTTGGGCTGTATTGTGTTTTACAATATTTCATTAGACATGTATAAACATTTTATATATCTGCTATGTTGAGTACCATTTTTACACTGGATATTGGATGGTAATGTTTTTTAAAAACACGTGTTATTTCTTTAAAACTTACTGTAACTGGATATATTTAAAACATACTGTAGCGGTGGTAATGATACAGTACACCACAGAATTTATTTGTTTCTTTGTTTTTTGCAGTGGATGATGTCCAGGTGTCCTGCTATCGAATCCTGACCAGCCTCTATGCACTGGGCACTGGAAAAAACATTTACGTAGAAAGGTGTCCTCACTTAAGTATTCATATGTTAATTGGGATTCATTCAAATCTCAGCGAACAGACCGGCTGATGGTCATTGAAGCTCTCACCAACTCTCGCCCTCTCTGTGTCCCTCAGACAGCTGCCGGCTCTGGGCCAGTGCCTGGCCACCCTGGCTGGAGCCATGCCTGTGGCCTTCCTGGAGCCGTTGCTCAACACGTATAACCCCTGCTCCGTCTTTAATACCAAGAGCGCCAGAGAACGAGCCAGTGAGTCATATGTAATTATTCTAAAATGAGAGCTTATAATAAGAAGTGGTCTATGGTGGCAAATCAAACCGTCGTTATTATGGAGAAGGAACACTTCTCTCAGCACACTGCCCGTGTGTCAGTGCTGTTCAGTCTGAAAAACATTCTTCCTCTTCATAAAGTCATAAAATATATAATAAGAAACATAAACTCTGATGACTCATACATTGTTGTAATGTCATAAAAACTCTCTGTGATGTTTTCAGTCCTAGGAATACCAGACTCAGTGGAGGAGATGTGTCCCGGGATGCCACGGCTGGACGGCCTGATGAAGGACATCAACGACATGGCAGAGTCTGGAGCGCGGTACACAGAGATGCCTCACGTTATTGAGGTGGTGCTGCCCATGCTGTGCAACTATCTGTCCTACTGGTGGGAGAGGGGGCCCGAGAACCAGCCGGCCAGCGGCGGCAGCGTCTGCTGCACCACTGTCACCTCGGAGCACCTCAGCCTTATTCTAGGCAACATCCTCAAGATCCTCAACAACAACCTGGGTATTGATGAAGCCTCCTGGATGAAGAGGATTGCAGGTGAGCAAAAACTGAAGATGAGAAACTAAAGTAGACTAAACTTAGCAAATATAAAAGCTTACAAGGTTGAATTGCTAATATGATGTACTATTCATGTCTGGAATAAGGTGGAAAGCAGTGACCGTTTATGCGAATAAATTATTGAAATACCATCAGATTTTTTGCAAGACAATTTTAAGCAAAATTCAATGGCTGTACTGAAGGTATTATCTCTCTTTCTGGCACTCAGTCTATGTGCAGCCCATCATCAGCAAGGCTCGAGCAGACCTGCTCAAGAGCCACTTCCTGCCCACACTAGAGAAGCTCAAGAAGAAGACGGTGAAGGTGGTGGCGGAGGAGGAGCTGCTGAAGGCGGACAGTAAGGGGGACACCCAGGAGGCCGAGCTGCTCATCCTGGACGAGTTTGCTGTGCTCTGCAGGGACCTGTACGCCTTTTACCCCATGCTCATCCGCTACGTGGACAACAACAGGTTAGCTCGCTGAGGAGCCGAAGATGGAATATTTTTTTAAAAGGTGCACTTAGGGGAAGATGCCTTTATGTCTTCCTGAGGACGTGTTTATCTCCCTCTGTCGCTGCAGATCCAGGTGGCTGAAAGAACCAGATGCCGACTCCAATGAGCTCTTCAGGATGGTCGCTGAGATTTTTATCCTCTGGTGCAAGTCACACGTAAGTTCTCTCATCTGCAATTCATGCATATTAAACAAGAAAAACTGCTGCTTTGACTAGTGATACAGCACAGTTACAGTGTCTGCCTTTCGCATTTGTGTTTCATCAGAACTTCAAACGAGAGGAGCAAAACTTTGTGGTTCAAAATGAAATTAACAACCTTTCCTTCCTGACTGGAGATAATAAAACCAAGATGTCTAAGGTAGGTTTTATGTCTTCACATTACATCTCACCACAGTTGACTTTATTTCCTTATTATGGAGCTTTGCAGAGACACACCAGGTAGCACATTATCCCCTCAGTAGTGATATATGGTGCGTAACATTTTCTCTGTTACTTTAACACATTAATACCTGTATGTATTTGCTAATACGTTAACATGTAAAAGGCCAACCCCAGAGGAACTACATGTACCCACACACATGTCATATATGAGATTATTTTATTGAAACCTGCATCAACCTCTTTGCAAACAGCATGACTTTAATACCGTAGAATGGATTTTGACTTATTGCTGTGAGTGTGCACACGTGTGTGTGTGTGTGTGTGTGTGTGTGTGTATGCGCGTGTGAGTGAAGTCATACATGCATGTTATATTAACAAACCTTCCCCCAGCTCCACCCTCAGCCCCTGTCGACATTACAGGGGTTGCTACTTTATTTTCTTGTCTGCCTGGTTTAAGAGTTTTAAAGGCAAACAAATGGTTTTCATTGCAGTGCCGGTCCATTTGAGGACCGTGAGCCTCCATTAAATGCTCTCTCATTCCCTCTTTTCTATCTCTCTCTCTCTATCTCTCTATCTCGAACAGTCCTCTAAGGAAGAGGTAGAGTGATGCAGTGCATGAGCTGTTTACCTGCCAGCTTATTGACTTATGTGCTCCGGTTACCAAGCAGAAAAGCCAATAGCTTGTGCCGCTGTGCTATATAGTATTCTATAGTGTAAATATATATACATACATATATGTATATATATTGTGTCCCCTGATTATTTGTGGCATCTATTCATCACCATGTGTGGCGTGGTAACTTTGGTCATTCCTCATCGCCTCACGGGGGCGGAGCGCATCTCATTTGGAGTAATGAAGCTCAGCCCTTCTGTAACAAACCATCTGATCACGTGCCAACAGTGTGTTTGCAGTTGATGGATTGTGGTATCCTGGTGTATTCGACCAATAGTTACCTCGAGCTTATAAATTATATGATATTATAGTCGATGTGTGATAAAGCTGTGTGTGTTTGTGTGACAGTGTGTATATTTATATGGGAATTAGTGTTTTCACTGAGGCAGCTGCTTCAGTTTGGCTCTTGTCTCTTCCTCAGTGGTAACATCTCGCTGTTCTAACAGTGGCAGCCTGCTTGTTCTGCTTTTCAGCTGAGGTGTGAGACTTCTTCTTGCTTCAGTGGCACAGATCCAGTCTGGTCACAGATTTTTGCCTGGGTTGAAAAGTAAATGCTTCAACTGCCTCTGGCTTTTGTTCAAATACAGTGTGAGCTCTCCCACTGTGAAATAAAATACTCCAAAGAGTATCAGCTTAAATGTTGAAAGGACACGCATTAGTGCAACATTAATCTTAGCAAAACCAGAAAAAACTATATGTACTACCTTAAAACACCAGCTATTTATAGATAAACATTTATAGCTTTTTGTTATTCACAATTGTGAGATGTCTGGGATTAATATGATTTTTTTTTCAGTCTGGAGGACAAGACCAGGAGAGGAAACACAAGAAAAGGCGCGGTGAGTTCTACTCTATCCAGACCTCGCTGATTGTTGCTGCTTTGAAGAAGATGCTGCCAATTGGTCTCAACATGTGTACGCCAGGAGATCAGGAGCTCATATCTCTGGCCAAGACTCGCTACCTCCTGGTGAGACAACTTTGACGTGACCCTGAACACACACTGTCACTGACATACATTTAGTTTCCTATTTGTTGGTTAAAGCAAATTGATTTATTTTAATGCTTCCTGTCATTCAACAGAAAGACACAGATGATGAGGTCAAAGATCACATTCGGCAGAATCTGCATCTTCGAGAAAAGGTGACAATAATAATTTGACACCAGTGGTAACTAGCTTCCATAGGCCGCTGGCTGGTATTTGACATCTTCCTTTGTGACACAACCCCCCCAGTCCGAGGACCCTGCTGTGAGGTGGCAGCTCAACCTGTACAAGGACATAGTGATGAGGATCGAGTCGCCTCCAGACCCTGACAGGGTGGTGGACCGTATCCAGAGGATCTCGGCTGCTGTCTTCAACCTGGAGCAGGTCAGACCCAGACATGTATAGACTTCCTGAGCACATTATGAGCTGCAAATGAAACTCTGGGTTCTATTTCAATCAAACATTTATGCATCGTGCTCAGTGAAAGACTCACGGGGAATGTGAAGGAACATTATCGCCAGACATACAGTGCAGGTTCAGGATGAGTCACCAAAATACAAAACAGGAGGGATAATGAAAATGCTGGTTTTCAGTTCTCAGCAGTAATTCTTTTTTTATCTCTGGTTTTGTGTGGTAGAAAAAAGACACCCAGGGAACTGATTTATAATCATAACTTCTTCTACTCCCGTTAGGTGGAGCAGCCACTGAGATCCAAAAAATGTGTTTGGCAGAAGTTGCTGTCCAAGCAGAGGAAAAGAGCTGTCGTAGCCTGCTTCCGCATGGCTCCACTTTATAATCTACCAAGGTATAACTGTACATCGTTCAATCCACAGCATGCACACGCAACATATTCTTTTTAAATTATGTTAAACAGCCTTGGATTAATGAATCAGTGATGACACACTCAAATGTTTTACAGTAGCCGAGGGCCCCCTGTGGCAGGTGTAGCAGATGTTAAATTGTGTAGTGGGGCGCTGTGGCGTCACCCCCGTCTTTTCTGACCAAACAACACCCACACACTTTTTCTTCTTCTGTCTGACTCACAACTCTCATTTCTCTCTTCCTTGGTTCTGACCCTGCATTAACACACAGCTTCCCTCCCTCCGTTTGTAGGACGAATGTCTGGCCCGCAGCTGTTATCAAGGAGTAGGAAAAAAGAAAAGGGACACTAGCAATTTCATGCCCTGCTGCTCTGTAACTCAATCACTGGGAGTCAGGCAGCGAGCTACAGTAGGCAGGAAAACAATTATGAGGCCCAACCTGGGGGTGGTCATCTTCAGTATGCGCTCAGACGACGCCGTCCGCCTGCCTGACAGCATGACTCATTTATTCAGAGTTGTTGACGGTGAAATATGACACACCGTAGCTACTAATTATTTGACAGTATTTACAATGCAGCCTCAATTGATTTTGTTTATTTTGGGCAGTGAGTTTGTGTACTATTTGAGGGATGGATGTGAATCTTCTGGGTAATGTCGACTCCTCCTGAGTTTCATGCATTCAGATGTCATCTTTTCTCTTTTGTCTCTCTATTCAGCCTTTGTTCTCTCCTCAGTGTTACTACTCTATTGTACCTCGTCCCCTCAGGCACACAAATAATAATTACTTCCTGAATTCCTACCGACATATTTGGCTGGAGATAATGCATGAGAACGCAGACTGTGACAGTCTGCTCTCCATGCTGACGGTAACGTAGTGCTGATCTGATGTTGCTACTGTTTGACTTTGCACACCTCTCTTAACTACCGCTCGCTTTTCCTCCAGGCACAGTTTATGCAACAAAACGTAACTCCCATTCCGATTTTCACACTGGTATTTCCACTGGTCCATATCTGTACGTTCTGCCCATTTGCCCAGACATGCAAATGGTGCAAATTCGAGGAGTTGTTTTTGCTCTGCAAGCTAAGCTAACTGTTCCTTGGCTTTAGCATACACGCACAATAATGTGAATTATTCACTAAAATGCTTCTTCCTGCTAATCAGAGCTGGGGACTATTTATTAAAAAACAAAAAAGACTACCTCAACAGTGTAACAGAGAGCATATTCATCACAGCTCTGTATTTATCATAAAAGTGACAGGTTACTCTATGTTGACCGGCTGGATGTGCCACTACCCTAAACTAACCAGCATTAACCTCCTCTCCTAAAGTGACTTGTCCCCTCTGTTGCTATCTAACCCAGGCTAATCTCCTCTCACCCTTCCTTAGGCATCGCTCTATTAACCTCTTCCTCCTGGCCTATCAGAGAATATGGATAGAAACAGAGGAGTACTCTTTTGAAGAGAAGCTAGTGCAGGATCTTGCAGTAAGTACCTGTGTCGTCCCCCAGCGCCGTCTCTTTGGATGGGGAGCCGAGCAGATGCCCCACCACTCCCTCCTTTTTACTTGTGTCATTGTGCCAATCCCACAGTGCACCACTGAGTCATACTCAGTCATCCATACAATGTTTTTTCATGTGTCTTGTAAGACACCCATTTTTGGCGAGCATGACATCACCGCTGATGTCAGAGCCAGCTCCAGGAGCAGTAAGAGAGCATCTGGTCACGATGCTTTGACTTACAGATGAAATTTATGAAAGTTGTGGTGCCTTTCCTAAATTTTCACTCATAAGATGTGATAAAAAGCAGAAGTACAGCATGTACCAAATCTGCTTCCTGTACAACTTCATTTTGTACTTTGAATCTATGATTTACTGAACATAGATTGGTTGACAGTGCTTACAGACTTTATGTAATGAAGTTGAATTCAGTTATCTCATCTAAAATGAGAGGTTGTCATGAGTGCTCGTTGAAATGCGACAAAACCTACTGTGCCAGTGGGTGTTTTTTTTTTTTTTTTGTTCAATAAAGAAATGACAATAAAATTTAAATTACTACAACTTCTAAAAAATCTAATCTTCCTCTAGCTCTTCCTTTGTCACATTACTTGAAATTAGAGCCATGGGGCATCACAAAAGAAGTTAATGGTCCGACAGATGAAGAACTTTATGATCCAGCCAACCAAACGCGCATTTGAAGCAACCCCCTCCCCTCAAGAAAAATAGTTCCGATGAGTCTGATATGATTAGTTGTCTCTGCTTTAGGACAAAATGAGAGGAAATCTATGATGGAGAATAAACCTAGAGAGTCACCCTCTGTATGCATCTATGTGCTCGTGCCTGCGACTATGTCCATGCTTGTGCTTGTGCATGCTGTCAGTGGATCCAGTCGCTGTCTTCTTTTTTTTCTGACACCACCTGATTCTCTGAAGGTAAGCTATTGACAGCGAGGTGACTGCTTCTCATCACTGCACCTACTGTTTACCAAGTGTCACAGTACAGATTTGTCAACTCGGTTGCTTGTATCATTGATGTCGAGGCTGCAGCCCTAAGATCCGGTGTTGTATGGCTTTGTCCAGAAAACGCAGCCCAAGGTGGAGGAAGAGGAGGAGGAGGAGGTCAGAAAACAACCAGACCCGCTTCACCAGCTCATTCTGCATTTCAGCCACAATGCTCTGACTGAGTGCAGGTAAATACACACTCACTGTTACACACCTGGTCTCCTGGCACCAGCGTGCTCTGCTCCATCTGGGCTACATAATATTTTGGCTCGCCTCTTTGCTAATAAAGAGCTGCATTAAGCTAAATTATTGCCACATATTTATGCTAAAAGAGAAACACAGCAATTTTGCTTACTGTGCATACAACGCTGTGGCTATAAATACTATTAAATCAACTTGGTTCCTTTTTAAAGATGAATTGTGATTGTGAGCTATATAAGGTTTAACCTCTGGATATTTTTCATCCTTTCTTGCTAGTTCTTTGGAAGAGGATCCCCTGTACATAGCATATGCAGATATGATGGCAAAGGTATTTTTCTCAATAAATAGGTTTATACTAAAAAATCCTTGCCGCTCAGCAGAATTTAGCAGGTTTGACCTTGTTTTCTCTTTCAGAGTTGTGCTGAAGGTGAAGAAGAAGAGGAGGAGGAAGGGAAAGAGAAAACATTTGAGGTGCTATTGATTTCTCAGAAATATTCTTCTGCCGTTTTGTTTTTAAATCACTCTCAGCAGTGGTGCCAACTTTTTATTATCATTTCCTGCAGGAGAAGGAAATGGAGAAGCAAAAGATGCTGTATCAGCAAGCCAGGCTTCATGACCGAGGGGCTGCAGAGATGGTGCTCCAGATGATCAGTGCCAGCAAAGGCAGGAAGACGCACTTGTCCATCTGCCTCCCCACAGCTGGCTGTCTTTGGTCTAACTATGATGTTTGCTTTGTGTTTATCAGGTCGACTCACTGCCATGGTGACGTTCACCCTCAAACTGGGCATCTCCATCCTGAACGGCGGAAACACACTGGTCCAGCAGGTGGGTCACCATCGTCATGCAACAAATGTACAGTGAACAGCATCAACCTCTTCTTTAACTGTTCTTCTCTTTCAATGCAGAAAATGCTGGACTATCTGAAAGAAAAAAGAGATGTCGGATTTTTCAAAAGTTTATCTGGACTAATGATGTCCTGCAGGTAATGGAAATGTACCCATCAACCCACATTAGAGACTAGAAGTCCAAATATCACTGACATATTCCAGCTATTATATTTCCTCCTCTGACTTCTCCGGGTCTTTGTTGGTGTTTGGTGGGCAACCTCTTAAAACACAAATTGCTGAAAAGCAGGATCTAGTAATGCAACAAATACGAGTATAGTCTTTGTGTTTTATCTCCATCAGCGTCTTGGACTTGAATGCATTTGAAAGGCAAAACAAAGCTGAAGGTCTGGGGATGGTAACTGAAGAAGGATCAAGTAAGTGAGGATGATAAACACGGTAAACAGTCTGAGACTATTTGTCTTACTTGTTGATTTACCAGCAGTGCGAGTGATTGATTTGTCCTCCACCAGGAGACTTTTAATCATGCTGATACAAAGAGCAATACACAGTGTAATCGGGCCCTAATGTGGAGCTGAATTAGAGGGAAAAAAAAAAAGTCAATACCTGTGCTTTAGTATCATTTTACAGTACGTATCACCAGAAAGAGAACCTCAATACTAAGTGTCTTTGCAAACTGACAATGAAACAGAGCTTGTGATTTTTTCCATCCTTCACAGCAACACACTGTTACAGTGCGAGGTCCAAACCTCGGCTGCTTTCTGCACTAAATTAAATGGCGTCTCCAAGTAAAACGTGTAAAAAAAAATCTTTGTGACACGGTGCGTCTCATTCAGGTTCATGGCATTGATGTTCTGTAGTCTGGCTTGTAAATTGGCCTCGGGACAAATGATGCAGCATTAGCTCGATGAAGCATCTGCTCTTTGATTTGTTGACATACACAAACCCATTTCCATGTCACGTTTTGTCTCTCGTGTGTCACGTTGAGCACCATCGTCACGCAGGTCAACCTGTGCTACTGTATGTTTAAGTCCTGTCTTGGCTTTGTCTGCCACTTAAAGTGCTCACAGTCACAACCGCATCCGCATTAATCAGAGGTCTCTATTCAGTCTGATGGGTTGCATACAGTACGTAAATATGTTTTTCTCATGCACACTCCAACTCATTCTCACCTCATAAGCTCAGGCATAAGTGATGGTAACTGTTAGTCTGGTACTCTGTCTAACCTGTAGTCTAAACACCTGCCCAGTGAGCAGACCTTTCTGTAAAACTTTGTTTAATTGTAACCGCATGTCAATGTCGCAAATCAGTGTGAGTATGTAAAGATATATCTATAGCGCTATCACTCTCTCCTGTTGCTACTCCTTCTGATTGAATCTCAATGTCTTCTCCTTTGCTTATGTCTGCTTTTGTTTTGTTTGTTTGTTTTTCTTCTGATCATGTTTTTAAATCTCATCGGTCGCAGTCAACGTGAGTGAGCGGGGTAAATACATGGTTTAGATTCTACTCATTCTGTGCAATGCTGACATCTTGATTGCTCTCCGTTCAGCTCCTTCCTACCTATCCTCATTCCCTCCTAATCCCTCGCCCTCCCCCTTCCTCTTCCTCCTCCTTTCCCCCCTCCTCTCCCTCCTCCTCCCTTGCCCTGAATGCAAAACAACCACCTCCTTTATGACCTGGACTGAAGGAACGCATGCATGCTCCTTAGACATCTGACTAGATTGTTCAGTCCATGGTCGGGTGCCTCAAACTGACTCGAACCTCCCCACTTCTTCTTTTATAAAAAAGTCAGTGCTTGTCATTTGTGTGGGACCTTTTATGTTTCTTAATTTTAGTGATACTAACCAGCGTTTTATTAAGAAATAAATATCCCAAAGCTTTGTTTGTGAGAAGCAACAAAGCTTTGCTGGTGTTTAACAACAAAGCTCAGTTTCATTCCTGTTCTAAACCTTATTTGCATTTGTGAAATGATGCACTATACCTTGTTCATCTGTTTTGAACCTTCAGTATAGTGCATATAATTTGCTGCTGTTTCACAACCAGACAGCAGCTTTATGAGAAGTGAAAGCTATGCAAGCTCCGATGCCTGTACTGACATTAAAATGATGGGTCTCTGACCTTTTCAACGCTGAAAGCAACAGTCAATCTCATTTCCTGTCCTCAGGTTCCAAGGTATTGCAGAATGATGAGTTCACTACGGATCTGTTTAGGTTTCTGCAGCTTCTCTGTGAGGGCCACAACAATGGTAGGTGGACGCTTTTCAATACAGCAGTTAACCCTGAGCTGCACTGTCTCTCTGGATGACACAGCTGTGAACGTGCTCCTCTGCAACCAACTGCTCTTTTAGATTTTCAGAACTTCCTGAGGACTCAAACAGGAAACACAACTACTGTCAACATCATCATTAGTACTGTAGACTATCTGCTAAGGCTCCAGGTAGGATTTTTAAGTTTTTTAATGACATATATGTATTATGTATATATTGATCTTCATTGACATCTTTACATATTTATTTTTCCTCTATCAGGAATCCATCAGTGATTTCTACTGGTACTACTCTGGTAAAGATGTCATTGATGAGGCTGGTCAAAGGAACTTCTCCAAAGCGCTGGCTGTGGCCAAGCAGGTCTTCAACTCCTTAACTGAGTACATACAGGTAGGATATCACAGTGCAATGCAAAAATGCAAGAACTAATTAAAATATTTAATGACAGTGTATAAATGATCTGACTTTCAATGTACACACTTTTCTGTTTGCCCCAGGGTCCGTGCATTGGGAATCAGCAGAGTCTCGCTCACAGCAGGCTGTGGGATGCTGTGGTGGGATTCCTGCATGTTTTTGCCAACATGCAGATGAAGTTATCCCAGGTATCTACTGTTCATCTATATTAAAGCAATAGCGATGCTGTGTATTTGTCAGTGACGGACTTTCGACTTGCTAGACTTTACAAGGAAATATAACAACTTATTCTAATCTATATACAATGCTGTAATCAAGTGTAATAATAAAGTCATGTAGACAAGACATGTATAATATTGATAAACATTTTACATGCCGAGCTGTTATATTTGTGATACCAATATACTTTTTCCTACCTTATTTAGTTTAATTTTAAATGTAGGATTCAGTATTTGTAAATAAAAGTGTTGCTATTTCTACTAGGAGCAACAGTGAGAATCCTTCACCCACCAGTTACATTTGTTTTAGCCAGCCAAAGTCTCCCGTAAAAAAATCTGTTGCCACTAGAGGTCTCTGCAGGCTAAAGAATAACCCCAGGCTACTGCAGTACAATCACATATGTAATTCCACTCAGCTATATGATATATGACTTCATCTCTGATATTTCCTCCATTCCCAATAAGGCAGGAGTGGGATGATATCCAGCCACCTAACCTTATCTTGCTCTGACAGTAGAAACCAGGATGAAGGAGAGCACAGGTGGACGAGTCTGAATTGAAGGCAACAGAGAAGGCCTCAGATTTATGGTATGCTAAATACAGGCTCTATGGAGACCCTAAATGAGTCAGACTGACCAAGCCATCTGCTCCTAGACAGTAAAATAGCATTAACCCTGGTGCTGATGGATGTATTCCTCCTGCAAGGGCCTTCTGGGCACCGGCAGCACCATTGCGGGTCCCCACAATCTGCGGCAGCCTTGATCTCTCCAAATGCAGCTTGGAGATATTACACGGAGTGGCAGTGCCCTCAACGGAAGGCCATCAGTAATCTGTGTGATATAGTGTAGTGTGATTCACAAGGTTTCCCCTTTCTGCCCTCTTCTTACAGGACTCCAGCCAGATTGAATTATTGAAGGAGCTGTTGGACCTGCAGAAGGACATGATTGTCATGATGCTCTCTCTTCTCGAAGGTTGACTCTCTCCATGACTCATTATTAGCTGTGGCAGCAACATTAATTACAAGGATGTTTTATGACTTTCATTAAATGTTTGTTTGCTTGATGTAAGCAGATATTTACAGCAGCAGCAGCTTTGTTTAATCTGCATGCAGATTGTTGACTCATATTTACTGACTTTGTATTTGAAACTTTCTTCATAACTTCACAGGTAACGTTGTCAATGGGACCATTGGAAAACAGATGGTGGACACTTTAGTGGAATCTTCAAGCAACGTGGAGATGATCCTGAAATTCTTCGACATGTTCCTCAAATTGAAGGACTTAACCACCTCGGACAGCTTCAGGGAGTACGACCCCGAGAGCAAAGGGATCATCTCCAAGAAGGATTTCCAAAAGTCCATGGAGAACCAGAAACAGTATTCCCAGTCTGAGATTGAGTTTCTTCTCTCTTGCGCTGAGGCCGACGAAAATGACATGTTCAACTACGAGCAGTTTGTGGAGAGATTCCACGAGCCCGCCAAGGACATCGGCTTCAATGTAGCTGTGCTGCTAACCAACCTCTCTGAGCATATGCCTCACGATGCTCGTCTCTCAACCTTCCTCGACCTGGCTGAGAGCGTTCTCAGCTACTTTGAGCCTTTCTTGGGTCGCATTGAGATCATGGGTGGAGCCAAGCGCATCGAGAGAGTCTATTTCGAGATCAGCGAGTCCAGTCGCACCCAGTGGGAAAAACCTCAGGTCAAGGAATCAAAGCGGCAGTTTATCTTCGATGTCGTCAATGAAGGCGGAGAGAGCGAGAAGATGGAACTGTTTGTCAATTTCTGTGAGGACACCATCTTTGAGATGCAGCTGGCTTCACAAATTTCAGAGCCGGACCCGTTGGAGCGCCCGGAGGAAGAGGAGGATGACAACCAGAGTGTGGTGGAGAATGAGGAGCAGGCAGAAGAGGAAAACATTATGCTGGAGTCTTCTTCTGCCTTCACCATTGCCTGCATCTCTTTGAGAAAAAGCCTTTGTCACTTCCGGCAAATGTTGACGCTCAAGAGCATGAAGCGGCAGTACAGGAAATTCAGGAAGATGAGTGTGAAGGAAATGGTGCGAGGCTTCTTCTCATTCTTCTGGGTGATCATCACGGGACTCTTCCACTTTGTCTACAGCCTCATTTGGGGTTTCTTCCATATCCTGTGGACCACCATGTTCGGCGGCGGCCTCGTTGAAGGGGCTAGAAATATGAAAGTGACAGATATTTTGGGAAACATGCCAGATCCCACTCAGTTTGGCATCCATGGAGATGTGTTGGAGACGGAGAAGCTGGAGGCAAGTGAAGCGTCTGCTTTGGCAGAGATGGGCCAGATGGCTCAGGGTGAGGCAGCAGAGGCAGACCTGATGGCTGAGTTGCTGAACATCCAGCCCAAGAAGGAGGGAAAGCACGGGAGTGAGCCTGGGTTGGGGGATGTGTCTGAGGTGGTGGTGGGGGACGCTCCGTCTATTGCCAGTGCCGTCAAGCAGAAGAAGGCACAGGTCAGTAATGATGTTAAATCAAATGGAATGACGATGGCTCCATTCCTAATCCTGCCTTAACTAATAGACACTAAAAACACTACAACATTAGAATAGACAATTTACATCAAGCAGATTTATTATTATAAGCAACAACCTGTTAGAGTAATTGATGGTCAAATAATGCATTTGTTACAGCTGGCTGCAAAGAAGAGGGCTGCAAATGGAGACTACAAATCTGATTCGGAGAAAGGAGAGTGAGTGTTCATTGCTTATCCTCAGATGAATTGATGTAATTCAATCATTAACCATTGAGCATAGCAGTGTGTTTTGCTTTCTGCAATGCCAACATTAGAAATATTGTGAGGAATGGTAGAAAGTTGAGTCTCGATGTGAAGTGAAGTGAAGTCAGTGACTAAACTGACTTTATTGCTGTGTAGTTTGATTTTTCTCATGATTGTATCTGTGACAGTGGTATTATTAGTGCGTCACTGAAAGAGAATTTATTGTTGCAGTTCAGAAGATGGCGAGAAGAAGGACCACGACAAGGCCAAAGACGAAGCCCCTCTAGAGCTGGCGGCGGAGAAGAAAGCCCCGAAGAAGAGGCTCGGCCAGAGAAAAGAGCCACCAGAGGCCTTCATGGCCAGCTTCTTCGCTGGCGTGGAGGTCTACCAGACCAAGATGCTGGTCAGATATTTCCCTCACAGCCATCTTAAAAAGATTATTTGATGCATTTAAATAAGCTGCAAATTTACAAGTCATATATATTTTCACAGAACTACCTGGCCAGAAACTTCTACAACCTTCGCTTTCTGGCACTTTTTGTTGCCTTTGCCATCAACTTCATCCTGCTCTTCTACAAAGTAAGCTCGTATGAAGGCTACTTTAGAATCTAATGATTACAGATCGTCGCATTTGGATCGCTAAAAATGTCTCGCTATCTTTCAGGTAACTGGAGATTACTCCGATGACGAGGACCCCTGGAACGGTCGAGGTCGGGTGGCAGAGGAGGAAGACGAAGGGGCACTTGAGTACTTTGTCCTGCAGGAGAGCACGGGCTACATGGCACCAACGCTTCGCTGTCTGGCAATACTGCACACTATCATATCTTTCCTGTGTGTAGTGGGATACTACTACCTGAAGGTGCACTGACAAAAACACTGATTTTTATTCTAATTCTTACATTTTATGTTTCGACAAATGCATATACACTATATGCAGCATACTGTGATACCAGTCTACCTTATGTCCTGTGTGTCAAAGGTGCCACTGGTGGTGTTTAAACGTGAGAAGGAGATAGCAAGGAAGCTGGAGTTTGCCGGCCTCTACATCACTGAGCAGCCGTCTGATGATGACATCAAAGGACAGTGGGACAGACTGGTCATCAATACCCCGTGAGCCACCTACAGCACAGTTATTAAATTCTGAGTCATGATGCATGTGCATAAACAAAGATTTAATTACCCTTTCTTTCACCAGTTCTTTCCCAAACAACTACTGGGATAAATTTGTCAAACGCAAAGTAAGTCATTTATGTAATTTTGGTGTAATCTGTCACGGACACAAAGTCAAATCTTGTCTTGTATGAGCTAGATGTCACTTATAGTCATCCTTTCCTCTGTTACTCTCTCTGCTGCTGTGTGTAGGTGATCAAAAAGTATGGAGACTTGTATGGAGCAGAGAGGATAGCAGAGCTGCTGGGCCTGGATAAGAGCGCCCTGGATTTCATCCCCACGGAGGAAGCTGTCGCCAAGGAGGCTTCGTTGGTGTCATGGTGAGAGATTGGACTGATAAAGCGCAGACAGGCTGGAAAATGCCTGAGGCAAAAATAGAGGTCAGATAGAAAATACGAACCTCTCATATCAACCTGTCTCTGTTGCCAGGTTGAGCTCAATCGATACAAAGTACCACGTCTGGAAATTGGGAGTGGTGTTTACAGACAATGTAAGTTGGAGCTTGATCTTGGGAGATTAATTGCCCTGTTTGTCAGTTTCAGGGATGGCTGAATGCATGATTCGATGGATGGATGGATGGTTGAGTTGATTTATGATGATGTTATGAATGGATAGATTCTGATTAACTTCTTGTGGTGTTTTGTTTTGCCAGTCGTTCCTGTACCTGGTGTGGTACACCACCATGTCCATTCTGGGCCACTACAACAACTTCTTCTTCGCCGCCCATCTTTTGGACATCGCCATGGGCTTCAAGACCCTACGCACCATCCTCTCTTCTGTCACCCACAACGGCAAACAGGTGAGGAGTAAGAGGAGGATGCAAGGTCTTGTTCTGAGCAGCAGGGGTCACTGCAGAGTCAGTGGTTGAGGTTGGTTTGTAACCACTGCCTCTGTTTTCCCTGATGTGCAACCACAAGCCAGGTTTACCACAGTTTCCATGTTGCTGCCCAACTGATGGCATCTTGAGTGTCAGGCCTGTGCCATCCAAGCCTTTAAAGCTTTTTGCCTTACAGGTGGTTACTCCAAACATATTTGTAAAGTGCAACCCATCTACACATTGACCAGATACAGAGCATGCACATGCACATGCACATCCTATTTGATTTGTGTGTCCGTCAGCTCCTGAGAAAAAACTCTCTACATGTTTGTCAGGTATCAGATGACAAGCTAGTGTGACCCTGTGCAGTATGTTAAGTGGATAATGGACGTTAAAAAGATGCTTAGTTGTCGTCTACTAAATATTGCATGTGCTGCATCTTTTCAGCGGAGATGCAAGTCAAGGAATCGATGATGTGTACAGTACACAAAGGCAGACTTTCGATTCACTCAGTATCCTTTGCCATTTGAGTTCAGATGGTTCAAAGTATTTCATTTGAATCCCATTTCACTTCTTGCAGGGAATCTCGTGTCACCTGACCAGAGGCACAAATCAAAATTTAATGTCACCTCAATCTCCAAGGGTGGAAATTCGCCCAAATGGCAAGGCCGCAAGGAATCACCTCCCACACCTCCCACACTCAGCTGCCTGTGGGCAGATCAATGGAGCTGTCAATCCAAATGCAGCTTACTGCCGCTTCCACTGTTGTTGCATGTTAGGTTCTTGAGGAAATCAATGCAGGAGCTGCTGCAGATGTAGAAATAAAGACTACGGTTCACCATTATTTATTATAAATAACTGAACTTTCCCATTTGAACCCCCCCTGCCCTTCTCTCGCCGCGGGCAATCCTGTTGTGCGAGTTCTGCCGTTGTGTCAGCTGTGTCTCTTCATAGAGTTCAAATGAGACTAAACTGAGTGATGTGTGTGTTTTCCTGTGTAGCTGGTGCTGACGGTGGGCCTGCTGGCGGTCGTGGTCTATCTCTACACTGTGGTGGCCTTCAACTTCTTCAGGAAGTTCTACAACAAGAGCGAGGACGAGGATGAGCCCGATATGAAATGTGATGACATGATGACGGTAAATTTGAGTTGCATATTTTTGAAGTACCTATTGCTTGTACTCATCCTCAGACTGAGCTGTGTCCTGACCCTCTGTCTGTGTTCGCACAGTGCTACTTATTCCACATGTACGTTGGCGTGAGAGCAGGAGGGGGAATTGGGGATGAGATCGAGGACCCGGCTGGTGACCCTTACGAGCTTTACCGCATCCTCTTTGACATCACCTTCTTCTTCTTCGTCATCGTCATCCTCCTGGCCATCATCCAGGGTGAGCTGAGGCACTGTATACCGTTAAAGACAATAAATGACTTTTTACTATTTGAGACTATTTGATTGAACTTAATCTCTTTGTAGGTCTCTGTATCACTGTAGTAGATCCATATTACACTATATTTTTAGGAAGTGAGGAGTGTAAGATAGGGCTGCTTCGATTACACCAATACTGTACATTATATATGATATGCTCACAGCAGCTCCTTTGTGGTTGCAGGTTTGATCATTGATGCCTTTGGAGAACTGAGAGACCAGCAAGAACAAGTCAAAGAGGATATGGAGGTGAGAGGAGATTTTCTGCTCATCATTTTATGGAGGATTACAAGGCGGTGTCCAGAGGGAGGAGGAGTGGAGGATGGGATGGGAGAATGAGGGGTGTTGTTCTCTAAAGGAAATACCATCTTATCATGACTTTTTATGCATTTAACTAAAAAAAAAAGTACAAATACAGCAATGAAAATAATGTCGCTCTGGCATATTTTACAGAGAACACAAAATTTAACTTTAAAAAAAGTTAATTTCTTTCCTTCTTCCCAGGCTTCTTGAGTTGAGACATGTGGTCTTTTCAGAGTCTTTCAAGCAACAGTCCATTAAGCCAGTTGAGGGTCAGAGTGCAATGTGGTTCAGTGTTTTGAGTTTTCAATGACAGGAGAAAATAAATATTTAGTCTAGAACATGAAGGGAAAGAAGTCTTATTTTGTAGGAAAAATAAACTAAAGTATGATGATTCTGGGGAAAAATCAGGAGATTAGACAACGGTGCTCCTCTCATTTAGCCTAGATAACCTCGATGACATCATATGGGTGATTTTCTCAGACCTTAGAAAGCTCCTGAGACACTATTATAGACGGTTCACAGGCTCAGTAATAAGAATTAAAATATAAATATAAATATAAAATGTGGCTCTTAAAAAATAAAACGGCATCTCCTGTCAACTATTATGTAATAAACTAAAGTACAGAAAAAAACTGAGCTATAATCATCTCTTAATTCTCTGCCCTCAGACCAAATGTTTTATTTGTGGGATTGGTAACGATTACTTCGACACAACACCTCACGGCTTCGAGACTCACACCTTACAAGAGCACAATTTGGCCAACTACCTGTAAGTATCTGACTTTACATCCTTCTACATAACCTTGAACTACAAATACATTTATCATTATTGTCCTCAGATGTGTGTTGCCTCCTCTCTGTAATTTAACCATGTGATTGATGGCTTCAGCACATTACCACAGCATTAGGGCCAAAGTCACTAATAGCTGCAATGATCCAGAACGCTACATCCCTTCAGGTACTCTTACCGTCTCTCTCATAGTTTCCCCTGCTGTCTCTGTTTGTCCCGCGTTTCTCCACAGCGGCTGTGACAATAGAAAGTCTCAGTCCATTTGCGCTCACAGTCAGCTGGCCAGAGGATATGAGAGCGACCTCATTATGTTGCTTCATTACTATTTAATGCCATGAACTTTACTGGAAAATAGGTTTGTGATAGCGTGCTCTCATACAGTATTCATCATGATTTGGCATGCTGTGATGCCCACAGAGATACAGCGGCCCGTTGCCATTTGCACTTGATTTTGGAAACAACAGGTGATTCTGTGATGCAGATGGGAAGGTGTTATTTGTTTGGATTCAAAACTGATGAAGCGACTTCCGGTTTGGTGAGCATGTGAGAGCGGCGTAATCTCCGTCCCCGGTGACTCAACTTCGCAAAAAAACCCATTTTTCTTATACCCGCAACGACCCAAGTAGGAACTAACATTTTCTAAACTCAGTCTAACATCGTGTAACCAAGAAAAATGTCAAAAGCGACGAAACCGGTAAGGAAACCCGTCAACGAAGCTCCTCCGAGTCCCTGTGCTAGCCCAACCTCATGCCTCGCTAGCATCAAAGGCCTACTGGAAAAACACAGAGCTAGCATAGCGGATGATCTTAAAAAATCCTTCGCCGCGCTGGAATCAAGACTGGAGAAAATTCAGACCACTGTGTCAGATCATGGACGACGTATCGTCTCCCTGGAAACCAGTTCAGAGTCAGACGACCAGCGTATTCGGGCCCTAGAGACACAGGTGGCTGCTCTAACTGATAGCAACAGCAAGCTACTAGCGAAGACGTCGGACCTCGAGAGCCGGAGCCGCCGGAATAATATCCGAATCATTGGCCTTCCTGAATCAATCGAGGGGCCAACACCCACAATGTTTTTCTCGAAGCTGCTTGTTGAACTACTCGGTGAGGAGACCCTCGAATCCCCCCCCGAACTCGACCGAGCGCACAGGGCGCTAACTGCCAAGCCACAACCAGGCTCGAGGCCGCGGCCTGTGATCATCCGCCTGCACCGCTACCAGGTTAAGGACTTAATCATACGAGAGGCTCGCAAAAGAAGAGGGAATCTGCAATATCAAGGAGCTCCCGTCCAGATCTTCGAAGATTACGCCCCGGAGGTGGCTGAAGAACGCGCAAAATACCGGTCGGTGATGGCAGAACTGTACAACCTCTCCCTCAGGCCCGCGCTACTTTTCCCGGCTCGCCTCCAGGTAACACTCAACGGTGGGACAAAGAAGAGGTTCTCCTCCCCGGAAGAGGCTGCGGCGTTCGCCTCAAGCTACAAGCAGAGCCCGAGGCCCAAATAGCTTAGCCGGCTAGGCTAAGCATACACCACACCATGGCAGCTCCAGTGAGACGTAAGGTCACCACGAAACTTCAACAGAACTAAGGTATTATGTTTGTTATTCAATTTTAACCGTTGTGAATAACAACATGGGACTGGAAAATCCTTTTCATCGGACTACTGGTAGCTGCTCATTGCGTTAGCAATTTGCTATCGTACTGGCTGGGCCTTTGCCTTGGGCACCTAAGGGTCAGGCTGCTCCATCTAAAGACTCTTTCCTGCAGCAAAGTGAGTTAATTTTGCACCCGGACATCTTCCATTTTTGTTTCTCTTGTTTTTGCACAATTTAAAATTAAAATTTAAAAATTATTAAAAAAAAAAAAAAAAAAATTTCAATTCAATCTAATGGGACATTCAATGGTGCAAGAGTTCATTGATTTATCTTGTTTATTTTCCTAAAGCTGCAAGTCTTACAGAGCTGATCTTCACTCAGGGTGAAAATAAAAATGAAAAAAAAAAAAAAAAATGAAAAAAAAAACTGTAAGTTCTGATTAATGATGAGCTTAATCAAGCGTGGGACTTGGTTTGTTTTGTTTTGTTCTGCTTTGAAAATTTACTAATTGACACTTTACTTGGGTTATAGTTTACTATGCAATATTCCACATATTGTACAGAGTATTTTATTTTTATATATTTTTCACATGGGCCTAATGTCGGAAGGGTACATTTCCGTAATTTGTTAAAGGTTCAAAGGGTTATGTAAAATGTTTTATGATATTTGTTGAGTTAAGGGTTCTGAGATTACTCTTAGAGATAAGATGCTTCAGAAAGGGAAGTATGGGAAAGCTAGTTCAGAAGCTGACGACATTGCTAGGGAATGGAAGGGGGGTGGGAGGGGACAGGGCCAGGGATCCAGGTCTGGAGCTGGTAAAGAGACCTTTTTTGTTTTTCTATGGACAATCTTAAGTTTTGTTAAGTTCTTGATAACATTTGCTGTGTTTTCACTCCTTTTCTGCTGCCTGCGTCTTAGAATCGACACGATATCTTTTCTTCCATTCGCTGTAACATGACTGGTTCAGTAGACGGAGGGACCACCGGTGGACAAATGGTAAGGTTCATCTCTTTGAACACGGGGGGCTTAAATGCTGCCTTAAAACGAACAAAGATTATGACTTACATCAAAAACCTGAATGCTGAAGTGATACTTCTTCAGGAGACACACCTGTTAAAGTCTGATCATGGAAAGTTAAATCGACCATGGATTGGACAAGTTTTTCACTCCCAATTTAATTGCAAAACAAGGGGTACTGCCATATTAATTAAAAAGAACGTCCAGTTCACCTCATGTAATATTATCACAGATCCGGAGGGACGCTATACAATTGTTTGTGGTATGTTATACCAGAAGCCTGTAGTCTTGGCATCAATTTACGCTCCGAATTGGGATGATCACAGTTTTTTCAATTCAGTATTATCTCTAATACCCAATCTGGATACACATACCTTGATTCTTGGCGGCGATTTAAATTGTGTCATCGACCCAGTCCTCGATAGATCGAGCTCTCGGATTATCCCTCCCTCAAAGATGTCACAGACTCTGTCCACCTTAATGGACCATTTTGGCTATATCGATCCCTGGAGATTCACGAACCCATCTTCCCGTCAATATTCATTTTTCTCGCATGCGCACCGCTCTTTTTCCCGTATCGATTACTTCCTGATGGATAAAAATCTTATCTCATCTCTCGTTTCTGTACAATACCTACCCATAACAGTCTCAGACCACTCAGCTGTAGTGCTAGATCTCCGTTTTGACCTGAAACCCAAACATTTTAGGTTTTGGCGTCTTGACCCTCTCTTACTTAGAGATGACAAATTTTGTAATTATATTTCTGACTCCATCACGGTCTTCTGCGACACTAACAAGAATGAAGAGACCTCCCCATCTTTACTGTGGGATACCCTGAAGGCTTTTCTCAGAGGCAAGATCATTTCGTATGCATCTTATGCTAATAAACAACGTAGAATGCGTAAAGAAGAACTAGAAAAATTAATCACAGATTTGGACAGATCGTTAGCAGCAACAAATACCCCAGACTTGTATAAGGAGAGACTTAGACTTAAGACAGAACTCGACTTACTCCTTTCAACAGAAGCTGAAAGACTACTTCTGCGTTCACATGGTAGGCTGTACGAACACGGTGAAAAAGCTGGGCGCCTTTTAGCACACCAGCTAAAAGCCAGACAAGCGTCCAACCAAATTGTCCAGATCAGAGATGAATCAGGCATAGTAGTGACTGACCCAATTAAAATTAATTCCTCATTTAAATCGTTTTACTGTCAATTGTATGATTCTGAATCCCCTAGTGATGAAACCCAAATGGACGCCTTCTTCCAAAATCTAGACTTACCTAGTGTTTCACCTGATGATAATCAGACACTGGATGCTCCTTTAACATTAGCCGAAATAAAAGAAGCAATAAGCTCAATGAATAGTGGCAAATCACCGGGCCCCGACGGATACCCTGTCGAGTTTTATAAACGATTCTCTAATCAGTTGGCCCCTTTACTTCTAGAAATGTTTAACTATTCACACAGCCATGGCTCTCTACCAGTCACTTTAATGCAAGCCTCTATTTCCCTCATCCATAAAAAGGACAAGGACCCTTTAAATTGTGCATCGTACAGGCCGATTTCGCTTCTGCCTGTCGACGTGAAGATACTTGCAAAAATTTTAGCTCGTCGCCTAGGGCCCATTGTGCCTTTAATCATCTCGGAAGACCAAACGGGGTTTATTGGTGGGAGACACTCCTTTTCCAATGTCAGAAGGCTTCTCGGCGTCATCCATACTCCATCCTCTCCTATAGATCCAGAAGTGGTTATATCTCTTGACGCCGAGAAGGCCTTCGATAGGGTGGAATGGCCCTACCTATTTTCTTCCTTGCAGCGATTTGGGTTCAGCTCCTGTTTTATTTCCTGGATTAAATTATTGTACTCCTCTCCCCAGGCGTCGGTCTGTACAAACACACAGCGCTCCGATCTTTTCCCCCTTTTCCGTGGCACACGCCAGGGGTGCCCCCTTTCCCCACTGTTGTTTGCGCTGGCTATTGAGCCATTGTCTATAGCATTGAAATCAGAAGGTAGATTCAAAGGAATAAGAAGACGTGGAGAGGAGCATCGGGTCTCACTGTACGCTGATGACTTACTCCTGTACGTAAGCGATCCCCTATCAAGCCTCCCGCCGATTCTTTCAATTCTGGACTCGTTCAGCGTGTTCTCCGGGTATAAATTGAATATCTCCAAAAGTGAATGTTTCATGATAAATCAATTAGCTACAGAAATTCCAACTCGCCTTATACCATTTAAGACCACTTCAGTGGGCATAAAATACCTAGGCATAATGGTCACACGATCTATGCGTACACTGAAAGAGCAGAATTTCTCAGCACTAACGGCAGCAGTCAAACAAGACCTTCAGAAATGGAACCGTTTGCCACTGTCGTTAGCAGGTAGAGTACAAACTGTAAAAATGAATATTTTACCTAGGTACCTTTATCTCTTCCAATGCTTACCAATCTATCTCCCGGGATCATATTTTAATCTTATCAACAGCATCATATCCACTTTCATATGGGCAGGTAAACGGGCCAGAGCGAATAAATCCTTACTCCAGAGGAGCAGATCACTGGGTGGCCTGGGATTGCCTAACTTCCTGGGGTACTATTGGGCAGCTAATGCACAAAAAATATTGCTCTGGTTCACCGCACCTCAACATAGTTGGTGTCAGTTGGAGGCAAACTCTTGTTCCACGTCTCTCCAGGCTCTAGCATGTAGCACCCTCCCCATCTCTCTTGCAAATTTCACATCCAACCCCATTGTAACTCATACATTAAGAATTTGGACTCAAATCAGGAAGCGGTTCGGATGGCTCTCCCTTGCCCAAACTACACCTCTTTGTAATAATCACTTATTTGTACCAGCCAAACTTGACTCGCGCTTTGCAACTCTGGAAAATAAAGGCTTGACATGCCTTGGAGACTTGTACATAGATGGATTATTTGCTAGTTTCAACCAACTATGCACAACCTTTGGGCTAGATAGAACAGACTTTTTTCGCTTCTTCCAACTCCGCGACTTTGCGCGAACTCACTCTCCTCAGTTCCCCCAAGCCCCACCCCGCAGCGGTATAGATTTAGTACTCCAAGCTAAATCTTTGCCTAAGGGCCATGTATCATTTCTCTATAATCTTTTATCACCAACAAATGATACATCTGTAAATAAGACCAGGGCTGACTGGGAAACTGAACTCCAGGTACACATCTCTGATGCCCTATGGAAAAAAGCGTTGGAAGCTGTGAACTCCTCCTCTAGCTGTGCGAGACTCTCTGTCATCCAATTTAAAGTACTCTTTAGGCTGCACTATAGCAGAGACAAACTCTTCAAACTCTATCCAGACAAGACTTCCGAAGCATGTGATAAATGTTCTCAGACGCCCTGCAATCTAACACACATGTTCTGGACATGCTCCAAATTATCTAATTATTGGAATTCATTCTTTAAAACTATTTCTGATGTCCTTGGAATACCTGTTAATCCGTCACCACAGATAGCCATTTTTGGAGTGTCTCCTGATGAACTTGTAACTACATCCTTGCAGGATAATGTTATAGCCTTTGCGTCTTTGATCGCGCGCAGAAAGATTCTCTTCTTATGGAAATCTTCCCAGCCACCTTCCGTTAAATCCTGGCTACAAGATCTATTATTTTTATTGAAACTGGAGAAAATCAAATTCAGTCTCAGAGGCCGCCCCGAGAAGTTTTATTCACACTGGAAACCTCTACTTGAGTATGTTGACAAACTCCCCGCGACTGAAATGTCCCCCTGACTTTACTCCACACTTTGCTGATCCACCGACCCCCTCTCTCCTCCTAGGAATGACTCTTTACACATAGATTGGCCGACCGACTTATGACAAAGACGCAGGCAGCAAGCAGCAACAGCAAACACAAGTTGCTAGTGTGTTTTATTATTTATTTACTTCATTCTTAAAATGTGTGGTTATTTTTGAGTTATTATTTATTTTTTCTTATTTTTTTTTAAATTATTTTTTATTTTTCCTATTCTATTTATCCTTGTTATTATTCTCATTTCGTCATTACCACTTTTATTAATTCATTATTATTGTATTTTTACTATCTGGCTCAGTGGTCTCGGGGAGGGTTAGGGTGGGTGTTGGGTTATATTGAAAATGAAAAAATGAAAATGTGACTTTTTCTGGATGTTCTGTCTGCTGCAACTGTGATTCAATAAAAAGATGTTTGAAAAAAAAAAAAAAAACTGATGAAGCTTCCTAGCAACACGTAACGTGACATTTCCTGCAAATGTGGTGTTGTTGATATAAACTGTGCCTCAGTAAAGCCTCTCCCTCGATTCTGTGTTTTTAACTGTGATAAGATGGAGAAAATGTGATAAGGCGAACACTTTCTGTGACATTTTTCTTCTGTCTCATTGGTCTGTGTTTCTTCTAAAGGTTTTTCCTGATGTATCTTATCAACAAGGATGAGACAGAGCACACTGGCCAGGTAGAGTATAACGCTACACTAACGACCTTTCTCTCATCTTCAGTCACAATGGAACAATTGCAACAGGGTTGGAGAAGCTGTCGGGACGTGTGCATCTACATCATTAATTACACTCAGTAAAATTGTGGTTCTTTTAGTTAAACTACAGGCCTGCATTTGTGGTCTCCATAGTGTTAAATAAGACCATTAACATAATATACAATCTAAAAATGTATGTATTTATGCTACATGTGAGAAATTGATGTAAAAAAAATTTGCCACACTGTTCTACTCGCTGAATTTGATGTCCCACCAACTCCACTGAATTAGCATTAATTAACCACAGCTAATTAAACTTGACATAAACCCCTTCTATCGTGACAGTTGTCATTGTATTATCACTCACACCATTTCTACCGGCTTAAACTTTCACCTCCTGCATCTTGTTATGCCAATGTTAATTATGAAAATTATAATTAAACTCCTGCAATTTGAAAATTACAATTTGGAAATGAAATTGTGCAGCCTTGGTCTGCCCATGTTTTATATGCATGAGTTCATGTCCAAACTTTAATAACTTTTTTGAGTTATTACTTGTCTTTGTGTGTGTGTGTCCAGGAGTCCTATGTGTGGAAGATGTACCAGGAGCGATGCTGGGACTTCTTCCCAGCTGGAGATTGCTTCCGCAAACAATATGAAGATCAGCTTGGATAGAGCAGATACGTCCTCTTTACCTCTATCCATATTAAATGGGCTGCTGGAATATGTAGTCTCACGTGCAGCTGCTGGACTACAACACCACACAGTCATCCCATCAATGCTTTTAGACTGGCCCGAGGAGAGATGAGACAAAACTTCTTTTTATCCGAAATAAGAGAAACATCTCATGTCAGACGTACCTGTGTCACCGTTGGTACCGCGCCAGTCTGTGAGGAGATGACCTGTAACTCACCCAGACTTTTTGATTTACTTTATTTTATTTTATTTTTTCAGTTATAGGACTCGTTCTTGACAGCGTGTTGCCTTTTACTCCACATAACCCTCAAATCATTGCACAATTTTTTTGTCTTTCTGAGAAACACTGGGTTGTGTGGGGTTATGGGACAATGTGTCGGTCACATTATGCACAAGAACCCAACTTCAATATTTTGAGAATGTTGAACTTGAGACTTAATGCCAAAAGAAAAGCAGAGATGTTCAGTAGATTAATGTAGTGTGCAAAAATGTGATATGGAAAAGTTTTGTTTTCAGATGTTGTATCCTTGCATATTGAGAAGAAGTTTTAGAATGAAATGGCAAAAAGGTTTATTACGGTATGTAGGATTTAAAAAAATGCCTAAATTTTTTCATGAAGTGCCTTACTGTACTGTATCTACATTACAATGAAGCTATGCAAAACTTTTGTTTTTTCTTTATTGTATGTAAGTACAGTAATTTTCCTGGAGCAGTGATGAGTAGCTGTCCAGACATGTAGTTTGTGGCTGAGGTTTTTCATTTGAAGATGGAAGAACAGCATTGGTTTGATTTATTTTTTGCTGAATGCAGAATACCTGCAAACGTTCAAGGTACAGTACGAAGTGTAAAACGACACATCAGAATTTACTGAACACCTTCAAACGAAAACAAAAATTCAATTGCTATTGTATGGCCATTTGTATGTAGTAGCTTTGCTGATCTGTGCATTTCTTTTGATGGAAAAAAATAAAGAAATCAATGCAAGAAATGTAAATATTTATGCTGTTACTTTGGATCTGTTATTACCACTGTTTCAACACTTTTACTCTGTAAATTATTATCATTATTAAGCTCTGAGAAGTCAAGTCATTTCAGTCCCCATATCAGCCAGATGCAATGGTGGTCATCCAGATATTTCCAAAATAAGAGTCCTGTTTTATCTAAATAGCTTTGGACTTCAGTTCCAAGTTAATTTGACTGACCAAAAATGTCAACGCTATATGATAACCGTAAGCTTCCTGCAGATTTTAATTACAGAGTGGTAATAAGCAGTGGCTTAGACTTGAACTTCTAGATGGTCAAAGTGGTAGGACATGGCCTCAGCAGGCTGCATGATGGGAGTTTTAGTCCTTATTACCCATGGTGCCACCTGTCAGCTCGCATCATGTCACCACACCTCAGGCACCACACAGTGCTGCAGCCTGCCGCTGAGAGCAACTCTGGCTCCTCAACTCCTCAACTTACACCTGGACCAGCTCTGGCATGTTGACTTGTTTTTTATGTTCCTGAGTGAAATAACTTTTTCAAAATGAAAGAGTGACTCATTGTCATTTCTCTTCCACACAGTGAGTAATGGCGCCAAGTTTAAGAAGCCACATTCATCACTAACTAGTAAGAAGCTGTGACTGTCATTTTTCAGTTAATATTTCATAAATATTGTTTTGCAATTATTGGAGGAAAAAGCAAAAGCAATATCAAAGGAAACTTAATTTAAAGTTTCAAATTCAATATTCTGTTCCCTAACAAATGGGCTCCTGTATTATTTGGCATATTATGTGGCAATTATGGCAACAGCATGTGTGAAATTGCTAATATGATCATTCTCAGTAATTTGACACAATAAGCTGCAGTGGCTGCTCACAACATGAAATCCCAGCAATTAAGCCAAATAACTGCGGCCATACAGCATTAGACCTATTAAGATCTCATTTCCTGTTAGGTTTGGTGGCAGCAAAATTAAGTTAGGGGTCTAATTTTCATCCCCGAATGGCTTGTTGAAGAAATTCCTGCTAATGCATAACTGGGAAATATTAAAATATTTATCTTTTATGTTTTTTAGTGTAATGATCATAAAATATGTTAGTTTTATGGACAAAGAGACAACACAATTTTGGTTAAGCGTAATTTAGCCTACTTATAATGACAGCAATATGTTTTATCTATTTAACTCGAAACACTTGTCAGACTGAAATTATAAATATACAGGAAATCATACAAAACATCTTCATCTAAAAGGATTTTTAAGATGAAAAAAATGACACAACTTTTACAGGTGTCTGCCACTTTGTCATTATCGTTAGCTTAACAGCTTTAAGACTGGGGACTGGGGGGAAACTAAACAGCAGCAAATGCTTAAAAATAAACATGTAGCCTATTTGTTGAGTTGTGAGGTGTTGTGACACTGTTTATTTTACTTTATATTTTTAATCTTTATAAAGAACCATGGTAGCTGTCTCTTCCAGTTGCTAACATATACTGTAGCTCCACATCAGTTTTGGGTTTAACAGAGAAATATTAGGGTGCCATCATTTTCATTATCTACCTTGAAGCATTTTCAAATTGTCAAACGTTTAAACATGTTTTCCAATCAATGAAAATAGAAAATCCCCTTTGTGTACAAGTAGCCTACTGTCACAGACAGTCACACAGCTATTCCATTATGTTACCTGTTCAGACAGAAAAACGTGACAAGGTAAGGAGAAGGGTCATTTAGAGGGCAGCTGCTTTTCACACACTTGGTTTGCTCCAGTGGACTGAGCTCCACAATAGAGCCCTAATAGAGCAGAACATGTGGCCAGTGAATGACACAACCCGGGGGACATTTTACAAGTTCGCTCCACCACTGTCCTCCTCAGATGGACGACCTGACAGGTATAATGCCTTGAAAACTTCAACAGAAATAATAGGCTAATTCATTCTTGACTTGGTTTATAATTGCTCTTAGAGGAAGGCTATACTTAACACATCATGAACGATTTGCTTTGCTGTAATGTCTGACCTGCGTTCCTTTTAGCACATGCACTTTGCTGATGCAACGCTGCTGAAAGCTGGATCCGGTCTGTTATCTTGGGCCCTGCATGGTGCACGGTGCTGTGAAGTGACACATAGATGTGGAGAAGAAAGAGAGCAGCTTGAGTCACAATCCGGGCTGTCACCTGCAGCTGGCGACCTGCAGAGAAACCTCCAACTGGTGACAAGACACTACATATGGTGCCATTGATGCATCTTGTCGGTGTTTGAACATTTTGTGCAACAACATCACACAACAAACGACTCCTTAATAGCAGAGCCAGGTGTGTCGAGGAAAGTGGAAGGTGGGATAATAAAACAAGCTTAATCGCCCCATTATGCACAACTAAATTTCACTGTCATTGCTGGACGGCATGCCACCTACCTTCATCTGACAGCTTAATTGTCATCAAAATAGATGACATACTCCTGTGTCATTTAGGAAATCTAGTGTGGTGTCTGCATGAAGTGATTGCATTGTCATTAGTGATGAACAATTAGCTCTGTAGGAAGCATGAAATGAAATACAGATGTTGAAAAGACAGACCCAACCCAAGGTGCTTTAAACCATAATACGATTAATGATCGAAAGACTATTGTCAGTTGTCATGGAGATGGATCTCCACTGTATTTACGACACTAATATTGCTCATGGTAGATCATGACTGAACTAACACTAGGGGTTAGTACACTGTTGTGTACTGCTGTTATTTGTACAAGTCCTTTTTTTCTTCAAATACATCAAGAGCATTTTGTACAATAATATCATCACACCTGAAAGTAGATATTTGAAAAATGGTTACACTGTTACTTGGTACAAAAATGTCAAAATAGGAAATAGTTTAATTTCCTTGCATTGCATTATTTCGTCTTTTATTTATGTATTTTTCCTTACAACTGATAGTCCAGAAAGATATTGAAAAAGTATAAGGCTAAATGTTTGCTTACGGTAAGCTGGAAACTGAAAATGTTTGACATTTTTGCATGAAATCATTTCTTAAAATTACAGAATATCAATAGAAAGGATCTAATGAAGAGCATGTAGCAGAAAACCTAGTCCGTGGACCATGAACAGGTATTGTTGCCAGTGTGAAAGTTTTCATTTCATTTCAAACCTTTATTTATTCTCGAATGGACATTGAGGTTTTACCCTCATTTGCAATGTCGTCGAGAATTTTTAATTGTTTTCTTAAATCACCTGCTGTGAAATCACTGGTCCCTTGATCATCCACATTAGTGTTATTATTATTCAAGCCCAGCTAAAACAGTGTTTAAATGTTACTTCTCATTTAACACATTGTCTTTTAAAAGCTTTTGTGGTTAGAATGTACTGTTCCCTCAAAGTACAGTAGGTACATTTTTACTGATCACGCATCATACAGTAGCAGAAGGACCCTGCAATATCTGAAAATGTTTTAAATTAGTGTGCGGCAGCTTGTGTGTGTGTACGTGTGAATGAGTGTGAATGTGTATGTGGGAATGCAGTAGGTAAAGCAGAACCGTCTGTCCTGAGTGCACACACTGCAGCACTGGCATCCACATCTTTGACAGATGTGTTCCTCCCTAAAGCACACTGTACATCAATAATGTTTATGTGTGAATTTAAGTGTGTGTCTGTGAGAGACAGAGACAGAGTAAGACAGATGGAGATTGAGAACAAAGACGAAAAAGTGAGTTAGCAGTGAGTGCATTTAAAAAGTCACTGGCAGGAATAAAAGAGAGTTGAAGTTCCCAACCCTTAAGTTTGACATTGTGACATCTGCGAATGAACTTTAGGTGTAAGACGTAAGTAAGCTGCATCGCCTCAAGGAAGCTTTAATAAGAAGTCTTGTATCTGTTGGTATCATTGAGTCTTTCAAGCGAGTTTGACACAAGGTCTAATTATGTGAAGGCCATGTTCCCTTCCACAGCCCATTCGAATGACACTATCTTCAGCATCTAAAGTGGTCCTCTAGCTGTGAAACCATTGGACTAATGGATCTGGGTTGTTTAAGTGGTCTGTTTTTCTAGGACATGCATGATGCACTGAGGCACTGCTGTGTTTTGGAGTGGACAGCATGGGTGGGGATCTCTTCACTCTGTTGTCTCAGAGACAAAAGAGCTTCTTCTGTCAACTCCTATTTCATTCATCTCTAAGACAGATTTAGACGGACACCCTACAAGAGCTAGCATGTGTCTTATGAGAGTGCGCATCACTTTGAAGGTGTCTGCTGCCAAAACGATGTTCTACAGCAAAACGAAACCACAAACCTTCTTGTTGTACTGAAAATCCATGTCATTTTCCAGCACTTCACAAGCACCTGAACATCAAATCTGTTTTAATGGACTGGGTTGTCCTTGGATGTTTTGCAGAGAACCAGGTCTTAGGTTCTGGTCCAAAGGATCTGTTTCATGTCCAAGGTCAGGTCGTTGAGTAACTGAAAGCTGCTGGGCCAGCAGTGCAGACAGACATGTGAGGTGAGCAGTGCTGAGCGAGGGTTGAAGTGAGCTGAACAGGCTGGTTCGTACTCTACGGGTGTTCTATTGCGCTGATACGGCAGGGGACAGGTCAAGTACAGACGCAGCTCTGACAGCGGGCCAAACCTACCTAAAGCGGACGAATGAGAATGGAGAGAGGTGTGCAAAAGTCACTTTTGAGGCTTTACATAATAATTCAGTTCAGTGTTAAATCATAGATGATGTGTATTGTAGCCTTTTTATTTTGCGAATATGACGAGAAGATCAATACCTTTTTTTGTATCTGTCTATTCATTACACTGTGCCATAACATATTATCATCTGCATTAGTGATATTATTGGACAAATAGTAAAACCAGCATCAAAGTTTCTTCTGCTGGACTTTATTTAAATCGTGGACATCATATGTATATCAGACATAAGAATAAACATCTTGGACTGTCTGTCATTCAAATAAGCAAATAACAATGTGACATTTGCAATAGAGTTGCAATGTATGCACGTTTTTTTTTTTTTAAATCCCTACAAATGGTGGAAAAACTAACATTTATGTGTCCATGTGTTTGATTGCTTATGCATCCATCTTGCAGGTGTAGCCAGTGTTTTCTGGGAACTTTTTTTTCACATCCCTTTCTTTGTGGTGTTATCCTGAAAAGCCTCATTTAACCTTTGCCCTGCCCCGTCATCCAAAAGAGATTTGAGATGCCCCTACCCATGATGTGTGGGGGAGATAAGGAGTAGAAATGGGAGTATGAATTTTAGAGGCCGCAAGTGCAAGGGCAACTACATTAATTCATTAAAGCTGCTGCTATCAGATGCAATAACATACTGTATGCAAATTTTAAGGTTAGGGCTTATGGTTTGGTTTAGTGTTACTGTACCTGAGCAAAAAGGTTTTGGGCACACAGTGGCACTTTGAAAATACACATTTATGGTCATTTATGGTCCAGAGTCCTGATCCTGACCACAATTTTCCAAAGGCCATTGGTTCTCTAACATAAGATAGGTGCCCTCAAGCCTACGAATCAGTTGGAGTGCAACTGAAGTTGAGAGCATCACACATTGCATCAGACACATCATGAGAGAGAAGGAACATTGTGTGTGAAGCAGCGAGGGTGACAGATGGCTTATAGCATGTTGAGGATCACCATCTTACTTTTAATCTCACCTCATGGAAACTCCATCTGCTGTTTGCCACCAAAAACAATTTCTGCTATCCAGGGATCAGTGAAAAAGTTTTGTTCCCATTAGTTCAGCTCGAGGTAACCTGTTGAAGTGCTTTTCTTCCTGGCAGCGAAAACAAATGGATGACTCCAATCAAGGTAATGGTGCAGGAGGTTGAAGCCGACGAGTGTAAACATGTGCAGTAATTGCCCGTTTGTTTCCGATCACCAGGTTGTCATTAAAGCTTCCTGAACATATCTTTTTCAAAGCAGGATGCAACCTCATTCTGAAGATGAATATGATTATGATTTGATCACAGCACGTGATTCACACTAAGAGAATAACAATAACATGCTGGAAGGAAAATTTGCAAAACATAAGCAAAAACCGATGCCCGCTGATGATGATGAAGACAGTGATTGCATTATTTAATCTTGAATTGCCCCTCCTATCTATGAATAATACATGTTTTTACCAGTGCGGCGTATTTAATGGGGTTGACACTGATGCTGACTAATGTGAGTCAAGTAAGGACACGGAGGTAAGTCTCTCAGAAGCTTTTCAAGATCTCCTTCTATTCTTTTGGATTTCCACTTCACGGCCCATTAATTCTTCCTTGGATGTTCGCCAGAATCAGCTTGTGTCATTTGGAGCGTTGAAACCTGGGAGTATTGAAGAGGGGAAATGGGAGTCCCAGTGGACCGTCTGTCATAGGATGTAGGCCTGTTCATAGCGCTGGATAAAAGCGTCTGCCCTTTGACTGCTTGTTCTCATAATGGTGGCTCAGGTCACAGAGAGAGCAGAGAAAGTTTGGGTAGTTACAGACTAAGAATGTAACTAATCCACGCACAGAGGGCAAGGGGTCACTCCAGGGGTTACGTGAGTCTGTGCTCGGGCAGTGTTAATGCGGAGGGCAATGCTCCTTTAGAGTAGATGAATACATTACCATGTAAAGTGCATGTGAACTCAGCCCCAGGTCCAACTCCTTCCCCAACCAACTCCCTAATCAGGCCCAGGTTATATGAGACATCGCTTAACATGCACAAGTCAGCCGTTTTACGCTGCATACGTAATGACTGCCTTCCGTTCTGGCATTGATCTGAGAACAGTGTGTCATCCTTTGACTCATCCTGTGTGTTAGCTGTTTTCTCGTTGTTCTGTTTTGTTTTGCTTCAGTTGCTGCTGTATCCCTTTGCCTGGGCTGTTTATTTGTTTGTGATGTTTAAGTTCTTTCTCCTTCAGTGCCGTGGTCATTGGGGGGCCAGACGCCCTTGGTGAGGCCCCCTTTACTTTATGCATGTGTAGAAAAGCATTAAATTCAGATTGCACTGTTCTGTGGGGACTATTGTGTTTGGAGTGGTCTCGGCACAATTTTCACAATTTTACTAATGTTCACATACTGTACAATTTCTATTCTAAAAAAGTTGTAAATGTCTTATGGGACATGTAGGCCAACTGTATTTTGTTCCATTGTGGCACTAGAGGAAAAGTCAGATCGAATCACAAGTGAATAGGACACAATACTTGTGAAGAATTAATATCTCAACTAAAATTAAGAAAATAACACATGATCCTCTGGGAAGCATTTTGTAAAACAGTTATTTGCCACCTGGGTCATGAGAGGCTGTTGCTGTTGTAGCAACCTGAACATCGGAGTGGAGCAGCCCCGGCGCGTGGCACATGGCAGGCCTCTATGTCTCTTTGCTACCCTGAGGTTAATAAAAAGCCATGAGTTTATGTAATTTTGCTCTAGGCAGCACTGAAAAGGGAAAACAGATACAATAATATCATTTGATCCTGTGTGGAATCCTCAAGTGCGTTCCACAGGTCATTTCAACGTGACACAAGCATATAAAAGCAATTTACTGTTGTTTTTTTGCTCAGCTTTATTAAATTTTGTGCCCAAGACTTGGCTGTTATCTTAGACAGCTTTAGGTTATAGTGCACATAAAAACAATGCAGGCTGTTGCCACCAGAGTCCAAAACAAGTATCATCTGTTATGGTTTTTACAGTATGTTGGCTTGCTGTGAGATAAATGGAACAATATGTTATTGATTAAAGATGCTATCATGGCTGCATAATCCACTCTGCTAATCTTTGAAATCTTTTTTGTTTGTTTTTTTCCTTATTTTGTATTTTATTTTATTTACTGTACTGCAGATGAAGCCTTGGAATTGTAACAGGACACAAACCACAAAGCTGCAAATGTGGTTTGAGATGGGAGTCATCCATGCAGATAATGAATTACTAGCATTGATTTAACCTGTAATAACTGCTATTATGCTTGTTATTGTTGCATCTGATTTTGACCTCAGCTTCCCTTGACCAGTACAGTCAGGTAACAAGGAGTCAGTGGTGGCCATGAGTGTCCTTTCATCCATAATGTTTGAAAACATACGGGAGCTATATTACTTTTCTTCATCCCTCATAAAGGACTATTTTGAGGAATAGTCCACATATGAGACATATACAACATGAGGAATACCACACTGAGATCAAAGCAACGGCTGTGTGTGTCTGTGTCTGGCATGTGCACAAGTTGGTTGTGAGGGGCTTTCAGATGACCGGCCTCACTAGTTAGTGAGATACTGCTTAGTATCGGCTATTACTGGAAGCCGCTCAGTCTGGAGGAGATGATGTTTTCTGTATCCTTGAATGATGTCTGCTTTCTACCTGACCTGCATGTTCAACAGTGTTCAACCGCCCAGGTGCTTTGTAAATGACAGATTCCTATTGTCAACTGCACTGGCAGTATTTATGTCCCTTGTGGAGGAACTTTTTTTTTTTATGTAGGCATAAATAAATATTCCAAATGTGTGTCAAGTTGTGGAAATTTTTGCTTTCAACTTCTAACAATGTCTGACAAAGTCTTATAACCATGCAACACCATGTGTGACCTTTGAAGCACTACCTGCGCTGTGTTATGCAATGTGCTACCTTAGCTTTATTCTCTTATCACTCAACTCCGGAGCTTAGTGCATCTTCAACCAATTAGCTCACAGCACCACAGGAAAGTTAATCTCATCAATAAACCATGGAACATTATTTAGGATAGGAATTAAAGATTCATGCTTGAGAATCCTAAAAGGACAAGTATAGCACTTCAAACCATCAAAGTGCACTTTATGAATTATCCCTGGTTCCTCCTCAAACTTTTGAAGAGCTGTCACTTCTAATATTTGCTCAATGGCCCAGCAGTACGAGGCTGTACCAGAGACGTTGCATCGGGAGTTCTCAGCAGCTGGAGAGGCCATGTGTGTTTATTTTCCATTAGAGTGGTTCTCTCATCTCTCCTCATCAAGGGTACACTTTACATTATATGTATCAATTAATTATTCAGAGATATTGAAATGGGCTGATCTCACTGATGAACAAGGGACCAATTGTGCTTCTCTAACTGATTTAGACTTCCTTGTATTCATTCAGGAACAGTGTTTGTGACTCATACATCTACATCATGTACATATGAGACAAGCCGGTACAGATCAAACAATATGGAAAGACTTGCTTGAGGGGAAATACAGCATTGTTCACACAAATGAGGGAATTCAGCAGGGCCTGTGATGTAATGCCAAATTCATGAGATATGTTGTGTATGTGAGAGTAAGTAATTTGTTGCTGTATGGTGGGATGCTAAATTGTCTGTGTGGAGGATGAGGGGCCACATGATGGGCACTGGCTGTACGCCTAAAATAAACACCTTATCCAAGAGTTGGTGCAGGGTAAACGGCCCACAGGCATCAGCCTGCTGAGGACTCCTGACAGACATCTCACCCAATTAGCATTCGGCACCTTGCCTACTGCTTTGGGCAACAAACACTATTTTAATGTAGAGTAATTTTCATCATGAAGAAGCAGAGTGACTATTTCCTGTGCTAAGTATAGACGGAATTTCAGCAGTACAGGCATGCCCTAAGTGCACGCACAAACACACATGCACCTGCATTTTGGAGATGTTTAAGTGAACTCTCATTAAATATACACAAGTAAAATGCCCTTGGTTGGAGAAATAGATTAAGATAACAATGACAATATTCAGGATAGATTAAATGAAGTGTTTGATACTGCAGGTATTGGGGTCAAGAAGGTCTTACCAGGTCTCTGCCACTGCAGCAAGGACAGGTCTCATCAGGTGTCCCTGGCTCTGCTCCACCTCCTCACAGCTTCACATCTTCTGGAGGCTGTGAAAGGATGCTGCTGTCACTTCCTCCCTTCAGACACCCACAGGACATCACCTTTGTTGAATTGACAGTGCAACAAAAAATGTCTTGTGGTGCAGAAGGATGTACATTTGTGGAACATGTCCACACTACCGTGAACTTGATTGATTCATGTATGATAATGCAGTTGTGAGAAGAGGGTGCAGTTGAAGTTATTGTTGTTAATGATTAACTCTCTAGATTAATGCTGTTTTGCAGGTGCAAGTGATGCTCAAGCAATGAGTATCTGTTAAGCCACCAGTAAGATTTAATCCTACCTGCAATTATTTAAATCAAAACCTTCACAAAACAAAGCAGACTTAAAGATGAATTGCCAGATAATTTATAAGTTATGTTCTTAAAAGTAAAATATACATTGTGTGGATAAACGTCTCTGATATAATCAAATACATGTACAAAACCTGGTGCAGCCTGAAGGACAGAGTCCAAGGTTAAGTTGCTGTGTGTCAGTTGTCAGATCATATGGAAATTCTTCAGATGTCTGTGCAGTGAACTGGACTAGAAAGGAATAGGAATTAGTAACATCTCCCATAGGGAAAACTGTTGCATCTTCTTTAACACAAAGCCTGCGTGCCAAGACAAATTATTAATTCATCATCATTCAGACACAAGGCAAATCAAAGTACTTTATAGCAGAATAGAAACACATTAAAAAGACATAAAGGTCACATTCAAAATATAATAAAACAAAAGCATTATATGAAGGACATTAAGAAAACATTCAAATTGAATTTAAAATCCCACAGCTGTGGAGTATATAAACTAAAATCTGCTTCTGAGAATGGGGTGGACTTTTCCAAAACGATCTTGGGTTTAGGGTTCACTCAGAAGTATGCTAGAGAAAACCTTGTGCTTTATAGACAGTAGAATCTTTGACACAGAGTTAGTGATTAATGAACTGATGTTATGTGTCCCACTTTCTAGGCATTACTGAGGTCCCAGGATGCACAAATATGGTAAAAGAATTCATGATCTGATCAACGAGGAGCATGTTGAATGTTGAACAGTATAGGCCCAAAGTTAGATTCTTGGGGAACGCCACATGATTTAGTTTGCTCTGATTCATAATTTCAATTGACAAATTATTCCATGTCTCCATCTGAATTTGATTTAAACCAATTTAGCAAAAAGAAAACAGCATTGATTCTTATGAACGATTGTGTCAGATACAGTGATGAGAAATCACAAAAAAATCAAAAGAGGACATTTTGACTCCAATAATAGCAGATTTGTTAATGTTGGCCCATTACTGAGGCATCCAGATTAAATACAACCACATTCATATTGTTTACAAAATCCTTTTCTCTTTCCTTATGAACATGGTAATTGTTTAATCCCTTCTTTTATTCATCTATTTTAATTCTATTGAGCAGAGTAATGCTGTGTTCATGTAAATGAAAAAGAGCCCACACATGAGAGCTGGGAGATGGATTATAAACTTTTATTTGAAAAATCCAATTGCAACTGAACTCTTGGTCAATAGCAGGGTCAAACAAGATATCAGTGTAAAGAGCTTGGATTAAATAATTGGGTTTAAACAAGAAAGTGATATTTACATATTAAAGTTCATCCACATTTAAAAAGGTCAATTAAAGCCACTGAGGAAAACAACAGAACAGGTAATGAAATATTCTTAATCTGACTTTAACAGACTGTTAGGCCTATTAATTTGACTTGGCTGATGATATTTCCATCCCTGCTGGGCTGTGCTGTTTTTAAATTGTCCCCAGGTTAAAATTTGGCCACAGTCTTGGCATGACTTGGGGAACCTTTATTTTCAGCTAACTGTGCTGGCAAATTACTGACAAACAGAATGAGAGAAAAGTCACAACAGAGGCTGTGCTGAAAGAAGAAACTGCTGCCTATTTGTGTCGCAGTTTACTGAATATTTCCACTCAATCGATAGGAACAATGTACTAAATTCATGCCTCACATCTCAAAGTTTCACTCTAATGGGACTGACAAAGGAGTCGCCCATTAAGGTAGTTTTGGCCAAACATATGTGTATGTACAATTCTGTGTCCCTCGGGTGCCATTAGAAAGGGCAGCTAGGTTGGCCTCTAGTCCCAGTGAGGGGCTAAGCTGCTGTAATTTGCTGCTGCAGAACAGTGAGTGGAGGCAGTCCCACGGTGTGGCTGTGTCAGGGCCTCACAGAGCTCCGATAATGAGGCAGGTTGCCTCATTAAAAGCCATAGGGCCTGCACACAAAAGAAGCTGACATCAAAAGCATCCACACTGCCTTTAGTAAGCCTCTGCACACATGCTTTTGACCACAGCACTAAGGCCACAATAAGACACACAAAAGGCTGCTGCGCCCGCTATTTCACCTAAAGGCAGCTGTTTGTTTTGCTTCTTGAGATAATTGATCATTCTTACATATTTAAAGAGAAATAAGGGAACAAAGACGGGCTCAGGTGAACAGAGATCATACAATCTCTGATGGGGGATGCAGGAATGTGTCATGTATGTTGGGGGTACTGGGTTAAACCTGCCACCACGATGTCTTAACACAGGTGTGTATCCCAAAGCACTGTACTATTTTGAACCGTGGCAGCTGTGAGGCTTCAGGCTTGGCCCACTCAGCTGGTCTACCACTTTGGTCCAGGTTGAAATGCTTCAACAATTATTGGATGGTTTGTCATGCAATTTATCAAAGACTCAGTCCCCAGAGAATAATGTAATACATTTATCACCATAATGAATTCATTGGTAATGCGTTATTTTAAGGCTTTATCTAATTTAGAAATCACTGGGGTGTTCACATGATTCAATTTATTCAACAAAGAACTATGAGTTCTAATGATTGTGTTCAAGGGCAGTATATTTCCAATTAATTACAGATGAAGTAACCAAGGGGAGTATCTTAGTCCATACACAGCTCATCGACTGAATATGCAAAAACCTGAAATTCTTATTCAGACCAGTTTACAGAATAAAGTTTCTAATAATGAAACAACAGTGAATGAATTTTCTATTGGCATTTTATAGAGCACCAATAAAATTTACTGTCTTTTCGTGATTTTTGTGTGTAGCTCAAATCAATAATACAAATGAAATCCTGTATTGACAAATATTTTGAGGTAATCAGAGATACAGAATATATTCAAGGATGTCACACACAGGTCTACCTCTGAACGTTGTTGTTAATCTATTTGTTTTGATTTCTTCATTATTCTTTTTGATTCAGTAAGGTCTACAATAAGTGAGATTTTGAACCCTGGCCACTGACCCTTCACCAGGTGAGCTTCCTACCCCCTGGATGTCATTTTGAAAGTTTTCGACAAAATGTTTTATTTCAGATCAGTGAAAATGCCCACATATAAGATAAAATCACACTGTGGGGACATGCTTCCCACCCCCCACCTGTGCACACACTCAATTGTTTGTACACTGAGAAATCCCATACAACTTTCTTTGTTCTTTGTCCAGCTTGCTGCAGGGTTTCCTCTCTAATCCCAAAGCATTAAATCTGCCCAGTATTATGTTTGTCCTCAAGGACATATCTTGGGTAATGTAATGTGGATAGCAAGTAATGATGGTCACTTAGTTCTCAAATGTCTAGAGTAGTTTTTTCTGTGTAAGAACATAGGCCTATTTATAACCACGTGAAACATGGGAGAACCAAAAGAATCTGGATTTCACTAGTGTTTTGGAAACAGGAGTACTTCATAAAACAGGGTCTCTGTGAATCATGAGATGAAACATCACCATCAACTATTTAAAATCATGAAATGTATTGGCGTTTGGAGTCAGGGACAAGAAGACCTCACTCTTGTTTTTGTTTTGTATCAAATCAGTTACACAGCCTGAGCTCCACGCTGCTCATTTAAAACTTGAAGGAAACAGTCTCAACTGTCATTGTCGGAGCCATTAAATAATTACGCCTCTTGTCCTTCCTCTGCAGGCATTTTGCCATTGAGCTGTATGAAGTCACGGGGGGATTGATGGTGCACGAGTGTGACAGGAATCAGATGAAATGCGGTCTGACAGCTCTGCTCTGCCACCGCTGCAAATGTCAGTAGCCAGACAGCATGTGTACAGACAAGACTGGGAGAGAGGAGTCATGGCTTTAAGAGTCAGTGTGTCTGTCACCCGTCTGTGGATTTGAGCGACAGATGTGTATGATGTGCTCTGTATGAATGGTATCTTGGAATATCCAGCATGTATTCAATGCATGGGTCCCCACTGAAGTGAGGTAGGCCTTCGCAAGTCTGTCGCAGGAAAAAAGTCGAGGCTTGTGGGGCTCAGGCCATGAGGAGGGATGTGAGGTGTGGATGACGATGAGCAGATGCTCAGGCATGAAATGCTTTCCAAGGAACATGAGCAGAGAGAAAGAGAGAAAGACAGAGAACAAAAGTGACAGAAAGAAGCAGCGGAGGCTGAAAAAGTGAATGAGTCACCATGCAGAACACAAAACATATTCCTTTGTTCTCGCGGCGATGACTCACAGTGGAATAATATACAAGGCAGCTTTTCCCCCCTTTTGTCAAAATGTATTGTGATCTGTGGCATTTTGCCCTTTAACGGGTCAAATCTTGTCCACGCTGCCTGATTTCGTCAGGACTAATCTTGACTTTGACTGTAGTTATCTCTACTTCCATGAAAAATGTCGACAATCTGTTAAGCCCAGGAGGCGAAGAGTAGCGAGCGTGACAAGGGCCCCCAGGGCAACAGTATTGTGATGTCTCCTTATGGCTTGTTCCACTGACTGCTGCTCCTATTTCAGTATTGAATCAATCTCAGTGTCTCTTATAATCACAGGACATTTCTGGCTACCAAAAGAGCTGCAGCCATTTCTATTGTTAAGTAAACAGAATAATAAAATGTAGACAGGCTACATCATGACCTAAGCTGCATTCAAAATTTCCCGAAGTAGCCTATATTGTTCTCTCTTTGGATCTTTGTGATTACTATTTGTTAAGCTTACTGTCCAAAACATACGGTAGGCCATTTGGACACACGCTATAATGCCTTGTACTTCTCCTTTCTCCTTCCTCTTCTTGTGTTGTCTCCACAGGTTTGCTGATGAATACTGATGTTGCTCTGTGGGGAAAAAGGCAGTGCCTGAGGCTAGATCTGAGCCTTTTAAGTAGACAGTCATAGTTTTCCATGCCTTGCCATTTTCATCAGCTGCTTTGTGCTGAGCTGAGTGGCTGGTGAATTCTGTGTTCATGTTTCTTAATGACTAATTTGACATTTCGTTGATAAAATCCTAATTTGAGGATTTCTGCCTTTGAGTTTAATAAGAAGGAAACTAAAATGACAGACCTGCCTTATTACGGTTGCTACTCTTTGTAGCTACATCGTAGTAATGTAGCTGTAACACTTTTTATCATTTTATTACGTTCATTCATTTATGATAACTGGACCTAAAAATGCAACTCACCAACACAAAGGAAAGCACAGGGACACAGCATCAATGCAGGGGAGAAACACAGCAACACTGTTGTGAAACATGGGCATGTATAACAGATAAATCTGCAAAGACAAAGGGAGATCACCGAGGTTAAGTACTGTACACAAGGCAACGAGACACAGGTGGTGCAATCAGACACAGGTGACACACATGAGGTAATCACAGCAGGGCGCAAACAGGAAGACGACACTGAACTTCAAAGTAAGACTGAACTCAACAGGGAACGAAAGACAAGACCACAACATTTACTGTATATGTAATAATTATTTCATTAAAGGCAGGGTCTGAAGTTTTGTTCATTGCAGTTTGTAAACAAAACATTGAAACTCAGCCCCTCCCCTCAGGCTAAGCTGTGTAGCCTCCTGCTTCTGAAAGCAACAGTTGTCATGACCGCAAAGGGCTGCAGACACAGCCCCCACCTCACAGGACTAGAAGCGCATAGGTGATGATTAAGACGGGTTTCATTTGTACAAGTCTAATGTTTATTTTTGGGCACAAAACTCCAGACCCAACCTTTAATGGTTGCCAGTGAGAAGTTATGCAGAGTTATTCTTTGTAAACTGGAGCACAGTGAAGAAAGAATTTCCTGCAAGGAATTAATAAAGACGAATCAGACAGCCAGTAATAGGCTTCTTTAAATGTCAAAAAATCTAAGGGGAGAAACAGGGATGAAAACAACAACTTATAAGGTTAAAATACTAGAAACTATAGCCAGAATTGAATTAAAAAAAAGAAAAATCACAGCAAGATGGATGATAGGGAAAGTAAGAGCCAACAACAGCCAGAAGGCTTTCTTTTCTTACTTTGGATTTAGCACAAAATGTCCACTGAACAACATTTGAAGTAAGTACAAGAACTGTCAACTGTATGGCAACAACACATTGATCTCAGCAAATGGACATTCTTTTCCAGTGATCGATATGCATTTGCTTATAAGAATACTGAAACATATTTTACTGTGAAACAACCGCTCATTAAAATCATCTGGCAGTCAATTTGAAACAACTGGAACTTCCTGAATGCTGTACTCAGCAAAAAGCAATCCAGGCTCAAATTACTATAGTGATGTCAAATAAAACTTTTTACAGGGATGCATTTCTTGAGAGAGGCAGGCAGGCAGGGCAGGTACTCCGCAATGGCTGCAGTTAATTGTCTTGCTTTCACATTGTTATGGGATGTTTGCAACAAGGTACAGTAAAGCACTAATGGATGGGCTGCAGATGCACTGGAACAAACAGGAACAAACCTGTAGCACTCGCAAAGGATCTATTCAAGGGTTATGACCCGTGAATTAAACCTGAGAAGGTCGTTTATTCTCCCAAAACTCTTGACATCCGATTTCCACACAGCTGCATATAGACCCACATTATCAGTGTTTGAAAATGACAATTGATGAATGATGAATGTAGAATCACATCAGCTTCTTAATTGCCAATCACATTTTAAACACCTCCCAATCACATTAGAAGCAAGATAATGACGACTAACAAGCTCTTGCTGGCCGTTTTTGTTTCTGCTACTTGCTGCTCCACTGTTGCTGACTGTGCCATACAGTATATCACTCTCCCCATCACCCCAACCCCCACCTTATAACCATACCTCATTTTGTGTGTAATCTATAGCTCAATAATATGTGTCTTCTGAGTTCTGCTCCATATATTCCCTCTAGGGTTTGATATATAGGTGTATTATACAGGCTCACAGTGCATTAAAGAAAAAGCAATTCCCGCAAATAAATATAGGCATCCATTTGTTGCAAAAATGCTTTCCACACTCTCCACTTTCACCATGTTTATCCACGAAACTCATATATGCATTAGACAAATATTTCATTCTTTAACAGGTGATCTTTTAAAGCAAATAATATTGTGATTATTGTAACTGGAAACTGCAAATGAAGCTAATTAAAAATGACCCTTGTTGGTCAATACATCAATTCAAGTAAATTGTTGACATTTAGAGAAATTACTTCTCTCACTCTCACGTTTGAACTGTGAATCTCAACCAACACATTTAGTGATGGAAGTCAATAGGAGAAGAATGGGGTGGAATACAACTGTCACACTTGGGTTCACATCCAGGGTCGTGTCTCTAGCGACAAAAGAGCTTTGGTTGAGTTTAAGAAAGAGATTGTGATAAAGTTGAATAAACTTCACAGCCCCATTTGTGTCAGGCTGCTTGACACAACTTTCTACATTTAAAGTTTATTTGATTTTTGCGCAATCACCCTGAAGGTGTGCATTATAGGATAACTTTAGTTTTTTACAACCTGGACCTTATTTCTAGCATCAAATACAATCATTTACTCACCCAGACAACTTTGGTGTCATTTGGAGTCGTTTTGACGAAATTAGCCCCAATCGAGCGTATAATGCGAATACACGGGGCACGCAATGCAGCTTCTAAATAACACATTATCCGCCGCAAAACTAATTCATTTCGCCAATATTTTGTGATGATACACTAGTGTTATTCCCCTCCGAGCCCGTGGTGGCATGTTATCAACATCCGGCTCCTCCAGGCTGACCTACTAACCTCTGATCTGGATGATGTCATCTCCGACCGGTGTAAATATTTACACCAGCAACAACGTGTTGTATGGTATTTGCATTTGTATATGCTGGTCACTTTCAATAAAGTTTTTTGAATGAAAAAAAAAAAAAAAAAAATTATAAAAAAAAAAAAAAAAAAAAATCTCCGACCGGTGCCCGGCTCGTTCTGATAATAATCATTCCGCTTCGGCATTCGGGTCCTTTTTAGCTCAACTAGTCAGAGCTGTAGTGAGGATCCAGGCTGCGGAGAGGAAGCCTGTGGAAGCTTAACTTCATCCAGCTGCTCATTTTGTTCTGACAAGTCAGAAACACGCAGAAACGGACCATAGCATTAGCGACCGCAAGCTAGCTGCGCCATGGCTGCGCCGCGCCGCCGTCGGAGATGACATCATCCAGGTCAGAGGTTAGTAGGTCAACCTAGAGGAGCAGGATGTTGCTAACATGCCACCACGGGCTCGGAGGGGAATAACACTAGTGTATCATCACAAAATATTGGCGAAATGAATGAGTTTTGCGGCGGATAATGTGTTATTTAGAGGCTGCATTGCGTGCCCCGTGTACTCGCATTATACGGATATACGCGCCGCTCGATTGGGGCTAATTTCGTCAAAACGACTCCAAATGACACCAAAGTTGTCTGGGTGAGTAAATGATCGTATTTGATGCTAGAAATAAGGTCCAGGTTGTAAAAAACGAAAGTTATCCTGTAACAGCGACAGCAAAGTCTGAAAACAGAACTAAGTGTGAGTGAGTGACTCACAACATGCTATTTTTTATTTATTTATTTCTGCATATCACCTCCTTAAGTATCCCTATCATCCGCTGCATTTTAATGATGTAATGATAATCACATTACCTGGCTGCATCCTCCTTATGTTTTCTGCTTTACATCTTTGTTTAGTGTGTAGTGTGAGTGTGTGTCTGTCTGACGACGAGTGATGTAGGCTACAGCTTTTTCATATAAAGGACGCTCCCAGTGAGCTGTCAGTGGGTGGTGGGTGGACTTGTGAAAGCCATGAAAGCTAAATATATAGAAAACACGATCCCTTATTCAGATGAGAAAAGCATACTGTATGAGAAGAAGTGGCTAGATACTCTCATAAAGGCGTAAAAATGACCTGCATGTAACCTCTATCACATCCCTGGGTAAAAACGTCCCTATAGTTTATGACGCATCCAGTTATATTTTGATTTTAAACTTTAAACCGACTTTCACTTGCACATTCTCCTTCAGGTGTCAGCAAGACATCTGTTTGTCATGCACTTCCTGCCTGCCCTTCATCTGAGTCGCACCATTGTGAATGCATCCAGCACAGCGGCCCGTCAGCACTGGTGAACAGGTAAGGGACGGCCCGCTGAGCATTGCTCTTTCATGTCAGAGCTGTGGTGTTGAAACAAGAATAATCACAGGTTAATGTAGCAACACCACTCATCTGTGATGGCAATCGTTCTCCCTCTCTGACCTGTTTCTCTTGGACTCAAACATAACACCAGGTTGCACAAAGCCATCACAGGTTTTTACTTACTGCTCATGTGCTAAAGTTGAGCAGATTCTCCCGGTGAGTGAGAAGCATGTCAGGGATTTTCAGATGGATTTTTACACCAGGGACAAAGGGCCTGGATCTGACTACACTTGGCCCCAAAATCCAGTATATTTTATATGTATGAACCAGATTAATATCAATACACTAAAATGTCACGATATATCCCAAAAAACAGTATGTAGTAGGCCTACAATGCTAGAAACTGTGATGTGCAAATGCAGGCCTAAATGTTCTCAGTCTAAATGCACATAAATAAACTACATTTGTTTGTGTATACATGTTTTTTTTTTTTTAATATCTTGAGCTTTTCTAAAAATAACTTTTAGAAAAAATGCATTACAATATCCCAATATACTGTATTGCAATTAATCATATTGTCAGTACACTTTAGGATATATGATATTTCCAGAATGGTGCCAATACACATCTCTAGAATGAACAATGCGTGTGTTCGTGCATACGGTTTGCAGGTGGCTGATTATACTTTGTTTATATTATACTTCTAAGAAGGTGTTTGGACCACATACAGAATTTTAAGGTGAATGTTTAAACAAAAGGTTTTATCTATGAGAAAACAGAGACCGTCCAACTGAACTGATGCTGAGTAAAAGTCTTTGTTTTGGTAACGTGTGGCAAATGTAGAAGAACTTTGATGTGATGTGTGTCCTCTTGTTTAAGAGTTAGGATGTGCTCCATCTTTGAAGCAATACTGACATTTATATAAATCTAACCAAAGACACTGGTGAAAAAATTGTGTTTGATATGGGCATGTATTAGTTTTGAAGTCGACATGCAAGGTTTTGGTAACGCTGTGGTGGAGAAAAAAAAATTAGTAGGGTAAAATCAAATTTGACTGGTGGTTTTCCAATTGTGAAAAGCGATTGTGTTGAATTATGAGATTCACAGTTTGGAAAAAAACATAACATCAAACCAAATTTTAGAATAGACCTATTTTTTCCTCTCTGCTGGTCCTGTTGTCTCTGTATGACTGAGGTGATGATCATAGGGACAGAAAAGCAATTGGACCATATGACATAGCTGAAGGCTGTTTTTGCTGAAGGGTCTTGGGGCAATACACCATCGGCTCAAGGAAAGCTGTTTTTAACTTCAGCGTGCTGATTTGCCTTCTTGGATAGAGTGAAACAAGGAGACAGAGGAACAGCACACTAAAAGCTCAGTAATTACCATGCTACATCTTGTTTAAGTTGGTTCAGTGACTTCAGCATAAAAACGACAGGTTGTGGTTTTACGGGTGTAATATTGCTGGACTATTTCTTGGGGTTTTTTTTCTTGAGATTGCCAGATTGTTAATCCGTCAGTGAGATTTAGAGGTGCCAACAGGCAGATCATTATTATTAATATTATTTTTATCTAATCTTATGACACAACAGGGTTAGTTATTTCCCCTTCCACAAATTCTATCTTAATCCATGATAAACATGTAGAGCAAGTTAAAGGGAAAAAACAACAACAATGGAAATCATTACTAAAACTAATGAACCTATAATCTTTAACTATAAATGTTAATGTGATATTCTGTGTGTGTAGCTTGTGGATGTCTACTTCATGTTGTTGTATCTCATTGTTATGATGAAAGGTTTCCCTGGAATTACAAAGATGCATGTGGGTCATTATGCTTAATAACACAATGGCGTAGCGTAGCGTAGTATATCGTGATGATATTTACAAAAGTGCATTGCAAATGCGTATCCTAAACAATACAGTAAGGGAGCATAATAAATGGGTAAGAAACTGATCAGTCTCATGTGCTCCTAAATGGTGTAAAATGATACATAATCATCTCATAAACAGTATTAATAACAACTGTGGCAGCTACTTCACTGGAATATTCATCCACCATAGTGTGTTTCACTAAAATATTATTTCCTTGGGACATTGCATGAGAAATCAACCCTCCTCTTTGATTTTACATTGCATGTAAGTATAGATTGCATGGCAAAGGGAATCTATTTCACCTCTGCTCAGGAGGTTGAATGGCAGACCTTAATATTTCTTTTAGGGTTATTCCATTTCTCACCTCAGAGAGAGGCAGATGGAGGCATTCAGTGGGTGGTCCTAAATTATAGTAATTAAAAAGACACAGACAGCCCTGAAAAGCCAGCCCAACGTGAGAGCAGGGCTGTGCCCAGACAGCCTAGCAGACTCAGAGAGACAACATCAGATACTGAAGAGCCGTTATCAATTATTTTCACCCTTACTTTTTTTCTCTGGGGTCAGCCAGAGGCTACCGGTCTTTTAAAAAAAAGGTGCTTAATATTTTTCCCTCTTCACACTGGAAATTTGGCCGAGACTGATAAGACTCTGCTCCATTGACCAAGCTCATTTGAAGCCTTGACCCCTGCTTTTTTTTTCTCCTTTGGTGACCAGTAATTCAGATGGATGGTGGCTGAATGACATTACAGGAAGGGAGTATGGAAAACTTGTATACAGTGTCCACAGCAGTATCTGCCTTAGTATGCACGAGTGCATACACATATCACACATCTGCATAAACAGGGACAGTGTTGACTCTGTGATGTCAGTAGTGTATAATAGGAGACAATCGCTAATCCAGCTGTGTTTACTTACTTTCTTTTTGAAGATATGTGTTCACCTGTGCTCTATTGAATTTATTTTTCATTATTCCCTTTGTTCTCTTCTTTCTTTTTATTTGCTTTAGATTGCATTCCTCAGATGCAGATCAACATGGCAGAAATGCTTTACATTACAGTGTAATTATTTGCATATATGAGGTACCAGGGAAACTGGATGCCAAGAATTGCACTATGGGTCTTGGAAATTGGATTCATTTATTGTTGCTAGTGAACCATTACTTACCCTGAGGAAGACCAGGTTAGGTTGAAACGTTGGTCCTGTTTTGAATTTTAATAAAACTATATATTTTTCTTCATCGAGGCTACGAGTTGAGCGACTGCTTTTTTCTCCTTTCACTGTTTTTGTCCGGCTGTCAGCTCCTCCTAAATTCTGGTGTGTGTTCCTACCATGTTCTTTCCAAGTGAACCATTACTTACCTTCCTGAGAGTATGGAGTGTTGTCAGGAAATGACACTGCATTTAGAGTGATTTAGATATGGTTTGTCTAGGAATCCACCTGGTCACTCTTCCGCTGTTTTGCTAACCATCCATGGAACGGTGGATAATGTTATTTATGATGTTACAATGTGTATATTTGTGTATTCTTATCTGTCATAATCAAGAGATTTCAGGGCGGTAACCTGTGGTATCGCTGAGAGCCTGCATTCTTTAGCCTGCAAGTCATTTATTAAACCATCACAATAACTCTGAAGCTGTTTAATTAAGGTATAAATGTAGCATAGTTATGGTGAAATTTCTGCATAGTTCCTCTTTAAAACCAACATGTTAGCCGTGAGATTTTACAATTTACAGATGTTACAACACTGTAATTACTGTGAGTAGCTCCTTTTCCCTGTGTTTTCCAGTTGTTAAAGTGATAGTTCAGGCTATGTGACTGAACCGTGTTTCTGTGTGAAGTTCTTATCTGTAGTAATTGTTTTACTTGCAGTAGATTTCGATCAGCTCATATTTGGAAAAGCAGCTGGGAGCACCAGGGCAGGTGCTGAGTGATATGCTGCTGTGAACTGAGCCGTTCACAAAAGATAGATTTAACCACTTTAAAACGTGCCCCACAGATAAAAGCTAATATCAATTTAAGTGCACGTTTTATCTTTGAACATTTTCACTGCTTCATCTTCTTCAAACAGCCTTTTCTCTCAAATCAGGCAGAACCAAGTGTAGGTGTGCTTGTGAGTAGGAATACAGCAATTCAGCACTTGAAAAAAAATGTTATTCCAAAAGGGATGTTTGACGGTGAGATAAGGATTCCTTTATTCAACAAGAGCTATATCCAGCAGTCTCTCTATCATTGAAGTAACCAGATAGCTATGTACTAGAGGGCATTTTATATTCTCTTGTCTTGTTAATGCAACGATGACCTCCTCAAGCAACAATCACCACCACCTGCTCCCAGCGAGCGACACATAGCTAAACAAATGGATACAAATAGCTCCTTGTGGTGAAGTCAATGGACTTAATTCCCTCACCGTGATGATCCCATGATATGACAGGACGTGTGGAGGTTATTGCAGCATGTAATAAATATTTACAATGACTTTAAAGGATGCAATCTAAAGCGTGATCAAGATGGTTTACGGAGGTGGTGCTTATTCCCTTGGTAACACACTCACAAAGGAACACTCACGCATGCTGAGGTTAGCCCGGGTCTCATCCAGACAAGGTCATTGTTGTTGACGTAGGAGTGTCTCAAGGGTCGGTGTTGGGTGTCCACAAAGGAACGCAAACCACAGGTCCACAATAACGGCTCAATCAGAGCTGCCCACCACCTAATCTCCTCTGTAGAGACGACATTAAAGTTGCATTGTAGAGAGGGAGAGCTCATGTGCCACCCAACCCTGGCTGTACTGGTGTAACCTGGAGGAGGTGGTGGCTCTCTGTTCGACGGCGACATTGATACTGCTTCTATTCTCATTTCAGTAAACGCTTATTATGCTTATTCATGAGTCTAAACTTAGCTTTCTTTCTGTAGCTTTGCAGCTTTCTTAGAAATAGCATAGTTATCAAATGTTTTTTCTTTGTGCAGCAAATTGCTTGACACAGCAAAACCCTGTGCTTCTGATCGTCTGAGAGCTGCAAACAATCCAGTCTTTTCTAAAAGCGAGCTCCACAGCGGGGGGACCTGTAAATCCGCTGAAACAGTACAAAGTATTGGCAAATCATTATGTCAAAAAGGGGTTGTTGCTCGGGGCCAGTGGGAGACAGAGAAAAGGAAGAAGAGGAAGAAGAAGAAGAGAGAGAAAAAATGAATAGCCAGGCGCAACGGCAGATAAACATTTGTTGCACATCAAAGCCCTGAAGAGAGAAGGACAGCAGAGCAGTCGATTTTTTCAGCCGGCACGGAGCGACAGTGTGCCAGGGATCAACTAGATTAAAGAAGGCTCCAAAGTGAGCCATTGATCGTGTCAGCGAGGTAATTCTGCTTGATCTGTATCATTTATAGAGGTGGGAGTTAATCTCTAATTTAGCTAATACAAAATATATATAGAGAGAGAGAAAGCAGCAGAGAGGATGTCAGACCAGTGTTCAACTAATTAAAGCTCCTTTAAGTTTTAATTGAGGAGCAGTGTTTAACTCTGAACACAGAGCACTTTCAGATTGCAGAGAAGGAAAAAAAAGAAATAGAAAAGATATTAGAATAGCACCATGCAGAGGCTGATCTTTTTTTTGCCCAGCATATGGGTGCACAATTGGGTCAGGAGATGAGCAAGCCCCGTGGACTGTGGACAGATGCAATCCATCTCCGGCTGTGTTGATGTCCGCCCTCATCTTGTCTCTCTCGCAGGCACACAGCGATCAGACAGTGACCTGTGGAAAAACAGACATGCCTTTAGGATGCAGATGAACGGAGACGAGGATGCCTGGATGATAGTGGACTCCGGTGCTCTTCTGACATCTGCTATTATTAGCTATCATTAGTGGGAATACCGTTCTGCAGAGGACGAGGTAGAGATGATCAAATCAAAGTGATGGAGGAAAGAAATGCTTTGAAAAAAACATTATTTTGTGGCTTTTCCTGTTAAAGGTCATACGCCTCATTTCAGTTATTGATCTACTATAACCAATTTTCAATCACATACCTAATTAGAAAGTTAATTATGCATCAGCCTGTCTTTGTTTCTAATAGATTTTTATGATTTTATCAATAAGACATGTATGAATGAGTTCGAAGGGTAACGTGTTTGTGGGGGTGCACAGCGGAGCTTTTGTGTGTGTGTTTGTGTGTGTGTGTTAATGTGTGAATGTATCACATAAAAAATACGACTACCCTATAAACTTTGTGCAGGTCAGCAATTCAATGGTAATGATGAGCCAGGTGTCTGTCTTTTGGCCAGCTGCCTGGAAATGGCATTAGATCAGACTGTCAGGCAGTGAGGAAGGTGGAGGCGCTGTATGACGTACGGCATGGTATACGGTGTATATATAAATATATATATGATGTCCCGTGTAACAGACCTGGTGGGACTTTCATGAAAGGAATCAATCATATCATCGGCGTATAGGTCTGACCTAGTAGCAAAATCATTTCAGTGTGCTATATCATGACAAATGTCAGTATGAAGTATAGGAGGGAGTGTCTGTCTATTATCTACTTACAGCTTCTTCTTTGTGTGTGTATTACTATCTATTCTTACTTTTTCTGTATCTATTTCATTCATATATAATTTATCTATATTCTTTAAAATATCTTTCTTTTTTATTGTGAAACGATTTGCAACTTCTAATCTAGAGAGATGCTATAAAAACACACACGACAATTTTTTTTTTTCACTTTCTTGTATCCTAGACAAGCAAATTCGTCACTAATAAATCAAACCTTCTCTGGTGCTTTTTTGATTATGACCTTTCAAAGTAAAAATATTTGTTGAAATGTAACTGAACATTTGATTAATCTTTCAGTTCCCTGGAGGTGTGCTCATGCCAGAAATCACTTTACTGGACTATACAATAAGGCCAATACATTTACCGTATATATCCAGAGCTTATAGTAACAGAGGGTGATTGGATAATTCTCTGAAATGAATAAGCACCAGATAAACAGACGGTTTTGTCCTCTGACCTTGTGAATCTGAGCCTGTGCCATAAATTGCATGGAGGGTGGTGGGGGGTGGGGTGGGTGAGTGGGGTGGGGTGAAAATACCTTCAGTATATTCTATAATACAAAATGCTGTGTTGGAAACAGCTGGATTTATTAGTGTATCTCTCTGGTGATTTGATGGAAGCTCATGGCACAAGCCAGCCCCCATCATCATCAGGACTTTACACCCATCCATTGCCAAGCAAATAATTCCCCAATCAGCACAATGACACGCACTCTGTATACACACACACACACTCACACTCACACACACACAAAGGTCCTGGTGAAAAAACATCTGTCACTTCAGTTGTCTGCTTATCTGGCCCAGCCATGTCAGTGCTCTCCCATGTGAGCACAAAGGCAGCAGTGGTTTATGCTGTGTAGATCAGTTTGCTGATAGCCACGCTGCTTTAATGTTCCCTCAGTGTTGTTCAAACACTGAGGGAGCCGGCACCGGTGATAACGAGGGTCACTGTCTCTTCTTGCTCCTCAGAAAAAAGAAGACACACAAAAGACATGCCAATGGAGGTAATTAACGGTTTGTGTGGCACCAGCGTGCAACCGCTCAAAGACAGGGTTTGGCTGGACTTGTCTGACTAAAACACCACCCTCTCCTCCACCACCTCCACACACATTCCCTCCCTCCCACACTTTCCCTCCCACCCTGACACCTTCCAAAATGAAAACCCTTGAAGCCACCCAGCCACCTCCTTTTTCTCCCCCCTCTCTCTCTCCTTCTCTCTCTCTCTCACACACACTCTGTGGTCAGGGCTGCATGCTCACTGTCCCGAAACATGATGAACCATTCAGCCCTATGGGAATTTCTCCTCCCAGCTAGCTAGCGTCAGCTACATCTGCGTCTGTCAGCCAGAGTGGATGAAACGGCAGAGAGGCAGCAGCAGCGGCAGTAGCAGTGACTTGGCTCAGGCGTCAGGCAGCTTCACTCTGACATTCTGCCTCAACTTAAGTGAGAGGCAGCGCACTTCATCCAGCGCAGCTCAGACCGGGAGGAAAAAAAGTTCTCCGCTCCTCTTTCTATGGCTCCTGAAGAGGTTCTACAGAATTTATGAATGACTGAGGAAGGATGCGTTGCAACTTGGGGATACTTTTCCCATCTGGACGCACGGCGGCTGTGACGGGTGGCTGATGGAGAGGTGATGCTGTGCTCTGTGCCTCTTGAGCAGGGATGACTGAAGCCTCCTGGTGTTCACCCTCCTCCTGCTCTTCGTCCTCTTTCTCCTCTGCCTCGTTGCTCACACATTCCCCCTGAACCCTTCGGGCATGTGAGGGTCAAAGTCAGCAGGATTTCTCAACCACCTCAATCCTTTCTCCAACTGTGATGTGATCATGTTCCTCCGTGCCACACTTGACCTGCAGGCTTCCCAGGCAAAACAAAGGGATTAACCATGAACTTTTCTCTTGCCAGGGGACCCAATCTGCCCTTACACAGCAGACTGTGACATGTGATGAAACTCAATTGTGAGTATATGTCTTTTTTTACTTGTATCAGTAAAGAAGCATGACCTACTGAAACTTCCCTCTTTTTTTTATTGATGCTCAAAGGAATGACCTGGATTTAAGGGGAAATTGCATCATGTGTGCTCAAGTGCATGTCTGAGAGGTCTGAGCATGTATTTTTAATGTAGCCTTTTACCTTAATGAAAGCAACAGAAGATGTGCTCCTGGAAAGGTGCGTGTGCATCTGTTCCTCTGGAGGACTTAATGTACAGAATTAGATAGGATGTATTTAGTTATACATCGGGAACATTTAAGCTCAAAAGTTATCGCTGAATTAGTTGAAGAAATGTGTGTTAAAATAAAGCACAATCCTATTTTCTCCCACTCCCCATCTCTCCTTTTATCTCCCTCTGTCTCCTTTCAGTATTCTCGACATATCTGAAATTTCAGTGAATGAAATGAACTGAAATGTAATATTGTTCCTCTCAACCCAAAATAACAATCATTATCTTTCTTCAAAGGCTTAAGCACAAGTCTTTCCCCTCCTCCTTTTTTTTTTTGATTAAGTAGAAATGACAAAACAGGGGAGGATCAAGCAGTGAAGCGTGATTTTAACGAGTCCACCCAGTCCCCACAAGTGTGTGGTGTTACAATAAATGTAGAAAGGTAGTGGAAGTCTTGAGAGAAAGAAACAGCTGCCACAGAACAGACATTGTTTGTATAGTTTAATCTATCTTTTTTTTTTGGTATGGATAGATTGCATTTTCTGGTGGGAGTAGTCCAGCTGCCCATCAGTCTGCTTTATGTTTACATAGCTAAATTCTTGGTATATTGACACACTGATAGCTTGAAAGAGATGCACACAGGTATCTTTCTCTTTGTGTTTCTGAGTGTTTTTGTTGACCTCATTAACTGAGCATATGCTTCCACCTTTCACTGAAAATTAACATGTGAATTTTGACGTTATTCAAAGAACCAGCTTTGTCTTTTCGGATAAATTCAACATCGGCCTACAGAAAACTGGTGTGCAGTGAATTAGGAACAGATGACCGACAAGCTAGATGCACTGGCAGCAACAAAGAGAGCTCTTCACACAGATGAGTTTATAGTCAAATCATTATCCAATTGATGAGGCATTAATGAAATGTGGTAGTTGCTCATAAAATGGAACTCCTTGTGGCTTCAAGTGTTTATCATTTATTTCCCTTCAGCAGCTGCCAAAGCACTGTGGCGTCCATCAGCAGATCATAATATTCATCTAATGATCACATTCATCACTTCTCATCAGAGCAGAGAGACTGAAGTTTGATTTAGAGTCAGGGAAGAGAGAATGTAAGGCAATGAATTAAACACTCATTTAGCGTTAATCCCACACCTGACTTTTACCCTATGTTTCTTGGCTGCATTCTATTTTGGGCAACCAACACTAAAACGCTCATAAATATTTCAGTTTGCATTTTTTTGAAGCAGCTCTTAGTGTGAACTTTTATAATCCTCAACTGATGCCTGATACTCAGGATGATTCAAGCATTTCTTAGGACTTCTTCCAGATCACCACGTATGCAGGAATCTTAACCATGGGTCAGTGGACTGACTACAGCCTGCACGAACCATTGTGCCAAAGAGCTGTGGGCTGATTTGCACATCATACCACGCAGACTCACATGGTGTCCTTTACCTTCTTCGCTTTGACTCACCTCTCTTTTGCGCCATGTGTTCTTTCTTTCTTTCTTTTTTCTTTTGGTCACTTTCATCTTCCTTCCTCCTTTCTTTCATAAATGCCATACACACAAATACCACATGCTTTATACTTTCTTGTTTTTGCTGTCCAGAGCAGTTGTGCTGCAGCCACAGGAGAGTGACAGAAAAAGGTTACGTATGACTGGGAGCATGGAGCTACAGCACAGGAGCACTGATGGCCAGGTGCCAGTATAGGACCCGCAGGAAGCCGCTGTTCAACATGTCCGCCTCTGCAATCAGTGTGGAGGCAGTATCTAGGCTTGTGTTACCTAGCGTGCCCTCACACGCATACTGGGCACTGTTAATCACTGGATCAATGACCATTATTTATGCACACTGTGCTTGCACAATATTTCAGAGGACAGTCTGATACTCTTTGGATGCATATGTAATAAGGAAGACTTCTTGGCACTGGTAGCTATAACAGTAAGATTTCTGTAGACCACTATCTTGCACTGATTCACTCTAATGACCTCTGGGTATTATATTTTTATTCTCAAACACTATGTGAAATACAGGCTATGCGACCAGAAATTCAGCAGCAATGTCTTTTGTTTTTCAACCCCCCTGTGTGTTTCCTCTGACCAGACAGCGTCACACAAAGCTCTTCCACACTGTGCGTCACATCTGACACCAAACTGCATCCATAAAAAGGCCCAAAACAGGCCAGAACAGACCATATTCAGTATTTATAGTGATGCAGAGTCCATGTTTACCCCACTCTCTGAGCCCTGAGTGTACCATTAAAATGCTTCCTCCTTCGATTTAGAAGCTATTAGCAAGCTTGACTAGTTCTACCTCTTGAGGTCAAGAGGCAGAACAAGTCAGATGTTTGTGTGTGTTTGAGTGTGCACATGTCTGTAAGCAATACAACAGTCATCAATGAGTCAGGAATATCCTTGTTTCTCAAACACAGTTACCCGTCATCATTAATTAATTATTTTTGGAGCATCATACATAATCACGGATGGATAAGCCAATCCACTCTATGGTCTGAAAAATTAAACAAAAAGGGGGGGAAAAAACAAAAACGGATAGGGTACTCCATAGAGTCCCAAAGAGTAAAAATAGCCATAACTTTATAAAGTGAGAATTACATTGTAAGGCTACAGCCACATGCATAGGCTGGTACTTCTTGGCTAGGAATAAACACACCGACTAATGGTTAACACCTAAAATATTTTATTGTTATTTCCTTGCTGCTGCTGGTCTGAAGAACATGTTAGCAGCTCTGTAAGGATGGCAGTGCTCCAGGCCAATACAAGTGCTAGTCACCATGCTAACATGCTCACAATGACAGCACTAATATGCTGATGTTTACTGTGTTTACCTACTTATCATTAGCATGTTAACATTTGCAAACGAAGTGTAGCCTACAGCAGAGGCTGTTGGTCATTAGCTACTAGTTCAATGTAAAACGTAGGATATAAATATATAAATTATTGCAATTCAGACATGAAAATCTCAACCACATATTGACAGTCCATCCTTACATATTCAAAGTTGGTGATGCTGCAATTGAGGTTAAAATGTTATCGAGGTTTGAGTTGTTAAGAACATTATGAGGAAAATTGAATATTTCACTTTGGTGCGTGCCAACACTCAATTAAAAAGAAGAGCATGTACTAGATTTGTAAAAACCAGGAAATTCTGTGGACGATTCATGGCGCCCCTTATGGTAAACATTGTAATCATGTGGGGATTTGAGCGATGTGATGCGAAATGCCGTTATATAACAAGACGAGGGACAATCCAAGTCCTGCAGGAGGACCCCTGCAGTGACTGGAATTTTATTTGTGTGGGCCTCGGGCTGCCACCGGCACTCCTGCTAATCTGGCACCGTCCAAAGAATGCCAATTAAGTGAGGAAGTCATTCTCAAGTTTGACTTATTATCATGTTCAAAACATTACATTGCTTGAATTATGATACATAGCTGCAAGGGAGATCAGGATACACTTCCATTTGAGTTAATAGGCCTACTATTAAATCTAGTAACATGATATTATTTGTTTGGTATTTTAGCCTGTCAGAAAATACCTTTTTACCATATTCGTATTGCAGTGTTTTTACCGCAGCACCTACACTCCTGGCCAGGATTGATCAGATCTAGCAGTCTACAGACATCTTATAGTACAAAAAGGTCTACTTCCCTTGGTTCTCTGTGACCATGTTTCAAGGGATTAGACTGGCCCAATTGCTTCTAAACACATGGGGGATTTTCTCTGCAGAGTTGATCTGCCCCTGAGTTCATCGATGCTCCACACTGAGTCTGTGCCTCCCTGATGGTGGATTTATGCTCGGTGGGTGCACTGGTCATTATCAATTGGAAGTAATGATTCTGGAGAATCTCACCATACCATTTTAGAGCTTGGAAGGTCATACTCAGGACACAGATGCTGGGCTGTTACATGGTGCTAAAATTCCCTAATTTTAAGCAGAGCAATTGGCGTGACTAGAAATGCAGATGCTCATTTGGCTGAGGTGTTTCCTTAGAGAGGACTGTCCTTTCTGCAAAACTGGAATGGGCAAGTAAGACATTATTAGCTCAACACACACTGTGGACAACTACTGTACAACACACTGTAACTTCACACTCAAATATTGGTAGAGATCTGTGTTTACCCACTGGGTGTAATCATTGGTATAGTGAACTGAAACAGAGGGGACTTAATGCTGCTTCAGTACATTCAAAGTAAGAGCAAAATCACATGGCACAGTCATGCATTTGTAGCTCTTTAAGGGAGAAGGCATCAAACCATAGAAATTGTCCCATGTACTTATTTCAAAAATACAAGTCCAGGTTGTCAAGGATCGCCCCTCACCCACTATTACAGTAATTGTAGTGTCCGGCTCCCAGGGATGAAATGTGCACACAGACCACTGCTCCAAGTTGAGAGTGGATGTGGGTTACCAGCTTTCTCATGTGTTTACTGCCCTCTACTGGTATAGGGCGGGTGCTGTGCTCTGTCACTAGTGCCTCATACATGACTTATTTATTCGTAACAACAATGCATAAACTCTGTGTTGACAAGTAATTTTTTTCTGACATGCAGGTCATTCACCAGTGCTGAGCCGTTTCTTTAAAGTGCTTTGGAAACATATAAGCACAGTGAATAAAAATGTGAGATGTGAATGTCAAAACCTTCTTGAAAAATAACCTGAAATGTACCGCTGTGACCTTCTTGCTTGGTTGGCTGTGGAGACAGAAAGTTACTTGAAAAAGAGGCCCCTCTGTTTCTGTGAATGATCCCTATATACAAGTGCTGCAGAGAAGGGAGTGCACTGCAGGAAACAAACCCTCCACACAGCAAATGTTCTCCTTATTTGATTATTTTAGTGCAGTTCTCTCGAAATGAGGTACAAACTGTGGTGATAAGTATTTGATGCATGGTTGGTCATGAGTTTGAAAGGTAGGCAGAAGTTCGGGTGTTGCCGCAAACTCATAGCTGAGCACAGATTTTATTTGCTGTGTATATATTTTTCACACATTTCATGATATATAAATCCCTCACCTGAGATGACTTCCTCTAATTCAGGGGTTATATCAAGGTTTCATATTGATCTTGGTGTTTTGTCATAGTATTTCATTAATGCAATTTATGTTGCCACATTTAAATGATAAACAACTATTACTGTAATCGTTTCATTTGATTAGAAAGTATCATTCTTATGCACAATATAAAGGAGACTGGGGATGGTTGTTGGATGAGATGTTAACCCTAACCCTACTTTGTTCTATCAGAAACAAGTCATGAATCAGCTGATTTACTTTGTACATGCTTAATTAGTCTTTATACCACATTTAAAAATATATAGCACTCTGTGGCAGACAGACAAAAAGGAAGAAAGTACTGAGAAAAGAAAGTATGTTTATTTTATTAGTTCTTTTTGTTGCTCACTCACTTACTTGCACTAATAATACTTATATCACAACAATGTTACATTTCAAACCAGTTGTTGCAACTAACCCAGATGATAGGGTGAACTCTAACACATACACCATTTCATAGCAGATGTGTGTGAAAAGTTTTTTATTAGATTTAAGGGACAGACACACAGAAATGTCAAACAAAGTGTCACAACGTGCCCCAGTCTCCTCCTGATGCAGTCTGTTGGGGGTGATGTAAGCTTTGAGGTAGGCAGCAGCAGGCAGCAGCACCAAAGGGCCAAATTCATTCTTAACACTTTAATGAACTGAGTTTATACACTATTAATATAACTGCATATTGTAGATGTAGAACAAGGAGAGATAATTTTGTATTGACCTGGATTTTTGAAATGTGTCACAGATGGTTGCAGAAATTGCCTAAACTGCTCCATATGGGTATATTCATAGGAGCCTGAGCTTAGTCTGGAATAATAATAGGAAATAGGAACAACAATAGGAAATAAGTGAGTAAAATATAATTAAAAAAGGGAATTTAAAACATATAATTCGCTGAAATGTTAAATATACAAGCCTGTGTTTGACTCCTCAGTGTGAATACAACTATTTGATGAAGTGCTGAAATTATGCCATCTAATGGCCATGAATTGAATTTGCAGAACTAAAGTGTGAGCTTTTTTTTTTTTTGCTTTCTTCCCAGAAGATCTTCATGAAGATGACCAATCACAACACACTTGCCATGGTTGGATGCCAATAAACACAAAACCATGGATGGAGAGAACATGTTGAACACCACTGTAAATACCAGTACAATGGATATTCATCTAGTGACACACAGTCTCTGGGAGGTGATCACCATTGCGACTGTGTCTGCTATAGTAAGTCTCATCACCATCGTGGGGAATGTTCTGGTGATGCTCTCCTTTAAAGTCAACAGCCAACTAAAGACAGTGAACAATTACTACCTGCTGAGTCTGGCAGCTGCGGACCTCATCATAGGCGTCTTCTCCATGAATCTGTATACCTCTTACATACTGATGGGCTACTGGGCCTTAGGAAACCTTGCCTGTGACCTGTGGTTAGCAGTTGACTATGTGGCCAGTAATGCATCGGTCATGAACCTGTTGGTGATCAGTTTCGACAGATATTTCTCCATCACCAGGCCTCTGACCTACAGGGCCAAACGGACGCCCAAACGAGCTGGGATTATGATAGGTTTAGCCTGGCTGGTGTCGCTCGTTCTGTGGGCTCCACCAATTCTCTGCTGGCAATATTTTGTAGGAAAACGGACTGTCCCTGAGCGGCAATGCCAGATCCAGTTTTTCTCTGAGCCAGTAATAACCTTTGGGACAGCGATTGCAGCCTTTTATATCCCTGTGTCAGTCATGACAATCCTCTACTGTCGAATCTATAAGGAGACTGAGAAAAGGACCAAGGATCTGGCTGAGCTCCAGGGGATTAACTATGCCACAGACTCTGGGGTCACTCAGCCTCAGAAGACCATTATCAGATCCTGTTTTAGCTGTAAACTAAGATCAGCTTCGCATGACAGGAACCAAGCCTCCTGGTCTTCTTCCAGCAGGAGTAATGCTGCCAAGTCAGCAGCCACCACCAATGATGAGTGGTCCAAAGCTGGGCAGCTGACCACCTTCAATAGTTATGCCTCCTCTGAAGATGAGGAGCGTCCTGTATCCCCAGGAGGCTTCCAGCCCTCATTCAGGAACCAGGCTTGCGAGGCCACCAAGAGCGGTGTGGGCAGTGAGAGCGAGCAGCTCAGCAGCTATGATGAGGACAGCTTCTTCCAGACGCCACCGAAAAGCAACTCTCAGAGGAGCAGCAAGTGTGTGTCCTACAAGTTCAAACCTGTGGCCAAAGACACCCATGTGGAGCACCAGAGCAAAAACGGAGATACCAAAATGGCGTCATCGACATTTTCCTCGGCTGAGTCCATGAGCGTCCCGTCCACCTCCTCCACATCTAAACCCATCGACGCCACGCTGAAGAACCAGATCACCAAGAGGAAGAGGATGGTGTTGATCAAGGAGAGGAAGGCAGCTCAGACTCTCAGCGCTATCTTGCTGGCCTTCATTCTAACATGGACGCCTTATAACATCATGGTGCTAATTTCCACCTTCTGCTCAGACTGCATCCCCCTCTCCCTCTGGCACCTGGGCTACTGGCTGTGCTACGTCAACAGCACCGTCAATCCAATGTGCTATGCCCTGTGTAACAAGACCTTTCAGAAGACCTTCCGCATGCTTTTACTCTGCCAGTGGAAGAAGAAACGGATTGAGGAGAAACTATACTGGTACGGGCAGAACCCTGTGGTCAGCTCCAAACTTACATGAACTTTTTTTCAGTTTCTTTTTTTTTTTTAAAGATTGTGTATGACGACAGCTGTAAATCATATTTGTACTGATAATATTGGCTTTATGAACTTGAACTCTACATAGGTGAAAAGAAAAAATGGTATAAAGAAGCTGGTACAATTTATGAAGTTGCTGATTAATCAGTAGGTCTGCTATAGTGTATGTTATTAGCCTACTGCTCAAAATATGGCGATAGAAGAGCATTACAAAATTGTTCCAATATAAAATAATCAGTGACACTGTACATAGATTCAAAAATATTAAACATACCAGTATTTCCCCAAAATCGATACATGAAATGTCATTGGTCGTAACACACAGATTATTTCCTGTTGTCCTTAAAGTATTCAAGCTGCGCTGCTGGATAATTTGAGACCATAAAGTTGTTCTAGTCTAATCACTGTTGGTTTTAAGGGCTGGAATTGCCAGTTTCCTCCTGAAGTTGAAGCTTTATACACAAAATCTGTTTAATATTGTAGGTATTGTGTTTGTATTGAGGATGCACATGTTGGAGTTGCTATTTTATTTTCAAGGGCTAATACGTGTTGTCCTGATGTCGGAGTCTGCTTGCTAAGTCAAGATTGTAACTTGATGATAATCAAAGCCTTTTCACATGTGCCATTGTCATTTGTAAGAAGAGTGAATACAGATTCAAGTTCATTGTTTTCACATTACACATTCAGCATTTTCTTCCATAAATCGAATAACATAAAAACATTTACATAACACCAAATGAAACCTTAGTGGTCTATCCTGTGACTTTCTAGTCATTTTACACAAACTACATGGCAAACTTGTTCAACAATATCAGTGTTTACATAGAGAATGGTAAAGAGGATTTAAGAGCACACATTGTTTATTATAACCTGTTTATTACTTTTCATCCTCAGGATCTTTTCTTTTTTCTTTGAGCATTGAAATACAGTGTTTGTCTTCTCTGAATAACTGTAGCTAAATCAATGTCATATCCTCATATCTTCATCGTATTTCTGGCAAAATTGTAATGTACTGTGGCAAAAAAGTAATAATAACAATGCAGTTTTTTGTGAAATGTTCCTTTCAGTGAGAATTGGATGGGTGATGACATGCAAAGGATATTTTACATGTGTCATAAAATAATTGTTATGAAACAGCTTTTTGTAACTGTGATAAACCAGAAGTCTGCACTTAAATTTGGGGAATGACAGAGATGCTTTGCTTCATGTATTGACATGGTGTATGTTGGAAACAAAGCTAGAGCTAAAATCGTGATGCATTTTTATACTGTGTTTAAAGTTTGTGATGATTTTTATTTTTTGTTCTTTTCAGTATTTTGTGATCCATGCATTTGTTGATGTCCATGCGTTTCTGAATAAAATGTGGTGAATACAGTGTCCAGCATGATCGCTAAAAAGGAGAAAATTACTGATCTCACCCACTCTAGTGAGAGAAACTTAAAAAGGAGAAACATTAACATTTATCACTTAGCCTTTAACAATTTCACAAATGCTATAAAAAGATGTCCTTATAGCTCATCCCTCTTGCAGTCTCTGCTTGGGACCAGTTTGACTGTGTCTGAAGGTCTCACCATGATCCATGCGTACTTGCACAGCCGCTCCTTGTTGCAGTCCTTTTGCCAGTAGATTACGTTCCTGCGGTTTAGATTGGCACCAGCACAGGCGTCGTACCACCAGCCCCCTCCAGGTACCCCCTGAAACTCTAGCTTTGCACAGTTTTGGAAATAGTTGTCGTTGTCTCTGTCCTTAGTGGTGAACTTCTGATTGTCATGCAGGTAGTTCTCTGTGTCCAGGGTCAGGGCGTCCACAGCTGTGCCCTGGAACAACCCCAGCCTCAGCCTGTATGCGGATGCTTCGTTCTCCACCAGAACGGGGTCATACTCCCCCGCCTTGGTGATGGCATCAGGGTCCACTAGTTTTACTCCTAGTTTGTAGCGCCCAGGCCCATGGGTGAGCTGATGGAGGTATTCATTCCCAAGCCAGTGATCCCCAGTGACATCCCCAAAGCCGCGCTTGTACTCATCCCATGTACGGTCAAAGTCCACGCTGCTGTTCACTGTGATATGCTGCACAACAGTCCATCCTCCCTCCTGCATGGCACAGTAGGCCACAATGGGAGAGTCGCCCGGTTGGATCAGATACACCCCATCTCTGGCCTGGCCCGAAGAGGTCATCAACATTTCATGACAGTCTCTCGGCAGCTCTGTTTGACAAATAAATATATGGGTTGAATTTCTTCCTCTGGGCAAGAAAGTGAATAACATTTCCTTAAATGTGAAACATACTGTGTTTCTCAATGTCTCTCCCTGTGAACATGGTAAAACCTTGATCAATTGCCAAAGCATTAAAACGGTCTGGCACACTCTTACTAGGTAAACAAATCACCTCATAATGAGTCACTAAATTGCCTGGAACAACAGGCTGGAATTTGACCTACACCCACAGGAGATCCACACGCAAAATCTAAGATAAAGTTAATTCTGCATTTCAAAGCAATCACAGGTCTCTACAAATACACTAATTCTCCTCAAGTTGTGTGCTTTTTAATGTCCCAAAGCACACAAAGAAAAGACAAACTGAAAGTGAAAGTTGACACAAACAAATAATACCTCTCATTCCACGGTTCAGGACCATGTCATGCTTCAGTGGAGGGAGCAGGTTCAGGTTCTCAGCTTGGAGATGCTCCATGTTAACTCCAACCACGCTGAGCAGCAGCAGGGCGACGGCCGGCAGCCAGCATCTCAAATTCTCCATCCTTCACTTTCCTGTGTCCTACAGGGTTTAGTTAATGGTGCAGCACAGTGAACCTCTTACTGATTCCAGTGAATTTAATGCAGAACAAACAATACAACTGTATCAAAGAAAAGAAATTGAAGGCATCTTAAAATCTATAAAAATCAGTCTGCTTACCTTCAGTAAAGAGGTGAGAGATATGTTCTACCTGAATCTTCACTGTAGTGGTGTGGTCTGACTGAATGAAGAGCACTAGTATGCAATCACGGTTGTCGACTGCCGAGTACAGATTCAGAGTTCACACAGCCTCTCCTGCCCAGTCACATCTGGACTTTAGCCTCAGGTTCACATCACAGTGACAGACACTCAGCCCTCCACTTATCTGTGTCAAGTGAGATAAACCTGCATGTAAATTGGGAGATATGAGCTACGTTAAGCCCGTATCTCTGCCTCACGTAAATCACTTCAGGACTTAGTGAGGCTGAAGTCCAGGTGATGTTTGATGGATTCAACTGAAACCTGCTGCTACTGATAAACTGTACTGAAGATTGAGGTAAAACACAGTGTTGTGTTGAAGTGCAGCATGTACAGTCTCACAGATTGCATTGGGGTTTCATTCATTAACAGAAACATTTCAGTGCTGTGCTCAGAAAAAAAAGACAAGCACAAACTTAAAAATTTAAAACACAAAACTTTATTCATAATCACTGGGAGCAATTAAATGACATATTGATGAAGCAAGATTCTTGTATTACATCAAAGCCTCCACAACATAACTTAAAACTGGATAAAACTCATCAAATATGCCACAGGTAATTTCATATTGCACATTCTCAGTATTTGAATTAAATCTGTGCAGACAATGTACAGTGCAATCTAAAAACACAGGAGCAGCTCCTACAGTTTCCTCCAAGGTGACTTTTAAAATATTTAAGGGATTGTGTCCAGAGAAGGATCTGTTATCAGGTGAGTTGAGACAGAAAAGAATCAATGACCTATGGGAGAAAAAAAAAATGGACGTCAGACCAACGGGTTTTTGTTCAGTATGTAGGATACAGTCAAAGTCGCCAATGACAGGTGTTACCCTGTATTCATACATACAGCACTGACCTTTGCCATGTCTCCTGCAGCTCCTGGGGAAGATTTCAGTGAAGGCTCCTGATGCCATAGCTCCAATAACTGCTGATTATAGACCTGGAAATTCCTGTACAAAGTAAAAGAAAAAAAAAGATTATAATGGTTTGTGCTACACATCCTCTTAAATGAAGCATTTGTCTGTATTGCACATTTAACAAAGAACTTACTTATCCAACAGGGGATTAGATGATCCACTATAGCCACTTGCATTTAGTTCCTCCCACCACTTTTTCAAGACTGAGTTAATCCAGTTTAAACCAACTATAAGATACCTGTAAGTATAAATGACAACCATCATTGATTTACATTAACCTGCTGCTGCACATCCTGTGTATCCTGATGTGTGTTTTTAATTAATCCGGGGAAAGCCTACTCACTCTTCGTACGGATTGGCGAGGACATTTTTAACTAGAGGAAAGAGGTCAACACAACAGCCAATGGTAATCCTTGAAGAGTCCTCCTCTATGCTGTTGGCAGAATTAGATTTGGATTACAATTACTTCACTTGTAGGCTGTGTTACTATTACGCAAAACATAATGCTTACCTCTTGCTTATCAGGGGCAGAAAATCGACAAACACACCAGTGTCCTGGATTCTGTACAAAAACAGTGATGTAACTTTTGAAATTCTATCACTTATACACCATAAAACATGGTTACAACCAGCCAACACCACGTACCTCAGGAAGTATGTCAGTAGCTCTCCAACATCTCTCTTCCACAGTGTTAAAGCTACTTTAAGTCTGAGATTTCTTCCAAAGAGGACATCGGTCATTGTGATATGATCTCTTGTGAGCTGAAAAATATGGATTGGTTCCAAAAGATTATGCATATTACAGAAATTCATAAAATAACCAGAACATAAGGAACATGCAGTCTGAGCTGTGATAATATTCCTGACCTCAATGAGTGTAGAGTAGTCACTTTGCTCAGAACCTGTTCGACCAGCCTTGTGGTTATTGTAGACATTTAGAGGGAACTCCCAGGAGTCCTTGTCAAATATCTCCTGTTGAAAGTCCTGTAAGCAGTTCATCTCATTCTCTTTGTTAGCAGCATCATAATTCCTCCCAGACCCGAGCTGCTTCCTCCGGGCCACCATCAGGCTATGGGTCTTCCTCTTGCAGGAAACTACCCGCTTCACTCTGGCTGGGTTAGAGCGACTCACTGGATACCTACATAAATAGATAAAAGGAGGAAGAAAGAAATTGAAAAAACAAAAACAAAAACAAAACAAAACATAATGCAATGTAAAAGACAGCACATGCATGACTTACCTCTTTTTGTTGGACTCCTCATTTGTATCATGATCCTCCTGAATAGAGAAACACCGTTATCATGGTCAAACAGCACCAAATAACCTAGTTTGCATCTTAAAAGGAGTGACCCAGGTCACCTCGTTTGCGTTTCTCCCACGAGGATAGGTGACTCTGTACTGGCCGGTGTCATGTTGGTAGCTCTGCTCGAGACTTTGATAGTCTCCATCATCACTGTTGGAGTCCATCATACAAATACCTAAACAAAGAGAGGGTGCTTTTAATCACTTACAACATTTTCACATTTTGTTATATGATTATACACACAGACAAAGATACGCACACAAACGAGACATGAAATAGAAGAGAGCGAACACAGTAATTTTGCCAGGGTAACTGGAATAAAACACAATTTCCCATAATCCACCTGGGCATTGTCCTCCTTCTGCACACTGACGTAGTCTGTAACTGCTTCCCGAGCCAAACAGCTGAGTTGTGTTGTGAGTGTTTTAAGTTATTCATTTAACATTTAACTAACTTATTCCAAGAAACTGTGTGAGACTGTATCGCCTTACGTAAAGCGGTGTTTCGTGTAATTAAACTGTTAAGTGTCGTTCAAAGGCGAAATAGACGGCTTCTTCTTCTTGTGTGTGTGAGTGACGCGGTTTAGCTTAAACTACTGCAATTTAGCTGCTATTGGCAAGTAATTGTAGTAAAGCAGCTGGTTTAACGTTACATCCTATTGTCCAAAAAATACTTAACGTGCAGCAGCGTGAGAATACCCGTCAACGTACCGTGAAATAAATGACCTCTTCTGCGTGTGTCACTGTCGTAACGTTAACGTTACTCGCCTTGTTTCCCTTTTTCTAAGCACAAACAAAGCTATAACTTCACTCTGAGTCTTTGAAGCGACTGCTAGCGAGCTTAGCTAACAGCCACCTCTAACCGATCCTAGCTAAAACCGCCCAATATCAGAGTATAAAGCATCTTATTCATAATGCACTTTGTGCTATTTGCCCCCTCTAGCGACTATGAGACACTAATGATGCAAATGTGGTCGTTATAGAGGCGCTGTGGTGTTTTTAAATCATGCTCCCAGTCACCTGATCTCACTGACGTCTTCAGCTGTAACCATGACTGATCTGTAATATCACATTCACTTCAAACCTGCATATGCGTGATTATCAATGGCCCTTATCTGGATCTCTGAGGCATATGATTTGAGCTGTTTGCCTTATTGATTCTAGGCAAGCTGTGGCCTGTGGCCTAACCTCTCTGCTGCACTTCAGCTCTATCACTTCCACACAACTACTTGCCTGAATGCACAATGAAAAACAACATCAGCTGCTTTTATTGACACATCATCTCTTTCGGTGAAGCCGTTCTTGCTGACTCTGCTGTTTTGGTTCTGCAGTTTCATCATTCAGGGTGACTGCAGGTTGACTGATGTCCAGTTTTTCATCAAAGACCAAAACACAGTCTGTGTGTGTATGTGTGTCGCTGTCACGGAGCCCCAAGTAAACTCTCAATAACTCAGGTAAGCTACTGGAAGGCTTAAAAGAAAAAGGAAAAAGTGGTTATCCATTATTTTATGAATCTCTTCAGTATCATATAATTTTTGTTATGAGAGCTTTAAAAATCATATGATTGCAGTGTGAGAATAGTTTTATAATCAGGGTGTGTTGCTGCTTTAAAAAGCCTTGTTGTGTTTTTGCAGTGCAGTGTCAAAATGGAGACTCTTCATGCGGTCTGTGCCTTGTTAAGTCTTGCACCCCTGTTGGTGCTCAGTGTTCCTCCTATATGGACCCAGCCGGAGCAAGTGCATCTCTCCTATCCAGGTCAGTGCATGAACAGTTTGTATCGGCTTCACGTGTTTTCAGTTAGGGGATGCTGTTTTTCCCTTCATGAATACAAGCCAGCATCCAGGTCATATGGATTGCAGATTTGCAGATGTTTAGTGCAGACCACTCAATAATATAATGACTAAAAGCACTGGTGTTTTTACCATTGAGTGGTTCACCGGAGTTTGCTGAAAGGTCAGTTTCACTTGACATAAAAATCAAATTAAAAGTTGAAGGCCTGGCTGAATCACATTTTGATTTATCCCCAGCAGCAGCAGCAGCAGCAGCATGTTCTGCTGAAGTGTGCTGCTGCACTTTAACTCTACCTGTGCACTTTCTATATGTTATTCTCTGTAGGTTAAACACCGTGCTGCTTGAACTGCTGCACAAATAGCTGATGTTACCCTGATTCACCCAGTCAGGGCAGTAGAAATATATTTTTATCCTTTCACTATGAAGATAAAACATGTGGCAGTCATTTAATGACTTGAGATGTTGATGAATTGAGCACCTGGCCGGCCGTCAGTTTCACTCAGTATCTTGCCAGCAGTAAGATCAAAAGTACTACTGTAGTGCAAAGTCAGCATCTCTTGGCTTTTCGCAAATGCACCAGTAAATGAATCCAGTAGTTCTGTCAGATCAATCTACATCACATTTTCAACAATTGAGAACTTTTCTCCACAGGAGTGCCAGGTTCAATGGTAGTAACCTGGACCACCTTCAATAAGACAGAGAGCAAGGTGGAGTACGGCTTTCTCGGGGGTCGGCTCTTTGAGATGACGGCCAGAGGTAATGCTACACTGTTTGTGGACTCAGGAAAGGAGCAGAGGAAGATGTACATCCATAGAGTCACTCTCACAGATCTCAAGCCTGCTACTGTTTATGGTGGGTGACTGACTTTCACTTTGTCAGAGAGTTTCACCACATAACACCCAAAGACTAATGTCTCTCCTACGGTATTTCAGTGTACCACTGTGGCAGCGATGAAGGCTGGAGTGACGTGTTCTCATTCAAAGCTCTGAATGACAGCTCCAGCTTCAATCCTCGGTTCGCTCTGTACGGTGACCTGGGCAATGAGAACCCCCAGTCCCTGGCTCGGCTGCAAAAGGAGACGCAGCTCGGCATGTACGACGCCATCCTGCACATAGGTAAAGTCCACGACATTCTGCACCGTACAATCAGTGGAACAGACATTAGGCTTTTCCAGCCAGAGCCTAAGCCATTAGTCATCCACACATACCTGGCACAGATCACCACAGATTCATAAATCAAATCAAGTGAGCTAGCTCAGATCGCACTCAAATGTGTAATGAAGAGGTAATTTGTCAAGATAGTTGCTGTAATTAGCATAATAACACCTATTTGTCATTTGTAATTTTTGCTTTTAAGGACGTGTGTTGGATGCTGGTCCACTTGCTTGCTCGTTTCTCAGTTGAAAATATTCACTAAACAGAATATAGGCCAACGTTTGTTTGCCAAAAAAAGAAAGAACAGTGGATGTCTGGCTCTCTAGCTTATGGTCCTAGACTCAGTTTCATTCTAGGAAACAAAAGGGCAACAGAAATTTTCTTTTTCCTATGTTGTATTGTTGGACACACTGTGGAAAAACACTGTGTTACATCTACTATATGAGTTTAGAGAGCATATAATTCTTTGATTGCCTCATAAAGTGGGACCAGACTTCTGTTTGGGGGCAAACTGTTGTTCTAGTCACTTATTAAAGGAATAATTTGAACTTTTGTCCGATATCACTTTCTTGCTGAGTGTTATGAAGATTGATGTCTTTATGCTGAATGTACTGTAAAGCCATTGCCAGCAGCACCCAGCAACACCTCCAGAAAGCTCAGTAGTTAATTACTTATCGGCAGAGACAGGCTAGCTGCTCCCGGTCTTTATACCAAGCTAATCTAACTACCTGCTGCCCTTGTTATAAATCAGTTGTACATGCTCCTCCTTACTTACTCTCTGAGAGGAAGCTACTGTATTAAGCAAATCCTCTAAAATAGAAGTTGATCCTTTTCAGTCTAATGAAGTCAAACTGATGAATAAATACAACTTATACGATCTGTTTTTGTCTTACAGGGGACTTTGCCTACGACATGCATGAGGTATTTTACTCTCCTGTCTTCCTTGTATCATAAACTGTGATGATACCTGAGCTCAGTTAAAATCCTAGGCAGCAAATTTCTTTCATCAGTAGTTTATACTCTTAAAGCTGCACTGATATTCCACTAATTCCACAACGACAGATGAGATAAGCCATTTTACCTTTCACCACTGTCCCCTTCCCAAGGCTCACCACTGTTTATTATCATTGCATATAAAGGCACTCAGCTGTGGTTGAGACACACAGCTTATGATTAGTATTACTGCGAAATACCTTAAGCCTGTGGTGAAAGATGAGAGTCCGGGTCATGTCGCCCAAGTATTTCATGAATAAAAATAGTGCCATTCAAAACCTCAAATCTTAAGACCCAATAACATATTTGCTCATCTGAAAACCCCCTAGCTGTCATCCTTGATATTTAGCGGACACAACCTTGTCTTGGATGCTAATATCATTTTTCCTGAAACGAGTTCCTGCATTATTAGTGCCCTTTTTTCAATATGGAGAGAGTACTAAATGCAATCAGCAGACTTCTCAAAAATTAATAACCAAGCTGTACTTTCAACTGGAATGTACAAGTACATCCTGCGGCTTTACTGATATTATAAATAGGAAAGCAGAGAAAGGGAATTTTGTCTGAAAGGTCATAAATGGCTGTGGCAGGTAAAAGTCATCCGATCAGCCACGAACCACAGCTACTTCTGGTTTTAATGAGGTTTGTTTGGTAGACTGATGAAACATTCCTGCATTTTTCTGGAAAATGGACTGAGTCACCCCAGTAAAGCTAATTTGACTTAATATCAGTAAATGGAGAAACAATTGTTGTCCAACGGGAAAAGCTGTGCTGTCATGTTTAACGGCTGAATGATATTGTTCCAGGACAACGCCAGGATTGGGGATGAGTTCATGAGGCAGATCCAGTCCATAGCAGCCTACGTGCCTTACATGACCTGCCCAGGCAACCACGAAGAAGCATAGTAGGTAGAACTCAATAATGTCTAGTTTCTCACTGTGATATTTCTGCTCTCTGGGTGTAACACAGACATACCTGTAAAACTCCAACCACGGCAAAAAAAAGCGTGATGACACATTGAAAGGTCAGTGAGTCACATGAAAGCTTTCGGACTGTGTTTTGTCTTGCTGCACTCTCTTAGTCAGTGTTTGCCTTTATGTATAAAGTTAAGTGTGAATTTGGATTTTATAGGGGTGCCTGCAATCCCCCCTCTGTTTTCAAAAGAAAAAAGAAAAAGAAAACCCTTTCTGGTCAGCAGTTTTTCCGCTAGAAAACACTTTGGTCTGCTGAAAAGTCCTCACTGTACCATTAGAACAGATGGGAACTATTTTGGTCTGTAAAGGCTGGAGCGGCATCAGGAACCACCAACATCTAAACAAGGCAACCCTCTCCAAAACAAACATTTATCTGACTGGGAATGATCAGCTCGCTATCTGTTTTTCAGTTCCCAGCGCTGGGCTGCGGTGGTCGGAACTGTCTGCGTTTTGACTCATCGTCACTGAATGTGTTGTTCCCTTATAAGTCTGGGAAATTCTGTGGATCACCAAACAGTGCAGACAGACCAACACAGAAGCTCATATGTGTGAAAATTAAGTAGAAACTATTAGTCAATTACTTGCTGATCATTGGACAATTAATTTGATGATTGATGAAGCACATTTTTGAAACACATAGCTGCTCATAGACCTTAATAATTTTAATAAAATGTATTGAAATTTAAATTAAAATTTCGCCTAATGACTTAATTTTGTTAAATAAACAAAATATACAGTATATATTACAGTACAATATGTTAGTCACTTGTATTTGTTAGATTTCAAGGTAAATTAGATGTTCAAGGTGAATGAATTTCACGTGGATGGTGGAAGACCTTCAGCTGCCTTCATATGCTTTTTATCCCTGCGGATCAGCGGCTTCTGTGTGTTGAATTCCAAGAACATCTGCAAGACTTGGTTGTGTGTGTTTATGCCTTTTTGAAGCCTTGGTGCCTGATCCTGTACCATAATATTTACTTGCTTTACTGTGCAGACAGTCCTCGCCTGGCCTTGCCATGTGTAATGTGACTGCTGCCTGGTCTTCATTAAGGAGCTGCTAACAGTAGTCTCTTATTCTTGGCGCTGCATCCTGACATAAGAAACTGATATCAAGAACCAGCTCACTGCATTACATAACCAGAAATACAGTTCCTCCCTCCCTCTCCTATACCTAAATGTGTGTTTTGTTCTGCGGTGTTGTTCAAAATCCAAATATTCTCAGTGGCTGGCTGCTGCCTTTCTTCCTTACCGTCTGTTGTGCTCTCCTCTCACTAAACTTCTCTGTTCCTCTCTCTTTCCAACCTCAAAACCTAATGGGTAAAAGGCAATTGAAACTGTGCTGACCACAAAAGTTTTCAGTCAGCATTCCAGCAATATGAGAACAGCGGGGCCACAGAAGATGCTAAGGCCCCAATCAAGACGGTCTTTGTTCACCAAGCACAATGTATGGTTCATCAGGTCCCCGGGGGAACTGGGAAGTTATTGTCGCTGTTTGAAACAATGTCCTGTGATGGGAGTTAGTGATATGCCTCTTGACGACTAGAGCTGACTGCTTTCATTCCTCCAACTGCCTGGATTAAGCTCATCAGATGATGAGAAGGAAGATTTGATGAGGAGGGAAAATCTTGTTGGGTCAGTTTAAGAGTCAGTCTTTTCACATTGAAGTTGACATCCACCAGATTCCTATCTCGACTTTGTTTTAATGGAAAAGCAAACACACGTGGAAACAAGCATGCTTTGGGTTACAGAGGATGACTCACATGTTACATTGGAACCTCACAGTGCAGCTTAATGACACAAATATAAGCTTATCGTATTTGTACTCGATCAGATTTTCCACAGCTGAGCCACAAAACTAAATGCTTAAAGCCTGTGGTAGCATTTATTTCTACAGGCAAAATCCTTTTCCTTGGGGTAAGCCTGTTATATCACAGTGTTTGGATTCTGGGAGACTATGTCTATTATTGCACTAAATGGAAATTGATTGCTTATTGCTACTAACTACAAATGCCTTCCCATATGCCTCTAAGACGTTTATTTGTTCTCCTCCTGGCCACAAGGTGGGAGTATAAACCCATCTTCTGGCCTGTCCTGGTCCATTGCTTTGACCAAGAACTCAGGAACTTAATTGGTTTTCACAGAAGCTCATCTAACCTCAGTGACCCCTGTTTAACTTGTATGAATTGTGTCCTTCAGTTAGTGTGTACAGAGTCCAAGTTAATCCATTAATGTAAACGCCCTAATACTGGCTTTAAACATGTATATGTTTAAGCGATGAACTATTGACTTTTATGTTGATTTGGGGTAACAGTATTGATAAACAGTCAACAGAACAGTCAAGATGGACATAAAGAGATGTTGAATCAAACAGGCCGCTCCTTGCAGACTGGTCACAGTTTACAAACTGACCTTTGCTGGATTATCACACCGGTTTCAGCCATTTAACCTGACGTAGGTGTCCACTGAAACCTCAGGTCTCATAAGGTTTAGACTTACTCGGCATTGGTGAAGGTCTCTGTGATCCTCCTTTTGTGTCCTCCGTTCCTGGCCTTTGACCTCTGACCCCGCTGGTCTCTAGTTACCCTTAATCCAACATTAACCCAGTCAGTGGAGGGATCTGAACTGTCCCACCCCGCCCTGACTGCTGTCCAGATTATTGCCTCTTTTTTCCGTCCTTATGTAAGATAAGAAAACAATCGTTCCCATCACCTCGCTTAGTTAATGGCCCGTTGAGAAGACTGGCTCCTGCTTTCATTCTGGAGTCGATTAAAAAACCGTGAAAAGAGACTGGCGGATTGGCGTCAAGGAGAGCTTTCCATGAACAAGTTTTTTCCCCTTTAAGCATGGTGCACCCATTGTAATATTTTTAATATAGATGATGGTGCACTTTTAGTTTTTAAAGGATGTGTCCGTGTCTAGAAATTAGCAGTGGTGATTGTGGTGGCGCTGAAACATACAGTAAAGTGTAGTGGTGGATTGATCTAGGTAAGCACCCTACTATATCTGGATCAAGCAGGAAACACCACAACTCAATGTTAAAACCACTGTGGAAGTGCCTTCAAATGTGACTCCTCTAATAGCCACTGCATCTAAAATTAAAGTCTTCTCTCAACAAGATGTCATGGTTTTAAGTAGGGTGTATTTAAAAGCTTGTTTTCTTGATTGACAGGTGTAGTACACTCAGCCACGGTGGCTCCGACATGCTCGTCCCATCTCCGCTCCACCCAGGGCTCCCCTGCGTCGCCCAGATTTTTGATTATCTGGCCTCAGAAACTGACCAAGATTTTAAACTTCAAAACATCCCCTTTAAGAACCTATAGGGTGATGTCACAGAGGCTACGTCCCTGTTTTTCTACAGCCTTTAATTTTGAGGGGCAGCCATTGATAGCCTGGCTACAGCAAAGTGTATGGTTTCTCAGAATATCTAAGGATGGCTACGTTTTTTTAGAAGTTAGAAGCAGATGTCACCACCACAGTTTGATGGTCATCTTTATGCGATGATATACCGCCCTGCTTTTTCTGCCAAGTGAAAACTGAACATGGACATAAAATACAGTTATTTCAAGGGGTTGGTCTTAAAATAAAAGCGCAGTCACATTGTGTAGTGTAACTTGGAATTATCCTGAGTGCATCTTGAATGGATTGCAGCTCTCGCGGAGCCGTGCTGTAGGCACCACAAAGTAAGAGAGAGCGGTGGTTTGTGGCGTTAATTGCTGTTTGTTAGATATTCAAAGAAGGTAGACTGTATGATCAGCCCATCTAATTACGTTTCTCATGGTCTTGTTTGTTTACAGCAACTTCTCCAACTACAGGAATCGCTTCAGTATGCCAGGCCAGACGGAGAGCCTATGGTACAGGTAAGGGAGAAGCTGCACAACATTAGGAGCTTTAGTTGAGATGGACATGAAGGCTGAAGCAGGTAAAAGAAGAGCCACAAGCAGCTGTGGTCAGGAGAAGAATATTACATTGGATTTCATTCGAGTGGATGCTAGCTGTACACACAAAGCTAGAAGAGGCCCCATGAAGAGTATCATGTGAAAGTGTACCAAGCCTCCCGCTCTGTTTCAGGCAAGCGGTAATGCGTTAAGCATTAATGAGCTGCAAGGGGCAACCCAGACAAACTGAGAGCAGAGCATAGCAGCGCTCTCTTCTCTTCAGTTTAGTTTGCCTCTCCTATCTCAGGAACAAGGGAACTACACAAAGGAGCCATACATCTGACTAGGTGACTCATAGCCCATTTCAGACCTCCTTCTCTCACACAGTAAGATAATACCCTGCTAGTCCACAGGCCAGCTGCCCACCCCTCAGTCCCTTGGCCCAGACGCAGACAGGCCTGCTGGCTCAGAGCCCTTCCCTCATGTGCACAGTTGCGAACAAGAGGAGCGCTAGAGAGAGGCAATCTGAAGTCCCCCAGTAGCTACTGGAAGCATCCAGCACACATGTACAGAACTAATGCTTTTCCTTTAACATCCTGATTCCTGTACAAGAACTCTGGTACCCTAAGATATTTTTGCTTCATGTCTTCCCACATTAAGTTAAAGGTGCACCCCCCCAAAAAAATCCCACACGGGTTAAAATGATTGAGCGCCACAAATGTGTGTTAATCCAGTAAATTGAATCATTCGCGGTCAGCACCAACATGCCAGCAACAAATGGCTGTATTCTGGGAGTCTTTTTCAAACAACCCGGAGGTCAAAGTGAGGCCCACTCTTGCTCTCTTGCTTCCTCTTCTGTGTCGAGACTGTGAATGATTTTAATGATGTGTGTCCACAGCTGGAACCTGGGGTCTGCGCACATCATCTCCCTCTCCACTGAGGTTTATTTCTATCTCAACTACGGCCTGGACCTCCTCTTCAAGCAGTATGAGTGGCTGAAGAAAGACCTGGAGGTCAATGACCACATTCACAATGACTAAACACTTCCCTTTCCTCCCACACTTGTTCTCTGCCTCTTTCTCAGCTTCCATTTCAGCACAATATCATCAATAGTTATTCTACTTGCTTTTTTCCCCCTTGCTTTTTTTATTCTACTTGCTTTTTTCCCCCATTGTAAATCCATTTTCTTGTCATTCTTGTCTTTTCTTAATCTGGCACAGTCAGTACTCATGTCCTTCTCTGGATTTTAGGAGGCTAACAAACCAGAAAACAGAGCAGTGCGTCCATGGATCATCACCATGGGACACAGACCCATGTACTGCTCCGATGATGACCAGGATGACTGCACCAAGTTTGACTCCAATGTAAGTGCAAACCCCAGAATCCAGTTTATTTATTCATACTCTTTGCCTAATACTGTACACATAGTAATCAAAATTACTGATTTTACATTGGTATAAAGGACAAGTAGATGATGTAGATGGAAACGAAGTCAAGAGAAGAAATACTTGGGCTGAGTAAGGGAGGATCTTGCCACTCAATCTACTCAGAATTTCTTAGAGTAGGTGTTTTATTAGCTAAGTATAATTATCACCATTTAGGTAATAGGACTGATGCGATTTAACTCACTACGGCAGATTTAGAGGATTACATAAGTTCCTTTAACCATAACATTAATTATCCAGAAAGGACTCATTGTTTATTTTACACTGTGTCCTTGGTAATGCAAGGAACAGCATGTCCGTATTGTTAAACATTTTATTCACATCACATAAAGGTGTTCGTAAGCTGTATTTCCTGTTGCACTCCCTGACACTTCAATTGGCCCGCGTAGCAGACGTGTCACGCATGTTGCACGCTGGCCAGTCCACATCACAACCCATAAGCACATTGGGTACGGTATGCTCTCATAATCACTGTAATTTTGACCAAATAGTTTCCAGTTAGAATAGCTCCTCTCAGCATTTGGCAGTGTTTCGAGAGGAGACTGGCATTGACGTTATGGGTCTCTACCAGGTAGCGTTTCAGGTAGCAGGTAGTGTTTCGGACACTGATGCCAACTCATGCCATCGTTGTTCCTCTCTGTTATATCTCAGGTGCGGCTGGGACGGAATGACACCAAACCGCCAGCTCCGGGTCTAGAGGATCTGTTTTATGACTATGGTATGCACCCTATTCATCGACCAGCTGTGTGATGCTAATGGGTTTAAGATCACAAATTTGCATGCTCAGACAGACTAACGTCTTAACAGTTGCAGTGAGCGGAGCAATCCAAACATCCTTTAGGAAAAAAGCAGGTCTTTGGTCTGGCTGATATCCTACCAACAACTCTTTCCCAAATGTTTTTCCTGTATTACATTTCTTAGACTTTTGTTTGTTGCGTTTAATTATTTCACTTTGTGGCGTAACATTGAAAGTTTTGGTTGCTCTGATCTTAAGCTTTTGTTGATTCCTGAGAAATTTCAAAATTAAATGGGCACAGGATCTGAGGGACAACAGTTGACTCAGCAAGATGTGTTTGGTTGAGCTGTTTGGGCAGTTATTTTTTCTATGAAAGGTTGCTGACTGTCATCACTTTCACAGGAGTGGATCTGGCGCTGTGGGCACATGAGCACACATACGAGAGGCTTTGGCCTGTCTTTGGTGACAAGGTCAGTGATTATATTATCTAATTTACAGCACTCTATGTCTTTTTGGCTTAGTTTTCAATCAGAGAACAACTTTGCATGCTTTTGTCTTCAGGTGTACAATGGGAGCAAGGAGCAGCCTTATGTGAACCCCAGAGCTCCTGTTCACATTATCACAGGCTCTGCTGTAAGTATTCTCACATCACTGCATCTCTGTTAACGTTTTCCCACATAAATCAATGCATGAATCGACAGCAACATCAACAAAAGCATTGTAATGTATTATACGCAGGCCTGCATGTGCGGTGGCTTGTTTGCCACAGGAGTTCAGCACCAGCTGTTCCTCCGGTTAAGTGTTTTCTGATGTGGTAGAGTGGCGTGCAGGCATGCTTTGTCATCCAGTCACAGAGGGATTAGTCATCAGCATATCGAAAGGCAGCCAGACTCACACCGAGGCACAACCGCACTTGTAAATGTCACACAGGGTTCTGTGGACAGAGTATGAAAGAGACGTGAGGTCCTTCACGAACAGATTCAGTTTATTCTGTTGATTTCTCTGCAGGGCTGCAGAGAGAGGACTGACAGGTTCAATCCAAACCCCAAAGACTGGAGCGCTTTCCGCAGCACAGACTACGGCTACACCCGCATGCAAGTGGTCAACGCCACCCACGTTTACTTGGAGCAGGTCTCTGATGATCAGGTGGGAGCATAAACACACAAGAAACGTAATGGTGAAATAATACGTGTTAAGCACAAAGAAAGTAACAACAAAGCTGTTTGTGTCTTCCAGTATGGGAAGGTGATTGACAGCATATGGGTGGTGAAGGAAAAGCATGGCTTCTCTGCCTGGTTCTGAAGACTGTCGTCCTAAAACAAATCTACTCAGGAAATGCACTTTAAATGCAAAACAAGCACTTTTCTTTCTGCAGCTTCACACTGATTATGCAGTAATGATAAAAATTACAATCATTTCATCCCTGATTATTGATAAATGTGCCTATTACAGACATGTTCCCGTATGTTTTATCCGATCAGAGGACTATTACTGTATGTGCTGATCGTCTACTGAGAATGTGTATAATTAAACTAGTCTTCTCTTTACTGAACAGTGTTTTGTAAACACAGCATCAAGTACTGTTTTAAAATTTAAATAAATTGTGTTTTTTTTAATCCAATTCTGTAGTTGCACTGCAGTTCAATCTCAGTTTTCTTTAGTTTCGATGTAAATCCCTTTCTCACCGCATGAATAATCCATTGACAGCAGACAAAGACAGCATGAGTCTGGCAAACAGCAGGCCGCGTTCCCATCTGAGCACATTTTTCATCTCAGAATCCTGGAAATACGCTCGGAGAGATCAGGTCTCACCTCTATCACTATATCAAGATGACAGATTCTCCTCTGGCTAATCCTATCAGGATATTAGAACCTCATTTCATTGTCCATCTGAGTGACGGTCGGTCAGGAGACAAAAAGACACATGGAAGTCTACGCCTACACAAGAAGGAGTCTTATGTAACTAAGGGATGCTTGTGGCTTGGACACATGCAGAGTGAGAGACGGCGCTTTCCCTCAGGGAAGTGTCGATCGTGCCATGAGTCTCACCACTATGGTGGTATTAATTCCTAATAAGACCATGCTGCCTCAGATGAGTATTGGCAGAGAAAGAGCGCAGATCACGATGCATCTGTGTTTTCAATAGTCAAGCTGTCTTGTTGGGGCCAGAGTGCAATTATCCTTGCATGATTTTGTTGACACAACATAGTCTAGATGTAGAAAATCAACGATTCATTAACACTACACACATGAGTTAACATATAGCATGTGGTTCGCCAGACATTTGTATCCAATTAATATAAAAACTTCAGGCCCCTAAATAAGCAAAAAAAAAACACAAAACTATGACAGACTTTACAAAGTCGACATGTGTCAGAACATGTTATCCACGAGAAGCTCGGAGACCTGAAGTAGCCAGGCGTCAGGAGCCATGTCAGAGAATCCAACCGCTGATTTGTTGCACTTCCCACAGCACAGTGGTGTCTGGCGGAAGAAAAAGACACAAGCGTACAGTGATCACACCTCGCACTCACATGCTCTCGGTGTGCCTACCCGCTGCTAGCTGCCACTCACACACAGCCTCATGATTGTAAAAGTATCTTTGAAGACACAGTCCTGCATCACTGAGTTTCTAACCTCTGACCTACTCATGCTGTACTCACTATATTGTCGTCTCCCACTGAGCAAGAGACACGAAAGAAGTGTTGCTGAGTGCAGACAGCACCGAGCGGCAGGGGGGAGGCTGCAGGGGAGACTATGTGTTGCCAGACTATAGCCCAGACTGAAACGCTGCATTTGTCTACAATTGCTAGCAACCACATTTATAGTCTAATAAAAGCTGGTTGTTTTCTAGTTAGTCATCTATGTACAATGTATGATGCAAAAATGGAGGGATGGAAAGTTCTTGCCTTAAATAACGATCCTGTCACGTGATGTGCACACTCCTTATTATTTTGTTCATTTGATTTCCGAACACACACACAAAAAAAAAAAACATTGATCGCAATCCAGGAAAAAGGAGTGAGAAGAAAATAACATGTCACTTCAGATCACATGCCTGTTACTGAAATACGATGTGCTTATTACCGCCTGTGATAGAGGCACAGCAGGTTCGTGGATTTACGGTTAAAGCCTTTTGTTGACAGAAATTGATTCCTGCCTGTTGACAAGGTGACATGAAGCCAATTTATCTCTTTCACGTAAGGGCTCGGGCGTGTCAGAGGTCAGATTTGTTAGACTGCATCAACAAAACTGGCTTTGATGCATTGTGTCTTTACATTTTCAGACAACAACAGATTGATATCACTCATCTGAAATACCCAACTCCATTGTCTCATTGGTGGCTTCTTGCACACTGATGCTCCCGGCAGTTTGCAACATGCAACACTTGACTTGAATTTGTCCATATTGGGCTAATTTTACATCGGAATTCATTTCCAGTTGTTGACTGACTAAAACAGGACCTGCTGTCTGGTTCGGCGTTCCAACAACCAGAGACCTTGACATGACCACATAGCTTCCCCACTTCAGATAACTTCACTGCAGCAGGCTAATTTCTAATGACACATCAACAGCTATTTATCCCTCCCAAAGCTTATGGCTCAGTAAACCCTAAAAGTAATGAACTCTCTGAAGACCACATGCCAGACTGAGAAGCAGATGTCTCTTTCTCTTTACCAAACAACCGTAAGACCTCTTTAAATTCAATTCAGTTAAACTGTGCGGCTTACCAACATTATTTATCTATTTTCAAGACTGTAGCAGCTCTTACACTCAACAACAAACTCCCGTAGGAGACAAGAGTGCACTTCTGTGTGGTATTTCTCTCCACGGGTGATCAAGGGGCAGTTCTTGATCACATGGTTAAACAGTAGAGACTGGGGACATGTGTAATGAATTTAAGGCCCTCAGATGCTGGATCTCAGGGATATTTCATGAATCCAGAAGCTCAGTGTTCTTCCAGAACCATAGCGCCACTATTAAGCAGCCTCAGACCACCACCTAGACAAACAGCCAAGCACAGTCTGCTCAGGCACATCGCTGCACATTCTTATCCTAATTGCTCTCTCAACATCAACACCACAACGACTTACAGGGTTTCAGAGTGTGGCATCAACAGGAACACGGTGTGTGCATCATTGAGAACATACCATATTGCCTTGGTAGATCTGAGGTAAACATGATAGCGGTCATGCCGAAGGAGGGTTTTGTGAGGGAAGCCCAAAACGCATTCTCCCCATATGAAAAACTGAAATAGATCAGACAGGGCATTTAATAAAAGCAGTGTATTATTTCTAGAGATATGCGAAGCAGGCCGCCTGGGTCAGAATAACATTCAAAGTGAAGTCTCAAAATCCACACTGATAAACCACAGTAGGAAGTCACAACACACATCCTGTCTCCTCAGAGCAGAAGGGGTGTAATCATATCAGTATCACATGGAGACATGTGCCTTCAAAATGTGCATAGTTGTGATAGATTGCCTTAAACGCACTGTAAGTTGTTGCCATCGTAAAATCCAAAACACAGATTCTCCAAGGAGACTCTGTGTTTGTCAGTAAATCTCAGCACGGTTACAGTAGCCGCTGTGTTGTCAGCTTCAGCTAAAGCAACGATGTGAACTGCATGTAATACTTGAGCAAGAACAAGAAATTTACTGTTAGCTAACAGTTGAGATAGTTATGATGATGGATAGTTACACTTGTAATTGTGCAATGAGCAGTTTTAAGTGTTAAAACTGAAGATTTGCTAAAATAGAACTACAATTCATCAGTTTGGTTAAAATAGTTGGCTAAAAGTAATGGACATGGACAAATTATGGGCTTACAAGACAGTTAATCATGAACTTGAAGGCAACATTACAAATCATCACATACAGTACAATTGCACAAGTAATATGAAGTTCAAATCTATCAATTATGTTGCATATCAAAACAAATACCTAAAAGCAGAAGTGATTACTGGATCAACTTCACCTCAATGATGATTGTCAACTAATCGGAATATTTTAGGTCCAATTAAATAAAAATAAAAAAACATCAACAAATTCTACTTTTCCAATCTGTTTCAATGTTACATAATGATCTGGTTTAAAATCAGTTCCAATTGATACCCCTTATTACCAGAAATGTCAATGAAGCAGCACCTCGGCTAATCTTACAGAGCTCTTGAAATGGTTCAGACAGCAACAACAACAAAAAAGATTAAGGATGTAAATGAACAGTCTGTAGTTCGACTCAAACCTCACCACCTAAATATAATGTCCTGTGTATGATTATTTACAGATGGACAATTTTCCATGCAGTTCTGACCACAAGCACATAAACAGGCAGCTCAAAAATGGAGCTTGCAAGCATCAGTGGCACTGCTTCTGCAATCATCCATCCAGATTAGTAATGCTGCAATTTATCAGGAAGACATTAAGTTAACTACTCTTGTTTAGCCAAGCAAGAAAAAATCTAGTTTGCATTAGGCTCATTGTCATCATCCTGCAATTTAACGGTGAAAGAGTTTAGCCCCTAATTTTTTGTCTCCTCTATCCTCTTCTCTTCAAGAAACTGATCTTCCACGTCGAGCAAAACTGGAGACACGAGTCACGTTCTTCTGCATACAGTACAATGCTGTTCTAGAAGGGTACGGCAGGCCAACCTGATCTCCTCTCAGTCTGTAGGAAGTACTAGTTTTGTGCCAGGGGGCAGAGATTCAACTCATTAACTTTGAGCTTCAGCACTGGAAGGGCCTTGGGAGCTGTGCGACAACAGGGTTATGCTACCACATCGGCTGCAGTTGGCAGGCAGAGCTGTGGCATGTCACTCGGTTCAAGAAGTCTGTGTTAGGGTCTGTTAAATCCCAAAACACAAATTCTTATTCAGCTGTCTGGGGAGACAAAATTTGCTAATCCTGATCTGTTGACAGTGTGACGTCAGACTGCTTGCCGGTGACTGACTGTGAAGAATGAATGCCCCACTATGCTGAAAAGAGCAAGATTTGTGGTATTCACTGCAAGAAGATCTGTTTCTGTCTGTGTCCCGTTATGGGCTTCATCACCTTCGCCAATGACGTGTTTGTGGTTGTACCTAGACTGTCAAGAAATGCCACAGAAACCAAGGCTGTGGACATTTACCTCTGTGTGAAAGACAGGGGGTACAACTTTTTTTGTTTTCTTTAACTACTGCACATGCTCTTCGGGTTCCGGTCATGCCTGCTTGGTTTAGACAAATTGCACAGCAGAGCTGTCTCTCACAGGCTGGCACTGCAAATGCTCTCTCAGAATGCAGCATGCCGTTGAGAACAATGCCAGGCTCATTATGCCTATCCTGTGTCCTAAATGTTGTTTATGCCAGTCTTTCTGGCTCCTCTAACTTTCGTTTCTGTTACAGTCTCACACTTGGCTTCCAATAGCAGGCCTTTCATTGTTGAAACTTTTGCTAACAATGTAATGTTGTCATTGATCCTTGTCCAATGTTGACTGTGGAGCAGAGGCTGTTAAGGTGAATAGCTCACCTTTATCATTCTGGGTACAAAGCCATCACTTTATCAGCGCTTGAGATCTGAGACCTAGCAAAGGAAAGGTCACTGAGTGGTTTACATGTCCAGATATTTACAGGAACGGTAACACAAGAACTCCTTTACAGCTGTTTTTAAAAAACCATTTAGATAGGAATGAGGTGATTAACAGTCATAATGGATTTTGCACTCAAAAGTCTCAACTCTTACCCCCTTAAAATGTCACAAAAAGAGCCCGAGGACTCTCTGAGTGTTCTGAACCTTCACAGCACGTGTACAGGCCATACTTCACACTACTCACATTGGGAAACAAATAGTGGGTGGAAACCGCAAGTCTTTTTGCGCATTTTAAACACATGGCTGCTGCTACTATTTGACATGACAATCACCCAGCAGTAAGCAATCCCAACAGTGCCCAAAGGAAATCATTTAGCCCCGTAAGAATGTTATGACAAGGGCATAACCTGACTCTAGTCATAAGACGACATTTCAACACCTCGTTTCCCATGAGAAGTTGCTGCAGGATCCCTCCATAGGACCTCTAGTGGTACTGACCAAACTATAGACAGGGTAGCTAAAAGTGATGGATCTTTCAAAACTCAGCAAAAAAGATGGCACTGTCAAGGAAGGCAGTCAGGCTTTTTTCCCCCCTGTAATCCACCTGAGGCTGGCAAAGAAGACTATTTTGTCACATCAAGTTCAGTGTGAAACCTTGCCCGGTCTGGAGGGCAGTATGTTAACAGTCAGATGGACCTCAAACACTGTGGCGTGCTCTATGTGGCCCCTGGTTGTGGCTGACACTCTGGCCGAAACGGGCAGGAACGTGAGTGTGAGTGAGTGTGGAGGGAGGAGAGCTTGTAACCAGGCAATGGGTAAAATAGAAACAGATGAAGGGCAGCACAGTCTCTGTCCTCAAAGCCACATTTCAGGCTGTAAAGGTAATTATCTTGGGGAGACGGTATCCAGTGATTTGTGTGTGTGTGTGCATGTGTCGTATTGACGGTAAGGTGGTTTTTAATGTTTATGGAGAGCTCAAAGATCCAAATGAATGGGTTGTGTAGTTCTCCAGTGTACCTTGAAAATAAGAATCTTTTTCCTCCTCACCAGCTTGTTGGATGGGGAAGGACTGACTGGCTTGCAACAAAAACACAGATGTCTCACATTATGGAATACAAAGTATTCAGAGAATCTGTCCAGCAAAAGCAGTTGGATTTGTCATTAGTGGACATTGATGTCCTTGGCCTGATGACATGCTACAACTGGCCTCAGACAGACAGGTATGTCCCCTGTCTAGACCCGTGAGGATACCTTATGCCTCTATATCGGGAACATCTGGATAAATCTGGCTCAGATTTAGGAATTAAACTCTGTGACGCTTGCCATGGCTGAGTTATAATGTAACCAAAGAACAAGAAATTGCAATTCTTTTGTGCAAAAAAAAAGTCTGCTTTGTCTTAGTGTTCAGTTTACTGCAGGAATATGCAATAATTTATTGAGAAAAGGTTTTTAGCCCTGTTGTATTGGATCAACTGCTTGAAACTGAAATATCTCAACCTCATGGAATGCTATTAACTTTTCCACAGACTTTGGTGATCCCCAGAAGATGAACCTCATAGACATTGGTGGTCCCCTGATGGTTCCTGTGTAGCACCACACTTTGATTGACGTGTTGGTTTTAATGTCTCATTAGATTAGCATTAGCATTGAGTGCCTAGTTGTAGTCCCTCATCATCTGCATTGTGCAGTATTGGTTTGTGACAAAATACCTGTACCACTAATCACAATCTCAATGGTACTTTTTGTTTAACTCTAATTATCAACTGCTACATGATAACAAGAAGCTTATATGGTCTCCCTTATGTAGTAGAATGGCGATGTTAGCATTTAGTTCAAATTACTAAGCACCCCCCATTACAGAGCTGAAATGATTTAAATGTTTTGAGTGAAACCATACAATGACAGTATGTTACATTCTTCTTCAATGATAACAGCAACAGGTGGATGCAGTTTTTGTACTATTGCAAGCAGCCAAGGAAGCGAACAGAAACATGACTTGGAGTGTTTGTTCTACCTTACAGTAAGTATGTTTGACCACCCTTTAAATGGACCAAGGCATGAGTTTGGGCAGAGAGAAGCAAATCATCCCGTGGCTGGGAATTGGTTTTGTGTGGCCACTGGCCGCCAGAGGAGCTTGTTTAAACAGACCCAGACTGAAAGACTTAATGACCATGCTGACAGGAGTCATACGAGATGTCTAGTGAGGCTGGTGTTCTGTGGCTAAGAGGGAGAGAGAGTCCTACAGCTGCAAAGAGAAAGGGAGGGATGTTGTGGTCACCGTCTCTTTATGTAAGCTCCAGAGAAAAGAGGCGCTCGGGATTCATTTTTAAATCTGACTTCAATATTTGTTCTCCCACCAAACCTAAACCAACACAAATATAGGATATACAGTCCCATGGCAGCCTGCTGTGTTTTTCCTGCTACCTCAAACGTGTTCTACCATTTGCCTCAGCGTCATTTCAATTTAGCATTAGCACGTGGACGGAGACCAGCACAGACTCTAAGAACTAGCTTTGTGTTTTTGTAAGGTATTGGTGGTTTTGAATTGCATCTTAAATATAATCACACATATTCTGGAGAAAGTTTTGCTGAGGTGATATATTATCCAAAACCTATAAGCTACACGTGCATGACACGTGCTGAGCAGCAATTGGAAAAGGTGGTTAATTCATCCCAAAAGAGCAACTTATGGATGCTTTGTTCAAGTAATCACAAGTAAATTAAAATATGATACTGTTGCATTCAAGGATGTTTTATAAGATAAAATCAAACAAATACTTAAAATAGTTCAGTAACAGGCGGGCGCTGTACTTCACAGGTTCTGAGCTGTGCTCTAAGCGATTCTTATCGTCAGCTCCTTCATTCCCCAGGGTTTAACCCAGCAGAAGAGACCACATGTGCATGAAATGTCCTCCTGGTCTTTGGGCCTCTTTATCTGATAGAGACTTGGTCAGCTGCTACGTTTTGATCTCTCTAACGTGGACCAGGCCAAAGCAAAGAAGAGGATCCAGATATCAAAAGCTATGAAGATCCTCACCGTCTGCACTCACTGTGCACCACAGACAGGCTCACTGTAGAAAGTTACACAATTAGACATTTCAGACATTTTTTTTTTCTACTCAATGTAAAGGTACAGTTAATGGCTCAATTACCAAATTACGCTTAGTGCCAATATCAGAAAGTAATAAATATGCCAATTATGTAAATTTTTAATAACTACCTATGTTTTTCATCCTGTGTTTCTCAAGCATGTGACCAATATATTTATAAACTAATGCACAATTATGAGCGTGTAAAGATGTGGGTCCTGAAACCAAAATAGTGAGCTAAAAATAATATGGAAAACTCTGTGTGTGCATAAAATAGATATGTCAGCAGGTTAAAGGCTTGTGACGTCATGGCTGTTTTAAGCAGAATATAAAGCCAAAGCATGATGGGGAGAAAGAACTTGAACAAATGGGACAGAGTGGAGAAAGCATGAGTCTGCAGAATAGAAGCAAACTTCTGTCGGTGATTTAAGACTTCCCAGTCTGCATACCCATGGCTATCATCCACATTCCAGCCTATAAGCGAACAAGATTAAATAGTTTTGGAGCGGGATGCTGGCTGTCCTTCCTGCTGTGGTTAGTGCAATTGGCTTCAAAAGAAAATCACAAAGGTTATTGTGATGAAACCGTTTCCCTATGCTTGTGGAAATCTGTTTCACTTTATCTCTAAGGTCAATGAGCGTTTGTCCAAGACCCAGCAGTCTGCACCAGTATGACCCTTGCTTTTTAAGAATGCCTACATATGAGAGGTTTAATATGATGTCTGTCTTCACTTCTGGGTTGCTGGGTATTGTGAGGAAACAGGTTGATTCTACAGCTGCCTTAAGCAACAAGAATATCTGACATCTACATGCGAACAATGTGAAAACTTCTTTGGACAGCGCTATAAACCAGTGCACACAGCAGATCCCAAAAAAGCTGATTTTCCCAACCTTCGGGAAGTGATGGGAGAAATAAACAGTGTCAGCCTCTATCTTCTTCATCTAAAACAGTCAACTCCTTTCCTCTCCACATCCTTTTTTTGTTTTTTTTTATCACAAGCTGAGACTTAAGGTGAGCTGCTCCACTTGTGTTTGGATCAGTACTTCCTGTCATTCATCTGTGCATCCACATAATCCATCTTCTCTGTGGTATGTAAACTATCATTGACTGAGCTGGATTTTGCTCTTTCCCCCTCCACTAATCCTCATGAGGCACATAAAAGTTTATAAAATCCAATACAAATTATAAATAGCCCTTACATAACTGATGCCAAAACATTTCAAAAGGATCATCGCTCGGAAAATCACCTGTCGGACGTGCGTGCGCCTGCATACGTCTGCAAAAATTTGCATATGTGACTTTTGACTTAACAAGTGTGTGGGCTCATCAGCACACAGTCCTGTCAAGTGCACACATGTGGAGTGTCTTTCCAATCATGGCTTAGATTCCAGCATTTCCACGACTGTGACAGATCCAAACACCAGTCGGTCAGTCACCCGGCCCTGCAGAGAGGCGTGACTCACTTCGTGCTGCGTGACTCAAGGCACTCTTCCCTGCCTCCTCATATTCCTGCTCTCACTCCCACTGTCCTCTGTGGAGCTGCACTCGCCATTTGACCTGCTGCCAGTTTGGATGCACTCACCGGACAGTCAGCTGAGGGATCGTATACAGCCTGTCTACATAGCAACAGCTTGTGGACATACGCTCTCAAGCACAGACATGCAAAAATGACAAACAGATGGCTGTGAAAGTGATTTGCATTTTTCCAAATGAAATGTTCGGTTGTCCCTTATTGATACCATATACTCTTCATCAAAATTGATCAAAGATGGGTCTTAAATCACTGTGATACAGGCTCAACCCAGTCAGCTCTGAGGAGAATCAACACGTGCCGATTGTTGCTCTTGGAAAGCAAAGAATTGACTCCTTCATGAGGTGGCAGACAAAAAAACTCAGTGAAATTCCTTCAAATTGGTCCAACAGTGATGAAAAAAAAAGAAAACTTAAGTTGCCAGGACCTGAAGTATCACACAAACACCGGGCCCAAGCGGGCGGGTCCCTGCGCCGGGTGTTAAAGAGGACCAGATGATGGGGCGAAGGTGTTTTCAGCTATGGGGTTTCCAATAACCGTATTTTCTGAGAAGATGGGAAGAGAGGAGGAGAGCAGCAGATGTTGAAGCTTGTTCTGCTGCCCTGAGGTCTTATTTGTGCTCGTCTCAATTTGGATTGAGCACTCACTGACTGTGATTATGCAAGATCAGCTCTAGAGCTCAGCCTTTATCGCCTACCTTACTCACTGATCGCTTTGCACTTGGCACTGGAGTGTACTTGAAATGTGGTGTGAAGTGAACCCCTGGACAGAACGGACCCGGGGTGAGACGAAGTTGAAAGAAAATGACCTCAGAATGCAGTGCTGAGAGTTTGCTCTGAGAGTTTCCAGTGAGACACGTTTACTCCCAAGTATGCTATAAAAAAAAGCTTTCCTTTTCCTCTCCTCGTGAGCCTTGAACTAATTTCTTCACCTTCTCATCAGAGCTGTGCAGCAAAATGTAGGAATATAATAAAAGCAGTCACCAAAGTTAAATGAGAGGGAAAGTTCGTCTGGCCAGAGTACAGACGCATGGTGTCATGTAGACTTGGGAGCCAAGCACCACAGAGCAGCTCACACACAGGGAGGGGTGTCCAGCCTCAGCATCCCACAAGAACCAGAAAAGTCCCCTTAAACATTTCTAATAGCCCACATCAGGCCATACTGTGTAACGCCAGCCAACATCCAACAATAATATCTTGATTATTTGTAACTGTTGTTAATGGAGAGCTCACAACACAATTAACCAACCAGAGTCATACATTACACTTAAGTGATAATTTGTGTTAATAGGTGAGCAATTACAATTCAGAACAATCAGCATTCACCCAGAGCGTGGCAAAGCTTTGGAGTTTCATCTGAAATCAATCAAGATATTTTAGTAAATCACATCAAGGAGATTGTTGTCCTCACTATTAACTCTCAATTTCTCCTGGGCTTGGTCGGTCTCCGACCCCACCCCTTAACCCCCCGAAATACGGTATGGAGGAGTTTCTGGCATCACTCTTTAAACTTTATAATCAAGGAATGATGTCCTTTTGTGATAAGATGCACTCTATATTCTTCTCTTGCACATAATCAGCATCTCTTTATGCATTTGATAAATAGTTCAGCGTTTTGGAAATAGTCTTATTTACCTTCTTTGATGAAAAAAACCCTCACATTTTATAATGAGCATTGTAAAGTTTTGGCCTGCTAACTTTTCTGCCTTGCACTCAGCCACTGCTTGAAGAAAAAATGTGTTTCCTGGATATGCAGACCAGATAAAAGGTTTATCCATTTAGCAAGACATCAATAAGAAACATTCAAGTCACTGGAACGTACAACTCTCCTAACAGCATGACCATTGTTAGCTAAGCTCCAGCCATTTACAGTAATAAAGCACCATCAGATAGTCTGGAGCAGTCTGTAATAAACACTAAGCACTGGCCAATGGAAAACTGTAATAATGTGCAATATGCTTTTAGATAAGGAGAAGAACTTTATGGGCTCTGTTTGTTGCACAACATGGTAGTACGGTCGTCTCCACAACAGCCAGGCACAGCGTATCTTCTCTAGAAGCTGGTGGTGCTCAGCCTGTCACCTTTCCAAATTGTGAATTTCCCCTATGTAATTTGTACAAATTTGAGTGCTGAATTGTTTGCACAGTTTGTCCTAAAGGGCCAAAGAGACACGTGGTTGCTTTCTGTCTGATACGTTCTGTGGTCTGAGCACGCGGCAACAACTCTGCAGCTGGCGTTTCTTGTTCCATTCCTCCCCGTAGCATTTCAAACTGATCCGCTGCCAACACTTGTTTTGTAGGCGCAGTTTTGATGAGCGGTCGCAGACATTGCAAATCTCTATTGCGTATTTCCCGTGGCTGCAACACAATAGGATGTCCTCCCCCGCAGCAGGAACTATACACTGTGCACAGAAGCAAATTAACACAGCTCTGAGTTGGTGTTCAAAAGAGTGAAGGGTTATAGCAGTGGGACTAGACTAGACTACAGTCACATTGTTTCCTGTGGATCTCTCATGTGGTGGCAATTTGAATTCAGGGCACACTGTCAACTGCTGGAGACACAGAATTACTTGGCTATCAAATATTTCTGTTGCATAAATAACATCAAAGATGTAGTTTGAAAGTTTGAATTTTAATCACATTAAGTACAAGAAAACAATGATTTTAATTCCGCAAAGCTTTTAATCATTACAGACCGCGTCCCCTGAGGACAGGAATGATCTATTGTACAAAACTATGGCCTCTCATCCTCAAACGTAATGTTTTGGATCAATGCGAGTCTTTGCTTCAGGCAACATCACCCACTAGCGAGCTGAAAAACAATAGTGCCCTGTGCTCTAATCCTAAAACGTTGCGGTCTTGCCAAAGTCAATGAAGCTAGAAGGTCGAACAAGTGGCTCCAAGCAACAATTAATGCGTAATGTGGAGATTTTTATCTTCCCTTTTCTCCAGAAGGTAAAACACATTTAGTTCTTTCCACTGGCTTTGTTTTTGCTTTAGAAGCTGAGGATAGATGAGGTGTAGTGATAAACTGTACAAGAAGTGGAGAGGGGGCTCCGGGTAGGTCCAGAACTACTCCACCTGGAAAACAAAACAGGTGAAACGATGTCTCCAAGAGCCCATGGGCTGTATTTTCCACAAAGTCCCGTGGATAAACATCAAGCACAATGGTCCGTCTGACAGTGAGCCGTCAGTGGGCGGTGACAGATCGAGCTCTCATCTCCACCATAATGGCTGCACGGTCAAAACAGAAGGGACAGGCAGATTCCATAGCGACTCCTCAAATAAGCAGCGCACGGCATAACACCTCCCCTCACAGGAAGACGGGAAGGAAGATGAGATGGAGCGAGACAGAGACCTGCCTGTCCTTTCAGCCACTGGAATGGGAAAACTAAACACCTCGGTTTAAATATTGAATAATAGAAGCCACTCATCCGTATGCAACAGCTCAGACAAAAACGGATTCCTCTCTTTTGTTTTTATGATTCATCTTTGCTCTATGCAATAAAAAAAGAAAAGGAAAGCACAAGAATTCGCTGGAGTAATCGTTCCAAAGTCCAAAACAAAGTGGACCAATCACAGATTCATATTCTCCTTTGTGAGACGCACTACAGCTGCTTGGTGAAGGTTATTTTGTTCGAGCCATGCTAGCAGCCATATCTCTGGGAGATCTGTCCATCACTTTGGTCCAAACTGAAATATTAAATTAACTATTGGATGGATTCCTGTGACATTTCCTACAGATGTAAACAATCGACGCAGAGTCAATCATACTTGGTGATCCCCTGACTTTTTACTTTTTCCTCTAGTGCTACTGAAAGTAGTTTTTATCCTCACATCTTGACAACCTTTGTACGGATTGGTTTTGATTTTGAAATTGCAAGGTCATTTCAGTCATGTAGATGGGGGAATATAAATTGACCCCGTGTTTCCATAGGCTTTTTTTTAATGTCAACTAAGAAATATACTGTAAGCGGGGCTCTAAATATAACACATAGCAGCTAATGAGAAGCCAAGTAGCTGTAAAAATATTGCATGGAGGTCCTCAAGGAGTCACTGAGGCTTTTGCTTCTGAGGATCGACTGTTATTGTAAACCCCTGGCCTGCTGTCGGGGCCTGTTTCCTGCTGATGTAGGTGGCCTCAGAGAAAAACAGCACTGATCTCTAAGATGTACACCTTCAGTGGCTGCTATTGGGAAAAGAAAGGAGGCAGTAAAATGAATTTGCAGTAGGTGGAAAACACAAGGTTTGTTTAAATTTAAAGCCATTAAAAAACATGTAAATGACAGATCGACTCACATAGATCTAATCTGTGTAGATCTTATCATAACAGGCCTTTATGTCAGCACTGAATATGCCTATAAAAGGGTAAAGGGGAAGTGATGTTGTCAGAGAGTAACGATTCGGCAGCTGGTCTCTTGTGGAATCCTGGGCGATTTTGGGGATGACGGAGACCAGCTGCTGCTGCTGACTCAGTGACTCATTTTTACCTCAGCAGGGAGAAGGAGGGAAGGAGAGAGGGAAATGGCAGAGCATCTCGCGCCCAGACAAAGAACAGACACATCCAGCTCCAGCAGGGAGAGTGGCCAACATAACACTTCACCAAACAATTTTAAATCTGCTATATCAGTTTGTACCGACCTTTCCTTTTCCTCTGACACTGGACTTTGATCATGCTGCAATGCAATCATTTGGTTTATAAACAATATGATGGAAAAAAGTCATCATCGAACTATTCATTTTTTTGGTTATTTCAGTAATTAGTGTGGGATAAGGGGAATGTGAAAGAGTTTTTGCATGTAGGTTTCAGCCGCCTTTGTGGCCAAATGACAGCGTTTCTCTTTCTTTCCCCTTCTCTGCCCCTGTTTTGTTCCACATACTACATGTGCAAGCATGTGTTGTGTCTGGTTATTGGCGGCTTTCGCCATAATTTCATGTCCTGCCAGAGGAAAATAGACCAGTGGCTCACAATCCCGTCACTCAGGCTTCAGATACATACGGCTGAAAAAGGAAGTGGTACAGCTTAGCTATGAAAACCTGCTGAAGCTGCTTAGCTCAGTAGATGTGCAACACAACAGCTTAGATTACATAAATCTGCAGGTTGAAATGTTATGTTATGTTAGTTATAAAGTCGGAGATGCTCCAATCAATACCTCTATATAAATATGTCATCTTTAGGTTGCCAGAGACATGACAAAGTGGCCCGACTTCTACACGTTCAGCCAGTCTGTGTCGCAGCTCCTTTAGCTGATGCTGGTAAACAGTGACTTTTTTTCCTGGCCTACTTCCCTAAGAGGTCAAATTGTTTACAGTGGTCCTAACAATGAAGTAACACACAGGGCAGACAGTTTAACCTGTCATAAGATGAAAAGCACTGTTATATTTTAATGGATTAGTGATGGCTTTGTCTTCACAGTGAGCTCCTCCAGTGACGCAGCATGTAAATACCAGGAAACATGGAGGTGGATCATCTACATGGAATGCAGCCACTGTCAGCGTTAATTAATTGCACCTATGCCTCTCCTGCTTCAACATGTCAAAGGTCTCTGAATGGATGAAAACACTATAAACCTATCTTCAAAAACAAGAAATTCTAAAGAAAAAAGAAAAGAAGAGATGAGTCCAACCAGTGAATGAAACAGCTCAGTTTAGTCAGTTTAACTGTGCTTTGAGTTGGATAGCGTGACAGAAACCTGGTGGTGGGTAAGCACTGTTCACAGCAGCTGAAGCCAATCAAATACATGAACTCTGGCACACCTCGGAGAGCGCACACACACACACACACACATGCACACGCACATGCAAACACACAAAAAATTCATCCACAAATATGATACAGAGCTCTTTGCCTGTTGAATCCGGGAAAAGAGCATCTTCTCCCGTAAGCGTTTCTGAATATTAAAGTATTATAGTATCAAATGGCTTTTTAGATCTGATGATGTTGTCCCAGATGTTTTACTTCACGCCTCTAAAGTGGTAAATCCTCACCACAAAGAGTCTGGGAGTGCGTGCATTGCTATCTTTGAAGATAAATCCAGATGATAATAGTCTTGAATTGGTTGCCCCCCCTGCACTGTTTGCCTGGAATAAATAAAGACTGCGATCAGAGATGCATCGTTTTTGATTAAGCTCTTCCTACAACTTAGGACATATCACCCTGAAACACCATCTTTATCATTATTAGACAATACAACAAAATGTTGCGGTGTCTCAGTAGCACAATTCCCGCTACCACAATCAATATGACTCTGTTTGAGCAACAATCAATCAATGTGCATTCAGTGAGCAAAAATCCCAATGCATCATCTGTGACTGCATTGGAAAACTCTCAATATAAACAAATGTGAGGCTCTCAGCCATCGCAGTCTCACAGACAGAAACAACTGATGAACATGCTCAAAGAAACTAATGTGAAAGAATGAACACAAAAAGACCAAACAGCACAGAGACACACGCCAACACAGATAAAAGACAGCTGAAAAGTGGAAATCCTCATTTTCCCCAAGTACATACCATTCCTGTCTGGAGGATTATGGGAAATTTTGCGATGACACAGTAGCCTTGCCCTTATATGGTTGCCGCTGTCCTCAAACTGTGTCCTGCTGAGAGGGACAAGCACTGTAAAAGTCTCAAGAACAGCAGATTTTAATTACATAACAGACTTGGCAGTGACTAACTATGCATGCTAAGGACTTAGGACATGAGCCACACACACAGGATTTGTCAATGGAGGTGGCTGGAATGTCTGGTATGGCTGCTGGTACCACCAGTACACAAACCAGAAGAATCTGCTGTTTGTTAATCCTGAAAAGAACAAACAAGCCTCCATTATTGGCCAAAGGGGATTATCTAAATTATGTAACTCAAATCAAGGAAAAACAGTACAAATGAACATCCCAAACAGTGGGTCCTGAGAGTGATGCCAACAATCATTCTGTGGAGACATGACATCTGTAGTGGAGAATCAGTGGAATGACTTCTTTAAATGAAGTCAAATCAAGCTTTTCCACTGTGCCGATAAAGTCTGAAGAGGCCCTCTCGCTCTTTGATTATCTGCTTTTACCGCAATCGCCATGAGTCAGTTTTTTTTTTCTTTTCAAGAATGAACAAAAAACTCTGTTTGGACGTGGTCTTATTTTTTTGGTCTGCACCTGCTTGATACACACCACTTGGAACAACATGTCCAGAGTGACAATGTGATTTGTCATTTATTTTATGATAAACGGTGCAAGAAAATAACTCTGACGCCGATTCCGGAAATGAGAGGTGATGGCACTACATTTTTGTTAGTTTATTGCACATTTTATTGTGTAGTACCAGGGAAAAAAATGTGTTAAAAATGTTCTTTTTTTTCTACCCAAATTGCATTTGTTATCATACATCTGCAACAAGTTAGCCATATAAGTACACAGCCAAAAAGAATACAGATTTCTTGTAGCAGTGTGGAACGGCCTCTGGGACTCTTTGTTGAGAGGCCTGAGTAAACATTGTTGCTATGCAATGAAAGAAAATAAAGAAAATTCTCCAAACTTAGTCTCTGCTGCTCTGGCTATTCAGATGTACGCTATAGACGTATTCACATGATTCAGCTTGTTTATGTCAGACCGACCTGCTTTACTATGAAATTTCCATTATATAACTGTGAAATATGAGTGTGGTAATACAATTAGACAAACAAATTCTTACTTTATGTTTCGGATGAAAAGCAGTGGCGTTCTGGTTAAGAAGAAAACGCTATTTTATTGAGGTCATTAAATGACAAAAGAGGTGCTATTGTTTTATGGACTTTTTTATTTGAGAAATCACACCAAGCTGAAACAACCACAGAGCGGAAACCCTCAGGCATTCTGGTTATTCATTACTGGCAGACAACTTAACTTTCAATGATCCTGTTGCTCTATAATTTGCAATCTGTTGACATTTGCATGTCTGGAGGACTCCATCCAGATATGGACACATGATATCAAAGCGACAGAGAAAATATGGAAAGTAAGCATCAGGTTTTTTCCCTGGTAAGGACACAGTGTTACACAACAGTGTGTTTCACTGAGAACATGTTTCATCTTTTTATTGGACAAGTCACTGTTTTGGAATTTGGAAAAGGAAGTACAAATGTTAGATGAGAGTGAGTGGAGAGTTGTCTTTATTTTAGTGATTACTGGAACTGATTCGTCTAGAGTCTAGTCACTTACTAAAAACTTCACAAAAGTTCATGGTGTTCCCCGTTAATGTGATCGTTATCGCTGAGTGGGCATTGAGTTTCTAACGAAGGGTAAGAGTGCAAATAGCTTGAAATATCTCATTTTGTCTTCAAACACTACCCGGGAACAAAACTTAGCCACTTTCAAAGTGGCTAAAATCAGTCTTTTTTATTATTATTATTCAAAAAATGGATGCATCATTGTTCTGAGGACCCACACAACAGAAAACAGAAAACAGAAAACAGAAAACACATGCCTGAAGGCTCTGAAGAATCAGATATTTCTCTGAGTTGGTGGAAACCAAAAACAAAAGGAAACATGTTACACACACACACCAGTGTTGCCACATAACAAATTACTTTTATACACTGACGGCTTGTCTCTGTCAGGTTGGGGCGAATGTCGACCCAAATTAGGCAGGCAAAGTAGAATGAGCAAAAAAGGTTTAAATTACGTCATGGGGAGCCGCAAAAAGGCAGGAACTCAGAAACATGGAGCACAAGCACAGGGAATTAACACAACAGACAACAGATGAACAACAAATGACAACAGAAGTTAAAGGGATAGTTCCCCCAAAATTCAAATTTCACTCATTATACTCACCCTCATGTCGACTAAGAGCTGTGAGAATTTTCAGAGTCCTCCGTTCCTTCTCTGAGTTAGTGGGGGGGGGTGGGGGGGGCAGTATTTGTCCATATAATGGTTGTCAATGGACACCAGGTTTGGTGTCCAAAAAGACACACCAAAAAACATTCAAATACCTCCATACTGCTCGTCTGTAATGTCCTTCTTGTATTGAAGCCCCGATATGAGAAATTGTTCCGCCGGTCAGTGCAAATCATGTGAGAATTGCACTGACACAGGAAGGAGCTTCCGCTACAAACAAGCTTAAAATATAGACTTATTTAATTTTTTTCTGAACAATTTCTCATGTCGGGGCTTCAATACAAGAGGGACATTACAGACGAGCAATGTGGAGGTATTTGGATGTTTTTTGGTGTGACTTTTTGGACGAAGAAATCTGGTGTCCATTGACAACCATTATATGGACAAATACTGCTGCGCGGACCCCCCCGTAACTCAGAGAAGGAACGGAGGACTCTGAAAATTCTCACAGCTCTTAGTCGACATGAGGGTGAGTAGATAATGAGTGAAATTTGAATTTTGGGTGAACTATCCCTTTAAATACACAAAGGAACAAGACACTGGGGTCCGTTTCAGGAAGCAGGCTCAACAAACTCTGAGTCAAATCCCGAGCTCAGGGTTGACTGAGCCTGAGCTGGAAAACTCAGAGTTTACCTCATCTCAGGCTCAACATACTCAGAGTTTCCACTAATCCCACTTCCTGTGCAATTAATGTATAGGTGAAACACATTGGTAATCACACAGGAAGGGAGAACACAGGAAGACAGGACACTGAACTTCAAAATAAAACAGGAACACAACAGGGAACGAAAGCCTCTAAGTGTCAAAAATACCAATTAGTGCATTTTTTTCTGGTGCAGTGGTGAAACCTGCTTCCCAGAGAGATGTGTTAACCAGACACTCTCTAATTACCAGAAACGACACTTTCTGATGAGTCTGAAGTCAAGTCTCATGCACAATAATAGGTATCTCATGTGCAACATTTTTGAGTTTTTTTATTATTTTATTTTATTTTATTCTGGTGCACACAGGACATCATCTAGAGAACCACAGAAACTTGTGGGAAATATGCTTCAGTCTCCCAATTATTATAAAGTGAGTAAATAAAATGTTCAAATTTAAAACACTCTATGCATCATGGGTTATTCACCATGCATGTTATTGTTACACCTTAATATTCAGTCAGTACTCATTTGGTGGGAATCCTCATTGTAAAAACCTTTCAACATAATTGCAGCCATTTTCCAGTTTTTTGGTTTCATTTACAGCTGAGTGAAACTTTCATGGTGGGACGAGACATTGTGCATTCAGTGTTAAGGGACTGGGAGAACTGCTAAACTAGGTGCCCATTTTAGACGTAAATGCAGCAAAATGTTATTCCAAGTCAACACAGCAAATTTTCATGTTGAAGAAAGAGGCTTTATTTTCCTCTCCAGCTGCGGCTGTTCTTGTTGGCAGCACGTTTCTTCTTGAGAAGAATCCTGGCCGCGATCTGAGCAGCCTCCGCAGCTGAGAGTTTGAACCCGGGGCTGTGATAAATGAGCAAGAAGTGCTGTAATTCACTCCTACTCTCAAGTGGGCCCTTAAACACTGGTGGTACTATTTTCACCCAGACTATTTGCCTGGTAGCTGCTGTTGTCACAAACTGTGCTTAACATAATGTTCAGCAAAAGGATGACTGAGTAGAAAAATCATTCTGAAAATTAAAATCAAATCCAAAAAGTGAAACATTGTGGATGAATTCTTCGGGGTGAAAAGAGTGACAGGTGGGTTGTTGTTTGTGAAATCAGTTGAGGGGGTCCGTCTGTAACCTTTGGAAAGGCAGACAGTTGACTCAAAGCCCAGTAAGAAACCTGACATGATATATACAGTATTAAAGCTGTCTTGTTTGAATTATACGAAGCTGGATTAAAACAAGGCAACTGTGTTTATGTGAAGCCTCCCTCCATACATAGCGGTGGTAAACCACAGCATTCCTGCCACAGACACCATTTTAGTCATACCTGCTTCCATGCACAAGCCACAGGAGCAGACAGACATCCCAGCAATCATTCCATTTGTCCAGATGACTATACCATTCAGCCACCCAAGAAATGGTGCAAGATTAAAAAAACAAAACAAAAAGCTGCTCATATCTGAGTGGAGAAAAGAGCGCAGAAATCTCAGTGAGCAATAAAAAAGCTGATGAACTATTAGTAATTTCCACACTGATTCATCAGAATATGAAGTTTGCGTTTCACAGGGAATGTTAGGTGGATTTAACGATGGATTTATGGAAATGAGAATTCTGTAATTATAGCTCCATAAAGGGAGCATTTAAGGAAAAATAAATCCTGGTGGTGTGATACGCTTTGACTTTAAAGATGTTGCGGTTTTTAAGTCCTGGTGTGTGGTGCACTAATAAATGTCAAGGAGGATATCAGAACGCCAGTGTGCTATTTGTGGGCAAATAAAACTGAAGCCAAATTATTTTTTACACAATTTTTAAGTATCAAAACATTCCTCCTTTCCTTGTCTGAGATTAATTGAAGAAGTGGGTGCGATAAACATGTGAATAAGTGATTAAGAGTTTACAGTCATGCTAACCTCTGATGAGCCAGATGCTAATGGAATGATGCTAAACAGGTCCAAAATGACGGGCGCATGGCGTCTGTCCGACTACCCAAGATGCTAGATACCCATTTCTGACCATACATTTTTTTTATTTTTAGTCCAAATGCCCTAACCCTTAATTTAAACCTAATATTCACCCTTTTACATATCTTCCAAGATGCATGTTTGCATATTCATCATATCTTAGCATGTTGCTCATCATAATTAGCACAGGTAAATTGTCCGGACTACAATTTAGAGAATTTCATCGCTACAGTGGCTATAAAAAATAACAACAAATATTCAACTCATTCATCTTCATCCTTTACTCATTATGTCTGTATCAACATCCATGTCAGTGCATCTATTGATGGTTGAGCTACTTAAATGAGTAGTAAAGAGGGACATTAAAAAGGCACTTCTGTATGATTTTGTTATTTCTAATATCAGTGTAGTCCAGTCCATGATGCAGATCAGCTTTGCATGAGTCATTTGTCCCTTTGGGTGGCAGTGTTCACCTTCACAGCTAGAGTATCTCGTCTTAAAACACATGTTGTTCTGAATATCATTCAAATGATTCACCTCAATGATGCTGTTCAATTTTGAAATTCTGGGAAACAATTTGTGTCTTTGTAAGTGAAGTTGGTAAATCTCTGAATGTCTGTGATTTGTATCAATTTCACTTTCTTTCATGTCCTTTGAGGATCACGTATTTTGTCCCTGAATAGACTGTTATTCCAAAAGGTATCGCGGACTTTGTTTTGGCTTTGAAAGTTCAATATTTCATGTGGAGTATTGAGTAGCACGTGCCTCAGTGATGTTTTTATTTCTGTAATACAACACTTTTATTTTATGTGTAGAAAAAAACACCAGAAAACCACTATGACAGGTTACAAATTCTGAACTGAAAAGGCGGTTTTCATTTATTCCTTGCGCTCATGTTCAGTGTCACAGGAGGCCAAACTCCAGAGACAGGGTTCATTATTGTAACATCAGCTTTACCATGGTGACCAAATGTATTTATTTAATTCCCTGCCCATGTGATTAATGTGGATATTTTGGTAAAATATACTCTTTCACAGACAGACACTGTTGTGCCTGTGTCACCAGGCAAATATAAGGATATTACATCTTTTTTACTGGACCACTACATTATCATTTACTTTCTTGATTTGGCTGTGATTTCTTCGAAGTTTTTGAAGTCATGTTTTAAGTAATTAACAAAATAATAATGAAGAAGTTTTTTATTCAACTAATGTCCATCTTCTGATGACTGTATGATGATAATCAAAATTCCAATTAAAATTAGAAAACTGATTAGCCTACTGCTGTAATTTTGCTTTAAAATTTACACTTTTTGTCATCATTTCATTCATAGAAACATTTGCATGAGAATATACAGGTAAAGGTCCTTTAAATCTTCATTATTTTTACGATGCAAAAGTGCAATTTGCCACAGTAACAACCATCCGTCCCTAATCAGTAAATTACCAAAAGAGAATGAAATAATTCTTATTGCTCCAGACATTTAATTAGATCCATTTTAGAAGCCGTTTATTATGGGTCTACTCTCCTGAAGCAAGGAGGTGTGCCAGGGGCATTTACATGATAAAAGTGAGGACAGTTTTGTGGTAAAAAGCCATGGAAAATCTCCTTATTAAGGAGGATAATTGAGCTTCTGCGGTTGACTCATATTTGCTTCTCCCGTTGTGTCTGTTTACAATGAAGCCTTCTCACTCGACGTCGAATCATTCGGGTGTTGATGACTGGAACATTTGATCAAATTCTGATGTGTTTATGGCTGTCGTGTCTTCCTCTCATTGTTAATATAATGAATGCAGTAGTCCACTCAGAGCCAAAGGCCAAACCACAAGCCTGCACTCAAGACCTCACTCAAGAAGAAGTACGTCTTTGTGAACTGAATAATTGGCTTTATTACTTAATTCATATTAATTTATAAAACCAAGCTACACAGAACCTCCACACATGATTTGAAAGGGTATAATTTATCTATTATTATTTATTACCCACACTTTTTTGTATTACTGGCAGTACTCATCAGTAGATATTAAGAATTGTTGTGTTATTATGTTATATCTTAATATAATGTGATGGCAAAAGAGTTGAGGTATTCAGTGATGGGCAGGTAGCAAATGATCCCTTTGTAGAGGTTTTTCACTGGGACCTTATTGCATCTGGAAACAGGTTTGATGAGAACCACGAGAATGAAGTGAACCAATTAAGAGCAGAGCATAAAACCTAAACAAAGTTTGGAGGAACTATGAGAAACTTGGGTATGAAGAACTTGGTGATGAATCTCTCAGGATTCGTCAATAGGACAAACCCCTTTTAGAATACACAAAGTAATTTTATCCATTGTTTATGTAAAAGTGATTAGCGCGGCTTAAGTCACATTCATGTGATTGTTAAAGACACACGTGTTGAGGGTAACAGGAGGTTAACGACATTACCATTGTTGATGTCTGTTATAGTTTAGCTGAAAATGTCTCTGCTTTACGTAGCACCAGGCAAAAGGCACCATGTAATTCTCTGTGAGTGAGCTGATCAGTAAAGCACATGTTGTTTTCTCAGTAAGTAGTGGAATAACTGATAAGTAGCCATCACTCTGTGATCTGGAGCCTCACATGTATCGAAATGTGTTTCTCTTTTGTCTCGTGATATTATTGAGACAACAGATGGAGCACAGTCCATCCATATCCCCCTGATTTGGTTGCAGCGCACAACTAGTCCAAGTGTGGTGTCTTTTATCAAGAACCTTTTTTTGGAACCACAAAATGAAAAAACCAGCAGGCCAGCACGTTTTGAACAAGACTGAATGGTGACTTCAAGCAAACTCACAAGCGACCACTGTGAAGTAATCTGCAAACCACAGACATGACGTGTCAGAGACGACCTGGCCATTCACAAGGCCTCAGATGTTTATTAATGAGGCCGTCAGACTCACCGCAGTCATGCTGCTGGATGCTTACAAAGACATGATCTAATTCAACAACCTTCTCGAGCAGATTACAGCTCCGCTCTTCTCTGTGCGGGCAGCAGATCACTTTGCAGTGTCATCTAAGATGATATTGTCACAGATGTTAATCGTCGTAGTAGGAGTACTTGAGAGTTTTTCTGACTTTTACTGCTCTGCAGAGGAAGTTGTGTTGGAAATATTAACATGTCGGTGGGGCCAAATGCAAGTCAAAATCATTAACGGCCCAATACCCAGCATTTGTGGTATGGATATCTCTTTCTCCGGGTCTCAAGAGCAAGATCAACACAAAAGCAGTGGAGCTATCGAAGCACTAAGTGATTTAGCAGAAGGAAATTGGTTGTCTAATGTCTACAGAGAGGTTTGTGCAGAGGTATGCTCGCAAGTTTTCCATGATTGCATGTTCAAATCACAATAAATATCCCTCTCCGTTGAGCTACTGAGCCCGAGGTAAAATGTTCTGTTGAGCAGCCACATGCAAATGCCATTTAGAGCCTGGCAAGGTGCTTACAGTGTTAAATACCTGCAGGAGTTAGTGCAGCTCGCACCACTAGAGGGACGAAACTGAACTGAGATCTGAATCATGTTGAATTTAGATTAAAAGAAAAGTCTATTTAGGATATTATAATCTCCAACTTTTCTGCACAAGATCTATGTTATAGGTGCTTGTTTTTTGAGTTGTGCAATGCTCCCACTAATTTTAAAACCGAGGGAAATGAGTGAGAGTAATCAGGGTAATTGTCCATTTTATTTGGTCGCCTGTCTGTGGCATGGTACATGAGTCAGCTTTGTGGTTGTCTGCTGGTCAAAATCAAGTTTTTATCTAGTTTTTACGATACACTTGGTCATTTTTAACTGCATATATTACCTGGATGAATGATTTTCATCAATGGACGTCTGGATGTAAAGTTATCAGAGAATCAAAATGGGAAAGCTGTAGTTTGGCTCCAAGACCTCCTCTGCCTGCAAACCAATGTTGGAGAAACAGTGGTTTTTAATAGTGCAAACTGTATAATTCAGTGTTTTTACTGGATTCAATAACTTCATTCATTTGTTTTGGAAAGAAGCCCCTCTGCAGAGGGTGCCTGCAGTGATAGCAGTGGTAGAGAAGACAACAACTACCATGATGCCATGTTACCTCATGACTAAATTAGCTGATTGATTGAGAGACCCCAAGCAGCAAAAAATTAAAACAGTTAATTTAAACAGTTAATAACATTAAAACATTAAAACAGAGGCGCACCTAAATATTTCTTGACCCAAATGCCCTCCACATGTGTATTTACATCATATCCAGCATGAAGTTAATTCACCAACCGTCACATCTCCAAGAATCCAAAGGGAATCTTTTAGCCTCTTGAAATAAGTAGGTTAACTTCTCTTGAGTTTACACTTCTCTTTATGGCCCTTGCTGTCTCCATGTTCTCATATTGAAACAGCGGAGCTTTCCTCGCCATATAAGAAGCGTGCCATAAACGCAGCTTTACAGTAAATGATATCATCGGAATAAAGAGGTTCAATAGCAGCTCAAAGCAGCTCTGAAATTCTTTTCGCTGTAGATAATTTGCAGAGCAGACAGACACCACATGGAATTGCATTTGCAAAACTGTAATCCCACCACGACTACTGCAGAAAAACAGTAAACAGTAAATTCTTGCTGTCTCATAATCTGACTGTGTGTAATGTGGAGATCAGACAAAAAAAAGCCTTGTTTCAGCTCAAAAATCTCACTTAAAAGAGGCACAAGGTGAACAAAACCACAGAGAGGAGCTCAATGCGGGAGGCTGCTCCCACCGTGTTAATCCCACAACTTTCCACAAGCCTTTTTTTTTTTCAGTTCTGGTGCGTAGACTTTTGGCTGTTATGTTCCCTATTACTGTAGAGGTATAGGCACAATCAGCTTTTCCATGTGGTGGACATTCCAGGCCACATCTGCTTTCAATATATCCACATGTCCAGCTGTTTTAGACCTATAGACTGCCAGTCTTTCCCCAGTTAGCCCAATGAGTATATAAATGTGAATGGCATTAGCACTGTGTATTAATATGTGTGCTGATGAGCATTATGGAACAAAAAAAGAATGAGCTAGTAAATCTAATTCACACACAGTTGTGTATCTAGTCAAAGAACACAGGATGCTGAGTAATGATGAATAAGTTTTGGACATCTGGACTGGCGTGGGTGTATCTCTTCAATTTGAGGGATTTGTTTAATTGCTGTTGTTTATGCCTCTCCAGAGGACATAACCATCTTTAACCCTAACCCTATTAAAGTAGGAACCAGAGGACTGTCATTTGTTTGGGTGGTAGAGCATGAACAAATTACAACTCTCTTGTGGAAGGAAAGGAGCGGACGTCCCACAAGAACACCTGGCAGCGGTGAACGTTTGATATCAAACAAAACAACCATGTCTTTGCTCGTCTAGACGCGACCCTGTGGACAGGGACAAGTTGTGAGGAGCTGATAGAATCTGTATCAGACATCAGCAGCTGCCGCCTGGTCTGTGTTCAAAGTTAAACTACTGTGGAAGGATGACAAGGTGCAAGCGGGCCTGGCTTTCATAGGAAATGGAGTATGGCACTCTTCAGTGATCAATTAAGAGACTACTGTAAGTGCAACACTTTCAAACCATATGCCTGGCACTGAGACTCTTTCTTTCTGCCATTAAAACCAAGAAAGCGTATAACACCTCAGACCATGCACTTTGGACTGTTATAATAGATGCATTAGAGACAACATCCATTCAACAACCATACAGTAGAAGCGCCAGCATTTACCAGTACACACGACTGTGCCACCCCATCCATCCATCCATGGGTTGTACAGGTTACACGTGCAGTGTTGTAGAGGTCTGGAGCAAATCCTAATGATGCAGGACAAGGGGGAGGGTAGACCATGAGTCTCCAGTTCATCACAGGGGCAATATGCAGTATAAGATAAGAAAATTGTATGATTATGATATAATCCCTTTACAGGGTTGCAGCAGCAGTCAACAGCAAAGAAATGTATACAGTGTACAGTTGCACAGATAATTAATAATAGCAATAGCAGTAAAAAAAAAATATGTACTCATTCCAATTATGTTTTGTGTTCTGTGTAAGCTCTTGTTATGGAGTCCGACAGCTAAATATTATTCAATATTATCTTAATCAAACTTGTTGGACTGTATTGTGGGAAAATAATCATACAAATTATTTTTCAAAAATATTTGTATGTCTCATTTGCTGAGGGTTTGATTCCCTGCAGACTGTGGAGACTGGTGATTTTATGATAAACGTGCATGATACATCAAGTTGATGCTGACACTGTTGTTCAAAAACTGATTTGAAGTACAGCACATTCATTTAAATTATTGTAAGATCTTTCTGACAAACCACACACCAGTAGCCTACACAGAGCCTTGTTTCAGTCTCTCATCAGTCTGCTTCTGGTGGGACCCCAGAGGAGCTTTTCTGACGATTCCTCACGCAGCTGTTGAAGATAAACACCATAAACATAAATGCTGTTTTTAGCCCGCATGCACTTGACACGCTCTGTCAGTTCACATAGCGCATTCAAACATGTTTATTTCAATGGCATATTTCATCCTGCACTTCACATTTCTCTGTTCTTCAGTCAGCATGGTTAATGTGTAACTTCTTGTAATGCGTGTTTTACTCTGTCCATTACCACCTTTATCTTTGTACCGGCTGTCAAGCAACTATTCCCTCCCCTCATCAACCCAGAATGGCCTTTTGCCATTAACTCGCCATCGTCGACTGGAGAGTTCATGCGGTGATAGAGTCTGGACTCGTCTGACCCTGGTTCTCATCTGGACTTTGGAACTGTGTCAAGCTGCCCTGGAGGGGAGCTGGTCAGACTGGAAAGACCCTTCCTGGGGTGTTTCAGAGGGACCGCAGCCAATTGCTCTTTAGCTGTTTATTTGTCTTTTCCCAGGCAATCTTTTACACATTCCTCAGCCTTTCCCATGTTTGTTGCATTTGCGTGTGAAAGATAAGATCAATTATTACATTTTTCCTGCTGGTGGACGAATGGCTGTTTTTAATCATCCTGTGGCCAAACTAAATCACACTAGTCTCAGCCCAGGGACTTAATTTCTGATTTACAGTAGTAGACAAGCTTGGCAAGTACTGTATATGTCCAACTGCTTCTTAAGTCAGTACTACCTTCCTTCATCTGCTTCCAACACAGCCTCACCAACGTTAAACTGTTTCACAGATGAGAAGCACAATGCTGTTTCTCAGCAGATACATTTGCCCCCCGGCGCAGTGTCAGCATTTTTGAGTTGACAGCTGACGCTCCTAGGTCAAGTTCTCTTGTGTGTTTAGGCCATCCCCTTCAATCAAAGGGGTCAGTCTCCTTGATGGTCCCTCAGGCCAGAAGCATGCTGCAGCTTCCACCGGTCAGCGCAGATGGGCAGGAGTCACAACGTGGAATTTTCACCCAGGAGGCCTGATGTGTTGCAAATGTAACGCTCTCATGTTGAGCTAGTTCAAGTTGAATAAAAAGTATAAAACTATGTGCTGCTCCTTCTTGAAAAATCTTCTCTTTTTTTTTTTTTTGGATATACATGAGCAGCCAGTCAAGTGCACAACGGACATGAAAAGATTTCCACTGGAGAGACATTTAAAAAATAAAGCAGAAGAACTGTAAAACTGCTGCTGTGTCAGCACTTTTAAAATTTGAATTCCAGATAAAGACAGCTCCCATAAGGGTGGGAATTTCCAGCTTGGAAACTACTTGTTTCTGGCCTGTGAAATTGCTTGTAAATGTAGAAAGATGTACAGCATTTCTGTTTTCATATTCCTCTGTCAGGTCTTGCAGTGCTCAGACAAAAGTTGTTCTGACATTATGACACGTCAAAGGAGCGAGCTGACATAACAGCCTGAGAAATGTTGAGTAAAACGTTATAAATGCTATATGGTGGTGCTTGGCAATGACAGTGGAAAATGACTACGGTACATGTGGTCAAAACTTCCATATGCCTTGACTGAAAATATTTACAAAATTATAGGTTTTCAAACATTTTTTTCAATTCATGCCCTAGATATGCCACCCAGGCTCTCTTCACATATCTGAACAAATTATGTGACTTTCCTTTTTCAAAGATCCATTTCTCTGCTCTAAATACTTGCTAAGTACCTTTCCACTGGTCCGTAAGTGTGTATTTCTTCAGAGTCCATGACGACAAGGAGAAGACACTGATTTGTTTTGACCCTTTGCTGATGGTTAATTTGCTCTTTGCACTGCATTCACATACCTCTGCAGGAGCAGTGTAGGAAAACCAGCAGCAGGCCAGAGGGTTTTACAAAAGTTACAAAAATAAAAAGGATAAAGCTCCTGTTGTTTTACATGTTCATTATCGTGAGCAAATCTCATGAAAACACCAAAACCAAAAGTTCATTATATCTTCACTTAGTTTGATCTGACCTCTCAACTTCTGACAATGAAAAGGTTGAATAAATCTTTGAGCTGCAGATTTATACACATATATTATGTAGTATTATAGTATTTTACTGCAGGAGGACAGTGAATGTGGGGCGGATGCAAAATAAAGTACAGTCTGTGTTTATAGTAAACAAATAACATGTCTCTGTGTGTGACAGGATAGCTCTAAGATGTGTTTTTAATACTTTGTGGTGGAAAAAAAATCCCATTTATGTCAGGACATTGGATGCAGATGCCTGTACATGCTAATAAAACCAATCTATTGTTGGTTTTGGTTTTTTTTATGGGATTTGTAGACGATGAGAAAAATAATAATATCACCAGCTGTATACTTTACTCAGAGGCTGAAGTCAAGACCGTCTGTCCCATCTTCTCTGTCAACACAGTATAATGTTTCCAGGACTGTTTGTAATTCATCATTTTGTGATTGCTGTCCTGAGTGGCACTTAAGCAGGAGCTTGTCCAGCAATCATTTACCGTCATCTGAACTGGAATGTCCAGAACGTCAATAATTCCCACTTTGGAAAACTAAAGGACTGAAACCCACATAAAATCACATCCCCATATTTCTGCAATTGCATAAAAATATCACTCACTCTCGACCACAATCCCTCAATGGGCTTAAAACAATATTATGATGGAAACTGAGCAATACTGCCCCATCTAAATTTGAGACTTCAAAGCTACGAATTTAAAGACATTTTCCAGTTGTACTCACTCAAGAGATTTTTATTTTACAGATTACAACACTGATCAAATTCTTTGTGGATAGCTGCACATTTATCCTCATAGCAGTCATGTTAATACTATTCTACTCTGGCAGATGGAGAGCTCGCTTTATTTGCCAGATTAGACCTTGTCAAACTTGCCCGCCATCCGGTAAGCAAATTCCAACATCACACATCTGTCAGATGTGTTGCTTGGTGATGAAAGGAGTCTGGTCAGACAGTGGAGTTGGGGCAGGGTAAAAGAGCAGTTATTGTCTGAGAGGTCATACCAACATGCTGAAATGATTCGTGTGCTGATCATGGATGTGAAGGACATTTATTTGTCCTTTATAACTGTCTGCAGCATGATGCCTTCATCAGACCTCCGTCCTGCTGGATAGTTGACATTCCTGTCTGCCTCTTGGATGCAGGACAGGATCTGCACACGCAGCACAAACACTGTTACTCTGCCTTCTCCAGACAGAAAGGCTTTTTATAAAACGCTCATGGCCAGTGAAGTTTCCCTCTCTTCTGAGTGACACAAAATCTCCCAGTGATGTCTCTAAAAACCTGAGTTAAAAGAACCAAAAACAACAGCTACTGTCCTTGAGTGCTGCTTTAGTATTACTGTAGACACACTTGACAATGTTTATTCTAAGATACCCTCAACTGAATACTCAGGCTAACATGGTCTAACAATGGTCTACGTGCATGCTTCCACATGAACACAAGGAGATCTTTCTAGGATACCAAAACAGAAATGCATTATATGACAGTATGATTGGTAATAAAACAACTGTTCAAGTTTGTTGGATGACTGACAGGTTGTGATAAATGTGAGAAGTAAAAATGTGTAAAAATGTGTTTTTCTCAAGAAGAAGGGTTCAAATAAAAATTCATTGCCTGCTTTAGAAGTTCTTTTATAGACTATGCTAGATTTTAGGATTAGGCAAGCTTCGACAAAGGAAAACATGAAAACATATTCATAAGTTGATGAGTCTCAGTGGTGATAGACAGGAAAATAGGCGAGCAGTGCTGAAAAATACAGACAACAGAACTTTAAATGAGGCGAGATCTGAGGTAGACTTCAAAGAGGAGGGACCCTCAGGGATTTCAATGATTTATAAAGTGCTCCATGAGTGAATTTTAAAAGGAGAAAGAGTTTTTCTCATAAGTTCAGTCATTTCATATTTTTCCAAGAAACCTATGCACATAATTCAGCACTGTGTAGACCCAGCCAGACCAGCCTCCATGGTGGACCACACTGAGAGACCTCAGGTTATCTACTCCCATGAGGCACCCGGGGAGTCTGTCAGTTGTGCATTTTTCTACAACACAACCTGAGACAGACTGCATGCTGTGTGACCGGTCAACAAAGAAGCCAGACAGATAAGTGTACCTTAACACAAACCTTCTTTTACTATCAGTGAAACGGCGTTATTCAGTGATGACTCAGTGAGGTTTGCTACAAATGAGGTGTTGGTGCCAAGTCTGGTGGAAGAGTCACTGTGTTACTCAGACCACAGCTGTCATAATTAATCTTCACCGTCCACCTGTTCAAAAAGCATGGACACTAGAGACAAAAATATGAGTATAGACAAGTAGCTACTTGAGATGCTGTAACAATATTTATAGCATAAAGGTCGAACTTTACTGACCAGTAAAATGCAACAGTTTGCAGTTTAAAAAACAGGTCAAGATTTTATAAGGAGGACTTGTGCATCATCCCTACTGTAGGCTACCTACCTCCCAGCCTTGGTAACAGTAGCATACACTCAGCATATACTGCTGGAGGTGGTTGTTTCTGTTGCTGAGGTGTAGCATACTGTACAGTAGCAGGAGCAGTGGTAGTCTTGTGCAGACAAGAGAGGCTGCAGCTCTGGCTGGGAAACATGAGAGCCCCTCAGGAGGAAAGAGGGGGATTCTAATAAATCCTTCAGATGGGGGAGAGGGAGCTCTATAAAAACTGTTCTCCTTTAAAAACACTCAGCCGTCATGGCTTGTCTTTGTTCTCAATGCCGTGAGTGATTTCAGTGTCAGCCTCTTTACCGTCGGTGCTTTTCTAAGAGCAAAAGTGAGAGTGGCAATTCAAAAGTCTGTTGATTTAGGCACCGTTAATGCACACTCTTGGCAAAGATGGTGTCGATACAAAGCCATGCGATACACTTAGGAAATTATATCTCATTAGCTTTATTACAAGAAGTCAACATTTGTATTTTCATGATTTTGGAGACATGTACCAGTTGCATTAAATTCAAAATCCATGATATGTAAAGTAAATCCTTTTCAAACAACTAAGGGAAGCCCAGTAAAACCTGAGGAGCAGTTCGGTACTAGAAGCTCTTGGCACCACATTACTGTAGCATGGGCGCTAACTGTGTAAACACTACTAAGCTGCAAGCTAACACTTCAAACCTTTAACCTGGTAGGCCTATTTTGCTCTTGTGATTGTAGGCCTACATATAATTCAATAATGATTTTCTATATTTTATATATAAGCCTATATATGTAAAAACAAACAAACAAAACTCTGATTTACTTAACAAGGTTATATGAATCCTGTCTCATAAACCTACTCCTTAAAAAAGGTGAAAAACTGGTGACATATGCAGCTTTATACCGTTCCTAAACAAATAAATACAAGAAGTGTAAGAAACCCATGTGTTTATGTTCTCATAACCAGCATCATCTCAGCTTTCAGCCATGTTGGCAGTGTACGCAAATCAATTTTAAACTCATACTTAACAACAGAAGTTGAGGTTGAAAACAACATATGAGAACATCGCACATTTGAATTTTGTATTTGGATTGACTTTTTTCCAGAGGTGGGTAGTAACGCGCTACATTTACTCCGTTACATTTACTTGAGTAACTTTTTGGATAAATTGTACTTCTAAGAGTAGTTTCCATGCAGCCTACTTGTTACTCTTACTTGAGTATATTTCTTCAGAAGAAGCGGTACTTTTACTCCGTTACATTGAGCTACATTCCGGTCGCTACTCGCTACTTTTTCTTATCGATCTAATGTGCAAATTGTTTGTTTTAATGGAGATACTTCCGAGCCTCTGTCACATGACTGCGTTTCACCAATCAGATGTAGCCACTCGCGACGTTTGCCTCCGTTTAACCAATCAGACAGAGCCAGGCAGTCACGTGACCGCACACAAAATCTCCGCGGTAAACAGGACGGCCACTCCGCCTCAAATTTGAGAAACTGCGGCTATAATGATTAGGATGACGTCAGCCCTAGCTGGTATGTCGTGGATAACATCCGTGAAGGCAAAGATATTCAATATAAACCGTCTTTGGTGAAGAAATTTAAACCCCATACACACCTGGAGACATGTGACTCCTAGTCACATGACCATCCCTCCAGTGTCGGGGTGTGGTCATGTGACTCGAGTTTCGGGGGGGGGGGTGGTCATGTGACTTTGGTTTCACTAGAAACCAATCATAGGACCACCCACTCTGGGTTTAAATACCTGGGTCTGGCATTAGTCTCAGACAGTTCATAGGCCTAGGTAAATTGTTGCGGCTGAATTTGTCTTAATTTATGTTAGTTTGTAAAAAAAAAAAAAGTCATTTAGGCTATTGTCGTAGTTGTTAAATGTTGTTCTTTGGCAATATCTGAATTTTTTCATTGCTATTATATTTCTGTGTATTTGATTAGGCCTACAGTTACACGCTGATCATTAAACGAACAAATCAGAGGTTACTCAGCAGTTACTCAGTACTTGAGTAGCTTTTTCACCAAGTACTTTCTACTCTTACTCAAGTAAATATTTGAATGACTACTTTTTACTTTTACTTGAGTAATATTATTCTAAAGTAACTATACTCTTACTTGAGTACAATTTTTGGCTACTCTACCCACCTCTGCTTTTTTCTAATGCAGCGCTTTATCTTTTTGCACTGATGATTCAACCAGAAGCGTTTCAGGACGAGGTCAATGTGCATCAAGTGTGAGTTACATAACATTGTCTATAGTAAGAACGAATAGGACATTTGGTAGCACTACATAATACGGCCCGCAATTTACAGCGTAACTAGCGCTCTCTTGCCGCATAGGTTGCCGCTTATTTCACACAAGTAGTGAGTAACTGCGGCTGACTTCCCCCCGTTTCCCCCATGCATTTACAGTGTAACTAGGCTGTGTCTTAGTGCGTAACTTACCTCCTGCTTCACACCAACTTCCACACAAGTACAGGGTAACTCTCGCTGTTTTACAGCTTAACTAGGCTGCATCTTAGCACGTAACTCCTGTCATACTTTACACAGTAACTCTCGCTCACTCCGTCACTAATTAGCGCATTTTACAGTATAACTAGGTTGTGTCTTGGAGCGTAACTCCTGTACAATTACCTGCTACTTTGCCCGGACTTAAAGTGTAACTTCTGGTACATTAGAAATTAAATAGTCTAATGTAGGCTACAATATGAGCACAATTGTTGCAATCTATTTTTTTCAATGTGTCAGCAGCGAAATTTCACCTCTATTTCAGATATTTATTATTCATTAATTGTATGGTTTTGGATAGGTGAGAAATGGAGTGTGGAAATTTGCCAAAAAATGGCTGGCTGGTAGTAAACTTACCTCTCTAAAATGCACATCTATGAAAGTCTAGTTCTGTCATCCAAGGGCAAAACTATACAATAATACATCCACAATAATGAGTCATTCAGAGAGTTAGAAAATGCTTTATTATTTATCAACCAGAAGAAACATGACACATCCACATCCATGATCATTCAAGTATAAGGACAGTAAGTACTGTTAGTGAGCACTGTTACTCCCTCCTTAGTATCTACCTACACTCTAGTTGTGTTATAGTTACCCAGTAATTAGGCTCGCGGGCTGTATTATAAAGTACTGGCTGTTACTCCCTACTTAGTATCTACCTACACTCTAGTTGTGTTATAGTTACCCATTAATTAAGAAGTCGCGGGCTGCATTATAAAGTACTGACTGTTACTCCCTACTTAGTATCTACCTACACTCTAGTTGTGTTATAGTTACCCACTAATTAAGAAGTCGCGGGCTGCATTATAAAGTACTGACTGTTACTCCCTACTTAGTATCTACCTACACTCTAGTTGTGTTATAGTTACCCACTAATTAAGAAGTCGCGGGCTGCATTATAAAGTACTGACTGTTACTCCCTCCTTAGTATCTACCTACACTCTAGTTGTGTTATAGTTACCCACTAATTAAGAAGTCGCGGGCTGCATTATAAAGTACTGACTGTTACTCCCTCCTTAGTATCTACCTACACTCTAGTTGTGTTATAGTTACCCACTAATTAAGAAGTCGCGGGCTGCATTATAAAGTACTGACTGTTACTCCCTACTTAGTATCTACCTACACTCTAGTTATGTTATAGTTACCCACTAATTAAGAAGTCGCGGGCTGCATTATAAAGTACTGACTGTTACTCCCTACTTAGTATCTACCTACACTCTAGTTATGTTATAGTTACCCACTAATTAAGAAGTCGCGGGCTGCATTATAAAGTACTGACTGTTACTCCCTACTTAGTATCTACCTACACTCTAGTTATGTTATAGTTACCCACTAATTAAGAAGTCGCGGGCTGCATTATAAAGTACTGACTGTTACTCCTACTTAGTATCTACCTACACTCTAGTTGTGTTATAGTTACCCACTAATTAAGAAGTCGCGGGCTGTATTAAAAAGTACTGGCTGTTACTCCCTCCTTAGTCTCAACCTACACTGAAATTGTCCTGCATATACACTGTACTTGTCTTAGAGTTACCCAGTAACTACAAGGAGCGGGCTGTTGTCCGCTTGCAACCGTTATATGGACATGCACTGCTATGCCGAGACCCCCTCTAACTCAGAGAAGCCACAGATAACTCTGTAAATTCTACCAGTCCTTAGTCTACATGAGGGTGAGTAGATAATGAGTGAAATATCATTCTTGGGTGAACTATTATTTTAACTGTCCATGACATCATAAAATAACAGATTCCTACTGGCTTTTGTTATTTACATTTAAGTTCATTTTTGTTCCTTCTGTAATAAACTGTTTAATTTAGTTTTCCATCTGCCTGGTCCTTCTAAGTCTAAGACAGTCAGTCAAGTCAGTTTCTTTGGACAAAATGTGCTTTCTAAGTTAGAAATGTCAAGTGGAAAAGATTGTTGTGATACTACTATCACACCGCAGTGTGACACTCAGTGATGGACAATGGATGGGCTCCCCCCATAAAAGGTGATCTTGATCTTGATCCAGCTCCTTGGGTCAGGGCAGAGATCAGGGCCATGGGTGGCGCGCCATCTCCCTCGTCGGGTCTATTTTCATGGCATCTCAAAAAACCTCACCTGTGTAGAAACATAATCATATCCTCTATTATCAACTTCATCACATAAATGCATCACTGTAAAACAAAGTGAGAAAATTAATAACTTTGAACGGTAGGCTACAGTTTTTTCATCATGGAATAGCTAAGTTACTTAATCCCAGTTTTTACCTTTCACATCATGAATCATTAGCATTTTAAACCATAACTTGTGATTTGTAAGCACATTAATCAACTACAAATTATACATATTTTTTCTTTAACTATTGAGTAAATATTTTAACCATTTAAAAACCTTCAACTTAGGTACAAAATCAATGCCATTACCATACTGTTTCACAACTGTGTGCTTCACCAGTACATTAACTGTTAACGTTACTCTTGACTGTATTCATCTTTAATAACATGTATAACCAACACTAACATTAACTAATGGAGCCAATGCGTACAGTACATAGATGTATGGTACAGTACTATCTCAAATACAACCTCAAAGCAAAACAACCGCAGCACTAAGGTTCCCGGTGCAGGGGAAAACCATGACATTATCTTTAGCACAAGCTAACATTGCTAACTGCGTTAGCATAGCTACTTAACTCACCAAGAGGTTGATAACGCGGCGAAAATACCGTCACACAGGTCCTGAGTTCATCCCTCTCGTCTCCCGGGGTCTTTGTTCTGTGTTTATATCAACATATCACATCGTAGCATAAGTTCCCTTGTTTCGCCACTTCCTAACCTCCTGGCTGTACATCCATGCCTGACGGTCGTCACTCCCTCCCTGCAGCTCCGTTTTCTCTAGCGAGGTGGGACTTTCGGGAAGTGACCAATGACAGATGGTCATCTTTTTCAGCGCATTTAACCTGTCTAAAAACGCTGCTCGTCATTGATCACATAAGGTGTCAATTAAATTTGACAATCTGTCATTGGTCAGACCAGATGCTGCTCACTTCCCATTGGCTGCCTGGTCCCACCTAGGCACTCTAGTCCCACCTCACTGGTGACGATGTAGGTTGACACAACCACAGGGACGACAGCCAGGCGGAGACCAAGTGGAGATTGAGAAATGAGGGGAAATTAAATTATGCAATGTCTACGATGTGATATGTTGATATAAACACAGAACAAAGACCCCGGGAGACGAGAGGGATGAACCCAGGACCTGTGTGACGGTATTTTCGCCGCGTTATCAACCTCTTGGTGAGTTAAGTAGCTATGCTAACGCAGTTAGCAATGTTAGCTTGTGCTAAAGATAATGTGCGTTTTCCCCTGCACCACGCCAGAGCGATAGCTGCACCACGCTAACCGGGAACCTTAGTGCTGCGGTTGTTTTGCTTTGAGGTTGTATTTGAGATAGTACTGTACCATACATCTATGTACTGTACGCATTGGCTCCATTAGTTAATGTTAGTGTTGGTTATACATGTTATTAAAGATGAATACAGTCAAGAGTAACGTTAACAGTTAATGTACTGGTGAAGCACACAGTTGTGAAACATTATGGTAATGGCATTGATTTTGTACCTAAGTTGAAGGTTTTTAAATGGTTAAAATATTTACTCAATAGTTAAAGAAAAAATATGTATAATTTGTAGTTGATTAATGTGCTTACAAATCACAAGTTATGGTGAAAATGCTAATGATTCATGATGTGAAAGGTAAAAACTGGGATTAAGTAGCTATTCCATGATGAAAAAACTGTAGCCTACCGTTCAAAGTTATTAATTTTCTCACTTTGTTTTACAGTGATGCATTTATGTGATGAAGTTGATGATACAAGATATGATTATGTTTCTACACAGGTGAGGTTTTTTGAGATGCCATGAAAATAGACCCGACGAGGGAGATGGCGCGCCACCCATGGCCCTGATCTCTGCCCTGACCCAAGGAGCTGGATCAAGATCAAGATCACCTTTTATGGGGGGAGCCCATCCATTGTCCATCACTGAGTGTCACACTGCGGTGTGATAGTAGTATCACAACAATCTTTTCCACTTGACACTTCTAACTTAGAAAGTACATTTTGTCAAATGAAACTGACTTGACTGACTGTCTTTGACTTAGAAGGACCAGGCAGATGGAAAACTAAATTAAACAGTTTATTACAGAAGGAACAAAAATGAACTTAAATGTAAATAACAAAAGCCAGTAGGAATCTGTTATTTTATGATGTCATGGACAGTTAAAATAATAGTTCACCCAAGAATGATATTTCACTCATTATCTACTCACCCTCATGTAGACTAAGGACTGGTAGAATTTACAGAGTTATCTGTGGCTTCTCTGAGTTAGAGGGGGTCTCGGCGTAGCAGTGCATGTCCATATAACGGTTGCAAGCGGACAACAGCCCGCTCCTTGTAGTTACTGGGTAACTCTAAGACAAGTACAGTGTATATGCAGGACAATTTCAGTGTAGGTTGAGACTAAGGAGGGAGTAACAGCCAGTACTTTTTAATACAGCCCGCGACTTCTTAATTAGTGGGTAACTATAACACAACTAGAGTGTAGGTAGATACTAAGTAGGGAGTAACAGTCAGTACTTTATAATGCAGCCCGCGACTTCTTAATTAGTGGGTAACTATAACACAACTAGAGTGTAGGTAGATACTAAGTAGGGAGTAACAGTCAGTACTTTATAATGCAGCCCGCGACTTCTTAATTAGTGGGTAACTATAACACAACTAGAGTGTAGGTAGATACTAAGTAGGGAGTAACAGTCAGTACTTTATAATGCAGCCCGCGACTTCTTAATTAGTGGGTAACTATAACACAACTAGAGTGTAGGTAGATACTAAGTAGGAGTAACAGTCTGTACTTTATAATGCAGCCCGCGACTTCTTAATTAGTGGGTAACTATAACACAACTAGAGTGTAGGTAGATACTAAGGAGGGAGTAACAGTCAGTACTTTATAATGCAGCCCGCGACTTCTTAATTAGTGGGTAACTATAACATAACTAGAGTGTAGGTAGATACTAAGTAGGGAGTAACAGTCAGTACTTTATAATGCAGCCCGCGACTTCTTAATTAGTGGGTAACTATAACACAACTAGAGTGTAGGTAGATACTAAGTAGGGAGTAACAGTCAGTACTTTATAATGCAGCCCGCGACTTCTTAATTAGTGGGTAACTATAACACAACTAGAGTGTAGGTAGATACTAAGGAGGGAGTAACAGTCAGTACTTTATAATGCAGCCCGCGACTTCTTAATTAGTGGGTAACTATAACACAACTAGAGTGTAGGTAGATACTAAGGAGGGAGTAACAGTCAGTACTTTATAATGCAGCCCGCGACTTCTTAATTAGTGGGTAACTATAACACAACTAGAGTGTAGGTAGATACTAAGTAGGGAGTAACAGCCAGTACTTTATAATGCAGCCCGCGACTTCTTAATTAGTGGGTAACTATAACACAACTAGAGTGTAGGTAGATACTAAGTAGGGAGTAACAGCCAGTACTTTATAATACAGCCCGCGAGCCTGTAATTACTGGGTAACTATAACACAACTAGAGTGTAGGTAGATACTAAGTAGGGAGTAACAGCCAGTACTTTATAATACAGCCCGCGAGCCTGTAATTACTGGGTAACTATAACACAACTAGAGTGTAGGTAGATACTAAGGAGGGAGTAACAGTGCTCACTAACAGTACTTACTGTCCTTATACTTGAATGATCATGGATGTGGATGTGTCATGTTTCTTCTGGTTGATAAATAATAAAGCATTTTCTAACTCTCTGAATGACTCATTATTGTGGATGTATTATTGTATAGTTTTGCCCTTGGATGACAGAACTAGACTTTCATAGATGTGCATTTTAGAGAGGTAAGTTTACTACCAGCCAGCCATTTTTTGGCAAATTTCCACACTCCATTTCTCACCTATCCAAAACCATACAATTAATGAATAATAAATATCTGAAATAGAGGTGAAATTTCGCTGCTGACACATTGAAAAAAATAGATTGCAACAATTGTGCTCATATTGTAGCCTACATTAGACTATTTAATTTCTAATGTACCAGAAGTTACACTTTAAGTCCGGGCAAAGTAGCAGGTAATTGTACAGGAGTTACGCTCCAAGACACAACCTAGTTATACTGTAAAATGCGCTAATTAGTGACGGAGTGAGCGAGAGTTACTGTGTAATTTGGTGTAAAGTATGACAGGAGTTACGTGCTAAGATGCAGCCTAGTTAAGCTGTAAAACAGCGAGAGTTACCCTGTACTTGTGTGGAAGTTGGTGTGAAGCAGGAGGTAAGTTACGCACTAAGACACAGCCTAGTTACACTGTAAATGCATGGGGGAAACAGGGGGGGAAGTCAGCCGCAGTTACTCACTACTTGTGTGAAATAAGCGGCAACCTATGCGGCAAGAGAGCGGTAGTTACGCTGTAAATTGCGGGCCGTATTATGTAGTGCTACCGGACATTTATCCTATGTCTGCACCCAGGGGGAAAACTGAAACGACATTTTTCAAACTGCACCAAAGCTGAACTCTACAATTCCTCCATCAGGCAAAGCCATTGATCAGAGCTACTCCATTGAGATTCCATCGACTGGATCTTACAGAGAAACTTTTGACATTTAAAATAGTGATGTGAGCGTCAGGCCTTCCTTCTCTTCCTCTAGATTTGTTGCAGCTGCTAGCGATATGATCTTGGTTTGTTTGGAAAAAGCACACAGTGGAACATGCATGTGCCATTAAGCATCTACCTTCCAACTTGACTTGAGGCATGACCGAGACATCATTATAGAAGCTGCTCACCAAGCTTCACATAATCCTTTTGATGTTTCAAACACTGGAGGCCTGATTTCAGTCTCAGGCGAGGCAGCCGCAACAGGATTTGGCGTTTTATCTGTTTTGGGTTTTCCGACACTTCAAATGTCAATGTCACCTTTTGGAGTGCCAAGATCAAATTACATTACAGCTCTTAATCCACACAAGGACAATATCTTCTTCCTCTCTCGTCCCCGACGCCGTTTCCTGGGAATACATACCTGCTCTTATGTTGATTGTCATCTCCTTGTGTCCTCCTGTCAACTTGCTGAATTGCTGTGTCAGTAGTTTGTCACCATGATGACGTTAAGTCACCAGGAAATGAGCTTCAGCGGCTGGAAAATAAACACATGCTCCTGTCACAGGTCTTTGTCTTAGTCCATTAATTCATCAGGTTAACAGTCCCCAATGGCACTGAGGTGGTCAGTTTGAATTAAAGGGGGTCTGGGATTCATCAGCTGAGAGGGCAAAATTTACTCAAATATTATGAAAACTTTACAACGATTAATGGAAAATAATTGGGCTCTGTTGTCACAGGATTACTGTTATACTGGCTCAGTTCCCATGATACATAGATGTGACTTCTGCATGACATGGTCAGTGTGCTTGTATGTTGGGACCTAGAGGCGAGGGTGGAGACCCACTGAGTCTGCACTGGAGACCTAGACTTTTTCCATGGGGTTCATTAATGAAATAGAAAAGAGATTAGAGTTTATTGTTAGTGTTTTTGCACAATCTGGCCTGTGTCCACTCAGTGTGGTTTAATTGTTTAAAGTCCGGGGTATGATGTCAGTTACTATATGTGTGTGACGTGATCGTCCATTCAGGAAAATTTCTATTTACCTTAATTACAACCTTTAATAGACTGTATAAATCATGCTATTCTTAGTCCAACATATAGTAGGTTTGGAAACAAACTCATGAAAATAATATGGGACTGTTTTCCTGCAGGGCATGGGCCAGCAGATTTGCTTGGCTCTGTTACTCCCTCCTGATGCGTCTGGAAAACATATATCCCTGCGAGGGGCTCCACTGGATGCTGCTGCTCATTGCTGCAGCCCAGCAGGCAGCGCACCCCTGTATTATGCCTCCCAATGGGAGCACCACCGGAAAGTGTCAGTCACGAGACTTTGGCATCTGCAAACGGAGGAAAGCAAAACACTTAGCTTCTGTTTCCCCACTCTCCCTGACACAGCACATTGCCAAAGGCACATGCCCACTGTGCAGGACCTCCAGTGAGGTATCGCATGTAATGCACAGTGTAACAGACACAGCGGAGGTGGAGGCAGCGGTGGAGCTGTATGTGAGTGTGTTGGTTAGTTTGAGCCTGGCTCCACCACAGGAACTGTTCAGTGTCATAGGAAGTCTCGTTTATCTGCAGCCTCACTTGGCTTGTGCCACGTCTCCTTTCAGCGGATGACAAAATACTCTCACAGGGCCAATACTCACATATCCAACTGTCTGTAAACACAACGTTGCACGAAAGGAGTGTCGGCCTTAGTGTTTCCTTGTGCCACACAGAGCTTGGTACCGTCTATCTCCCACTTGTTCTGGATCCGTGATATTGGCTCTGGTGCTTGGTGTGGAAAGCCTCTTAGTCTTTTGATGCAAATATCAAAATTGTACTGACACTGCAGAGGAAAACTCCTGAATAAGTGACATGGGGGTTGAGTTGTTTCCTGGCTCACTTCTTGTCCAATCAGTGCTCTCTGAGCAAAAAGTTGTCAGGGAAACAAAAGGGCTTCAGTGCAGCAGTGCAGCTCAGTGCAATCTCTGATTGATTCTCCAGTTTGTCTTCATCAGCATTTAGAGGAGTTTGATGAAAGATGCTTTGACCTTCCTGCTGACTTGGAACATTAGTCATCTTTTGCTATTTGTTAAAAGCTCTAAATGGAGTTTTCTCTTCTCCTCTTCAGCCTGGACTCATCTGCCAAAGAAATCTCACTTGCTTTTGGAAACAGATTTGATACATGAAGATGCATCAAGGAAATGTACTAGAGAATAAAACAAGTAGAAAGGGCCAGACTCATTCATGGTTTTCTGACATGGGTCATAAACTAAAGAGGTACAGTAATGTACATCCTAATAAGCCTGAATAATCAGGAGGAATCAGCCTTTAAAACCGGCAGGAAGCAATGGGTCAAATGCAGGAATGTGTCCCAACATGTGTTTTTGTTTAGCAGCGCTATCTGTTACCTTTCACCAGAATAAAGAGAGGATTACGCTGATTCCTTTACGGCTCTGCTGCCGCGTCCAGTGTCAGCCTTCATCACCGTCCATTCAAATAAATACACACGTGCATACTCACATATTTGTTCACTGACTTTAAAGTGAATTCATGTTTATATTGTACATGCAGCCAAAGCTCCCAGTTGGAAAAACTTGCATGCGGCTGACTAGTGACTGGTCATTGTGATCCCCACATGCAGAACAAATTACACAGCTAAATATGCTTCCTAACATTTGTTCTTGGCAGTTCATCAGAGATCATATGATTTCCTATAGGAACTGCAGCACTTCAATGGAGATCTTAACTGATAAAGTGTCATAAGGAACTATTCATGTTATAGCTTTGACTTATGCAGATACAACGCTGCTCTGCTGGTGTCTGCTCTCACCTCAAAACATCCGGCAAAAAAAAAGAGAGCCTCAATTTGGTCCCCAGAGACGCAGCATGTGCCTGCTTCAGCTTTACCGTAAATGTTCTGACATGACAGCAAGAGTTATAGCTCCACCATTGGAGGGAACCCCCGATTTGTAGACCATGGAAAGATATGGCCAAGTGAGAAGGGAACAAGGGGAGGGCTAAGAAGGGGTTCCCGGCACTCTTAAAGGGTGATGACCCAATATTTCACCCACTTTTCTGAGAAGTTACCATATTTTTGTTCTTTTTTTGTCAGTGCGTTTAAGAGGGGAGAAGCCCCTGAAACGTGGCGGAGATTCCTCAAATTCTTCCTAGTTCTAGTAAATCTGGGTGGATGTTCAGCATGTTCCACTATTCAGAATGACTCGTGATGCAAATATCTATTTTTCCTTTAAAAAAAATCCTACTTTGTAATAATGATTAGGAACATTTTGGAAATATAAATTAACTTGATTGCAGTGATTATTTGAGTATTTTCAGGGAGAAATTTGGAGAAAAAAAAAGAGAAAAAAGAAAAAAGGATATGTTTTTGTTTTTGAACAGTAATGTGTTGCTCAGTGATGTTAAGTTCATGATGTAGGTTAGATAAATTGCAGCTCAGAGCCTTCCACTGAACATCTGCATGTTCTGGCGTGTCCCACATTACGAATGCTGGGAAGTGATGCACAATCCCTCTGGGACCTGCAAAAACCTTGTTCGACTTTGGGATTAATCTGTTTTCACAAAATGCGTGTTGCCCAAGTTACACGAGTCATCTCTGTTGGATTGATGTATAACAACTAGACCCTACAGGCCATACTGATATATTTAGACTTTTATGGTTGTGGAGTTAAGCTCAGTCAGAGGAGAAAAATCCTACATGTCGCTTCGCTGGGTCAAAGTAATACAATGTCATGGTCACAGGTAGCACCTGTTCATGGTGCCAGGAATCCTGGAAAATATTCACCCAGCTAAATGGATTTATTATAACTTAGGATTTCAAATAAAACCCATGATAAATATGTTGGCAAATGTGAGGAAGGAAATCTAATAAACCAGATCAAAGACATATAACTTTATTATCCACACATGTTCTGAGGCTTATGGACATGAGGATGCTGCACATGGCTACACCTCATGTTTCATTTTAACATGACTGATTACGCAGTAGCCATGCTCTGCTCTATATTTTATGGCACTGGTGTATTTTAAACACAGTGTGGTGGTTCACTTATGTTGAACTGCAAGAAAAATAATCAGACGTGCTGTGTTTTAGTGCCCTCCGGAGCAACAGAGACAACACAGGAGCTCAGTTTGGACTCCAGGCTGCTGCAGAACAGGGCCCATGTTTGGCTGAGTGACTGTGTGTGAATCATTCAACTGTTGAACCTGGTATTACAGTAAATCATGTGCAAATTGGCTCAGGCTTTTAGACAATGCTGTAATCATGATTGTAACTTGGTGAGCTGGACGACATTTAAAACATTCGGGGTCATTTGGCTCAGCAGTTAGCCAAGTTAGCCTCTTCAGTGTTGCACAGTTAAACAAGGTAGACCACACTGGGCTTGCAGCAACAAACTGTAATGATACCTTACATGGAGCTGTAATAACTCATCTTGTATGTTGTGCCCATGGATGAAAACTCTCTGCTCTCAGAAAAGCTCTGCAGCAGCAGCAGGAGAATCACTGCGGAAATGCAGTGATAGATTTTCAAGATGTAGCGACTATACAAACAGTAGCCAGCACTTGCTTTTAGTGCTCTCCAAGCTATTAGAGACCGTGACAGGCCCAGTGTTAGATTCATTTGGGGTAGAGAAAAACAAAACAAAACAAAACAAGACAATATCTGTGTTTTGGTACTTTCGCAGGCAGCATTACCAACAGTGCCTTAAGTAAAGTTGGAAGATTGTGCTGGCTTTACAAAGTTTATCCAGAATGCCAGAATATTTGAAGGATGGTCCAAGTAGATGACTGATGGAAAAAAAAAACTGGATGGAAATGGAATAAATGAGACATGAACATCTTCTGAATCTATAATTCATGTCACACACACTCCTAGTGAGAAAAATCCATTTGTATATGTTGTGTGAATCTATGCCACACAGCACAGGAAGACTTTTTGAGTTGAAGTAGGTGTCTTTGATACTTTGCCTGTTAGACTTGGCAGACGTCTGGCTACTGACTGGAAAAAACAGCATAAGCCGCAGTAAATTAAAAGAAAAAAAAGGGGGATCTTGTATTTATTAAGCACAAAGAAGATAATAAAAGAAACTACTGCCATTAATTTGCTTCTTCGGTGTGACCCTGACAGACTCTGTTGATTAGTTTCCAGGAGAAGAGCAGTGGAATGGCTCGAGGTGGCTCACATCCCAGAACACGGTGGACACTTGCTCTATACCGCCAACTGTTTTGAATCAGCATTGAATACTGCATGGTACATTTGCAGACCTTAAAAGTGATGCCAAATAGGGGGGGGAAAGAACCTCCAAGTAAATGCCACTGACTTGCAGAAGTGCATGCAATCAATCCTCACATGCAAATTACCAACAATTTAATGGCAAAAAAACACGTGCCCTAAATTACATATTTTGCCATAAGGGTTGTATGTTTTATATGTCTCCAGTCAGGACAGGCAGTGGGAGACAAACTTCATCATGTGCAGCATGAATTGGGAATTCACTCAGGGCAGAGTAACCTATACCTTAAGGCAATTCTGTGTAATAAAGCTACTGGAAAATATTGAAATCCCACCTGGTTCTACTCAGCAAAAACATGTGCAAGAATGTAAGGAATCCCAAAGATAGGACAGCTTTTGTCTGAAAACCTAGGGTTTTGCATCATAAAAAAGATTTTAATCAGCAGGTAGTATACACAAATAATGATTATCTAGAGAATGACTCATGCAGCGCACCCCAGAAATTGGTGGGGTTGGCAGCACTGAACTCTTAGAGTTTTATTTATATAGGTCAAAAATAAAAATATATGCTCTGCAGCAGCTCTGTAAAGCTAGTTTTCTGTTATCACCAAAGTAGGTCAGTCATGTGCCGCGGATCATAAAAGGAATGTGAACGATACATTTACCTCTAAAGGTCCCCCCGTGCGCTGAGGGGAGGTGAAGGAGATTCATGTCCCAAACGTGCCTCTGCAGGGGACCGTCTCTGATCTTCTCACCTAAACAGCAAAGAATGTCGACCCGTACATGTTTTCCAACCATGTTCACAACTTGATTTTCACACCGTGTTATCTCCAAGCACACGTGAGTAAAGTCCAACACCTGGGATGAAAAGTGGTTCCCTGCCACTCATATCAAGCAATGGAATTTGTGCATGTACTATATACCTTCAAGGAATTGAATGTGGCTGCCACGTTGTTCTGAAAATGAAGCATGTAAGTTCATTTGTGTGTGCAGTTGTGACAATTTAGTACCAAATGCTTAAACAAAATGATCTGCATTTTTGTACCAACAATCAGCCAATTATCAGCCTGCAGTTGCCATTGGTTGTACATCATTTTAGCATCCTTCAGCTCTTTGTTTTGGTATGACACCCTGTAAATTTACTGTTTTGACCCAGTCTCAATCCTGAATTCCAATGTATGCATATGGAAACAAACATGACTTCATATACATATATGTGTGTATACAGTGTATGTTACACTGCAGCGACAAATGTCATACTATGGATACCAATAATTGCCACCAAGTTCACTATACTGTATCTTCTAACATAGTGTTACAAAGGGATATACAAGGCGATAATGTGCAAATATTGTCTTTACACCTCATGATCTTGCCCTCTAATTTGCCAGCCCTAAATCATTCACACTAATTTGTTTAAATCCATGTAATTAACAATTAAATATTTAAGGACTACACAGTACTGTAGGTCAAGAGCACCTTAGTTCGGTTTGCCTAAGTTCAGTGCTCTTGTAAAGAGTCAAATAAAAAGCACATTGCAAGTGTTTAGTATTCTAGCAGCACTGAGCAGCAGGGCTCCATACGGGCTTGTGTCCAACTCCATTAAATTATTTTGACAGAATTAGACCCAGCGCATCGTCAGAGTCCAGTGATGTCATGGGAAAGATGCAAAGTGGCATACCTACTGTACCACAGACTGTAGAGCGTTGGGTTGTAAATGGTGGGTTAAAAGTCTGAGGGGGTGGCTGCATGGAGGCCTCACCCGGCTGTCCTCACCAAAGGTTCGTTTCACTATGGGTTTTATATCCCTCAGGAGTCAACATGGTGAGAGCACACTTCCTAAAATCGGTGGAATTTTAAGGAAAAGAAGCCAAGAAAAGCAGGGTCGCATAGCAATCTGTATGGGACATGTATGTGTGAGAGAATGAAATAGTGCTGTTAACTCTTCTTTGTTCTGTGTAAGTCAATACACAGAGCCAGGGATTACAAAGCTACCATTTCCTACTGTGGAATTGTGGGAGAGACAGGCTCCAATGGTGCTCTGCATGAAGGGTTTGCCTGGGATCAGTTCTCGCTAATACCACTGCAGTTCACAGGAACTAAAACAGCAACAATACTGATGTGATTCTCCTGAAGAATAAGTCAATCACATAATACTATTTCCAGAGAAATCTTGGGTTTGGTGCACTCTGTAATGCCAGACACCTTCCAGAGAACTCTAACTCCTTAACACTTGACTGCAGATAAACTCCACCGGGTAGCATGACGACATACGTATATCAGAAATTGTTACATGCAACTGAATGGGTTAGGGTTTAAGTCTGTCTCAGATAAAATATGAAGCAATTAAGACAACGAAAGAACTGCTGAACTTGTTCATATGGACTGAGTTGGGATTTACCTCCAAACACCTTTCAGTCGGCCTATACAAAACATATTTTTACGTTTAAGGAATACTTTGACATTTTGGTATGAATTTGCTATGCTAAAATTGTTAGCCAGCTTGCTTTGGCAAGTGAAAGTTAGCAGGTATGGAACATTTTACCAGATATCTTTGACAGAAGTCTGTAGAGACCAAAACAGAGCTTCAAGGAGAAGGAGTGTCAGATTCAGATTTATTGGGCGGTCAGAAATATGAATCCAAATTGCTACATAGGGAAATGTTTGCTAATGTAGCAGAGCTCCACTTTGTGTTTCAGTATGGACTGCAGTGGTTGATGATGCAAGTCGTTGTGCCAAGAGGTCAATGTCCACTTGGCAGTCAGGTTTGCATGTCCTTTTTTTATGGGTGAGTGAGTGCATCTGGACCCTCCATTACACTAACAAAAAATAGCAACAACATCTTTATAGCTGCAGCACATTTTCACTATTTTTGGTATTTCTTCTCTCATTCAAGGGTTTTCTGTAATTTTCCCGGCCTCTAAAGAACCGCCTCTGTGTTGTCTTAAGCTGCATTTTTTCTTGAAAATCAAGTTGTACACGGGTGCTTTGTTGAACCATTTACAAATGCTTTCCAAAAGTCATTATCCACTTGTGTGGTCATCAGAGACTCCAGTGTGATGGGCCTCAGTTCTTTCACAAACCAAACACTCTCTCAAGCCTCTTTCAGAAGACCTTTAACATTCCTGGGTACAGTTGTTACAGTTGAGTGGCGTGTGGTCTGTCAGCTCATTAGTCAAAGGTGTGCATTTAGCAGCGAAAAAGTCACAGCGCAGCAGCGAGCATTTACCGCCATCACTCACCAAACCTACGGCGCTCTTTGCTTGTACAACTGGCGGCGAGGAGCAGCATGGATGACTTAGTGTCTGTCTGTAAACAGTAAGAGAAGACAAGCTTTCAGAGTGTCCATCCAACATAATCAGACTCTGACATCACTTGCCGGAATCGAGTGGACTCACTGCAACCAATTAATCATTTTCTTCCATGCATATATCCAAAGATGAGCGAGCTAAAAGCCACCACAGGACCTAATCCCTCTCTGGTTCCTTGCAGCATAACAGATTGCCTGAAACTGAAATCCAATTAATTTTTGCATATGTAGCTAAATACCTATAGCTATATCAGACACCACTGACTTATGGTGGATAAGAACAACTGCAAAATATTGGAAAATATTTTCAACAATTAGATTTTACCACATAACAGGTTCTTATAATGCTGTTTCACAGGGCATCATTTTTCGCCAGGCTATGCCAGCTCCAAAGCCACCGGTAATATCCATAGTTCCCTTTTTTTATCCTTCTGAGGCCAGGCATGGATTACAATCAGTGATTTACAATGGCAGTGGGGTCCAAGTCATTTAAGTGTTTCAGCACGTGGCAAAGAAAAAACAGCTGGAAGTATTAGTTGAAAAACTTTAGTTTAGTCTGGCAACAAACTACCTCCAGTTCCCTTCAGAGATGATATCTTTTGATTCCCGATTTTCCTCCGATAAGATGGTTCATTACCATCTCAAAAGCATGATTCTCCCAGGATTCACTGTTTCCCAGATTAAAAGAATAAATAGTCTACAATGTCACCCACAGAGTAAATATCAAGATGGTGATCTGGCCTGTCTTTTCTCCTCCCACTCCACTGGAGTTACATGAATCAACAGTTGTTCCCAAAATAAAAATTATGGCTGACTAGCAGCTTCCCACCTTGTTTATCAGTGACTCATGATGTTCTGTGTCTGACTAGTAGCTTTATAGACCTTCTACCAACTCTTTCCACTTTTTCTTCTCAAGCTGTTGTAGATTCTTTTCCCATAAATCAGGACTTACACAAGCTTTCTCCCCCTGGACATGTTTTTTAGAGAATGATGTGTTCAAAAAGTTGTTACTACACGCTTGTCTTTCTCATACATCTCCTCCCTTTTTGAAATAAATAGATATTCTGCAGTTGGAAAACCACAGCTAAAGGGGACACGTAGAAAACATGTTGGACGAGTTATGGCTATGATTTTAAGTTTCAACTTATCAATACAAAAACACAGATGTACTGCGTCAAGTAAACTGTGTATCGACAGATGTTGCTCCAGATCAGCGTGCTCTTTCTATGCAGTCATATTCATTTTGAGTGACAGTATTAAAATGGGAAAATAACAAGCTGGCTTGAGTCTGTCGGGTTAATAAATGAAAAAACTTAATTAAACTTTTAATAGACCACAAAATAGCTCAAATTTACCTCGCAGATGTTAGAATTTAGAATGACTCATAATCCTCTCATTTTCTATTATTTCGGCTTAATTATTTTTAAATGGAATTTACACTTGTCACAAAGATAATACACATTACAACTCCACAATACTCACGATATTATTAAGCAGCTGCTGTCCTCACCACTAGTGAAGCTTTGTTTTATTTCACTCCAAAGCACTTCATTGCTCAAGGGCTGGATGAACTTTATTTGACATGCATACACAACAAGTGGTATAAACAAGTGTTGAAATCAACACAATCCCAGAAAACACAGTAAATCCTCACTGACAGCTGTAAGCCCATGCTGGGTGGATAGGCTATTTAGTCTTGTTATAATACCTGACAATTGTCTTTCATGTAGCTACTTCAACCACCTTAAGCCCACAGCACAATAATGATCTCTTCGCCTGCCTGCTCAGACGTATGCCGTGACTCATCACCTCTCCGATGTACATGCAGTGCAAGGTGGAGCTCTAACTGGTGTTTTTGAGATTGTATCTGTTGCCATAGAGTTTGCTCTCGTTGGTATCTGACTGCGTCAGTCCTTCGATTTACACATTGCAGGAACAGTGCTTGAGCATCATCTCTGAAAGCTCTGAGTGTAATTAACAAATATACCATAAGGTTTCTCTTGGGTTCCCTGTGTTGTTTGTTTGTTTGTTTATTTATTTATTTAAATATAATCTTCAACATCTCAAGTCCAATCTGTTGGTGTAAATATTGAACCTGAGCAGGTTTAAGCTTGTCTGACAATCTGATACATTTTATGAAATGTCTTTATGTCTATATGAAGTTACTTCCAGCAGCCGATTAGCTTAACTTCATACAAATACTATGGACAACAGTTTGTTTCTAAGTTTCACTCTGTTTTCTACAGATGGGGTTTTTTCATTTATCTGTGTGTTAGTCATGCTAACCATATTGTAAACAAAAAGTGGCTTGTTTGAAGTGTTTTTCCGGTGCTTATAGAGAGCCAGAGAAATTATGTAATTTTTTATTTATGTTATTATGTATGTTGTTATGTAATTCTGTGACAAACAAAAGAGTTTATATTCACCCAGCATGTTGTGTTTAGCATGACGACCTTCACAAATAAATATCACGTCTGTGATTGTAAAGCCGAAATGCAATTGCCAGAGTACAAAGCTGATGTTAGGCGTCACCACCACTAAACTTCCCACTCACTACTCACCCACTAAATCTAGGGTCCTTATCTGTTAAAAGTCTTTTTTTCCAAGGAGGAGTTTTGCAAAACCTAATAAAAACCTAAGGGGAGATTAGTGAGTAGTAAAGTTTTGGTGTGATGACAGTGATGAACACAACCTCTGAAGTCTCATTTAGCCATCTGACTATTTCAGAGACATTTAAGTTTTTTTTATTATTATTTTTCTTTAAAAGAAAAAAAAAACTGGGACATTCAAATCAACTCCCCCACCCTCTGATGCGTCTGTGTAATCTTCCAGAGTTGGAAAGAAACGCCATAGGGAATACACACAGAGTAAACACTTCCTATCTATGGGCCTGTTTCCGCTGTAGCTTTGGCTCAGCGTAGTGCGAGCCTGGCAGGTCTCCTCATCTCCATCTCCACTCACTCAGTTACACCTCCCACACTGTGAGCTCACAGTCACACCCACAGAGCTGTTCCCTGTCACACCTGCCCGTCATATCTCAAAAAAAAGAAAAAAGAAAAAAAGACTTCCCATGAAACTAGAGAATCTCAGTCCAACTTCACCCCATTACACAGATTTGTAACTTTCCTTTTGGATGTGTTTTTGAGTAGTGAAGCATTGTTATGGCTTTATCTCTTCCTGTAGGCTTATGTTTCACCAAGGTGAGTAGTACATGTTGTAAATCCTACAGTACATGTCACAGAAACACAGAGACTGTAAAAGTCCAGTGCGTTCCTGTGGTATGTTTGAGGTATGTATGTGGTATGTACTATATCATTTGTCCATATATCGAGCCTATTTTTGGACACCCATCTATTTTAGAGCCATCACAGCATGTAGGCGCCTCTCTGCTCCGCTGTTTGTCCAGAGGAGTTTTATCACTGTCATACACACACGCGCACACACACACACACACACACACACTCTCTCTTTCCACAACTTTCCTCTGAATCCACAAGTCTGCACGCTGGCATGAGTCAAACAGTTACACATTGAAAAAGAACAAATGTGTCTCTGCTTCTCAGGGCTGAACTGAAACAGATCTCTGTCAACAAGGTTCTGACTTTTCATGGCGGTTTTGTGGGAAAGAAGAGAGAGAGAGAGAGAGAGAGGTCAGAGGTTAGACGTTCAGCCATAAACCTTCACCTTCATCCTAGTGGTGATGTCATGATTTCAAAAGAATTTAGTCAAAATATTTAAGTCCCCGTCTTTTTCTCAAATATGATTAAGTATGGACAGTTATCTGCATCCATTAGACTTCAGACATTTATTGTCCCTCTAGGGAAATTCTTTTTCACATGCCCATTTACATTTCATTTCACCAGACACATACAAACACACACAAATTACAACACATTACCACACATTATTACACTCTGGCCATCTTGGCCTAAGGGTCGCTATGACGGCCGGTTAGGCTTCTGCCGAAGCGAGCCCTTCTGCACTTCTGGAGAAATTTACTCCATATTCTTCCTCTCTATTAGTTTACTGAACTTTTTCTTCATCCCAGTCAAACTTTTGATGGGCCCGGCTCCCAGGTTGAAAATCACTGGACCTAACTTTCTAACCCTAGTTAGCTCCAGCTCATTTATAGTTACATCATTGAATTGCTGCACACTACAATTCATTATATCATATTATTTGATATTTGCAGAAAAAGTACTGTTACACATTGTATGTTTCAAAGTTCAGTATCAGTATTGTTGATTATAATTTACTTTTAAATGGTTGTAAATGCAGTTTTTTTTTAAACTTCATTTTAAAACAGAGGTTCCAGAAATGGCAAATAAAAAAGAGAATCTGTGCATTTCTTTCACTGTTGGATTGCTGGGTTAAAATTTTTCCAAACCTAAATTAATTGTAAAATACGATGGCACAAAATTTGAATCCACCACTTAGCCATGTATTATATTTATTCACTTAATCTATTGTTGCCATAATTCATGTGTGTAATCAATTGATGATACTTGTGCAAAGCCAAAGTTCTACACAATTACTGTAGGCCTATGTGCTCTTTTTCATTTTTATATTTCACAGATACAAAGAAACTCAGAGACTAGTATCAACCATCACTCACTGTCCCAGGCCAGTTAACATTTACATTTATAACTCAATGAGTCCCCTAGCGGCCAGACTAGGAAAAGCAAAGTCAGAACACATAATAAAGTCAAGTCCCCTGCTGTATATCGTGAATATAATATGGAGTTAATACCTTAATGTAGCCTAGGATATGGAATACAATTTAACATTTTATATGGCCTTTAAATCCGCTCATGACTGGTTTTGTATAACTAGTCCACTAAATCAATTGGCTCACTTGGGACCGCAAAAAAGAAGAATATGAAACAAATCTATATTTGTCCCTTATTATGTGACAGTCACATGAAATTAAAACTATTTGACCAATAATCAAGCTTTTATTTGACCGGAAACGACCACGACTTGGCCGAGGAGCGTGTATGAAATATTTGTCCGGTGATGGAAATTCAGCTCAGGAATGCATTTTTCCCCTCTGTGTGTGTGTGTGTCTGTGTCTCCGATATTACACTGTGACTGGCTGTGAGGTAAGAAAACAAGTCCGTCCCTTTCTCCTGGAGCCATCTCATTGGTTCGGATGGGACCTCAGGAATGTCCTTAAACTGTTTAAATAGCACTAGTAGTTGGTGGGACAAGTCAGAAGAATAAGTGAAAGCATCGGAATAAATCCGGGACAGAAGCTCAGAGAAACTTTGCAACTACTTACTGCAGTTTAATGATCTTCTACAGAAGCTGAAGGAAGAGAAACGGGATAAATAATCTAACTAAGAAGGACTTTCCTCTTCTTTTTAATCCATTTTCACAGGACTTCTTCTTTTTTTCATTTTAAAGGTTTGTAAACCTCTTTATAGTATTTTATTGTCAACTGCCATTTATTGATAACCAGATGCAGTCATGTTTAACTCTGTTACTCTGGTTGCAATAGGGATCCTTTGAGGTTTCAAGATGATGCTGTGCGGCATCTTTTTGCTGGTGATGCTTTGGAGTTGTGAAGGTGCACGGCTGGCAGGTGAGAATGGAAATCTTAATAGATACCAGATTTTTAAACTATTAATTAAGTTCTCACATATAGGTCTACTGACGTTAATAATTCATAGGGACAATGTCTCTAGTTCATTGCAGATCATTATAAAAGAGAAATTCGATAATATTATTATTTTTTCTTTCTGACTGGTAGCTCCTGTAGCCTGTGTGTCTTTGTTTTGTTTTCCTGCATCTTCATGGACACTGTCATTAACTGACCGGTGTCTTTTCTTTTCTTTTACCACAGAGAGCCGAGATGATAATAGTGTGCATGACTTATTCGATCTGGCCCGAGTAAACAAGAGACACCACGGTGTGAGTTTGGTCAAAGGAGCAGATCCCTACAGCCCCGCATACAAAGTCCTCAATGCAGACCTGATCCCCCCCGTCCCCGACAGCTCCTTCAGGGACCTCCTCGACTCCATCCAGACCGAGAGGGGCTTCCTCCTCCTCATCAACCTGAAACAGTTCAAGAAAACCAGAGGCAGCCTCTTGACCATTGAGAGGACCGACGGATCACGACCCGTGTTCGAGATCATTTCCAACGGCAAGAACAACACCCTGGATGTGGTCTACTCCACCATGGACCATCAGCAGAGAGTGTCAATCGAGGATGCGGACTTGGCCACCGGACACTGGAAGAACATCACGCTGTTCGTTCAGGACGACCGCGTGCAGCTTTACGTCGGCTGTGAGGAAATCAACGTGTCAGAGCTGGATGTGCCGATCCAGAAGGTGCTGTTCCCGGAGGTGGCGGACATGGCTAAGCTCAGGATCGCAAAGGGAGCTGGAAAAGACAGATTTATGGTAAGACCCTATTGCCTCACGTTGAGACTAAATAACTGCATAAGGGTGAGAAATAATATTTAGCGCTCCATATTTTGTGCTCACATAATAACTCATTAGAGAGCAGAGGTGAAAGAGTTAGAAGTATCACTAACTTTAATTTATCGTCCTTCAGGGAGTCCTTCAGAATGTGCGCTTTGTCTTTGGGACCACCCTGGATGCTATACTGAGAAATAAGGGATGCCAGAGTGGAGGTAAGTGTGAAAAATACATCAAATCTTTCTGTTACATTTAACTGATGGCTCTTACTCAGATGCAAAATTGACAGCAGGATACCAGCTTGTGCTCAGGTGAACAAAACTTATATTTGTCTTCTCTCCTCTTTTCCCCCTGCAGCTACTTTAACTGATGTCATGACCCTGGACAACCCAGTCAACGGCTCCAGCCCTGCCATTAGGACTGATTACACTGGCCACAAAACCAAAGGTGAGACCTCTCCTCCCCAAAGAGACAAGTCTGTTTCTCTGTTCTGAAGCTTAGCAGTAAAACATTAAGTCTTGAGGTTATTTATTGGATTCTTCTCCCTTGTGCTCAGATCTGCAGTCTGTCTGTGGCTTCTCTTGTGAGGATATCGCCAGCATGTTTAAGGAGCTGAAGGGACTCGGAGTGACTGTTAAACAGCTGACAAACGACCTCCAGAAAGTGGTAAGCTCCGAACGCCATCAGGGTCTGCTCTATGTCATCTTTCGATCCCTCTTTTCCGCCCCTCTCCATTTTCCCGTTAACGCATTCCCAGTGCGTAGCCACTTGTCGCTGTAATGGTACTCCCCAGCCAAGTTCTTAATGAGACCCATGTGAATACACAAATATGTTTGGCTGCCGGTTGCGTTTGCCCTGCTTCACTAGAGTCAAGCAATGTCTTCAGCCGCTGATTCATTTGTATTGGAACTTTGGCAAAGTGAAAGTTTTCCATCCTCCATCCTGAGCACCCCCCTGTCTCTTTCCCCCCCCCCTCTGAGCAGAGCACGGTGCTGATACAGAGCCTCAACAGTGGAGCCTGCTACCACAACGGCATCAAGTACAAGGACCAAGATGAATGGACCATGGACAGCTGCACTGAGTGCACCTGCCAGGTAAATGTCACCACACCTGCTTGAATACAACCTTCAGACAAGCCAGGGCTCAGCTGATGATAGACATCATTGAATTTCCTGTATTCCTGCTTTAATTAAGTGCTAATAGTGTTTCTGTTTGCACTTCCCTTTACAACCACTGACAGCCATCAACACTTCTTCTCTACTATCATCAAAACAGCATGAGAAATATTCACCATGAGCAACATCTAGTGAAGGCTGCTCATGTTCTGTTTAATTAGTTTGGTGTTAGTGAGGATTGCCATGTCCCTGATAAAGATCAGTCCTTTGTGAAATACAGCAATTAGGCTTGGAACAGTACCAGCAAAGACAGTTTTTTCTTCTGTATCATGTCCAGTCAGCTGCTTATGTAACTTGTTATTTTTTTTTATTTCCAGAAATCTGTTACTTTGTGTCGCAAAATCTCCTGCCCTCTGATCCCATGCGCTAATGCAACCGTGCCTGACGGCGAGTGCTGCCCTCGCTGTGGAACACGTAAGTTTAAATTTTATACCTTTTATGATCTCCTTAATTTCTTTATATCTTCCCTCGGAAGTAATGATAATCAAACGTCATATCTCCCACCCTACAGCGAGTGACTATGCTGAGGATGGATGGTCCCCCTGGTCTGAATGGACTCATTGTTCAGTGACTTGTGGACGTGGCATCCAGCAGCGTGGACGCTCCTGCGACCGCATCAACAGCAACTGTGAGGGCACCTCTGTCCAGACCCGTGACTGCTACCCCCAGGAATGTGACAAACGCTGTAAGTTAATCAGTATTCTTGACACAACCATTGTGATGATAAATATTCTCAGTTTTATAGCATGATGAATTAATTGGGGACACGTTACCCACAGTCAAACAGGATGGCGGCTGGAGTCACTGGTCTCCTTGGTCATCATGCTCTGTGACCTGTGGGGAAGGGGTCATCACCCGGATCCGCCTTTGCAACTCCCCCACACCCCAGATGGGTGGCAAGGACTGCCAGGGAGAAGGACGTCAAACTGAAATCTGCCAGAAGTCGCCCTGTCCTAGTAAGTTTGATTTCACCACCAGAGTATATATGATTCAGTGTATGAACACAGGTGAATTGATGTTTTTTTAATTCACTTTTTAGTCAATGGAGGTTGGGGACCTTGGTCACCATGGGACAGCTGCACCGTCACCTGTGGTGGAGGAGTCCAGAACCGCAAACGTCTCTGCACTGAGCCTGTCCCCAGATATGGTGGAAAGGATTGTGTTGGTGATGCCACTATGTCTCAAGTGTGCAACAAACAAGAGTGTCCTATCGGTAAGTGTGCAAGATTTAAAAAATCCAAGAGTTTAGCCATCATCCAAACAGATCACCCCTTTAAAGTATGAATTCTCTCTCTCTCTACAGATGGTTGTCTGTCCAGCCCATGCTTCCCTGGCGCAAAGTGCATCAGCTTCCCAGATGGCTCTTTCAAGTGTGGCAAGTGTCCACTTGGCTATCGTGGCAATGGCGTCATCTGCAGGGACATTGATGAGTGCAAAGAGGTTCCTGATGCTTGCCACACTCAGAACGGAGTCCATCGCTGTGAGAACACTCAGCCTGGCTACAACTGTCTTCCCTGCCCTGCACGTTTCTCTGGTCCTCAGCCCTTCGGAAGAGGAGTGGAACAGGCAACAGCTAAAAAACAGGTTTGAGTTATTACTTACTGAATTTGTGGCCAGTGGGTTAGCTGCTTGGTTGTTTTCTAACCCTCTGTCATTTTCTTTAGGTTTGCACACCCCGTAACCCCTGCCAGGATGGAAGCCACGACTGCAATAAAAATGCAAACTGCATCTACTTGGGCATCTTCTCTGAGACCTTGTTCCGCTGTGAGTGCAAGCCAGGATATGCAGGGAATGGTCATATCTGTGGTGAGGACAGTGATCTGGATGGATGGCCCAACACCAACTTGCCGTGTGTGGAGAACGCAACCTACCACTGCAAAAAGGTACCCAGACCCCACAGGGACAGACATATAAAAAGCCATTATTATCCATCTGCAATACATTACTGTGATGACTGCCTGCCTAACCACTCTTTTGTTGCTTCATAGGATAACTGTCCCAGCCTTCCCAACTCTGGTCAGGAAGATCATGACAAAGATGGCCTGGGTGATGAATGTGACCATGATGATGACAATGATGGGATCCCCGATGATAGGGTGAGTCATTACAGCAGTTTTATTTAGCCCCAAGCGGTGCTTTCCTCAGAGACCAGACAGCAATCAGCCGTAGCCCTGCTTCCTCTGGGCAGTAGGAATGTCAAGTCTCCATGTTTGGGTTCTTCCAACAGAGAGCTAAAGTGAAAAACCAGTAGCACAGGAATAGTGTAATATAATTTCAGCATGAAGCCAGAACTGAGGAAGGTGGCTTGTTGCCCATGATTCTTAGTGTGGATTTGGAAAGTTGGGCAAGAAAAATGTTGTGGTAAAAATTACCAGCTCTCATGCTGTGGAATTTCACATTCCAGAAAAAGTGGGGAAAAGAAGAGTCTTTGAAAGAAAAGTTTTGCTCTTGTACATATTGATTTGTGTCGTGACCCATTTTAGTAACTGAATTGATATTTGTGCACCGGTTTAGGACAACTGCCCAAGAGAATACAACCCTGCTCAGTACGACGCAGACAGAGACGATATTGGTGACCGCTGTGACAACTGTGTGTTCGAGGCCAACACCGACCAAACCGATACTGACAACAACGGAGAGGGTGATGCCTGTGCTGTTGACATCGATGGTGATGGTAAGAGATATTTCCAAATTCCAAATTCTCTGCAAGAAATCTTCCCTTTGCAAATCTGTAAAAGGGGGTTGAACAAAAGGCTAAAACGAGGATGTTTCCATCAACAGGTATTCTGAATGAGAACGACAACTGTCCTTATGTGTACAATGTCGACCAGAGAGACACTGATAGAGATGGTGTGGGAGACCACTGTGACAACTGCCCTCTGGAGCACAACCCTGATCAGGTAACATCACATTTCACCCTTCACCTCTCCATTGCATATATATATTTGATGGGATACTATCAAAGCCACAAACTGATTTAACTTGACAGTTTGAAGGAGGAACAATGCAAAGCTCTTTGTCCCTGTCTGTATTCATCTGCCTTTGGAACAAACTGGAAAGTGTTGTTCTGCTGAGGTGTAAGAACACTTGTCTGCAGGGACATTGCTCACATACCTGAAAACAAAGGGCTAGATTTCAATTGATGTCCAGAGAATAAACTCTCATATAGAGGCTGGTGAAAAATCAATGTAGTGAGTTATTTGAGGAGAGGACAAGTGTTTTACAGTGTGAGAGTCTTTGGAGAAAATCTAATCGTAAAGGAATTCTGTTCTCTTGCAGATCGACTCTGACTCAGATCTCGTAGGAGACAAATGCGACAACAACCAAGACATTGATGAGGACGGTCACCAGAACAACTTGGACAACTGCCCCTACATACCCAACGCCAACCAGGCAGACCATGACAAAGATGGCAAGGGCGATGCCTGCGACCATGATGATGACAATGATGGCATTCCTGATGATAAGGACAACTGTCGCCTGGCCTTTAACCCTGATCAAGTGGACACTGATGGTGAGTCGGTCTTTTGGCATGATAAATGTGGTACAAATCAATGGAAATGGTCTTTTAGAGACTCTGCAACTATAATCTAAATATTGATTTTCTCCTCTCAGGTGATGGTCGTGGTGATGTGTGCCAATATGATTTTGACCAAGACAATGTTCTGGACATCGATGACGTTTGTCCAGAGAACTTTGATATCAGCGAAACAGACTTCCGCAGATTCCAGATGGTTCCTTTGGACCCCAAGGGTACCTCTCAGATTGACCCCAACTGGGTGGTCCGTAATCAGGGCAAGGAGCTGGTGCAGACAGTCAACTGTGATCCTGGCATTGCTGTTGGTACGTATTATGCAGACAATGATCCAACTAAAATACTGTCTGTTTGTGTTTTTGTGTATTGGTAGTAACCATGTCTTCCTTCTGTCTCATTTCAGGGTTCGATGAGTTTGGTGCAGTGGATTTCAGGGGAACGTTCTACGTCAACACAGACAGAGATGACGATTATGCCGGGTTTGTGTTTGGCTACCAATCCAGCTCACGCTTCTACACAGTCATGTGGAAACAGATCACACAGACCTACTGGTCCCACACACCCACAAGAGCTCAGGGCTACTCTGGCCTGTCAATCAAAGTAGTCAACTCCACCACCGGCCCCGGTGAGCATCTGAGGAATGCTCTGTGGCATACTGGAGACACCGCAGGACAGGTGAGCATCCATTAATTGGCTTCAAGTTGGACATTTAACATTCAATTTAAGACAACGTTGAACTGTTTGTCATTTAAACCTAATTTATAACTCTTTATTTGCAGGTGCGCACTCTGTGGCACGACCCCAAGAACATTGGCTGGAAGGACTTCACTGCTTACAGATGGCACCTGACCCACAGACCCAAGACTGGACTTATTAGGTGAGCTGAAATCCCCTTATAGGCTACATGCTCTGCCACTCAATTACAAATCAGCAGTCTTTTTTAAAATGGCAGTGAGTTCACGTTTTACCTTTTCTTTTGTAGAGTTGTCATGTATGAGGGCAAGAGGATCATGGCCGACTCTGGAAACATCTACGACAAGACATATGCTGGTGGGCGACTAGGCTTATATGTCTTCTCTCAGGAGATGGTTTACTTCTCAGACCTCAAATATGAATGCAGAGGTAAGCATATAACTGCTGTGACATGAAAAAAAAATCTTTCTTTCACTTATATCACTCTAGACTCAGTTTGTAACATTTTTTCTCTTCTTTGTTTCTTTCAGATACATAGAGTACATAACATGGCACCTGGATCGATATCTTTGACTTTTTCCTTTGAGAAATGCACATTGGAGGAATGACGGCCAAGTGAACTCACGTGAGGTAAACTGACCTCAGGACTTAAAGCCAAATTGAAAGTTCAATGATGATTCTGCACCACTGCACCAAACTCAAATTGTGAGCGCAGCTCTGCTCAGAAGACATTGGCCCTCTCACCTTGTTGCTCTGATCTGCATTGAAAGAGGGCCAAATTTTATTGCTTTGCACACCTGTCGGTTGGCGGTATTCCTCTGTGGATGAGGGACCAAAGAGTTTTTTTTATTAATATTATTTTTTATTATTTTTCTACTTTTGAGCATTAATATACATCTGCTGTGGACTCGAAGATGCTTGTTTCAGTATGAAGAAAGCAGTTGGAGAACTTTCTTAGGCTGGGGTAAATATGCCCCTTGAAGGAACTGTTGAGGGACCATGGACAGTATGGACTGACTGTTACTATCAAAGAGAGTGAATGTTGTTTGTGTGTTTTTGCATGACTGCCACCCAACAAGCATAGTTATGAAGAGAACCAAGTCAACATTGATTTTAAAATATTTTGATAACCCCTTACCCCACGTTCAGGCAGACCTATATAATACAAGGTCTTTGCTGAGGCTTAGGGCTGGCCTAAAATATTCGTCTTCTCAGGAAAGAGCACTAGAAGAAACAAGGAGAGCACAAAATTCAGGACAGCACAGGGCCACAAAGCAGACAGGCTGCACACTGCTTTGGAACAGTAATTATTAGCAATTATAATGTCAATATCTCTAATCTTTGCTGACAAGGGACATAAACAGCGAGGGCCAGTCTATATCCTGTCATTAGTTAACCAATGTTACATATGGCTGTTTGTATTTACTTAATCATCATAGAGGCTTTAGATCTCGCTCATCTTTGCATCTTACTACGGTATAAAATGTTGTAAGCAACCTACTCCAATTAACTGAAGTCATAGTTATAGCATAACATCAGACCAAAACAGTGAAAAAAAGTGAAAGATAGGCATCATTTCCAGTATCTTCAAATATTATGCTTCTGCACAGTGTGCATGACTGGTGTGCCTGAGCTTGTGTGTACATTTCTGACAAGGGAAAATCAAAGGAAACCCTTTATGTACAAATATTACCTCATTAATTCTTTTTGTATTGAGGCCAGCAATACACAAGAATCACTTTTTCTTAGCAACAGAGTACAAATTGGTTGGCTTCTTTTTTTTTTTATAAAGCAAGACTTTAGTATCATTTATATGCTGTATATAAGATATTTTTGTAGCAAAAGAAGCCCGAACAGGAACGTAAAGGATTTAAGAGATGTTGTCTTGACTATGTTGTGCTATGTGTGTTTCCTGTGCATTTTTTTTGATAAATTATTATGTTTGTTTTATGTTGAGGTTATTTCATTTGTGTAGATATATGCTATTTAAATAATTTATCTAGAGGCATAGCCTCATATTGGAAGCGTTTCTGTCTGTATAAAACTTATTTGCACACTGACATGAGGATGTCTTTGTTATTTTGGTTTTTGTATGTGTCATTTTTAATTATTAGTGAAGCTTTTCAATAAACATTGTACTATAGTTTCTACCCAAAGTGCTGTTTATACTCCTACCTGTTATTTTGTAATGTCAAGTGAACAATAAAAACTTCAGGAAAAAAATATCTTGGTTGATTGTTGTCTTTGTGGTCAAACAAACAGTTAAATAGTCAGATGGACTGTTCATGACCTAATCCACTTCCTCAGTGTTTTTGGACCTCATATCTACTCTTGAGGTCCTCTCCCTAGAATAGCAAAAGGAGCCGAGGCATGCTTTGTCAAGCGACTGGAATCCATTAGTTGAGTCTAGTGAAGCCTTGGAGAAAGGGAGTATCCTCGGGAGTCAACAGCAGGAAAACTCAACATGAAGTATAACCCACTTAAACAGCACATCCATACAGATCTGATTACACATTACACAGGCATCTCCTTACACCTTCAAAAGACAGCCCTCCACATGAGAGATAGACATAAGGAATTTTGCGTGATTTTCTGTGGGCTGTTTATGGCTGTGATCCTATCTTAAGAATTGAAACTGCGTGAAAATCCAATTTTCATTGAAACATCTGGATAAAACTCCTCAAAAGAGATGGGGTAGCCATAAGCCTCGTCTGCAGTTTGCTGTTATGCTGAAAGACCTTGCACCAGCATATCATGTGCAAACAGAATTCAGGCTTCAAATTTAGAAAGAGCTGTAATCTAAAGCACCAGTGAGGGTAAAGCCAGAAAACCCAGACAGTCTCAGTATGTTGCTGGTTTCTTTACATTAGGAGTGACCTCATTCTTACCATACTGAGCTCACTGTATTTCCATTACCTCAAATGAGCAGTATATCTGTCCTTCTGAATGAAGTTGCATCAATTACACAGCGGGTATTTGTAAAATGGGCAATAATATATGAATGAAAGTATTATAAATGTATGAATACAGTATAATACTAGTATAGTGCAGTCTGAAAAGTAATTGCGTGTGCTTTTTTAGACTAGTGCTGAGGCGTCTGTTTAGATTCCTGAACAGATAGTGCAGCAGCTTTCACCAATAGTGGCTCTCTCATTAGGGTTTGACCTTGGATGGCTCACCTGGCTGACGTGTTTTCAGTCAAGAGGAATGTGAGATAATTCCTGTCCGTTAGACGGGGTCAAAATGCGTGGGTGAGGTGAGGAGTGAGACGAATAGGCCCGTAGGTGTCCAGTGTGAGGAGAGACGCTCTCTGCGCTGAGGTCAGCCAGGTGCAGACTAGCTACTCACACTGGGCAAGCAGCAGCGAATAGGACTATGTCAACAGCTTCCACAAATCTCCAAAACAAACCAAATGGGATAATGCTCAAAGATGGTCATCTTTTGTCAGGGCAATCCTGTTTTTGAAATGAAAATAAATCTTGAAAGAGGTCAAACAGGCTCCAATTTCAGAAGATCGAACTAATCTGACCCACTCTAAAGCAGATCACCTATAGAGGCAGGAATGGCAGGAATGTTTGGAGCACACATCATCCCTCTGTCCTCATAAACAGCCACGCTGGATGTCTGACCAAACGTGACTTACACAGTCGTACTATATTTCATCAGATAGCGTTTAGGTTTAATACATAGTAGCGTTCAGGCATCACCCCACAGACACAATGTTATTGACTAATGTTTATGTGTGCAGTAAAACATTCTGCGGCTGCCGTACCCGCTTGTTAGATTTAATGACAGCAATTTTCTGTTCTCATCTATGATGCTTAGCCTAATACAAAGGGTGTCCCTGCTGCTCCTTTTCCTCATGCTGAGACAAAGGCACAAATAAAAACAATGGGAAGCAATCCAGCTCATACACACACATTACTCATACGTGCTTTGTACTGTATATAGCTAGTCATAGCTACCTAAATAAATGTAAATATTCAAGATCCTAATATTTTACATCCATTAATGTGTTTCTTACAACCCATAGTTGCCTGATTGTGACATCCTGGTTATGTTGCATTATTTTGATAGCAAGGCTTCAGACAGATGCGCTCAATGTGAATTTTTAGGGTCTCGTGGTGTCGTGTCAGTCGTCTCCAGGTCCTGGCTCCAGCTCTCCGTCAGCTCACATTCATCCAGTAGACATAGTAATTGCTCCTCTGTTAGATCTGGAGAATCATCCTGCAGAGCACAAACATTATGCACGTATGATGTCAGTATAAATCAATGATGTGCTTGGACGTGCTCATCTCAAGACAGATAATGTGGACTTCTGGTAATCCAGACCTCTGGTAGTATCAAGGACACATGTGCGTGTTATTATTAAAGCAATGACAGGAGATTTTTCAGCTTAACTGCTGCTATTTTCCAAACAAACCTCCCTAGATGTGTCCCATTACAAACATCAAACTCAGTTTTGGCAAATCCAGACAACGTGTCACATTAATGCATGACCTATGATAACAGTGGCAGTTCCTAATAACTGCACTGCTGTGTTTGTCCCCTGTGCACAGTTGGAAGCAGTCCGGGGAAAAAACACTTCCAGTTGGATATAACTTTTGTTTTTCTACTGATAAGCCAGACTCTTCACAGGCAGCCTTCTGGGACTGCATGAGAGTTCAAGGATGAAAGTCAGCCTTTCAAAACTAGGTTATGAGGATAAGGGAGGGTTTCACAATTTTAATGAAAGTTGATGCAAGTGATGTGTTACCTGGCAACTGCAAGCATGATTTCTCAATTCAATTCATTTGGCTGTGTAAACTTTTAATTCCTAATAATAAGGTCAGACATGATTAATTTACCTATCCGCAAATGCTCCTAGACTGTTGCCATATCTTGGTATGAGAATCTTCTACTTTATTTAGACAGCTGTGACTCAACACTCAATTTGTTCCAGCAATATCAACTCATTACCTTTCATGATATATGCGAGCCAAAATGTGTCCAGGAAAGCCACACCGTAAATCTTGCTATTGAATAGTAATCATCATCTTCATTCTGTAAGCAATGGCATGTGTACTGGTGCGCTGCACAGAAAGTCCCTGGCTCTAACGTCATCCAGTATTTCTGCTCCTGATCCAGATGCTTAAAACACTATTAATTGATTTTCCCCCATCGGAGGAAGCGAATCAGTCTGTTAACACGTAATTATCACCTTATTACAGTGATATAGCCAAAGTCTTAGGAAAGAGTTTTCTATTTACAAATCCAGCCGTCATGAGACAAAATGAGTATTCATGCTACAGGACACCTAATGAATCTCCACTAACTCCTGAGAGGAACACCTCGATATTTACTTGCTAAGTGTGCTACTTAGCTAATGGCTAACTTGACATGTGTTATCCAGTGAGCTTATAGACAAAGATTGTGTTACCTTTTTATAGAGCTGTCTGTTTCCCAAGCTTACAGTCCTGCTAAATTCAGCTAACTGTAACACACAGACCAGATAGTATCCTGATATCTAATTCTTGGCAATAAAGCATGCAAGAATTTCCAAAAATGCTGAACTAAAATCATTGAGTGGTATAATTAAATCATTAAAACAGGATCATTTGTATTGTCTTGTATATTGAATAACTGCCCAATCGAAACATATCAATAATCTCTATTCAAATTTGGGAATCAGGAGAATTCAGCTTTCATCATAGTGTGACTCATGCGAGACGTCCTGCTCCGACACAGAGAGAATATTATGCCCATGAAGTTGTTTTCACTTCTTTCTCGCATCCCGCTGAGTGGCCTGAGACAAAATCACATTCCTGTGTCTCATCCAGCCCACTTGCTGAAGCTAATACTCGACATCGATCATCTATGTTCCTTCTCAGACCAGACCACCCTCTGAAACTCTCCAGCCTCTCACCAGATCCCAGTTGCTGATAGACATCTCTACTAGACAATTCTGTCCGTGTTCAAAGTCCTCCAGAATGGAACGGCACCCCTTAGGTCATGGCATGTTGGGCCGTGTTACTCATTTATGACCCCTGTGATTATCCAGGCGCTGCATATCATCTCCTACCACGGGCCACAGACACCATGAACACATTCCAGCCACGAATCATCTTGCCCCCTGCAACACCTCAGTGTTTTTGTACTTTGACATGCGTGGAGCAAAGACATGGCTCTTTACCTGTGCATGTGACCTTCACCTCTTAATGGCAAAAGTGGGTGGGGTAGCTAGGATCATTGTAGTGTGTGAGTGTGCTTGAATGGCCGTCTGTTTCTCTATTGTATCATGTTTTGTGTTTATCTTCTATTATGAACCTGTACGATTTATGACTGAACTCTTGTTTTGTATTTTTGTTGTTAATAAGAACCCCCTCGAGAATGAGATGGCACATCTCAAGGGGCTTTTAAAAGTCACGTAAAGTCATAGAGAGGCTTATCTCACATCTTTATGCATGCACTTAACCATACAGTAATGACATGTTTAGCCTCTAGGCATTTAGGATACACTTAGATGCCATACCATGGTTATTCTGTTTCAGTATTTTAATACCTATAACTGACACTGTGTTCATTTGCTTAGAATGGCAACTCTAGCAGAAATTTGCACAAACATAAGTGAGCCATTACTGCAACTTGAGACATATGGCAAAAAAAAAAAAAATCACTGGTCAATTACAGACATGTCAGTGTTTCAGTGGTCATGAATGGGGCAATAAAAAAAGCGCCCCACCGGCGGGAGTATTAATGGCCAGAAATGCCTTTAACCAGTACCAGCCGTCTAGGAGATCGGAACTTAAGGTGAGACTTTTCTACAGTGGAGAGAAGAAAGAAAGAAGGAGTGCCTTTTACTGCTGTGACAAAAAGCTGTGACTCTTTAAAAGTGGTTGACCTCAGGTGCCCCTCATACTAGGAGGGCTACGAGTTTCTGTGGGTGACTGATGTGTATTTTCCTGTCTGACTGTCCGGCTTCTCTCAGCAGTGAAAGTTAAACTCAAGTGCTGCAGCCTCTTTAGCTCATCACAGTCCACCCGCTGCAGACGCCACATTTATTTCAGTAAACAGAGGAGAAAAGTGCCGCAATTACAGGAAACTGGACCAAAGAAAATACGTGATAAATTTGATTGAGATAGTTCCGCTGAGTAACCCTCTTCCACTGGGATATCATTGAAAGAGGAACAAACGTGTTGAGCCTGGTTGGAAGTGTGTAAACATAGTATTATTATTATCAGATTCCTCCACAAGGAAAATGACAAACAGAGCAGGAGAAAGTAAAACTTGTATCAGAGCTAAGCAAAGTGTTTTTAAGTTGCCTTTGATGACTTGAGTAAAAGTATCTATCCACAAAATGTGAATACATAAATTTTCATTCTTTTGAGTAACAGTCAGTCCCCATTCAAAGAAAGTGTGCAGCTGTGTGAGCTTGAGGCTGATTTTGGAGTTACTCCCAGCCATACATCCTCTGGCATAAACATGTGAAATACAAGCTGGAGGTAGTGGAGCTCTAGATGTACTTAACTCCTAATGGGAAAAGTTAGGGCCTTTGACAGCTTTATGGAAAGACAGTATTCCATCACCTAGTGTATGTTACATTGAATACCAACTTTTAAACACTATGAAGCAATAACAATGGGAAAGTGACATTGGGGTAACATATTTTAAAGGATGCTGCATCTTTGCTTTGCAAAACACTGTGTTCTGTCAAAAACAGCGCATCAGTGAAGAAATAACCTTGAGTATTATCTATTTTTTCCATAAATGTGCAATCCGGCAAATTAGAAAAAACACTTTTGCTGTGACCATATTGCCTTGCCATTGTTATGCTACAAAATGTAACAGCATCCTTCATTAATGTCTCATCACAATAGGCAATGAATCTGGAAAAATAAGAGTAAGAAAAAAGTAAAAGTAATCGATCCGAACACTCGGTATGTATATGTCTGTAGGTTATTGTCAGACTGCAGGCATTACTGCTCCAGACATCTCATACTGCTCCCTGATGTCTAGCTCTCCCACCTGCTATCCAGACCCAGCAGGCTTATTGTATCTGTCTCAGTCTGGCCTGTAGCCACACACCAACCATATGCAGAGAAAGCAAGTGAAAGGGAAACCCTGTGTCATTGTTGTGTTAAGTAACTCTTTACGGTGTTGTCATTATTAGTCTGTGCCCTATCATTTGTCACTGCCTTTACCTTCTGTCCCGGTGCATTTGAATAGCACCAAAATGATGATGAGCCCAATGTGTTTTCTGCCCTCCAGACACAGGAGTCCAGTTCCTGTCTCAACAAAAAAAAAAGAAAAATGTCTGGGTGGGCAAACCCCTGACCTTTGGTGAAAGATGAAGGTTCTCGGTCACTGTCCAGTATCAGTTTCTGAGTAGGGGTTGAATGTGACAAAGCCAAAGCGTTTCAGCCCTGCAGCAATCTGCCCTGCAGTGGACCACCACCTATGTACAGCTCACTGTTGGCTCCTGAACACAGAGCTTGCAGGGCTGTTTTTACCACGAGCGTGGGCTGCTCAGCTTTCAAGGTCGTTGACTTCAGTCACATACCTCAGCTTTATCGGCCATAGACCCAGGGGCCTGTTATACTAATAGGGAGGAGTTCTATTCATTATACTCTATGCGCTCCCATTAAAGTGCTGAGACCAACTCACAAGACTAACTCCTTCTGCTGTGAATGTATCACGCTTAGAAGAAAGAACACTGTCTGAATGTCAGATAACGTTGAAAAGGTAAGGCCAACTTTGATCTGCCATGGGTGGGGATGCAAAAGTTTGGACACGCCTGGTCAAATTTTCTGTTCACATTACTGGAAATTCTGACCAGGGGTGCCCAAACTTTGGCAGGCCACTGTAATTTCAAAAAGGCCCTTTGATTGAGAGGCAACTGCAGAAGACCTAATGTAAGAGAGGAGTATGCTAAAGTAAGATTAATGTTGTCGGCCTGATAAGAGAGCCATCCTGTTTTACTGTAAATGTTAAGACTTCTTCCTTTTGTGGTTGATCTTGGGAAGCAGCCAAGTGAAGTTGCAGGAAAAGTAGCACCAGATTAGCTGTATGAGCTGAGATTCACATTTAGCTGTGATGTAGATGTGATGATTTAGCTACATTTCTTTGGAAAAGGAAAGGCCCACCCATTACTGGACAAGCAATATTTATAACAGAAAAAAAACACTCAAAATTAATAGAACAGATTCTTTGGCGACTTTCACTGGAAGAGGGCTTATTTGGATTGAGCAGGGATGATGGACTAAATGACCTGCGTCAGTTCCAAATCCATCTTAACGCTGCTTTTGTTTAAATAAATCTGTTCAAAAGGTCAATCGGGTAACTCTCCAGGCAAACACTCAAGGTCTTAACATCAGACCCTGGAATGAATCAAACTGAAGTGGTGTATGGAATCTGTAGTCATTCCTACAACGTATGAAATATTTTCCACCTTTACAATAGGTGTTACACTCCAGTAGCAGCAGGCTAGACTAAACAGAGGACGTCATGCTTCCCATTCCTGAGAAAAACATCTAATATCTAATCCATCTTGGGAGTTTGTGGGTGTAACGTACTTCAATAAAACATTTTTTGTTCAAACATATCCTTAAAATAAATTTAACAAGCTGTCAACCTCTTATGCAGCTCCCTTCTCTGGAATTCAAAGTTTGTTTCTTAAGTCACCATCACTAACTATATGTTGACACATTATCAATAGAAAACAAATTACATCATTGTAGCCACAGTGTCACAACTTATACATATTTTAGGACTAAACTTTTGAAATGGCTCCATAATATAAAACCCTTTGCCTGAGGAACTTCTATTAGCAAACACAGCCTACGATCTTCTATGAAGTCTTCTGTGTTTTTTTCTTTTCTCTGGGCCCATGTTCTTATTTATGTTTTTTCCTTTATCATGACTTCATCTTTAAAGCACTTTGTAACTGTGTTTTGAAAAGTCTTGTACCAATGGAGGTCAGGAATTTAATGGCTATTCCAGCTCAAGAACTGTTTTTCTTTCTGGCCCTAATCTCAGTATGTTATCTTCATATTTTGTAAATTTTTATATGTGGTGGTTGGTTTACGTATCCATTACATTACACTGTAGCTTCATTCTCTCTTAATTTAATGTTATATGTCATTTATGCTTAAAATACTTCCACAAGGTTTGTCTAATGTGAGAACTATATGAATAGTCATTTCAATTATTGAATTATTGAATGCAATTATTATGCATGCATGCTTTAATTACTATTAAAGTTAATCAATAATTGAAAATACTATGAACATCAGTAATTAAAGGAACTGTTTAATACAGTATTTTGGAGACTTTTTTCTAGTTTACAGAGAATATTGACATAGCTATAAACAAACTACCTTTTTTCTCACACCACATTGAACACAATATTTGTAAAGTGTAGCATTTTGAGAAAATTCATGTTCGCTGTTATCTGCATTGCTCAAATCAACGAAACAAAAACGCATCTCATGCTCACAAAATGTTAGTTAGTTATCTTGCTTCTAATCCAACAATGAACAACACACAATCCCCATGTGGTTGGTAAAAACACTTCAGGTGCAAAAATACTGTGAGAAGACATTTGAATTTGGGACGTTATACAAATCAACTTTACGAGTGGAGCTGTGTGAAACTGTTTAACACTGCCCTCCCACACAAATTCTGTACAAATAAATCTTTTCTAACTACAAAACAAGCCCAGTAGCATTCTGAAAGCACACAGTCAGTTTGCTGTTTACATTGCAGGCTGGGTCTAATTATTCAGTGACAGTATATAAAATACTGTGACACATGGATAAAGAGCGTCTAGCTGCACCAGCAGTTAAGAGGCTGGTGGGTTTGATGTTATATGATCATAATGAGAGAACGGTTTCCTCAGACGAAGCTTGTCTTAATTAGCAAAAAATTCCATTTGTTTCTCCTTAATTAGGCCAGGAATAGGTTTGGGTTGCATGGCATGGGGCCTAGCCTGATGTAAGGGAGTGGCTGCCATGTAGTGCTTTTATTGCTTCAACGTTTGTGAGTGAAAAGGGCATCTTTTATGTTTAAATTAGGCATGTATACATCACATTGTGGTTAATCAGTGTTTGAACTGATGTGCTGGATAATACATTTGAATTTGTCTTCCATCCATAACAGCACTGTTATAAAAAACATCTCTCTTTGTTGCACAAATCATGAGAAGCCACCCATTGGAACAATGTCAAATTCAAGGCAATACATTAATCTCTGTTTTTATTTCCCCTGCACACGAAGTGTACAGTCATAAATGTCAGAGAAAGCCAAAATCAGGCCTATTCACCATTGTTCTTGTAACATTCTTGGGTTGTGTCTTTAGCTACAGGGTTTTGGGAGGGAGTGACAGGTCTGAGGCTGTAACTCCACAGTGGCTCCTAAAACCAGACAGGGCTCAATGGTTTCCAGGGAACACGGTGAAGTGTGGACATTAAAAGTAATGAAACATCATGGAGGACAAAAAGCAATCAGCAGAGTAAACAACCTTCTGTGGAGTAAACAACCACCTTTTACCTTCAGATCAAGGTTGTATACAAATTACTAAAAGCACTCAGAAATAACTCTAAATGAAAACCTTCTGTTTTCAGTCAGCTGTGAACTAACACTAAACTGTAAAGTGAGTGTCTTGGTGTTGCAAATACAGAGAAGAAAAATGGGGAAAAAGGAAAAATATGGGCCTTCAGAGACACAAATATTGCATGTGATTTCATTGTTCCCCTGTGTGAATGACTGTGAATGAGCTCTATGCTTGTAATAATTTGTCATGCACGTGTCTACAGATACTAGCTCTGAGGACTGTAATCTGGCCTATAATAAAGTATCGTGGGAATTTGAGCATAAGCTTTGTTGTGTGTTTGTGTGTGTACGTGTCTATGCTGCTTTGAACTCACAGTCATCTCCTGGCTCTGGCCCAGGATCTCCAGCTGCTGTTGGATCTCTTGGAGCCGCCTCTCCTGCCCTCTCCTCTCCTTTATATCCTGCAGGACCTTCCCCTCTGGCTGCGGGTCCCCATCGCACTTCCAACCAACCTCTGAGCCATGGCCCTGACACACAACAGATATGAGTGGTTCTCACAGGGAGCAAACAACACATTTCACATGTGGATGTGTTTCGGCGCTCTCACAGAGCTGCATTCTCAGCAGTTTATTATCAAAATGCCATTACTGTTGAATATCCAATAGATGCTTGCCATACGCCAAAGTGAATTTAACATTTTACAGATAGCAGAGTATAATCAGGTACAAGACCTTACAAATACCTTAGCTAGAGCTACAATGGTGACGTGACGTCCAACATAAATCACATTTATGGCATCCACGTGAACTGGGTTGACACAATGCAAAACAAGCTACATCCAAAGTAAACTCTGAAAATGGGTCAAGAGGAAATAGGAGAGTCGTGCCTGGAGATCCATCAGCGGACAGCTGATAAGTGAGAAGCTTGTCTTTCTGACCACAGGTTGGATCTTTTTCACTGGGCCTCGGTCACAGACAGAGAACAATCCAAGTGAAGTCATCAGAACCAAATGGCTCATGTTAAGATGTCGGGTTTATCGCATATATTCAAACAGGCATGTGGGCTGTCACATGCTGTATTTTCCCAATAATGAGACTCTATGCCACAAAGTGGAAATAGATGCTGTAGATACAGCATGATGAGCTGTAAATGCTGAAAACCAAGCATAATTGTGGCAAATCTCAAAGGATAGGCCTGGTAAAACTGGTGGAACCCCTCTCATACCCATGTATTATTTCTTTCTTTAGGATGGATGGAAATATCATGGCAAAATGTACAATACTGTAGACACAGACCAGTCGGTGACCGGTGATGGGGTCATACTTTGACCTCCAAAAATACTCTGCTACTCTATAAAAGCAGCGGCTAGGTCAAAAAATTGTTGGGTCTGGGAGGATGTTGCCAACCACAGGACTGTTTTGGAGTGTCAGTCCAGCGCCATGTGGTTGAAATCTCCATCTCTCTTGGTTAGTCTGGATGCCAGGCAGGCGTATGTATGATCTAATAATGCTGAAATTGATGGATACTTCGTAAAATGTCAACATCTCAGTTGGGGCTAGCATACAGGCAAATGGTAGGTTACAGGAGACAGCTGGACACAGCATAAATTATGAATTTAAACACTAAGTTACTAAATCTGTTATGACACATTTATGATTACGGATGTAATCTTAGTTAAACCCTGGATAGGAGGGGAGTTCAGCCAGTATGTTGAAAAAATATCTACTCAGCTTCTGTCACGCATTGCATGAACATATCTTTTGGCAACTAGATGATACCAGAGTGATTTTGATATTTAAATATGGCAAAACAAGAATCCACCAAGTAGTGTGTGTGGCCTCACCTTGTAGTACCCTCTGTCTCCCTATAGGGAAATAATGACAGCTTCTATCTGAAGCCTCTTTTAAGTGGTCGTTACTAGAGCCCTTCTGTTAAGACTCCCTCATCCAGACTACAAAAGCCAGGACCACGACGGGATCAGACTCCTGTCAAGCACCAGAGTGAGAAACACAGGATTCCAACCAGGAAAAATAAAAATTAAAGTCTAGCTTTACCACCATCCTCACACCACTAAATGCATGTTTCCAAAAAAACCCAAATCTTTGGGAGAAACAGTTTATTTAATTTGGAAACGACAGCTGCCCTACTTTGGAAAAACTATACACTCCAAACTTTAAAATCATCTGCATGTTTTAGTCATGATAAAGCTATCACCGACCAAAGTTTGAATCCGTTTGGGACGTATGTCACATTTATTTCAGGTTTGTCAATGGGATCAAGCAAAAAGTACAAAGCCAATTTACACCAACTTTGATGCAGAGGCAGATGGGGTATGATCCTGGGCTCTCGATACTGATCCAGTTAAATGGGCAGATCCAGGAGTGTTTATCAACACTTTCCTTGAAAATGAATTTAGTGAAGATCCAGACAATAATCAGGATCTCACAGACAGGATAGTTTGGTCTTGGTAGAAGTTGATTCTCCTCTAAATTCTTACTACACTAGCTCCAATTTGGGACTCCTACATTTAGAACCCTTTCACATTCATTACAGTAAGGACCAACATCTTAGTTCAAAATGACAAATCTGGGAGGTTCACTAATGCTACGATTAGCTCGTCACACACCAGTCTCATATGAAATCCTAGAAGTTAAATTGTTTGTCTCTCACCATAGCAACAGAATGCTAGCACACACAGTTTATGTTCATGTGCTGACATTTACTAATCAGCAGTAAACACAAAGAGCAGCTGAGGTTGATGAGGATACTCTTAACTTCACAGGCATTCGGTCATAAACCGAAGTATATTTTGACTTGATGATGATGCCAGAGAAAGGGATATTTTTATTCTAAAGTAAAACTATAATATAGCCATGTCACGAGGGGTTAACCACTTCTAAAGCTTGAAAGTTAAAGATTTTATTTTGTAGTAAACTTTATAATATGGGTATATGTAGTTGCCTTGACAAGTGACAATTGAGAGCTGCATGAGATCAGAAGTGTTAAACAGGGTTGGCTGAGAGGTTATTTTCTGTTTCATAAAAGACAAATAACAGCTGTACTTTGTTCACAGTAATTGTCAATATATAATTGATTAAGCAATAATAATAAAACTTCAGATCCATTTCCAAGGTACTGGCAATACTTATCAGTATATTAGCCTTATTCTTGCGCCAATGAAATTGTAGTAATGATTCACTTGTTGGAGAGTACTGAAGGATTTGTGTTTCTTGACCTCAGCAGACTCCTGTGATTGTTCCAACACATTATGGCATTTATGCTTCTTCTCCTGGAATGTGTGATAGCTTTCACTCAATAGGAGGTCAGACTGAGTGACTTCCAACCAGAGCAGGGCAGAGAAACTGGAGCTCTGCTTATCTGAGCATCAGCCAAATGCTGGTAATTGGCGCTCCTTGGAGTAGCCACTTGACATACTGTTGGAGGGTTCCAATAATCACATCACCTAACTGGGTCAAACGACTGCTGGGAGGCTGCAAGGACCTGGACTTTGTTTTCTTTAGGTACAACAAACATGTCAAATATGATTTACTTTTAATGGAAAGGTATCTCAGACTGTTGAGGAACTATCAAATTGATGCCCGTTGATTTGTTGTTACATTTGTATCATGACTATATTGAAACTAAAACACTGTGAAGACAGTGTTACTGCCAAGTGCACCTTGAACTCATAATAAATGTTATTAAAACAGAGAAAATGTATTTCATGCAAAAAATGACAACTCCAGAAAAGTTGTCCTTGTTTCAACTCACAGTTTACATTTTACTTTCCCACAATATGAAAAAAGAAAAACTAAATGATTTGCCAATTGCCATTAGAAAAAAACAGTTGTTAGTATATTATTTGTATGGGCTTCACATATCTTCCATCAAGTATGCCTTTTACATTCATTAAGTAGTTATTGATATCCTGTGATCAATTTTATGATTTCACATAGAAGCAATACATTCCATTCAGAGGTTGTCAGAGCATTTGAGTGTGAAACAGCTGCGGCAGATGATGGATGACCTGCTGTTGTCCAGAGTGACGAAATCGGAAAAATAGTGGGGATTGATTTATGCCAAACATTTCATTTCAAATTAATTTAAAACAAATCTTGGATGCCAAACATTCAGCAATATTATAGCTTGATGCTCCCATTAAAGGAACATATAATCCTATCACACCAATCATATTAGACAGAGGAGAGAGCTTCTTCTCTGCTCCGCTGTAGGATGCATACAGCTGGATCCTATCATGCAGTCACGTTCATAGATGTGTTTCATAAACAGCAAGAAAACAAGACAAGCGATGAGGTCACCACGGTGTATCAGTATCTCTTGCATGCTGCAGCAAAATATGTTTCATAAACAGGGCTGTACCAGGCCACCGATTGCTTCCAGTCCTCTCTTGCATTAGGGTGTTAAGGAGGAATGTTCGAAGCCGGACTAAAAACCACTAAAATAGTTTGATGGCCTCATTTGCACATTGAAGACAAGCAAAACAGGGCAGCTTATCCAAACAAGTGTCAACAGTAAATTCATAAAAGCTACTGCAAACTCAAACAAACTAATTCATACAACATGTGACCTTTTCAACAAAGTTCTTCACACCTTTTTCAAACTAACTGAAACTGTAGGTGAAGAAGCCACATGGCAAACAGACGAGGGTTAAAAAAAAAAAGACCTCTGGGTCGCTGTTGCAACCATGATGCAATGAATTACAAAAAAACAAACAAAGGGGAAAGTAATGACTTAGGTCCTTGAAAAACACTTATGTGATGTGGACACTAGCCAACATTTCAACAGCAGTTGGTTTCAGCATGCAGTAGCCACAAAGAGCTCATAGGCCTAGACTCTGTTGCTCACATGAAGTCACTGAGTCATTAAAAAACAATGGAAATAATGAAAACTTCATGTTTTTGTTCTTCACTGAGTTTAGCAGTATAATGCAATTCAACAGGCCCATAAAAGTCATGCAATAATTCAAATCTACAATGTATTTTGTAGTGACGTACTGGATTACTGTGTTGAAAGAGCCATTTCTTTTCAGTACGGTGCAGTAGGTTAAATAAAGCTTCAGCCAATAAAATAATATCATCATATATTTGGCACTGCATGTGTCCACATAAACTGAAAGATAAGTTCATAAACCTAGCACTAGTGTGTTGGTTTGCATGCGATAATAAAGATGCATCTGATAATTGTTAACTTGTTTCATTACCTACTGACAGACTTACGGTAAGTAGATTGATTCCTACTAACCGGAATATATATTCTCTGTGTTTGAGAACAATGCATTTCGTTAATGACCCTTGGCTACACATTGCAGACGGACAGAGCTCTTATTATCAAAGGCAGCCAGCAGCAATGACTCACTCAGAGATGGCTGGTGTTGTGAACAACACCAGCCATCTCTCTCTGTGTCTCTCTGTTCTTCCCTTACTCTCTCTGCAAGTCTGAAGCATAGTAGGAACTCTGGCTTGCCACGTGGACCCAGGCTACCTGCCAAAGCCTGTCCACATGCCTTGCCACGAGCACTCCCTGTGAGAGCTCAGGAGTACGCGGTTCGGAAGCTGAGATTTTTGACGTCCTCTCTCCCTCATTTTTTTTCCCCCTGAGACTGACATTTTGCCCAGATATGACCTACAGTCATCTGCCAAGTTCTGAGGCAAAGATGCTGTAGAACAGCTGTCTGCCATACACATGATATACCTGCTTGCTGACACTTGGATAAGCAACGTAATGCAAACAAATGTTTTTCATTCTGGACCACTTGATTTGCAGAAAGTTGGAAGTCTTAACACAATAACGCCCCAACTCCTTCCCCTCCACAGAGCTGTCGGTGTAACTGCTCTGTAAGTGACAATGTGAGGGATTCTATATCACAATCTTAAAAATCAAGATATTTGTTTGCATCCAAATTGTCTTTTACTCCTCTAGAGGTTATGTTTTTACACCAGATTTTTTTCCCCCCGTGGTGATTGCTAAACATTCCTGAGGTATTAGAAGATTCACTTGTGGGTCATCTGGACTTTATACTTGTGGGTTTAACTGAGGGTGGTCTGGAGCAATCACATTTGCACAAATCAAAACCTCCTGGTGCGTCCCACATTCAAGAAAAGCATGTTGAGCGTGACATTGGATTAAACTATCGATGCCACCTGTGTGTTCTCACTGTCTTTGGAATAATCCAAAGGGCAGTCAAAGTTCAAAAGATGTTTGATCTGTTTGGGTATTTGGGAGGAAACGCATTTATAATACCAAACCAGTGCAGATAATTCACTGTGTTTTATCGTTGTTTAAGAGAGACCCATCAACCTCGCCCATCATCACTTTGCTTCATTCCCTTTGCTAATATAAGGTAATTTAGGTGTTTGCCAAATAATGACAGAGACAAAATAAATTTGAACAAAGAGCTTAGGAAGCAGACCATACTAAATGTTTATCAAAAACATCTGCTGAGAAAAAGCATCCAGGCATCTTTTTGTACTTCTTGTCCCACAGCGAGCTGTGTATTGTGAAGTACAATATCTGACCTAGATTTCAGTTGGTAACAGTCTGGCACAAGTTTGTGGTACTTTCTCTACAATTACAGAGGAAATGCAGGGCTGTGAGAATGGTCAGTGTGAGTTAGCATGATAACAGCTAGCCAAGCTGTGTCTGAACCCACAACATAATATTTTTATGTAGTTTTTATGAGATGAACAAATGAGATATAGCTGAGGAAGTGTTTTCCAAATGTATGCCTCACCTCATTGGCACGAATGTCCGTGACAAACCTGCCACTGTTACTGTAGCTGTGAGCTAGCTATGCATTAGGTTGCAGTTTGCACAATTACTGGTGAATTCACGCAATAAAGATTTCAAAACAAAAGCAAACATATAGTTTTTCAGGAGCTTCTGGAAAGTGTCGACTGAATTAGCATTTTTTACTGGAAAGGAAAAGTGACGTCAGAGGGTGGCCATGACTGAAATGATCTCCAAAAGGCATAAAGTTACAGAGATGACACATTTCCTTTATTTCAAACAATACACTGTTTTTTTGTTGTTTTTTTTTCATTTTCATCTTTTACATTTTCAAAATGACAGTAAAGAAAAAGGAGTCAAAGTTTTGGGCACCCTGCATAGTTAGTCCCTAGCAGCAGTCCTTTTGGAAATGATCACAGCATGCAAATAGTGAATAGCTTGTCTGACACCTTCGGTCAAGTTATCTGAGAGCTCAAATCTCCTGGGTTTCCCATTCTTTTGCAGGTGCTGCTTTCCCTTTTTCACTCTTAAAGTGCAGAAAACAAAAATAATACATTGATATTGCTTAAAATATTGTGAATGTTTCATGTTTAACTTTATGCCTTTTGGAGATAATTTAATCTTTGACTTGTTATTAATATACATTTTGCCGAAACTTTTGCATATATCATATATATTGTGGGGTCCTGCGGGGGCAGGTCATGGAGGGCAGGTTCCTTCATAGCAGGCCCAGGTCCAGTAGGACTCCAGAGGAAAACTACCTTTCCCATGATGCCCAGGGAAGCTGGCAGGTGTGGGGATTCCCAATCAAAGGGGAGGGAACAGAGACAAAGGCTGACTGGATGAGAGGTGAAAGGGAGAGGAAAGGAAAAAAGGAACAGGACTGAGGGTGGCTGGTTGTTGGGACCAAGGAAGTTTGAGTTGGTTTTTTTAATTTGATCAAAAGAGACTTTGTAAGACGCCACAATAAAGGCTACTTTCTGTTTCACTCCTTGGTTTTTGTCTGGTTCCTTCATGCACATTCCCCACCTGGCCTAAACTTATATATAGCCTACCTATATATGACAGCAAAGAGGCACTGGTCACTAGACCTCAGTGATCTCCCTGTACTCAGTGGACACAGTAATTCTAATATGTAAGATAGTCAGCCCATGTAGTGTTTTGTTGGTAATTAAAATGATTTTCAAATCAATTCTCTTACTTGTGTAGATAGTTAGTAGTCTGGCAGCTGCATTTTGAACCAACAGAATGAGTGAACAATCAAGGGTGGTGAACAGTTAGTTGCAATAATCAAGAAAGAGAAAAGCATTGATTTGTTTTTCTAGATCTTGAAATGATAGATTTGATTTTGGCTATGTTTCTCAACAGGACCAGCTTATCACCTTAAAATGGTTTGTTTGTTGACAATTTGCCTCATGGCATGAGACTTTCTATTTACTTTGCACACAACACAAAACAATTGTCCTCTCTGAGCATAAAGTTAGATATTTTAGCTATTTTATTATTTTTCTCCACAGCTTCCAGCATTTGTGCTTAGCTAGGCAAACCAGTGGTCGCATAATTACCTATAAAGGCCCATTTGTCTATGATACATACTTCGGAAAGACACTCATCTTCTCAGCTTGGAAAGAAAGTAATGTTTCCCAAAATATCAAATTATACCTTCAAATATGGTGAGCTCTGCCCATGTATTGAAATATAAAGAAAAGTGGTCTGTGAAAAGTGTTTTTTGTCTAAAATACTTAGACGGAATTTAATAGGACGGAGACGGGAGATTAGCATATATTTTAAGGTTAGTTTATTGCTAACAGATGACTTTGTGACTGAATTATCCACTATGAGGTGTCATAATGAGTGGAACAGTCAAAAGTTAGATCTCAACCAAGACAGGGAAAAATCTTTGAAATCACTTAACGCAACTGCTGCTGCGGATAACACCAGTGGGAGAGGCGTTTATAAGTAGACAATAAAGTGCATCTCATGGGAATTATAGGGTGGGGAAGGGTGTGGAGGCTATTCTTTTTAGCCAAGTTAATCTTGTGAAAAACACCAAGCACCACATGACAAACGTGACATCAAAATTCTCACCATGCATCTGTCCAGCCATCAGAGAAATATGTAAACCCCAGAGGTGATATGAGACATTTTAAATGTGTTAAGTTTAGCGTTTTTATGCTGATACACTAAGAACATTTATTCGCTGCTGGCTACCAATGTGATGAGTTTCTGTTGTGAATTAGCATATTTTCAATATTTCACTACGGATATGGACATTCCAGACAGGACAATTTCTTCTTTAGCACAGAGGATAAAATGTCTTTCTTCTCTTCCTGCTGTCATCATTATCAATGAGAAACACATTGTTCAACTACCTTTTGACTTTCTAATTCTGGTTTTATTGTGAGGTCAAAGCAGATTGTACATGTATCACATGTATGAGCATTATGAATATGTAATGGATTCTAATTCATTTGACAATGTATAAATATGAACTAACCTACATTTTGATGAATATAACGTGACCAAAGCTTTTCCACACATGTTTAATTATATGACCGGATGATACAAGATAAATTTGCAAACTGTCTGCTGACCGCATTGTGTCGGTCAAAAGGGCGTTTTCTGCCCAAAGCTCTGCTCTTTCACTTAACATTCACTGTAGTTAAAATCATGGGTGCTCATCAGCAACCACACAGTGTGACTAAGTGACCTCATGGTCTTACATCAAAATATGGCCGACCAATACACAACAAAAACACAGCTGGAGTTACTATGCAAACACACAAGGAGCTGAACCCTACTGATTAAGGGAGGGATCACAGAAGGACGCTGACTTAAAACCATAATTCGTTCATTAATTTTCATTGTCGCCGCACTTTCAAAAAAGCCACATTTGAGATGACGGTATCAGTGAAAGACACACATACAAACACTTACACACCCATGTCGCCACATACCCAACAGCAGCTAATTTTCATGACAGAATCCCCTCTTCTGGCTTCAAGCTGTGGGTGGTGCAGGCATTACCACACAGTGGTACAGTAGGAGGGGTGTACTGTACATTAATGCTACATGCCAACAGATGTTTTTAATGACTGGAAGGCTATTTCAGCTGAAGCCTGAGAAAGCGGGAGAAGGATAAAGAATTCACAAGGAGCAATGCTGTCATAAGCACAATATTAAAGTTGTCCAAGGAAAACAGTGTTTAAAGTTGTGTTATGATTCCATTCAATTCAGATCATTAAAGTAGGGTTTGTGGCTACCTGACCTTTTTCCTATCATCAAAAATCATCAAGGAAGAGCCAGAGGCAAGGAAAGGAACGCTTATTCCCATCAAGACCTTCGCCATGACTCACCGTTTGGCCATGTGATGGGTGATACTATGTTTCCACAAACACTGATGCTGTGGTTAATGGCGAGATGACATGGATTTTTCTATGCCTTATCAGTCAGTACACTACAGTGTAATATGCACCTGCCACTGCATTGCCTTATATAGACTGAAAGCAAAAAACACTCAGCGACAAATAGCTGATCCCAGGGCAGTGATGTGTGCCATATGTGCTTTATCACTAAGAAGTCCTGAATCCACAGACCAGGGCCGCTGTCGAACACATTGGCCCCTGTGTAAAAACCCGCAAAGTACATTTTCATATATTTTTGTATAAAAGTGCATTTCTACAAATAGCTGACTCGCTATAATATATGGGTTATTGGTCTTTCGATGTAGTACACAGCAGCCGTCATATGTAAGGAAGCCGTTCTGCACGTGTTAATCTCTCAAAATGAAAGGGGAAGCCTTGTTCTTTTTCTGGAGCTGGCACTCCTTCACCTCCACAGGCTCTGTAATTAGGTTCTGATGGGGGGCTGACTCTCCTCTGTGGCAGTATAGCGGCTGGTGCCAGGCTGCGCTCCTGCATCCACCCTCACAGGCTCAATCAAGCAACTCACTCAACCAGCTACTACTAGGCTGACTGCACAGGAATGTGCAGGCCTCCTTGTCTTCCTCTGAATATCAATCACGACTTATTGGGAAAGGATACTGCCAGGTTCTGAAGTCACCGATTCTGAAGCCCTGACTGATCCTTTATGAGCGAGTGCTCGCTGGGGAGACGTGAATAACTCCCTCTTCCGTGTAAAATTTGACAGACGATCGATCCAACGTAGCCAGAACGCAAGAGACAGTGACAAACATGCAAGTTCAAGCCATGATTTAAAATCGAGGGGGAAAACAGACTCAGTGTGGTTGAAAGAGAGATATGATGATGTCTTCTGTGTACATTAGAGTCTGCTCTGGAATAAGCAGACAAAACAAGCAGGTTCCTGAACTGCTGTCCAAATGGTTTCTGTTAGAAACCCTGACTGCTGCAAGCTGCTCGCAAGAAGAAAGGTAACTGCAAAACAAAAGCATATTTACTTTTATGACCACCTTTAAGATTTATGGCGCACTATGTGGAATGAATGTCTGACTAAGAGAGATTTATTGTGCATGTAGTATATTTTAAATATATGCCACAACAGTGTAGGGGGATTAAGGTAGGTTAAAAAAACAGCTACTTTTTAAGCCCTACAGGTGTGGTGTTCTTCAGCCTGTCCGTTATTTTGTTATATACTGCAGGAAAAAACTAGAATACAGTAAATTTAAAAGTGTTTGTCATTAGCAGTCACACGATGAATCATCTGCATCCAGTTAGTCGCAAGACAAAGTCTTGTGTCATCGTTTCATTCATATAGGCAGGCTTGCATTAGATGTTTCAGCAGTAATGAAGAGCAGATGATGGATGGATGATGGGGAATTTTACTTTCTCAAAAACTCCTTTAACTCGACAAGATGATTAAAGAGTGGGAAGGGAGGGAAAGTGGGTTACACAAACTAACACATCCAGCTGTCCAGTAATGTCACAGTTTTGTACTGTTGGACAAAAGGCAGCTCCACATCACAAGTCAAAGTGTCTTGCACAATGGTGTATTGCTTTATTCCAAAAAAAAGAAAAAGAAAATTCTCACACAATGGCCACAATTATTGAGGAATAGCAGTGTTGCACTCACTCACCCGTAGCACCAGTTCAGCAGTTCAGTCTTTACAACTAGTTTGAATTCTTATTTACGATATCTGGGAATTTCAAAATGCAATCAGCCACATATTCATCTAAGCACTCCCTTAAGTTCAACTATTGATCATGCGGACATCTGGTTGAACTCAACCAATTCTCAGTGGAAGTGATTGCAACCAAATTGTGTAGTAAAAACTGGGCTTCTGAGATTAAGTCAGTCTTCACCAGACAAAGGATTCAATCATATTCTCTCACATCTCCAGGCTTTCTTTCTGCACTTTTCACTGAATCTGCTCCTGTGCTGCAATGTCTCATGTTATTAGTGTTAAATGCATTATTATTTGCTTTATTGGTTTACCTGCCAATGTTTTATTCTGGGAAATCGATCAATCTGTAAAAAAGATCACACTGTTATCGCAGTTTCCCAGAACCCAAGATGAGGTCATTATGGTTTGTCCAACAAGTGACCGTCCAAAATCCAAAAATATTCAGACAAGCAGTTGAAAGAAGAAGAATTTTGATGTGATAAAGTCTCACCATTTCCATTAGAAAAATGTGTTAAATACTTTTTTTTTTTAAAGCAACAGATTCATTTCCAGTTAACTGAACTTGTTCATTGTCTGATCACTTCAGCTTTAGGTGTCACACATTTGCAAGTTTAGCAGATCTGACAAATGATAATTTGGTAATTATTTTCCTGAGAATGGGTTTGTAGTGCAGTTTCTTCTTACTTATCAGCATGTACAGCAATACTGTCAGCTAATAAACTATCTGTCTGGATAATACATATCAGTCTAGGTCCACTGACTGAAGACAGTTGAAATACTGATAATCCCTCAAACACTAAGCTTTGTTTGATTGCCATTTTTGTATTATATCAGATGAATAACACATGCATTTACCATGGGAAAGTGAAATTATTAGACCAGTAACGTAAATATTGTAGACAATATGACATAGATCATGTCCTACTCCAGCACTGGGATTCAAGTACTGTAGTTTTTTCTTGCCAACATCTAGTAGTGATAGTAGAAAATGGCACCCTAGGTTCACAAAACTGCATAGTAAAGTTTTTATGAGTCTAAAAACATCAAACACTTTTCCACTGATAGACTACACAAATGATGAGCATGCCATCTGGCATTAAAATACTGAGTGAGATAAGATCCAGAGATAACTCACTGAGCTCACGTCTAGGAGCAGACCCAACCTCATAACCAAGGAAAAATTTTTACAGTTCTCCACTGATGTGGTCGTGATGTACAGATCACTCAGAAATGTGCAGCACATAAAAGGTGAGTATTATGGGTTGGGGTACAGAGTTATTCAGAATTCATTAAATATATAAATGCAACTCAAAGAATAGACAAATCATGGATATAGAATGCAACCATAGACCAACTCATGCTCATATGGAAAGAGCAAAGTCCCTTGAACAATGAAACAACAGTCTGAGACTGAGTTTCACATGGGTTTTACTAGCAGGAAATAACGCACAAGAGGCTTTATAATATGGCCCTCCTATGGAATTGTGGAAATGTGGATGGAAAAATGAGGCAACCCTCAGTTCCAAATTACAGAAGCTTACACAATAATATTTTTCTCCACTTTCTAATATGGGTGTAACTCTCTGGGGATCAGTAACAAAAGCTTTTACAAGACCTTGCCATTGATGCCCCACTGAGCTGACCTTCTAGTAACCTCATCTGAGAGCAGAACTGGATGGTGTCTGATGGCGCTCTGGGAAACCACATTGCTATGGTGTGGAGAAAACATACCTGCAGTTCACTGAAGTTTGTGTAGGAGCTCTGGATGGAGAGAAATTGTTCAGCTGGAAGAAGAAGGCGCATCTTGGAGTCAATGTCACTCAGCTGTTCCAGGTCAGAGGGCTCTGGGGTGTAACCTTGGCCTGTCAAGAGGGACACAGCCCACATGTCCTCCTGGAAGAAAAGCATCACTGAAATAAGTCATTGTCCAGTGGGTATAAGCTTGCTTTATTTTCTAGTAACCTAAATTCGAGACTGATAAATAATCAGCTGTTGCTTATTCAGCAACCTCATAACAGTGATGTCAAGAAGAGAGAGACAGAGAGAGAGATTTTAAGACTTGGAATCCACTTCTGGTTGGCAAATGGTAAACTGATTACTCCTCTTCCCACAGCGTGGTCAAATGCCAAAACTGACAATTGTTTCACAGTGATTGTTGGGCCCAGTGAGACTGCCATTATATTCTATGGGAAACAGTGAGTGGGTAGTGAGCTCATCATGGCCTAGTGGTGATGTAAGATCTTGTAGCAGGGCTATCTTTCCAGAGAAGAGCAGAACTCAACAATTAACACACCAGTAACCTCTGAACGCTCTCAGGAGAGATAAGAAGAAAGTTGGCATTCGAAAAACAAAAAAGAGAAGAGCTCGTAAACTAGGTGGAACACTGCACAAAGCCAAAAGTGAACAACGCCTACAAATTCTTGGGATCCTGATTCATGGTTCAAATGTACAGATCTGCTATGATCAAGCAACCACCACAAGCAGCGGCTTGTTTGGACTTTGCTGAATGCCTCAGTCACAGACGTCAGAAATCCTGCAGCTATGTCCTTTGTCTTCTCGTGCACACCAGTAGTCAACTGCTTCAAATATGTAAGTTATTAAACAGACATAACATAAAAATGTCATGGACAGAATGATGGAATCAAACCATTACTTACAATGGACCTCAAAGACAAGATGTAAAACACAGTCCCAGAAAAAAAGTTTTACTCTCAGTCTGAATCTGTGCCACTGATGGTATAGTCATGATAGCTTGGTTGATATTACTGTAAATCAGTTCCATCTGTAAATGGATCGTTGGTTCGTTTTGAGAAGTGTACTGATATGCTTTCTTGCCTTGTGAGAAGCCTGAACTGGCCGCAGGTGGCAGCTTTACAGTACAAATATGACAACAGTATCGAGCCTCTTATCGAAATTCCTACAACTATTACTTCTTCCAAAAGGTTTGTTTGGAAAACTGGACGGTCCATAGTGAAGAGAGACAAGAAACATAGGAGAAAGGTGGGGGTATGACATGCAACATAAAGTCCAGATGGAATCAAAGTAGGAATGTTGAAACTGCATTTATGTCTCAAGTAAAAAACAGTCAGTTCATTTTTCAAAAGAACAGACACACGGTTGTTCTTAAATCCCCAAATTGAGAGCTACTCTTCCTCCTTTCATAGTATCAACGTGAGGCTATTATGAGGTGCAAATGTTAGTGCACCACCTCTCCTGCACCAAGATGTTCTACGAATTCTGACTGCTGCAATTTGCCTCGGGTCATCAGAACAACACAAAAGTGTGGAGTTAGGATGAGAGTCACTAACATCAAAAAGAAAGTGTGCGAGCAAAACAGTGAGCAGTGGCTTGTGGTTGATGTGTCCTGGGGGAATCTGCCAAGAACTGGGTGAAGTCCTCAGAATTGAAGACACATCACTGCCAAAGTCCTGGTGACATAAATAATGTGCTTGCTCCGTTATGGCTATTCATAATAGCAGGCCTTGCAATAACAGGAAGTCTTCTCCTAGCCAATAAAAAAACCCAGAGCATCTGTGCTCCCCTAACTTTGGTATCTGCCGCCACAATTACTCCAGTATTGTTCTAAAAGTCGAGGCAAACATCATAAATAGAGCAACAAGACGTAAAAAAAAAAATGCTGGCAAGCTGTCCTACGGATGTAGAGCTGTCGGGGTCAGCCTAAATGGAACCTTATGTGAGAGGTAAGTATGTTCCCTCTCTCGCTCTCTCTCTCTCCCCACAGACTCCATCCCATCTCAGTTCAAACTGGCCTCACAGCTGCCAAAAGGGCTATTAAAGCAAATTAAAAGTGAGAATAAAAACATTTGAAGTTAGGACGGTGAAACGGTCTACTGCTCCGGGTGGAACAGGATGAAGAGCCATCAAAGGAAAACAGGAGGCCTCATACTCTTCGGCTTGAACACCCTCACTAAGACAACACAGCTTATAGTATGACTATATGAAAGATCCTGGCTTCTGAATTTCACAGAAACACCACAGAGGAAATTGTATGATTATAAAAAAAATAAATCCTTAAAATGTGGCATATGAACTGCATATGGCACTTCACATCTGGTTCATCATCAGAACCATTCTGAGGAGTCAAAATCTTCTGCCCAGAGGCTGTCTCAGCTGCCAGGCAGTCATCAAAACATGGATATTTGACCGATGTTAACTTTGTGTGAGCTATTCTGTGGTCCAAAGAGGGACCAACTTATTCAAAAATATATTCAATAACATCATTTTGAAAAAGTTCCAAATATGAGACAATGACATGCATTCCAACAAATAAGGTCACAACAGAAAATTAAGACAGGGACTGTTTAAAAGGCTGTGACCAAACACTTGAAAACAACATTTCAACATCTGAAATACTTATATTTCAAACAAAGTAAATATGAGGTAGCAGAAGCAGTAGATGGGATTATCTGCTGGAATCCTGCTCACTATAAGACCTGTACACATGAGAGGGAAGTATTAAGAAACCCAAAAACGAGGGACTGGCCCTACAGCATATGTTGCCTGTTAGCGTTTCATGTCAGCCTACCTCTGTGTCTGCGCCTTTGGCACTGTCCTCTTCCTCTTCGTCTATTTCTCGGAGGAGCTCGGCCAGACGCTCTCTCTCTGCCTGGGTCAAAAGCATCTGGCCACCTTCACCACTTACTAGCTATTGCATTACACAACATTTGGAGAGACGAAAAAAGAAACAATGAAAATTATCATTTGCATCGCATTTCGATTCTTTTCCGTGATGCCCTGATTGGATTAAAATAGGTATTTTTTCTTGAACTACAAACAAATATTTTCCTCATTGGAAAAACAAACAGTGAGGAGACTTGCTCTAAGTCATGCGATAAACCCCAGTGCTGCATTTGGCCCAAGGTGAACTTTGACATACCTCAATGTTTCTCTTGACAAAGTCCTTCTGTTTTTTCTTGTCTTTGGAAGCTTCACAGTGGCTGCCTTTAGATTGATCTTCCCCTGTCTCAAATGATTCTGTTGAGCTGCCTGGACTCTCTTCACCTGTTAGACAAGCCACTCTTTAGGTCCCAGAAGGTATATAAGTTGAAACTTTAATAATAACCAGAAGAATAATTAATTTCTAAAAATGAATCTAATGCTACAGGTTGAGTGAGAAAAATGTGCCTCATCACAAATATAAGAGGTTCATGCCCCCATGACTGCAAGCAGCAAACTGCTTTAGTGTTCAGAGAAAATGCATTGAATTCCTCATTGGCTGCTGTTTTGGAGTGGGAGACAAAATCATCTATTCCCTAATCAACAGAATAAAATACCACAAGAACTTGATCAGTAAATTGTTCATGAGTCACATGTGGGTAATTTGTTATGCCTTCACCTCTGGAAAACTGCTGTAATATATCTGAGTTAGTTCACTGCTGTCTGTAGTGGAAAAATAACAGCCACGTTCCCTTAGCTCATGGCGCCATCAAGTGCACAATGTAGGCAGTGCAACTGAGAACATGCATAACAACACATGAACCAAACATGATAATATGCGTGTGCTTTGTTTTTCATGTTTGATTTACATGGACTCACTTCGTTCAAAATGTTGCCTGTGTCTATCACGGTTACTGTCAGGAACCTGAGTTTCAAACAGAGAAACAAACTCCTCCTCATCCTCCTGTTCTTCTGTCCCTTCAAGATAAAAAAAAAAGCACATTTTGGATGTCTCAGAATGACTGCATGTCCAATAATTCTCAACACTGTTGTCAAACTGTATGTTGTTGTTTATGCTTACCACTGGGTGCTTCCAGAGCTAAAAACAGTCTTGTGTTTAAAGCCTCATGAGCACTTTCAGACCGAACTTCTGGCTTATTCTGCTGTAGAAAAATGCATAGTATAACATCACACCATCAGGCCCTGTTCAGACATAGACATGCATCTGAAGTAAATACAAATAGCTAGCTCTCAGTGGCTACATCAGTTCACACTATCAGACAAGCTACTTACTATTTACACATTGTGATAGTTTCCAAAGGGGGATTACTAGTTACCAACAATCTTTCGCAATATTTTAGGCAATATCTTTTAAAAATTTAATGCAGCACCCTGCAAACCCTTTGACCAAGGTATCAGACAAGCTACTTACTATTTAGACATTGTGATAATTTCCAAATGTGGAGGTTATAGGTACACAGGGTGCCCAAATCTTCCACTTGCTTAACTGTTCGAAATTTTGACCAGTGGTGCCCAGACTTTTGCGTCTGAACAGGGCCTTATAAGAATGGATCCAAAAGCATGTCAAATTAACTGATGATGTGATATCTACCATTAGTTCTTGCCAGAGTTTTGTTTGAAGTTGTTTCCTTTGACATCTGACTTCTTTTTCTCTTCTTATCTTTGCAGACAGTATTTCATCAAGTCGTCTCATTTCCTCAATGGCTTGTTGTAGTTGTGAATCTTCCTTCTCTTCATCCGCAACATTATCACAACACAAAATTAAAATATATTACTGTGCGTAACTCAGTTTTAATAATGGGCCGTGTCATCAACACCTACCTTGATCAGGACCACTGGCTGAAGAGCAGATTGCAGTTTCTTCAGAGCTACTCTGGAACAAGAGGAAAAAGTTTTGTTAGTTTTTGGAAAAGTTATTGGAAGTTATACATCTTGAAGTTCACGAACACAAGTTTAGTTCTGCTGATGGATCATACTTGACTCACCTGAATATCAGCAGAATCGCTGGTCAAAACAACAAGCGAAAAGGGGCTTGTAGGACAGATTCTTTCACTGTGAGGCAATGACACGCTGGACACACGACTACCTGTCTGCTCACTCGACGAAGGCCTTGAAATGTCGTCTAAACTACCTCTGATAATTTCCATCATGTGGTTCTCTTCAACTGAGTTTCATTAAGAAATGATATTTGCTTGTAATAACAGCCATTTACCAAATAAAACACACAAGCGAAAGAAACTTTCGACAGTTCTCCGCGCAAGGTTTGGTAACTATGGACGCAAACACTCCCGGATGTTGTTACTATGGAAATATATATTCGTTACTATGGCTACCGGACGAAGTCGGGGCTGCCCAGCTGATCTTTCAATCGATGCAGCTAGCTAGCGTAGCGGGTAACAAGTTAGCCACCAGGGAGCTAGCTAGCGGTTAGCTGTAGCAGTACCGCTCAGCTCGTAAACCGTATTTGTGTTGTTCCTGCAATAACTCGTGTTAGAATAAAATGTATTCGATGCAGTCGATGTATTGTTGATAAAAGACCAGCGCAGGAAAGCGAGGGTGGAGGTTTCGAGGCTGTGTTTTTGTGGTAGGTAACGTTAACGAACGATCCGTTTTAATGTCTAGCTAGCGTTAGCAAGCTAAACGAAAATGCCTTATTTATTATACCACGTAGTTATCACAGCATTTAAAATCAATAATGTGCTTGTTGGGCGGCAATTCTGAGGTGGTAACGTTAGCACAGTTGTTCGTTAATTATCATTAGCATTATGCCCACGAAATGTAAAATGCAGCGTCCATCGGGTTGGCCTTCTCCTTAGTGCTATTAAATTATGCTAACGTTACCACTGCTAAAAAGGGGGGAAAAAAAGGTGTGAATGGATGTGTAGCCGCAGAGACGGAACGATTCAGAACCAATATTAACTCGTTTTTTACATGATGGAGGTACCGTTTCCAATGTGAATGCATTGCTGACATTTTTAAATAACGGCACAGGTGTCCGTTTCTCATTGACTCATTGTTAGCTTGCTGAATACCTTTAGCACTGCTACTGTAATTTGTCTCAGTTCTGTCATTGTATCACAGTACCACACACACCCATTTCGCTGACAGCGGCCCAAGCTCTGCAGCGTACCTGCGACAGGCATCAGCAGATGGGCAAGGCCATATTTATAATAATCTGGTTTTCTGATATTCCCAGGTTGAGTTGACTCTGCGGGGGAAGATGTGCAATGGAATGATAGAGTCAACAAGAAGAGCCTTTTGGGCCCACTCCTCAGCCACTAAACGGTCCTTCTTTTTGCTGCTGGGATTGACTGTAGTGTCCACTGGGCAAGGGTCAGGTAAGATGCAGGTTTTACTGTTGCAATCTCTTTGTATTCTCCCTTCATGTGTATTGAATTAATTTACAGTTCTTTGATCAAAAGCAAAATTCAAATCTGTGTTGTTGTTGTTGTTGTTTTGCATGATAGAGGACAGATTGGAGACTCAATGAACAACTGAGATTTCAGTCTGTGCCAATTTATACTATTATGTTTTTGATATTGTTATCTGTAGTTTTATTATTATTTCAGTTTTCTACTGTACTTATGACAGATATCGTTGTCTGTTGAAATGCGCATCAAGCGCAGACTCACTTGTAAATTTTTTGTCATTGGTTCTAGTATTAAACCATGTTCAAAGCAGAGAACAAAATGTACCTCAGTGGTTAAAATGTCACCTCTGACTTAACTAAAACTAGATGAAGTTCAAAGTCTAATCAGTTAAAAAAAAAGTTTAATCAGTAGTAGTAATAACAGTCTGTTAGTTCCAGTTCTAAAGGCAAGATCAGATAAGGGTTGCACTGTTGCACTGGTTTCCAAAAGATGGTGACAGCCTCCCCTCTTTCACCACTTTTACATAAATATTTCCCACTTTCACAACTCTGTACTGTACTGTTGTAATACGATGCTAATCAAGCAGTAAATCTGTATGAATTTTGTGGTTACTGCTCAGTACCCTTATTTTGTAGTTGGGGTAGCCCTTCTAGTACGATCTTTGCAGTTGTTTGCTCAGTGTCTGGTGGTTTCACAGAATTTCTTTTCTTCATAGGATGTGTGAGGCCATATATGGTCCAGAACAGCTGGGTAAACCTCACAGAAACCAACAGGGGCTCGTTCCCTGTGGGCACAGTCCTGCAGTACAGCTGTGACCCTGGTTACCTGCCAGACGGACCCAGCATCCTCACTTGCACCACTCTGGGGCTCTGGACCTCTGAACCTCCTCACTGTATACGCAGTGGTGGTAAGATATGCGGCCCACCTCTGTCTTTTCTAACCTGTTAAATAAAATAAGGATCTGTGACAAGTAGAAATATTTGCTTACCATTTTATAGCCAGTTTTACCTATTAAGTTAAAAACAAACACAACAAATAACGGTTTCTTCATATGTTGTATTTTTTTCCCTCATCAGCATGTCTACCCCTCACCAAACCTGAGAATGGGGGCTACACCTGCCACCCGTCCCCCTGTCAAATGTTCTCACATGGCACTGTGATTGAGTTTTTCTGCGATGAGGGTTTCGTTCTCAATGGAGACTATAACTACCTGACCTGCCAGGATGGGCAGTGGGATGGCCCCATGCAGATCACTTGTACAAGCCAAGGTTGGTCAGTCTCCAAAATGCTTGTGCTCTTGCACAGTCAAGTTAAAATTTGCAAATGAAAATATAATTTGGGACTTTGTGCAGCAGCAGTAGCACTGGGCTCAAGCTCTAGCTGAACAAAAGACATCATAGGGTGAGAGACAGGATATTAACCACAGGCCAACATGACTTGAATGAGGTCATGTTTGTGTAAGTTTTAACAGACCTCTGCCCATGTCTGTTAGACGTTAACTTTAATTGAATTCATTATCCGTAATGATACACAGAGCCAAACACGCCAATTGGCAATTTAGAGTGGCCAAATGATTCTAACATGCATGTGTTTGGATTGTGGAGGAGACAGTGTCCTCAGGCACAGGGAGAACATGTTTTTATCTCTCAGTGAAACCATTTGTACATGTAGATGCTTTTACTTATTGCAACTTTTTTTTTCCAATACAAGTGTTTCACTAAACTATTGTTTAGGTTTTGTCTTCAGTGCCAAAATTAAATGCCTTTAAGCGTAATGTACTACTCTCAAACATTCACAGTAATAATGCCTGGAATAATGATGTTTTTGAATGTCCCTTTTTAAGGTTGTATAAGACCCTCGATGGTGCAGCATGGCTCAACTAATCTGACAGACACCAACAGGAGCTTGTTCCCTGTGGGCACAATACTACAGTACAGTTGTGACCCTGGTTACCTGCCAGCTGGACCCAGCATCCTCACCTGCACCACTCTGGGAGACTGGTCCTCTGAACCTCCTCACTGTATACGCAGTGACGGTAAAGACATACCTTCTCATTGTACTTCTGCATTGCATACACAATTTTTCATCATCCTTTTCTTTTTGATTTATTTACTCATATTTTTAATTTCCATCTGTGATTTTAAAGTACAGGTTGTTTTTTCCCCATTAATGAAGTAGGCCTACTTAGACACAGGGGAACAAATCAACTCCACAGATATTTATTGTATTTCTTTCTTTCTGTGGACAGTATGCCAACCTCCGTATCAGCCGGAGAACGGGGGCTACACATGCCACCCCTCCCCATGTGGAAGATTTTCTCATGGCACCATAATTCAGTATTTCTGTGATGAAGGTTATGCTCTGGAGGGAGACTATAAATTCCGTACATGTCAGTTTGCGAAATGGGACAACGTAATGCCAATCAGCTGCCGCATGGTGCAAGGTAAAGCTAGATTTACCAAGATATTTGGAATATTAGATAAAGAATTACACGGATAAAAGTGTGTTTATTTGTCTCATTGACTTCATGTTGGGCTCTGTTTTTTTGTTTTTTTTTACCATTTTTTCCCCCAATGTCTTCATGTGTTAAACAAAGCCATATGTGTATAAAAAAACCTATAACTCTCAATATATTAAATACAAATGAAGTTCCCTTTGGGGATTCATAAAGTAATTTGTATCGTATTGTATTAATGGTATTTTTGAATGTTGTCCCCTTTTTAAGGTTGTATAAGACCCTCGATGGTGCAGCATGGCTCAACTAATCTAACAGAAACCAACAGGAGCTTGTTCCCTGTGGGCACATCACTACAGTACAGCTGTGACTCGGGTTACTTTCTAGATGGATCCAGCATCCTCACTTGCAGTGCACAAGGGCACTGGTCGTCTGAACCTCCCCGCTGTATACGCAGCGATGGTAAAGACAAATTCCAATTTTTTTAACATCCGCACTAAAATTACAGTCTCTGATTACATATGTTTTCTGGCTCAGGATGGGTCTTTAAAGACTGAAGCTGAACACTGACTTTATATTGTTCTTTAGCCCCAAAAGCAATAATCTCTCTATAACGCATATACTGAATGCTGGTACAGGACCATACTTACCTTGTGAAATTGTCATATTAACCTTTGTTTTAATTGCTACTGATTTTGGGTTGAATTAAAGATCCCCATGAATGGAGCCTAGTGAGATTTCACATGCCATTTTGCTTAGTCAGGTGTTTAATTAACAACTCACACCTAGTAGTCACTGTCCTTCGATTTGGTAATATATTCATTTAATTTCTTCCTTTCTGTGAACAGTATGCAAGCCTCCATTTGAGCCAGAGAATGGGGGCTACACCTGCCACCCCTCACCATGCCAAAGACTTTCACATGGCACTGTGATTGAATATTTCTGTGAGGAAGGTTATATTCTGAAGGGGGACTATAAATACCTTACCTGTCAGTATGGGGTATGGGACAGCCAAATGAAGCTCAGCTGCCTCATGGAGCAAGGTAAGGATCCGATGACATTCATCAGATATGTGATTACTAAGTTCTGTACAGATAAGTCAATTGTTTTTTTGTCTTGCAGACCGTGATCCTTTACCCCTTGGGATGCCCGCTTTGTCCATTGTAGCATCCACAGCCAGCTCAGTGGCCCTCATCCTGCTCCTCGTAGTGCTGTTTGTACTTCTACAGCCAAAACTCAAATCTCTTCATCGGTGAGTTGTTGCTCAAAGTCAAATCAGTTTATTACCAGCATCTTATAATTGGAACCAGAGACTACTATATGGCAAGCATTTCCATTGAGTAATCTAGCCTGGGAAGTAACAGCAAACGTTCCTCTGGTTCTCCAAATCTAGACGTGATCAGGGTGTTTCTGGCCAGCCCGTGTCCATCATGGTGGAAGGAGTCCAAGTGACCCTGCCCTCATACGAAGAGGCTGTGAACAGCGGTGGAGCTTCAGCGTCAGCACTTAGTTCAGAGTCTCGAGTGCAGATAGTGCTATCCGAGGGTCAGAACGCCACAGCGCCAGAGGCTGGCCCCTCTAGGCCCTCTTCCCTCAAACAGCAGCATTCTGAGATGGCTGTGGTCCACGCTGTACCACTATCTTCATCCTCCTCATCACCCTCACCCTCATCATCCTCCTGGGCTCTGGAACCCGCAGGTGCCACAGCTCCTTCATCCTCTCAAAGTAGGTTGTCTGCAGGCAGCGACCACCACAGGCTGTGTCTGGACTCTGAGATGGATTACTCTGATGGTAAAACCTTCTCCATACACACTTTTTACTTATTTAAAACCTCCACTTAGTGCTGATGCTACTTTTAATCTGTTTCTACAGATATGCCATTGCTGAAGGAGGCCTGAAACATGCTGCAGCCTTTGGACTTACTCAAAACAACCAGAGTTGCTACTGGCCTGTACTGATGAGTGGAATGCCTCTTGAGCGTTTGTCAATACAGCTGTCAAAACAGACCAGCCCAGCTGAAGAGGCTCTGAGTGAAGCTGTGTCGGTTGCTCAGAACATTTCCTCCAACCATCCCAAAGAAGAACAGAGAGGGGATTCACATGTACATACATACTTACATTTTTTATCAGAGTTCCTACATCATGTTTGTATGTCTAATGTCTGAAGCTCAGTTTGAAAATGTAGGACAAAAAGAGAAAGGAACAGGTTCACCTTAAGAAATATGTCTTTTAAAGGCTGTTGGAAAAAAATGACTGATATATTTCAGATGAATGGGCAAAGCTGCAAGCTCATTTTTCAAGCTAATAATGTCATCAGTGTCTTGTTTACTACTTTCCTTTAACCACATATCATACCACACCATTGAAGACACACGTTGGAAAAGATGCATGAAGGCCAGGTAATCAAGGTTGTTGTCCAAGTCATGTGCACTCACACCATCGTCTTTTTGTGATCATGTGTCATTATTTAAGATGTCATTAATCATGACTCACACCATTCCACACGTCACTGTACAGTATAAGGCTGCTTGTCCACCCAAGAGAGCACTCTGCTGTGTTTTTCTTTGGACTGAGGGCAAATGTTTCCAGTGGCTTATTTTTTCGGGCCTGCATTCAGCACACATCACATCTCCAAATGTATTCTCTTATTCATACCCTTTCCCCCAATGGCCTTAGCTTTCCACTTCTATGCACAGGTATCTATAATATGTACATTAAGGAATTTTAAAAATGAATGTCAGTTAAATGCCTCCACTGCTTAGTGATATTGTATGTGGCTGTGTCATACACATAAGGTGAACACCGGAAAATATGATCTTAATTTATTGAGGCTGCTTGGAAACTCCTGTTTCACACCCGGAAACTGTGTATTTTATTTATTAGTGTCCAGAATGCTGTTGATCAGCCATGGCTTCTTTTGATGTTTCCACACCTCTTGGGAACTACAGTATAAAGAATACTTTCTTTCTTTTTTTTCCACTTTGCCGCTTCAGTTTAATTTCTACTGCAGGCACATTATATGTGACACTGTAAAAGTGGCTGGGAACAACACTAAAAATGATGTGTATAGCGTTGTGTAATGTCAGTGTTCACTTTGACTGTCCATTGAGTTTACTTTTGGACTGAGGGATGGATTTTTGTTTTGTGAAGATATTATTTTAATATATGTAAAAAGTCTTAAGTTAAGTTTGCTCTGTATATATCCCAATCATTTTAATTAAATATTTGAGATGTTCACATTGACTGTGTCTTCTCTTTTACTCATTGGTTTGACACATTTTATTTGAAGTTCTTGGTAGCAAATATATCAACAATTTATTCTCAAAATCAAATCAACATGTGCTACAAATGTCTTCCGTCATAAGAATTGCTAATTTCCTACTTTATAAAAGATATTTTGAATACAAAAATATACATACAAACTGTTATGTGTAATCAACTCTACCTCAGCATGCACAGTCCATTGCATACAATAATTAAAAAAATTAGTTACATAGTATTTTAATCAGTATCACAGGTCAGAGTGAAAAATAAGCAGCTGTTGCTGAGATAGCAAGGACACTGACGAGCCACATCCCAAGTATGTCTCATCATCATCTATGACGGTGTTATGGTTGTTTCACCTCCTCTGCTGAAACATCACCGCTCTGGTTTTTCTTCATATCTGTACAAGAAAGACAAGAATGATTGATTAATTTTTGCTTTGTGTGACATGAATTCAAAACAACAGCAAGTGCATGACCCTCTCACTTCTCTCTCGCAATACAAAAACACACATAGGCAGCTGCAACATTTACCCTCAGCTGCTCTTTTCAACATTTGGTAACATCTGAAGCACAGGACCAGGAGAAGGGCCTCAGCGCACTGGAATGTGATGTAAACCAGTGGGAAGAGAAACATGGCTCCAATGACCTCTGGGCGAAAGGTCACTTTTAGGATGGCAAAGCACAGCTGGATGTTTTGACACCCTGTCTCCATGGAGATGGTCCTGCTGCATCTAAAAACAGGTGAGTCATCCATTATCCATTCATTAATTCTTATACTGCATTATCTAGATTTGATACTGAAATGGTTTTGCAATGGTTGTGAAATCATTTGAGGTAGCAGCAACAGTGTTCCTTCCCAGGTATTTGTTTACTTACTAAAAAAACTCATAAATTGGTATTAAAACACCATCACGCAATTGTGGCGGATGTATTCAAAACCAATCCTGAGTTGAAAGTCGCTGTTGTGTAATATGAAAAATACTCCTTTACTGAAAATGTCACATTACAAAACTGTGACTGTACTGAACAAACAAAAAAAATCTATATTGTTCTTTCGCTGAACTGTTGACAAAATCATACCCACACAATACTATCCGGGTATAGTATTGTGTGGGTATGATTTTGTCAACAGTTCAGCGAAAGAGAGGTCACTAGTATCATTTTGGCTGGGAATCGGTGATGTTTACAGCGCACTCAATAAAAAACAATGACACTTCATCACAGCTGCAAAAAAATGTCTGATTATTGTGGACGGTGGTGAGACTATTTAAAACATAAACAAACAAATGTGTCCTGTGAAAAACATGTTGCTTTCTCTTGTTGGCGGCTGTTTGTCTGAGAATATGTGGCAACTTTTCCCATGAATCCAAAAGTGCATTGATATTGCTGCAAGAAATAGTAAAGCATGTGGTGTTTTGCCTTGCTGTATACACTGAATATAGTGGGACACAGCCACACATGAGCTACCGGTATACTGTGTACGGCTCAGAGGAAGGGTGTCTCTAGTGTGTGCTGTACTTACTGTGTGTTAAGTCTGCATATGACAGACATGCCATATCCCAGCATAAAGCCTATTAGAGGCATCAGTGCGGCCGTCACCAGAATGTCCGCTTTGAAGGCCACCCATATAATGTCTTTGGTGGCAATGCTGGACAGAACACACAGTATGATGCTGGACATTATCAGGATGCTGAGACCAACCTGTGGGGAAGGACAGTCTACGTCAAAACATGTTACGTACACTAGCTCCACATGTGGATCGGAGACAGAAACACAGGGCTTTCAAACATCATCTGGAATCAGGAAGCCTGTTCCTTGTTAGAATAATAAGACTATGGCTTCCTGTTGCGCACAACTTCCTATTTATTTGGATCCAAATTACACCCACGCCATGTGATGAATGGATCCGGTGAACACAACATTGTGACCACTGATCTTTCTCTAAAGACGTCACAGTAGGAAAAGTACAGCAGAAGATAAATTTAAAAAACAACAACTATCTATTGATGTGAAGTTTATGTGACTTCAGGAGTCTTACTTTCTTGACCACTGGCGTGTAGCCTGGCTTGTAGTGATTGATGGCAATGCCAAAGGCACAAGGCACCAGGGTGAGTGTGAGAGTGGTCATGATGCCAGCATATGGAACAGCTTTTTCCAGACCAGGGAAACCTTGGCAATAAAGGTAGAGCAGCAAAGGCATCAGACCCAGGGCTGCAAAGCTGGAGCATGTGGTCATTACGATGCTGGGGAAGGTGTCAGAGAGAAGAACAAAATTTAGACTAACATGTCTGAAGAATGCATATCCCAAATGCTACATTCAAAACAAGGCTCTTGTTTTTGTTTTGTACACTTTGTTTATTGCCAGAAACACCAATGGTGGTGCTGATGCAGCTTATTCATCCAACATGGCAGGAATCAACAAATCAATGAGAGTTTACCTGAGGTTCATGTCACCTTTGATGGCCATGGAAAAAATGTTCGATAATGCCCCCCCTGGACAGCAGCCACATATGAGCACAGTTACAGCCTTGATGGGGTCCATCTGCATGATTTTGGCTAGACAGAAAGCAGTGAGGGGCATAATGCCAAACTGGGCCAACAGTGCAATGGCGACTCCCATTGGCTTGAGGAAATGGGCCTTAATTTTGGAAATCTCCATCGTACAGCCGAGGGATATCATGGTGATGAAGAGGGTGATGACGGTGAAGACGTTGATGACGTTGTTTAAGGTGGAGGGGGTGTACAGTTGTGCCACACTATCGTTGCCAGAGGCGTTGCCTCCATTGACGTTGTATTGCAATGTTGCAAATTCATTGTAGGTCTCCGTCACATTCATTGTGGCACTTGTATGAATAGTGTGATGATGTTTTTGCCCGGGCTTTCACCTGTCGGCCAGAACAAATGAAATACATAATTGACAATCAAATCAAAGTTTGGAATTCATTGTTTTAAATTCTCGTGAAGCCTTTTTAAACTGTGTGTGTGAACAGCTGCTGCAATTTTAACATTCAAACAACCTGCAGGCAACAACAAATGTTTTAGTTGCCCTTTGTGTGCTTTTTAATTGTTTTACTTTTAACAAAACAATCAAGACGCAAGTAATGTTACAGTTCTCCCCGTGGTTAATAAGAGATGCAATGGCATCAACATTTACATCGTAAGTTTCAAATCACACCATTTTTAATGCCCTGTAAGAACAGGGAATTAAAAACTAAACTACTAAAGACTCATCACTTATCTAATATGTGACTTAACAAGTATGACGTCTGTGTTTCCACATGAATAATTTCTCAAGGGCAGTTGAAGAATGGGTATTATTTTAAACAAAGTAAATTAACTTCGTCTTTGTGGAAAAAAACAAAACACATCAGACCCAAGTGCTTTATACAAAAGATAAAATTAAATTTTAGCGTCTACAGCTTCCTTGTAGATTAAAGAACATCCCACTAGTAAAACTAAAGCCAAACAAAACAAGGTGATAATGATGATAATGAATAAAAAGAAAAGACTGCAATCACATTATTTGATTGTTTTATAATTTATATATCTCTCCTGAGGAGAACACATGTCACATCTCATTCCTAAACTAACAAACACACATAAAAGAGGCCTACAGTTAATGTTCTTTGTAATAACAGCAGATGATGATGTATAGATAGTGTGGTGCTAGTCTTCCCCTGTAAAAAATCATAGGGTTGAGTTGTAATGTTCTTACCGTCATTTCAGGCAAGCTTCAGCAACTTCAAACTCTGCTCCCTCACACACGTGCATTCGTCTCCCTGCACAATTTTTGCCTCAAACTCTTTTTCTCCGTGTTTGGTGTTGGTGCCCTCCCCTCCAAGTCACATGGGCTATTGACAATCTGGTTTGTCATCACATATAAACTCAAACACATACTCCATTAAACTCTCTTCCCAACTGTTTTGAGGTTTTACTCAGACTTCCAGTGAATCCAGACTTTAGACCAGTTACTGGAATTCTTCGTTTTTCCTTTTTTTTAATGGGGCACCGTGGGAAAGCCTTGTATCAGAGGGCTAGATGATGTGGAAAGAATGTAATTGGTTGTGTATCTACCCCGTTTAGGTACACTGGTATTTGTGAACAGACCGACAAATAATATTATGCAACCAGGCAGAAGACTGAGTTTGCCTGGCAGAGTTGCCCGTCTTTTCAAATTGAGGGGGGCCCCACTGAGGTGCTTTGTACACCAGCACCCTTTATTTACAACTCAGTATACTAGAGGAGCAAGGCTCAAATGTTGTTGCCCTAATCTCTTGAAGTATGGCAGAGATTAGGCCAAAATTAAAGGGGCCCTATCTTAAAATTTGTACAATGTGCACAATCTTGCATGTCTTGATAGTAGAAGCATTTGAACCTGAGCTATGTGGACTATTTTCTACTATGTAGGCTACAGCAAAGTATCAGTTAAACTCAGAATGAAACTTACACAACAAAAGACAAAACAGCCGTGTGGGAGGGAAAGGGCTGAGGAGCCTTTTACAAACAGCAGTAAAAATTCTGTCACAAACATAAAAAAAAGAGTAAGGGGTATTGAGAGGAAGGTGGGTGGATTAAAAACAACAGACACTTTAGTCCATAATGGTGAACACGAGATTATTTGTTCTACAGATAAATCCCTTTCAGAATTAAAAGCCAGATGAAAGACGAAAATAAAACATGCTTCTCAAATGTGATGTGTAGGGGTGTAAACAAAAAGCAGATGCTGAGAAAGGCACAGAGGACAACAATTAGGCATTCCATTTAAGTCTGAGCTCACATTATGCAATAAGAAAAGCAGAAATGGGAACAATAAGAGAGAAGGTTTTAGTTATTTCATGCACACATTTGACAAAGTCCTGAATCACATCCTAATAGTGCTGCAGTGGGTTTATATGCAGTGATAGCTTGCTGCAGCAGCTATTTAAAGGTCCTATGGAGGCAAGTGTGCAGCCATGGATGGTGAGTGGGGGAGGGCAGCCGAAGAGAGCTAGGCCACCATCTGGTCTCATAATCATATGCAGGAAGAACAGCCTAGTTATTGTACCACACTACCCTGCTGACAATGCAGTGAAACAACAGACTTCGGCACCATGCACTTTGAACCTTAACACCACAGAATCATATTTGCATGTAAGACATGTTTGTGTCACATCAAATATGATTATACATGTTGAAAGCACCACTGGTTTCTGTGTGCTGGTGTAATTAAATGTTTCTGTTAACAATCAATATATTAATATACCTTAATTTAAAGAGAACATTGTGATCCACTGCACATCAACACTGCTACAAACACTGAGGCTGCTGTGTTTGCAACTTGGAGGAGATAACGGTATATAGTGGTGGGCGTGTCCAAAGTTGTGAACTTGTGGGAAATGTAGTTCAAGTTCCAGAGACTGTAACACGGCTGACGGGGCGGTGTGTTATATGAAACGACTACATTACCCAGAATGCCTTGTTTCGTCGCGCTTGCGCAGTGAATGTTTTCCCGTCCATGTGTAGGCGAATCACGTGTAGGGAGACCGTAGCTCGTCATGTCTCTGCTGTAGCAGAGCTCCGTGCTATATGTTATTATTTGCCTCCAGTTGTCGCTGCACTTTGTTTTGACAGCTGCTTGTTTTTCTTTTTGTCATACTCCATCATTTTTTTTGTACTGAAGAATGAGCGAAAACGATGACATCGAAGTCGACAGCGATGTATGTGGTTTAGTTTCCTATAAGAAGTAGCTAGCCATTTAGTTAGCCAACTTTAACATTCCTGTCAACCTACGCTATCTGACTGAGCTAGCTAACCAGCTAGCTGGGGGTCCTCATCGCCTAACTACATTTGGAGCAAACAGGTTCAGGAAGGAGTATTTCCATGCAGAGTTTAGTGGGATAGTGTACGTGAAAAGTGGAGCCGGTGAACAGGTCGCGTCGTTGTGTGGCGTTAAAGCTCCTCGGCATCGAGTGTTCACATGAAGCAGCTCAGCATAATAAGACAACACCAACTTGTTTAATACATTGACAGGACTCCTTCAGGTCGTCCATGTTGCTGCAGTCGGTGGGAGTCATGCACACTTGTTAAGAAAGCGCAGTGTCGAAGGCTAGCTGAAGCTGTGGACACATTAAAACCATGTTGCGACAGTAATAAACAGCCATTAAACTGTTGCTGCAGGCAAGGTCAGCTCAACTGAGAGGTGAATCAGCGAGGTGGCTGTTTATACACAGCTGCCCCTAGTAAAATAAAGTCGCTATTTCGGTGTAATGAGGTTTTCTTCTTTGTGTTAAGGATAACGTTACTTTACTACAATGCAGCTCTTATCTCTTTTTATGGATAAAGGGGGGGCGAGGGTGGGGGGGAGGTAATCCCTTCACGTCAGCCTGGCTATATTTAGCAGACTTGTTGGACAGCTAGCAGGTTAAAATGTCATATTCCCTCCATATTTTATTTAATATGCCGTTTTATGGATTAAATAACAACCAGGACGCTAATCGCTTTCACGCACACAGCTTAAATAGCAAAACGGAACTCAGTGTACGTTTAGTACTCGGTGTCCTCCTTCAAACGTAGTGTTGCCAAACACTGCCTTCACATTAGCTCTGCACTGTTGTGCAGTTGCCTGTAACGCCAACAGGACACCAGAGACCTGAGAGGCTGTGCTCATGTTGTTTTTGTTCTGTCGATTATGGACCTGTCAGCTTCGTCTGTTATTCCCCTGCAGATCCCTGGATCTCTTTTTAAATACGTGGAATAGCTCATGCATATGCTGTGGTGTGTTTAACTGAGCATGCATTTGAAATTATGTCGCATCCTTGACCCGATTACATATTTCACAGAGCTGGGGATTGATAAAGCTGCAGCTCTAGCTTTGGATGCAACCATTATGCATCTATTGTTGTGCCTTTTTGATCCCACATGGATGCATACATAAATGTTGCAGGAAAAATTATTTTGGTGGTTACTCTCTCAGCAGAACAGGCTTATTGTTATTTATCTTGATTTGATAATAATTGCCACATTTTTATTAACATCAGTGCATCCATATCTTAATTCAACCATACAAATAGCAGTTATAACATTTGCAATTACATTTAATATTTGACCTGGCATATTGCTCTAATGAGAGTGTGATAACTGCAAGATGATTATTTGCTCCATTCAGCCATGTAAGGCCTCAGGTCTGGAAAGTTCCCAAGTCAGCCAGTGTGAAATTTTCAACCCACACTACACAAATCTGTGCCTGTCTGCAACTGATCATTTAAAGTATGTCTGCAGCTTCATAAAAGAGTTTAACAACTCAGTGCAATGTCTGTTCATTAATTGTGTAATTTCCAGAAATGTTGAGGGATATTATGTTTTTGATCATGGTGACTATTTCCTTGTGTTGCCACGTTGTTGCCTTGTAGTAAGTCAAACTGCCATGAGGGAGGCACACATTTTTGTGGGTAGTTATTAAACATGAGATTAAATTCTCTGGCATCACTTGCTTCTGTGCGGTCTTTTTGAAACAGCGTAGAGAGAGGATGGGCTTTATTAAGTTCTCATGAAGGACAACGACTGGCCAGGGTGTGGAGGCTGTCAGGATTATGTCGGTTCAACCCTTGAAGCAAGCGAAAGCAAACAACAGATATTCAGTTGAGATCCTGTAAACAGATATTAGATCATTGTAAACCTTATACACACACTCCAGGTTCCTGCTTTATGTTGTCAAGTAAATGAGATTTCCATATGTGGACACAAGCACCCTGAGAAGGACAAGGCCATTACTTATTTGCCATTTAAAGCTGCAACATTTTCCTACTGCATCTTCAGATTACCTGATGTTTTCTTCTCATTAAATAAGAACATTTCTTGTAACTTAATGGTTTTGGTTTTCTGGGTTTCTGCATAAGCGGCCTGTGTCATGAATTGACTCTGTGTTTCTGTCTTTTCCTTCACAGGCAGACAAGCGAGCACATCACAATGCGCTGGAGCGCAAACGCAGGGACCACATTAAAGACAGCTTCCACAGTTTACGAGATTCTGTGCCTTCATTACAGGGGGAGAAGGTAAGAGGAAAATAAATACGGTTTCTACTTTTCCTACATTCCACAAGTCTTACTAACAACATTATTTCCCATCAATGTGCCACGTCAGTGTATGCCACATATGCCCAAAAGAATTTAACACAGAGTAACCACCTTAAATTCAGTCATCCTGTCCTGTCATCCATCCTCTTTAGCTGTTAGCTGTTCACATGGGCAGAAAGCCTGAACGAGACACTCCCAAGTTAACCTGTGTGTCTTCAGGAAAGCAAACAGATGCTACAGTCAGCATGAACCGCCAGCCCTTATTTCCTTTTGTCAAGGAGGTTGGTTTTAGTTGTGCACATGCAAAGCACCTGTACAATTCATGAGAACTGTATGCTGACCTAAAGACAGTCAGCAAAAGCAAGAGAAGGTGCAGGTAACAGATTTGTTTGTCCACTACCCACATTTTTATCAATTTTGTGTAAAACAACATGTAAGCAGCTGAATTTCCAAGTCCAAATATTCACTCACTTTATCAGAGATAATTTCAGTTTGTACCCACTGTTAATTTGTCCCATGTCACCAGGGAATCTGTATTTACCAGAGCACAGACACCTTATGCTCTTTGTACATGTATCCCATACTATCATAAGCCAGTAAATCATTCATATTAAATGTGAAAAATGCCACCAGTAGTAGCACAAATCATTATGTTGATGGTTCAACACTAAGTTGTTTTAAGTTGTTTTTCCTCCTCCTTTGTGCCATGAACTGTTCTGCAATATTTCAATGTGAGCATGTGTTGCTAACCCCTGGAATAGGTCTGGTTTTTTGGTACACTTATGTTACAAACAGTAAGTTTGTTCAGAATCATACCAAAGGTAATGTGACTACTTTGAAAGGAGAATTTTGTGTTGTATTGTTTCAAGGTAGATGTTTTGAGTACTTTACATACAGTCTGTTAGGTCTAGTTTAGTCCAGAGGTTCCCAACTTACAGATGGGCATCTCCAAACAGTCCTAAGATAATTCTGATGAGTTGTGAGAAAGTTTAAGACGAGACTCTGCTCTAGTGGAACCGATGTTCTTAAACTTGTGATTATGGGCCCCAAGTAGACACATAGCTTATTATGGGGCCAAAAGCCAAGTGTATTTAATCTTTAATTTTGTGTTCAATCTGTCTATATTTAAAGGTACTACAACTACTTTATGTCTTAAAATGCTTAAGTTAAAGTTTTGAGTAGATGTTACTTTATACCACTCAATGAGAATAAAGACTAATGTGTTAAAGTATGAGTATAACATTTTCTGTCTGTACAAATAAACACCACAACGTTGGCCCATAGCTCTCTGAAATTTCTGCTGACAGAACTCTGTTAAACAGGCTTCCCGAGCACAGATTCTAGACAAAGCCACCGAGTACATCCAGTTCATGAGGCGGAAAAACCACACCCACCAGCAGGACATTGATGACCTAAAGAAGCAAAATGCACTGCTGGAGCAGCAGGGTGAGTGGAGGAATGTTTCTGTCTTTCTGCATCCTGCTGGAACATGCAACGTGTGACGAGTTGTGGTGTTTTTCCTCTTGACTTCTTGCAGTTCGAGCACTGGAGAAAGCCAAGGGGAACACTCAGCTCCAGACGAACTACTCTTCTGACAGCAGCTTGTATACAAACCGTAAAGGGAGCGCGGTGTCCGCCTTCGACGGCGGCTCCGACTCCAGCTCTGAATCAGAGCCAGACGAGCCGCCCAACAGAAAGAAGCTGCGTGCGGAGCCCAGCTAGGCTCGCGTCACCCCCAACTCTCCAAACAGACTCTCTTTACCCACCAGCCCCGACTCCTCTTACCTGTCCGCGCTCAGTCCTGCCTTCTTACGCCAGTCCAGGGGATGAGGTGGAGACTGTGTGAGAGAGGTGCTATTATGTATAAAACGCTTCTACCTTTCTTTTTCCACCTGGCAAATATCCTGTCACTCCTCTTTGGCCCCCAAAACAACTTTTAAGACCCACAAAGTGAGGCAGCTCTGCAGTTTTGAAGGACTGATCTTTTTTGAACCTCATTATAACCATTCATAATCAAATGTGGAGAAGACAAGGTATGAAGCTTTAGTAAAGCTACAGAAAAAAGACCTTTTTTTCTTTTGGTTGTTTTGAACAACCTCTGCAGTCCAGTGGGGGAGTTGTCAAACTTTACAACCTTTGAGAAAATGGTAATTAGGGTAGTTTACCTTTTTAATATTCATACTTTTCCAGAAAAAGAATGTGAAGTTGCTTTTGAAAAAAAAGTGTATGTTATGCAAGACGCAACCCTCCTTCAGTGTAGGTGGCTGAAGTTTTTGTCTTTGAAAATGTTTGTGTAATCAAATGAATCCTTCTATTTATAGTGATGCACCAAAATTGATTTCTTACCCTTATATATTCTTATGTCTGATCTCCCTTATGTTTGGCTTGAGATTTTCCAGAGAACACCGGAGGATGAACAAGTTGACCTGTTGTTTTAAAGAATTTTTCACAGGCTCAACTATTTATTTCCCTCTATTTTTATTATTATTAAATGAAATGTGGGTATAAAATGTCCCTTAATGGATACTGAATGTTACACAATGCAGTTTAAAGGGCAGTGATCTTTATTTTTGTTCATGGAAGTCCATGTCAGTGTGTAGTATATAACACTGTATACTCTTAAATGGTGTCAGCTCTGCAAAAGAAAAGCCTTCCCTCGAAATATTTGCCTGTGCTGGGAACGTTAATCTTTCTTTTTCTCTTTCTTGCAGAGGTAAATTAGTGTGTACGTAATCGATATTTGTTTGTTCCATTCCATGGAAATTACAGGTATGTTGTACATACTGCCAATGGTTGTCTTGCAAGTTAAGGCACACCTTTATTATGAGACTATAAATAAAACTATTTTATCCTTTTGGGATGTATTTGTGATCCAGTGTGTTTTTACGCTTCCATGCCACTAATAGTCTTTTTTTTTTTTTTTAACACACACTCACTTTACCTCAAGAATAATATTGTGGTGGTCAAAGGTTAAGCTCACTGTGACTGAAGAATTAACACACAAATTATAATACAGTTTAACACAAATGAGGTGATGACATTTTATAGCCAGACTCTTAAAGGTCAACTTCGCTGTGACATCATAATGTTCTGCAAAAACACAAGTCGATGCAGGGGAACTGCAACTTGACTGATAAGATTTGGTGCAGGTGATAATTCTAAAAAAAAATTAAAAAAAAAAAAAAAAAAAAATTCCTGTGATTTTATTTGTATGAATTAATCTCCAATCCTATTTAATGAAATCCTGTTGGATCAAATTAGAGTAGCCTATAAAGCATTTAGAGGGATAATAAATTAGAAGCCATTAAAGGTACAGGATCACATTGTATTTGAATTGGGATATGGTATAAATACCTGGCCACTGTCCTACCTGTTGGTGTCTGTTTAAATATTAGCTCAGCAAAGTGTGATGTGTCCTGGCTGACACTCCCTCTACAGCTGGTTAGCTCCTCAAGGATGCAGGCTATGTGCTGCCTTCCGGAGCCGTGGGAAATTGTAAATATCGCAGCAATCTTTACGAGCTGAAACGTCAAATAGCTGAAATAGAACGAGCAGTGTAAGTAGGAAGCCACGACAAAGCAGACGATAAATGTGATTAGTTTGTGACATTAGACAGAGTAATATAAGAAAACCAATCGCTGTTTTTACGTTCTTCTAAGATGCCTGTGTTGTTTCATTAAATCCTGCCTCTGAACCGTAAAACAATTCACTAAAAACCAAGGAAAAGCTGTACAGCCTATATATTTTTCTTTTTGACGTAAGTTATTCTGACTGCGCGACCTCCAAGTTTAGATGTAGGCGTTTCCAAGGGGCTCGTGAAGGCAGCGCGCGGCGACACATTGAATGGGAGCACGGAGCCAAAGAGTTTGATGGAAGAGACATGCTTTCTGTTGTGTTGTAGTTTTCAGTCATGGCCAAACAGTACGACGTTTTGTTCAGGCTGCTCATGCTCGGAGACTCGGGGGTCGGAAAGACCTGCATGCTGCGAAGGTTCACGGAAGGTGAATTTGATCCTTCACACATTTCCACCATCGGTAAGCCATCTAACAAGTTTCCTTCTTTCTCATCATCATATAGAATCTGCTTCAGCCACAGGTTGAACCGGATAAACATGAGTGAACACATTTTATGACGATGAGTGTAAAGGCTGCGACTGTTTTTTAACAGAATTATTATTAAGACATATTTGCTGCAAGTTTCCCTTTTGCTTTAAGAAGGCCTGCTCAGCTGGTAGGATTAGTATTTAATGCCTGAGGTCATAACAGCCAAGAAAGTGACTGAAAAACACGTCAGCACTCAAACTAGATTGTCCTAAAAGTAGGCCTACATTTAAAAAAAGATTTCATGCTAATTGAAGTGTGACACAAACACAATGGAAAGGAAGCTCCCTAGGAAAGACAACATTCTGCCCTCATAGATTACTTTTCCTAATTTATTTCCACAGAAAGTAACTCTGATTAGTAGTACTTAATATCACAGCCGCCTTGTTTCCCCGGGTGTGATAGACTAATGGATTTGTTGATAAAATGCTGGGGCTGTTTCACACAAAAGATATCCACATTAACAAAGAAAAAATGGCAGCACATGCTTCTGTTGTAGACTGGACTGCTGTAATGCAGAGTGAAAGTTTTTTTTTCATCTTGCAGGGTGACAAGGCTTTGCATGGGATTAAACCCAAATATATGAGAATGTGCGTGGTACATGAAATCCCCCTGGTTTTAGAGCCCCCACATTGGGATTAGTGGCAAACTTCAGTCAGCTTTAGTCATCCCCTTCACAAGCACCTGCACCGCACCATGTCTGACAGGTACAGCGTCTTCCTGGAGGCTGTTAAACCAACAAAGTGCAGGTAATATTGAGGCTGAGCAGTCAGATCTGTTGAAGAAGTTGGTGTGAAGATGTTCTTAAAAAGCTTTGTGTGCCATAAGAATCACAATACTGTACTTTAGAAGTGATATGAGTAGCAAGTAAGACACTGCTTTTGTTGTAAATGGGGAAACACCAAAATAATTTCTGTATCAGTGTTGTGAAATGTGACTGCAGTGATGACATTACCTGCTGATAAACCCATGAGTAACTTTACACATACTGATTAACGGAACCCCATGAAATCTTGATTGTACAATACATGCTTCTTCTTTTTTTAGATTGACCAGAATCCCCACATTTACCATTTACATTTAAATCAATGAAACATCTCAAATAGAAATTCTGCTTCTCTGGAGTCATTCAATATTTTATTGTCAGTGGACCAGCAGCTCACCTGACCATCACAGTGTAGATTCTTGAGAGTGGAAATTTCAACAGTGCAATGTATAAAATATAAAGTTAATAGACCCCATGCATAGAATATGAAATATCAGAACAGCAAAATAAAGTTATGTAGTATGGTTTAGCAGAGCTTATCAGAGCTACATTTTTTGTTCTAGTTTTCCTACAAAAGACATCAACAGTGTCTGCTTTGAAAAACTGTAAGTCAAACATTTTATCAGTTTACGATACGATTTACAATAAGTTTACAATATGATTTACAATAAGTTTACAACATTTTTCAAGCAAAAATGACAAAGATTAGATTAGATTAGAATTTATGTGCCATTTGCCCAGGTACATCACTGTACAGGTAGGCAAGACCAAGAGTCGAGACCAATGTTCACATAGTTAATAATTCAATAACATAAAAAAGATCAAAGAAAAGGCACAAGGGACCAGCCCAATCAAACATATATAGTATTGCACATTAATGTCAGTTTTGTGTGGTTTGTGTAGGTGTGAGGTTGGCCTGGTGTAATTCAGTCCATCTTTAATGTCCTGGGCCACTAATCTGACAGCTGATGGAAAAAAAGCTTTTATGGAGGCAAACCCTCTGAGCACTGATGTTCACCGGCCTGTGGTGTTTTAGCCTGAGAGTCCACCCACTGGAGCAGAGCATGAGCTGGGGGTATCTGTCTCTGAGAAAGCCCTGTTGCAGAGTGTAGACAGTGTCCATGGAGGGGAGACCAGAACCAGTCACTATTGGCAGTGATTTCCTCTCGTACCATACTGTAATGGCGCTGGTGAGGATGCTCTCAACTTGTGTTTTGTAACCTTGGATGGGGGGCTGTTATCCAAGTCTGGCCTTCCTCAGCACCTTGAAGCAGCGCAGCCTCTGCTGAGCTCTTTCCACTGTTGAAGTGTTTTTAGCCCAGCTGAGACTCTCTGAGAATGATGTACGGGCCTAGGAACTAATGGCCGTCAGTTCTCTCCACCTCAGCCCCCTGGATGGTGAGTGGCTCCAGAGGGGGAGCTTGTCTCCTGAAATCCAGTACAAGTTCTTTGGTTTTGTCAAAGCTGAACACAAGATCATTATCCTCCCCACAGACTATGATTCTATGAACCATGTCCCTGTATGATGACTCATTCAACATATTATTCAACATATTGCACAAATTCAGCCCCAAACAACAAGGAACGTTGATGATATTGAACAATCCTGTGACCTTTTTAAAAGCTTTATTAGGCATGAAGAAATCTTTTAATCGGTTTATTAACCTGCATTTGGGATAGGGTTTACTGTTTTTTCTATTTTTCACAATACTCTGACATTTCTTTCATACCACATGATTCATTAATCTGAAAATAATAAGTTGAATTAATCTTTAAAATAATATCCTGCATACAGATACAGTATAGTGGAGCATAGTGAGGATGCATAATGTTAACAATCTGGAATACTAAACATTATGCACATCCAACAGTGACTGACATTCTTCAGCTCTGTTGTCCTGTCACCCAGTGAACAGCACAACGCTGTACTTGACACAAGTTGTGCCCCCCCTTGTTGAGAGACAGTGATTTAAAAGTTGACACTATTCACTGACTGTGATGCTATTCATTAGAGTAAAATAGTGTCTCTGAGGCAACACTCATTAATAGCTCAAATACACAATACAGCCTGTATAAATCTCTACAAAGCAGGATTTTCGTTCACTATTTTGCCTCAGTTGCTGAAGCGAAACCAGACTGACCTTGTGTTCTCTGTTTGCAGGAGTCGATTTCAAAATGAAAACACTAGAAATAGATGGAGTCAAGGTTCGAGTACAGATATGGTGGGTGCAATATTTTTTGCATTTGCATTTTCCTGACTAGCATATTGTGTGATCTGGCTTTCGTTTATGCGTGTTTGCCTTCTGTGCAGGGACACGGCCGGTCAGGAGCGCTATCAGACCATTACCAAACAGTACTACAGGCGGGCACAGGTGATATAAACAATCAATAGGAGTCAAGTTGCCTTCATGTGCTACAGTAGTACTGGACCTTTAATCCTTTGCTCTTCCAGGGTATCGTCTTTGTATACGACATCACAAACGAGCCGTCCTTTCAGCACATAGCCAAGTGGGCCAGCGATGTGGATGAAGTAAGGCAATAATCTCTCGCACTTCACTCTCCTGCACCTGTTGCCCTTCACACTGACCCAGTGTTTGTATTGCGGCCTCCTGAAGTGTCAGTGCTCATTGCACATCCAGTGGCTTACCGTGATTGACAAGATGATGAAGTCCCTTGTTATCCCCATCCCGCCTGCCTTGTCTTTGTTGTTATTGTTGTTTTGCAGTACGCCCCAGAAAAGGTGCAGAGGATCTTGGTAGGAAACAAGTCTGACGAGGAGCTCAGGAGGCAGGTGACAAGGGAGCAAGGAAGCAAGGTTTGATGGAGCCTTATTTTGTGCTTTTTGATTGTTTTCAGAGTCTAGTCAGAAATTCAATTATATAACGTGCCAGCTAGAGTTTTAGGGGAAATGGAAGTCACATAAAATCCAGATGTAATTGGTATTATTCATCTCTTTATTAGAATGAGAAGGATAAATGACTCAACAGAAACGGAAACAATGGGAAGAGATCAAGGAAAAATGAGATCAGTGCTGTTCAAATCAAAACCAGAATAAAACCAAAAGACTCACAAGGGAGTTCATTTCTAATCTAAAACAGAAAAGCAATCATAAGAAAACTATCTACACTCATCTAATAACAAAACACCATCCATGCTCCTCAAGAGGCAAACACAGTTTCCTCTGTGAATCATGTCATAAACACGGCTAACAATCCTGGCTCAGTCCCCAAACATCACTAGTTTACTTATTCATCCCCATCAACAAAGTCCCTCCACTTCTGTCTGTCTCTGGCCATCTTGTCGATGGTTCCCCAGCTCTGGTGGTGCTCTTTGAGTCCCTTCTTTATGGTCCTACACCATGTCATCTTAGGCCTCCCTTTCTTTCTTTTACCTTCTGGGGTTCAATGTAAAGCGACTCTTGGGATAGCGTTGGTGTCCATCCTGAGGACATGGCCAATTCAGGACCATCCTCAAATGGGAGCAAATGATGATTAACTAGTGTCCCAAACCCTGTGGCTCATTACTCATTGGAGAAAACTAAATGATAAAAATGTCCTTGTCAGTGTTTCTAAACCGTATCCCACTGAATCTTGCAGTTAGCAGAAACCTATGAGATGGAGTTCTTTGAAACCAGCGCTTCCAACAGCAATAACATTGCTGAGGTAAGTCACATGGTGCATCTCCTAGGAATTTGCTCTGTTACTTCAAGACTGTGTTCAGAAGTTGCGGAGGGAATTCCTCCACTCCTTTTACATGTCTTGTTCTTCCTCCTTCCTCAAGTCATTCACTCATGTGGCAGAACTGGTGCTGCAGGCTCACAAGAGGGACGTGGACAACTTGTTGGGATCCCTGGATGATTATCTAGACCAGGCTGCTCTGGAGGAGGAGAAGCAGAGTCAAGATACCGACAACGCTCAGCGGGGTTGTGCCTGTTAACAGAGAGACATCTGTTCCCATGGTGACTTGAATCAGCCCACGTCTGCCGTCTTCATAGGCACTTTAAACTGCTGGACAGGAGCATGCTTTGCTGCTTTCACTTGTTGTAAGTCAGTGAGCTTTACATGGAGGTGAATGTAGTTAGCAGCATCTACCAGCAGAGGGACCATTTCTGCAGCATGATCACTGAACCCTCTAGCCAGTGAGGAGTCTACAGCTCAAGAATGCGCACCCCTTTTTTTATTGCTGCAAAGCAGTTTTGCACTAAACATCTGCTTCTCAAGTTCACTTTTATTCCATCTTTTGTTTGCTTTGGTCTTTATTTTACTGTAGCATATTGACAAATTGATATGTGATCTCATGTGAAAAAATTGTTTTAATTGTGAGTATTTAAGCTACTAGAGGTAGACAGAGGACGGGGTTGAATTATTCACACAATGAAACTCAAACCAAGCCAACATGGATTCATTTACATGATGGACTTATTTCCTGAAGGGGGACGTCCTTGTGCCATGTTCAGTGAACCTGTCTGAATATATGTTGCATGTTTGCAATGTTTATTTACAGCCCCGAATATATACTAGTTTGTTTCATGAATTTAACTGACATTACTCACTGGAAGTTGTGCATTGAAGCATTACAATAATGTTTTCAGGTTCTTCTGAGGTGCCACATCTCTTATAATTGTAATTTTATGTTTGATACTCAAGAGTGATGGGAAAGAAAATGAAGTATGTGCAATGTTTTGTGGGTAAATAAATTAAAATTTTGTATTTAAATCCAATTTGTCGGGTGTCAGAGACTTGCTGAGTCACTAAATTTGGACTGAGAGTGGAGTTACGTCCACAGAGAGTTCAAACAGTAGATTCATTCATTTTTCATCACATGCTGTGAAAGACAGGTGATCACATGTTAAATTTTTGATGAGTGAGAAACTGATACATGCCTTATTGTAAAGACACCATACAAATATGCTGTAATGCATAATTTTCCTGGCCAACGCTTAGATTTCAGTACATATTGTCAAATACATGCTTGGGAAATTGGAAAAGTTGTAAAATACAGTTATAAAAGCTTGTGATGTTTGGATTCAATGACATGAATACTGATGAAAAGGACAACACATGTCTTTGTGTAACTCATTCAACTCATCTGCTTCATGCACTTGTGTGGTTGAACAATCGGTTATATCAGTCTATCAGAGGCTTGTAAAGAGTGTTGTATGTCAGGTGTAGATCAATTTCCTGCAGAGCTATTTGACACCCATGAAAGGTAGCCTTCTGCCCTGAGTGAGTCAGGTGACCAAGCAGTTGAGATCCCGTCTGCCTCCAGAGTGGAAGCATAGGAGTCGAGATGACGTTCATCGCCAAGACGTTCTACGACTTGAAGGCCACCACGCTGGAGGGAGACTCGGTGGACTTTAATGTCTACAGAGGACGGGTGGTCCTCATCGAGAATGTGGCCTCGCTCTGAGGCACCACAACCCGGGACTACAGCGAGCTCAACCTGCTTCAAAGCAAGTACCCCCATCGGCTGGTGGTCCTGGGGTTTCCCTGTAACCAGTTTGGATATCAGGTCAGTTGATCAGCATCGTGCACAAGACTGATTAGTAGCAGATTAACTGGTCTTGATACAGAAAAAAAAAAACTGCTCAATGTGCCGATTATGTTTCATTATTCATGTTAAACTGTGCTGTATTGGTTTACCACCTCCCAAAGGCAGAGCTTTCTTTGGACATAAAGTGCCTCTCTAAATCTAGAGCTTAGTTTGGGTAATCTTTATGTGGTGCTTGCTTTTTCTGTTGCCTTTTATGCATGTTTCAGCATAACTGATACACCTGAATTTGAAAACGTGTTCAATTTTGGAGGTAGGTTCTTGAGACTTAGCTCTCCATATGTGGCTTTGTTTACTTTGTGTCCAAAAAAATAGGCTGTTGCTGTGCAGTACATTTAACATCTAGCCTATACTAAATGCCATTCTTGTCAGCCTGAAAGTGACTATCTATGTTTTGCAGGAGAACTGCTCCAATGGTGAGATCCTGAATTCACTGCAGCATGTGCGTCCAGGCGGTGGCTTTCAGCCAAACTTCACCATCTTTGAGAAGTGTATTGTCAACGGAACAAACACACATCCAGTCTTCTCCTATCTGAAAGACAAACTCCCCTATCCTGATGATGACCCCAACTCCCTCATGCAGGACCCCAAGTTTCTGGTTTGGAGTCCCATCTGCAGGACGGACGTGTCCTGGAACTTTGAGAAATTCCTCATTGGGCCAGAGGGAGAGCCCTTTAAAAGATACAGCAAAAAGTTCCCCACCATTGACATCGAGCCTGACATTCAAAGACTCTTGAGATTAACTAAGACCTAAGAATAGCCTCCGTCCCATAATGACTTCTCATCCATTAAAGTCATAGCTGATATTCTGTCCTCCATACTTTTAAGCCTTAATAAATGAGGGTAGTACTCTGAAACGTTAAGGGAATATTACCTGAGGTCTCATAAGCGCTTAACAGTAGTGGATGATTAAATTCAATATATTTTTCAAACTTTGTAGAAATGTATTGTTATTGAAACAGAGTGGCGTTAGTGTGTAGTAACATGTTTAACAAATGTGGGTGCAGCCTACTTAGAAAAAATGAGTATGCCCTCTTTTTTTGTCTTGTGCTGGTTCGGCCAGCAGATGGTGCTACCGATTTGATCATGTAAACTGACAACTTTTCTTGTACTTCCATGAATTAACATTCACCACACACATACACTCACAAAATGTTTGCACCGGAATAAAACATTAAAAAGACATTTCTCTCTCACTGGTGTAGTGGGTGTGGTTTTTGTTTTGTTTTGTTTTTTTCTTTTTCAACGGTATGCAAATTTAAGGGCACCTGACATAGAGATGTGTACCTCTGAATCAGGTTGACAAAATAGGTTATCATGTCTGAAAGCATAGTAATGAGGCTTGAAATACACCAGGGAGGACCTGCAGTAATTATGCATGTTGGCACTACACTTACTCTCTTTAAGATAACTCACAGGCCATTCCCCTGCATTATGCATCCCCCAGCCTGCTGATTCATTCTTGCTGAGATCTCCTTTCTACACTAATTCACTATATCTACATTTCTTCGTAGGATCTGCTGACACCAGTACCTTGTACATGAGAATGCTTTAGTACCACAGTGACACCTGAAGATGAGTTCTAAATCATGCATTTAGGAGAGTATCAACCTTGTTGCTGTAATGAGCTCATATCCAGCTTTAGTTCTCTGTGCACACTATGCATTGTTTGCAAGATCTGCAGATTAGCTGTGGATTTTCTGCACATCCGCTCACATCAGCCGATGATGTCAGAGCCACAGGCTACAGAGGCCAGACACTGCCCTAATGTATTTGGCAGATAGCTTCCAGTACATTTGTGACAGCAGTGAAACTCAGTCACCTGATACAGGATGGGTTTTCATTCCACCGACAGTGGCTGTGGTGGTTGTAGCCCGGCTCGTTATCTTTGCATATCAAATTTAAATGTTTGTGGTGTCATGAGACATGAGGACATTTGATTAATATGCTTCTCACTGGCCAGCTGGCCGGGGGCTTTACTGCCAGGCTCCTGATACTGTCTATACAAGGAGCAAATATTGGAGGATGAATTTCAGGGGGCTCTCCTCTCCTCCACCCTCTCTGCACTGCTCCCCCATACACATGCATACAGCTTGCAGAAAAACACCCCCAAAGATTGTTTACGTTTGAGATGAGCCACTCTATTCAAGACTGGGAAATAGTTGACAAATTATACAACAAAATAAAAACAACTACGCATAGGCTACTCAACTTTGGCTGCGGGTGCTTTCTTTTTTGTTTTGTTTTCCCCAGCTTGTAGCAGTGGGCCAGGGGTTTAGTTTTTCACTAAGCAAGTGAACACTGAGTGCTTTGTGTGTGGATCTGTTGTGAGGCGATCGAGAGAGCAATTTCAGGCATCATAAAGCAGACATGCCCAATAAACTGTTTAAACGTAACCAGACATAAGCATGGATAAAGATAAAAGGGCATGAGACAGGGCGCAGGCTGGTGGTTAAAGTTCGCAGTACAGTAGAGAGCACTCATCTAGCTAGCGTTCAATCAATGTTTTTCCAAACCGAGTGAGAGCTCTTCCGTTTCCCCCTCGTCTCTCGTCTACCCACTACAGGTGAGCACTGTTGCCACGGTAACGTTTGCTTTTCCCCCCATGACGCCTTCTCGCGAGACTCCGGGGCAGTGAGAGAGGGGAGGCTGCCTGAATGATCTCATCCCTCCAGCAGCTGCATAGCGCAGCAAGGCGAACCCGCAACTTTGTATCAAACTTCCAAGTTGCCTCTCAGGAGGAGACACACCGGGGCATTTTCGGTTTGGAGCGAGGCGAGCACGTCTTCTCCAGCGAAGGTAAGGAAGACGGGCATGCAGTTTGTGTCACGGACTTGTAGGACCTTTTAACGAGTTGAAACGAAAAAAAAAAAAAGCCAAAGGAGGAAAACCCCGCTCCGTATTGTGTGACATCCTAAAGCTCGAGGCAGGCAGGAGGAAAGGTGAGTCGCCAGCGTAGTGCTAGTCATGTGCGGGGTGTTGTTCGTGCTACAAGGTGCCTACACACAACATCTGTCGACTGTGTGAGGACAAAGCACATCTTTGTGTTGTGTGAAGGTGCAGTGTGGAGCCAGTGCGCAGTCAGTGGTGCCAGTGTTTTTTTTTCTCTAAACTAATAGAGCTGGTGGGGAAGAAACGTCTGTACCCGACTATCACCAGGGCTGTCAAAATAAATGTATCCGCTGCGTCGTTGTATATATGTCAAGGGCATTGCTCCCACAGACGACTCACAGGTGGCACCGTGCATGCTACATCACTACATACATGGCATCTATGTCTTCCTTGTGTAACCCACAGATCAGTGTTTTTCAGCCTGGTGTAGGCTACCCCGTGTTGTTGCCACACGAGGAGGAATTTGAGACACCAAGTGATTTCCTTGTGCCACATCTGCTTGACTTGAGCTCTGGTTTATTTACAGTCTGTCTGGATCAACATCTGTTTGAACAGATTACACCAAGCTGGTCGCATGGTGATATGATAGGCTATATGTCATTCTGTACATCATCAGGGTGCCAGTGGCCGTGGTCCCCATAGCATGTTCAATGAGGTGGCATTGTGAACAGATAATACCTATTCAGATCCTCCCGTTTGGTGCTTTATTTCTGCTTAATGTGCAGACTACACACAAATACCTCCCTTATTGTCCAATGCGTTGTGGGGAAAGAGAGAGGGTACAGATCATTACAGTGGTGGCAGCAGGAGAGAATAGGAAATATCTGGCAATGCAGGGCTACAAAGCAAACAGAGGGTTGTTTGAATAGTTACAAACAGTCCACAGTGCCAGCCATGCAAAGTTCAAAGACATGTACTGTATCTTGTAAATACCAGCTGCAACAAACCAGTCACAAGTATGCAGGTAGGAAATTAAAAAAGGCTCCCCACTAACTGAATCACAGTGCACGCTTCAGTAGCACTGCTTGGCATGAGTCAGGTGAAAAAAAGGAAGCTTTGGAGTTCAGCTTTGGGCAAGGATCAAGGATTTTTAGCATTCTTGATAGGCTTAGCTGACCTGTGGTGGGCATGACTGATCATACAGGTCCACTTCCATGTTTAATAGCGAGTCTAATCTCAGCTTTGTCCCATTTGCTTGGTCTAAAACGTAGCTAATATTCACACTAGTCTGCTTCTTGCTTTATCTGGTGGGGTTTCATATAGAAGAGAATTAATGTAACGCAAATGTAGAAGGTCTGTTTCACTATTGGGGGAAAGTATTCCCACTCCAGTTGAATCTGTCACAACAGAGCAACGAGGCGGTGTTTTATTTTGTTTACAGAAATACCATTCAAGGTTAAAAGATAAGACAGACCTGCATGGGCCTGAAAACAGCTCATTTAGTGAAACTACAATCTGGAGCCACAGCAGCATGAGACCTATATGAGAAGCGTCAGGTTGACAAGATCTGTCCAAAGATATTTTTTCTTTCATTTTTCTTGGCCTTTCTTATCAAAGTGCATCAACAAGCAAATTCCAAACATGTCTGTTTGTTTGAGGAAAAAGTCTGCTGCTTCTCACATTTCCTATTGGCATAAATACTCCTCCCCTTGTTGTGTTACTGAAGGACAGTGTTTCTATTTTCACTTTTTGCATCATATTTCCCACATAACAATAACAATTGTTGGGTGTGCTTCATTTGTAGTAATGTCTTTCTAACTACCCACACGTTCACACAGGGACTCTTCCTGTTGCTAAGTTGAACTTATGTTTTCATTGTCTCTTGTGCATTGGCTCAAAGGGAATAGCTTGAGCAAAGATAAAAGGCAACAACAAGAGGAGCATTGTACTGCTTTATAATTTGCCACTCTGGAATGTGTGGGCTGCAATTATGCTAAGTGGCCATCATCGAGATGCTGAAATTAACTGTTTATGTAATATGATGAATTTATTGAGATTATTATGATTAATTCTCAAGTCTAAAGTGCTTTGCTGATTACCAAAAAATTCTTTATTCTATTTTTTTTTTCAGTTCTCTGGTGATTGTTCCTGTCAGATTTTTCAGATGTTATGTCATTTCTCAAACATCAACTTTTGGGAATGTGTAGCACCACCTGACTGGCTGCTCTGAGGTCTGTGTGTCCCTGTCACCTCTCAGAACCTGTTACTGATGACAGACCAGGCGACAAACTAAACAGACCTTGAGATACGGCCCACATCTTCGGTGTACCAACATAGCCAATGTCAGCCACAAGGCTGATTTTTTTAGGCGTATTTATTCCGTGACGAAGCCCAAACTGTCATATATGCTTGAGTTTTGACATGACCTTTAATAAGAGTTTGAAAAATATCACTTTTTTTAACCTCAAGAAGAGGGTCAGGCAGTTTAAACAATCAGACTCGTATTAGTCAGCCCATAGTCGGAAGTGGAATGACTTGATGATAATATGGCCTCCAGCGTTTTTCTCAGCGAGAGCGTCTTTTTGCCGGTGACTGAGGGGGTTGATGAGTTTGACTGTAATGAGGTGCGACTGTGGTTCTGCGTTTCCTGCTCACTAAATCGTTGGAATGCTCCGCCTTTGTCTGGATCGGACAGTCCATCGTATATCAACAAATGGGGGGGAAAGCAGAGGGCTCGGAAGCTACAATAGTGATGATGTAATCCCTTTTCAGCACCCTGTCACAGAGCAAATGCGAGCAGACAAAGGAAAATTCCCCTCTTTTCAACCTCCACCCCCCCCACCACCGCCACCACCAGTCCCACCACAAAGTTTGGGGAATTTTTGACCTTGAAAAAATGCACGCCAACTTGGACACTGTAATTATCTGTGATTCTGTAGGCCCCACCGGCACAGGGAGTTCATCATCTAGGGCAGGTGCATAGTGTTGCAGTTGGCTTGGATCTGCACCTGATTGACAGATGGGTTTCAAATTGGTGGTCTGTCCATGAACTAAAGCAACCTCTCTGTGAATGGGTTCTGTCATCCTGCTTCCAATTCTCAACTCTAAACCAAAACCCACAGTCATGCAGAGATCAGACACTGTGTAATTCCCCTTTTCTGCTCCCATCAAACCTCATACGCGCTGAAAATAGTACGACAGCGGACAGAGATTGGAAGATGGAGAAGAAAAAAACAAACAAACAAAGTGTATGACAAACAACCACATTAAAAAAATACTGAATGTGAGAATGAAAAAAAGAAACTTTCCATTATGAAATCTGGAATTCTGATGATGATGATGATGTGTCGCTTCAGGCTATCTCCTCCGCCACACAGCGATGACATGCTCAGTGTTGTCTCGACATGTCTGCCCGGTTGCTACACTGTCTCTGCACAGCCTGCATGCTCTCTCTGGAACAGATTACAGAACTCTGCACAGAGAAGAATCAAAACATCAAGCAGAGTTGCAAGCCCGTGCCCCATGCAGAGCCTATGTGGGCAGCGGTGGAAAATCATTCCACATACAAAAAAACCCAACAGAGTTTTTTTTTTTTTTTTTTTTTTTGCTGTTGTCCCTCCTGTGGACAGAAATCCGAGAAGCAGGAATGCGTGAGGGCTTGGTCATGGCTGAGCTCGAAACAGATCTCAGTGCGTAGACAGGTCTGTTCAGCTTGTCCTCATTCCTGTTCATGCTTATAACTGTTGTTGTTACTTTCAGGAATGACTTTTACCATGTGATGTGTAGTAAAACAGGAATGCTTGCATGACAGTACCACTGCATGAGGTTTCCCTATTTTAAAAACACAACTTTTAGGAATGCTACCTGAGCAAGAAACAGTGTTTTAATAGCGAAAGCATTGTTGCTTGAGGTTGTGTTGTGCTTTGTTTCCTGTGCTGGAACTTAAAAAAAAATCCCACCTCATATTGCTCCAAAATTCCACATCCTCTGCTTCAGAAGAGGGGAATCCATTTCCACCCTGTGAGTTCCTGCCTTGCTCTGAGCAAAGCTGAGAGGGAAGAATGAGAGCACTGTGGGCTAAAGGCTTTGCTGGATTCAGATGACTTTTTAAACAAATAGAAGTTTCAGGTGGACTGATTGAAATGAGCAGGAAAAATGTCCATGTGGCATTTCCATGTGGTTCAGTATTGCAGTGTTATTTCCTCAGCCTTATGAATGCAGCATAGATACAACCCAATATTACCCTTAATGTTTAGTTTATACAGCGTAAAACGGCACACTGTCGGACAATTGGGCCATAGCCTTTTTCCATGTTGCCCCAGGTGCAAAGGGCAGATAGGGCTGGCTAATAACAAACATGGCTGCTTTCCCAGCCTTTCCTCTCTTACTGCCTGTTTCCTGTGTAATTCATTGATGTATTCCTGGATACCCTGCCTACAGCTTTGCTACACAAGGAACACAGACGAAACTGAAAGCCGAGTTATAAATATGCGGTTAGGCATTTGCTTGTATAATACATGAGACACAACTTTCTGACCATATTCGTACCGCCTTACTTTGGGTTGAACTGACGCAAGCGAGGGAGTGTGTTTTAGTGTTCCGGCCGCATCCTTAATGCTTATAGTTCAACGCAGTTATCTCAACCATTAGTGCTAGGAAGGATGAAGTTTACATGGTACTCATACTTGCCTGGAATACTGATTAGGACGTAGTCACCAGTGGCTCATTGCTTCTTTACACGGTCGTTTTCTGTAATTTTCCTGATTTTTTTTCACCCTTTGCCTCGTTTTCAACATAAAATTGAACCACACAAACCAAAGTGAGGAGTTAAAAATACCCCACACATGTTAGAAACACATTCTCTGTGATGCAAATGAAGGGCTCCAGTCAAAACTTGCATGTTTTCCTCTGTGACTTGTGGGAATGTGAACTCCTGATTATAGCCAGCCGGGAGGGAAAAGTCTATGTGTGTGTGTGAGACTGAGAGTGTGTGTGTGTGCGTGTGTGACTACAGGAGAGGCATTACTGGGCCAGCTGTCTGATTAATAAAGCACATGTTAATTTGTTTGCATTTCACAGTTGTTTATTTTAACACTACTGGGCTGTTTTTCTTTCTGGCGTTTCATGGAAACAAAAGTATTGAAAACACTGCAACCCTGCGGCCCCGCTGCCTAATATGAGATGTGGTTTTGTATGGAACTGGCACGGGGATCACGGTAAAACCACAGCCTGCTGCAAGTGTACGTGCAGAGCGGTGCAGGCCAGCAGCAGCAGCAGCAGCAGCAGTAGCAGCTCACTATGCAGGTTTGCGCTGTGATTCTTCTGGCACACACTGTGATTTAGCAGGGCACCACTGTTATGCAACACTAGCTGACTTACCACAGTCCAAATGACTCTGTATGAATTGATTAACTCTGCGGCCCAACTGTTTATAATTGGGCTGAAAGTGCAGTGGGCTATACACTGGACACGTGCCAAAATCAATGACTGGAAATGGTTTACGTGTGTAAGTTTGCTTCACTGTTGTTGTTGTTGTGGGTTCTGCATCGAGCTTTTCCACATGTACAGGGAAACTGCTTTCCATATCTTACAAAATAATGCTGAACAGGGAAGCACACCTGAGTCCTCGTTTGGGGAATTTGGCTGCCCTCCAAGAAGCAGGGGACAGCCAGGCCTCTCCAGAGACAGGGCAGAGAATCCCCCTGAGGTTTCCTGGGAGTATGATAAGCCTGGGTCATTGCTGCCACCCCCACCCCCACCCTTCACTTCTATGGCCCCTTAATGTCATACTGAAACCTTCCCTTTGTCCCCACCACTGCAGCCGATTGTACTCCCTTGTGAAAATGCTTACCTGGCAAGAACCTGCCCTTATTTTTCACGCCTCCATCCTTGCAAACTGAAAAGGGTTAATTGCAAAATCGTGGAGTACATCTTGTGCGCAGGGCACACAAATTAATGTCCGGTGGCAGCACAGCAGCGATTTGGCCAATGCGAGGGGATATTAATCACGCTTTCACCTTGACTCCGGCCTTCCAGGACACCCTGCCCGTGTTTTCCTTTTGACTGCTGCTCTCACAGCTAAGGATCCTCTTGTTTCCTAGCAGCACTCTCCAGCTCCCCTGTCACTGATATTAGTCTGTGGGGAATCCTCGCACGTTTGAAATTCATCCCACCACGGCTGCCCCTATTCATCCGTGTAATCAAATTAGTTTATATCCTCCATCCTGAGGTGTATTTGTTTCCCAAGCATCTGTTGATCGATTCAAATGCCAGAGAATGTGTGGAGCGTTCCCCTGATAGATTTGATTACGTTCTCGGGGGGGCTTTTTAGATAGCCTGTGGTCAGTGGTGCTGCTGCAGCGGAGCTCGTGTTTCTCATGTTTGCGCAACAGGGTCCTGACCCTTCCTAAAACTGCCTCATCAAACCATTACATCTGTTCTGTTCCTCTTCCAGAACATCGCCTTGCCACAACTCGTTCAGACAGCCCAGTTGAAGCGCAGAGCGAACCGACATATCATGCTTCAAGTATTTCATTCTTAAAATGCTCCTTCGACAACGCATGGAGTCCCCGTTGTGGGGTTCAAGTTCCTTGAGAGCTCGGGCCAAATGTTTTCATTGTTTTTTCCTGTCAGACTGTTATCTGATCCGAGTATTCAGTTAATGTGTCTGCATTTCAGCTCATAGTCTGGCTGTCACATAGGCTACAAACATCTCCCCAAACACATGATTTACTTTGTACTTTATAATAAATAAATGTATTCTTAATTGTGCTGGCTGGTCTAATCAGGATTCCTGCCCCCTCTGTGTCCTCTATGACTTGGCGTGTTTGCTACCTGTATAATCAGGCAGAGGATGTGAGAGGACAGAGTAGTGGATGACTTCCAAACATCCCATGCATCTGTCACATTGACACCTCTGCTGTGAGAATGTGTCAGGCTAACTGTCTACTGACCTTGCTGCTCATTCAGTTGCACATGAAGAGTTAATTAACACTTAATAACACAGGTAGAAAACTAGACTTGCATGCAAAGTGTATCACGGTCCAAGCTTCCAGATGCAGCTCGGATCCAGACAGCCCAAGACATTTGGAAAGCCCATAAGACGAAAGGATTTAACCCCATTAGAACATGGCGCGTGACCAAAGTAGTTTAATGATCCAATTGAGTGACCAACATTTGAACACCGATAGGATTGTTTCCAGTAGGAAATATTGGGCCACGTGACTGGTGGTCCAATAAAGATTCGAATGTGTTGTCTTCAAGCTTGATGATTTTTTCAAGAATATTATTGACAGCCTACATTTCATTTCCACTGCTAGTAGCCATGAACCACAGGAGTAAATGGCTGTATTGGCTTGAGCCCAGCTATGACCGACACTGGGCAAGTGACCAGTACTCACTGATGGGCGCACACATGCACACAGCGGGGGGAATGCCTCCAGCCTGGAGCAGCCAGTGGTGCATGGCGCACTGCGAAACATCTCATCTAGGGCACCCGCATCCGCATTATGAGAAATACCGTGATCCAATTGACGTTTTTGATTGACAATGCAGTGAACCTCCTCTGTTTATCCCCGCACAAACTGTCCTATAGCCTCCTGACTCCGCTGCTACCCGCGGTGATGTGACATCTATCTCGTGGAGCAGTCAAAATGAATCTGTGCACACCAAGATACGTTAGATGACTGAGTAGCACTTCAGGCGTACTCTTGATTTGTTTTGCTCGTGAGTGCCTGTGATGTGAGAATGAAGTAATAGCAGGCTTGGGAAGTGTTTGCCCCCCCCCCACCCCCCAAGCTCAGCCCCATCCCTGTCTTCTGGCACGTGGCGAGGTCGAATTATACACGGCAAACACACAAACTATTCACTCAGCCCTCCTCCTTGCATGAGCACTGTTAATTATACTGCTGCTACTCTCACATCCCTTCTATTTAAATCCTCAACTGATGGAAACTGCTTCTTCCCAACACACACACACACTTGAGCACATATACAGAGGCGTGTGCCAGCCCCATGCTGAGCAGGGAGTATTTGTTTTATAACAAATAGGTTCACTGCTTTTCAGATATTAAGAGGGGAGTGAGGGGACGGTGTTTACATTTTGCAGGGGTAACAGAGGAAATCGAGTGCCCCTATAAACACCTCTCTTCCCCGGCCCACACTGTCCTGTTTTGCAAGGCACACTGCTGGGAAATGCTCTCATTGCACTGGAGTCCTGGTTTCTCAGTGGTGATGTGCAGATTTAAACTATATCAATACATCGGAGTCCAAATATTTCTGGCTTAGGATTGATTCTCACATTAATAGATCGATAACTTGACCGAATAATTTGAGTAAATGTGCCTTTTATCATCGACACAATGCTATCACCAGGATCTAGTCTAAATAATATTTGGTCGATGCTACGGCTAAGTGCAAACAAAGTCATGCGTGGAGCTTTTTCACTTCTGAGCTTGACACCGCCGCCGTCATTTGCGATGTTTGCGGGAAGACTGCGAGGTTCTGTGGCAACACCACAAGCCTTGTCACACACCAGAGATGTAATCACAGGACACGATACGACAAGATTGTGCAGCAGTGGTCTGAAGAAGAGAGGTGCCGCTAAGGTCAGACAGACTTCAATGACCGAGTCCTTCGGCGGTGGCAGGCGTGATCCAGGTGCAGGCAGAGAGAGAGAGAGAGAGAGAGTGGAGCTACTGGCAAGTTTGATCACCAACTGTGGGAAAGTGATTCATGTCCGTGTGGGCTTCGGTTTGTGTCTTGATGTTCAAATAATGGGAGTTTCCCTCATTCTAAAGCCACAGAATCCCTTTTGATTTAAATTGCTTTGAATAAATATTCCAGCTAAGTATATAATTATGAATCAAAAAGACACTTCAGATAGCAATATAAAGATCAGGGCTGCGACTTTTGTCTTATTTCGTTTTTGAAGTGATTATAGACTATTCATTATTTCTCTTACGTTTTTTATTACTTTTGGTATCTTGTTGGTATAAGCAAATACCAGCCTGCTTGATCGGAAATGAAAATCAGTGGTATTGCATATCACTATGCCCTAGTACAAGTGATGCCTGCATTTACTTATTTATGTTTTTACATCAAATGAAAACATTTAAATATAAAAGCTATAAACCCACTGTAATGAAATTCAAATATGTGACAAGGTGGGAGTCACCTTACAGGCTTTTATAGGAGCTGCCAGTGGAAACGGTAGGCAGGAGAGACTTTCAAAGAGCCAGGGTTTAGCTTTGAAATCACAAACTTTCTCTGTCAGTATGTCACAGTGAGACATTCCCATAGAAATCACAGATCTTTTTTCACATGGTGCAGTAGGTTGCAGGGGAAAAGGTACTCTGTCTCGGAGTGTGCCTGTGTGGAAATAGTTGTCACGATGTTTCCTGTGCGGAGCAGGATCGATGTGAGACTGTCATCCTCAAGTTCCTCAAGCCTCTGTTTTAATTACAGCGTATGATATCAAAGTATTTTTTGCCTTTTCGGTGAACCTCAGGAGGCTGATTTTTCCTGGCATGTCGGAACTCAGCATGGAAGGACACGGTTGTTCATTTTTCAATAACAAAATATCAAAGCTTTCAACAAACCCATATTTGGCTATATTCATTTATAGCCAGAAATGGACCTGAATAAAAGGTGTCCCACACAGCATGTGTTTCTGGGCTGCAGTCGTCAAGGCTCAGATTCTTTTCAATGATGAATTAAAAATTTAGGAATTAATTACTTGAAATGTGATCTGAGGTGTAGCCTCACACGTTGTGGATGGTTATACGCAGTAGCAGCATCCCATATGTCAGATGAGCTTCTAAAGCACCTGCAAGTGGAACAGTTTGTTGAAGTGGCAGTTGACAGAATGAGCTTTGGGCTTTATCTTCAGGTTTTGGCAACGTGCCACTGCTTGTGCCAAAGCTTCCTGTTGTTATCTTTATGGGGCTCCATAAATAAGCACATAACAAGGAGCTTTTGAAGACATTGCATCTTAAAGTCAAGTTTGTAATTTAAAAATACGACGGTTAAAGAGGCCTGTGAGTGTAACCCGACATAACCTTTTTCTACATAGTTTTCTGTTAACTCCACTTCACATCCTCACACTCTCAGCCATTTTTATAATAACCAATTATCAACACATGTTAACAACTCAACAGCACCATGATTTTATTGCTCTTTCTCTCCCCACTTTAGTGACTAATCTCTCTGACTGTCCCTCACCTCATCTCACAGCGCCGAGTCGCGCTGATTGACTGAGTAGCATCACATGACTGGTGCTGTAAAAGTTTGAAATACTCCACCAGTAAAGACTCATAAAATAACGATACAGGTCTGGGTCTGGATCTACAGCTCGGTGCTCTCTGACCTGTGAGTTATCCTTGTTTGACCTATATAAAACAGATTGCTGTAACAGGTGTCACCAGTGATCACTAGTGATTACAGTCCACACCACTGCTGCTATACTACTTTATTAAACCAGAATTGTACCACAACAGTTCTTCGTATTTGTATATTGTATTTGTATAAAGGGTCAAGATGCAGAAGGAGGACAGAAACTTCTTTCTACATAAAAAAGACTTTAAAAGATTGAAAATAGCAAAATTTGTGGTGATATGGCTCCAAATGTCAACTAATGCTGTTTGGGAACAACGTTGTGATCTCTCACTGACTTCCCACCTGAATACTGCCTGTATTTGCCACTGATGAGTAACTGATTAAGCTGGAGGAACCACTGCAGGAGTTAAACCTATGGCTTTGTAGTGACGGTGATTAAAAGTTTGCTTTTGAAAATGTTTTTCTAACATACCCACAGTAATTATTTGTATGCACTGTGAGTTTTATTTTATCGTAGACTGTGGAGACTACCCAGCATTTTGTAATAGGCTGCCCAGACTGGACTTAACACAGAGGCCATATCTTGCATTTCAAATGAGATTTCCAAAAAAAAAAGAAAAAAACCTTCTGAGTTTGAAAGAGGCATTGCAGAAATAACATCTCTCTAAGCTGCCTCTGATGTTTGCGAAAGCATAAAGCAGTTTGGTTTGTCCTATTCAAAAATAGCAACGGTCCCGTGAGTTCAGAGTTTATTCTTCCGAGTCAAATCAACAAATGCGCTGTTTTCTTTTTTTGTCTCAGTCGAATTTGGTGTTTTTTTAGCTTTGTCACGTATGTGTGCGTCGGAGCCTTCGCCTCTGTGTGTACCTGTCCGTGTGCATCAGGACCTCCCTGTCTGTTTAATGGAGTCCTAGGGTTAGAGGCAGCAGAAAGGGCAGGGAGAGGGAAAGTGCAGCCTAGAGCAGACTTCCACTTTTAAACCTCAGCTCCCGACTGCTGCAGTTCGGCAGCCAGGCAGCCACCTCATTAGAATTTTTCACATTCCTCTTCAGGCAGCAGCACACTGCTTCCTCTTCATTGCTCTTTATAACGCACAACTTTTAAAAGCTGACGACCTTAAATCTGAATCCCCCTCGATAAAGACAGGTCATCAATAATCCCACCGTCAAATATGAGGCTCTCAACCAACTTGGGCTTGGCCTCTGTAGATTTAATGTACGCATGGATCATAAATTCGTGAAGCTACCGAGCAGAATGTTAGTGCTGGCTTTACAAACTTTAAATCAATCGAGTACATGCCTGTTAAACACTGTTGATTTTTTTTTTTTTTTCATCTTCTTGTTTTGACTGGGCAGCTGTTAAGTAGAAGTAAAGACGCTGTATTCTTCTTTACTCTGGACAAGCAGACCACCTAAGCTGTAAGCAATGCAATTAGTTTTTTTTTAAAGAAGTAAATGGCCCTCAAGGAGTTGGACAAAGGCTTTCATTGTCAAACTCCTGGCCCACCCAGATAATGACAGTAGCTAGTAGGAATGGGTTTACCATTTCTAACTATAAACTGTGTCAAGTGTTTTCAAGTGTCTATTTATCCTGCCGCGTCTCTCGTGTAAAAAGACGAAACCCCTCACCGAGCGCTTTCTGGATGCGAACAGAGGAAGGATCGAGGACACCCTGCTGTAGATAATGGCAGTGAATATATTCTGTTGCTTCTCCAGAGCTGTCTCCTTGTGTAAGGCTGTGAGGGAAATTCACTTTGCCAGTGGTTAGCTATGCCCATTACTCACTGAACTGTGCTGCAGTGATAGCGAGAGGCCCAGATTGGGGCAGAGCAAAGCAGCACATCACAGAACAATGGCGATGATAAATGTCGATACACCGCCACCGTTTTTTTATTTTATTTCAAGCGCTACGACTGCACGTGGTGTTTGCATTGCGTGTTACGTGTGGTCAGCCAAAGAATTTGTCAGCCCGCTTTCGCATTTTTATTGCGGTAGCCCGCCTCATCCAGAGCTGACATCACGGATCAAAGCTCCCAGTATAAGTTGATTGTGAAGATAAAAAGACAAGCTTGTAGCTGTAAAGTCATGGCAGGCATAGGCACCATAAAAAAAGGTTTTTATAGCAGATTATCACTCGAACAGTCAGTGTTGCACTTCTCTGTGGGAAGCTGCCTCGACATGCCCCTCTCCTCTTCGCCCGCCTCACTCGCACAGACCTTCATCACTTCCTCCAGTGAAATTGGTGGAATTCCAGGACCTCAGCCTCGCGGTTGGATGATGCTAGTGTTGTTTGTCTGCCAGCAGGCCTGTCTGTTTTCCTCTGAAGGTGTCAGGTTCTCAGGTTTGCTCAATCAGATGGGCAGGTTTGTGCCTGGTCCTCGGCCAGATGAACGTATCCAGGCGGAGCGAGTAGACGGAGAAAGGTTTTTTAAAAAAGGACAGAAGAGATGGGAGGGGAGGAGATGCTTTGTTACTTCCAGCCGTGTTCGTGATGGGTACACATCTCAGTGGATATGTCGAGACCTCAGTTTACCCTCACTTCTCAACACTTGACAGGAAGTGATGTTGTGTAGGAGTCAGTTGAATTTACTACTATTGCAGATTTGTCTCCTCCAGAAGCTGTAATTCTCTGGCTGACCTGTGCACAACCCTCTGAACGAGCTCTCTCATTGTGGAAGGGTTTGAGGTTTATCTGCAGTCTTAGTCACTTACACAAACCTCTCCCAGTAAGAAATGTTTTTCCCATGTTACTTCTCCAAATCTCAGTCATCTGACGGTTAATGTGTGTTGCAGCAGTGAGTCAAGGGGATTACAGAGCAGGAAAAAGGATCCTGATACGATTGTCACACGGACATTCAACACCAGATACTTTTCTACCTTATGTTGTAAGTCGTTCTTCTGCTTTTTCCTGTGCGCACCCCTTCCCAGTTCTGAGGTCTTCTTGTTTCTGGTTCGCTGTTTTGCTTCATCTCTGTTCCTGCAGCGCTACATGCATTTAATTCATCTGGTTTTTCCTGGCAGGGCTCGTATACACGGCCATAGTGAGGTCCGCTTGCCAGGCAATTTTCAAAGACTTCACCGTGCTGGAGTGGGGCCCCTGTCTTGCCCAAGCCAGCACAGAGGGACCTTTGTGCCTGTTGCCCAACAGCCCAGTCAACCCTTAGAGCAGGGAAAGATTAGGAGACAGTGAGAGCCATTGGGGTAAATGGTAGGGTGCATGTTTGAAAGCCAATGGTGTCAGCCAAACAGCCCCATAGTCCCTTTCAAGCACGCAGTAATTACAAGCTTGTAGGGCAATCCTTTGGCTCCTTTGTCTCAGCTCTGGAAACACTTGCCCAGTCTACTGAGAAACCTCATTCCCTCTATGTATGGGGACACAGGACGAAGAGTCTTTCAACTCCAGCACGGTGGCCTTTTTTTCCCTCTACGTAGTACACCAGTTAGACTAACCGGCTCAGCAACTGGGGCTCCTTGCCAGGAGACCCCACCTCTAGGAATGTCTAGCACCCCGAGCTGTGTCTTAAAATGATGACTCAGGTCTTCCTCTTTTGCTTTGCTGCAGGTTTCTTATGATTTTTCTGAGTCAGACCCTCGGTTCACACATGTGATTCACCACACGATTCATCCGTGCAGCTGAGTGACTGTTGTCTGTCGTACTACCGTAAATACCATGTAATATGTGTGTGTGTGTGTTTGGTCACACACTCCTGCAACATCCTGGAGCAGCAGCTGTCTGATTCACCTTTATCTCACACATACACACACAGGTTGAATCTACATGGGGACATGTTATCCAGTCCTCTGTGTCTAGACTCGTCCTTCTAACCAGGAGAAACAAATTGCAGCTCTTCGGGGTGTGCCATGATGTCACCAGCCCTTCGTCTGACTCTGTACCACCGATTTGCTCATCTCTCAACAGCTTTTACAGACCAGCTGGGGGGGGGTCAGAGCCCCAATTACAGGAAGTTAACCTCATTTAGTCAACAGGCTCAAGCTGTTTGGGCATGTCCCACCGACCTGTGAAAAAAAAAAAAAAAATCACTCAGATTAATTCTGCTGAGGATGGAAAGACTGTGTCAGGATGGTTGGAACGAGACCGTTGTGCTGGTTTTATTTTAATTTCTTCTGGGTTTTTCTCCTCGTTGGCATTCTCAGCCCGCCACACAAATGTACAGAAGACACGCTCTCTCACTCTCAATGCCACACTCCTCCTTTTAATCTGACAAGACCATCAAGCCAGTCGTCTGTCTGCATGTCCGTCAGCGAGGAGATTAGAGGCCTGTTTTCTGGGACGTGTGCATGTGCGCGCGTAAGTCTGTGTGTGTGTGTGTGTGTTGCCTCTATTCATCTGTCCCAGTGGACACATGGCAGCGTGAGGGAATGAGGCCCAGCGCTCTGGGACTGGACCGACACTAGTTACATTTTCTGACTATTTTCTCTCTTATTCATTTCAGAGAAAGAGGGTGGTTAGTAGGACATGAATGAGTTTTTTTTTTCTTTTTTAATTAATTAATGTTTTTATTATTCATTTGCTCCAGACAGTCAATTTACTGCCAACATTAGATGCCCATTCATTTGAGGAGCGTGCAGCGGGAAAATTCCTCGCGTGACAAATGGAAGATCAGAGTCGGGGGAACTGTCTTTCATCATATTTTCCAAAGATGCATGAAGCGATGTGGGTGTATGTTGGTGGCCTTGTGGTTTAAAGCGCTTATCATGTCACCATGAAGCTTTGACATCCTGGGTTTGCATTTCATTAGAGGCTCTTTTGTGAAGAATTACGCTCTGATTGGCTTAATATCAGACTGCACGGATATCAGGCTCCACATGTAACATTTTACCCAATAAATGTCCTGTCTGAAGATCCTGACCGTGACTGGCGCAATATTTTGATTGCAAATCGAATGGCTATGCTGACACACTGTTAGGTAAGAACAGGAAAGAGGGGCGGCCTCTGCTTCATAAGATTTAGAGGTTTGTTGTCGGAAAACAGTCTTCTGTGTTTTGAACAGAGGTTGACTGAGGTTTGCCTTAGGCATTTTAAAAACTGAATCATCTGCAAAGCCTTGAGATTTTACACCGACACACCTTGTGTGACCTATAAGTTGATGTTGATATTATCAAACACATTGAATTGCCGCATGAACATTTGACCCATCTCTCGGCTGAGTCCGCCACTGTGCTGCTGTTGCTGCTGCTCTCCCTTCCTTGGTCTTTGATTACATTTATTGTTTCGAACAAAGGTGGATTTCCTCTTACTGCTAAGGAGCGTATAGTCTTTGTTTGTCTAAAATCGGCCCTGATGTTGTGATGCAGTGTGAAGGTGGCTGTGCTGTAGGCCCGTCACAGTGCACTGATTGCTTGTGGCTAATGTGATCACAGCCACAGCCAGGCAGGGCTGACTCAGAGTGGAGCCTTAATCTCCCCCAGTGTCTCGCTGCCAAATTGGCTCGATTTGTCAGGCAGAGGATCATCATCCACTTCTCAGATGACTTTCAAAGGGCCCCTTTGCTTTTTGATGTGCAGCTCGGGATATTTGATCCCAAAAATTGCAACTCTGCATCACAATTCACTAATGTTGGCTACTAAAGAGGCACGTGAGACACATCAGACAAGTCAGAAGCCAAGAGTCGTGACAGTGGGAGCTGTGACCACTGAGCAGACTTTAAGTTCATTGATAGAGCCATGTGGTTTTTCTCTCAATTGTATGTAGTTTTGGTTTTGACCTAAGTCCTGAACCGGTTTATTAGATGTCCAACAAAGTAATCTTTTCCGTTCCCTGCGGGCAAATTAACTGATTAGGGCAAAGGAATCACTCATGTGCCATTTTTTTCCTAAAAAATGGCACCCGTTTTTGAATTTGGCTGAGCTTTCATGTTTGTCTCCTGAATGCTTTGTGCTGAAATTGGTTTGAAAAGTAGGTCCCCTTATCTGAAATTGAACATGTCAGTGACTTTTCACCGGCTCATAAAAAGCCGTCAGAGAAAAAAAAAAATCTGCATTTTGACATTTTATAAGTTCTCTTACAAGTAGTAAAAAGGTAGAGGTATTTTCTCTCTTAGCTTCAGACGTGAGATTGCAATTAGATTTACCATTGTGCTTTCCCCATCATTTGACAGGGCACTGATCAAAGCCAATCAGGCGTGAAGTTGTCTGGGTTTCCACTAATATGGATCTTATCTCTCAGCAGCTTCATTATTGAAGATCTGCACCTCAGCTTTCCATAAATTCCAGTTTTATGTATGTAAAGAAAATATGTCAGAATATGGATTGGATAATATATGCACTGACTGACTTCTCTTTTCTCCCCAGGGTTGTGTGAGGAAAATGCCATGTAGCAGTGTCGCTGCAGCTGGGGACGCAGTATGAAAGCTTGAGTGCTGAAGAGGTTCGGTTTGACCTGTCACGTCCCTGTGTGTGTGTTCTACTTGTCGATCGAGACAATCAATCTGCTCATGAAGTCAGGGATCAGGATCTCATCCCAGGGGCAGCCATGTCTACCTGCTAAGTGCCTTTAGCCTTTGGCACTGGTGTCATGACCAGCCTGAAGCGTCCACCCATGGAGCGCACCGTTGGGGGTTCCATCCCGGCCACTGATGAGTTTTACACCCGCCACCTCCGTGTGGTCAATGGAGGGGCTGTGCCGACCCGCACAGACAATGTCCATACCACTGTGAGCACAGGAGTGCCTAAAATGGGTGTACGGGCTCGGGTGGCTGACTGGCCCCCCAGGAAAGACATCGCAGGGCCACTGTGGCACTCGACTCCAGAGTCCGAGAACTCTGGTGTGCCCTCTGCTGGAAAAGGTCACATTAAGTTAGGCTCCATCATGAGCCCTCAGGACTCTTCAATGCTGCGTAACATTCACAATACTTTAAAGAATCGCACCCAAGCCCAGGCTAACAATTACAGCCCTGACACCCGTTACCTGGCCCCCGGAGACTACAGGGGACCTGCACATAGAAACCCACGGCAGAGACGTATCCGTCAGCGCAGCAACAGTGATATGACTATCAGTGAGATGGAGGGCAGTGGGGACAGTGGGGAGGACTGGGGTCCAGCGTCAGGAGCCAAATGGTCCCCACTTCACCGTGAATACGGCAGCACCTCTTCAATAGATCAACATGGAGCATCTGGAGAAAGCTTCTTTGAAATGCTTAAGGGTTATCAAGGGGACAAAGTAGACCAGCGCAGCCCAGCTCCAGAGAAACTGGAGGACATGCTGAATGTTGGGACCAAGCAGGGTCTCATCGATCTTCAGGAGGATGCAGACAGCCAACCTCCTAAGGCTAAGGACAGAGATAAGCCTCCCAAAAGACGCACTAAATCAGAGACAGGGGGTGAGTCTATATTCCGCAAACTTCGGAACGTGCGGGGTGAGATGGACTCTCCCAGGGCGGGGTCTGATGTAGAGGACAGCCGGACAGAGGACATGGGCCCCCCTCTTAAGCCCTGGGTGTGTCAGAAAGGATTTGCTCATTATGATGTTCAGAGCATGTTGCTTGACCTCAACGAAGTTATTCAGTTGCGGCACACGGCAGGCAAGAGGAAAAACACCACCACCGGAGCTTCCGCTGCTGCCGTAGCCTCGGCTACCTCCACTCTCTCGTCCACCCACAGCCTACCTTACAGCTCCCCGAGCGGCAGCCAGGAAGAGCTCAGCTCGAGGGACAGCCCCGGTTTGGAAGCAGGAGACGAACAGAGCAACGAAATGCTGCTGAGCTGCCCCTGCTTCCGCAACGAAATCGGTTCCGACGGCAACGGAAGGCGCAGGTTGGGAGCAGGCGGGTCGGGGTATCATGGCCTTGTTGCCGGCGGGACAAGTAACAGTGGCTCAGGGACCTTGAGCGGGGAAGGGAACTTGTATGAAACATCTGTGAGCACACACTGCACAAATGCCGGAGTAGCAGTACTCGAGGGACCAAAGGAGGGCCCCAGCACGCTCAGCGAAAAGGGAAAACAATACATTGTGGAGCATGTGGACCTGGGAGCCTACTACTACAGGAAGTTCTTCTACCTTAGAGGTAAGATACATGGAACTACTTTCAATAAATGTATTTGTGTTGTTTAAAATAATGATGTTGAAAAAAGTCTAAACAGATGGGGTTTTTTTTAACTGCACCTGTTTCTCTCCAACTCAGAGCACTGGAACTACTTTGGGATGGATGAGGCTCTCGGTCCAGTTGCGTTGAGCTTGCGCAGGGAGAAGCTGGAGGACGACAAGGAGCACGGGCAGCAGTACAACTACCGCCTCATCTTCAGAACCAGCGAGGTCAGCTGTAGTGTCCTGTTCAGCCTCAGCCAGAGCACCACCTCACTTCACCACTTCTCGCTCACTGTTTTTGCTCTCACGAATAGGAGATGATTTTGGTTGAAAATGAGAAAATGTTTAGTTATTCAGTTGTTTTTTTTGTCTTGTTGGACCTGTGGATCTTCTTCTGTATCCAGATAGAAGGTTACGTGTAGCTCAATTCCACTTTGCCAGCTCGAGGTAAAACCACTCTCAGTCTTTGTTTCTTATCACGCGAGCAGCCCTCAGGCTATTCAGCTGTCTCCCAATATCAGCAATGTGTGAAGAAATTTCAGGAAGTGCACTCATCTTCCAGCCTCCGAGGCCTGTCAGAGCCCAACAACCTCAAACCGCTGTGTGGAGAGCTTTGCTTCTCCTTCCTGTCTCAGTAGAAAATAGATTCCTGTATTTAGTTGCAATGTTGGCTCCAAGTCTTCTGTGTTTGGGTTTCGAATGTTAGTTCAGGGGGACTAAGGACAAGCATTCCCAGACAGCGGGAACAGGCACCTGCCTGAGGCTGTTTGTTGTGTACTGAAGCAGGACAGGTGCATGTGATTAAACCCCCACATTTTAGACTGAAGTACCTCAGGACGCCGCACCCCCCTCATCCTACCTTCCGTCACAGGGAACACAGGTCCATTGTAAACACAGGCCCAGCACAGCTTCAAGCTTGCAGGGGAGAAAGTCTCCGTCCGTTCCAGCTGCTTGTGATAGCCGAGTGATTGAGTTCACTCCCAGAGCCCAGCACAATGCAGACTCTGTACACACAGAAAGCCTGGACAAGCCCTCCCACCTCTTCTTCCTCAGTTCCACGTTTCTGTTTACCCTGGGCCTTGAGTCACAATTGTCTTGTTGTTTTATGTCGTTAAGGGTAAAATAAGAGGTTGCTATTACTTTAAAAAAAAACACAAAAAACCCCCACAGTGGTTTGCATTTATTCTCTCTGGCATCTGGGCTGCAGCTTTTGTTATCACTGTGCTCCATCTCCAAGAAAAAGTTCAAAGCACACCAAGGATTCCTTGTTGCATTCTTTGTCCTTTACCTCTCTCGACTGTAATCTCTTCTTCCTCTTCCTCTCCGTCTCTGTTCACTCAGCTGACAACCCTGAGAGGTTCAGTCCTGGAGGATGCGGTGCCTTCCACCTCGAAGCATGGCACCACGCGAGGGCTGCCCATCAAAGATGTGTTGGAGTACCTTCTCCCGGAGCTGGATCTGTCCTGCCTCAGATTGGCCCTCAACACACCCAAAGTCACCGAGCAGCTGATGAAACTGGATGAACAAGGGGTAGGAGGAAAAGATCACACAACTATGTGCAGCCCATTATCTGTACAGATAATGAGTTTCAGTTGAGAAGAAGTATCGGTTTAATGTCTGTTGTTATGTCTGTGTTTTTGCTGCTCCCCCAGCTGAGCTTTCAGGTGAAGGTGGGGGTGATGTACTGCCGAGCCGGCCAGAGCACAGAGGAGGAGATGTACAACAACGAGACGGCTGGTCCCGCCCTGGAAGAGTTTCTCCAACTGCTGGGGGAGAAGGTTCGACTGAAGGGCTTCACCAAGTACAGAGCCCAGCTGGACACTAAAAGTAAAAAAAACACACACATTTTATGTTTTTAATACTCAGGCTGTGATGCATCTTTATGTTCACTTTCTGTTGCAATTCATTCAATAGCTTATCACATATGAAAATATAGATGTAAGGCCTCTCCAGCTTTAATGGCAGTTCTGCTGTGAATCAGTTTCACTTCTCACAGTTTTTATTTCTTCTTTATTTAGCCTCTTTTACACGTGACACTTGACAGAGTTAAACGGTTCATTGAGCATGGGTCTTGTCATCTTATCCACGCTCACAATGACCCATTATTCCCTAGATGTTTGGGTGAAACTGCATCCTGTCTTGTGGAGAAAGCACTGAGCGCAGATTACACATGTGAGAGAGATGGATGGGCAGTCATTGTACCACACGCCTCAACACTGTATCGTTATTTTTCCCGCAGCGGATTCCACAGGCACTCACTCCCTGTACACTTCATTCAAGGACTATGAGATCATGTTCCATGTGTCGACTCTGCTGCCTTACACACCCAACAACAAACAACAGGTAAAGACAGAGAACAGGCTTTTGTGCTTTACAATTAGCCTCGTATCAGGAAATGGAAAACTTGCCAAAGGAAACCATGAAGGTATAGAATAGAGGAATGCATGACATGACTTGTAGCTCAGCTATCAGATTTGATCAGATTTGATCACTATCCAACTTTAATTTGAAACAATCTTTTCACTGTCTTCAAATGTTAGGGTTAGGTTTTGTAATGCACCACGTGACTGCCATGACTTTGCTTTCAGAATCAGTTCCCTGCACTGCTCTAATTAAAATGTTGTTTTGCCAGTTGCTGAGGAAACGCCACATCGGGAACGACATCGTGACCATCGTGTTCCAGGAGCCCGGTGCTCATCCTTTCACCCCCAAGACCATCCGCTCTCACTTTCAGCATGTCTTTATCATCGTCCGGGTGCACAACCCCTGCTCTGACAACACGTGCTACAGGTGGGCTGCGCTGAGTGGGATGTGTAATGTGTAACCTATAGAGCTTGGAGGCATACAGTAAATCTATAAGGGCAACCATGTTTTAGTTTTTTCTTCTCCCACACACATTAGCTGTGTGGTTTGTTTGTTTGACCAAACACACTTGCAAATGTTTTAACTTCCTGTCTCAGTGCTCCCTTAAAAGCTCCACACTGCTCAGAGTTGTTTTCATGCAGGGAGCTAGCATTAAGACAAAAGCATTGACTGCGAGGCATAGGTCAAACATAAAAGCCTGCTACATGACCACCATCCAGTGTTTCCCGAGCTTGCGTGTTTGCGTCAACCGTGTCTCTGTAGAAGTATACAGTAAATTTCTCTGATTATGATCAAACAGAGGCAATTGGCCCTGCAGTAGCTGTCCAATTGATGGGAGATCTCCTCCTCTTCTCCTCCACTGGCTGATTCTTGGCCTCGTGATGATCCGGGTTCACACTTGTGCATCACTTACCCTACCACGCACACACTCACTGTCTTCGCTGTGCGTAGTTGCGTACATGCACAGACATTACGCACACATAGTTGCTCCCTCTTCACTCTCGTGCTCCTGTTTCTCCTTTTACCTCTTTCTCACGCTCACTTGCACAAAGTTACATACACATGCATACACTTTTTTTCTCCTGGCACACTAATTCACTCAAAGGCTCACTCATCACACACTCACACAATACAAGCCCCCCCCCCCCCCTCCCTCCGCTTCTTGTCCGCCTCCTCATCCTCTCCCAGCCTGCCACTTTGCCTTTGGGCAGCATGAGCCGGAGTGGTCTGAAGGAGTTAGCGCCATGCACACAAAGTGCTCTCTTCACCCGGACATGCATGTGAGCGGGGAGAATTGTCGAGAGCCGAGTCCCTCAGAGCTCATAGTGTCCACCTTTGGAGAGGACGGGTGAGGACAGCCTTCTGTCTCTCAGCTCACACCCCGCGTCAAATTTGGGCTAATTTATTTTGAGCCCGTCTTTACTCTAGGCAAGCTCCTTTTTTTTCTGACCGGCCACTCCATCCCATTGAAGAGTTGGACGCTGTCTTCTAGCTTGCTTTTGGCCTGAAGGGTACATCTTCTGGTTTATCGTCCGGGAAAAGGAGAATGAAGAAGGAGAGGAATGCTGGTTCTCCTGGTTTGCCTTGTGGATGAACCGGAGAGGCGCGAGACACAGAATCCTTGAGGACCATCCCAGCTACCCCACCCAGAGCCACTCGCACATTCCCAGCCTTTGGCTTCTTCTCATATTCCGTGGATCGAGGTACCATATGTCAAGACTTCACTCTTGACTGTCACAAGTCTTTCCCTGGATGCTTTTCCCTGGTGGTTTGGAAACAATTCTGGGACAAGAGAACTGGAGCAGCTATAAGGATTTTCCTCTCCATACTGAGTGTTGGATTGTAGCTACAGAAGAGAGTTGAGTTTGCATTGACCTAGCAAATCCTTTTGCCGCCTTGTATTGATTCCCACAAACATTTGGGATATTTTGCAGCAGTACTTTGAAGATCATGATTTTTTGGGGGTGAAACCAGGAGGTATGTTATATAGATGTTTACATTTTGTTTCTGTGCATTATGGTGTGTTGGCTTTGTTAACACAATATAGAGTAGTGATGATGATCACAAGTCACCCATTTGAAAACAAACACACACACACCCACGTCACACACACACACACACACACACCCTTGCTTGAAAGAGGTGCTTTGATTTTTCATATGACTCTTAATATCTTGCGTAAGACTATTTCAGTAATGCACTGTCTTTACTTCTCTAATCTCTATTAATAAAGTGTATGTTATGATTTGATGAGTCATCCAGTTATTAATAGCCCGTTGTTGCCTGCTGCTGAGATTTGGATAATGCTCAGGTCATATTGAGCCAGGCCGGAGCATTAGAGGAGTAAGTGGCCCGGGGCCAGCGGGGTGCTAATCTGCTGCTTTCAACCGCTGCCTCAAAGTCACACAGGGCCAACCAGGCAGATTGCATAACTAGATCTTTGTTTGGGAAAAGTAGGCTGTTTGTGCTTGCTAGCTCGAGACGCAGCACTGCCTCTCCATACCATGATGTAGCAGAGAGTGGCAGCATGTCAGTGCTGGGAACTAGCTTGTCAGCCATGATTGGATGTATAGTATTTATATGCCGAGTGTAGTCAGGCATGGTTTGCAACATTTCAGCTACAGGCGATTGCAGTGTTATCTGTGTAATGGACTGGATGGAGACTTGTCAGGACTGTCACATCAGCTTATCCAAGGCCAGTTTTCTGTTTTCACATGCTTGTGGGCTTTTCTTATATATGGTCCTTCCTACAGTATATACCGCCTATATCACCCTCAGACCACTATAAGCAGACATATTTTCACAAATGGTGAAGTAATACCAATAGCCTGCGTTAGAAACACAATTTTCTCCATTTCTTCTCCAATCGAGGGCATTTTCTCTGGATCAGCAGGTGTGAGGCAGCGTTACCTGCACCTGTTAACTAATGCATACTGTAGTAATGCAACTCCGGCGCAGTCATTGTGTGCAAATGCAATAGGAGCAGCAGAGGGTAACAAGAGGAGAGCCTTGCCCTTCGGAATTTTAACGCCCTCCTTTATGCTCACAAGTGAAACAGGTCAAAGGCAACAATACCTCGGGGAAACCATATAAAGATGTCTCCACTATTCGTTTTTTACGAGCCCATGTGCCGTCCCTTCAACACCAGACTTTTTCCTTGTTCATGGTAGTAGGACAGTGCACATCTGTTTTATATATCAGAGTATGATTTAGTTATTTCATATTATATAGAGTTGAATTTCTGTTGTTGGCATGTGATTTGTAACGATATAACTTCTATGTTTGTTTTGTATCATTTTATTAGAAAATAAAACAGCACTTTAATTCAAAGACACATTAAAACTAGTGAAATAAATTCCAGAAATAATGACATCAAACTCCTCTCATCTTCTTCTCCCCCTGCAGTGTGGCTGTTACTCGTTCCCAGGACGTTCCCTCCTTCGGCCCCCCCATCCCCAAGGGTGTGACCTTCCCCAAGTCCACTGTCTTCCGGGACTTCCTGTTGGCCAAAGTCATCAACGCTGAGAACGCTGCCCACAAGTCAGATAAGTTTGGTGCCATGGCAACACGCACACGGCAGGAGTACTTGCGTGACTTGGCGGAGCGTCATGTGACCAGCACTCCAGTGGAACCCACGGGGAAGTTCCCATTCATCTCTCTAGCACACAAACGAAGGGAGAAGGTGCGTCCATACAGTGGGGCGGAGCTACGGAGTCTGGGGGCGGTGACCTGGCAGGTGCATGCTGAAGATCAGGTAGCCGGTGCTGAACGCGAGTGCCTATTGGCTATTTCCAATGACTTCATCATCCTGTTGGATCAGGAGGCCAAAGCAGTTGTGTTTAACTGTGCAACACGTGATGTGATTGGCTGGTCAACGGGGAGCCCCGCCTCCATGAAGATCTACTACGAGCGTGGCGAGAGTGTGTCTCTGCGCTCCATCAACAACAACACAGAAGACTTTGGAGAGGTCGTCAAAAGATTGGAGGTCAGTTGGGTCGGCTACTGTCTATGAAAACACACATCTCATTAGCACACACCATCTGCTGAAGCTCTGAGAGGTCACACTGAGCCAGGCACCCCGTGTCTGACAAACAGCTTTGATGAACATACGCACATGAGTCCTTTTACTTTGGACTCCCTTTAATGTGTTTTACTTTTATCATCATACCTACATTTTATCCAATCATTTTGGAAAGCTTATCAAAATCAGATTACAATGACTACAACAGGTGTGTCCTGGTTGCTACTGAACAGGACAGAAAGTGTTTTGTGGAGTCCCATGTAGGGATGTAGGGACGATTATAGATTTTCTTGGTATGATTATTGTCAGAGAAATAATCTCGGTATTATGATTGGCACAATTATTATGCATTAATTAATTTTTACCACACTATGAATATGTAAAAGTCAAATTTAGTCCAAATAAAATTACATTACTAGTTATATACACACAATATTTTAAGTATATATTCATATAGGACCAATTATTAAATGTTTCAATTATTTCAGTGATTATATGTCATCTACAGTATACCAAATGTTTAAGTTTATTTGAACCTTGCTAACGTTTAAATTCCTACCAGTTCAATGTTTGTTTGTTTTTCATTCCGTGCAAGTTGCTGCCGATACGTTCCGACATAGTCTTTTTTTGGAGAGTGACTGTATTGAAGAATGTTTACGATTAATTAATTGGGACATTTAATACCGCCATTAATTGTGCAAACAAGAGATCGTGACATCCGTAGTCCCACGGTCAAGAGAGTGAGGGCGCACTTTGGCCTCTGTCCACTACCATGACAATAGCAGTATGAAAAAAAAATATTACTGATGTTATTATAGCAACATAAGGGCGTAGTCTCAAATTATACAGTCACCAAAAAGCCACAGCTGTTTGTTGACTCTATGATTACAAGTCATGCTAAGCATAATACATAGTCATTTGGTGATATGATATCATTACTGAGGTTTTTAACGCAGTGAAGGTAACGCAGTGTTTTTTTTTGGTGCGGCACTTAAATCACTCCTCTGACAGGCGGAGCGTTTCTCGTCAGAGGTAAACAAAATAAGAAAAAAGTGCTACTAGTGCTGGCACATGCTTTTCTTTGGAAAGCAGGAATGTGTGTGAGTGTTTTCCAAGGCCTTTGTTGTGGGCGTCATGACTCTCATCAGAACAGAAGGTAACTGGAGCTCAGCCTCCTGTTGTGATTCACTTCTGGGCTTCACTAACCACTATTTACTCCTCAGTTAACTTCCCACAGCCAAGGGGAAAGACGAGACAGAGTGTCTAAAGATGTTCTGACTATTTTAGAAGAAAGTACTTGTATTCATGGTATGTGATTGAGACATGTGCCTCAGCCTGTGTAGTATTAGAGCTGCTGTGACATGTGCTGTGTCTTGTGGAGGCCGGTGTTTTAGTTCACCTGGAATAGATTCTGAGTTTAATCATTTTTTCATCATGCATTTCTTCTTTTCCTCCATCCCTCACTCTGTTCATTCTATAGCTGTTGACCAAGGGCAGTCAGACCACTGAGATGACCCTGCGTCGTAATGCTCTGGGCCAGCTGGGTTTTCACGTAAATTTTGAGGGCATTGTAGCGGAAGTGGAGCCCTACGGTTATGCCTGGCAGGCTGGGCTCAGACAGGGCAGCCGCCTGGTGGAGATCTGCAAGGTGTCGGTGGCCTCTCTGTCTCACGAGCAGATGATCGACCTGCTCCGGACCTCTGTCACTGTGAAGGTGGTCATCATTCCTCCACATGAAGACTCTACGCCACGCAGGTAGAGTGAACGTACAGTAGAGGATATAGAAAGCAAGAGAGAGCGCAGTTGAAGCAGCAGTTTGTAGCTTTCAGTGTAATATTCTGACTGTGAATGCTTCATGTGCCAACAGAGGCTGCTCAGAAATCTACCACATGCCACTGGTGGACTATAAAAACCACAAAGAGGGTATGCCCTACGAGTTAAAGTTCCCTTTCCGCCCCACCAACAACAACACCAAGTGGCCACGCACCTCATCCAGCCCTCAAACACGCACTGCTGGCACTGGGGGAACACTGATCAAGGCTCCACCCTCGGACTTCAGCGACCGCAGCTCTGCCGCCATGCCTCGAAGTGTGTCCAGCGACGGCCGGCCTCTCAACCCCAAAAGGTCACAAAATAAATACAGTGCTGTCATGAAACTGGCGGAACTCAAAACTGTCTAGCGCCGGTGTTTTGTCTAATCACATCCATGTGTGCTCTCACAGATATTCCCCAGGAAACGACAACTACGCTCTGGCCTGCTCCATCGTGATGGGTCGCACTCTGCACAACACAAACTCCCCCTCCAGCCTCCCCTACACAGACACAAGCAGCTCCGGCCACTGGAGGCAGAAGTCTATGCCCGATGGGTACGTTTTTCCTGTTCCCTGGTATTGATACTGAATTGGCTCACTGCCCTGCCTGTCAACATCGGTGACCTTCCTCATCTCCCCTTCTAGATTTAATAACAACAACTGCCAGTCCCCTGTTCCGTCTGCGCGGCAGGTACCAGGTGACGGGGTCAACGGGATCAAAGTGTCCTCTAATGCTGGTGTTGGATGGTCCCGGACTGGGGAGGGTGAAGCAGCCAGCAGACTGGGGGATAAAACCAGTGCAGGTAAGAAGAACGCCATCTAAAATGTGTCTTTTGTTACTGCATGCTGTTTCTTCTCCACAGACCTTATTACCCATCTGTTTTTGCCTCCTACAGACACCGTGGTTTCCAAGGTGGTGATTCCTCGACTGCAGCCGGCAGAGCAGAGCAGCCACATGTCTCCGAACAAAAGCTCTAAGGTGAGCTGGAATCAACAAGCACCACATGAAATTACTTCCTTTGTGAGAGCTACAGTTTGTGTACGCCCCCCCCAGCGCCGAGGGCAGCCGTTAAAATGTTTCTAACACCTGCTTTAGCACCACGGTGACATGTGCAATCATGAGCTCTTCACGTCAATCAAGCTATACAGAAGAGGAACGCTGAATATTTACAGGAAGAGATTTAAGTTTGAGAATAATCCTTTGACTACATATCTGTCAACAGGTGGATGCTCCATATTCTTCAAGCCAGTCAAGTAGCAACACGCTCTCGAGCAACGCCTCCAGCTCCGCCCACAGCGACGAGAAATGGTACGAAGTCGGCTCGCGCTCAGGAGTGAGGAGTGATCTGGAGCTTAATGGCTACCTTCAGGGCGCCTCCACTGACAGCGGCATTGACGCCACCTCCTTCACTGCCACCCAAAGCAGCACTGCTTCCTCCATCGGTGCCTTCAGGGGCAAAGACAAAATCCCATGGCAGGACGACCCAGCGGGCAGCCAGAGGGCCAGCGACGCCTCGCCTCCGACGCCGGACTCCCTCGTTGCCACCGGCGGTGGCGAAGTCCCAGCGAAGAGCCCATCAGCCTTTCCACTGGTACCTGACAGCGGCTCCTACAGCCTGAGCGACGCCGCCTCCCACTCCAGGTGCGCTGCTGTTCTGTTAGCGTCAGCTGTGTTGGGAGCGGAGGAATTTCTGCCTTTGCATCAATGTTTCATTAAAGAGACAGTGATTCATTGTAGTCTAGATATATCCTGTACCGTACTGGATGGAAAACTCCAAAGCTCTGCGGTTTGGCATTAACAAAGGAAGAATGGATCAACTGTGTGTGTCTGTGTGAGTGTCCCATGTGAGTGTGTGTGAGTGTGTGTGTGTCTGTTTTTTTTTTTCTTTTGCATTTGTATGTGCCTCCATCTCCCGGTATCCATGATAGAAAGTCAGTGCTTGAAGTTCCTAGAAACGCAGACTGTGAGCTCAGCACCGTTCCCTCTCTTCTAAACCTCACTTCCTTTTGAATCAGCTGAAGCTTTCCTCCCTTTCTTCTTCACTCAGACAGAAATAACTCTGCTCCACCTGTACACTAGAAGCTTCGTTTTATTGCATGCACACACACACAGGCACATGCACTTAGACACACGCACATGCACTCAGACACAAAACTTGGCATTTGAAAGTTTTAACTTTTATTTCAAACTATGGAGAAATGTTATTTGAAGCTTCTGGAAATGAACCACAAGGACATTGTGCCCTATTATTTATTTATGAATTCATCACTTGATCATATCTGCAGGTGTAGAGGATGTACTGTAGTGATGGGACAAGTTTACCAATGTGTTTCAAAGGATATGAAAGTTGTGCTTTGGGAAATACCAGCTAAACTATTTTGAAAATTTGAATGAGAAATTAATTTTGAAACAAATTAAAAGTTTTTGATACTTCATCAAGCATAAGAACTAAACCAAAACAAAATCAAGTTGTTATTATTAAGCTGGCGAATGTACTGTCTGTGACGCATTTCAATGTCGTGTCTCCAGCACACTAAGTTCTGGCCACTCAGGGAGTCCGATGGGTCAGGGCAGCAGCTCCATGTCACCGCAGGATGAAGCAGGTGCTGCAGCCACTTCCCCCACGTCCCACAACGCCCAGTCTCCAGGCTCCAAGAGCTTCTACCCCCGTCAAGGAGCCACCTCAAAGTACCTGATTGGCTGGAGAAAACCTGGGGGAACCGTTAACTCTGTGGACTTTGGCAGCACTCGCAAGTAAGATGTTTATTTGTATTTTTTTAAAACTCAACATCTGTGGATTTAAAAACTCTGCCTCATGCAGTGGTGAATGTTGTGAAAACATCCAGCCATTCAGTATAGAAATGTATCTTGCAATTTGTGTTGTTGATGTGGAGCAGAACAGGGAAAAAGGGAATATCCTGTCTGTGACGTTTTGTCCCAGTGACTCAGTGCCCAGCTCATGTCAGTTCTGTTTTAAATGTGGTCAACGCTGCCACCATGTGGTGTGACTGGGTTTTGAGGCTTTCCGTGTGGCAGCCAGGAGGCGATACAACATCTTTTGTTTCTTTTCATCCATTTAAGGCAACATATGTCTTTCTGTGTGGGTCAAAGGGTGAACACATTGTTTGTGGTTGATGACTACCACGGTTTTCACGCCCCACAGCTGCACAATTAACCACCAGTTATCCTGGGGAAGCAATTAAGTGATTACATGTCATGTCAAGGGGCTTGACACAGGAGCGGCTACCATTACTCATTATTCACAAATTTTTCCCAACGGGCTACTATGTCTTTTCTTTGCCTTTTTTGATTTTTTTGTAATTACTATGTGTTACTCAAACAGAAGAGGCATCTCTCTTGATTGTGATTTTGCTATTTATCTCCAGACGGCACCAGAGTGATGGTCTTCTCGGTGGTCAGCCACAGCTCAGGGCCAATCTGCGGGGGTCCCAGTCACCCCAGCGGCACACTGCCAAGTCCAGCCTGGAGGAAGACTTGAAGAAGCTCATCACACTTGACAGCCCTCCACCCACTACAACTGAAGAGAAGGTACTGAGAGCTGCAGCCTCATTGTCTGTGCTGATGCTTGTAGCTCAGTAATATAGTGCAGCGTGTCCTGACCAGGGACAGTTTCCAGGAGCTGTGGGAAAAAAAAACACACAAAAAATATAATGAATATGTAAAGTAAATAGCCCAAATATGACTACAAAGTGGAGCAATTCAGATCCTAATAAACAACAAGTTGTATTTTAAATCGAATCTTCCATATCATTTGCATAATTTCCTACAAGTCACTTGTTGTCTTGTGTTTTCAGCCGTTGTTTCCTGGCCCGCCGCCCAGTCGTCGGTCCCTCCAGAGAACTCTGTCAGATGAGAGTATCTACAGCGGGCAGAGGGAGCCATCCTCCAGTGGCCAACGTGACACGCCCACTGACCTTCTGTTCAGCTGCTCCACCATGCCACGCTCACCCACCACACGCCACGGACCAAGCCGGCGAGCGTCGCACAAATCCCTAGGTAATATTTGACTCTTATAATTCTCGTTTTAAAAATGTTTACAGTTTATCACAGCAGCTGTGATACATAATTTGTTGGTATTCATAACAAACGTTATGTAGAATTAAGTAGAATAATGTGTTTCAGTGCGTAGTTAGAGGTTTGTGATATCAGTCTGAAAAAAGAGATGTTTTGAAGCTGAAATATTTACAGTCTCTATTTTTAATGTAGCATTCCCTTTGGTTCTAAAGTTTCCCGGTTTTTGTGTCTTGAGGGAACAGATGCAAATGCTGTGCAGAGTGTTTTACTTTCCCAATTTTCTTTCCCAGGAGACTTGTCAGCCCCAGAGAGCTTGGAGTTGGAGCTGGAGAGGAAGAGGCAGCAGCTGCAGGACCCTGTCCTCATGCCCCTGCCTGACGCTGGGGCAGATGGTCCCCTGGACTGGGCCCACCTGGTTGATGCTGCCAAGGCATTTGAGGGTAAGCACACATTGTTTTTATTTCCTCTCTAGAACATTAATCGGAAGTGAAGATAAATTACTGATGTTGCTTCTGTCTGAATGGGATGGCAGAGAAAACCAACCTGTTTGCAATTGCTGGTTCGCCATTAGGGGGCAGTGTTTCTCTGCATCTCTTCTCTCCGGGTCTAATAATATGTCCTTAAACTGTTTCCTATTCAGAACAGAGGTTGGTCTTCCTAGCAGCCCAAGAGGAGAGCTCCATGGCTGAAAATGCAACAGCCAGCAGCCCCCAGCAGGCTGAGCCTCAGGCTGCCCCACTCAGACAACCCTCGCCAGGGTAAGAGGCCTCGGGTCATCTCCTTAGCCAAGTGTTTGTTTTAATCCACCGGTGTCCAGCTGTCTGCCATAGTAGACCCTGCAGTTATCCCTCCAATCAGACTCTACTGCAGCTCAAAATACTCAGTAGCCCTCTGCTCCTTTTGACCACATCTAAAAATCTGTAAATGAACATTTTAGTCATTGGACAGATTGATAACATGTTTAGATATCAAGAGTTTCCCTCCACTGTCCCAGTGTTTTACTCTGTTGTCTTTGTCCCTTTTCACAGAGAGACTCCAGCGTGTCTGATGGGGAAGGTCAGTCAGCTAGAGTCAATGGTAAAGGCGCTGCAGGAAGACCTCAAGAAGGTGTGTTATGCTTCAGATTTACAGATTTTAATCCTTTCACACCATTAAAGAATTAAAATCACCTATGTAATTTCCTTGCCAAAAAAATCTATCAAATTAAAATTAAAAAATATCACAAATAAAACATAGGCATAACATGATTAACAAACATCCAGATGTTATGTGTAATCAGTTTGTGGTGGAGATAAACAAAAATGAGAAACATCACATTTCAGATATCACTCACTCTGTTTGGTATCTCCTGGTTACATCAGTAATCATGAGATGCTCATTTAAAAAATAATGTGAAAGATCGCTAAGATTGCGTGTGTGTGTGTCATCAGGAGAAGGATGCCAAGGCGTCACTGCAAGCCCAGATCCAGAACTTGCGAGAGGACAACCAGCGTCTCCTGGAGGAGTCCTACAGCGCCTCAGCCAAGCTCAAGAAGTTCACAGAGTGGGTCTTCAACACCATCGACATGAACTGATGCACACAGCTGTTGACTGCTCTGTATTAGGAGTTTGACCACTATGAAACTTGGTTGTTCAGTGCCACACATACACACTGTGGTCCTTCAAGGATCATCCAAAAAATGTTAACGAAGACTCACAACATAAATTGTTTTCTCTTGGGCTTTTTTCCAAACCAGTGCCACCATGGACTCACATGCCATCCTCCTTCAGCCTTGTGGATCTGTGGTATGATTAGAGTGAAAGACAAAGAATGGTTCCAAGAAAGGACAGAGGAATACAGAGAAAGAGCAGTGGTGTAGCAGTTCTGATCAGCATGCACTCCCTTCCTAACATGATATGATGCTTTGTGTCCAATCAAATGAATTGTTGGTATCCCTGCATGTCAGAGAGAGCGAGATGTTCAAACTAACCTAAAGGGATTTCAAGTTACTGTCCCCATTTAGCTGCCCAGCTAACCTAATTACAAGTGAACAGATTTCCAATTAAAAAAGCTCCAATGCAATTTAAAATGTGTTCAGTCCATGCAAGAGATGGTGAAAATAGCCCCGTATCCCCTTGAGAAAGCTTGACACTTCACTCCAAGAATTAAGTGACAATGTGTTGTAAATTAACTGCTGCTTACATATTCTCCAGTTTTCACCGTTCAGTGGTAACAGCGCTGATTATTTGTTTTCATTACTAACCAAAAGAAAAGAAGCTACATGAGATGAGACACTATGCTTTTATGTTAACAGCGTGGGTAGGTAGAAACAGACATAGAGACCCTTGGCATATCACACACTGTAAACACTGTACGGTCAAGTGCCTGTCTGTATCGCCTATGTAACAAGATTGTACAAGTGTATCAAATGTATGAAAGCTAGAGGGTTAAAAGCAAGTATAGCTTGTACAGGACTACTGGGAAACATGAGAAAAAGAGAAAAGATTATATATTGTAAAAACTAAATAATATTGGTGCCATAAATATGAAAATTTACAGTTCAATGTCACTTATTCAGATTATTGTAAATATACGATGTTAACAGGTATTTTCTCACTACTTCCCTTGGTATGATGCTGTATGTAAAGAGTATTTATGACAAAGATGATGGCCAGTTTAACAAAAACAGCAGTTAGAGAGATCTGCATGTTCTTATAATGACCAGTCCCTTTTTATTTAGGAACAAAAAACAAATGTTCCCAGAGACAAAGGCAGGCGTTTGATCCAAAATACTAATTAATCTTAATATTATTGTTATTAATTTTATTTTTTTAAGTCCTCACACTTAATGTAGGCTACAGCCTTTGCTGCTGCAGTGATTTGACAGGCAGTGCCACCTAGTGTTGACAACATGTAAAATGCTACATGGAATTGACCCCCTCCTCCATCTATAGCATGTTAAATGGCCTCAATCTGATCCTTAACTCTCTCAATTGATTAAATCGGTACTGTTCAATATTTGATTACATAGTAAGATATTGTGTAAATCCCGAAATTCCAGCTACAGGTTTCTGTAGTGTTGTAAATCTGCTTGTAAGCCCAACCTGAATTTGGTCTGTATGTGACCAGACAAAGTCATTATTTAAGCCTCATACTGTACCTGTTTCCTTTTGTACTAAGATACTGTGCAACTGTATATAAGGAGAATTTGATATTCATCAGAATTTGCACCTTCATTCTTATTTTTTAAGATTATTTTTGATGTATTTCTGCTTTACTGGCTTGGATACGGCGGAAAGTGACAGGAGCAATATGAAAGATAAACAGGGAATAAGACAAGGACAGACACCATGAGCCGGACTCAGACGAGAAGAGTCCCACGGCCCCTAGCACAGCAGATCGTCCCTGCACCCTCATTCTTAACATGTGTGACAGCATGTGATTCTGTTTCCATTGAGCTGTGATGTGTACAAATGTTTATATCTATTAAAGATATTTTGTTGAATTACACCTTGCCTCGCTGACTGACTGGCCTTTTGGTGTGGCATTTTCGATGCGGCAGATACGATGATGAGCCTTCAGCACACTGTTAATATTGACTTTACAGAAAGACAAAATGAGACAGAGACAGTAAAGTAATACTTAGGCCATCTGAGGTGGCTGCAAGAGTAAATGGATACCTGTCAGTGGCCTGGCAGGAGGTGGCTGCCTGCTGTTGTATTGTGATTTACAGAGTGGTGCTGTTTTTCCACTTAGACGTGATTACACAAGGCATTCTCCCTGACACAGATGAGCCTGGATGGGACAGATTGATGGATGAGGATAGCCCAGGAGACGCCAGGGTGAAGACATGGACAATTATGGTTCCATAAAATGACTCCAGTGTGATTTCTTGCAGAGTTTTGATTACCGCAGCCTATTGCAAAACTGTTGGGGTCATTTATTAGATTAAAGCACATTTTCTTTAAAAAAAAAAAAAACATGCACATTATGGTGTTGGTTGCTGGATTTTTTTTCCCCCCCTTTTGTCTCTTTGTAATGTGATTCCAATGGAAGCCGGGAGACAAATCTACCGTCCTAGATCTGTGCAGAAATGCATTTCTGAGGGTGAAGCTACCGAGGCTTCAGCAGTCTGAGTTAGATAAATCAAGTGGGTGTCTCGATTGGATTCTTTTTAGAGCAAAATTCACTCCTCTGTTTTCACAGTCTTTGCTTGATGAGCTGCAGCAGAGGGCAAGTAGCAGGCGAGGGTGCCTATGAGGCCTTGTGGACAGAAACTACAGCAGGCTATTGGACAAACCTAAATACTGACAGGATTACCAAATACATAAGAACTGATACCTGTGGCTCATTTCATGTCAGGCTAATATTACCACACTGTTAGCATGACTACAAAGACCATTGAATAAAACACCTGTGTGGACTGACTGTGGGACCCTCATCAGCTTTAACTTCACACCGTGGATTTTTGTCCCTCGTCTCCGATCCTGGAATTGCATCAGGTCTTCACAGCCAGTGAGCGCAACTGTGAACTTCTCCTTTAAATAATTTCACACCTGTTCTCTCTCTCTACCGCACGTCCACATGTTCAGATGCAACATCAGCCTCACTGCATGTGATCGCTCTTGCTGATGAATACACAACAACAACGCCTCTTCACCCGCTTTACATGCACACTGGATCTCAGTGGTGCCGTGCCGTTGTGTGTGTGGTCGTGTAGTGTTGCTCTCTGGCCGTGGCGTGGCTGTGAACAGGCTGTTCAATAATTTAGCATTAATGCAGATTATAGCAGGGCCGCCCCCCCTTAAAGCAGATTAGAGAAGTCCCTGTCTGCCTGCCTGTCACCTTGTTAATGATGGCACTCCTTAATGCCGGAGCAGCTCATGGGACGGGGAAATATGCTGATTGCAGGTCACGACAGTCAGTGTGGGTCATGTGTGTGGTATGTTGTAATCGCGGGGGGAGGGGTGGTTATGTCATATATGTATTGAGAGGTAGCTGTATGGTTAATAGCAGCACTCTAATTATTGGTGGTAGGAAGGAATGGGATATAACATAATGTCCTTTTCCTGCAGAAATTGTAGAAATGTGTGGGGTAAGCACCAAAGGCCACCCGGTGGTGTGACCTCAGTTTCCCTTGGTAACCATATTTACTGAGAGCTGCATTTTTGAGTGGTTCACATTTTTCCTTTTTTATTGAGGTTCGAATCACACATCTTTTTCTGTAGTTTAAGATGATGCATGAACAAAAAATAGCAGGTGAGTTTTTCAAATTTTAATCTGCCTTTTGCCAGATTGTCCTCTTACTAATGAGAACTGGGCTTTCTACTGTTCTGCTTGAATATGTAGATTTGAGCTTTTACTCTTTCTTGTCCAAGGAGAATATTTGTATTACCTCAAAAGCAGTGAAAAATGGGGGTCTCATGGAGTCCAAATCCTCCACTTAAACACCCTGCTGGAGGAGAGAAGAAACACACAGTGAGAAGAAGCCAGCAAGATACTTCTTTGAGAACTGGTGAACTGGTTCTGTCAGCAACACAACATATGTATGTGTATGCATGTATGCATGTGTGTGTGTGTGTGTGTGTGTGTGTTCACTCTGCATGCATGCATTCACAAATTGGCCATGCCATGTATTTCTGGAGTATCTTCCTCGGGGGCTTTTGGGATCTCATTTATTGCAGGAAAAAAGGTTCATTCGTTCGGGTTGCCATTTAAGCTTGAATGATTCCAGAGTTTCCGTGAAGAGAGACGAAGACGGAGGAGAACGTAGACATGCGAGAGCGGAATATCTGCAGACGGAGACACGAGGGCACGTTTGCCAAACCTCCAGTGCGACTTATGGAATTTGGTGGTAAATGTTCAAAGATATAAGCTGCTGCAGAAATACAAACAGAAGTTGATGGGGAGGGGGGGAGGTGTCTAACTTTGGATCACAGCCTGCGAGCAACGAGCGACCGCCTGCACATGAGCTTTGAATGGAAACTGCAAAGCATCGTCTCTGAGGCTCGCTCGCTGAAAGGGGGCGACGTCTGGGATACACATCTGTAGTCTACGTAGCAGGAACATGTTTTTAAATGAGCATCTCCATATCCTTCTAATGAAATGTTTCTTATTTTCAGCATCAGTGGGCGCTGCTGCAGTGTGCGTCTCTCTCTGTCCTCCTTTCCTCTTCACTGTGCATCCCCTGCTCTCTCTATTTCTATCTCTCTCTCTCGCACACACAAACACACATACACACACCCTCTCTCTCTGCCTGTCTTTCTCCTCCCTCTATTTTCCTCTTTATATTCTCCCTAATTCCTTCATCCCTCCCCCTTTCCCAACTTGATCTGCCCCTCTCTATTGCACAGCATCTCCCTCGCTCCCTCCCTCCCTCTCGCTCTCTCTCACACACTCGACTCTCTCGCTCTCACTCAGACTCGAGCACATGCAGACAGAGAGAGAGGGGGGATGAACGAGGTGCACACATGTGAGGATCTCCTGAACTGCTGGGGCAAGGCAGGGCTGGTGAAGAGAGAAGAAGAAGAAGAAGAGGAGGAGGAGGAGGTGGAGGAGGAGGAAGACTAGAGGAATACTGCAGTGACCGGCCAGCTTCTCTCTCTCTCTCTCTCTCTCTCACTCTCTCTCCCTCTCTTTCCCTCGCTGCTTCACTGCTTTCATCCCCCTGTCTTCTTCATCCCCTTCTCTCCCCCTCTGCCAATTATACCATGAACCTGCCTGCTGCTGCTTGTTGCTAAGGGGGAGCCAACCGGGGGAGCAGAGTGGACCGGGCATTATTTTGTTTCTAAGGTAATGAATGCTTCAGTAATGGCAACTGTCAGGTGTCACAGATGTTGCGTTGCACTGGGCTCGCTCGCCCGCTGAGAGTGAATGGGGCTTTGGGATTCACAACCACAATATGGTTGTGGGTGTATCTGGAGCACAGCTTGTTTTGTACGTGTGTGTATGTGTGTGTGTGTGTGTACTCTTCGCTAGTTTATTCAGTTTGTTTCAGTTGACTGGGCGTCTGTGGGTTTGTTTATTTGGGCCATTGCAGGGGGGTTCTGCCCCTGCCAATATGTGTATGTGTGTGTGCAATCTTCCTTTTGTGTTTGACTCCCCGTAAATTGATATTTGCAGTGTGCCCGGGTGTGAGAAGCGTGCATGTGCCGAGACAAACATGCATGCAGCGTACAGTATACGTGCTGGTGCTCCCTGGCTTGTCTTCAAGCAGATGTCAGCGTCCGTATTCTGTCCTGTTTCACTTTGACCCACACTTTCAATTAACATCTTAGACGGACTCTCTGTGGACTTTGATTTACATGCTTGAGCGGCTCAATTGGGAGGAAGTTGTTCTCTAGAATTACAGCTTCCTGTCCGCGGGGAGGACGTATTGGCACACTATTGTTTTCTTTAAGCAGGTGCTATGCAATCCATACCGCCTGCCTTTCTATACGGCCCTCGAGGCGAACACAAAGATTAGCTGTCTAATGTGCTCAGGCTCTAAAAAGAGCACAGGCGTGTTAGCCAATGAGGAGTGCTGCACTCCGCACTTCTGGTGGCAATAACAAACAGTGAGGCGAGAGTGGATGATTACTTATTCACTCATGCGCATCACCATGCTGTGTGGTGTAATAAATTTAAGTGTTTCAACTATAGTGACAAACCCACCTTGCATGTCTGCTGTTGTGCAAGCTGGTGCCATGCTGAATTTTTAGCAATTTACCCCCCCCTCCAGCAGCAGCCACTCCCAGCACCCCTTCTCTCTCCCCACCACAGCTATTATCTGAAAACTTGTAACATTGCACGGCTACAATTACATAATTCAACTACTCCAAATCCCTCGCCAGCGGCCGGCCCTTGGCAAGATGCGGTGTTACTAATTCAGTTAGTGTATGAAGGTTTCATATTGTTTCATATTGTGCCTGATCATGTGTGGCTGTCATGAAATGCTGTCACGTGTCCTCTGTGCTTTCTCCCCATAGTAGCTCATCACAGTTTTTTTTTTTCAAATACAAATAGCTGAGGCCAGTCTGATTATTTCTTTTTCCTGGCAGCTTTATCCTCTCGCACTTTGTATTTTTTTTAAGCACCAAAAATTATGAATGTGTAGAACTGTGTAATCCTCCTCGCGCCCTCTTTCCTCCACGCGCCCTCTTTCCTCCACACGATTAAAGGACTAACAAATGATTTAACCCATTTATAACACACAGGAGCCCTCGGTGGGAAAGGGTAGACGGGGCTAAGGGGGCTCGTTGAGGCACAGTCGTCAGCATAGGTTACGGAAATCCTTAGTTAAACAGAATTAATTCTCCTGAGAGAGTGAGAGGGAGGGAGGGGGAGACAGCCTGGAGAAAAGTGATGGGGACTGTGTGGAGGTTGTAAATAAATCCCTTAACAGAAGCTCTTAAAGTATGAAGCCTGGGGGTGGGGGGGTTAATGTGGGGGAGTGCAGGCAGATCAGAGAGGTAACCATCAGTTAATGGAGTCAACATTTACTTACGCTTAACATAAAAAATAAAAACGTGGCGGCCAGCTCTGACCACATTTAAACTGAGTGGTACCTCTGTGAGAGTTCATTCATTATGAACATCATCTTTTTTCTTTTTTTTTTTAAAGATGACTCATCACAGCCACGTACACTAGGTATTTTCAACACATCTGTTCTTTATACATAATTACTGCCATCCTGGCTCCCCTGAGCTGACATACTGTAGCCTGCTGTGGAAACACAGGTTTAAAAAAAAAAAAAAAAATTCAGATGTAGGCCTAGGCTATAGGCTACAGCTTTGGCAGATGAAAAATGTGTTCAAGTAATATTCATATTACTTGACACTATGAATTATGGTTTAAACAACTGGTCTGTCATTGTCAAGTAGCCTATAGGCCTGATTGAATGGATATCAATTAGCTAGGTGACTTTATTTCATCCACAAACACACTCAATGCTGACGTTTATTTAATATTTTTACAAGTTAGCCTATAGCCTATTTTAGGCTACTTTAGTAAATTGAAAGCAGTACTTGTAGTAGCCTAGGCTACAGCCTTTACTTTTAGCTATTCAAATCACTTTTCTATCACTTGCTTTAATTAATTTTTTAATTTAAAATAATAATAATTAAAGTTAGCTTATTTATCAAGTTGAACTGTTCCATCACTTTTAGCAGTAAGTTAACAATTCGGTTGCTTTTGGCTTGCCTATCTTGAGCTGTTGTGACAACTTTTTTTTTTTTTTACACTCAACTCAACACGAGGTCTTAAGAAAGACAAAGATTGATTTTATAAATCAAATCATAGGAGGCTTTCACACCTACCTCTTTTGGTCCAGGGCTTCTTTTTACAGTCTATGGTCCAGAGTAAAGACTGTCAGACTTTTCTGAACAGGTGGTCTAGAGAGTGGACCAGCAACCGGAAACCGGAGGTGGACTAAACCAAACGGTAAACTAGAGTGCAACTTTGCTAACTAGCTAATTTGAGGAGAGCTTTGGTGATACGACTACGCATGCCCGTCTGTTTACAAAAACTGTTCTTTATTGCTAAAAAAAATTAATAAAAATAAAATAAAATAAACGGTGGAGCAGTGCAGTGGTAATGTCCAAAATATCACCGACCGTTTTTTTTTTTGTAGCTAAAGAAATCATCACAACAAGGAAAAAGTGTTTGTTTCTGTGGTCGGGAGAGCAGCCTCTGCGATCGGATAGTAACGTTAAGCTAATGTCTTTCCAGGGTGTTTCAGGCTATCTGAGGTGAGTGATTAGGTGATTACATGCAAAAACACTACGTTTAAATACTTAACATTATATGAGTTCAGTGGTGTGTCATAAGGGTTCGAGTCATGTACCATAGATATTTGATTGAGTGTTTGTTGTGGTGATTGAAAAAAAAAAAAACCTTAGTTGTCGCTAGTCTAGCCATGGTGTTATATTTGCCGTCGGAATTCTCCTTTATACAGAACAAACTGTTTTAGCCAAGGGTAAAATGATTAAACACAAAGAACAAAACAATCAGGTGTAGGGAGCTGCAGCATGGATTTGACCCTTAACCAACTGTATCAAATGGATACAATGTTGGCTACCTGGCAAAAACAAAAACCTCGGTTCAGACTTTCAGGTGTGAAAATGCCCCCAGTCTCTAGTCCTTGACGTTTGTTGAGTGACTCCACAATCTTCCATGCAGATCCATAGCAACTGCAGAGGTCCCCCATGAGGTACAAGCACCGGTTGAGACTCACTGCTGTGTCGTATGTTTATGCTTTGACTTTGCAGCTTAGTTAATATTCATCTGACATCAGCCTACCTGGGCTCTTTTATCTGTCCCTACTGTGACAGATGCCTCCTTTTCCCAGACAGCAGCATACATTTTGGCAGCTGAATGTCATGACGATAAAGGCTGGAGGAATTTTTGGCTCACGGGGGGAAATAGATGACGCCGAGTCGCCGACTGATGTTTATCAAATTGTCATTTTGTGTTTTTCCCCCACCGTCCGCTGGATGTTGGCTTCTGTGTTCATGCGGTGCATCTGTGTCTTTGACAGGTCTGAGTGAAAATGGCGGAGGGGACCAGAGACCAGGGAGGTGTGGGCACCACCGATGCCGAAGAGGACTCCCCCAATATGATCGTCTACAGAAAGGCAAGGCTTAACTTTGTGTGTGCTATAGTATTTGAGCTATATGATGGGAGAAACATTTGCTGAGGAGCAATGACCCACAGACAGGCTCCTGACAGGCTGTTAGTCTGCCTGATGCAGACCAGTGAATCCACCACACACAAGGTTTCACTGTCAAACCCGGGTGTCAGCGAACCTCTCTTTCCACCGCCTTGAAACACATCCAACTCCAACTCCTTCGGTACCCTCTTCCTACCACTTGTACCCTTCACTTGTCTGTCAAACTTTATCTGTCCAGTGCTTTAATAAGCTCAATCCCATCAGTGAGGGTTTGGGCAGTGACAGGGGCCTTTCACTGTCAAGGGGGTAATTACCTTGTCCCCATGGTGCCTCACTTTCAATAGCTGATGTTTGATTGGAGAGAGGGTGAACAGTATCGGTGGCTAATTATGTGGATGTTCGGCTGGGAGGAAGTAGCTGATTCTCTCCAGGGTTAGGATTGGGAGCAGCCAATGAGGGGGTGGTTATTACTCCTCAACCGACGAATAGCTTGTTATTTCTCTGCCAACAGTGTGACAGCCCACTCAAAAGAAAAAAAAAAAAGAAAAGCTTCTTTTGATCACATTTAAGCCACAGGATCCACAGCTAAAGCCTGCTGTCTTTATTAGGGTAAAAAAAAGTGAGCTATAAGCAGGCTGTGGACAGATCCCATCCCACTGTCCTAAATCTTTTGTTTCATCCTGCTTCTAATGATCGTCCGTTCATATGGCTAGATAAACATATTAGTGGGGAAATGGCTGAGACAGGATGCGAAATAATTGCTGAGAGCCTGCCGTTAAAATTTCCTTTTTTTTAGGCGTCTTGTTAACTACGTGTCATCGTGCTTTGGTGAGTTTCTCATAAACCGTCTTCTGTTTACTGAACACCTCCAGGTGAGTGTGCAGCTCACCTGAGGAAACTGTCAGAACCTCCTTTGTGCTCAGACACTTGATAAATCCCTGACAATTACGCTTACTGGGATTGTGTGCTATGAACTGACTGTCACACGTCAGCACTTGGCAGCACAAAGAGATGTGGAAGTGCAGTGCCAGCAGCAATTCACTCCGTAAATACTCAACCCGTTGGGGTAGCGGTGGGCAAATCCAGTCTCTGCCATGGAGGAATCCAGGAATGATAATCAATATAGAAATATAGAAATCAGAACACGAGACAATCGGTTTCTCTTCTCGATGCCTGTCAAAAAATATTTGTATGATACATCTACTGGGGCTGCTTTGTTTGCCCATTCTGGATGGTAATGCATTCATTATTGCAATGCAGTGTTGTCATTATCCTCCATGTATTCTAAGATGCTGTCACGCTGCTGAGAGAACTCACTGTAGTTGCATGTAATACTGGGTATCTTCATGGATTTCACAGCGTAGCTTCATTATGTAACACTACACATGCCTGGAGGCGACGCATTTAAGAGGCTAGTTTTTCCTTGTCAGGATGCTGCCTGAGGGAATATTCATCATTTCATGGTTTAGTCATACGCAGTGACAACAGACAGATGATTCCGAGAGTGACAGGACGTTTCTGCCCTTCCCGCTTTGAAAATGTGATTTTTGATTTGAGGCTTTTGAGGAAGAAAACCGAAGGATGCAACGCAACCAGATAAGCAAATGTGTATTTCTCACACAGGGATGATAATTTGAGATGCAGTATTTGTGTTTTGGCAGGCTTCAATCTGACTTTTACTTTTAATTAGACAGATGTTGTATGTTCTTGTCTTTCACCTCTGTGTCAGTCATTATCTAAAGATGTCAAAGAGGCCAAATGATAAAGAAGTGCTGGGTCTTTGAGGGCACAGTGCCCATGGCCTCTGGACTCAGTGGGTGGGCAGCTTGGCGCAGCGTGAAGGCGCTGCTCGCAGAGAGGCAGATGGCCACCAATATGCTCAGCCGCCTGGGAAAACACTGGCAGCTCCATCCCAAAGGCCTGAGCCCCTGTCAGCTGGAAGACATCAGCATCTTACAAGTGCCCCAGTCAAGAGATAAAAATATTTCAAAGTGTGGGCAGCCTGTTTTTTTTGAAACATGGAAGTTTAGGGTTAAAATACCTTCATTTATATCGCCGTATCTGTCGCAGATCTATCAAGTTAACTGTGTCAGTTATAGACAAAGGTGAATGTGATGTATTTATCCATTAGGGAGGCTGAGTGCAGCCGACGGGAGGAGGATGTCTTTGTCCAATGCATTGTAGGTGCTGCGGTGCTATTGTATCTTGCTCTCTCGCTCTCCTCCCACAAAAAGAGGAAGTCAAGCAAAACAATCCAATAACTGCAGGATGCCTTGTTGCCTCCAGAACTTGTAGAGAAAACACAGACGTAGGTTGCACACATACTCTAAACACAGACATATAGGAACCCATAAACTTCCTGTTGGCTTAATGCATCTTACCTGTTTTTGTTGTTGCTGTTGTCGTTGTGTTACCTTGATGAGCTTGGCATGCGTGGAAGACAGAGTGTGGTGGGTGTAGATAAGTGGGACTGGCATCAAGAGACACAAAAAGGAAAAGCAAACCATGAAGTGCTAGTGTGCAGGGAAATGCAATTAAGAGGAGGAGAGAGCCCACTTGCTCTGATCAGGTAAAGCTCACAAACTATTAATAACATCTCTCATACCTGAGTGCATGTGTGTGTGTGTGTGTGTGTCTTCCCCTTTTTCCCCTTCTGTGACTTGAGGGCCGAGCTGTGAGGCTTGCCTGCCTTTTGACACACACACAATGTTACTGTAATTGTCGCTGAAGGACCAAAGCACTCCTGTCCTTCTACCCAGGGACAGTTAAGGGTTTGTGCTGCGCTCTATGATTGGATAATAGCATCCAGACAGGATTTAGGAGCCATTAGCGTAGTTAGAGTAGTTTGGTGGTCACTTGCTGCTGCTGTGTTATTTGTTACCAACGTTTTCTCTGCTCTTGGGTGGATGTAAACATGTGGTACTCCTAAGGCTCCACCGGTACCTGTACCTAATGGTGTAGCTCGAGGGACAGTAACATCACTCCGATGCCAAGAACAAAATATCTCAACCCCTGCCACAAAGACTTTATACAGATATTTATGATAATTACACCATGAATCCCTCTGACTTAGCGGTCGACGTGACGTGTGCCCTTTGGGCTGACGTTTTGCTGGCTGATTTCCAGCGCTAGAATTTGTCGGAGAGAAATAAAGGAGCTAAATCTGCAGGAGATGCTTCACTGTCTCCTTGTCATGAGTGTTACTTTTTTTTTTTCAAATTTCCCCAGTTAGACAATCCCCAATACATGATGGATTTCCTTTGCTCCTGCACTCTGACTGATTGTAGTGTATTTCTTTCAGTCGTTCCCTTGTTGTTATCAGTGCTGTTTTTTTACTCCTCTCCTTTTTTCTCCCCCATTTATTCATTCTTTCAGCCTTTCTTCTGCTTCTTGCTGATTAATAATTGAAGCTCATTTCAAGCATTCCATCTTCGGAAAAATATCTGGTCCTCTGGGACATCATATCCCCCCCCATTCATTTATTCATATCCAGCACATTTTTTATCATCACTTGGTATTTTTATCCATGTATGCGCTTCTAAATGTGAAGAGGGGAGGACTAGAGGGGAAAGAACAAAGGATGCAATGGAAAGAAGGTTTAATGCTTTAATAAAACATAATACTCCCACTCTGTCAGTCGGGCAGGTCTTTGAATTTGCATTTGCACGAGCGTTACGGTTTTGCGTTTACATGATAGTGGAGGGTCGCTCCTGTAGATGTGATGACTAAGACAAGTTCTCACACCTGTGTCACTCCTGCCGACTGGATAGACGTTGAATCTAACAGACCCAGAGTGGCAGGAGGAGAGGAGAGGAAATTACTGTCAATGTCAACGTTAACCTCTCACGGCGTCCACGTCAGCCGCTGTCTGCGAGGTAGGTTTAGGTTGATTTTTCAGACACGACACAGAGGGAGTTCACTCCGACTCCTACAGAGCCGATGATATGGAAATGCTGGAAAGATGTATAAAATTACAGCAATCGCGCTGCCGGTTAGACGCTGACTCTCCCTTGAGTGGCGAGAGAAGATGAAATTACTGCAAATGGCAAACTCCCACATCGCATCCATTCTCCTACCACGGTGGGGCCTGACAGCTGGCTGAGTTTGAAGAGGACTGAGGCGCTGCAGTTGTGCTGGTCAGGAGGAAGCTCGCCCGCCTGTCTTCTCGCTGCCGCTCATGAGTCACACTCTCTTCTCTCTCTCAAGTGTCCCCGGGGGCCCGCGGAGGGAATATCTCTCCTCTTTTTACGACTAACCTCCATCCGAGGTGTCTGTGGGGCCACGATTCGCTGTTTCCTCTGTGCACTTAAGATAGCGCGGCCTGGCCGGACGCTCTGCGTATCACCTCTACAGCTGCGGGGACGAATTCTCCCGGCGCTTTATCACGTATGACCGTTTTAACACCATCTCCACTTGCACCACGGGAGCCTTTATCTGAGGCGCTGGTATGGGCTTGAACTATCAGGGTCACGCTGAAGCCTGTGTGCCTGTATGCTAAGTGCCAGTGTGGGTTGCTTTCCTAGTTGGGTCAATAAGATAAAACAACAGTAACAGTGCAAAGTGTTATCTCTTATATAACCAGCTCCTGTCTGTTTAATGTGCCGGCCTGTCTCTTCTTTCCAGTAAAGCAAGCAGGGCCAATACGTGAAAATCCTGGAAGTTCAATGAAACACAAATCATAATTGGATAATAATTCACAGTGTTGTGGCAGCCTGAGCACTGTGTTGCCAGGATTATTCACCTCAGCCACAGAGAATCACTGTGACTGAAATAAAAGGCTTTTCTCCAGTGAGGAAAGTCCTTCCATGTGCCAGTGTCTCTCTGGTGTCCCTCTGTCTTTGCACAAATACTGACAATATGCCCCTTAAAGGAGGCTGTTTAATAAAGCAGCTACAGTAGTGCCTCTGTGCGTCTTACTGGGACTATGCCTGCATAGGGTGATGTTAATAGGGAGCTTGAGCCTCCCACTTATCGCAGCCTGAAAAGATTGCTCTGAATTGCACTAGTGCTGGAGTACGCCTTAAAAAACCTCCCACTGTACTCTGAATAACCTCAGTCTCTCTGCAGGACGCTGAGGCACAGAGTCGATGATATTGGAATAACTGGAAATATACAATTACAGCAATTGACTTGGAGAGGAATACAAATATTCATTAACTCTCTTTGGGTTAATAGCATCAGAGAATTAACTGTTGGCCGGTTAAACTGCTGTTGATGATGCTGATGAAGAATAAACTCCTGTGTCGACCATCGTGTTCTGTATACTAATGGTTTTTATTGGAACCGGCTCTGACATTAGTATGTTAAAAGCTGCTGGTGCTCGGTGCCTTCGGGTGACACTGTGACATGTTTGACAGCAGTGACACGCTGGGCAAACTGTAGCCCTGTGGTAGCGCTGACACACTGAATTAGCAAAAAAAAAAAAAAAAAGGGATGTAAGAAGAGAACGAGCCATTACAGTTCCACATGGTTGTGTCACATTTTTCATAACAATGCATTCGCAGCAACAGTGATGATAATTACATCTGTGCATTGCACCTATTGTAAGTGTAAGTGAGTGAGTTCAGACTAGTTCCATGAGTACATGATGGATGAAACTCTGGCTGTCTGGATCTTTTTATTTTTATTTTGCAACACTGTCGTTAATTTACAATATCTCCAAGGTGGAAATCCTCAGTCATGGTGTTGATTGCTTATTGTGCCTATGATGTGTCTTGTACTTGCAATATTTGATTTGCATTTAGCGGCCTTTAACTTTCTTGACAAGATTTCCGACACTAATCATGACATGATACAATGATGTCCCTGCCTTTAGTGTACACGCTCTCTTGTCTTTTAACTTTCTAAATGTGTTAATCTTCTCTGCCCTTCTTCTTCTTCATTTTTTTTCTTTTACAATGGTGTTGCATCATTAAGCCACAGAGATGGATTAACTTTGTGAACTGATCTAGTTTTCAAGGGTGCAGTAACATCCACCGCTGATGAGCGTAGGTCATTAAAGTGGCTAACCGAATCATCTGTGCATGCAGCGTGTGCGCAGAATGAGCCGTAAGTCTGCTTTTACTCAATTCAGCTGATGAAAATTTAATAGCTGATTGAGTATTAAGGATGAAGGAGAAGAGGGTTTATTTGTCCTGCAAAATACTGTAACAACCTTAGAGAAACAATAAAGGCCAATGCTCATAATCATAGATGATGACCCAAAGTGTAGAGTTGGCACATGGTGGATAAACTCACCAGAGTCTGTAAACTCTTTTAATGTTGAGTAGAATAAATTGTGCATCTTAAGGCAGTGATATTAAATAAAATATATTTAATTTTCTGACCGTGCTGGTATTTTACTGCTGCTCCGCTCTTCCCTTTATCTCAACTTTATCTTTTTCAAGATTCAATTTCGGCTGCAACTTTAACTCTGACTTGTTCAAACCTCGGGGGATCTTGTCTAGAAATGCTCCACGCCTCCCCCTGTCCCATTTTCACTCTGACTACAATACTAATCAAAGAAGGAAAGAAAAGGGAGTTTTTTGTCACCACTGACAGTCTTTTTTTCCCCACTTGGTGGTACATTTTGTCCCCGAGTTGGAAGACCAGCCGATGATGAGAATGTTCTCAATATGCTGAATAGAGCCGATGAAGTACGGTTTGCTCATGAGAAAACGACTGCCCGATTACAAGATATTTCATGTTTTAATCTCTGAATGCTTCATTAGACAGGCTTAGAAGAAGTTCTCAAAGAATGAAAAATAACAGAGGAATCTAGTCTCCCTCTCATGCAGTATTCAAATGGCAGCCGATTACTTCTGACAAAGACAAAGAGTATAATACGTTTAAGTACGGCTTGTCACGCCATGGAGATCGTCAATGAAATATGCTGATCAACAACACTTTGTGAAACCTTACTAATGTACTCTAATTGCCGCACCATCTGCCAACTCTCCCATTCGTATTGTTTACAGACACATCTGATAGGTTGATAGATTGAAATGAGCTCGCCCTAAAATAGACGGTCTGACTCAGATGAGCGGGAGACAGACAGAGAGTGTCATCTGTGCACTGTTGAACCACAGGTAACGATGGAGTGTCTGTTGCCCGAGTGGTGTGACTCTGTGTAATTGTCTCTCGGTTGACGCTGAGGCAGGGATGAGTCACCCAGGCCCCAAATGTTAATCACCCTGTCCAGCTCGTCTGACTGTACAGCGCTCGGAGGAGGGCATTTTGCCTCAGTCCTCCTGATCATGGGACCTGCGCCCCCTCCCAACCTTGGCTCGCAGCAGACCACCCTCACTCTGTAACGTCGCCCCTCGGGATTTTTTTTAGTTAAGCTGCACCCTGTCACTACAACTCAACCCCACATTTAGAAAATTAATTGGACAAATGACTGAAATGCCCTTGTGTGTTTGTCCAGTTCAGTCACAGCCAGAGCCATAAAAGGTCTAAACAACTCATTTGTCAAAAATGACAGATCTATCCTCTGGCATGCAGGGAGGTTTCAGACGTGAATCTGATGTTTGGGAGCCTGCACTGTTTGACGTTATGTGAGTAAGCAAGATAATCAGTGGCAGATTTTCTTCTCTCTTCCTCTTCAGCTTGAAAATAATAGAAATGTCCTTGTGGGAGACCTTGCTGTGCGCCGACTCCTGTTTCCACTCCAATTGTTCTGTCAATAACTCATATGTTAGAGGCCAAATCCATAACAAAGCCGCGATTACTTTCATCAGACTGAGTGAGTGAAGAAACCCCGGCGGTAGAGAATGCAGGACCTGGCCTATAGGCGGGGATTGAACCTGATTCCAGGTGCACATAACATACATGAGAGACTGCTGTTACCATCTTCTATCACAGCAAGAAGCCTCGATTGATCGGACCTTCCTCCTCAGCTACTTACACGTGTCAGGCAACATGAGCTTAATTCATTTAGACACTCCAATACACCCAGCGATGAATTTGACACCACTACATTTGCTTTAAATGGAAATTGGTCTTCAACAACCAAATAGAAAGTAGTAAGGGACTGAGGAAGCTTTTAAGCTCGCAATAATCATTAGAACTGACTGGGGCCAGAGAGGGAGGAAGGCAGTGGCGACGCAGCAGGAGGGTGGTAACATGAGAAGAAGCTAACATGGTTATTGCCTATTCCTTAGCGTGGCGCAGCTGGCAGCGAGGAGCTCATGTACATTCATGAGTATGTGATTTCTTTTTTTTTCCACAGTAGAGGTTGATGAAGTGCTGGTCATTGGCTGTTGGTTTGGGTTCTGGGGGCCAACCTCAGTCCAACAGGCCACATGGCTGACATTTAATCAGTTTTCCAGTGGGGCGATGATTTAGGAATGACTGACAAAGAAGCCTGTGGTTGGACTAAATTAATGATTAACTCCTCATCGAAAGAACAAAACTTGTTGTATCAATAGTTCAGTCAAAGGGGCTTTCCATCTCACAAGCCCTTGCAACAAAAGTCATTGTACATCAACAAGCAGCAAGGCTACAGTTTTGTAGCCGTTTACTAAACATTATCAGCTAGCTGTAAGTGGTTGAACGGTCTTGCTGTTTCTTATTTACATCATGCATGACCCATGAAGCCAATCAGATGCAGAAAACTATTGATTTGATAATTGAGACTAACTCCCTGTGAAGACCTTTGAAGAAAGTCTGCCCAAAAAATTAGACAAGACAAGACATTCTGGAGAGAAATCAAATCAGGGAGACAGTGGGAGGAAAGCTTCTTCTCACTTGGTGGAGAGCTCCTCAGCCTGCCGCTTGAAACTGATGTCAACTTTTACATAATAAATAAGTCAACCTCTCAAAATGTCTGTGTAACAATGTGTCACTGGAGTATCTCTGTATTTCTGAACTTCAGATTGTTGGTCCTCACAATACTCATTGCTGAGCATACAGTGCAGTTGTGCCCGTTTTATAGAAAGGCTCTATATTGGTCATACAGTTTGCTCACTCTTTCTGCATATAATACTGTTAGCTAAACCACCATCTTCTAGAGCTTAAATGTACAGCATGACATTCAACCTCAAGCTATTTTATTGCGTTCCATAGAAGACGCTTGTTAACAAAGCTGCCGCTATTTTAAGAAAGATTTAATCCTTAGCATGAACTTATGTGCACATCAGGATCCATTAATTATGAATGCATTGGATAGGGAAGAAGGTGCATTAGCAGATGTTCAATCTTTACATCTTACAGATCGTGCCTTCTTTGCCCTCAGTGTCTCAGGCTTGGCAGAGATTTATCTCGATGATACAAGGTCATCAGTATCCTGCCACTCGAAAAAGGAGGAGATGACAATCTGCAAACTTTGCACTGCGTCGGCGCGGTGAGAGATATTTGGGTTGTCAGAATCGCTTGTTTTTCCCCGTCTGTTTCTTGTCTGGTGAAATTCTTTGAGTTATTCTTTCTGTGTGATATTTTATTCATTGGTTGTGATAGGAATATCCTAATCCCCGTTCTGTTCAGAAAAAGTGCTTTCAACGGCTGATGTTGTGCAGGAAATAACTAGACAATTCTGATGTGCAAAGTCCTAAAGCAGGTGTGGCAGAGCAAATCGCCTTCGCAAAACCTCGCTAAATTACAGCCAGCTGTCACGCACAGATAGTATACAGCCCGGGATGGAAACAGAAAAGGACACTCCACTTCATTTTGAAATATGTTGAGAGGATATTAGATCACAAAGCATGGCTAGTCCCTTTCTAGGAAGCCTATTCAATAATTCAAGGGGGTGTGATGTTAGGTTGCAAATTCTAGCTTTGCAGACATAATAGATGGTTCATTTTTTGGCTCCCCTGAGGAGAAAGAAATAAAAGATTTACGAGTAAATGTATTAGCCAGCACTAAAGGTGGCCTGTTGACGTTATAGATAATCAATCAACAGTGAGTAAGTATTTGATGCCATAAAACAGCCCTATTGTAGTGTTAACGCTTTACTATCTATTGATTCTATCATTCAAGTCAGTCAGTCAGCCTTTCAGGTAACACATCGCTGACACACATCCTGTTACTAAACACTTTTTTTCCCCCTCCCTGTGATGCAATTATGAGGAGCTTCCTCGGGCCACTTCAGGCCTCATTCAGTTTCATTAAGAGACGATTACGGGATGATAATAGGAAGAGTGGTGCGTGAGGGAGAGGATGACAGTGTGGCATCTCCTCTGCAGGGCTCTGACAGGAAGTGGAGTTTGTCCCTCAGGGGAGTGAGATTTTTCAGCAAAACACATTACAGGTGTGCGGCGCTGCCTGCTGCCCCGTGGCAGCGCGAGATGAGATTCTCCCTCCACATGTCAGCCCGGCCGCGCGAATTTCATTACCTGTACCTGCGAGTTTGAAGTAACAAGACTTTATTGCCAGTATTGGAAATCTGTCACCCGGGCAAGAACAGAGTTGTTTTCATAGCACCTCACCAGACTGGAAATGATGCTCTGAAAGGAAAATATCTTAATGCCGCGCTGCACACAGAACTGTCGGCCCTCACTGACAGTATGAGTTCAGGGTCCAGAGGCAGCCAGCCCCCCTCCCACCCCACCCACTCTCTCACCCATCCTCCTCTTTACTCCACTCCACCTCTTCTCTCTTTCATAACAGGCCTTTTCACTTAGTCCCTGTGTTGTCACAGTAACACTCCTTGCCCCTAAAAGCCTGTCAGCATTCTCACACTCTGCAGGTAATAAGAACGTCAGGTCGGCGGTAACAGCAGTATGTGGGTGACAGTAGGACCACGTCGGTGGAAAAGGGGGTGGATGAGGGCTGTGAGGCTTAATGATACACAGTGGAGCTACAGTATAAAAAAAAACTCTCTTTTATACCAGTAGCCAAGACATGAAATCCATGCACCTCGAAAGGTCAAGGGCCTCTCTTACTCACTGATTGCATATGAGTGCAGGAGCACCGGAGAAACAAAGCTGAGAACCAGTATCATTTTTTAAGCTGAGGTATGAAATGTGCAGTGGATTGAAACACAACATGTCCCAGGAGAGAGGAGGAATTAGGAGCAGATGGTGTTACGGCATCATGATATAAAGCAGAGAGAAGAGAAAAGCATTCCTTTAAATCAGATAAATTATATAGTTAGCTATAAGCTGATTAAAAAGTGATGCATCATTTGGCTGCAAGTGCCTGCATACTGTATATGCTTCGCACATGCACGCACAGCACACACAGGCCTTACCCATTCAACAGTTTGGTAATGACAGGCTAGAGAGAACCATCTGTGTGTATTGTAATGGACGGAAATGCGCGTTAATGGGAGAGGTTGGATCTGCCCACCACTTGCATTTTATTGTTACTAGAGAACACATCTTGTCATCTCAAATAACTGCCTCGGATGCTGGCTCCATGCCTTTTGTGGTTGCGTCAGGCCTATCAAATATCACGCATCAAAGGTTCAGTCGGGGAAGACATTGATTAGACAGCCAGAGGAAACGACGAGCTCTGACTGGTGTAAATATTGAAAGGAAGGAGTTACGTTGTTGACTTGTGAAGCGCAAATCCTTCATCGAGGCACCCTCTCTCCTCTCCTCTCCTCTCCTCTCCTCTCCTCTCCTCTCCTCTCCTCCTCTTTAGAGATGAGTAAACTCTGTGATGAGAGAGTTTCCTGTCTCCTGTGTCTCAGACATCAAGAACAGGCTTGTGGGCCCATCGAGGGCCGAGGCAAACCTGGGCTTGATGACGCCTCCTCTCTCCTCTCTCCTCTCTCTCGCTCTCTTTCTCTAACCCAATTACCACCAGGCCTCAAGGAATAGGATGGGCAGGAGCGGCGTGTCAGGGGATGATGCCAACATCAAAGATAGACAGATGGTCCTGAGGTTTTACCACCTCCAACCAATCTCCTGTAGATATTATTACTGGTGCAGTGCCCCAGATAGGAGGCCAAGATGGAGATATATTGATCAAGAAAGTTGAAAAGATTCAAACTGAACATGAATTCAATGTCACCTCTCGCACACTGACAGCGATAGTGAGTAAGAGTAGCTTCCACAGGCCACTGAGCTCCAAAATTGGCAGCAGCGGGGAGGATTGTGCCCAGTCTGAGGCTCCCAGAGGGGCTTTAAACTGTGAGCACCCTCAAAATAGACAGTGTTATCCACTGCCTCTCACCTGACATGTCACACCATTGTTGATTTTCACTTTCACAGTTTAGCATCTTACCCGGGTCTTGTATAACAGTGGGCATGCTGTGACTTAGAGGCGAGACTATGATTCCTCTCATTACAGAGCGACTGAAGGACAGCAGTGGCTGGGCGAGGAAATAAAAAGCTGATAAATGATGATAAAACCCTCTCTGGGAAAGAACTTTGAAACTGACGATCAGGCAGATAGCAGCAGATGCTTTCCGTCTGGTGCAGTCTGTCGCATCCCCACCATTCCCTCTTTTGTTTAACTCCACATGTAGCTACCCTTCCTTTGCTTTTCTTTCCCAAATTACAGACTGGTAGATGTAAAGATACTGAACCTCATTAGAGTACGAGGCCGTACGGAGTCCCACAGGCACTCAACATGCAGGTGATGTTGGAAGTGTTTGCAGTGAAGGCAGCCTCCCTGCATGTAAATTGGTGTCGGCGAGAGCTCTTTAAGGTGAATCGTGCAGAGGAGTGAACTGCAGGTAATGTGACTCTCTCCCACTGGAATAAAAGTGACCTTTTGCAGAGCGTTGCTGTAACTGCGGTTCATTTCTGACATGCAACAACAACAGCACGGTTATAAACTCGCACTCCAGCACCAGCCATATACGAAAGCAGCCACGTCGGAGCGTCGAACGTGTGGCCGCCGCTGATGTCCTTCATTTCAGACAGTGTCTCTTTTGAAAAGTGGCCCCCCCTGTATCTGCGCAGGGCACTTTGTTTTAGAGTGGGCTATCTATTCAGAGGAGCAGCCGACTCCTGTTTTCCCTGCACTCAAGCCCTTAGCAACCCGTGGAGTATCTAACAACAGACATTTACAAGAGAGGAGATCTTTTTCTGTCCTCCTTGAGTCTCATCAACAGAAAGGTGACCTGATGAGTCAGTGTGGTTTGTGGGTAGGTTTATACTCTCCTGAGTGGAGCCTGTCTTAGCTTAGCGCTGTTTCATTTGCATTTTGCCCACAAGAACTGTAGCCATGCTTTGATTTTTAAGCATCTCCTTTTGACTGATATTGAAGAACATAAAGGAAACTTGTTAAATCCTCTTTTTTTTTTCCAGAAAGCAGTGACAACAAGATTATCCCTGCCGTACCAAAGAGCTCGATCTGTAATTGTAATTTAGTCAAGCTGGCGTGCTGCCCGTGCCGGAGCTGAATTTGACAAACTTTTAATTGCTTCTCTCCTCTCACTGTGTTGCCATAGAGATGGAGAATGTAAGCTGACTCACACTCAGTCCCACAGTGACCATCATCCCGTTGCTGAAATCTCCATAACATATCCGCGTCAGCTACCTTACCGGCGGTGAGGGATCCTCAACTGGCTCAAACAAGAGACAAACACCCTCATCAACACTCTCTGTCCCAACATATGGTCCTGATTGGTTGAAAGTGACGTGCAACATCACAGCCTGACGCTTCTGCATGCCCCCCCCTCGCCCCCCTGAGGAGCATCCAGCTGGGTGGGCAATCAAGCAGTGGCTAATTGGACTCTCCGTACAGTGGTGTACCTCTGGGTCTCTTAGGGTCTCTGTTGTGTTGTGACCACTTAGGCTAAAGTAGCTGTTAATGCCTGCTATCTGCCTAAATTACACACGGATCCACAGTGTAGGAACACCTGACATGAGGAAGGAATGTCACTGGACACTTGGGTTTAATTGCAGGAGCTGGTTGGTAAAATTAGATGAATATAGTGAAAATCTACAGTGGTTATTTACTTGTTTACTGAAAGGAAACTAAGATGGCTCCCTAATAGTCCTAATGTGTTGCCTCATCCTTGAGAAGCCCCGAAGAGCCCATTAGGCAGCACAACACAAAGATGTGCTCTAGCGTTCATTTAACCTTCAGCAGGATTTTCTCGAAATGATGAGTGAATAGGATTCCTCCTCTCCACAGTCAAACAATTACCTTTATTGCATTTACAATGCGCTTGCCGCTAATGATCACAGGGAAAAAAAAAACAGATTATGAAAGGTATTGGCAGAAGACAAAATGGCTTCGCTGGAGTGTAAAAGGCTGCACGGCCTGATAGGAAAACAGTTGTTTATTGCGGGAAAGAAAAAGGCTTCCCCTACAGGGCATTCCTGTGGAGATGGCAATTTGGAGAAGAGATGGATCACTGAATGTGTCTCTTTCAGAAGCGTTAGGATGAAGTCGATGCTTCACTGAAATGCAATATCAGACATGGCAGGTGAATCGCCGAGAGGTTTGGAGCAACGCTTTTGTGCCTTTGTGTTCCTACTGCAACATGCTGCATCCACGACGGTGCACGGGTTTGTGTCAGCGTGTGATGTCGTAACTGGTTCATTCACATGTCTCCAAATTGTCAATAAGTTTTCAAACGTTGCACTCATAAGTTTTCTTCTCCAGTCTGCTGTGTAGCTGCTTGTGTTGCTGCCTGCTCTGTGTGTGTGTGTGTCTATCTCATCCTGGTGTGTCAGACCCAGCAGAGAAGCTCTCAGAGCTCCCTCATCATGACTTGGCATGCTAAGCAACTTTGGGGTATGTGTGGGTGTCAGTTGTCTCTCCAGCAGGATTTATTCTCACCTCGTTCCCCAGGGCACCACACACCAGCTGGAACTCACTTAATTATGCACCCAGTATGGCACAGAGGTCAAAATGGCACCCACAAAAAAGAAAGAAAAAAAAGTGTGGTGTGACACGTTATGTACTTTGGAAAAGTTACTTCCCAGTGCGTCATCAGCCAGGACAGGACTCCAAGTATTGAATATGGAGTACATGCAATCATTTCACATTTTGTTATGTTATTTATGACATGAGGTGGTGTGTTAACCATAAATCATGAACACAATTTTGCAGTTGGGAAAATTGTAGCTTGTCTTTTTTAGAAAATAGGAAGGAGCTATGGAAGTCCAAAATAAAAGGCTGCAGACTGGGTTACTATCCCAGTGGCCTTACTGTAGAATATAACGCTTATGACAGCAGCACTCTCACAAATGCATTGGGCAGTTGTGCTGTTGTGTGCTCCAGTGGAGGCTCGGTGCAACCGCAGCCCCAGTCGCACACTGTGAAGGTACAGCAGAGAGTTAAAATTTAAGGCCAGACATCGCTCCGACACCCTGCAGCAGTCAGCAATCCAAACAACATGTGAAAAGAGAGTGTGCAATTTAGGAGCGCTTTGAGGCGATGAATTAATTTCAAGTGTATAAAAGCAGTTTGTACGAGCAAGGCAAAGCAAAACAGTGCATCTAGGCCTAAGTTAATTGACACAGCAAGCAACTGACTTACGGCCAAACGAGAAGGCAAAGTAAAGAGAGTGGCGTATAGTACTGTGAGGCAATAGAAATAACAACTATTCTGTTAATACTCCAAACCGAAAATAGGCTGTATTAATGCAAACACATCAAGTTGAGGATTTAAAGCTTGAATTGCAGAGTGCTGAGTCCAGTTGTACTCACCATCTGGCTGACACCTCTGAGGTGCTACTGAAAGAAACACACACTTCCCCACAGGAAAAGCTATTTCCTTGTTTTTGATATTATTTTAAATTGAAGGCAATATGTTATTATGTATATGGTCAATTCAGAGGACACAGCTTCCGTGAGTGTGGAGACAGGATGTGAATTTGGACAATGCTGTGAACCTTCAGTAAGACTGAAATGTCATTCAACTTAGCATTTTTCTATTAAGGTCATCCAGTATATAACCATTTACTACTGTGTTTCCTTTTATTGTAGAAGGTCACTGTTACAAATGTATTCATTTTCTCAGGGGTTTGCAGCAGGGAAGAGATTTCTCATGAGGAATTGATTATTTTAGTAAGAGAGAAAAATGTAAATATATGACATCAAATTCCTCTCTTATTATTCATATTTAATCACGAACAAGTCAAGTATACAACCTGGCACAGGCATCGGGGCTTTTTCAAGAGTTAGAGGATGACTTGGCAAACTTGAGAACTCTTCAAAGCCTCATCACTATTTCATCTTCACCTTCCAGCAGCCCATCATAATTATCTCCACACCAGAAATGTATCTTTTCAGCCCGTCACCTGGACACTGGTCGTTTTTCCTCACGGACCCAAACGTCTTTCAACAATGACAAGTGAGTCTGAGCCCGCTGATGACTGCTGAATCATTAATGGCGCTGCCTCTGCCCCATCCATCTTCCTGCAGCAGTGGTCTCATTTCTGAAGATTGGGCCAGTTTTTAATAGCTTCATCTGTGACCATTTTTGGAGGAAAAAAAAATAGGGGGCACAGGGTTTCAATTAGTAGGAGAAGTGATTGTTTCCATTCTTAACAGCACTGGCTCGCATTTATTTTATGGTTATTTTTGTCACTGACGCTCCCATTTACATAGTTTTATTTCACTTCATTAAGCCCCAATTACAGAACCATTTTACAAGAAGTAGTGACATCTCGTTTAATACATTTCAGTGCAGAGACTTTTCCTTTAATGTTAATCAATGCAAGGAGTAAATGCTCGGTTTCTTGCTATAGCCCACATCTCCATCACCTGTAGCTGCAGCTTCACAATCTCCATAAACCTTTAGCCTCCCACGTGCTGCGCAGAGAGCTACTGTGGCGCTGCCCTCGGAGCTATAAAAGATAAGATGGACACACCGCACGCAGGCAAATACACAGTCGAGCGCTGGTACGATTCTGAACACACGTGTGTCACAAATGCAAACATACGGTGGCAAGATACACAAGTGTTCTTCTGATAATCATTTATAGAGCTCGGTGGCTCGGGGCAAAGTGCTGTTATCGCAGGCTAGCAGCAATGTTCAGCTCTCAAAAACCCCTCAGAGCAAGCTGCAAACACCATTAGCTTGTACATCCAAGAGATACCATGTGCACTTTCTATAGCTGTTCCAAACACTTCTTGTCTCCTGTCATCCTATAGGGAGATAATGAGTCCTTCTTTTTATGCTGCTATAGTCCAAGGTCCATTATTACATGAGAACAAAAGGACTTAATCCTTTCCATGTTGTTGTGTCCCGGGGGATTTGGGGAGTCCTTCAGAGTTGGATCGAAACGCAGCTGATTTCAAAGCTTTTCCCCTGTTGTTTTTCGCTGGGAAGGTTTGTCCTCAAAGGGAAGATTGTGGTGTTTCGGAGCTAATCTGTTGTGGACCTGATTGTGCTCGTGTAAAAAACTGTTTATACTCACATGTAGGCGAAAAGCAGGCCTGAAATACCAAGGCTCTGATCTCAAACGCAGAGGGCAGATGCAGCTCTCTCTCTCTCTGTCTCTGTCCCCGCTGCAGTCCTGCGAGAGATTTATCAACAGAGTCAAGGCAGTAATTCTCCATAGTGGATGTTCAATAATTCATGCCAAGACGCTCTCCCAAGCTTATGGTGAGAGATTGGTAATTGTCTTGCCACACACTGCTCTCTGCATTATGTGCGTTATTAAATCTATACATCTGGGCGTTTTGCTGTAGATTTAGGGGGTGCTTGTATGAATCATGCAGTTAATGCTTTTGCCACGGAGAATGATTACATTTGATTGTAATGGCGGCTGAGTTAATGTGCCGTAGCCCGCTGCACACTCTCTGTGCGCTCCCTCTCCAAATCATGCTTTAGTTTTGTTGGTGGGACTTTGTGGGATCACCTGAAAGCAGCACAGTAATGCAGAATCAAAGGATAAAGGTGTAATTAGCTGAGGATGACATAAAAAAATGAAAAGAAGCATAATAATTTATTTTTTTTTCTTACAGGTAAAACAGTGTAGGAATAATGTTTGCCTAATGCAAATACTTTCTGTGTAAGGTAGGGAGACCACACACATACACTTGGCAGATGGGCCCTTTAAAAACCACGATTATCAACATGTTGGTTAAATCCCCAGAATTACCACCAGCACAATAAAACAATAGACACACAAAACAGAAAGTGTGCATAGAAATTAGTCAAAGGATGTGTCAGGAGATTTTCCTGTGTCTTCTTATTGCCAACAAATCTTGTGAAAAGGCCAAAACAACCAATAAATTAATCCCTCTAACAAGTGTTGCCTGTGCAGCTTATTCCTCCTCAGAGCCTCAGAGCTCCATTGTTGTCTGTCTCTATTAAAAACACACCATTTCAATGAGTGATCCATGAACATAGATGCTCTAGTTTATCTTTTGAGTCAGTCGCACATTCACCATACAGTACATACTCACTGCACCCGATGTGTATTAATCCCCAGCTGAAAATAGTCACTGACATAAAACATTGAAAATGATTACAGCCATTTCAACAGATTAAAGAACATATTTGTAATCTGAGTTGAAAGGCTTACATCCTCTTCTTCTACAGGCTTCGGGCTGAGTACTACAGACAGGGTGTGGTTGTTGGGAAGTTTTTATATCAAAGAAATGCATTTACAGTACACATTTGATGAGTACGAAAAAAAAGATTTATGTTTTCTGCTGCTGAATGTAAATTGATCACACAAAAAAACACAACTCATAAACATTTACAATGCCATAAGCTTACACATGAACTCTTAACTGTAGTGAAGTGTTTTCCAGTCTGTCTTCCTGCCAGAGTGGAAGTGAGTTCACTCATATGCCGTGCTAAATGATAAATGAACAGTGGAGGAAAAAGGAATGGCACGTAATAGAGCACAGCATGATGCCGTGCGCCTGCGATCGTGATGGGAAGTCAACTGTAAATGTGGTGGGATAAGGAGGCATCATGCTATCGTCAACTTTGGATGAGAGGAAACAGAGGAGGCTTCTTTGAATTCAGACTGTTGTCAAGCTGAACCCTCAAAATTCACCTAATCAGCTTTGTCATTACTGCAGCAGGATATGTGTCTCTGTGCATGTGCGTGCGTATGTGTGCCAACATCTGAGTGTGCTGACTTACTAGACAGATGCTTAGGCAGCCATAAAGAATTTATTAGCCAGTACAAGGACCTTAGCGGTTACTGTACTGGTCGGCTGCTGATAATACAGCTAGCTTTGCAAAATCTGGATTTTTTTTCTTCTTTTGTTGATGCAGATTGATTCCTAGTGAGACTCCACCAGGCAACAGAGCGCCGCCTGTTCACATCAATATTTGACCTGAGCTGAGCTGAGCACGTTTTTTATGTTCAAGTGTTTACAAGTCTATATAGCGTACGGTATATGGATTTCTGTATGCGAGTGTTCACACGTGGGTCCATGTCTTCATGTCCTTGAGTGACTGGATGTTCACTTGTTTACTGTATGTGTTCTCCCCTGTGTAGTGGTCGAGTGGCGAGCTGTGCCGTGCCTAATTTTAGGTGGCTGATGTGTGATGTGTTTGGGGATCTGGCTGCGTCTGAGGTGTGATGTTTATCTCTGCCTCTGGGGAATAGCTGTAACAGCCTTTTACAATTGTCCAAAGCCCCTTATGGAAGCCCCCTTTTTACTGCTGTAACACCCCAACGTGAGGTTTTGGAACTACAACAGTACTGTTGCTGTTGTTTCAGGAAACCATTAAAATCTTGTGATGCTTTCAGCCGAGGCCATTATACTTTTAAGGTCTGAACTGAGTGAAACATTGAACAGAGTGTCACTTTAAATCTCTATCAAACCCCAAATATGTTCAAATTCAGCTGTCTGGGTTCACCCTTGATCTTGACAAGTGTAGATGTGAATTGCACTTTCCTCAGGTCACTTTCGCAGCATCACTAATCCTCCGTCCCCTGGCTCTTACATTTATTTCCAAAGCCTTAAAGCTGTCTCATAAAAATTTCTGATGTTGCTGCTCCCTATTGATGTATCCAAGGCAATGCAGATTAAAGCAATGAAGTGAATATTCTATTTGGGTTTCACAAATAAATCAAAGTCATAAATGTATGAATGAAAAATGTTATCATAACACTTAAAGTGAACTGTGAATTTAAGTAGCATGAATCAATGTTTTTATGGAAGTTACGTTTTTAACCCTGTGGTGGCACATTTCAACTTGTTTTTGTTCAGTGTTTTGTTTACCTTACTAGTGTGGGCTTACCAATATTAGCACCTACAGATACTGGGCTACATCAGCAACCAGCTGGTGAACATTTAGCTGCTAGTTAGCTAAAAGGAGAGTGTTTACTTAACTTGTATTTCCCAGAAGACCATGAATATGATTCAAAATTGAGTTTTGAGTTTTAATCTGAGTCAGCTGGATAATTCAATTATACAGTCGTTATGACAATAACTTTGGTGATAGATATGTGAGAATTTACTTCTGCTGCCCCCAAGTGGCCACACACGCTGTGGCTCTAAGTTAATCATAAATCCATTTTTTAATTACCCCTGTAATAACTGAAAATCAGAGTATGTTTCCCAAAATGTCCTGTTCATTTCTTTATTAAAGAGAGAGTTGTTGTTTTGTTGGGAAATATGATGACATCCCAGGCCTCCTCCCCCACAGATTGAAGACATCGTAACACGAATACAGGATGAGAAAGCCGGAGGTGTAGCCATCCGCACCGTCAAGAGCTTCCTCTCCAAGATCCCCAGTGTGGTATCAGGTTAGTACTAAGTGTGTATACAGTACATGTGCATGCGTTTGTATTTACTGTATGTGTCTGTATGACAGTTCCCTGTTTTTCATACTTCCTCTTCTTCTTCTCTTACTTGATCGGCTGATAATTGTGTATACTGTACATGTGTGAGTGTGTGTGTGTGCTTTGTTGTCTTAACCCAGCAAGTGGGCTCGGTGAGATTGGATGCGTCAGAATCAGTAAAGCAAATATGACCTTTTGGGCTCATTTAAATTGCTGCTACTACAGTTGGAGGCAGATGATGTCTTTGCCGATAAGACCCCGGCCACTGAGGAAAGTGCCTGTGGTGCAAGGCTGCCCTTGTCCAACCGCAGAAAAGCTACTTTTCTCCTTTTCCTTTCTGTCTACAATCTTCTGTGTGTATACACACTGTACTCTCCCGTGTGTGTGTGTGTGTGTGTGTGTGTGTGTGTGTGTGTGTGTGTGTGTGTGTGTGTGTGTGTGTGTGTGTGTGTGTGTGTGTGTGCTTATGTATGAAATGAGTCACCAGTGTTGGACGAGGGGGTTGCTCCCGCTCTCCCAGAGGCTCTTTCTGAGTCACTCCTTCACATGGCTCCTCCAGGCCTCGCGCTCTCTCTCTCTCTTTCTTCTCTGCCAAGCTCAAAGGCCGAGCCAGATGTTGTGCTGTCCAGGAGCAGAGAAAAAGAGAGATAGATAGAGAGCGAGAGAGAGAGAGAGGATAGGCTGAAAACCTGTTAACATTATGTTATATTTAGACACCTCCTCGGCTTTGACGGCTGTGACCCACAGCTTTGAAAAGAGACAAATCGCAAACACATCCTCAAGGCTCACTTTGTGTTATGGATTGGAACGTTTGTCGAATCTATTGCAGATGTGAAACGGTGACACTCCTTCTAACCAATGTCCTTCTCTGACTACCAGGGGCTGACATTGTTCAGTGGCTGATGAAAAACCTCTCCGTTGAGGATCCAGGTATGTCTGCCGCAAACTCAGCCATCACGTTTAAGCACAATATAGAGCTCTATTTCAACAGCCAACTCCTCTTCTTCCTCTGTGTGCTCTTTCTCTTGTTAAAAGCTGAGGCCATCCACCTGGGGAGTCTGGTCGCGGCACACGGCTACATCTTCCCCATCTCCGACCACGTGCTGACGCTTAAAGACGATGGAACGCTTTATCGCTTTCAGGTACAGAAACCACCGGAGGGTCCTGTGTTAGGAGGCCTTTGAATTTACAGTAGAACAATGAGATGATGGTGGTTATCAGAGGGATATGTTTGTTGCGTGGTGCTAATGAGAGCAATCCTTACTAAGCCTATTACTCACCCCACCAAGGTCGATACTTTCTATCCCCGCTGGACGTTGCGTATGCGGGCCGGAGGTGGGACGCAGCAAAAAGGCCCTATGGACAAGCCACGCAGCTAGTCGGAGGGTGTTTTTTTTTTTTTTTCCTTGGCTGCGTCTGATCTGGCATGAACTTTGACAGGTCCCACTGACGGCCACGGGCTCCACGATGACTCATTACTGTGACTTGGCCATTAGAATCCTAATCTGACCAGCCAGCTACAGTAGGCAGAGTCACCCCCCCCCCCACACCACCACCCCTCCCACCCTATGGGAAAGCACTGAGCTGGCTGCACGCTGGCTCTGCACTTTTCTCCGTCGCCAGCCACGCGCTGCTCCTCCCCCTCAATCTACCTCTGAATGCATTTATCTTCACCTCTATTGCTCGAGATTAAAAGCCATTATTGTGCCTGCGCAGGGAGGGCAGCGTGTGTCACACTTACTCATTCAGCGGCGGCTAAAAATATTTCCTCTGATGTTGTCGTGATGCAACAGGCACACGTCATCAGGACCTCTCAAAAGAGTCCGTGATGCATTTCAAATGTATTGGCCAGTCGCCAGAGCTGTGCTGTGAAGAATAGTGACAGGGGGGTATTTTTCCTTCCTCGTCCTAAAAATAGATTCTATACTGGTAGATGACCCAGATTTAATGAATGTGTCTTCTGTTGTTTGTCACATTTTTTCTCTCTGGATGTGTGCGTGCACATGTGAAGTCACATAGATCAATTGGATCCTCTCTGAGCTGAAATTACAATTTCAGTCCTGAATGAGGGCACATTAACCTTTCTGTTCATTACACTCAAACAAGCACATTCATCAGCAGCATCATCCTTTTGCCTTTTCGACTAATTATCATCGTGAATAATAGTGGAAGTGAAATATGTGGTTGAGTACCACCAAGTTCTAATTCGGCCCTGTTATTAAGAATGCATGATAGATGTGAGTGATCCATTATTAATGGACTCGGGAATGAACTTTGAATGTGTAATATCAGTTGCAATAGACAATTAAATATGGATGGGGAGAATATAGCTACCATTGCTCCCCAGATTGTTATGTGGAGCACATGGATGTCAAGGATCATTATCAAACAAAGAGTCGTCTTTTGACTTTGTGTGGAAGACAAGTGCAGAGGGAGATTGGGTGATAGGAGAGGTTCATATTGGACAATGTTATTGTTTATGTAGACTATTATGGACATTTTAAAGGGTATCATTCATTACATGAATATCTGACCCAAACCGTTTTGTTTTTGTCCCCGTTTGCTTTCATCAGTCTCCATACTTCTGGCCTTCAAACTGTTGGGAGCCTGAGAACACAGACTATGGTGAGTCACGTGCTGTCTATCAATGTTTACCTCTTTCTCCGAACCTGTGAGATCTCACTAATGCCTTCAGCTCTTGATCTTCCTCTCGAGCGCAGACGCAGCTCACACTGTAGATCTGCTTTTGACACTCAATGAGTATCGATCCACAGGGCCATTCCCTGTAATGTATCTGCCCCCCTGAGGGACACCCACTGGAGAGGACCCTATGGGATGAGATTAGTTTAACAAAACAAAGGGACGCTCACTGACATGACCACATCTCGGGCACTCTGCATGGCATTTACTCCAGGCTGGTTATTTCATAACACAACCGCTCCAATGTAACATTCATTAGTGATGGTTCACACAGCTGAGACCTCAGTGGGGAAAAAAAGAGTACCATCCTTTGGAAATACACAGACCCAGTGCTCTAACTCTATTGCCCTCTTCATGTCTGTTTCTCCCTCTCTCTCTCTTTCTTTCCCCTCCAGCCATTTACCTGTGCAAGCGCACCATGCAGAATAAAGCCAGACTTGAGCTCGCCGACTACGAGGCTGTAAGTACGCTGTCATTTTGCGCTTGTTTATTGCTAGAAAGCTCTCAGTTCAATTCTATCGTTCTGTGTGGACCATGATATGATGGCACCCTGAATTTCCTGTTTTCCTCCACTTTGCCAAAGAACAAAACAGCTGATACGTTCTCCTCTGGGGCCGTCTGAGCAAAAAGCCTTTATCATATTACAGACTTTTATACGAAATCTCCAGGAACCGCATTCGACGGAATATGATGCAGTCATTTACTGGCTCGAAAATGTAAACAAAAGTATCCATGAGCCTATCTATAACATTGCATCAGCACATCAATACAGTGTCGGGGGAGGCATTACTGTACTGCTGATTCCTTACCGATATACGATAGCAATCCATTGCACTTAAATTTTTTTTAAATTACTCTGCAACTATCGTCCAGTAGACTTCCTTTCTCTTCTATTCAGGTCACTTTATACCTCCAGGCCTCATTGCTCTCACTGTTACATGCCTGCTAGTTGGTATTCTGGCTTTTTTTTCTCTCTCTCTCTTCGTAATGAGGTCATGTACTGTATCTTTGACAGATGCTTGTTTATGTTTGTTATTAAGGACATGCAGCTTTGACATGTGTACAGTGAGGAGGCTTAAAGAGCTTTTTCTACAAAGCAAAATTTGGCATGCAACACTGAATTGCACTCATGAGTTTGTTTTATGAGTTACAACCTTTGTTGGAGATCTTCCCCATGTTGGTCTTAGATCACAGACAAACATGACGAACACAGTCTTATTCTTGAAGTTTATACTTTTCCTTTTAATATTATTGACAATGAAACTTAAAGAATTTTAGTCATGTAAAAATATTAACTCTACCTTTTTGAGCCCATTTAATCTAACCAACCAAGTGCACCTATTAGCAAACATTGCTTGCTAGGAGAGCAGCTTGTATCTTGATTGCTTAATCCATCATGACTCCATGAACTACTATACCTGGCTAAGAATAGCCAAGTATAGCCCTAATAAAACCATCACATGTATTTGTATTAGTGTGGATTATAAATAAGGAACATACAACATGTTCATTAGTGAGCCTTTTTGCTGATTTTAGGTGCCTTAGGACAGAGCCAGACCAGCTGTTTCAACCTATTTCCAGTCCTTGTACTGAACTAAGCAAACTAGCTGCTGGCTGTAACTTATTTATACTGTTTTTTTTTACTATGCGAGAGTGTTAACAATTTACTCACTTTGTTCTGGATCAGTGTATAATCAAAAATGCAAAACTATTCCCATAAGAATAATTATTAATTACAGCTGTTGCAGTGATGAATTCAATAGTAGCGTGTTCCTGGAAGCTGTGTAGTATCAGCAGTTCAGTGATCTGCTCAGGGATGTGTTAGTCAGAGGTCATCTTATCTCAGCAACTGTAAATCCAAAGTAATGGTGCAGCATCTCAGTAATAATCATGTAAAGGCCTTGGATTCAAATAACCTTCAGCCCCTAACGCTGCCACTGATTGGTTCCTCCAGGAGAACCTTGCCCGGCTGCAGAGAGCTTTCGCCAGGAAGTGGGAGTTCATCTTCATGCAAGCCGAGGCTCAAGTCAAGTGAGTCATGTGTGTACATGTGAAACACAAACACGTCACCTTCTGACGTCAGCGTCACACTGACATGACAAACTTACAGTATGAGGCCAAGCGGACACAGATATGTCTGTGACATTAGGTTTTTATCTTCCATTGTACAAACACCGACCTTTAATCCTATGTGTGACATATGCTTAACTGTTATTTCCCCAAGGAAAAGAAAATGTTTCGGTGTGCAATGTGCCAGTTGGGCGTTGAGCCAGTGCTCTTCTCATTAACAATGCCCTGATGTTCTGCTCTGTTTTGACTGGAGGGGTATATGCATTAAATACAGCAAGTGCTCCCCTATGGATTTAAACACACACACACACACACACACATACACGTTCCTCCTAACTTTTCTCTTGTAACACTCCCATCTGGTGGCTGGTGCGTGCACAACACTAATCCCTCCTGTCATCCGTTGAGGAAAGACCTCTCCTCCCTTGTCTATAGAAAACGTTCACAGAGATGTCACTGACAAATAGTGGCTGTTTTATACAAGTGGGGGTCATATGGAAAGCAATAGACCTCCGTGCATCTGTGGAGTAAACAACGCTAAGCAAGGACCGATCGGTAAATGTCAGCTCCATGAGAGCAGACAGTGAGCAGACAGGTTAGGACCCATGCTCCGCAGCCTTTTGCTCTCCATTCTGGCACGTCAGTGGTTTCAGAGGCTGTTTGCGTGTGTGTGTGTGTGTGTGTGTGTGGGGCAGATGCAGAGTGTGTGCTTTAACTCTGAGGCATGACTTATTGAGTTTATGCTGTTTGATCGGATGTTTCAGAGGCCTGGGCTCCGTGTATGAGTGGGTCTGTTTCCTCTGTTGGCAGGATCGACAGGAAGAAGGACAAGGCAGAGAGGAAGATCCTGGACAGTCAGGAGAGGGCATTCTGGGACGTCCATCGGCCAGTGGTGAGTTAGGATCAAAATCATGAAGAAGGAGACGGAGAAGGAGGTCAAATGCTGCGACTGTAAAAGAAAAAAAAAGAAAAAGGAAATGAATAAAACAAGAAGGCTATAAAAGAGGGATTGTTATGTACATCGGCGATTTCAGCACTTAAAGCCTGAAAACAGCCGATTCAGCTCTACACACTGTGTTGTTGCTGGTAGCAAGATCAGATTTGGTGCCAGTCACTTTGCATACGCCTTTTGTGGAGCATGGCACCACTGAATAGGAAAACTGCATTGTTTTGTGAGAGGAGGACGGGCGCAGACAATACATGCTGGGAAAGAAAAAAACTGTTATTTGACCCAGAAATACACTCGTATCTCCTGCTGCCTCCCACAGCCAGGCTGTGTCAACACCACAGAGATGGACATCCGCAAGTGCCGAAGAGAGAGGAATCCACACAGGGTAAAAAAGGTGAGCAGAGGCAGAGTGGCTTTTCAAGCTTAATATTATTATTTCAGCACTGGTGTTTGTCAAACCAGGATTTTAGAAACAGTGAGGTCATACATTCAAACCACACTGCATTGACTCACCTGTATTGGCCAGAAACCATGATATTCATATCATATTAATTTAGCTCTCAGTAGGCCTATATAGCCTAACATACTATATATTTGAATTAAATATATAGCCACAAGTTCCAAAACAACAATATACATGTTATATGTATATAATTGCTGTGACATGAAAATATACATATTTTATTATTTTTATTATATATATCTTTTATTTTTTTTGTCAAAGAAACAAGCTTTTGTCTGTGTCACATGAAGAAATATTGAGTCATATCTGAGATTTAAGTTCCCCTTCAGGTTGTTAGACCCTCCACCGCTCTGACACACACATTATTGACAGTACCACAGACTTGGCAACTGTTACCTGTCATTCATCAAACTACTACACAGAGGTTTGTCTGGTCCCAGATTGGTCAAAACAACAACAATATGAAAACAAAGCATGTCTCTTTCCAGTCAGTGTATGGAGTACCAGATGACGGTCAGAGCCAGCCCAGTCCCGTCCACATCAGCTCCCAGCCGACCAGAAAGCCCACCAAAGAGGACGTTCAGAAAGAGGTAACTCACTGTGTGACAGTCCTCTCCGTAGGTCATTACCAGCAGCCCGACACACCCATCCATCACGATGGCATTCGGGGGTGCAGACTGATGAGCTGCTGCCTTATTTAGCCTTCTCATTAGTCTCTCTCTTTCTCTTTCTCTCTCTCTCCATCAGATTACATTCTTGAACGTCCAGCTGGACAGACACTGCATGAAGGTTTCCAAAGTGGCCGACAGTCTGATGAGCTACACGGAGCAGTTCATGGAATACGACCCCTTTGTGTCGGCCACAGAGCCCTCCAACCCCTGGATCAGTGACGACACATCCTTCTGGGACTTGGAGGCAAGGTGAGGACATGTTGGGATGTGGACAGAGGGTTCATCGGGGGCTGGTAACGCCTCAAACCAGCGCTGAGGTCAGGTGGAGCAGTGCAGCGGTCTCGGTGCTGATGAACTTGTTGTCCTGAATTAGGAGGGATCTGTCTGTTTGTATTTCATCTCAAATGAGATTAAAGGCTGATTGTGCTCTGACTTTTGAGCCTCTGCTCTCTGTAGATCAGGAGGGAAAATGACTTCTTATCTAATCTGTTGTATGGTGAACAGTCGTGACCCCAGCCAGCAGCGGGTGAAGAAATGGGGCTTTTCTCTGGAGGAGGCTCTGAAGGACCCGGCAGGACGAGACCAGTTCCTTAAATTCCTGGAGTCAGAGTTCAGCTCAGAGAACCTACGGTTAGACGTCCAGTTCTCCATTAATCATTTCATTTCACACACATTTTTAAAGGACTGTTTTCCCCTCTAACTGCAATGGTGGAGTGAACTATGTGGGAATGAAGGAAACTCACCAGTTGCTAAAAGTGGCTGTAACAAGTTGTTTTAGTGATGTCACTCGACTCAGTAATGGATAGGAATTACAATTAGAAGCAAAAACAATAAAAACTTTTACTACAATTCCATAATACAACACTTAATACTAATACAAGCACCGCACTACAGGTACCATTTTTGAAGAACTTGTATTTTACTCACTTATAATCATTTTCTGGCTATTTTTGGTACTGGTAATTGACACCCAGAGGTACTACAGTGGTTTAAGATTTTATTGCAAAACAAAGCACACAGTTTATCATCTAAATAAACATAGTTGTCCATTACCACAAACGTAGCTCAGCTTTAACCCTCTACAAGGTGAGAATGCTACATACATGTTTGCACTAGCAATAACAGTCAAGTAGACATACAGTTGATTACAATTAATTACTTTAATACATATTTGCATGTATAGGCATGTTTGAAGATTATTGCTTTATATAATCACATCATAATTTAATGTAATTCTGATAATAAAACAAAAAAGGCAGCTTCTATATATATATTTTTTACTGTATATATTTTTGGGAGGTTGTTACTGACTAGATTTGACACTGTTGTAGGTTCTGGTTAGCAGTGCAGGATCTGAAGCGACGGCCGCTCCAGGACGTGTCCTCCAGGGCGCAGGAGATCTGGCAGGAGTTTCTGGCTGAGGGAGCGCCGAGCTCCATCAACCTGGACTCTCACAGCTACGAGCGCACCAGCCAGAACCTCAAAGACCCCGGACGCTACAGCTATGAGGACGCTCAGGTGGACTGTGTTGTTTCTCCCTCACGGATGGATTCACGCGGATATGCATGTTCACGTGTGCATGAGCATAACACTCACACAAGGCTGAGCAAGGCCAGACACGTACAGTGTTGACACGGCTGCACCTGTGCACATAGATGTGACCAATAAACTTCAAGTGTCAGTAACACAGTGGGGCCAAACTTAATTTAAACAATGTGACAACACACATGCACACACAGAGACTACAGCCATTTATTTTTTTTCTCATCCACCCACAGAATCACTGAACCCTTCCATGCCCACTCACGTTACACAAGTGAATGAATGAGAGTGCGTGGAGGAATGGAAAGAGAGGGAGAAAGAGGGGAGAAGAAGAATGACGGAGTGTGTTTGTGCCAGGGCCTAATGAGGCGAGTAATGCCATGAATAGGTTGCTGGGTCCGTTCACCATGGATTCCTCTGGTTTCAAAGTGGGTTGGTGGTGTGTGACGTGAAACGCCTCCCGCTGGCAGGACATTACTCAGCTCTGTCTCGCAGGACTGGGCCGCACATGTCAACACGCTCGGGTTGCACCCTCACCAATCACACATGCATACAATGCATTATCGTGATCATACCTCCCTTTATTTCATTACACCTCGATTTCTTCATGCATCACTCGGGCCAACGCACACACACACACTCATCACTTTCTCCTTCTTCTTTGCAGGAGCACATATTCAAGCTAATGAAAAGTGACAGCTATGCACGCTTTTTGCGATCCAACATCTACCAAGACCTCCTGTTAGCCAGAAAGAAGGTGAGCTGCACTCACTAACCCCGATGTCACCTCCTCTTTTCTTTGTAGAGCTTCGCCACTTCTATTATGTCTCTCATATTTGATTCCTCTTTAAGATTTAAAAGACGCTCCAGGTTCACATTTACTGTGTGTGTTTGTGCGCAGTCAACAGTTTGATACAGAATCAATATTATGAGCTGCTAGTGACAGGGGTGGAATCATAGACTGTATATAATGCACAGTACAGTACATTTACTCAGGTAGCCTACTTTTTCTTTTTAATACTTTGATTATCATGTTTGTGGGTGTACTTTACCAACTGCAACATCATGCATAACAATGATAATTGATATATATAATATATTATACATTATTCTGAAATGGGCCATTCTGCATAATGAGTGCTTTTACTTTCGGTACTTATGAACCATTGAATGCTTGTTCCACCACTAACTGGTGATGTTTTCATAGTAAACTGTACAGAATAAAAACAGAATAATTCAAACAACTTGCAATTTTCAGTAATCAGATCACACTTTTATGTCATTTTGAAGTTCTTTGCAAGATCCTGGCAATCAGCAGTTTCCGTATTATGTGAGCTCTGAAAGCATCATGATGCCTCAGCAGTGACAGAGCAAAAATGCATCTCTAAACTGCAGGTGCAAGAAAAATGTAAATGATCTGAAGGGAAGTGTCAATAACAATAACATGCGTCAAACTGCTCAGACAGAGAGGAACAAAAGTTATTCTGTAAACAAACAGTAATAAACACACAATAAATAGACACAGACCAGTGCAGTGTGTAAGTGGTTGACGGATGCAGTCGATTATGTAACAGTGTTGTAGCAGGTGGTGATTCTGTTGGTTTTCTGTTGTTGTTTACCTCGTGTAGCTTATCAATGTCATTTCTTAGACTTGCACAGCTAAGCAAACGCTCATTTAGCTGTTACTGTGTAATATGGAGCTTTTCAGCAAATCACAGCTGCCTCTGTTCATGCAAGCCTTTCTGCCCTGTCCCGTCTGGACACTGCTCCTTCTGCTGGCCTGTCACCGACACCACCCCATTTCCTAAACAACCAAACAAAACAAAAAAAATGCAACCCCTGCATTGTCCTCGGCCCTCATTTTTGCAATGCCTTTCTCCCCCCCTCCCCCCCCACCACTAACGACATCACTCCCGACCTCCCCCTCCCCCCACCTCGTCAACACCCGTTCCTGACCCAAACACTCACCCTGCTTCCCCCCCTCCCAAAACAGCAGCCAGCAGACACTGAACAGGGCCGCCGCACCTCCTTGGAGAAGTTCACCCGCAGTGTGGTAAGTCATTTGGAGCTGGGGCTGTTCATATCACAAACCACACTGGCTGGCTCACTATCAGTGGCTTTTGCAGATATAACCATATTACACTCTATTGTGGCTTCTAGTCCTGTAATAGGATGTATATGTGGGAATAAGATAACACGCTAGTCACATGAATGGTTGCAGCTTAGCATTTTTCAACACAATCACCTTGTTGCTGTGTGATTTGATGAAATATCATGTACAGTAGTACAGCATCTCAGTCTGGTAATGTGTTTCCGTTTTGATTGACCTTCTAGGGCAAGTCTTTGACGGGAAAGCGCCTGACAGGCCTGATGCAGTCATCCTGACACAGCCTGTGCTGGAGGGGCACAGACAGACCCTGTTGGAGGGGTGACCGCCACACAGGGGCCGGGACAGGGGCGCAGACAGTGGAACTGGGCTGGACGGAGCTGCTGTTGCGGAGGCTCTCGGACGCTGCTCCGAGGATCGCTGCTGTACTGTTAGTGCAGCACTGGGGTCTGCTGGGGTGAACGACCCACACGGAACCACTGAGGAAAAGACAATGGTGAAAAGGGAAACCTCAGCCGACACACCACATGGCATGCAGCATACAGTATAAGCACATCCAGACTAGGGCTGCCCTCTATTCATCACTTAGTTGGCCAACCGGTTGTTAGGCTCTTTGTCGACTAAGCTGATTAGTTAATATTGTTTTCATTTTGTTTTATATACATGTTTATTGTATATCAAAAGAAACAATATTCTTTGATTAAAAAAGAAAAAAAAGATAACGCCACAAACACATGACAATTGCGGTAATTGTCCTAAAGCAGCTGGGGTCAGTCCTAACTCAGACATGCCTGCATAAATAAAAAGGTCAAAGAAGCACATTGACACAGACACAAATCTATTTTACATACGTCTCCGTGCTCGCAAGGCAGCCAGCAATAAATAAAGCGTGAGACCACTTATCTCTTTTCTTTTTTTTTTCTTATTAGAAATATATCCAACCTCTTTTTTATAACCTTGGAATTTCTATTATATGTGTTTCTTAAAGAACATGACACGCCGGTTAAATAGTGAACGTAGTTTTGGCAGAACTTCAACGTAACAAAGTTGGTTTTTCCCATAACTTGTATTAAATGACATCTTACAAAACTCATTTTCAAAGGTATAATGTTTCATGCTTCATTACATTCCAAAAATCTGGCATAAGGGCTTAATGTAGCATCCACACCGCACTGTTGCATGTTTCATCCAAATGTCTTTGTCCAGGATTAATGTTCTGTCTCTGCAACAGTGCTCCGTAATGAGACCGATGGCGAAGAATAATTTATTCCAGTTGGCAAATTGGTCCACTGCTTTAACAACTTCCAGGCTTTGAGTTCCAAACATTTTGGAGGCTGCACAGTCAAATCAATCAATTTCCAAATGTCCGCGTGAAGAAATGTCTGAGCTGCTTCAACACATGGTGGTGTGAATCACGGTGATTTGAGGTTTACTTTAGTTCTAGTGTGCACAGTCACGTGTGAAATAGCGTCCACATGCTTTCTGGGCTCTCCCACCATAGGTGTAGTGTTCAATGTTTCCAGTGCCATGGGTCCATCTAGTGGTGGATAAACCACAGGACCAGCAAGAGAGTGTTACAAGACTGTGTTGTGTTGTGTTCATGTCATATTGAAGGACGTCATGATGTCAAAACTAGTCGTTCTCCGATCGTGGAGAAATTACAAGGCCTGCTGCCCGACATGGGATCATTTATGTTTTATTGTTTTTTGTACTGCATGTTTTTTTCATCTTTTGTTTTCTGAAAAATAATGGAACCTGCTCATTTTATTGTTTGGCAAAATGTATGCCATGACTCTCTGTTTAATAGTGTCATGTGTTTTAATGACTTTGGGGAAAATGGTGCATGTCATTGAACCATAATGGACTGTTAGATGGTTGGACTCTCCAAAGACAAGCGTACAGATGGGGAAAAGCCCTGAAGTGGAGCAACTCTCCTCAGTGAGCAGACATCAAAGCCCTGAGATGCAACTAGGGGACAATATCTGACCCGTCATGGGCTCAGAGTCCGCACACTGAACATTAAGGCCTCTCTGCTCCACTGTGGCTTCAGCCTTCTTCTGCAGACAGAAAGTGCTCGGACTAAAGAGATTTCGGTCTCACAGCTCCCCCATGAGGCCGGTGACTGCTACAGTGATGGACTATTACTGCGTGAATGAGTGAATCATCTATTCTTTTATATTAGAGTCGTTGCAATGCACTGTACAGGTCATATTAATAACTATCATTATAATCATAAACCAATAACCTCTTGATTATAAGGTAGAGAGAGATGATGTTTAACCTGAGTCGATGTACCAAATGTTTATTCTCAGCACAAACACAATGACACTATGTACTGAGTGCATTGTAGATGTAAACTGGCTAAATTTCATTATCCAAAAGCACACTTTATTATGATATGGGCACATTACTATGCATGTAACATATTCAGGGCATTTTGTGCTTTTAGTTTCTCAATCAGCAAAATAACTAATGGCACTCTAAAACACTCAAGCACCTGCTATCTATCCATGGGTACCAAATAATAAAGACTCTGGACCTGTCTGCTCTGTGCTGCTGCCTTCGTGGTGTTTTGCTCTGCTCCACACCTCTATGAGGTGACACTTTTCACTAATTAGCACTTCTGGTTTAATTATTTAAATTTAATTTGAAGAATTCTTGATTTTCTTGCTCCACAGGATGACATACTGTATCTGCATCATATTTTAAAGTTCTCCATCCAATAGTTGTTGAAATAATTCTGCCTGGACCAAAGTGGTGGAACAACTGACACAATGATATTGTTGGCTAAGAAGTAAGCACTATAATACAGTATAGTGCTATTATCAGTATAGTGCTGCATGAACTCATACCAGCTAAACTAATGCTGTATTGTGTCATTTGTGGCAATGCAGACATCTTAGAATAGAATAGAATAGATTAGAATAGAATAGAGTGGTTAGCCCCTCAGTAAGAAGGTTATGGGTTTGATTACTGAGCCATTGTCCTTTCAGAGTGGCCCTGCATTATTAGTCTTTAACTATATGCCGAAGGGAGTGATGGCCCGTTGGGGATGTACGCTGCCCTTACCTTGTGTCAGCTGGGATTGGCTCCACCCCCCTCTGACTCTGATGGATAAACGATACAGCCAATTGGTGGCTGGTTCCATTATAATTGTTATTCTGACCTTTAAAGGTTTCTCCATTTCAAGTAGTAAATATGCTCTACAGATCTAGTTTTATGCACCTGTTTAAATGCTGCTGTGTAGCACTGTGATAAACCGATTTGCCGCTCAGCTCCCCAGCTATTCTTGTCAGCTCCCTTCAGTCATTTTAAAGACTCCCACTTTTTCTACTTATACCTGCAGTTAACATTCAGTAAATATCCCTCTCTGCAGCAGCAGACAGACTCTGCTGCTCTGATATCACCTCTGCAGACTTACTTTAGATTCCTCAACCTGCACCCACCGATCAATATGAGCTCCCCAAGTGGAGCTCCTTTTTTGTCGTCTCCCCCGCCCCCTACCCCCTATCTGGAGTCCTGAACTACAAACTGGAGCTGTTTTTCCCTCTCCTGTCTGCTTACAAAGTCTGAGGGTCACTCCAACCTATTGATCCAGTTTGGATTCTTCTGCTTATCAACTATCTTTGGAAGATGAGCCCTTTTTTTTTTTTTTTCCAGAAAAACAGCATGGAGCACCACCACCAGTTCTTTCAGTTTTTTTCTTTATTTTTTTTTCAGAACAATAAAAATAGTTTAACAAACAAAGACTTCTTCATTCTCTCCATTTCAACTTGTATTTACAGCTGAAGATGAAACAAACAACCAGTCATGTCCATTTCATCTCCTCTTGGCTCCGTTCCCACCCCGATGCTCCCTCACCACCCCCGGCAGGCTTGACAAGAGAGTACCAGGGCCTATTGCTGTGTCTTTGACGAGGTATACAGGCTATTCAATGATTGGTGACATGTTATTTTAAGCAGACGTCACTGACTTTTGCATTTTAGGAGCTTCTCCTTTTGTTCAGAACTGCACCACACTTTGCCTGTTTGTATACGGTAGGTAACATTTAGCAGGTTATGACTGATGATACATGCTTTCACTTACTGGCGTGACTTCAGAAGAGAAAAGACACAATTTCTTTTACTGTGGAAACACCACGTAACTGTTACAAGAGCAGACGACAAGATAGTTGACAGATCTCAGATCCAGATGTTCTGTCCAGATGAGATAAACTGCTGTGTGGAGGGTCCCTGAGGGAGGTGAAGAGAGTTGGTTTGAATGCACGAGCAAGTCATACCAGACACATAGGATTAATGGTTAAGCTTCAAAAAACGGAGCGGCTATTATCACACTGCAGCGATACTGAATAATCACATGGAAGTACGTGGACCTATTACACAGCATGTGCAACCTATGGACTTAAAAGGCTTTTTGATACAGTACTTGAGCACCTTTTAAATGTCATAAAGCAATTAGGCCCTCTAAAGCACTCAACGGAAATGTCACAAATATTGGATTTTACAGTTTCCACTTCTCACTAAGTATGAGGATCTGAGTGGGGTTATGTCTCGCTGGAAACATTTTTTTTTTCCCAAATGCATCTGAGATGAATGTCACTCTTAACAAAATCTACTAAGGCTGTAGATTTTAGACTAAAAGTGGATGAAAATGAGCGTTGGCCGGACAAAGCTGAAGCTTGTTATTGCGATGTTTTCCTATAGCATGAGGCTGCAGCGTCCCAAATCCCCTCCTGGGAGTCGATTGTAACGGGATCCGTGTGTGGCGTTATTGTCCGTCCTCGCCGACTGAATACAATCACATGAATCAGGGCTGAGTGGCTGAACAATCAACAGCAGAGGAAATGAAAGATGCCTGAGTAGTTGTGGCTATTGTGCACCTGATCAGGACAGAGGTATTGATACAGTCTGAACAAACCCAAGAAGTCATACTAATTTAACGTTGAAGAGTTCAAAACATAGAAATATTATACAACAGAGAAAAGATGCAAAAAAAACAAACAAAAAAAAACATAAAAGAGCTAAATTACTGCGGCCCATTACAGATGAGAGAGGCAGAAGAGATAGAGCAAAAACAGACAGAGGGACAGAAGCAGAAAACCTTTGCGTCCATGTCAGAATATTAATACAGTAGTCCAGAGGTCTGCATGTAATAGTGGTGGATTTGAGCACCATCTCTATGGCTGGGGGTCAGGGGGTCACTGGTCCAATCAGGTTGGAGGGTCATGGCTGTCAGAGCTGGTTTTCCAGTGCAGAGCGGCAGGCTGGCACAGTGATGAGGATAATGACGTCTTAGTGTCACATCAGATCACACAGCAGACACACAGTAACAGAGCAGGAGTGGGCAGGCTGGGCCGTGGGGGCCCCAAATGCACCCGTTGGGCACAAAACAGTCCAAAGGCCTGGCCTTTAGTGTTCCCATAGTTCGGTGGAGCTCCAGCACAGTGCAGAAAAAAGGATGAAATGAAGCTGGATCTACTCATATCAAATGTTCAGAGGGGATCGATAGATATCGTCAAGGGAGCAGTTGCTTCAATTAAGCCACATGGCCTGTAGAAGTGGGTGGATGTCTATTCATCTGTTTCAGTCAGTTATTTATCTTTAGGCCCGAGTGTCAGCAGGGACATGAAGGCTGATCAGTTCAGTTTTTGAGGGTTAAATCCTCCTCTTCACCAGTCATCCCCACCTCTGGGCCAATGTGCTGAGTGCTCCTGTATGACAGACAATATGGGTTAGACTCACATACTGTAGTAGAGTCTAGTAGGGTCTCTCCTCAGGCCAGCAGAGCTCTGAGATAAATATTTACATACTGAGGTTCAGTAGCTATGTATACCGTTTGGCATGTTCATTAACTTAGTTTGCTAGCACGCCAATATTTGCAAATAAGTTCACAGAGCATAACTGAAAATACATTGGCACAAAAAGTCAAGGGTTCTTTCTGGCCCACGATTCTTATTAATGAATTTTACTACAACCAATCAAATAGCTGTTGAGATCATGTCCAGTGAATATAATCAAATAAATGTATATATAAATAACTGTATATTATAATAATAATAGCCTAAATACATCAAGTCATAAGAAACTCACACTAGTCTGCATCACTGACAAATTATTCCAGTAATTTCTTATTTTCTTAGTCAATGCATTAGTCGCCTGAATAGTTATTTCTCTGCTGATGTGTGAACAGCAAAAAGTCATGACAGAAGAAAACTGTTGCTTACCTTCCTTTTTTTTTTTTTGAAGTCCACCACATTTGTGAAGATAATATTTATATAGACTCCTTCATCCAGATATCCCCAGTGGCCTGTGGCAGTCCTTTCATTGGTTCCTTCATTTTCATACAAGTCTGATCCAAAGTTAGAGCAGAAGAAGAGGCCTTCATAGTAACAGCCACTACTGGTCCAAAAAAAAAAAGAAAAAAAAGAAAGAAAAAAAATCCAGTAGCCGAGCGTGGGTCTGTTATGACATTCAATCAACCCCCAAATGCATCATTCATGCCTTTAAAGTCTTCACTTGTTCAATTTTCTAATTTCTCCAGTGTTTTTTGTTCATCGTGTTTATGCTCCTTCTGCTCCAGTGAGGGGGAGGGGGGGAAAAAACACTCCAAAAACATCCTCCATTTTGCATGAAGGCCAAGTCACTTGTCAACAAACACTGACAGTCGTTCATCGCCTTAAAAGTTAATATATATATTTATATATAAAAAAAAGTGTTCATAAATTATTCAACAAAGTTCAGTAGATAAAATACCACTTGCATTTCTGTCCTGAAATTATCACTTTGTGCTTTCTGCAAACAAAAACATTGAAAAAAGAAGCAGCAAATTTTTGCCAGAGGTTAATCCATATAAAAAAACATTGTCTCTTTAAATCTAAAAGGTTCACTCTATCTGTGTCGGTTGGATATCCCGTTGCTGTTTGTAGCCGGCTCTTCCAGCTCGTCGTCCTCAAAGCCGTGGAAGGTGGAAGTGTCGCTCTCCGAGGTGGTGCCGAACAGCTCCTCCGCTCCGGCAAAAGTCCCGTCTTCCTTCTCTTCTCCACACTCAGCTGTGACACAGAACGGAGTCAGTGAACGGGTGATGAGCTACAGGGATTGAAGTCATATCAAATCATATCGCAAGGCCAGAGCGTCATAGTTTGGTGTACATGAACTCACTTGTGCGTTGGCAGGCTGAGCAGGGAGACCCAGATTTACCCGTTTTCTTGTTTGAGCCCTGGCATTTATTACAGTAGTTGTTGGGAATGCTGGTCCCACCTGGACCTTTTGGACCTGTGATGAAATAAAAAAAAGCATATAACAAGTTTTAAGGACTGGTATGAATACAAAGTAAGACCACCGACCACTGATAATAGAAACCTCACTTTCTTTGCTGAAACATGTCTTGGATTATTTGTGTAGTTACAGATTTGTGTTTGGTGGATTCTTTGTCTGTTTTACTGTAACTTTTTCATTTGTGCCCCTGGGTGTGCGTGTTGATTTCCTGATTACGTGGACTTGATTTTGACAGCAGGCCTTCCTTGAGTGTTTAATCAGGTTGATTGTCATCATTAGCATAGTGCCACAGCATATGGGGTGGATTGTACAGATGAAGCATGCCAATTCAAGACAACTGGTTGCATGAGGGCTAAAAATGTGTACACTATGTAGATTAAATCTGGGTTTAATCACCCTGACAGCAGATTTTTCACACACACACATATATATATATGGCTACTTATTCTTGGAAATTTATTCCATACCCATATAAATGAGAGCTATTAGCAAAGTCACAGTTTCCCAGCTGTATTTATGACCCAAATCTTGATGGATGCCTTAATTAAGATAACTCTGATATGCCATGTTGTTTCTCCACCATTAAGAAAACCGCTTGCCTTAACACTGCTCACTGTGACCTGTCTACTAAAGATAAATGTACGGTGGCCCTAAGGGCTCAATATACTGCAACTGTCTATGTAAATCGACACGAGTTGCACATAAAAAATAAAAAACTCAAAACATGCAAATAAACAAAACGGTCTGCTGTGTTTGTGTATTTGCATATTTTCTTATGAGTTAAAGAAGGTTAAATATGTTGAGGTAGTCAGTGGCAGCTTTTAATGCAGGGAGGTTTTTGGGTTTGGGCAGTCAGACTTCTTACGTTTGTGTCTGTCAGTCTGTGGTGCAGAGGGAGACCTGGTCGCCACCGTGTTCCTCTCTCCAGCTCTCTCCTCCTCTGCCAGGTGGGAATGGGTGTAGTGGTAGCTTAGTCCTGTGCGGTTCCTGTAGCGCTTTGCACAGACTGCAACAAACAGTAGGCAGATGTTCAGTCCCACTACTGTGACTGACTTTCATTTTATATATATAGTCAAACACCTTCCTACAGTTTGGCAAACTGGTGATTCCCCACAATTACAGAGCAACATAACAAACAACCACATCCAGTTTTTGTATTCAAGCAGCACTACAAACAAAGAAACTAAATAGGTCTAATGACATTTAATAGAGGTAACTATTCTTCTGGCTCCAAAGGGGAAAGAAACAGTAAGCATTTCAAGATCTGATTACAATAGTCAGTCAAATAAAACAGAAACCCAGACAACATAATAACCATGTCTCAGTTTCACAGCACCAAAGGCACGCTTCAGGAAAAGTAAGATAATATATGGGCTGAATCGATAATCACAGCACTTGCAACACTACCACTCCACAATCTGTCAAAATAAACATAAAAAAAAAACACGACGCTCCAAAAGAGTCAACAAGTTAAGGTACCTGAGGTTGAAGATTTTGAGTTCTGCTTTTGCTTGTATCTGTCTGTAAAAGAGAACGGAAAGAAGAGACAACAGTATGAGTTTGTGTTGCTCAAGACGAGTCGTGACTGCACGAGTAAAATCCAATACTCCTATATCACCTGGATTTTCCACATTCAACTTGCATGTACAGGAGTACTTGAGACTGCAGTAACACTAGTTCACCTGCTTTCAACCTGTGCCGTCGTCTGTAAAACCTGTGACTGATTTACACTGGTGTGACTTTTGGACAACAATCTGTTTTGTTGGTTTTTTATAGAATAACCCTTTGATATGTTGATATTCTTCTGATATGCAGGATCAAACAAGAGAGTAGGAATAGGATGAGTCACACTGTAGGTCCCTTCTTACAACATAACAGACAGTCTTTGAATAGAAATGAGCAAAAATGCTGAAGAATACTGTTTGTTTTTTTACTAGTGGATTAAAAACAATGTTCTGCTGAATTACATTTAAGGATCTGAAGGATTTCCTTCTCCCCAAAAGCATGACATAATTAATCATGTCTGACATACTTGAAGGAAAATATAAACTGATACAGTGTTATGGTTTACTGTGTGCATTTTTCCACAATACACATATAAAAATGACAAATTGTATACATGCGGTGTGTATGTCATGATGATTCAGAATGCATGTGTTCTTACTGTCACAGACGTATGGCTTGTCATCATCCAGATCTGTCCGCCTACGGCCTGAACCCCGACCCTGAGGATAAATAAGAAACCACTGACGCCACTGCCGTGAAATCTATACCTTCCAACATGCACAGACAAGTCACATTATATATATATATGTACCATGATCTATAGTGGGAAACTAAGCCTTAGCAGAATCACATCATCAGTCAGTTCAGTTTTAGACGATGAAGAAGAAACAATGTTGATCTTCTTGAACTTAAAGCGGTGTCTTGGTTATTATGCAATTGGACTACATGCTCATTTGGTCACTTACTCTTCCTTTGCCCCGATGTCTCCTCCTTGGAGTGTCCACTTCGTAGTCGTCGTCATCGTTGAAAGCGTCCTCTGCTGCGTCGGCCTCTAGAACCCTCTGAGAGAGAGACATGGAGAGAGATATGAGAGACCATTTCAGTGCTCAGCTCCGATTAAAGCCCAGTTCACTGAAACACTGAGCAGGAACAACAGAGGGAACAGAAAAAGCTATTTTTTAGTTCCCCTCATAATCTACTTTTGACGGCTGTAATGTTCTGCCTCTTCCTGCACAAATGTCTATTTAATGTGAAGATGCTTACAGATGATATTCTTTATTGAATTAATGTGTTTAGTGGCATTGGGACGGATCTAGAAGTTATCTGTTTGCTTTGTGAGCTGGGATAGAGTACAGCGATCCAGGCTCCATCTTCCTGTATGTCCCTGTTGTTTCCACAGCTTTATTTGGTGAAGTGTGGAGATTTTTGTTTTTCGGATGGATACAGCAAATGAACTGAAGCATCGAGTTCCATATTATGCATCAGTTTGTGGCCTTGACTCATTATGATTATGACCACAAGTGATTGGGAAATCAAACTTGAAGCGGTCCACTTACCCAAGCTGCTTCTCAGTGAGACAGCAGTCGGCTAACAAGCCCCGCAGGTCAACTGGAAAAACTTGGCAAGTTGCCTTGACAACCAGTTGGGGCGCAACATTTCACTCTCACTGCCAATTGTTTGAGTGATATCGCTGAACATTTAAATTTTAAACGTTTGGCTGACGAGCTTAACCAGGGCAACACACACACACTGAGCCAACCTGGATCTCCAGCAGACTCTCCTCGTCGTTCTTAGCGTTGTTCCTCTTGTCTAGACCCTCTCCTCGCAGCAGAGCCTCCAGTGTGGTGCTCTGAGTGGGCAACGTGTCCTTGGACATGAGGCCGCCGTCTGCGCAAAAGACAAAAATACAGGCAAAAAAAATAAACCTGATGAATCATAAAAACACTATCTCATACCGACGCAGCATGCCAACACACGTCGATTGTTCACTTCAGGTTCCACAGGTAAATAATCAAAGCAGTGGAACATGTATATCTGCACATCTCAGAGCTGCAGTAAGTCAATGTGTTGTTTTCCCTCCTGCATCATCATCATCTTCATCAGACACGATGCTGTGATAAGAACGGTGAGCACTACAATCTCTAAACTTATAAGCAATGTTTCCATTAGGTCTCTTTTCTTCCACTCACACTAGATCCAATAAAAGCATGTGGCAAATTACTGGAGCCTTTGGTTTTTATAGCAGCTGTCATAGATCCTTTTCTCTGCTTGCAACAGAATGTGTCATCACACTATTTTCACAGCACTATTATTACTGAAAAAGACACATGTTTTCATTCTCAGATAGAGAGAGAGAGAGGAGGGAGAGAATGCATTGTCATCGGAGAGCTCTCGATAATGCCGGGCCACGCAGACATTAGGCTGACTTTGTCCACAGGAATCTCTTGAGGTACAATGTAGATAAGTGGCTTATCACTTTAACCTGAACGCATCATGCAGATATCTCCTCCTACAGTGAGCTGAAGATCTAAACAAACAGTGTAGGAGGCGAGCAGGTTGAGCAGACAAAGAAGAACAAACAAAAGCCTTGACAGTCTGTCGATTCCACACATCTTATTTACAAAATCTCCTCGTGCTTCATGATCATCCAGTTGCACTGTGGATGTTTGCAAAGAGGACACACTTCAAAGCCCCCCCCTACACCACCGCCCCCACCCCCACCCCCACCCATGACTTTTGCAGAATATTGAACGTGAAGTGCAGAAGCAACAGAGGGCTGAGCAGGTACGAGGCAGATAGAGGAGGTAGGCGTGAGGCAGCAGATGCAACACGCATTCTCTAAAATGGGCTCCTCCACCGTGTGGTGGCAGCCCCTCACCATTGTGTCTGCACACGTTGACTTTCAACTCTCCGCGACGAGACAGACCACCCCCTCCACCCCAACCCAACCCCCCACGTCCCTCCCTCTCTCCCAACCCATGGGAGCTGGGGGGGCTAAAAATAGAGCCAGCAGCAGCCTGCAGCAGGGAGCTGATTCTGCATGCAGCCCCAGTCTCTAGCACACCGTCAGTTAGACAGCCCTGCCGAGGCAGCGAGACAGATTCTGGCTGCTGCCCTGTGCCTGGCCACCTCTGGCCAGCTGCACAACGTGCTCTGTATAAGAGACGCCAGGTTAAATCAGGGTATGTTTCCCCTCCGCTGGGCGCTGGCACACAGCACATACAATCCACTGTTGTTGGAGAAGGGAAGGGACAGGAGGGTGGCGGCGGCGGCGGCGGTGGTGGTGGTGGGGTCTTAGCGAGCGCCAGCTCTGTGGAAAACAATAGGCTACAATGGGATGTGTTTGGGAAACAAAGGCTTGGTTCATATGCTATCTCTCCATCTTGCTTTCTCTTTCCAGGCTCTCTTGCACACTCTTACTTTTGCAACTTCCCAAACGTTTGACCTTCTAATGTGCAAAGCAGAATTTACAGCATCTTGACAAAGGAGACTCATTAAAAAAACACACACACACAAGGAATTTCTCACAGCTTTTTATAGAAACTTCTAAATATCAAAAATATGCCACATAATATTTCTGTAGGAGATTCTGTCTGTTGTCATGCTGATTCCTTAGGATAGTGTAACATCCCAGTGGGTATGTGCAAGCCTTGGGCGCAGAGTGGACCAGTTACTTGAGCTCAGGAACACCGGCCACACAACACACACACACAGACGACACGGCAATTTATAGGGAGAGATGAAAGAGTTGCCAGAGAGAAAGAGACCAAACCAATCAGCAAGGGAGGTGGTAAGTAGAAAATACGATACAGAGAGAATATAGAGGAGAGGTTAAATGTTTTGAGTGAGCTGTTTCAAGTGGCAGCCCGAGAAGGCCAAACTCCATTCAATAACATTTATTAAATACTGTCTGCAGTGGCCGAACTCTGTCTCGCTGCTCCCAGCAGTGGTAAATCTAATTACATGTTCTACTTCTCACAAAACAAGTTTACCAGCCGGGGTGAACACAGCCACATTTCATCCTCTGAAAAATGACTGGCAGCCTGTTCTGCTCGGCGCGCGGAGACAGAGTGATATGCTTTTAGCGAGATTATTCCAGATCATCACCAGTAATCACATGAGCTAAAGGAGGTGGGTGGGAGAAGGAGGGAGAGGGGGAGAGAGAGAGAGAGAGAAGCGGCTGAGGGAGAGGAGGAGCCGTGAGGAGCAGGAAGTGACAGGCAGGTGGCTTAAGGAGAAGACGCTTCAGGGTCTTACCGAGCTGGAGGCCGTAGATGCCCAGGCGGGTATCTGAGGTGTTGTGCAGCCGTCTTTTCTTTCTCCAGCAGCGGGCGGGGTATGTGTACATCTGCCCAGCTGAAACCCCTGTATACAGTAATATTAATATTAATAATAATAAGACACATATGCCAACAACAACAACACACTGTCAGCTCTTGAAAGTATTAATTCTTAGAAAATATTATTTATGGCTTTGCTCCTTGTAAAGATTGTGTTGCAACTGACATTTTAAAAAAAAACCTCTCATATTATGAGACATGGAAAGATCTGAATATTTTTAAGTGATTATTTGAATTTGTTTTGTCTCTGTGTTTCTGGATTGATATTCAAACTATTCTGATTCCTCAACCATTACTGGAATGAATTCACTTATGAGGCCACACAACGGTCCCAAGAAAGTTAGTCAGCAGCAACGTTGACGATCGATTGTCTCAGTGACTCATTAAGCAAAAATGACACACATTTACTTCTGCAACAAGACAATGTGCTGCTTGTTGACGCTTCAGCTCTGCAACGTCTGATTCTGTTCTGATCGTTTAAAATCATCAGTTATTTTTTAGAAACAGATAAATTTGCTCTATAACATGTTGGAAACTGGTGGAAAAATGCCCATCACACTTTCACAGAGCACAAGTAAAGGATTGTTTGTAATGTTCAGAAGTGCAAAATCCAATTCAATTTACAATGATGTAAAAAAAAAAAGAAAAGAAAAAAAGTCCACATTGTGATGACAGGAAACAACATAATGATCAGTTGATTATCAGAGTCAAATATATTTCTGATGATCAACCAGTTATCCCATCTACGGATGTCACCTTCCAATTGCATGGGGAATAAAAAAAAAAGCAATCAACAGATAAATCAAAAATGAAAATAATTATTATTTGCAAATCCAGTTAATAGCTTTAGATAATGTGATGCAGACACCATTTTTGTCAGTTTAATGGACCAAAAACACTTAACTCTCACTGAACATACATTGCATGCGTGTGTGTGTGTGTGTGTTTCCCCACCAGGACTACGGTGGTGCCTCTCCATCCAGATGTAGCAGTTGTTCTGGGCCACGCCGGTTTGCGAGTCCAGGAACGGCAGGCGGACGCTGCGTTCAGCACACAGGCGGGCATTGTAGCTGCGGCACTGCTCAATAGCGTCCTTGTAGAACTGGTCGCCCAACCTGCGGGGTGAGGGGGGGGTGGAATGGGGGGCAACGTTAGCAACAGAGGTCAGCGACACCGAAATGATGTGGTCGACACCTGTTCGGCCACCGACACAGCAGCTGGTTTAAAAAGCCGGGCAAGAGCAGACATGCAGCTAATGATAAGTGTGACTATTTGCACAATCTCTGATATGTGGATTGGCCGCCTTCTTTTTTTTAATAGCGCGTATGAATGTTGTGATAGAGGCCTGTTGGTTTACTGGCTACACATCATTAAAGCTGTTATATGCTGCTCAAGATGTTAGAAAGCAGGTCAATACAACATAAGAAAAGAAGCACGGGCTGCTTCATAATTATACAAAAGGTACAACGGAAATTATCCCCAACCTAAGTAATACATCACTCTTGTTATCAGCTCTGCTCAACACGAGCCTGGAGCTGACAGCTAAGCGCCTCTATCCTCTCTCCTGCTTGACAGTGACAAGAATTTGTTGCGAGAAAACAAAACAAAGCAGCACAGTTACGACAGCGTAACAACTCTGCTGCTCCCACTCCCGAGGTTAAGCATGTTATTACCTCTGTGGGCTCTTTGTCTGATCTGATTCCAGATAGGCTGTGAGCTTACACTGGTGTTGACCGGAGCCCGACTATCACAGCAACACTGAAATCTGCGCTCTGATATGAAGTCGCTCCTCCGAACCGGCTGCAGCGAGCAAAGACTCTCGCACTTTAGTTCCACTTTTCTTAGCGCCACTGAGATTTTGGCAGTCCCTCAGGGCTTCAGAGTTAATATTCAGAGTGAAATGGGGGAGGATATTTCACATTCAAGCCCTCAATCGCTGCCACACGCCTGGTATGGTAATTAGCCTACTTAATTAATCTCAGCAGAACGCCTAGCACAAGAGCAGGTTCTAAAATCACTATATCAAAGATGGGGGGCAAATGCAGCAACTGTGAAATCATGGCAAGGTACTTTGTGTGTGATTTCCACTGTGTGCTGTTGTATCACAGGGCCAACAGGGGCAGATGATACTGCAGCGGCCGGTTCTTCTAGTATGAACATCTCCACATCCGCATAATGAAGTTCCTACACGTGTTCCCAATTACAACATTAGGAAGACGGCCATTTTGAAGTGAAACTAATGAGCTGCGGGCTGCGAGTCGAGCCTGGAATCTTAAACTGGAGGTGGAGGAGGTGGGAGGCCGATTTGTCAGCGTCTTCCAGATCCTGCTCTCTCTCTCTCTGTTTCTCTCTCCCTCTCCCTCTCTACCCCTCCACGAGACGACGTCCAGCAGATGAACAGCCGTGTTAGAAATGCTGTCCCGCACAAAAGCCCACGGCTCTGCGGTTCAGACAAAGCCACAGTGTGTGAGGCTTCTGGGAAAAGGGAGGCTTCGTGTCAGTGTGACTGAGAAGAGTAAACAGTCACAGGTACAGAGCGAGAGCGGGAGAGGGGGGGGAAAGGTGTTGGAAACAGAAAGACTGGGAGGGAAAATTAAAAACAAAACAAGACAGGGGGTTCAAAAAAGGCGAGACGGCGGGAAGAGAGGTTCAAAGCTAACAAGCAGATCATGACTCGGGGCTATGGGGCTTTGTTTTTCCCTCAGCCTGTTACAATCATACCAAGATAGTGGCTTTATTGTAGCTAATAACCATGTCACTACTAGGCTCTGCCTTGTAAAGATGTCATACAGTGTTGCAGAGCCAAGAACCCACTTTCTCAGATGTTCCAACACTTTCCCAGGATTTTAAGACGCAGGAATTTTTACACAGTCACACAGGGATTTACCAAAAACTATGGTTGCACGACAAATCAGCAACACTTTACAAAACTACACACAATTAAGCATTAATTAATCATTTTAAGCATTCTTCCACCCCTGATTATAATTAGTATGCCATTTATTAACATATAAATGTTTAACTCTGGATCACCTATGATGTATTTTCATACTCGAGGATGATTTAGGATCATAAGATCATTTTCTTAATGTAGGTAAATTAACAAATTATTTAGATGCAATTGGTGAGTATGTTTACAGATGCTTTATTATGGGTGAATTTATTAATGCTGAATTAGGTGTTTATTAACGCTTAACTAATGCTAAATATTGTGTGGTTATTATAAAGTGTTTCAAAAACATTTTTTTGTGATTTTTTCGTTTGGCAGCTTTTGCAATTGCGATTTCACTTGTTGGAATGATAATTTCCAAATTTATAAACTGCCCCCTCCAGCAGGAAAATAAATGTTTCTGTGGCGATGGAATATATGGAATATACCATATGTATATATGTATTATTTTTGTTGGGGCTTGTATCACACTGACATCCCTTTACAATGAGAGAACGTAAGTGTCAGGGCGTCGAGTTCCTGCTTTTTTCTGCAGTTCCTGCGATTTGAATTACGCTCTTGGTCATATTGTGATTTCGATTATATTCCCATTAACTGTGCGACCTACATTGTGCAACTTGAAACAGATTTCACATTTTCAATAGTGTAAAGAATTGATGATAAGTTGAATCAATACATAGCTGATTAATAATAAACACAGAGCTGTGTCATGAAGTGTATAAATGGCATTCCTCAGGTCTGTACTCCGTGCTGCGGAGTCCTGTTTCCAACAGTAAACAACACTAACCTGTTTGCCCCACTGTCATTCCTTGATATCAACGCACAGTTCTGCTGGGACACACTGTGACATATCAGTTTACTAAATGCAGACCAGCTGACCAGTTGTAAACGCTCCCTGAAGCCCGCTACGAGTGCAACACTCACGGTGGAGTGCCAAGATACTCCTGGTGCTACAGGAGTCGCACAAACCAAAAGGGAGGATGCTCATCAGCCTCAAGTAGAAATGTGGAGGAGGAGGTTGGGGGAGGGGAGGGGGGAGGTAGAACGGGGGTGGGGTGGGGTGAGCGGGGGTAAATCAGTGGTGAAAGTCTTGAGGTGGATGGTGGATGTCTGCGCGACAACATGCTCTCCATCAAAGCGCCAGGCACCCTGAGCAGCAGGTGCGCAGGCTTAGGTGAGAGATCTCTCTGACACTTGTAATGAGTGACAAGACTCACACGTCCAGCGACACAAGAGTGGTGAGACACAGACACACACACACACACACACGAACATGCACACACCACCTCTGTGTCACTAGTCACGACTTTTCCCCTCTGCTCTCGTCTGAGGTGCACGCTTGTGTTTTTCCACCATCCTTTGAAGCTGAACAGGCTTGAGAATAATTCCTGTTTATTATTTCAACTTTGGTCCAATCTAGTTTTGGCGTCTATTCCAATCAGATGTGACAACACTGAACTCACCACATTAATTACTGAGAGTTGGGAGCCAGGCAACAGCACAAAACAAAAGTATGAGGGGGCATAACACAAAAAACTGGCAATCTGACAGTCACGTAAACTTATTTGGGAAAAGACAAAAAAAGGCCTATTGAGAATTTATCACCGGGTCTGTTGTAAACACTCATAACAGTTTAGAAACCAGCTTCCTGATTCAACTATGACCTACCGTACTTGCACTAGTTGTGTGCAGACAGTTTTCCTGTAACCAACACTTGAACCACACTCGCGGCACTTTCACTTTCATCTAAGCAGCAGAGACTGGGTCAGTGGTTCAACACCTTTTAGGCAAACGCACCATTTTACAATGAAACACTTGTGAGTTAAGCCCACAATATCTAGTCAGAGGCTTTTAGTTTGAGCCTAAACACAAAATCAGTAGAAGATTATTTAATTGAAATGTAACTATTTATCAAAATTATTTTGTGTAAAATCCATCCTGGTTTGCTTACACCCTTTCTGACTGATGTTTTTAACAGAACTGGGCTTTCTAGAGCAATTTCCTCATGTCCTGAATCCAGTTCTATCAAAGATCAGAAACAGAGGCCTTAGCAAAAACAATGAAGACATAGGTTGTGATAAAACCACAAATGATCCTTTAAAGTCCGGCTCTGCCTCATGCTGACAAAGTCCTGTGGACTCCACACGGACTTAAAAAGTTCAGGGCTTTAAAAAGGTGCCTCAGAGGTATGTGCTACACATCCTCAATATCTTCCAGTTGAGTAGAGAAGGTGAGTGTGTGCATGAGGGCGAGGAACAAAAGCAAATCTTGTGGCCAGTGGGGCCTCTGCTATCAGCGTGTTCCTGTCAACGGTTTGCCGTGTCACATGGCCGCGTCCGTAATGTGAGCATGTGTCAACACTGGTTTTGCATATCTAATGACAAACTTTAGTTTGCAGGAGAGCAGCTCACACTGGCCAAATCCTCTGCAAGCCACGGAAAAAAAAACTCCCAGCTTTGCTTTTTTAACACAGCACAGTAATTAATAGATGCAACGTGCATATAACAAAACTGAAAAAAGGAAAAGAAAATAACACAGAGGGATGATTTTCGAAGCATTACTTTAGTCCGTTCAGCTGCGTTCAGGAGGTTTCTCAAATTTGCAGGTGCACTGCTGCTTCACAGGAAGCTACAGCTACCACATAAAAGAGAGGGGGAGGAGGAGGAAGAGGAGGAGGAGGAGGAAGGCGGCATACTGAGTGACTGCATCCTGACAGCAACCTCTGATTACACCAATCAGAACAACAGAGTCTGGGTGAGGGCAGGAGTAAAACCAGATCATACACCTCCACACACTGAAGTGCCAATAAGCAGCAGGCCTGACAAAGTCCGCTCCACACCAACGACAAGGTAGCAGATGGATTGGGGAAGCAAAGAAGGAAAACTCCAGCTGTGAATAAAATTTTATACAAGCAGCTTTATGAGCTTCTTTATTAATTAAATATTCCAGACTCCATTTTAATCAGCAGATTCTGGAGATTACCGTCCTCCCATGCTCAAATGAGGGGACGGACCTCACACACAGACGTGCACAGGCTCGCACACTGCAGCTTCATCCGCCACCACACATCCACAACAAAGTCAAACCAGAGTTTCATTTCCCTAAAGTGAATCATCTTTTTTTAAAGAAAAAAAAAGAAAAGAAAAAAAAAGGTCAAACTAGTCCACAGGAGCGACATCCAATTAGTGTCAAGTGTGACTAATTATAATCTGACAAACTTGTGAAATGAAGTCAGAAACCCGAGACATAGGCTAATTATAGCAGATTGAAACACTTCATTAAGCACAGCTTATAGCAAGGAGACATTCCACATCTGAATGCTAAAACGTCTCTCAGACGAAGCAGCAGCTTGACAGCAGACGCACGATGGAGCGTGTTAGGACACAAGACGGGGGAAACAGTCCAACGAGGCAATGATAAAAAAAGAAAGCACTTTCCAAATAATAATGGAAAGTACGTCACACATGAGGAGGAAAACAGAAGGAGCTACACGGAAATGTAGATATTATTTCACATTTCCATCCAACACTTTAACATCAGCTGCTTCACTGAGCTGCTCAGATGCCAGCAGAGGGAAGCTGTGATTGTATCGGGCCGTTCCCTGGTGGGCAAAAACTGTGAAGGAGGGCACTGCAGGACAAGTGCAAGCACGCTCAAGTCGATTACAGATTCTGGGGAAATTTTGCATTTACTTAGTGTTTTCCAGAGCATCATGCGATGAGCGTGCAGGAGGTGGGAGGTTGTCTTGCTAAATGCCACTTTGACAGGTTACACAGTCTCTGTGTGTGTCATACTGTCATATACTCATTTCAGTCTTTTGCAGCCTCTCATAATATCATAATAAAGTAGTAGGCATGCAAAGTGAGGAATTCATATTATCTGATCCTAGGCATAAATGTCAGTGTGCCATGAAAGAACACTGCACAATCAAAGGTATCAAAACATCACTCTCTGAGGTGGAGTAACACCACCAGTGGGTGATGTGCGAGGTGCTGTGTGGTCCACTCCTTGTGCTACAAGTCCAGGGAGGTGCCAGGGTACCTCTACCGGAGGAGCAGATGGTTCTCCTGCTTGTGCCCAACACTTCCTCCCTGTCGGAGCATCTCTCTGACAGATGGGCCCAGGATCCTGGACCAAGCTAATCTCCAACACTCCTCCACTTAAAGGCACAGCCTGCTCTACCTTCCACACACACACACACACACACAGTCCCAAAGAGAGCCATGATGATCATTACAACCCATCAATACAGGCTGACGACTGCTGCTGCTGCTGTCACGTCCAAACTGAACGTGTGCCTTTACACAAAATGCTACACTATGACCAAGCTCTGATAGGAGATGACAGGAAAAGCAAGGGGGGCTAATTGTGTCTAACTTAGAGCAATATGTCTACCAGAGGAATTGGCTGAAACAATACAGAAGAACAAAGGAGAAATGGGAGAAAAAGGTGGAGCATTTCTTTGAAGTTGAGGCACTGAAACGACTACAGCACGGGCTATCTGAACACGGGCTGACAGTTTATTTCCAACGGCGGACTCAAATTCGCTGTCACTTTTGTCGATTTCGCCAGCAAAGCATGCAAATACAAAATGCCTCCTCCCTTTGCTTTACCGGGTCCTGACCACGTCTGCGCTCGGAGGAGCCAAAGTTGACATGTCGACAATTCACACCAACTATAAACGACTTTCGGAATGTCAGATGATATTCCGCCGCTATGCCCAACCGAGCACGAAGAAAATCGGCTTTTAATTATTCGGTGCGGCGCAAAGGCACGTTGTCGACAGTTTTCAAATAAATTTATAGCCCAGGAAAGACGACACTCTCCCGTGTTGAATGCAAAGCCACACGGAGGAAAAGCTCCTCCGGTGCAGTCAAAATGTCAGGCAGCCTTACGCACATGTTTTAGACTAAATGTTAAAATCTTGTAGAATAAAAGAACTATACGAGGCTACTTTGCCATGCAAGAAGTACACAAAATAGATTTGGACAGCTTAGTCTGTCGTATGCACACGGCTGGAAATGACATGCACGAACGGCCGGTTTTAATGAACGAGTTGGCAACAAAGTAATTATTCACAATTTCCTCAATGTCTAAATTACTTACGCTTTTAGTGGATTCTGAATGACAGCCGCCATTTTGCTACAATGTAACGCAATATCGGCGTCTTGCAGTTCTGAGGGAAACCTACGGAAATTGACCAATCAGAGCGCGGGGTGAATTCGTGGACCAATACATCTGCAGGATAGGCGGACGGGGCGTGGCCTAATGGGGTAAACTGTCAAAATTATTTTAAAGGGTTTTCCCTTGTATTTTAATTGTACACAACTGAATTACAGCACTTTTTAAAGAGACCCCTCCTGAAGCTTGGATACATATCAAGAGATAGTCCCTGTCTGGCAAGTCAGTGCAGTGCAAGTGGCACAGAATATCAACATGGAAGCTTGTGTTTCATTATTTATTAAAATAATTATAAATCATTTATCATCATCAATAAGCACCAAGCAAATAATTTTCCCTCACTTTCTCTGGAGCTGAAGTGTTGGCGAGGAGAGGAAGCAGAGCTCATAATGCACAGGCGTGCACGATTTATTCCTCCCACATACAGTACAGTAAGTGGTATGACACAGGGAGATTTAAAACACACACACACACACACTAAAGACATGGAGGCAATTTCAGATTATGTTTTGACAGACGGGAGCTGATACAACTTTAATCGTATGCAAATCTTTCACCAATAATTCAGTAAGTATCCACACACGTCACTGTTTCAAGTTAGTTTCCAACATTTTCAAAAGCATCGATCATTCCTGCTTGATTCATCGTGTGTAGGTGAGCAGTGTTCATGGTAGCACCCAACCTAGTTGAAAAACTGGACACCACAAAGGATAACAGAAGCAACAGACTGCACACATTTGCATGGGAATGAAGTCCAGTACAAGTGATCTGACATGATGTATTTCCTATTCTACCCTGTGTGATTATTAGAGCCTCAGAGAAGGGCGTGTGTGTTTGTGTGTGATGCAACATTCAGACAGATAAATCTATTTTGAGACAAGGCAGACACTACATCTTCTCATCAGACATCAGAACCAAAAAGTTCCACGTAAGGAGCAAAGGGAGAATTAACTTTATCTACAAAGCGTACAATCGACAGCCACCCTTTTTTTTCTCTTTTTTTTTGAACAATAAAATACAAGCATATGTGTTAAAGGCATCCCCTTGTGCTTTGTATGATATCCACACGTAACAGTCTCATTACTCAATAACAAAAAAGTAATGATGCAAGACAAGTTAAAGCTCTCAGTCACTAAATGTGGTTCAATATCTTATCATTGCCACATTTGAGCATCTGTTTTCTGTGTAATGCTAAGAAATTAACAAAAGAAAAACTATGGGGAAGAAGGGTGGTTCAAATACAATCTACAAAGTATATAAATATCTATACAGTAACTAATGTCAATGTCAAACAAAAAAAACAACAACAAGAAAACAAAACACACAAAATATTTCAATAATGGCTGTAAAGTAAAAACTAGCTGTGCTGAGCTGAACATGGAGTTTGTATCCTGTCAGACCTGGAGGCATGAATGAAATATGTAAAACTGGTTCGAAGACAAATGTGGATATTTCTCAGTTCTGCAAAACAGTATCCATACACCCTAACAAACATTGACTGTAAATATTTAAAAAACATTTAAAATCAAGGTGTCGAGAAAACAAATTTGAATATTAAATACCTACATTTTATAGCATGTATATACGCTTGGTAAAAGAAACAGTGAGGTTTATTCAGACTGTCCTCTGAACAAGAAAAAGGCCATGGATCGCTCAGACTGTCATGCATGCCAGAGTGCTAATAAGTCTTTTTTTTTTCTTTCTTCAATACATAAATAATTTTCAACATTTCAAATGTACACTCCTCTAACATAGATCTATGTCTTCATACAACCACAAAGTACATGATAAAATATAAACATTATACCAGCACAGATACAGTGACCTGAATGATTTTTGGCACCCCAGATATCCACAGTCTAGACCCTAGATTTCAGCTCAGTCTGGGACAGACTACTTGATCATCAGGACATCATGGTTTTGGCCATCGTAAGCAACAGCCTATAACAGCTGAAAAAGGCTTAGTGCAAAAACTAAAATGTTGCAATACAGCATGCAATGGAGCCTGCAGTTATACCTGCACGGATGTAAAACACCTCCTTGCCATTACACGTACTACATCAGAGAAACAATGCTCAATAATAAGAATTGCTGGACACTAATCACACCAACCGCATGGGCTTCTCAACTATCTAATATTCTTTAAAATGATACATTTTTTTTTTCATATTTTCTGATAGTAGAAAAATAGCTGAACAGCCTTATTCAACGCAAAATTAGGGATTTGTGTCAATAAAGAATTAAAATATTCACTCTGTGAATAATCAGAGTGGAAATGCAGGTTTCACACTCAGTCAAGTAACTCACATGTTCTGGCTGTTCTACAAAGGCCACAGGAACTCAGAAATCCCATATCTGCTAATTGTCCTATATATATCTATATATGCCTAAAGACTTCCTTGCCACAGATACAAGACAGAACCATTGGAGTAACAGAGGTAAAGCAGTGACAGACTGCGAGCTGAGTGAGTGAGTGGTTCTCTCCGGTGCTCTGAGGAAGGAAGGCCGTCCCTGTTAAAGTTCTCCGGGTTTCTGGTTGCAGCTGGTGCACACGCGCACAGGGTGGTCCCAGCCCCGCGACGGAACCGGCCGGCGCTCTGGGGAGCAGTCGTCACATACTCCTTGGCCACAGGCACGGCAGTGATGCTTGGACAGTTTGGCAGTGAACTCACGCTGGCAGTTGTGGCAGGACAGGATGTCCTGGTCAGGCACCCAGTAGGCAGGACGGGCTGCGTCTTTCACTAGGCCTATAGGAAACACATAACACACACATGCAGTTAATACTTACATTTAGAATAGAAAGTGAAAACAGGGGGAAACAGCTAGCCTGGGTCTGTCCAGAGGTAATAAATCCAACCTGCCAGTGCCTCCAAATCTCACTAATCAGCCTGTCACATCTAAATGTCATATAATGTTTAAGTCTGTGTGTAAAACTCATGTCAATACGCTGAACTTTTCCTTTAATTTAAAGGTGCATACACTCAACGGGCTACTTCGATTGCACTTCATTTTACGCTGCAGTATCTCCACACATTTGTCTTGACACAATATTGAAAATACTTTACTGGTATCAGTCAAATATTATACAACTTCTGCCTCGGCTGCGAACACCAAAACATGTTCAACTCTCAGTTATCAATGCTTTATTTTGGCTTTATTCATGCTGCCTACTCCTCACCATTGTTTTAAGTTCACTGATGCTCCAGGTAAAATGGCTCTGGTTACCATGGAAACCTCAAAACAAGATTGGGATTTGTACACAAGGAGGCTACTTTTTACCTTCTGGGTTATTTGGGAATGGTATCGAGTATAGAGAAGCTATATTCATCATAAATATCAGTAGGGTTATGCAGCAGAATTAATTATAATCACTGCAATAATAATAATAAATGCAGTTTGGCTCAGACAAGCTGAAGATCTTGAAAGTGACATCTTGAATTGAAACAACATCCTGAAGATACAATTGATGAAGCTCTTCCCACACTGCAAAGCTCATTTTCTCAATGTAATCCACATTTTGGATTATCTTGGCAGAAGTATGTTACATTAGCTGTTGAATAAATATTTTCTTTTCATAAACACAACAAACCAAAGTGCAGACAAGGGAGTCAGTGCAGACTCTAGATGGGAATGATCTAGAGCGCTGAGCAATCACGTCATGTGTCTGACTTCCGAACGTCAATGGCATCGACGTTCACAAGTTAAATAGCAAAGGTACGTGCAGCTGGAAGTCTCATAAAATGACATGGACACAGTCACTGGTGCACTTTGTAGCCTGTAAACATTTAGCTGGAGAGGATAACAAATGAAAGGCAAATGCTAATTTTGCATTTGAACCCCTGTTTAAATGATACAAACAAAAACCTGATTATATTCCTATCATTCATCGCAGAGTATTTTCCCAACACATTAGTCATTTGATGTAGCAACTGTTTCTTTGATCCGGGACATTTGCATGATTTCCAATGAGTTAAAAGAGACCTGTGAACTTTTTGGTAATGGCACAGGTCCTGTCACAAGTAGGCTATTAGGTCATCCCATATTCCTTATAAGGAGGGCTTTGTCAGTGCCTGCATAACATCTTGGAGAGCTCAAACTAGAAACAAGACCTCATTGCTTCTCTTCCTGCCTGTAAATATGTATGGCACACCTCTACCACTAGAGGGCGTCATATCCATACACTAACATTTACTAGGTCATTTCACCCGGTTACGTAACCTCTTCTTTAGGTTTGTTTTGGGCAACACTCACCAAGTGGGATGTCAATAGCAGTCACCACAACCCCTATGGTGTTGGTGACTGCTTCTCCAACCTTCCTGGCCAGGGTTCCACCTTCTTCCTCCTCGAGCTCTGCTTCAAGCAGCTCTGCAAAAAACAAAATGTTGCTTCCCTTAGTCATGGCTCGCCCCAACGTCAATGGCTTCATAACACACAAATGACAATAAAGAGGGAGCATTTGACATTATTAAGGGAGTTTGTACCTGCATACGAGGCTCTCTGCTCGAAGCAGACGTCACAGACTCTGACAGGGGCAAGACCCCAGCCTCTCTCGGGAACGGGCGCAGCTTTGGAGGAGCAGCCATCGCAGAAGCCCTCCCCACAGGCACGGCAGTGATGCTTGGTGTCGTTGTCCTGGAAGACTGTGTGACACTTATGGCACACCTTGTACAAGAGGGAAAGGAAAAAAACAACACAGACACTTATTGACCAAGAGCGAGAGGGCGGAAGATGCAATCTGAGTCTGCCCCAAGTTTTATCTTGTGACTTGCAAACATAGACATGTGTAATAGGCACAGAACACCAGACAGTAAACATCCCTCTGGACACTAAAGTGTTGACTTGGCTGCTGGTGGCGGGTGGCAGAGGGTGGGGCTCTGTCACTCACCAAGATGAGGGAGTTGGGTTTCCAGTAGGCTGGGGCGATCTGATCTGTCAGCCAAGAGGTGACGGCCTTGGCAGGCTTGACACTGAGCTCTGACACAGACTGGGCCACTAGGTTGACTCCATCTAGAAGACGTTGTGCTGCATTGCTATTGTCCTTTAGAAAGCCATCCGACTGCAGATAGGAGACAGGATTTTTCTACATCAATAGATGATATTTAATCCTTCCTTTAATTATTCCTGACTGTATTTCCTTACTTATCCATATTTATTCCAGTCTATGTTAGTTAAATAACAGAAATGGTTTGTTCTTCTTACCCCTGGCCAAACATGTTGGATCTCAGTGCGCACAACTGTATCCACAGGGTCCTGGTTCCCATACCAGTACTGACGGCTCCGATAGATGACTCCACAATTGGGACATTCAATAACATACCTGAACATACACACACAAATGTAGATAAATAAAATTATGAATGTGTATCTAAAGGTATTATTTGCTGTCACACATGTACGTTGGTGTGAACAGAAAAATTTCATTTTAGGTCAGCGCCTGGAGCACCAGTGCTAAAATTGGGCCCTGGAAAGGTAACATAAGCCTAACCCAACCCTCATTACGTGTGACCCCGCAGGTCATCCTCCTGCTACTCACCCAGACCAAGCGTACTTGGCAAGGCCCATCCAAGGAGAGTCTGAGGAAGCCGAGGTCTTGGGGACAACAATCACTTCCTTTCCTCCTTCATAACAAGCCTGAGGTGACGCACCACACAATGGTTTTAACATCAGCTCCATCAGTCAGGGAAAAAGAGTATGGTACAGTATAGAGAGGCAGCTATGGTCTGTCTCAGTGATTCAAGTGAGCTATTGTTCTTACCTTACAGGTGTAAATGCGATTATCGTACTGAATAGAGTAACGACAGCGATGCTTCGCCTCATGGCACACTCCTTCTCCCAAGTGATTCATGCTGTTCTTGCAGCCAGACCTAGAAAAAAAGTCATAAGTCAGAGTGTAAAAAAACAACTAAAAACAGCAAGAAAATGAAGGTTAGATGAGAATGGATAAAAGCTCTCAGAGGGCTGGAGGTACTGACCCACAACTGAGGCACTGGCTGGAGCAGGTGAAGTACTCGTCTGGAAAGAAGCAGCTGTGAGCGACCAGCTCACCGGCAATCTCCCCGTTGAAGCGTTCACTAAGAGCCTTCAGCAGATAACGGACATAAAATGTAGATTAAAACCAACCAGTTTTTCATTTGCAAAACCACAAATGAGTTTGATGCAAACTGGACGCCAGTGGACTTTAAAACGCCCCTACCTGCAGGGCTTTGAAGATGACCACAGGGGTGCGTGGGGAACGGGTGGCGTTGTTGTCCAGCAGCTGCTCCAGTTTATTCTGCAGGCCGCGGAAGTCGGTGGGTGGGCTGAGAGTCTGCGTGCCCCAGTACTGGACGGAGCTGAAGGCCTCTGGAAAGCGTGAAAGTTTCCGGAAGCGGTCCAACAGCAGACGATCTACCGACTCAGATGACTTCTCTAAAACAACACAAAGATGGAGGGGTGTTACTGCAGCTGTCCTAGTAGCAGAGGGATGTCAGAGCATTAACATACAATGCGTTTGTCAAAATACTGAGGTCTGTTGTACTCATTTTGATATGAGGGTGAAAAATACTGCAATCCTGAAATATCATCATGAGCACATGTACATCGAATCATGTACATGTGCTAAACAAGTGATTAGTTTCTTGCAGCCTAACTTGAGTGATGTAATGCACCATAAGGCCGTTGCTAAATTTCTGTCAGTCATGTTATTGCTAAATTGAAATTGAGCAAAAAGTTGTTAAAGTAACATGTATTTACACCTTTCAGCAACCCCGTAGGTATAATGGTGGTAGTATTGAATGTATGGTTCTTCTTTCGTCTGCCATTTCTTATTTGTGTTTTAATGTGAAATTGTTGTTGTTTTTTTTAACATGAAACTGCTTGTGTTCATCTTGCCAGGACTCCCTGGAAGAAGACATCCTGTATCACCATGGGATATTCCTAGCTAAATTAAAAAAGGAAGATAAATAAATAAAAAGCTCTCTGTGGACAATTCCCAAACTGCAAGTCTCTGCAAATTGATTGTCACGACACTGAAAGCTGAATAGAAACCAGTGACTGCAGAGTAATGAAAAAAATTTGAAATTATGTAGCACTGCAAGAAGTATCTGGCAGTCATGTAAAGTATGACTTGTAGTGACAAGCAAAACCTGGTATTATCATTCAAGTGTGTAACTACAGTTTTAAGTGTGTCATTTCACTGACATAGTTTTCTGTTTAGGTCGAGAGGCAGTGTTTACACATTTCTTGGAATGCAGATTTTGTACATGAAAGACAGAGAAACACTGCAAGCTATTTGCTGAGCCTGTAAAGTTATATGCTGAGTTTAACCTTTAGTTTACTTTAAAAGGACTGGCTCGCATACCTTAAGGTGATTCAGGTCTATATTTATGACACTACAGTCACATAGTGCTGGTCTAACTTGTCTAAAAAAGGTGTAACATATAAGTCATTTGATTCCACCTTATTATTAGCAGCAGTGATAGGTGTGGTGAGATATTTTACCTGAGCCAAGTAACTTAGTGTGAACGGTTTCATGGAAGATAACCACAGCGGGGCCCAGGGTGGACAGTGGGACATCCAGGCCGCAGCGGGCCGTCGTGGCCTTCAACTCCTTGGTGAAATGCTTCAGGTAGGCGTCTGAGGCGTCCCCGAGGAACTTGAAGAGGTCGTCGTGAAGACGGTCAGCATGGGTGCGGTAAATGATGAGATCGGAGATGGCGAGCACCTTGAGCAACAGACGGGTCCTCTGGCCCTGCTTGGAACTGTTCCCAAGAAGCCCCTCTGTATCGATGACCACTACTTTGTGGATGGGGTCGAACGCCGCCCACACGCCCACTGTGCACGACTCCTGTGTGGGAGAAGTCTTGAACACCTCTCTCCCCATGAAGAACGTGTGGTTGAGGGTGTGAGATTTGCCCTCTCCCGTGTTACCAAAGATGGACACCACCTTCAGCAGCTGATCAGGGTCACAGTTCAGGCTCTTCATAAATGAAGCGTCGTCTTTAATCTTTGAAATAACAAGACAGTTTACAAGTGGAAATGGGTTACTTGACCTACACATTTACAGGTGTACACAAAAGGATGAGACATTTAGATATTTTGATTCTCTCACTTCAGCACAACTCACCTGCATTTCCTCATTCTCATCGACCAATAGGAAGCTGGAAGCCTTCTCCAGGAGTTTAGCCCTCTGGGATTTGATATCATCGGCTATTTGAACAGCAGGCTGAACAGGTGTCGGGACAGAGATGACCTCTGTGGGTTTGCGTGGTGGAGGATAAGATGTGAGCTGGTGTTTCTTCTTGTTGCCTCCACCATGGGTGCGTTTCTGACAGTCTTGGCACAAGTTAACTTTGCAGTTCTGGCAGCGTACCACAGATCTATGACGTTTGCCATTGTCTCCATTACCTCCTTTACAATTGTCACAGTAAGGGACATGCCCGGGACCTATCTGAACCCGCTCATGGCCCTTCAAACGCTCCTGACTGTGGAGCTCGAGCTCACAACGAACACACTGCAGGCTCCTGCATTCATCACACTCGAATGCAGCCTCCTCAGAGCCACCACAGACATAACTTTCTTGACATATTAAAGTTGTATTAACTCCCTTTTCTGAAGATGAGCCATGCCCACTCATCGTTTCCTACAAGGTCAACTTTAATACTGAGCAATGCTTATTGGAACAGCTTTGAAAGGAGCACCAGCTATTTCCAAAAGCAATTAATGCAAAATGCACAACATGTAGGTAATACTGAACTAAAGTGACGAGCTTATGTACAATGACTAAATCAACTTAAAACAGCTGCATGTCAACAGGCCTGGTGATCCACTAACTGTATCAAAGAAGTCTCAACAAGTATATGTAACGTTACAATTCAGCTTTCGCATAAAAATAAATATGCAACACTTAAAACTGGTTCAGTAATGTTTTTTTAGTGCAACTAAAAATGAGGCAAGAAAATGTTCGTCTCTTCGAGTTCGATGTATTTGTTTTATTTTATTTTTACTATTAACACTTAGCTTGTTCGTGCATTGAAGTTGGCAAATTGCTGTAGCATGATATAAAGTAAGGTAAGCGAATTAAACTGTAAAATAGCACAGACACCTTTTACGGTAGCGTGTACCGACCAGGACAATGAACTCTCCCTGAACAGATGAATGTACAAATGTTGATGCTAACAACAGGCTAGCTAGCAAACTGAACCTGAATAGCTCGCTAGCAAACTCGGTGGACAATTTACCACACAAACATAAATACTCAGTTTACAGCTAGCTAGTTTCAACGGACTGCTTCAACTTTTCCAAAGAAAAGCTCTAATTAGAGAGCCAGCAAACCCTAATAGTTCATAGCCGTCCAAAAAAGCAGCTAGCCTCCGGTCTGTCAACTGAGCTGTAACAACATATCAACAAAAACAACAGACAGCCGATGTCTTCAGCTCGGATATCCGCGGACTCTTACTTTGAAACGGGAGGTAAATCCGCGCGATTCCGCTTAAAAAGTCTTTTTAAAGTGTTACTCTGTGCGGATCCTTCCGAGCAGTGTCATTGTTTTGTTCTTCAGTCCCCTCCCTGGCAGATTTCTTCTCTAGCTACGTTATTTTGTTGCCAGGTCAGATCAGCTGATCAGATTATTTTCAGTCACAGGGTCAGAGGAGGCTAACGTGCAGTTGCATGATGGGAAACGTAGTTCGAGACGGGCCGTCCTGTTTGTGCTGCACGATACCACCTTGCTAAAAAAATCTCTTTGAGATATAATATTTTATTGTAACACTGACAATGTAAAACTGGGGAATGGACTTTTGGTAGTCCTGGTGTTGGTGTTCACATTGAATTTTTTTTCTAAAAACCCTTTCATCATCCGGCACCATTCAGGACCATAGGGTCAGGACCGGATTTGATTGGATCCGGGACATCAGTCAAAATCTGAAAATAACCTGCACAATATCAAATTTTTATCTCTGCTCTGTCTGTTTATTTTTCTGTGTGAAGTTTCTCATAGATCGCTTGTTTGCCCACTTTGGATGCATTTTAATATGAGAAAAAACAACCTTGGGGGGAAAAAAGGAAAGACAATTGACAGACGTCAATCATCTACGCAATAACGGAAGTCATGCAACCGGTGAGTTTTGGGCGCGTGGACGAAAGAGGGAAAAAAAACAAAAACAAAATAGAAAATCCACAAAAGTAAGAATATAGGAATACGGAGGCCGAGTGTTGTATGGTTTGTGGGCAGCTAGGATAAACTGCAAGGTAAGCACACGTTGTTGTTTTTTTGTTTTTTTAATTTTCTCTGTTGTGCAGTGTTATTGATTAGGAACGAGTGTAGGCTACTATGAATTAATGAGTGTGTGTGAAAACTTGCTAGTTCCATTGTTGTGTGGGCAAGATATGCGCATCAGTGCGCGCCAACACACACTGCACATGGGTGGTGGTTTTAACAGAAGCCTAATTGCTGGAAACATGCCTCAACATAAGCCTTCAGACAGAGGATGGATTTAAATGCCTTTTGTCTTGTAAAGTAGCACTTCAAAGTATCAGCAGGTGACCATTTGTCCCAAATAGCACTTGGTGTTTTCCCTCCATTTCCTCACTGACAGTAGGCCTATCTTGCAAGATCTACAGAAAGTTTTTTTTTCTATTTATCCATTAAAGGGCTTTTGAAAGAGTGAAAGAAGGCACAGGAACTGGCATGAAATGTTGCTTAGTGCATTTATTACAAAACTAACTCACACAAAAATATGAACAACAGTGACACACAAAACATAAAAACCAAGAAGTGTCAATAGGTAAAGAGCAGAATGTGAAACCTCCACAATACACTGATTATCACATTTTACAGGACCATAACATGGATGTCAATGCAGGCTTTAAGTCCAGTTTTTTAGTGCACAGTCCACATTTTGCAGAGAGACATGTCGACAAAAATGCATAGTTTGTAACAAAAACATCCACACAGCTCCCACCCTTTATACATCAGATATATCGGATGATTTTCTTCCACCCACAATCACAAAATGTCTTTAAACGTCTAAGCAGGCTGAGCTTTTTACATTTAGTGCCAGTGTGTTTGTGCTTGATGGCAGCAGACACAGCACAATCAAACACATCTTTGAGGTTGTGCTGTGTTAGAGCTGAACACTCAACATAGTCGTGAGCTCTGATCCTGTGTGCCAGCTTTCTGGCCCGGCTGAAGTGCACTGGTTTTGTGCGTCGCTGGTCCAGATGAATGAGGACGTCCACGTTGTGGCGAAGGTCCGACTGGGTTCCGACCAGAACAATGGGAGACGTTGGGTTTCCGGCACGGATCTGTGGGATCCATTTGGAGGCGATGTTGTCAAAGGAGACAGGGTTGACCACGCTGAAGCAGAGGATGAAGACATCCACATGGGCATAGCACAGAGAGCGGAGGTGGCCAAACTCCTCCTGACAGATAAAATGTTAAGAGATTAGAGGACTAAAACATGGTCTAAGAAAAAAAATCTAATGTGGTGTGCAATATTCACCTGTCCAGCTGTATCTATCAGTTTAACTCGAGTTGGGATGCCATTCACGTGAACAAAACCTGGAAGCCGAGTAGAAACTGTTTTATTTCGGAGTCCAACAGCAGTTGACCTTTAAACAAAATAACCTTTTACTCACCAGTGAAAACGTCAAAAGCTGTTTGCCTGTACTCGCTGTTGTATCCATTGAAGATGTAGCTGATAATCATGCTGGTCTTCCCCACAGCTCCATCTCCAACCAGCATGCAGCTCAGCTCTTCCCTCGGCCTGCTTGGTTTATCATGTCTCTGACAGGCCTGTGCCATCTTTCCTTGAATTATCACTCCATTATTATCCCAGCAGTTTGAAAATCCATGCAGGAGTGCAGTGTTACAGTATTACAGTAAGATGTGCTCTCCCCCCGGGGGTTGGAGGACACCTCGATTTGAAAGAACAAAGGCGCCCAATCAGATGAGGTGACCCCCCAGCAGTTTGACTGTTTCCCTTTGATGCAGATTTACATAGACACTCCCACTGAGCCTGGCTGACCACTGGTAAAGGCCAACTCAACAACTGAAAAATCCCATACAGTAGCATAAGGGAACATCAGTATTTATGCACCACAGGCCAAATGTTTGGAAGTATGGCCAATATAGGCCAAACATTTGGAAGAAACTTCAAGTTTTTGTGCCTTTCTTAAAAACCAGTATGAGTTCTATGGATTTGGGATGTATTTACTGCATGATCAGACTTTGCTTTCATTGTTTTGCTTTACCAGACCATTGCTGAATAGATGTTACCAAAAGAAAACAGGGTTGAGAAGATGTGAAAGAGTCACAACTTAAGTGGAAAAGTAAATAACAAATCACAGTTTGCATTATTCACTTGAGCTGTTTGGCTTTTGAGAGTTTGCATACAAAAATCCCAATTCATCTCAAATTAGGGCTGCACAATATATCGTTCGAGCATCGCCATCGCAATGTGCGCATGTGCAATTATTAGTCACATCGCAGAATGTGCAATGTTTTCTCTCTTTTTTTTTATACCATGTAAACTTTTGTTTTGCTTCAGAAAAGCATCTCTGAGCCAGCTCCACACTCCACTGAGCATTGTCAACACTGACAATTAGAAGCCGACTTGCAGGACCTGATGCGACCATTTTAACTGATAATTCAACTGGCCCTTATAAATGAGAACCAATAACATGGTTCACATTTAAATACTTGTTCAGAGCCAGACACCACTAATGCAGGGTGCAATGTGTAATATTGACACTGGTCAGCAGAGGGAGGTGTTGCTCCAGCACCCTGGTCTTCTTTTTTTTAGCATCATAAATAGTCTAAGATTTGTTTCTTTTTGTATTTTCTTGCAAGAACAACAGTTGATGATGACTGATGAATGAAAAGAAAAAAATTTGGTTGAGTAATCACAGTTACTCTTGCACAAAATAAAAACTTACAAATGTATAATACACTCAGACAGGGGCATTTTCCATGTATCATATCTTAATCATACCTAGTTTGAAAAAAAAATGTCATTGCATACTTTCCCAAATATCATATTTTTGTAACTTTGCATCACAGACAAATTTTAATTTGGCTGCAACAAACAACAAAATCCAGTGTTGTGAAGGCAGCATTTTTCTCTCATGCGAAAGGGCAAAGGGCACAGCTGAGAGGGGCATTGTTGGACTGTCACCACTGATGTTTATAGCAGAAACTTCATGTGCCATGTTTCATCCTGTCCTTTTAATGGGTGACTGGGTTCATAAATACATGCAGACCATTAATATGCTATATTCTCTGCAGGTCTCCTATTGTAATGATTCACTTTACAGATTACACTGCACTGCAGATACTGTTTCTAATGATAAGAACAGATCTATAATAACAGCAAAAATAACAGCATAAGATGCAGTTTTGACCAAAACACCAGCAGTGGCCTCTTTTTAATGAAACTGCAGGTAGGTGTATTTGCTTATTATCAAGCTTTACGACCATCATTGCACAGCATCTCTGTACCTCAGCCCCTATAACAGTTATAGCAGCACCATTGTCTTCACCTGCTTTGTTACATCAAGGAAGAGGTTTTGTTCATTTTGTTCAAATCCGAGCATACGGCCCATATTTCTGTTTGACATTATTTGCGCGAGCATTGTAAGATGTGGTTTTCGAGAGCGGGAAACGTTTGGGGGTGAAAATACAGCTTTAAACAAAGTGTTGTTCCTTATCTGTCTGAGCCTGCAGGAAACTCTGCGAGCATTGTGTTGTAAGGTCCCTGCTTCCTGTTTGCCGTTGTTTCTCACTCACTCGTTCTCTTCTCCCTTTCTCTCCCCCTTTTTTCCCACCACCTGCAGTGTGAGTGATCGAGTTTATTCCCCATGGTAGGAGGACAACATCTGGTCCCCCCCCTTAACCACCACCACCTTTCAAACACACATCTCATTGCCAGCTCCACTCCCATGCTACACCTCTGACAGCTGTGAGTCACAATGCTGTTCCTTAATCCAAGGTAAATGTCAAACACAGGAAACTGGTTTTTTTTGACTGTCTTTAAATATCTCTACATCCAAAGATTCCTTCCTGTAGCAGCTTCTTTAATCATCATAGATCAACCTGTAAACTGCTTGTTACACATGCAAACACAGACATTGTGCAACTGAATGCATGTCTGTTTACAAAGTTTGCATGTGCCTTAATTTGCGCAGCAGATGTCAGCAGCGTGCTGATGATTTAAACCGTGGCTCAGTGCCTAAAGATAGGGACGCATATCTGTTACTGTAAACATGTTTTGTGTCTGCATTCTCACGCTCTCTTGCACTTTGCATGACTAGACATGCAGAAATGTATCCTGACATAGATTTATGGAGGTAATCTGCTTAGTAAGGGTCTCGCAGTGTGTGCATTTCAGGAGAGCTCCCAATATACACACATGCACACACATACAGCACACTTAGAAAAAAAAAAAAATCTGACTCCTGCAAATTTTATGCAAAGATAGACAATACCAAGGACCCAAACAACCCCCTCGTGTTTCACTGAAGTGTTGCTCTGCTTGTTACAAAATAAGCCGCAGTATCTGACTGAAGTCTCAGTCGCATATCAAATCTGACAACAATAGAGAAATCTGCCAGATAGGTGTTAAAAGATTATGCTCCTCCCTAAGCCAGAGATCAGCATGGCACATTGTAGACGGGGGCACAAAACAAGTGGCTGACACAGAGATGAGGCGATAAACAAGCCATTTGCATAACATTTCCTGCATAATGTGCCTTTAAGTAGATACTGCCAGGGCTCTTAAGTGGTGAGGATTAGATCAGGATGGATGCCTCCATCACACTGAGACCCCACATAATGGAAACGCTTTCCCTCTCCTTCTTTAGTTCCTCGGTGTTACTTGAGGGTCACGGCTGGGACGCAGTGACACTTGCTTCACATGTATTCAGTTTAATCTCTTTGACATTGTTTGCAGCACAGTGTCAAAGGTTTTGACCTCTTATCTTGAATTTGACACAAAACATAGTCTGTGGTGGATTAAACTGAATCCCTCGTGTGCGCTGATATTTTTGCTGTTGTTCACAACCCACAAGGGTCACATGGCAGTATTTGCATATTGTGTGACTAATTATTGCTCCTTGAATAGGATTTACATTCGAGATGCTTTGCAGGCCTACAATTAGTGTTTTATCGCATCTACAACCATGTTAGCACCTCTGAGGAATTAGGAGGAGAAAAAAAGAGCTCTCAACAAAAAACACCCAACAACCGATAGCAATCAGAACCACCATGTGAACTTTATGGCAGAGGCAAAGTAAGGGGATCACCCAAGCCTTTCATCCTCTGAGGGACATGAATGTCTGTCATCAATCCAGTCATTATTGAGATAAAATCCCGTTTACTCTCATACGACTTCTATCACCCAGTGCAGTGGTTTGAGCTGTGTGTATATATCTCCAGCAGGATGCAGCCCCCCTCCCGGGTCAACTCGAATTCTAGCACCTTGTGGTCACTGCACCACAAGTGATTCATGAGAATTCAGACCTCTGTGGATCTCTCCCACCTCTGTCCTACCTCCTACCCAACCCCTGTTGTTCACATTCTTGACTCGTAGCCAACAGTTATTGCAGGAAAGCATAAACTCTGACTGTGAATACATTGTGATTGTGTGAATCGGATATACTTCCTTGCCTTTTTTGTTGGATCAGTGCATTTGCAGTTAATCTGAATCAATTTCATAACAAGCATTGTATCATTTGGATGCGAACCAGCTTAGGGGTAAATCAGCCTGTCCCAGTTTTTAAGTAAAGCCTGGGTGTTTTTGGGCTTTTGTTGGCCAGCAAGCATCCCTGTCAATTTAGTTACTACTGTTCCATTAAACCTTGGCAGGGGTCCAGGAGCAGTGGACTAATCCCCCCTATACCCTCCAGAAAGCACCACAGGGGGTCCGTGCTCTGTCCCTCGTGGGAGACGCAGTAAACTTGCTCCAAAATCCTTCATACGCTCGGTGGCGACCATGGGAATATGATTTTAATTAACACGTTTAAAGTTAATGTAACAATTCTACATTAACATATTAAAAAATTATTAGATGCATGTCAATTTATGTAAGTATTTTACATTTCTACATTATCCTGATTGTATTTTTTTAAGGAATGCATAATCATGATAAATGATTTAATCATGATAATGGCATCATGAGTCTGGGTTGTGGTTGCCAGTTTTATCGAGCTTAATGGCATATACACACATATATATATTTTAACCAGATAAAGGATTTTAGTCACTGGGTGTCTGGATCTTAAGTCAGAAAAAAAGCCACACAAACAGCAGGATGTCCTGTCCTGTGCCCACCAAAGATCGTCTACAAACCTCTGATTCTTAAAGTGAAATTACTTTTACTCAGTAGTAACTGGTGGATAATTCGACTGCCAGTTAAAACCAGCTTAACATCTGGCTGATAAGATCAAAGCGGCAGATAGAAGAGGAGACAGAGGTAGTTGCGCTTTGTGCGCACTGAATGAATTTTTTTTTAAATGACACCTCTTTACTCGATTACCAATTTTTAATCCAGTCTTAATACCCCTCTACTTGTTATGGAAAGGAGGACGTGTCTGCTGATAAATCAGATGTTGGGGGGTGGGGGGACTAAACGTCTGGTTTATAAGTTTTCAGAGAAACAGTTTAAGCTCCCAAATCTTTCATGACGTCTCTCTGGAAAGTACTCCCCCTTGCTTTTAAAAATTCTAATCACTGTGTTTGGTTGTTTTCCTGGAAGAGACTGACATTGAAGGATTCCCAATTAGTGATCTCTTCCTGTAAAAATCTGAATTTACCTACTGTACATGTATGGCTATGATGATCACAAACTATGCTGCTTATGTGATCAGTTTAAATGTTCAATTGTAAGTTAGGTTAAGCTTAGTTTGCAGAGTTAGAGGAGAAGAATGATACAACTTGTTTTTACAGTTAAATTAATACAGAAGACTGGACATGGGGAAATGGGTTTTCTGGCTCTAGGAAGAATATCAGTCTGCAGTTGCACCTAGTAAAAATGGAAGAAAAAAAAAACCCACACAGAAGAATAAGTAAATTAATTAGCTTTAGGTATGCTAGTGTTTTTCTTACAGAGCCATCCTGCCTGTTTCCCTGTTTCCGCTCTTTGTGTCCAGCTAAGCTAACCAGCTGCTCACTGGGCAGTTTCATATCAATGCTCTTCTCTAACCTTGCTGTCATACAAAGAATTTCCACAGCAAAATGCACACTTAGTAAATTTCCTGTGCGACATGTTTCTCAAGACTGGAAATTACAATTACATGTTAAATCCAGCGTCACCTGGTGCCAGCCCTACATACACGTGTCTGTTCATGTCTGTGATGACGCAAACACCTTGATCACCTTCATGCGTCACTGATGCTATAGAATTCTCTACTGTCATCACAAAATGCCAAGAAAACCACGTGTTTGCTGTTAGTCAGCTTTTTATGTGCTGTAAAACCTGACTAACTTAAGAAATCAAAGGTAGTCTTTTAGTAGTAAAGTATGAATTATTTGCATGGAAAATAAAAGGGATTAAGAGTTGAAAATTGTATTCTTACATGGCTATACAAGTTGTAATGATTTCACATACAAATAAAAACATCAGTAACTGTGTGTCTGGATGTTTGATCCCAGGCATTACAGGGAAATGATAACAATATCAACAGGGATCTCACCCTTTGGCCTTTGAAGCATCTGTGTTTTCTTTTTATTTTAGTTTCAATTGGCTCCACATCAATCCACGCAGCAGCACATGTTCTTACAGAGAATGATTAGAATCTATTTAAACAGGAAACTCTGTCGCAATTGGCTGATTAACATGAGAACATGATCCTTTCAAAGGGATAGGACTTTCCAAACAAACACAAAGCATCATTATTTGCCATTACACACTGAGGAAACATTTTGACTCATACTGGAATTAAACCAAAAAAAAGTGTGGAGCTTGTTTATGTTGTTTTTGAGTGGGTGTGAATGAGATACGAAGCCACTTTTGGATTTCATCTCATTTGCATGAGTTTAGCTAAATGTATCAAAAAATTTCCAGATAAAAGAAGTGGTTAGAAGATGAAGTAAGTTTCTGGTACATTGCATCAGATCAGAATGATCAAAGTGTTAAAATGTGTTTAGGTGGATTTATAATTAAACCTTAGCAAAAATAAAATTCTCTCTAAATATGCAGCATTGTTACTGCAGCACATTGTCACAATGACTGTGCAGCTGCTTGACTGTGGCCGCAGCCTTTAAAATGGCATTGATATCAAACCTCTGTGAGTGTGTGGGAAACAGAGCTCCTTTTCCTGTTCTTTGAGAGAAAACACTCCAGAGAAAAATGGCAGGAAACCTCCGGGGCCTTCTGACTCTGGCTAAGAAAGTGAGTCAGAATACCTGAGAGCTTAGAGTCACTCATAATGTCAGGGCCATCTTTATAGACAAACGTCAAAGGGAAAAATTTGGTGATAAAATTCAACAAGGCCCTGTAAATCACAAGGTCACTTGCTGAGATTTAAAAACCCCAGCATGGTTCAGACAGAGACAATACTGATGATATATGTGAATCATACCTACAGTATGATGCCACTCAGTTGCACCATCCCAACTGCCCAAGTATGATGTGTTATTATTACATCATGCAATTTTAGGTAAGCATAGTCTTACCTTTTAAGTTGAGCTTGTTGTTTCAAATAAAGCACATATCCACCAACAGGGGGGGCTGGAGCCCCATCCCTCCCCTGCATCACCTCCATGGCCTTTCCACTGAGGTCACGGGCAGAGGTCCATATACAGTAGCCTACACACTGCACGAAATTAATCATTTTAACCCTGATGTCGAGGTCGCGTCCACACTTGCAGCTCTTTAATACAGTAGTTGGAAAGACTTCTTTTAGATTGTTTCATTGCCTTCATATCTTACTATTTTATTCATAGTTTAATTTCACATACTTTTAATTTTTCATTAAAAACATGGCTTCAAACTTTCGAAATGTCAAATAATGTTCAACATTTTTTTATAGACTTAAGGAGACAATGATCATTAAGGGGCATCAATGGGGACCCAACCATTAAAGAATTACAATAACACATTCAATATATCAATATTTAGACCACCTCTCATCAAACCTTCATACAGTAGTTCATACACCGTGTGCCCTCATCACACCCTGGTGTTCCTAATAATTCACCGTCTACATTTAGCAGGTGCCAATGTCTGACGTGGTCTGTTATGCAATCACTTTATTTTTGGCGCGTGTTGGCTTCCACGCAGTGTGGATATCGTCATTCACTAAATGAGCAAGCCGTGTTTAAGACATCTTTAGTGAGTTGCCCAACCATTCTGTGGTACAATCTGCCGTCCAAACAAACACAGCATGTTGTTTTGATCAAAACACACTCCTGCTCCTCCACAGGCCTATGTGTGATTACTACACACTGACTGCACCAGTACCCGCGGTGTCTCTTCCCGGCGCTCCCTCTGAGCAGATAGAGATTGTGTTTTATTGTTTTGGCATATGCAACAGAGGGTAATATCTAAACAGATGAATAATGTTTTATTTGTGGGTGTCCAGACAAACTGAAAAAGGTGAATAACCATCATTTTAATGTGTCATTGTGGGAGAAAAATACTGCAGTTGCCAACCAAATGTCACAGTGCTGCTCCACTGGATGCCACCTGCTTCCCTTGATTGCTCCGTCTTCACAAATTTAACATCATGAAAGTTTTTTTTCTCATCTTCACAATATGCGATAACCTAAGCTGCTGCTGATGTTTGCACCTGCAGATTGTCATATGAGCCATCTGCAGAAGTGAAAGAAGTTTGCGCTGCTTAATTGAGCTGGACTCAAACGTTTCCTGGTATTATTGCAAAGCAAACCAAAAAATGTGTGCACGCTGCACACCCTCTTGTTGTTGATACTCTCACCTCAAATATGCTTTTAATTAAAAGGTGTACTTTGCCATTATACGTCATTATTTTTTATTAAAGAATGATGCTTGAGGTAAGAATCATCCCTCACTAGACAAACACAACATAGCAGATCACATGCAACCGTGAATTCTCATCCCGTTAATGTTAGTTATGGTGTGCCACATGGTATATTATCGCCAGAACAACAGTGCAATTCATTTGTGATGTTTGTTGAAACATAATATGTTTGCTCATGATCTCACAGTGTCATTTACCCCCCAGGGCCTGACACCCCTCACCCAAGCCCAGGCAGCTGTGTGTAGTGGTGGTGGTGGTGGTGGTGGGGGTGGGAGTGGGGTGTAAATGAGATTAGGGAAACGAAATTAAGAGCAGCAAAAGTGCCGTACCTCAGGGATGGAGCAGGCTAATGAAGCAGGAGGCAGCTCTCTGGCTGGACCTTTAATTTTGTGAAGCCTGGTTCAGTGCCGGTCCTGCTCCAAACAGATTGGATTAAAAGACCCAGCGGGTGTGAGTCATGTCTCTGTTTGGATGAGAAGAAAGAATTTCCACATCAACCACCGGTGATGATGAATGGATTAAAGAATAGTGTTTATCGCTGCACAATGATGGATGAGCTTGAACTGTTGTCTCTCTTCTGCGTCGTGACGCAGGAGGAGCAGAAGCTCTTGTCCACGCCAGAAACCAGATTCAGTCTTTTGATCCAACTTTCCAGAAACCTGTCCTTTAGGTAAAACATATCACATCTGGAGCATTCGTTACAGCTTCTATTTGTTTATTGATCGAGGGGTGAAAGATGGCACGTGCTTTATAGCCAAATCATTAGCTATTGTTTGTGCCCCTATTAATGGACAGTCTTCCTCTTGCGGTGAAGTGGCCTCATGCACTCATGTCCGCTGGCAGGAGCCCAGAGAGGGGTGAGGTGACCCTCTGCGGATGAAGCTGAACTCTCAATATGAGAGGGCTGGGGCTCTAAAGCGGATGGCCTCCATTAGTGGCCCAATCACTTTCTCTTTAACACACTTCCAGGGTGACCTTCAGCCCTGCGCTGACCAAGCCAAGGTCAGAGGTCAAGGTTCAGGCTGGGTACACATTAGCATGCAGGTGGAGGCTCTAAAATGTTATTAGTTGGAATAACGTTTTTTGGAATGTGTGACCACTATTCTGGGTGGTGACGGGCCAAACAACACATCCTGAGGACATGACCTCTGTCCCCCCCCACTCTAGCGTATTGTGTATATTCATATTCAGTGTGTGTGCTCTGTTGAGATGATAATGACTTCCATCTTTTCATGGAGAGCAAGTGACCTGAGGAAGGGTTATAGTGTTGATTAGGGGTTCAAAGTGCACATAGGGAGCATAATATGTATATGCACTGTTTATTTATGCGCTTTTAAGGTTTTCTTGGGTTTTATTGCACATCTACAGATGCACAGGGAATAGACAAGTCAGATATGTGGAAGATTCTCTTTGTCCTTTTCAAGACAATACCTTGTCATACCTTGTTGACGGTTGACGCCTTCCTCAGAACTGACAGTTCTGAGGAAGGCGGAACAATAACGCCGAAACCGTCAACAAGTTATGAAATCACTTTGTCTTGAAAAGGAAAAAAAAAATTATTATTATATACGGACATAATGAACCTACACAAGATGTATGGAAGTATCTGCTTCTAACACTGTTTCCATGTATCTGCTATTGCAGCTTACTGATCCCAAGGTCTGATTTTACCCTTTGCCCCTCTCCAAGGAGCCATAATTGTGTGGTAAGGGGCGTTTATTGATTGACTTATCTTTATTGCTGAAGCTGAGAGTTTCTAGAGTGAGTTGTTAATCATAATGCTCTTATGCAGCCTAACACGGTCATTTTTATGAATATACATTTTATTACTTTTCATACCAGGACTCCAGTATGTCTTGGTCTTGGCCAAAATGAATGTACATCAAGCAAAAAACAAAGATCAAGACAGAACAGTATGGCATTGTCTTCTTTATTTCATACTCTGTGCTGAGATGGTGTGGTGTGTGAGTGAAAGTGTTGCGGATATAAACACGCTGAGGAAACTGTCTGGTGAAAGCTGTGCAGGGATTCTACAATAACAGACAGTGCACAGCTCAGGGTCCATCAGATCCCACTGATCGACTGTCAGCTTCCTCTGCACTGCTCTGTCTTGAGTCAGAGCTACGTCTGCTCACAGATTATAACATTACCCCAAACAGTAGACAGTCCTGGTACCACTGATGATTATGATCTGTTCTGTTGTTACTGGGTGATGCAAATACATAGCATTATTCAACTTTATCTGTTATCTGTTTATCTGAACAAGTCAAATCCACTCTTTATATCACTTTGACCATGATAATCAAACACATACTCCAACCAGCTGCTCAAGGCAAAGGCTGCTTCTTCTTTGTAGGAGCCACATTAATAGGCAGACCAACTAGGACATGCACATGCTTTTTTTTTTTTTTTTGTCACGCCCTCGCTCATAGAGCATCCCACCCCAGACCCTAAATGCCCCCCGGCAGCGAACCCTGGCCTTTCTGCTTAAGGCTGATCTTCAGTGTTACATAACCCCCTCCGAACACAGCCTCTCTCATGTCCACATACTCCGGTCAGTCAGTGACTTCATGAGCCGCTCCCTGTCTGCCAGCCTGCAGGGAAGACAGGTGGAGTGTGGAGACTCACATACATGATGGGTTATACATGTTTGCTCCTGTCTCTGTTGGTAAATATCTGCCATCTTACTGATCCCAGGTTCTCATATATCCCTCTGCAGCTCTCCAAGGAGCCATAACATCGTGGAAAGGGGCATTTATTGATTGACTTGTCTTCACTGATATAGCTCTAATGAGGGGTGCCAGAGTGAGCTGTAAATCATAATGCTCTAATGCTCATTTCAGTCTTCAGAAACAAATTATAATGGCATTTATGGAGCGGCAGATGTTTGGGCACACTGTGGGTTGACCTGTTTGTGACAAGTTTGACAAGACTATCATTTTTAGTTGACTTGTGCCAAGAAGTAAGATAAGATTTATGTAACTCAAGAACAAGGAAAGAATAGAAAAGCTGCTACATGTATCAGTCATGCATGCAGTGCTATTGTAATAGCCATCCACCCAGTTATGCCCAAGTTAGTTCAGTACGTTTTGTTCAACACTGACTGCTGGCAGACCAACAGGCACAGATGAAAACAATGCTTATTGGAAGAGGTAATCGATGGAGAGAACAAAATCAAACGTGAGGCGTGAGCTGAGAGTCAGAAAACAACAACTTCTCTGAGTCAGGAGTTCATTTCATGGTTTTTACACCTGTAGACAAAACATTGTTGACTCACCCGTCTCCGTCTTGCTATGGAATAAAACCAGATGCAACATCTTTCAACATGTTGAAATAATGACTCGTGAATACTCGGAAGTTGTTGTTCCATTTTTACTTGGTAGTGAGTAGTGCATTATTACAAAAGTACTTGTCTTCCCATTGTCACTCCTCATTCAAAACACCAGTTGTGTTCATGGTTGTATCTGTCATAAGTGTGACACTATTATGATGGCGAAATCTGTCCGCAGATAGATCCTTCAACACAAGTATTCAAATACCGCCTCACAATAGAAGGTGTCTCCGTGATCATACTACACACACACACACAAGGTGGAAACAACACCAGCGACTTGCTGTCACAGTTGCAAAACAGTCTCAGAAAGCATGCTTGAGTGTTATATTGTTTTTTTTAAATGGTCGTTGAAAAACAACAGTAGCTCCAGATACTTTTGCTTTATATGAAAGGACAAACCCAGAGAAGAGTAGTTTATTCTATCTGTCTATGTTCTCCACATGTGAGCTCCTCTTGAATTAGTACCTTCCCTTCACTCTGTTGCTTCCAGAGCTCAAACCTTTGACCTACTTTTCAGCTGATTTCTAGGAAAGTAGAACAGTGTGCCACAGAATTGTGCAGCTTAGAAAGTGGGCGTGCTTATCCAGGGAAGAAACTGCTTCTTTTTTGGGGGGAGAAAAAAAAAATCGGACTTGTGGCTTCTGCACATGTTATTGCAACGTGATCAAAGCTCGGACGGGGAGAAAAGCCCTATCTGTACCCCACCCCCCAGCTAAGTAATCGTACGCTGATGTCTGTGCTGTAAAATCATGCTGTTTCCTCTACAGCTGACTGTGCAGATTACTCCCAACACCAGCATCACCGGACGTACTGTAACACTGTGCTTTATTTATGCTCAGTTAGTTAAACTATTGGTTTATTTGAAACATATGTAACGATACACCCTAAACATTGTGTTTGTGAGTTACTTCTTATGCATAAACTTTGCTTTCACAAAGTTGTTGTCTATGGGAACAGTTTTAGAGGAATGCTGTTCATGTGCCACCACTGCGCCTGCAAGAGCTTAAAAGGTTAGAAAAACTGGTGATCCTGTCGTCACGAAGACAAATATTTTTTACTGCATTCTGTTTGTGACACAACTTCAATACTAATGTCCAACATCTTCAAAACATGAGACTCAACTGCATTGTGTGTAAAGGCATGTGTGCAAAACAGTGGAACAGCATGAAATAATGTCTAAAAGTTGCTCGATCTGTGCTTGGTAGCAGCTCTGTGTTTCACATGAGCTGGACAGTACAGCTGTACATTCCTCAGCCACGTGGTGTGGGAGCATGAGGAAGGAGGGGGGAGAACGGGGGGCATCCAACCACAAACATAAATATATAGACTCAGCGAAAGAACATCATGAACACATTTCCTTCATACAGGTTTAGTTGTTTTTTATTAAACAATCTTTAGAAATGTACACAGTATACAGTAAGTTTCAAAACCTTTTTACAACAAAGGTGTAAACATGGGCTTTAGAAAGAGATTTCATCACCTGGTGTGATTTTTTTTTTTTTTTTTAAAGCATCACTTGCTGCTGGAGCTTTCGTACAGTACACGTGTATGCAGTACCCGCATGTTTGCATTCCCCGTATTCACAGCGGAAAGAGTGGAAGTGAGAAGGTCAGAAGTAGAGTAGTAACATGAGACAGGTCTGAAACATTGTGAGCCACTCAGAATGCCAAATCAGGTAGTCGCCTTTCAAGCACCAAGTACCCTTGCGCATATGTTGCAAGAGTTCACTTCCCTCTCACCCAGAAAAAAAAAACATTAACATTTTTATCATGAGTCTTTTATGTAGCTCTCAAAAGCATGGGTTTTTGTTCTGGAAGTTTGATCCCACCACAGTCCCTGTAGATGTTTAAAAGTGCTGCTTCAATGGAGAAGAGGTGGTCGTCCTCCACCTCAGGACAAGAGATCCTCATGAAATCCGCCAGGCGAACCAGGTACTCAATATTGTGGCCTGTGCTGCCGCTGCACATGGCTATTTGGGAGGCGATCTCTTTATCCGAGGCTGGGCCGAGGTAGATGGGGTTACTAGAAGTAGCGATGTAGACGAGGGCCAACAGCGAACCCTGGCCTTTCTCCTTAGGGATGAACTCCACCATCTGTGTTATATAACCCCCCAGAACAACCTCTCTCATGTTCAGGTACTGGAGCGACTCTTCAATCTGGCAGTCAGTGACTTCATAGGCCACTCCCCATGTGCAAGCCTGCAGGAAAAAAACAAGCAGAGGTGCCACACAACCGTTAGTGTAACATGCCTGAATGAAATACATTAAAACATCACATCAGCACCAGAATTAGAGAAAGAGTAGTCTTCAAACACCTCAGTAAATTATCCGTGAGAAATGAGCTGGATGAATTTCTGAGACCAACCCAACTGAGTATTAGTTTTATTAGTTATGGCACTTTTATGGTTTGACCTCAATGTTTCATGAAGTAATTTCATTGTTTCATTGCTGCTGTACCACATTTCCTTCTTCATTGTGAGACAAGTGGGTAATGTCACAGCACAACTGAATTACGACTGGGGTTAAAATAATACTAACACGCTCTCTCATGTTCTGCTCTGCTGTGTTTCATAGTGAGCCTAGTAGTTATTATCAGTACAGTGAGGATAAAGGAATATGCTGTGTAACGGGACAAACTTGACCGTGAAAGGCTTACCTCCTGATCCTCCACCAGCGTGGCCACTCTGGCTGGCTGTAGAGAGCATGGACACAAACAAAGTGAGAACATATGCATCACACATCAACACCAAAAAACATAGTACTACTTCCCAGTGAGAATAAGTCATGTAGCTTACAATATACTAAAAACATAATAATAGCAATAGAAAACAATTCAGGAAAGCAACATCATAAAAAATAGAAATTTCACTCTCACCTTTTCCTTGTCTCCTCGATAAAAATCATCTCCATGCCAGAAGCGTCTTTTGTATCCTTTAATATAACCAACTTTGCTCTTTTTGTAATCAAAGTCAGGTTTCCACACTAAGGAACCATAGCCAAATATCCAGAGGCTGCTCTTTTCCTTTATAATATCTTGAGGTTTCATTTTTATCGCTTGATCAAGTCAAAGACGTTCATATGTGTCCTTGTGTAAACAAGCGGCAGCTCTTCGGTATGTCCTCTCTTTTTTCTGTCCTATACATTCCAATGCATCAGACAGTCTCGGTTAGAAAAAGTGCTCCAAACAAACAAAATCTTCTAAACCTTGATTCAGTCTTGTGCGGAGCTTTAGTGTCGCGTGTTGGGCCGAGGTCCGTCAAAAAACGTGTCAGTGTTCGTAAATATTATCGTTTCCCCTCTGTATCTTGATGATCTTGATGCAAACACGTGTATTTGTTGTTCAGAGTACCTCAGAGCGGCACGGCCTCGACCAATGAAAGGACACGGGAGGCGGGCGTAGCTAAAGGATAAACCAATCAGGATTGTTGTAGTGGTGACACCTCATAGCAATATTATTATTAGGCGCTGAAACGGGAAAACATGTTGCAATAGCAAGGAGGGAATGCTGTAGGTTCCAGTTTGAAGTAACCCTGTTCTTTCTTTCTTTCTTTCTTTCTTTCTTTCTTTCTTTCTTTCTTTCTTTCTTTCTTTCTTTCTTTCTTTCTTTCTTTCTTATCACAGCATCATTATATGCTTTCACGGAGTACCCATTGTCTCCTTCAGTGTCAGTCCAGCAGGTAATCACATTACCTATAAATAGCTGGGAATGTTATATCTGTACTCTCCTAAGCTCATTAGGTGTCTGTGTTCTGCATAGAGATGTCGCACACACTGTTGCTGATCACTAATGACTTGACTGCCTGTCTGAGCTAAGGTGTCCCCTGCCTGTCACTCACTGTGCGTGATATTTGATGAGCCAAGATGCAACAGTGGAGAAGGAACAACTCCTTCCTTGCATCTTCATCATAAATCCTACTGCCCCCAAGTGGTTGAAAAAGACAGAGCTCCATGTCTTGAAGCTTAAAAAAAACCTCACACAGAAAAAAAAACTACATTAATGCTTTGACATGAGCTGCAGGAGTTCAGATGTATTGCTTCATGGAGGCTTGGCACCAGCTGGGATGCGGTGCCCTGTTTGCTGTGCTCACGCTCAACTGGTGAATAGGCATATGCAGATTGTCTCACTGGCTTTAATTCATCACATTTATCCTCCCCTCCTCTCATTTCACAGCCATGAGAAATATCTTGACACCCAATATCACAGCTATACCCTCTAGTGCTTTGTGTGTTAGCGCTCTATTTATTGAAGGGCAGGTGCCTGAAACGTCACACATATACATGTGGTGATTTACAATTAATTGCACCCTTAGGAGCAGTTTTCTGGAGAATGGACTTTGTCTGATTTTTGCACTTGCTTCTCTGTCCAGCACCCAGCAGTTAGTTTTGTGCATGCTGCCTTTACATTTGTTTATGAGCTCTATTTATTCAGACGTTTTATCAGATCAGAGGAGTTAAGTAGAAAGACCACAAGGACTCTTTATTTTCACATACAGATTTTTTTAAAATATATATATTTTTTGTTTATTTCCTTACATTGCTGCCAATTACAATACCGTCCACTGAATGATTGCTAGAACATTGATTTTACATCACACCGACAAGGATGTCATGGACATACAGTAGACATGGAATCATTATAACTGCTACCAGGCCAAATATGACTGTTATCTATAGACAATGCAGCCACTTCCACACAGGCTGAACACAAATAAAGTTGCTAGATGATTCCAACATTTAAATTAGGATTGCTATCTGACCACATGTACACTCAACCATCAAAGACCAACAAACAAACAAGTGTACCAGATATGTATTAATTGTTTCTTTTTTATAACAAAAAATAATAATAAAATAAAACAACAACAACACTTTAAAAAATAAATTCACCTTTTTGGGGGTCAACTTAAAAACAGATTCATACAATTCATACTTCTAATCTCAACATATAAATATACAGTATATACAAAATAATCTTATAAAACATAGAAAGAGAAAGATCAGTGCTTCATATTCTTAAATTACTAATGAAATACTAATCTTACAAAATAACATTATTGGTTCAGTAATTTCCTTTGAAGGCGTCCTTGGTACGATAGTCACTTCATGTTTTTCTTTGTCTTCATTTAAGGGTGATCTTGCATAAGGTAAAACAAGGCCCTGTCGTGTGTTTCTCTGCATGGCGCTATAGCATATTGCATCTTTTGATCTTTCAGTTTCCACCATGTTGCTGTGCAAAGGAATCAAGATAAGGCGGGGCACAATGTTTTTCTTTAACACATATATAAGGCTTTCTGATCTAGGCTGCATACATTCTTTATTAAAAAAGGGAATTGATTTACAAAACTGATAAACTTATCCCTCAAAAATGAACCGTTTTCAGTAGTTTTGTCCCTTTTTGATGCAGATTTGTTTTTGTTTTATTTGCATAGCGCGTTGCAAAAAAAAAAAAGGAAAAGGCTGGCTCCTTCCACAGGCTTGTTGGCAGTAAGTTGATTTGTTGATTGCTGATTACTGCAATAAGGTGGAGAGGAGTACATAAAGATAGTCCTCTTCTTCTAATCAACATGCAGGCATAAACATCTCAGCCTGTTGCCCTTGGATGAACTTGGACGGAGCAGACAAGGGTTTGAGTTGAAAACATCAAAAGGCGCATCCACAGAGTCAGGTTTGCTCATTATTTCCTGCAGTCTTTTTTTTCAGTCTTTACATTCTCACAAAGTTTAGTAGCTTTAGTTCTATTGCATTCGACGAGCACACCGGCTCCATCCAGTTATCAAGTTTTCAAGAGCAGCAACTTTCATTTAAATAAATCCCAGTCTCTCCACACTTGTAAACAGTCCAAAAGAAGTCCACTGTTGACAATGAGTAATATATTCCATGTATTATACCTGAAAGAGAAGAGGATAGAGAGACTAAGAGACAGCACCAGCACCAAAACAGAAACTGTATGAGTGTGTAAATACTGCAGCTTACTCTGTAAGAATTTATTCATTAGTTCAAAACTCACCTCAGTTGCAATGATGAATTCATTTTTCTCATCTGCCATTACAAAGACAGACTGGTTCATTGAATCTCTGGAGGAATATATTGTTGATATTCTACACTCTGGTCTTTCACTGTAAAGCAAAGACACACACGGTCAGATCCTGGGTCTTATATTGACCTGAAGAAGTTCATTTTCTTATCATAATATTCAAACCATTGTCCCTAATTAAATAGCCAACACGTTCATTATTACATACTAGTGACATATACACACAACAGTTGTAATACAGCTACTCGTTTAACCCTTTCATGTGCACTCACCTGTACATTCTACTCAAATGCTTTTTGTCTTCTCTTGTCTTTTCACAGTTTTCGTCTTTGTCCAGAAGGGACAGATCGTCCTTGTACCCCGTGGAGGTTTTATAGTCCAGGTGGTAGTGGTTGTTGTGTTTGTGATTAGACTTTTCCCTGGGATAGTCCACCTCCAAATCATTCTTTTTATTGGTATTCTTCTCTACAGTAGAGATGAGGTTCTCTTTCTGAGAGTCAACCTTGGAGAGGTTGTTCATAGTCTCTGAGTCCTGCTCTTTGTTTCTCTGCTTGGTGATGTGACGTTTTACCACCACAACCATGCACATAAGCATCAGAACAACCACCAGGCCTACTCCCATGCTGATGGCTGCCAAGGTCAGTTTGTCACTGGACTCCAAACCTGTGTTGGGGCTGGGGGTGTTGGCTGAAGGCACATCACTGAACTGGCACAGGGGTCCACCGTAATGGGCGGGGCAGTTGCAGGTAGGCCGGCCTTTGGCTCCTACGGTGCAGGTCCCTCCGTTCATGCAGGGCCGAGAGGCACAGCGGTCTGTGGGCTTGTCACAGTGGCGGCCTGTGTACCCTGGGGGGCAGGTGCAGGTGTAGTCATTGATGCGGTCTATGCAGGTGGAGCCGTTTGCACAGGGGTTCCTGGCACACTCGTTGATATTGATCTCACAGCGCAGTCCTGCGAAGCCTGAGCGACAGCTGCACATGTGGAGGTTACCATGGCTCACACAGTGTCCACCTGTGCAAAACAAAACAGCATTAAGGAAGGCCTGACTTGCATGATTTCTAACAGCTTTACGTGAAGACAAGAACTGTTTTTGATATAAAGAATGATGTTTTACCATTGGTGCATTGCAGTGAGGTACATTTATCCACTTTCTTCTCACAGTTGAGTCCGGTGTATCCTGCCGGACACTCACATATGTAAGTATTCCCATTGTCCCTCTCTCTGCACTTGCCACCGTGGAAGCAGGGTGTGTCTGCACAAGTCAAGGTCTTGTGTTCACAGTGAGTCCCTTCGTACCCCTGTGGGCAATCACACCTATAGCCATTCTCAGAGTCCTGCAGAGAGAAAGATATAAAGTTTATCAAAAAGCTCCGTGTTAGATGTTCTTTATCATATCCTGTTCACAGCTTCCCTAGCAAACCCCATTATGATTAGTTTGAATTCTATTTACAGTACACTGTATGTGAACTGGGTCATCTACTGACTTGACAATCGATAGCATCCTCCTGGACAAGCAGATAGACCGAGGCAAAAACAAAAACAGGAAAGCCTGTGTTGTGGGAAAGGAGAGAGAGAGACTTCCGGACTCACCAGGCAGTGGCCTCCGTTGTGACAGGGCTGGCTGTCACACTCCCTGACCTCCGAGTCACAGTTCACCCCGGTGAAGCCCGGCAGGCAGGTGCAGGTGTAGCTGCCAGGGCCCGTGTTCATACATGTGGCGCCATTGGCACAGGGTTTGTGATGGGTGCAGTAGTTCAGATCTATAAACAAATGGGTGGAAACATTAGAAGGGGACTGAACTCAGGTCAGTCACCGTATTGAGGCTTTTATGTACAGTAATAACATATCATTCAGTTTAAAGAAAGACGCAGGTACACACCTTGATTGCAGAAGATGCCTCCCCAGCCTTCTTTGCAGTTGCACTGCCACGGCTCTTTACAGGTACCATGTTTACAGGACGGATGGAGTTTACATACATCACAAAAGAGTCCCTGCCAGCCCTCTCTGCATCTGTTCATACATAAAACAGTACAACATGACGGTTATGACTTGGCATATTTTCCCATGATGGAGAAAAAAACAAACATACAAATTATATTCTTTTTTTTTACGACATTGATTCAGCAAGAAATGGTTTTAAATTAGAAATAGAACATAATATAAACCATAGTAGGCTATTAAGTTTTTTTTTGACATGTTGTAGTGACTTCATATACTAATTGATTTCATAATTGTTTATCTGCTCTTTAATTTGACAATAGACATACAAGTGAATACCCACTTGCACTCTCCAGGTAATGTGCAGTTTCCATTCCTTTCATTGCAGCCATCAAGACAGATTGCTAAAAGGAAAGAGAGAAAGGACAGATATTTAAATCTCTAGATTTCTTATCAGCTTTCATCACCTCAATATGTTTATTACTTTTACAATAAAACCTGTAAGGCTACCTGACCATATGGACAAATTATAGTTAGCTGTGTCTGCTGTATGTAATGTGTATATGGTTTAATGGTGTTAAACGGCTGGTTAGTGCGGAGCAGATGCCTGTTCTTAAAAAAAAAAAAAAAAAAAGCAGGACAGCTGCCCCATTGTTATCGGTGGGCAGTTCGAGCCCCGTTTGCAGCTGCTGCCCTACACCGCCTCAACAATAGAGCCCACAATTTAGTGGCGCGTGGCGGGCGATAATGCCGCGATTAACCCCGGCGCGTGCTGCTGGGCGACCACCGCCCTAGATTAAACACGCTCGCGCTCAGAGAGAAAGTGCGCCAAGTGGGCCAGGTAGTGATGGGGCTCTGTGTGTCTTCAAATTTCACCTGAACAACCTCTCCGCCATTGTGTCCTGGCCGAAAATACACACTTGAGATCATGTAACAGGTAATATAGCTCCACACAAAACGCAGCTATTGACTATGTGTTGTGAAATTTACAAGTGTCATTTTTTTGCAGCTAATTTGGCCTTGTGTTTAAGAACAGCAAAAGAGCAAAGAATGCAAGAGGTAAGATACATGATATTTCACAAAAAAAAACCTACATCACATGACCCTTTGCCTAAAAGCTCGTGACCTTTGATAACAAACAAAGAAAAGTGTCTATATGGTGTCTTTACTCTTGCTTACGTTCTTGGCAGTATTCTCCCTTCCATCCCGGTAGACAGGCTATTTGCCCGTCAGGCTTGCAGGTGTAGTGGCCAAAATGGTCGTCTCTCGGAGTGCATATTTTGGAACAAGTGTCCCCGTAGTAATTTTCATTGCAGATGAACCGGTATGAGTACCTTAGCTCCGTCTGCGTCCCGTTCTGCTCACCCGGGGACCACTCAGGCCCTATTCCCAACTGTCTTTGGATGGCAAAAGAACTAATCAGGAAGTCAGGGTTGGTGGTGTCTGTGGAGAAAAAACAAATACAGCGGATATAATAAAAACAGGACTGATTACACTTTGAACTTTAAATCTATGATGTGGTTGATTAATCTAATTGTAATCCATTAATTAAGGCCTAGTGATTTGTTTGACAATACGCAATCCCTTGATGAAGGATCTAACACAAAAGGTGTAAAATCCAGGAAAAGGCTGTCATGGGATGTTTTGGCAAGGCTTCATATTTTCACTTGGGTCTGTACACTTTCCCATGCATGCCAAAAATAAAACAAGGGAAGTGCAATTGTGTTGGAGAGATTTGATTGTAAAGAATTGTCGTGTGACTCATAAGGCATCCTAGCAAACAGGGATCCATGACGCTGAAAATGCCAGATGCATTTGGCAGCGATTAATGCCTTTAAGTGGGGGACACAGATTAAAACGTGTGATAGGTAATAAGTCGTGTAGTGCTGCACAAAGGCATATCTCCCTCTAGTGGTGAACAGACAGTGTAGCTATATATTTTCACCTCCAGGTGGGTCCGCTGTTGGAGAATACCAAGCTTCGATCACCAATGAGAAAGCACCCTGTGGAGACAAATGAGGAAATAAACTTAACCAAAAAGACTTACATCATATTTTAAAAAGTTATTTACCTTTAAAATTTTTCACTTAAAATACAATGCACAATATAAAATGTAAAAGTACCTACTAAAAATATGTATATATTTAGGTGCTTTACGCACAGCGGGCTAGACAGCTGTATTTCACATATTTCATCTGAACTTTTTGATTTTAAAGCATGAATAAGACATGCATTTAGTATTTTGTGTTAATTTATCCACAAAAAAAATCTAGATCCAGTTGCGCACTTGAAAATGATCAGATCATCATGACCAAATCATCTGAAACTGCACTGAATTTGGCGTGTGTGAACATTTTTGCTGTGTGAAGGACAGGTGCTCTTACCGGCCAGGTGAAGTTGTTGAGCGGCAGACGCAGCCTGGCGTCCTGCTGGATGCTGAAGGAGTCGGTGCCCAGAACAGGTGTGGTGGCTTTCCCAAATATACAGTTTCCAGGTGTCACATTCGTCTGGAAGTTCTTCAAACAAACCCTGAAATAAGTTCTGCAGCCGGTCATGCTGCAACCAAGTCCAGTGGCCAGCAAACCTTTAGTATTCTGAAAGTGATGGAGATCGAGCTCGAACACACCTGATCCCAGAACCTGAAAGGGTACAGATAGTGAGCAAAACAAAAACAATGCAACATTTTTTTTTTTTCCTTTTTAACATTATTCTTCCGTAAATTGCAATGGTGGAAATATACCTGAGTAAATAATAATATAACTATTGCGAGGATAGAGGTGAACCAAACGGCCATTCTTTAGAGTTTAATGTGCGTATCCTTAAAAAATCAGTTTGTCCTCCCACAAAAAATCGCTCCTATTCCAAGTGGTGATGGCGCAAACGGAGTGATGTCAAAAATAAAGTGATCAGAATAAATATAATCCTTCAAAAAGCCCGTAGGACGAGATCCAGCTCCACAATCCGTATCCAGAAGAAGTTGGAAAAGACCGAGTTATCCAGTGCTTGAGGTTAGACAAATATCAGTAACGTCAATATCCACAAGTGAGTCATTCTGCGGTCTTTATGTTGCCCATCCATCGTGCCGGTCAGATGTTGTTTGAGTTTGCTGTGCTGATGCGAGGCTTGTGCTGCCAACGGTGATGCGAGCATGTGGTGGAGCATCAGCGCATAGTGACTCCTAGTGAAGGATGTTTGACGTCCCTCCCAGTTTATATACCGCAGTGTAGTGTCATTACAGACACGGTCAGTCATTAAACACCGCCCACTCCCCTCACCACCTTCTTTTCGCTTAGACCATTAGCATAAACATTCAATATGTGTCCTGAGGGCAGATTGTCATGAAACCATCTCTCTTGAAAACAAAATGCACTTTTTTGCGCTTTGTATCCAGGGAGTTAAAAGCAAAATTGCAAAAGCAGATTAGAGTAATTTATTTATTGTTTGTTTGTTTTCACAGATGGTTTCAGATGAAAACAGTAAGCAGGAGAAAAAAAATCACTTATTCCCCTTAGGGATCACTGATTGTTGGTGCGCCTTTACGCAGCTGAATGCTCCATGTGCCTTTTACGCGTCTGATCAAGCAGCCTTCTTCTTCTTCTTCTTCTTCTTCTTCTTCTTCTTCTTCTTCTTCTTCTTCTTCTTCTTCTTCTTCTTCTTCTTCTTTTTCTCGTGTTTATTTTAGATAAGTGAGGTTACTCGACAGCTGCATGCTAATAGATCCACAAACACATCATAAATCAGCTGAGTAAAAGTAACTATTAAAAAATGTTTGAAAATGAATATTAATGTAAAACACATCAGATCCACCCTGATTTTTTGACAGTTGCTTTAAAGCATATAGAAACACACACGTGTACACATGCAGTCTTTGGTGCACACAGGGATGATAAGAGACCATACATTACTGTTTATTGTTCTTCGGGCAAATACCATAACACATGCCAGCACCCAGCTGTTCAGCCACTTGAAAAAGAATCACAACTCATAATACCCTCAATTGAAAGCACATTTGTATAAATTAAATTTGAGATTGTGTCCCACAATGTTTGTTGAACTAACATCCACAAGAGCTGGTTAAAAAAAACATTTTCCCGCTTTTAAGTGTATATATACTGTATATGATTGTTCCAAGAGGGACAAAAAAAAAAGAACTCCAAACAGTATATAAAGGCTGCTGTACAAATAAATTCAAATGCCAGATACATTTTTATCACATGTAAACTCATGCTGAGCACAGGCATTGTTACCTTTATCACCCCTCCAGCAGGCCAACATGTCTGGGAGGATTTACAGTGAGGGAACAGGATTTAGAAACTGTTCCCTGGCCATGAAGGTGTCTGGCTGAACAGCTCTCCTGCCGAGATGACTTCATCTCTAAACCCCCACCTTTGACTTATAGGTTTGAGGTTCCACTGTTGGGCAGAGACAATAGACTATTGAGTCTGGAGCAGTGTGAGTAAGAGGCCCGGACATCTCCTAGCTCTGCCTTATTGAAGCATTTGTAGTTCCCACCATTGAATCACACAGATATTGTGGAGGATCAGTGCAGTCCCGTGCAGTGCTTTAACCCTGTATTCCTGTTCTGTTTAGAGTGTAAAATGACTTGAGTACACTTATCTATGAGGTATCTCCCTGGTTTACACGGACTCAAGAGCCTCATCAGTCTCTTTTGTAGCGAGGAGTATATAGAGTAATGGTGCTCCTGCCGTTCCTTTATACACATCAAAACATCCATACACTTTAATATTTGATGGGCTATGGTTAAGGTTTCCCAACTGCAGCTCAGGTTACATTTCCTTGTAAAGCTTTGGACTGTGCTAAACAAGCAGCGGTGCTTGGATTGGACCTTCTTCGTGCAGCGTAAAGGAAAACATTGTGATGCACTCACCAGGCTTTCTTAATATTTACATATTAATCTGCTGATTTTATCGCTCGCTTTTTATTTTATTTCTGTGTATTTATACACAAAAAAGAATTAATGGAACATTTTAGTACTTAGCTCTATGGGTTATTTACTCTTGGCCAGTGCAAACAATAATGTAACAGGCTCTTTTCTGCTGCGTTGCTCTAGAATAAACACAGGCCTTGGAAGCACACATCACCCCCACCACAGTTCCATCTGCGGCGGTGTATAGGACATCATTTTTCTTTGTGACAAGTGTTTTGTAAAGCTGACTTCTGATGGCTTTTCAGCTGGCATTCAAACGCTAAAAATAACATTTTGATTGGGAAATGAAGAGGTATGAAAGCGCCTTTGGACTCTGGCTTATTAGGCGAGGTGCTATTTATGAAAGGCAATCTGATGGAATTGTTTGGATATTTGGCAGACAGCTTGTTCCCAAAATTGTTCATAAGTTACATTTGAACAAGATGCATGAGTCGCATTACTCAAAATACTAATACTTCAATTTAATCTTAAGACGCTAGTGATGTTTTGGCAACCCCGGAGTGACTCAAAACACATTTACTGAAAATATAGTTCACCGATATATGTGTTGATACTTATTATTTCCAAAACACGTGAAGACGATTGTGTCCCCCATAAATAAAGCAGAGATCAAAGACCATCTTAAATTAAATTGCTGTCTGCTAAATACCAATATTTATTTACTGTTCATTTGCAATGGACGGTAATGACACGAGTATAAATAGTCACCTGAGTCACAGGTGAAAACATCAGTGTTGTGTGATTATATGTCACTTTAGTTTTGTGTTTCTCTCCCTCATATATTGTGTGTCCTTCAATGTGCTGAGATTGATCAGAGTATTTTCTCTATTATCTGCATCTGTGTTCTCCTGCGTCAGAAGGCTGCGATGGTTTTGGGCCCACTCTGGACTCTGTTCCAACAGTATCAACAATGTGGGCAAGTGCAATAGGAAATTAGCTACAGTGCTAACAGATGGCACCTTTTAGTCCAGAAATCTGCCCCGTTTAATGCACAGCAGTTTAACACTTCTTTACAGCGCATTTGATCTCTATGCCCCAATCTGTCTGGCCAATCAATGGGGCTTTTGATGTGTGCTGCCAATGGATCTGAGGCATCTGAGCATGTCCCCCTGAGAGGAGAAGTCACCTGCTGCCACAATTAGAGAGCGAAAGGGCGTTTTCCATCTCACAGCACCAAACGATCCCGTATTATCACAAGATTCAGATTGACAAAAAGTATTTGTTTCAACTGGAAATGTTGCTGTAGGTTGTAAGAGAGAATTTCAAGAGAGATTAAATGTTGCGATTTCTTGGAAGCATGACCATATGATCTAAGCTGGAAGCAGTTGAAAGCTGTGAGACAGCCTGTTGATTAAAAGCGCAATTGTATGAGGCATAGAGTTAAGTTAATATCGTTTAATGTGTCACATTTGTGATGCATTGCAACCTCTGCTTATGTTTGCAGGCGTTTAAACATATGTCTTACATTAGCTGGAGTACAGATTGGCTACGGATGCCTGCGTTCACTCAGTTTAAACTTCCAAAACTTCAGCTGACATTGCAGTGGATTTAGGGCTCCTGACATTATGGTTGTCTGTCTAATAAGTGGAGTCTGCAGTCTGTTGTGGAACTTTCCAGCCGCCCTCTTGCTTTACTATTGACAAAACACAGCCATGCCAGCACTCCCCTGCCCTCACATTGCAACCAACAACACACTTTGGTCACTGACACCAGGCCGTGATGCATGTAGGTGTAACGTTATTGAGGTATTGAAAAGACGCATGATGGATGACCTCATCGTGATAACATTTCCACCTGCAGTGTAATTTCCAGCTCAACAACAAACATTTCTTTTTTATAAGGTTGTGCTGTGTATAATCAGGTCGAGGGGATCTAAGGCCATGTGTGTAACAGCTGTCTGTGCACCAGTGTGTGCCAAGAAAGTTGCCATCCCTCCCACCACAGAGGGGCCGTGGTCACCCCCGAGCAGCAGGAACAACTACTCCTTCAATACTCAATATTGATCCTATTGGAGCAGCTCCACCTTTCACACATGGACCATCAGATGGGACCAAAAAGGCACCGTCGCCACATCTGTCGCTCTATCCAAGATGATGTCATCTTCTGCCACATTTTAGCAGAGGCATCTCCCTTTTTATTATGTCTTTCTTCTTGACATTTGTTTTGTCTCTGTCACTGCCGTTGGGGTTGCACACTTGAACAGAAAAGAAGTAAGTGAAGGACACTCCCAGGCGCAGCACACGAAAGCCAAACATGTTTTTGTGTCCGAGCGGTTCTTGAGTGATTACCAGTGCGAGGCTAATTGTGTGTGTGTGTGTGGAAGAAGCTACTGAGGAAATCCTCTCTGGCCAGAGTCAAAGCATCATCGCTTTACGCAAGACAAAACCTCACAGCAGGAAAAGGAAAGAGATAAATGGAGGAGAGGGAAGAGCGTGCTGGTGTGAAGAGGGCTGTTAAAACCGCACCAGAGAGCCAATCAGGAAGACCGTCCTGAGACCATGAATCCTCAGGCCTAACTAGACCCTAATTCACACACTAATCTACCTGTTAATATGAGGTGTGAACAGGTGCATGCCCTTTATGTGCTTCACACAGGGTGTCTCCCTGTCTGTCCCCAAGTGGTTTTGGCAGCACAGATGGGCCCTGGGCAGTAGTGTTTAAATAGCTCCTATTAACTGTCTTTTATTGAAGTTGCCTGGCTTTGTGGATGAAGGGGAAATTTTCATCAAAGTACAGTAATAGGCAATATTAATCTTCAAAGTTGCAAGGGTCGTGGCCTCGGTGTCAAAACAGGGGGAATTCAGCATAATCACTGAACACCATCAGCGTCATTAACATCCTATAATTTCACCTTGGCATGCCAGGCTGTTAGATGCTGAGATTTAGATTTGGTGTAGTAGGGCTTGTGATTCTGGTTTAATCATCCAGAGACTTACAGTAATGATCTCTTATCTGCTGTTGTTCTTCCACTTCCTGACCCGGGGGCACATGACCCAATGTGCACTACAAGCTAGTATTGTTTATTTAGACATAGGACTATTTTAGGATGGTCAGTTGTTTTTTCCTTTGATAATTTGAAATTCCTATAGTGTCCTTTCCCATTCGGTCTATACACAAGCCATTTCCTACCTGCGCTTCCGATTTCAGGAGATTCGTGGGAGTTTGTTCCGCTTGTGGTGCGTGTGTGGGAAAGTTATGTGTCAGGATAATGCACATGGACGTGTGCTTTGTGAGTGGAAGGACCTGTGTTGGACCTTTTCTTTGGCCTAGCAAATGAGTGGTCAGGAGCTTTCAGCAGAGTGAAATGAGACCATTTGTTTGGATTCCATGTAGTTAGCTGAACTGTAGTTGACCTCATAACCGTTCGCTGTGTAAATACACACAAAGCCATCTCCACTCTGCAGGACAAACAACAGATACAAACCCTTTTGTGTAGAGTGATTGTTATCCACATCAACTCAGGCCTGGACATTATGTTAACAGAGGTGTACCGCACAGATGGAACATGTATACGTTTCCACAGCCAGTTTGTGTTCCTGTGGCCAATGAGTTAGTGGGCTTCACGCCATGTTTGACATCATTCAGACCTCCGTCCGTGCTTACCCAGCCTCGCACTGTGACAGCAGGGGCTGACTGGGTGCTGCTTGATTAATTGTCTCACTGGTGAGGATCCTGCTGCAGCCTATTTGTTTAGTAAAGGCTCATTGAGGTCTGAATCTTCACTGATGAGACTGTGTAGAAGGACTTCATGTCTGCAGTGATGAATATGTTCTCCCAGTGCCCTGCTAGCGGGCTGCAGCAGTGATGCATTCAGCCTAATTTCTGAAGCCGGGCCTGCAGCTCAGGAGGAGCTCCCTCGCTGCCAGGCCTAATAGCTGTGGAGTGTTGTTCCAACTTGACCCCATGAATCCCAAGTTGCCCCGGTTCTTACTCCTCTGACTTGGCTCTCATAGGCAATTTTCATGTCTCTGTCCAATATTTGACATCTCTCAAGAACTCTGTGCTCTCCAGACCATACTCATACTTTTAATATTCCATCATTGCAAAAAATGCACCGCTGTGCAATAGTCGCATTTTAAACAACCCATTTCTTCCTTATGTGGAAAAACTGTGCAAAAACGAGCGTGTAAGAGGAGCAATTCCTCATCAACCTTCGAGTGACATAATGATGTTTTTTATGCCACTCTGAGATGAACATGTGAATTTTTAATGTTTTCTTTCAAAGCTCGAACATGTCTAATGGATTTAGAAGAGTAGTTAACTATGCCATGAAAATTAATCTTTCTGCTCAGGGTTTCTGTTCTCACACACTCTGTGATGATTTATTAGTCAGAATGATGAATTACGCTGATAGCAAAAGTGCGGACCTAGCACTTTTGAGCAGCAGTAATTTGTTTACATTGCAGCCCTGCGTCGTTACTAAATGCTGTGATGTCAACCATGTTACACATATTTCCTATCTGTTCCTACATATAAAGTCCCAGTACTGTCATTTCAAAATCATGTTTTGCAGTGAAGAAAATGGGTCATCATTAATTAATAATTTGGGAAACAAAATTAAGTAGTACAGTGCCAGGATTGGACCGACATGTGTGACCAAAGATAGTTTCAGAAATTAAGTAAATCAGTTTATAACCTCTCATTAATTGCCACAACATACATAATTATTTTCATGTCATAAAATTCTCACAAACTGTATAATATGTTGTTGCTGATAAGGCTCTGAGAGACCGGCAGTGTGTACCGTCTCACGGTAATTACAAACACGGTGCTAAGACAAACTTATGTAACCCCTGAGGAGCATTCAGATGACCTGTCACACAATACAACTTGCAGCCTTTCATCTGAGTGGTCAGAACCTGAGGTGTGGCGTTACTCATGGAGGAAAGTGGAGCATGTCCGTGCACGCAGGGGAATCGGGATTTTTATTTATTTTTTATTTAAAAGTCGGAGCTATTAGAATTAATGTGTGATGGATCATTTAGAAGTTCTTTGCCTGCTGCGTTCAAGGTTTGCACAGAAAGAATAAATAATACTTGAGGATTTAGTTTGCTTTTGTCGACACATCATAACTTTGGAAGTGGTGCTTTACTTTCCCTGCTTGTGCTGGTGACAAGTGTGCGTTGGTCGCTCCGCTTCCAGCCATTACCCTCCACCCTCCACCTCCCGCCCTCTCACCCTCACCCCATCCTCGGCCTTACCCCAAGCCTGGGAGCGGAATTCTGGGAACATTTTTCCATGTGAAATGCCGAGGTCCAGTCGAGGGGTGTGACGCCAGTGCATTGTTCCAGCGGCAAAAAAAGGAACCGCTTGTGATGAGGCCAATTCCTGTTGGTCCCAAAAAAACAGGCACTTTCTCACACCGACTTCCTTCCTCACTGGACAGCACAAAACAATCACAGACCAACCAGCAAAGCGAAAAAGAAAGAGAGACGAGGGGGAGAAAAAAAGAGCAGCAGGAGAGGTGAGCTTGGGTATTCTCAGTCCATGCAGGTTGTGCTAGAAACACAGATTATCTCTGCCATCTCCAGTATTCACCTGTCTGCCTCTTTCTAAGGTAAAGGGCTTTTATCTGCACACACAGACCCTTGCAAAAAAAAAAAAAAAAATCCTCACCATTATGCACTGTATGTTATCCTAGTGACAAACACCAAGCTGATGTTCTTATCTTTACTGCCTGTGTGCCCGTCATCACTCGGGTGAATGCTCTCGGCTGTTTACTGTCCCTGAGTGTTTGCTTTCAGCGTGAGGAAAACAGGCAGTGATTGTGAAACCTCGCTATCATGCTATGAGTTATACTTTTAGGGAAACTCTTTGTGACAGATTGGGAAAACAGAAAAAAAAAATATGAGGGAAGCAAGTGAGGAGGGCAGTGAGGCTCAACTGATTGAGAGAGCAGGACTCAGGAAGCACCTGCCTGTGTGGAGGGCTGAGCATTTATCTGACCCCGCTCACATCACGTGGTTTCCTTGTTTACGTTATCTCCCTGCAGCTCCCTGTGGCCCGGCCCCTATTGGCTGCCCCGGGCCACTCCTTTTTCCACCGCATTCATTGATCTTGAGAGGGCTTGCCACTTCCCTGTTTCTCCTTTCCCACCAGAATGACTGTGTTGGAGGAGAAACGTGCCCTTCGCCAGAAGACAAAAAAGGAGGGATCCGATTAATAAGCTAGAAAAACTCACAGCTCGACCCGACCTCTCACCTCTGTCCTTACAACACAAACATGGCAGCCTTGACGACTACCTTCCTTTTCCTCCTCGTGCCTATACTTGGGCTCAGTGAAAACAAGTAGGCCCATCAATTAGCCTGACTGATAACCTTGATCCTGCTGTCCTGCATGTCACCTGTATTGCTCAACCCTCACCCAGCTGGAAGGATTTTAAACACTGATCTGCCCTACGGGGGGGTGGTTTAAATGTTTTCATCCACTGGTTTCTGTTAATTATTCCAGAGATCCTGTTGAGACGGCGCTTTTTCCCCCCGTGATGAAAACGCAGCACCATTTTCAATAGTAAAGTTATTGAGTTGCACTGCTGCTGAATGTTTCCTTTTCCCCTGTTGATATAATTATAGTTAAATTGCTGCTTGGCATTCGTGGTAATGACTGCAGGTGGGCCAGGCACAGGTGCTGTCAGTAATTATTGTGCACATGAGATCCAGAAATGATTATCTGGGCTAAATACATATAATCAACCTCTGCAGATGCATACCCAAACTGTTTTATCAAATGTGTATTCTCACCGGGAAGCAGAACTGGGCATTGTGTGTATGTGTGCATGAGTGTTTGTGTGCAAGTGTGTGTATGTGTGCATGGTAGCGTGCATACACACACACCCATATGGTACAGTGGCTCCCTTCTTGGTTGCAGGGGTTGTACCCACGCTGCCCCATCATTCAAGCTCTATTTGTGCTGGCAAGACTTTAGCTGGTCTGATGTCACAGACTGGTGGTCAGCCAAGTGGATCATTGAAGACGCAAGAATAACAATATCCACAATTTCATCTCAATCAGCTGAGTTATGACTCAGTAAAAACAGTGTCCTCAGCATCCCTTTTACAGAAGATGCCTGCAGAGAAGGAAAGGAAGCGTAATTCAGACTGAAGTCAACTTAATGCGACCCCCTCTGAAAACCATCCACCCTCCCCACCGCCCCCGTTGCAGCCTTCTGCATGGCCTTTCAGTGCCCCTTGCTTTCCTTACTATCTTGTTATCTCAGCAAGTGTTTCCTGCGAGCACCTCGCTCTTCTCTGGGACATGTGGTAGGGCTTGCGCTGCGTTACGTCCATGGGGGTATTGTTCTCCCACAGTTTGACCATCGTAAATTAGCTGGAAACGATTTGTCAGACATGAGGGGATGGGGGGTGGGGGGGTGAGGGGGGGCAGGAAAGGCAAAAAAACAACAACAAAATCAGGGCCCTGATGTGAGCCCCAGCAAAGCACCATACATTGAACAGATAAGTTAATGGCCTCTCTAATTGCTGCAATCCAGGCTATTAAGAAAAATATTATCCAGATCACACAACGATCGGCTAACTGGAAGAAATTTTCTAATTTTATGCTTTGCTCAGATGCTTGGGGCTATTTCTCTTCGATGGTATTTCTATATTTATCATGTTTTGTGGCAGGCTGAGGGAGTTGTTGTACAGTATGTACAGATAGACTATGGGCTTTGACACCTTGCCCTTTATGTTTTGTTTTTTTCACTTCTACAGAACACAGACTGCATAGACATTGACAATAAACATAAGCTTTCATACCAAACTGAGAGGAAAAGGGATCCTAATACATTTATTTTGTTATTTTAACGACACAATTAATAAATGTTTGTATAGATGAGCACCATTTCCATGTTGAGTTAATGTAAAGTGTGTTTATTTGCACTAGATGGAAGAACCACCCCTGTTTATTCCGCAGTCCGATTCCTACTGTACGTCAACCTGACCGTCTTTAATGAGGGAATTCCTGAACATCAGAGGATGTCTCACGCACTTCCTGGCCCTTAATCAGCCCTCATGCTCTCACCTATATCATCAAGATCCCTCAGCAGTGACCTATTCCAGTGAGAGGTGACACATCCTCTTGTGCTCATGTTTCTTTTGCCTTGTCTGATCTTCTTTTCTTTTTGAAAAGCACATTGCTAAGAAAAGTACTACATAAATACAGTTTATTATTATTATCATTACCGTATTGTTATTGTTACTCTCCCTTGGAGCACTTGGCCTGTCCATGCTGTGAGCCACAGGCTGGCATCAGCGCTGACTCTTTATGAAATATCTCCTTCCCCATCTAATCTCAAACTGCTTCAGTTTGGTCCAGCAGAGAATAAAACTATCAAACTGTTTGTTTCTGTCAAGTTCTTCCCTATGCCACCCCCTTGGGGAATCCTAGTGTCACAACCAATGTTCCCATGGATGAAAATGACCCCCGGGGAGGCGGTGATTGACAGTGAGCAGAGCGGGACCAGGAATTAAAGGTCTCTGAAGAGTCAAGAGGCTTGTCAGAGGAGCACGAATAAAAACATGTTGTAAAGCATGCCCATAACATCAGCATGGCCTTAGCTGTGACATGGGAACCCCCCCACCCCAAAGCTATGCCTGTAGTCATTCCCCCCTGGACAGTAGGGGCAGGTCACACATGGGGCCCCAGTTGCAGCTGGGTCACTCTCTGCTACCTCATGCCAGGCTTGGCTGTGCTGGGAACCAACCAAGTTTGAGCACAGCCTGGAGATTAGCCATGCAGAACCTCACACAGCTTCTTGATAAAAAGCCAAATAAGTCACAGTTTTACTAAATTGCTTTGATAAGGAAATGTTGCAAGGCGAGGGGAAAGGGACCCTGGAGAATGAAAAATGACTGTGATTCAGTACGAAAACAACTTCCCCCTCTGTAAAATAACAGTATTCCTGCAAGTGTAGGGGAAATCAAAAGGAAGTTCCTCCCTTATAGGAGAGAGGATTGTTCTCTGGCTTTGATTGTTTATGCAAAGCTAAGCATGTTTGCTTTAAATTATGTCACAATGTATCACAAGAGTGCTTCCAGTTTTGGACCGGAACAAATACTGCATACTTCATTTGGAATGAGTGTGCATTTGTTTAGCTGTGCATCCCTTGGTTTCCTTATCAGCAAAGATTAACGCCTGGGGTCATGAAAAACATCACAAATTGAAGCTGATCACCAGAACAATTGGCACACTGTATTTGAATTCTTTTATAATTTGCTGAAGCTGAAGCTTTCACTGTTGGTTTTTCTTGGCCATGATTATCATAAAAACATAGGTGTTTGTCCATAAGTTTACAAAGCTTTATTTATATAGCACGAAGGCATACTCTTAAAATATTCAAGATCCTCTCCCGTAATGTCAAGGTGACAAAAGCAGGTGATGCTCAGTGTGATGTAGGATAACACTGCAAAACCCTTTTCCCCCTCACAGCAGGTGCTGAGGAGGCAAACAGATCCAAATAGCAAATGACGACTGCTAACTTGACTCAGGGCTGTTTGGATATCCAAAGTGAGTGAGGTAGTAATTTTTTAAGCTTCACATTTGTCCAGATGTCATGCATACTGCAGATATAAAATGTAGATAACGAGTATGATGGAAATCAGTTAATTAATAACTGCTAAACTAACAAAAGAGTTTAAATTAGCTTTTGTTCAGTTTGTGGTCACCATGCAAATATGCATCATTTTTGGAAATGCACGATGCTTTCTCAGCATTTGTGAATTTTCACATCTGTATATAAACCTAATGTGCATGTTAGCATAACTTAGCAAAAAGGCAGAAAATGAAGGAAAATGTACAAACTGTAACAAACAATATAATAATGAATATGACAATACATAAAATTAGAGAGTACAGATCTAGTAGTGTTTCCAGTCTTTTGTGATTGGCTAACTCCTGGAGGTAGTTTTATATTCAGCATGCAGCCTTGAAGTTGGGGTAAATTAAATCAAAATATAAATATTGCTCAAAATGCCAAACTGTTGTTTTTCATTTTGTCTTGCTACACAGGGTCTGTGTAATAGTCTGACTCGAAGGGCAGTCAAATAACATTAGTGCCATGTAATTTCCAAAGCACAGACAGTAGTCATGGGAGAGACAGATAAGCATCGGGGCCACATTCAGGTTGGTTCCTGTTTGTCCTATGGGAGAGAGAGACTTCTTATTTCATGCTGCTGCTGGTAAACCTATCAGGGCACAAAGGAGAATGGGACCCTTTGTAGACAATATGTCTCCTCTTCAGACAATAAGGCAGTCCTCAGGACAGGGGACAATAAGGGAGTCCTACTAGACGACCCACCTTGCCTGCTGAGTGTGCTGAATTGAAGTTTCCTCCTAGTGTTGAATAAAATGTGTCATTCATTTGGTGTGAGCATGATCTAACACAAGATAATTTAACACACATTTATCTTTATTGTTTTGCATTAAAAACACAGAGAAAGAGTGAAGGGAAAAGAAAACAGCAACAGCAACTTTGGAACAATTAAATGCAGTGACATCATGTTGCTGCGAAACCTGCTGACATGAAACTTACTGAAACTCAGGATCCCCTGCTGTCGTTTTGTCTGTGACACAATTAAATTTGGAAATTGTGTCATTTCCTTTCCAAATCTGCACCCATTTCCCCCCCATATGGGTGTCATCCCCCGGTGTAACTCAGAGAATTGCAGGGGTTTGTCGCTGTCAGACCTCACAATGCTCATTGTTCTAGTTGCTGCCTCTGGCTGACAGATTGAGAATAATGCATGGAAGACTGATGTACGACTGATAATCTTGGTGGTGAATTATGTACGTACTGTCCAAAATCCAATAAATTCAGTATCATTCAGTCGTTGTGTGCGTTTGTTTACTGTGTATACATGTGTGTATGTGTGTGAGTTAGACAAAGCAGGGAAGAGCTTTTTCTGTATCATGTCATGTCACTGTGACCTGCTGCCACTGTGCGCTGGTTCCTTTTGCTTTCCCACAGCCCAGAGTCTCTTCACGGGTCGACACGGCTACCTGTGACCAAGCCCCCACCTCCTCTCACCCCTCCCTCCCTCGCTCCCTCCCAAGATTAGAGTAAAACCTGGAAACCATTTTGCTTCTCTTTTTTCCTCTGGAGCCCTCATAATGACGGGAAAGTGCTCTGGCCCTGCTGCCACAGAGAGCAAAGGCACATGCTTGATGGGAAACTGTAAGCCTCCGCAAAAATGTCTCCTTTTAGGGCTCTGTGAGCTCTGTTACACCCACACTGTGCAACCATAAATTTCAAAGGATGAAATAGCATGTGGCTCTTATCTTTATTTACACAATATAAAGTTTTTTTTTTTACGTAAGGGAGAATGAAAAAAAAAAATCTCTAGAGTTTAGAAAGCCTTTACTTCTCATGGAGTAACTCGAACCGGTTCTATAATTTAATTTTCTCTGTTTCATATTTTTTTATTAATATGTATACAAGAATAACAAAGGCACTTACATGGTACATTGGTGTCAGCATTAAACATGTTTGTATACACCTTTGGATTCAGAAATGGTGTTATGAAAACAATCAACAGTTACAGAATTGAAACCAAGTAAGCTGTACAATGTTTAGATACTGAGATATAATCTATATAAAATGATTAGACTGACATGACAGAAGAAATACATAAATGATAATAAAAAAGAAAAAGAAAAAGGGGAAAGAAAAGAAAGAGGGAGTGTGTGTGTGTGAGGGAGGGGGGTTACATCGATGCAAAAAAGTCCATAAACGGTTGCCATTTGTTGTAAAATTTGCTCAGGTTCCCCCTTCTTGAATATCTGATTTTCTCCATTTTCAAAAAGTACATAACTTCTGTAATCCATTGTGTACTGGAGGGTGCAGTTGTGGATTTCCAATTCAGAAGGAGGTGGCGTTTAGCAATGAGTGAGGTGAAGGCTACTACTTCCAATTCTTTAGTAGAATATAGGGTATAGTCATCCGGAAGACCAAAAATGCCAATGTGTGGTGAAATGTGAATAGTTCTTGAAAATATCTTAGACATGGTGTTGAAATAAATTTGCCAAAAGTTCGACAGAGCTGGGCAAGAGAAAAACATATGCGTAAGATTGCAAGGTGTGCCTCCACATCTGTCACAGACATCTACCACATCTGGGAAAATCTGTGCCAGCCTAGTCTTCGAATAATGGCATCTGAATACAACTTTAAACTGTATGAGGGTCAGGCGGGCACAAATAGAGATTTTGTGAATGACCTTCAGTGCAGATTCCCACCAGTCTTCATCAAAGACCAACCCCAACTCACGCTCCCAAGTCTCCCTTGTTTTGATGGGTAAATGGTCATCATAGGATTGGATAGAGCTGTAAACCTTTGAGATTAAAGACCTTTGTAAGGGATTAAATTGTAAGAGTTCACCCCATGGCTGCTTAGGTGGGAGGTGAGGGAAGTTGGTAAATAAGGATTTTGCACAATTCCTCACCTGGAAATATCTAAAGAGATGGGAGGGTGGAAGACTGAATTCAGTAACTAAATCTGCAAAAGAACAAAAAATCCCTACCCTATAAAAATCCTCAAAACATTTCAGTCCCTTATCATGCCATAAGGAGAAAGTGGGATCAGTGAATGTGGGTTTAAACACAGGATTTCTTAACAATGGGGTTAGAGCTGTGGGGGCAGTAAATTTAAACTGTTTCCTAAACTGAAACCATATCTTGAGTGTGGCGTTAACCACTGGGTTGCAGGTAAGGCCAGAGGGGTTAGCTGCCATTGGGCCGGTCAATAAAGCAGAGAGAGAGACTGGGGAGCATGACTGTGCTTCCAGCTGATACCAGGGTACATCAATTGACTTGGACCAGAGTATAATTTTAGTTATGTTCACGGCCCAGTAGTAGAATTGAAAATTTGGTAAAGAGAGACCGCCGTAGAACTTACAATTCTGAAGTATTTTTTGTTTAACTCTAGGTGTTTTGCCATTCCACAAAAAATGACAAATGATTGAATCTACCGTTTTAAAAAAACTTTTTGGCAAAAATATAGGTAAACATTGAAAAAGAAATAAAAATTTTGGCAGGACACTCATCTTGACAGTATTTATTCTCCCAATTAAGGAGAGAGGGAGGGAACCCCATTTTTGAAAATCTGTCTTAATCTCGGCTAAAAGGGGAGAGAAATTTTCAGAATAAAGAGCTTGGAAAGACCTGGCTATGTTAACCCCAAGGTACCTAAATCCCGAAGTACTCAATTTGAAAGGAATGTCTGACTGGGAAAGCTGCATCGCTAGTTTATTAACAGGATAGCATTCACTCTTGGCGACATTAACTTTATACCCTGAAAACCGGCCAAATCTATTAAAGAACGAAACAATAGAGGGGCAGGCTCTTACTGGATCTGTGACATATAGTAACAGGTCGTCGGCGTATAATGACAATTTAAACTCTGTATGGGACCTGGTGATGCCATTAAAAGTGAGAGAGGTCCTCAAATACATAGACAAGGGCTCTATTGCAAGTGCAAACAGGAGAGGAGAAAGAGGGCAGCCCTGTCTGCAACCTCTATTTAGAAAAAAGTAGCCGGATTGGGTGTTATTAGTCGTAATACTGGCACAGGGAAGCGTATAGAGAAGGCGTAACCATGATATAAAACTTTCACCAAATCCAAACTTAGCCAAAACTGCAAATAGGTAGTTCCACTCAACACGATCGAACGCCTTCTCAGCGTCGATCGCAATCACTACTTCAGGTGTGGCTCTTGTTTCTTTAGAGTAGATTATGTTTAACAAAGTACGAACATTATAATAGAGCTGACGCCCCTTTATAAAGCCTGTCTGTTCCTTAGAAATAATTGTCGGAAGGACCTTTTCAAGTCTGCGGGCCAAGGCCTTTGCAAGAATCTTTGTATCGACATTCATTAAAGAAATTGGCCTATAGGAGGTACATATATCTGCATCTTTGTCCTTTTTTAAAAGAACACTGATAGAAGCTTGTCTCAATGTAGGAGGGAGAGAGCCAAGTGATAAAGATTCAAGATAAACAGAGTGAAGTAATGGAGTAAGTTTGGCCTGAAAAGCTTTAAAAAATTCGACTGGGAGCCCGTCGGGTCCCGGGGCTTTATTATTTTGCATACTTTGTAAAGCTAAGTTTAATTCTTGAATGGTCAGAGCAGAGTCTAATTGATTAACCAGTTCTGGGCTTATGGAAGGAAACTGAAGTTCGTCTAAAAACCTGTGCATATCAGTTGGATCTGATGAGAATTCAGACTTGTACAGAGATTCATAAAAAGATGAAAAGACAGAATTAATAACAACCGGGTCCTCCTGCAACGCTCCTGATCCGTCTTTAATGCGAGGTATTAGACGCGAGGCTGCTTGACGGCGCAATTGGTGAGCTAGTAATCTACCAGATTTGTCGCCATGTTCGTAGTATCTGGAACGAGAATGAAGCAACAGGCGCTCAGCCTCATTAGTTGTGATGAGATCTAGCTCCGTTTGTAAGACCACGCGCCTTAGTTGCTGGTCTACTGATTCTAAATCAGATGAGAGCTTCTGAATGTTTGACATCCTTAATTTTCTTATGTGTGCAGAGTATGAAATTATCTGACCTCGCAGAAATGCTTTTAAAGACTCCCATAGTAGTGCTTTAGAGATGGGTTCCGAATCAGATTGGTTAAGAGCAATAAAATCCTCTATTGCACTTGTAATGAATTTATGAAATTTTTCATCTGACAGAAGTGAGGTATTGAATCGCCACTGGGTGGGATAGCGAGGTCCGGAGGAAATCTGAACATCTATGGACACCGGTGAATGATCTGAAACAATAATTGGGTGATACGAGACATTTGTCACTTTTGGCATAAGTTTAGCGTCTACAAAGAAATAGTCTATTCGAGAAAAGGTCTGATGCACATGCGAATAAAAAGAATATTGCCTACTCCTCGGATTCCGATGTCTCCAGGGGTCAACATAGCCATTGCTAGACATGAAATTGTAAAGAGCCTTAGCCATTAATGATTGGGTTGAGCTGGGTTTAGAGCGGTCTAGTTGTGGATCAATAGCACAGTTCATGTCCCCTCCAAAAATCAAAAAACTGTCACTCAGAGAGGGCAGATTTTCAAACAGCTTGTTCATAAAACAAGGATTATCAAAGTTTGGTGCGTAAACATTGACTAACAGGACAGGCACACGAAATAGAGTACCTAAAACTATCAGATATCTGCCATCTCTGTCGGAAATGATATTAGTCAGGGTAAATGAGACTGATTTACCGATCAAGATGGCCACCCCTCTGGCCTTCGAGTTGAAACTAGAATGGAATACCTCAGCAACCCAGGGGCATTTCAGTCTGACTTGATCTTTGTTCCTCATGTGGGTTTCCTGCAAGAACACAATGTCAGGTTTCAGCCGCTTCAAATGGGAGAATACCCTACATCGCTTGACAGCACCCCCTAGACCTTTAATATTCCAACTGATGAATCTTACATTTGAGCCTGAAACATTAGCCATATGGAAAGTGAGTTAAAATAGGAGGCAACCAGGTTCCCTACTCCACACTTCAGGGGCAAGGAGGGGAGGAAAGAGAAAGGGAGGAAAAGGGAAAGAAAAAAAGAAAAAGAAAAAAACAAAACAAAACAAAAAACACACACACACAGAGCTAACTTATCAAACTCACCCCAAAACCCACACCCTCCCCCCACAGCACCTACCACTATCCCATCCCCAAACGATAGGATACCAGTGCTAACTCCACAAGGAGTCATGAACAAAACAAATAAACTCCAAGCTTTGGACCAAACAGACATCTTCACCTCGCTCCAACTTAGCTGGAGCTCCTGGAAACATTGGGAAGATAAAAAATATGTAGCAAAAGACAGGGCCTAAATATTAAACAACACAAGGCTCAGAACCGTCTAAGAGATCTGCACATAAGTACATAAGCATAGTGACTGCTTATTAGAACAGCAGGAGTTATGGTGCCATTTATGTCAAAATTAACTAAACATGTCAACAGTAATGATATATTACTCAAAGCTGTTTCGTAGATCATGCTGTAGATCAAGAACCGTTTCAGCTTTATGAAAAAATAAATAAATAATAGCAATCAAATAAGCATAATAATAATGCTAATAATAATAACAACATAACTGTAATGGCACCTACACTCAAACTTGTGTTTTAATAACTATGCTGTAACAAACCCAAGTTTACTTGAGTGTTTTCACAAAGGCAGCGGCATCCTTCGGTGATGTAAATTCCCTTGTGACATCCCCTCTGGTGATTCGGAGACGCGCCGGGTGCAGCAGCCCAAATCTTATGTCGGGAATGTCCCTGAGCTGGCGTCGGATGTCATTGAAGGCTGCACGGGCTTTGGCTGTGCGTGCAGTGAGATCCGGGAAAATGGAGATAGTTGAATCCTTCACCTTGATCTGCCGCTGGGTTCTAGCACGTCGTAGGATGTCGGCGCAGTCTGCATAGTAGTGTAAACGTGCTATTATGGGACGAGGGCGTTCGCCGGGTTTCGGCTTGGGCTGTAGGGATCGATGCGCCCGGTCCACCACTGGCTCTTTTCCCAAGCCGAGAGCATCCTTCAGCAGGATGGAAACTGTGGTCGCGTCGACTGCGCCGTGCTCCTCGGGTAGACCTATTATCCTGATGTTGTTACGGCGAGATCTCGCCTCCAGATCTTCACATCTGCTGTCGAGAGTAAGCTGGGCCGAGAGTTTGTCCACTTTACTCTGAAGTGAAACCACATCGTCAGTGCATGTCGACAGCGAGCCCTCCATGTCCGTCACAGTTACCTTTAGCACATCCACCTCCGTCCGGATAGCCGCCATGTTAGCATTTAGCTCCATTTTCACACTCTGTAGCTCGGACTTTATCTGAGTGAAGTTATTTGTCATTGCCGTCTCCAATTCTGTCTTAAAAATGCCTACCACCTCATCTCGAAGAGCGGCGAGGAGTTCAGCCTTGAAGCCCGGAGAGGCCAGGTTCGAGACGGCGGCGGTTTTCTCTGGAGTGGGGGGTTTAGCAGGCGCACCCCGCGGCGGGGTGGCCCCACCACTCCCCGGGGAGGCTGCAGCCTGGGGGGTAGGCCTCGCTTGCGTAGCCGCCGCCGGGATGTTCGTATTTTTCTTTGGAGGCATAACGGGCTGTAATAAAGTCACAACGAGCTTGCGGAGTCAAAATGTAGAAACAGAGAGTACACAAAAGGCCCTATATGATCATTTAAGAGAGTTTCACAGGAGCTCCCGCAGACACGTCTCACTCCATCAGTCGCTAAACCGGAAGTCCCTATAATTTAATTTTAAAGAGCAAAGTCTGGCCATCTTGTGTGCCAACTGGTGAAATGCCAGTTCTTGCAGGTTCGTCATACTCAGATACGCTATAAGTCATTACAGTTGATGTTCATTGGATTTAAATTGAGGGTTAAAATGTTATTTTGCTTTGTCAGTATCTCCCATGACTCTGCACTTGAAGGAATCTCCAGCGATTTGAATGAGATGACCTCTTTTGTTTATAAATGAGCTGTTTATGTGTTGTTGTACCCACTCTGCAAGGGCAATCACCATGCAGTCTGACTCTGCCCGGGCACTGGTACAACAATCACTGCAAGCTTGTTGTCGACGACGAGGGTTTACAGCTGCTTATCCAAGGATAAAACCCATTCTGTAATCAACCAATAGTCAAGTATGTGCTGGAAGCAAAATCCAGCTCATTATCGAGACAGATCATTACGGAGTGATTACTGTGGAATGATTTAATACATCACATATTGAAAACAAAATAAAGTTTTTCTAGGCAGCACATTTGAATAATAATCTGTGATTGACATTAAACAAAAAAAATGTGGTTGTTTATAATTGTGTTCAGTAAAAATTACTGATGTCCTTCTCAGACACCTGACAGATTGGACTCCAGCTGTGGGTGCGTCAAGGACACTGGTTTGAACAGAAGAGGAACACCCACACACTATTTCACCCATAAATCACAAGGAAATCTATCAAACAAATATGGCTGCCATGGAGATCCTCACTAGTTTAGAATCAAAGCCTCCATGAGCGGTGGGGTTTTTACAGCTGGTGTCAGTGGTATTGTGTCAGCTTAACAAGCCAAAGAGGGACCTGACGGCAGATAAGAGCTGCAGCACACCTGTCTAGTCTAGTCTACTCGCCTACACGGTTTTATTACACCCAGTGATTACTTTCCGTTTCACTTCAGCCCTGATAGAGTTCCTGCATGTGTTGCCAAATAAATTTGCAGATTCTGAAAATCTGAAAAATAACACATATTGTGTTACGTTGAAGGGCTCATCTGGCCCCGATGCCTTCAGATGGTTGCAATAATTAGCTTTCCCACTTCATCCTCATTATACCAGCAGCACCCCAACACTTTGCTCTCATTAGGGTTGAGGCTATTGTCCATCAGCAGTTAGCAACCATTTTGCTTTCCCCATTATAACACAAAGAGAGGGGAGGTTAAAAAAAACAACAAAAAAACAGTTTACCCACAAATCTCCCTCTGTGTGCCCACTGGTTCACTCCACTTACTCAGGCAAAGGAGGTAAAGACCATCTGCTCATTGTATAGAACTCCAGTCTCAAAAAACGCTCACTAATGCATATTCACCGGTTCTGTTTCCACCGGCCAGCAGATTATTTGACCAAAAAGCCACTGAAACTCCCTCCAAAACACACCTCAAAGAAGGCCAAGCCTGGTCAAACCACAGCTGTGAACATAGGCCACTGCTTTGAATGTGAACGTGTGAGTCAGTTGGTCTCTGCTTCATCTCTTACTGGCCGAACATGAATGGAAATCGACCAAAGGAAAAGTTGGACGGAGCACGAGCGGACACATTATAACCACAGGAGTTGCCACTGATAAAAAGGGATGGGCAGCTGCTCTCTGGTCCACTCATAGCCAGATATTGAATGGCCAAAATATAAACACACATACATGAGCCAGCATGCCACAACAGCTTAAATCAATTTCTGAATCAAATACAATGATAAAAAAAAAACTCATTGTTTTTCTCCCTTTAGACTCTGAAGCAGAAGTTTGATTCACAGCCTGTGGGAGTTTTCCATTGTAGATGTGGACACACTGTAGTTCTTTCACACCTACAACCTCTTTGGGCAGTTCCACACTTTGGCCTGTTTGACAGCACACCATGTGGGGCCAAACAAACACACATTAATCTGCACGTTGTATGAATATTCAGATACAGCTGTCTGTGACACAGAGATAGCAGCTGGTGTGCTTGGGCCCCAAAGATATCCCGGTGCCATGCCTGGACAGAAGCCGCTGCAACTGGGCCAATACAGGCTCCAGCCGGCCCTGGCAGGCCCATTCAGACCCAGAACCTCCCCAAATCCCAGTAGTGACACCCTCTACTGCTCAAGGGTGGTCAAAGACTCAATAAACACCTTTAGCAGCCTGCAGCAGATACTTGATGACACTTTCAGTATGTCACTATTATGGTGATAAATTAGCTGGATGTATGGTGCTAAAAATGACAGGTGGACATGTATATTAATCTAAATACACGTGTTTTCGCAGTCACGCCAAGCCGTGTTCAAGATGAATGTACTGTTGTGTTCAAACTGAATTTTTAATGTTGATTCAATACATATGGTGGTGGTCGAGGTGGTTTTTACTTACTGCAATCAAAAGCAGGTGTTGAAACAGATGGCATTGCTTTGTGTATCGCATTGAATTTACTGTTTAGTGCTTTTGCTGAGCACTCTTGACAAAGCACTTTAAATTAAATTGAATTTCAGTTAAGTGAATCATACAGACATCCAGCCGCTGCACCGTGAATGTGACACCTGACTGTTTTGGAACCACCCGCTGTTTTGCAAAATCACAATGGTCACATTTTTTCATTAAGGTTAAATATCACGACCGGCTTAGTGTGGAATTTACATTTGCCCTGATGACATGAGTTTAATTTGCCCTTTTTAATTACCCAACTTAATCTCATACTAATCCAATGATATTGCCATAACAAGTAACGCAAGTATGGCCGCTTGGAAGACAAAAGCCTGTGATGGTGAATGAGTCTTCGTTTGGTGGGTCCTGGCGTTGCCACCTCCAGTCTGCTGGTTGGCCCTGACAACACAACGCCACAGTGCCAGGCTGTCAGCGTGCCAGGCTCAGATAGCAGCTGCCAGGCCAAACCAGCGGGCACTAATTCAGCCAGCCACAGGGAGCCCCCCCCCTCCACACCGCACCTCCTTGTTCTTGCAGGCCCTCCCTGTGGCCGCCCCCTCATTCATACACACACACACAGACACACACACCTTCGACAATGCAGCCTTTAATTATGACAAACTTGCCAAAAGCTAATCTTCCATCTTTTTAATCAAAGACATTTGTAGCCGAAGGGGGGGAGGGGGTTGCCAATATTCTAATGACAAATTACCAGAAATTGATGGTGAATAAACACTTTTTCCTTTTGACCAACAGTGGCCTTTCTCAATCACAGGCTGAAAATCTTTCAAAAGCCAGTAGTGCAAGAAAATCTGGTGGACAGGCTCAATGCTCTTATAAAAGATCAAACTACAGTAAATGAGCAAGTTCTCACATGTGGCCAAACGAAATCAATACTTAAATTAATCCCACTCTTTTACTAAAAATTAGAGTAAAAGAAACATTACAAGCTCTTTGGTCTTGCATCATTAATTCGCATGCTAGTCATTAGCACATGTCCATGTTCATTGCACAAACCATTAACATCCCGCTCATTTTGTCATTATCTCCTACGAATGAGAGCGCAGACCCTGAGCCCCGGGGACTGGTGGCCAGGCCAGTGACTCTGTGGTTGGTTAAGTGACGGCCAAAATGCTCAGAAGCGTTCAGCTGCTCTTCTGATGCGAGTTTCACTGATGTGGTTCAATCCTGCTGTGTCCTCGGTTTCTCCCCACGAGCTAAGATTAAGGTTGGAAGAACAAACCTTTTCCTTTACAGAGAACGGATGGGAGTATTTTAGCTTAAGAACTACCTGTAACAAGAATGTCTTTGAATGCAGCATGGGGTCTTCATTGCATGCAAACCCCTGCTCCTCCTTCCCTCCAGGACTGGTGCAGCTTTATTGGATGTGTCGTACAAAAACAAACTAACGTCGTACAGCTGAAGAGTGACATTCCAAACGCCGCTGAAACACATTCTCATCTGCTCCCTCACCTGTCACTCATCCTCTATCTGAGCTCGTTCGCCCCAGCTGAAGGTCACAATATGGCTGATTCCTTTGGAGAGGCCTTTTAAGGTCCCAGCGCTTCACGCTGCCAGAGTAAACATGGCACAGCGGTTCATAAAGATGCATATTGTGTGCCTGCATCTGTGTACGTGTGTTTGAAATGAGTGCTCGCATATTGAGGGGTCTTCCTGAGTTGGGTTTCCTGACTTGGGGGTGGGGGGGGGGGGGGGTACATACATACATACCATTGGTAAGCCTGGCTGAAATATTGATGCTGTGTTTTGTTCTCATTTTTGCCGTACTTGAGAGAGGCCATCTGGGTAAGGTCAGCCTTTCTCACGTTAAATATTAATTCTCCCGTTGAACACGGCCACGAGAGAGCAAAAGAGGGTCATTTTGTAATGTGAGAGAAAAAGGGGGGGTGGGGTTGGGGTTGGGGAGGTTGGGGGGTGAGTTGAGCGAGATTCAACAATGGCTTTTTCCTAACAGATGGAAGATTGGCTGCAGGGATATAGTTCAGTGTCATAGTGGAACCTGATATCTGATTATATTCTCCCTCCCTATAAATACAAAGGGATTACATGTGGTTACATGAATAATGAAAATGAGATTATTTTGTTGACACGCGTCTAATTTGTTGTGCCACAGTTGTGAACCTCTGAATGCCGTCTATCAATCTGTCTCTTTGTGCCGCACTACTCAGGTATACGGCCGACAGATCATGTTCTTTCAACAAGCCAGTCAAAGAAGTCGCTTCTGGCCAATTCTGCCACCCCAGGCTCGATTCAGCTCCCGTGTGAAATAAAAGGTTGCAAAATGCCTGTGTGGCAGCGCTCGGTCAGTCATGAGTAAAGGTCGTAAACAGTCTGATTACTGACAGTTCAGTGGTCCAAACTCTGCGATCACCTTTTCCTTCCCTTCAGCAGTATCACCGAAATGCACCGTGATCTGATTGTGCACATAGTCAGCAAACTCAACGTGAATGAGAAGCAAATAACATGACAATTCTAACAGGGAGTTGTTGTTTTTTCCCTCTGGACTTAATAATTAATGGCAGCCTATTAATTATGAACAAATCTGTAGCCTAACACTCATCGAGAGGACGAAGGGTTGCCTAGGAGCATTGGCCCGTTCTGAATACCTTGTCACTTTGGTGTTGTTGGTAACTGGAGCTCCTGCAGTATGACAGTCATATGGTGGAAAGTAAATAAGGAGGTGGGGTAGGGTGGGGGGCAGCAGTACCTTGGTTATTATGGGCGCTGTCACAATGGCTGCCACAAGGCCAGGTTGATCAATAATTAAGTCTGGCGTGTTGGGGAATATCTGTGGTGTCTGTAGTTCAAAACTGTAAATTGGAAAAAAAAAAAAGCATGTGAAACATTTCCAAGTGTTAATCACTGTTTACTTGTGACCTATTTCCATTACACCTTGAGCAAACAGCAGGCCTCCGTGTTCCCGCTGCTTAGTCAAAACAATAATCGGCCTTTCGCAGTCGAACCTCCATTTTCGGATGCTAAATCAACACAGCTGGACATCCTAAAGTTTGTGTTTATGTCTGTGCGCTACCTTTCCGCTTTGAGCCCAAAAATAGCCCGTCAGCATCCTGCTGTGATGCTGAAGGTGCAGTCATCTTTCCCCTCTGAAGGACACAACACTGTCTGAAGTTTGGGAGCAGAGGGAGCGGGAGGGGGGGGTGGGAGGGAGGGAGGGAGGGAGGAGGGGGGGTTGAGAGGAAGCGGTGACTACCGTGTGACAAGCGCCCTGTTCCTTCCTCCCAGGCCTGAGAAACAGGAAGTGCTGCACATAAGGCATTATTGTGACGGAGAGGAAATGCAAGGTCCTCTAAAATAAGAGCCCCCAATCTGGTTGTCAATGACAGGAGCCTGTCCTCCACAGCCCCACAGAGACCTGAACCCCCTGACACACTCACTCACTCACTCACTTCCATGACCACAGCTTCACTGTCGAGTGATGCAGACACATAAAGCAAGCCTCCATTTTGTGATCGACTTTGAGAGGATTTGAGCGCAGCAGCTCAAACTCAACATCAAGCAAATCAGCTTTAAGATAATAAATTAAATCTTTTGTTCCCTGCCGAACCCTCCCACATACAGATTGAGCAACAACAGTGTTTCAAAGGGTTAAAAGAGGCATATGGGAAGGATTCACCGTGCCTGTGTTCAGCAGAAGCTAAGGAGGAGCCGGTTGCTAAGAGAGATGCAAGGCTTTGTGCTGGGCTCCCTCCCAGTTAATTAAAATCCTACTTTATCTGTTTCATGCTTTCAATTAGAAAGCTCTGGAAAGGGCCCAATCCTCTGCATGTAGATAACCATAGCAATAAGATGTGATTTATATAGGGGGGAGTGGGGGGTAGGGGGGGCTCCATTTGCACTGCAGGCTGCAGCAACGCCCTGCTGTTGTGTCCACGGCTTGTTTTGATCCCAGGCACAAACCTCTGATGATCCAGGCGGAGGTGGCTGAGCGGTGGCTCTGTGCAGCAGAGTCCACATGGCACCTCCAGCAGCAAATTACATGGACGAGATCTGCTTTTGTAAGACATCACAGGTGCTGGCCCTGTGTGACCGTGGACATCTGAACCGCAGCAGAGCTGGTATCACTGTTCATCTGGTGCCAAGTCTGATGTTTTTTTGTTGTTGTTTTTTTTGCTTGCCAGTAATCAAAAGAAGTGTCAGCTAGCAATATTTTTGCTCAATTAACAACAGATTCGTCAATGCCCGCCCCCTGCTTTTCACATTCAATTAACTGCAACACAGAAGCCAAGCTGTATGGGTAATCAATCACGCTAAGCTTAGCACATTATGGTTTAATGGGCATGTGGTGCCGTTTTTGGTTGTAGTTTTGTGTTCCACCAGCCAAGGCTATTGTCTCTTGGCACTTTGAAGTATTATCAGAACATATTCAGTATGATAAAAATGATTAATTATAAACACTATATCAGTGATCTGGGTTTTACTGTTGAGAGTGCAATTAATCACCCCTCAATCAAAAGCAAAAATAAAAAAAACCGAGAAGGATTAACAGACAAAAACTTTATAAAATACAAACAAATACAGAAACAGGGCGGTCTTCGGTCATAAACAATATCTAAAGAAAACTGGAATGCAATTTTTGAATGACAAAATATTTTTCAAACTAATAATTTTTCCATAACACCTGGTATCAAACAAACCGTGGCACAACTTGAGAACAACTTAAGAATATTTACTGCCATCTACTGGTCGCTCTTGGGAATCACAACAACCGGAGCACTAAACACTTGCAGGGCACGTTCTTCTACGGCTCTGTGGCACTTCTTCTAATATCTGAAAGATTTGAAAGACTGCCTGAGTGAAGATGACAAAGCCTGGGGAGTCATTGAAGAAAAGTCGACGCTGAAGCCAGAAGTGTTCTTGGTGGGGGAGAGTGTGGAGCCGACCTGCGGGGGTTTCATCTCTGCTCTCGCCCCACGGCTCTCTCCAGGATTATTGGCTGGTGGCAACTGGAGAAGAAAGCCTCTTCCTATGGCAGGTAAGGAATGGAGGCTTGACTGAGGCGCAGGAGAGGTATGGACACCTGCAGAGGCAGGCTCGAGGGAGGCCGTCTGCCTCTGACCATCCTCCTCTGCCGTGGCTGATTTCTGGGATGGAGGTTTGGCTCGGGGTTTGAAGCGAGCCAGCAGACCCTGCTCTGTGACGGGGTAGTGTTGAGCAGCCCACTCCTGACGCTCATGGTGCATCTGCTGCAGCTGCTTGATCTCCCTGGGCAACTCCAACACACTCTCCTGTGGACGTAAACAGATGGAAGAAATAGAAAAATGCCTGTGCGCAGCGACAGTCGAGGTGCCGGTAGTATGGCGAAGGAATAAACCATGAGCTTGAAGAAGCCATATGCAAATTGTGTTGCTCTGAAATAAATAAAAAAAGATCCTTCATACTCCAGTCCAGTGTTTGTACTGCATCAATATGTAACCTGCTTTTATTTTGTTGTACCTGTGTAATGTCTTAGCCAGGTCTCCTTCGCAAAAGAGATTTAATCTCAAGGGACTTTCCTGGTAAAATAAAGGTTGAAAAAAAGAAAAAAAAAATTGTGGTTCTCTTAGATAGATGGAAGGTTTAACCCCTAACCTGGATGTTTCAGATTTACTGCGTATTAGAAAACAGTGAAAGTCATCAGTCTAGGTTGGATGTGCTACAGTTATAAAAATTAGCAAATTCATTTTTGAAAGCAATTCAAGCACACTGAGGATATATAAATAATCTTTTCCTTTTTTCTATCTCCAAAGAGGAAAAGGCAAGTTTAGATGGCAACTCTTTGAATGAGACCAGTTTAGATACAGAAATACTGTTTTTCTTTTACCTTATTGATCGAAGAACAGAGGCGTGAACATACACATTTTCAAAAATAGACGGGATTCAGATGTACTCACCATGGTGACAGGCTCCAGTTCGCCAGGTTCATAGTGGCTGCTGTTGAGGTATGAATCCACCAGAGCCATGTAGTCTGTCATGAGAGCATCCAGCAGCACAAGCCTGAGGGGCTGCAGGTGGATCACCGACAGAGCCATCACCTTCAGCAGGGCCACAGGACATGGACGCTTGTTCCACATCTCCTTTTCCTCCTGTAAAGACACACATCTTTGAGTAAAGCACATACCTACATAGCTATACAGAACAAAAGCACCTTTCTGGCTGTACCATGAGGATAGGTGTGTGTGTGTAGAGTACCTTGGTGAGATGTGTCTTCATCTTGAGGGATGAGAGCTGGGAGGAGGGCACCTTCAGATGGTGACTCACCACCTCATCCACAGTACTGACTCTGTCAGGCAGGTAGCCACCTGTCTCCGTGTAGAAGCACATGACATCTGCCACCTTAACACATGCACAAAAACACACACAAGACAGAACAGTTAGTGAGACTTAAGCAACAAGTTATGGTCATGGAAAGTGCGTGCTACTATATGTATGCCTTTACCTGTGAGTCAAGACACAACTCACCTACTTCTCCTCCTGGAGTGGATCACCGAGTGCAGCGGAGCTAAAGAAAACAGGTAAAGCTAACGTTGGTCAGCTTTACTCCAAACTGACCAAACAGACATCCGGAAATGGCTCGGCAGTCATGAATCACCTGTACCAAGTGTGAAATCAAGACACATGTTATGATATAATTATCATCACCGTGACTGAACATGTGTTTGACACTCCTTACCTTTAATATTTGCTTATTTTCCAGGATCATGGAGAGACCGTTCCTGAAGGCTCGGGTTCCAAGTAACAGGATGTCAAACAGGTAGACCTTGTTTTTAGTGGCGATCTACAAAAAGAGTCAGAGTTACTTTTTGGTAGAAAAATGTAAAGGAAAGTAGGATGGTCAGGAGGGACTTAATGAAGACGTGTGATTCACAGGACTTCTCACCTGCAGCCAGCTCAGTCTCCCTTGGTGAAATGAGTCGACTCCCTCGGCCCCCAGACCAATCACAGGCTGCTTCTTGATGTGCATCACCTGAAGGATGGCAACAGTGCACACACATCCCCACTGTTATTTACTGTAGACAGAAACCTGCATTCAGTAAGACTGGTTTAGACCTATATGATTAAAAAGAAAAAAGAAAATCAACAATCAACTTACAGCAGGCCCAAACTTCTCGTGAAACTCGTCAATGACTATGAAATTGATATACTCCCCGTCATCGTCATCCTCAGCTGAAGAACAAGCAAAAAGTGATGAATCTACAGAGAATGTCCTTTGTTACTGTTTTTTTTTATTATCATTGAACTCACCCATTGTGATTGTCTTCCTGTATGGCTGAAACTTTTCCACAGTCAAGTGGTCCTCAAGTGTGTGGCCATGGATGGCTCTGTGCACACATAAAATGTTACTGTCTATGGCCAGTGTGTTATTACTAGCAATGGCACATAACCTGTTTCCGACTCACCCACTCTCATTGTTTGCCTCATTGGTAAATTCCACTGTTGATGTATTGAAAACAACAAAAACAAATGTTAGCTATCTTCACTATTTTCAAATGCTTCCTATTTCTTTCTAAACCATGCCTTGTAGACTACTCACCATTGACAATCTCATGTCCAAAGAATAATTTCGAGCCGGGAAATTTGCAGCCATTAATGCTACTGACAACTAAAGCAACACACAACACACAAGGGTTACTTTAGCTAACAACACAACTCCGCAATGTATTGATGTTTAGGGGGTGGTGGTGGTACTTACCGTCCGACAATATCAACGTTTTGTTGGGATTGATCCGCTGGACGACGCCGAGGTAGGAGGAAGTCTTCAGAGTAAGTTTGATGCGTTTTCCCTTCAGGATGTTCAAGAACTGGATGTCGTCCACAACCATTTTAAAGTCCTGTAAATGTTTTCTTTTTTTCAAGCTGTAAAAACAACAGCGAAATTGCTGTAGTTATATCCTATCAATACGTTCACTTTCTGTTAAACAACGTAGCCACGGGCTAAGTTAGTTTGGTTGGGTTTCCAACCTGCCATAAAGCTAATAGCTTAGCCACCGTCTCAAACAAGTGACGATTCAACGTTGCGTTCAAAAGCCCCTCGTTATTTTCACATTGAACTTCGTAACCTTGCCCAACACAACCAAAATAGGCCAATTCAAACAGTGTATATTGCTTCGTGTTTTAATATAAATGTGTTAATGTCTCATGTACGCTTTGCTAACCAATAGCTCCCATTTGATTGGTTTAAAAATGTCCCTCGTTCCCTCGCTTCCCCTTCTGTTATGTATTTGGTCTTTGTATTTCAGTAGGTAGGCTACATCAAACTAAAAGTCAAGATGTTTTCAAATTGGTGGACAGGACAGATTCAAAGCATATAGTAGGTAGGCCCAAGGTCACGCCCGTCCAGCCCATAGACTAGAAAAGGGTCACGCCCAAAGTCTTACTTTTCTAAATCCTGCTCAGCATGGACGGTTGAGGTGAAACAATGCGAGCCGCCAGAACCTGTTCAGCAACGACTGACTGCACGTTAATGCAACACTGTAACAAAACTAGGTCAAAAGTCTATGGTCAAAACATGGGTCAAAATAACCGAAATAACCAGTAAACTTCAGTGTATTTCCCAGGTGGACAGTCAGTAACTCAACATATACACCAGAGGGCGACACAGCTCAATCATCAAACTAAATAATGTCAGTCCCAGGTCAGGGAAGGAATTTTTAATCCACACTTCATAGTATGCATGATGTGACCATAATACATCCATGCATGTGACCTGTTTCTCATGTGTACATGGAGCTTATCCCTGAGCTGCTAACTGATCATCTTTGACTTCATTTATGTACAGGTGTGCAGAGGGGTAGAAACTGTTATTATTTTACATCTCAACTGGAAATTGGACATATTTGCATCATGTGTAGCCTAAATTAATTCATAATTTGAAGATAAAACATGCAGATTTCTTAACTACAGTGATTTACAGCACATGAAAACCAAGTTTGTTTTCTCCATCAGAATTATTTTTTGTGTCCTACATCCAAGAGAGTTCACCATTCAAGTTTCTTTATCAGGATTTTGTGTGTTGTTGGCCTAAAGGTTGGGTGGAGAGTCACAATGTGGCAATGGTACAAGTGCACACAAACCCCAAGTGCTAATGTATGCTGCTTCATTCATTCTTAGAAATGTGTGCACGTTTCTTTTGAATTTACCAGTGCATTCCTTTGAGTGTTACTGGGTTTGGTCAGGTGTCATGACGCACAAAATAAAAATGTGTGTTTAGCCACATGGGGGCAGGCTTAATGCATAGCTGGCTGTTTTGATAGCAGCAGAAAAGGGTAGATAAGCTATCTTATCAGAAGTAGCCAGCTGCTACCACACAGGTTCCCATGTCTTCATTCTCCCTGTGGAGACGCATGGATTCAGACCACTGTTTGTCTGTGAACGTGGAGGGACCTCATCAGTGAGTGGACGCTTTGGGGTGCAGGAGGCACAGAACTGTCTCAGACATCATTGCAGACTGTACTGATATTCTCGTCCAATTGTGTGTTGCTCCTCCTGAGCTTAGGTCCAATTTAGGTCAAACACAAAGCTCCAGAGGTGCTTTTATTTTTACCTAAACGAGAAGCTGATTAACTTCTGTCATTGTTAGGGGGTTCACATGATATATTTGTATAAAAGTGAGAAGTGAGGAGCATTTCTTGTAGAAAGGTGGGAGGGGAAAATATTCAATTTAAGAATTAAGGAACTCACATGTGACAAAAATGGTTTCATTTCATCATAGTGTGATTTATTTACTTATTTATTTCATTTATTCAAGTCTGCTGTCTGACAGTGATCTATAGCAGATTTACATATGACCGAAAATCGTGTTTTTCATTAGTATACGGTCCTCTATAGCCTATATCCATATTTTACACAGACTTTATCACAGAGCTCAGTCCTCCGCCCAAATGAATGTGATAAGTCTGAGCAGACTTCTTAAAGCGGTTGACAGACTTCAGGAAACATCTTCCCTGGACCACCTTCAGTTTGGCACAATAATGTTATCCCTCATACAATATGAGCCATAATGGAACCTACGGCCCCTGTTATCTGTAGAGGAAGGGCCACCCTTTCCTGTTCAGCAGGACTGCACAAACAAAAAGACAAAAAAAAGTTTTAGAGGGATCTCATCATCTCACAGATTTGTAGACATTTAATCAGAATGTAGCCTACTCTGGGTTCTGCTTTTGAGTGAATGTAATGATATTTTTATATGGAAATTTGATGGATTAGGCTAAGTGTGAGGGTTGACATTTGAATATTTTCAAAATTACAGTTTCAAATGAGTGATAGCAAATTGTAGGCCTGTTAACTGCTTCTTAGTTCATCCCCCCTCATAAAGCTAGAGAAATACTTCTCTGAATAAAGCTGATAAGTAGCCAACAACAACTGTAAGATCACGACTTTACAAATAATGACGACTGATGAGGCGAAGATCCCACTTTGTATGTGTGTATGCATGTGTGTGTGTTTGAGTGACAAGCCCCGACAACAGCACCGCCGCCCACTCACGCACGAGCCTGGTGAATCTTAATTGTGTAATGTTCATTGACGAGTCAGCACAATGCTGCTGAGACCGCGGAGGCGCACTGAGCCGAGCAGAGCGATGAAATGCTCCCAGCGAGGAGGACACAGATGGACAGCCTAGTACAGCCGCTCGTCGCCCAGTACCTCGCCATGGGATGCCAATCTAAAGAAAACAACCAAAACGAAAGTGTACCGTCGGAAGAGAAGGGAAAAGACGATGCGTAAGTGCGAAACATCTGTTATTTTCTTTTCCTTTGCTGTAGAGTTGCAGGTGTGGTTCTTATGGGAAATGTGTGCACTCCAATAGCAAAAAAAAGTGTCAGGGTTGTTGTTTTATGGTGATGTGTGTGCTATCTAGAAATGGGTGTCTTCATTTGCAGCTGGAAAGTGCGATTTAAAAAAAAAGTATTTTACGCACAGATGTGCCACAGGTGTTTAACCCCAGCTGCTTACTTTCTGACCTCCTACACTGACGCTGCGTTACGCTTTAAGCAAATTCCTCCTTGATTACCGCTCACCCAACAGTTTCAACTGGATGTCCGCAATCAACCGGTATTTCCCTAAGTTAAAAGGGAGGAAATGAGAACAATGAATAGCAAATTCTCAGGGTGTGTGTATGTATGTGTGTGTGGAGGGGGGAGGTGGTGGGGGGGCGTCTTGAATTCAAACAATAGCTGTAATTTCTTCCCTCCTCTTACAGTAAGGCAAATCATTTCATGTGTGTTATAATCCGTGGTTTGATAAGGTTTGAGATACAAATGCACACACTCATGCATACACCCTCATACGCAAGCAGACAAACACACTTGCTCACCAACCCTCCTTACAACCAGCCCTCCTCCACCTCCTCCTCTCCCTCCTCCTCCCTCCTCTCTCTTGTTTCTCAAGTAGAGTGACTCCAAGATGCAGCTCCAGGTCTAGAGTTTCTCCTCCAGGCCGTCCTCACCGGTTCCACAGGCCCAGCCCGGCCCAGACCGCCATGGGTAAATCCATGATGTCCCTGGGACACCTCACCAAGGGGGCGAGCTGGGAGGAGCTCATCCAGGCCTGTGTGCAGTGCTTCGGTAAGTCCACGCTGACCGGCCTTGGCAGTGACGAGGTGGAATACAGCTGTTGAGTACACAGCAGGAGCAGAGACGTACGCGCTAGTGCTGAGTAGATTGAAGCTGTTTTGGAGTCCTTGTTATGGAGATACAATAAGATTGGGAGCCTAGCCCTAGATACTGGAAAGTTTGCTGTGTGTGATCACATGTTGTAGTCTCTTGTTTTCATTCCACTTGTTTTGGCTGCAAATCTCTTACCAGTTTGGGCAGGTCTCGAAAACAAAAGGAGGAAGGTGTTGTGCATTTGAAAGTAAAATGGAATCTCAGCTGCATTTGTTTTGTTTAATGGTGGATTTTATAATTTGAAGATAAATTCACTTTTGATTGACGCTTGTCACTGTCTGATATTGTGATTTTGCTTTGTGTGATTGTAAAACATTCAGTCTTTGTGGATTGTTGAAGTTTCTGCACTGTATTTGTCAATTAGTCTATTAGTATTAATATTGAACTGGATGCAGGATTAATTGAGCTTTTTCTCTTAATGAAAAAAGCACAGCAGTGATTGAGGAGGCTGTAGCCGGATCAATCAAGCAAAGATCATTGGCTTCATCAAGTTGTCTGGAGTGCTCTCAGAGTTATGGTGATTGCGTCTGTGAAGAGACGAGCTTTCAAATTGCCGTTGCCTGGTTACACAAATGGAGCAAGAGCAATGGAGAGGTGTTACAATGGGCTGCACATAAAATGACATCCCATAATGACATTTATCTGTAGAGAGGCAGAACCGGGCAGTAATGACAGCCTGCTGCTCGTTGCAGATTCATGAAGGGAACAGGATTAATCAGGAGAAGAGTTAAGGAACTCCACAACACGACAACATTCAGCGCTGCCGAACGCTCCCTTTTAATAAAAGTAATCTCGGCCTCACTATGCAAAAATATTAGATTCATACGCACATGCTGAAGATATTATCTGCATAGTGTGTTATATATGGCTGGGGCTTTCCTTGAATGGCTTCTCCTGATCAAATGGAGCTCAGCCGTGCTCCTCCTGGCCCACATCACAGGCAAACCCCCCGAGGTCTGTACGAGTCGTGCCACCTTTTTCAAATGTGAGGGTGCACGTAAGAGCTATTTGAAGGATTACCTGATGGCAGCTTCAAGCCTGGCTGAGCTGAAAGGTCAGCTCCCTGAACAGTGGTCCTCAGATGCTGACCAGCCTTTGAAACGCGGAGCACTATGAGGTGTGGATCAATAGCTGTTGACATCATCAGTCCCTCTGGACCACACTGCACCAGGCTCCACTGCACGTTCTCATCATGCCCAGTGTGGACCATAGTTCATACATAGTTCTTATTTTTGTTTTTAAAAAATCAATTTATTTGTCTTTTTTATTAGTTATCATGTATAAAATATGTAAAGCACCAAACAGATTTTAAATCAAGATGCTTTGCCCTCAGCTGTGGCTTGCAGTCTTTCAGATGTACATGTATTTAGCCCCAGATAAACTCAAGCGTGCCTTCCCCAACGCCCCTGTCATCTTCCAAATGTGATGTGTTCATTTTAATTAATGAATACGTTAAAAAACACTGGATTTAAGTTAATATAATAATGCATAATACAATATATTTTTCTTAAGTTTCTTTACTACAATGTTCTCTGCTTTATATGATTTGTTGCCACTTTGATCTGTTTCAGCTAGGTATTTGCTGCTAGGTGCTGATTTAAGAAGGCATCTATTTAGGTTAACCATTAATGCATTTTTTTTATCAGTCTTGTTTCAACCATTGACCTACATCAGCTGCTTTTATAGCTTAGCTTCTTGTACACTCTATTTCAGTGTATGTGTGTATATATTTATATCAGTCATATATATTTAAATCAGTCATTTCAGTTTTAATTAATAGCTTTGTGTGCTGCTCCACTGTCTTCGTTGTATTTCTGAGAGTTGCTTCTCTAAACTATGAATACAAACAGTGCTATGCATAAAGTTATCGTGGTACTGATTATTATGGAGAATTTTGCGGAGAGATAACCATCATCCTGCATCTAACTTGGATTCCTCTAAAACAAAGGGACCATCCAGCCTGATAGCCTCTGTCAAAACAAGGAAACATTCGTGAGCCACACCAAACCTGCGTGCGGCTGATGAATGTCTAAGATAACCTTAAAAGCAGACCAGGCTCTGTGTGCCCTCGGCGCTGTTTATCGCTTTATAGTATCGTACAGTTCCAGTTTAGCGGGCAGCAGCTTTCCTGATTTTTCCAGTCACTAACACACACTCCAGAGGGGATTTCCTGCTGCAATTAACCCTGCATGGGGAGGGTTAGTGGTTGGAAAGTTGTGAAAAAAAATGGATGGAGCAATTGTTTACCTGATGGGGAGTCATGACTTCCTGTCGTGCATTTGCTGCAGTTGTGAGTTGGGCTGATTCACACCTGAGTTTAAGGGGATTGTGAGCTGAAGCACACTGAAAATTGATAAACCGACGGTTCTGTATTGCTTTTATATACACAGGAACTGCATAAGCTTTGATACCTCACCACATATCGTCATTTGAATTGTTTCACTTGTCTCTTTGTGAGGTCACTGGATTTAGCTGTTAGCGGCTGTGTCTTACAAACAGAAACACACCCTGTGCAGGATATGAGGGCTGGATTAGTCAGCTGCAGCTGGAGTGGCGAGTTGCTTACAGGTAGCAAAGATTTGAAAACATGTTGCCATGGCGTCTGAGGTATTTCCAAGGTGATGCGATTTAAAAGCAGGCCCTCAGACGCCTGATGTCCTTGATAGTGTCAAGACTCTGCACATGCTTAAAGGGAAACTCAGCTAGACAATTCACAACGGTTCCTCAAATGTTCAGCACAATGTGTTTATTCTCTTCAAATGGTGTATAAATAATATTCTCAGAAGCAGGATTTGATGTCTTCCTCTTTGTGTCAACCACTAATTCACTGCGTGTCACAGCGGTCTGAAGTTTCACAGAGGATAAGTGGTGTGTTGGTTCACTTAAGTGGGCTGGTAAATGCATTTTGTGCAATTATAGGTCAGAACTGGTATTGTGATGTTATGGAATTGTTTTTTTTTCTACACACGTAGGCTTAATGCTTGAAAAGAAAGTTTCCCTGCTCTCTGTGTGGGTCTAAAGATGTCAGCATTGGCGTCAAGTCAGACAAGAAAGAGAAGGAGAGGTGAACTGGTCACAAAGAGAGGAAGCGATATATGTAAGGAGAGAGGAAGCGACAAAGGTAGTGAGACATGCAAGCCGCAGAGGTTCACACAGACGGGGGATGAGGAAGAGATTCAGAGACGGGGTCTGCGGACAGTATGTTAGCGTTCTCCATTGACGGATGGAACGATCAATATTGGAGTTTTCATTGATGACACTAGAGTTTTATAAAGTTGTTTCTGTCTCTATTTGTCCTCATGTAAATGATTTGTTTACATAATGCAGTCTCTGTGTGTCGTTTTGTTTTGATCCAAATTAAGACGACGATGGGCATGTTGTTTACTGATTAGTGCGACACCTACTAATTATCATGATATTAATCAAGCAGCATTTTTTCCCACAATTCATCCTGTATATCCAAACTAAGTAAAAATGTATTTAAATGTCATAAACAGAACAGTCATATTTTTCATCATTTGTTTTTTAAAATTATTTTCACTTTCATTCCTAACATTTGAATACATCAATATGACTTTAATTATTGGACATAAGCCAAAGGTGCGTGTCATTCATTTACAGTTTTTCACTATTACTAAAACACATTTCTTAAAACCTTTTATGCGTTTCTCAAAACTGTAAACACAAAACTCAATAGTCAGTTTCACCAAAACTCAAAATCAAGCTCTGTATTCAGATGATATACAAGGCAATGAAAACTAATAAATGCTGCTGAGCCTTCATTACACACTACATAGTATATAATTATATACAGTGGGGAAAATAAGTGTTTGATCCCCTGCTGATTTTGTAAATTTGCTCCGCCATGAAGAAATGGACGGTCTTAAAAAATTAATTTACATTTAATCAAGTGAAATAAGGGCAAAAATCAGCAGGATACAGATTCACAGTGTGACAACAAGCAAAAAGGACGAAGATAAATGAGAAGTACATCACTATGTAAACAAAGCCCAGTCCACACCTTTGTACTCTGTTTCTTAGTCACTTGAACTGCAATATCTTTATATATATGAGCCTTTATATGTTAACCATTATACACAACGAGTGCATCACTAGTACAGTGTGTTTCAGTGAAAATGTGTTTGCAGCTGCTTCAAACTGCTTAAATAAAGAGGTTCAGCCAATGGAATTTTAGTGTTTTAGCAATTCAGAAAAACTGCAATAGAAAAGGAGACAAAACAAAAATTCAATTCCCTACCCTTCTCCGATTATGAAAAAAGAAGGTCAGGCCAGTGCATTGAGTGAAACACAAAGACACACTGAACAGCTAGACTGTTGCATCCTTGAAAGAGGCCTTGTGGCTGACCCAAAATGATCACATAACCGCGGTGGCATCAGCGATGTGCCTACAGTATATGCTAGTCAAGATATGATTGAGAAACTTTCAGAAAGGCGGTCGATCTTCTTCTGAGGCCGTACGTTTTTATTTCATAGCTAAAGACTTTTTATTGATGAGGTTTTTACGCAGATGCTTTGTCACTTTGGTCACAATGGCGTGTGCATTTTGTCTTGCAGACTCGGAGGGTTGTGTATGTGGGAGCAGCCACTTGTTGAACATCACCCTGACCATGCACCGTTCCCTCATCTCCTCCAGTGACCTGCTGGACAAACTCGTCTCTCTATATCCTTCAACAAGCCGCCATCACAACAACAACACAGCCAGACGATTCAAACAGTGCCACTGGCCTGGTTCGAGCACCAAATGCAACGTGGGATCAGACCACTGGCTCTCTGTGTGCTGCTCTCGTTTTGGTCGTCAACAGCAACGGGCAATCATGCTTGTACTTGGCTTACAATGCCGCCTGTAGCTGTCAGTGCAGTATCTGATAGGCGAGTGGCAGTTCATGTTTACTCCTGCTGCCAGTTGCTGTAGCTACATGTCCAATGTGTCTCCCATTTAACCATTTCTAGCTTCACTGTGTAACTTTCCCTTTATATCCAATGCTCTCAATAACAGAATAATGTTTGATTCTGTCTCTTTCATTTTTCCCCACTTCACACATTTAAAAAAAACAATTTTTTTTCTTGCAGTGTGACTTGAGTGTAGGGTCTGTAATCTACGCTTCCATTCAGGAAAAAAAAAAAAAGCAGTGGCGTCACAAAGCCTCTCAGAGGAGCTTACTGGCCGGACGAGCAGCCTTGGGGTTTCAGGTGTTAATTACCTCTGCCTCTTTCTCATACAAGACCTCTTCAACTATATATAAACATAGACCCTCTATCCCTTAAAGAGGCCTGGCTCGCACGAACCGACGTCAGAGCGTGAGACGCCGAATGGCCCCTCTGCTATTTTTAACCCTCTCACTCTGAGCTGAAGACCCAAAAGGATACATCAAATAAATTCAGTGTGTGGGTTAGGATCAGGGAAGAGACACCGGGGCCATTAACAGCCTTCATCATCACAGTCTGGCCTTGGGATTGCGTGGGCCGTTCTTCTGCTCCCATGACGCAATTAGCCTTTTTATGTGCGACACTTAAAGCTGATTTCTGCCAGTAGAGAACCATAGCGTTGGGCTATTTTTAAAAGCTGCTTCATATAAGAAGGAAATATGCATAAATTCCATATAAACCCACAGGACGGTGTTTTTGTGGTCACCGCGTGCAAAATAGACGGCAGCAACAGCTATGAATTATGATCCTACGGGAGGACGACTGATTGATTATAATATCTTTTGAGTCCTCCCAATAAACAATGAACATTAATGAACAGTTGTTCTACACAATAGCAGACATTGATTAGGAATTTTCTTTTTACACTCTGTTATTCAGTTGCTCCCGTATGCCAGAGTGATTCATTCTGTGATGCTCATCGGGGTTTTGCTTCATGCGGCCGCCTCCTCCCACATCTCCAAATGTCACTCGTGTTTGCCTTTTCGTTGAGTTGCTGTACTTCTTATTAATTAGTTGTTTGTAGGGAAGACACTCTGCAGCCTGATCAGCCATATCTTCATTATTTACTCATAACACACCTGTTGTGAGCAGAGTCGGAGATCAGCAGATTCACCGGCGAGATAGTTCCGCCTTTGGAAAATGTGGCCGAACCTGAATTGCAGCTTTAGGTTTTTACTTTTGAAATAATCCTTATTATTATCATCATCATCATCAACAACTGTCAGTTTCCTTAACCAAAGCCCTCACATATAAAACGGCGCTGGACAACGAGCAGCCAGTAGAGTGCCAGAGGATATGCTACCTCATCAGGTCAGTCTGAACATACTGACGTGTTTCACAGTCGAACATTAACTGCGTGTTTCGTATAAGTCACGTGTGGTTTCATCTCGGACCTCCAGGCACTGGATCCAGGAATTCTGGATGATGTTCCGGTTGCACCACAGCTTGTCCGACAGCCTGGACCAGTTCCGAGAGCTGATCAGGGAGCACGGACAGGAGCATCTTTGCTCTCTCCTCGAGACCAAATGGATGTAAGTGTTAAACTCTCACCAGCTGGCGACCGAGACACTTGGCCTTCACGACTCTCAGTTGTTTGTTCAGTCATGGAAAGTACGTAAATCAGTCACGAATCAAGAATCCAGACTTTGAACTGTGAACTGTTTAACTCTGAGGCTTTAGAGATCAAATGTTTGCTTTTGTCACCTATACAGTGCATGCATATACTGCATATATGTTTTCACGTACAAGTGTTGCCATATGTCACGCTCGACTACACTGTGTCGAGGCAAAATGTTCAGACTGGAGCAGCAGTTTACTGCACTTCTCAGTCTGCTCATTAATTTTTAATTCAAGCATCTGACCACTTGATCTGTAAAATGTCAGAAAACTGAAAACTTCCATGGTGACATTTTTAAATGTCTTATTTGGTCTGAGCAGTAGAACTCAAAGACATTCACTTTATCAGTTTTTCACAGAGGGACCATAAAAATCAGCAACTTCACTTTGGTGAAACTAAGAAAAGTTAAACACTGAACTTTTGACATTTTGCTTGAAAGTAATTTGAATCCGTTTTTACTAATAATTTCTCTCCGAATTTTTTGTCTGACTAAATCGGTGCTGATATCCACAACAGAGGCTGAGATTTTAATTTCCCTTATTGTAAATATTGTCATGTAATTCTGCCATGTTGTGTTTAGAAATGAACGGGAGTGGTCGTGGAAGGCCAGCCAGAAGATCAAAGCTAACAGCAGTAAAAAGAGGAAGGTTTCTCTTCTTTTTGATCATCTGGAGCCCATTGAGTTGGCTGAGCATCTCACCTACCTGGAGTTTAAATCTTTTTGCAGGATATCAGTGAGTATACACATTCATGTCAACTCCCCCCCCAAAAAAAATCGGTTATCATTTGCACAAATCATTTGATGATTTTTTTTTTTGTATTGCACATGCTTCCTCTGGTATTTCCTCCCCACGGTAAATGCCTTGTAGTTTCCGTGCTGTGGTTAATGCTCCCCTCTCTCTTTCTCTCTTTCTCTCTCTCTCTGCCAGTTTGTAGACTATCAGAATTACATTTCTAACTGCTGCATGAAGGACATTCCTGTGATGGAGCGTTCCATCGCCCTGTGTAATGGGATCTCCCAGTGGGTTCAGCTGATGGTGCTGAGCCGGCCGACTGCTCAGCTGAGAGCTGAGGTTTTCACCAAGTTCATCCACGTGGCTCAGGTAGTGGTTAAACCAGCCCCCCATTACGACTCGCATGATTTCTGCCGCCTTTGTCTTTGCTTGCATCTACATGATAATGTTCACACCTTATCTTACTAATGACACTCTTATCTTGTCACACTATGAGCTGCACTATAGATGCCACATAATTGGCAGTTGCATAATGCATATTCACAGAGAGCTTGTTATGATTCTCAAGAGCTCTGCTGCAGGCTTTTAGCATGTCTAAAGATTTCACCAATAGAGAGATATTACCTGAATACAAGCTAATAAAAGTCATCTGGTAGAGCACACTCACACACTGGGGAGATCGTGGAAGTGGAATAGAGATAGCTGACTTGTGAGTGTAGTTGCTGATCAGACCTTGCTAGTTAAAAACCACTTCAATGGGAGTTGCATGCAGCCTGCTGAGAAGTGATGCGCCGGCTGCAGGGGAGCCGTTAGGCAGGCTTGTTCTCAGGAGGACCTCTTGCACTGTAACACTAATGCACCAGTCTGCAGTGAACCTCAAAAACCCACGGGTGTGGGAACAAATTTCACACCATAATGCTCCAGTGACAGCACAAATTATAGAACTGAAAGAAGAGGTAAAAGCACTTCCAAAAAAGAGTGAGATATCCGAGTGCAGTAAGAAAAGCCAACAATATAAGTGGCTTATATAACGGCAGTGTCGTGAGTTACATAACCAGGCTCACCTGGAGCAAGTGAAAATGTGCATGTTTATGCGTGTGTTTGTGCATGCATGGACGGACTGATGCGTGTGTTCTTTGCGTGTGCCTCTACCAGAGTCTGCGTCTTATGCACAACTACAACACACTAATGGCGGTGGTAGGAGGCCTTTGTCACAGCTCCATCTCCAGACTGAAAGACACCACCTCACATGTACCCAGTGAGGTCACCAAGGTAAAGGACTATAAAAACAAATCCCTGACCACAGACCCCAAATACATCATATGAATTCATCAATCAACAAAAAAAAATACAATTCACTCCCCAGGTACTGAACGAGATGACAGACTTGCTGTCCTCATGCAGAAACTATGACAACTACAGACAAGCATACAAGTGTACGGGTTTTAAAATCCCCATCCTGGGCGTCCACCTAAAAGACCTGATTTCGGTCAACGAGGCCATGTCGGACTACGTTGAGGACAACAAGGTCAATGTCCAGAAGCTCCATACACTTTACGGTCACATCAATGAGCTGATCCAGCTCCAGCAGATCCCACCCAAGCTGGAAGCAAACAAAGACTTGGTCCATCTGTTGACGGTAGTCTTTTTCTTTTTCTTTTTTTTTCCAACTGTCATGAGGCTTCATGTGATTCACTGCATTGTACTGAACGCAAGCAGAAATGCAAATGAGCATGTTAGAGCATGTGGATTGTCCACGCTTGTGTGGGTGTGATGAGAATCTATGATCTATGAGTGTGTGGGTGACAAACTGAGTGTGAATGAGAGTGAGTTGAGATTGATGTATTGTTGTGCTATCTGTGAGTGTGGCGCTTGAACGCCAGAATGCCCATGAAGAGATAATAGTTAGCCTGTGACCTAGATTTGCCCTCATCAAAACACGTTTCAAGGAGAAATTCACAGATACAGAGAGCTCTCTCTCTCCCTGTTTACAAGTCATGTGCTGACATGTGTTCCCTCTCCCCCCCCACACAGCTGTCCTTAGACCTTTACTACACCGAGGATGAGATCTACGAACTTTCGTACGCCAGAGAACCCAAGAACTGTAAAGCACCTGTGAGTGTTGGAAGCAGATGGTTTAAATGAACACCTGTTTAACAGCTGGCCTCAACACATTTTCAGAAAAAAACATTTATTTGCCTTGTTTTTGGCATTATATTATATCATATTATTATTTTCATTTTTTATCAGCCAGCCACCCCCTCTAGACCTCCAGTGGTTGTTGACTGGGCACCTGGAGTGGCTCCCAAACCTGACCCCAGAACCATCAGCAAACACGTTCAGAGAATGGTGGATGTGAGTGCTTCCGTTTTAAAGTCTAGCCTACACGTAACTGCTCAGTAAAAAAAAAAAACAGTTACGTAACAGCAATTATTAATTTGAGCCATTCTTTCTGCATGCTGCCATTTTGACAGCCTCCTCTTGCGGCTATTGTTCACTAACAGTCGCGCAACAATGTTTTTTTTTGCCTCCTGTCTTTTCGCAGTCCGTGTTCAAGAACTACGATCACGACGAGAACGGCTTTATTTCTCAAGAGGACTTTGAGAAAATTGCTGCTAGCTTTCCCTTTTCCTTCTGTGTCATGGACAAAGAGAAGTGAGTGTTTGACATGTCACAGAGCTCATGTGTGACTTCAGTGGAGAGGAAGCAAAAGTTGTATTTGTAGTGAGGAGTGTAGCAACAGGAAACATAAAATAGCTGCAGAGCTAACCATAACCCCCACCGCTAAATATTCACTCCTTTAATTCTCACGCACACCAAGTATGGTGTGTATGATTAACTCCAAATCCAGAGAGGCGCATGTGATGCCTCACACACAAGACCTGAACACCAAAACCACAACACTCACTATTATCACAGTTTCACTTTAACGCTGTTACAAAATGGCACACAGTGTAGGGTGTATCAGATATTAAAATGGGAAGTTAAAATCTGAAAATGTCAGTCATGAAAATGTTTAGTTCCTATTAAAACCGCATCATTGATGTTTCTAGTTCCTCTATTACCTTACACTGTGTATGTGAATGTGCAGGGAGGGCCTCGTCAGCCGGGATGAGATCACCAACTATTTCATGCGGGCCAGTGTCATCTGCTCCAAACTGGGGCTTGGGTTCGTCCACAACTTCCAGGAGACCACTTACATGAAGCCCACCTTCTGTGACAACTGCTCAGGCTTTGTAAGTCAACACACTCAAGGTTAAGAGTGTATGATGAAACACAGAAGCTGTTTTACTGCTGTGTCAGTGTCTACAAATAGTCGATCGATATCAAGCAAGACCCAAAGTATACATGTAGGTCTTGCCTTTGCTTGTTCATACGCAGTAATGTGAGGACTGTTTTTTTTCTCCGTATTCTCCTTCACAGCTGTGGGGTGTCATCAAGCAGGGCTACAGGTGCAGAGGTAATTATTGCACTCTATGTTGTGCGAATTTAGCGAGTCTATCTTTGGCCAACTGTGAGTACCGTACTATTCTCTGCTGAGGAGAGGTGCACACAGTGTCTTGTGGGGAGCAGGTAAAGTGAAGCTATCTTTGGAAGGTGTACTGTGGTTTTCTGTGTTGCATATTGCGAGCTGAACCTTGCAACACATGAAAAAAAAAAAAAAAAAGTCTGCACTCAGAACCGCAGTTTTTCCCCCTCCCCCGTCCTTCAAACGATCTGAGAAGTATTTGTTTGCATGACGGCGAGCATGCAAAGGTCTGACGGTTGCATTTGCAGAACAGAGTTGTGCTCGTCGTTAGTTAGTTCGAGGCCAGTTCCTGTTCTGACATGTGGTTCGTTCTTTTGGCTCGCTCAGATTGCGGGATGAACTGCCATAAGCTCTGCAAGGACCAGGTGGCGTTCGAGTGCAAGAAGAACGCCAAAGTGACCAGCGCCATTGACAGTCCCACACCCAGCTCCACGCCAGTCACCATGGGAACATCAGAGGGTGGGTTGAGGTCATTTGGAGCAATAACAGTCCTATTAATAACTAAAAAAAACCCAGAAATAACACACATACACACAGTACCATTCATCACAGTCACAACAAATAAAAAAGGATGCAGACCATAACATGCATCTAACATGGAAATAATCACTTGTTCTATGTTATATGTGCCATCTGGTGGCCGAGAATTGTTCTACTTGTCAAGCTGTTTGTGGTTTAACTAAGAAATCTAACCATTGTCCGGCAAAACAGTAAAGTTGATAATAAGGATATAATTCACATTTAATGTTATTTTGCAGAAGCTGAAAGAAAACAAGTGTAGAGCACAGGGTCTGGGTAATTTCCCTCCAGCTGTCATTAGGCTCTGTTTCACTTACAGTAATAGTGAAGCACCCACTACCTACCAGAAAGTTACTATCTTCGGATCAGAGGCACTTTCAGTTTTACGTATTATGAATTGACGCATTAAGACACGGGGGCCCTTCTCTAAACAAACCCTCATGACCTTCTGTTGTGATTATACTAAACTGTGTCACTTTGGTTTGTGGTCACTGACTCCTCAGATATGGTGGATTAATTCTCACTTAAAACATGACTTGACTGTTATCAAAGTGCAGAACATCGCAGCCAGTAAGCCACTCTTTGTTGCATTCAAATCATTTCTGATGATGTCCCACTCTCCAGGTTCAGAGGAATGTCCTTTCCCGTACCCAACGGATGACAGCAGAGACTGGAGCCCGGACTCCCCAATCACCTCCCACTTGAGGCCACAGAGAGTCCACAGTGGCACACAGACAGAGGGGCCCCAGCTGTCCCCTGCATCTCCCGACGCCAGCCGCTCCCAGCCGTCTCTGCTCGTCCCTACCACGCCTACCCTCACCTCGTGTCCCAGCCCGGTGCCCCAGAGGAAACACCGATACTGTGTCAAGTGGGAAAACAGAGCTTCTGTTGTGCACAACAAGCCTAAAGAACCAGAGGAGGAGAGTAAACCCACATATGAATCTTTGGAATCAGTGAGTGTCAGGGCAAGGTTTTATATTCCCCTGGAACTACTACAGTGCTTGAATGCACCACAGATGTGTCATAAATATCTCTGTGTCTTTCCCAGGATAACCAGAGGCTGCAGAAACACAATGAGACACTACGTAGGAAGCTGAGGGAGACAGAACGGGAGGTGGAGATACTAAGGACACTGCTAAAGAGACAAGCTCTCCACCACGTGGAGGAGGACTCCTCGTCTTAGACTTGTATGTACAGTATACTACACCTTCTCCAGGGAGGCTGCTGCTGCCCCCATATGGCGGCATGCAATAATTTATCAGTATAATGAGACCCAGATAAAGTTGGCATCACATGGTATAAAGTGGGAAACAATGCACATGTAGAGGTTTTAATGCCATAATGTTAGACAGCCAATCAGTATGATACCACTAATGAGATTAAAGACATTTGTATGGAAACTACTATACAGTTTTTACAGGTAACCAATTTGATATTAAAGGTCCAGTGTGTAAAATAGGGAGAAAACCGTGATAACTCGCATTCAGATTCTAGATTACAGCGCTCGCTCGCACTTACCCATCCCCTCGGCAAAGTGAGTGTGAATGAGAAACTCTTGAAACGTGCTGTCTGGCTGGCTGGATTTTCCATTCGGGCTGCCGTACAATCATGGCGGCGCAAGATGGTGACACTCTCTAAAGACCCTTGCTATATGTAGTATATATATAAAAGAATAGTTACAAAAACCAAACAAATTGTATTTTATAGCGATTATACACTTTGACAAATATATTCATGGGTAGTATATTCAGATTTTGCCAATAAACCCCACCAATTATTACACACTGGACCTTTAACAGAGATACTGCATATGACAATTTTTAGTGCTATATTTAAGGATGGAGAGGTAGGAGCCCTTTTCTGTCCAGATTTACAGAAGAATACAAATCACATTGAGCATTACTCACAGAATCTGATGAACCCTCAAGTGTGGTTGCAGTTGGGGTGGAGTTTCCTGCTAAATTATGTAGGCAAAAATAAAACATGCATGAAGGAGCGCAGTATTTTAGCACATATCACAGAATGTGTTTGATCAATTCTTGATCAATTAATGGCCTTGGATATTTATGTTAAACATAAAATGAGAGTCGGGGGCTGCAGTGAAATGAATGCAGAAATATATTTTTCAAAAAACCTATTGTTGTTATTATTAGTGCAAATAAGAGTCTGCTGATTTATAGCAGCAGAATGATAGTTTGGCACTGTTAGATTGGCCTCAGATGTACAGAGCTGTTCACGTCAATGCACCAGATGTTTTCAGTGCATCTGCTAATATTTATTGTCTGAAACACTACACAGTTGATAAAGAGAATGATACAAATTAACATTTTGTACAGTATGCTGGTACTTTCAGTGACTTATTTATGCTTGTGTGTGTTGGCATCATATTGATCCTTTTTTTTTTTTTAAATCGTTATCTATCATTGACTTATTGTGTGGTCCACTGTAGCGGTGCTGTACTGTGAACAGGAGTCAAGATAGATGTGTTCGTACTGTAAATACAAAGTACACAGTGCCATCCTGGTTATGACAAGATTCATCCTCTCGCTCAGTATTGTTTTATTGTTAATAATAATGATAATAATAAACTGATAATCACCACCTGTGTTACTCTGATTGACCACTGGAGGTCACTAAAGGCTTGTAATGTCTCCACCTTCTTCCTAATGATTGTTGACTTTCAGTTTGCAGATTCCCAGCTGCTTGTTCTGTAAATGTTGCACTCTAATTAGCTACGTGTGTGTTTAACTGTAAGACTGTTTCTGTCAAATTAGAGAGCGAAGTCAGGTCATTTCCTGTATTGCGTCGCAGTTTTAGTGTACTGTAAATGAGTTCTTAATGTCAAGTTTTAAAAATGTTTCTATTTTAATTACAAAAACAAGAAAGGCAGGATTTCAAAGGGAACAAACTAATTGCAGCATTGCAGTAAAGAGATAAATTCGACTACAGTACAGTGTTGTCTAGGTACAGGTGAGGTCTGTGAGACCTAAGCAGGCTGGAGACTGTGCCAATCAGCCCTGTCCCTCTGGCTTTAGTGCTGGTAATGAGTCCCAGCCTTCCCCACAGTTAACACTGGCCACTCAATAATGAGGGGGCAATGGTCGGCTCTTGGAGAAGTAGAGTAACTAATCCTTTAGATCCTGTAGATTCCTCTCAGCCATACTGTAATCACCAGTTGATTTCACACTGCTAACACCCCAAGTGCTGGGATTTATTATGTACATTTCTATAGGGGCAATTCATCCTGAGATAAAGAAAGTCATTTGACTCTAATTACACTGTGCCTCTTCACTTCGTGCAGCCATAATGACTTGTTGCCTTACATTGGCTGGGCAGTGAGCAGAGACCCAGTGAAAAGGGGAAAGTCTCTGAGGCGTAGCAGAAGCTCCCAAGCCTATCCCCGGTGACAGCTAATTTACTTCTATTTGAATGTGACACCCAGCTGCAGAGGGAGTAACACCCCAAGACTAGCAGGCTCTGTGCTCACTAATGCTGAATAATTTCCAATATCATGGCTGGTTGAGAGAAAGTGACGAAGAGAACACGCGTTAAACCTGAGGGATGTTGCTCAGACTCCTCCCCCCCATCGAGGCTGTAACTCAGGCTTAAGATGCATTTACCCTGAAACATTAAAGCATCTATCATGAGGATAAATATAACAGTCTTAAGTCCATTTACAAACCCAACAGAGAGTGTAAACATAATTAATTGTGATGTATTTAAGCCTGAAGGAGATTGGAAGACCTACTGTATGCAGGCGAATTGATGGAGTATAACGCAGCCCCTCCAAACATACATTGAGAGCAGAATATGACACTTCAAAAGTCAGTCTAATTAAAGTGGGCAGACAGAGATGATTTATCACCCAGACATCAGTGTACTCTGGGGAATTGGGCCACTGTGAGATACCCATAAGTTAACTAAATCTGCTAAGTCTAATGAACACACTGCGAAACTAATTAGGGAAAGATGTGGAACACCCAATTATGTCCCCCAGAAAGCTCAGTGTGGGACACAGAGAACACAACCGGAACCACAACACGCTCAACACACAGGCGATGCTCATTTCAAACACGGGAGAAGATGTACTGCCGAACGCGATGCCTGTAGGATACAGCGACGCCACAGTCGAACTCAACTCCACTAATTCCCTTGATTATTAAACCGAGTTCATTAAGTTCTAATGATGGCCAAAGGAGCCTTGTGGAGGGAGCAAGGAGGAAAAACTGTAGTGAAGGCAACGAGGGAGGGAGGGGGGGAGAGAGGGAGGGAGAGACATGTATTTTGCAGAAATCTTTTCTGGAGGTGGCTTGAAAATTGTTTGAAGCCATGGTGAAATTTTTTAATTAACCTTGATGATAGCGGAGGAGTGTAACAAGAGAAGGGCTGTGCAGGAGAAACATCATTGCTCAGCTGTGTCCCTTTTTGGCCTTAAACAATCTTGTAGTGTGTTGTGTGTGCATGTGTGTGTGCGTTTTTTTTTTCTTTCTTTTTTTTTAGCTGCATAATACAAGGAAATCCACTTATCAGTTCCTGGTAAATGCAGAAAATAAAAAACAAGAGGCAAAGCCTGCAGCTCATAAGGGTAATGAATTTGTTGGTAACAGTGTTGAGCCCACAAAGAAACATGAGCTTACATTTTGGCCTCTGAAATCCTCAGAATAAAGCGGTCTGCACACAGAAAGCAATCTGTGGGTGCAGAAATTCAGGAAATATCCAATGAAGTGGCTTCACAGCTTCATGCTGGCATAGCAGGAAATGTAACCTCCTCCTGTAGTAATAGTTCCCCACTGGGTCTGGCACCAGCATATAGATTTGGCTCTACATAAACTATATCCACTCAAAAAAAGCCCAAAACACAATTCTTGAATCAGGTTGTTTATGCACACTGTGTGTCTCTGTTCTTCTTGTTCGTCACCGTATGAAACAATGCACTTCATGGGAGAGGAAACAGGATACAGCTCGCAGTTATATGTTGTTTTGGTAATGTGAGATTTATGTTAATACACAATTCACCAGTGCAGCTGCCAGGATGATTTATGATTGATTTCCATTCCCTGTTATTGCTCCTCAAGGTGAACTTTGGCGGGATGTGATGGTGGAATAAACAGGGCAGCATTTCTAAATGTTGCAAAGGCTCTGAACTGTGCAGCACGTCGGATCAGACTTAAAGAGCAGATTGTTTGAATGTCTGGGACTTGTTTCATATTTCATGTGGTTTATTTAGCAGAAGTGGAAGTTGTGGGCTACATCAGGAAGCTGCCAGATTACAGCATGGTGCTTGTTGGAAAGTGTTCGCCAGGGCTATACAGCATCTAACAGAACAAATACTGCAAAGATAGACTGCAGAGGAGGAAGAGGGAGATTTATTGATTAAAAAAAAAAGAAAAAAAAAAGGAAGCAGACTGGTGAAAAAAATAATGGAGGGACAAGAGCTGAGAAAAGAGCAGGTGCTGCAGTGTTGGCACAACCGGAGTGTCTTCTACACTCAACAGAACCCTGTGATACAATACGTTGCCAAGATCAAGGGAAGCGAAGCAAAGCACCTCTACAGCGAAGGGACAAATATAGAGTGAGAAGAGGAGGAAGTAGTAGGTGGAGAGTCAGTTTCCCCACACTGACAGTTTCTTATGAGGGTGAGTAACACAGAGCAAATCATCAGCGCACTCGTCTGAGCCGGTCTCTATCCAAAGCCTCTGAACTCAGCATCTCCTGTTTCCACTGAGCGGTGGGACACAGTTGGACTCCCCCGACCTGCCTGATGGGAATCACAGGCTGCTGCTGTTGCTGCTGCTGCCGCTTACAGTTCAGTAACACAAAAATAGAACGTACAGTGCAGACTTCAAACTATAAATATCATATTTGATCTTTTTTTCATATACCTGTACTGTAAATGCAGTGGTGCTCAAAAGCTTGAAATTCTTTGACACATCTCTTAATCCATACGAAAAGGCTAAAACTGCACATTTCTTGGCTTTGCATTACAACAAAATTATGTACAACCCTGCAGATTTTCTGTGTCTCTTATTGCCAACTCATACAAATTACAATAAACAGGGAACATCAACTTTAAATTAATTTCCTCTCATCTTCTGCTTGTACTAGCACAACTTTATTGTTTTCCTCGAGGCAAGACCTCTACAGCAGCTGCACCTCATTTGCATATACCAGTCTGTAGATGGTATATTTGCACAGCGTATCTCGGTGCAAATCGTGGTTTGCTCCAATATGTGGGTTCCAGCAGGAGCTGATTCATGGTGGATTTCATAGATGTAGAAGGAAAATAAAAGCTGTGAGGACAAATTTAATAACAGGGCTCCATTTTTATATATAGGTGTATTAACAAATTGTGCAGTGTGATGATACATAAAATGAATAATGTTTAATAACTCTTCCATGTCCGCTGAATACGTCCCCATAAAACTTAAATTGGATGTAACACTATACTGTTAGAGAAAGGATATTCAGGCAGGAAGCTGCATGTCATATTTAGATGTGTCTCCCTGATGGATTCATTCTCTAATTAGGCATTAGTTTGAAGTGGGCAAAATATTTTCAGGCTTTTGATTTAACATTTTCAACCCAGGGAACCTCGGTGCTTGCGATATTCACTTCAGCACATGGTGTGTTAATGCTGCAATCAAACCACGTCAAGCTTAAATTGCACAAACCACAGCTTTTGAAACACGATCACTGCTGCGGGGTTAGGTCATTTGTTAAATGGAGGCTCAGTTTGCCTCGGCGGTGCATCTACGTATAATGATCAGTTGTTCACTGCAGCAAAAACACAGAGAGTGCAAGAGAATATCCATTTACCCGCATCATCAGTCCCACACATCTCCATCATGGCTGGCTGAAATAGTCACAGGACTAATGAAGGCCACACCACCAGCGGGCTGTTTAAGAGTCTGATAGTTGCTGCTGGTCGACCACCCTCTGTCGCTCTCTCCAATGACCCCCAGCTCTGAGGATGTGTCCAATCGCACTGCACTGTCTGCCTGTGGCTGGAGGGTATAGTGACATATGTACCTTGCACGTCATAACGACGCAAAGCCATTGATATCACTTACTGCTCCGAGGCGATACATCACTTAAAGGTCAGAAATGGAGATGGTTCTATCTTTCCTTAGTCATGTCCACTCTGTAGTCTTTTTGAAGGTCACGTCCCCAGGAGAAAAAGTGGGAAGGAGAGAAGCTGGAGTTACACAGTAACTGCAGGGAGAAAGCAAACAGACTGCAATGTTCAAAGGAAGCAGCTTGTCTGGTTTTGCAGCAGATAAAGAAATCAGACTGACATTTGTTTACAGAAATTTCACAGAAGTGGATGCTGATTTGTAGATTTGATGGTTGTGATCGAGCCGTGTAAAACAACTCTACATCACGCCTCCACTCACCGGTGTTCAAGTCCAAATCCACGTCGCAAAAGAAGAGTCAGAGTTGAGGTTGAGTCAAGTCCACATTTCCTTAGGCGGTCATTAAGGTCCACTGACGTACAAATGGAGTCTTCCCTGAACGCACCGTCCCAAAGGAGTTTATTTACTGTGACACAATTGCCAAATACATGCACTGGTGGTTCTTGGGCTCATGTTTATAATCTGTACAAACAAAACAAAAACTGTATAAAAGGAGCAAGCTGTGGTAGACTATTTTGTGCCAAGTCATGGCTCCCACTACGAAATTATCTCACCCATTTTTTTTAAAACCACAGTCACTTTACACTTTTACAACAACTCAGCTACCAGCCTCTGACTGGCAACAGCATTCGCTAGTTTTCTCAGCAAAATCAAGCCAAGCTAAGGTATGCTAACAATCTCCTGCCCTCAGCTTCATACTTAATATCTAGACACATGAGTGGTATCTTATCATTTTCCTCCGGGCAAGAAAGACATTAAGCATCCAAATATGTTAAACTATTTATTTTAAGATGGTTGCATTATGTGATAATTTACTGTTTAATCCAGTCGACACAGCCTTATTATGATTGCTTGAATCAGCAATTCCGCGTTGCATGACTGCTTGTAGACCTACCTCCAGCCATTAGTTTTCACTGTAATGATCAAGGATCACCTTCCTGGTCCCTGGAGTCAGCAGTGCGATGGGTGGAAGTTAATTTGGGTCAACTTGAGAGAAGTTAAACACATCACACACAACTCTCCACCATCTGTGAGCAGCCAACCCAAGGGGAGCAGCCAACTGTTCAGATTAATGTGATTTGATGCTTTCGTCCCTGCAGGCATCCCTGGAGAGTGACCATTAGCACTCTAGCCAGTTCTTTCAGAACAGGATAATGGGAACTGAAAGATGGTCCTCCTTTGTTTCTTGATGGTTTTATAACTGGAGCAGATTTGATCAAGAGACAAACCAGAGGCGCACCTGTGCTGCTCATCTGTCATTTGTTTGTAAAATTGCTGCAGCGAGGTGAAGATGCCATGAGTCAGGGAGCCGCTCGGAAAGTCTAATCGTCCAGTCGACCCACAAGGTCGAGAAAAGAGGCTGATTCCAAGACCTTCCTCACACCTTTGCCGGCTGCGTCAGGGGAGGAAGCGACAGGACATGTGAGTAGACAGCAGAGACCTGTGCAGCCACTGCTCTTCATTTAGACAACACATCAGCTGTTAACATGTCTCCTGGCCGGTCAGAATACCTCAAACTCCCATGGCCACGAGGAATCAGGAAATGATGCACAAACTGTGGGACAGACCATATTGACTCCAAAACACAAAATTGTGTGTATTTGGATGAGTCATAATATGCAGGTTCACACAGCTTTTATATTCATACCTGCCGTGCTATTGATGCCTCTGTGGCAGTGACAGCAGTGGGCAGAAGCATTTTGTTTGTCTGCAGTGATGGACTGGTACCAAAAAAAACCCTGACATTTTTGACAGAGAGAGGCCACACATAAACACTATATACAGTATGTGTTGTCCTCAATATGCTAACAGAATTCAAACCCAGAATGGCACAAAGCTTTCGATCACAGAGGAATCAGGTGAGCGAGACACTGGTCCCAGTGTTATTCATTATTGTGTCTTCCGTCCCTCAGAGTTGGCCAGCCACAAACAGCTGGCCTCGACCAACTTTTTCTTTTTCTTTCTTTTTTTCAATGCAACCACATCAGGCCGGCTGCATCTTCATGCGACCACACCTCGTTACGCGGACGTTGTGGCATTTGCCCATATTGCCCTATGGCCAGTCCGTCCCTGTACTGTATGTCTGTATGTCCCATTCTTGGTAAAGTTTGTTCAAAATTAGTGGAAACATTTTGCATGGCCAAAGGTCTAAGGTCAAAGGTCATGATGGTCTACTCATTCTTGTGAACATGATATCAGAAGAAATTTGTCACAAAGGTCAAGGTCACTGTGACCACGCAAAACATATTTTTAAACATGATCTAAGAGTTCACATGCTAATTAACTGAAACCAGATGGTTGGTGAGACGCAGATGGTTTGTTGTTGCTTGGTGAGATTTCATCAGCACACCACACAACACTTGCACTACACTACACTTGCAATTACTTGCAAGAGTTCCTTACATGTAAAATTGGAGCAGGAAGTGGACTTAGGGACAGAAGGAACATCAAAAATAATGAGCAAAAACAAGGTCAATGCGACTGCCACAGTTCAGAGAATCATTTGAAGAGTTCATTAGCCAACATGGGATCCTCACTTTAAAAAAGTGTATCATTAACTACATTCCAATTTTAAAAATGTTGTGTTTCCAGCCACTTATGAAACGAAGTTGTGTCATACTCTTTGTTTTAGTGCAGCCATATTGTTTTGTACAATTCATGAGCTTTAAGTTAGTCTGAAAACAGGGCACAAACAAGTCAATAATTCTATAAATAATTCATCTTTGTATAAGATCAGCTATTGTTGGATTATTTGTGAAGATCCAGCAAAGATATCAGTCATATTCACTGTGGTGCAATGGCACCTATTTTTAGAGTCACTTGTTATATCTGCACAAAATAAAGTATATGACAGGTTGTCAAAAAAATCTTTCACCTCTGATGAAAACGTGCCTACTTCACTATCTTGGTGATTTCCTGTTTCTCACTCACTTCCTTGCCAGTGCCAACTTGGCAAGCAAGCCTGCAGATACAGAAACCTAAACGTGGAACAATGCCATTTAGGAGCTTAAATTTTAATATTAGCACTCTCTGCTGCACAGGTTTACTGGCTCAGATGTGGATGTATGCACAGTACACCATCTGTACCGCATATAGTGTGTCTCTAGAATTAATCTTACACTGCTCAGGTATTATACTGGAAGCCTCTCTGGTGAATTAGCTGTGGTAACACAGATAACCCATACTGCTCCCCCTCTTCTTCTACCTCATACTTGGTAACCATGGTTACCTTAGGTGTCACTTTGTCAACCTATTTTAAGAAACTATCATCCCTTATATAGAAAACCACACGTACACGCGCACGTGCACACACACGCACACACCTTGTAGGAGGAAGCTACCCTATTTGTCCTGCTGATACTTCCAGTTATGTAATGTTTAACTCGTGTTAATCTCTTTATAGTACATGCAGTGTAAACACTAGGCCACATTATGTTGACAGTGCAAGTTATTCACAAGGACATAGAACACAGAAATAATGTGCAGTAAATTGATTTAATCCCTTCATGTATATACTGTGTTTTTATGGGTCCACTAGTAGATCTGTTGCTATTAAATCAGGTAACAATATTCTCCAGAACACAAACCTGCCAAATATTGATGGCCCTTGTCGTTTAACACCACCACTAAGATGACATACTGGGTTTTGAGTGAAACGACTCAACTATTATTGGCCGAATATAGTTTCCTCTGGTGCCGGTAACAGGTCACAAATTTTACTTCCATCCATTAAAATATCTGAACACCTATTGTGTGGACGAGCTCCAGCTTCCAGAGAGTAGCCTAATTTCTTTGGTGTCTTTTCTTTTTTCCTCTAGCGGCAATATGTGGTTGACATTTGTGATTTTAAGTGAATCTCAGCCAACCTTTGATAGGCTGACATTAAATTTGGTGGAGACATTCATGCCCCCTCAAGAAGAATTGTAAAAATGAATAAAGTGGTGGCGTAACTTCTTTTAATATTAGATTTTCTAGCTTTTTTCCCCTTGCACTTCAGTTACAACTAAACACCTGCAAAATTGATGACATCAATCTCCATTGTGCTTCATGTTACTGTAAATGCTATGTGCTAATAGGCTAAGCTGGGAGGAAGAATATGGTAAACGTACTGTAACACCAGCTACAGAAAGATAGTGTTAATGTTGGCATGCATTAGCATTTAGCTCATAAGCCTCACAGCGCAGCATGACAGATCCTTATGTTATGTAAATCTTGAATTCTTAGATTATAATATTCTCAAAATATGACCACCAAGAAAAACACACATAGGCCCATAGCACTGCTGTGTACCCACAACACTACTTCTCCAACCACTGAAAGGAAAAAAGGAAAAGAAATCACACAAAACAACTTGTTATTCTGAGCCTCGGCAGCCGATTCACTGTCAGTCCTTGAAGTGAAGGGGAAGTCCTTGGATTTTCCAGCTATTGATAAAAACATCAGTATCTCATATTGGTTTTTTATTACTTGCTTGAAAAAGGGGGAAAAAATCTACGTGGAACTTTCTACTGACAGTTTTCAGCACCATAGTAAAATAGTATGTCCACCTCTGACTCAATGTCAAGTGGGAAATAGGTCATTATGAAATGAATGAGGGATTAAAAAGGACCTGATTAAATCTCCATCCAAGCCATCACTCAACATAATGAGCACTTCAATAAAATATGGATATGCCAATAAAATATGTATACTTTCAGCAGTCCCCTGTGTTAAACTGACTTAACTTTAGTGTCCAGTACATCCAGAATCATAATTAGGATGAACTTTATAAATTTGTTTAAAGGGTGAATGGGCCAATATGGTGTGTGTAAATTCATTCACGTGCACGATTGGTTAGTTTATAATTTAGACAAAGCGGGGGAAAACTCTGTGTAAGTGTGCTCTGATTGTTCCAATTGTGGTTGTGATGTTCCCATTACATTCTGCTGATAGCCCCCATTTCTCTTTTGATGATGAGAATAAACAGCTGACACAGTGACAGTGGTTGTGACAACTGCAGCCTTGAACTCAGGAAAAAAAAGAAACCCACAAATACCGCATTTCAGATGAATTATGTATAGTGAGGCATCTATTATTCAGCCTAACAAGGGAGAGTGATGTCAATTATAGTGCACATGTTTTCAAGTATCATCCATAGTCAGATCGGCTCATACAGAAGCTTTCACAATGGAGACATTTTCTGGCAATGTCATTTTGATGCTACTGTCTGTGGCTTTACATCAATCAAACTGATATTCTGCAAAGTTAGAGAGCATGAGAATATTCCTGTCATTAGACGAGAGAAGGTCACATTGGTGTGAAATATATCATCTATACCGTATCCTCTCCTGCTACATTGGTTTTCAGAAGATCGCACTATTGCGGCTGACAGCTGTCCAGGGATAGATGACCAAATTAATATGGCAGAGCAGGCCAGTCATCTACAGAGCCTTGGACCAGAGTGCTCGAATGGATGAGCAGTAACAGAAATTCATCTTTTTTTCACAATGATTGCTGCTCTCCTAGGGGTTGCACATGTGAGCATTGATTCTTTTCAAAAGCAGTCCAAGTCAACACACGTCCTCCTGTGGAGCCCTTGTGTGGTGCCATTGACACAGAAACGATCACGTTGCAGAGCATCATAGATTTCTGACGTGCTGTAATTATGTCCGGATTGGTCCTTCACCGTGGAAACAAGACTCACATCTCCTGTGGGTCTATTAGAGGCTTTTGAGAATGAGAGGCATGATGGTACACACAAATAAGTAGTCCCCCATGACCTTTTGACACCCACTGGAATCCCAGTGACTCTTGTTGTGTTTATTAGTCACAACATCAGCCACTGTCAGAGTGCGTGCTGAAAATAGCTTTTTAAATAGGGGCACCGACTGCAGCCTGCCAAGGCTCAGATAATAAACCCACCTGAAATTACAGCGCAGAGAAGAACATTAAAGAAAAACATCAGGGAACGTGCAGCTATTGATTCAAATCAGAGTTAGGAGCAGAGAGGAGTTTTACAGCGCATACATAATGCAAGCCTCATGAGATGCAATAATTAGTTTTACGGTTTTTGTTTCAGCGAATATGGTTTTCGAACACTGAAGAGGATTACGCAATCTACTACAATCTGTATATCAGCATTTTTGTTTCATTGTTCACAGTAGATTTCTGCACAAGAGAAACTGTAATATACAAACTATTTCTCAGATTGCCTTGTTGCTGAATGCACAAAGGTATTAGACAAGTGCCAGCACTGCATTACTAAGGAAGCTAAGCTAAGCTAAAACCGCAAATGTTGCCACTGTGTTTGAACTTCAAAAAACTGCTTCAGTAAGGTCATGCTGTCCTTAAAGTGGAAAAGCTGATTTTACTCTCTTTGAAGGCAGTGGATTATGAAGTTGGTCAGGCAAACTTCGTCTGTGTCCACCGGATGAAAACAACACATCTGTCTTTTAGTTTCTAAATGGTCTGGATGTTAAGTGCATGCTCGACAGGTAGCAAAATATAAATAACCATGAGCCAAGCTAATAAAATCACATCACAGCATCAAAACAATTGTCTGCAAGTCAATGGAATACTCTAATTTAATTCAGTGTAATTATACTGATATTGATTACAGCTGCTTTGATAAATTGGGGGAAGTACTTGCAGGATGCACCATGTAACAGGATCTTGTTTATGTGTGTGTCAGTGTTTTTTGTGTGTTTTTTTTTAGTTGGTGGTGGGGGGTGCAGTGACAGGTGCAGACACCAGGTAACTGACATGATGCAAAGAGACAGGACGATGAGTCACCCCGGCCCTCACCGAGCTCCCTTGCTTAACCTGCAGCGGCTCCTAGACGATTACCTATTTATAACCCTTCCACAGCAGTCCCACAACCACTGACAGACGGGGGGTTGGGTTGGGTTGGGTTGGGGGGGAGGGGGGGTCTGGCTCTATCTGAGCTCTGTTTTGCTCAGAAGCATATTGAAGACATAACACTAAATCCTCTGCTGCTTAAGATATGGTTTTAATAGGTTTAATGGGAAATCATAAGGTGCAAAGCTCCACCATATGCAGTGACACATCAGGGACAGCAGCTCTGGAACGGTTGGGAACTTAATTACTAATTCGTTTTATTGTGCTGATGAGATAGACAGTGTATAAAGCCATACCACAACAAGTCAGACTGCCAACTGTCATGCCTGGCTGACTCATCTGCTACTACACCTGCAAACACACTACAGGATTAACAGCATACTGCTCATTAGCACTAATAATCTTTCCAACGGTAATCCTCTGAGGTGTTGTTTCTTCAAAAATCTTTAATCCCTGTAAAGATGGACACAGTGCCAGCATCAAATCATGGCTGTTGTCAGTTTACAAATCAATAATGCAAACAATGTATATACCCATTACCCATTATAATTTTTCTTTCTTTTCTTTTCTTTTTCCACAGCTAAGACTTCTGGCACAGCATCACTACATTAGAGGGAATCCATCATATTAATGATCCCAAGGCCACTTCATTATTCACAGAGAAGCAGCTCGGCTGTCCAAATAAATTATCATTGGTGTTCCATTAATGGAAGTTTTCAAATCTGGCCACGGAGGATGCCATTAATCTGCACACAGCGTCTCTCCGGAGTAGAACGGTGGGCCACTGTGCCACTGCCAGCGACCTGTGAAGACGAGAAACTCTCCCACCGTCCTCGTTCTCTTCCCCTTCTGCAGGAGGAAGTCCAGCCATGATCGACGTTAACTACACTGTGGCTGCAGACTGGACCTCGCCCAAGTTGCACGCTTTGCATTTTTCATGCATCGTTAAATGGGACGTGTTGCGTACAGCAGGTAGAGGATAGATTCGCAAAGTGATAGGTTCTGTCTGAAAATGTGGATGACAAACTGCGACCTCTCCCCTCCTGATGGAGCGCTTTCACTTAATGCAACACATATTGCATTTGTGTGTTAGATAATTGCAGAGCCAAAAGCCTGTGGCGGTCCCTCGGGACTCTGCGCACATCCATTCCCTCTGAACCGGTGCACAGACCTGTGCCAACATCCAGACACATACTGTTAATATTCTGATTGAACATTTGTAGAAGGACCTTGAAAAGTCACATACTGTGCAACTTTCCAACGCTTTAATGAAATTGCTTCTCATAACGTTGGCATTCTTTGACTATTATGTTTTTCATTATGGATGTAAGAGGGCAATAAATTCATTTCCTTTAATGCCCTACACTGTCTGGCTTTACTATCAGACCTTAACAAATAACTAAAGTGAAGTTAAAGTGAAATTAATTCTGTGGGAGCCAGATAGCAGCTACTGTTGTGCTTGTCAGCTCTTGAGCTCGGTTTGCCCCTTTGGAAAAACTAACTGCTGCCTGAAGGTGAACAGCTGGATGTGCTGTCTTTTTTCCCCTCCACCTACTTACTCTCTTATTCACCCCCACCTCCAATTTACATACTCTCCTTCTCCCTGCCCACACCAGGACAGGATTCTGTCACGTGCTTCCTGGCCGGCTCACTGTACTCTGAGTCAGGTGTGCATGGTGAACATGAGGTGATGTTTGGCTGTGTCTTTTTTTTTTGTTTGTCAGTGAGTTTTCCAGTTTGAGCCTCGCTGGATGCCTCCAGGTTTAGAAGGAGCTCCAGCCAAAAATCTTTCCCATATGCCGAGCCTTCCCCTCCCCTTCCACCCTCCTGCTCCTGCACCTGAACCTGGCACCGCAGGGACCTTGCACAGCACCTGATGTCTGTGAAGAGGAACCATAAGAAAGGCATTAAAGAGTGAAACTGGTACATTCAGTGTGTGCAGTATAATGCTGGTTAAATTATGCTTTCAAACGTATTTAATAGTTGAATTTTCATTTTTCAGCGGTGGCACGAGTTGCTTCAGTGGTCAGGGCTGGTCTACGCTTTGTGTAAGTGTTTAATCAAATAGGAAATAATGCACAGAACAGCCACATGGGAAAAGCTGCTTAAACATCCCCCTACCAGTCTTCACAAAAACGGGCTAGGCCAGATCAAATTAAGTGGTTTGATACATTCTCTGCCAATCGGATTAGCCTGATTAATTCCCAAAAGTGTTTAAACGATTAAAGCTGGTTAATGGGCCTCAGGAAAGTTCACGGTGTCAGAGTTAGCTGCGATATCAAACGAGGAGAAACAGAAGACAATCAATACTAGAGGTAACTGTAAAAAGCGTTCGCTTTGTCAATCAGGTGGAGGCATGGATACCTGCACATTCGTTTCTCGAAATTACAAGACTCTGAGGGGGAAATGTTTGACAAATAGTGCATCTACTATGTAGTGACACGGTGTCTAAATATAGAGTAGAAAATGGAGCAGAAGAAAAGGGCACAGTGAGGACCATAAATATTCACAGTCCATCTACGGAGGGCTGGCGAAAGCATGGCCCAAAGAGAAATCTTCTCTGTCCATAAACTAAGCTTAACGTGGCACCGCTGAGCTGTGCTGCTTTAGCCTCACATTTCAGATTTGGACGTTTCAGATGGTGGATGTCCCCCAGATCTTCATTAGGAAATGTTACTCTGAATCCTGCTATGAAGGATGGTAGAGAGGAAGAAAGAAGGTTCTGCCCCCCCCGAACCCCCACCCAACCCTGCTCTCCCGCTCTGCTAATATACTCGTCTCCTGAGGGAGTGGTATCCATCACGGGGACGGCAGAGCTGTTATGCCACGTCGACTCGTGCATGTGAACACAAGGTGACTCCAGGAGAGACACAGCTCATGTGTGCCCAGTCTTATAAATGCAGCCCCATGTTTCCCCCATAAAGTGTCCATCAGCACCTTAATGCATCTCCCAGTGAAAGTGACAGAGCCTGGGCTTGCACATTATTAACTCCAGACATTTTTATGAGCCGGTGGAACAGAGTGCCCCTCCTGAATAAGATATGTTTCCAGTGTTCGGAGGCTGTATATCAGTCTTTTAGTTTTTGGCACAGCATCACAAACCCTGATAGGCAATGTTTTCTACTGTGTCTTTACATGAGTCTAAGCTGCAGGCTGTGTCTCTGTAAATATTGTAGTTACGTCATCATTATTATTCTCCAGTGGGATCAAAAATAAATTAGGTTTATTAGGTTTATGTCACCCATTTGCTTTCATGAGTAAGACATCTATATTCATGTTATATAAACGGTGTTTACAATGATAAATTGCGCCATGGAATCATAAGCAGCTTAGCAGAGTGGGGTTAAAGGCACAAACGAAATTGGCAGGCTCATGATAAATGCATGGGATTTGTTTAAAATATTAATCAAATATAAATGTGCAATGAATTTAATAGTGGTTTATTCCTGTGCTATATTTGGAGCCAATTCAGAGCCAGGCACATTGCAGGCTCAAAGAAATTAAAGTAAATTGTCACCAGCTGGATTTATGTGGAGATGGAGGGTTTTATTTTCAAATCCATGTAGAAGGAGAGCTTCATTAAAAAATATAAAAAGATTTGTGAAGTTCATGTGTTGTGTGTTTTCAACAGAGGAAGGATGACAATTTAAAGGGATATTCATTTGTAATGGAATTGAAACTTAAAGACATATATCTTGTGTTATTGTCTTGTCTGATTCAATAATATATTTCAGTGGTTACATCTCGGGAGAAACCAAACCTGTTTCATAAAGACGAAAAAAAGAAAAGAAAAGAAAAGAAAAAAAGCACCGCTGGGGGTGCCAGTATACACCAGACACTGGGATGGAGAAAGACGCCCAGGCGAAGGCAAGGCAAGTTTGGAAATGTCAAATCCGTGGTGGGTAATAGAGTTTACAGCGCGCCTGCACGCAGCCAGTCAGCTCGCTGGAGTCCGCTCAGCCTCTGTCGGAGTTGTTTGGAGCCTGAGCTCAGCGTGATACTGTGCGTAAAATCTACCTGTCAGACGCAACAGCGGTGCCACAGCAGGCAGGGAGCTCACAGCGAGCAAAGTCCGTCTTCACGCACACACTCGGACTAAACTGAGCATCTTCAGCGGATACCATATGTTGTGCTACGGTGGCAGTTTCCTCCTAAAACTGATCATGTGAAGTAGAGGCAGAGAGGTGGGTCCGTCCGTCCGTCTCCATCGACTCAGTTGCGCCGAGGAACGATGCTGAACAAACCTGCGGGAGGATTGTCTATCACAGGTAAGATGGTTTTCGGGTACGTTTAGCCACTGGTATCAAAGTAACATATTATAACACTGTTATTATGTAGTAAATACAACATCTATTCAACAAAAGAGTGAAAAGAATCTGAAAAATTACCTCGTGAATTGAATATGTAGAAGTATTTGCAGTTTATGTGGTATAAAAAAAAAAGGTGTGATGTCATCAAAATATTGTGTGTGTTTGTGTTTGAGAGAGAGAGACAGAAACAGAGGGAGAGAAGGAGATGTATTGTGAGACTGTAGTAAACAGACAACAACAAAGGGAGAAAAAAAGAAGGTGGAGAGACAGAAGGTGCTCATGGTCATTAATAATTGTGGCATCTGGGCACACACTCATGTGTGCTGAGTCTCATGTCATGTCAGATGAATTTTTTGTGGATGTGGGATGTGGGTTCTGTTGTGTAATGTGGTGTGTAATGGAATTCCCTGTTATCTGGTGAGTGGTGCAGCCTCATGTGAGAATGGAAACCGCTGGACACAGTGTTGGAGATAGTGAGCCGGAGCCGGAGCCTGTGTGTGTGTGCGTGTGTGCATGTGCGTGTGTGTGGGCTCAGATTCACAGCCGCTGGCTCCCAACATTATTCACGCTTCTCCACGCCAAAAACCAAGCAGCTCTCAAACCTACTGTTGCTGCAGGAGCTCTTGTTTGTCATTGGGGAGGTCACATGGGCCAAAGGTCTCTTGCAGATCTGCATGTCTATACAGTATGTGGGAGTCAGAGCATCATTGCATGTGCAGAGTTGCAAAATCGTATAGTTTTCAGTGCTGTTCCAGTCAGTTCCAGTGGTTCATTTGATCACATTCCTGTTATTATTATCATTACACCTGCTTCCCTCTGCAACTCAATCACCTCTCTGACCTCAAAAGTAAAGCTCTGTCTGTAATCGGTGGAAAATCACTAAATTGTCTTGTGTATTTCCACACTGTGGCTCATTCCTCACTACAGCACTTTGAACAAAACAGCATGAAATGACTCTGACTTGATCTGCTACTTTCTACTAATTTCAAAAAATACTACACAGCTGCTTCAGGGGCTTTTATCTTATTTCATCATTAGACACGGGATGAAAGATTAATTTGATAGATGCGAGCCAGGAGAGTCTTGGCTGTCGACGCTGGTAAATCTGCTAAACAAAATTGTGTATTTGCTTCCTCAAATCTGGACAAACTCAGATTACGCAGCCTCTGATTGGCGGACTTGTTGCCTCAGCGACCGCCTCTCTTAACTGTGTGCCTGTGTTTCTTTTACATAAAACACTAATTTTATAACTGATCTCCCACTTCATTTGTCCTGCTGCTCTCCAGCTGCATTCGAAAACACTGAGGAGGAGTCAAGGAGGCCAGTCCGCAGGCTAGTCAGTGTAATCAGTATGCACTGGGAAATACAGCAGCACCTGCCACACTCTTTCTGCTGGTTTTCAGTGCAGGCAGCTGTGACAAGTGGGAGATATTTCTCTCCCCTACATGTTGGTATGAATGTGAGGGTGTGAGATGCAACAGTTGAACATACAACAGATGGTGATTTTATGGCCCAGACTGGCAAGAGTTTGCAAAATGAATGTTGAGTGCCAAGTAAGATTTCCTGCTCTGAATTTATATGTGTGACTCGAGACTTCATCATTATTGTTTATTTTTCTCTCTAAAAAACTGCTGTTGGATTGGATTGGATAGTTTGATTGCATTTAGATTTATTTTCCCATCTCTGTGCAGTGATTTAAGTGGACTGTTGTTTCTCTCTTATATTGTTTTATTATTCTGCTCCTAATGTGTTTTTCCAGCTGCCACACTGCCAAATCTTTCTTGGACTCCATTCTCGTATCCAGTAGACGTCTGAACCTGCCATCGTCATCATGGAGAGCCTCAGCGAGCTCCAGAATCCACTACTTGACAAAACCAGCAGGCACGTGGTCCCCAACGACTACCCGGGTTACCAGTGCGACTACCCGAGCCAACCTTACCAGGACAGCCTCATCGGCTACTACTACACCGGGACTAACGGCAAGCATAAGACTCAGCAGTTCCTGGATGCGACGTCCCTGCATCTGGCAGTGGAGGCCTTTTACAGACCCAACTTCATCCTGTACAAAGATGACGTCAGTCTTCACAGCAAGGACTCCAAGAGCGAGAGCTTTGAGACCACGTTCACAGAGAGCAAAGACACTGTGTTGGACGGAGTGTCCACAGAAAACTGCCTGGACAGCGCGCAGGAAGAGAAGGACGGGAAGATCCAGACGGTGTCGTACGAGGTGGAGGATGAACAGGGTCCTGAGTATGAGGTCAGAGGCCACGTTAGAGCAGGGGTTCCCAAAGTGAGGGTTGGGACCCTCTGGGGGGTCGCAAGGCACCGAGAGTGGGGTCGCAAAATGATTTCCAATAACATTTGAAAATGATTAGAAATACAACATTTTAGCTATAATTATAAAGAAGATAAAAGTAGTAGTTAAAATAAAACCATGCAAATACATTTTCCTCCTCATCTTCTAAAGTAACGTGTCAAAATTAAGTTTGCACATGACAGCAACAATGTTCACGTATTCTGCTTTTAACTTAATGTAACGTAAATAGCTATATGTAAAATCATATCCCTGTTGTAAGGCTGTTCTGTTCTTTTGTGTAGTCGTTATGCCCATGTTTGGATACGCCTATTAGTGCGTGTGCTCTGTGCACATGTCACCTACAGGGATAGTGGGTGGGGGTCACAGTCAATGGTATTGTTATTTTAGGGGGTCACGGGCTGAAATGTTTGGGAACCCCTGCTCTAGAGCAAAGGGTGTAAAAAGCCTTGTTCAGGTCATCTTAGTGTGGAGATTTAGGTGTCTCCGCAAGCAGGACTTACTTCATTTGTAGTCTGATACAGGGTTTAGAAGCAGACATAGAATAGTTATAGTTCAAGCTCCTCACTCTGAGTCAAAAGGTAATAATTACTGAAACTACACAGGATGAAAAGCAAATTGATGCAACTGAGAGCAATTTGAGTGTCTTGGACAGAGTGATTAGAATTTTGAGGTTAAATGAAATGAAATTAAAAGCATTTCAAGACTCAGCCATAACTGTCAATGCCGTCTTTCTGCAGAAAGTGAGTAGTGATGCTATTATTTCATTTACCCTTCTAATACACTGCCAGACTGATTCATTCTTACTGTATTTCTCACTCTAAATGGTCAATTTGCTGGAGTCTTTCAAACTCAGTTCAAGGGTGATTGCGCGCTTTTGTTTTATAATTACACTCTTAGAAAGTGACACATCTGATTTGATCGGCCCAGGCTTATATCTTTTAGGACAGTAACGACACTCTGCAAATAAAACCATGACGGCAAAAGGAGCAAAGTCTTTTCAGAAGTGGTAAAAATCTAATTTCACCCTGGGACGCCTGTGAGACACCCAAGGGCTCTAAGCTGGCAGAGGAAGAAGTATAGCGCTCTAACTGGGCTGATGATTGCGCCAGTACTTGTCACTCGGAGGCCTATAGCAGATAGATGGAGACATGGCGGTGACTGCCATTAATGCCATAAGTAATGATGCGCTTTGAGGGTATTAAGCGCGACTCTGCTGATGCACGGCTGTTGGAGCAGGTGAGCCCGGAGATAAAGTTATTCCACGTCAATTTCGCAAAACCAAATGAATCTGATGAACAGATGAAAGTTGTATTTCCAGCTGGAATACGAGGCTTTTCAACTCAGCACCTGCGTTTCTCTGCTTTTCCTTCCTGTGAGTCTCAGTGCCAAGATTTATATCCCTGTGTTCATAAAAACCACACCAACCTGCACACAATATAGGTTCATTCGGGAGTAGACATAATTCCAAGGCTTGAGTAGAGTGTGTGCCATCTGTGCATTGATGCATGGCAGCTTTCTACGGCAGCAAATCAAACATTTAGAGGCCTTTCGCGGCAATAGGGACTAAAAATAAGTGGGAGGAGCAGAGCTGGTGAAGGCTTGATACAGTTGTAGTCTGTGATGGTTTTACACAGTTTCCCATTACAGTTGCATCAGTCTTTGTGGTTTCATGCTCATAGCGTAGACGAAGCTACAGGGAAAAACAAGGTATGACTCCTCCACATGTAGTTTTTGTCAGCAGCTGTTTGACATCTGTGTGATGGAGAAAATATAAATTGCATGTAACAAAGTAACAAGAGCACTGTGATGATGCCGCTGTGATTGTCCCCGCCGCTAACAGGGTGCGGGGGTCTTTGTGTGACCCCCCCCTCCCTCCACACTCTAACGAGGCCTCAGAGAAAGCTGTGACAGGGTTGTTAAAGGCACTGCGCCTCGACGGAGCCCCATCAGTTATACTGGCATCACACCAGGCCGGGAGTGTGTGTGTCCCCAGTCGGCCGGAGTCGGTGTCAGGCAGGCTGTCAGTAGGACTGAATGCACTAGTCACTCAGGACTGTAATCAGGTCCTGCTACAAAGATAAAAGGAGATTACTGCAGTTTGGGCCCACCGGTTTATTCATGTGATGTCAGATTATGTGGTTATGACCAGCTGCCGCTTTGATGGATCACACCCGGCTGTCCAGGTGGGCACCGTTCATAAAGCAGATAACAGGAAGCTTCATAATGTTTTTCTTTTTTGGCAAATGTGGCTGTGTGGAAACAGTTTGAAAAGTATTAGCGCTGCTGTTCCATCTTATATCCAAATGAGGTTTCTGCACAAAAACACTCCCAAAATAGCTCAAGATAATTCCATTAAACCCTGTGGTTTGGTAAATGTAGATCAGATTAAAGGCTAAAAGAGAAATTTGTGCACAATATGTTTAAAAATTAGGCTGTCAGTACACAAGCATGGTTCCTTTCTTGTTTGCCCGCCTCCCTGACTGTTCTTTAATTACCTCTGAAATGGTTGCTTCAGTTCCTGCCTTACATATCGATTTCTATTTTGTGCCCTCCTTTTCCCCTCTTTGATTGATCCCTGCAGGCAGCAAGACTAACAAATGAAAGCTGCTCCTTATGAGAGCTATTTATTTGGACAAACGTCCACTCCGTCTCTGGGACAGCTGAGAGAAGTAAGGCCACGTCCTTTTAAAGGTCAGCCATGCAGTCACATTGCCATCCTGGCTGCAGGCGTGATGTGCCAATGTACCCAGAGTGACATTCGAATGTATCATTCATTAGCTCGCTCAGCTCTGTGGCCTTGATTTTTTTTTTCTTTTTTATGTCGAATTTTTGTTAGACAACCAAAATCAATCCAAAAAACACAATTGGATTCTTATCTATGAATACCCAAGCTCATAGGAAAAACTCTGTCAGTCTAAATAGATTGTAGGCTGAAGCTGCAGCTTAGCCCACACTTTTGACAATACATCATGTCCAAACACTTAAAGTAACAGAAAAAAAAGAGAGCCAAAACAAAACAAAACTAAATGAGGAGTCGGAGTATGGAGGCACCGTCTTAGGAGCCCGTCGAACACCCAGTGTCTTGTAAGACTCATGCTGTAGAGGCAATTTAGCACATAAATGACACTGTCTTCTTGCTGTTTCCCCTGTCACCTCGCAATGATGGAACAATCCGTTAATCCTGTGTTATCTGTCAGGCCGTTCATGGGTGTTGACAGAGGCACAAAATCCTCTCTGGCTGGCTGAGCACATCATGTCCTGGGTGGCTGTGGAACAAGGGCAGATATACTGGCCTGAGTGTTGTTGGAGGGGGGGGGTTGGGGGTGGACAGGACCACTGTGGAGATGTCCAAAGTACGCCCGACTATCTACACCTGTCAGCCTCGCTCCATTATTATATAAGTGTCAGGCTCTGGATCGCCACACTCACCTTTTTGTCCCCATTTCAAAGGAAGTGCCGCTTTGTCTCACTAAATGTCTTTCAACACTAAATTGTATCATCCGTTCCTTTTCTGACATTTAATTATTTTTTATCAACCCGCCATCTTCCAGAGTGACAGCTCCAGTGACAGCGAGAGTGAGGACAACTTCATCGTGTTGCCCCCTCGGGACTACCTGGGCCTAGCCATCTTCTCCATGCTCTGCTGCTTCTGGCCGTTGGGCATTGTTGCCTTTTACTACTCTCACAAGGTAAAGGCCCAGAGACCTCAAGCCTGTCATTAACTCTGATTACACCGCATTCTATTTAAGGTCAGTGAGCACAAGCACTCAGACAAGTGCTACCGCAGCCCATTTTCCACTGTGTGACCCTCCTTGCAGTTGTTTCAGATGAGAGACTGTGTAAATTTAGCGGGTTCAGCCCACTTGTTAGCCGTCTGTATTCACTTTAGGACACCGCTGCTTCCCGGTTTTGCTCTCTGTAAGCAGTGCACCGCAGGTAGCCTCCATTATTTTAAGTTGCTGAATCAATAACAGAGACCACATTTGTAGTAATAGCAGCATCTTAGGTTCGTCGGAAAAGATTAAGCTCTCGTCCTGCAACATCAAACAAAGCAGAGCATATCCCAGCAGCATCTTCTAGAATAATTGCAGAGACAATTATACCGGAACAGAAAAATAATGTGTCAGAAGAATAAATAAAGGCCAGGCTCATTTTTTGATAGGAAACCAAAACACCCAAACAACGCATTTATCACTGTCAGAGGGATAATGACCTAATTGCCATGGTAACTAATGGCTCCCCAAGAGCATTTCTTGTTTTCTCTCTTTTAACTGTGGCTTAACACCTACTCATACACTCAGTGCTGATGAGTAACACACCAGCTCATTTCACTCTCTGCTTTGTTTTGTCAGACCGGCAAGGCCATCGCTAAGGGAGACTTCTCCAGAGCAGGAATGAGCTCCAGAAGAGCTCTATTCCTGGCTGCTCTTTCCATCACCATTGGAACAGGGATGTATGTGGGGGTGGTCGTGGCCCTCATAGCCTACCTGTCCAAACCTGGACATGTATAGCACTGGAACTGGTTTGCTAGAAGGGGCAGGGGGATAGTGAGAAAGAGGAACCAAGACAGGAGGAAGGGAAAAGATGAGGTCGGACAGATTTCTTCGCCGTGTGTGAAGGTGTGTGCCAGTGCTGCTGGCTGGCTGGGAGAGGAAGAATCCAAACGATGAGAAAAGACTAAACCAGAGAGAAGAGAGAGAAAAAAAAACACAGGACGTGTGGATGGAGTATCACTTGGACTGCGTATCTGGACTGAATCTTTATTTCTGGGATGCAACACTCCCACCAAGCTTCTCCACCACCATCACAAGGAGAAGAGAAGACAAAAAGATGACTTTCACAGAGACTGTGCTGTACCTATATGTTAAAAGAAAACTGAGCTCATAGCAGTAACAAACTACCTACCTTTGAACACATTAGTCATTTACAGCGTTTTTATTTTACCTCTATAATAGATGTATTCTCTGTCAACACTATTACAGATTGGGTACTGTCCACTTTGTAAATGAATTTCTTGGGAATTATAGTTTGTTTACTCGAGGAATGTACCGGAAATTGATCTAGTCTGTAAACAAGAGCAAAATGTGATGTACACAAAGCTGCTGAGCAGTGGTCAAGAGGGTTAGTTGTGTTTATTGTGTACTGTAAATGTAGTCAATAAATACATTTGGCATGAATAATGAAACATTCACTGCCATGTCTCCCATCCTCTTATTCATTGTGTTTTTGTTCATTCATTCTTCACAAGGACTGTCGTAGAGAACGAAGTTCAAACCAGAGGAAGGGCTGTGGGGATATTGTAAAAAGATCAACCAATTAAAAACACCAATGCTAACTCTTATCTCTATCACATATGTTCCTCCTCCGAAGTTAAAGGGATAGTTCAACATTTTGGTCGGCCCATTGCCATAATCAGCATAATTTTAGGTGTAGGTTCGTTATCTTAAATTGTCAGTGTAAGCTATTTTTTTAACTATTTTTAGAACGTCAGAGCCGAGCCGCTAGCTGCTCAGAGCTACATATGGAGGCAAATGGGATTTATTGGTTTCCCTCATCAAACTCAATCAAATCAAAATCAATCAAATAAAATACACAATCCAACAACTCCAAAACGCTCTTGTGGACAAGTTGTGACCTGCACAGCCTCACCACGCTATGAGATAATAACGGAAAGTTACAAGACAGAGTTGTTTTCAAGGCAAATGCAGAGACTGCTTGCCAGCGAACCGTGCTGAAGAACTGCCCCTGACGGGAACGTGCATCAGCAGTTTTGCATGAATTTAAAGGAGTCATCACCCGGAAATCGCAATTTCTCTTGTTAAAACATGCATACTGGTGTTTGACCTCAGTTGAAACTTGCCTGAAAAGCTGGAGTTTGAAAGCGGCGCCCTCGGCTCTTTCTCCGAACAGGAATAGCACACAATGGTGTGCCTTCCTAAAGCACGAGAGCGGAGGCTTTTCACCACCCAACCCCAGCCCGTCCGCTACCTGACATTTACCAGGGGGCTGTTTATGTTTTGGAGTCTGCATGCAGGCAAGCCCCCCCCGGCTCTGTCCTTCCTGCGGCGAATCAACGCGTGCCTCATACAGTGCACATCCGGACCAGATCCGGACCAGTCAAAACCTCGCGCGTAATCTCGCGTGATAAAGTCGCGGTAGGAAAAAGGGTCAGAACAAGCTCAATGTTTGATTAAAATTATTTATTTTTTTATTAATAAGTTTTACGAATTGATCCAAAGCGATCCAAGGGGGGCTGGATACGTAAAAAACCAGGTGATGACTCCTTTAAGAAATCCCATGAGCCTCCGTAGCATAGCTCTGAGCAGCTCACGGCTCTGCTCCGCTGTTCTAAAAATAGCTCGCACCGACAATTAAAGGTAACGAATCTACTGCTATGACTATAGGGAGTATGGCAACGTTTGCCAAAATGTTGAACTATCCCTTTAAAGACCTAGCATTAGCAACTATGTCAGAGGGCTTATTAGAACCTCTTACTACGGATAATGATGACTTGTCAAGCCACAACCACGTACTCCTGGTGAAATCAGATTCATCAGCAGAGAAAATCCAAAAGTAAACAGTTGAAATATATAAATCACGGCTAAAATTTAATCATAATAGATAGGCCTATGGAAAAGTTGAAACAAGTTACTATCATTCAGTGGTCCCTTCTGGGCATACGCTTGAGCACAGCAATTATATGCATTCATAATGTGATTAAATGAAAGGATTTCATATAGGCTACCTGATATTAACTGATAATATTCCCTAATAACATCCTGGCTACACAGTAAGAAGATATCTGGAACATGATAGCTGGTCGATGAGAAAGTACTGAGCTCAGCTGATAGGGCTGTCAGGGCAACATTACTTCAGACAACAAAGGGATTCACTGAACGAGACATGGATTGTGTGGTTAGAGAATCCTGTCAGAGCGTATTGTCAACCACAGCATTTTATATTGACTATTTGCTATTGCAGGCAAAAGCCTCTGCTGTAACTGGCATGGCTCCTCACTGTCTTTTGGCATCACTGTCATCACTGTCTAGCCTTGAGGTGACTTTCACTGCCAGAGTGCTGTGAGTGTCAGGCACAATGCCTGCACTCTGAAGTCAGGATGTCAGAACAAAATGAGAGCAGCACTTTATTCCCCTCCAGGACTTGGAAGGACCATCATGCCCGTCCTGTTCTCTTGTCCCACCTGCCATCCAATCACAACATCCAGCCTCCAGAGCCAGAGTATTCTAAACTACTCCGAGCCCTTCAGGTTCAACTTTGCAAATGGTATTGATCCAATAGGCTACTGGCCTCGAGAAGCAGAAGAGAAAAGATTCAGTACAGCCATGCACCTTCATGCACTGCATAAGGCTAAATGCAGCAGGTGGCAAGGTAAGCAAATCTCACGGAAAAGCTTACACTGCCTGACCTCTCCTAAATGTGTCTGTTTTCTCTTTTGCAGCGTCTCTCCGAGCAAGCCTCTAATGCATGAAATGTGGCTCGATGGGGGGAGATGGGGGCGAAAGTGCCGCTCTCATCAATGGGAGCTGTATGGGATGCTGAAGTGGGCTCACTCCGCCAGCGAGTGCTGAGCTGCATGTGTTCTCTCTGCCTCAATAGCTAGGAAGCTTCACCCACGCCCGCTTGCACACTCACTCACAGCATCCGTAGCTAGCGTGGAAAACCAGAAGCAAACTGATTTTATTAGTCATCCACCCCCATGTGAATAAAAAAACTTTTCAAAAGGCCGCAGCAGGTTGAATCTTAACTTCAGTAAATATTATTTTATACGTATGAATGCAGTTTTACTATTACTTTTTGGGTTTAAGAAGATCATTAAGCTGTGTTTCTAAATATATCCTCTTATCTGAAATGAACCAAAAGTCTGTATTTGTCACATAGTCCAAATGTCACATCTAGCAAATCACCAAAAAAGAAAAAGAAAATGAATGTGTCTTGTACGCAGAATTAAAGAGAGGAACACATTTCTGGAGGAAAACTGTTGATGAATGGGCTGAAAGGAAACGGATAAGCAACTGAAAGGGAGTGAAAAAACAAAAAGACATTAGAGCTGAGTGCTACATTAATAAGGAGCATGACGCTCTTGACTGTTCTTGCGACTGAAAGGCATTTTTCTGATCCTTATCGTTGCTTTGATGAAATACCTGTCACCACTCTCCGCATGGACAACAGACGCATAAACAATATTTCCAGTTTATGCCCGGGCGCTGAAAAAAGAAGATTTATCTTAAGTTGTTTTGACAATTACAGTAAAATAAATAAATAAATAAAAGTAGATGTAGACATTTTCATTTTAACAGAAAGAGATGGGATTCGTCCCTGGTGAAAAGGATGTTGGTGTTCCAGTCAAAAGAAGATTTTCAACTCACCACCCAAAAACTGCAACGGGAAGTCATGAATGAAAAGTGTGGAAATTGTGTTTTTGAAAATACAGGCAGTTGTGGGGGGAACAGTGGTTATCTTGTAAAAGTGGGAGGAAAAAAAAATCAGTAGCTCAGTAGTGTGGCAGATCTTCAATGGACGACATACAGTAGTTCATTTGGTAGATTACAGACACTTGCATGCAGTTTGAAGTTCATCCACAAATCATTTCCCATGCAAGCAGATAAATTTAATGTATATTTGATCATTCCAGGGACTCTTTCTAGGTCAACAGCAGTTCCAGTGATGTCTTTGGCAATGGATGGAACTAAATTCATGTCTGACATCCTGTATGGAAACAAGCATATAATAGCATTTACTCAGCATTTCAGCACACAAGCAATTTCAGCTTCAGTTTTTTTTTTTTTACTTCGGTGTGTTGACCTAACTTAACATTCCCGTTCCCTGCACATGAAAGGTTGCTTCAGAAAATAGCTACATGGATTAATTTCATAAATTGTTAATACAAGGACGAATGCATGGTAGCGTTTGAACATGAGATCATGAATATGAATTAACAGTGAAAACAAATCTCGACATTAAAGTCTGTGTCTCAGGAATCAACACGCTTTATAAATGGAATAATACATTATCATTTTTATTCTTATATGAAATGTTTTCATCCCCATTCCTCTTTCAGATTGAGATTTTGGCACCAACCCTAAATTAAGTTGTTGAATATACTGTAAATAGTCAGCTTTGTATCTGGCATATTGTTCTGACTTATCTGAAATATACGTTTTCGAAGCTGTATTAAAAAAAACAAAAACAGTCAGATCCTCATATGAACACTCAAACAGATTTAGCATGCTCTGATCACTCCTCCTGTTCATTAAAGGAGAACTCTACCGGTTACAAACATCAAAGTCTGTTTACAGGTGTTTGGGAGCACTTCTGCATATGTGAAGAAAGACGTATAAAGCCTTTTCTGGCTCCAGAGGGAGCAGTGGGAAAGCTGATAAATTGCCTCAAGTGATGCTGAGTCAGTGTCAGTTGAGTGTAGACTATACACCTGAAAATGAAAGAAAAGGGGAATAGCAAGAAAGAAATGTTAACCCGGTCTCCATAATTGCACTGAAATATTGTGATTTTCACTCTTATTTTTATGATTCATTACTAAAAACAGTGTCTGGTTAGGACATCTTGTCAGGTTTCAGCAAAAACTGATTTTCCCCTCAAGGTTCACAGGTCGTTTCCAACTGTTTGAGGCCAAACACTTGAAAGTATCACCTTTTTTTTTGTAATGTCAGATTGTTCTTGTGACAAAACCACTGTTTGTTCATTCACTATTGGAAATCGAATAATGCAATAATGCACTGTAACACTCCAACGGTTAACGTTATTCAGAAAAATGTTTTTTGGTTGTTGTTTTTTACATTTTATACTTTAAATATTCAACTGTCGTACTTTTCACTTAAGTAGAGTTTAGACTTGTAATAGAGTACTTTGACTTGGCTGTATCGCCCTTTTACACATTAGTAAATGATCTGAGTACTTCTTCCACTGCTTAGCTTTAGCAGGACAAATCTGTATTCCCAACTGGTTTTTCTATAGCACTTTTCATTGTGTATCAGGAAATGAGGACATCCCAGCAGCAACTCTTGGCACAACAGATGTCAGCATCAATTTCTGTAAACCCATCTTTCTTTTAGCCCCCACCCCCACCCACCCCTGCTCTCACGTCGGAGTTCAGCTCATCTTTGAAGCATTTCACACATACATGCTTATCTGCCCCCACACCTTTGTCGCACAGCAACATGTCTCTCTCTGTGGCGCCGGCATTTGCCAAGACGCACTCTGGACTGATAAGAACCTCACTGCCTCATCTCCTCTGGCTTCACTTATCACTCTTCAGCAACAAGGGAGCGCTGTCTATCTGTTCATGTTTGTCTTCTCTTGATAAGTACAGACTGGACACTTTGGTCTTCTTTGCTCAGAGCATTCCTCAGAAGTGCTGTCTTGTGCCTTCAGAAACATCTAACGCCGCCAAAGACTTTGGTTTTTTAATTGCAACCTGAGCACCTGACACTTCACAGGGAGGGGGGTGATGTCATTTTCTGCGACAGGATGTGTGAAGCAGGAAGTAATAAAGGCTAGTAAGATAATATTAAAGTAAACAGAGACTAACACAGTTTATGTCTGCCCAGATGACTGGAGCTGGCATCTGAAACCACCCACAGATGGCCTGCTGAAAATACAGAGCACTGAGGACCGACTGTCGGACTGCTGCAGTGGACGGCGGCTGGTGCTGTGCCACACAAATCTTTGTAGGACATACGGTCACGTCCAACTTCAAAAGATAACCGATATCCTTTACTAGGTTAGTAAACACAGTGACGGAGAGGAAAAGGTTATCCAGGGACAAAAAACGTCCATCATTCTCCTGTCATCAGAAAATGTTGTGGGTTCTTTTCATTGAAAACTAATATTATGACCAATAATGATGCATGCCACTGTTGCTATGCTCAAGAAAATGCCAACAGGTCAGCAGGTGAGGAAATGAGATGCATTTTAATTTCCATAGCTCATTTTCCTTGTTCCTTCATCTGCTGTAGTCAGACTTTAATCTATCATAATGAAAGAAAAAAGTAGCATTCAATAAGCCACAGACATGAACAGCAGACTTCAATCAGCAGCCTAATCAAAAGGCTTGTGGGGCTAAATTAGCATTATTATTGCACAAATAGAGCAATAATTTCCCAGACAAACTCAGAATACGGATGCGGTGAGATGATGATGATTCTTATTCGGTGAAGTGTCAGAGAAACCTGGTTTGGCCGTGTGTGATCAACTCAGAGTGGCTGTGGGAGGATGAACCCTGGAGATGAAATCAGCCTCCAGCCAGGACACATCATTTAGCCGCAGTATCAATCCCGTCTCCATTAACCCGCAGCAGACAGCCTCATCACTGAGAGCAGAGGGAGAGTGACAAGAGAAGACAAATACTGATCAAGATATCAGAACATGTCGTGTCTGCTCAGAGGCTTGAAATGTAACACCCATCTGTTTTCAGCCTGACAGATCAAAATCAATGTCAATGTATATGTATATTGACAGCCTATATTGACCATCTAACGTGTGATTGTGAACTTGTAATTTCATACACATGTACATCAAGGTGAAAAGAGATGGGATTTGGAAGGAAGTTCAAGGCTGCCACCATGTGGCTGAAATCATGTACAATGCTTCCAGTGATAAAATGGGCCCCTCAGAGACACTTTGTTGTATTGTTTGTGTAACATTTTTGTCACGGAATATGCTTCAAGATTTGTAGCATCAAAAGAAATGCAAAGAAATCAAATATGGTATTAAAGAGGGGAAGATGATAATACATCATACAGTCACATGTGTTAATATAATACAATGAATTAATTAAAATTAAACCAAATAGAATTATTTCATTTACATCATCAATAATTTTTGTCAGACACCCCGGTTGAGAGGTGAGAAGTAAAAGTTTCAAGATTGCCATAGGATGTGTGGGCTTTATATGCATAAAATGGGTGTCATCAGCAAAAAAAAGAGGTCAGATTAAGAAATGAATTAATGGGATTACTTTAAAGCAACAAGTGAATGTCTTTGGGTTCAGTTCATTCATTCATTATATTCAATCACTAGATATTTATAACTAATCTCTACACTGTCTGTGGGTTCATTTCAGGATGAACAGTTTTTTTAGTTTTTTTTTAGTTTTTTTTTTTAGCTTTTATCCCACTGTAAGCCTATGGGGCAGTCTGAGATCCTCTGGTAGTTCACTGCTTGCTATTCCAAGGTCTCTGTAAAAATCAGAAGGAAAAGGAGTCACTAAATTTTGGAAAAATCATGGAGATCAGACTACTGAGACTATAGAGAGTCTACCATGTCCTTTATACTGTATTTCATTAAATATCCTGAGGCATACAGCTTTAATAGCAGCCTAGTTGTAGTGATGAGTCTGTGCAGCAGAGGGCAGAACAGCACCACATTTCAACACCTTTCAGTCTAACTACATCTTGTGTGTCATGTCAACCAAGCATGCAACCAGAACTAGAAGCATTCCCAAAATGATCTGCAAACGCTTAATCTCACCAATGAAATGAAATCATATTGCTGGTAACCCCATCAAAAAGAAATTGAATGTTAATATTGCATTAGTGGAAATCTTTCCATAAACCTCCCTCTGATCTCACTTTGCATGGATTGAGATGATCTTATGATGGTCTTCAACAAGCAGACTGTCCATCATAAGGGATACTGTGAATTACCTCCTCATATCCAATGTAAACAGCTTGATCTTCAGCAAATCTGATCTATCACAACCTTCTATTCCACTCTCAGAGGATTAAATAGCTTTGCACTTTAGAGGAATAATCCTCATGCTGTATATGTCTTGGCCTCAATAACTGAACCGGACTGAGGGGCTGCAGAGGTGAGGGCTCGGTCTGTTGCAAATCATTTTACTCACTCAGCCTTAAATGGTTATTGGGCTCTATGGGAAATTACTTCTTTGAGAGGTGGGGGGGAATTACATTTCATGTGATGTTTGTTTCCAGTGTTAAAGCATAATTGTAATTCTCCTGAAATTTAATAGTAGACCGAAATGTTCAAAGTTTAGGATAAGTTTGGAAATAATACCCAGCAAATCATCCTTTATTGGTTAGCATTAGCATAGCTATCATTAAGGGGGGCAAACAAAGGTCAGATTAATCAACAGTAAACAAAATGGTAGCCTTGAAAGCTCCACACAGCTGAGCTTTGAGCTAAATGCTACTATCAGTGTGTTTATTTGCTCCCAATGCTAATAGGGGTGTAGCCTAATGTTTATTATCTCATCTTATTTTTGTGTGTTAGCATATTAAGTTTCGGAAACAAAGTATCCTACAACTGAGGTTGATTAGAATGTCATTAGTTTTTGAGGTTATAGCCTATGGTTATTCACAAAAGTTTTGGACAAATCAAGAAAATTACTACAATTCTTATACAAAATTCTTACACAGTCCATCTTGAGGAGAAGATGAAAATGTTCTGCAAACCATTCAAGAGCTGCCAAGTAGGATAAATTAACAAAAAAGTGTGAACTTTAACGGTGGCGAGGTATTAGCCAAAGGAATGTCAGTGTTACCTAGTTTACAGTAGCTAGTGGCGTCCTCTGGGCAGAATGAATTCATAATAAATATCACGACAATAGTTGATGAGATATCAGTCTGGACCAAAGTGCTTCAAGCAAGGGTAAAAGCTTAAGATCGTTGGGAATCATTGGTGACTTCTAATTAAAGCCAGTTTCAGTCAGTGGGGTGACACTTTCTCAACTGATGTCTACAACAAAGTGGCATATCTGCTCCAAAGACAGATTCTGATTTTACAGTTTGACCTCAACATAAAACCCAAAAGAGTTTGTTTGTTTTTACAGGTGAAGATTCATGGTTTGTAAATTGCTTTCATGTGTCAGTCTTTTCAGGTTTCAGAGCAAAAACAGAGCCACTGGATTCTCCATATCCATCTCTCTTTACCTCTGACACTATTTAAGTGGTCGAGTATCTCTTAGATTTACACCTCAAAATAGACAAATCAGGGTTATTCCCAGGTTCAGAGCACCATTTATTACCCTGATGACACACTCAAGTGCATTTCCTAGCCATCATTAATTATTGTGTGAATACTTATCTCTGTCAACAATGTAATTAGCAGCCTGTTCTCCATTTGGTGACATTATGGTTCCAGTCTGAGCCATTCAGTGCAGGGACATGCAGCAGCAGCACTGATAATCACTGCCCCTTGCCCCTTGAAAGTGCTGCCTGTTTAATTGGAAAAGATCTCGGTTGTTCAACTCATTAGTGCGGTCTAATAGCTAACTGAGGATGAAGTGTGAAATCTTATATGGATTACAGCTAATGCGAACACGTTGATGTGTTGTTCAAGGGGCTTGATACAAAGTTTTATGAACAGCCCGGGGAGAAAGAAGATTGCCAGCAAATAAATCTGTTAGACTTTGGCTAAGTGTTTAGATAAGAGGATGAAACAGCTTGAGTGGCGCCGGGTAATAGCATCTATTAAAGTGATTTGAAATCAAACTAAGGTCATCCTGCAGGATGTGAGGCGGCGGGGTTGGTGGAGGTGGGGGTGGCTGTCACTCTTTCTCCCATCCCAAAAGCACCGGTCCCCTAGTTTAATCTGAAATTGAAGGCTCTCAACTGCAACGGATTATAGGGACTAACCCAAGCATGCAGCCAGGGACTGTCTCCTAATGAGCCCGGCCAGCAGAGCATCAAGTGACAACAAGTAGCTACTCCAACAAGGGGGTGGGGGGAGCAACTTCATGCCAGTTAAGAGTCACAATAACTCTCTGACAATCAAATTATCTGTTACAAGCGCTTGGAAAGGAAAGTAGAATAAATAGACACCAAAAAGCCACATTTAATAAAAGACTATTTCTATTTTTATGCTTTGTATTTTGAGTTATACACATTTTTAAATGAAAACACAAACATCTTTTTTTTAGGACTACAAGAAAACATATCTAAAATTGTGCCTTAGTGAGAGAGATTAATATATCAATTATATACAGCGCAATATAGGACAACATTTACTTTCTTTCTCTTGAAAGAGTACTGTCGGTGGGATGGTTCTTATTTCAAATGTCACCATTTACTAATTGTACAAGCAACATTAAAATGAATGCCAAGGATGAAATGCAGACCTTCAGACACTGACTGCTCATTGGCCATCCTAATTGAGATATTATAAATTTTAAACTGGATAAAATTTGACTGATCTGGCTCTATGTATGTACACCAATATTAACACTTTACTCCCACTCACTCCAGTCTTCTCTACTATGCATAAAAAAACAACAATTGTAAGTAAACAGTATGTTTGGAAGTAAATCAGAAAAAAAAGTGCATTAGCATCTTCTGTGCAGCAGATGAGTTTTCCTCTCAGAGACGTCCAGATGCAGGTCGGTTGAGAGAAGTCGATGAAAGGAAGGATGACGAACCTGCAGGACAGTTTATTTATGTCGCTTAAGTCCGTACACATGCTGGAAGCAGCCAGGCCACCGCGTTCACCCGGGAGAATAACAGTCTTCAGTCTCTACGGGCTTTTCTCCTCATCTGCTGGTGCACTCGGGAGATCGCTGGCTTTCTCCTCGGCCGCCTGCCTCTCCTGTTTGCCCTCCTGCAGTCTGTCATGAGAAACTGTCCCCAGCACTTTGGCACTGTGCTCCTGTGCCTTGGCCCTGAGTGCAGCAATGCTGTTCTCTCTCAGTTCCTCTTTAGAAATGGTGGACTTGCCCTCTGACCTCTTTTCCTCTGCTTCAGCGTCTTCTGCCCTCTGAGAGCTGGGCTGCTGGGGTGCGTCGCACTTTCCTGTTGGTGGGGGAACGGCTGCCTCCATGGACTTTTTGTGCATCCCTGCAAAGAGTTGCGGGTATTCAGATTTAGAATTGCGTCTGTTGCTTGGTAAGCCATCTTGGACTGAAAATAGCAAGCAAAAATAGTTCTGGTTTAGAAAAATAATGTTTGAATGGACAAGGGCAAATCATGGCCAATGTGGAGGATGGAAATATTTTATGGGATGCAAAGTCTGTGCTGCAAGATTTACATCAGTCTGTCACCATGACAATGAAAACTCAGGGGAATAAATCTTTCACTGGTGTAGAAATCATGATGATGTGTGAAAAACTGAAAAACATTCAAACAGCCACACACAGATGCTTTTAATGTGATATTAAACTTGATTCATGCCATAAAAATGAGCAGCTAAAAACAAATATGAGGGGAATATTATTGTGGGGATGTCGGCCTCACCGAGCAGCCAGGGGGCGCAGGACTCCATGATGCCATCCTTGGCAGATTTGAGGATGGACTCCGGCAGGGGGATTGAATGCCTCACCATGGCTCCATACAGCCCATACTCAGCCATCACCGTGCTGCGGCCCCAGCATTTCTCCCTCTTCCTCCACTTAGCTCTGCGGTTCTGAAACCATACCTGTGGCAGGACAACAGGCCAGTCAGTAATAAGGCAGCGACAGCATCACCCTGAAAACAACTATTAGAACTTATACAAGGAGCATTGCAACATTCAGTCAGGGAAACATGTGGGAATTATTACACAATAATCATAATTACCCAAATCTGTTTGGCTAAAAATGACTAGTGCCATGACTAGTGTATAATGGTGACTTGAACCATGTGATGAAGGAAAACATGTGATTGGTGGTCATTCTGATTTACCCAAAATGTGCCAAATATGGCAGAGTGCAGATTAAACAGAGAGAGGGATTAAACTTGTGATGACCCTTTGGCCACAAACAATCCACTTGCAACTTTATCATTCATTTATAGTTTCTTGTGTAAAATGCAACAATTGTTGCCCTAAAGAAGTTTTGGCTCTATTATATTAATGATTTAGTCATCAGTGATATCAATAGCCTAATTGTGATAATCAGTTTCACTGATGTTTATCCCTCCCATTTTGTAACACAGCATTCTTAAATGTTGTTAATCCATTAATGAATACTTGATAATTTGTCACTAAAGGGTCCAGATCTTCTGTGGCCATTTTCCAGAGGGTAAGTGAGGGAATGATCCAATGAGTCCATGGTTGAATCCATCATTTTCAAACCTCCTCTCTTTTTCCAATTGGTCTTCTGAGCAAATGCTGCCAATGCGCTTCTTTTATCAGTGCATGAACACTGGCTTTTAATATTTCAGTGGTTGTTTTGAAGCTGAATTACTGGTAAAAGGGAATGAAAGTGTGAATAAGATCAACTCAATACAACTGTTGCTCTGTTTTGATTCCCTCCATTGATTTCCCATAAGCTCCTTCTACAGGTGTGAGGGCTCTCCGGCTGCTGTCAGAGCTCATCTCCATCTACCTGTGGTGCCGTTACAGATGCTTTGACACATCAAGACACTCGGCTTGGCCACAGCAGCCAACAGGCTGCTGGAGGCCCTGCAGGCTATCTGTCAGCTCAGAGAGAGGCCAAATTGATTGTATAGCACAACACAGGACTGTTAAACACTCTACTTAGGCCCCTGTGATGGCTCAATGAGGAGAGGAGGGGCCCAGAGAGGAGATCCAAGTGAGGAGACAGATATTAAATTCAAAACGACCAAATCCTTTTCAAGCTTTTTTTTCTCTGGTAATTCTGATGATAACCCTTATTTCATACAAGATAGTTATCTTCTTTTTTTCCCTTTTTTTTCTATGAGAAATTGCTTCTCTGCCCCTCAACAGAAGCCAATGTGGAAGCTGCGAGGAGAAGCGACCCTGGGGCACGACGAGGCTGATTGAAAAATAAGTTAATTTCAGGCCCAATCGATGGTGGGCAGGCGGGCAAATATCACGGGAAATTAAACTACCGAGACTCCGGGGAGCAGCGCTATTGACCCGTGCTAATAAATTCAATGTAGTTATTTCATTTGAACTCCCTGCGTCTCTGCAGCAGCAGCAGCCAGCCAGCCTCCCCAGCTCGTCTGATTTAACTAATTACACTCAATGAGAAAATTGGGTGTTAATTTTATTTAGTAGCTATAGGAGCGCTGGCTCTGGCCTTATTTATTTATTATTTGAAATCGCGCTGTTTATTCTTATTATTATTATTATTATTCTTGCCCGTCTTCATGCCCCAATTTCGCCCCTTTCCCCACCGGGAATAGTTGTCTACTTTTGCACGGACGTCCGGCCTGATCCGAAATTCGATATTTGTGGTGGTCGCGCATGTCCGACGCGAAATGGCGAAATAGCGCCCCCTACAAAGTTCAAAAAAGCCCATAGGGAAGTCGGGTCACTTTGGCGTAGACCTACGAAATTCGGTACACTTATGTATCTCACCCAGATATACAAAAAAGCCTCTTATTGTCATGGTGAAATGTCAACAGGAAGTCGGCCATTTTGAATTCTCGGTTTTGGCGGGAAATTAATAGGTCCATTACAGTTCGCCCGACCGGCTCCAAATTTTATACCTGACATGTTCAGCCCTAGTTGGGTAAAAGTTGTGCTCCGTAGGTCGATAGGTCAAAGGGCGTGGCTTCCAGTGGGCGCCAAAGTTGGGATCCATCGCCATCTACATTCGGTTGGCTGTCACGCCCACATACTTTATCCTATCAACTTCAGACTTGAATGACATTACGGCAGTGAGTCCCTGATTCGCCCGATATATCAATATCCCACTTTACTCAAAGCGCCCCCCGGTGGTAACAGGAAGTCAACATAAAATAGTTAACTCCGCCCACAGATTTTGCCCGATCAACTTCAAATTGGCTACAGACCAGCGAGACACCATGCTGATGTTATGTTGTGCTCCGTAAGTCTCTACGTCAAACGGCGTGGCTGTAGTGGCTTCCGAAAGTTTTTCGCCTTTTTCTTTGCTCGCCATTTCAACTTTGAGCAGGTGTCACGCCCACATACTTCATCCTATCAACTTCATCCTTGCCGGGCATGACGATGGCTCCGTCCTGAACGTTTTGATGTATTGATATCCCACTTCACTCAAAGCGCCCCCTGGTGGTAACAGGAAGTTACTTGCGTTACAAAACCATTGACTCCGCCCACAAATTTTATCCGATCATATTGAAATTGGCTACGGGCCACTGACATGCCATGGTGATCAAAGTGTCTGAACCACAGGTCTCTAGGTCAAAGGGCATGGCTGATTTGGCTTCATAAAGTTTGCCGCCTTTTTGTTTGCTCGCCATTTCACCTTCGAAATGATGCTCCGCCCACACACTTCATCCTGTCAACGTCAATCTTGCTCCATATTACGGTGGCTCCGTCCTGAACATTTTGATGTATAATCTTCCCATGTACCTCCTACCGCTCCTCGTTGGTAACAGGAAGTGTCCTGCTTGGCGCCTTTATTTTTCCTCGCCATTTCGCCTTACAGCTACTGCCACGCCCACATACTTCATCCTATCAACGTCTACCGTGCTGAATATGACGATGGCTCCGTCCTGAACATTTTGATGTATAGACTTCCCACGTACGCCCACCGGTGGTTGCAGGAAGTGACACTGCTTTACACATTCACTTACATGGGCAGATTCAATTAGAATTTACCAGGGGTGATGTCAGTCAGCCACTGAACAAACCTTATACAAATACTCCCCCCGGTGGTCATGACCTGCTTTACACTTACATTACACTTACAAGGCTCTACCGCCCACGTACTTCATTCTATCAGCCTCAAACTTGCTGAAGATGATGATGGCTCCACCCTGAACGCTCTGATGTATGCCACACCCACTTAACTCAATGCGCCCCCCGGTGGTAACAGGAAGTGACCTAGTTTACACTTACATTGTCCGATTTAATTCAAACTTCAGGTGTTTGATCCCGGTCAGGCCCTGATCACACCTACCCACATCTGGCTTCATACAAATGCGCCCCCTGGTGGTAACAGGAAGTGACCTGGCTTACACTTACATTGTCCAAGTTATTTCAAACTTCAGGCGTTTGATCCCGGTCAGGCCCTGATCACAACTACCCACATCAGGCTTCATACAAATGCGCCCCCTGGTGGTAACAGGAAGTGAACTGTTTTACATTTACATTGTCCGATTCAGTTCAAACTTCAGGTATTTGATCCCGGTCAGCCCCTGAACGCCCCTACCCGCATCCGGCTTCGCAGCGCCGCCTGTTGGACGAACCACGCGTTGCATTTTTCCGCTCCCACAGCGCTTTTTCGCCCTTCTCGCTTCGCGCCTCGGCCCCCGCGCGCCTCAGGGCCCCGCGGTCGCGTGGGTCGAGCGAGGGCCGTCATCGCCGCTTGCGGCTTTAATTTCCTTTTATTATTTATTCGCGGCTGTACTGTTTGCAGCCCGTAATGAGAATGAGATTAAAAGGCGCCCCCCGGCAGATGGATGGTCCAGGTCACACTGCAATCTTCTTCCGCCTTGATAGCTTGATTAGGTCGTTAGCGGCTTCTTCTCCGAGAACAAATTGTTTCACATCCAACTACTGCGCCTGATGAGAGATTATGTGTCCTGACGTAGGATGCTGGAGGAGAGCACTCTTTGTTCAGGCAGGAAGGGGGAGCAGCACTTGATCGATTCACCCAGAGGTGGGGGCGGGGGGAGGTATGTGGGTGGAGGTAGGATGTGTGTGTCTGTGTGAGGGGTGGGGGGGTCTCACTTAGCCCCATCTCCCCTTAAAATACATCAAGAGCAGCAGGAGAGGCAGCTGGTGGCGGCCTCCGCTCAAATATTACAGCAGGTTATTAGCACTGATGGGAAAGTGAAGGATGAGGAGGCTGCATCTGCCTTTACAGGTGCATATTCATAAGGCAAACAATCATAATACTCACACCAATTAATTACAGTTATGATGAAAGAGAAAATATATATTATTCCTGCTCTGGTTGCAGACACTGTTGCCTATTTTAAGAGTTTGATACACATATGTGTTGCAATGTGCAGTGTCTAATTACATTTTTTTTTTTAAGCAATAGTGGACACTAAGCCTTACTTTATCTTGATTTGGCTTTTTTTGTTTGTTCGAACACAAAGGACAATATGCTTTTTGATTTTTGAATTAATATACATTATATCCTATCCATTTGAATATTTTGTTATTTATTGTAGAAAAATAAAAAGAGGTCTAGGTTATTTCTTTCAGTATGAATTTATATAAAGAGTCTTCCCAAAACTACATAATAATCTAATCTAAAAATCAATCTAAGAAATGTATCTATTAGTGATAGTGGACAAAAAAAAGCTGTATGTATTCTCGATTTCATGAAAATAGACCCAGACGAATTAAACACACTCTATTTTAGCAGTAAAAGCTGCCAATTCTAACAAAAAATAAAACAGCCTAAAATAAAGAATAAATCAAGGAAAAATATATATACAGACAATTTTTGATTGAATGATAATTCCTTATTATTTGGCTAAAAACACTGAATGGTAAAGTGCACATTTACCTGTATCCTGTCCTCAGGTAGCTCTGTTTTCATGGCCAGCATCTCTCGAGCATAAACATCCGGGTAGTGCGCTTCATTAAAGGCCTTTTCCAGCTCCTCCAGCTGATACGAAGTGAATATGGTCCTGTGAACACGGGTTATTGGAAGGTGTGAACGTTGGACGAAATATATTTTTGCAGAGAAATGTAAAATACTATTTCTCGTCCTATATCATGCAAACTGAGAGGTGAATAACTGTGATAGGGTTAGGGTTAAAAACAACAACGAGGAATAAAGAGGCAGATGTCAACAAGGGTGAAAATATAAAAAATAATCAGATTTTCAGTAATGAGCTCTTTCAATAAACCCATTTATGTTGGTGTAACACAGACGACCCTTTTAACGCCTGCATCACAATAATGGAGGGAAATACGAGCAATCTGTGGCTGAATTGTAGTAAATTCTTCTTCTTAATTGACTTTATTATCTCTATCAATAAGACTACATTAAAACACTAAAACCAGAAAAATGACCAATGGATTTTGAGGGAAACAATCTCTGTAAAACAATATTCATTCAATCTTACAGAGGGAAAATAGTAGGCTATTGCATTAATTTCAGTGAATTTCTCCTTTGAGAAATAAAAAAAACCCTTATATCTTAAGGTTATATTATATAGCCTGACAACCAGAAATATTCACTAACCGGTGACGTCGTTTCTTGCGTTTCTTGCTCTGACTTACAGATGACTTTGAGAGTTTTCGTTCATTTGAAGATAAATCCTCGGAATCTATATTTTATTAAAGAAAAAAAACAGATCTTAATAAAAATAAAATAAAAATAAAAATACAGAGGACAAGTGAAAAAATAAAACAGCATTTTCAAATTGCCAAGAAAAATGCAAACAGCTGAGACCTGACAGAACTCTATTTCTATTTCATATTGTAGCTATTAGACACACAACGTATAGGCTATTATTAATAATAATGATAACAAGAATAAGAAATAGCCTATAAAAATAAGAATTAAAAAAATAGTAGTTTGCATGCACAGTATAGCCTAGGCTGCAAGTATGACTAACACAGTAGGCTATCTTTATTGTGAGCAGAAATAAGCTCACCTGAGCTGGCAGACTGGCTGGTGTCCAGCGGCCCCACGGACCTGCTGTGGGGCTGCAGGTGAACGTCTTGTGCGTCCGACAGCACCGTCTCCAGAAACGCTGGCTGGCTGTAAAACGACGGAATTCCACCAGGGCCGAGTAATCCCATCCCGACACCCACACCCATCCCGGCGGGGCCCAGCACGGACCTAGCGGCGATCAAGTGCGCCCCGGGCGGCAGCGAGCCCAGCGGGGTCCTCGGGACCGAGGATGGCTCCTTATTGAGCCCTAGAATCTCCTGGATGCCAAAGCCGGTGCACCTGGGCGGCGGATGGGTCGCGCCGCTCTTCGGCAGGAGGCTGTTGTTACTCCCTCCATTTGCACCCAGTGAGGTTTTCTCCGACAGATTTAAACTTTCCGACAGCACGGCGCCTTGTTTCCCCGTCATGGTGTCTTCGATGCTACTTGAAAGGCCTATTTCTTATAACGTCTCACAGGATGGTCCCCAGTGCATGATCCTCTGTGTAACACACACAAGAGTCCTTTAGAAAATGGTCCTTTTATCCAACAGGTCCATCCCAACAAGAGGCAGGGCCCAGCAGCCAATCAGCTGCAAGGATTCAGGATTCCTGTGGATCATGGATGCATTATACGCCCTCTCGGATACATATCTGCATTTTCCTGAGGACAGTATGGATAAACGAGGAAGGGATTTGGGCTACAGAGAGAAAGGGAGGAACGAAATGTCTGTCCTCAAAGCCTCAAGCTGCAGGAAGAAAGGTGAATCTCTGACAATAAAAACTACACATTAGGCTACTAAAGAAGACAAAAAAGAAACAAGACGGGGTCATGCACATTTCATATAGACATCAATGAGATTAGAAAATAGATAACAAATATCTCTTCCTCAAGCCTTTTTAAACTGACTGCAGATTTATCACTGCTCATATCATTTTTGTTAAGAAGTCAGGCCTAATTAAATCGTCTATTTCACACCTCTTACTTACCTTTGAAATGTTGCAGGTTTAGAAAATTACCCCAATCTCCTAGAATAAATCAGTTGGCTGTATACCTTTCGCTGAATGGTTCACACACATACACACACACACTGAGAGAGTGTGAGCCGGCTATGATCTCTCTGCCCAACCACTGGCTCACACGAATGGATAATTGATCTCCAGATGCTATGGGAAACTCATCACACGCAAATCAAAGGCCCTTCCTAAAAAAAAAAAAAAAAGGGAAAAAAACGACAGCTGGACGATATGGACCCACTCTACTGCACGGTCCTGAGCGGCAATAATCCCACAGCAGCAGCAGTAGCAGCAGTACACACCAGGCTACACAGCAGATTAGATACAGGCACATCTCCTCAGAGGAATACGGGCCAAAGAGGAAGACAGGATCAACTGACCTTTTTGTATTGTTGGTATATATTCCTATATATATTTATATATTAATAGAACAAATAGGCTATTGAAAGTGATGATGATTCCAGTTATCTAAACAATCTTGTTGGCTAATTATATTAGACACAATACATGAGCATTGGTGAAGATGTGGAAGACAACCAGATGTTAAAGCATTTATTATTATTTTGATAATAACACTTTAGTTTTTTCATTTTTAGTTTTGGATGCAAGCCTCAAAGATAAATGCATAGGATTTATATTCATAGATTACATGTAAAAGGTTTTTTGGTTTTTCTGACATCACTGTAAAAAAACAAAACAAACTTATTTTAAGGTTTTTAAAACGTGTTGTTGTTGTTTGCTAATGGCTATAAAGTTGCAGGCCAAGGCCATGCATTGTTCTTGGTGGTGAAGGGTCCATCATGATCACTTTCCCATATGGTTATTATGGAGGGACTTCAACTTAATTTTGGATATTTATGTTAAAATGTAGTATACATTTATGTCATTTAATTGCTTATGGGATATTTTCAGTCTTTATTACAGCTGGCATGCATTTGTCTAGGATTGGTCCATTTTGTGCACAGATCTACAGTATTTATTTTGCATTGCTTAGGCTAATGACATAACAGTGATATAAGGCAAATGAGGCAATGAAGGAAAATATACTATATTGACACATGTAAGGTCAATTAGAGAGAAAATTGAGACAGTTGCTGAGGATCTACAACTCCAGAGGACCTGATGCAAAACACAACTGAAGTTAAAACTACATGAATTGTGAGTGAGACTTAATGTAAACAGAGGTGTGCAGTCAGAGTCTCCACGGATCCTCCACGCAAAGTCATATTTTATTTCAAACAGTGTGAAATGAGCTGCTGATTAAGAAGGAGAAAAATATTGCTACTGCAATTAGTGGCTGGCCAGTTGAAACTAATTAGGGCCTATTTAGTGGAAATTCTATTAATGAAGAAATCAATGTTATTAGGATATGCTAATGACACATCAGCCTGTTGGGATCCAGCCATTTATTAACATGGAAGGGTGTGAGTCAGGATGACCCGTCAATTACAGGAGAGTCACTGCCACTGCTCTCACTCCATCATCACTCCTGCTGCAATCCATACTGGCTTTTTTTTGTTTGTTTGTTAATGGTGTCATACTTTCTTCTCTCTCTGTGGCTTTTAATAATCCATTTCCTATACGAAAATGGATGCATGCTGATTTACATGCAGAGGAGAGGCTGCCTAATAAGGCTGTAGATTAAGGGAAGATTTAGTTCAGTCATTCGTGTAGATTGGGTTGCCCATCAAAGACATGCAGGATCTGACGGCTGCAGATTAAAAAGCAAACAGCTGTTGGAATTTTTTTTGTTTTCCCCCCTCCCCTTACCCTCCAAAACCCACCACCCATCCTTACCCCCCCCCCCCCCCCCTACACCCCCTCCTCCTCCATTCCCCCCTGTCTCTGCTGTGGCATTTTTTAGGCCTAATGCAAAAAAACACGAATATGAATGAGCAGTGATCAACTTATCCAGTGTAACCTTCAAACAAGAGTGTGTGTCAGCAGCAGGTCAAACCTTGATAAACAGCTGAAAAAAAAAAAAAAAAAAAAAAAGGAAGGAAAAAAAAGGAAGGAAAAAAAACCGCCCACTATAATAAATATCATATCCTGCTGATGCCACAGCTAAAGCTTGCGATGCATTTGTGATAATGAATAAGCAGACAACTTGTTTATTTGCAGGAAGGTCACAGCAGAAGTGGAAGCAGAAACTGAATCCATTAACTGATCTCCAGCACGTAGACAGCTCCTCAACTCATCACTTTCTATTCCTCTAGGAGTGGTGCGTCCACTGCCTTTCACTTTTTTTGTGTGCTGCTAAACTCTGCCCCTCATCATGCTCTCAGAAAGGCTTGCTTACCAAGCTATTTTGCAACTTCTTCTAATTCTCTTCTTCTTCAGTCTTTGCTCAAAGCTGTTGCATCTTCACTGTTGAAAACGGGGGTGCGGGCAACTTGATGACAGCACACACGTAGATCCGAGTCAGGGTGGGAGGAAAACTTACGCACAGTCACAGACTCTGCTTTCCCAAAGCACTTGCAGGGCCGTGATGTGATGCCATGCAAGTCCCACCGCCCGGACACCCCCTTCCCTTCCCTTCCCTCCGCCCTCCCACTACAGAGAGTTTGCAAGCCCCGCAGCTTTCTCATGGCTCCTCCACAATGGCATGTTTGGAAGCTGCCCGTCGGCATTGCTTAATTAGGCGAGGAGTTGATTAATTTGTACTAATTGACAGCTAATTTAAGGACTCTGGGCACATCGGATTGACGTTTGTCGGGGCACAGAGGCTATGTGAGGTCATGGCAACGCACCGGATGGTTAGATAGATGAGCTGTGATCTCTCAATCTCCCTCTCTGCGGGGACTGAGTGACCCGCTTCTTTAAGACGCAGCTCTGCTGGAGGGCGGAGGCCAGGGTGGCTGCGGGTGACAGGCAGCCACCGGTGCGTGCACCATATTGAGGATGTCAGGTCGCTCAACAGACTGATCAGTGTTCATCCGTCAGCATCAACAAGTGTCCGCACATGTTCAACCGGTCCCGATGACAGCAAGGTCACCCCCTGTAGTTCTACTTACAAAAACTAAAAAACAAAACAAAAAAACCTAAATAAATAAATAAACACAACTTTTTCCTAAGTTTACTTTTTTTTTAAAAGTAGCCTACCGTATGAGCTACTTTCCTACGTCATGCTTTGTACAAAGGTCACGTCAAAGGCAAACACCACATTTGAGGGCTGATTCAGGCTTTTTGCGATGATGTTCGAGGTATTAGGAATTGCTTTAAATAATTTTATTCAATGAGATTCCACATGATGATGATGATGTTATAGATCAAAGGGCGGCAGGGGATTGTTTTTCTCCAAAGGGAGGACTGTACCAAAAAACAAGGGGGTGGGGTGCAGTCCAATGTGTCTATCATATGTATTATGTATCATTTAAAATAAAGATGGTAGGCTATTGTTGATCTAATATAGGGTATAGGCTAATCTGCATTTAAGAGGAATAGATGAAACAGCAGACCTCTGTGTTATCCTTTTTTTTCCCCACGCACTTGTTTATTCAGAAGTGTTAAGCATTAGTTTAGGTTAGGATAAAAAAAAGTGTATGGGAATTTTAAAGTGATTCATTATAAGATAGTACTTTATTCTTTTACATGGTTCCCAAACATTTAATGTCAAAAGCCTGAAAAATAAATAAAGAAAGAAATTCTAGTAACCCATATTACTTAATGTAACCCACTTTTGGTTTGGCTGACCCTACTTTTCGCTCAGACTACATATTGTGCTTTTATTAATAGTGCTTCCTGCCCCCATCTTCAGTTCCTGCCCATAAAGTCCATGCTGCGTTCACGGCTCCCCAGATTCCTGCCACCCCTGTCTCAGGATACAGTCCAGCACACACATACGCAGGGGTGGCCGGCCACTGCCTCTGAGAGCTGGACAACTGTGTATAAATAATCCATATTTTTTCGGAGGGGTAAATCAGGGGTCTGTGTGAGAGGCAGGGGGTGAAGCCACCGGGGCAATGGCGGCCTCTGTCCGTGTGAATCGGAAAAGACGTTTAGGGGCTTATTAGCAGCCTGCGGAGAAGTGTAACTTGTTGGGAGTGAGCGACCAGAGCCTCAGCGACATCTCCAGCCGAGAACAGTCCGAGGCATTGTCTTACCTAATTATGGCGGATGGACTTCTTTTTGTTTCCCATTCGGCATGCCTGTCTGATTCCCTTTTTGCCCCGCCGCTAGCTCCGACAACGCTGAAGTGTGCTAATTAGAAAAGAAATGGTCCTAGTAATTATGTCAACTCTCATTAACGGCGATGACAATGAGCAATATTATTTTTACGCAATGTTTTGTGTAAGGGACCCTGCTTCCAATGCTCATTAAATGGAAAACATGCCCCAGTAGCCGGGAAAGCAGTCTCACGTCGGAGCTCCTTACATGTCCACAGCCGGAGAGGTGCTGCACTTTGTGGAATGGCAGAGGCATGAAGTTATGGCCCTAATTAAAAGTTGAACAGTCTCTGAAAATCTGTTGCATCACCAAAGTTAGCTTGTTTTGGCTGCAAACCTAAACCACTTCCAAGGGCTCTTTATGAATGAAAGGGGGAATCATCTTTTCATTTTCAAACTTTATTATACAACCTCACAAATTGCAAAAAATGTAAATCATGTTTAAAATAGAAATAAGAATAAATAGAGAACATTTAATCAAGGCAAGGCGGGTCTACAAGCTACAGAGAAATTCTGTGAGAAGTAATAAATCATTTAAAGTTTCCATAAAAGGAAGAGCGTCTATGAGGAACAACAGGTGCACCGAGGAGTTTGGAGAGAGGACCTCGGCTGTGAGTGAGCATTTTGCTCCAGTCTGTGGGTTTGAAAGCAAAGTCTTTCAACTTTGTTGTGAAGGTCTGAACATATTCAGAGTATATTGCTAAATGCATTTATCAGATTCAGTTTTTGAAATACCAAATCTCCCGGTGCTTGAGATTTAAAAAGGAAAGAAGTCACTTCTTGGGTCGCTCCAAGATGTTCAGGAATTTCCCCCTGGTCATTTCCCTCGCTGCAAAACAAGAAGACACAACATCACATCTTCAAGTTAAACCACCGCACAGGTTAAGAAATCCGCTTTAATCATTATGTTTGTAAGACACCAAGACTCTGATTTGCGTTTTTTCCCCAGAAATCTTTCATGAGTTGGTAAAGTCAGAACAAAGCTGTCAGTCTTACACAGCATTTGCCTGCAGCTCCAACTGCATCTGAACTGTTGTTTAGTTATGCAAAGCATGTATTTAATATCTGCAGTATCAAGCTGGGAGGTAATTTACACAAACATCTGTTCTTTCAGGACATGGAAAACAACATAAAATGGAGACGTAGCTACCAAAGAGTCCTGTGGTTTGCGTGATTGCCGTTTCAATGTGGTGAGACTCAGAACTTGCATTCATGTGTGTCTGTGTTGTCTCTATTAACTTTACTATCTAATATGTTGAATATGGCCACATAAATAACATGAGACAGAATAATCTAAGCAGTTATCAAGTCTGAACATAAACAGTTTTTGGAACAACTGTAAATTTCCCCAAAGTTTAAACAAAAAAATAAAATATATATCTTCAAATCAAACAACCTAAGAAGAAGAAAAAACATAGGTACTGCTTTCTTATTATAGAAAAAAACCAAACATTTGTTGCTTTGTTTTGAAAAAGCATCTATAGGTTTGGGAAACACTATTTTTGGTAATGATGAAAAAAGAGAAAAGATTTTGCTCATTCAGGAAGTTGGAGATGATGTCATCACTTTATGAAATCAGACATCCTGTTGCATATTTTTGCTACAACTATGTTTTGTTAATGTAATAATGATGAATGAATCACTTCCACCAAAAAAAATGTTGCATAATCAAATTTTTTTGCATTGAGTGAAGAGTATTTTTGATTTTGCAAATATAACGCAATGTTACTCATTTTCCCAGTTACTGTAGGAACAGATACATAATTATGTAGTAAACAAAAAAGTGTTAAACAAAGCAGAGTTTTAGATTTTAGATATTTTCTAAGTATACCCACTTTATGCTTTGACGGCAGCTTTGCACAGTCACGATATTCTGTCATCATGAGGTTGTGACATGCAACGGTTTTCCAACAGTGCTGAAGGATTTCCCAGAGGTGCTGAGCACCTATTGGCTGTTTTGCCTTCACTCTGCCGTCCAACTCATCCCAAACCATCTCAGTTGGGTTTAGGTCAGGTGACTGTTAACACTTTTTTGTTTACGATATTATTCCACACGTGTTCCTTCATAGTTTTATGACTCCACAATGTAGAAAGTAATAAAAATAAAGAAAAACCATTGAATGAGAAACTGTGTCCAAACTTCTGACTGGTAGTCTGTGCTGAGTCCAGACATGAACCAGGTTACTGTAAGTGTGTTAGGTCTGTGCCAAAGACACGGCTGAAAGTGCACGGTCCCTGCTGAAGGCCCTTTGTGAAACTGGTCTTCACTGGGGGAGGGAATCATCGCAGAGGCTTTTCTCTCAAAGACAAACTGTTGTGTCACCATGGAGACTGTGGGGACTTACCAAGAGCATCATCATGAACTCTGGAGAGGCAGCATCCAGGTACAGTAATTACTCTTTGTTAAAGATAAGAAGAGCACCAGGCTCTCAGCTCCTCTGCAGTTTTTTTATGAGCTGCAAAGCTGGAATCACCTCAGCGACTTTATATGGCTTCTAACAAACCTTGTACATCACACAAATATAAGACTACAGAGCAGGAGGGCGAGGACTGATTGCAAACAGGCATTAAGCAGAGAGTCATCCACCTTCACAATGCCTGTACCAAGAATGTGATCAGGATCTCAACTGTCTGCCTGTGCGCTGGTGTGAAGGGCCCCCGCCTCCCCTGCCCACAGCGGCTAATGAAAAACCCGGGGTGGTTAGTAATTTAGATGAGTTGCACAGTGTGGAATGATAATGGTGCATCTGGGCGTGGGGGCCACGTCACCTTGAGGTGTCCGTCATTAGATTAAAGATGATGCTAATTGGAATGGGACGGATTCATTTTGCACTTTGCTGTCTCTTCAAATCACGCTAAACAAAGTCATCAGGGGACCCCTGGACATGCATGAGGCACTTGAGATTGAAATGAAGCCGTCAAAATTAGGTGAGAGAAAGTAATTACATTGAGATGACCCTAAAAACCGCAAGTACACCGACGCCACTTTATTATTAGGAGCAGTTACTCCAGGAACGGTAAAGGATAGCGGTTCATATTTTTGATTTTTAAAAGTGTCATTCCTCTCTACCTCGTTATCCTTTTCTCCTTCTCTTGATGAGCCAAAACTGTAAAACAGATCAAGGATGGCTGAGCCACTGCTCCCGAGACCCCTCACCCCACCGAGCGTCTTATTAATTACGGCTCAGCTCAGCCTCGTGCTACTCGCATAGAAACTCACAGCATTGATATCATCACATTAAATTCCCAATCGAACGGAAAGCAGCGCTCCATTTATAATGTAAGGCTATTTTTTTATAAAAAGAGGAAAAGTGATTGGCAGGATGAGGGCGGAAAATTATAACAGTATAAGAAACGATGCATTTAAGAGTCACAAACACTTAAACACAGTCTCACCTTGTGAGAGAGGTCTTCTATACTATCAACATTAACAACACCTCAGTTCTAAAAGCCAACCCTAATCATTTTCAATTTGCACATAAAAATACTGCTGTGGAAATGCACAAAAATGCTTTTTAGACTTGGCTGTGATGGAAAGTTGGGTAAAAGCAAAAGGCAACAAAGTGGAATGGAAATATAAATATGCAGCAGATAAATGCTCACATATGTGCAGCCTGTAACTTAAACATCCTCTGAATCCTCGAGATGGAGAACCATCAGCTCTGTGTGGAGCGATGAGGACACTGTAACCGTCCTCAAATAAATACACAAAACATACACAGCTGATTTTTTAAAAAATTGTTTGAGGTCTGACTGGCGGCCTTTTAATGACATCATCATCTGATTGTGCCTGCTTCTTCTGCAGTGATTTATTGGCAGCTGACCTGAGAATTATTGGCACCAACTGTTTATCTCTAAGCACAAAACTTTTCATAAGAGTAGTAGATGGAAACGTGCAATAATTTGCATTTTTAAAATTTGGATGGATGGATGAACAGTGTAACACTCAGGCAGCACGCCTGAAACTGGAATTTAGCCATTTTCAATTTACACCTGAAAGGTCAAATCTAATCTAACAGGAAGTAAAACGTTGTTAAAACTGAATTCAATAAACAATCAAACAATAAATAGTTGATTTCAACTTGGCTGCAGTTGCTTGTTACTGTACTTTACTTTATTAATTTATCTTTTTCACAAGTCCTTCATTTTGTACATGAACACACAAGGTTAGACAGCCTGAAAAGGCACTCACACACACACACACACACTCAGACTTTGTCATACTACAGGAGAGATCAATACTGATTAGGGGGACTTAGAGATTTGTTTAGTTGATTAGAAAGGTCAATTACTAATTTTGCACTAAGTTAATCAGCATCTTGTTACGACTGCCATCCATACTAAATGACACCGTATGGATTTTGGGGGCCATTTCCTTGCCCTGTTGATTTGTTGCGATCTAATTATCATTTAGCCTCGACTGATCTGAGCTTCCATCGCAGTCCAACAATTAGTGAACAGTCGCATTGTACAGAATGTGATACATTTACCTACTTCTGATTTTCCATATGGCTCGGCCGCAATCCACAACTATTTTAGATGGTTTTTACTCGTAAACAGACATAAACAAAAACAGCTTAGGCAGGTTATCATCAGACTGAGGCTTTATGTTGGCAGAGAGAGGAGAGGACACCATGCAGCAGATAACAGAGGAGGCTGCTAAAGCCTGCTGGCTGCCGCGTCAGGCCAGTAATCCTCTGGATGTACATTTGTGTCTGATTACTGCTGCGAAGGTACAGAGCGACGATGCAGACTAACCTGTTTCTGAGGGGAAATATGCCCTTATAACCTGAAGCTATTTAAACTTTTATTGTTTGTTTTTTTTTGCATTTTACAGTATTAGTAAATCTGACTGAAACTCTCCAGCATGGCCCAAATGTTTCAGCAATTTTCCTGCTGCAGGATGGCAAATGATTTTCATTGGGTAAATCCCTGGTGGCTTGAATGTAAATGCATAGGGAAACGCGACGACGGTGTAACATCTTACTTTCCCCTCGTTTACGGTGAGTGAGCTGGGTGTCATTGTCGCAGCCCACTCCCAGCCCCCACCACAACTCCCCTGTGTATAAAATGAGAGTAATCATCACTCTGCCCTAAGCCCCCCTCCGCCTCCCTCCATCCCTCCCTCCTCCTCTCGCCTCTCTCGATGGCACGCTCCCAGTGAGGCGCTGGACCCCTGTTAGCTCCAAAGACAGATGACCACCTGGGTTAACTGGAGTCCTGGACCCCAGCCGTGACTGCCCCAATTCACTTTCATTAAGAGTTAAGAGGACTTATCTGACCCTCACTGCCCGTCTCCGAGTGCTGCTCAGCTATTACGGGCTGTAAGCTTTATTTAATGGATTTAACATCCACTTTCACCGCGTGCTTCCCCCCCTACCCGCTCCCCCCCGGGGGACAAGGGAGACACAGAGGAGATGACACACACAAACACACAAGCAAAGAAACACTTGGAAGCGCACATATTCAGCCGACACAGCCCCCCTCCCACCACCACCACCCCTACCCCGAAACAGCCCCGCCATGCAACACATACACCTGACGCTCATGTTTGTGTTCAAAATTCAATTACCCACTTATTGATACTTCACAGGGATATTTAAGATGCAGACACGAGCTGTGATTTCCCAGGGGAGCCACTGGTTCCTCTTTATGTCCCAACTGAGAGGGCCCACACCCCTCCTCCTCCTCCTCCCCCTCCCTCTCCAATGCATTTTCGCCTGGTTGAGACACACACACACACTCGCTCGCTCGCACACAAAAACAAACACATCTGCACCTCCCAACCCCTGCCCCAGCCTATGCCTGTTCAAGAGGTGTCCTTATTAATAGGCAATCAGTCAAAAATCATTCATTAAAAAGCCTAAAAGGTTTTACACCCGCACTATGATTAGCTGGGAAAGAAAATCCAATGAATTCCTAATGCCTTTATGGAAATGAGGTGTCATTTCCGATCTGCTCAGGGAGGCAGCAGGCAGGCAGAACTAAGGAACGCTGTTTGAATGTGTGTGTGTATGCATGTATGTGTGTGTGTGTTGAGTTCTGCCTCTCTCTTTTTTCACACAGCTCTGAAACTGATCCTGCTTAAGATATGGACAGGCTCTATCAGATACAGCTGCAACCTGCTACGCCACGGGAAGAGATACTTCATGTCACCCCGCTGCAAAATGTGCACGGAATGGCAAACAATTCTTCAACAATTGGGCCTGACGAGAGGTAGATGCACGATTATGAAACTGTGCACCCATTCATTAAAAGTATTAAGAGCCAATTTAACTAAACTAATCCACAAAATCGAAGGTTATTAGATATTTACATGATGAAAACTGAGCTTCTGTGCTGAATCGTCCCTGAACTTTGTTTCGCTCTCCTTACGACAAAAGGTGCCACTTTCAAGGAAACGCACAAACGCTGCCATTCATCGCAACTACGAGCCCACAGAGACTCAGTGTAGAGGTGAGAAGACGAGCACGGAGGAGTAGTGGAGGTGAGGAGGAGGAGGAGGAGGAAGGGCAGTAACAGCGGCGGTGGGGAGGCATCCCCTGTTCCTCATTCAGCGGCTGTCAGCTCAGGCACTTCATAACCGCCCGCCCCGCGGTCAGCCCGTCCTGATGGATTGATGGAGGCACATTAGCACCAGTGGGGCCCAGTGAATGCAATCATATTCAGCAGCGGCGTGCTTCTAATAGGCCCGAGATTGATCCTGAGGGTGAGGAGGAGGTGGTGGCGAATGCGGGGCCCATTAGGAGCTGTCAGGGCAGGGCGACCTTCAGTCTCACCTTCACACAGGAGGATGCAACAGGGGTCAGGCTGGGTCTGCGCCAGGTGGCATTACAATGGAGGAGAGGTGCTTTGTGGCGATACACAGGTGACAACAGGTGGCTCCGCTCCCAGAATACACTAAAAGGCCATTTTTATATAGATGCATACATTTCTCTTATCAGAATATGGTGACATCGCCTCTTCTTCCTGAATTTAGAAACAAGTTTTCTCTCATGTGGTCGATATTTTATATTTGGGTCAAAAGAGCAGAGATGATTTTGGCACCGCTAGAGACGGCAAAATTTAGATTTTGAAAGTTGCACATTTATAGATATGAGCTCATGAGGTTTTCAGCGCACTACACTAATGGAATGGGATTTTAATACAGTAGTAGTAAGTGTCCTCTTTTGTCCTCCTTAGGCATGAGTTAAAACAGTGGTTCCCAATCTTTTTTGGCTCGTAACCCCATTTTGACATCTCACATTTCGGGTGACCCCGCGATCATCAAGATGACACAGTGTCACTTGAACTCTTACACGTCTCAATTAAATCCATTTTCCACAGCTACAGACTTTTGCACTCATTCTACACTTGTGTAATTATCTGATTTGGGAGACAATAACGATGACAGTAAAGGCACTGCAACTTGAGGAAAAACCTAAATTAACGGGCGCCAACGAGTCGCTAATTAAAACCCTTCCTTATTGTCAGCACATCTCAACAACAAAAGTGTTAAATGGTTGTCGGGAGGCCTTGAGCCCGCCGGTGTGATAGAGCACCATCACCGACTCCAGCAGCACGTGTTACCAGCCGTCTCAGTAGCCGAGGCCTCTCCAGTGCATCCCAGAGGAACACTCAGCTTTCAATTACCTCCAATAACAGCACTTATCAGAGTCCTCAGCGTTCCCCAGAGACGTGAGGCTTGATGCCCACGCTCAGCGGCCCACGACAGAGGCATTCATCACGGGGTGGAGTAACAGCTGGGGCCTGAGAAAGAGGCACGCGTCAACCCCTGTGGGACTCGACTGGGCCAGCGTCACACAGCTATTATTGGGGGGTTCTGGGTGTGGAAGGGAGGGGGGGGGTCGGTCCTCCCTTGAAATCTATCTTAATACATATGTACAAACATTAATATGCAGCGATGTGTGCAACAGTGCACAAGCTGCAAAGAAATTCAGAAAGCAGCACTAATACTAGTGCTTCTGTAGAGGAATGGTAACGTCTGGTTCAGCTCCTACGTTCTCTCTGCAGTCGAGCCGGGTGAGTTTTCACCGCTTGATTGTGCTCTGCCCATTAACCAGCTCCCTCTTTTAATGGTCCCACATGTTGAAGTGGGCCGGGTGGGTGGGTGGGTGGGTGGCGGGGGAGGGGCAGTAAATCCTGTCCCCCTGCCCTCGCTGTGCCGTGACTCTGCGGTGTCTCGTTTATGGGTGGTGAAGAGTGCACAAACATGATGAAAAAGTAGCCGAGATTTACAAGGCCCTCCCCTGACAGCCAGGAAAAGGAGAAAATTAAACCAGAGAGCATTAAACAGGCGCCCATTACAGGGCTGCTCCGACACCAATAATAACCATCATTGTGTCCCGTCATCCCGAGGTACACGACATGATTGCAAAGCCGCGGCGGCCCTGCACCTATGACAGCTAACATCTTCAAAGCAGCCAGATTACATGCCTCTCTGGGTTCAGAAATCAGGGAGATTAGAGACTTTTTAAACAAAATTAAGCTGCGACTTGTGGTCTTTGCAAACACAACGCATACTACACGATCATTAGATGCTTCCTACAGCATAATAATATGCATCCACTCTTGTAGGATTTCAGAACTCATGTAGTTTGTTGAAGCGTGCATCATACCACCGCTGGACATGTCACTCAATCTGGAATCAACTCTCTAACCCTTGCCTGAAATAAATCTGATGATCTTTTTGGTTACACATCTCTCATCAACGACCTAATTCATTTTGTTTGGCTTCATTTGATTGATAAGTGCAAGCTGTCTTCATGTAGATTCATGTGGTGTTCACTAAAAGCCAAAAGGCTGCAGGCCACAGTATGACCACTCAGATCAGATCACTTTGCCCAGATGCACAGACTTGTTGTTTGTATTTAACCGATTTAACTGCCATGTGTGCTTATTTATATATCTGATCCCAGTAAGAGAGCAGCTATACCACAATTCTTCTTTGCTTGTGTTTTTCACTGGGAAAAAAAATAAATACCCATTTTTCTCTTAGGGAAAATATGAGCACTTATCTTCATCTCTCTAATCCACACTCCACAAGGATTATGACAATGGAGGTAGTGGGGAATGGATTAAAAACTAGATTTTGCATCCATCAAATGCTTGAGCACTTGTTGTATGGGCCCTTGTGGGCATGCCCTTGTTCCTTACCTTCTCCAATTTAACAAGATTGACCTAAATCCATTATTTGTAAGACCTCAAGGTCGGCTTATTTATACAGTTTGATATGAATGGAGAGCTCATTCTACATTGCAAAGTTACGTTTTCAACATTATCTATTCTGTCAGTGAAGAAAAAAACCTGTAAGGCTGTGTGTAGTCAACCTGTCTGGGATGCTGTGACGGCCACAGGCTCGATAGAGAAAAGCTATGAGCACCATCTAGTGGTCACATGTATATATTCAAGAAAGTTGGATCAACCAAAAGCCTTTTACAAATACTGGGTGTACACATCTGTATGTGTGTGTTGTTTATGTACTCACACTCTTCTAAGCCCAGCTGGTAAGCGAGGTTCTGAAGTCCTTTCACCTTCTCCATCAGGTTGGCTGTGGTCAGACTGCCCAGCTCTACAGACAGATGACAGGACACGTTGAAAGCTCTCAACTGCATGTAACTAGTTTTAATGTTAAATCCTATTTGACAGGATTATGATTTAATGCTGTTTCTGTCCACACTCACTACAAATCACTCTTACACCAAATGTTGCAGGTACACTGAGGCGGTTCACACAGGTCAGGCACATACCTTTCAACATTTCAATGTCCTCTGTCTCCAGCTCGGCCATCCACTTAGGGGGTGAATTAGTGATGGGCTGTAATGTAAGACAACAGAACTCTCAGCAGGCAGCTCGGGAAAGATTTATACAGCAGGCTAATATATCCTAGTGCGTCAGAGCTATTTAATCATCTGCTTTGTAAATCAAAGTGAGTCACAGTGAATCTAACTCACGTTTTTACAAGATGCCGCAAATTCTGCAACTCCAGGCACTGTGTGAGAGATTACAAGGAAAATTAATATTCAGATCAAACAAAACACAATTCCATAATGAGTAATAATAACACAAGAGCAGGGATAATGTGAACTTACACTGTTCTGGCCACAGGTCTGGTGACGCTCTGTCCAACTTCTCAAAACTCAGCAATGAAGACTCAAAATCGTCACCTATCAAGACACAACATTTTTTTTAAAAACATTTCTATGGAGAATTCAGAAATTGTGTGTAAAATTCTGGCAAAAACAACAAAATTTGGATAAAATTTGGGTTTAAAATGTTATTTCTAATAAAACAAAACAACAATTCATGTCAGAACTTCAACAGGATAGAGCACATACTTTGACATTTCTTCTAATTGCTATGTTATCTAATGTATAGAGTTGTAACAATTAACTGATTATTTGATCAGCAGACAATCAATTGGAAATCAAATCATTTAAGTTTGTCAGACAAAATAGTAGAATAGTTTGGACTGTAGGAAATTATAAGAGGCTTAGGTCTAATCTCTCTTCTTTTACTATTTCTTAAGCATTCCATAGAAAAAAACAATGTAGGCCTAAATAACTCTAACCCTAACCCTATAAATGATCAGTTGGTCACAACTGGTCATGAGGTAGCACACAAAGAGACATAGGCTATAGAAAACTAAAATAATTAATAACCAAAATAAAATAATAAACCTACATGTTAATGTAGATGTTGAAATCATTTAGAAACTGTATATTTAAAATACAACTGGGTGAAAAATTCACGGAAATGCAAAACAATTCTCATAGCAAGGTGCTGTTCCACTTTGAGCCTCCAACAGTCTCCAAGTCTCTGAACTCAACTGAATGGATGAAGAAAATTGAACAGAAATAATCTCTCATTTAGTGTTTTGATGATAATGATGGTGGAGGACACTGTTTAACATATTATTCTAAAATCTCACATAGATCTGAAGACTGTGAGGGCCATTAGCGGTGGTTTGAGGAAGCACCAAGGCTTTCAAGCCCATTTTTAAAGTGTTTACTTAGAACCATACAGAAATACCATAAAGCACCTTTTCTCCCATGAACTCCAAGCTATGAACATTTCAAATTGAAATATTTCCAAACTCAAAACAACACAAAAAACCCACCTCAAGTTCTCAACACAAAGCTAATATACCACTAAATCTCCCACTTTGTACACCTGATAAATCTATTACAACTCAAGACAATGTTGCTGCCATAAATCCCACCTCCAAAATAACATAATGTTCAGTTTTTACTGGCAATGCATGAAATCAATAAATTAAATAATATATTTATTGAGGTCATAATTTAAATGTAGAGTTGTATGGGGCTACTTTATTTTAAAAGCTGTTTCTAACTTAGAAACAGGTCAGCTATAATGTCTAGTATCAGTTTAGTATAACAATAGTGAAACACACTGAGGCAGTTTTAACATATCAATATCATTTTCAATAAAAAAAAAGGAGACCTCCACCTTGGACTAAAGTGATTAAGTGGAGCTGGTTGGTTCATTGATTAATCGAAAAAACAATCGGCAGATCAATCTGTAACGACCACTAGTTGGTTACAATCCTGCAACAGATAATTAAATCCGCACCTCATACAAGGGGAGATATAATAGAAAAGGACTTTTAATAGCACAACACGTGTATTGTTTTGTATTTCACTGTACTGGTGTATCTACAAAGGGGGGCATTGAATGTGTAACGTTACAGTACACTACACAACTGTTTGTCTGTGAATGCAACACGAGTAAACAACCTGCATCGATAACGTCGTGTTGGAGGTGAAACATGATGAACCGAAACACAACCGAGTGTAACATCCGTAAATAGTGCAGACGTTGTGAAACAAAAACACTGTGATGGTGTAAGGGTTTCGCCTGGGTATAGTGCAGCAGAAGCAGCAGCAGCAGACTGTGTTTTGGGTTAAGCTGTACATTAGGTTCTGGCTCTCTGAGTCCGCTGTGCTTCCCTTTAGCCAACGGAAGACAAAAAAACATCCTTAAACACTAGAAATACAGCGCTAACATGTGTGTTTTGTTGTCTCGGCGTGTTTGTGTAACACGGTGAAGGAGTCGGCTACGGTTTAGTGAGCTTAATAACGTCAAATTTACGATTTATACACGGCATAGCAGGGTAAGGAATTAGAATTTACCTCCATTTGGAGACGCCATCTTCAGAATAAACACGTGACCGCCGAGAGCCAATCAGAGCCGCCGCACTGGGAGTTGACGTGTGTGGTGTGGGTGTCCTTCTCAAATGCGCCACCAGGCGGCCCAGGAGGTTATTGTGAACATCAAGGAGGTGAGGGGCTAGTTTTATACCTGGGCCCCGCCCATTTCCTAAGTTACAAACAGCACAACTTGTAAGACACAAAAACAAATGATCATTTGATTATAAAATATAATAAAATCAACACCTGGGTTGTTGTTTTTTTCAAATTATATTCTTTTTTTCCCCTACTATTCATGATAAGAAAAGAGCATATTCAATATGAAGCAGGTGCTGCCTCCTTAAAAGTTAATGGAATATGTTCAATGGCATACATTTTATTAATATTGCCAAACATAAAGCAGAGTAGAGAATGTAGTTGGATTATGATTTTTTATAAAAAATTATATAACCTACTACATTAGCAAATTTCTGTTTGTTTAAATTTTGTGGAGTATCGTATTTTTATATTTTGTCCTATTTGTACAGACATTTTTAATTCCAGTGCAGCCCCCCTGGTTCTATATGAGATAATCCAAAAATAAATAAATATGTCAGTAAAAACAAGTAAAAGCAAGTGTACAGAATGACAGTTTTAATCTTAAATAGCAGTTCAGGGTAATGCTTTAGGATGAACCAGCTGCTTGGCTGTTGCCTGGTAGCTGGAGTAACATGCTTCTTTATCTTAATATGAAGTTATCTGGTTGTAGTGTGGTAGTGGACAAAAGTGAACATAACCTATGGTGGCGGGTTGTGTTGAATGTGTGCCATTGAGTTTTCAATAATCCGTTATTGAGAGGTTGCTCCCTTGATGACTCTATAGACTTGCTTACACTCACACACGTACCTCTACTCTGGGTCAATTATTAATTCAGAATGGTTGTTAAGTGGCGGATATTGGTGAGACAAGGTAAAACCTGGGTGTAACACTTTTACCATAAGCATAAGTAAAAACAGATTACAAGAATACCGTAGTTTATTGATCACACTGAAATGTACACAACACTGAGAGTCAGTAGCAGTCTTACAGAGTCAAAACAGTCAAAACAGACGCCAGTACTTGACAGCACTATTGGCTTAATAAAATACAAAAATATTGGAGACTAGGACCAAGACGACAGCAGACAGAAGAAAGAATATCTCCATCATCCTATTACCATGTAACAAACTGATGAGTATGGGAGATGCAGCATTTAAACATTTCTGGGTTTCTGTCTCTAGTTCCAGGCACTTTAGTTTATTATTGTGACACATACAGTACAGTCTAAGTTCAGGATAGAAGATGTGCTGTGCGTAAAGGCAGCTTGGTGATGGTTATGTGTCTTATGAGTCTTTATTCTCAAATACTACACAAAACTCTGGCTTTCATATTGTCATATTGTCTACCTTGTCAATGTTTCTTTACACTACAATACTTGGACATGTAGAAAAGAATCATGAATACTTGGAAAGTTAGTGTAAGTACCTTAAAAACCACAACTCTGTGAGACATGATTCATTAAAGTCCCTCATACGCTGAGCAGTTGCTTTAAATTTCATCATTAGCTTCATCTCCATGCACGCTTGATTAGAACTCCCAGGACTCCATCCACTTCAGGCCGGCCATGGCGCTGCCCGGCTCGTGTGCCAGAGGACCCGTCATGCCGTAGGAGAGTGGATGGAACAGGTAAAAACTAACAGAGACAATCAAAGATTATAAAGAGTCACAAAAGTCAAGGCATATGGCACATAACTACTTTAATACCACAGAGTTTCTCTTCTGCTCAACAGACACACAGCTAACGGACACAGAGAGCTCCAATTTGTTTTATTTTCCAACTTATTTTTGGAAAATGGCTTTTAAAACAATGGTGTAATCACTTCGAACATCATTAAGTGCAACAGACATTACACAGTGATAATAAACCTTTTATGACGGACTAAAAATGAACTACAATAAATATTTTCCTTCGTTGTAATGACTCGACTGGTCGGCTCACCTGTAGAGAATAGTAAACAAGAGGACCATCTGCGCGGCTCGCTGCAGCCAATCAGAATAAGGTGGGCGGAGCAGCAGGTCAGCACTTTTTAAGAGGACGTCTAGTGTGATTCCTGTCAGAAAGAAACACAGTGCTTTCATGGGTAAAGAACAGCACGAGTGATTTCTCTATATCAATGGTTTTCGAAGCCTCAAATTTTGAATGTGGACTATGAGTGTTCATGTTTTTGGTCTATGCATCTTTACATTTAGGAAAACCTGTGCAATTAAGATTAACCATTAGCAGTTAGCAATGCACCAATGAGAGAGGAGGAAGCTGATGGAGTTAAAAGAACAGACCTTTTCTTTTCTAAACAGATTTATGGAGATTTATTCATGATGGCTGAAGGAGATGATGATATGGTAAATGGCAAATGGACTTGCACTTTTACAGTATAGTGCTTTTCTAGTCTCTAGGACCACTCAAAGTGCTTCACACACATGGCTGCAGCACTTTTCAAGTATAATCATTCTCAATGCATACATCAGGGGCAAGTGTGGGTTCTGTGTCTTGCCACAAGGACACAAGCTGAGAAATGAACCACCAACCTTCCGGTTAGTGAACTACCTGCTCTACCTCCTGGTAATACCTGTGAGCATGCTGCTGAAGAGCATAGCAGGGAAGTAGTGGTGATAGTAGAGGACACGACCCATGGTATAGAAAGGTGCATAGTGGAGCAGCCAGCCGAGGAGAAGCAGTCCTCCTCCTCTCGTGAGCACAAGGGACTGCTCTGAAACACAGAGTGGAGTAGAGAAGATTAACTTTGTGTTTTTAATCATCTTTTTTTTTTACCATTACAATCATGAATATCTGAGCAAATATCAACATTTATACCTTTTCTTTTTTGGCTCAATGAGAAACCTCTTTGCAGGGCTACAGAGGCCACGGCTACCATGACCAGATACAATCCCAAACTGACCAGGTTCATCCACCAGATCACCTGGAAAAAAGCATCAGTCATGGTGGTTTTAATGTGCAGTAGTGGCCAGATGAGAGAATTAACAGGAAAACAAGATTTGACTTACAGGGTTCCCCAACAGGTAAACACGATACTCTGTCTCATTCACTCCTGAGAACCTCAGTCCCTTCACAGAAATAAACCAAGAAGATTTATGGTTAAAAAACTGCAGACGTGCATTTTATTTTGAATCTTTTTCACTATACAGTAAATCATTCAGTGCACCTGGTAGTTGATGGGCCAGTGCCACGGTTTGGAGTTCATCTCATTATCTTTGGGTTTCAAGCCACTGTTACCCTGAAAAGAAATATTTATTTGATATCCAAAAACGGTTTCTGATACAATATGTTCTTTAAGCACAGATGGGTTTTCTTAACGTTTCTTACTCTGATCATAACAATGTGGGACTCCAGCAAGATCTCCAGAAAATGGGGCTTTAGCACCGACAGACTAATGTTGGGCACTGTGAAAACATTCAGAGTGAAAAGTTAAAATGTTGGCTGGTGACTGATATTGAGACATATTCACAAATATGTATGAACATAAGCAATGAGTGTATCGTACATTTGGGGTTGATATGATCCTCGATGTTCCACTGAGAGCTTGGAGTTTCCTTCAGGTAGGGACTACAGGTCACCTCCACTTGCTCCCAGCCCCTAAAAGGAAAAAGTTACAGTAGACTCCCGTGAAAACGAAGAATCTTGAGTAGAAGAGGTTGAGTCACAGCAGAGAAGATTATTTTTACCACTTTGGTAGAGTCTTGCCGGAGGAGTAAAGCACGCATCCGGTAGCTCGGTGAAGAAAGCGGACTTTGCTGCGGAGCACCTTCACCAGGTCACCCTTCTGACCTCCACACACCTCCACCTGCCACAGGTCATTTGCGTCTCCTGTGCCATTCTATGAAGAGACCAAAGCTGTGAGCTCAGTCAGGACACGCGATGTGGCTGCTGCTAAAGATAAGGTGGGCTATACTCACAATGCCATAACCTGTAACCTGGAAGTGTTTCTTGGTCATCGGGGCCTCATGGAGGTGACTGTGAAGGTTGCGTGTTGTTCTGAAAGAAAAAAAAATCATTAAAAAAAAAAACACAGATGGAGATTAAGAAAGAAAAGTAGATGTTATCATTTAAATGAGCTCACATTTAGTAATACATTTCATTGGTTATACGTACTCCTTGTGCTCCAACCGAATGATGTCACCATGACGAACCAGTTCAGGGGAACCAGATTGTGCTTAATTTGGATAAACAACAGATAATTACAATAAAATGCTATCACATTACTTTCTCATGACTTCAACGAACGTTACTGGTTTCTCTAAACAATAAATCAACCTCCGCTTACTCTCGTCATCATTCTGTCGTTGAACGAGCCACAAGTTGTTGTAGTCCTTATGGAGATACGCGGTCACCTGAGAGAAAAAAGCAAAAAAAAAAAAGAGTTTATTTAGAATAAATAAATAAATAAATAAATAAAGCATGAATAAATATGCTATGTGGATGTGTTAGTTGAACCTGTAGCCTGACCTGCTGCTGCCGTGCTCCCACTCCCTCTGGGTATAAGTGCCAATGAGAGTGCAAATAGCCTCCAGCGATGCGGAGATTTTTCACAGTAATGGTGGAGCCATATGCCAGATCTACATCATGAGAACAACAAGGTATCAAGGGAACCACATCAATAAAACACGCTGCATTCAAAGGAAAATCTCTTTTTGAACATCATAAAACGTGACACCAGGCTATAACAGAATTGAGCATAAAACAAAACAGTAAGCCTCAACAGTAAAACCCCGCTATGTAACTTAATGAAGCCAACGCTCCATCCCATCTGGCTGTCATCAATACTAAAGGAATGCCTACATTTCTTTTTGACCTCCTCACATCTTCTTATTAGTGTTTTAGTAAACACAGCTGCAGCACCATGTGGTTTTATTCACGCATGTGTTTGGGACTCACACTCAGGCATGGATGCATTATGAAGATTGTTCCCGATTAGACGGGACTGAAAGGCAGAACTGAAGAAGCCATCTCCCGGGCCACTGGTGAAAGAGAGAGAGCAACCATGATGACCTGAGCAATGATGGTGGTTCTGTGAGCTGAGTGGTAATCACACGCACCTTTTGTTCAACACAACAAAGTGGATGGCAAATATTGTAACATAGAGGAAGAGTGGAAGGAGGATGAGCCCGGCAACCCGAGCCAGGAAGTGCTTTGCGATGTCCACCTGAGGCCAGAGGATTAAAAAAAATCAGAAGAGTGACCACGTTGTCACACGAGACTCAAAAACACTCTCTAAAAATGTGCTGTTGCTCACCAGTGTTAGGCTGAGGTCTCCCAGAAGTCTCCAAAGGTCGCACACTGTGTTCAGTCCGACCAGGAGGATGACGAACAGACCAACAAACTTCACCCCCAAAGCCCCAGCAAGGCTTACACCAGTCAGTACCAGCCACAGCCACCAGGAGGCACTAAAAGGCCTGAAAGCAACAGTCAGCAGCAGGGAACGCTCATGTGTATTTTAAATCCTCATAAGACAGGATAAATGTTTACACTGCATATTATGCTTAAGTTACACCTATTAACAAGAAGATCTGTTCTTAAGAGAAGACACAGGTAGTGCTTTAGACATTATATAGTTTTACTATATTGTCATAACAATGATGTGAAATTTAAAACTTTACAAAATAAAGTTTACCAATTCCACCTACCTGTACCTCTGTTGATTGAACTTCACCATGCTAAGCACTGCCGCCATGATGAAGAACATGAGTATGGGGTCTAATAGGATGTACTGGGAGACGGTGATACAGCCGGTGTCTGTCAAATAACCAAATATACAGAAAATAAAACGTAAATAATCATGACATTTCTCTGATCCAGTGGTTTTCATTCAGAGCTTCATGCTGCTCCTTTCACATTTTCAGAAACAAAAACAAGAAAATTAGAAGGTACAGCAGCCAGTGTATTGCAACTTCAACATGTTCTTGAGTTGTTAGAATTAGAGGATTACCCACCAAATATGAGCAGAGTGGCAGTTATGAGAGCAGCCGTGGGAGACCGGGACAACTCCAGCACTGTGAGGTAGGCAAAGACTGGGAGGAAGGAGCCCAATACGGCACAAAACTGCAGATCAAAGGGGCGAGACAGACACATCAGCAAATATAATATATGATGTCTTTTTAAAAACTGAGACAAGATAAAGTGTTTGTGGTGTGGAAGGTGCCATACCCCTCTCATCCCCCAGTAGTTATGGTGTTCATATTTATCTCCTGGCTTTAGGAAAGGAAAGGTGCCATCATAGCCGGTCATGTAACCAGCGAGACCTATCAACATCTAGGACAGAGTAACACAGGTTAAAAATAACAATTGGGAGATTTTCCATCATGCATGCAATGGGCAATTTGCCATCTCACTTTTCCAAGAGGAGGATGGACGTCAAAAAAGAAGGTCCTGTTGATGTAGTAGCTCCCCATCTTTCCAAAGTGCGTCTCATCCCAACTGAAACACAAAAAAGCAGGTCGTTGTCGTGAACAAACAGCACATCACACTATAAGATGCTAAAACCATGTGCATATGTAGAGGTCACCCTCACTCACCACACATGAGGGGGGTCTGTTATCTTGTGGAGCCGAGTGGAGAGAGACAGCCCCACCACCAACATCAGCAGCAGCAGGTCCTTACTGAAACCCCCTGTTGCTGGAAACTGAGCAGACGTCCCATTTGAGGACGGGGTGTCATCTCCTGGCTTGAGTCCAGCAGTTTGACAGTTTTTGTCCTTTGACACAGGAGTGCATGTGCTCTGGAGGGTCTTCTCTGAGGATAAGGCTTTCCTGTTTCGTAGAGCTGAAGTGTCTCCATGTTTGTTCCTCTGTGTGCTGCATTCGTCTTTTGCCATGAGGAAATAAAACCTGGAATAAGACGACCAAACCCCCTTCCACACCAGGCGAGGTCCAATATTTGGCACTTGCACCAAATCATATACTAATAAATAACCAGTGTCTGTATGAGAGGTGCTCTCAGGGCAGATGACTACATTGAGCCAAGCTATTAATAATATTTATGACCTGGTAACAGCTGTCAGTATGAGACGTTAGCTGACACCTTTCCCATTCAACAAATTATCAGACATAATTAGTTGCAATATCGCCAGGCTATCGGGACATTTTCATCGATAACATACTTATCCTAGCTTCGTTTTTATATCCACATAATCCACCAAATGTCCCGTTCACGTAGCAAAGTGCCGGCGTTTCTCTATCGGCTAATGCCGTTTTGTTATTGAAAGATTTACATTAGCAGCAAAACCATAGCATGAGAGGTTGTAGCCATGGAGCCACACGTAGAAAGCGACAAGCGAGGAGGATTCTGGGAGCTGTATTCCACTGTATTATTTATGTGAGAACGGTGCGTCAAGCTGAACACAATTTCCCAGGATCCATTTGGAGCAGCTCCTTCGTTCCCAGTTAGCCAATCGGGAATGGTTATGGAATCGCAGTTGATAAAGCAGAGGTTGTGGCTGCGTAGCTCAATTTGGCCACGAGAGGGAGATGTGGGATAATAAATTAGTTTAGTATATTTATGTATTTAATTTGACTGTATTTTTTTTTGTGTGAAATGTGAGATTCTGTTAATACAACAGATAGTTCTGGTCCCTGGTCTCAATTATTTATATTTCAGAGGACATATTGTATATATAAAGTCTGCAGTTCACACACCATAGTTGCACACATTTGCTTAAGTATTTTTTAAATATTTCCATTCTCTACTACTTAATTCCCCCGCATAACTACATCTCAGAGGAACATAGAAATAGAGTGAAACTCTACATTTATTTGTCAGTGGTTTGGAGATTAAGATTTAACTATGAAAACAAACAGACAAGCAGGATCTTACATGGGATATTCACCTACCAAAAAGTCTATGCATCATCTATCTACTGTCTATCATCAATCAATCTAAAGCGTAATACTTAAATAGTACTGGTATTCACCAGCATAACCACAACTGCACCACACGGCTCTGCAACTACATTGCTGATGTCTTAATAATCTGTAACTCATATACTACAGACAGACAACAATTTTCTTTTATGAACAAACGACTATGTGAATGTGCCATTTTTCAAAGTAAACCATTAAAGAGACAGATATTTTTATGTTTTTATTTTGATGACTGATAGTGATTACAGTCAAGAGGTAAACAAAATGAATGAGCATGATATTTCCAATGACCACAGATTTACAACAAGACATTTATCCCAAGTTATTTTGTGGTTTTGAAAGGCTTTAAATATTCCAATTGTGTCCTACATGTTAGTCTTCTGGTCCGGTTCAGGCGACGATTTGAACAGCACAGTAAAATACAGTGGAAATCAAGTGGAAGCATCTGTACAACTGTAGGTTTGTAGATTATGAATGCAGGTTAAGGGCATAGGTTATCCTCCAAAGTTAGAATCAAAGTTTTATGTTGCTGCTGATCTTTCTTGAGAGAACTTCAGTCCTTTAGACAAATAATGCCAAAATGTTCTTAAACCTGAATATATATATTAAAAAAAACAAAAAACAAATCGAGTTGAAAGGGAATTCAGAAACCAAATGAGGAGGCTGATACTGTCTATGATACATTCATGACAAAAGGACCCAGCAGAAACTAAAAGAAATAATGTTCACAATTACTAATATTTAGCCATAAAGTTGTGACGCACATAAGCTGGTGCTTGCATTTCAAAAGCATTGTCTTTCTAATGAACTTGAAGAGACAAAATGTCTGTGATTAGAACAGTGCTGCCACTTCCAAAAAATATATTTCATTGTCTGCTCCACAGGGCAGGGTATACACACACAGTTCCTCTGGTACAGTGTCAGCCACTCTCCTCATACATAAAAAGTTATGCTTTAAAAAACATTTTTACAGACATGTATAAATCTACAAAGCTATAATGCCAGATTTTTCTTACACTTTATGCTTTACGTCAAACAAAAATATTGGTTGTGCTATAATGCATTAAGAGAATATGTAACAAAAATAATACATAGTACTAGATCTGTACAAAATAAACCAAACCTCTCCAACGAAGCCTTTGTCTTTACATGCAGTCAGATATGCACAGATGGGAATGGTCTGATGTAAGGTGTGGGATCCAATTGCATTTGCAGTTAATGAGAAATCATTTTGCCTGTGTGACAATGGAGCATAAAATCCGATCTTACAGTTGAAGCAGTGACATATGTGGATAATTTCAACCGACGTACCTTGTTACAATGTGTGATAAGACACGGTGCACGTTAATACTGTTAAAAAATAAAAATCTGGATCAGCAATTAAGTCCATATTTTCCTACTTTGTGGTATTGTATTGTATTGTATTGTATTGTATTAGGATTGTGGTAATGGTGTCAAACAGAGAAAGGCAGGTTACACCTATTGCACCTTTTTCAAAACATTACATAGACCATCATATACATCTACAGTCTTTCCTTGTCCACATAAAGGCTGAAGCTTTTAATGCGAAAGTTTGGCTGCGCTGACTTTTCAGTTTCTTGGTCCAGAGATTCTTCAGCCTCAGCTTGTGGTGTAAATCTTGACGTACAGGAAGGCAGCTGTGGGAAAAGTTCTTCGAATTTGTGCCATTTGTCAACCTTGGCGTCCATTTAGTCCAAGGCCAAAACTAATTACAATGACTGAGTGTGACAATATTGGTAAGAAGTTTGGCAGTGATGGACAAACTGTTTTTTATGAATGGCTGACTTCTTAAGGCACTCCTTCCTTTTACAAAAGACAATTATTATCTCCTCACACTGTCTCTGAATCAATTAATGAGACAGATAAAAAAAGAGGAACCAAGCATTCCCTCTGAAATGGGGTGCTTTCTTAATTTGCAGAGGCCAGTCATGTAGTTGAAATAAATAACACAGCAAAAAGAAAAAAAGAAAGAAGTGACAGAGAAAATAATGCGGAAATATATGTATATCAAATTGCCTGGGGTTACTGAATAAAAAAATCAGTCCACAAAATCCCTTTAAGGCAAATGGATATCTGGTGAATACTAATTCCCATGTAATACATTCACTGCACTGTATTCCTGGTCCTCTTGAACATGTATGAGGGGGATATGGGTGTGTTGTGTGCTGAATGCAATAATGTGTGCGTGTCAATGTGTGCGTGTTATTTGTATGTAGGGAAATGAGTTTGGACGTTTTAGCGTTACGGTTGGAGGTTTAGTGCCAGGCCCTTGGGGACGAGGGCAGAGGGGATGTGTAAGGTGATCTTTGAGGGAGCAGGAGGAGCCGGCGCTCCAACAGTCACTTTCTCAGTTTCCTGCCTCCCTCTCTCTCAGCCCAGATGCCGGGATTGTTGGGATGCATTTGTGCGGTTGGGCCGAGGCCACGAAGCCCGGCAAACAGGTGCACTTGTAGGATCCCTCTGTGTTGGTGCACTGCCCGTTCTGGCACAAGGGCACCTTGTCACTGATGTCCTCACACTCGTTTATGTCTGGAGAAGGAAAAGGAGACATGAGGAGTCAGACACGGGGGAGTTTTCACAGCTGGAACAGCTGCCTGCTTCATATCTGCTTCTGAGTGGCCTTATGGGTGTTAGAGGTTTCGTACAAATGATATCACATTCACCCCCAGCCCCCTCTTTTTCTTCCTTCAGTACTCTAAAGTGCATTTTACTCCAGTTTAAAAAAGATTTCTTCTTGACCTTAGAAACAGTAGTTTGCGAAACTGCCTCAAGGCTCATTTAGTCACTGTTCTGGGGCTTTCTATCATATCCCATGAGCTTCATTAGCAGATGGAGGTTGAAACTACGGAAAAATACTTTGAAACGAAAGTTGAAGAAAAGTCCAAGTCTTTTTTTTCCCTGTGGATTTCAATGAAAACATTTCTGCTTGCCTTTGTCTTACGTTGTTATAAATATAATATTTAAGGATTTTGGATGGTTTCTTGGTCTGAGCACGATGTCTGATTTGAGCAAACAATTAATCAAGGAAACAGTAGATTAATCAATAATGAAAATGTAATGTAATTTCATGGCATCTGGGCAAACTCACTGTGGCAATGTAGCTCATGTGATTTGATCAAAAGCCTCGGACCAGCTACTAAATGGACCTTGACATGAGATTGTTAAATATTTAATACACACTTGTGAGCAATAAACAAAGCTGCTTTAATTAGTTCCACAAAGTTCAGCTTTGAGGGTACAAAGTTGTCAATGGTGCATAATATCTCATCTTGTATATCCTTAATCAAACATGCCGTCATGTTGCGTGTCAGCTGGATAAGGTTTGAACTTCACTTCCCCGTGATCTTGAGCCCTGAATGGTTCAGAATGATGTTAAAATTAACAATGCGCTGGATTCCGTTTCATTTTGGCCTTCAAGAGATTTTTCTTTCCCTTTCTCGGTACGGGAGGTCTGATTGTCATTTCATAGCAGTCAATCTCAAATGACCCTTCTTCTGTTTATGTCATGATCTGCTGGGGAAATGCTGGTGGTGATATTTAGAAAAGGAGGCATGGCATGAGTTGCGAAGCTTGCACATGTTTCCATAGCGTCGGAATTCAATCGCTTTCCTTGGGAAAATGGCTGGCCTTGGAGCTGATAAGCTCGTGCGCAGACAGGATATTGTAAACACGCGGTTTCATTACAACAAGACAGTCTCACTTTCTTACAAAACAAACAGAGTACAGTTAAAAGATATAATATCTCATGTAATACACTGAGTGGCCAAGATTCAAGGCCTCCTTACTCTTGGCAGAGAGCGACTGGGGAATTTCAGACCAAAGGGTAACACGCAGCGGTTTTGAGGAGTACACCGCTTTCATTAGTTTCCCATAAAACATAACTTAATGCAAGGCTGTTAAATTCAAAGCTTCTCCTTGAGCATGATGATATATTGCATAAAGAGTTACCTCACTGAAATTAACCCGAGACCTAGCTCCAGAGGCCTGGGACCTGGAGGGAGAGTTCACTGCGGTTTGAGTTCAGGATTCAACACCACATTTTGAAACAAGATTAAATGACGTGATTGATTCTCTATTGATTCTAGGAAGTCCCTGAACATTTTGACTTGGAACACAGAGTCTGCATGTGGGTGGTCTGCTGGCAAAGGTATCACATGTTTTCTCGGGGATAGAGCCTACCTATGCAGGCCATCTTGGACAGGTCCAGCTCGTAACCGTCGAAGCAGTCACAGGTGTAGCCTTCTCGCACGCGAACGCAGCGACCGTTTTCGCATCCATTCAGGACCCCGCACTCCTCTGCCTGCAGACCCTCAAAGCCCTGGTAGCGCTCTGATTGGAAATATGTATGAAAAAACATGATTACCATCAAACAAGAGCCTTGTTCCTCATTCTACAAAGAGATCAGAAATCATATGTCAAGATGGTAGGAACTGCTGCACTGAAAACAAAAAGAAGGGGTCTGCAACACCATATGGCTCTAGTGCAAAAAATGGATTAAATACCCATGACGTTTCGCGATTATTTAATACATTTTTTGCACTGGAGCCATATGCTGTTGCAGATCACTTCTTTTTGTTTTCATGCTTTGCTTGCGTTGGTCCAGCACCCACCCGACATGGGTTTTTGGATGTGCGTGCTGTTATTTTTGCTAGGAACTGTTACCATGACAAAAATTTACTATAATGCATCAATCGCGTGTTTGACAGCGTCGTCCTATGAGCATATAGGAGATAAAAAGCTTTAGAGAGTAAGGAAGCACATATACCCACCTCCATAAGAATCTACTGGTCGTGGCTGGTGCTCCCGTGGTCGTGGGACAGGGACAGGTGGCTGAGGGACGCTGTAGTCGTTGTCATTGAAAAGAGGGACACTCTCAGGAAGGTCATAGGGTCCTGCAGGGTTGCCATAACTGTCCCAGTATGGAGGAACGAAAGGCTCTGCGGTGTCCTCCGGCCCTTCAAGGCCATACTCGTATCCTGGCCGCTCACGCAAGCTCTCCGACCCTCCTCTCCGAGGCAGGTTGCACATGACGGCATAGTCATCTGAATGCAAAAGCACGCAGGGAGGGGTTATATATTGTGCATGAATAACAGAGATGTGTCATAACATGGCGTGTCTTATGCGCATTCTGCTCCTCACCGGAGTCTCTCCTGGGACAGAACGCACACTGTCCGCTCCAGGCGATGCCGTACAGGCAGCAACACTCAGTGTACGTCGTCCTGCGCCCCTGGAGGGGTTCTGCACACATGTTGTCGCCCTCCAGACGCTGCCAGCAAATATCCATGTGCACATCGTGGTCAGGCTCCATAGTTTCTGGAAGACAGAAGGAGTGCATTCAGACATCCAAACTTTCCAATAACTGTCCAATAACTGCCTACATGTAGCTCTACGGACTGGACTGAACCCCTCCTCCGCCCACTCTAAAGCAGCTGAACAGGATGACAAAGGCGAATATCTCATAAAGTCTCCCAGTCTTGTCATTCAACCCATCCCAAATTTTTCCATCTGCTTCCTCAGGGACAAATCATTCGCCTACAACCCGTCACTAGCAATTTTATTATTGCTACAGGCTAATTGATTGATTGGCGTGTAGAGTATCTAAAAAATAGCTGTGAACAAATTGCATTAAAATTGTTTTGCTGGTCTAAATATCAACCCGTATCGAAATATAATACATCTCTGAAAATCATTAAAATTATATTATAGTAATATTCGAATACCGAAATATAATACATCTCTGAAAATCATTAAAATTATATTATAGTAATATTCGAATACCGAAATATAATACATCTCTGAAAATCATTAAAATTATATTATAATAATATTAGAATACCGAGATATAATACATCTCTGAAAATCGTTAAAATTACTTGATTATTAAAGCTGGTGCAGATTAATTTTGCATTTATCGGCAGACTCATTCACTGACTCATCGTGACACCAATCATCACATTTTTAAATCTCTTGAAATCCATAAAGAAACAAATGTGTGTGTCTTTGTGTGTCACACCCTCTGTGGTGTTGAGGCCAATGCAGCGACGCCGTGTGCTGTCCAAGACTAATGGAGGACTGCAGAAACAGTTGAAAGACCCGGCCGTGTTCACACACACCCCGTCCTCGCAGGCGCTTCCAAATGTACACTCATCATAATCTAAAAACACACAGAGAAGGAGAGGCACACATTAATCATTATTAGAAATTCATTATGTGAATCATGTGTCATATGAATGTTTTCAAAGGTTAAAAAAATAAAAAAACAGATGTCATTTCTTACCCACGCACTCGAGTCGGATGTTGTCATAGTAGAAACCAGAGCGACAGTAGCAGGTATAGGTAGAAAAGAGATTTGAACACTGTCCATTCTTACAAATGTCTGATCCAAACATCGCACACTCGTCTGCATCTGAAGAGAGACAGGAAAATTATATTTGTGTTGAAATGGAAACTAAGACTTCAGTTACATTAATGGGTCAAGTATGGAGGAATGCCTTTACACATCTGGCTTTAAAAGTTGCTTAAGGTAGAAATGAGACTGGGGATGACATATAGTATATAAAGTATATATATGAAATATAGTATATAAATAACACAGTTTAGTATAAACGAAAGGGAGAGTACCTATGTAACGTTGCTGGTCTCCTAGAGCTTGTGTATGAGAAGCAGGTGCTGGTAATAATCCGCTACCATGAGGACACAACTGGTTGTAACCATCTGGAAAATCAGAAATTGTTTCATTAGTCACATGCATAAAGATTTGTTTTTATTTTTAAAAAGAGTCATGAGGTCACAGTTTGGATCATCAGCCTGTTGTCGTACCTCTTCCTGGAACAGGGCAGGCGTGGATCTCACAGTTGTCGCCCCAGCCGGCCCCCACCGTGCAGCAGCACTCCTGCTTGGTGGTGTTGCGAGACAAAACATTGTCGCAGAAGTTGGCGTCATTCAAGTTGTAGTAACACTCCTTCCTCTCCTCGTCTGAGGCAGCAGACGGAGTGACCTGTGGAAGGACTTTTGGATCGGCATCTGCGGTAGATGGACAAGGACAGCATTTCTTCAGCTCAGAGAGGTCAAAGGTCACAAAAAAGGAACTGAGGAAGCTCTAGGGATTTGTAGTTCAGGAGGGCAAATGCGCACTAATAGAAACATCTAAACTTAAATCTGCCTGGGATGGGGTCGTCAATGGGGTAAATTTACAGCAGGGTCTGACACAGTAGCAGGATCACACACGAAGAGCATCAGGTGGCCTCTGCTCTTCATCCATCAGAGTGTCCGCATGTCTCCAGCAGGTACTGTAGTGCATTACCATGGCCTGCCACTGCTGAGCCTGCTCATTTGTCCAAACGCATGGGCTCAAGCTTTTCACCCTTAAGCTGCTGGCTTAGCCAAATGGAAACACTGGCATGTGAGTCAACACACCATTCACTCTCACATGATTGATTAACACACGTCGAAAGCAAACAGCGGAATGTGGCAAAAAGGTACACAAAGGCATAGCTGGGGTTTAGTGCCCGGGCAGAAGAAAAAACATCCCCGCTGAGGGCGCGCCGCTTAATAATGTAAATACGCCCAATTCGTGTACACATACGCCTATCAAGCCTGAGAGGTGATGGTATTTCCATGACTCAAAAGGCTCGTTCTGTCGTTCCGAAATTGCAGTATATTGCATATCTGTAACCTCCACACTTGAGTTCATTTTAACAGGGAAGCGAGCAATGTGTCTTTAGCTGTAATTGCCAATAACTACACCTTATCCATGTTTGTCTTGGTAGTGAAATTGGTTTACAGTAACCAAGGCCTTAGGGCATTTGCTTGGCTCTCCTGGAGGAGTTACTTCACTTGTCTGAAGGATTAGGCTAGCGCAAATTTTTGTAGGCAGCCCACCCAACCATAACTCTAGCGTATAAAACAAATGGAAAGAGCCAGGTCAAAAGATCCTCTAAGAGACGTGGAGTAAGTTATGTCCACCTCGTCACCCTTGTTGTTTGGATAATGAAAGACGGCTCATTAAATCAGGGAAAACTCCGTCTCCCAATGATGGGATGGAGAATTAAGTCCCGTGAGTCACTGTGAGTGCTGGTCTTGCTCTATTACCCAGGGAGCGACACTGGCTGGTGATGGGATCAAATTCCTCATTGTCGTTGGGGCAGATGCACAGGAAGCTGCCATCGGCGTTCTCACACAGGGCCCCCCCGCACAGCGCCGGGCCCATCTCGCACTCGTTCACGTCTGCAAAAGACAGGAGAGGAGGGCGTGAGATCGCTAAAGGATCGGGCGCGTACACATAGGAATGTGCTTAGCCTGATCAAGGAGAGGTCATGTAAAGGGACAGGCATAAACAGCCATATTTATCATAATTGCAATCATATCTATTAAAAAAGAAGAGAATTACAAATATACATTCCTTCATTAAGTAAGTAATGCATATGAAGAAGACAGATTTGCCCAATCAATGGTCCTGTGATATCCTGCATATGCTAAATGCAGTACAAATGACATAGCCTGATGATTTTCTCTTCTCTTCTTTTTTTTTTTTAACAAAAAGACCTCCACCAACAATATGTTGTTATGTCTGTCAGTTTCTCTCTCCAAAAACAATTCCTGATCTCAAAATTGGCCTCAAATTATTATTATTATTTTTATTAAGAGTAAAAAACTGGATAATTTTCCTCAAAGAGGACAGCGCGTTGGGAGGTCATTATAGTTTTTAAGCAACAATGATGCACTGGGATTTGGCTGCACTGAAAATATTAAGTAGGGTGATTCATCTGTGATTTTGTTATTTTCATGGAACTATAAAATACCAGCAGATTCATCCTTTCGCTTATTGCTCAAGAATATTTGTTGGAGAGCAGTTACACACCAACACATCTGGTCATGTCTCCCGGTGGGTTGGTGTAGCCTTGGTCACACTGGCAGTGGAAGGAGCCATCTGTGTTCTCGCAGAAGCCGTAGTTCCCACAGATGGTTTCGTTGACGCACTCATCAATATCTGCGCACACGGAGAGGTGAGCGAAACGTTAATATTTACAGTGTCAGTCTGCACAATAGACACTCAAACTGCCTCAGTAAACACGCCGCTGCTTCTCCAAAATAAACAGCACTACCATTCTGACCTTACAATAACAACAGAAATCACTTCCATCATAACATGTTAGACACAGTGCGGAGATTAGACAATTCATTAAGAGGGTTTTCAAACTGTGGTGTCCGCCAGTTAATTCGGAGAGACGTCCCCTCGGCGTCGGCGCAGACTTTCTGGACGTAGTGGGATCTGGAAAGCTGCGAGGGAATGTTTTTTTGGTTGTGTTAATGGAGTGAGAAGTGACACTTAGGTCACTGGGACATTGGCAAAATGTAAGCAACGCAGGAGTTTACAGCCTGCAGCCAGCATTCAGCATTCTCCCAGACACTTTACAAGCAGCTGGAGAAAGATGGTTGAAAGTTCAGATGTGTTATGAAGAGGTTTTTGACAGCGCTCTGGCAGCGAGCGCTTTCCATTGTAATCTGTTTGATGTGTCTGTTTTAGATGTCCTTCAAAATTAAAACGCTCCTTTGAAAGGGATTGTGGCACCGCTGCAAGATTTGAATTCCGGCCCAAAATGGTAGTCGGTAATCAAATGTGGCAGGCGGCAGCTCGTAACAGTTCCTTCTTTGCATGGCAGTAAATCATAAAGCAAGTTTAATAAACCCAGTGGAGCAAGGTATGTCAGTGAATATGGGGAAGGAGAGAGAGGGAGAGACGTGAATATGGAGACAGTTAACACTGGACCATGTAACAGCACCGCTGATTCTCTACCACTCACTGTCTAAAGGCAACATTTGTTAGCAATTTCTGACATACACGATTTAGTATTTCTTGGCGTCTCGAGTGCAGCAGAGAGGCCAAAGACTGATACTGCTGGAGGGCAGGTCTGATTATAATTGTTTAAAAAACAGTCAAGAGACATTAATGATCACACTTTAGTCACGTGAATTTGTCCTCCGGTCAGTTAAGACGTGCCACCAGTCTGTGTTCACACAACTGGCTCCACTGAACTGTGGATTTTACTGAGAACTTGCTTGTTTTAAAGTAAGACAAACTGGCCCACTCCTTTGTTCCACTGTGTCACGTCTTTTCAAGATAAATTTGGTGAGAAACTGCATCTTGTTCTTTTCCGTTTAGAGATTTAAAAAAAAAAAAAAAACCTCTTTAGCCAGTGTTGTAGTTCCACTGAGTCAGTGTTTGTATATTTACTGAAAGCCAAGTGGGGAATATTATGACAGACAGGCTTATCATTTGATATGAACTGCACTGATGAAATTAGAGGACACACCACTATGTCTGTTTTATCATGAGCATGATTTTGTTGACTTTTAGGTTTCATAACAACCCTCCATGGTCGTTCCATTCAGAGTTTCCATGACTAATAGTAACTCCACTGGAGTGACTGCAAGTTTTAGAAAAACAGGAAGACCTGTTTCAAATATGGAAAAAAAAACCCAGACAATAAAACCGCAACAACCTGAATAATGAAATTACAATTTGATCAGTGATGCTTAACAGCCTCGTATTTGTAAAGCTCATTCTGGACACGTCTGCTCACTTAAGACAAACTGATGCACTGTCATTCATATGTTGTATAAAGCAGTTTTTATTTTGCCTGTGAGCACTCATAAAGGTTATATCCATTGAAGGAAGGAAGGGAGAAGGCCAGGGAAACCACAACCGAATTGATTTGATTTGAACTGTTCCCTTGGCCAGGGCCCTGTCTTCCCCTCCAACACAGACAACTGCTTTCTCAGGCTTGCTGGGGGATTCGTCCTCTGTCAGTGTTCCTGTCCTGACTTGGCTACTTCTCTAACATGCCTCTGGGGTCAGAGACAGGGGGCTCCCACAAGCTAATAAAAATGCAGAGACAAAATTGTCTTTGTCATTTGTAAAAAAAAAAAAAAAAAAAAACCTTTCACGGGAAAATGCTAAAAAGGAGCAAAATTGCTAGAATAGACTTGTGGGCTCAAATGGCTGCAAGATCACAGAGGGAGAGAATGGATGGACACATACTGAAAACCGCCAACCCATCGGATTTGCATTTTGCAGCTGGGGAGTAAGATGCCGAGAAGCATAATTCCCAAAGCTCTATCAACTATTCTCAGTAAGGTGAAGGGGTATTGTGTATCAAGAGTTTGAGGAACGTTTCCTCAAGTGTGAAGCACTTAAAGTGGAGTTAGGAATGTTGGAATGACAGCGGCCGCCAGCTGGGAGGTCTGAGAGGAAGGCGATGAAAGCTCTCTGCTAATATATGAAATAATCAGTGTCTGCAGGCCGCTTTTCATTCATGTGTAACGTGGAACAAAATCTTTTGCAAACCACATGTTGTGATGAGATGCAATCAAAGTATCATCCCAGAGAGGAATGAGAGCATTGAGACCAAAACAATTTTAATGGCCTTTGTTTTTTTTTTGTTTTTTTTATTGTCTATCTGACTCTGGTTTGTGTTTTAGTAGCAGCGCTGCTTGACCAGCCTTTCACATCTGTCATCCAAGCGGAGAGAGTCAGCGTGCTCATCACACACAGCTCTAATGATTTGTGGAAAAAAAATGAATAACACAAAAATGAGATAACTCCACCAAGAGCTTGTCTCACACCAGCAGGACACGGGATCGCCTTTCTTAAGACTTTCCATGCAACAATGAGTAACGTTAGGACACATGCGGTGCTGTAAATTACCCACAGGGAAGAGGTGAGGCGGGGGACGAGGGTTGAGGAGTTGAGCTGAGATGAGAGGAGCCGGGGCGACCCCCGGGCGCAATAGGCACCCACGCTAATGGTCTGACCCAGGATTGAGGGGAGCGGACGGGGGTTAAGTGTTGGTCTCTGTGCCACGTGTTAATCCAGAGCACATGGTGGCAGGCAGCATGAATATAGGAATCGGTGACTGCTGGCTCACCCTCTGCAGCCCACACCTCTCCCTTATTCTCTGGGCAACCCCTCTGCGTGATTGGAGCCATATGGCCCAGGTTACTTCACAAGCCACTGGACAAAGATGAGGTGAGGTATTTGTTTTCAGTGAAGCATGTTAACATGCTTTATCTGACTTTACATCTATAACCTGACTTTGGAGGTGAACCTGTCACACTGTGCGTGGAGAGAAAAAAAAAAAAATCATCTGACATCTGCACGACAGCGTAAGCAATCGCACACACATGGTAAAGTCTTCAGATTTCTATACGTTTACAGGGGCGGGAGGTTGGCAAGAGTGTGACCACAGACAATTTCCGCCCTCGGGCAAGTCTTATTAAAGACAAGGCATGGCTTGAGGGAATTTATGAGCACGATGGTGAGTTAAAGCTAAAAACAATAACTTGGGAATACACACACACACACGCTCACGTACCCCTGTGGACAGTAACACGGCAGTGCCGAGTGCAAGTCCTCACAGCACAGTTGCGGCCGAGGCGCTGCTGCGGAAAAAAACCCTGTTTTTCCCTTTTGTATCATGGGCTCTAAATCTAAACGAGCGCTGCGACCAGAGCCAAAGACAACCGCTGCCCCTTCGAAAAAAAGGCCGGTGAGTAAAAATAAAACAACGCCCCTCGCAGAAACGGCAAATTACAGCGTCTGGCCTCTTCTTAAATATTTGATGATTTTTACAAGCAGACAAAAAATGCCCTGGAGTAATGGAGCTCCCTCCCTGGACTTTTATTGGGGTGACGGCAGCATCTCCCGCAACTTCCCATCGTGAGGTGAAACAAGCCGCTATTGTGTGTAGTGTCGGGCTTCTGAGGGTAACAGGGCTCGCTTTCTCGAGCTGGAGCTCTGAGTCAACGCTGGAGCTGTGCGAGCGTTTTGTTGTGGGGTCTAAGTGAAAACACGAACAGCTGGCGGCGCAACATAGCAACGGTGGGGTGGGGGGCGGGGGGGGGGAGGATGGTCAGACGTGGTCATATCTGGGCAACCGCACAAACATGTCGAGCTGGGAGTTTCGTGACGCCATTGAGGACAATGTGAAGCTGTTTGAATCAGGTCCCACCTAAAGATTTCATCATGCCTCACAGCAGGACACGTCAGGTAGGATGATGTCTGACGTATACCATATAGTAAGTCAGTGGAAGTCTTTGTCCTTTAATGCACATATTTGAATCACAAAACACTACGTACTACACTGGTGTGTTTTGACTCTAAAGGAGCTGAGGTCTGCTCTTATCACACTAAAGGCCCCCGAACTCTTCAGCCGGTGCCAGACAGACAGCATTATAGAGTGCAGCGAAGAGTCAGCGGGATTGAGGGTGATGGAGGGGGGGGCGTAGGTCCGATCTGTCACTGATCAGCGCTGCAGAAGCCTATTCTCTCCTGATCTCCATCTGCCGACCGTCCAATAAAAACCCAGAGGTTATGAGAATAATGTGAAGCTGCACCGCATTCTCAGTGAATCTCCACCACCGCTACAGCCTCTGGTTCTTTTTCTCTAGCGCAAACACACTAGCAAGGATGCAGCAACCCGCAGATGACCGCATGAACACATAACACACACACACGCGTGCTTGCTTACATACACAGAAAGTCACCCGCAAACACCCACGGCTTCCGGCTTCAGTCCAATGCATCATTCCAATCGGATGCTCTCAGACTACTTTCCCCTCTTGGCCTGTCACTCTCCGATGACTGTTTGGATGCTGTCTTCATAAGAGCAAAATATTTGGCCTTTTGTTTTTGTCTCTCATAATCCTGACTTGTTGTTTTATGGTTCTGTGAGAGCAACAAAGAAGCAACGCGGCACCAGAAAATAAAGACGGATAAACTCACATCGTTGTGCAACAAACCACATTAATATCTCAAACCCAAGGTGTCTAATCCTGCCAGTAAACACACAGTAAGGCTCCATGTATTCTGGAGGTCATGGAGCTGTGTCTGTTGATATTGGCCAGTTGTGGGTCCAGATGTAGAATAATTACAATCCTAGCCAGCCAAGGCGGGTGACCGGGCTCGTCCACAGAGGGGTACAAAGAGGTAAAGGGACCATATAAGCCGGCCTGACAATGGTATCCCCTCTCAAAGGGGAGAACCGCCGCGATCAGGTTCCACCTTGTGTCTCTGCCAGAGCCACTCCATTAGCTCTGTTGCTGGGAGGATGAGACTATTATCAGCTGCTGGCCTCACACACTGCCTACAGTGACAGTGCACTCTTCTTTCTAAAGTGCCCCAATTTCAGGGGCCACTTCTCCTCATCTCCCTCCCTGGTCTCTGGCGCAGGGAGGGACTTGGAGAACCTGATAGCTCTTGATTCACGTCGGCCCCTTTGTGTCTGCGCGCCAACCAGATATCATTATCTGTGCGAGGAGGGAGAGTATGTGGAGTGGCGAGTTGATTTGAGGCTACGCTCTATTCTCTCTCTGTCTATCTTTAACTGCAGCCCAAATGGTAAATGAATTGAATTAGGGAACACGTAGCACGCTACCAGAATAGGTAGGGTCAGTCTTTGGAGCCTGAAGACAGTTGGGCTCCACGTTTAGCATAATTTTGTGTGTTAGTCTTTTAACTACATGTGGTCTGACCACTCACCGCAGTCTGTGGCGTCCTCTCCCTCAAGTCCTGGCTGGCAGCCCATGAAGCATCGGTAGGAGCCGATGGTGTTCTCGCAGCGCCAGGTACCACACACTGAGCCTCCAAACTCTTTGCACTCATCCTGGTCTGTGGAAGGAGAGACAGAGACGGAGAGACAGATGTTGGTTAGTGACTGACAAACAGAGGCACAAACGCAACCACATGTGCAATCAGACACTGTCGCTGGACGCACGCAGCCCCGCGCGCACACAGTATCACTCCCTCCGCTGCTGCTCTGCTTCCAGCGTAATGGCCGTGCAGCAGGAGTCGGCCAGGGGGCCTGCGGTGTAGCTGTCCTCAGTAAACGCAGCAGGCAACAGGAGTGGCCAAAAACAATATTATCACAGCAACTAAAGAACTTGTGAAGGAGCTAAAGGGAGATGTTCCAGAGGGAGAAAACACCTCCTGCTCACAATGGGGTCATTCATGCCTCCCTAGGGAGAGAGGAAGTTCAGGGCTCCAGCCACGTAATCCAGGCACCCCTTAGTCCTGAAGCCACGGAGGGAAAAAAAACAAAAAAAAACTCTAAGCCAGGCTTGGATGCTTTCACTGGAGCCGCTTCCAAACTGGCTATAGATAATCAATCATATCCAACTGCACGGTCTAGCTGAAATGCAGCATGACGATCAAACGGCTAACGCTGACATGCTGGTTGACTCAGAGAGGAAACGTCAGGGCAGAGTACGGGGGTCAATCATCACTACGGCACACGCACACTCTCTTACCTTCACAGTCGGCGGTGTCTGCGTTGAACTTGAAGCCGGTCTCACACAAGCACAGGAAAGAGCCGGCGGTGTTGAGACACTCTCCCCGAATGCACAGATTGTCTTTGCTGCATTCATCCACATCTAAGGTAAAGAAAAGCAGGATGGGCTAATTAAGAGAGATAATTGGGGAGGGGAGGGGGGGAGATTGGGATTTCATACATATTGATTATCCCTAAATATCTCCATATATCCTCTGTCTTCATTAGATCCACAGGGAACACCACTCCTTAAGAATGTCTAATCAAGCGCTTGTCTGAACACAAGATGCATGGGCCATTTGGAGCACTTACGGGTGTACTGGCAAACAGGAAACAAGGGGAGGAAAAAACTCTACCTCAGCTGTTCAGGCTGAGAACATTTCCCTCCGACGCATAAGAATTAATAATGAACGCTATATGCTTGATTACCTGTAGATTGGTGGATAATTGCGGCATTACAACATTACATGTTAAGTGCTTGGACCCGGGGTGAAAGGTGGGGGAAAGGCAGGAAAAGCAGAGGGGGAAATTAATCAAAGGCTGTCTTCCTTCTCCAACCTTCGATAATCTGAGGAATCTTTCGGAGACGACAAGGTAAACACCCATTTGCAAAAGATAGCGAGAGGAAAAAAAAAATCATTGCTCCAGACTATAAGTAAACACATAAATATGCTGTGACGGGATATGTTTGGAGTCAAGTCAAGGACTTCAAAGGCCATACTGAAAGGCAGAGCAAGTCTATGGCACGACTTGATGATTTGGATTAAGGATAGATGTGTTTCAGTCTGCTGTCAGACCGTTATTATGCATGTTCTGTTTTTATACAAGACCGGCCAGTTTCAGGCCAAGCATCGTTTTGGCCTCACCTGACTAAACCCCGCTTTCATTCCCACAAACTCACATACCCTCATCTTCCCCTCACCTTCCCCTGCAGGCTCATGTCAGAGGGGTCTGGCTTTCATTGTGTCAGCACTGTACACACGATGGCAGGCTGCTAGAAAATATACGACAACTGCTGATTTATAGGATAATTAGAGCTCTGTATTTGTTGTGGCGAGCAGCCAAAGTACCTGATGCAGGCTGGGCAGTTTACACAGAGTCTACGGACAATCTCTAAGGCGCTCCAAGGCCAAAGCCTCGGTGGAGGAATGTCCCTGTGCAAGGAGCAACCCGAGTCTTCTCTTAACCTCAGCTTTTAAAAAAGGGATCTGGACCTAGAGATCCGACAGTACCTGCATCACATCATGACGGGACACGCAGGGTATTTCACTGCCAGACATCCCCCTCTATTTAATTAACTTCACCTCTTACCCACCAGAAACAACACTGATCCAATTCTGGCATCCTAGCCAAAGTTATTTCATGTATTATGACAGAAAATGCTCTGGTATGTTGAAAAGAAAAGTTCCTTTTGCTGATGATCAAGCTACATCCCTCCCCCGCCCCCACCAATCACTGTGACCAAAGGGTCACTGGGTGCGGCTGGAATAACATCAAACTGATGTCCGAGCTGAGAACGAGTGAGCTGAGACAGTTGATGAGGACATGGTCCATTACACAGAAAGGCTAGCCAGAGCGCCCATGCCAGGGGTCCCATGCTTGGCCTCAGCACCCAGGGCAGCATGGCGAGGCGAGGACACTCTGTCTGTCAGGCTGCCTGCGCCGAATGAAGAAACGTGTCCAAGCCAACAAGGTTACTGTAAAATGACTTGACCAGTATGCGCTGAAAAACCATTATTACATTATTACCAACTTTCTCCAATTTTGACTCTGCCTCACCCAATTACACAAAGCTCATAAAATTCATCTGAAGAAATCATTTCCCAGTGCTGTTACTGGTCATGTGTGTTATTGCACCTTGGCAGCCGGTGCTTCCATCGATGGTGGCATATCCATCAGGGCAGATGCATGAGTAGGAGCCATCGGTGTTTAGACAGTTTCCTTCTCCGCAGATTCCCGCTTCGGTTAAACACTCATTGATATCTGTCACACACAAGCACAAACATACACGCACAGCTGTGTCAAGATGCCAATATGAGGTAAGCCACTGGAAGCGGTTAACCACTAATGCTATGTTGTGCGTGTCACATGATCCACAGTGCAAATGTATATATATATAATATATATATAGGCTACCTCTGCAGGACGTCCCATCCACCAGCTCCAGACCATCAGGGCAGGAGCAGCTATATGAGCCAACACTGTTGGTGCACTGGCCTCTGTGACACAGGCCAGAATCCTCGCATTCGTTCACATCTGTATTGACACAAACACAGACGTCACCACCATGACACATCCCCACCGGCTGTAAATCACAGAGTCTTGTCATATGGATGACGAGCTTCCAGAACCACAGTGAACATATCAGAAAAGCCATGCATCATCTACATCAAGCGGGCAATGACTTGTTCTTACTATAGCTGCTCTGGAACAGATGACTGTGAAATGTTAAACGGATTGCGCAGCCATCGTAAATTTCAGTGGCCGCAGCGAAACCACCCCAATCGCACTAGTACCTTCACACAAGAGCCCGTCGGGTGCCAGCTTGAAGCCTGGGTCGCAGGACGTGCAGGAGAAGGAGCCCTCTGTGTTGGTGCAAACACCCGTGGGGCACACACCTGGGGTCTGGCACTCATCGATGTCTGAGAGACAGAAGCAGAGGAGGATAAGGCTGGCGATAGGTTATCGTACTAAGTAAAGGGACCTCTTAAGAGCCCACTTTTTGATAATTCACTCTCTTATCTGTTAAAAATTGTTAAAGGCTGCGTGTGACTCAGCCCAGCACGGGGTAAGAAAAGCCGTCTTTATTAGATTGCACTGACAGTGTTTTATTAAAAAGAGTGGAAAGATAAGTATGCAGGATGGTCGCTGAATCCAAAACAGCAAGCTATTACAGGTGGCGTATAATTACTGTATCTACAAACAGTCACTGCCTCGCTGTTATGTGATCATTGGAAATTCCTTGAGCCGGTACAGATTGTATTTCTTACGGAGAAAAGAGTGCGGGCCATTGTTAAGTGATTGAGACGGCTCGGTTTTGCCTTTGGGTGAACAGAGCGAGTTCAACAGGGCGAGCTCGCTGCAGTGCATGGAAGGCAGGGGAGTGGCTGACTTCATTTCAAATTAAGCCCTTAATATTTTCCATGGCATCAGAGACATCCATTAAAATCCTATCAGAGGCCGACTTGGACTCGTGCTTGTTTTGTAAAACTTTTTCCCAGCGTAAAGACACATATCAGTGGGGGATCTTCCTCTCGGGCTAGATCCACACTTCCATTGAAAAACACACACCGCGGTATATATGACTAACTGAGGCCGCGTTTGAATCCATTTAAATAATCATTCCTTTTCTCCTTCCCATGAAGTCATGACAGATCTAACCTCCCTGGATTCGTCAAAGCGGCCGTTTCACTGCATTGATCTCATAAATCATGTCACGGCAAATTACAGAGTGTTGTAAAGATTTTCTGTAATCACGTTCTCTGCCGAACACGGTCCTCTTTTGCTGTGGCCTACTGTAACTTTGGTCCACTGTTCACCATAGTGGCAGCTTAAGCTATCCTAAGTCAGGTGGGGGATTAGCTACAAAGCCTTACCCTCGCAGCTGTAACCATCCTCAGTCAGTTGCATGCCGGCTCCACAGCTCTCGCAGGTGTAGGATCCCAGGGTGTTTGAGCACAGCTGGCCCGGGCACGCGTGAGCCACCGAGCACTCATCCACATCTGGGCAGAGATACACAGACACATCATAGCACAGATTATCATCTCTGGCTTCAAATAAATAAAGGCCGCCAGTTGTAATCAGTTAGATCAGTAATCACTGGAACATGGAATTATAAATGTCGACACCTCTGTCTTTTTAGCTGAGCTATCTGCAGGACATTCGCCTGACATCATCTAGTTCTATTTGAGGGCCGGTGTCTCATTGTGTTGAGCAAGGATTAAATGAGCGGTGCCAGAGGCGGAGGGGTCCAGGATCCAGCTATGATGTGATGTCTAGAAGGAGTATTTTGGGCTTTTGAGCACAGATGAAGGGGCTTTTAGTCCAAGCTGTCACACCTGATGCTGTTTACATACAACCTAACCCAGCTGGGGAACATGTTCCACAGAGCTGGCACGTTCACCCTTAACCGCAGCTTTGATGGGTATTAAAGCATGATCTGGCATGCTTGAATAGAAGACGCTACACACACACGCACGCACACACACATGTGCTCAAGCATACAAAAACAACAAAGCACATTCCTGCACAAACACCAGCCAAGAGCCTCACCATCACACTGTTGTCCATCTTCAGAGACTCTGAAGCCAGGCTGACAGATGATACAAGTGAACGAGCCGTCTGTGTTTGTACATGTTCCCTGGGGGCATGTAGTGGGCAGCGCGCACTCATCAATATCTGGCGTGAAACAACACACACTGTTAGATATTCTCCGCAGGACTGGGATGTCTAAACAGCCAAGAGGAAAAGATCCAAACTCACAAAGAAAGTTAAAAAAAACACTTTCAGCACCAGCGTTGGTTCCATGAACCTGAATTCTAGACACATGTGATGATGTGCAGCTCCTTTCAGAGGAATGGTGTGTAATGATGAACTAACCTTCACAAAGCTCGCCGTCATATGATACCCTGTACCCTGTAGGGCAGTTCTCACAGGTGTACGAGCCTTCTGAGTTTAGACAGATCCCGTTGGCACAGGTAGACAGGGACTGGCACTCGTCAATATCTGAGAGAAAACACGTGCACATCAGCGCAGGCACCTCTACGCGACTGGATAACACGTGGAGGGAATTCAGTTGCATAGCACAGGAGGTTTAAATGGCGAGTTGACAAACCGCCCAGATGTGTTGAGTGAGTCATTAGATGGTGGAAACAGCAGGAGAGATTAATGCTGTGTGGATTTACCTTCACACCTCTGCCGGTCTTGAGACACGCTGTAGCCAGCTTTACACCTGGTGCAGGAGTAGGATCCCTCCGTGTTGGCGCACACGCCACCTAGACACAAGTCAGCCTGGGCGCACTCATCCACATCTGACGAGAAGCAAAAACAAAATTTACAACAGAAGGGCAGACGATTCATGACTGTCTGTAAGTATCAAAACTGCATTTCAGTGGAAATCATTAGACAGCAGATTTCCTACCTTCACATCTCAGTCCATCGACAGACGGTCCAAACCCAGGCCTGCAGTTCTGGCAAGTGTAGGAACCTGCTGTGTTGATGCAAATTCCCGCAGGGCACGCATTACCAGTTGCGCACTCATTGACATCTAACAAAAAGAAATAATTTGCAGACATTATGCTGCTGTCTAGAGAGCTCCACGCGCAGAGTACGCAGCGATGAGTTACACCCTACATAGATAATCCTTTGCAGACCTTCACAAGCTTTGCTGTCTGAGGTGACTTGGTAACCATGGTTACAGGTGCATTTGTGGGTGCCGTCCAGATTGACACAGCGGCCGTGGAGGCAGACTCCCGGGAGCACACACTCGTCCACATCTGGAGGGAAGATACAGGGGATAAAAAAAAAGGGGCCTCAGAAAATAAAGATAACTGCAAATTCTTTGTGGCCTCTTTATGAAGCTTCAATGGTGCCGCGAGGCTTCTGTAGTAGCACTGTGGAGAACTATTCACAGAGCTAATACTTTGAAATGGGACTTTAATAAGTTCTTGACTGATCTTCTGACAGATGGTTACCCTGGCAAGTGTTGTCCGTGGAGAGTTTGTAGCCTTGGAAACAGTTGCACCTATAGGAGCCCTCGGTGTTGACACACCTACCGGGGCCGCACAAAGTGTGGTTCAAGCACTCGTTTACATCTGAGGAGAGAAGGGATCAGGACAGGACACATGTTATGATGAGGTTTTATCTGCTGCAGTTACACAGTGATTAAACAAAACACAGAAAAATTACGTATCAAGCAGCCAAGGGCAACATATCGATGTCCTGGATACAGCGTGTTATTGAAAGAAATCACTGTTAGCAGATCTATTGGAAACATAGCAGACAGCGCTGTTGCTTCTAATCTACATGTGAGTTTTAAATGCTGTGAACTCCACAAACACAGTCTCTGAGAAAAAGAACCTCTACACCTTGAAAGTGTCGACCCGCTGGGCTAATTGGTTCCACTAAGTGTTATTTTTTAATTTGGAAGAACCGACCTTTAAACATTAGATTAAATACAAGATGCAAGGCTGTTGATGCCTGTGGTTAAAGTCTCTTAATGGCAGCAGGAGACACCATTAAGATATAGAGCACAACAATGAAGACCTATATACAAGCTAAGGGCTGCATCAGCACATTACAGCAGTAAAGGGGAAACAATCACAGCGTAATTAGTGTGCAAACAGCGGTCGTTAAATTACATCAGTGCACAGACCCAAACCTCATTCATGAAGGGCTTTTACTATTTACAGCAGTAGCTGTCTTTTCCACTTCATGAGTCAGAACAGTTGACCCAGGAATTATGTGGAAAACCTCATGCAGAAATAATGTTTTATAGTGGAATTTATCAAGTGTTAACAATGGCAAGTTTTTCAGGTTTCACGAAGGTGCAGAGAGAGAAGGCAACTGAGGTCCGATTATGTGAGTGTGAGAGACGGAGAGGGAGACAGTAAAAGAGGAAGGGAAAGGGGGGAGAGGAAGGAAAAGTATTTGTCTACAAAGGAGGTGGGGAGAGGACGTTACTGAGAGGTGATAGAGACTCTGAAACAGAGCTCACACAGTGAAAACACAGCGAGAGAGCCACAGACTGGGTTTTGTTTGCCTAGCCGCGGGCACTGCCAGACGTCTGTCAGTGTGGCCCAATGCTTGTTTCTGCAATCATCCGGCATCTCTCAGGCCTCCACGATAAGCCTTGACAAGGGAATGGAGCTGTTTTCTCTATCACACCAGCAATTAGGCTTATCCACGATTCGGCCAATTGGGCCCAAACTACTGAGCTACTGTCAATTGACTGAAGCAAATACTGGAAACCCGGCGCTCATGTTGCTGTTTTATGTGACTCCCATAGCGCCAGACGTATACTGCGGGGCTGTTAGTGCTGCCTGTGTGGATGTTCGGAGTGAAAATATTTACCTCCAGAGTTATCCCTCATTTACCAGGTTCCTCTAAGTTACTATTTATACACCACAGATGTACGGGGGGAGTGAATAATTCTAGTGGACTGACAAACAGAAAGTAGCTGCGGCGGTGTTTTCTTTGGAGGCCAGGAAATCATGAGACATGAAACGAGGGCATCAGTGAGAAATCGATTAGAAAAACCTCCAAAGCGCTATTAAAGCTGATTTCCGTATTTTTCTGTCCTCGTTCAGTCGTTTAGACTTTCACATTTCTGGAACCCGTATTCCAGGAGCTTAGATTTCCAAACAAATTAGAGGGGCGCACGGTCTTAAAGAGGGGATGTGGTAACTAACACCAGTCAGGCTGTTATGTAACCCTCAGGCTGGGAGCTGCTAGCGTGTTAGCTCAAAAAAACACACATCAAATGCAGTTTGTTGGCCATTTGTGTATTCAAAGCTAATAATCAGCGGTAAGAGTTTTACAGTGGACCGCAGCAACACTATGGGTGAGTGAGAGAATTTGTTTGCGTGTCGAGACCCCGTCGCTGCGGGGAATTGACCGCCTGACCTCCTCATACATCTCCTGTGACTGCTCCCTCCTCTCACCTAGCTGAGCAGCGGTAATGAAGCCGTGCTGGCCTCTGCCGGGCCCGAGAGCACAGTGGCCGGAGCTCTCCAACAATAATACGCTGTTTGTTCAAGGCTGTGGCCAAGAGAAAATATTTTGACTCTCCCAAATTGAAGTATTATAAACAATCTTTTTACGGGGGCCAGTGATATCGAAAGATCAGCAATAACACGGTGAATGTGTTTAAACAATAATGGGGATATGCGGAGGCTGCTGGGCGGAGAAGCTGATATACTGTATCATACGTGGAAACACTGAATGGACGGAGAGGGCGGAGGGTCGACGCTCGCTACGCCCACGCTCACAGTGGTTTCAGGCTGTCGTGTGGGGCCCAGTAGTGGCCCACACCGAACTATTATAAACTCGTGAGGCATAAAACAAAATCAGTACTGTAAAATTATGCGCACATCAACAGTCAGAGTCCCTTTGTGCGAAAAGCCGAGGGAAACAAATCCAACTTGTGTTATTAGGTGAACTGTGCTGCATCACAGACTGTCAACAGGTCTTTAATGGCAGAGCTCTTTGCCATGACGCCTTGGGTTATTTCTGGTGATGCCAACCAAGGAGCTGCAGTTTCATCTACGTAAATGCTACCTAAAACAGGAAGCTTTTATGGCGTAAGAGGGAAAACCCCAACTGGGGAACTCTGGGTAGCGGTGGTGGTGGTGGTGGTACATTGATTAGGTGTGGGGTTGCCTTACCCACACATCTTTCACCAAGGGGCCTGAAGCCCGGCCCGCAGGCCTGGCACTGGAACGAGCCGGGAGTGTTGACACACATGCCGTCGGGGCAGGAGCTGGGATCCCTGCACTCGTCGACGTCTGCTCAGGGAGAAGGTGGGACATGAAAATAATCATTCAAATTAGTTGTTACTGAAACAATGTCCACATGCATGGAGGAATGGGTCTAAGGCCCCAAATGCTAAAATATACAAACACACAATCGACCTGTCACGGACTGAGCATAGCTTTCTCATAGTTCTCTTCCTGGCTTTGGCTAGAGGAAAATACATGTGTTTTGTTACCGGGCTACACATTAACTCATGGCAGCAAACAAACAGGTCTGGCTAGGATCGTGCTCTTATAAGAAGCGGACTGTGTGCGTAGGTGCTTGTGCGTGTATGTATGTCACCTTCGCATAGGCCTCTCCAGGACTTGGCGAAGCCGCTGCTGCATTCACAGGTGTAAGATCCTTCTGTGTTGACACATTTGCCATTCTGGCACTTGTTGGGCATGCTGCACTCATTAATGTCTGCCAGTTTGAATGAGAACCAAGGAGAACGGAAAAGAAAGTGACTATTGTGTTCCACAGCATTAATTAGGGCAGGATGCTTTTTAAACGAACAGTGCTGACAGACGAGAACTTGCGGCACTCTTAACACCGAGTTTGAAAGCTAACGGCGGACTGTGGTGACTTTCATTCGCTGGAAACATTATATCTTTTGCAAAGTTTTCCTTGGGCTGCGTCTCACCTTGACAGAACTTCCTGTTCTGGGTGATCACCTGGCTGTAACCGCTGTGGCACTGACAGGTGTAGGAGCCGTAACTGTTTATGCAGCGGCCCTTCCCTTCACATGGGTCCTCGTCACACTCATTCACATCTGCGCCGGGAGACAGAGACAGAGGAGGGAGAGTTAAAAAAGGTTGAATGCGACTTCCATATTGAAGTTCCATTTCCCCGAGCAGAGACCATGCACTTTCCAGGCCCCGCTCCTCTACTATACAGGCATTCCTCAGCGATGGGCCTGAGCCCAGTCGGGTGGAGCAGAGGCTTGAGCCAAGGCCTTCAATGTGAGGTAAGGGATCACGGCACCGTGGCAGCTCTTTGGACGCCTTGTTCACTGTTGTCAAGCATCAAGGAACAGGTCAACATAAACAAACGGATCCTTTTCATTCTGGCTCACTTAATTTCTCAAGGCTTCTGTGCCGTGTAATGTTTGGTGTTGAAGACTCTCGCTTGCACTGAGATGATGATAGACAGAACCGCTGGGGCCTGTGGTGTCAGTGTGTGCGACTCTACGCCCCCTCCCTTTCTCCGAGTGTCCCACCATTACTTGGCTTCACTCTCTCTCCCTCGTTCTTTCTCCCATCGTTTTCTCACCGATGCAGTTGGTCTGCAGCGCGCTGAGCTTGAATCCCGCGTCACAGTGGCAGGTGTAGCCGGTCTGCACAGGAACACACCTCCCGTGACCGCAGATGGTGGGGCTGGTGGCACACGTGTCGACACCTTAAAGAAAAGCCACAGGGATGTGCACAGTCATTACTCAGGGAGCAGACGAGGATATTTGTGACCTAACGTTACACAACACTACAGACACTGTAAAAAAAAGAAAAAAAAGAAAGAAAAAAAAAGAAAAGCGCATTCCAGGAACACATGTTGTTCTCCGTTGGAACCCATCTTGCTGTTTTATAGGCGGGGTCTTGGATGAGAGGACAGGTTTTACAGCACCATAGTGTTCTAACAGGTGGTATGGAGAGCTTACAAAGGGTCGACGAGAAACAGGTCATGCACAGTAGAGCCTGACATTAGTGTTGTTCTTGACTTTTTCCATCCAAATGGACTGTGCTAAAACAAAGACACTGCACGAGGACCCTGGAGAGGAAAACGCTAACTGCAAAATGTCTTTTTCTATAGGATTATTGTAAATTCTCCTCACCTCCTTAACCTTCCAATTGTGCTTCACTTCACTCTCTCTATCACATGCACTCATTTTCACCGTCTTCCCTCCTTCCTGGATTTGTCATAAATCTGGCCTCTGTCCGCTCATGATAGCTTCCCCCTTCCAAGAGGCACACTCTTTCTTGGTTTTTCGCCCTCTCACCCTCTGTGCTGTGCCGCATCTTCAAGCCAACTTGGCTTTGAGAAAAGGGGTCAAATAAAAGCATAATACAAGCTCTCCACAGCTTTACTCCGGGTCAGCCTGCAAAAATGCCTCATGAGAAATGCCGCTGTCTGCCAGCAGTTGACAGAGAACATAAAAAATGAAGAATTCAGTTTCATGCTGTTCTTACGCATGGTTGTCTTACAGCCCCATACCCACCTGGTGATTTTAGATTTGCATCCAGCGTAATAACCTGATTTACATCAGTTTTTTGTATTTTTATAACCTGGTTTACAGCAGTTATTTCCATATATTTCATTCTGCTGTCCATATTTTACTCTGTTCTGACAGTGATTTCGTCATTTACAGTTAATATACAATATATACCTCAAGGCTTGCTCAGTTCTGGGTCGCTTTATGATAATTCTTGTTTACTTCAGGGAATGAGGCAACTGGAAGATTTTGGTTTTGGTGCTTAACTTACTGCTGTGGAAGGAGGCTGCAGTCAGAATGAGCTTCAGTGGTTATAGCTGCTGCAGACAGAGCAAGTGTCTTTGTTGTTGACTGATTTCTCTTTTAGACTACAATCCTTCCTCTACACCAAGTGTCTTTTTTATCTGGAGCATCATAAACTTTCCTTGAATGCTACCAAGGTTTTCCTGCCATCGGCTCTGCCACTACTCCATCACTGGGGTTTCTCCCCTCTTCACCTTTGGCAAACCAGCCACTGCTGGTATAAATACATCAGTACATATCCAGCACAGAAATGATTTATTACAGTATACAGTGAATAAGACATGCTGCTGATAGGCTTGTCAGCATTGTGTGGACTCATTTGGATGCATGTTTATTTTATATGTAAGTCCTGCTAATCCTCAAGTCCTTGCTCAGCTGGTACACTGGTACACACCGGCTTGGTCCTATTGACTTTCCTGTCTCTCTTTTCTATGTATTAATAATAAAAATGCAAAATGCCCTATCAAATCAATGTTTATGTTAAACAGGTTTAAAGAACAATTCTACACAAACTGCACTTGTCACTCTCTTTTTTTCAGTGTTTCTATTTTATATTCATGTTTTTTGATATGTGTAAGTCATGTATTTCACCTGTGACCGAGTCTGGTTGGGTCGTGTCCCTTGTATCTGGACTCAGGTCGGTGATGGAAGAGTCTGGAGAAGGCTCTGTGAAGAGGGAATGAATACATGGAACCACTAACACTGTCTCACAAAATAAATGATCAGTCTCCACTACCATAACACTGCTTGTTTTCCCCAACTACAACTGCCTTAGCTGTCACTCACTGGGAAGCTGTATAAAAATGATCTACTCCTCTTCCTCTAGGACTAAAAACACCACAATGACCAAAATAAATCAAGCAGAGTTAATGAATGAAGGGAACCTTCAGAATTTAATGTCAATGTTTTCACTGGCGTGACGGCAAAGCAGACAAGGACTGAGACAGCCACTGCTGCGCAGGAGTGAACAATTTATAGAAAACACATCATATGTCTTTGCCTGGCTGAAACTATTATTTTCCTTTAAGGTTAGACATGCAAAAAAAACAAACATATAGTTGAACATGTAGTTATATGATCTACAGTATGTAAGTGAAACCAACAAAAAAAATACCTGGATATTTTGGTGGTGATTCAGTCACAACAGCTGGCTGAAAAACAAGCAAATATTAGACTGTCAAAAAAGGATTTTACTTGTATTTTTCATCACCGCATTCATATTCATATTCACATTCATATTCAATATTCATACAGTTTCTATGTTTTTGTCGTCATATTTAGTGCCAATTAGGAGTGTTTATCTACAGAAATGTGGTCTGAATATGTTATATAATCAAAACAAACTCTCCAGCTGAGATAGCTAGAGTATATCGTCTTAAGACAAACATTTCCCAGGCCAAGACGGGAAGGGAAAACTTACCGGGCTCAGAATTTCCACATCTGCCACCAGACGGAGAAGAGAGAGAAGAGGAAAAATTTATCAGTAGCAAAAGTTGACATTCAGTTCATATTAACAAGCACGGTTACTGTCTACAAACAACATACACAAAAAAACCTGTGTTCTCCCTAAGCACCAGACTTGCAGCTTTGGAGGTCTGTGATTCTAATAAAACAAAGCTTATGGCACTTTCATCCTCTAAGCCAGAGCGAGAAAGCTGTATCATAAAAGCAGCGCAGACGACTGGCCGAGAAAAATGCAAAGACAGACGAGGAAATGGATATCTCTGATAATGAAGACAAAAATCCCTAAATATTTACAGAATTGTCTACTGACATAAATCAAAATGTCCGAGCTGTGCCAGCAAAGAATCTCACAAGCATTAAATCAGGAAGATACATTTGCAGAAAATCCCATGGATTTAGATGTATGGCCAATGTGGATTACTTGTGTGCATTGCTGTGATGCTCACAGGAGGTTTTCACATATGATGGATGGCGAACATGAATACTCCTCCGAATATGTTCGGGGTTGGACCGAGCATTTATTTGTGGAGCTCAAAACATCCTGTTGATGTTTGGATTCTTAAAAAAGAAGCTAATCCCATTTACAAACGTTCATATTGCGCATTCACTCTGCCGCCCCGCATTGTTTATGTCATGGGTAGTGGTAAAAATATTCAAGTGGTTAAGTGAATACCATGTTTGGATAACTCTGAAGCTTAAGTGCATAATATGTACTGAACATTCAGCAGCAACGGCTTTTCGTCTCTCTGTAAACATTTATCAACCTAAAAGACAACTTGGCAGAGGCTTCCCGCACCGAGCCTTTTATTCTCACCTTCCGGCTGTGTAGGTGTCTCTCTGACTGGATGAGAGGGATGCAGAGGCTGATGTGGGGTCAGAGGGTGCCGAGGCGCTCCCGGCGTCTCGGGGTACTCGGGGTATTGGGGCGCCTGCGGTACCTGTGGGTAGACGGGGACGTGCGGCCTGCTGGGGAACAGCAGCTCGGGCTGCGAGGAGGGAGGGCTCTGCTCCTCCCATGACACTCTCGTGCTCTGCAGATCATCTTCCTCCAGCTGTCTGAAAGAGATCTGCACGTCAGAGCGCGAGTAGGTGTATCCGTGACCAGCTGGGCAGATCTCCTTGAAATGGTCTGCGGAGAAGGAAACACATGAGCGGACAATGAGCCATAGAAAACATCGCCTCCGTATCGTGCTCGCCGCCTCCTAAAACTAACGTCAAACGCTGCCAGAGTGTAATTGCAGCTCATATTTCTGTCTGATGTTCACAGCAATACCATAAGCCACCCGTGTAATACTGTTATGTTGAGCATGCTGTGCTTTACTGTGCGCTGTGAACGAGGGGGGGGAGTCAGGTTTCGGCCATTGCCGCGGAACTCGTGAGCTGGCAAGCCAATGACAGCTGTCACAGAGGGCGACCACTAGGGAGGGGGTTTGGGGAGATGGGGGGGGGGGGGGGGGACTGCAAACAAACAGACACAACCCACTCCAGTGAGAGAAGTAGAAGATCATGTAATACCGACTGACCTTTGAACCCCTCTGCGTAGAGGCGTGTGAGTGAGAGGCTAATGGAGGATTGGCTGGCTGATACTTAAAAGGAGGGAGACTGCACCTCTTTGTGTCCGAGCCCAACAAACCTCAGCGATGGTGAATCCATTACAAGTGAGAAGCACTGTGTCCCCTACCTGACCTGAAACCAGCAACCCTACGCCAAAAGAGTCTGGAATAGAGATACGAGTAATGACAGATATGTGGTCGCTGTAAATGCTTGTGTAAATGCAGGAAATGTGGATACGATAAGCTACTGAATGATGAATTTAAAGTGGAGGGAAATAGGGCTCTATATGACCAGGAGCCACATCAGAGAATTAAATGTGGAATGAAAGTCAGTGGGCTCCTGTTACCTCCGAGTCACAAGAAACAGGCCCCTGGCTGCTCCGTTCTGAACACGGCTCTAACAGCTTGTCAGGGCCATACAAAAGCCAGCGTCCGAAATAATCAGAGGCTGTGTGTGTCTGTGTACTGTGTCAGTGCTGGCTGAGCAGCACCATGGAGGTCTGTGTCTCTGATATCTGATCTATGACAATCCCCATGAATCACTGGCCAGTACAGACACTCCATAAAACCAGCCTGTTTCTCTCAGAGACTTTGAAGATTAGATCGGTATGAAAAAAAAAAAGAAAAAAAAAAAAGATGACAACTACTTCCCATGTTTCACTTGGCCAAGCTATTTATTTCTGCTGTGAAGTTTTGCCGGTCTATTAGTGGGGTTTCTCTCTGGAGGTTGGAGTGATAACACAAGACTGACTCCCACTATTATGTAGCCTCCAAAATATGAAAACTGTTATGTTTTTGGTCCTTTTCCACTCCAAACATATTTGGTTATTTTGAACAGCTTTACATGCCGTGCAGCACAGAGCAAAATGGTGTCTGAGTGGCAAAGATTCTCTGCCTATGCTTTCACTATCACTGCTCAGCCTTGCATGAGATTACATGTGACATTTTATATCTGCAAAAGTGTTTAACCCAGCGGAGAGCTCTTCAGCAAGTACAGTAAAAACCAGATACGGATGGTTAAGTTTGCAGATGGATGGGTGCGCTAAGCCGTGAGGAGAGGAATTCAGACACATGCAGGAGCAGCAGCAACAGAGTGACTTCTGACTGTACCTGTTCCTGGCAGAGGGCAGCGGTCACACCCGGCGCCCCAGGCCTTGCCCACCCGGCTGCAGCAGCAGATCTGTTTGGTGATGTGCTGGGCGAGTGGTAGAGAGCATGTGCCGGCTGACACCGAGCGGTAGCACAGCGCCCTCTGGACCGACACGGCCTTGTCAGCTGAGGAGAGAGTTGATGTTGTGTGAACCAATGCAACACATAAGAAAAGCTTGGATGATACAGTAACGTGTCGTTCTGAGCAGCACTTACAGACGCAGTGACTCCTGGCAGCGTCTAACATGTAGCCCAGTTTACATGTGCACCTGTAGCTTCCCCTGGTGTTGAGGCACTCGGCATTCTTACAGATCCCGGGCAGCAGGCACTCATTGATGTCTGTGAAATATACGGTATGACATTTATCCAGTATCTAGTACATTCTGATTATGGAAATAGCATGAAGTCATGTTTTTCCCCTGGCAAAACCTTATTGAACTTCAAATGAACCCTTCAACCAAACATGGTACAAGTATCAATACCAGATTTGGTCTCCTGCGTTTCCACATTAAGTACACATGAGTTTTCATGCTTGCGTGATGTATGGCTTTAGAAAACATTTACACCTTGAAAGGTGACAAATTGGCCTGCAATAGATCATCCAGTGCAACCCACCAGCTGCGGGGAGGTGATGAAATACGGAAACTTTAAGGTTACGGAGTTGTATGAAAGCAAAGGCGGAGTGATGACATGGGGGAAATATGTATAATAAATTTGACCACAGTAAACCAGCATACACTGAAAATCATGTATCCGCCTGACTGCAAGATATTACAAGCTCTCGGGGCTGCGGTAACCTTGACTTTGAAATCTGGGCAGATGAACAGACGGAGAGGAAATCGCGGAGTGTTTTAGATTATCATCTTCCTCAGCATCTTTCCATTACAGCGTCCCATAAGGTCACAGCATCCTTAGCTTACGTCAATAAGTGGAAGTTAAAGACGAAAAGCCCCCCCGGCCCCCCCCGACCTGATCCATGTGCCAGAGTGATACGGTGGTCGGTGGAGTTTTGCTTATTGCTCCAACAGCTCCTGAGTCACTAAGCCAAATGGATGCAAGTTGCCGTGCCAGCCAGGAGCATAGGGGGACATATTTCAGGCGCTTAGTCATGCGATCACACTGGGACCGGGCGAATTTTGTTGTTCTACCGTGTTAAAAAAATGAGTACATCATTAGGTCTTTTCCCATTGCTTTGACGACTGGAACTAGACAGCCTGCCACCACAGATTTTCCCAATTCCAATTAATCTGCTCTTGTTTTGTTGTTTTGCTTCCTGCTGGAAAAAGTGAGCTTATAAGGGATAGAGGTTGATAAATCCTGTGGACTGAAGCAAATCCAGGGAATGCCTCAATGTCCCTTTTGTAGTGCGGGCTGTTTCTTCTTTTCTATCTGTTTCCCTTTGTTTTTCCATTTCTCTTTGCACTTTTCTATCACCCCTAAGAGGGACGTGCTCTGAAGCTAAAGCTGGCCTGATGACGACGAAGCTCCCAGCCTCTGTGTGATGGCTGCGTAAACAAGCCTGCGTTTGTGTTAGCAAGAGCCGCTTGTTTGGATGAGTAAGGGGCGAGGCAACACGCTGCGAAGACGACGAAGCGGACCACAGATGTCGTTCCTGTCTCTGCTCACTTTCAGACTCTTAAAGACTGGAACAACAATATTGCAGAGTTTAGTTTAAGCAGCATGCTATCTGGTCAGAGTTCAGGTCAGCGTTGGGCTCAGCCTTCATCACATGGGGTCTTTAATCCATGGTTCGGTTGAGTCCCAGATTAGTGCTATTGTTACAGTCTGCTGGTGGGTTGATTGGGATTGAAGCTGACTTCCATGACAACCTGTCACGACCAGCACTAATCTCAACATGTATTTTGAATTTATGCTTGGTTGATCTCATTGACAAACAGGCCTTGTGCTAGAAAAACTCACAGGCGTCCATCACCACCTTCTCTCATGATTGTTTCTTTCTTGGTTAATAACACATATTGATGACTGAAATACCTTGGATCAAGTGTCAACCAGTCTGCTGCGACCTTGCTTGACCTTGTCCGCTCTTAACCTCTGGCTCTGGAAAGACTCACATAAAACACCTGCAGAATTATTTATAGAGACTGTAAAGGAAATTGGCAACATTACTCTCTTTATTATGTATTGGCTGTTATGGCCAAAGGGAGCTCCTTATGACTACTTTGGAAGTCTCGAACCAGACATAACTTATGGGGCCAAAATTCATCCATTTAGAGACTGTGAATAGTGAATGCACATTGGGAACAGTAGATTTTTACAAGCAAATTCTTCACTTATGAACCTGATGTATGTGGATCTAACCCTGTTGACCCAGGCGATATCCAGTGAGATAACTGTCAAATGTCAGCGTTTTAAAATTGTTTGTAACTTATTAAGTTGATTATTAAGATTGCTCCTGGCACCAGTTTACCACCCATGCAACTGTGTTGGCTTTTCATCTAACAAACGGGCAATTCAGACGATATCGTTTCTGAGAAGCAGCCTCTGAAGATAAGGAACCAACATGAAGTCAGAGTGTGGCACACGGCTCTGATGGGGGATCTTATCATATCGTAGAGAGGACGTCACTGACCGCGAGGGTCAGCGTTCAAAGCCAGAGCCGTAAATAAAGCCCATTAAAGAGTATGAGACAAGCTACTTTCTGTTTCATCAATATACGTTGCAGCTCAGAGAGGGAGCCCCAGCTTGGCAAGCTGGACACCATCCTGATAATAATAATGACGAAATCCAAGAAAAAGCAGGTTTTGCCTCCTTGGCAGTTGCTGCAAGACCTTAAATTAGAAATAATTTTTTTTGGGAACAGCGCAGCGGCTGAACGGGACAGAGACTTTAAAGCGCCCCAGTAAATATTGCGGGTAACTGTCTGCTTCGCTTTTTTGGAAGTCAAGAAACGAGCAACTGGAAGGGAAGAACATCTTGAAACAATCATGAAAGAAAAGCATGAATAATAGAAAGATAAATTTCCACATTTGTTGGCTAGTTGAAGTACGATTGGAAAATGAGTGTGTCCTTGTTCGCAGGTCTTTGTTTTAATAAAATATGTTTTCCCGGCTCAATCACTACCTGAAAACATTAATGGGCCAATAGTGCAGATACGAAAACATGCTGAACTTGATGAACCAGTGGATGAGGCCTGTTATTGATGTAGTCAAAGCTGTCCATTGGTGCATTATGTTGTTACACTCCATGGGCTTCAGTAAGCACTGCCTTTTGGATTATGACACCATTAATCAAGTCACTGACGGAGCTCAAGTGGGCTGTCAGAAGAGCTGCTCTTTGTTTCCCATAGTGTCAGCGTCAGTTGCCTCGTTCACAGATCAAGTGGTTCCTCTTTTTTTTTTCTTGCGCCTTCGAAGCCGAGGTTTATTTGTTCATGTTGACTAATTCCGATGCTGTGTACTAACACCGCAACACATATAAATGGTCCAAATTCTCTAGAGGAAGCTTGTCTACAGAGTTGTCACTGTGGGTGGTTATTGCTTCTTGAACCAGCGGTCATCTGACTAATGGCCACCTCTGGGATGCTGCGATGAAAGAAAACATTCTGTATATTCAAGAAGGACCTGAGTTTGTTTTCACGTACAGATGAACGAGCGAGCGAGCGGGCGTTCATACAGTTTTTTTTTCTGCTGGGACATTTAGGAAAGCTCTGCAACTAAAGCTCCCCCTCTTAAAAGAGAGCCACATTTACCATAATCGCAGCCTACCGTACCATTCTCCACTTAGAACCCCAGAAGACCAATTAAAACAACAGCCCCAGGCGCTTATTGGCTGCTGAACTCTGACCTTGGACCGAGGCTAAGTGTAGTCTTGACCTGGTTCCCATAGGGGCCAGACGTACAGCAAGGGATACTTTTATGGGCATCCTCAGGGGTTCCATGTATGCATGGAAACATATGGGCAGTAAGTTTTTATAACATCCGTGCCATTATATTTAATATTGGCTGTGTTCTTGTTATGAGTACACTACCTATTAAAATATTCTGCGGGACAAATCATATCGTAAAATATTGAACTAAATAGACATTTTCCAACATTTTGTGTTATAGCTTACCTTGACAGTGTGTGAGATTCATCCTTTTAAAACCTTTGGAACATTCCACTTGTCCATTTGCAATCACTGCGTATGCTGCAAACAGAAAGAGAAAGCACAGCTTCAGAGGAGGAAAGCGATCTCACAGTACCGCCTCTCTGACACGAAGCACTGCACTCATCGCGGGGAGAGAAGAGGAGCTCGGCTTTAGGAGGGGACCATATAACTTACAGATGTGAGCATCTTGGCAAGAGGAGAAATTACTGTAGGGGACCCACAGCTGGGCCTCGGGGGACTCGAGAGTGAGTGTATGGAAATGGATCTCCATCAACCACGTTTATAAAACAGCACTGCCATCCAGCAGAATGTAACGATAACACTCGACGTCATTTATAATCATATTACCCATAACTCTCCTCGACCCCCAGGGACAGATGAAGGAAGTGCTTATATCATAAATATGTTGAGGAAACCTACGTGACAGCCCTGACCTTTATCATCAACCACAGTGCAAATCTACTTAAACAAGAGGCTAATGCTTTAACTGTGCACACGAGGAATGATGATTAATGTGCAGCTAACAGGAAAGCGATTGGCCCAAAACTTCTTTTTGTTTGTTTTCCCAAAGCAATAAAAATCATATGGCGTGTGCTTCAGGTGTGTATACATTAGGGGTGTTCACAGAAATGCTGCAGTAAATAACACGAGTGTGTCTGTTTTAGCCCCAGCGCGGCCGTACTGTCAGTAACAGGGGCCCGAACACATCATGTCTTCGCTCATTCGGCACCTAGTCAAGCCCCAGCACGCTCCATTAAAAGTAGAGAGGGGTCAATGTGACCATCATTATGGCAAAAAAGATGGTCTGTGTTTGTGTTTGACTGTATCTATGTGTTGGACCGAGACAAAGAGCCAGTGTGTACGAGGATATAGGTTGCTTAGCAGAGACAGGGTGATTATTAGTAGCAGATCTTTCCATGACATAAACCGAGATGAAAAATATTTCTTCATATAGTGTTGAAAGGCGAAAATCCAACTTCTGATTTTAGAGGGAAAAATGTGTGTTTGGGTGAGGAGAGCTCTGAAAATGATGGCATGCTTATTAGTATGACGGAACTGTTTCTCACTGTTTCAGTCAAATTAAATTATAGTCATGAATCAGGCAGCTTGAAGCCGTGATGGTGGGTCCTTGCTGCTTCCTAATCACGATTGCCGTGATGCTGTTTTGCACTTTTTCTTGCGTATAAACACTGGAAAAATCTTGTTTCGGCCAAGAATTTGAAAAGAAGAAAAAAAAAAGAAAAGAAATATTTGGTGACGTGAGCGAAACCAAGTTTGTTATGTCTCAACTCAAATTCATGAGCATGAATAGGCATTTTACTTTTCCAAAATATGAAACAGGACTAGACTATTTTTGAGAAATGTATTCATATAATAGCAGAATTTGCCTCATTCATCATCATCAGCATCCGATGAGAGCAAACACAGAGAGAAATCATGATCTCTTACATTTCCCGCTCGGTAAAGAGGAACAGTCTTTGGAGTCGCACCATGGCCAGAAAAAAAAATTACCAAGTGCTTTTAACTCGCTGCCGCAGCGATGAAGGGTTGAAAAGAGAAGTGACGCATGAAACCTCGGGCCACGGCAAATGCCAGCAAAGATAACACATCTCCTTCCCTGGCACAGAGCTCTGGGAAAGGGAGAAAAGACTCAATGTAACCAAAACTCCAACCAGAGCGCTGACGGAGAAGGAGCTCTGGTCTGATGTGAATGGCTACTTTCGTGCCAGCGAGCGGGGAAACGACAGGATCATATCTCTACAACCCATCTGTCATCTTTATGCATCTATGTCACCCAGGAGAACGCGAGAGCAAACACGTACATTCAACCTCCAGTGTCTCAGAAGCTCATTATTTTTCAGAGTTGGAAACTGGAAAGAGTTTGAATTTCCAAACCCGGTGGCCAGAAAAAAGGAAAAAAAAGTCTTCCCCAGCTTTCAACATGCACAAAACACCTACACAACAATCCCGTAAATGCACGCTGTCACGGTAAAAAACCCCAACATTCAGTGTCATTTTCCCAGGAGTGACTGGAATGTGTGCCACATGGAGGTTTTCTGGGAACGAGGTCCTGGAAGCTGAGTTATGTTTTGGTCCTGCTGTGACCCAGTGGACCAGGCAGGGTCAGTGTACCTGAGGGTTGACAGAGCAGAAGTGGGTCAGCATGAAGGGGGCAACGGAGAAAAAAAAAAAGGGGGGAACTGTGTCAAAGCGACGCCCCTGTTCCTGTCTGCCCACCTCCTCGCCTTCCTCCACACCCCTCTAATCCCTCCCTCCGAAAGTTTCTGAGTAATGAGCTGTTGTGGTAGGGTGGTGGGCACGCCCTCCTGCCGTGATGGGATCAGGGAAAGTCTGGCCTGAGTGACAGCAGGGCGCACATGCCAAGGGAAGCCCAGTGGGGGAGGTTCAGAAGTCTCAATAAAGCTTATTAGCAGGGAGGAGAGGACCTCTGTGGTCAGTAACAACTCCAGCATGAATCTGAGAGACAGCTCACTTCAAAACCCCGCTTGTCTTGAAACCTCCTGAGATGTTGCAAAATCTTGTGCAACCTTAATTATGTAAGAAGCAATACGCCGACATTGATCGGTGAGGTGAAATCAGCATCGGCATCTCGCAGGAGCATTACAGAAGATGTTTGTGAAACTACACTGTGCAATCTTTGCTCATAGGATCTAATTTGACAGATTACGCTCCGCTTTTCCCTGTGTGCTTCCCAGACTTAATAGATGTTTGCGATGAAACTTGGTTCAGCAGATCTTTACTGTTCCCTCAGGAAATTTGTTTGAACACAAGTTTAAAAAGCAGCTGCTGAAGCTTAAGATTCAGATGTTGATGACAGCGCTGGTTGTATTCTCATTGATGCACTTATCAGTTTCTTGGCTGTCTTACTAATTGATTGATGTGGCGACGTAAGAACAAGGCTTAAAAGATCTTGTTGTTTCCGAAGCCTCGGCTACTGTACCGGAAACTCAGAACCGTGTCGCCTGAAAGTTCGCCATGAAAAAGAGAGAAAAAAAAGATGCTAATCAGTGACAACTTGGTCGTGTCATTTTCATTATCAAACAAAAAGCTAAGCATTATGGTATCCTCGGAGGATTTAATGATGTGTCTGTTCTCATGCTTGTTTCGACAGTCATTTGTGTAGAAAACATAGAGTTACACAGGCAGTGGCTTGCAAGAGTGAGCTCAAGCTGTGCATCATTAGTGTCACCCTTGGTTACAAAGACTGTAGACCCAGACTGGTCTGTATCCACTGAGGGTACCGACAAAAACTTCCCAATTGTTGTCTATCCATTTAGCCCTGTTCCACAAAAGACTTTGTCACCCCTCACTAATTTATTGTCCGTCTCCATTCAATTGTGTTGTGCATTCCCCCGACAACTGCTCAGTAATATTTGCTTAAATTCCTTTAATTCAAATTCCTTGAAGCTTCTTGATTGATGGCGCTGTCCTAAATCAAATCGGAATAAAGCCCTTAGCTCTCTTTTAAACATGAAAGTGAACCTTGCTCCACCGCGGGCACCGCTGTGGGCATTCAAATGAAAGAACAGCTTATGCAAAATGGGGAAGAAAGTAAAGAGAGATGGAGGCAGGAGGCTGAGAATCGGGAGAGAGTCTGTAGTCGAATGGGTTCCTCAGCTGTACAGAAATCTTTAATTGCTAATTCGGTACAATCACTTGGTGGACCACCCAGCCTGGGGGCTATACTTCTAAGACGATTGAGAGGTCTGGTCCATCAATCACAGGGCTCAGAGCCCTTCACCAACTTCCCCTGGGACCTGCCTGGGAGGCAACCTCAGTGTTGGGCTTCTCTCCTTAACTGGCTGGAAAACCTGAGAACGCGTGGGAGACATGAGGGAGGAGGGATGGATGCCATCCACAGGACGGGAACAGGAGACAGCCTTCCTTTCCATTTCATTGGGGGCCACTCTATAGGAAAACAACCAGCGCCAAAGCCAAGTCCTCCTCAGGACGTTTTCCAGCAATTTACTTGCTGACACGCCGCCACAGGACAAACTGGTGCCGCCGAGAGAAAACCAGGAGCAAACAGATCTCTTTAATCACCATGGAGGATTTCAGGTCATGTGAGTCTCTCAGATGGCAGTGCCATCTCTTCTTGGCCTTTGAGCCAATGCTTGATTGAAGCAAACAGTTTAAAAGGGAAGTCATTTACTTTCAAAAGAAAACATCTCCATGGCACACGCCACACTGCCATTCTGGCACGGTCCATATCGCATGCTTTGTTCATAATGTTTCCCTGCTTGTGAAGCTAAGGCTAATCAGTGAGGACACATGGGACTAATATCAACATCCTCCTCCTGATACAGATCTTGACACAAAACCAACTCTCGAGATGCTCGACCGTTGACAGTCTCTGCTGTGTATCTGTATCGTATTGCTACAACACAGCCATCCCGCAGCACATTTGCATCAACAACCGAGAGGCTTTGATCAAACGGTTATTTCATTTTTCTGCGACGTTAAATCTCTACTCGAAACACGCTTTTCATTGTTTCTGTTCACAAAAGTATGTATGTTACATCTCTGTTTGTAGTTTGACAATGCTGTTTCACGCCCTTCTCCAAGATGCTAATGGAAAAATAACCCGCATCAAACACACATTCAAAACAGATCCACATTCCTCTATAATCTGCAAATCACTGTGGAATATCAACCACCTGGGCTGCTTCCAAAAAAAGGCATGCCACGGTACATTCCCAATAAAACTGTGCTTAACTTAGCTTGTATCCAATTAAGAAATGCAACACAAATTTCAGATCCATCTGCCTCCAACTGGGATTTATTTCTCGTAGTGGTTAGCTCTGCTCGGTCCTGATTAGCCACACTGCTGCCCAGCTAATGGATTCCATCATCCTAGTTGTGAAGGGATAACTCTAAGTCAACATCAATGAATCAAACGCTGTCAAATGCCTCTCACCAAGGGACACTGCCGTGGAGCGGTTCCAGTGCATCTGTTCTTTTGCGGCATATTTCTAAAGCAAAGTCGTTGCATCTCTTGGTTTTGTTGGTCATTAACAAGTGTTCATGTTTGATCAGTGCTAATAAAAAGCAATAAGTGCGGCATTTGGCCCCTAAATGAATGTCAGATTAAACGATTGGGGAATAGATGGGAGATTTGGGAGGGATGACTTCATGTGGGAAGATCTGGAAGTTGTGGAGCTCCATGGGCCCCCTCCCGCTTTGCCTCATCTGCCTTTATTGATCTAAACCGCATGAAGAATTGTGTCCTTGTGATGGAGAAAAACGCAAGGAGGGGGTGGGGTTGAGGGGAAACAGACAAGACAACTCCCACAGATACAGGCGGAAGAGAGGGTGCTGCAAAAGCCAGCGTGAGGGCACTGACATCATGATAACCCTGATGACCCGGGGAGGTAGAACTAGAGGAAGCCAAGGCTCCTGTGGGTGTGGTGGTTGCTTTGGGCCCCGGGGACGTCTAATCTGACTCCCTGGGAAGCCTCCAGGCAACGCAGACGGGGAGAGACACTGAGGGGGAAGCTGCCCAGCAATGACAGATGGGGAGACAAACGGCTTGTGGAATTCCATTAGCTGTGAGATTCACAGTGAGGGAGGTGCTGCCAGGAGAATTGCAGAGTGATGCCAATGTTACACTTTGGGTCAGGGTCGGCCCACAGCAAATGGCCTTGTGTTGTTTCAGAGAACCTCAGATTACTTGACTAATAAAAAGGCATCCTGAAGTCATCCCAAGGTTACACAACTATCTCTGTCATGAGTCTTTGTTTTATTAAGATAAAATTCCTCTCACTGTGCAGCGGATTCAGTTTCTGCTCTGGACTTCTTACGTGACCCGTTCCAAATCTCCCTTGGCACAGTGGTAAGCCGTCATACCTAGGGACAGGTTTGACCACCCCTACGTCCCTCACCATCAGAAATTACAATCCTGCATTAAGCTAATTTGAAATTCAAACAAACTTCAGGGAAGAGTTTTTTTTTTTTTTTTACTCCTCCTCATCACAAGAACCAGAGGGATGGAGGCTGACTTCAGCCTGTTCTGGTTGATCTGGATCTCATTACGAGCCAGGAATCCTCAGCATGTGACTTTTAAAGGCACTGGCTCCTAAAGGCTTCGGCTCCCACTGAGATGGGATACACTGGCATTCATGCCCCCGCGACGTCAGCGCTCCTTTGGAAACACACATACACGACGTCCTCCCTTATTTGCCACAGCTGTGACATAAAGTCGTCTTTGTACAATAATAAATAACATCCCGCTATATGATGTTGTCAACTGCTCGGAAATGGATATACAGTCATTGCAGCCAGACTGCAACATCGGGAGGATATAACGAGTCTATACGACTAGACTGAGAGAGGCTGGAGCAAATATAGTTAATGTACGGCAATATTGAAGCTACGTGGGCCCAGAAAGGAATAATATATATGTGAAGTAAACCCAGAAGGCACAGACCAAGAACCATGTCTGCAATAGAACCACATTAAACCATAGTCTTACTAACATCATCTGTAAATGCAATAAAAAAGATATTTGCTCCCAGTCAACAGTGCCTTTTGTACCCAGCTATAAACTGGCCAATGGGAGTGTTACACCCTTAAACACAAACGGGCCTTTCATGACATCATTATCACATACTCAACAAGAGGCACGAGAGACTCTTTTAAAAGCTATATGACTTTTCTTCACACTGCAAAGCCCAACTGTCCCGTTCGCTGAGAAATGAAATGCATCATTTTCCAGGGGAGCTGCTGTCTCCAGGTTGCACATCACTCCTGTCAAATACGTAAGAAAGCATACATCCCGGCCAATGAAGGAGGAATGCCGCTGAAAGACCTGGCCAAGTGTCTAAACTGAGAACAATAACACTCTGGTGGAATCCAAAGCATTTTCTCTTATTAAAGCTCCCTGCAAGACTTCTGGGACATATAGTAAATGACTTCATTTTGACTTCATTTTTCCCCCTCTTTCATTCTGTCTCTTTCTTCTCTCTTCTTTCTCTGGCTGCGTGTGACCTTGGACCTGGACCTACGGTACGCTGCCCCCCAAAACAACCATAAAAATGAGTGAAGGGGGGTATACGCTCCATTTCTCCCGCAAACTTCAAAGGAGGGAGCAGAGAAAAAAACATCTGCGAGCCAAAAGAGATCGTGCCGGGGACTTGGGAAGAGCAGGAATCGGGCACGCTGAAGGAGACGGAGAGCGGGAGGGAAAAGAACGGATCGGCATCTATGATAGATGGAGGGGACAAAGAGGGATGGTGTCTGCTTCTGATTAAGGCTCAGTCAGATGTTTAACAAGGTATGCAGACTCTGGGAGTTTGATATCTGTGGGCGTGATCATAATATAATCAGGAGTACCAGGACAAACAATGAATGTCAAGTGTCCCCGTGTGCCACTGGACCGTAACTTGCTTTGACTTTGACAGCAGCTCCTCTACCAGCACAGGACCAAAAGCCACACCCTCTTAAAGATGTCAGGCCCAAGCGTGAGTCTCCATCTTACAGTGAAGGGTGTCACCACCCACGCTCCCTGCCAGCACGCAACCGCCCTGCTGCTGTTTTCTCAAACCTACCGCAGCTTTGGTCAGGGTTGTTCATTTCCTCACTTTTTCAAGGCCGCGTTGGCTCACCCTGCCCACAGGGTGGGTGGCACTCCCGCCAGACTCTCATCCTCACCCTAAATGTGTTTTCATTTGCTTTTTGGTGTCGGTTTTATGGAGGCGCAAACAGCTCCGTTTTTACAAGTGGGTGCATGGGCGAGTCACGCAGTTAAAGAATCTAATGATGGACGCTATGTGCTAATCGTCATCAGTCGTTAGCATTAATTAGGCCTATGATAAACGCCATAAAACTCCACCAAGCGTAAACATCTGCTATTTAAGAATAGAACAAGCATCACTTGACTAAACACCTGAATATAAAGCGCTATCAAAGTAGAGCACAGCTGCGTCTGGCTGTTTTGAACAAATGAGAATCAGAACAAGAACACCAAGAGATCAACACACCGTCAGCACAACAGAGAGTAATACCAACAGAATTAGACAATTTAAGTATGTAATGGAACAAAGAGGGACAAAACAAAGAGAAGAGCTGCCCAGACCTGATGTCTTCTGTCAGTATGACTTACCTGGTTTGGTTGGACACTTTTGGCACTTGTTGAGACCCCAGGAGGCTCCCACACTTCCACAGCAATCATCCTGTTTGGTTAAGCCTGGCAGAGGCTTGCCACACTACAACAACACACATCTGTGTTAAATCTAAGACACGAGTTTTGAGAATGAGTGTTACATATTTGTGCTCGTTCGTGTGCAGATGTGTGTGCGTAAGGTAAGGGCCGAGAGAAGCCGTTAAAAGGTGTTCGTGTCGGTCTGCGCGTTTGCGCGCGCCACCTATCTGTGAGGACAGAGTGAACCAGACACATCTGAGACTAGTTACTTGGAGAAGGACATAAACACAGAGCCACAAGAATAACTATGGCCCTCCTGGCAGGACTCATTACGGCATTTGGCTAATTGTGAAGAAAGATTCCTATCGGACCTTTACTTACTTACTTTTTTGGCCAAATAGAAATTTCTAAAACTAAAAAAGAAACAGAGAGGACATTCTTCTACAGAACACCAAACTGGCATACTGGCAGGAGAAGAGGGGAAAACTGCAAACTCAAATCGTTGTACACTTCTTTTCTGGGGCAGTTGTGTTGAACTGAAAAATCGCTGTGACTAGGAGGTTTCATTTCCAGCTCTCTCTCTCTCTCTCTCTCTCTCTCTCTCACTGTGTGTGTGTGTGTGTGTGTGTGTGTGTGTGAAACCAGAGTAGAGAAAATATGATCTGCTATTCAGGACAAACAAACTTGTTCAAGGAATAATGCTGGCAAAAACAACTCGACTGCAAATCACTGTGTTGTTGCAACTGCAAACCTAAAGGCCAAGAGTCAAACATAACGCCTTATCACAGCCAAGCAAACAGATGCTGTATTAAGTGTATTAAGCCTTAGATTAGCCAAGCTCACGCACTGCCCATGAGTCTTCCCACCCATAACTAAATTTTCTCTCACGACAATTGTTTGTTGTGTCATCTATTCATTATCTTGCTCAGAAAGTCTGTGGGACGTGCCATAAATGGTAACATGCAGTCACCACAGAGAGATGGGCTCCACATGGGCTACGTTTCAAATTTTGTCCTCTGGATGCATCCTAACTCATAGCAGGCCTTTGTTGGGAAAACTGGGGGAACATGAGATGACCAGTGTAGTCGGAGTTCATAAATCCTGGTCACTACAAAAATCATTCCCACAGGCCAACTTCCTGTCTGAGACAGAGAAGGTGAGAGGATGTGAATATAATGATGCCTGTGGTAAAAGCAGCTATTTCTCCCCCACTGGTTTTAACGCCTGCCATGGTTCTTATGTCCCCAGGTGGCTTGGATGTGTGGAGTGATGAAAGTGTGCAATAGTGCGCTTTAACGACTGAACACAATACCTGTCCGTCGACCGTTTCCTGAAAGCATCTGCCCACGTGTCCGTTCTGACGGTTGTGTGGTCTGGCGTGGCCGTTCCCGTTCCCGTTGGTGTGCGAGTACCTGCTGCTGTGTTCGACTGTGGGTTCGTGTCCATTCCCAGGCTGGGAGCGCTGCTGGACAGAGTGAGCCCCCTCTGGGATGCCTGGTCTCTGCCCAGGCTGGACCCGAGCCACTTGGTGGACCTGGACCTCGGCATCTGGAGGGTGCTGTATGTGGACGTTCACCAAGGATGGGTGGAGAGACACTGGACACGGAGAACACACAGTGTATACAGTAAAGCAGATGGTTTACAGTTTCAAATTCAGAATAATGTAAGAGGAAGTATCCTGAGCCAAGGCATAAAAAACTGTATATACATACTGCAGTTTGCAAGCTATTAGCGAACCTATCCAACACATACTCAGCTTGATTCATCACCAAGTTATGAGATATACCGTACGTGGGTAATTCCCTGGAATGAAGATACTATTAAGATGCTACGAGAAATACAACAACACAGAGAGATCTGGATTCTCTGGTTTAAATCAAGTCATAGTTTAAGACCAAAAACAGATTTGCCGAGGAGCTGAGAAGATGTTGCAATGAGGAGAATGAGCTCTTTTGTCCTACTGACAGAGGGGAAGCATCTATCTTCAGGGAGTGCCAGGGTTTTTTCCCAGAATCCTGACCCACTATCATGAATCATAGTGTCAGTGACAGATGTCAGGGAGAGTCCAAGGGGAAGAAATAGACCTTATCAAACGTCCTGGACATGAAACTGCCTCGGTATATACATACACAGTAAAGCACGCAGACAGGAAGGCTCATGTTGTTGTTTTTTTGCCATGACATGACAATGCTGACACTGGAGACGTGTCATTTAATCATTATTATTCATATCGCTGTGTTCAAAATAGAGTATCGAAGATTTCTATTCTCAGAGGAATTTAAATCATCTGAGCTTCTGCTTCTGCTTACTCTCAGACAGAATGAGATGCCGAGCGAGACATAAGGAGGGCAGAAAAAAATGATACAGGCAGAGATGAAAAATGAGCAAATCTTTCTTTTTATATTCCTTCTTATAGCTTCAGGATGTTGCCTTGCTCTGTTTCTAATATTCACTTCTGTTTGATAAAAGCAGCATTGTGAGAACAATATGAGGACTTCCACTGAGTCATCCATTACTAGTTCTGCTTAAAATAGAGTCTGACCTCCACCGCTGGCCCGCAAAGGCTGAGTGCTACGCCGTAAACAGATTAGTAAATCAAGGAGTAGATGTGCGCCCTTTAAAAACCGAGGGGAGAAGTGGAACAGTTGGCCTAAATAACACAAAGGCGTCGCCGCACCAGGATTTAAAATAGTGAAACTCTATGGCAAAATTACTAAGTAAATCTCTGGTGTGGTGTTCAGGTTTCCAATAGAAAAACGGTCTTGACAGTTCTGACAGTTCTGTGTTGCACCATCCACTTTTCAACCCTCTGCACAGAAAGGAGACCGAGTGGAGCAGCTGAGGTCGGCATGGACCGAGTTGGCAAGATGAGTGATTATTACCTTGCTGATTGGACAGAGGCAGCGTGTACATGGAGTGGGAGGGAGGTTTCGGCGGCTGCTGGTTGGGATCCCTGTGGCTGTGCGGGGCGACTCTGGCGGGAGCGGCTGGCAGGTGGCAAAACTTCCCCGTTGAGTTTGACGGACACCAGCACTGGTCCCGGCCGATGCATCGGCCTCCATTCAGACAGGGGATCTGACAGAAGACTGCAAAAATGGACGAGGGGAGAGGAAAAGAGAGGGTTAGGGGTGTGACAGCGGTGAAGAGAAAAAGACAAAGATGTTTTTCGGAAAGAGAAAACCATTAGAAAACACAACACGTCACATTTAATTGCACGACTTTATGCATCCCGACACACGCCGATCCAGTAATAAGAAACAGAAGGAGTAGTTCTAATAGGAAGGGTATGTGCTGGGGCTTCGTTTGTTTGCAAAGGATTAAAGATGGTCAAGCAGTTCTCCACTCTGGCACTATAAGACACCTCATTCCACATAATGTTTATAAAGTTTCGACTTTGTCCTGAGGGCAGAGGCACGGCGCTGGCCCTCGCGCTGCACCTCCTTCGTTGGCATGTTTTGCCTCACATTGCTAATTACACACTCCTGTGCAGGGTGGTGAGTGATGATTCATCCTGTAATCATTTCAGAGAAAATAACAAGTGCAGGCATTTCTGTACGGAACACTTGCTTTGCTGGCAGCGGGAACAGAAATGAGAAATTACCAAACTATCAAACATCAAAAAAAAAAGGAAAAGGAAGGCAACTGTCTCTCAACTGTGTTTGTAAATTGAATCCCTGCCCTGTCTGTACTTGGATTTATAGTTTGCAATTTACAACAGAAGGAAAAAGAGGAAAGGTCGGCATTGACCAGATGGTGTTTGACAGTGCTGCTTTCACAGCCTTTTCATTGGACTTATCTTTTTGGCATAAGGGATGGGTGCCAGCTTAGCACCCTACATACCTGGGTCTGCTCCCATGTACAGATTTGCTCTGACCTGACCTCTCTTAACTCAAAACATCAAAGACTATCAAAAAAAAAAAAATCTATCCAACCGTGTCGAATGAGAAAAGAACCACTGTGGGGCACAAAGGATGAAAAAAGTTAAGCACTTTTTTCCGGCTCAGCAATACCACAAAAATATGAGGACTGTTTAACGAGAAAAAGTCGGAGATATGAAAACCTCAGATACAGCCAGATGAAAGAAGAGGCGAGTGATGGAAACATGCTGCGAGCTGCATCCTCTCCCGTCTCATTGGGACAGACAGCAACACGCTAACAGAGAGTGCAAACGGGGGGAGCAGACAGACGCTGGACAGTCTCGATGGCATGTAGGGAATGAGCTCCCTGTCACATGGAATTACTAACATTGAGGCTGGAGGAGGAAGAGAGGGAGGGATGGAATAAGAATAGAAGAGTTACAGATAGGGAATGAAAGGGATTAGAAGAGGAGAATGTTAACAGGACAGATTGGAAACAGAGAGGAGACGGCGATCGAGGGGAGAGAGTGAATAAAGATGTCGAAAAGGCAGACAGCGAGACTTAGAAGGGTCCAGCGTTGGTGTCCAGACACACAGGAAGGCCTCCTGTGATTAGACATGCTGGCTAAATTATCAGCTCAAGTAGGCTATTAAATCCTCTCAATGTGGGATGCAGGTCTGCACTCGTCTGTGTTGGGCCAGCCCACCGCCGCCGCCACCCCCGCGCCATCAGCATGGGGGCAGGAACTATTCTTAGACAACAACTTAGTGTTGACTCTGCACGCCACTCTCCCCGTCTGCCTACATGTATCTGTCTGTCCATTTAACAACCAAACAGACGCACGCACGCACACTTCTCACTCAATAAACAGACGTCTACCTCGATATAATATCCGGTTTTGAAGTGTAATATAAGTGCTGTACACGGGGTGCGTATCAAGGGAGCCCGTTATAATTATCCAGCCAGATTTTACTGCGCCGTGTAAGGAACATAACAACAGCATGAGATAACTGTTTGCTGTCCACTCGACATTCCTCGACGAACACGCACAGCCGAGCAACAGGATGCGAGCCGAAACGGAAAGCAATCTCTTTTTTAACGCACTCTTTAACGCATGCCTTTAAATAATGAAGGGAGATTTCGAGGGAATAAAAACGGGGCATTAAAAAACAAAACTGCCGCTCGGGGAAGAAGCCGAGGTGCCAGGAATGTAATCTTACGGACGGCCTCTGCCAGGATGCTGAAGTGTTTGGAATATCTACGCCACGTTCCAAAGCCCCATTAATGGGCACATAAATCTGCGACATCAAGCTGTTTATGTATTCATAAGTCAGCTAGGGCCTCCCCACGGAGCCTCGCGCACTTAGGTGAAGGATGGATGCGTGTGTAAGGTTGTGAGTCGGGACTTGCGGAGAGCGCGTATGTGTATGTGTGTGGTATGTGCACCCTTCACCTCTAATCCGCAAGTAGTAATTAGTCTGAGCCTTAGCTGGGCCCTTATAACTGATGAGAAAACTAAGAAGCATGCAGGGCTATGACCCTCCCCTTGGCATTGACCGCCCCCTCCCTTCCCATGGACACTCCTGTGTGAATTTGGAGCAAAGCCCCCTGGATAAATGGCAGGTTTAATGTAATCCCTATAAAATCCTGTTCATGCTGCTACTCTTTCTCCCTTTCTGCCTCTCCATCTCCACTTCCATTCGCTCCTTCTCTCCCAGGGAGCACATTAAATGGTTAACGGCGGGGCCGGCCGCGAGGTGTAAACCGCAAAGAGATGGGAGCGTGGGACCACCACGTGTGTGAGTGTATGTGTATGTGTGTGCGAGAGGAGGGGAGATTAGTCCTCTTTTTACACAGCCCGCTTTTAATCTGCTCTACCCCCGTCTCTCCTGCTTTCCCCGTCCCTCTTTCTTTTTGACAGTGAGAGTTTTGAGCGTAGCGCTCAGCTTTAATCTCGAGCACTCTGCCTCCTCTCTGAGCTTGGTATTCAGAACAGACGGCATGCCACTGGGAGCCCATTTTGTCAGGCTCACCCCGTAAAAAAAAAAAAGAAGAAGAGAAAAAAGAAAGAAATCGAGGATGGAGACACAGGGAAACTGTGTGAGAATCCAAAAGTAAGAGAGAGCAGAGAGAGGCAGGAAAAGAGAGATGTAGGGACAAGAAGAAGCAGACAAGAGAGATCAGCGTTAATGACAATCAGAAGGCCTGGAGACGACACTCACAGAGTCTGAAGCCCTGGTTCTTTGGCTGCTGCTGCTGCTGCTGCTGCTGCTGCTGCTGCTGCTGCTGCTGTTGCGATGTCTCACTATAAACCGTGGTGATGTCTCCCTTCTCGCAGCTGTTGTAGCAGCGGCCGCCGCTGCACACCCTGCGGCAGAGCATGGGCGTGAAGACGATCTTAATGCGATCCAGGTTGGAGGTGAGGTTGGCCCCTGGAAAACACACACACACCTGGTTGAGAAGGAGCAGCAGCAGCAGCAGAGACAGGCTGGAAATGAGCTGCATCCTCTCCTGCTTCAGCCTCACTTGTGACACACACTCCCCATCTGGGCAAAGGGAGGTTTATAAGTGTGTGAGGGTGTGTGCTGACGGTGGGCCAGTGGCACGCTGCAGCTGAACAAGCGATGTGCCACAGGCCAGCGAATAGGGGAGAGGATACTATTAGGTATTGGGCTCGCTTCCAAGCCCTTTATCTTTGGAAGAAGGTGTTTTGGATGTGTGTATGTGCGAGCAAGACAAAAGAGAGCGTGAGTGCAAGCGAACATTGTGTAATGGTGGGAAGCCGTTCAACAGCCGTTGCCCTGGTACAGCGCTAAAAAACAAGAGGAGCTTGAACAGCAGACAGCTGCGAGTGCATCAGAGGAAGATGAGGTAGTGAAAGGAGAATAAAACTCAGGGAAGACGAGCGCGCACATTTCTTTTTGTTGTGGGTAGAGGCGCCGGAGCCCAGCGCCTGTCATGTAGAGGTGACGGCGCAGATTTCCCAAAGATATCAAAGCGTGTAGCTGTGCAAACACACGGCTCACAGCCCTCCACGGCAATTACGTGTTTGTTGCACACTGCATGCAGCTTTGATATCGAATGTCTATCTGGTTGGTGTGATGCAGACCACAGAGGGGGCGGGGTGGGTGGACAGTGGGAGAAGGGAACCGCAGCCTGGGATGAGGCCAGTTCTTTTCCTTGTGGCTAATGTTCCATTTAGCGATGACACCACAGGATGTGTATGTATCAGTGAATTGAGTGAAAGTGGGCTGGTGTTTGTTTTGTGGCTAGGAAGGGCGGAGGGTGAAAGTGAGAACAGATCATTTCGCCATGATTGATGGATATGTTCAGTTTTTTTGTGTTTTTTTTTGTGTGTGTCCTCACCTGCTGGAGACAGGGCATTGTTGAACTGTCCGTCACCGTTGGGCCTGTGGTGGCTGCTGTGGTGGCCGTGCACGTTGCTCTGTCCGTTTCTGTGTCCGTGCCAGTTCCTGTGCTCACCGTTGGCGTAGCCGTTGTTGCCACCAGGCAGAGCGTTGGAGGTGATGGGCCCGGAGGACGAGGGATAACGTTTCACTGTGCGGGAGGTCCCGCTCTGCTGAGGGGAGGAGTCAGGGGGTCCCCGTCTCACTTGGGTCCTGTCAATCACATCATCACGAGACCATAAACACATGACCTCAGTGGAAAGCTAATGTCCCGCACATATATACACTCACAAAGATACTCCCATTAGCAACGTATGCGCATCGCCGTGAAATCCATTAAAGCGTGCTCAGTGTGTGCAACAGAAAATAATATCCCTAAGAGACAAACACGGTGTCTTAGGTCATAGCTTTGCTTTAATTGATTTTATAGATAAGACACAACGATTTGGAAATAATTTTGCTTTAATCAAATTAATAATACCATATCATTCTTTAAGCACACTGGGTTTCTCAACTAACATCTGCTGTAAGTCCACAAGCCGTGACCCTCACTAATTAATGAAAGATTCTGTTTGACATTAAAGACATTTCGCAAGCGAAGATTTTTCACCACTGATTAACGAAAAATGAAGTCTCAGGCAACCAAAGGGAATAAGACTCACTGGTCCCAGTTAGCATTCGTGTCTGTGTGTGGGTGTGTGTGTGTGTGTGGCTGGTCTGTTTGCCTCAGAGAAAAATGTGTCATTAAACACATTAGATCTTTCCATCAGGACTGCAAAACCTCTCCATCACCCATTCTATCTGCTTGACTAGATTATGAACTCCCTGTTCCTGACTGTTCTGACTGTGGACAACCAGGGAGCAACATCCTGAGGGTTGCACCGGGTTGGAGGAAGTATTAAAACTGGGGTCGAAGAGCAAAGCTGCACCAGAGCTGCGAGGGGGCACGTTTTTGTTACCGGTGAGCATTTGATGTGGGTCAATTACCAAGCCTGCGCTGCACAATCTGGAAGCTGAGCTCATGTGAGCCACCTGGGGGAGGCGCGTGCCTCTCAGACAGACAGACAGCCAGGCAGGCAGACGAACCCACCTTGGCTCTGGGGGTCTAGCGCTGTAGAAAATCTTGGGTAGTGCTTGCGGTTCAGCCCTGTGAAAAAACATCTGGATCCCACTGATCCGCCCTGACAGACAGTCAGCAGAGCAAGACAAAGATGAACAATGTCGGGCAGATCAGAGGAACAGTCCTCCAAAGCACACCTGTGGCCCTGTAATGTAATTGAGGCTGTAATCAAACCCAAAGTGAGGACATAAACTACGTATTAACATTGAACACACGGGGTTTCCAGCCACACACCATGTATTTTAAAAACTGAATCAGCTTCTGCCAACTCATAGACACGAGCGTAATCAGGTAAACAATCACACATGTGCATGCTACTCTAAAATGATACACAAAAACACACACGCAGCTGTGCTCAGCGCAAGTCCGTGCATGCCTCTTCCTTAACAGAGCACACACCACATTCCGGCTGCCAAGGGGAACAGGGCAGTAGATGAGAAAGGGCAAAAAGAGACGCAAAATGTTCGATAGTCATCGTCATCTTTTCAAAAAGGCCAAAGCGGCACCTGCAGGCAGCTGCTGACCCAGATCCCTCAGGGGCGAGGCCCGGGAATAGGATGTGGCACAGGGAAACAAGAGGTGCCTGTGTCAAGGTGGTGAGGACAGACGAGAGGTGGCTGAACCCGGCCAGGCCACCACCACGCACCGTCCACCCCCGAATGATTAGTTAGTTTTTCCATCGCCAGCGGTGACACCTGGCCCGCGCGCATCCTGCCTCGCTTCCTTGGCCGAGCCAGATGTTGCTCTCCCTCGTCTCACTCGCTCGCTTTCAGTGGCGAAGCGACTTCCTGCCAGCATGAGCTCAGCGCTGCCCTCTCTGCCTGCAGATCAGAGGGGCAGCGGGGGCAAGCGCGACTCCCCCTGCAGCGTTTGATGTCATCATTAAGAGCTTCAAGGCCGCTGCGATCCAAGGAGGAACCGCTTCCCACCCCCCACCCCCTCCGCCTCCTGTCTTGTTCTGGGTGACTTGAAAGCAATTTCGAAGACCTCTGCCAAGATTACATGCAACATGGTTTGAACAGACAGATGGAAAAATGTTTTGGGTATCAAATTATGGCCATACAGTTTTAATTAAACCACTGATGGGACTGATAAGAGAGCTGCTGAATGAGCATGTGGTGGAGAAACGAAGCAAATAAAAATGATGAGAAAAACACATTGAATTTACAAACTTTCTTTCGCGTGCGTCCACAACTCTGCATCACTGATGCTGTTTAACAGCAGCTGATATTTAAAACGCTGTTTGCTGAGCTGTGGGTCGTTTGGATATTCTGCAGTTTTCCACAGCTCAACGGAGCAAATTTCATAATTATACCTTGCAGCACCACTAAAGCTCACGGATTAACATGTCTCAGCTTCAATCTGTATACAAACAGGAATATAAAAATGATAGTTTTTTTTGGTTTTAGGGAGACTTAACTCAGGCCACACACTGGTCAAACCAACCTCACAGACTCTGAGTATCAGGAAACATACTGTATCTTTAAGGCAAGGTGTTTCCCCTCATTTCTAATATTTATGCATAACTAAAGCTAATCTCTGCTTGGCTCTGGCCCCACAGGCTACTTAATGCACAAGCATGAGATTGGTATCAATCGTCAGATCTAACTCTTGGAAATAAAGCGAATAATTGTGCTTCTAAAAATGTTGAACAATTCATTTCAGAGCCAAAACAAAAAGCCTTATGGGTACACATGATAGTTTTATTATTTTTATACTTTGATTACACTGGGGAGATTGACTCGCATAAAAACGTGAGGCTCAACTCGGTTCAGTCGCTGACATGTCTTATTTCATGTTCACAACATGTGCTCGATAATTACATTCAAACAGACTGTTCTTATGCGCCGATAAATCTCAGTCCAAACCTTTGATCAAAGCATCAGTTCATATTTGATAACAAAGGAGGACTCCAACCAAGACATACAGTTATTGGCACTGTCCACTTTCACTCATCATTATTCAGTTCACATGTATGGAAAGCAATTAGAACTAAACATCATCACATTTGAGGAAATTACAAATCACAGTGATGGCCAAGAATTGACACTAGGCATGAAACATCCAGCATGTTGCACAAGTATTGCGTTGGCGGTTGCTCGCTGTGTATCTTTGAACTCATCGCAGCATTACAACATGTGAATATTAGCTCTCATTAAGGCATGACAGGCAGCGTGAATGGCAGTTCCAGCCGTGCCTCCTGACCCAGATGAGTTGGAGAGGAGGCAGGTTTTGGAGCGCAAACAGCACAGAGTGAAAACACAAGCCAGGCCCGGGAACTGGAGGACGGTCAAAAAAGGCTGCAAACCCTCTGATCTCTCGGCTTCTGCCGATGCCGCGCATAAACCACATTGTTAAAAGAACCTGATGAATTGCGCTGCCAAGCAAAACGCTAGGTGCACTTTGAAGTCTTGATGAAAGTGTGCTGGGGGAAGGGGGTGTTGTGCGGAGAAATTCGGTTAGGTGACTTTTTAATAAGTGCCAGGAAATCCCAGTGGGGAGGGTTTGGAAAACACCACTTCCCATCATCGCAGTGATGACGGTGTTGTTTCTGTTAGTTGCCCACTGGGAAACAGGAGACTCTCTTCTAGATGGACGGGGGAATTCAGGATTTATCTGGTGATCCTGTTCACCCGAAACACTCGCACACTCGCTCTCTCTCACACACACACGCAGTGACCTAGATCCTCAAGAAGTGTTTACATCTTGAACTATCTCCTTAGCCCACTCGGCGATGACGAGGCCCTAGCAGTGTTTATGTGAAGCACTGTACAGAAATGTATGGGCCACAGCTGATTCATTCACTAACAGTTCAGTCTCTGTGCTTTCCTTATCATCTGTCTCTATAAATCTCCATATAAAATAAAGCATATTTGTCAGGTAATGTATTTCAGATGGAGGACCTAGTTTTTCGGGGCACTGGGTGCCAAGTAGGTTGGAAAGAGGGTCAGGATTGTTTTAATAAAAAGACAAATATGTTGGATTTAGTGGTATCTGGTGTTGAGATTGCAGGTTGCAACCTGGTGAACCTTCAGCACCAGTAAAGTAGGCCGTCTCCAGAGCCAGTGTTTGTGTGGTTTGTCTGTTCTGGGGCCACTGTAGAAAAATAAAGTGGTGCAACTTTTCAGCCACTATGTAAATATGAAGGGCTCGAACCCAACAAAAACATAACAATTCCCAGTTTCAAGTGATTAAACACTAATGAAAACATTATTATGAGTATTCTATTTCTGCCACTAGATCCCCCTAAATCCTCCACACTGGTCCTTTAAATGCTCTTTCACAGGCCCTCTCAGCACTTGAAGCTCAGCACAAGTCTACCTTGGCAAAGCTCATTTTTCATTTTGATTTGTTTTAGAATACCTAACTCTGAACCCACATCTAATGGCCTGGATTGTTGGCTTATGGCAGCAAATGCAGAAAATAGACTGATATGAAGAGCTCGTCTGGTTGCTGGATGGAGCCATTTGGCCTTGAACAGACTGTCTAAACAAGACAGTCTGACAGCAGGCAGAAGTGTCTGGCATGAGCATCCCGGTCTGGGTTACACCACAAAACTCGATAGCTCCCAGCTTTGTCACTTTGTCCCATCACAATTTTCTTTGTGTTGGACTGGACGTGACCTCCAGAGTGACGGGCGGGAAAGCCACTGGAACCGTCGGTAGGTTTAGGACCAATCAACACAAGTCTCTCTCTATCCTGCTGAGGACAGAGAGAGAGAATCAAGTCATTATTCTTTTTATTTAAACAAAATGTTTAATGGTTCCATTTACCTCTTTCCAACACAGAGCGTCAGCCAAAAAACCCTTATTACATAAGAACTGCACATAATTAGGGCAATTTGAAAGCTACTCGGTAAATGGGAAACCAAACGATGGCCATCAAAGGCCGAGTGTAAATTAAGGTTTACACACATAGAGAGAAGGCGCTAAAGGCTGCTGCTCCTTTCAAAGCTCGCCCTCGGACATGCAGATCATCAGTCTAACCGGAGGGAACAGCAAAAATCTAAAAAATTGTGCAAACAGCAGCTGAAACAATGAAAACTTTGTGCTGCTAAACCGCTGCAAACGCTGCTGGCAACAAAGGAGGAGAAGATTTATGAGTGTGTATTTGGGACATGCACTTTTGCAGTCACAGGAGGAGAACTGAGGGCTTTACAGAGCGCCGTGTAAGGGGCGCAAACAGTTTCTGGATACAACAAAGCATATTGGCCCCAGTCCAAAGCTTTTAAGTGTTTCCTATGAAGCAGCAAAGCAACAGTTAGGAGATCTGGATTTCAGATGGTTTGTGATGAAACAAATAAACCATGAAAAGCGGTGAGTTTGCAAATACGCCACGGCGTTCGGAGGAGGGACCGTTAAACCGGGGAACACCTTGAAACGGGACAGAGATGGCGTATCCTTGTGCGCTAGGTTTCAAATCTGAGGATGTCAAGAGAGAGATGTTTTTCAGCAAAAGGCTCTACAACAGATGGTGCTCCACATTTCAGACTAAAGCTCGCAGACGAGGAAGGAGAGCGCAGACTGTTGAAACTGGTCCCAGGGGGTGTTATTCAAGAACATTAGCAAAGACATACACACTTGACTCTTGTTCATGTTTTGCTACTCAAAGCCCAATAGTGTTATGAATCTCTGTGACGTCCAAAACGCTGACTACAATGCAGCTAGGAAAAGGGAAAACATTCCAGATTATGAAGATACTATCCTGGGTTGACTTGGAGTCTTGTTCCAAGTATGACTTGTCTGCTTCAGAATGTGATATAACAAAAAGTCAGCTTTTGTATCTGATATTTGATAAGAAATGATTTACTAATTGGACAATTTTAGGTCTATTTTGTTTTTTAAATACGACAGGATGGGCTTGTTTGAACTCTGTCTTGGAAAAGAAGAAAAGTTTAATTCAGAATTTGGTCAGTCTGAACAACCTTGGTGTATTTTAGGTGTATAGTCTCTGCGGGCTGAGTAAAGATTAATCCTGTCTTACCCACCCAGTCCGCGCACCGAGCCATCTGTACCACCAGTGGTCAAACCCCACTGTGGTCACCCGTCTCATTCCTCGGGCTTTATGCAGAGCGCCCTCATCCATTCATTATTCCCCGACGAGGTCCCTGTGTGTTTCTTTCAATAAAATCCTGAGGTTTGATCCTCTGCAGGCACCAATACATACAATATCCAAGCCCGCTTTCATTACACTGTTGTTGTGCGTTCCTCGTAGCAACAAAGTCGTGCGATGCCAGGGTGGTAAAGTTTGTGTTCGCTCGAAATTCAAAAATAACTCAACATGAGCCTCTGTCACATTAAAGTCTTACCCTAAATTACAGCTTCTTGTGGATGTTTAATCTCTGGTAATAAATGTTTTAACCTCCAGAGACTTGGCTTTTCTCACAGCTTGTTTTGCAAGATAATCATGAAGCTCGCACGTCAACTGAAAAACTCTCACTTCCAGGAATGGAGCGCACAACTGGTGGGCATGGTGGCGTCTTTTGAAAGAATATCCTATGGCCTAATAAATAAATAAAAAGTAGAAATATGCAATAATACGTGAGAAATGTTCTGTGGTTTTATTTGCTAGAGAGGAACCAGTTAAAACACCTTTTGGAATATTTTGTTTAAGTGCCAGGGACAAAAGAAATACACAGGGGATGCTCAGTGACCTTTGTTTGTTACAGTGTGCTGCCATGTGTATTTGTGAGTATACTGACTGTCTTTGCAGTGTAAACACTTCTCGTTGACACTGTCATGATTGTGGCGACGGAGCAGAAGTGGCAAACATTACATGAAACTACCACATACATCTCAGGGACTAAGAGTTGACATATTTACAAATGTGACTAATTCATTCTAGTTTCCCTTGGTTTGTTGTTTGTTAATGTCTATTTGTTCTTCTTTAAAATCTATTCTATTATACTTTCTTCTCCCATGGGTATTTGGAGATGGGTTTGGTTGGGTTTTTGTTTTTCAAATCCAATAAACTTCAAGTCACGAAAAGAATTGTTGCTGCACAGTCAACATGAAACTACAGCAAACCGCTGGTTATCTTATCTTAGCTTAAATTACAGGCTAAGATCAGTGGGAAACGGCTTTGTTGCTCTTGGCTCGGTCCAAGGGCAGCAAAATCCTCTAAAGCTCACAAACAAATTCACACGTTCAATTGTGTTTGATTCATCAGCACATAAAACACACATCGTGTTGTAATTTCAGAGCAAGTTGTGCATCAGAATATTTCTCAGCAGGGATCAGTCGCTTCCTAGAAACTCTGCTCAATATCTGGCAAGAAACATTCAAGTACATAACTCTTAATAAAACTGGCGAATGGCATTTTTACACATCTAATCCGTACTGAGCTTACCTAGCTCCTGGCTCCAGCCTAGATATGAGAGTGGCGTCAGGGTATCAGGATATCCCCCAAATTTGATATATTTCTTTAAAAGAGATCACTTTACATACCACTGTTTGGATTTCAGAGGAGAAAAAAAATCTACAGTAGCAACATAGGCAACCTGAACTGTGACTATGCATAGGAGAGAGGATAAACTGGGGCAAAATTCTGTAAGCAGCAATGAATGGGTAAAATTAAAAATATGTCTGGCAAAGCAACAATAAACAAACAGATTTAATTCTCGGAAAAAATGAATAATGAATGAATACCAGCACGGCCTCAATAGTCAGAACGAGAGAAATGTTGACTGAATTCTCCCTGGAAATTGAATTTAGTGTTTTCCAGCTGTGCCAGTAGTCCAATAACTGTCCCAAAGAATTGCGGGAAAACACCTAGTCACAGTAACATGTGCGGCGCTTTGACGATAAGCTCCTTTCTCCTGAAACAAGTTCTTCATACGTGGCTGCATACGGCTAAACATCGGTGAGCAATTAAGGTCCAGTCTTTCTTTGATAACATCTCGAGTCATTACGACTTAGATAATTGTGGGTCCTGGCAGAATATTTCCCCTTGTGAAAATATGGGTGTGTCTGAGAGCTTATCGCACCAGCCACAGAGGCTGGATTAAATCATGTTCTCTCTGTCTGGACGGCCTTCCAGGAATCCCAGTAGTAGCAGCCAGAGCCTGGGTGAAATGAATTACAGTGGAGTTGGATTGATTCAGAAAGTTTTTGTTTTTTTTCTCTCCCTGGGGGATGAGGCTTATATTAGTGCAACAACTGGGCCTGGTGCACACTGGGAAGGAGAGAAGGTTCTTGAGAAATTTATTTAGCAAAAGTCTGTCAGAGCAGCCAAAGTGCTACACAGACAAATGAAGAGATGAAGTTCCACTTCATTTTATAGGTATTACCTCCCCCACTGCCAGCATGAAAATAGATTTTCTGTGAATTTGACCTCATTGAGGTTTTCAGACATTACATGATCAAAACATATGACTACTGCAGCCTACTCAATCACTGGCCACAAACTGTGAAATAACCAGTTCCCATTTCTATCTCCAGGGCGGCAGCAGCAGTGGCAACCTGTCTGTCCAGAAAGGCCTGATTCTAGATGTAAGCAAAGCAGTGTGGTTGTTGTGGTTTAGGGGCCAGGATCAAAATGCCCAGACACATTGGTAGCTGAGAGGCCATTCAATACTCTCCAGTTTATTGTAGTTGCTCTGATCATTCACTTAGTAAAATGCCGCAAGACAGGTCAGCAGGAAGAGCCATTACAAAGTGCTGACGGAGCCTGTGCCTACGCTGGTTAGTGTCGTATGTCAGTCTGCTCTGACAGTGAGCCAGAGAGGGTTTCCAATAAGGGAGGTGATTGAGGGATTTTTTTAAACAGACCTGTAACATGGTTTTGCAAAACAATGAAAACTTTAGCAGAGGGTTGGCTAACAACACGAGACAGAAATCCAGACAGATGACCAACACAGAGTTGACATTTACATGTCTGGCTAAAAGAAAAATGGCAAACTCGGCACGCTGCGTGAGCTCGTTTGCCGCCCTTGGAGGTCTGCTCCACCACTTGGCCCCAGAGGAACCCTGCATTCTGACATCTGAATAGATTAACTGCTCCCATCCGCAGCCATGCTGCTAATTCACGCTTTCAGCACCTTGCCCCATATCTGGCGGGATGAGCCTGATTGATGCTGTCTGCATCTGCCTCAGCTCCGGAGTTGGAGGCTGGACTGCATTCTGGGAGAGGCGCCCCCTCTTCCTATAACTGCTGTACAGTATTTGTGCCTCCGACAGCTGCATCTGCACAGGCCCGCTTGATGAGATGGATTTGGCCACGGACGCCGAGCCTGCTGGCACCGGAGCACAGAAGAGTGTGTTTGGGATGGGGCTTCGAAAGAGTTGGGATGGAGAGAGAGAAAGACATATCTGTCCCACGCTGAGTGCTGAGTTCTCTATGGTCCTTTGTTCCCTCTGGCCTAGCAGGAAGCCAAACACTCATGGGACTCGTTTGGCTCTGTGTTTGTAGAAAGAAAAGTCTTCCTGGCCTGGCTCGTTCGAAATGTCGTATGTTTAACTTCCTCCGTATTGAAAATTTACACGACATTAGACACACATTTTCACAACATATGCTCCATCAATCTTGGTTCATTTCCACCTTCGTGTGCTACTCAAAACTCAACATTTCGTCTCATTGCCTTTCACCGCGGCGTTGTACGGTTCACCTGAGGACAAGGTGGCCTCCACAGCTGAGTCTGCACCGTGCCATGTTGATGTTAACCCACAGTAGCAGAGGTACACAATACCCCCCGCTACAACATCACAAAACCCATGGCAGAGGATGTCCAGCCTTGCTCCGGAAAGCCCTATCCCATTCATATTGCAAGTGAAAATGCTCACCAGGGACCGGGGGTCGGGGCAAAGGTCAAGTTTGTAGCACCAGCACGCCAAGACAAACACGCCTGCGATCCACACGCAGAAAGCCAGTTAACCTGACCCCCGTTCAAGTTCATTCCCACTCTGCCCACGCTGGGACACAAATCACAGCTCCGGACACATGCTCATATGCCTGGTTTAGAGCAGAGATAGGTCCTATTCATGTGAGAGCAACACATACAACCTGTGGGAATTACCCTGCACTTTACCCCTCAGCTCTACTTTAGTCCCCATCTGCAGACCTCCTCTGTTTTGGCAGCAGCCAAAAAAGGGAGACGCGAGGATGATTCTGTGCATGTCCTCTTTGAGCAGCTTAGCAGACTGCCAGGTGGTACAGAAGGAAAACTTTCCCAGGCTGTATGTTTAGATATATATTTTAGTGTTAAGAACACCCATATCTGATCAAAGTCAAAGGTATCAAGACTGTATTATGAGATGGATAGCTACTGTGGGGATTTGGGCTGCTCTTTTAATTTATTATCCTCTCAACAGAGTTATGAGAAACTTGTTGAGCGAATTTCCACTCCCGCCTTTCAATTTATGATCGTATTTTATTCAAGCTCTGCGTTTCTCTTACACTCGATACCCCGAATTCTTCAGCCATCGTTACAACCGAGGAACTCTGGTGACAGTAAAACAATATTTCAATACAGGTGCTAAGGTCACCTTTTTTTTGACAGAGGCTCCGTCACCGCCGGTCGTGTGGTTTGTCTGGAGCAGGAGTGAAAGCAAGCAGTGATCCATGATTAACATGGAGAACTCCCACTATGACCACAGTTTCCTCTGAGAAACAGCTGTGCGGCTATGTGCAAAGCCTTGAGTCAACAAGCCACATAACCGCCAGTCCTATTAGTCACCAGGCAAACAGTGGGGCAGATATGAGCATAACAGTTAATGCAGAGAAAGTCCTGTGCATCACCCACTTAAGGGTCAATTGCTATTCGTTACTGGGTGTTTTTTTATTTTTCTCCAGTGTCTCAGTATGTCACTGGGTGTGACCAAATTTGTAATCATCCCTGAAGCAAATTGCAGTTTTTTTTCAAAAGCGTCCCGAGCAGTTACTTTGAGTAATTGACCAAGAAACTGATGAAGTGAAATTAAATTTGAAACATTTGCAATCAAGGAGCAGTGGTGATAGATAGGGATATACCGACCGTGACACCGATATCTCACCACTGGGACACTTTGGGCTGGATAGCATCGCTTTGGATGTGTTTTGCTTTGTACCAGACGTAATCTTCACACAGCCTTTAAAAATTATCCATTGTTTGAAAGCTCGGAGTCTCCTGATTCTATCTGTGCAAATTATTTAAGATTTCTATTATCAATACAACAGCTGTTGACATAGAATTGGTTCAGACTTGTGTCCATGGCTCCAAAGTGTTTTCCACACAGACGGTCAAACCACGTTCATGTGTCTGCAGCTTCAGTATCTTGTCTACTCATGATGACTGGTTGTAAAATCTACAGAGTTGCCATTCAAAAAAGAAGAAGTTATAACGGACGGATCAGAAGGATTAAAGTGCACTCACCTTCATATTGTAGGTGCATGATTTTGTGCCTCAAAGTCTGGTTAACATAAATGGTTACCATAACACCAGGGATTACTGTGGCACGTAAAGCTCTGATTGAATGAATCCACTGAAGTAACATACACAATGGAGGAACCAGACACAGGTGAGGCAAACAAACACAGGTGCGACACAGGAGGTAATCACAGGAGGGAAAGCACAGGAAGACAAGACACGAGAACTTCTAAATAAAACAGAAACTAGTGAGAAACCATGACATGAAACTTCATATGAAGTTGGATCAGTGCTGGCCGTAACGATCCACTTATACAGTAGCTATTGTACTGATCTCATGCATTAGATCAGTGCATCTCTTGTGCTAAATTATTAGGCAGGTAAAACTCATTTTACCTTTAGTGACATCAATATTGCATAATCATCATGTCATGTTGTATGTTGGTCTGTACTATTTCACACTATAATGTATTGTGTGTCATATCTATCTGTCATATGACCACAGTCAAACAAATTGCATCGTATTGCAATTGCAATCACAATGCATAATTGCGTTACTTAAAGGAGCATTATTTTTCTGGGGATTTTTTCCTGTCTAAAAAGCACATTAGCTCAAATCGCTGCCAGACACTAAAACAGCACAGTGTTTGAAAATTCAAGTCCTTGTGTTGATGATGTTGAGCCAAGGTTGAATTTTTGTCAGACAAATCCTGTATCTTAGTGGCCTCATTTAAATGAATGGCAGGGGCTTGTTTTATTTACATGGTGCTGTTGTCTCTCTGAACACAGCTTTAGAAGAGTTAGATGATCACACTGACGGGTAGTGAAGATTGGCTTATTTAATTAAATTAAATTAAATTTCACTTTATGAAAAAAGGGGCTTTTTTCAAATGTGCCTAAGCAGAATGTAGCTAAAGGATGTCTCTAAATAAAACTCAAAATCAAGTCTCTTTTAAAGTTGGAGGTTATTTTATTATATATCATCACCTGATCAATTGCTTTATTGATCCCCAGAGGGAAATTCATTAATTCAATTCATTCAGGTAAAGTTTGTTTGTTGCAGTTTGTAAACACAACATTCAAATTGAGCCCCTCCTCTCACACTCAACTGCGCACGTCCCCTGCCCCTGACAGCAGTTGTCAGGACTGTGACAGGACCCAAGTTCAACTGATGTTCACATGGAACCCTTCTGCACTTGGGGCCTTCAAAGTTCTCGATTGAGTATTTGCTACTACCACCAAGATAGCAACTGGACGCCGTCAAGCCAGGAGAAATGGCGAATACACATTTAGCAGCAAAGAAAAGTAAATACAGTCCAAATGAGACAAAATACAGGCAAAGGGGCGAGGTCTGCAGACACAGTCACCACCACACATGAGAAGAAGCCCATAGGTGATGATTAAGCAGGATTTATATTTTGTTTCTTAGGAAAATCCTACGGACTCTACCTTTAAGATCCAGTTCAAAGACCATGGCAACCTGAAATCGGCTATGCAGTATCAATGTGCAGCTCTGTCATCCAGGTAGGTGCTGCCAGCTGTCCTGACTCTGATTATGCAAGCAGAGAGAGAGATCAGAGACCAGAGAGAGATGACCTTTACAGGGATGACCGACATACGGCACACACATCCTGCTCTGCCCTGCTCTGTTTCCTGCAGAGGGCTGATGTAAGAGAACGGCAGGGGTGTGACGTTAATATGAGGGACTCATAGGAGTTGGTGAATACGTCCTCTATGTGTTATCACCAGCTTAGCCAGGAGTGGTCACCATTGGCCCTGACCTTCATGGTGGGAGCTGACGGACCAGCTGTGATCTACAGGATCTCGTGCTGACAGGGACAAGCCTTCCACTACTGCTGAGCACAGCACTCACAGGAAACACTGGGTTGCAGCGAAACACATTTGTTCCACCGCGCAGGTCAGAGGAGGAGACATTTATTTGTTTGCCAGCTGCATATAGGATGTACCTATTCTCAATTTTACCGTTTGAATCCCACAGAACCGGCAGCTGAGACCTTTGGGACACAGTTGAAAGGGTCAGAGGAAAAGGTGGAAGGCTGAAGACAGAAATACAAGAAGAGGGAGTATGGTATGGACTTGTGTTCACATGTATCACAATTTTCACACAGACAGGAAGACCCTCATATGTTTTGTCCATTCAACTAAGACTTTTACCCAAGGCCGTTACTGACAAACCTTTGGATGGACAGACTTGTTGCTACATGGCCAGTAGAGACAGAACAGGCACAACGATGTGTTCAGACAGAAAAGGCTGTTATCTGGGCACAAAAGGTTGTTAATCTGCCAGGATTGGTTCCAGAAAGGCATGCAAAAAGTGTTCAGCCAATGGGCCAAACACTGAGATTGATTAGATTGATTGATGAGATTGCAAGCAGGCTGCATACAGTATGGACTCCACAGTCCAATGACAGGAAAAAGATAGAGCGTCCTATTGTGTCTGAAGTTTTGTTCTTCAAATAACTGAAAATTAGCAGTGAGGGAAACTGCATCAGGATATCTTTAGGCCATCTACTGTAACTGTTTGACTCTGACAGCTCTGTCCAGTTTATAAGTGATACTTCTACATACACTTTGCTAAGCCACTTTAAACCCTAAAACTATGCAGAGTGCCTCATGTATGCTATTGGGTAAGTGCAAAAGAAGTCTATAACGGTTTGATGCATGCAAACATTGCTCAAGTAAATCATTTCGGTAATTAAAAACATCTCCTGTCGAAGCAACGCCAAAGAAAAGACGGCTTCTTCAATCAAGTGTTAATAAAAGCACTTACTTTTTTTAATAGAGTAACCAGACTGCAAATTCTAATTTAGTTGCTCAAAGCCTAATCAAAAAGGCTTGTGCCTAGCCGCACAAATGTTAAGTGCCTGTCTGCTGAAAACTGAGTTAACCATCATCTTCCGTGAGATGCTGACAAACCGCCTGAAATCAGCCACAGACACGACAATTTCCCAGTCTGCTGACATGCACACTGTGACTGAGAGCTTACGGGATGGTGAGAAGTCGGGCCTATAGCGGCAGGTACGGACAACGGAGAGCTGATTCAAGACTTCAAGACTCTTAAGCTCTGTACATTTCTCTCTCTGATTGACATTTTCTCTTGTTATCATTCTTTTTGTTCTGTCCCCCCTCATCCGCCTCATTCCTCTCTACATTATTTCTTGTTCTTGGCGCCACTTGACAGGCCGGGTCAGTAATAGGGTGCTTCTGACATAACAAGTTAAGTCCACTCCAAGAGAGACATATATAGTACCTCACACCTTCTCTAGTAGGGAAAAATGAAAGGAGACTGGCTGGGTGCTGCTTGTACGGAGTGGCCTTTGCTCCCTCAAGTGGGAGCAAGACCAACATGATCTATCTGAGCCTGAGCGTCTGTCCTCCCCACTCCTCTTCTTACTCCTTAATTGAGCCTTGGCACTAGTCTTGTCTCTCTATCTGACTCTCACTCTGTGTGACCTCACATTGCTCGTGCTTTCCTAGCTTTGGAAACAGTGGAACCTCAGCCTGATATATGAAACCAAGACTTGCATCCACCACTTCTCCAGGGGGAACACTGTTCCACCCCTAAAAGATCATTCTGGGCCGAGAGAATGCAGAACATTTGCAGAAGTTCATGAGGGCTGAGCTTTAAATGTGCATTACACAAGCACTCAAAAAGCTTCCTGGAAGTACCAATGAAGAGAGTCAAGAATTCAAATAATTTCTTTTTTACTAAAGTTTAAATGAAGGCGTTTTACAATTTTGGCATATGTTTTTATTCTGAACCGACGATTTCGGCAAAATCTGTCATCTAGTAATTGGATTAGCCTGAGCTGCGTTCTTGGAAATTTTGCACTGCAGTGGAGGGAAATGGCTCATCTTGAACTTAACAGCACCTATTACAAACAGTTAGTCAGCTTCAGGAGAAACATGACTGTGAAAACAGACATAGTAGGGGCAATTGTGACTCAGAAACACTGTCTGCCTCTTACAATGTTGAACCTGTAGCCTCGGCTTTTTCTATTTTTCCCAGATCTGTGACTCAGAACACAAAAATGTCCTGTGAGTCAAGAACAAAGAAAACATATGCATAGCAACTGTGCACTCTACAGAGGTCTTGTATTGATTAGAACATTTACTATGACTCCAAGATAATCGTTCTGGGATAGGAGGAAGTATAAAAACTCTTATGAATCATCTGCCAGAACATTTAGCAGAGTTTCAGAGCTACCACAAACATGTGGCTGGCTCAGCCAGCGTAAATCCATAACACCAGTAAAAGCACAAAATGACACAAGACCCTCACAATTAGCAAGAGGAGCACCATAAATGTCAGATGTAATAGAGAATGTTTAAGTGGTTTGGTGGAGAGAAATTACACAGATGACAAACTGGCTAAAAAGTGAATGATGACCTCAGTGCCCAAACAAATTATGGCACTTTAACCGACTGTGAGCGGATTAGAAAAGCACTGGGCCTGAGTCCAAAATGGAGCACAATTTGACAAGATAAGTCTGAACCTGTAAGCAATAACAATCCATCAAAATATTCCCGGAAATAATTACTCCCTTTCAACATCCTTGATCAAGAATATGGTTCTTGCCATGGTAAAGTGATTAATCAAATCAAAAAGTTGTTTCCAACAAGATTGGAACTAAAACAGTCAGACCTTCAAGCCAAGAAACTATTAGGCCTGTCTGATTAGCAGTCTTTGGAGAATTTGCTGAATGCACTGAAAGACCCCTTAGTCTGAGCAATTATGAGCTGGATACATTATAGTCACAGTTATTACAGCACATCAAAGAACAAACTAAAACAGCCAAAGCCTAAAGAAAATATAATCTTCCAGCTCTGTTTTCAAAGCAAATAGAAGGGTTAATACTTCTGTCTGGTAAATCATCTTATATTTTCCTATATTTTACAGATTTACCTGGTACGTTTTCAGGCGTTGCAGCAAATGGAAGCAAAAGCTTACTTGATTTACCTAGTATTTGTTTTACTTAAAGTGTATTAAAGATTTAACATATGAACCCAGTCATCTGGTATGATTTATTGCAACGATAAACACAACCAGCGTTCAACGGGAGCGTAATGAACTACTGTTTGTTCAAGAGCCTTTAAATAATTTCTAATAGCACCGCGTGTCAATTTGTTTTCTGCGCGCCTTCGTGTATGACAGTAATGGTAGCTAAAACAAACATCTCTCTGCGAAATAACACTAAATACTGTATATTAACATAATATGTTCGCTGCATAAAGAAAAAACGTGTGCTTTGAAAAAGCACTGCTATCAAAATAAAGAATGAGACTCCCCCAATCTGTTGGCGTATAAAACAGTAATAGTTTCCAGACAGTTATTCAAGAGCTGAATGTTCAAATATATCTTTTGAATCAACTGGGGGATGTGTTGTCTGCTAGTGACCTGGCTAACAGGCTAGCTAACTGACAGTTTATGACCAGCTAGCTAACGCTGCCTGGTTTTCCTCTTTTTTTTTTGAATTTTTAAAGCATTTCTTGGGGCTTTTGCCTCTAATTGATAGGACAGTAGCCTCTGCATATGGGGCGCTGCTCAACCCACTGAGCTATACAGCGCCCAACCACCTGTTTTTCCTCTGTAATATCTCTTCATTGAGTGATTATTATCAAGAAAGTGTTATGTTACATACTATAGAATAACTTTTTCACCTATCTTTATTTGGTAACGCTCTGGGGCTCTGTCTGGCTATAATAAGAGAAGCTAGAGAAGCACAGCTGCACCACTTACACAGGCTGTCTGGTGGTCGCAGGTCGTGGGGTCTGGGCCTTGGCGGTGTCGATGGCCTGCCTTTCCGAGGGCCTTCTCCGCGGTTGGTCTCTCTGGAAAGGGTTGGTGCCGGGCTGAACTCGCCTCAGGGTCCCTCGGTCGTGGATGTACACCTGCTCCGGAGCGACCTCCTCACAGCGGGGCCCCTGGAAGCCCGAGCGACACACGCAGGTATGTGGCCGGCTGCAGGAGCCACGGTTCTGGCAGGGGGGCTGGCAGTCGGCTGAAGAGAGAGCACAGATGGAGATCGAGTTTTCAGCAGGTCATGTTAGAGCGTGTGCCCCCGCTATGAAGGAGCAGAAACAGGAACGGCTTTCCTGCTACTGCTCTGATCTCAGCACTGGGGCTCACTTTAAATTGATTCAATCAAGGGGCCATTAGTTTCACTCCTCAACCTTTTTTGTCCTTTTTTCATTCAGCAGAGCCTGGAGGGGCTGTCATGTTCAATTCCTCCTGAGTCTTTAACTGCCCTGTTTAGTCTAAATATATATGATCACTTACATTAAATCCTTATCCAATTTATCTCTGAAGCAAAGCCTGTGCTTCAGGTTCATGGCTTAGTTTAGCGCCACCGGCATTTCTAAACAGAGCGATTTCCTAAAAATACCTTTCGTCACTGATCTAGAATCCAGTGTGTGCTTTCACTGAAACACAGGCAGCTTAAAGGGGCAATAAAAGTAAAAGGTAATAAAAAATGAGCGAATGGGAAAAGCTGGTTACTGAAGGCCAACTGCAAATAGCTGACACTTCATCAGAGAAAATGCCTGCAGAGCTGTATCTTTTATTTGAAAAACAAACTAAACCTGAAGGGCCTTACTGTACTTACAAGACGAATGTGGGCACGATATTTATCAATAGTCTGCAAATACGCGGCGTTGAGGTCATTTCGTGGTCATGGAAAAATAATCTGTGTCACTCTACCAGCCCACCCCCTCGCCCTCCAGATAGTTGGAGCACTGAAGGACCTGTGGCACGCAATTTAAAGTAAACACGCTCTCGATCTTGTGACACACATGTATGTGGTAGACGGCAATTGAGGATTTATGACATTGTCCTCAAACAGTAAATCAGGCCACCGGTCTGTGGTGGCTAAAGCAAACAGCGGCACTCTGTCAACAGGGCTATGGAATGCTATTGACACAGATGCTGTGGACACTGACAGATCACAGGCAGGAACGCTGCCACGGCTCTTGGCAGAGAGGAGCGCTGGCAGTCTGAAAGGGCCCCACTGGGTGCGAACGGCGCTCTACCTGCTGCCACGCTTCCTGTTATTGCGATACCGCTCGGTCTCCGGGGGCCACTTTGACTGTTTCTTTAAGTCTTGAGTGAAAGCACAATGGGCCCCATACATGACAACCCTTTGTAACAAGCATTGCGTCACACTTTTATTTCCATAGATGTATTCCCACACCGAGGGCCAAATGAAGCTCTGTAATTAGGGTTTCTCTGATCACGATACATGTTAATTGAAAGACCGCCGTATTACGTATCGTCAGTCTGCGGTATGATGAGAAAAACTAACAAATTGAGGATTAAATATCAGACAATCACCACTCTCTTCTGCTTTATGGTGAAGCAAATTTTATTTAGACCAACTAATTCACTCGAGCATTTCATTTTAACTACTCTGAGGAAAATGTAGATGCTTTTTTGATGAAGCATACACATTTAGAGAAATGTGGTTGTGGATTTGTGTAACTTGGTACGTGATCCGAATTTTCCATCATGGGATGAAACAGGACTTGCCTGAGCTCTGTTTGGCAAGGAGTTAAATACATCATCTAAGTAAAGTACGGGCTGGCTCGGTGCCATCGCCTTCGTCCAGGGTCTGTTTAACCTCAAGTTTGGGGATAAAGTTGTGGATCAAGTAGGCTACGGATTTCAGTGACATTATGCTGCAGGGGGAAAACTTGGTAATGTGTGAAACTGCATTCTTCAAATAAACTGTCTGAATTGAAATGAGAAACAGCGCAGGGCTAGAAAAATAACCCAATAAATGGCGGTTCACGGTTGGCTTCCGATGGGATATGCATCCAGACGGGTGACGTGTGACTTGTTTTCAGCTGTGAGGCGCAGACTGACACCACACAAACATGTCGCCTGCGCTGACAGGTCAGTGACTCTGGGCCTGGCATGTGCCCCACATGAAGCCCTCTCGCATGGCTCCTGCAATACGGTGTCACTGCCCCGTCTGTGTTGTCTCCGAGCCCTGCCTCTGGGCTGTCGAGCACATTGTCGCGGTAATTGCTGTCGTACAGATTTGTCTTGCACATCATTAAAACTAATTGCCTCACATTCCATCCATTTCACAAATATGCGCCGCAATTATTACTTTGCAAGAGTAATAATAAATTGAGAATCCATCGGAAATAAAAGAGGAGAAATGGCAAACATTCCTGGCATTGCCACTTCAGCCTTAATTATGACTGAGACAGACTGGCCAAGTTTTGGGAGATTGTATCCAAATCCAGTCATCTGAAAAGAGGAGACTATTAGACTGTTGTTGGCAGCTCTGAACCTTCCAAACAAACATGCTGATCCAGACGAATCAGTAATAAAACACATTATTAATATGGAAACAGCATTTTTCTTTGGGCTTAGCTAAAATATCTTCAACTTCATAATCAAGCAAATCAGATGTCTGCACCCCCCACCCCCCTCAAACTTGATACCCATCTAAAAAAGTTTGAGGAGGTCTCTGCTGCCAGAGAAACATCTCTGAAGAGAATGCCTGGTAAATATCCATCCCTCTCCAAGTAGTACTCACTGGGGGTTAGAGAAGCACTTTTCATATAAAGTAAGTTATTTCTACTGTCAAAGTTCTTGGTTGGTTTTTAGGCGATCACGAGTGGAATTCTGGACATATATTACAAGCAACCTGGGGGTCGTTACTGAGGTAAGTATTGTTCATAATTTCCCTGTTGGGTTACTGTTACCTGTTACAAGCTTAGGACTACATGTGCGTGTATATCCAAGGAAAATTACCATTCTTGTCCCTCCCTCCTCTGCACTCTGATTTCCAACTTAGCGCTTGTTTCCAGTCCATTACAATCCACCAGAGATTCTTCTTTCCCTCTCTCGGACTCAAAGTAATACAACCCATCAAATCTTTATGGTCTTTTCATTCAGCGAAGGGCAATTTGAAACCAATATCTGAGATAACTCAAACATGTAGAGAAATCTCCTCACTTTACATAGGTCGACGGCGCTATCCGATGAAACCTGACATTTGGGAAAATAATATTGATAATGAAAGAGTAATCGCAATGCTCTTGGGGAGGACCGCTCTCAAGCCGGAGCATCATTATGAGATTTAGAGGCTGGGAGCTGCTCTGGAGATTAGAATTAAAATATGACAAAAGGCTTGACTGAAGGCCCTTTCAAATCCTGCAAAGAGAGACAGGAAGCTAGGAAATGAAAGAATGGAGGGTAGAGTGGCTTTAGCAACTTACCTCCTTGGCTGTTAGAGTTTGGCCTTTTCTGATTTTACTCTTTTCACACTGTGGGTGGAACGTGTGCACGGTCACCGAAGTTTGTAAAACTCCAAGTCTAGCAAAGCTCCTGCGATGACAGCAGGAGCCTCTCTGTAGGAGTCACCACAGACCCTGACAGATCCCATGAAGTGGGTCAAGTGTTTAAGATTGTGTGGGGGCAGCAGAGAGAGTCAAGCTTAAAAATTTGGACTCACTGTCCACTCAAGAAGTAAGAATTGGTCTATTGAGCAGTTAATACAATTGCCTCTCCATGCTAATCATTTCAAGTGAGTGTTAATCTCTTTACAACATGTGATCTCCACATGGTTGCCAAAGCAAGTGCTATCACTTCAGGCTTGCCAAACGCTACAACAAACGTCTACAACCAAAACTGCTGTTACTGTAACTCCGCGTCCTTTCATTAAAAGCTCAGAATCAAACTTCTCTATTGTTCTAATCAGAAGCAGAAGGACGGGAGCCTGACACTGTTTGACAGATCCTCTATTTTCTCCTTGTGGTGAGCATAATATTTCAGCAAATGAAGGTGCGTCTGTCATAGATGCATATTTTTCAATCACAGTGTGGCTTTTTTTCGGTCCAATACAGTAGTTGCAGCTTTTATTCTCTTAACCCACCTCAGCTCTGTGGGGGGATTGTGTTAACCTACATCTGACCCATGACACTGTGTACATTACTTTTAGCCACGCTATATCATGCCTCTACCGCACTCCTCAAACTCCCACATTCAGCCTCTAATGAGCCACATGCTGGGGTGCTCTGTGGAGGATATCTGGATCTGGGGGCGTGCGCCCACAACTTGTAAAGCTGACTCTGTGAGACGTGGTGTTCACCAAAAACCCACAAACCCCATCATCCTGAGGGATCACATCCCAACAACTTCCATATGGTCTTTAAGCAGGAGGGTGCTATGATATATGGCCGGCTACGGGCTACCCTAACAACACTGCGGCCTCAGCGAGCGTTTGTGTGAGTGAAGGAGCGGGCTGCTTGTTGTTAATGTTGCTCTCTAAGTAAATAAAGCCCAGCGTTGCTTTTTTTTGGTGGCCTCATGTCGACAGATCTGCGGGAGTATGTGTCCTATTTTGGCATCATGAAGCCATAAAAAAAAAGACACAAACAAGTGTTCCTGAGGAATGCTTTGACTTCTCTCTTCATTATTTCCGTATTATGAACAGCTCATGAACAAAGACGTTCAAATAAACAAAAAAAGAAATTATACAGGAAGATGTCTAGGCCCAGACGCCGACTACTACCTCATTTCACCACGCTCTCTTCTATGGTAGCAATTAGAAAAACATGTGGCACAGGAGGCCAGAACAAGACCCAACTGCAACCTACAAACAGACACCAGCTGGAGTGGAGAAAGCTGCACTCCTGGTTTGGGGAGCGAGCTGTCCAGCGTCTATGTTAATGATGGGCTTTGGGACGATGGGTTGTGTATTGATTACAGGATCTGTCTAATGGGCCATAACTCTCAACAGGTCTGCCAAGGGAGTATTTTGCCCGTGAACTGTGAACTGTGCAACCCCCACAAATCCGCACACGACATATAAAGAAAGCCATGGAGGTCTGTGGCCGTCTGCGTTGCTGTAATTTCAACCCCGGCTCAACTGCGTCACGAGAAACACCAGCATCTTAAAATCCTCCTTGTAAAACAGAGGATGCTGCACAGGAGGTTTGGTTCTCTGTATTCTCCTTTCTTTTTCAAACCTTTTGCTAGAATAAAACGTATTCCCTTTTATTTTTGTAGCTTGAACGACTCACCGCTGTAAAATATTTGTACATGTATGATTTACTCTTACTCAACATCAATTTTTCATCATATAAAAAACGAAAAAAAGTGCCTCTAAGCTCTGTGGCTGCCAAAAGGATGTTGTAAATTAAAAACTGCACACAGGATATTGACTCATCATATCATCTCATCGTAATTCAGCTGAAGAAATAACGCATTAAGCAGTGGCATTCAGCAAGAAAGTCACTCGGAGGATCGTTCGTGATGCACACTGAATCATGTGCTTGGCTGTGACTAATGACCAAGCTGCATACTATCCTATTAAGTGTACACTATATAGCATGACAAACCTCTTTAACTTAAGTACTGTAATGGGCTGACTGATATACAGTATTCTTGAACATCAACATTTGGTCTAACATATAACTATTCAATATTGAGATAAGTAGATAAATGACTAAAATACATGTAGTGAACAAATGTTTCCAGCAATTCTCTAACCTCGAGAAATATGTGATTTTAATCATGGTAATGGTATCATGGATGTGGCGTGTCACTTGGATTCCTGTCAATGACATAATATCCTCATGTTCATGGGTGGGTGCTGTGGTTTCCTGCCAGAAGTTAAAAATTGACTGTCATCTAGTTTTAAGCTACACAAAGATGTTACACTTTTTGGTCTTTGTTACTATATTTAACCAGATGATTTTTAGTCGTCTGATGTCTGGATCTTAAGATAACAAAGAAAAAGCCTGGCCAGTATTAGGCAGCTCAGACACGGGAGAGGTCACATCTGCCAAAGAGCGTCTGCAAATCACTGATTTGAAACTGCTTCGGGCTTAAATCTCCTGGTCTGTTTGTTATGGAGAGGCCAATACCTCTTCTAGTGCTTACGTTGCAGGTAAAAAGTTCATGAACGTCAGGTTTGAAAGTTATTAAACAGAAAAGGGTAAGCTGTCTCAAGTGTATCCACCAAAAAGTGCCACCAAAACTCTTTAGAGCATCTTTGCATTGGAGAGACAAAGTCAGGGAATAACGATGAAAACGCCAGTTCCGTTGATCCCATGTGATTGCGTGACATTACACAAGGGGAAATGTCTTTTGACATGTTTTGATACAGACATCCCTTGGAGAGAGCAAATTTGTCTGTAACATCCGATTTGCTATATTTAAATATTCTGTTGTGTGTCACAAAAAGCAAACTGAGACGGCTTGTATCTATTAAGGGAAGATGGTGAACCTGCATTTTTGGATACCGTTTGGAGGTCAGAAAACGTTAACACATGTACGTCCTTGATAGTTTACCAGCTGCTTCACACATGCTGAGGCAAAAGTAAAGCATCTAATCTGTTTCACACACAAGACAGTGTAGGAAACTGTCTTTTCATACTTCTGGGAGTGTACAATTATTTCATTGATTAATCCACATACACTGTGATGGCTTTGACATCCATGAAAACCTCATTTCCTCTTCTGGACTTTAAAGGAACTAAAATCCTACAGACCATTGTTGGTGGGAAGAATGAGGTAACTGTAAATATGTTGAACGGCAAAGTCAAGCCTTTAACGTGACTTGCATGGCTCTCATTCCCAACATGCAGGAAGACACGATGGGGGCAAGAGAGGGAAACATGCGGCATTCTATAGCTATCTTTTGTTTAGGATGAGAGGGATATCTTGCGATGGCAGAGGTGAACAAGGGGGAGAGACTTTCTGCTGGAGGAGTTACTTCAGGGTTGGGACGCGGCCCTGAGCGGCACAGCGGGCCAAAGAAAGCTGGAAGGCAATCAAAAAGAAACTCCTCTCTACCACATTTCACTCTGTCAATTACCAACTGCTTAAGAGACTGAAAACAACTTTATTCCTCCACGAGAATGATGCACCTTTCATCTGCACTCCCTATGACAGCATCGGGTTTAAATCAAGGGCCAAGTGGCTTTTGAACGGGCTCCTGCTTTCATATTGGCTATTGCAGCACGCTGCCATATGTAGCGCACGCGCTTTCGTCAAAATATTGAGATGTATAGTCAGTGTGATGAAATAGATTTCATTTCAGTCTGCACTTTAGGGAGCCCTCTGGACTCAGGTATGATATCACTGTTCAGACGTATTCAATAGATGATGGTGAAACAGTCGAGAGTCGAAACATTTTAGAAATCTCAATGAGGCCAAGTACGAAATCCAAATGGCGGGAGCTGGGATATTTTTATAAAGGTAAAATGTATCACAACATACTTTATCTATTAAGCCACAGAGATTTCACCAGCCTACAATAATAATCTCCAGAGAGTGTGCTTGTTTGTTCCACGCCCCAGCAACAATCACATCACCATTTGTCAGAGACTGTCAATATTCTTTTTATATGTACTATTACCGCTAAACTCGTGAGTCATCGAAATGTGTCAAAATAATCGCAATGTAATGTTTTGACAGAGCGCAGCCCTATCATTACTTTAATCAAATTACTATCACAACAACACAACAAAACTCTTATTCATAGTCCTGCCCGAAGGACGCCAGCAGCTCGCGCTCCTTCTCAGCAGCGCTAGCCAGAATCTTTGTCCACCACATTGGTCAAGAATGAAATAAACAACATTTATTAAGTGAATTGCTGTGAAATGTTGTACAGGCTATTATTGTTCCCGGGAGATGAATCCTAAGGCCATTTCCACAAGCACCATCATGAGATAGATATTTAGGAGTTTCAGTGAAATATGTGTGGGAGGGATCTCTATTGAATTTAGTACAAACATCCATGTTTTGCTCAGGATGGAATGTAATTTGGTGAATTTGGTGATTCCTTAACTTTTCCTCTATTGCCACCATCTGGTCAACTTTTTGCCACATGATTTATGAGCAAACACATAATGACTTCTCCCCAGCCCCAGCTGTACTTTGTGTTCAGTGCTGAAGACCATACAGTTCTGCCATGCTAACAAATGCGCTGAATGTTAAGTAAACATCATAGCTGCTTGTCATCAACATGCGAACGCTGTGCTTGTGAGAAAGTTCATGTGTTTATGTTCACGTTTACCTCATGGAACTAAAGTACAAGCTTCCCAGAGCTGCTGTAGTCAGTGTGTAGACTTCTAATCTTGTTGTAAAACCTCCACCTCGCCAAAGAGCTCCTGTCGCTAACACTGACAGTGTGTGTCCTGCCTGGTCGAGTCCATCCAAGATCCCACTTACAGTGAGGCTGGAGTGAAAGCCACATTCAAGGGTGCAAAGATAAGAGTGAAGCCTCTGACAGCAGATACAAAGGAACAGAGATACACTGTAAATCTCCAATAACACTGGCTTTTTAAAGTTCCTACTACAGTATGATCTCTTTTTCAAAGAAATCCTGTAAACCAAAACTAGGAAACGGTAATTACACTGATAGGTACACAGTATCTAATGGAGGGTTACTGTATTTATCGTTAAACATGCCAGCAATTCGCTGTTAACGTACTGTTTTGTAAACACATTTCTACGATCACTTCCAATTCAAACTGGAGCGATGGTACAAATTTCACTGAATTAACATGCTGTTTTCTCGTTTCAGCAATTACTGTTTATGCAGGTGTACAACATTCCCATGGCTTTTTATTGCAGGGATATTTTACGAATGATGTCTTGTTAATGTATTGGTGCAGTATTGTTTTAAATTGGTGTAAGATTCCATGAAAAACATTGCTAAATTTTATCTGGAAATGTGACAGTGTGGCCATCTGCGGGGTTCGGCATGAAGATTTAATCAGATTTTGTGTCAAGACAGTGTTGACAGTTAAAGTAATGCAGCTGACGGTCAGGCTTGTCTTCTTACTGTTGGGCTGCGACTGGGCGAGGCTGCAATATGGCCTCCCTTTGCTCTTCATCTAACCAACGATATTTTGATGAACAGATGTGAATCTCAACACAGTCGGGAATAAGTATAAGAGCTGACCCAGAAACATGATGCTCCATACATCTTGACGAGAGCCTCGATCCTGCCTGCAAGTAAACAAATGAAAATACAACCAAGCCCACACCTGGCTTCATTTTACCATGCCAACCACAACAAACACACACACCTTTGGTTCTTGGCCACCATTCATGAAAAAAAAAACCCACTGGTTAGGTAAAATCATAGCCATAAAAGACAAATGAAGTTTTACTACTGATCACAGCGGTTCATCTGGCTCAAAGAGAAATAAACCCGACCCAACAATGGAAATGCAATGTTCTTAATTGATCAAAGCTTTCTATCTCACAACACTGGCTATTTTCTGCCCCGGAAATTCTTTAATACACAAACACGTCTGCTAACCCTCTGTCCCAAAGTTGAAAACAGAAACAGCCTGCCAGAACACGGGCAGCACTGAGTCCTCGGAGACTCTCCGATCAGCAGACCCAGGGAGACCCAGACGTAGACCGTTTTAAAAACACATTTCTAAAGACATGTAGGCGCACTCCCGGGACAACTAGTGATCCAATTCCTGTCATATATTTGCTCTGACCTCAACTCGGTTGAAACAAGGAGGTATTGTTAAAAAGCCATAACTCTAGACACCCAATCCAGCCTTGCAAGTGAAGTCTGCAGCTGACACTTTTAATATTAGACATTACTTCAATCCCTTCAGCGAGAATTTCCTACACGTAGCTCAGCCATGATATGTTTTTACTTATGCTCCCGGCTGACAGGTTTGTTCCTTTTCTTTCCCCTACTGTGAACATGTTTTCTCATGCTGCCATCCCCTAATAAAGCAGCCTGGGTCTCAGGCTGGGACAAAATAAAGATAGTCTAAGCCTGTTTTGCTCCACGGAGGTCTTCTACGTGGGGGCTTCCAGTCCCGGCTCAAGTCTGGGGCCTTTGTGTTGGCACCTTGCCTGCCATGGGACTTCACTCAGCTGATGATAGCATAGCCTCCAGTCAGACCTGGGTGAGGGCCAAGCTGTAAGAGGGTCCAGATGGTTGGACAGACCCCTGGCCTGCTCAGATCCACTGCCTTGTTTAACGTAGGCATGTTAGACTGGACCTGTTACTTTCTGGCAGATTATAAGTATTTACTCTTTTCATTTGGGCAACTGCTGCTCCACGTTAGATGTAATTTACACCTTGGTAGCTGTGCCTTTAGCTGGGACTTGAGAAAAAATGGAAGAAGGGTTTACACTGGGCAGGAGGGAAGGAGATCTAATTAGGAGGCTGCTGGGACCAGTCAGCTTGTTGTGTAATCGAATGGCTGAAGTGTATGATGAGCTGTGTGTGTGTGTAAGATCATTTGCAGAGGAGAAACAGAGAAAAGATTAAACAAGTGTGGCTACTAGCAATAAATAGATTTCATTTCAACAGTAAAATTTTAATATATTGTTTTCTGAAAAAAACTCCAATCTGTTATTTCAGTCTGTGGCAGACAGTGGGGTTGTAAAATGTGAAAATGACATAAGACACGCAATGAGTACACCTGGTGTCGCCTTTTCCATTTTAAGTTCAGCCTCTTTATCAAGGACTGGTCAAATGATGTTGCTCAAAACAGATGTATCAACGTAATGATGAAAAGTAATGATTTTAACCGGTCTCTGTTAACATTGCGTGTCAAGAAGTGGCCAATTACTCATTCGCAGCCAGTGTCCTCTATTCCACTTCTAATTATCTGGCTGTCAGGATATCCAATACTGCTGTGGTCAAATAAAAGAAGCTGCAGTTCCACCCATAATTAAGGGCTCGTGTCGAAAAGAGAGCCAAGTGCTAAGTGCTTGTAATTTCCACGCGAGGATCTTACATGAAGAGAAAAGGCAAACACCACATGATGAGAATGACCATGGGGGCTATAACACCCTAGGAAAACTTTCACGGAGCAATTCTCTTTGACAGGACGGTCATTAGTAGCACTTTTTACTGCATTATTCTTCAGCGTGTGTGCGTAGGGTTGTGAAGCGTCTCTGTCTGCGAAGTTCCCTTGCTCAAAAAGCTCTATTATACTACACACAAGGCTGGTCACTGTGCTTATGCGCCATTTCGAGGCCTCACAAACATGTCTGACCTTGGTTGCAAGGCAGTAAAATTGGTTTCTTCATTGACTGAATGAAAGAGTGTTCATGCAAGTTACATTTATTTAAAATTTATAACAATATAGGAGGGTTTTTTTTTTTCCTTACGTTTTATGCAGCGATTGGTTCCTGGTGCCAAGGCCCAGCCAGAGCAGCACTGCTGACCTCCGCAGACATTCGGCCTGAACAAAGGAAGACACACAGAAAACCATTGTGAAGAAGACACTGACAGCAATTTCAAGAATTATAAATACATAGAACAATAAAAGACAGCGTGGAAGGCCTCTGACCCGTTGCATGACAAACAGATCTGACCGCAAAGGCTGCTGTGGTTTCAAATGACTATTATTGATACAATCACCAACAAGATTACATACTAATTGTATTTTTCATTCTGTAAAAAATGTCAGTGCAACTGTATCTAAGCATGGGCCCCAAGTCCTTCTTTCTGTTAATGCCAGAGTCCAGAGTGAAAACAAATACAGAGTTATCTGAGCCTTGAAAGGATTAGACGCACGAGACATGAAAAGCACCCTGCATCTCCTATAAATCACTGAGCAAATGAGAGATGACAAGTTTTAAACAGTTATAACTGGATTCTTTGCACTCTTTAATCCTGGCTTGCAGCGCAGGCCAATTTTTGCTGCGAGATAGATGAAAAGGCACCAGACCGCAAGAGCAACTTCAGGGCAACAGTCAACGCGCTGGCAAGGGTCTGTGCCCCGTCATCTTTTCACAAGATATTACAGTAAGTACATGTCTGACTCATAGTGATTCGAGGAGATAACAGGGGTTGACTCGCTGACCTCAGTAGGAGCAGCACTCTTTAGGTATTGCAACCATTACTGAGGCGTCACTGTAATAACATGTAGTTGTTTGGGCCCTCTGGCAGGCCCTGGCTTTGTCATAAATCAAACACATCGGGCCAGCTCCGTGCCAAAGACATCTGTCACCACGTTTAAATTCCATCATAAGATATATGCACGTCTGTAATAGAGAACTTACAACATAATTAGGATCATGCCCCAGGTTAGAATAGAGCAACACCTTGTTCACACCTTGTTATATTTTTTTTATTTAAACCCCAACATGAAGACGTGGTGTATTATTTCAGTACTGAGCTATCCTGGATCAGTCAAATGTCTGACAGGTGCACCGACAACAGAAGGTTTAGTCACACTGAGTCAACCTGAATGTAAAGGAGGGTTAAGTGAACCCAGCGCTGCCACGGCCGCGGGGGCGTAGTGGGAATTCCAAGAGGAAATGTGTCACAAAAAGCACTTTCTCTAACAAGCAGCAGATGATTCACCCAAAGCTAATGAATCAGAGTGTTAAAATAACCAAGTGGACTACCATACGGTAATGTTCCCGCAGATTTATGTAATGCTACCTTTATGCTTTTTTAAAACTCAAAGAGACCCATTCATTTAACACTGAAATGTGTTTTGTTGGCAACGTCAAGCCGGGCATTCGCCCCACTGCTGTAATAAAGCATGCTGGATCTAATACTACAGGCAGCTATTTTCTTTATGCACTACTTTAAATGGACAGCTCCTCAATTCAACCATGCATGATTGCAGCTGTCTGAGTGACGGATACGTTTAGAAATGTTGTTTTTAATGTGTGATAGATCATGGTTACTTGGTGTAACACAGTTCTTCCATGGACAGACTGTGCCAAATGGACAGAGTCTGTCAAATGTAGGTATATGCAGTGGACAAGCTCCCTCTCCCATGGGCGCTAAGTGGTGAGTGTTAGTTTTCAAAGCCTTGCGGTGTGAAGACGTCTTCAAGGACAAAAGGATCAGTAGCAAGCAGGTGATTCAGGGTGAGGGAGCATGAGCAACGGAAATGTATGGACCATTAGTCACTTGGTTTTTATTGTGTTAAACTCTGGTGAGTGCACATTAGGCTGTATGTATGTCTAGTGATGGAAAACCAATTGTCTGAATCCCCCTATTGCTTGTACAGTAAAGCAGCCCCTCCCCCCCATAAATTGGCCATACAAATAATCAATTTCCTAAAAAAAAAAGAAAAAAAAGTGAGAGGCCCTGCTGTGACCCATAAAAGAGATATTTCATTTATATCTCACTGTCTGCAACCCAAGATGAGCCATTCAAATCCCCCCTGATTATTATGTAAACACTCTCCCCACCAGTGTGTATCATGCTTTGTCCCTATGGAACAAACAGGACTGGGTGGACGAGGGTTCATTTAACAAAAAGAAAAGAGCTCTAATAAGGAAACAACCAACCGTCTTGTTTGGAGTTTAACAGAGACAAAAACAAAGGGGGAAAAAAATGGGATTTGCAGCATTGAGAAGAGGGCCATCGGAGAAACAGGTGTTTCTGATCACTAAGCAAATTTGCAAATGTTCACCAGCCAAATGCTCCAGTTGAGCCACTACAAAACACGGCCACAGGCGATAGCACATACTGTAACTGGGGTGCACACATTGAAGTAGTCTGCGGCTACTCTCCTACTACGATTTAAATATGCTATAATGTGCGGTAATGGGAGGAAATTGTGATAATGCAGTGTTGCATGTGTCTCAAAATACAGTTCAAATACAGTTCATCCATGCATATACACATTTGCTGTTCATTACATGCATCCAGTATCAGCCCAGAGATCAGCACACTGTTTAAGCTCAGCTATTATTCCATGTCCTGCCTTAACCTTGATGACAAAATACATTGCAGCATTTCATGTGGTGCGATGCAATGAAAGAGCTGTTGGAGTACAGCTCTTTCACCTTCAGTGGGGTGTCCTGCATGTGCAGTTTCATGCACTGTATGCACCAGCTTTGCATTGATACATACAGTAAAGCAAGACTTAGAGGCCATTTCTTGAGGGCAGTTAAGTTACATCATCACATGGTTTTCCTTACAAGAAGAGCGATTCTGCTTTAATGGGCCACCACAACTTTACAGTAAACCACATGGTCTGATGGTAAAAAATGGGTCACACAAATTCCTTCCAAAGTAGGCCTACTGCTCACACTGTGCACTTGAATGGCTCGAACAGCTTGACAAAGCAAAGTAAAACATCTTTTAAATCAGACTGAAGAACACTTGGCATGTCACTCTTACCCAACAAGTCTCCTTGAGTTGGCAGACTTGCTGCTCTGCCTGCGGTTGACTCTGGCTCGCTGCTGCTGCACGCTGGCTGTTTGTCTGGCGGTGCGCTGCGCACCATCCCGCGGCGCAGAGGCATGGTCCTCCTGGGAGACGCCAGCGGCATGAGCCGGTCCCGCTCTGGATGATGTAGTACCTCTGGGCACGCGGACCAGAGTCCTGTATTGGCTGGTCTGCGGAGAAGTTTCACCGGATGGTTTGGAGGATGCAGCGTCCCCTGGTCCCCTTGGCAAGTGACCTTGACTCTTCACCCGTGACTGCTGCTGCTGCTGCTGCTGCTGGTCCCAGACCGCCCGGGCTGCCCCTGCACTCTCCTTCCTCCCACCTGTTGTGTCCTTGTGGCTGTTGCCTGCTCGCACGAGCGCTACAGTCAAAAGCATTAAAACTGCAAATCCTGCACGGTCCATTTTGAGCACGCACAGTTTTGAAAGTACCGCGTAAAAAGGCAGGTCGAGGCACAGTTTATCGAGAGCCACTGAAATATGAGCAAATTAAAAAAAAAAAAAAAAATCCCAATGAGGCTACAAGAGTTCAACAAGTCGACATCCTCTCCCAGGAATGAAAGAACCCTGGATACCTCCTCATAATGCCCAGGTATGACTTGAAGCGGGATGTCTTCAGGGAAATGAAATCAGCTCCTATACAGTCCAAAAGTGAGAAACTCTGTGAGCTCTTCTTCTCCTTCCTGTGCTGATCAAAAACGATATTTTAAGCAGACATTATTCCATCTGTTTTTAGTTTCTGTTAAACAGGGAAAAGAAGCGCAAAGACAGCAGCAGCGCGTCGGCTCCAGACTGCTGAGGCTCCACTCCTACTCCAAGTGAGAGAGTTTGAATCGTGCTCCCATGAATATCACCACCTCCTTGGATCTGAAGTCACCGGGAATTTTTGTAGGGATTGCATGCGCTTTGCAAGAAGAAACTCCCCCTTGTCGGCTGTATTGTTGCTTCCACACACTGCACCGCTCGGTCCATGTGCCCACACGCACTTTTCTCTGCCAAGTTACATCATCTTACTGTGTGTCTTTTTCTGATTCCTTTGAACGGGAGTATTGAAGTTATCACGACTGCAGCTGCATCAATCATTATCCTCGGTTTGAATTAAAGCTGACAGGCTACTGTGGTATCATAAAAATTAAGAAAACATTTCCAGATGTTTTTCTTTAAAAGTCAGCAGTGCTGTTGCTGGATTAATATGGGCTAGCTATTTAATACTGTCTTTTCTATGAGGATTTGAATAAAGTGAGATGACCACAGTGCCACAGGACAGTGTGAAGCAATTTTGGATTTAATTTACAATGCTGCAGTTCAACCTGTGCAGGTTAAGACATAAAACGTGAGTCCCCTGCAGGCTCACATCCTCGCTTTGATCTGGCAGTAGAAGGTATGGGAAGTCCACAGTTCGAACTCAAAACTGAAACCTTGGAAAACTGGTCAGGTTATGTAAGAAATCTCATTCATCCCCCCACCTCTCCCCCCCTTTCTCTCATCCATGCTGCATCATCACTTTCCCTCCCACTGTCTGGAAACAACACATTACTCTTTTCCCAGAAGATCTTAAACAACCCAAAGAGAGGTAGCTCCCCACTCTCACTCAACCCACAAAGATGCACGCCTGTGAGTGGTCCCTGAGAATCGAGACCACTCGCAGGACTGCCATCCAAAACACACAGCAGCCCAAGAGGGAGGTTAGCAGCCTGCCCGCTCTCCTTCCCATCATACAAAAAACCTCTGACAAGTGAAGTTTCAACCAGGAAAATTTGTGTTACTGTGTGAGCACATTAATAGTCAGGAGTCCTTCCACCAGACTCTTTCTGTTGGCCCTCCAGCCAAATATAAGTGGAGACTTGGACTGAGCACCACAGCTGATTACAGCTCATCTTCCAACCCATGAGAAATCTAATTAGAGTAGGAGGCTGCATTTGTCTTATGACCGTCCAGCGCTCTCACTCCCGCCCCCAGGCATGCCGTCTGCCTGGTGTCAATGGCGCCTCTGAAACCGATCACGGCCAGTTGACCCCGGCGTCCTTGAGGGTGACCGGGGCGTGCACCAACAGATGCATGAGGTGCTATCATGCTCAGCGCCCTATGGCCGCAGCTCGAGTGTCACTGCACCGAAGCCTCAGTCACCACCACCGCCTCACGTTGATGTACGACACTCAACAACGTGCCGTGTCATGTCAGATCAATGTGAATAATCTTCCATTAATCACATTACGTAGTTTTGTCCGTGTGGCTCCATTTGTACAAATGAAAAGAGCTGGACAACAATGTAAGGTTTTTATTGTCTCCATTGCTTCGTCTGTCTACACTCAGTTGTCAGTTTATTAGAGCACGCCCATATAAAACTAATGCACTCTAGGTTCTGAGGTTCCGTTATTGTTGAAACTCTTGGAAAAGGTGTTGAATCATCTGTGTTGCTATTTTGGAGGGCGCCGCTCGCAGTGCCGTTTTCTGTGGAGCTGCATTGCGTTACACCGACAAGTGTTTTCTATTATTTTGTCGTTTATATCAATAAAATGAAACAATAGAAACACCTCTTGGTGTAACGCAATACGGCATCACAAATGGAATCAACACCTCTCCAGAACAAAACAAAAAAGTGAAGATTGCAGCCTTCGTGAGGGCAGGCCTGTGGTAGAAGACTGAGCTACTGTATGTGTGTAATCTGGCAACTGTGTGTATTTAAACCACTCAAATGCAATATGTGGTTAGTGTGCAGCTGTTTCAGACGACTTAATAAGTGGGCGTCATTTTCAAATCTAATTTAGATTGAAGGATTTCTCTTAATTAGTTCACCAAGACAGTAAGTTTTCACATGCCCCGTGGCGACAGCAGAGGTACCCCCGGGGGGTATTTGCGCCCCTGGTCGGGAATCAATAAAGATCTATAGAGCAGCCATCCATGTCATGAAAAAGGACTTAACGTGGCCCAATTTGATATAATTTTCTAGCATCTGGAGGAACTCTAGTTTAAATACCAGGAGGATGTCTCTGGCTATGAGCGACGCTTCAACACAAAGAGTCCTTTGAAAACTCTGGCATGACAACCAAAGCCACTCCTATCATCTTTCAAATGCGGAGCAGAAATATAACTGCATTACCCTGCGTGGCTTCCTATAAAGCACGGCGTCGTGGTAACAATAACAACATCCAAGTTTTGGGAGTTACACTGACGCAAACTGCTTCTGTGTGCGTGTCTGTGTGCGTTTTGATGAAGAAAGCCCAAGGTGGATTTGATTTGTCTCCAGACCACTTAGTGCATTCAATTGCTCCACTTCCGAGATGGTTTTTCAGTGTATGACTGTGAGGCAAGTGTTTTGTAGCTACACGTTCTAATGAAACCTATCATGGGAACCGGCTCTACATGTTTACCTGTCAGCGTGAATGACCCGTGAGAGGCGCATTTGCATCCGTTTAGTTGGGAGTGACTTCCTCGTCACCGCTCAGCGAGTGAAGGGTCAGGGTTCAAGTGTACCCATTGGAAAGCCAAACAGTATCATTGCACCCAGAATGTAGGGCTCTCATTATAAGCAAGTATCAACAGCGTATCCTTAGCCGAGCCTGCAGAATTTTAAGTGATCCATGTGAATCAGTCTCTGTGATGACTTTCAATGGAGAGCACCAACAAGGAACGTCAATCTCTTCGCTAGCTACCTTTTGCCGTCTCTATCAAAGCCCTCGACTCTCCTTCCTCTTTGCCCAGCAGCTAACATAATACTGACATTGTTCAGACTGGGCAGCAGCGAGGACCTGAGGGAAAACGTGGAAAAAAGGAGGTTCGTTTGGCAGCGAACCACTTCGTAAAAGCTGAAATTATGTGCTTTATTAATATAGTTTCTTTTCATTGAACATGACAGCTTTTCCTTGGAAGGGATATTATAGAAGACCTCCATCGCGCTTCGTAGCAGACTGTACATAAAACAGGCATTCACGCAACAAGAGGAAACAGTTGAAGATAGAGCAGGATAAATGTAATGTGCTTAGGCCAAGGACTACAGGGCCTTTCCCAGCTTGTATGAATGAAGTGCTGTCAGCTGGGTAATAGAAGTAGGTCACATGGGCGTTATTTAAGACAGGCACTTCCACTTCATCTTTCATGATATTCATTCTTTTTTTTATATACTTGTATGGGTGTTGCAAGTGCTGGCTTGAAAAAAAGTGTAAGTGCATGAGTTTCTAAGTCAGACTGTACGTGTGGGTCTTGCACAGCATTGTTATTTACCAGCAAAGAGGAAATCTATCAACGACCAAATGACACTGACACTTTTTTAAAACAGTGGAGTGATCTAAACATGATAAAGTTAGACAGAGTTTAGCGCCACTGGCTAATGTTTCTGATGCATGTCATAGCACTGGCAACACGTCCGCCCTGCATTACTTCATGGCTGAATGATCGACTCATTCATTTGTGGGTGTGAGTTGTTAATTTAACAAAGGCCTTAAGCTGCCTGAGATGTCATTGGCAAGAAAAGTGCAACAAAGATTAAATCAAAGTACTTCCCTTTTTGCAAATTGCCCCTTGTGCAACCTCTGAAAAGTTTTTACCAGAGTACAGGCAGTTTTGGCCGTGGGTGAGAAACTCATGGCAAATCATAAGTTGGGCCTACAGCACAGGTTGTGATGTAGCTATAGACTTCAATCTGTACAATAACCAACCAGGTGCCAAATGAAGTCAAGCCTGGTGTCAGAGGTCATCCCGGACAAACAAAAAAGGGACTTAATTCATTCGTCTTGTTGATTTAACGTACGAGCCAGTGATATTATCAGCGTGGCTCCACGAGGTTTAAGACCTGAGGAGGGTTTAACGGATAGTTTTCTGCCTGACTTGATGGCGGCTACGTGTTTTATGGGCAGACCCCAGAAGCTTCCTTGTCTAGCTCTTGATGTTCACAGTAAGCCAGCAGGGACTAGTGGAACAGATTTGTGTGTTTTCTGCTGTTGTAATAAACAGTGTAGTGGACAGGAGTAAAGACAGCTATTATCCACTTCCACATAGACACTTTAGGGCTGGAGCCTCGATTCCTTGAGTATTTGAATTGACTCTGGTTTCTGAGATAGGAATTCAAAAAAAAAATATATAGACAGGAGAGCTGAAGTCACAATCCTGTTTCCATATAGGGGCTAAAAATGTGAGAATTAAAACAGCTCTCTCACTGGCTGACTGTCACTCAGCTCACAGAACCATCTGATACGTGACCCAGGAATTTGCAGAACATTATACGCAAGATATCTGATCACAAATCCAATTTTCTCTGTCATTTAACCAAAACTGTGAGATTCCTATGGATTTAATGCAATTCACAGTTCTACATCGTCGCATAAAAATAGTTTTTATCGATGGCAGCCTTGGTGGGTTGTTGAAATACTTGCTAACATTTTTAACTCTGGTCAGTCAGAAAATATACTGCTCAGTCCTGTAAATCCTCCCTAAATCCTCCACTCCAACCTTGAATTTTGTGGTGTAGTCCTTCTGTCTCTTGAAGTTTGATTTAACAGTGTCTCTCATGAACAATATGAGGAGTGATGTCATGCTACCGCGTGATAAATGTCACTGGAGCATAGTCAAAGGGCGGATCACGCTGGCAGCCAATTAGGTCAAATAAGAAGTTGCCATAACTTTTCAGAAAACATACATTTTCCAAACATGTGGGGCCTTCCAGTCATTAGCCAGATGTAGCTTAAAACATCCTGATTCACATGAAATCAATCACGATATAAATCAATACTGGCAATAAAGTCTAAATAAGAGCGGGGGGGTCGAAACTGTACCCAACGCGACGTACATTCTTATACGATCTGAGTATTTAGTCGTCATGTTTTCTTTGGCTCTTAGCAGATTTCACCGAAGAAAAGCAAAGGGAGGAGTTAATGTGTGTGATAGATCATCCTGGCCGTTCACCCGCAGCTTTCTTCCCTCTCCTCCCCTCCCTCTCCAATTTTCCTGGCCCCCTCAACCTCGATTCGGCGTGCCTCTCCAGCCGCTGGCCCAGGGCCCCGAGGGCTCTCCTCCTTCTGGTCCTCCTGGCTGTGACCTGGCCACAAGGCCTGCTGGACTGCCTCAGCAGCTATTTGTCCTGAAGGGGTGATAGATGGCCGTGCGCTTCGCGGCTTCGGCCCTCGTTCGCGTTGTTTCGTGATTCGTCTCCTGTGCGCGACCATGGAAAATCAAGGTCAAGCATTTTCCACATTAGCAGCTTTACCAGGAGGATATAAATGGATATCTGCTGCAATTACCCTACATCCCCCCACCCACCACAGGAGACAAAAATTGCTCCACACACTTATCTTAAAAGTACAAACTGATGGCTCTATTCAACACGCTTTCATAACAGACACCGTGAATGATGTAGAGGCGATATTACGTGGGATATTTTAGAAACTGGGCCAAAGGTGAGACAGGATCCTATGAGTTCATGCCAACTCTCTGGCACCAACCTGCCAATGACTTTCCAGCTGTTAACCATGTAACCACCTGTAAAAAGTGAGGGACTGAAGTCGCACCAACAAACAAGTTCCCAGATTTTCAGGTTAAGAGACTACTTTTGGATCCGTTCCCTGTCTTTATATCTTTGAGTGTCGTGCAGATTCTTATAAAAGAGGTTTTATTTTTGAGGCAGGACCTGTAAAAAATACTGTTCACACTTACACAGGAAGCATTATATTATACCCACTTAACTACTTTAATTGCCTCCAGGGTGTCGTTCATTTTTCAAAGCAATTTTCCAACCAGTTATCAGCAAAACAGCCTATAATGTCAAATAATAAATAATGTCAGATAACTACGATAAATACGCTGTATCTTAGCGTGTTTACAACAGTCTGGCTGTATCTGAGTCTTGTGGAAAACCTCTTGTGTTTCCTACAGGAACCAGAAAATTATTTTAGGGTTTCTAGAACAAACAGCTGTGGTACAGAAGGAAAAAAAACTGTGACTGTCTGACACTGAGAAACAGCTTCTTTTTTTTTTTTCACTCCCACTCAACAGTCTGACTGCATGCACGATAAAGGAAAGCTCTAACAAATTGTCAGTTGTTTGGATATTACACTGCAGACTGTTGAGTAATGCAGGTTAAGGTCTGTTTACCTTCACTGCTGGGAATAGATGATGCATAAAAGCCCTTTTGGTGGTTGACTCACTGATGACACGTGCCTTCCAGCCACAACAACAGTTTGTGAATTGCGGCGTGCACTTTGGGCCAAACCACTGGCCTGCAGTGTTTTCGAGTGGCGCGTGTTTCTCTTCCCATATGTAGCGTTCATGTAATGTACATGCTCGATGGCTGCTGGACGGGCCTCATGCTTGGCTTGCTCTGAGCAGAGAATCATGTGCTCTCCTCAGCAACAGTTAGGTGAATGAAAAATCTTCTTCACTGCTCCCAATTAACAGTGAAGGTCGAGTGCCAGAAAGTTATGATGCGATTTAACCCCCCGCATGAGGTCAATTTGACCTGAATAGCTTCCTATTAAGCATGATAAATTTGTTATTTTTCAATCCATTAAACCTTTTCCCCATAGTCCATTTAGTCAGAACAAACCATTGGCCTGCTATAACCTACGTCCTGTTTACCGCGAGCAAGCTTCAAGGGAAAAGGGGATGACACAACAATTAGCCGAGATGACTTCAAAGTGTTTTCTGCCACAGGCTTTCGCTAATTATCAGTCACCAGTGTTCCCTCCAGCGCGAGGGTCAATAGGGTAACATCAACAGCAGCATATAACAAAGACTAAACTTCAGTCAAGCCGGTGCGACGGCCATCAATGAAACCTTGTTATGGCCATGGGATCCATGGGACGGGGACTGAGGGGAAGAATAAGGGCGTGAGGTTCAGGGAGGAAGCCTCTCTGACTGCGGTGACCTGTCTGCAAGAGCCCCAAGGGCAGACAGACACCAAGGCCTCTGACAGATGTTTGGGGAAAACTGCGCTATTCATCATGGCACTTTTGTGGAATCTCTTTGAACTGCTTTTTTATTTTGTGGCAAAGTCGTCTGAACCAGATACGTTCAGAGTAGATAGATAGATAGATAGATAGATAGATAGATAGATAGATAGACAGACAGACAGACAGACAGACAGACAGACAGACAGACAGACAGACAGACAGACAGACAGACAGACAGACAGATAGATAGATAGATAGAATGGGAGGAATATTCTGGATATATAAATGTCATTTCCATGTCTGTTAAGTAGGCCCCAGTTCCTGGATGTCTCCTGTCACTGCCCAGCTCATAAATCACATCCCGGAGGGAGCTGTTGGGCTAGACGTGTTATTGTGCAACACTGCTTACAAGCCCACACCACACTCAGCTTTCTTCAGTGTCCTCATACACACACAAACATAAACTGGCATGTCCACAATGGAGTGTGAGGTCATGGCATAGTTGCAGGATCCCAATCAACCCAAGAGCCCGAGTGGAACTGCCCTTTTCCTCCCAGTCTCCCAGAGGTGCAGCAGTGGGCCTCAAATCGGCCAACGCAAAGATGACAATGACAAAACTCGTTCTGCCCATCAAATCCCAAGATTATTTCTGCGAAAATGAAACGCGGAGAAGCTGCTGAATTCATTCTGTGGACTGTCTTTTGTTAACATTCCAGTTCACTGTAATGTAAAAGTATTCATGACTCGTCCCAACCCTGCCGGTACAGCTGAGTTTTATACTCGAGCACTCCATAGGGAGCAGGAAGAGAGGCCCCGTGCGTCCAGAGCTCCGTCTCCTGAGCAGTACTAAGCACTCAGCAGGCTTCAAGGGCGAATGTTCATTAGGGAGCCAAGTTTTAATAAGCCTGCAGACAGACATGCTGCTACACAGCCTCAAGTGCCAGAAGAGGTGAATTTACTTATCTTGCTGATCCTCATGACTTTACATGGCATCATGAGCAACATAGGCCTACATGACATAACATTCACACGCAATCCATCAGGTCAGAAAGTTGAGTTATGCATGACAAATGTGTGAGATACTTCACAAGTGGAATTATAGCTGAATGTGTTTTGAGACAAGCGCTGTCTATTTAAGCCTTTAATTATAAAGTGAAAAATTGACTGAGCATTCACACCAGGTCCAAGTAATTACAGTCTAGATTATGGCAGAGTGCCTTGCCCAAGGGCATGCATCTTAAGAAGTGAAAGGTGTGTGTAATTCAGTTGCCTTAAATTATTTCCCAGCAGGTTATGGGATGTAAATCAGTAAGTCATGTGTTTTTTATGTTCCTACTGGTGGTAAGAGGAGTTACTGAAGCAAAAGTGGCAAAACCACAAATTAAAAATACTGCAATAAAAGTCATGTAGGCTAGTCTAAATGTAACGCAATTATCAGAAAAATGTCTAAAATGCCCATTATGCAGCTTTTTAACTAGACACAGGTTTGTGGTTGCATGGTATTTACAACTATGAGAGAGGGAATAAATGAGAAGATTGAAACCAGGATGTTTACCACTTCTAAAACTCAATTTACGTGTTATATGTTATTTATTTAACCTTTACAAAGACCAAAGTTTAAACATAGGAAGTTGGTTGTGCCGTGATTAGGCTCATTCTGTAAGGTAGCCCAACACTAGCTTGATTAGCCTAACCTTAATGCTAAGATAAGAGATGGTTTATGTAAAAATCTGTCAAATAGTAGCGAAAGCTGTGAATTGAATTAAAAGAATAGTTCACTCCAAAATGATATTTCACTCACCTTCACGTCGACTGGGCTGGGAGCAGTTTCAGAATTATCCATGGCTTCTCTGAGTTAGTACAGGGGGTCTGGTCTTAACAGTAGCAGTGCCATAACGGTTGCTAACGGTCTGGACACCAAACAAAAACCGACAAAAACATCAGAATACCTCCATTCTGCTCGTATATAATGCCCGTCTTGTATTGAAACCCCGAAATGCGAAATTGTCCCGAAAAAAAACGAAAGAAGTCCATAATTTCAAGCTTGTTTGCAGCGGAAGCTCCTCTTCCTGGTTCCTCCTCTCGCGAGATTTGCGTCGACGTCAGTTAATCGCAATAACGTAAAGGAAAGGAACCAGGAAGAGGAGCTTGGGTTCTGCTGCAAACAAGCTTGAAACTTTTTTTTTTTCGGGACAATTTCGCATTTCGGGGCTTCAATACAAGAGGGACATTACAGGCAGCATGGAGGTAGGCTATTTGGATGTTTTTTGGTGTATTTTTTTGTGACGGTGTGCATTTGCAACCGACATGGAAATACTCAAGTAAAGTAGCTACAGTACCACAGTAATTCTAGCTACTTCTGTTTCTCAAAGCAGATCTGCAACTGTATCATATCTATCAACCTTCAACCACAACAGTGTTTTTATTCAAACAAATTATACTCTACAATCCAAAGATAAGAACAGGCTGTCCACAGCAGGAGCTTTGATTTGTTTTCTATGACAAATGTTGAGATTCAAGACAGCAGTAATATATAATGTAATGACAAATGAAAACACAAGAGCATATCAAGGGTGTACTTTATCACTCTGTCATTATGGAAGGAATTGAGTATGATAACTGATCCACTGTTATTTGTGCAATGTCAGAGAACTCTCCTTGCGGAATGAGTACCCTACCCAGCCTCCTTTTTTTCATGGACGATCTTGGCACAGGCCAGACTAGTGTTTATCCAAGGAAGAGGTAAATTACTAAATGAATAAAAACAGGATGACAGCTGAGTAGAAAAATACATGATGATAGACATGACAATTATCAAGAGCTGTTAACAAAACAATAAGGTCATAAAATTGTCCTTCAACTGTTTCTACTTAACTGTGCTGGCCACAAGATAAGATAACCCAGAGGGATCGATCACACAGCTTGTATATTAAAACTCACATGACAGACCGTGATATAAACCCACCCCGTGTGGGATGTTTAGATACGTTTCAGTGGAAAACTTGACTGAAAATCTTGCACATTTTGTTCTGTACCAGGTTTTGTGTTTGTGGACTGTGAGCGGCTGCAGGGGAATTTCACAATGGGCAAATGGAGAATGGAATGGAAGGGTGTAGCGTTCACAAACAAGCCAGTCTCTGTTTGTTGTTTGTAGATTGATCCAGAGTATTTTAAGCCTCCCTCTGAAAATAAACAGGATCTGTGGCATTCTAACAAAGCGACAAAGACAGATGCAGCCAGTTGATATTACCCACCAAAGGCAAAGCTAATATTAGAAGCTGTGATGGTTGAATTTGTCTCGGTCCTACTGTTTTCCACCACCTTACTGTTTCCCTCTCACCAGTTGATGATGAGAGGTTTGGCAATGACTCCATGTGATTGCTTGCAGTGGGATCAACCATCTGTCCACCATTTAGCATAAAGAATGAGTCCATGTTTGCAGTGAGTAGTAAGATCTACTTATTAGACCACTGCGTCATCCCTTATGATGATGGATAGTGTCGTGTAGGGTCACTCTTTTATCAGAAAATTTACTCATTGTGTGTCTGAGGCCGATCCACATCTGGAGGCAACCTGGGAGCTGTTAATCACAAACCTAAACAGAAAATAGCTCAATCTCCTTGTCGCAAACACCCAGGAACTCCCTCAGTTGCATAACGGCCTTTATTATGTCATTTTCCTATTAGCAAAAGACAGAAAATGGATGGTTTTCATATGTATACTGTGTATTTATGAAGTAATAAATACAGGGTGTCTGTGAAATGTGACTGAAAACTTAAGTGTTATATTGTATTTACTTAAATGTGTATTTCCATTCAAAACCTTGTCGAAGAGGTCTTTCTGGGCAAATTCTTTGCTGATGTAATGTTTATTTTGCCACAAAAATCTCGCCGTTGCATTCTCTAATGACTGTAACAAGATCACAAATTTACTCAGCGGATGGAAAATATCTCAGCCGCGGTCCACGGACAATGTTGGATATCTGACGAAGTTTGTGCGTCCTTGTGGAGCCTTTGGCCAGTCACACAAAGGGCTTTTAAAAGATGACGGTGGTCTGGAATAGACGGCTTCAAAAGTCGGGTGGATTCCATCGGGTCTGTGAAATATGTCGGCTAATTGGCAGGAGTGAGAAAGAAAAAGACAGAAAGAGCAGGGGTGAAATGCAACATCTTGACAGCCAATTCGATTGGCCATCATGACAGTGTAATGGCAGAAGATACAATGGATATTGTGTTGTGGTATTGTTTTTGTGTGCGTCACAGGTTTTCACAGCCTGGACAGAATCACTGTTGGGCCTTGTTCCCTGTTCTTAAGTTTTGTCCAAATGAAACAAACAAATCAGAAGCATGTCGGCGTGCCTCACCTCTGTCCATCAGCCCAGAACCAGATTATATGTTGTTTTTTAATTTAACTGACCCCAGGCGGACATTTCACAGCAAAAAGCTCTCTCCCTTTGCAGTGTGTTGAGTTATGTTCTCCACATTGTTTTCTTTGATGTACTGGAAACTGCAAAGCACAAATGCATCCTTTGTTTTATCAACATCACGTTACTCTTTGAGCTGCTGCTCATAAAGACCCCTGGAACTGAGGCATAAATGACTCTTTTCTTCGTAATTGCTGAGAGTAAGTGAGTCAATTCTCATTATAAACAAAAATGCACAAAGTAGTCATGTGTTTGGAAAGTAAACCACAGCAAAGATCTCACGTGCTTTAAAGATGTTGTTAAAAATACAGATTTATTTACTTGTCTTTGCCTGGTATTCCTGGTGTGGTAGTACAGTGACCCTCGATGGGGGATTCTTGTTTCGACCGATCGCCATAACTGAAAAAATATACAGGCAGATCTCCACATAGCTCACACAACAGAGCAAAGCAAACACTCTCTGCCATGTCTGTGGCCTCTCTCATGTCCTCATGTCTCTGGTCTTTAATGTCATCCCCAGGGTCTCCTGGATGGTATCCTCATCGTCCCATTGGGTGGCTGACACCATCAAACAGGAAGAAACTCCTGCCATGACCCACAATGCTAACAGGGAAAGCAGAGAGGAGCCAGGAGTGGGTTACATCATATCCTCTTTGAGCTGACTTGGACGTAGAACCTGATAATAACTTTATGAGCAGGGGGGCCGGGGTTGGGGTGGGGGGACAGGGCTGCAGTTTTCCTTTAACTGGAGACAAGATTTGTGAGAAATGTCATGTTTTGTAGCTGGTTTCCCATGATGACATAGACCGAATGTGAGATTTTTACATGCAGCTATGGCTGTCCAGGGGAAGTCATGTGAATCTGCTTTCTGTGAGAACATAGCTGAAATGAAATCAGGTTGAAAGCACGCAGTTCTCTCCTTTTTCTGGGCTGCCGTTATCTAACGCAGGAGCTGGGCACGTTTTAGAAGCAGCGGCCAATTGGGATGCAGTCAATCTTTCTGACGGTCCGAACAGAGCCTCGCCCTGTTCCTTTCCCTCCCTCTCTCTCTCACTGGGGTGGTCCTGACTGTGCTGCTGACCATCTCTGACTCTGGGCGACTTAGCTGAGATCACGGCAGCGGACATGAACGCACTTCCCCCTCGATCGAGCCGTTTCCGGCAGGTGGGCTGCACCCCTCCTCACTTTCATCCTCATCTCTAACTCGCTGGCCTGGCGGTTCCCCTTGAGTCAGTTGAACAGTATGCAGTGTGGGGTGAAGTGCCAGTCTAGACTTTTCACACACTGTAACTTCCTTGAGCCAAACTAAACGTGTGTGTGAATGCAGAAATCTGTATTTTGTCTTTTTTCTTTTTTTAACATCCTGTCTTTGATGCTCCTGTCAAACTGTTTTCTCTTGACAGTTTTTGATTTACCAGCTCAGGGGTGAAGGTGATATGTGGCTCTTGACTATAAACACTGTAATCTGGCCATTGCTGATGTGTACACAAAAAAAAGAGATGGCACATGTGCCGGCCAGATGTGGCTACTATTGTTGTGGTTGCATGGCTGTGGTCAGTGGAGCCGATTTAAAACCTCATCCTCTAACAGGAGAAAGTATGAATGGGATACGTTGTGAGCTGACAAACTCTATGAGGACTTTTAAGTTCAAAAGATGACTAAAAGCTTTAGATCTGCCACATTGTTGTGGTCCAGCCCAAACCACACAGACCAACATAGTGTTTCATTCACAAATACTAGGTCCTAAGGTAGTATCATGTGGTCCTCTGGTTTCCCCTCTGTGACGATACACATCGCCATCTCTCCTTCAAAACACAACGCGCTCTTAATTTACAAACTTGGTAAGTTGTGCATCAAACACAAGACAAGACAGCGCCACAAACTCATCCTCCTGGCTCCGGCTCCGCAGATGTATGGCCAAATACGTCCTCTCTGTTGAGCAGGATGTGCTTGGAGACAGGGTCTGACCGAGTGAGGAGTTCCAGTGCTCAGGATCAAACCAGTGGCCTGGAGCTCCTCACTGGCTGCGGTTGGAAAAGAAGACCAATGCCAGGCTCATTACCGGCCAGTGCCAACCAGATTTTGGCACATTTCAAGACACTCTGGGTGGCAGGAATCCCATCAAGCCGTGTTTATTTTTCTCTTCTGTATAACTGTGGGAGTCAGAATTAATGACAGTGATTTTTGACACTGACCCCGTGACCCCGAGCCAGAGCTATGCAGCTTTTTCATCTCATTGGAGGAATGTGTTATGAGCCACCCAGCTCTTCTCAACGGTTCAGGGAATGTATGAAGCATTTTACATGTACAGTTAAAAGGGCAATTTGACATGGTGAAGTTTATACAGTAAGCGGAGAGAGAGAGAGAGAGAGAGAAACAAAGATTGTTCAGAATGTGTAGCGATCCGAGTAGCACTGTGAAGCTGAACAGCAGTGCTTTTGTTAGCACGCTGCATGCTAATCACAAACAGCACAAAATACAGCCGAGACCGATGGGGATATCATCAAAAGAAGATCAATTGGAATAAACCAAAGTATTGGAATGAAATTAAAAACTTGACCTGAAGTTCACTTATATTACAGTTACAGTTCATCCTAAGGGGATCATGAATGTCTGATCCAAATGTTATGTAACACTTCATCCTGGGGATATGTGTCTATTGAATGTCTGTTTCCATCTATTACATGATGAAATGTGTCAGAGGATCAGTGAAACTATTGGCCTGCTAGCTGTGGTGCAGTATAACCAATGGAATCAGGAATGTCTCTACAAAATTTCATGGCAATCAAAGTCGAGACAGTTCTCTCCAAAACAATAATGTCAAACTCATTGAGGAAGAAGTCAGGGTTTCTCCAAAGTCAGGCAGCAGGATCCATCGTCTCAGAGCCACGGACATCTTTACAAGATTTCATATCAATCTGTGAAATTGTTTTGGAGATATTTCGGTCTGAGCAGCCTGAAAACATTTCATCTCTTAGTCGCTGTTTGCTACACTTTTACTATACATGTAGACACAGACAGGATGAGTGATTCATGGTCCTTTCATACCTGCTACAGCGACAATAAGAGGCACGGGAGTGTTTGTCAAACGGTTGGACAGTCTTCTGCATTAGAGGCCCTGTCTTTACAGAGGAAATATAAGCAGTGAAATGTTTCCCGACGTACTGAATATAATACAGCTGCACATCCCAGCAGGACAACTAACCCCATGAATCAATACCTTCCCTCCAACATCATATATAACATGGACAGCCATCAGCTGGGGGACACTTAATCTCCATGCTAGCAGTTTTTCAAGACCGCTTGCGGCTGTAAGCTCCTGCTTATGTTTGACCTCAGCACGTATGGACGTTTATATCATTTTCAAAACAAAACATGTGTTGGCGGTCCTGTTTCTGCCGGAGGAACATATTTAATGAGGCCTTTTCATGTTATGTGTGGCCGCTCGTACATATTACTCAGCATGGACTCTCTGCATCCCAGCTCGGGTGTTGAGAGCCAGGTCTCTGTGCTTAAATCACGAAGGATTGATAGGAGCAACAGAGAATCTGTGAAATATCAAGAGATGGAGAGAAAAATCTCTTTAATCAGCAGCAGTATCCCATCCATACATTCCTCCGCTGCACTTTGTTGCCAGACAATTGTCATCACTGTGATGTGTATTTCGCGCAGACGTTTTCCCCATGATCCTCAACAACATCAATCGCAGACCCACACAGTCACCAGCCATGGAAGGAGCCAGTTGAGAGCCCGATAGCGCAAGTACAGAGGACACAGCTGAGTGGTGAAATTCCCTCCAAAAAAGCTGGATACAAAGTCATTTTGGTGGTCAACCCCTGTGGAGGGAGGGAGAGAACTCCTCCTTCATGCTGCTCATTCTGGAGAAGGACTTTGGATGCTCACACACAGAGACCTGATGTTAGCCAGAGTTTGGAGCGAGGCCTGAGGATAACATGAAGTCAGTATGCTACACACTGAAGAGTAAACTTCCTGGGGAGAACTTCGGTCCAGGTCTGCTGCTGCTGCTGCTGCTGCTGCAGCGATGCTCTCCTCTGTCCTTCAACAACCCTGATTAAGATTGGCCTCTAAATCGGCCCAGTCATCACAGATGATGAATACCTGCAGCCAATCCAGTTGGCAGGTAATCAGTGGCGTCCAATCAGGTAATGAGGACCTGCATGTTGGAATGGGAAGCAGACAACCCCACGGCTGTCTAGCAGGAAGGAGGGAGAGCGGTCATGTTCTAAAGATACTTAAGGCGTGCCACATTTGTGTTCTCGGTCCTGTGAAGATCAGTGTCTGTGGACAATTATCTTTGATCAGAGAAACTGATGGACATCTCCTGAGAGGCAGGGTGTCTGACTCAGAGATGGGAAATGAGGCACTGTATTTTCGATCATGTAAATTCCTTGGTTGACAAGAACCACCCATAAATTGACTCCCCGAGGAACTTGGCAACCCCCGAACTCCAAAACCAAGCTGCAGTCAGGTCTGGAGATGTTTATGGAATAGTACATGGAAAATTTGTCAGGGAAACATGTTTTCCCAGGGAATTAGTATCATCAGATGAATTTACAAAAATGCACAGAGTTGTTGCTGAGTGATCTCCCACAGGTTCTCTGGGGAAGAAGAACCATTCCAACATGGTACATTACTCTTGGTGAGCGCCAGAGGATGACTTTCTGATTTGTGGTCCCTCTTTAGCAAGCATTCCTGGGGGAAATTCGAGAGAGACCATTATGCAAATCCACAGGTGCATGCCAAGACCAAATAACTGAACTCCTGCCTCCAAGTACTTCAAGATGCCTTTCAGCCTGCTCCTGATAGTGTTCAGACCACAGTGTGAGGAGACACGCCAGGAACATGTGGGTGTAGCGAGCAGGGCCACGGGGTCCGCATGTCCGCAGCCTTCAAACGGAGCAATTAAAAATGAATTTTTACTTGTACACTGTCCGTTATGATGCAGTCCCACTGAAGGAGCGAACACTCTGAAGAGCAAGCGTGTGCTCCTATCTCATCTTGTGCTGATAATGCTGTCAGCCATGCCACCCGCCCCACATGGTGAGAGGAGGGCGCGTTTGTTTTCCATTCCACTTTCAGCAGTTGAGTATTATCACATTCCATAAACAGAGGCGCTCTTAAAAGACTGATTTCATTAGGCTTTCAGCTGACATGAAACCAGCAGGTTTGAATGAACTTTTGTTTATTTTCATGAGTTTCATGAGTTATGTGTTGTATGTGTGTGTGTGTATGTAGGGGAAGGACGGGGGGTTGAGAAATGCCTGCAGTGGGAGGGGGATTTAACCTGGCTTGCTTTTTTGTGTTGAAAACTCTTAAGTGTGGAGGGTCAGCCGAAGACAGGAAAGCCCCTCATCATTTACTGCTGCTGTCCTGTCCTGAGGGATGGCAGCGAGAGGCGGCATGGATCCTCTACTCGTGTCGCACGTAGAGCCACTGCCCCCTTGTGTCTAAAAGAGGAACTCTGCTGGTTGATGATACATAAAATCAGGATCTTGTTTTGCCTGCACTGCAACAAATTAAACACAAATGAGCCCAGTCTGCACGAGCAAATTAAGAACTGCCATTACTAAACTTTTTTGTCACAGTCCACAAGAAAATATGTTTTGATCCCAGGGTTTTGTGAGCATATTAAGTAGATAGTAGTGCAAGAGACTAGAAAGTTTTGTCATCTTCAATTCTTTGCCTCAAGGAAAAGGCAAAAAACAACAACATCCTAATCAGCATTATGTTGGATACGCCCATGGGCTCCTCTCCAGGCACACAACATTTTTCAGACCCAAGTTTAAGAGCTACTTGCCCTTGGGGGTCAAGCACCACAAACGGTCTCCAAGTCCAACATTCAGCACTGGAAGGGTTTGTTATCATTTTGATCCGCGCTGCCAAACACAATCCAAATATGATGCACAAAAAGTGAGATAAGCTCTTAATTCAGTCCATCATTTTTTTTTATTCCATTAAACAAAGGACCTGCAGTGCAGAGAATCTCAAACATTCATCAGCATGGCTCGCCATTAAAAAAAAGGAAAGGAAAAAAGTACCCCAGCTTCAAAGTCATAGGCAAATATTTCACAATATCTACATGCTAAAAGTCACACTCCAACCAACTAAACCAGAGACCATCCAAACATAAAACAGTAGTATGTGCTCATGAAAAGAAAAACATTAAACAACATAAAACTACAGGACAGACCTCCTTCATATTTGTTTATAATGGTCATGTCATCTAATGAAACAAACACATAATGCTTCAACTACCTTTACTTCATATAAATATGATATCAGCCATTGGTATTGGTGCTTAATAAAACATTTTTCATAAGCGTTTTCGCTGTTCTCCTCAGCAACATTGGGTCAACATTGCACAACCCAAAACACGTACAAATCCTCAAACCCTCTGACAAACTGCTTAACACTGTAAAAGGCCAGCTAAAGCTCAAGCAAATACTACTCAAATCCTCACTGTATTGGCTCTGTTCAGTCAATGTCAGTAAGTGTTTGCCATTCAACAAGTTAAATCTCTTAGTGGCCGAGTCAAACTTTTCCTGCCGGCTGTGACAATAATGTGAGAAATGGAGCTGTGTTCAGAGTGCCCTGTGTAGCAACATGAACTGATTCAAATCAAAATGCTATTGAAAGGAATTATTTGTTATAGTTTCTTTTTGCTTCTTTGTCAAAACATGAATTTTCCTAAATGCTCTACAAACAGTCTGACTGGCAACACATGCTATTACGAAATGGCTAATGAACATGTAAACTCTGGAACAGAGAAGGAACAGCTAAACAATTATGAACAGGAGGGGGAAAAAACCTAAGAAAACATCTCTGTTGGCTCAGAATATAGACAATGCTAACACCATTAAAAATAAATAGTTTTACAATAATATAAAGAAAAACAAATAAGGAATATTCCCAAACGATATAATGCTTCAGTTTACTGAGGATGTGGGATAATATGGCTAAAGGTTGTACAGACACAGGTTGGAAGGAGACAACTATGAACAAACTAAGTGTATGCTTTGCCCTACATGTGCATGAACGCAAATACACCTGTGTCAGAGGAAGGATGCATAGGTGGCATAGGAGATTCTGAGGTAAACCCATAAAAGGCTGTGAAGGAGAAAGTAAAAAGCATACAGCATATATAACAAAACCTTTGTTATATACGTGCTCTCCCTAACATCCAACCAACACTCACATCCACAATGACTTCTGTGTGTGTGGGGGGGGAGGGGTATAGTAGAAATGTCCTAATAACTGTTACCTATTATTTTCAACTATGTTTTTTTTCACCTACGCACCTCTCTGGATACAATCAGAGGCAAAGGGCATATATAAGGCAAGTTATAAAACATAACAAAAACATCAACCGCTCCAGATAACCATAGTTTCAACAGTAATGGGTCAACACAAATAATTTTTTCAAGACACAATAAGTTAAAAACATGTATGAACAATAGAAATTACTTGGCTTCTTTTTTAAAACCCATTCATCTCTACCAGAAAAAAAAGCTTATAGAAATTATATAAACTCTCAACCCATCAAAACGTGCAACAATAAAGAAATCCCCTCTTCTTGAACGGCCAATTACAAAGTAACAAGATGAAAAGCTAAGTATACACACTAGTATGTACAAGTATTGAAATAAAAGAGTGATATTAGATATTTACATACAAACATCAGTCCCTGATCAATTAAGGCCAAAGTGCTGTAGATGCACGAGTCACCCACATCACATGTAGGCTGCTGTTGCACTTAAGTGTTCTTCAGTTTGCAATTAGCAAAAGAAGCGATTATACAATAATACTCAAGGCCTTTTATTCTAGCATCCCGTGTCTTTCAAACATATAAAACTTAGCAAACTTTTAGCTTTAAGAAATAAAATTAGCCCAAACCTCACCTTTTCCAGCTGTCTGAAATTAACTTTTTCCCTTTTTTCTTTTTTTTCTCCTTTTTTAAATTCTTTTTTAACAAAAACAAGTTATCTTAATTATACGTACAGTTGCACTAGAGTTCATATGACCGAGTCCTGATTCCAGTTCATCCTCAACTTCCAGTATCGCCATCTCATCCCAAGACAGTATTTATAGGGAGTCTGGGTCTTTTCAAGAAGCCCACCTGTTAAATGCAGATGAATACAAGGAACTGGTTGGTGCACTGTAGTGACCAGTGCTGGTCTCCTCTTGTGCGAGTGGAACAACAGTGTCAGTGATGGATGAGTCAAAGCATGCCGAAGCCTTCACTGCCCTCGCTGATGGCCAGTTTCAGCATCTTGTGCAGCTCCTCGTAGGAGTCGTAGGTGGGGAGGCACAGCTGGTTAAAACTACGACACACAAGGATTATAAATTAGTATTTATATAACCTTTACATGTAATGCAACCTGTGAAATTACACTTCATTTGAAGTATTTCCAGGCATAAAGTAGCATATTGTGATTTACACTTGGAAAGTGTCCCCAATAATAGGTCTTTAAGTAGCTTTTGCTTAAAACTACAATGCCTAGCTGCTTGTGGAAAATACCATACATGCAGGATGTACTATGTGTATGCCAAAACACATGTTAACTAAACACACAAACTAAAACAGATGCAGACTCACATACTGTACTGTTGCCATCTGTCACTTCATTGATTACATAGCCAGTAAGAAACATATACAACAACAGCAGCCTCATCTTTTTGATCCATCTGCCTGTGTTGTCCTACTTACCAGGTGTGTGCAGTGGGCAGGGTGCTGTGTGTGGGGGCGGCGATGATCTGGAAGGAGGGGCAGAGGGTGTTGAATCCCCCGGGGGGCAGCTGAGAGGAGCCGGTGGTGAACTGCAGCAGACGGGCCAGCTCCTCCTGGGTGAAGCTGGACACCACGGCCCAGAACCACTTCATCACCTGTAGCAAAGGGAAACCAACGTGCTCAGACATTTTCGTCACTGCTCTGCTGTTAGAAGAAAAAGGAAGACAGGGATTTTCCATGACATACTTTCTCTCTGAAGTGCCATGAACCTCCGACAATCACAGCATGGGCCTTGAAATCCTGCACGTTTATATCGCCGGTGCCACACATCAACAGCTGAGGAGATTAAAACGGAAAAAATTATGAGTGTCGTAAAAAGGAGAAACAAACTTTTATTATGAGCATTGCACATACCTCCAACTCATTCTCATCAAATATGGCTAACAGGTTTTCTGGAACCAGTTCATTCAAACCTGCAATTGATCAGGAAATTACAATAATTACGCACACACATTACCGGAGACATCGAATTAGAGCAATTGGCAAAAGGTGGCAGCCTGCAGCTGTGTTAGTTCCCTTACCTTTCAGGAAGTGTTCCACCTCATCTCTCACCTGACTGGCCAGTCTATACTGGGCCAACAGGTTGAGATAATGCATCTTGTTTTCATTGGTGACGGCGATCTGAGCTCCCCCTGATATCAGCTCCACCACCTGCAAGAAAACATGAGGCAAGATATATGGTCCGAAATTAATATAAAACAGTAATTGGCACGAAACAAGATCATAATTCTGCCTCAGAAACAGTCGGTTCAGTTCAGGTGGCAGAGAAGGGATTTGATTATGTGTTAGTTCAGCAACTTTCTTCAACGTGCGTGTCTGGCTGTCACACACTTGTCAGCCTTATTATAAATAAGCAATTTAAAAATTTAAAAACGTATGTATCTAATTAAAAGGAGGAAGCTGAGCTCAGCATGTCATGTGCACATGAGGAGTTACACAGACAGATATTGTGTGGAATTTCAGAACTGAACAACAAAAACAAAGTTTGAAAGGGTTTAAAAATTAATGTAAACACACCACTCCCTCTCTTTAAGAAAAAACAAGACTCTTGCCAAATAAGCAATATGGTTCCTTTTGCTTGGTTTATTGCTCCTATCTCCTGTGAAATTACATCAGGGATAAAAGAGGATGTTCTCTTCCAAAAGTGTTGCCTCACCTTCTCCAGCTGTCCTGACTTGCTGTACTTCTCCTCAGCGAACACCAGGTCCATTTCACTCACGTCATTGTTTAGGATGAAGCAGACTTTAGTTTTGTAGAACTCCTGGTCGTCAGTCTCAAAGTACTGCGTGTGGAAAATAACATCTATTAAAAAAATTCTAAAAAATAAAAAAATAAAAAAACTGCAGGAAAATGACGTTTTTAAATAAACATGACATTTCATGTTGTCGGTAGAAGGATGAAAAAAACCCAATTGGGTCTCGTTTTGTTCTCTGCTTTGAAATCTTAGAAAGTTGGATAAACAGCAAAACACACTGGCTGGTTCTCCATGAAATAAATAATGCCAAGAAACAAATCAGGTTTCCTGGCTTTCGCAAGGAATTTTAAAGTAATGAGACAGACCAGCTGACACCAGAAGTTAAACAATGAAAACATGACCTTCCAACTTCCAAGGAATGAGTCTTCTCAATGGGAATGTATTTTGTTCCATACCTTGTAGTTCATCCTAAGGCCAATGATCTGGGCCAAGAAGGAACGCGTAAAGCGAGCTCGGACCAGCTGTTTGTAGGCTCCACCCAGGGCAGACTCATACAGGCACTTGCCTACGATGCGGCCCGCAAACTCGTACATCTTCAGACGTAGGTGTTGAGGCCTGTCAGCATTTGGGTGCACCTGCAAAACAGATGTTAATTCTCTTATTACGCATGCAACGTATAGAGGAGACAAAAGAAAAACCCACACATTGTTTTTAAAGTGGAGGTGCTTTAACTAAACAGACTGACTTACAAGTCCCTGGTTGTTGTCACTGAAGCGGGTGAACAGCTGGTTGGAGGTGTCAAAGAGGGTCTTGCAAATCAGCTCAAACCACTCCCTGCGGGGTCCACCCCAGTCCAGAGCTGCAGACAAAACATGAAGAATTTAGCAGAGTGGCCACCTTGACAAGTGTGACTTTCTTCAGTGTGTGATCTTAAGACCTTTTTGGTGTTAAGTTGTTGTCGCAAAAGCAAAAATATATACAATTCTTAATACTGGATTAGAAAACAACACAAGCTGAAGCTCCATCATGCTCTGATATGTTGTTTACCTTCCTCATCCTGAAACACAACCTCGAAGTTCTTACTCCAGTCTGACACTGAGAAGTTCCTTGTTGCCTTCAGGGACTGAGCAGCAGCAAGAAGAAAGACAAATGAGAGTCAAATTAATCACTGGGGTCATATGAGTGTTATGATTACATGCATATATAAATGGTGCGCAAATTATGAGACAACTTCACGATACAGTCAAGAAAACACTCACTGAGTCGAGGATAGAGTGTCGAGTGATTTTTAGGCAGGTCTTGGTGCGAGGTCTTTTGGAATGGATTTGTCTGAGTTCACGCTGAAAGAAGTTCACTTTGTCTTGAAACGTTTCCGAGCCCCCTGTGGACAGAACCATCAAAATCACTGCCACGGTCTCCAAAAAAAACAAAGTGTTTATGAAGTGCAGCTGGAGGCAAAAATGAATCACACTGAAACAAACCGATGTTCTTGTGCAGGAAGCGAATGAAAGTGGCAGCCATGATGTTCCTGTCTTTGCAGCTGAGCTCCACGGGAGGCTGAATCCCATCATCCACCACCAGAGTCAGATACTTGTGAACCGGATCAGGACCGTAGTAGGTAAACTGCCAAGAGAGCAGGGGAATTACAGCGAGCCTGTCAAACCAAATAAAAGAAAAGGGCGGTTCCGCGTGGTTTTTTGACAGCTCATCTGTTTACCTTTGTTCCTGGACATACTCGAAAGGTGAAAAGGCGCCATGGAATTATTTTCAGGTAGAACTCCTTCACGGATAGTTGCTGTTAAAGGTAAAAGACCAAGTCAGTGTCATCTTACCTTAAAGCAAAACAGGTCTCTCCTTTACTATATTTATACAGAAAAAAAGATCTCTCTACTTCATACATCATTATACATCAAATGCAACCATTAAGATGTGGCCACTGACCTTTGGCGATATGTAACAGTAGACCTTTTTTGGTTTCTTGACTTTCTCAGGTTGTCCCTCCACAGGAGAGTCATGATCGTCCTCCTCTTCACCCATCGAGGGCCTCCGCTGGGGAGCCAGCAACGAGGAGGCTGGTAACTGCCAGGAAGAACTGCTGTAGTTCCCACTGCTGTACAGGTACGCCTCGAAGTAGATGCTTATGCCTGGAGTGGACACGTTCTTCTCCACACAGGCCTTCTCATTCTCTGAAATATGCAATGACACTATGAGCAACTCGGGATGACTTTATTCTATAGCAGTGTATTCTTCCAGCGGGCATGTAAAGACTGCTCACCACTGAGAACAATTATGTCAAATTCTCCGTTGCTGAGCGGCTGATCCTTGTAGGAGATGCGGGCCCTGAAGCAACCCGTTTTCCTCAGGGTCAGTCTCAGCAGAACCTGGCACTGCTGCTTGTTGAGTGAAACTGACTTGCTGCAGTACTCCTCCAGACTGTCATCATCCACTGTGCCCAGCTGGAAGGACAGGAAAACTAAAATGAATCCCAGCTCAGAATTTGGGGAATTACTTAAAAAACAAAACCTGTTATGATGCAAAACTGGTGACCGCACAATTGGGAACAGAAGGCTGAAAACAAAGGCTGGCTTTTATTTTTACAGTCACAATCAAGAAATAAATCTAGAAATGACTGTTTTAATGGCTAATAGAAAAGGGGTTTGTTCTCGTACGGAGTGCACATGGACGCTGTAGTTGGCTTCATCTGTTAGAGATGTGGAGTTACTGGTGGGGTTTCCATATTCATCCCTGGGTTCAATCTGCAAAGTGTGCTGCTGGCCATTTGTAAGCACCAGGGTGGAGAAATGGTAGGCTATCTTGGTTTTGGATGGGACAACTGTACCTGAGGAGAACAAAACAACAGAAAAATACTTAACTCAAGCACCAAAACAAACTTAGCAAATCATTAATTGCACAAAACAAAACACAGGTTGGCTCTTAGACATAATATACAGCAGTCTTACCTGGCTGGAATATTTTATAATAAGGGCTGTAGGCTACATTGAGGCCGCCCAGCTTGACAGCAACCTCATAGCGCCCAGCCTTGCGCACAGTGAAAGCTACTTTGACTACATTGGACTCTGGTTCTTGCAGAACCTCCTGTGTAACAGGGATGTCCAGAGCCAGTTCAATGTGGGTGATGTTGACCCTCAGCCCCACAGGTCTATGGGCTGGGAAAGGCTGGCCATTCTTATAGAACAGCTGGAGAGACAGACAAAGATAAGGGACAAAGATTTAAGACAGAGGACACACAAGTCAATTTTACACTGCTGGATATAATGTTGCAAAAAAAATATTCTCGACACTGTTGCATGCTTAATCCACCTCTAAGAGAGTCAATGAGACTAAAAAGCAAGAGTGCAGAGCATCTTTAGCTCTGATGCATGAGGAATCGACGGTCACCTGGACTCTGAAGCTCATAGTCTGCCCAACTTCCTGTGGTTCCTTCCAGTCCCATGAGACCTTGCAGGAACGTGGGTCCAGGTAGTTGCCCCGGACATAGTCGTAGATGCTGCGGTCACCGCGTCGACCTGGGTCCTCATTCTGCAGGAAGCTGACGACCCTCGCTGCAAGCTCACAGAGGAACTTGATGGTAAAGACGAACGCTATGATGGAAACAGTAATTCCACCTGCCACAGGGAGGGAATAAGTGGTTGGAACTTGTGCTTGCAATAAACGAAAGCTATTTCATATGGATCTGATTAGTTATTTGAGAAATTATTTCGACGAAGCAAAGACAAACATCTGACGAAGGTTGACGGACCACAATTTTACAACAAGTCTTCAGGCTGTAAAATAATAAAAGCCTTTTGTAAAACCGGTGGTTCCAGGTCACAGCTGAGGTATGTGCTTTAAGGAGAGAGAGAGAGAGAGAAGGAGCCACGTAACAAAAATTCCAGGACAAGCCACATCAGCCCTGCTCAACAGCGAACACTAGACTCACCAATCACGTAAAACATGAGGTCCCTTATCAAGAAGCACAGTGCCACAGTACAGCCAAATATGAGAGCTCCCGCTGAAAAGACAAATGGATATTGTACCGATGAATAATTAAAATGAAAACAACACAAAATTTCTGCTATTTATACTAGATTTTTATGATTGCAAACATTATTCATTATAATAAAACATTATTCTTACAGTTATATAACTAAAGCACAGCTTGAGTTTATGTGGTTTTGTCAAATGAAGAAACATTAAATGCCAAGAGTGTGACTTTAGTGGACAGTTTTGAATGAGGCAAGAATACTAGAGTAACAGGGTTATGGCAATGCTAATGTAACAACACTCAGAGAGAAAAGAACAGGAAAACAAACACATGCAGCAATAGATGAAGCAATAGAGACTTCTCCATTATATTCAACTGATCTGCAACTACTAACACTTTTAACATCAACATAACCCATATTATGTTTATGTCTTATATATAAATGTTGCACAATAGCTAAGGCTAGCAAACGCAGAGTCTCACCAATTGACCACTTCTCATTCAGACGCCTCTCAGCAAGGCTGTGCACCAGCCGGATCTCGTAATCCTGGTCTCGACTCCCCCTGGAGGTCTGGAGGATCTTGATGCCGGTGGATAACTTTATGTAGTCTTCGTAGTAGTAGCCCCAAGCAGCTAAGGAAAGCTGCAGTTGACTGTCAAACTGAGACAGATCATCCAGATTCATACAACCCAAGGTCTTCAGTCTGCCATAAAAAAAACAAAAACAAATGTGAAGCAGATGAAGCAGATCACTGACAGGGATGGCAGCACCACATATAATTAACACTATAGTAAGACAACACAGGTGTCATCACAAGGTGTTGCCCTATAGCGCAAGACTGCTGACTTTTCTACAAACAGGCTATCCCTCACACTAAACAATACTATTTCATGGGTGTAACTTTGATCCTATCAGCTCTAATCTTTAGACAGATGCTGTGGCATGTTGCATCTGGTCTCACTAAAAGACTAAAGCTCCAAAGCTTCATTACAGGGAAAGGTCAACAGGAGAAAATGCTTTGTAGATAAATGGTGGCAACCATTAAAACCAAAACCTAATCTCCAGCTCTAAGTCTACTACAGCAAAGTTGTGTCTTTCTCTGGTAAAACTAGGGATGTGTCTGCACTGTAACTGGTCATTGTGCCAAGGTCAAAATTTTGGTAGCACACAATAACGAGCAACTCCACAGACTACGATCTGAAATTATAGAAATATATTCTAACTAATTAATAATGACTACTTGGCTCAAAACACACAAAGATATACACACTTTAAATGCATTTTCTATTTAAAACATACACATCTTAACCATGCACAAAGAATCTGGCATTACCTCCTATAGCATATGTCAAGCTGAATATAAACAAACTGTCGTGTTGCTAATATAACTGGTTCACATATGCCAAGGGGCTGATTATCTACCATGTGTTTGTGGTCAGTTATTGTGGAAATTATGGTAATCCAAACAAAAACATAATGCGGTTTTCATCTTTTATACAAGTATATAATTGCATCCCTCCATGATCCAACTCTCGCTAACACTGTTTCTCTGAAAAGCAGTGAGAGGCTTATGCGAGTCAGCAGCTTAATCTTCCCCTTTTTACCGTTTATTTTTAGCCAGCAAATTAATGCAAAGATCATCTTTGGTTATTACACAGTTAGCCGGTGAACTGATACTCTGCAATAATGTCCTGTGAATCAAAATTGGCAAAGCAGACAGTCACAGTGTGACAGCCATGACCTTCACAACTGTGACATTGTCTACCTAGCATGCAATTATCCTTCAAATTGGATACTCTGCGTTTGAGAAACAGCTGACTTAGAAACATTACAACTGATTTTACTCTAACATGAGCTGGACAAAGCAGCAACTGCTCATCGTAGCTGGTTTGACTGCATCAATACAGAGCATCGAACAGACACACAAAAACACACACACACACGCACAGAGAGAGAAACATCTGCATTGCTGCAGGGTCTCACACGAACAGCCTCTAAAGAATACTTTTTACTGCAGTGACCCTTTCAAACACTGCAGCCTCCACAGCTCAGTGTCAGCAAACTCAGCTAACCATGATCAGAGAGGCAACCCCCAAGTGGATATAAATAAACACAGCCTTTGTTACCCAGTATGAAACATGGCCATAACCACCTACACAATTCAAGATATTTAAAAAACATGCCGAGGACAATCTACGTTTATGACATGCCAACGCGTAATCATTTCTGATAAAGGAAGGCTGCTCATGCCTGTTTGCCTGATTGGTGTAAATGCTGAAGTTAAGACCTCTCATTGCTTACGTCTGGTAATAGTGCTCCAGGTTCTGGGAGCAAAGCCACTCCTGGAAGGCAAAGTCTCGCAGCAGCTGGATGTGGGCCTCTGCAATTTCCCTCCAGCGCTGCTGTTCCTTCACCACCTCCTCCAGGCGACTCAGTACACTCAGACTCAGCTCCTCCAGTGTCTGTACATCTGGATGACACATGAACAGCAAATAAAAATCCCCATGCAAATACTGGCCAGGAAATCAGCACCAGTAATGCCACAGCAAAAGCTTAAATACTCATTAAAGTCTATTATGATGAGTATCTAAGCCAGTGCTGATTATGTACACATGCCACCTGCATCTCATAAGCCTGAATATTCTGTTTCAAAACCAAAAAATGACCGAGGTCAAAGCAGTAAGCAATACAATATCACAGCAGTACACATAACTCAAATTCACTTAAAAGTGACATTTTTGATATTGCTCTTCTGAAACTAGCATGGATCCCAGACAAAGTATCCTCTCCAGATGATTTCCAAGCAAGATAACACGGTTTACATAAGTTTCCTTGAGCCAATTACAGAAGCACATTGGATAAAAACATAAACCAAACTTGTGCGCTGACTTCACTGGTAATCTGATATGAAAATAATAACCCACTGACCTTCAAATAAGTGTCTGTATTGGGAAAGACTATGTCCTTGGAGCCATTCCTGAATCTGACTTTCTTTTCCTTTCTTCCAGCGTACTTCCCAGAAGAATATCCACGACAGTGAGCAGAAGAGGAAGGTCAAGAAGAAGCGGCGGTCCATCAGACCATCTTTTCAGCCTTCACGCAGACCCCTCCGAGCTCAAAGGAAAAGCACCATGAAAACAGGAAGCTGGTCAAGTTTCCTATAATAATGAAAAACACAGCTGCTTAGATTCAGTTTTGCTAAGTCAAGAAATAAAAAATATACAAAACAAAACAAAAAACCGCTGACTGAACGATAATAAAGCCACGAAGCTTCAACTGTAAACCACTCTGCCAAGAAAGCATGAATATTTAAGTGTCACCCTGGATAAGTGCTGGCTGATGGGAGAATAACATTACTCCACAGCACTGAAATATGCATGAACAACTTGGCTAAACAATTGTCATAAACTGTCACCAACCTATGTTTAACGCCCAGAATAAAACAAACCAGGTACATTTGAACACAATTACACGATTAATCACATCCACCGTCAAGTCCAGGATAATGGTGCTGGTGCTGAGGATGATGAGCTGTCTAGACGCGCTAGCGCAGGTGTCTAGAGGTTTCTGATGCCAACCGCTGCCACTGTCATAATAACAACAACCAGGAAGCTACATAACCTCCTCGGGAAGCGTCGGTAAAGTTAATCGGACTATCGCTTGAATGTCGTTTTAAAAAAATGCAATACCGTCAGTTCTCGTCTGGTGACACCTGGGGCGCTAGGTGAAGCTAGCGGCTAACTAACGCTAACATCTGTGGCATCGTCAGCATGACAAACGACCACAGCAGCGTAGCAGCAGCTAGCCCGGTTAGCCAACAATGTCAGCGTAATTAACGTTTCTGATAGCTCGTCTCCAAACCGCGGCGGTTTACCGAGATGCGCATCACAACAACGTCACACGAGAATTCACTTGCAAATAGCACGGCTACAGAAAGCAACACTGTAAATGTAGAAAAAAGTCCTCAATGTAAGTGCTTTCAATATGAGCATCTACCTTTTAGTCCGTTAGCTTCGCAGCCCCGGAAAATGCGCAGAAAAGCTGTCGGGTTTTGATGACGTCAGCAGCGATAGCGTCCATCCATACACAACACGAGGGGAAGGGGGACCAAAGTTTCACACAGCTACTGGGATTTGTGTGTCAAATTAAAACATGGTAAGTCGTCTGTAACTCCATGACAGTTACTGTATGGCTGTCTTAATCGCGGGCGTCCTTTACAGTGTTGTATTTCGTATATTAACAGAGCACTGAAGTGTTTTTTTGCCAGGAAAGCCACTGAGCTAAGTTAGCTAGCCTAGCCCAATGTGAACGAAGCTCTGGCTGTATTACCCAGCGGCACGTACAACGAGTATTGGTATCTCAGTCTAATGATCATTGCCTGAGCTTTTACAAAATACAACCGAGTTGGCTCCCAAGAAGTTGCGACTGTGAATGTAGCGTCAGATTTACCTTTAGCTTTGTGTCCAACTAACGAGTTAGCATGAGTAAATGTCAACATGGTGTCAGTTGAACAGCTTTGCTCGATCATATTGTAGGTAGCCTTTGTTTTCCTGCATGCTCAGCTGTGGGATAGTTGTTTATAGTCAATAAAGACCCCGTGGCAGCAGCATTGTGTTGAGAGGGGGACTCTAACCGGTCAATAGGACGATTGCAACCATTTCTTCTCCTGCTTAACCAAATAGGAAAGTGCTGGTAGAGATTTATCTTCTCAACAGTGTTGTGTTTTATCTAATCCAGGGGAAGCAGAAAACGAAGAAGTTCGCTGCGATGAAGAGGATGATCAGTCTCAAAGATCAAAGAATGTGAGTCTTGCTCTGTTTTAATATTTGATCTATGTTGTGTGAAGCCAGAGTCGACCCTTGTCTAACAAACTATGCCAGCACTTTGAAGTGTATTTATCCAGCAAAACATGCAATTTCTGGTCAAATGTGGACTTTAAATGTGTATTTGCAACTTATTGGTTGTAATTTGTTTTGTAGAAAAGAGAAAGACCGGGCTAAAGCAAAAGAGAAAAAGAAGAAAGATCCCTCAGAGCTGAAGGAGAGAGAAGTGTAAGTTGTTCGCACAAAAACTAAAATTGACTTAGGCTAACCGTTTGTGGTTGATCACCCTCTAACTTGATATCTTATGATTATCTGTGCAGGGCAAAGTACCCATCATGCCTCTTCTTCCAGTACAATACTCAGCTTGGTCCACCATACCACATACTTGTTGACACCAATTTCATCAACTTCTCTATCAAGGCCAAACTGGACATTGTTCAGTCTATGATGGATTGTCTCTATGCCAAATGTAAGTATGAATATCTAGTCAGAATATGCGAATGATTTTGTCTTTTTTTCATATAATTCATTTTTCTACAATCTTATTCCATACAGGTATCCCATATATCACAGACTGTGTGATGGCTGAGATTGAAAAGCTTGGAATGAAGTACAGAGTTGCGCTCAGGTACAGAGATAGCACCGAACTGCAGATGAACCTGTTAAATAGATTAATAAATTATTTTTACCATTACCTTTCACATTTTTTGCTTATTCTTGTCATTGTAGGATAGCCAAAGATCCAAGGTTTGAGCGCCTGCCATGTACACACAAGGGAACATATGCCGATGACTGTTTAGTCCAAAGAGTAACACAGGTAATATACTATACATGTGTAGTCTTGCATATATGTCATCAAATGCCACTGTTCACTGAATGAAGAATTCCACAATATGAGTAATGTAATTAATGTTCCCTGTGCAAAACAATGGTAGCAAAATCCAATGACACCATTATTCCCAAAATAAACATTTAAACTGCTATTTGGGATGTTGGTGACATTAGACATGCCATTGATAAATAGGGGTATCCAGGTCAGTTCAATATGGGAATCGAACCATGGTCTTATCGTCAGTGTGTACATATTTAACAAAACACTGAATTTGATAATTGTTAGTTAAACTGACAGGGAGGTGTGCCAGCGGAGGTTGCTACTAGTGACAGAACAGCTATCTGAAACCATCTGGCATAACATAATGTTATGTAACATTGTAGTTTGGGGACTGAGGGGCAGATCTAACTTGCATTAATTATTTCCTCAGCACAAGTGTTATATCCTGGCTACTGTGGACAGAGATCTGAAGAGAAGAGTCAGGAAGATCCCCGGCGTACCCATCATGTACATCTCAAACCACAGGTATACCAAAAATTCATATCACTTTTGTTTGTGTGCTCTCTGCAGAGTCAGTGCAAGCTTCATTTAAAACACACTTCTCCTTGTTTTTAAATACAGGTATAACATTGAACGGATGCCTGATGACTATGGTGCTCCAAGATTTTAACACTTTACAACTGAGCTGGATCTGTAAATGGACTGAAGTTTCCTGTTTAATATTATTTTACTTTCATTCATATTGAAATTATTGTTATGTTCTGAATTTTGATTTTGGGTGAGGGTGGGATGGGGTGTGTTTGATGTATCTGAAAACTACTTCAAGTGTTGTTTTTCTTACAAAACATTTTGTTTCAAGAATAAATGTTGCAGTGCATGTTCTCTCTACTCTTTGTTTTTTTTTCTCAGCCTCAATTAGTAGATAAGCAGAGATGCAGATTTTCTCTGATATACTTGGTTTATATTTTACACTGTTATTTTCCTTCAAAGTAATTTAACCTATTGTGATTATTATGATTATCCTATTTGAAGTTTAAATTTAACAAGTGTTTGTTGCTTGTTTTTACTACAATGTTGTTAATTAAAATGTATAATAGAAAATGTTGGAATCAAAAATGTAAAAGAAAAAAAAAAATCATTTTGATTTAATTTAATGTATTTTCATCAACTTGAAACCCGGATTAGTGAACTCAACTCAATCGCCTCAAAATGGTGCGTTTAAGTGCTGGAATAGTATATGTAGTAGGATAGATCCCTCTGTAAAGACCAGGCGGATCTCAGTTTGACACCTCGCGAGCGGCACCTGAACGCAGCATTTGTCACGGCTGAGCTCATCCGCTTGCGAGTGGCGCATGCGCAGTACGTGGAGGTCTGGGAGTGTCTGAGCGGCTCGTTGGACGTGAATCCAACCCGCAGTCACTGAAGCCAAGAAGAGCATCTGCATGAACAATGAACCGGTTGACTTGGAGGAAGATAATGTGGTGAAGCGGACATGAACTGGACGTTGACGGACTGTCGTGTTGGGATTGTGGTGGAGCAGTGATTTGCTGGATATCTTGTGATGTGAATGACCTCTAACGGTACAGGGAATTATAGGCATTTCCAGTACTTTGTTGTCTGCACAGTCAAATCCTCTTAGAGACAGTGATAGCGTTACATTGGCGGGCTTGTGTTTGCTTGGTGATGAACATGGTGATAAGAAGATGCACGTCTAATGGCTTAATTTCGTTATCAATACAATAGCTGATTATTGGTTGGCCTACAGGCTGATTTATATTTTACCAAAGTGCTGAATTGTTACTGTAAAGTCATTCTTGATTATAAAAAAGGAGGATTTTTTATTGTGTATCACTCTTCTGAAACCGTTTCTTCATATTGACCTGCTTCAGTTTCAGAGGTGAATCTAATTTACAGCAGATCAGCTTTACATTGAAGACACCACCGCCTTGACTGAGAGACAGTGGTAGGCACAAAGCTGCTGGATGTCATGAGTTGGCCATCTGTTGTTGGAACATACTTAAACCTGCAAGCAGATTAACAAGTGAAAGGGTCCAAGGCATCAGTCAGGGGACATTTCTGTGCCAGCTGGGCGCCCCCCTGGTGGAGGAGGGATGCTGAGGGCCACCGTGAGCTCAGTGGAGGAGAGAGATGAGGAGCAGGAGGAAGAAGGCGACGAAGAGTTGAGGGATGGAGGGGTGCCCTTCTACGTCAACAGAGGGGGCCTCCCGGTGGACGAGGAGACTTGGGAGAGGATGTGGCGCCATGTGGCTCGAATCCACCCCAGCGGTGAAGCTCTGGGGAAGGATATCCGGGGTGTCGCTGACCTGCCCAAGGTACAGTAATGTGCAAGTTGCAGCTGATCATAAAATGACAGGAATAACTCGTGCAACCCTCTGTGCCCTCTCACACCCATGTGTTGAAAATGTTGAATTACAGTGCTGCTATGCAGTTCCACATGGCAGAAATAGAGACAGTCATGTGCCTCCAAAAATCCACCATTGATAATTCTTTTTGCTGATAATTTTTTTCCAGTTTAATTTAGTAAACACAGCAGAGGTATTGTCCACAATATGTATGTGTAAGACCTTAGTCATTTCCTATGAGACTAAGATACCTCCACCAGTAGTCACACTGAACAGAGAGGAGCACAGAGGTCAAACAAGACTACATTCTCCAGTTTCAGTGAACATTGGGTTTGCACAATGCACAGCGCAGTTGTTTGGCTCCTCTGTCCCACAGATTCCAGTACCGAGTGTGCCTACATACCAACCTACCACCACTATCCCACAGCGCCTGGAAGCCATACAGAAATACATCAGGGAATTGCAGTATCCTTTGGCTGGTCAGAACCAAAGCAGTGATTGTTGAATTGAGTTTGTTTTCGTTTGTTGTTCACTGTTCGACTCACTGATGTTGCTCAAATAGATAAGAACAGATGGCGGAAGTGCACTATTTACAGAAATCCTTTTATTAATCCCCTTGACCCACTGTTTTAGCACACATGGATAGATATAGACCAAGTAGGTCACTGTTGATAGTATATTCTATATTTAGTCTAAGCTTGATTTCCAGTCAGAGCAAACTTTTCATTCATAATTCACTAACAACCTATGAATATCATGAAGCTATTTAAGAGGTTGTCTCATTTCCTCACTGAAGACTGCTTCCTCTGTTGGTTTGTTACTGAATAACCTTAACTGTGCTCTACAGGTACAATCACACAGGAACACAGTTTTTTGAAATCAAGAAAAGCCGCCCTCTTACCGCGTAAGCCAACTCTGTCTTTAACCCCCAGGCTGATCATGAGTGTTCGAGGTGGATGTCACGGGATGTTAGCACCGGTGTCTGCTGACTTCTTTTGGTTTAGCCTGTTGATGCTCATGGCTGATGCATGTGGATCAGCTGCATCTCTGGTTTAGTCCAGAGCTCTGTGAGTCAAAGATAATGTCACTCAGCAGAGGCCTGGAACATGCTTCTCCTGACCTCACTTTATTAGATTAATTAGCGCAGATTTCATTTCCCTGGTTCATGGAAAAGGTTTTTGTCTGCATGAAATAAATAACGATGTCAGTTATCAGTGCACTTGTGTCTTATGGGCAGAATTACAAGTTCTTGTTCAATGTTCCTGCACAGGCTGATGGACATCGCCAAGGAGATGACACGGGAGGCTCTGCCAATCAAATGTCTGGAGGCGGTGATCTTGGGGATGTATCTTTTACTGCAACTGATCATGTTGCAATTGCAGAGCACTCAAGATGTTTTCAAATTGTGTTGTCCATGTGTTTCTTTGCTGAGGCTAACAGCTTTCCAAATGTAGCAGATGGATTCACAATATGTTATTGAAGCAGTGGCAGAAGGAAAATGGAGCAAAATCTGCGTCGATTGGACAGGAGTTTTGCAGCTGTGTGGCGTTCAACCATGCATTTCCTTGACTCACCTTCAAACAGTTACCTCACCAACAACATGCCGGGTGTGGAGCGCTTCCCCCTCAGCTTTAAGTCTCAGTTCTCAGGGAACCACTTCTACCACATCGTGCTGGGAGTTCACAGCGGGGGACGGTTCGGCGCCCTGGGTATGAGCCGGAGGGAGGACCTCATGTTCAAGCCCCTGGAGTTCCGGACACTGATGGACTTGGTGCAGGAATATGACGGAGCCTACAGGGGCTACTGGCATACCCTCCACAAGGTCAAGATCGGCCAGTATGTGTCCCACGACCCTCACAGCGTGGAGCAGATAGAGTGGAAACACTCAATACTGGACGTAGACAAGCTGACCAAGGAGGAGCTGCGGAAGGAGCTGGAGAGACATACCAGAGACATGAGGCTGAAGGTAATGTCCAGAATCTAAAGCATTAGGGTGATGTTTTTTGCACGTTTAACTTTTTTCTTTTCTTTTTTTTAAATTGACATTCAGTAACAAATGTAACATGTGCACCCATTTCAATCATCATGAATGTCCTTTTTCTAGGACTACATGTTAAACTTTTGATCCATGTTTCTTCCTGATCTCTGAATTTTACGGAGACTTCATAGCACCAAAAACAATGATTAGAAATATATATTTCACCATCAGCAGGTGGACCGCCCCTCCTTCTTATCAGGTTTCTTCTGACATGCCGTATCTCCATGCACAGTGACACTGAGGCGACCTGCCATTTGAGGAGCGGTTCCTGTCAAACGATGCTCTCATCACCTCTCATGCTAACATAATGAAGGCTGCCTCGATGCTGAGCTGTGTGTATAATAAAACTAATGTGATGGCTTGACTCTGCTCTGCCGTGCCTCATGCATGGCTGCCTCGATCCATCAATAGCTGATCTTTTACACTGAGTGCTCTGCACAATCACATTAAAGACAGACGATCAGCACCACGGTGTAACTCACACGCATGTGACGTTTTTAAAGTGATTGAAATTTGGTGCAAACTGTTCTTTTTTTTTCCTTTTTTTGCAGATAGGGAAGCCTGTACCTCCCTCTCCGACCAAAGACAGGAGAAACAGCATGGGTTCACCCCTCAGAGGACCAGGCAGCCCCATACGCAGGATCAGCCGCGTGGAGAGACGGTATGACCAATCATGTGCTCTGGAAAGTTTAGTTCTTCACTAAAAATACAAACAGCGTCACCATTTGATGTGTAATCTTTATAGTCACTGGAAAATTTGGACCACAGATGTCTCATGAATTAGTCACAGTTCCACAAAGTGACGAAATCTCTTTGTCCTGTTTCATATTTGTGTTGGTGCTGATGCAGTCCCTCGGGGGAGAAGAAGGTCTTGGATCAGAAATCGTCCACAGACATGAACGGATACCAGATTCGGGTCTGAAGAAGAATCAAAAAGTTTGCTTGTGAAAACTGAAGGTACCACACACGTGTTTCATGGGCCCATTGGACTTTATCTAAGGTTCAATTCTTTGTACACACTGGCCTATTCACGGGACGTAGTTACGAACTGGTCACCAGCAGCTTTTCTTCCCAAAAACAAATGCCTCATTCTGCTTCCTTATGTCAGTGTTGATAGAGGCTTTTTCCAGGAGTGGTTACTGTGCATAGTAATTGGTGCTGGCAACACTCCCACAGTAAAAGAAAGGGTCAAAATGTGCAGTAATTTGTGAACATTTTTAAATCACCACAGAGGTTTGCTGACTGTACACAATGTGAAATATGAGCGTTCCCTGTAGCTGGGCAAGATTACCACTCAGTGTAAATGTGCTACTGGACATTTAGGTTGTTTTTTTGTGGTGTTGCTATGTTCAACAAAAGCTCTTAAGGCTTGTCTGCAATCTGTATCTTTGTACTGTACATGTAAGTGTGCAAATACATTTAATGTAATTTTAAATCCACTTTAGGCTCTGCTGGGCAGCAAATACTAGTGTGACTTAGTTTGTAAACCACTACCCTTGTGCCTTGTATGACAACTCAAAGAAAAACACTTTTTTATATCCAATCCATTATCAGCATTGCCTCACTAAACTCGAAGCAGTGTCACCTCTGCTCTTCTAAATTACTTTGAAAACAACCGAGTTAATACCCAGATGCATATTTAGCATGCAATCTACCTACAGAGAGATGTTCGACTCAATATGGGATTGAATACATCATATGCTTGAGTGTATCTAAATATAAAAAGGCATCTGTTGGGTAAACACACGGGTCACTGCGTTCACTGAATATAAAATCTTTCAGTGAATCAATGTCTTGATTGTCAAGGCGACTCATCACAACGCAGCTGACTGACTTGATCTGCATTTGATGTGGATGTAAATAAGTAGTCATATGTACTGTATAACTGCTCTATATATACAATTTCTAACTTTTATTTGTAGCAACTTTATCCAATGTTTCACTTGCCTTAAGTGGTATCTAAGCAGCTGATATCCATTTAAGTGTATAGTGTAAATACGTTTGTTTACAGCACTTCTTTCTGCATTTTGTAATTTTTTTCCAATTGTCATTTTATACTTCCCTCAGTGTTGGTGATCACAAGTAGACCAATCTAATTTACCACACATGTTGCCACAGCCAACATTTTAATCTGTACAGTCGGTGTTGTCCTTTTTTTTTTTTTCAATATTCTACCACACAGTTGTTTTGTACCTGAATACCTTTGTTTTACAGGACCACAATAAAGCGTCACCTGGATTGTGGCAACACAGCTAGCAATTGTTTTTCTTTTAAATGCACTGGTTCCAACAGCTTACGTGCCACATATAAAGTGGCATGCTGCACTTGGTTGTTCTAGGCTGCAGGCAGGGAGTGGCGCCAGTTTCCTGTCAGCCGATAGTTCAAAATGCGCAGTGGGTGTCCTCAGCCGAAGGGTGGCTTTTGGCACGAAGGCAGATGATGACGAGAGTCCACTGAAGAGAACTCCAAACACTGCCCCTGTTCGGTTTACACAAAGGATACAGAGTGCCAAGAAGTCTATAAAAGGAAAGCATAGATCTCAGTAAATTAAAACACTCAGTCAGACTAAGTGGGACACTTTCAACATGTTTTAGATCTCAGAATATTCTCGAGCTCAAGTTTCAAATGGAAAACCTATGCTGACAAAAGTAAGATGATCAATGTGAAATATTATTACACTATCCTTCGTATTGTCTTTGTGTTGCCAGTGTTTGTTGAGCATGTATAAATAATTGTGGTGTGATTGCTGGCAGCATGTGCATTGCTCTCATGATCCCCAACTCCTCCCTGCCTGCAGCACAGCAATCAGCTAAATAGCTTTAATGGCTGCTGCATTCAATGCAAATCAGTCAGCGGGGAGCCACTTTGGTGCATATGCCAGTAACATAGTTCTGAGAGGGCTATAGCTGCAGGAAGCATAAAACACTAACATGTAACAATGTACTACTGTAAAACCACATGAGTGGCAAAGTTTGTGCAAGAGAGCTCCTTAAAATGATAGTTTGTTAATGTTGAAAAAGTCCATCCTGACGTTGGTGAAATATGAAGAGACAGTCATGAGAAAGATAAACAGATCCCTGTGTCCTCCCTTCTGTGGATTCCAGATGTTAGCACATTGTCCACCAGTGTTTGTAAGACACAGAAACAGAAGGCATTATGACCTACAGTATATGGAGAGAAAACCCACTGACCTACTTTGTTTACTTACGCACCTAATGCCACAGGGGGAATTAAAACACACATACTGTAAGCTAATAAACATTTTAAAGAGTTTAACTCATGGCTGGTTGTATTATATGTCAAAAAGTTCACTGACAAGGGTGAATGAGGAGCGAGTGAAAGACGTCCTACTGATGGGAAACTACGGTAATTCTCAGACGTTCTACAACCCTCATAACACAAAGCTCCCTCACTGAGCCCCGTCATGCATGAGCACTCAACTATCTACATAAATTATTCAGTCATGCATCAACCAGACACACACACACAGAGACACACAAGTACACAGACATCTTCGCCCTAACAAAGTGAAGTCCTCGGTGTAGAGAGATGGGAGGGGCAGAGCCGACATTCAGGTCACAGTCACAGCACGGGATACACAGGAAGCATAACAACAAGTGTAAAATTTTAATGAAGAAATAAAACATGGCACCCTTTATCAACAACATGAACAGGTCGGTGTGTTGTTACACCAAAAAGAAAGGGATCACAAACTTGATTTTTTTTAAATGAAGTATTATATCACCATTTATAACATTTTTATATCTCCTTCATGGCTCATCTGATTAAAACCATGTGGAAGGAGACTGAATGTTTGGCATTCACTGTTTTTTTCTGGCTCTTTTGAACTAAAATACTGACTTCAAGTCACTTGGAAAACTATGCCCTTCTGTTTCCAGTATTTAACCACAAGAAATGGCATCAATAATTATATTTTAAAAAACAACAAAAAAAACAAGTGCGCGTAGAGTACGACCTGAATCATTATAACAGAAACATATTTACAGTATAATCTGACCACTGGACTGAGTTCACCCACAGATTTTTCTACTCCTCATGCAACATTCAGGTTCATTTGGAATTTGGCCAGAAGACTGAGATGGTCAGAGGGGAACATGTGACTGGGAAGGCCTTTCATTGACCATAAGACGTCTTCCGATAGGAGGGAGAGACTGCCAGTCAGCTTCAAACCCGACCTCAGAAAGTCACTGTCATCTGAGGAAAAGAACAGATAAACAGCGGTCAGGTTATTTAAAGAGCAAATGATTAACACAGAGCTGTAATAAGTATTCCCCATGCTTCATGACATGTCCACGTACCTTTTTGATCGTGGGTTAAGGTGCGTTTTGGGGAGTAGAAGATGTAGTCGACCGTTGCTCCTACTTCAGAGTGCAGGGTTGTGACTTCTGGATTGCCAGAGCCTGGGAGAATATGTTTATAGACCGACTCCAGGTCTAAGCGATGACTGATAGTGTGCCTGAACCTGTGATACAATATTTTTAATTTCACATGGTGTAAAAGCAGTAAGAAGCAGCAATGATTGCTCCTTCAAATGACATGACAGCAAAACACTGAGGGAAACTTACCTTTTCTCATGAGGCTGATTTGCCCGTGATGCATCTGCGCACAATACATATTATATGAGAAACACTGAAACATACAGCATGTGGAAAATGAGTTTTAGTGGCTTCACAGCAGCTACTCTTCCTGTGGTCTCAAATCCTTAGCTAAGATTGCAATTATATACATTAACATTCATACTCAATATTGTGTGTTTGGTATTACTGTACCTGGTGTGATGTCAGTCACGTCTGGGATCACAGCCAGGCCCACCGGGCGGACACATGCAGCTGGAGAATAGCGTAGCTGTAGCATAAAGTCATGCCTGTACTGACATTTCCCTGTACAAGACAAGTCAAACGAGAGACAAAATAAAACAATAAAACTCAAGAGAGTGAAGATAAGTAAAAAAAAAAAAAGAAAAGAAAAGAAAAAAAGAAGAAGACTTCCCACACTGACCTGATTTCTGACTCTCAAGCACATTGTTGACTGTAGTGTACTGGCAGTTGTCAGTGATTTCCAGACAGCTGGGCCATAGGGGAGCAAACAGCTTATAACAGTGGGTTTTGTAGGACAGGTCCTCCTGACCTGATACCTGTAGGAGATGGTGCATATTTTCAAACTAACCTACAGAAAGCGATGAACTGGAAGTAGCTCAGTGTTTGTCAGCTGTCAGATTATTCTCACCATCCATGCTGGCAGGCCATGGTAGTAGAGCTCACCGGTGGTGATCAGCTGGTACAGAGAATTGCCCGGGAGCGAGTTAAAGTCTCCACACAGTACGACGTTGCAGTGTTCACCTTTGGCCGTACAGGACTTGACCGTGCTGTCGATCTCTGCCAGCATTATGGCTAACTGAGCCAGCTTCACGTCGCCTCTCCTGGGGTTGAAGAGCAGGTGGGTGTTGGCCACGCAGAGCAGTGGGCCCTTCACTGTGACTGTAGATCCCTGGCTGACAACCGGCCGCAGCAACAAAACAAGGCCCACATTGTGCCGGTCCAGGAGCTCCGTCTCTGGCCTGAAGTACTCCAGTGGAGTCACTGACACCTCAGAGAAGCAGCTGTTTCGATAGCAAGTGGCACAGCCGTCTGTCTTGTCCCCTGTACGCCGCTTGTACACACAGGTGTATCCTGAAACAACAACATGAGGAAAAAAATAGGTTACGTCTTCATCACAACATTCGCCAACATGATTATTCAACTGTTTTGTCTGAGATGACCCTACCCATCTGAGTCAACACTGGATACAGCTGCTCATGGTAATGGTTCTCCTGAACCTCTTGGAGACACAGAATCTACACACAAAAGGACCCACACACACACACAAGCCAGCCATCAGTCTGATCATTTGATTAAACTGAGTCTACATTCAATTTGAGAGAAAAGGGGTTGCATTAGGCTCACATCTGGTGCCCATTTGAGTATTTCCTCTAAGAGCAGGTTGCAGCGGTAGCTCCAGTCCAGGACCTCCAGAGGACAGTGTACATACAGGTCCTGGTTGGCCTCCAGCAAATCTTGAGCTAGGATGTTGTAGGACATGACAGTGAAGTCCATCTTTGTGAATGGGAAGGGTACCAGGGTAGGTTCTGCTGTGTCATCTGCCTCCTCCCATACTCTCCACATCACTGCGTAGAAAACAAACACGCGCACACATATATATTTAAATACACATATACATACACATACAAGTCTATACAAGTTACAACGGCTGGATATTTAACCAGTCATGAGGGAAGACAAATCTAAGATAAGGGAGAATATAAAAGTAGACTTGGCAAATCTTGAAATGTCCTGAAATGAACTGTTGCATCCATGCAGGCTGAGAATATTGAATTTGGATAAATTCAACAAAACAATAGTCACAAAAAAAGATAAGGGAGAATATTACACTTGGGAATAAAAGTTTGACTCGCACCTTCAAAGGGCACCATGGGTTCTGGTGGAGGGTAATAGCTCACGGTGGGAAATTCTAACAATGGGCACTGGACTTCTTCAGCCAAGCCAGGTCCTGCAGGGAAGTGCCAGCTAGTTTGTTGCTCAGTGGACTGAAGCTGGCTTTGAGTGTTAGAGAGATAAGAAATAAACATCAGCTCCGAGCTGTTTTCCCCACCGTGCCCTTCATCAGCAGACAGAGCTAAGTATTCATCCCAGCACTCATTTACTGGATCTACACTTCGAGATGGAGCGACAGACTCTTCCACGCTCGGTATCTGTATTTCTCTCTGTAGACCACAGGTAGATTCTTGTGTGTTGTTTTCAGCTGGACTCACTGACTCTTCCACGCTCTGCATGCGTACATCAGCTGAACAGGTAGATTCTTGTGTGTTGTTTTCAGCTGGACTCACTGACTCTTCCATGCTCTGTATGTGTACATCAGCTGAACAGGTAGATTCTTGTGTGTTGTTTTCAGCTGGACTCACTGACTCTTCCACGCTCTGCATGCGTACATCAGCTGAACAGGTAGATTCTTGTGTGTTGTTTTCAGCTGGACTCACTGACTCTTCCACGCTCTGTATGCATACATCAGCTGAACAGGTAGTTTCTTTTATGCCGTTTTCAGCTGGATTCACTGACTCTTCCATGCTTGGTATCTGTATTTCTCCTTGTAGACAACAGGTAGATTCTTGTATGCTGTTTTCAGCTGGACTCACTGGCTCTTCCAAGCTCTGTATCTGTACATCAGCTGAACAGGTAGTTTCTTGTGTGCCGTCCTCGGCTTGAGTTACTAAGTCTGCGCCTGAGCTTTGTATTTGAACCTCTTTCTCAGCTGAACAGGTAGTGTCTTGTGCGCTTTCCTCAGCTGGAGTCATTTCTTTCTGTGCACTTAGAATGCCATCATCTGTTTGCAGGCACTTAAACTGCTCCCCAAGTGCTTCCTCCGGACTGACGGCCTCTGTGTGCTGTTCCCTCTGCTGCTCCGTAGAGACATCCTCTGGCTTGGGAACTTCCACTTCGTCGTGTTGCATCTCACTCATCTTTAAGGTCTCAGTGTCCGTTTCTTCCTCACACAGGACAGACACCTGCTGTTCTTTGTCCGTGTTCATCCTTGCATCGACTTCTTTCTCCGGGCTTGGCTCTCTCATCCTTTTTTTCGTTTCTCCCTCTGCCCCACTGCTTGGGCTGAGCCACTGGTCCAGCGTGGTCGTCTGAGACTGGATGAAACTCCTGGTTGTGACAGCGCCACCATCCCACTCTGCCCTGCCATTAACCACCACAGGAGGGAGATCCTTCTTTGAGACCCCTGTAAAACAAGATTTCTCTTTGATTATGCACATTTTGTTATTTGTTTGTTTGAACATGTCAAGAAATACTTAAAAACATGGCATCAAAAGAAAATAAACATTGAATCCTACAACTTTGTTTACTCATTGGATTTGTCTAATAATAGAACTATAATATTTACACATGATCACATAATATTATCCACACACACACCTACATTTAGGCCACATACCCTCATGCATATACCTTATTAGCTACGTGCACATGCAAGCACTGCAAAAATATAAAGTGCGCCAACAAAACGACCCCACGTGGTGACGTGATGGGGGCGTCAAACCGTCAGGAGCAGGTGCAAGCAGCCCAACACATGCTGCCCTGCCTGAACTAAAGTTAGCTGAGGTGCTCTTTTCTTAACATTACAAGCGTCACCACACACTGGATAACCACGAGGAACCGTTCCCACCGAGGCTGACGTATAAAACACATGTTTGTCAACAACTTGACATCGGAGCAGCCGACAAAATACCCTGATAAATCAAACTGCTCACCAAGCAATAACCTAAACGCAACGTTAGCAATCGTTAGCTCCTTGACAGATGCTCAAGTTTAGAGACCCAGTCGCTGACAACAACGTTTCAAAACAAGGACACCTTTGCGAGTGTGCTTTGTAATTTACCTGGACGTAGAGCCCTCAGGTACCGTGACAGAGGGTAGAGCGCAAAGAAGAGCAGGCTGCCAATCATGATTCCTGAAGTGACGTCTGCGCATGCGTATCAGAGTGAAAGGTCCGAGGTCACAAGTCAAAGTCCTCGTGGAGGTGTCTGATGTTATGATGAAAAAAGATGCAAGTTTTTAAATATTCAATATTCAATTTACGTTTGACTTTCTTTCTAATTTTGGTCATGAATCGAATGTATGTTTTATATTTTTAGAATAGGCTAGAATACAATAGAAAATACTTTATTATCCTAGGAGGGAAATTCAGATCGCCCAGCAGTTTACACAATGATATGATATAAATGATATAAAATTATATAAAAAATATTGGTTAGTAATTGCTTCACAGTTTGTAAAGTTGAAGTTTACAATAAGGAACAAAAGAGAAATGTGTTAATGAAGCTTAAAAATCCAAAGTCATATAAAATAAGTTAATATAGAAATACAAAACATCTATAAAAACACAGTTTTACTCAATTCAAATAGGCTATAATCTGTTTTGTTGGATTGTAACCACACTGAGGCATACATTTTTAATCTCGCTCCACATGACACATTACCTCAGGGGTAGAGTTACCTGCAGGACAGCACAGACCTATTCCATAGACATAGACTCTGACTGCTGACCACAATGTCGACACTATCTTTTGAGTCGCTCTGCTTAAAAGATGACGACTGTCCATCTCCAGCTCAACCATATGGCATGAAGGACGAGTTTGATACAGACTTGGAATCAGATGGTATGTCACCTACATTAAATTAAATCTTCTTTTCGTTTGTTTTTGTTATTAATAATAGTGATCATAAGGTCATAAGGAGTCATAAAGAGTCAAAGTCATATATTAGTTTACATTATACAGCACATAGCTACTGTAAATTTACGCTGTAACAAAACATTGCAAAATACTTGTGTGATTTGTAAGCAAAGGCCCATAATAGTGATACTCATACTGTATGGGGTTAATTATTTACAGAAAAAGAGGAGAGCAATAAGGAAGCATCTGTAGCTGAAGTGTACCTGCAGGCCTGCAAGTTGGTGGGCGTGGTGCCGGTCTCTTACTTTTTGCGACACCTTGACTCTACAACAATGACCCTAACCCACCACGGGCTTGGACCTTTGGGATGCAAAGCACTTGCTATTGCTTTGGTGGTGAGTTAAAAATGTAAGTGTGTCTTGGATTTTTTTTTTTTTGAAGGATAATATTTCTGATAAGCCTTTTGTGTTTAGTCTGACATGCACATCAACACGCTGGAACTGGCAGATAATCACATTCAAGCTGAAGGAGCCAAATATCTTGTGGACATGTTGAGGGCTAATTTCACCATTCAGCACCTGGTATGTAGAATTGCAAATCTACCACAAGAGGGCACAAGTGCTTTTTGGGTGATATTTTTTGCTTGACTTTCACAGTGGAGTGAAAAAATGCACTACACCAACCTGTTTTGCTTTCAGGATTTGTCCCACAACTATCTGCGGTCTGCAGGAGCTGAGTATGTAGCTAAAATGTTGCTGGATAACATTTCACTAAAGTCTATTAAACTTTCAGGTAATGTGCACAGGAAGTACAGATAACTGCACTGAAATTGTCTGAAATTTACACTATGAATCCTGTTTCATTTACTCACACTGTTGTATGACAAAATTTAATTATGGTGGTAAAATTGATTATTATTTTAATCTAATTCTTAATATTTTTAAATTTTAACCAATACTATTTTCTCAACAGGAAATGGATTAACTGACAATGATGCCAAATATTTTGCAGATTCCTTCTCAGTAAGTTATTAATGGAAATTACGGTACCCTCTTTTCCTCCAATTTAAATGTTTGTGCATTTGCATATTTTTCAATGAGCATGTTGTTAACATTTTAATACTTAGATCAATTCCAGAATTAAGGAACTTGACCTGAGCCATAATGAATTTTGTGGAAAAGGAGGTGAACATTTGGGACAGTTGTTGGGTACGGTCCAATTCACCAGTCTGAATGTTTTTCCAAATTAAAAAAAATAAAAATCTATATGATTTTACCATTTATTTCTACAGCAAACAATGAAGGTCTGGAGATGCTGGATCTTAGCTGGAATCATCTTCGAATGAAGGGCGCTGTAGCCTTTTGTGCAGGACTCAAAGTATGGTTGTGTAAGAAATTAATTTGATTTCTGACAGACATGCAACATTTGATAACATGTACTGTATTTTTTATATTTAGGTGAATATGATGTTAAAGCACCTTGACCTATCGTGGAATGGTTTTGGGAATGAGGGTGCCCTGGCCATGGGAGAAGCCCTCAAATTCAACAACACTCTGGTGTACCTCAACCTCAACAACAACCGCCTCACCAATGAGGGTGTCAGCCTGCTGTGCAGAGGTCTTGAGTTCAACGACACACTCCGAGTCCTACTGGTGGGTGGACAAATTTGTGCTAAGTGAACACACACCATCAGGCTTCACATAAATTGTAATGTGATTCTTTATTCCTACACTCCGGTAGCTGGCTTACAACTCTGTGACAGTAGAGGGAGCACTGGCCTTGGTTAATGTGGTGAAGAACACACCTAAAACCGCCTTGGAGGAGATAAACATGTGTGTGAGTGACTGATGTGGCATGTTTTCCACCTTGATCTGATTATCTTGTTCTGATTGTGTTTAGATTGCATTGTCTCTCTTTTCATCCTCTTACCAAGCAGAACGTCCTGGTAAATGAGAACTTTGTGCATCTGTTGGAGTTGACCTGTCAGGAACATCCTGGTCTGGATGTGCAGTATGGAGGAGTGGGAGGCTTCATCGCTAAGAAGCCACCAAAACGTGTCGATCCAATGAAAGTCATTCAGGTCTGTGTAAAAACTAATAAGAATTAATCATCCAAAAAATCTGAAATGAGGGGTCATATCCTGTCTTTGATGACTACATCAAAAAGGTAACTACGCTCATGTATAATGTCTCACACAGTTTTTTACTCATACATCAATGAAGTAAAACTATCAAAAGGCTGCATTTTATTCTTTCCTTGGCTCTGTCTGTATTAATAATTGACGAAACATTCCTTTTTCAAAAGGACTATCTGGATAAACGCAAGCTGCGCCTGTGGGATTTCTTTCGTAATATTGACAAAGATGGCACCATGCGAGTCCCTGTCGCTGACTTCAGGAAGGCAGTGCAGGTTTCTGAATATTGATTCTTATACTGTGTAGGGTTAGTGACATTTGCAAGAAGAAGTCCACTGATGCATAAATGTTCACTGACAGAAAACAATGAGACTATCTCCTGAAATCATCCCAGCTGAGGCCTCTTCCAGGCCTATTCACAACAGTTTCCTGATGCTGATCATGACCGACATAAATCTCATAATGAATTAATAGAATCATGCAGTAAGGGACTTCACTGCTATGTTTCATCAATTACTAGAAGCTCTGACTCTGTTTCGTTTTGGTTTTGAACCACAACAGCAATCAAGCATCCCTCTGGATCGATACCAGATTGAAGAGCTGATTCAGAGACTTGATCGTGACAGGACAGGAATGGTGGACTACAGGTGAGGACATAAAACCTTTAAACTGCGTAACAGAATCTTGTGCTGACTGAGGTTTTATTGTTAGAAAACACTGAGTAAAAACAGTTATTACAGTTTTATTACTGAGCCATGTGTGTTTTATATTTTGTCCATATTCACTTTGAATGATGTTGTAAAGGACTGATGTCTGCGTGTGCTAAAGAGAGTGGCCTGTTGTGAATTGAAAGCAGCCCTTAAGTTTGGCTCAACAAAGCAAAATGTGGTCTGGTGTTTCTGTGCAGGGGGCTGGCAGACACAAGGAAACAGATGATGAGAGATCACCGCCGCCAGCTGAGGAAGGTTGAGTCCCGTCAGAAGAAAGAGAAGCAGAAGAGCGACCGTATCCTCAAGACCTTCCAGAGCGCCGTGGAGGCGGTTACACCTCACAGCTCCATGGTCATCTCTCCAGGAGGTGCCAAAGATGACTCGAGTGGTCCGCAGCATTTCTCCGCCACCCCTCTCAGCTCATGGCATCACATTGTCATGTCCAACAGCAGTCGCTATTCTGTCACCAACCTCAGCAATGAGCACGTCCACCTGCCCATGGTAGGAGGCGCCACCTCTTACCGGCCGACCAGTTCCCTGGCAATGCGCTCCTACTCCCAACCGAACCTGCTGGATGACTCCCCTCGCTCGGTCCGGGGCAAGTCCACCTCTGCTCAGGGTGTATGCTCTGATCCAGAAATGAGCCACAGCAAGCTTAGCCCCACCGCTAATCACCTGACCAGGTCCAGGCCTGCTCTCAATGCCAAGCAGCCGCAGGTTAAAGCCAAAACCAAGAAAGTGAAGAAAAAGAAAACCAAGAAACAAGTGGAGAAGAAACAAACACAAGATGACAAATGATTGTGAAACTCTGTATTATGCTGTGAAATGTTGGGATTCTTTTTACCTGCTTTCACCGGCTTTTTTGTTACACATTAGGCAACTTAATAAATGTTGATTTTCATTGTCTATCGTGCTTCCATTGTCTAAAAACTCATCCCTGCAGCATGTAGGCCATCTCTCAGTCAACAGTTCAGTTTTCTGTTGAATCAGATATTTTTTATTCTCAATTTGCAGGAGAAAGTCATTTAAATGCTATAGAATATAAAATGTAATATATAAAATCATCTACTGTATGTACATCAGTGGCTATTGTGCAAAAATATACTGTAGTGCATTAGCAAAGTTAATGTTAAAGTCCAGGGGGCAGAGGGGGGACGCAGCGGGTATAGAGTTCAGCATCCTGGCTGACAGCCTGGTAGAAGATGCTGTTTGTTTATTCTTTATTTATAAGGATCTCCATGAGCCATTACTTCATTATAGGACCAATGGATATTCTTCCTGGAGTCCTGAGGTCCATGTTTGACAGTCTTGTGGAGCGGGCCAGGAGGCTCTGGTACCTTTTCCCCGAAGGCAGGAGGCACGAGGGGGGAGTGTGAGGGGTGGGAGGCGGAAAAAGAGTTGAGTAGTAAATTTCTGTTTGACAAAGATAATGTTAAGTGTTATACATACAGTAGATCTTGACTAACAATGCTGTGAACCAGGACAGGTGCTGTGTCCGACAGGATGTTGAAAGCGACTATATAAGCCCTAGGGATTCATCGGTTTCAGCCATAAGCCATGATAAGCACAACCAGAATGATCAGCACGGTGTACCTCTTGGCAATGTTGAGCTCCACGGTGGCCTTCGGGGTATGTATACCATAATAACTTAGATCAACTGATTCATACTTTCTTCTTTTCAGGCTCATCCCACATCGGAGGGAAGCTTATTTACAGTATATTTATGTGACTGTTGTTCTCAGCGTGTGGGCCTGTGGAGAGGGGGCAGTGAGAGGAATGAGACCGGGGGTGGAAGTGGTGACAGATGTACCTGTGATGCCTTCATGCCCAGTTCAACTTTTCCTATCAGAGACCTTGTGGTGGTAGAACAGACAGCTGTTGAGATCTCCCACAAACTGGAGCTGGAGATGGGCAAGGTAGGTTACATTTTGGAAACATGTAAAATACATGATGCCATTTCAGATAGGTAACATTTTTTTTGTCATTTGTCTTTTTTTTTGTTGACTTTCAGCTGGAAGACTATGAGACCAAGCTGACAGCATATGCTGAGAAAATAATACAGTTAACTGTGGAAATTGAAAATATGGAAAAGAACCCTGATGCCTACAATGACGCTGACATGGAGGAGATCAAGGTGAAGATTAAACAAGTGGAAGCCTTGATTAAAGAACTGCAGCTCTCCATCAGAGGCTCCACCACCATCTTTGAGTCTCTGCGTGTACAGGTGAGTAGCCTACTGAGGATAGCTGTGAGTCAGCATGTGAGCAGATGTAGCCTAATGCTGACCAGCTATGCTCCGTCTTCCAGATCTCAAGCATGGTGGAGACCTTGAATCGCCTTGAGACGACATACGACAAGAATGTGGTTCTGGTGACCCGCCGAGAATACATCAAGGTGCAGCTACAACTAGAGGAGTGTGAGAGACGACACCAGGAGCTCTTCAACCCAAACATTGGTAAGCTCATTTACACTATTAGGCCTACATGTCAAAATCTAAGCAGGTTTTGAATGCACTTTAATTCATTTTCCTCACTTTCTCTGCAGGGTCCTGTGCACATACTGGCATCATAAAGATCAGCAAGCCCATTGTGACCCAGTTGAATGCTCATCTAAATTCTGGGTACAAATTTGGAGGCTGGGGAAAAGACTCAAAGCCTCTTCCTGACAGAGAGTCTATGTACTGGTACTCTGGGTATGGTAGTGCCTCAATTGTTGACATTAGGTTTTACACTAACTACAAGAATCTGATTTTGAGAAACCAGTTCCAGCATCACAATGTACACAGCGGCTGGACTGGAACAGGAAACAATTTCATCATCCGTGACAATACCCTGTATTATCAGATTAACAGACCATTTGGGTTGGCTAAACTAAATTTCACTAGCATGAGATATGAATCCAGGGTGATTCCCGGGGCTAGCTCGCGATTTTCCTACTCTAACTCCCCCAATCAAAACTTTGACTTTGCTGCTGATGAGACCGGCTTGTGGGTGACCTATTCGACAGTTAAGTCTAACGGTCGCATGGTGATCGCTAAAATAGATGAGGCCTCTTTTGGGCTCGAGGAGGAATGGCAGACTAGTATCTACAAACCAGGTGTGAGCAATGCCTTCATGGTGTGTGGCGTTCTCTATGCAGTCAGGACGGTCGATATCCAAACTGAGGAAATCTTTTGCAAGTATGACACCAAAACCAAACAAGAGAGCTACGTCAGCGTTCCCTTTGAGCGATTCCAGGATAAATACTCCAACCTGGACTACAATCCCACTGACCAGAAGCTCTACATGTACAATGACGGCTACTATGTTAACTACCATCTGTGGTTTAACCACACAACTAAAGCCACTGTGGAGCCACCAGTTCTCCTGAACTAAATCATTATGTGATTTACTGGAATATGTAATCTGATAATTCTCTCCCTTTTTTTTTCTTGTAGCCAGTCTTATAGTGTGTCATTTATCCTTCTTTCTGAATGCTAATAAACAATCTCAAGCATTACAAATGTGTCAGATGTGTTCTTGTGTAAATTGAATAAAATTAACATGGTATTTTTTTGGTGATCAATGAAAATGAGAGAATAGCTACTGTAAAAAATGTATTCAAGTTGAAAGCAGTTATCTGTTAAAATCAGCACCTCTTATCTCTCTGTTTGCTGTATCTGACCTTGACATGAACTATAACATCCATAACATCTGTACAATATCATCTATAAAAAAAATAAGATGAGCATTTTAGTCACATCTACAGCACTACATTCACATTTTTGTTGAATTGCCAGATTGTATGATCAGTAAATTCAGGTATCTTGAGTTTTACAAGTTTTTATAACAAACGACAAACTAATGAGTCTCAATTTCCTAAACTGACAAGCCCAATGTTGAATTTCAAGTGAAACAGTTTCAGTGCATTCTGACTCATTGGTGATTAATTTCACTCCTCTCTATTAGTCATTGTATCCCGACAACTAAGACAAGTTCATGAAAGCTGATCAAATCGGTTACTGACTGAGATATGGCTGAAGGTGAGACTGAGACTGAGCTCCAATCTGTCCTAAAGACATAGCACTATTCAGAGGGTCTGTTATAGCTTTTTGTAAATGCAACAATGGCTGAAGCTCTTGTCAGGCACCAAACACCTGCTCCTGATGTTTAAGTAGCTGAGAAAACTGACATGCTGTTTCTTCAGTTTCTTGACTCCACTTTTGAATGTGATTGGGTCACAGGGTGAATTTAATTGAGAGTCAGTGAATTCAACTTCCTCTGCTTTATCTGGTTCTGGAGACTTCTTTCCATCATTTTCAAGGTCACAAAAGAGAAATCACCTGAAATTATTCATGAATATTACTGTGGACTTTTTGTTCAATGTCTTCCTTTCATGTTTCCTTTCATAACTGGCATGCAATGAATCATGAGATACTGTAGCATGGACCACAAACCACCTGTTGGATCCTTTGTTACCCAGGAATATAGAAGGATGCATTTCTTTGGAAAGAGCCTTTGAAGTGAAGTTGCATTTTCCTCAAATGTAACCTTCAAGGACATGGCCCCTGAGTTGGGACACAGTGTTTCCCCTGGTTGTTTAATAGGTATACTCAGGTGACAGTGAAGATGGTCAAAACTGCAGTAAATGAAAGCTGCTCTTGTGCAGCACAGTATTTTCTCTCATGCTCTCATGTTGTTCAGTTGCACCACACTGGTCACATACATAAGATTATGCAAGGGTGTGGATGAGGAAGTGATACAAAATATGTGATGACTTATTACACAATGATGTGAAAACTGACTCTGAATGATACAAATAAGTATGATCTACAGTATTAAGTATGATTAACTATAAGTACAATCGCTTAATTTTATTTAATCTAGTTACCCTCTTAAGCCAGTGCATTACAACGTCTCAACCTGTGGATATGAAGTCCTCTTCCTGTTTCCGTAACACACAGCCCTCAGCTTTTACAGGCCATTAACTTAACTGGGTGTTACTACAGTAGAATTGACTACACATGGCATTTTTCTCATTCACTCCCTGTGTTGAGATCAAACCTTATGTGGTTCAGCTTATTGTGAGCAAACAAGGATTTTAATTGTTTGGCCTCTTACGGATGTACATGACGTGTACGAGCTCAAACAATAACGATGGGGCGGGAGACAGTGTCTGTGATGATCTGATTAGACCTGTCTTTAAAAACCCCATGTCCAACCCTCTGAGGACACACTTGAGAGGCAAACGGAGACATGATGCTGCCAGTTCTGTTGTTACTCTTCAGTCCTGCTTTGGCCTGGATCGTGAGTGACTTTTGCTTTCCTATACACGCTATACGCTATACAGTATATCATTTATTAGGATTGCCTTTAATGATGGTAATTTCTTTTCAGCCAGTGGAGGACTGGGAGTCTGGTAATGTGACTGCATCAGTTGGCGAGTCAGGTCAGTGTGTTTGTCATGTGTTTCTGCCTGACACCACCTTCCCTGCTGACCGGGTCCAGCACATGCAACAAGTCAGCAAAGATCTGATCCTGGAAGTGGAAATCCAGATGAACAAGGTGCAGTAGATCTGACCCGTATGGCATGATGACTCAAAACAAATTCTGTGATAAAACATCTTCGTGCTCATGTGTCATGTTCTCCAGATGGTGAGCTATGAGGGTAAACTGGAGGCCTATTTGAAAGAATTGAGTGACCTGACTGTGAGAGTGGCCATGCTGGAGACCAGTGCTGACAGTTACATCAAACTGGACTTTGAGCTGCTCAGGATTGAGCTCAGAGAGTTTGAGGCTTTGGTGGGGCAGCTCAAGGAATCCCTCAACTCCTCCTCACCTTTGTTTGAGAGTCTTTACTTTGAGGTGAAAGAACCATTCGTGAACGTATACTCTCCATTGCTGCTAGTTTGAATGTTGGACTTTTGATTTAATTAATGTGCTTTATTTACAGATACGCAACATGACGTTGATTGTGAACCAACTGGAGACCTATGACAAGAGCAACCTGGAGGTGATCCGCATCGAGTTTGCTAAACTGCAGAAGAAGCTGGAGGAGTGCCAGAAGGAGCAGGATTTCATCAAGCCAGATATTGGTGAGTCAGCTACACAGAAGATAGAAGGTAAATGTTTAGGCTACATTACCAGTCATTTCTAACACTGCCTTTTTCTTCTTCAGGCAACTGCAATCGCACAGGAATCCTGAGCATCAGCAAACCCACAGTGGTCCAGGTCAACGCTCATATGGATGCAGGTTACCTGTATGGCGGCTGGGGAAAAGACTCCAAACCTGTTCGCGGCTATGAGTCAATGTACTTCTACGGTGCATACGTTAATCCCTCAGTGCATGACTTCTTTTTGTACTCTGACTATGAAAAGCTGATTCTGAGGTCTTCATTCAAACACCATGACATACCAAATGGGTGGGAAGGTACCGGTAACAATTACATTGTTCATGGTAACACCATATATTACCAGCACAACTCACCTTTTGGTATGACTAAGCTGAATCTGACCAGTTCTGCCTATGACTCCAGAGTGATCCCAGCTGCAAGTCAAAGGTTTTCATACAGTTACTCCGATCATCAGAACTTGGACTTTGCAGCTGATGAAAATGGCTTGTGGGTAATGTATGCCTCAGAGGTGAGCAAGGGTAAAATTGTCCTAGCAAAGATAGATGAGAAATCTTTTGGCATTGTGGATGAGTGGCACACCGGTGCGTATAAGCAGTTGACTGGCAATGCATTCATGGCCTGTGGAGTCATGTACGCCACCAGGTCAGTGGATTTGACCACAGAGGAGATCTTCTATGCATTCGACACCAGGACCAAGGAGGAGAAGCACCTGAACATTCGCTTCCAGAAGTTCCAGGAGAAGTACTCCAATCTGGACTACAACCCCACAGATCAGAAGCTCTACATGTACAACGATGGCTACTATGTGTCCTATAATGTAAGGTTTAACAATGAATGAGTCTTCCTCTTTGTGATCTTCTGTATTGTGATTGATACGAATGATCTGTATTTACTGACTGGAGCTCTATAACAGCCCACTGTGTTTTTTTCTGAATAAATCAAACTGAAGCATTCAAATGTCATGACTGTCTTAATATTTGATATATGAATCACATGATTAAAAAAAATGTATTAAAATGAAAAACGTGTATGAAAAGTTCCAGAAAACCAAATTAAGTGTAAATTACCAAAAGCATGATCATTCCATAAATCATGGAACTGATAAAAAAAAAAGAATGAATCAATCAACAGTAATTTATTAATTGACTAAAATTGCTTCTTTTTTTCTCAATAAACACTCATAATCATCATAGATTAAACACACTTGTGTTTTGGCACTGGTGTAGTCTAAAGTAACAGAACCATAAGGCAACTGCATATAGTCAAAGTGTAGCCTATACATTTTCCATTGGATTGTAGGTTAAAGAGGATTAAAAATCCACTGAGTAATGAGCTCACACACTATAATTACAACAGAATCAAGGGAGGATGTGCTGAAGTACAGAAAGTGCAATTACTGCAGCAGACAGACTTCATCAATTATCATATCTTTCAGTGTGGAGATCAAAATGGAGTGAATTTGCAGGCGCTGCTCTCTGCTTCTTGTAATTGAGTTTACAGACAACTTGAACAGGAAAGGGGGGGAAAAAAATGCTCCTGTGCTTTTTCCACACATTAATATGAGCGGCGTGATTCAAGAACAGGTTGCTTTGTTAGACTGATGTTATTGAATTTTCAGTTTTTCTCCAGGCTACAACGAAAGCTTAAGATTAATATTGAACCAATTACCCTTTAGCTCAGCTAATCAAAACACAAACTGACTGGAGAGACAAATCAAATATCACCAGTCCAACAAATGTAACAGGAATTTCCCTCTTTTGTTCCTGAATTGAAGTAAATTAATTTAAGAAACTGTCAATAGATTGTGTGCTCTGTGTCTTTTCAGGCCACATTTGAGCTCTCAGCATCACTCTTCTGATTGTGCTACATAGGCATAGTTTATATTAACTGATTCAGAGACACGTCACTGTTTTTTATATTGAATAGAAATGTTTCCTTTGATTAAAAAAAAGAACATTTATCATATCTTTTTTTGGTTCGTTCATCTCTATAGGGAATGGTTACTATTTGCATGCTGAATTTTTGTCAATGTCTAAATTAACTAACACTTGTAGAGGGTAATAATGCAAAGATAAATAGTGTGTATAATCTGCACAGCTGCACTGATCTCAAGGATGCTGATAAAATCATCATGGCTGGACATCACAAGCTGTAGCTGGGCTGATAAGAAGCTACTGTTAACAATAGACATCAGATCAGACAGTAACCAACAGCAGAGAAGAGACACGCCTCTGACACTGCTGCTTCTCGTTCCCACGCTCGGTCCTGCATTGGCATGGCTTGTAAGTAAATAATATTTATTATCCTTCAGCAAATTGTAACAAAAATAATTTAGTTTTCATGCAGCCACTGGGGGACTGGGAATCAGGAAATGTAAATACATCTGGTGGACGACTGGAGTGTGTTTGCAGTGTGTCCCTGCCTGTGGCTGGAGGTAGAAACCCAGATGAGTAAAGTCAGTAACAGAGGGATGCTCTGTTACTGACTCATCCAGATGTGTGCAGACAATATCATCTAGTATATAGTATATAGAGGATGCATTTATTATATACATTATTATTATTATTTATTATATACATATGTTATACATATAAACAAATTCATAATACTATAACTTCAATACAAGTGAATGATTCAGCTGCACAAGGATTGTGGGTAATATATGTCTCAGAGGTGGCCATAAAAACTTTTAAAAAATGAAATTATAAACCTCTAAGAGGAAATGCTTTAATGGTGTTTGGAGTTATATGTCACCAGGCCTGAAACCAGAGACCTACTACTCTTATCAACTTCCAGGAGAGGTTTGTCAATGTGCACTTCAATCCCACAAATCAGAGACTTTACATAGACGATGGCTACTATGTGTCCTATAATGTAAGGTTTAAAAGAGAATGAATCATCTCATTCTTGACCTGCTGTGTTGTGATGGATGGAAATGAGCTTTGCTGACTTTCTTGAACATTTTTATTCCTAGAATAAAATCAGAAGTGAGCATTTAGAGTCTAACTGTTCTGTTTTCTTTCATTTCAATCATTTGAGAATCAAAGCGTATAATTAAGTTCTCCCATTCTGTTTTTTCGGGTGAGGTTGCAGCATCTGATACATCTTGCCCCCCCCCTCCTCTACTGATCTCCTGCCCCTAGCTGGAGCTCCCCCTCTGTAACCCAGCCCTCCCTTGGGGTGGGGACTACTCTCCTTTGTGCAGCGGCTGGAGCCAGGCTCCATCTGGTACTGAGCTCTAAGACCCAGTAGACTCTGTACATGGTGATCCCTCCGTTTATAAAGGATGAAAGACATTAAATAAAACCAGCAGTGGATTATTTATTTTTTTTATTTTTTTCAAAAGGATAATTTTTCATGAGGGATTTGTCAACAGTAAACAATAACAACTCAGTCCTTATTTGAAGTAAAAGTCAGGGTTGAAAATAGCCTTCAGTCAGTGCGCACAAAAACACCACTGTCTCTTTAAACCGGCCAGCATCTGTCGGGATGAGAGGGGGTGGGCGCGAGCGCCATGGTACCCTGAAGTGACATCATTCTCGGCCAATCGGGAGCCTCGCCGGAGCTCTTTCCTCCTCTCCTGTTTCGGGAATGAGCTGCGCTGAGGTGGCTGAAGACGTGAGCTCCTGCTGCTGATGCTGCTGCTGGGGCGGAGGGGTCCAGGGCATGCTCGCCTCACATCAGGTGCAGTGTGTGTATCTGTACAATATTCGCCTTATTTTCTCTTGTATTGAAGCATTTATCTCGTAGCTACGGCGGGTTGCTCCAGTGGGGCTGTGTGTGTGGTGCATGCTGAAAGGATGGTGGATGGCAATGGGACGAGCCTGAAGATGGCTTTGTGTGTTTCATAACACTCCTGAGATGATGTCGCCTCCATGACTGTAACCAAAATGGGGTGTGTGTGTTTCTGTTTCACTCTGCAGCTACATTGAGGTGAAATAAACACAGTGTTTCACAGTGTTTGATTTTCAGGACTGGTATTAGCCTCCACTGCATGACTGCTCATACATTTGACTTCATGTGACACAGAATTATTGCATAACAGTTAAGATTTTAAACATTCTTGTCAGCAGAGAATTTATTTGGAAATAATCCATCTCATGTGATGGTGTGGGTGGATGGATGTCTAAAACCACATCAGTGTTACAGACTGGCATACACAAATATGCTTTAATGGGATTAATACAAAGCAAGTGGGCTGTTAACACCTTCTCCACTGTGTCTTTTCTGTTTCAATCATCCTGTGGGCATAGATGACTATAATCACCCTTAGACACGCGACAAGGTGCCTCGGCGCTCTGAGTCACTTCTCTGTAATCTTTGATGTTTGCAGTCTGGTTTCTTTCCATTGATCAGAAATAGTAGACACACACTTGCACTCACTTCCTGTACTGGTCTGGAGGTTAACTCTTTGTTTCCACTGCCTCAGATGATCATGCTGTGCTGCAAAGACCTGAGCTGTGGAGTCACTGGGGGCACGTGCACACTGAGCCCAGTGACAACAGACAGAGATGAATGCTGTTGTTGATAAGACGAGGAAGCAAAGGTGAGTCGCAAGCTCAACACTTCACAGCAGCTGTACGACTCATTCACAGAAGCTGAAGATTCAGTTTCTTTTTCTACGTATTTTCCAGTAAATACATACATATAACTGACTGTCATGTCTGAATTAATTCTGGCTAAATCAATAATATCTTTTTCCACAGTGCTCAGGCCAGTGGGACCCTGACAGGTCCAAAAACAAGGAAGCTATGGCAAAGAGAGATTACCTGGTGGAGGCAGCCAAGCAGATCCGGATGGCTCTGGACAGCGAGGTCAATGAGGACTATGAGGCAGCTTTCAGTTACTATAAGAACGGGGTGGACTTACTGCTGAATGGGGTTCAGCGTAAGTGGATGACATTACTTTTTTTTCTTGTGCTTCGAACAATGACTATGTGTGACGCTGAATGGGGAATTGGAAGAGGCGTGTTTGCACAAGACATGTGATAGGAATATGTGGACGAGAATAAAAACAGGAAGTCACAAACCAAAGGTTGAACACAGATTTCCTCGCGTCTTTCCCCACAGTGTTAATAGTCAACCAGCTGTGTGTCACTGTGCTACTGTTTCTTATCCCAGATCAAAGGCCAAAGGTTTAGTTGTCAAAGGGTCTTGTCTTTTAGATGTATTCTGCTCTCACTGCTGGTGTCTAACACAGTGTAACTGTCTTAACAGTGGATCCTAACAAAGACCGCCGGGAGGCTGTGAAGAGGAAGACCACCCAGTATCTGAAGAGAGCTGAGGAGATCTTCATCACTCATCTGCAGGATAACTTGGGGAAGGGGAGCTCTCACTTAGGGGTAAGTATCATTCCGACCAATCATCTACAGGAAGAAGATTTTACAAACTCTCAAAGATTTGCTTTCAATGTGTGATGAGAATAATTTAAGTAAAAGTTGGATTAAAGCATTTTTTAGTGCATTACAATTTCAGCATTTCCAGCTTGAACTCTTCAGAGGAGCACAAAGGAGCGCCTCCTGTGTTTCTTCATACATGATTAGTGCCTGTCAAGAGCCTTATTCATCATCTTGGTTGTAATGTGCTTCATGGTCCCAAAGCAAACATCCTCTGTGGCTCTCATCACTAGGGTTACAGCAGTCTGAGATTCCGTCCAATCAGACACTTGAGTTCACCTGTGGAGGATCTGGAGATGTGTAAGGTGGTTGGAGTGACGGACAAGGTAAGACAGACTTTATTTCTACATCGGTGAGTCAGTGATTCTTTTGGGCGCTGACACATTGTAAACTGTACATGAGCAACACTAACCACAAAAGCAAACTGTAGTAATGTTTCTTTTCATCCCAAAGGTCCTGATTGTCCAGAGTATGATCAATAAAGAGACATTTGTAGTAAAAGTGAGTATACAGTCTTCCATGGACACCACACAGGAGAAAGTAAAAAAGTCCCGACCTATAAACGATTGCACATTTAAATTAAACATGGATCTTCTGGCAGACATCTGTCCACTCACAGTGGAGATGTTTGGGGGTTGTGTCATTTGGCAGCAATCCAGTGGTTTTTGAGTTCTGTGGCTGGCCAGTCGATGGGAGCTCTCCCCATCCTGTCTCCCCGAGTATCATCCAGCATTGATCTGCCTGAGAGCTCTCACCCTTTTAGCCAGCGCAACTACACCTCAAATTTCAGTCACCAGAGAGACGTGGTAAACAGAAAGACAGTAATCTCTTAAGGCCGCAATCCAAACAGCATTGAATCCTGTTTTCTTTTTTACTATTTCAACCACACATAGTGATACACTATTTCCTACAGCAATGCACATATTTTCTTTCTATTTCACTGTCTGAAAAAAAAAATAAAATCAATAATTGCATGGATGTTTTCTTACAGAGTCTGGTCAAGTCAAGCTGGGAGAGCAGGGACCAGCCAACCATAATTCCTCAGGGGGTGCCATACATGGTTAAGTTGCTAAGATATTACGTCAGCGAAGATGCTGTGTACCTACATCTCGAGCATGTCAAAGGTGAGCCGCTACCAGCTGCTGAGGCACTATTAGGATGACAATAACGAACAATAATCAACCACTGAGTTTTTTCCAACTTCTGTCATCCTATGTAGGTGGGAGGCTCTTCTCCAAGCTGCACAAGATAAAGAACGAGAAAGCCAGGGAACACCCAGAATGCTTGAGCTCTGGCCAGCGCAGTGTCAAGTTGAAGACCAGCTACACCTCTCCCACAATCAGCACAGACTACCAGCACATCCACAGAGGAAGCGCGGCGGGGGTGATTCCCGAGAAGTTGAGCGATGAGAGCCCAGATACGGACTTCACCACTTCATGGGATGAGACTCAGCAGCGTCTGGAGAGCTGCGGGACTCACTCCTACATCGAGGAGACGGGCTGTCTGCAGAACACGCGCTCCGCAGCATCATTTTATACCAAGCTCGATCGTCTGAGTCTGCACTCTGGCCCGTCGAGGGCGCAGGTCAACACCCACATCCATCCACCAGCTCCTAGTTTGTGTTTGCACTCCAGCGAAACTCAGGAAAAGCCCGCTCTTCCCCTCTCTTGCACGCGTGTCAGTCAGGCTCTAGACGTCATGTCGGAACTCCAGAGAAAGAAAGCTGGGATGGGACTGATAGAGTGCAGCTCAGAGTTTGAAGTGGCTTGGAAAGCTGCGGATCCAGCACACAACTGTGAAACATCAAACCCCTATGCAGTGACTGACAGTGATTTACACAGCACACTCGGACAAACTCCACCTCATACAAATCAGACCTCATCTCTAAAAGCAGGGTCGCCGAACAGTGAAAACAATGGTTTGAGTTCTTCCCCTGCCATTTTGCATCTTCCTCTCCATTGCCAAACCCAGATCCGTGGCAGGGCGTCATGGGATACCAATGGCTCCAGTCAAGCACCTGTTTTAAGTGTTAACTCTGCAGACACAGCGATAGACTCGAAACAAGACAGCAGCAGTCCCACCATAGAGGAAAGAAACGGTATGGTAGTCATCAGGAGCACAGACAGAGCTGTGTTCTCTGACCACACAGACACAAAAATAACCTCAGACAGCTCCTGGCCGTCGTTGTCCCTCTCAGGGGTGAAACACAAAGGGGAAACATGTTCCAGTAAAGCAAGAGAGGGAGTAGAGAAAACCTATGAACTGCTTAGTCCTAAAGAGAAGGTAGCACCTGGAAGAGCGGGCTGGTTCTCCTCTGTCCCTCCTGGAGCCGAACCCTACAGGAGGGGAGAGGATAAGGACGCTTTCTTCAAACCAGAAGAATCACAGGGGCCGGGGGATGACCAGATCATTGAGGTGGATGGCTGGTGCCACCTGCCTCGGTTTCCTCTCAAATCCCCCGGGCCGGCAGACAAGGCTGTGCAGACATGCTGGGGGCTTCCCGAGGCGGAGGTGTGCGTCTGGGGGGCACAGATCCTGTTGGCCCTGGAGAGTCTGCATCAGCAAGGCATCCTCTGTCGGGATCTCAACCCTAGAAATGTTCTGCTCACCAGCAACGGTGAGTCTGTCAAATAACTAGAAAAGACAGACTGAGGAAAAGAGCAGTACATTTTAATTTAATGAAATGCAATGGTTTTTTTTTCAGGGAAGGTGTGTTTGACATTTTTTGGCCAGTGGAGTGAGGTTCAGTCAGAGATCAGCTCCAAAGCCATGGAACAGATGTACTGTGCTCCAGGTAAATATATGATTCACTATGAGTTTTTATCACTGGTTGTTCCTGAGTGTAACCTGCCACCTAGTGGTAAGATGCAGTTTGTCCACTTCAGTCAGAGTAAGAGGTCATCACTAAATCAGAATACAGACATATTAACACAATATTATTGTCAAGACATGTGCATGAAACTGAGCTCAGCTTTTTGTTTATTGACAGAAATCGGTGGGGTTTCCAGAGTTACAGAGGCTTGTGATTGGTGGAGTCTTGGTGCTCTGTTGTTTGAACTTCTAACAGGAATGGTGAGTAAAACACGCTACATGTGTGAGCAGTTATTCCTGCAAACTGTATGTTATGCTGAGTCGTGGCTTCTCACACTGTTCACTCACTGTGTCTCCAGCCACTGTGGCAGCTCCACCCTGCAGGAATCCACTCTCACACTCAGCTGCTCATCCCAGACCACCTGAGCGCTGCAGCTGCATCTCTGCTCACCGAGGTTAGATTCAAGGCCTCAAATACACAGAAAGCAAACACGCACAGACACACAGTGAATGATCTAATGTTAGTATCTCCTCTCTCTATAACGCTACTCCACAGCTGCTTCAGTTCGATGCCGGCTATCGCTTGGGCTCTGGAGGAGGAGGTGTGAGTGACATCAAGTGCCATCCCTTCTTCAGTGGCATCTCCTGGAAAGCTCTGAGCTGCTAGCAGGTGCGGTCGCAGCACCTCTGATCCCTCTGCACTCGTCCGGAGGGGAAAACGAACACTTTCTGGTATCCGAGCATCCCAATGTGGCCAAACTGGACACAGAAGCAGATCCTGCTCTCCTTTGCATTTTGTGCTTCCCAAAAAAACAATAAAAACTGAACCATGAATAAAATTGGTCAACAGTGGATAAACTAATTTATTTCAACTTCTGAGACTCCAGAGTCCCATGGTGTTAGGTTCAGCAATTTAGAGTGCTTTACACACACATTTCCATGTATGGACTGATGCAATGAGTCAATATTAGCTCAATGAGGAAAAAAAAAGACAGACAAATACATGTGGTTGAGTAATGCAGCTTTTATTGTTTAAAACTTTCATTTTCTTAAATAGTCCATCTTACGCAGCATAAAGAGATGGTATAAATTTTCAAGAGGATTTCTTTATTTCCAACATTTTAGAACGTAGTGTTTCTTGGTTTCTAGCCCAAAATGTGCTCATTCTTTTCTCAACCAAAGTAATGAAATTACACTATGCACTTTTTTTTTCTACGTTTGCCATTCTTCTCACAATAAGGTGGAATTATCTTTAGTTGTATGTAGAAAATGACATATGGCCCACATGAGTTATAGAATATCTTCTTCTTTTTTTTTTTTGATCTAGAGACCAGCACCACAAACGCCCCAGAAACCCTCTGAAACTTATCCACAACAGCACCAGACCCCTTCATCAGTGCCAGCCTTACAAATGTCCATTACATAACCCCACTGTTCTCCAAAAACCATTATTTTCTAGTTAACCAATACAACAATACATCAACTGCAGTTACGGTAATGTTCATCAGGTGAGTACAGCCACTGTTCGTGTAGGGTGGTTTGTTTGGTTGGGCCTGGAGTTCACAAGGGTTCACATATCAAGGAGCAGCACCCTGGGGTCCTCCACCACCGACTTGATCTTGCGTAGGAAAGTGACGGCCTCTCTTCCGTCAATCAGACGATGGTCGTATGTCAGGGCAACGTACATCATGGGACGGATCTCCACCTGAACACAAGAAACACCATATTTTCATATGATAAATAAAGGTGTAATTTAACTGATTCAATTTGATATACAGTACTTCTAGTGGATTAGTCAATCGACAATAAATGAATCTACATTTTGTACAATAAATGATTGAAACTGCAGCACCAATCTACTCCTCACATTTCTATATTATCCTGTATCAGTGAGTGTATACAGTATTTAGTTTACACTAGTCACTGAGAAAGTTGCCGGCTAAACATAAAACTCCTTAATGTGTTCATCTTGCTGCAGCATTGTTAATGAGAAAGTATCAATGAAACATTTTATGACTACTCACTGCAGTTATTGAATTAATTCAATTATTTTTGACCATTCGTTTTGTATTATGTGATTTTTGCACACAAGTATGTATTTGCGCTGGAAAAACAAACCTTGCCACCGATTGCAACGGGCCTGTCAAAGATGCCGTGCATGCCTAAAATAGCAGACTGTGGTGGGTTGATGATGGGCGTGCCGAACATGGACCCAAACACGCCGCCGTTGCTGATGGTGAAAGTTCCCCCGTCCATGTCCTCAACAGCCAGCTCGTTCTTACGGGCCTAGAAACACGAATCCTCGATTACATCACATCACAAAAGGAAAACAACAGAAGAACATCTGGCAGAAAAAGTGAACTAAAAAAGAACAACTATGACAAAGTAAGAATGTTAAATAATATTTATATGTAATTGTAAAAAAATTATCACCTTTTCTCCCAACATATTGATGGTTTTCTCAATGTCCGCAAAATTCATTGCCTCTACGCTTCGGATTACAGGAACCACCAGACCCTGAGAGAGAAGTCACGTGACTGAATTTTCACATTAGAAACAAGTGAGCCATCAAGCACTTGCACTCAGAGTTATAATATAATCCACTTGTCCTACCTTTGGCGTGGCCACAGCCACACTGATGTCGACGTAGTCCCTGTACACAATCTCTTTGGTTGTATCATCAATTACTGACAACAGAGAAAAAAGAGTATAAATACTATGCACACAAAAACACATGCACAGATTAAAACTGTTTATCATCATTTCATTTCCCACTATGATTAATTTCCTTTTCTCACGTACCATTTCTGTTGAAACCAACAAGACTATTTTAGATTTTTCAAAGCTAGCAGTACAGACCGACCCCGCTTCATTGTGGTATCTCTAAATAGGTCAGGGTGGTCTAAAAGCAGTAAATAAGTTAGTGCTGGTTTTGAGGTTTGGCAGTGAAAGAGACTGAAACTTAAATCTTGTTCTTTACCACACACACTTGCAGTGACTTGATACCAAACGTGCAAAGACACAGTATAACGGATACCACAGAGTGACGTCTTTCAGTCCATACCAGCATTGACAGCAGGCTGGTCAGACAGCGCGTAGGCAGCAGCCTTCACAAATGCAGACATAAAGCCCAACTTGATGTTATGCTTTTTGAGGAAAGCATCTTTGTAAGTCTTCCTCATCTCTGTGATGTTGCTGCAAGCAAACAGAAAAAAAAAAGCATACATAAGCTGAGACTTTAGTATCGATGGGAAAAGTCTATGTGATATTGAACTGTTCCAGGATTTAAGAGAATTAAAAACAAACAACAACACCAGGAATGATTAAGGGATTAGAACACACATTCATGTCAAACAAGAAACAGTGCATATTTATGAATTATTTAATATGATCGTTTTGTTTTTTTAATAATAACATTTTAAGCTTAGAGGATGTCTGCCAAAGCTGTCACTCTGATTCACCAACTATCTGCAGTTTTATAGTTTGTTGCTGTATGTACAACCAACAGGCTAATAATCTCCGTCTAAGTGAAAGTAATTACTAAGATAAAGAATATTGTAAAACTGTAACCATGTTATGAAAGACAGATGACATTAAATCTGACAAAACAACACGTATGCTTTTTGATGGCTATAAAAGAATGTTTTTGCAGATCACGGTGAATTAAAGCTATTGAAATTGCCCTGCTAATTGTTTCACCATTGCTCATTTTTCTCTTGTATCTCTCTTTTTAATTGTTTGTTTTCCTGTCTCTAACCCTGTTGAAGCTCTAGGATTTCTCCGCTAACATAATTAGCCCCTCCCAAGACACAGACTCTCCGAGAAAGGAGAGAAGAAGCGATAAAAATCTTCACTTTCTAGAGCCTGTAAATCTTGTTGGGCTGTCATAAAAGCCCATATCGGTTGAGGCAGCTCTTCCACTCAGAGCGCAGGTCTCTGCGGGCCCCTGCAGATGCTCTGGCCTCCTGCTCTGACTAGCTCCTTCGGCTCCAGATGAGCCCTAGCCTGGGAAGTCTTCCTCCAGACCGTCAATGTCAATCTAATTAGGATACATAGAAAACCCTGAATAGCTGAAAGCTGACACCACACATTTGCGGGGAAAAGAAATCCTCAAAGTGTCCTCTTCAGCACAGGGGGCAAGTGCAGACAATAACATTTCCTTGTAAATTAATAAAACCTGTTTTAACAATTCTTATCTTCGTTTTAGATGGCATTATGACCAAATATTTACATTCCAGTGTTTAAGAGGATATTGGGTTTCAAAAAGCTTTTCCTATTGGGCAGATTCCAATCTATAACCATTTGTGCTAGTGTTGTTGTTTGGGCTTTTAACACAGATATGCACACAGCGTGTATACTAGTGGCTCCCCGGCATTCATTCAGAAGCAGGACACCGCTACTGCTACACAATAAGCTCCAACACCAATTTTACACACTCATTAATATTAATGGGCCACTAATGATTTTACTCGCATTATGTTTGAGCACGACAACAACTGACGTTATCTTGGATTTGCATGACAAGTTCATCAAATCCTCGCCACTGCTTTAGTGAATAGAATAGCGGGTAACAAGCTAGCGGCAGGAAAAAGTGACATTGAGGTGGTGAATGCAGTGGAGCAGAGGAAAAGGATGCAGGAAGCTGTCAACATGGCAGTTAATGTACAGTACGGACTGAAGTGTGTTGGCTAATAAGAGTATGGGGTGTAGGGAGGATAAAGGGTGCGCTGTGTGCTACAGTAGCACAACATGTGCTGTGCTGGTGCTGGTGCTGCATGAGAAAGCAAACTAGCGGACGTGTTTAGCCAGATTTTGCTTCATGATGTAGGTCAACCGATTTAGAATTTCCTACCTCATGTCGACCTCATTAAAAGTAGTCAACATAGCGCAGGTGTTTTGGGCTTCCTTCAGTCTCTGGGCGATTCGTAGTCTCATGCGGTTCATCTTAACCTAAAATAATAAGAGGTACGAAAAAAATAAAAATAAAAGATAGTCTCAGTAAACAACTCACAGCTCTTGCTCTACTAGACTAGTTACTTTTTTTTTTTTTTTTTTTTAGATGTGTGGTGATTTTTTTTCCATTTTACCCTGCTCTCTGTCCTGGCTCCTTTAGCTCCTCCCTCTGCTTGGGCCACTGGTGCAGCTGCAGCAGGGGTGGGTTTGATGGCCGAAACTACGGAAAAGGATGACAAGAGGCAGTTAACATCTCTAGATATCGGTTTAGTGGAGAACCAGTGGAAAAAGCCAAACAATGATTAATCATGGAAGCTCGGGGGTCAAGAGCACAGATGTCATGTAAAACAGTTCTCGCATGACACACAACACCGTCTGTCTGATGGCAACTAACCTGGTTTGGTGTCCATAGCATGTGCTGGCACAGGTGGCACAGGGGGCATAGTGGTGGGAATGGGGCCCACAGCTGAGGGGGGAGGAGGAGGAGGGGCAGCAGAAGGTGGTGGAGGGGCAGCAGCAGCCGGGGCCTCAGCTTTTGGAGCTGCTGCAGCTTTGGGAGCACCGGCTAAAGACACAGAGGAGAATAATTACAACAAGGCTGACTTTAGTGTAGCATCTTAAAGGGACAGTATGGGACTTTACTGGCTTTTTATTGACAAAAATCAAATATGTCTTTCATAAATACGTATTTCAATGAAGTGGAATCGCGCCCGCATACAAACGAGCGCTTACTCGTAACTTAGAATGAGATGTTACAAGTCGTTACAAACATACAGGGGGGGGTTCACCGAACCTTCTCTGCCATGTTGAATCGCCATGTTTTACGTTCAGTGTCACCGTCGCTGTAGTTAACCACAAACTCGGGCCGCCGGACCTTCTCGGCTCGGGGAGAAAGTTTTCTAGACGGCGCCTGTTAAAACTGTCACCACCGTGTAGCTGGTGTGAGGAAGGACGGAGGCGCTGGTGTTGCCTTCAGGTGCAGTCAGACACCTGAATGACGCCGTGAGTGACGCCGTCGGCAAACCAACTGGATGTTATTTTACTCGACGAGAGAAAGACGGTAAAACGTGGGTCAGGTAAACAATACGACGTTACCATGACAACATATTGTCACGCCGGTATTGTTTTGCCTGGTGCTGGCGGACCGTTTGTTTACATAGAGGCTTGTTTATCCTGTTACATGCAGCGTCTGTTGTTTTTCTGACTTCTGCCCGAGTTTACGTAAACGCAACAGCAAGAATACGTGCCGACATGCAACCGCACCGCTAGATGGGGGTAAATCTCACATACTGGGGCTTTAAGTTACACAGTTGCATGTTAAATATTACACACCTCCTTTTCTAAGCTTGAAGAGAGGAGTTCCTCCCTCGACTTTGCCTCCATCTGGGACCAAAAGCTCCTCGATCACTCCAGAAGCTGGAGAGGGAACCTGCACTGACGTCTAAACAGTAGAGAAAACAATAACCACAAGTCAAAAACAAAAAAGAAGAGAAAAGTTTGGTTGCGGTTGTGTGAACAAAGTGTGGTTTGGCTGGTACCAAACGAATGAACACAGATACTGTACACCAACTGATTATCTCATTACAATGGCTTTGTGAACACTTCACGTGTGAGAAGCAGTAAAAGGGCCAAATTGTGATAATTAGATGAGTGATTCAGCTCTTGTTTGGTTTTTCTGGTCTGCACTGTGGGCAACTCTCTGTGGGGAAACCTTGGGTCCTGTTATTAATGTGCATGTTACTTTGACATGTAAAACCTACATTTGCATTGTTGGAGACCAACTAAACTCCACAGAAATGGTATTTTCAAATGGCAGAGGCCTTTTTCTGCAAGACTTTGCTCCCCTGCCACACTGCAAAAATGGTTGAGGAATGGTTTGAGGAACACGACAACTTGTGGAAAACATTTAACGGAACTAAAATCACCACTTCAGCATTTTTGTCACAGTTTAGATGCAACCATTGATGAAGTAAAGACTAACACAGCTTAGTCTTTCATTCCCGTCGTTCAGCGTATTGATCATGTAGAGACTGGGTTTTCACTTGAGCAGACAAAGCCCAACAACTACGAACGATCAAACATAGGACTTTTATAATATTTCATTGAGTTTTACCTTATCAGTCTCAATTTCGCACACCACTTCATCCTCTGAGACACTGTCTCCAACCGCTGTAAAGACAAAAATCACTTTTAGTACCTCAGTGCAACTCGACTACCTTCAGCCCAGGTTGGTCTTGTTGTGCCTAGTTTGTCTCTATCAATAAAAGGAGTTACCTTTCTCCCACCTTACGTCCCCTTCTGTGACAGACTCCGCAAATGCAGGGGTCTTGACTGTGACAACTTCATCTCCTGAAGAACAAAGACAGGTTAAAATAAATGTATGCCTCCATTCATCAGCTGTTGTGCAGATAAGTGCAAAAATAACTGGCATTAAAGGTAAAACATACTGTAGGCTACAGACGTCCTGAAGTATTGGATTTGGAAGACGCTGGACCGGGGATCAGATTTTCTGAAGATGACATAATTTTTTTAAATCAAACAGTATATCAAAGGTTATTGCATCAATCATGCTTGAAATGTCACACTATTTCTGTTCAATGATATCAATTAGACGAATCAAACTGCTCATTGTTAGATAGTGTCAGTGGATATTTAGTACTTACACACTGTTGTTGAAAGTGATAGAAGGGGTAGCTGATAGAGCTGATGAAGGAAGGACAAGAGATGACTGTAAGTGTTTGTTTTTTTGCAGCAGCAGGATTTTCCCTAAACAAAGATTGGGACTTTGGATTTCATGTTTGAGCAGTCAACACACATACCTGCAGTGGCCCGACGAGCTAACACATTATTCCCCTGTGAAAAGATGGAGGCAGGCATTAGAGAGTGCCTGAGATAACAGGGACGTCAAAATAAACTGACAAGGCAGTGCTGTCGGTCAAAGGTCACTTCTGCTGCTATACAATGACCTTTGACATAATCAATAAAATGATCTGGAACAACAACGAACTTGTGAGGTTTTGCATGAAAACTAAACCTGAATATGAGCCACATGTCTTTCTCGTGCAGCTTATTTGACACCTGCATTACAGCTTCTTGTCATAGTCAACACCTCGAAACTAGGACTTCAATGTTTGACTTTGCTAACTTTGCTATTAAACTATTCCAGGGAGTTATAATCTAAATAATGTAAAAAAAAAAATAAACAAAGCACTATCAAATTAGGTGATCTGATTGTAGGTTTCTCTCATAAACCACAATATGACCTCAGCCTGACAGCTACAGGCACCTTGCTAACCTACTCCCATACAAGTAGCTCAGTGCGGCTAACATGTTCTTGCTAGCTACCAGAATATTAATAGATAAGTTTTCAGTTAAGTTAGATTAACACGGGCCGGTGGTCTTCCTGATGAGGTTGATCGTCTTAAACACTGCTGTCAAACACTGAGACCACCCCAGCACAGAGGGCACATCTTTTAACTTTAATAAGAGGCTGCAGCAAAGACTTGTGAGGGGAAGTGTCAGACTGTCCTTGGCTCACAATGTTACGGCCTGCAGCGGCCTGCAGCGGGGGCCGGCTAACGCTAACGCTGCTACCTCCGACCGAGACGAGCCCGGACCGCCGGCGGCCACGGACGGCGAAGGGTCGGACCAGCGACCGTTTCGTCTGCTTGTTGCCTACCTGGCGGATGGCAGAGAGGGAACGGCCGAAATTCCTGGTGAGACACCGGGAATGGGATAACATGGTGGTGGCTGTGTGACAGCAGCCCTGTCAGTGGCGGAAGGGAAACTCCGGTCACACCAACAAGCTAGGCAGCGGCACGCGCAACTACCGAGGAAGTGCTGTGGGACAAACCAAGTGCTCCGAGTGGAGGGGGGGTGAGGCTGGGGGAGACAGCACTGTGGTGTGGTCCCCTCTGTCCTCCTGCTAGTACTCGGAGTAGGTTACTACTACTACTGACTCCTGAGAAGACACATTCAGCCACATAAGCAGAATAGAATAGAATAGAAGTAGCCTAAGATAATGCTTGCAGATAAGTAGCCTATATGGGAAGTAGAATAGATAGAATAGACTGCATATAACTAGGCTATATAAAATACAGAATATGAATATAGCCTATAACAGAATAAAATTAATTAGACTAAAGGTAAAATAATACCTGCAGTGCATATAAAACGCAGTATTTGATGAGTTGTGTAGAAGTGAATAGAGCAGAGGTTAGATCATGCTTGCATATAAATAGACCAATGAAAGGGGACAACTTTTTCAGTTGACAAGTTTAGCCTAATTTAATGTGTTTACATTTTCATTCATATTTAACCTCCATTTTAAGTTTTAGCCTATAGGCCTACCTATTAAAATATCAGTTTCACTTATTCTGAAATTGTTTCCACTCCTCTCTAACAAGCGTGATGCATGTCTGTTTGATTTCTAAACAACTTCTTTGAGCATGGGGAACAGAGAGCAAAATAGCTGATTTTGTTTTCCAGTGCTAATATAAGCGCAGAGGTTTTCCTATGAATATTAATTAGCCTAATGTTCCCAAAAATGCCACAAGCATCATTTTTCTGCGTATCCGTCAGTGGGCATCACTTCTTCCCGTTGTGAGTGGGAGATCAAACCAACACCTTACAAATACTTTCCTGCTGACATTTGATGAGCCCGTTACCACCTCGTTGCTTTCATATGGCCACGCCCCAGCTCTGTTTGATACACCGACTCTCCTGCACCCTGACTGTCCAACTCAGTGTGCGCAGGCCATCCGCTCGGCAGCACGTCCCAGCGCAACAGGTAAGGTCCCATCATCACCACCTCCACCGCCGCCGCCACCACTATCGTCATCAGTACATCTTGACTCTGTCTCCGTGAAATGCAGTTATATGTTGCAACAGCCCTATAGAAGTGTGCGAAAGTGCATGTCTGCAGATGACAGCGTTTCAAAACTCATGAGTTCAGTTTAGTGGTTTTTCACTAGAGGTTTGCGCTGGTGTGTGTTTCTGAGACTCTCACGCATGCTTTCACTGCGCGGCAGAACTGGAATCACATTAGGTGAGTTTTTAATCGAGTTGGTCTGGTGTTAGTGAATGTGTCAGGTTTTATAACTCAAAAATATTTGATCAGCTCGTTGATCTTATGTTTATTGTGTGTTTATCATTTAGGATAAAAGTTGACGAGTCTTAGTTTGAATTAGTTTGAAATATTTGAAATAATTCTGATCAGTAAATTTTGTGTTCTCCATGGATTGTCATCAGATAATTTGATAATGTGAATTAATCCACAAAGCAGTAGCCTAGTTATATTGCAGGGCATAATCAAATAGTAAAGGAAACAAAACAACTCCTAAAATCCAATAGGGATGATCTTGAACTTTGAATACAGATAAGTTATTTAACTTCTTTTACTATAAAATATGCCTTTGGTCTTTTTTCTGCTTATTGCCGTTTGGTCTTTTTTCTGCTTCTTTATAATAAGAGTAGCAATGGAAATGTAAGTGGAAATTACGTGGAACTTGATTTGTTTAACAACTCATATGCATCCATCTTTAATGTCTACAAGTAGACTCTGTTAATCTAAAGTCCATCTATTCCATTAGTAAGTAGGCCTACAGGTTATTCATTTTGTGTCATAGCACAAAAATATTTGAAATGCATACTTAAAGGGAAGAAATCCAGTCACCACTAAATCAGGCAATTGAGCTTTTGATTATTTCTCAAGATGAAAAACCATGAAATATAAAGAGGTTTTCATAATATTTTCTCTTGTAAATAATGTATACACACAGAGCCGTTTCTTGTACGTGGAATATGGCTTTCATGAGCTGAAATTTACCTTTCATGGGCATAACACAATTGTTCTTTTTATCCTTTGTGTTAACCATTATTACAACGCCAAGATGAAACACCACAAAAGAATGCACTCATATTGCTTAAGATCAAGGATTTATTTATTTATTTTAACAGAAATGAGGATCTTGAAAATAATGCACATTTCTTTGATTTTCCATTGTATGTAACAGTGGTACCACATTTCCTTGCTAATGTAGTCAGTTTCAATTAAATCCACGAGCTTTATAAACGATAGAACAGAATTACTTGAAGGTTTTATTTATTAGATTAATGTGATATGTTCAAATTAATGTAGTTATAGAGCCATAACATACTTTTGTCATAGATGACAGTGGGAAGTATTACTCACATGTGAATTGTACAATAAGCAATATAAAATAATAACACAAAGGATAAAATAAAATAGGGTTATATTTTTCTTATTCAAAAATGTGTGTGTGTTGTTGTTTTTTGCATTGTTTATTATCTTAATTTTTTAATTTGTGTCTTTTCAGATTCTTAAATTTCCTTAACTCATAATCATCATCGTGTGGAGCTGAAGCCCCAGTGAGCATGAACCTCAGTCTTCCTGACCAGAGCATGCACACCTCTAGTGAAGGCTGCATCGAGGACGACAAGCCTGATGTCATGCTCCCTTGCTTCCGCAGAAACATGTACGACGAGCCTCTCGCCTCCTATTCCAACGGCTCCATCATCTCTCAGCTCCTCCGCAAGACAATCCACAGCAAGAGGGCACTCGATGAAAGCCATTTCTACCTTTCCAGCTCCACTGCCGCAGACTCTGGCCAGGAGGACCAGAGCAGCGTCTCCTCAAAGGACAGCACAGTGGAAGCTGCCTCCCCCAGCGGTCACATCTCTACGGGTGCCAGTCCGGATGGAGAGCATCCTGTGACTGACCACCTGCAGGCCAAGAGGGCAAGAGTGGAGAACATCATCAGGGTCATGGCTGGCTCTCCCAACGGCAAACAGCATGGAGACAGTGAGAAGTCTGACACAGATGCCAGAGACACCAGGGAGGCCAGGGAGGCATACAGGGAGAACAAACGTAAACAGAGGTTGCCTCAGCATCAGGAACACAGTGTCGGCGGACCGGCGACCAGAAGACCCGGGAGCAGCAGTAGTGAGAGCTGTAGCACCAAAGATGAGGAGTGTAACAAGTTGAAAGAGCAGCTCCACAGCATGCAGAGGCTTCTGCGTCAGCTCCAGGAGAAGTTCCTTCAAGTTTACAACCAGGACGATCCTGAGCACGACGACAGAGATGAGAGAGAGATGGCCGTCGAGCATGACGCCTTGGCAGAAAGCACAGAGTCACGCTACGTAAGCGCTGAAGATGAATTTGAGAGGAAGAACAGCAGGGTGACGGCAGAGTGCAAGGACCAGATGAAAGTAGTTGGTTATCTGATGCACCAAAGAGAGAGTCAGAACCTACAGGACGCCCTGAAGCAGGAGCTCTCCCGGGCTGTGAATGAGTGCGTTGACAGGGTGTTCAAGAAGGCGTCTTCCACAGGACTGGAGCTGTCCCCTCAGCCGTGCATGTGCTCATCTCCAGACATGCAGATGAGCATGGGTTCAGACAGGAAGAGCCAGCAGGCCAGCTCCACCCAGGAGCAGCCCCAGTCCGAGGAGGGTGCGCTCAAACCCCGTGCTTTGGAATACTATGAAAGCTCTGAGGCTCAAAGCCCACAGGACCAGACGGAGGCACTGTCGCTGGTGGTCCGCAAGCCGACAGTGACCCCCCTGAGCTCAGTCACCCCGACAGTGAAGAGGCCCTATCCTGTGCACCAGACACCCTTTCAGTTCAATTACAGCACCCCTCTGCACGACAGCCAGATCCTAGAACACCTTCTCAAGTATGGGCCTCATTCCAACTTCGGGGGTCTGCCTTGCATGCCCCCGTCAATGGACAGGACCTCTCCAGACTCAGTGGACCTGCCCTGGGACACCATCGCAATGAGGTCCAAGGTGACGTCCAGCCACCTCAGCCACCACGCACGTCCCTCCGCCCTGGGAGCAGTGACGGTCGACAATCTGTGTCTCCCTCACGTGAAGATCGAGTGTGGTGAACTGCAGAGCATGGCAGAGCGAAACCCCTACATGTCTCTCAATATATCCTTTCACTTTCACCATGGTCTGAGCCACAGTGGTGCAGAAAGAAAAGAAAAAAACTATATGTACAGTTATTGTGGTTAAAAATGAAGAAGTATCTTATTCTTGTTGCCAAAATTGAAGATAATACCCAAGATATCCATATTTATAGGCTGAAGGTGCAGTGATGTAAAAATCCTGTAACTTTCTCATGAAAATATAAAGCAGCTAATAATTAATGACTACATTTTATTTTATTTTTTGATTAATTGAACAAAATCAGCATACACAGACCTCAGAATTTCCATGAAAATACAGATGTCAAAACTTCACAATTAAAATCATAGTTTGTTTTATTATATTTATATAAAAAATAAACATATAGACATATTGTATGTACCTTTTATTTTATACATCCCCCTATATTCAGCTCTTCCATTTGAACAATGGCTGCTTGAGGTTCATTGCAGCATGGGCAGTTCCAGTAACAAACTTCAAGGAGAATTTTTTCTTTGATCTTGCTAACCCCATAGAAAATTATAGCATCTTCTTTAATCTGAGCAGAGTAATGACTTTAAGTCTAGAAAAAGACAAATAAAAAGGAATACAAGGCTTTGATAAGAATTGCCAGGAACAAAAGCCAATTTTTCAAAGGCAGAGAAAGCATTGGTTTCTGTTTCAGGAAGCGTCGTTTTTTCAGACTTGAAAAGGTGCAGGATCTATTTCTCCATCATCAGAGTGATAGGGGTGCATCTAAAAGGTCACATCTGAGTGCTGGTGGAAAACACAAGTGCCTCCCAACCACAACACTTGAGCTCTTGTCTTGAGCATTTGTTGTTGGATACCTTTGTCAGAATGTGCATGATTAAAATAGAGTGCAAGATAACAGTGTTTTTTTTTTGGTTGTTTTTTTAAATATTAGCCTCAAAGAATATCAGCCACAAGTTGTACTATTCAGGTGGAAAAAAATCTACATTGTTTGTAAAGTTAAATAACATTTTTTAAATTCCGTGTTTGCTGATGTCCGTGATCAGTGATGATGATGAAATAATATCATTCTTTCAAGTAAATTGAAATAAATCTAGCCCCTGCTCATTATAAAGTAAACAATATTTTTTATTAAAAAAAAGGTCCTAAAATTTGAGTTTAGTTTTGTTGATTCTCTTGACGCAAAGCATTAGACAGGGTTTGTTTTATCTTTACAGTGCAAAGAGATCTGCTTCTCTTTGAACAATGCCACATAAATCTTTCATCCCAACTTCCTTATTTCAAAGGTAGGGTTCCCTAATACATGGATGGTGTGGTGACCTGATAAGGAAATATTATGACCTAAGGCATGGTGGTGGACTACAGAGGAAACGCTCCTGAGCATCTTCATTGCCATGGGGGGAAAACTTGAGAAAGAATTGCATTTATTTATATTTGCAATAAAGCACATAGGCTATATATTGTAAAGTGTAGTAGTAGGCTTATATGTTGGTAGAAAATGGTAGATGGATAGTTTTAACACGTTTGAAATTATTCAAAATATACCACATAACCTAAGAAATGTATCAATTTAAATTATCTGTAATATTGTACCTTTTTGTGACTGAATGTTACATTGTTGCAGGGTTTTTCTAGAGAAAAGATATATAGCAACATATGTCTGTCTTTAAATCAACTTAATTATATCGGAAAATCAGCTCCTTTTTTCACAACATTTCAAAACAAGCTGTCTTAACTGCCAGGCATGAAGTGCTTCCCTCTCTAATTAAAAATCCCTAATCTAATTCGTAATTCTGTTTTGCCAATAAGCACATGTTAGGGTCATTATTGACTCCCTGCTTAATGCCAAGCTGTTCTTTAGCGAAATTCAATTTAGCTGAAGATTGAGGCAACACAATACTCTGGTCTACTATCACTTTGCACAGGACTGTATGCTTGTGCGTTATATTTAATTGTCAGTTTTTTCTGCCTTGACCTAAATGTGAACATCCAGGAGGGTCTCACCCCGAGCCATCTGAAGAAGGCCAAGCTCATGTTCTTCTACACCCGCTACCCCAGCTCCAATGTGCTGAAAACTTTCTTCCCTGATGTCAAGGTAATTTTTTTTTTCTTTGCTAATTTTTTAAAAATGTTTTTACTCCAAATATCAAACAAGCAGCATATTTGTTTGTCCTGTGTTTAACTCCCCGGTATCTACTTGTCAGTGTGTGTTTGGGACAGAAAAATCAGCAGTGTGTCGGAGGAGAGAAACAAAAACGCAGAGGGTTTAAATAACAAAGCCACTGAGCTGCTAGTATGTCCTGGGGGCAGAGGGAGATACAGGGGCATTCTCTCTTTAAAAAAGCCACTCCAGTCAGCAAATGGAGTGACAAAGGACTCTGTAGGAAAGGCATTGCTATTGAGTGTCAACAGAGAGTTGGTATTAGAGACTTGTGCAGCAGCAACTAGGCGGCGATGAGCTGGCCCTAAATACAACATCCTGTGTGTTTTGGCCTTGGTCTCGTGTCATGCGTCCTCTTCTGTCTCCTCCTTTTGTCTTTTCTCTTGTCTCCTTATCTGCATCCTGTTGTTAGCTTTTCTCATTCATTCATCCTATAGATCTCTCCACTCTTCCCTTTTTACATTTCTTTTTGTAGCCCAAGCTCCCGCTCATATCTCCTCTCCTGCCTCCCCTCCGCTGCTCTCCAAACACCTTCTCTCTCCTCTCCTATCTCATCTCCTGGATCTGTTCTGAGCCAGTTCGGGGGCCCCTGTCCCTCAATCTGCTCTGACCCCCGAGGTCAGGGGGGAGGATGCTGTTGCTGCAGCCCTGCGAACGTCTCCTCCTTGCTTACAATCCTGTGGTGGGAAGTGGCACTGAACAAAAGAGCACCTAATCCCAGTGTCTGATTCCATCCTATCAGCCTGAGTCAATGAGAGGGAAGCTTCCTTCTGTCCTTATGCTCCCGCTTTCTCACCCACCACACCAGAGAGAAGAAGCGTCTTTGATGCCTGCCCAGCCCTTAGGCATTTTTTTTCTGTCTTTCTGGATGATGAGATAGAATAACAAGACTAATGTCAAGACTGAGTTTAGAAATACAGAGCTCTGACAGATGTTTTTTCACCCCGCACATTGGTGGGAAAAGATCAGAGCAATTAATGTTGCGTGGAGTGACAGACCATTAGGTGGCATTCTGCCCTACAGGTACTAAATGCAGGTTTTCAGTCAATTATGGGAACGGTTTCTTTGTCAAAGCATTGGAAACCATTTGATTTTTTAATTGAATAGTACAGAGATTAATATTTTTCATCCTCCCATATTTCATTTCAAACACGATTTAAGTTTTTTCATCAAAAGGTAGCGGTTCATTGTCACAGATGCTTCTCAGCATCGAGGCATCAGGTGTTGAAAAAATTTCGACCGGTTTAACGACACATTGCACTATATTTTCTTTCCATCTCCAGTTCAACCGCTGCATCACCTCCCAGCTGATCAAGTGGTTCAGTAACTTCAGGGAGTTCTACTACATCCAGATGGAAAAGTTTGCCCGCCAGGCCATAGTTGATGGCATCAGTGAAGTCAAAGACATCACCGTTAGCAGGGACTCTGAGCTGTTCCGGGCGCTGAACATGCACTACAACAAAGCAAATGACTTCCATGTAAGTGTCACTCATTAGTCATACCTCTTTAGCATTGTTTGATCATTCTAGCTGATTTTCTGTGTGAGGTTTTGTAACAGGGGGGTGACTCAACAGATGAAAAAGATTTGCTTAAAAAAAGAAGCACATGTGTTTTGTTCTACTCTGCTTTCATGAACCATAAGGTCAAACGTTGCACCTCAAAGCAAAAATATTTGACACATTTGTCATACATTTCTTGACAGAAATTGAGAGTTGATACCACTGGTACCTTTGTGTCACTTTAATGGGAAGCTAGCAGTCAGTTAGTTTAGCTTTGTTCAAAGGAAACAAGGACAGACACCTCAGCCTTGTCCAAATACAAGCAAATAAACTACCATCATTTCTAAAGCTAAATAATTAATAGATTATATTTCACCCTGACAAAAACCTCACATGTTACTGATGAATTGAGTTTTATGTGGGATGGGACTATTTCTTCCTGTTGATCAGCTGCTAAACAACTGGTGGAGGCCAAGAAGTAGCCTCCCCCAACACCTACTGCCTTAAAATGGCTGGGTTTGCTGTTTCCACCTTTTTTCCCTAGTATTTATGCAAAGCTAAGCTGATCCTCTTGTTTAACTCTGCCCTCCCGAAAGCGAATAAGCACATTTCCCAAAGTGTCAAACTATTCATTTAAAGGCTTGGAGTGGACTCATTCATCACAGCAGTTACTAACCTGCTAAAGTATGTCAGACCTCCTGTTAGCCCACGCTGTGTTCACGTATGTCCATGTGCTGACCTGTGTGTCACACTGCACCTGTGGCTGGCCAGCCTTTACAGACATTATCTAAACTCCAGAGTGATGCTTTATCAAACTGTGGGAAGAGGAAGCCGCAAAATCCCACTAAAACAACTCAGGATTAGAGGACCAGCACGCCTGAGCGAGACTGAGATTGCTACTGATGCGGAATGCTGAGAAAGACGCTGTGGATTCCGAGGGAGAAGGCCGTTTGGTGGGAAAGGGACGGGACCGTTTTCTTTACCTTGGGACCAAGACATTCCTTTCCCAGGGATGCTTTTGTGTCAGGAGATGAGGGGAAAGAAAAATAACTTATGCCAACAAATGTTGTGCTAACTGACCAGTGGATGGGAAACAAGGGCTGCAGGGTGGTTTTCTCCCAGCATCCCTTGCATCTATTCATCCACTGGTGCGTTTTTTTGCGGACTCTGCTGTCGTTATGGGCAATTCCTAGATTCTTATCCTGGCTTAAACCACAACAGCTATCTCTACGTTTCATTCCTTAACTTTACCATCCAACCGTAAACATATTGATCCTCAGTTTCTCGCTGTGGCCCTGGTGGGATCCATGAACGTGCTGTGCTGACTAGCTCTGCTGGGCAGAATACGGGAAGAAACGCTCACCACTAGCCCAGTTAGTTTAGGTTCAAGAAAACAAGACTAGATAATCAAAGAGGCCTCTAATTGAAGTAAAAAGTTAATGACTGCAGCATTGCATTTATTGTACATGTGGCAAGAACAAAGAGATGAGCGCCCTTTCATCAGTTGGAGTGTTTGAAGAATCACACTTCAGGTCTTCATTTCATACATTTTTGACTTTGAGAAAGCTGATGAGGGCTTCAGTATGTTTCTAACACATAAACCTTTTTTTTTCTTTTTCTTTTTGAATAGAATAAGATTCAGAATAGATTCTAAATCTCTATGTCGTCTCTCTCTTTCAGGTGCCTGACAGATTCCTGGAGGTTGCAGAAATCACCTTGCATGAGTTTTACAATGCAATTTCTGCAGCCAAAGATTCAGACCCCTCATGGAAAAAGGCCATTTACAAGGTGATCTGTAAACTGGACAGTGACGTCCCAGAGGAGTTCAAGACATCTTCCTATTTATAGGCACGAGGAGTGGCGACGTGTACAGGTGAAGGAATTGACGACGTTTGAAGTTAGTCCCTCAGCAGTATTATTTCATCATTTAGTGTAGTGCATTTTAATTTTTAGTGAGGTGAAATGTAGATGTTGGCTAAATAATTATTTTGTAAATCTGTAAAAAGAACACGCACACACAAACATACACATATGTAACACACACACACATACATACACACACACAATCTCTTAAAGTTAGGAAACTATAGTCTGACATATTGTGTTCTACTTTTATGAAAAAAAATTGATTACTATTACGATTAATGCTCTTGTGGTTCATTCTTTTGTTTAGTATTTGCTCTTATATAAGCTGCCTCAACACATTTAGAGAGTTACTGAGTTTGTGGGTGTGTAAAATTGTTTACAAAGATGTAATCACTGATAGTGTAGCTTTATTTAGCCGAACTGGAAGAGTTGTTTTTTTTTTTTTTTGGCAGTTATCGTCAGTATTACTTATCTTTTTAATTCCTTTTGTTTTCATAGCTGTGCGTGTTGTGTAATTGTACAAGCGCTGCTGTTGTATGTTGCATAATGTTCTATGAATTTGTTGTAAACTATTCGCTTGACAGAATGTGCATGTGAAAATAATGCAAGTGACTGTGAGTGAGTTTCATTATGTATAAAAGTCATGTAAAGAACAATCATTTTCAGATATCTCAGTCACAAACATTGTACTGGATGATTATTGAAATTAAAGATGCACTAAATTATAATATAAAACTAGCGCGTTTCTGTTTTTCTTGGCAATAATCACAACATGAGCCCATTTTTTTTCTTTACAAGGAACAAGACATCCCAGGTAAATGCTGTATTTCTGGCTGTAAATGTTTAACTCTCTTGTGAATATACTGCGTCCCAGCGCTGAGCCCCTAAGGTGCCTCTAATCCACGTCCAGCAGCCAGCTGTTAAATGTCCCCCAAACTATGCTGTTCTCATTGTTCACTGAAGCCAATTCAAGTCAACTTTCTAAGGCCTGCATTCATTGTGTGGCCGTTGCGGATGCGGACAACTGCCATGTCTTAAAAACAGCCACAATGCATTCCCTCCTAATGACTAATGCCCGAGGTGACCTCATATCACAGTTGTGCCACCAAAGCAAAATTCCACAAACCCGTTGACTCTTTCTTCCAGGCACCCACTCAAAGCACGCTACTCGCCAACATACACACACACACACAAACACACCCACGCGCACCCACAAGTTTGGTGATGTCAGAAAAATCACAGACGGGATACTTTTGATGCCTTGGGCTTAACATAAACTAGACAGTCAAAGCAGCAAATTAAATCCACTGTCAATTTGATTGTAGACGAGCAGCAAGGTAAATGATCAAAAATAATAAATCACATTGTCAGTATTATATTATTGTATGTTTTCAGGGGAATTTATTCCTGAAACTTTTACAGAGAAAAATTAACAACTTCAACATCAAGGTTAATGATATGAATGCAGCGTGCACAACTGCATGAAGCACTTTTGCAAAAGAACACCGTTTCTTGTCAGAGTGTGAGATGACGCCGTCAGTGCCCAAAACCAAACATTTAATTGAAAAACCTGTTAGTCGCCCAAGCACCAATTACATCAGAAATGATAACATTAAGGAAATTAAAACATTAGTTGGATTGGTTGATGACAAAGACTGGAGACAATAAACCTCACTAATCTTTTAATAGACATTTCTTTTCAATTAGATCAGTCTTCTTCAGTAAATTGATTTATATTCTCAACTCAATTAAAATGCCTCTGGTTGAACCAAAGTGCTTTGCTCAAATTAATTTGTTGTGACATTTTCTGAACAAGACTTGGTAACCTCTGATATAATGAAAGAAAACAAAGAAAATACCTTCAGTTGTTTGACTGCCTCTGGCTGACAAGGCTTCAACTTAAACAGTACGATATGAAATTATGTTCTGTATTAGAGAGTCTCCGATAAAACAGAGCATGCTTCCTAATGAAGATGAAATGAAAAGTAAAAGGCAACAAGAGGACGTGATAAAATTAAAACAAAAGAAAAATGTTGTTTGATCAGATGCACTGTGCTGTATGTTGAACCGTCTGGAAATAAACTTTTCCATACTGATGTTGATGCAGCTGTTTGACAGAGACACTCACAGAGAAAGAAACAAAGTAAGAGAATTCCATCACCATCCTCATCCTCATCCTCACCATCATCAACATCATCATCATCATCATCATCATCATCAAAGCCATTCTCCTATAGTTCTTGGAGGTGGATGAGCCTGATCCGAGAAAAGAGTAACAGCATCATCTAGTGAACCTATGGTGTAACACACATGGCTCAGCTTGACTCACAGTCAACGATTCACCTCTGACATTGATATGATTTACATTTATACCTGTGCATGCATGTAAATTGTTATTTTTGTATTATAGCTGATCAATACATTTCTTTCCAAATGAAATTGACCCAGTAATTCAGTTGTTTTTGTTGTTGTTTTTTTACAGCAATTAAAAATGCAGCATCAGACACTGTTATGTACACATATCTCCACACAGGGGTGCACTCGTCACTCTAAACGTTACTGCTGCTTGGGGATTCTGCAAAAACTGCTCCGAGTCTCCTCACAGCAAAGACTCCAGGGAAGTGGACACTGTGAAATCTTGTCAGCATTGTGTTTTATACATTTGTGAGTTAGGGAAGAATAGCTGATTTGTGCACAGTCAGAGTGTGTGTCTCTGTGTGTAGTATGATATTAATAAAAAATTAAAAAAAGAGCTGGTGTCTCCTTAGCAGGGTCCCGGAAAGACAAAGGCAGGATCAAACACCCCTGAGCTGGAGACAAAAGGAGCTGTGGGACTGGGGGCACTGGGACGGTCCCTGCGTTTAATCTTCTGCTCGTAGATACCGGCGGTTCGGCATGGCTTACAGTGGGAGGGCGCTGGGAGCAAAAGGGAGTGCAACTTGAGAATGGAGGCCGCTGACTTTAGGCTGCCCTTCAGACAACCACTTCTTGGTGTAGTTTGGTGTGATCACCAGTAAATCTTTATTAATTTTAATTGGAGCCCCCATTTAAAAGAGCAATTAAAGCGGATTAATCGAGCCCATCCCGTATAATGTCTTCTGTTAATTAGTTTGTCAGCACTGTTTTAATATCGCTTAATGACTTCATATTTCAGGGATGACATTAAAGGGATGCTGAAGGAAAAGAAATGGCCTTATCACAATGCGCTGCTTTAATGGGAGATGTCCCCCACCAGCGGGCAAGGTCAGGCCTGGGGCCGCTGGGGAGGAAGAGGCTTCAGGGTGGCACCGAGGCAGCCACCTCCAGGGATACGCTGCCTCACACACACACACACACACACACCACCACACAGTCACTGTTACACACGCAGTCTCTCTCATTCACTCATACACAGATCACTGAGGAAGGGGTGGGGGTGCATAGATAACTGTGCATGTGATGTTTGTCAAAGTCTGCTCTATTTCTGTTACAATATGAATCAGATTCTGATGTTTTAAAGATTTAACGATGAGATTTGGTTAATTTGGTTTGAAAAGGTGAGGTAGCATTGTTTTTATATACCTTTTTATTTATTTATTTTTTAACCTTTACAGACAGAAGGGAGATAAAGACGATATAGGTTAAAACTTTCAGTTCAGACTCCAAGATCACACTGCAGGAAACCACTGGGATGCTGCATACCATTCAAATCAGAAGAGATACTTCATCTTCCCATCTGCACTGGATGACGTCCACAGCTTCCAAAAGTGGGTGCTGCGGTACCCTGGGGTAGAAAAAGGACAACTCAAGGATGTCATAAGATTTTTTTGATTTACATTTTTGAATATCGTAGTTGAGTTCGGTTGGACTACTTGTGCGATGAATATAATATTCATCTTAATCAGCATCTGCGTGAGCTGGTTTTCTTATTTTAATGTATACATGAAAAACAAGACAAGGAATCAAGCCGTATCAGACATGACAAGTTCATTTGCATATGTGCACAGGATAGAATTGCCGACTTCTTTTCATTAAATGATTGTGAAGAGGTCTTTATTCCGCTTGGCTCGTGCATGCTGCATATTTTCCATCAGTGTCATTTGCTCTACTTTTCTAAAATCCTCAAATGTTTAATGGAAGAACTGACAAGCTATAAATGTTCCAGTGGTGGGTACAAAGTTCAGCTCCTTCTTTAAACAGAGATTTGATGTACTGTTAACAGAGCCTCACGTGTTCAGCCTGTGATGCTCCTCTCACAGTGACACTGAGCCAAAGGTGGCCAGGCAGCAAGAAGTTGATAAAAACCAACAGCACATCCTCCTTATTGCAGCTCTGGCTGGCGTGCATCCCTGCTAATTTGAGTGTGCCCTCGCACCTCCACTCTCCTCAGCAGATTCATAAATCTCATTCCCATTATCCCGCTAATTAGCCGGGATTACAGGAGCATGTAATGCCCCCGCTTCCCAATAGATTGATTGGAGGACGGTCTCTTTGTTTTGAAATCACTTCCTGATTGATGTACAGAGCCCTAGTTTGCAATTGTAATGGCCCAGATGTTAACAATCAAATGTGTTTCCGCTCCAGGAAGTAACAGTCTGTCATGGAAGAGGAGCCAGCCGAGCGTGTAACGACACATCACAGGAGTGTGGGGAAGGAGGGACTGCAGAGGAGGGGATGGAGGGATGAAGAGGAGGGGTGGTTATAGGTACAGGAGCTCCAGTCTTGAAATGATGCTGAGAGCGGGCATAATGTTCAGATCCGTACCTCAAGCTGGACCCAGGCTCTGCTCTGTGATTCTGGGAGGCTTTTGAAGCAAGAAATATGGTAATATTGGCTTTTCTAATGTTTTGTTGATGGATCAGATTTTCAGTGTTTCTGAGTGAATTTGCCCCCCTACTTCTTTTCTTCTTCCCACAGGTTGGTCACTGAGATCAAATAGGTCTGTTTTAAAAGGCTCAGATGAACAGGTTTTGGGCTAGAAAAAATACACAGACCTTTTTCCAAAACTTCAACAGTGATGACAGCGTTATCGGTGCCAGTCTCCTCCCTGAAAGCAGTCCACTTTATAACCAGTAGAGGGCACTATTGTCTAACCAAACGCACTCCTTTGCTTAGCTCCTCATTCCTTTCTTCTTACCCTTCACCAATAAATCACTTTCCCAGATAGTTAATGGATATAGAAGCAGATCATGAGTGAGCTATCTGTGGGGCGATAATTTAAGTGAAGATCCCCACAATGATTGCAGTGAAAGGTTATTTATTTCAACAATAATGCAGGACACAAAGGGGGAATCTGGGCAAGATTACCAGCTAGGGTACGCTAGAGTGCTCATCTCCAATGGAGCAGCGTGTAAATTGGGTTCACTTTCCCCAATGAAAATACAGACTGCAGTTTATTTCAACTTTATGCACATGGAAAGCTGTGCTTTCCTCTCAAGGGTGGCTGGGGACTTCGAGATGGCTGTGCATATGAGGGCGGGTGGGTTTAGACCTTGAAAAATGCCCCTTTTGTCCCTGAGTCTCTGGAAGGCTGAACTATTGAGGTATAGTCCCTCATCCACCAGATTCCCACTCTCCTCTAATTAAATAGCATGACAATAAGGAAATGGTCTAAAGCATGTTGGCCTGAATAATGGACAGAATAAGCACAGGCTTTTAAATGGAACTGAGGTAAACTCTTTGTGCGTGTCCGTCCTTGTGTGCTCGTCTATAAGTACGTGTGTTTGTATGCATGCGTGTTGTGTACACACTGATGCTGGCCACTATTGATTGACTGTGTTGGTGGAGAACCACAGGGCACAGAAGCCAGCTCAGCATAGACACTCCAGTTCTCAACTCATGCAGAAAAATGCATGATTAAGGCCCAACTGACATGTCTAAAAAAGTCCTGGAGAGAGAGAAGGGGAAATAGCTCCATATGCTGCCCCATGTGGTCACAGCATCCTGAAAGTATGGCACAGCTCACTGTCTGGTTCTGCATCACTTCCAATAGCCTCTAATCATCCGGGTCTGCAAACAAACCACTGGTAAACACAGCAGAAGTATAGGAACTTGAAAGCCGTGGCACGCAACGCTAAGCACACTTGGGTATACAATGTATACTTTTACATGTCTGTCATGCTGGAGGCTTTCAACTATGCTGTCAGACAAGATATGCATCGGACATGGATCCTGTGCTGTGTGAGATATAACCATTGGGTAAAGGATGAGAGCCCTTGAGCTTCATGATAAGCACTGTCACAGACACATAACATATGTATCTATGCTATGCTTTGCTTAACGCTCCAGCTGGCTTTGGTTGACTTTACCTGGGGTGGCAGGTGCATGCCCCTGCACGGTGCAGAAGCTCAGGAGGGAGAGCACCAAAGCAGGAATGTCTGGAGTGAATGAAGAGGTAGAGTGAAGGAGCGTACCTAGGACTCTAGGGTTTGGACTCTACGGGGGCACCCCTGTCCCCATATGGGCCTCCTGATCAGCAGCCTGCTTCCTCAGGGTGATGGAAGCTAAGCAGCCATCTCTGTCTCTCCAGATGGGTGGATCACAGGTCACATCGTCCCAGACAAGTGACTGGGGACATTTGGGTGGCTGGTCCCAGGGGGACAGCATGGGACAAGAGGAAACCTGCCTGAGACTGGCAGCTGCAGCACTCCCTTTTGGCCTAACATACCCGAGGGTGTACCTGCTGCTCAGCTTGTGCCCCAGTGGCATGTGACAAATGGTGACATGCTTCTGCTCCCCTGCTTTGTTAGATCGGCGGCCCTGATTGAAAGCAAAGCAGCAGGCATCTCTCAGATCCATATGTCTGCAACGAGACGGAGATAAAGGAAAGAGAGAACAGGCAGACTCATCTGCAGCTTTAGCGAACTCTCAGACAAATGAAAATAAAGTGATATCATTCCAGTGCATAAACGTATGCAATTTTCCGCAATAATGGGGTTGTGGAGATGATCATATGCGGTGCCATCATTTTATTTACATATGGATGAGTCCATTTTTGTTTTTATGCACACCACTCTATTCATTAAAATGTGCAGCTCAAAGGCGGATCATATTTCATGGAGGAATAAGGAGAGTTCCAAAGGATTTTGAAGAAATAAAACAAGAAAGAAGACAACTGAGCCAGGCCTTCCACTGAAGTTCCAGCAGCCTTTATTAAAAGTGCAGCATGATTGATAACCTGTCAGTCATCGGAATAATCACAACCAATCCCGTCTCTTGCAGCCAGCTCTGCTTCCCGCCCTCATCCTTTATGCCCCTATCACCCCCAACACATCCACTTGCCATTGAAAACCTGTAATTGAATGAGTTTTTGTCATTATTGTGATTAATCATATTAATTTGAACTAATTAAGAGATGGTTCAAAGTTATGACAATTAGATTAATGAAATTAGTTTTAACTTTTTTCCCCCAACCTAATAAAGAAGGGAAAATCAGACCAGGACTGTTATGAAACAGTTGGCAATCTGGATTTTGGGACTAATTGAATGTCTGATTTTATTAATGATGAAATTTATAAAAGTCCTTGAGGGGGAAATTAACGCAGATTCAGCTGCTAAGAGTGGAAAATTAATTAAAATTCCTGGAGATATTCCTGTCATTAAAGGCACAGGCCCTGTTAACCCTGGTCCTACTGTGACTGGCTAGTGTGTACACACAGGGGCTCTCCACAGCGACTGGAAAGAGATATATGAGGTTTTAGGGATAACAAATAAGCATCACGAAGCCTCCCTTTAACTGGGGTTATTATGGTTTTAATGTCACCCAGGATTTCCTTTACGTACCTTCTTTACTCTAGATTTGCATCCAAATCAGAATACAGGTCAAGATTTACGTGATCAGTTAGTGATTCACTACAGATAAATATAAGTAATTTGCTGATCAGTGCTTGATGGATGAGTCTTGCTTCAGGCTTAAAACTAAAGGAGCCTCAACTCTTGTTACTTGTGTCTGTAGATCAAAATCCGACACACTATGGAAACATTTAAACAGCAGCTCAGGACCTTCCTGATTTAATTAGCCCTTGATTAGTATTTAAGCTATGCTGGCGGCACCATGGCAACACTTTAAACTGAAGACATTGAAAACAATTAGCTCAATAGCTGTGCCATATTCATAAGGATGAATACTACAGTATCTGCTCTGGTATGTCTCTAACTTCTCTTCTTGCATCAGATAAAAAATAAAAAAAAACGTCATGGACAAATATCTACAAAACAAATGACATTGCTGCAGCTTTACTTTCTGATTTGTTCTAATTAACCAAAAACATTAGACTTAACCAACCAAATTGCTAAATAACTGAATTACTGTAAGACAGTGAACATGATAAACACTACACCATCTTAACAACGGCAGGTTAGCAGTGTCATCATTAGCATGTTGACATTAGCTTTTACCTTAATTCACTGTGTCACAGGGCCATAGAACATTTTAAAGCTTAAACGAGCATTTGTGGATTTTATGGGTTGCTTCAGCATTTTACTGTGAAACACATCTGCTCTGGTGCAGTTTCAATAATTTCACTTCATTTTTTTTCCTGCAGTCTTCTTCCAAATCACATTAATCTATAATACAAACTGCGTTACGTTAGGCCACAGTTAACCTGCCTGCCTGGCTGAATTAAATCGTGACTGGCAAATTACTGCATCATAACGGGAATAAAAAACAAAACGCTCTAAATTACTTTGAAATGCCGTACAAAGGACTGGGTTGAATGTTTTGACTAAAGCCTCTATTTTGAATATTCCAATATTTGTTAAAATGAGATGATAAATAACTTTCTTGTGCTACCGTCAAATAAATAATAAAAAAAAAGTTCATTTCCATGTGAGCCAAACTGCAGTGTTTTGGGTCCATTCCAAGAAATCCCCATCCTGTTGCTTGGCCAGTGCTAGTGATTGACACCCAGGTCAACCCCTGCCACTCCGGGTGCAGTGGGGGTCTGACACTTGTGTTGCATGGGCTCTGTGCGCTCCTTCAGCTCTGCATATTCACCAGCCTGTCTCCCTCTCTGCAGGCCAATTCATAATTAACAGCTGTTGGCTTGTCAAGAGTGGCCCTGGCCGTGGCACACACACATATATTTATATTCACTGTGAAGACCCCCTTGCCATGGATGGATTTCAGAGGCCATGAACCCATCCTCTTTCCCTGAATGATGGACACTCACCTGAAAGCTCAAATACATACTCAGTCAACCTGCTCTCACCATCCCATCACCTCCCCCCCTCTTCCTCTCCCTCTCCCTCTCTCTCACTTGGTTTCTAGCTCCTTCGGTTTCTCTCCCTCTCTCTTTTTTTTCTCTCTTCTTTCTCCTGCTCAGCACCTTCTGCCACCATGTCAGGAACTTTTGCATTAAGTCCAGTCCGTCTGGCCTGCGAGGAGGCAGTGTGAAAATGAAGTGTGGCCGTGGCTGGCCCTTTGCTATGTGTGTTTGTCATGCCTGTTTAGCTGAAGTTGAAATGTAAATATAGACCGCGGGAGATCTCGGCTGCGATAGGCTGCTTGAAATTCTAATAAACAAGTAGCTGTCCACCTGTAATAAATGATACCCATAAAAAGGGGTGATTCCTTGAGCAGATAAAGATGAAAAGTAATTGTTTGTGCTCACACAAAATTAATCAGATCAAAACAGGGGCAATCATTTTAAAGAGACACCAGACCCATAAAAAAGGGAAGGCTGTGATAAAGTATTGGCTATCAGGCATGCAGTCTGGAGGTTAGCATTACAATAATATGGAGGTTCCAGTATTCATGTGGCTGGAGATAGGATTATTGCATATATTCAAAGAGGGGGAAATGTTTATAGTACATACATATACAAGCAGAGGTCCACAAAGACATTCAAGGTACAAGGTCATAAGCAATGGAGAGTCTCACTACTACTTCAAACATTATAATTTCATTCAATAAAGTGAAAAATTATTACAAATCTTTAACACTTTACAAGAATAATATTTTAATCGCAGTAAATAGTGATTATAAATGACAATCCAATACCTGCAATTAATATGTAACCAATGAAAAATGATCGGTGAATTACAGAGGCTAGAGGCTACTTTAATAATTCATATAAATATTCGTCAATTACTAAATGAATAGTTTATAAATTATTTATTACAAGGGCATCTTTGCTCAACACTGTACCTAATGGCATTCGTGTATCACAATTTTCACATTTGTGCAAAAAAAAAGAAGCCTAATTTGAATAAGGTTTGTGTCTTGTTTGTTTTGCCATGGATACAATCACTTGTATTGAAACTAGCACTCTTGCGGTGCCAGCCAGGGGTGTTCCCCTTACCCAGATGCCATAGTGATCAACATACACAGCTCGTGCCATCCGGTCTGAGGGCCCAGATATGACAGACCACCTGGAAAGAGGAGAGGCAATGCAAACATGGTTATTTTCACAGCTTTGATATGCTAAACACACAAAACCCCACTCCGGCTAAAGGGCCAATTTCTGTTGCTCGGTGTTTAGCAATACACATGGAGAGGACATAGAGGAGCTCTGTTCAGCTTTTATGCACTGGCTGTGGTCCTATGCAATGTGTTTACCAGAGCAGTGGAGAGAGACCCTGATACACACAAACAGCAGTGGAGTTCAGTGCCCACTCGCCACCTTGGAGACCGTCCATACTCTATTTCTAGCATGAGGATAGTGCATGGTATACAATAATATCTGCTTGCATTCTTTTATTTCCTGCAACTTTTTTGCAGTCTTTGTGGATTGGGCTTCTTTTTTTTAGTGGGTGGGTGGGTCATAAAGACATGACATAAACCTCTTCCTTAGATCAGTGCTCTCATCTTGTTGTGTCACTACTTTGGGATGGACACGGGCGGTGCACCGCGACACTTTCCTCCTAGTGCTGTTTCGGTTTCAGTGTAAAGCTGCCAAACTAAAAGTACAATGAACTCCGAGGGTGTCAAATAGAAGAGATCAACAAGTCTTCCATTTAGCAGCTGTCCAAATTGAGACGGTGATGAGACTGAGGCTTCTCTGGAGGTTATTGTATGCTTTGGAAAGTGTCTCATCTGGTTACAGGGAAAAGATTGCATTTGAAAGTGAGAGAGCGCCGGCAGCCCAAGGCAGTGCTTGTGTGAAACTCTTAGCACCGACCAAATTCCCTGCTCTCTTTATTCTTGTCTGGCAGGTTGTAATGGAGTTAATTGTACAATAAAAGCTATTCTCTAAATCATTTCCTCTCTGTCCATACAAGATTGATCACGGAACCAATCCTTTCTACTGCTGTAATTTTCATATTTAATGAGCGTGACTCCAAAACTATTACACTAATTAGTCAAATCTCACATATCGGTAATGATGCTCGCAGTAATTAATATTGTATTTAATTAAAAAATGACCCATTTCAATGGCTTGCATGCAGGCGTTGCTGGTTGCTTTGCCTGCGGTTAGGAGGGGATGTTTGAGAGGGGGGAGGATGGGGGTTGGGCTGTTGGACAACACGGCGGAGATGGATAGAGAGCTAGAAGAGATGGGGAGAGGTGTGTGTGTGTGTGTGTGGATGAGGCGGGGGGGTTAGACAGGTGTAGGTACCGTGAGTGGCTCTCTCTCTAGCTGTGCCGCTGCTAGATTTCCAGTTTCCTGCAGCATATGTCTGCGGGGTTAGCATGTGCTCCAAACCCCCTCTTTCTTTCACTGGAGGCAGCCAGCCTGTGTGATTTATGTGGGGCCCCTGTTCCACTGTGCATACACTGGAAAATCTCCAGTTTACACAAGAATTGCCTGAAAAATGAGATCTGTGACTACATTCTTTTCATTAGCGGCTTACGCTAGCGTGGAGCCTGGGAGCCTCTGAGCTCCTAATGATGCGCACGCAGCCCTGTAGCCTCCCAGCTGCTCTCAAGCTCTCATTACCTACAACATTCATGTCACAAACACTCTTATTTAATTTCCACCACAATTAAAAAGGAAAACAGTTGCTAAACTTGTGCTGCTTGAGGCAGCTGAGTGCTGTGTGTTCAGTGGCTCAAACAAAATGTTTGCGCAACGAATGCACACTCGACAACACGGGTTCTTGATGTTCAGCTATAAAGGGAAGAGATAAACAACGGCTATATTTTGATATTGTATTCCATGCAATATACAGCCAAAAGAGCTCCCAGATAGGAAACGACATTAGGATGGATATACAACAATGAAATTTTATTACCAGGGGGACCCACTTCACAAATGCACACTTAGAAAACAAAAAGAACATACCTGTCTATCTGTGTAGTGACAGATATTCTGTGCATGTGGTCTGTTTGCCCGGCCTCCTAACAAAACAACATTCAATCTCTCTTATAGCATAAGAACATGCAAAGACCAACCACTTTCCCCGGGACCCCCCCTCTTTCCCTTCCCTTCCCTTCTCTCCTTCCCTCCCTCCTTCTCCTCCTCTCCACCTCTCCAGCCATCAGTAACAAACAATGATGCTCTCGTCCCAGGCAGCAGTTCAGTTCTCTTATCTAAATAAGATTTAGCCTTCATTTAAACGGGGCCTCCATCAGTTTGGAGAGATGGCAGAGGAATAGTCAGCAGGATAGAGGACCTAGGGCACCTCATTTTATCTTTATTTATGTCTCTCTGCCTTGCTCTTTTCCCAGCAGCAGGACTGGGTGTGCACATGCCACCGCCGAGACGCACTCAACAATGTAATTGGGGTGATGAAAAATTATCGTGATTGGGGGCATTGCCTCTCTCCCTCTCACCCCTACACTACCCCCCCCCCCCACACACACTCCCACTCCCTCCACCCCTTGCCGCCCTATGCTCCCCGGCCCACACCCGCTATACCTCCCAACACCCTCTTCCCCCCCACCCCCCGACCAGTAATAACATCTCCGGGCCCATCTGTCACCATCTAATGTGACAAAGTTTTTATCGCATGTATTAAGGCGGCCAGATTAAAAAGTAAATACGGCAATCTCACCAGGCCCCAGCGCTGGCAGGTTATGGCGCATTTCACGGTGGCCTGAGCACCTCATCAGTGTTCCGCCGCCTGTGCCCCTGGCAGGGAAACAAACAGGCCCCCAGGGAGCAGCGCCTGAGGGGGGGTGGAGGTAAAAAAGGGACCGTGGTGGGGTTGTGAGTGGGTTGCGGTTGGCTGCAGGGGGGAAAAGAAGGGAATAGGAGGTGCTCGGCGAGGAAGGGGGATTGGGGTTAAGGAGATGTTAACGGATACCATTAATGTTATATGTCTTCTTTCCCAAGAGGTAGACGGCAGCCTATATTTCCCCTTTGTTCCCTCCACGTTTTCTGCTCTCGCTCTCCATGGGTAAGAGTGTGGAAGAAACCAGGTAAGTAAAAAGAGGTGGAGGGCTGTCATACCCAAGTAGCTGTGGGGCCGTAGCCCTCTGAGCAAAGTATTTCACAGAAACTACACAACTAAAAGCACAGGATTGGATCAATGGGATGTTGACTCTTCCAAACTTCATGCCCTAACCAGGTGACTAATCCGTGATATGACGTTACCCCTCAGTCGTCCTCTTCCTCCCTGCATCTCTCTGCATCCGTGGTCAGTGGCTTGCCTCTAAAGTAGGGTGTTTTCCATCTGGCCCATCCATCCCGGCTCTGCACTCAGGAGGAAACACACTGTGGCTCTCAGCACCGTGGCTGGCAGATGGGGAACTGAATGCAGTGTGCCTGTCAGATTAGCTCCTGTAATGGCTCATTTGGGCTCCTATGAGGAGATATTAGCACATGTGTTCCATACGTCTGTGCTGAGCTCCATTACACTACCAGGAGGATCCTTCATAAACACAAAACGCACACTTCAGGAGTCATCTTAACAAGGGAGACCAAGTGGAACAGGGTAGCGAGAGCTTTGTGGAAATTTAACATCCGAGTACAAGACGACTAAACAACATCGACTCAGGAAGACCCTGGACAGCAATTCAAAGCATGAAAAGTGCTGTTTATTTGTGTCCCACGCACTCTTAGGTGTGTTGATTATGAAGTGGCCAAGGCCGCTTTGAATAAAGCCTTAATGAATCTAAGCAGCAGCAGGCTTGGCAGAGCAGCCGACAGAACAGGGTGTGGAGATTGTCAGCAGAGCACCTGGGATAGCTGGGCTGCGTGCTGGGCTGCATGGCTGACAGGCTGGCTGCTGACAGCTTTGTGACAGGTCAGTGTCTGTGCCGGAGCGCTATCTGTAGCCTCCTCCAGAGGGAGAGCCAGCGAACATGTGTAGCTGTCTCTCTGCCTGTCATTAGGGGGTGCTTAGCGAGAGGGCCCCAATGCGCCACTCCAGTTCACAATTAACTTTGCAGGGCGCCGGGTGTGACAGACAGTGGATAGTGCAGGATGGTGTCGGGCCAACAGCGAGGACAGGGCGGCCGCTGTGCTGCTCCCGTCCGCAACAGATGCTAGTTCAGATGCCCGGGACCTCTGTGTCACTGACCAGTCTCATTGCCACCACACTCCACGGACCTGAGATGGCACTTGGACAAAGACCAGGAAATTCATTGGCAGCAAAGACTCCATACACATGTCTCACTCTGCATAATGTAGTGGAATGGATTACTGACAACCTAGTATGCTGTGTAGAACTGTATCTACTGTACGGTTTAATCGGCATCATACATGGCGCGGGTCAACAAAGTAAAATGTCATGTGGCGCTCCCATGCAACATCTTGTTTTCCTCCTGCCTACACTGCAAGTCTCAACAAACTGCAGCTGCATGCATTGTTTCCGCCTCGTATGGACACACTGTCCCGCACTGAGGACTTTGACTCTGTCGTGTCTCAGCAGTTCAGTGTACACGTGTTCGTGTATGAGCGAGAGAGAGAGAGAGAAAGGGTGCGTTTGCTTTTGTACGGGCCCGGGCATGATGTGCTGACAGGCTGCTGATGTCTGCCAGCCAGGCCACACTGCAGATGGAGGACACCCACGGCGCTGAAAAGGCCAGGGCCAAACACTTAGGAGTCAATTCACCAGAAAGGAGCCCACCAAGAAAGGTCAAGTGGACACATTTAGTGGATCCAGTGAGGAAGACATGGGCTTTATAGGGCGGAAGAAATCAATTCATAATCTCCTAACTGAAGGTTTTTCTGTGTGCGTGCGTGTGTGGGCCGATATCTGCTATATCTCTCTCTTTCTAGATGTGTGTATCACGATGCTATATTATTGAATGACCTATCGTGTATCTAGTCTTAACACACACAAACACACATTTCAGTCACAATGCTCACCTTATCCAACTCCTGAGTGTTGCACCCAGAATCTAAATAGCACAGCTGGAGTTGTCTGACTTACAGGCTTTGAGTATGATAGCACAGAAGTGGAAAGAAACAATCTCGGAGCCTTTGAACGATTGGAGGGAGATATTTTACACACGGTAATACAACACACTCAGGTACACAGTGCAGAGGGGGAATATCTAATAAAGTCTTAACAGATTCAGTTGCCTTTTTTTTCTTCAGCACTTCAGTATTTCTGCCAAGTGGCCATCTATCATTGATTCCTGTAGCCATTGTGATCAGATATGTGAATGACCTCTCATTAAGTCAAATGCAGCAGATTAATCAGGGCCAATGGGTCCTGTTCAGGAGCAGGATGGGAGAAGGGGGAGAGACATAATGACTAGGGTATGAAATGAGATTGAGAGGAGGAGGAAAGGAACGTAAAGACAGAGGAGAGAAATGGATCATCCTTCTGAGGCAGCGAAAGGTGAGAGGAGAGCGGCGGATGCGTATGCAAACTGGGCGACGGATGTGGCTCCAACACTTTACAAAATTACTGTGTTCACTCTGTTTTAAATGATTGTCTGCTTGTGCGGTGTATTATACAGGGAACGGATTACCTCTTGGTATTTATTAATTTCTCCAGGAGAGACTTCATAAGCAACAGAAACTGCACAAATAATACTGTATAAATACACCAAACAGCCAAATATAAAATAAAAAGAGAGAGAGAGAGAGAAAGAATGATCAGATTTACATATTAATAACTGAAAAGATGAGTATGAATGAAGCAGTGGCACTTCATTCATATACTAGTGAGGCACTAATGTTTAAGACAATATGCAAAAAGCAATTGATTTGTGCACTCAGCAGCAGTCATCCCGAACAAACTGTCATTATTTCTTCAGATAGATTTCCTTTGTATTCCATGTTTTGTTAAATTTGTCAAACATGTCAGATTTAAATAGGATTCAAATTCACTCAGGCACACTCTTCGCGAAGTGGAAATACTATCGCATTTTGAGCAGTTTGGCCCCCACAATAGAGAGCAGCTACAGAAATACGTCATGTTATGCGCAAATTATGCCGTTTTACTGTGTTAACTAAAAATAAATAGAGATTATCATTGGGGTGGTAGAGGCAGCTGATTTTTCTGAAAGGATAGAATAGAGAAAATAAAGAATATGGACGAAACAAAATTGTTAGGACACGTTTGACCACTTAAGCCACTTAAGAAAATGAAGTTCTAACTCACCTGTTTTCTTTTGTTTAACTGTCTTGCCAACTTCAACTGAGTGTCAGCTGACAAGAGTAATTTTGAGTAAACAACATTTGAGGCAAGATTGAAAATCATCTCCATTCTCTTCACACATTGGAGAGCTGTGGAATTGAAATCATGTTTGATTAGTCTTGGGCTCTTTTTAATATTTTGTGCCTATAATGCAAAATCTACATCTGCAAAGTGTTTGTGTTTTTGTACAACCATACATTTAGCTGATAATAGTGTTTTTGCAATTACTGTGGTCCCTCTATTCACACTGCATGTCCCCTCAGCTACAAATAAATTAATTCTTCCTTTTAGTAGAAGATTGCAAATCCATTAGTCAGTCTGATTTCAGCGCTTATTTAAAGGAAACATGAGGACATTCCACATCGCCAGTCTACAAAGAATAAGTACACCAAACTGCTTTCAGAACAGTGAACTAACAACATTTATTATCATTCAGTTAAATATTGTACAAACCCCCCAAAATCCACACCTGTCAAATTTTGCTTACTGCACATATACTAGCTGTCTTACAACAACGTGCTTCATCCATCTGCCTGCTGACGTCTGATGTTTCCGTTGGTCCTGTGTATGGTCACCTGAAATTGCCTTCGTCCAGAGCTGTGTGCATATTGACGGGTGGACAAGGTCAAGAGCCAGCAGCCCTTCCACCTTCTCGTGCATGGCAATTAACACAGAAGCAGTGGGAGGGAGGGACCTGATTTCACTAGCCAGTCAAAGTGCCAATCAACTCTGATTGGCTCTCCTTTCTCTAGTGTGGATGCTGCTGGGGAGATGGGTGAGGAGGGAGGAGAGAGGAGGAGGTGGGGTGTGGGGGGGTGAAGAGTACCTACGGTGATGTTTGGCGGCGAAGACAGTGTTTAGGCTTTTACCACTACTCCCACTACTTAGCGCCTTTGTTTAGCAAAACGGTATTCCTGATTTAATTAACACTGCAATTAGATGTGATTGCATAAACACTCTGCTAATAACAGCAGAAACCCGCTTGTAAGCAGTGGCAACATTTGAAGGAGTTTTTCTCATTATGGCAATGAGAGCAATCTTGTTACACAAATGATAATTAGGTGTCATTAGCACATACAAACTGGGTTAATTAGGGAGCAGGAGCACAAACACTTGAGATGGACTGATCAAAGTTCCAGTCTGACATCATTAAGAGGAAATCCAGCTCTGCGTAGGGCTGCAGAATTATCACCCATATCAGGTATGGAGCCGAACCAAACACAAAATATGAATACACACAACCATCCATTATGGGATGTATTTTATCATACTCTCAGGCTCCTCCTTATCGTCCCAAGTTTTTCCCTCTTTATTCATGGAATATTCCTGTGGTAATCTGTAGCTGCTCAGAACATCCCCCCACTGCTACAGCAAGATGGTAGACTCACACCTGAACTTTGATACTCTTTAGAATAATTGCATATCAGCATACAGCATCACCATGGTGCACACCAAACAAGCTCTTATGCATGGCAAAAACCCCACTGTTTGCATAGGCCCATTTATTATGAGTGATAGCGCTGCCTTCACTGACATTTCGTAAACTGGAAGCGCCTAATCTTGTTTGGGCTTGATACTTATTAAAATACCAGAATAGTCAGGCAGCCGATGTCCAAAGCAGCGCTGGCCACGTCCTGATAGGCGTCGTGTTTTTTGGTAACAAATATAAATACATTTGTCTTGTGGCGGGCTGGCTGGGCGCGTCTGTGTCCGACGCGCTGTCCGAGGTGAGAGGAGCCCTGTGGCTGCCCGCCACAGTCCCATGATTTATGATCTAAAAGCAGCAAGCAGGGAGACATGGATGAATATGAAAAAAAAAAAAAAGTTTACAATGGCCGGACAGAGAGCAGGCCTGCCTTCCTGCCTCTGTAACCTTCCACAGCTGGCTCAAACAGCAGGCCAGAGGAAGTGCTGTCAATATCACACGAAGACGATCAGATGTGTGCCTCTGTGCAATAAAGGTGGGTGGAGGGGGCCTGTGATGGTGGTGTGGAGGTTAGCAGCTGAAGACAGGTGGGGGTAGTGTTGCCGAAATAATTGAATTCTACAATGGCTGGCAGATATCTGAATGTGACTTTGTGCAATCCTTTATCCCTTCCCAGTTCGAGTATTGACAGCTAAAAACAACAGCCATTATCTGTTAATTACATTAACATTTTATCAGCGGCGGGTTGCTGGGGTGCATGTCCCGCAGCTGGAAGATAGCTGTCAGTCAGCAGCATGACCACGGAGGGGAGTGGAGAGGGGGCTGGAGGAGTCGGCCCTGGAGATGCAGCCCTGCAGGAAAAGGGGCCTTCTCTCTGAGCTGCCCTGCTGCCCTCACACCCCTGCCCCCTCCAGGTCTAACAGGGAGGGGGGCTGACAGGGGCTCGGCACCACCCCCTCAGTTGTCCTGTCCGCAGAAGACAGGCCAAGATAACCGCTGACACCTGCCAAGCTATCCAACCTCAGGGCCAAAGACTCACTGATTCAGACACTAGTCAGGACAATGGACTTGAGACACATGCAGACGTGTGATCAATGCCACACTGCAGCGCTCAGTGAGAACTAAAGGTGGAGCTGTTGGCTCTGCAGCTTTTCTCTGTTACAACTGTAATTGCACTGGACTGTTTTTTGGAGCTCTCTATCTGTGTGTATCAGTGGAGGCTGCTCCGCGCCTCTGTTGGCCCTGCAGCTCTTTTCTCATTACAGCTCTCATATGTTTTATTTATGCCGTCTGTAGAGTGTCCAGCTCTGCCTGGGCACTGGCATGGCTGGCAGTGCCAAACAGAGGACAATAAGAACCGGTGCCAGCTAGCACTGCACAACTTGGCAGTGGCCTCAGTGTGATAGCCTCAGTCAGGGAGTGGAGGGATGATTTCGGCTCTCCCTACAGGTCTTTGGGGTGATCCACAGAGCTCAATCGCATTACCCCCCAGCTAGTGGGGCTCCTGCCGTTGGGACTTGGCCCTGCCCCTCGCTGCTCCAGGCTCTGTTTATTGATTGGAAGCTGACTTATAACTTAATATTTCACCTGCTTATTTCCTCCACTGAGGCTGCTTCCTGTCAGAGGGCCGACGGGGGGATCAATGGGAACCTTGTCTGAGCAGGGGAAGGTCCCAGCAGGGGTCGGCCACTGATTGACAGGAGCCCTGCATCCAGCTGGCAGCAGGACAGCTCACGGTCAATGAGAAAAGCCATGTCACTCTGGCCATATCGGGTCCTCGCAGTTACCTTTTTTTATTTTTTTTTACACGGGATGCCGCTGCAGCACCCACTCAGACATGGAAGGGTTAAGCACCACTGGCTGGGCTGAATACACACAAACACATATACCTTACACCAAACCATACACAAAAATGCTAAGAACCCACTGCTGACAAAGAGAGAGTAAGAAAGAAAGAGATATCAAGTGTAGTAATCAAAATGAAAAATGGGTCTCCAGCTACTTTAAACAAGAGCTAATTTATCACCAGAAAGTACGGATAAGTAGCCGAGTTGTTGCCGTTCAGTAAGTACCCGTTCTGCACCAAATTATTCCACCCCTGCCTGCGTGCAACCATAAATCATACACTTCCACACATCTTTTCCTATTAGCAGCCGTGCTAGGCATGGGCGCGTGCTCAGCTACCAAACACAGACTAATAGGCTACAACTTTTAATTTTGAGAATGCAACTCCCCCTTCAACGCTCCCCTCCTCCAATCCCTCATTTTCTAGTCACAACCACCCCCCTCTTCCCCAAGCCCCCACCCCCTGCTCCTCTCAGCACAATATTCACATTATCACATACAAGTGCATTACACAATCATGTTTATCGCCTGGTGCCAGCCATTCAAGAGCCTTATTGTAAAGGCTGTCCTCCCCCTTAGTCCTCGTTTAGCGTAGTGTGACTGGGGGGCTTCATGTTACAGACAGGAGTGCAACCCACCAGTATAGATAGAGCTGATCTCTTAGCTGTGGACACAGGGGGAACACCTGCTAGCACTGTGCTCCCTGGATGTAGACTAGACTGCAAGGTGTATAAAAGTGGGTGCTTCTGAAAAAGCACACCCAACTCCCTCCACTCAGGGATCAGTCTATTAAGGCAATTAATTAATGGATGTTATACATTCTATTTTGAAGATGGGGGATATAATAGGGGATATTACACTGTAAATATCTTTATGTCAGAAAACTGTTTTAAAGGAATAGTTTAACATTTTGAGAAAAACACTTATTTACTCACTTTCTGTCATAGATGAGTGAGATAGCACTCACTTTTGAATTGTCCACTAAACAAAGTGTCACACTGAAAAAGTTGAAAAATAATTAATTTGATCCTGCTTGTTGTACTGTAGTAGTAGCTCCCAATGGCTGCATGAGATGTGCGAGATGCACACAAACAACAACAGAGCCACTGGGAGCTACGGCTACAACAAGGCTTAAAACAGAGGTCAAACTAACTTGTTTTCGAACAACTTTTTCATTTTGCGACTTCAGGACACTTGGGTCAGTACAGACGAGCAGTATGGAGGTATTTTGGGTGTTTCATACTGTGTGTTCTGGATGATTCAAAAGTGCACTATCCGCTGCCATGAAAATCCGTTGCCAGCTGAACCCCCCTGGAACTCCAAAAGCGTTTTGATGACTCCGAAAGTTCTCCAAACCCTTCCTTGGCATGACGATGAGTAGAAAGTTAGTGAATTATAGATTTTGGATGAGGTAGTCTTTGAACTAAGCTAAGCTGATAGTCTGCAAGCTTTTCATAGGGGGTCTCCAACATGTTGCTCTGCAGCCCCCTTGCATGCGGCATCATGCACGCTCAAAAACAAAGCAACGCCGCAGTAGCATGCAGACAGTGTGCCTATTTTTTCATGCACGTCCGTGACACACAGCAGAAAACCCCAACTCAACCTTCTCAGAGGCAGCCAGTGCATCGCATGCCATGTGATACGAATTGACCAGTCAGCTCCATGGACCTGGTTCTTCTGCAGCAACATGCTACCCGACATCTCCCCTACTCCCACGTAGCTCCGGCCTAGATGTAGAATGTGTATTATAGAAGAGAAACACACATTTCAGGACTGTATCATCATAACAGACATGTCCTGTGATGTGCAGCCTCCTTTCATATTTAATAGAGGAGGGACAATAACTGAATGAGATGACAGAGGCTAAAAACACTATTTTGACGAGTGAGAAACACAGTTTTGTTTTATGAATGTAAAGAATGAAAAAATGAATGTTACAAAACACATAGCTATCTGACATTTTCTTTTTGTAAAAGTAACTTTCAGAGGAAAAAAGGTAGGCTACGAGACCCCTCCAATAAACTAAACACTATATTTTGCAACAGAGCATCTATGTTAAAGGATACTTTAGTTTTTTACAACCTGGACCTTATTTCTAGTATCAAATACGATCATTTACTCACCTCTAAATAACACATTATCCGCCGCAAAACTCGTTCATTTCGCCAATATTTTGTGATGATACACTAGTGTTATTCCCATCCGAGCCCGTGGTGGCATGTTAGCAACATCCTGCTCCTCTAGGTTGACCTAACTCTGATCTGGATGATGTCATCTCCGACGGCGGCGCGGCGCGGCTAACTTGCTGTCGCTAATGCTATGGTCCGTTTCTGCATGTTTCTGACTTGTCACAACAAAATGAGCAGCTGGAGGAAGTTCAACTTCCATAGGCTTACTCTCCACAGCCTGGATCCCCATTACTACTAGCTCTGGCTAGTTGAGCTAAAAAGGACCCAAATGCCGAAGCGGAATGATTATTATCAGAACGAGCCGGGCACCGGTCGGAGATGACGTCATCCAGATCAGAGGTTAGTAGGTCAGCCTGGAGGAGCAGGATGTTGATAACATGCCACCACGGGCTCGGAGGGGAATAACACTAGTGTATCATCACAAAATATTGGCGAAATGAATGAGTTTTTTGCGGCGGATAATGTGTTATTTAGAGGCTGCATGCGTGCCCCGTGTATTCGCATTATACGGATATACGACTCCAAATGACACCAAACTTGTCAGGGTGAGTAATTGATCGTATTTGATGCTAGAAATAAGGTCCAAACTTGTCAGGGTGAGCAAAAAAATCCCCAACATTTACCCCCTAAGCTTCTCATATTGGTTGTGGTCCCATTGAGTGCACAAATGCACATTTGTTACATCTTTGAGACACAAATGTGGAAGTGGTATTGATCCTCTCCTCTTTTGTCAGCTCGAAAATGAGCATATTTTGCAAGATGTTGAACTATTCCTTTAAATGGCCAAGAGGAAATAACCACAATAGACACATTTAATGTAAAATGCTCTACAACCCAGCCAAAAGCCCTCTCTTCATTGGAATACCAACAACAGCAAAACAATAGCCAGTGCAATAAATTCATCACGCAGGCTTGTGAGTTGGACTGGGAAGTCCCAGGGAAGACAGCAACGCCAGCCCCAGTCAAATGCTAAGGGGACGTTATACGTGATGGATGGAGTCTTTGACTTCCAGTAGAAGTGGCATGATGGCCTGGCATCTCTCTGAAGTGCTCCGCTCGCATTGTGACCAAATCCTGTTATGTCCCTGTTTCATTGTGGTGACAGCATGAGGAATGCTTGGTTTTGTTCTCCCCACTGTTGCTATCCATCATCTGCGGAGAAAGAGAAAGAGAGCACAGTGGCACTTTGCTTTCCACCTCCACCCTCCCTCCCGAGCACACGCGCACACACACACACATGCACACACACTATTCCTTGCACACTCCTCTCTCTTTCCCTCTGTTGAGACATCCTGTCTTTGCCACAGTGCACTAACCCCCTCCTCCTCCTCCTCCTCCTCCTTTTCGTCTACACGTGTGTTGTTAAATTATCCCTCCTGTTTTTCACATACTCCACACTCCATTCCAGTGGAGCTCTCTTTATGGGGCATGTGAAAGGACAGAAGAGGAGGTATGTGCTGCAGCTCTATTCAGAAACACTTAGCTCGTAAAGACAGCCTCCCCTTGCCCAATCAATCCACTACTTAAAGGCGGATGTAATTTGAGCTCAGTCAATGTGCTTGGTGTTGAAAGCATCCTGCCTGGTTTTCCTAACCTGGAGAAAAAAAAAACACTAATGTCCAAGCATCTAATTAAAGCTTGAGTCTCACTTGATCACATTCTGGAGCGGTCAATGGGTGGATGGAGGGGGTAGGGGTGGGGGTGTGTGGGGGGGTAATAGTTTAATTATCTCCTCCCCAAAGTGGTTAAAGCTAATATTTAATTAGAAAATAAACAGAAAACGGAGGCCTCGGTATCCAATCATGATCAATGAAGCAGAGCAAGGCCCTATATTGTAATAAGGGGGGAAACTCCCAGCTTATATTGCCACATAAAAGAATCATAATTAGTCAAACGTAATTAGCAGAACATTACAGAATTACTGGGCTGCACGGCAATGCCTTTCATGCTTGTGTGAAGAGAAAGCAAGGAGACGACTAATCAATGAGCCTATCATTCTACTGATATGGATACTGCAAACCTACCAGTTCTTTGACTGCAACCCAATACAGTGCTTACATTTACATCAGCGTTGTCATTTCTCATTCATTCCTGTAACACAGTCCAAAGTTGGTGGTAATGCCCCATCTGAGTGCTGTTATCACTGTCAATAAGGATAAAGAATAATAATCTGTACGAGGATATTTATTGAGGAACATCCCACCTCAGGCAAAGTATACAGACATGCTGTAATTGTGTCGCCTAATAAGCATCGAGGAGCCGGCCCTGCCATGCGAGTGTGTGTTAGTGTGTATGACGCATCTCAAGTGCTGAGATCTTATCTCATAAAGAGGCTTATAAATGTACAACTATCTCATGTCACATAAAGGAGCCCACTGATTTATTCCTATTGATCAACTGCCGGGGGCCGCGACAGCCTTGTAACGGAAATCAACACTCCCTCCCAGCCGAGGCAGTCTGGCTGCACCGAGACATATGCACACAAGTCGTCTGCAGGACTATACGGATTAAAATGGAAATTATGCATGATTTATCACGCTTCACTTGAAAGTAACTCCATGAGAAGAAACACAACGTGCGCCGCAGAAAGACTGGCGGACAGGTGGACATACAGGAACACATGAATATTGCAGGAGGAAACTGCACAAGCACTCCATCCCTAACTTTTGGCGAGCTTTTAAAAAAACAAGTGGAGTAAACTGACACCCAAGTTTACTAAGTGTTTATGTGACATCACAGCTGACCAGTGCTAGACAATGACCCTCAACCTGTCTCTGTATGGTGCCCCAGAGGTGTCATAAAACCTGGGCAGGGAGCTTTGCTTGGGATGACAGAGTGCCAGGCGCTCTCCCACCAGGACCTAATTTCCCCCTGTGAAAATGGATAGCACGTCCATAGCGTAGCTTAGTTTAAAATGCAAAATGTGGACATTATCTGGCATGGAGATTCAGCGGCATCCATCACACTATGCTAATGCAGCCCAGTGGTTAAGATATTCTAATGTAAGCCACCCTGGAGATGTAGAGGAATTAACACAAACAGAGCAGGGCGGCGGGAACACAGAGGGGTCAGGAGATAGGACAGGGGAGCTACTCCTGAGACAGGCGCTGCCACACACGCGCACACACACACTTTCACAGGTGCAAATAAAAGCAAGCACACAACAATGTTTCTGCACATGTGCACATACAGCCATTCTCACACACACCTGCACCCGCACCAACCAACAGACACCAAATCAAGTCAAACCATCAGTGTCGCCTCATCTTTGATAGATAGATAGAAACACGGAAACAAACAGCAGGAATATTCAAATATTTCTCAAATTGCACACACGCTAATTGTCGGACCGCATCAACCACTTTGTTCCTAAATCTGAATCCTCTTCCACTCAGACGTTTTCCCCCTGGCTGGAGTAAAAGGTTTGCATTCACATTACAGCTGCAGGAGCAGGGAGCTTGTTTTCCCCGTTGTGCAGGCTGTTTGAGGGGCTGTGGACAGTCCCAGCAGAGTTCCTCTCCTCAGCTTAGCACCGCTCATGAAAGCCCTGTCCCAGTCCCCTGCTCTGCCTGCCAGAGCTGTAAGGGAAGGCATTATTATCATTATATTAATGTGACATTAATTGCTTTTACTTTTTCACTCCATTAAGTGTGCTCTATCTCTTTGGGAGCCTGGCCAGATGGTTTATCACTTCCCGTGCTGTTGGTAGCACCATTAATGGGCTAAGACACTGGGCTATAAAATAATTGCGCCGCAGTGTTGGAAATGTTCATCGTGCTAATTGAAAAGTAATTGCAGAGGTATAGTGCAACTGTCACACCATAAAAGCCTGTCATAGGAGAGGAGGAGGGCTTTATAGTGAAAGCCCATTGTTTGCAGTCACACAGTACAGCAAGTGGTCAAAGCAATGGGGGAACAGCCTTTATGCTAAATGTTAACAGGGGCAATGATCCATTGAAAACATGACTCTTTTATTCTCTACCACCTCACATATTAATGCAATAAATATATCACAGCAATTCTCTTTTAATACTCTAATGATTTACATTAACTTAGTGTTTTGTTATGTCTGTAATCCATGTCAACATATTGTAAAATTAACACTGTGAGCAGGAGTATATGAGTTAATTAAAGGGGCGAAATGACAACGCAGTTCCTGAGGTGTGATGTTTGAGTGCAAGTCCACCTGCACATTAGTGGGGGACAAAAAAACCTGCAGTGCAGGGAGGCGATTTTTCAATCAAACCTGTTATATCGCAGCGGAGCTGGTGCACTGAGCAACCTGTAAACGATTGGTTAAAAACAAGAAAGCATACAGAGCAGGGAGAAGTAGACTGTTTGAGTTGTTTCTGCTGACCGCACTAACACACAGCAGCTCCTGCCCGCAGCGAGCAGAAACAAAACAAGCACTGAGACTGAATCAATGACTTTGGAGACCAAAACATATATTCTCACTTCTGTTTGCCCTGTGCTTCCTCATGTGTAATCTAACAGTTCCCAATGTGTGTGTGGGTGTGGGTGTGTGTGTACAGGAAATGGATGTGTGTATCTGTGTGTATCAGTCACCTCAGATTCTATGGTGCATGCCTGATTTTCCTCAACACTACATATCTTACTGAGATGTAAATCAGAATTACAATTTCAATAACCACGGCACCGTCAGTAATGAGATAAGATTTACTTCTAATGAACTTTGGACATTACAATGCAGAAGAAAGAGCATTAGATCGTTAACGTGTTAATGTAACATTATAAAATGCCATTAAGCTGGTAATTAATCAGCTTGAAAAATAAAAGGAAGGATTTTACTGCTCCAAAACCTGCAGATTTCTATTTTTTTTTCCACAATAGTGAACGCTGAGAAATAAATCCCTACAGCTTTTAATGCTCACAGGATATTTTCAAGATGTAGTTTTCCTGACACTCAGAACTGGTGGAAGTATGCCACGCCACTGGTGCAGGTGCTGCTAAGTGAGGGTCCATAGTTTGTGTGTCTCTTTATTGATGAAAGCTTGTTGTTTGAGGTGACGCGGTGGGTTAACGGAAGGGCCGGTGGGCGTTCGTTTTAAGCCGTCATTACTAAAACAAAGCAGCCTCTCGCTGCTTATCAGCCCCTCATCGACTCCCGTTCTAGCCCCTGTCGCAGTGTATTGACACCCATTGACTCGGATTTGAGGAAGAACAGGATGGTGAACTTGTCTAACACAGATCAGGGTCAGGGCAAGGGACAGAGGATGGGGATGTTGTTGTGTGTGTGTATGTGTGTTAGACCCCCCACATTCTCCTGCATGGATCCAATAGGACTGTTCGTGCTCCAAATCAATGACATGGGCTGAGCTGAAAACGAGGCCTGACACTGGAGTGATTGATTCCAGCGGTTATGATGCTGCGTTAACATTGGTGCACTTTTGATTTGAACTACCCTCCTTTCGATGCTTCTTTCTTCCAAAAAGTGCCACAAAAGCACACACACATGCACGTGGAACAACATATACACTTTTAACTGTGTGTGTGGGCCGCTTTGAGGAGGGAATAAATTCTCTGTAGGTCAAGCAACCGGCGTGAACTGTGAGCCACCTCAACCCCTCACCCAATTTCCCCTCCCTCCGTCGTTCTTTCCTCCTTCCCAAGGTCAATATCCTCAACAATTAGTCCGAGGAGGAGGATGATTTGAAGCATGGTCGCACCCTCTCCAAATGCCCCCTCAAGGGCTTCGGGGGGCAGCAACGGTATGTCAGACTAAAGTGAAAAGTGTACCCATTCCCTCTTTATGTCTCCATTTGCCACCCTCATTAGGGCCATTCACGAGCACTTAGAGGCCCCCTGCACATCCACACATCACCCCGGTCAGGTCTGCCCTGTCCTCCGCGCACCTTCCCCAATCAAATACCTATCATTAAAAGCCTGCGCGTGTGTGTATGAGTGAAAGAGAGACAGACGGAAAGCAACACAGCCAGTCACCAAGTATCTATATAGTGCGATCATACTAATGTAATATTGATTGGTTCCAGTCACCATGGCACCAGGACAAAAGCCCAGTCCTGCCGGCCACTGGTCAGTCTCCCAGCAGCCGTCTCTAGCTCTCTCCTCCCCCTCACTTGACTGGCTGGATTGTCCATATACTGCAGCACATTAAAAGACATGGCTCTCTGTGTCTTTGCATAGCTGTGTAACCTATGACGTACGGGACAAGGCAGCATCGGGGGACAAAATTGTAATGTATTCAAAAACTTCATCCACAAAGTAGCAGATCCATACACTCGTAAATCTCGGGCTCATCCTCTTCATGTCTTTTTTACCTCTCTGTCGACGCCCGGCGCCGGCCTGTCAAGCCTCAGAGGGAGAGAAAACAAGAGCTCGGCAGTCGTCAGGGAGGAGGAAGAGTGTGAAAAATACAGTGAGGTGAAGCAAGTACAAATGTTGAGCTCAGAGAAACTAGTCCCCTGTGAGTCCATGCGCAGTGCTACAGAAGAAGAGAAAAGAAGAGAATGAGACAGGATCATTACATTCAGCTCAGGATTTGCTGTTTGTTCTCACAGTGGGCCTTGTTTCTCCGTGCTGAGCGTCGGGCTCAGAAACACAGTGGCCAGTTGACATCATTTTGAATTCCTAAAACCTGAGGCTGTTTTCTTCAGTTGTTTTGTCTGGACAGCTGTTCCCTTCCATCCACCAGACCACACACATACTCTCTCTCTCTCACACACAGAATACGTGGGATTTGTGGCAGTGAAAACAGCAGAAGAGGAATAGAGTTGATGAAAAGGAGGCAGGCAGCTGATATTCTTGATGCCTCAGCTGCCTGAAAACAAAGAGCACAGGACTCCATTTTTTGATCCAAGTGAGTGATTTGCATAGAAAAGTTCATAAGCACGGGACATAAGGATACGGTCATAAAAAGAGGGCAATAAAAATTTTAACTATGACAGAATATTAAAAGTGGCAGTAAATTGAAGGCAGGCTTCAGAATGACCCTTGCGGTGTGACTTCCTCGGTTGGGACGGCTAATCTCAGCATGTGAGAGGGGCACTCACTGTACACAGAGAATAAAACATCTCCTGCCGACCCCTGACAGATATGGTTGTCTCTCACACTTTCATCCTGCTGGATAGTTAAGATTTAAGATAATGACACAACGACTTTCACGTTGATGCCGACATTGAATCTTTTTAAGAGGCCTCCTGCTGCCGAGCCGGGACGGCCTGTCAGCCACTGGCAGTGAAAGAGTTGAATGTCTTGCGCATACCCGTTTCCCGATGTCAGGAAGAAATTGTTCGTAACATCGGCCCCTCACACTTGTCTCAACTCATTTATTTCAGCCAAGGTCTGCGGATATAAATAAAAGGAAATGTTACTGGAGCATTTAAACTCAGCGCCAGCCTTGAGACCAGTAATGTTACCACATATCATCAAAAGTGCTGAATCTCCCTTTGTCACCACACATGACATGCAATTCCTCCAAACATATTCACGTTTGTTGCCATTCATACAAATAAATAATCACAGGGAGCCGGGACGGCCACTTTAAAGCTGACCTCTACGGCATTACGCAGTGTCCATCAGATTTATCCTGCAGCTACTAAAAATAGAGCTTTGAAATTATTTACCACCCACAAGCATTTTCTTTTTTAACACACTAAAGTGACAAGCTCCTTCTCAGCTGGATTTGAGAGATTTTTTCCTCTCCTTATCATGAATGCAGTTCAACAGGTGGTCCATAGATGGAGCTCTTCTCATTAGAATATACATTACATTACATTACAGAGCTGTCCTCGGGTAACTGCGCTGCTGCTGTCCTTCATTCTTCAGCAGCATCCGAGGAGCTGAGCTGCAGTGTGGGCTCCACCTTTACCTGCCCTCTGTGGGAGCAGGTTAAAATAATAATAAAAAAAAATAAACAAAAAGGTTGCTGGAAGACAAACGCATTGCCTCACTGAGGGAGAAATGTTGAGATATAGCACAAAAATGCAATGACCATTTTAATAGTTGTGTCTTTGCTTTACTTAACACACTGGACCCCTTGTGAGTGAGTGTCAAACCACAAACCACTGGGTCCCCGGAGCAGTATGACTTAATTGAGCTATCCTGGGAAATCTAATTACAATAATGCACAGAGGATTGTGTAATATTCCCTCTGCTTCTGCTCTAACACCTACCGGCTCGTGCACACATGCACTCCAAAACGCATGTGCTTTCTCTCACACGCACACACAGATAAAATGGGTGGGAGGGTGAGAGAAGACGCAGACAGAAACGGATGTGCTGGGTGGTTGTGGGTAGGCACAAACTGCAACAACCGTAAAACCTTTCACGGGAGATGTTTTAATCACGATTCATGGGCCAGTAAAGCTTTAAACAGCAGTCAGTCTGATCTGCTGTGTGGTGAGGACAAAACAATGACAGTGTCAGGCGCTTATAAACACACAGAATAAAGTTTCAAATTTTTTTAATACCCTCCTCAAAGTCTGCGGATCAGGATCACGTGTCGGAGGAAACAGTTTAGCTGAGGGTGGGCAGGTGACATGGGAGAACAATATTACAACAAAAGCACACTTAATTTGCTCATTTGATTTGCATTGTACAGCTGGGCAATGATCATAGCAATATCACTGTAGAGAGTTATTAAGCAAATCACAGCCATTCGTATGCGGTCATATGCAGTGTATGTCAGTGCTGCCGGGGCCAAGAAACAAGCTATAGACACACACACACACACACACACACCGGTGTAGTTATTGGGATTTCTCAGATAATCCATCCTGTGACTGTGCTCATTTACAGTGTTAATTCCACTGAAACGTGTCACTAAACGCTCACTGATATCTGAGCTTTTTACTGCAGAGACAATAGGAAGAGTCCTGCAGCTGCACACCGGAGGCGCTGAAGCTCATCACAGGCATCGACAGAGAAAAACATGTGTGTTTTGTAAAGGCTTTAAACAAAATGACCTGAACAAACAAACAGACAAATGAACTTGTGTGATTGCGTCCTATCAGATTCATCCCAGAGTTTTTGCATGCGTGTGTGTGATGTTGAAAACAAAGGCGTATAAGGAACTGGAAAGCAGACATGATTTGTGTATTGTTTCCTATAAAGTCAATATGCGTCTATGTGTGTGCATGAGGACTGTTTGTGATTGAGTGCAAGGTCAAAGGGACACAGGGGAGAGACGAGAGGGAGCGATGGCGGTGAACTAAGAGGAGGGGGTGGTGGGGATGGTGGGGTGTTGTGTGTGTGTGTGTTGTTGGGGGGGTGGGTGGGGTGGTTTTGCTACTGTGCCCAAGGCCATACCCACACAGACGGACACCATATTGAAATTAGCAAATGGACTGCATAGTGTCGCTTGCTGCCCCATTTGCAGCCCCCTCTTCTCCGGGTGATATACAGATGCACCCAGCGAGGGGACATCAACGTACCAAAAAGGGGCAGCGGGGGTGGGATGTAGGGGGAGGGTGGGGCTGGCTAACCTCCCTCCCCGTCCCTAAAATGAAATGGGTCGACTCTTATTTATTTACAGCATGTTTTGCACTCATCCCATAACACTGTAAATTACCTGCGTGGTCAAGGCTCCTTTCTCAGGCAAGGAGAGCGCAGAGAAAAGGACATAAAACATGTGATCTATATGATATTTAACTCAGGAATCACATATGATCTGTCAATTTCCATATATCAAGCTTTATGAGTCATATTTTAAATACAAAATCAGGTTTATGAATATAAATGCGTGAATTATGAGCGGCCATATGTGTTATATGATGTACAAAATGTCTATAGGCCCCAGACAGAGCGTCTTTCCAATATTTATGAGATTTCTATAGAAGATCTCATAAGAGGATAAGGGATGGGTGGCTTCCTTCCTGGGGTTTTAGGTGGTTGATCACGTATGTGTTTCTCACCTGCTGCGTAGATTCATCACACAGTTGACTGTTTGACTCCCCCTGAAATGACATGGAAGAGGAAACAAGGATGATCACATTGACAAAAAGGATGCAGTTCATTTTATAATCGAAAATACTTTGTGCAATAAAACATATTATGTTCGGTGTGTTTGATACAGGGAAGCTTGACACTTACTTGAACTTAATTATACGGCAAAGCTGGCAGCAATAGAGACAGTAGACTCTCTCTCTATGTGTGTGTGTGTGTGCGTGTGTGCAGAGAGAATTCCATCAGAGGGAGCTCTCTTGGGACCAGACCTGGTCTCTAGCTGAAAAAAAAGACAGGGGCCTCCTCCATTATGGCAAACAAGTGCATTTGCTTTAAGGCCAGTGGAGATTTCTAACCTTTGCTTGACATGCTGAAAAGGTCAGGCCCATCTGTGGCTTCCCACTGGAGTTGAGCCTGACCATTTCCTCCCTGCTCCTCTGGACCCCAGGAAATCCTGGTATCTATGGTACCAATAAGCACAGCACACATACAGAAGTCAGCAAACAACATATGACAAAAAAAAAGTTGTTCTTTAAATAATAGCTCACTAATTTTAAAGTCTTGGGAACAACATTTAGCATTAATTAAAAGAATAAAACCAATATGAATATTTGGCAAAAAAAAAAAAAAAAAAAAAATACAGATTTAAATTCTAATATTTATAATTCTGATTTCAGTTTTAAAAATTTTAAACCATGGCCAAAAAAAAGATGTCTTCATATGATGCCAAACACAGGTCTGAGCCACAGTAATAGCCCAGCAATTGTGTTAAATGCCTGTGAAGTGAGCACACAAACCGTTCTGTGTGAGTTTTTCTCCATTTGATGGACGTATCCATGCTTATCAATGTTCCTTATCTCCCTTCATTATTTCCAAACCAGTGGTTAAATTGGAAAAACCCATAAGAACGTGTGAATACATGGCAGAGGCAATAAAACAGTAGGGAGAAGAGAGAGAGACCCCCACACCCAACCACCCACCCATGCGCACACGCAACCCACAACAGTGTTTTTCCTTGGGTGGAGGAAGATACATTCGGCAGATAGTTGGAAATATTTCTGCTTCCCCCCACAGCTTCATATCAGTGAGCAGCACAGATAAAGATACAGTTGGGCAAATAAATCTCAAATGAAGGAAGAAAACCCTTCACATGCAGTTATCTTGTATGTGAATATATGTGTGTGTGTGTGTGTGTGAGCAGTTTATTACCTATACTCGCTCTCTTTCAGTGCTTGTGTTCCTACAATGTTCAAGTGTTACAGAAACAAGTGCAGTGATTTTAGCTAAAAGCAGTATTTCCTCAGCAGCGCTGCAGGGTCAGTGTGGTCTCATCCTAGCAGGCGTCCTGTGTGGCGGCACCGCTTCTCTCTCTCCGTCCTCTGGGACTTGTTTTCAGGGGATTTTCTGGGTCCGCTCAATTCCTACAGTGCTTATCAGCTGAAATTGTGACATTTGTTCATGCATCCTCAGTATGGCCCAGAAATACTAAAAGTGCAACTTGTGAAATTCAGGTCTTTTTGATATGATATTTTAAACGTTTTTTGTTTTTTTTTGGTTAAGATTTTAGTCTGACACCCTCGGCAGATTGATCCCAGATTTAAACTGTACACATGCCCAAAGTCTCTGCTTTCACTGTATGATTGCATAATGGTCTGTCTGAAAAATGTAACCAGAGTAATTTGACAAACTGGGACAAAGGTCCGCTGATGGCCATTAGGTTTTTTAGGACAGCAGCTCAGCCATGCATTAAGTGATGAAGAGAGCAGGCGTGTAACCTGATAAATGCACTTAAAACAGCGAAGATGGACAATGAGGGGGTGAAATCTCAGATGGCCCAGTTGCTGTGCCTGCTAGGCACTTTGACAGCCTATTGATCAGCCAGAGAGAGTCTTGAGCAGGGTCAGAGGTGTGGGGATGCATGGCGCGGATACTGCGAGCAGGACAGGTGCAGGACAGCAGTAACTGGGATCTATTAGGAAATAGATCTACTCTTGAGCCAATTACATTGTCCTTTGGTTGAAGATCAGATGTGTTGCTGACTGATGGCGCTCGCAGTTTGCTTCCCCCGTAGTGATGGGTGAGTTTTCTCCCAGCAGTAGAATACACAACAACAATATAGCAATCTGTCTGTTGTTTAAAATTGATGTGACGTAACGTTTCTGTCTGGGACATTGATAGCTCACGGTTGTGAAAATGCCCAGCTCTTGTTATTGAATAGTAATAGTCTTGTCGGCTGGTGCCTCCAATTTCACAAATGGAGCAATAAATACATATAACAGAATCAGTGGAACAATAAGAATGCCCATAAAGGATGGTTGTGCCTCAAAACAAGGGGGTGAAGTGCTGGGAGGGGAAGGGAGGAGGAAGTGGGTGTGGGGGGGAGTGGGGGGTGGGGTCAAAAGAAAATTTGACAAAAGAAAGAGATGAAAAGTGTGTGTGTATGTGTGTGAGGGATACAGAGAGAGAGAGAGAGAGAGAGCTGGTGGCCCACTCTTCATTTCTGTGCCACAAGCTCTCCTGGGCATTTGCGTGCTCCGTTTTCAACCTAAGTGTAATTTGAGCCCTGGGTTGATACAAAGTGTATGCAGCAGCTCTGTTCAAACCCAATCACTCACCCTGACGTGTAATCCTTTCCCTCACCATCATCAACGTTGCTTTGGGAATAATGAAACACACTTAAGCAATACACAGCAGTCATACAGCTGCACGCGGGGCCGCATCTTGATGAGATGCCTCATAACTCTAATGAAAGGTGTTTTGACCTGTCAATGGAGGTAAATGATTGCCCTGCTACTGTATCTGTAAGAAACTTATTGATGGCAATATCTGGTCCAACCAGATGATTTGCATGAGAAATGAGAAGCACGTTGCCTTAAAAAAAACAAAAAAACAGCACCTGACAACTATCCTCTATACTTTATTTGTGTGGGCCTCCAGACCTCCTTTTTCTTTCCTTTCATCCCCAAGTCATCCGTTCTCTTTGCCTTGTGATGCCATTGTTTCCATGTAGAGGATTATGACAATTAATTGGTTGCCAAGACATTATTTCAAAAAGGGAAATTGGCTCTTATAATTATATAGAGAAGGGAATACTTTAACTCCCTGGAATATCAGCTTCCTGAAATAATGGAGCTGCAGCCCCCTCACATCCCCCCACCCTCCATCAGCGTTAGCGTGTCTGTCTGCCTGTTTCCTGTGACGGATCCATTTTCAACAGCTCCTGGCCCTGCAGTGGCTGCGGTTGATGGCTGGATGGTTGGGTGGCCTGCATGAATCTGTGGCTTCAGTGCCTCTCCTCACTTACTGCTCCCCCCATCCCACTCCCCCACACACAATTTCTGGTCTGCTGGGAGCGCTGCGATATGTTCTGTCCCATTGCCGAACTCTCACTGAGTGTTGACTGGTCACAGTGAGACGGGTAAATATACCAAGCAGAGGGCAAGGTTAGGTATAAGTTACTGTAACGGGTGAATGACTAAGTAGATGCACTGTGTTGATGGTAAACACAATAAAGAACAAGTGTCTGTTGTCTTGTAGCAGAGACTACTGTACTTTTGTTGCAGTTCTTGCTGAGGGTCTGTAGATTTAACAATGTGTTGGGCTCCATGGGTGGCAATTCAGGATTTAGCTTAGTTTCGTCTAAATATTTAGATTAATTTTCAAGAACTTTTGTTTATATTCATGCTTCCCAGATGATGAACCTGACTGTAGCACAAACACCACTCATTCATGCTCCCCTGAAGATGAATCATCACCACTTTGGTGATTCCTCATCATTTAACATCATTAAAATTTCAAACTGTCTTATTCTAAACTAATCAAATCCTAGTAAGGTCCCATCTGTAAATCACTACAGTTGTTAATTGTTAGCATGCTACTGTAACTCATCAATAATGGTGAACGAACAGGCTAACCCTTACAACCGCTCATCATAAACAGCATAATGTCACTGTGTTAGCACGCTGATTGCATGCTAATTGCACTGGTTCAAAGTGAATTCAAGTTTATGTTATTATACATTTTACGTTACATCTGATTTTTATCCAGAACACAAAAGAATCACAGAGTTCAGGGAGTATTTAATTCACTGATCCTTTACCTTTTTGAAAATCAAAACGTAAAAGTTACACAGATATTGGTGATTCAACGATCAGAGATATCAATGTACACCATTGCCAAAATGATATATTTCACACCATAAATACTCATAGCACAGAAGCAGGAAATCAGTCACCTGCCCCTGTCTGCAATCTGTCATCAAGGGACCAATTCTGACACATTGATGTTCATAAAAACATTTACCCGCTTAGTAACCAAAAGGGGGGAGGGGGGTTCACACCCACAGATGGCCAAGTCATGTGGTCAACGTGAAGCATGCTTTACCTTTACAAACAGATCTATGAAGAACGAATGGGAAGAGAAGATCAGAAACTACAATTACAAATATTTTGGCAGGAGCACTGAAGGAGAGAGAGTGTTTTTGATAGAAACGTGGATGGCTCAGGTATGTCACAGACATGAAGATGATAAAGAGCAGAAAGTGTTAAATCAGAGAAATATTGACAATATGATAATGAGGTAGTAGTCAGCAGGGCGCTGCATACTTTATTTTCAATGGTATTTCGGCAACCTACTGTATTGATGCTGATATATTTACACACTTAGACACAGCTTGTAATGTAAGACATGTTATCTTTTACTTAACACAGTGCCACATTGCTAGGTAAAAAGAAAAAGGGGAGATGAGAGGACTCCCGTTATTATGACTCTTATGGCTGATCCTTTGGGACGCTACAAAATTCTAGTTGTAAAGAGTTTCTGCAAAAGTTTTCATTTATACAGCATTTTTATTGAAACAAGCACAAAAGTCTTTTTGTCACTTAAGCAAATCAAATATAGTTCCTCTTCTGCTATACGGGATACATGTTTCTGATTAGAGGGCTTTAGAATACTGTATGTTACTTAATAGTGTACAAATTCTCCCAAATCTAAGTAAAAGCATGCTTTTAGCATGGTTCCAGTCAGAATTGGTCCCTGTTGTATTGCACAACAGTAAAATAACTCAAGTTTATATTGTCACCGTCTACAGTGGAGCTTGTTAAGTGGACAGCGGCTAATTCAAGTTGGGATGATTGGGTGCTGGAGTGGGTAGTCGTCCTCCATTACGCGGCCCAGTCAGGCTGCTGTTACAAAAAAAAAAAAAAAAAAAGGCATGCCGGCCACTGGATCAGTGCTAGTCACTGATATCGCAAGCATGGCGGCAACTCTACCCTACTGCAATGTCAGGGATTCCTTTGATCACAGTATCATATTGTTGTGACAGCGCCACAATTTATCACATCACATAAAATCCTTCAGTAGTATAAGCGTTCACCTCCACATTCTCTCTCGCGTGGAGACGAGCGGCGCGGCGCGGCTCTGCTGGGCTGGACTAAAGTATTACTCACACCTGGCGTAATGGACATGTAGCTAAACACAGGGAGAAGGGAGCATGAGATCTCCTACTCCCACCAGAGATCGCACCTTGTACTCACACACCGTTGGGTTGCTGTTACCCTCTGGAGCATGCTGACACTTTGTTTCTTGCATAGCTATTCACATGTGCATGCTTGGGCATCCCGAGCTCTCCTCGCAGACGCCTGCCTGCCTGCCTGCCTCCCGGCCACCGGTGCGAAGGGTGTTACTCTGCACTGGCCACCGTGTCAACATGAGGTCAAGAAGAAGTGTTCCACGTGTCTACTGTACTCCTAGAGGGAGGAGGTGCAGACAACAACCTCCTGCGGAGTTAAAAATAAACCCAGTGTGAAGTGCCACCGCTCTGGCTCTGCACCTGCCATTTACCTCCGTTTGGTTGAAGCTCTATAAATGCAGGCACAGCTATTAAAAGATGGGAGGTGTCTAAAATGGTGAGAGCAGATGCTGGGCACCTTGCTCCCTGTGTGCGGGATGACTCTGCCATGGGCTTACAGGGGCCCAAAATAGAGCGGTTGACATATGGGCCTCTGATTGTTTGAACATGGAATCTCCTGGACTTCTGCCACTCGGCATAAATCCTTTGATACTGCCACACCAAACCCGCTAATCATCTTTCACCTAGCCCGAATCAGGTCATCTGTTTGCATGCCAAGAGGCAATTTCCACAGGCTTAAACAACGACCAAATTTGGGTTTCAATGGGTTGCCTGAACAGCACACTGACACAAACCGCTATAGGAGAGGAGACACGCTGGTGTGCAACAGTGGTACAGTGGTGTATCCCACCAGTGGGACTGAGACACACAGGCATGGTCTTTTTTAGCAACAGCAGCATCGAAAAGCACATGAAAGATAGGAGGTTAAGCCCAGCTTCCCCACAGCTCCCTTTATTGCTGAGTTACTACAGAATAAGACGACTGAATATTGTACCTGCCTAATGCTAGTTTAGTTAAACGTGGGACCAGCAAATCCTCCAGTCTGAGACAGATCCACAAAGACCACACGGCTTTACTGCTCTGGAGAGGTATATCCAAGGACATTTAAACTGATAAGAGTTCACATTTAGGTAACAATTTTAGTTCATTTTTTTTAACCAGGAGGAGAACAAGAGAAAATGGCCACCAAGTTCACCAGACTTTGAACTGTACACTCGGTCTTCCAATAATAAATATATACATGTCCTGGTCGAGTCCAGGCAAAAACACAACTGTGAGACAAGTGAGTCTGTTTATGGTTGTTGACACCTTTGCTGTCTTCAGAACAAATTGAAGGAACTTTTTTTTTTAGTTCTCTGAAAAAAGAAACCTCTTTTTCTTGTCTATCAAGAACTGGCAACTACTTATTCTGAAGATGCTGAGGGGGCAGAGGGGTCCTTCTTCATATACAGCATGGCCACTGACAATTAACAAAAACCAAAAAAAAAAAAAAATTATTACTGTACATAGTATTTCTTATATATTTTAAATTAATCTGCATCATTTTTATATTTATACTAATAACCAAGTTTTGCATTTGTTCTTTTTTATTTAGTGCCCCGGGGTTCCAGGAGGGGGAGTGAGAGAGGAGAGTCTGTCCTGCCCGGTACAGTCAGTGGGGGTCTCCCTCTCCTGAGTACCCACAAGCCTTTGTTCAAGTCACTTTCTGTATCGCTTAATGCAGCCCTCCTCTGCGGCCGCGGCCGATCAGCCACCCTCCGATCAGACCTTGGCCTCCAGCATCTCCAGGAAGAGTTTGTGCATGGGAACTTTCCCCTGCACCTTGATGCTGTAAAAGTGCTGCACGGCCTTGGTGGCCGTCTGCCTCAGCAGGGGCAGGGTCATGAGCAGCTTGCCCGCCCGCCGTGGGTCCTCCTGGTGCTGGCTGCTCTCGTAGTCCTGCAGGGCCTCGTGGAGGGCGTCCTGAAGCTTCTGGACCGCCTCCATGTCCTCTATGTGCATGGAGTCTGGACGGAAGCACAGAAAGGAAGTGTGACGATTGATGGGGTTTCAAATTTGAGAGAAAAAAAAAAGGAGGAACTTGTAAGAAATGTAGTTTGCACTTTGAAACACATATAACAGGAGTGATGGGAAATGGATTTTTCTAAAACAAAATTAAATCTCATGATTGATCTTTACTGCTCTGTCAGTAGCTGCAAGGTGGGGAACACATTATAAATATAACTCACATCTTGACAAGATAAAGAATAGATCATAAAAACATCTGCTTTATTTATTTATATATTTTGCTGGACTGGGGTAGGATATTCACGCAGCCCCTGACCACAGACTGAAAATGAACGTTATCCTACAGTAACAATGGCGTGAATAAGTAGCAGCTGATGTCTGCTGAGTAAGTACACATTAAACACCTCTCTGTCCCAAAACACAGACTGCCCCCCCTCCTAAAAAAAAAACCAGACTCCATTAGAGAATTGGACAGCGTAAACAAGCCAAACAAATACAATGCTTCCTTTCAATTAATTTCCTTCGTGCTCCCCCTGAGGAGTTTCTGACCACCACATACAGATAAATAAGAATGAGTTCATTTTACTGATCCAAACAGCTGTTTAAATATATACGAGGGAGAAACTGACACATTTCAATTTCCATACGATTCGTAAAATTATTTATCTGTCACAAGGTAACGCTCCCTATTTTGTAAAGTGAACAATAAAAATTGTGACTCTCTCTCAGCCTCAGCTTCCGTCTGCCCAAATCTCCCTCCCTCCCTCTCTCCGTCTCTCTCTCGACTCTCTCCACTTTTAGAACAGGCTACAGTTTCAGTCTGGCATCTCACTCCTCTAATGTTTCGCTACAGTGCCACCGTTTTTCACTGATCCTCCTGTACATTATGTTACAGCACTCCACTCTCATTCTCCCCTTTCCCTGCCCGTGTTTCTATCTCCTGCTCCTCTCTCAGGGGCCGGGGGGGCCGGGGGTTGCGTTTTCTCACACTGGTTAACCGGTGTCTGGCGCTCTGGAGGCGGCATGTCATTGGCTGCCTGACTCGTCTCACCTTGGCGGTGCATATTTTACCACACGGGACAATAAAAGGCAAAACAGATTTCAGACTTCGCCCCAAATTCATTGACTGGAACAACTGTATTCCCAAGACCTTGAGACATTTCTCACCCTGACGGTTTTCAAATCCACAGTGGTAAAATGAAGTAGGTCGTTTTGTAAAGTGAATGTGGGAGGGAGGTGAGAGGAGGAGGATAGAAAGAACAAAAGGCTAAAAAAAAATCTCAGATGAGGATGTGGTGTGACATAATTATCTCTTGTTCTTTTCAGAGAGGCTGATTTCACAACTTAAGCTCAAACCAATATTTTGCTCCTTTTCTTTTTTTTTTTTTACACTTGAAAACCCACATGCGCGATAAATGAAATGTTTTGCTAAGACAAAGGGAAAAAGAGGAGAAAATAAAAAGAGTGATAGAGACATCTCAACAGATGGGAGGGAAAAGAGGGCAGGAGACGCTCAGCACACCGCTGGTAGTCCTTGGAGGAGGGGTGGACTTAAAAAAAACAACTTTGAAGAAACAATTTCCTCGCAATCCATCAGTGAGCCCACGTCGATCCGATTGATAAACTGCTAATTACAAAATCAATCGCTATGAATTTTCACAGCTGTCAGACAGAGGGGCTCCCGGGAGAGTGATCTCCCAGAGACCTTGTTCTAACGTTCCAGACACCCTCCACCTCCTCCTCCTCTCTCCACGACCCCCCTTCTCTCCCACACCCCCCCTCCCCCTCTGCCACAGCTCTGTTGTCTGAAAGCAAAAGCCCCACCATCAGCATTTTCATTTTTCAGCCCCGGACAAAACAAGGGAGCGAGCGGCCCGGTGACCCAGGCGTGCATTGATCAGAGCGGGACAGGTCCTGCCTCCTCAAAAGGAGCCTGTCAATAGCAGCGTGCCATCTTCGCATTGGAACAAACGAGGCCTATCACTCCCTGATACTCATTCCATTCGACTTAACACATTTTATTGACAGCCCCTGTGCTCCTAATGAAATGCTAAATTTATCTCCCGTGGCTGCTGTGCCCTGCAGCTACTGTTATGGAGATAGAGGAAGAGAGGGGAGAGGGAGCGATGGAGAAATACCACAACATGGAAGGTGTTCAATTAAAAAAGCTCACTGCCCCATCTCTCTTTCTCATGCACTGCCCTTATCTTCCCTCCATCTCTCCATCTCATGCTCCAAACTAAAGGTTACACTGAGAAACTCCCGAAAAACTAAGAAATGTCATTTCTGAGACTGTGTTAGACAATTCTTTGCTGTTTCTGGATATTACACCGTCTAACCTCCAGTCAGGAAAAAAAAAAAATCTGAGTGAGAAATAAACCCGAACAATGTCTCAGTAACAGTTTTGTCCACAGTATTAACTCCTAACTAGTGATGTTAATTTTTTCAGTATTTTTATTTTTATTTTGTGAATATTCATTTGTTGTTACTGTATAATATGTAAAATATGTACTGTATGTGTTGTTTTTAACAATATGTTCTATGATACAATTTTGTCATTTTTTATTGACAATAACATTTAGAATTTATTTGAAAGAAATGTTATACATCTTTTTTAAATTTAAATTTATTATGAAACAAATTATTGTGCAAATCTGCAAACAAATCACCCAAAACTTAGTTAGTGTATTTAAAACAAATGACAATTGACTATTTGTGCAGCTAATAGAGACTTTAAATCTGAAGTAAAATATTGTTCAAATTCACATTAGGCTCAGATTACTTTTGCTAAATTACAGTTACAGCGATTCTTCGTATGTTTTAATTATAAGCACCATTTTTATTATGTTATCATACAACATTAAAGTGTTTAAAAAACGTGAATCATATTTGTGGCTGGTATCTATTTGCCTGAATTTATATATATTTTTTTATCTTTTAGACTCAATTAAAGTTTCCCATAAAATTATAAGTGATCAAAAGTCATGAATTTCCCTCCAGGGGGTGGAATAAAGTATTTTCTATTCTATTCTATTCTATTCTATTCTATTCTATTCTATTCTATTCTATTCTATTCTAAGATGTGTCAGAAGACAGCTCACCTGAGTTGGCGAGAGCGATGGCCTTGAGGGTGACAAACTCCTCCTTCTCCACTTTGAGCTTCTTGTATTTGCGGACCAGCTGCAGGATGGACACGTAGAGGTCGAGCAGGCCCGTCAGCCGCGAGTGCTCCTCGTCCATGATGTAGTCCTCGGCGTACACCAGCTCGTCCTCGTACGGCAGCGAGCGGAACACGATGCTGAGGATGAGGATCTCCATCCAGGCGCTCTGCAGTAGACTCATCTGGTCTCCCAGGGAGAGAGTGGAGAAGCCTGGAAAGACAGAGGGGGACACTGCATGAGGACGGGACAGCATGATGGTGTAAAAAAACCCCAAACTGAGCGAGTTTACATATTCCTGTTAACATTAAAAAAAAGCTTATTTCTGCCATGATTCAGCCAGAAGTTTTTGTTGATAAAGCGTATTTAAAAGTTAAAAAAAAAAAGAAACATCTGAAAGTCACTGAAAAGAAAAACAAACAGCACTTGAAGTTGATCAGTAAACGAAACATGACTTGTGGAGCCCCGGTAGCCCTGGAGAACATGCTGAGGCACATGTTAGCGCGAGGTGTTTAATTTTAAATGCACAGAGGAAGGTCCTCTTTGAAGCCGGTGTCACGGCGCTGCAGTGGGCTTTACTGTAAGTGAGGACAGTAAATCGGTGCAAAGGTCCGGGATACACAAAGCCATGTGGTTACCCCCTTGTATCCTGTCACACTTGTATTGGTGTGAGGGGGATTAGCACCGAGACACATTCTCATTGGAGGGGTTGAGGACATGACATGCACTGTGTAGCGGGGAGGAGGTGACGAGAGGACGCACACACACACAGGGACCTGCACAGACACACAAACATGTGTCAACCAGGAAAACATACAGACACATATGTGCACATGCGGATCATGACACCTATATGCACATAAATACACACACACATACGCACACACACACACCGGGGTCAGGTGGTTCAAGCCCAGCCTGAAGACCTGCTTAAAACCTTGGGCCCCAGCAGCAGCTGGATGAGCTGAAATTGGCTCGGCCACATCAAACCACTGTCATTTCCCCTTCAACACCTCTACATGTGCTCAGAATAGAACATTAAATAAAACAAACTGCTTGATCCCTCAAAGATGAGCTGTGAGAAATTCAAGCAAATTAAAGAGGGTAACGTCAAAAAGAGGAGAGCGAGAGAGTGAGGGGCAGACAGCCAGATAGCTATCTCATCCCTTTTCGCTTCGTACTCCCCTTCAGCTGTCAATAAACTGTGTGACCCCCCCCTCACACACACTCCACCACCACCTACCCTCCCCCTGTGCAGCGTGTGCCTGCGGGCGCCTCATTCTGACAGCATATTAGGCTCTTCAGCTCCGCCCCTGATTAATATGATTGCGTTCACGAGTTTGGTGTTGCCACGCTTACCTGCCATTGCGTGATTAAGAGGCGATAGATTACAGTATTGACCAGGGCCGCTCGCCACACATACCGCCCCGCGTTTTCTCTCAAATAGAAATGATCTCAACCGGAGGTGCAGCCCCAGCCCGATGTTTATCTCCTCCTGCCAGGACGCCCGAGAACGCACGCACACAAACGTACACGCCACACATGATGTGCGGGTTGAGGAGAATGAGAGACATGATGAGGAAGCGTGAGAGAAAGTGAAAAAAGAAGCAGAGAGAGAGAGAGGGGCAGAAAAGAAGAGCCAGTGCGAGTAGTACCTGAGTGTTCAATTTCCCTTATCGTGGTGATGACCACTGCAGGGGAAGAGCTGGAGGATACATTAATTAACAGATTGTGATCAGAATGTGAGGGCCTTCACATTTTGAAGGGGAATCAATAGTCAGTAAAATAGAGTGCTAACAGAAAGGTGCCGGTGTCCGACTGGACTGGTCAGAGGTCTGAAGGCGCCCAAATGAGACCCAACGAAGCAAAACTGCCAAAAGCACTCAAAAGACTTTAACTATCATCAAAGGAGGCAATAAGCCATATTTCGTAAAGGCCTGCGCTATTACACGTATCCGGAAGGCGTCTTCAAAATCTTCTGTTGTGTTATTTCCTTGTCTGCATACGTGGCCATTAAGTTGGACAGAATGTGGACTGGCCAGAGGGAAATTGTCATGCAAGCATGGCCGCGGTCTTGATTGCCGCATCAGGTTGGCATCACAATCACAGGCGAGGCTTTGTCTAGCCTTTTAATGCCAAGGAGGACTGAAGCGGAACTAAAGCGCTGCTCCCAATGTGACAGCCTGTGTGAAGGCCTTGTTCAGGGCTTGCTGGAGAGGCTTTAGAGTTGTTCTGATACAGCAGACACCTCTCAGCCATATGCACACATGCGGCCCAGCAGCCTACAATTACCTTTGACGCTAAAAGTCCTTGAATTTAATCCAGTGTTGTGAGATGGAGAGGTGGTGTTTTTCCCCTGCTCCATCCCCTCTCTTCAGGGCCTAAATTATCGCTCCAAATGGGATCTCGTGTCGTTGCCTCGCCTTTTTCCACTCAATTTAATCGAGTAATGAAGTGACTTCCCGACTCCGCAGGTCACACAGCGCTCCGGCCGCCACACTCTGAAGGTGGCCCGGTTAAGTGCCGTCGGAGTGGGTGATTTCCTCTAATGAAATATCAATATTTACATCTTCATTTCCAGCCCACTGCCTTGGTGGGGTTTGACCAAACATGACACAATATTGACCAAATCAGAGAGGCCTGTCTGCGCACTTGAAAGGCCTTTTCCACTCCACTGCTGAGTGCACCGGCAGATATCTGTCTGAAAGTCTTTGTCACAGAGATAATAACAATGCAGAGTTTTTCTTTGTTCACTTTGACTTAGGCACCCCGCTTACACAGGAATAGGGAATCAAACGTTAATTTATTTATTTTTTTAAAAGTGATCTTCACTCTCAAAATTCCCGGATGTGACATATTTTATCCTGCATGAACATCGCTGAAACTCACTTCAATCTAGGCAGAGGGACAAAAATACATTTAGACGACGGAGAATGAGGACTACAGAGCCCCACTGACCACTGACTGCATCGGTGCACCATCATTCATAGCTCAAAGGGTGAAAACAAGACCACGAAAGACCAACAACAGACGCCAAAACCATCATCTCTTCCTTTATCTCCCCAAAAGCCCTCGGCTGTTGGCAGGAGGGGGCAGCCCGAACCCGCAGACGGCTGCTTCAAACCCCTCATAGAGATTAATCAGCACACCGTTTCATCTGCCAGAGCACAGGACGGTCCAAAATGAAATGCTGGAGATTTCTGTTGAGCTGGAGTTCATATTCTATTAATTTATTATTGTTTCCCTCTCCCCGAGGGCCATTAGCACGGGTAATAAAAAGAGATGTAATTACGAGGCACGGTGGCCCCCTCCAGCTGCAGCCCCCTCGTAACTCACCCTCAATCAGACAACAGAGCAGACAGAGGGGAGGGAGGGAGAGAGAAGGGGAAAAATGGCAGGAGAGGGAGAGAGAGAGAGAGAAATGGAGGATAAAAGAGAGGAGAAGATATGGGCCAAAGAGGAGGGAGATAAGAGAAAGGGAGCGAAAGGGGGCTGGAGAATGAGGGGAAAAAAGGAAGAGAGAGATAGAAAGAGGAAAGAGAGTAATTCTGGCTGGACAGGGGCTGATCTATCATGGCCAGCTATCAGAAGGACAAGCAGGCCCTGAAGACTTCTGCCCAGAGGCAATCTCACCTCAGCCAAGTCAAGTGCTCTCCGGGCTCCAGTTGGAGTAAAACTGCCCCTAACAGGACCCCAGAGGTTCAGCACGTCTCTGCCTTTTTTTTTTCTTTTTTTTTTCTAACCTCAAACTGAACTGAATGATCACACTGCCATAAGCTTATACTATAACAAAGCTTTTTTTTTTTTTTTTTTTTTCCCAGATAGCTCTTTAAAAAACGAGGGCCAGAAAAGAAAATGTATGCACCTTTGATTTGTATGGATTCCTCTGATCTGGCAGAGTGACACACTACGGTTGTAAGATGTATAACCAGCACAGGAATGAATGGCAATTTAAGAGCCGTTTCATAATGGTGTTGGTGCGCTCACAAATGCGTTTGTATAGTTCCCCGTGTGTGTGTGAGTGTGTGTGTGTGTAGCACGCAGCTGCCAGCCATGATTCTTCTTGAATTTACATGACAGCATCAGGAGGACCCAATCAATAGCAGCTTGGTAATAAATTGCTGTGCTTGACATAAATAATTTGACCTGAACGTCCAACCACATGTACAACACAAACAGCTCAGTTTGCTGCAAGCGTTCCCCTGGACACTGATCTGATGACACAATGGTGCTTTTAAAGTTTTTATACTGGATGAAAACATCTCAATTGGAACTTAAGGGACTCTATGAGGAGGAAGTTGATCGCTGAGAATTTATTTTGATTTCCAGCTCCACACAGTTCCCTCTCTGGACAGTCAGCTCGCTTGGCTTCTTTCAACATGATAACCAGAACATTATCCCATTGTAAGTAGCCGGGGAATGGGTGATTTGACCAGTAGCCTGTGAACATTATGAGGTTGGAGAACGTCAAATACAGTAATCCCCTTGTTTTAATCTGCACCCTATGACCCCCTGACCCCAGCAGGCAAGTCTTTAGCCGTCCCAAGGGTCCCACCGCCCAGCACTGACGGTTACATATCTCTGTTTAGTCGCAAAGACCAGGACGAATCAGACTTTAATCATTGCCATAATTACACATAATTTATCTCTGCTGCCATCAAGCAACATTGCTTAATGAGGGATGGCGCTCTGCTGACGATCACTTAAAGGCGCATCAGCATAAAAGATTTCCTATGGAACAATTTAGATAACGGAGAATTCGACACACATGATGCAGTTTCAGAAAATCGTACTTAACGCTTTTTTTTTTTTTTTTTTACACAGATTTAACTTTGTGAAAATACAACCAGCGCGCGCACGTAATTGTAATGCTGGATGTATCTGCTGATGTGTCACAGTAACAAAAAAACAAAGCCCACCCTCCCCCCACCCTGGCTGGCAATGTCCCCATCCCTGGCCCTGCATACTCCTGCCTGCCTGCCTGCCTCCGATACGCCCCCATCTCAATCTCCCTGCAGCTTTTTCCGCCTTCCTCCCCGCTCTCCTGCTCGGGTTCAGGCCTCAGCATCCACCTGATTGTTCAATCTATCTTTATCTCCTGTGTTGAAGCCTACGTCAGAGGGTAAATTGAATATACTAAGAGCTGTCTGTTGGTGTCTATATTTAATAAAGTGCACTGATGAGGTGCTGATTTATTGCCGGGCAGTATTCACACTCTATTACAAGGAGATTACGCAGCTTGAGTGGGATCAGGCTGGCAACACAGTAAGTAGATTTCACAATTTAATGGCAAAGAGAAAACAGGAGCCCGGAGGGGGCTGGAGGAGGGTGGGCTGATAGGTGGGTGGGTGGGTGATTATGGTGGAGGGGGTTGAGCTGACACAAACACGACAACATACAAGAGGTGTGATCTCTTTTTAACATCGCTGCCTTCCATGCTAACAACCGACACGGCAGGCGGCTGTCTGTCAAGCGCCGAGCTGATGAGCTGGAATCCAATAACGCGCAGATGATGAATATTCCCAAAACGCCAGTAATGAATAGAACAATGCAACAACAAGCCTGTTTCATTAGATTAGTCTGATCGGAATCTAATGCCAAAATAAAATGCAGCAACACACGAGAGGGGTGTTAAAATCGCAACTGTGGGGTAAATTAATTCCTTTAACATCGTACGCAAAAATGAACTTCGGGCAGGGAGCGTAAATTTCAGTGTCGTTTAAATATTTTACATTCTAGCTGTGACATGCCAGAGCAAAAATATGTTTTATTGTGTGGGAGCAAACCACCACCAGCAGCAGCAGCAGCAGCAGCGGCAGCAGAGTGTCAATGTTTGCCTGGCCCCTCACCCTTCAGAGAATTCCCAGCTGAAAACTCCAGGGTCCGGGAAGGCGTGATGGGAGCTGGCAAACGCCAAACAACCAGCACCTCTTGAATAAGCAGCATGCATGGCAGTTTTTACATACGAACACATGACATTCCCGCTGCGGGTGGGAAGGGGACGCAGGGTGGTACGGTGCTACGGGGTCAAACCAGTATTCTGTCACTCCTAAAGAAGGCAGCGGTGTCAAGGTGGTAAACAGGGCTCTAGTGCGCTGGAGCTGTCAGTATACTCTGTTCCTCCCTAAACCTCTTGGACAGCGTGAAATGCAGCCTTATGGGATGGAAGGGGGCCAGAGGGGTGGACAGTGGACGGCTATGTGTGTCAAAGGTTGTTAGCACCTTAGGAGCAACAAGCCATCTGTCAGCATCCCCCTAACACTGCTCCTAATGACCCAGCCCCCCCTCAGGCAACAGCCGTGTTAGACTCCGCTTCGTGGTGCTATTTGGAGCGGTGACACTAGTGTCCAAAAGCTCCGCAGTGATTATCAATTAATCAAAGGCAGATTCAGAACGAGGGCAAGGCTGCGGTCTGGCAATGGCGAAACCTGTGAAAAGGGCTCTTGATATGTGACACCAGTCTTCAACTGTCTACCTCATTAAACTAAGGTAACAAGTGCACCTGATCTGATTGATTAACTGCGTAGCTATTTCATTTAAATGATGGGGGAAAAAGGTGTAAAACCCAAAAAGGACTTCGTGTCTGCAAGCTGACCTTTCCTAGAGTGCTAAACAGAGCCCAGATGACAAAGCTGACATTGGACCCTGTAAGACAAAGATACCATCTACGCTAATGACAGAGCTTTGATATCCTCCTATCGCCCTCCAATTAAAACTCAATAGGGCCGCTCCGCTCCACATTATGCCACTTCTGAAACGCATTTTTAAATGTTAGCTGAGAATAGGGGAAATTTAAAAATCAATTGGGAGAAGGTAACTGCCCATTTTCATGACATTTAAATTGTTACATTTGGACTTTAGTTATTGGCCCATCTGTCAATGGCCTAATCAATGTGGTCTACTTCATAATGAACTGTTAATCTTTTTAATTCCATCGCCTAAGGCTGCAAAAATCTATCAGAATGCAATCAGCAGTTTTTCCCTCCCCATGCTTTTCTTGTCCCAGAGAGGATGGAGGGAGAAATATGGTAGGAGCGGAGCATGGTAGGCTGCCCTGGGGTACCGTTGGTGCATGGAGTGTTAGTGCATGGAGTCTCGCTCAACCAGTGAACCGTCTCTGATCAGGTTCAGCCATGTACAACTCAATTATGCAGCCATTTCATGGCCAGAGGACACCCACTGTCCTAATACAGACACCACCGAAGGGACCGGCACAAACCGAGCACTCGGCTGAAGTGGAAGTCTTTATTCTGCCAGTGTCTTTTTTTAATTTAAAAAAGTATGTGTAATTGTAATAGAAAAGTTAGAAAGTGACGAAACACAAAAGCACAAGTAGGAGCGTGTGTGTTTGTATAGAGAGGCAGATCAAAATAAATTCCATCACGTTGCAGATCGTTGTTTAGCGCAACCGTTCAGTTCCAGGTACCGGCTCACAGTTGGAACAGGCTTACCGCCTCGGGTTTTGGGTTATATGATCATTATCGACGCATTTGGAATGACAAGTCCTCAGCCGCAATCTGTGGGGCAAATCCCATTAACATTATGAATCTATCCACTGTACAATGCGTGTTAGTATAATCTGATTAACAGTGCTTCAGCACTATGACACATAAAATCCGAGTTACTCAGTGTACACACATTAAAATGATCGTGCACTTCAGGATGCACAGTCAGTTAAAATCTTTAAAACCCAGTGGATGCTAAATGGTGTGTTAAGAGTATGACTCATGGAGACAATCATAAATCTTCACTAATGCTTCCACAGTACCCGAATGTTAACCACAGCTAATTCAGGTTGCCCACTGACGTCAATATCAGTTTTATACAGTAAAAGACAGAAGATAACAAACTCTCTTTCTCCTCCATCTGTCAGTATTTGTGCCTGGATAAGTGACGCCTCCGTGTCCGCAGAGTCTATACTCAGCAGGCAGCACGGGAAAATATCGCCGTTTCCGTGCATGTGGTGTAAATTTTTGGGTCACAACGATGAGAGTGTGCTATCGGGTCAGTTACGATCTAGTCCTGAGTAAGCTCCTTGGTTAAACTCTCAGTCTGCTGACCACGCAGGGCCCGAGTGGAGTGATCCAGACAGTTTAGACGCGTAAGGGGCCGAGGCTGAGGCCAGGGGCTGGGAGCATATCCATCTCTAATCTCCTTACTATCAGATCTGTACCTGATTAATACCCCTCCTTCTGAGAAGTACTCTAATACCTTTTCAGAACAAAATGCACCTGTCTGAGGTCAGCTGGAGTCCACTTCACTTCACCGGAAATAAATGAATCCTCTAAATCAAAGGATTGGGGTTCAAATTTATCTTCTAAATTAACTGATATGGCGCTAATGTATACAGAGACTTGAATGTTTGGGTGTGTGCGGGGGCAGGCAGACAGTGTGTGTGTGTGTGTGTGTGTGTGTGTGTGTGTGTGGCGTAGTGATGTCGCACATTTCCCACGTGCTGACAGCTGTGTGGCTGTCCAAGTTATGCTGATGAGAAGAAGAGGTTATGGAAGGTGCCGCTGAGGGACACATTCATTTAGTTTGTTACCCCTCCGTGCCTACAGCGCCGTAATGTTATAGAGTGATGGGGGGGGGGGGGGGTCAAGCTCAAGATCAAGGAGAATCTGCCGCGTTTGCAAAAAAAAGAGCGGCTAAACAATGTGTTCTCTGTCAAAATCAGAGGAAAACTCTCGAAGGAAGCAAAATCTCCGCTGACGTGAGGCGATGTATCCTTAATTCAACAGCCTCTTATAACCTAACACCTCGTCTATCAGAGCGTCTATGGGGCAAGGAAGAAACATGATTATGCCCATCAATAATTCAATGTGTGTGTGCTCGCTCTTGTGTGCCTTTATGTGTGCATATGTGTGTGTGTTTGTGTGTGTGATATGATGTCTTGTTTGATTGGGCGGGTGCCCAACTCTGCTCTAAATCTCCCTGGTGATTACAGTATACATTGGCACATACATGCTCCCCCCTCTCCATTCAATGCAGGGATTTTAGATGCACTCTATTGATTTGTTTCTCACACAGCTATGTCCATTTTGCACACCCTCCATCCCCCACACACACACACACACCCCGAGGCTGTATGAGCTGCTGTCATTAATTATCTACACGTCTGTGTGTGTGAGACAGGAGGTGGAGAACGATGAGTTAAAAAAAAGAGATAAAACCGCCTGAAAAAAGGATTTGGGAGAAAGGTTAGAAAAGAAGAAAAGGGGTAAAAATAATTGTTTTGTACCTGGGATGTGTTTAGCCCAGCCGATGATGACCACCAGCTCGCGGTCAGCCAGGTCGCACAGCGTGGTCAGAGCCTTGATGTCGCTCTCGGGCATGGTCGGGTCGGGCATGGCATAGATCTTCTCTGGCTCCGCCACCAACAGGTGAGACACTATCTTTGTGACTGAGGATAGAGGAGGAAGGAGGGGGGGATGTCAAAGCAAAGCAGGGGTCAAAGGTTATATCACTGCAGAGCTCAGCCAGGCACAAAGATGCACCGCGCTGATGAAAAAATAAAAATTGTACAACGGTAAAATATCCTATGCACCAATGGTGGCCTCACTCTCGCTGCTTCTTTTCTCTTTCTCATTATGCAAACTAATGGATGGAAGCTGAATTTGCGCGAGTGAAATGTAGGCGCTGAAAGCCCTTATCCCTACAGAATGCATGCGAGTGGGAAAAAAAAAAATGTATGCGTGAAAATGTGAGACACTTGTACCCTCAAGCACTCTGTCGTTGTTTAATATCGGTCATCAGCTCAGAGACTTATCACAATTCAGCTCCGACCGGAAAAATACGCGGCCTATATTTTTGACCAATGACCTCTCAACTGTTTGAACATGGGAGAGACGGGGAGGGAAACATGAGTCTGGCCTAGAATCGCGCCTCAGTTTTACCTGCGTGCTGGCCTGGCAGAGGAGGGGCGACGCAGGAGGGGGACAATGGGCTAGTGACGGAGCAGTACTCACGAGGCTTTTTGGTGGGAGGGGGGAGCGTCAACCCCAGGTAGGGGTTGTTTTCTGTGTCCAGCCTCCGCTTGTATTTCTGTCTGCCCCCTCGCACGCGGTCCAGACGAACCCCTGGGTTAGAAACGACAAGAGAACACGAAATAAAGAGAGTGTCAATTTTTTTTTTGACTAGATTTCAGGGGATATCAAACACATGAAAAAGAACTGGGTCAAAAAGAAAAGTTGACACATAATTGTACATATGCAGTAGTAAAGACACTGAGATCTATTATGGTATGTACTGTAGAGCCATGATCAAAAATTACACCTGAACATGTTCAGTGTTAGATCATGTATAAAAGCTACAGTGTGAGTAACCACCACGCCGGTCTCCTGCTTGTATGTAAGCGCTGTAAAAGGGCTTCACGGGGCATAAGTATGTGTGTGCGTCTGTGTGTGTGTGTGTGTGTGTGTGTGAGCATGCACTCCGGTGTGTGTCTGCGTGTGTGCGAATGTGTCAGAGGCACGGCTGCCTTCCCATATGTGGTCCATGCCTGGCTGGTCTACTGTGACACAGCTGAGCCCAGAGCAGGTCTAAACATATGAATATTTAACGCAGGGTCAATGATCTCACAGACTGGCCTTCTAATTATTTAGCTTTTGGGGTGAGGCAGACTGCATACTAATTAGCTGCTAGCTACATGCTTCTTTGCTTTGCGGCGTGTGTGTGTGTGTGAGTGTGTGTGTCAGAGAGAGAGAAAGCTCAGGTGTGTGCTCTGCCTCTTCGGGGATCCAGAAAAAGAAACTTATCCGGCCTACAAGCAAAGACACAGTCCCACACACACTGTACAAAACATCCACTGTCATATAGCAGATAGATAACTAGGTATTGCTTTCCCATAAAAGACCCTTATTTCACCCCTCTTTCACTGCAGCAGCACTGAGGCCTTATCACCCCCAGCCACACCTAGGGGCCCAGGTTCCACACTGATACTGTAAATGTCAAACCAGCCTCATCATAACATAAGTTATTTATTATCTCATTATTTGATAAGAATGTTTCCATTTGGATGTCTTTTCTATTCTATTAATTTTCAACATAGTTAAAATATTTCATCTACACTGTTCTATTTATTTGATACCACCGGGCAGGTATTTGGTTATTTAATGTAATTGTATGCAAACATTTATATGCTGCGTATCCCTATATTTGGGCTGGTGCGTGACTGCGGCCACACAGCCTAAATATCCCTGATATCTTAATCCTGTCAAGAGGGAGAATCCCTTCAATTTACCTTGTATGCATAATGTAAAACCTCCCCTCCCAAACAAATTTAATACTAAAGGGTGGAGGAGAAAAGGCTCAATGAAATGCTTGTGGTGGTGGAGGAGTTAATTTGTCAGCCTCCCACGTCCTCTGAGCGAACAACACCCGCAGCAAGAGCACTTCCTTGATGATTTCATCACTTTATAACAGGGAGGACGGTGTCAAACCTGGGCTTTGTATGGCCGCTGCAAATGAGCCTAATACAATTTGTCCATCAGCAAGTGCTCTTGGAGAGGATGAGTTTGGATGTGACCCATGTGCGGAGATTGGAGGTCGCTCGGTGAGGGGAAGGAACGGGGGAAAAAAAAAAAAAATCACATGATCCAAGCGAGAAACGCCGGCCTTCCTTTAAAACAAAGAGGAATTCAACAACGGGTTCATGCAAAATATTTTAACACGGCCACGGCTGCACTCTCCCCAAAACTCAGTGCTCTGGGGGAGGGAGGGGGTCCAGTAAACTGTATTATCATGTAACTGTAGAATAGAGATTTTGTCTGCTTATATAAATTATTTGATTCCCTAGAAACACAAATCTGATTAGGATTGTCTTTCAATTTCCTGACACTGACAACCCACTAACCTAATTACCCCCAATTCCCTACAGAGCCTCATCCTTCCCAGCAAGCACCGGGGAACCATCTGATGGCAACTACTGTACCTGTACTTTACACACACATCCACACACACACATATACACAATGGAAATGTCTTCTCCATGTGTATGATCCTAAGGAACTGCATTTGCTTCTTGGGTTTAACTTATTAAGAACTTTCCAGTTCGGCTGAGTCGGTGCCGTTTCCACTGTACGCATTGGAAAATGCTTCTCACCGTCGAACCTGATGTCACCACTTTCTACAGTTTCTTCCGGCTCTCCCGATGAGCTCGGCCTCTGCCAGGTGGCTGCGCTTCTACTCTTCGTGATCCTCTCTGCCGGTTGAGTCATGTGGCTGTGTCAGCCAGCGTAAAGCCAGCGATGAAGGTAGATGGGTGCCTCTTTTAATTAGAACAGTCCTGGCCATAATTAACAGATGCTGACAGGAATTAAAGCTTGGCACTAACCTGTCTCATTTTACTGTCCAACAGGGCCAGACACAGGCAGAGAGGAAGAGAGAGTGATTAAGAGGAGCTAGACGGATTCATTCACTCAGTCTGTCAGGCACTAAGTCCAGGACTTTATAGGGGTCTTTGTGAGGTTCATATGTCCCTTTGGTGGCACCCGAAGCTTCGAGCGGTCCGACTCTGACCGGTGTGTTGTGATTCTTCCAAAATAAACAGTAGGTGTGTTATAAATGTGTGAAGAGAGTTGAGTACTATTTCATCCAAAGTCATCTCACTGTTTTATGGCCCACTACACAGTGTAGCAAGGGTAGCAGCGGGTGAGCTCGGGTATCATCTCTTCAAAGCAGGGTGCTGGGGGAGAGGGCTTTTGGCCAAGGCGGCTGGCATTTGTGCGCGGATTAGCCAAGGCCTCGGGGTGGGGGCTGGGGCCAGCTGACCTAGGGCTCTTCTTTCTCTCCAAAAACAATAATAATCCCCTTCCTAGCACACTCCTACAGAAGAGCCTGTCTTCACTCACTTTGTGTGGCCGACCGTGGTAGGGGCCCTTATTTTGAGTCCCTCACCTGTTCTGGGTGTCTCTCCCTGGGGAAAGTGTCAGGATGTCTGGGATGGTTGGCAATGCCAAGGGGGGCTTAGGCAGACCCTATTTTAGCTGGGAAAATCAGAAGGCCACATGGCAAGGCATGGTGAACCTTGCCTTTCAAGGAAGCCGCCCCGTTAAACTGCCGTCAGCACTATTTCAAAGGGCCCCTGTTGCCAGCTTTGCATGCTTGTAAGTGTGTTGCAGCATTTTTAATCACGAGTGGTGATGAGCGAGGGTAGCGGAAAAACTGTCAGTCCTCTGCCCCCCCCCCTCCGCCCTCCCTCCCTTCTCCCACACTCCCCATCTGCTGACCCCAGGGGCTGCCATACTGACACCCTCGTCACATACTCCATTTACAGGTTAGCTACAGTATCCCTATTGAGCTGACATCCCTGCTGGGACTAATTGTTCTAAACTAAAGTTTTTTGAAAGAAACATTTTTTTTGTGAAGTTTGTGTTTGTGTCAGGTTTCTTAATTACTTCCATTGTGACTCCCACTTTTAGATCTTAAGCGATGTTACAGACGTCCATGCGACACACACGGACATATAGGTGTCTAGGATTTCAGGGACTATACGTGGGAGCGTGGTGCGGTTTGTGCGTATGTTCTGTATGTTGCGTATGTGCCGATGATGGAGGCTATTGTGGGATGTGGTTGTTCTTTGCGTGCCAGTCTGCTGAACAATGAGAGGTGTATTATATATCAGCACAAACACACTTTTGCTTCATCATTCAGCATCATGTACACGACCGTCGCCACGCTAAGATAGGATATTCTCGTCTGCCACGCGAAACGCCGCTACTGTACGCTGCACTGCCCGGACAATGGAACAAAAAGCTATTGTCTTTGGTCGATGCTGCAGATGTGTAGGAAAAAATATTATACTTCACAAAAAAAAAGCATTTCCTCTGAGCTTGTGCGTGTTTGTGTGTTCGTGTATGTGGTGTGTGGAGGCATCCTTGTGTGAGTGAGCCAGAGAGAAAGGAAGTCAGTGCAGAGAGCAACTGCCACTGAATGATGTCAATGTAATCTCTCAATAGTATCTTGTCTTCTCTCTTGCTCTAAGCTCTGATCCGTTTCCATTGATCAGAGGAAAAACCTGTTGCCCCTGACATTTGATTCTTCTATTGATCACTTCCTCCTTTATACAGTGAGGGGAAAGTACAGTGACTCAACACAGGGTTTAGGCAGGTCTCCTGTAATTAGACTGCTGATCTTCAGGGACCATTCTCCTTACACCTCCCACCACACTTCCAGATATGAACGTATTGATTGTAGTTTTTGTGCCTGATCAGCTGATAGTGAAACCTCCTGAATTGTGATTTTTGAGGCTATAGAGGAAAATAAAACCTGAATCTAACAGGATGTTAATGTAACTTCCTCTGAAGATGTCTAATATTGTTATTATTTCAGAGACAGTGATGGCTTTATACTTGTGTCTCATTGGGGGGCAGCACTGTACTTTGTTGGAGCTGTAAAGTTATAATTAGGAGATTTTCCATTGAGATACAATGTGACCTTTCTGCAGTAATGAAAGTAAGTGGCAACCTCAGTCACATGAGTGGTGGCCATCTCCACACTCAGGGCCTGAGCATGGCGTTGAGCCGACGGCTTCGTGGAGCTTACAGTGGACACACACCATGTGTCTCTCTTTCCATCTCGTCCTGGTGACACTTTGGAGCGCCGGGCCTCATGGCAGAGCTTAAGCAAAACTGCACTTCGCATCTCTCCGTTAATAATCACGGCAAAATTGTGTTCAATGATTTTGATTGTGCAAGAAATCAGTAATTTGAGAAGGATCTGTGGCAACACCTGCGTAATACTTCAATCACTCGGTGACAATGGGTGCAGTGGCAGGTGATGACGGCCACTATGTAAAAGAGGAGGGTCATTCTTATTCTGGGAATGTGCTGAATACACAGAAGTGTGCATTAGAACCTCAGGCTTAGCCGAAGTCTGCATATTTGAGTTTTACACTCTTTTTACTCTGACCTGACACTGGTCATTCATTTATAGCCACGGCTACATATTTTTGTAGTCTCTTATTCTCCAAGATGATATATTGGCATAAATTTTTCATCAGATAGTAATGCGATTACTCTGTCTTTCTGGCACTGAGGCCTTATCTGGCTTCATGCAGTCCAGGGGATTCTGTTACTGTGCGGAGATCCATATGGGCTGTGACTCTGGCTTCAGGTGGCGACTGGATATATATATGCATCTATAAATCCCACTCTCCAATGAATAATGGGTGGAATAATGGTGGAATATATACTCTAGAGAGTTTGACGGAGACTTTTTAAAGTGAGAGATTGTACAGAATTTCATTCATCATTAGCTCCTCTATCTGGCAGCGTTTATACCTCTGTTTAACCATGAGGGGCATCCACATGTTCCACAACAGCGGGCGCTAACAGAGCCACACTCATCAGCACAGCAGGAAAGAGAAACAAAAAGAAAAAGAAAAAAAAAAACGAGAATGCGTTTCCTTAAAGAATCCTTGAGCTGCTCCCAGAGGAGTCTTGAATAAACATAACACCGTCACTTCACCCTCAAGCCACATATCTTTCATTATTCATTCGTCTGGCTTTTTTTTTTTTTTTTTTTTTTGGAGCAACCAACAAGTGAGAAAGAGATACAGAGAGAGAAAAAGAGAAAGGCGGGTGAGAACGCATTTCACTAATTCAATGGGATACGAGAGAACAGATAGGTGCCTCCCCGGAAGAGCAGCCAAGCCTCATGGTCTCTGAGGGCCGAGTCAGTGGTGATAGGGAGGGGGTCGGGGGAGATACCCGGCCAGACAAATCCATCGGAAGCATGTTTAATTGTCACTGAATTCCCTGCTGGCATGACTTTAAAAAACCATCCACAGGAAGAGAACTGAGATGTTCGGAAAACATTTAGTGGATCAATATGCTGGGGAGAGCTGAGACTGTGTGTGCTCAGGGACCCGGCCTGAGCCTTTCCAGGCGGAATACTGTTACATTTCTATTACTCAGACGGCGGGATCAACCTATTCAGCATATTTCTGTCCCCAGCTCAACTGCACATTATTTACTGCTGTGTAGGTAGGGGGAGGACAGGAGGGCTGGGAACTGTTGTCTAGGCCAGTTGTGTACATCTCTCCCGCTGAGGTGCTAGAGGAAAAATCTGTGGTGTTGTATTTGTATTTTCCCCTTGAGAGATCAACAGTGGTGTCATTTTTTGCATATATGTGTTTTTATAGCTCGCGTTAAGTGTTGCATGTGTATACTGTGGGTGCAATAATAATAAAATGTTCTTACTCTTCTTACCTTCTTTGAGCATCCCCACTTTGAGGCATTTCATGAAGCGACAAGCCTGACATGATTTGCGTCTTCGTTTTGTGATCTCACACTCATTTGTGGCGGGACAGCTGTATTCTATGTTACCTGAGAAGAAGAGGAAGAAGAGGAGAACAGGTTGGCACCAGCAAAGTCAATCAAGATCTTAAGTATCACACAATTCAGAGACAAATGTAGTGGAAATGTTAAATAACTGGCCGCTGACCAGAGAAACCAGAGCTAAATTGGGCACTGCAGCAAACTAATAGATCGTCTATAGTAATAATCTTTTGCTAACCAGGCATGGGCGCTTGTTAATCATGCAGATTCCACATGAATCCACTCCTGCAGCCAGCGTACAGGTAGCGCAGGTGTCCCGCACAGAGCAGAGCACACTTCTCTGGGCCACAGCAGGAGGAGAGGCTGCCCCTAAGAGGTAAAGGGTGGGGGTGGACGCTTTGCTACAGTAGTCCTTCAGGACCCATCAGTGGACACCATCCTGGTCCAACACTAAATTGGCCTCATTAATTCTGCACGTGTCCCCTCCGGGCCCCCGGTGCAGGCCACGTCCCCCTGTGCTCAGAGGGGTCTGCCACTGCCTCAATAGCAGGCTGGAGAGCCAGACATGCTGCCCCTGACCACTTTACATAATACTGCAGCAGACCCAAACCTGTTGTTACCACCGTTGCCATTGTTGACTATTTACATAGTGTACAGGCAAGAGGCCTAATGCATTATTCAACTGCGGCGTCTGATTCCAGGACAGAGCAATGAAAAAGAGTTTCATTGCTACACAATAAAAGAGTCGGTTCTGCTCTACTCTAGCATTAGCAAAAGAAAGGGCAGGATATGTGAGGCATTTCCTCCGCTTCTGTCTGATTCCCTACATTTTACTGTGTTCAAGGGGTTTCAATAAAGGGTATCAGTGTAATGGTTGCTTCAGCCAGGGAATCTGAATTATCCTCATTTTGAATGGGCTTTCAGCTTTAAAGCTTTTGACATTGGTATTTTCCAAACTTTTCTTTTAACCTCAGGTTTATGTCTTTGTCGGCACAGTGCAGAAATTGATTTTTTTATAAAATAAAAATGTAATTTAATCATCATAATTCCCACAATATGGGTTTTTTTTTTTCATCAACTAAAATACATGTAAGTGAAAAGTGTCATTCCGGAAACTACTACTAAATACACACACAGAGCATTCCCTTTTAACAGATAACACATCTTTACGGTTTTCCCCGTGATGTCCGACAGGCAAAACTTCACACACAAGCACATTATGATTGAATTTCAACATCCTGTAGATGCTCCACAGCTCTGACCCTCACTCCATATTCCTGTACAGACAGACAGGAGGCTGTGTAATATTCCACTGGCGTTCCTCCACTAGCCCTCCAACACCCTTTGACAACTTATGCAATTATGTTAACATTATTGGACAGATCAAGTGGAGGGTCCCAAGATGTTATAAATAATTAGAAATTCCTCCTTATATCTGGGTTAGAAATCATTATGCTAATTCTCCTCATCTCTTTGGGATTGGGGTAAATAAAGGTGTGAGGGAAGCGGCTGATGAGCTGTGATTGTCTTTCCTCTGTCTGTTTTCTCTGTTGTCATAGCAGAACCAGACCATAATAATCTTACACATTTCCCAGATGCTGGGGGGAGGCAATCAGAGCAACCCTGTGCTGAGAATCAATTCACGGAGGCCTTTTTGGTTTGTATCCACATTACGAACTAACCAATCAGCAATCTGCCAGGACAGATGATAATAAATTCATTGGAAAAAAGAAAACAAAACTTGATTTTGTTTTGCAAATCTAAAAAAAAAGTGTCTTTTTTTTATGACTGCATTTGCTTCATCATATCATGTAAAAAAAACAAAAAAAAAGCGAATTACCAGCTCACGTGTGCACATGCTATGTTGTGGGTTTGCTTGCACAGCTGACCCTGTGTGTCCCTGAGGACACTTTGTTTATGGGGGTATTTTTTCTCTCCGCCTCCCCTCCCTCCCCTTCTTTCACAGTGGTGCCGGGGACATGTGCACAAACCACACCTGGTGGCTAACAAAGAGAGTTAGCCCTCTGGTATCGCACACTCCAGAAACAAAAACAAACATTCACTCACACGCTGCTGCGCTACTGTGTCCACCTGTCCCATCAGGCCCCCCGTGCGTCTGATGTCCTGTCAGAGGGGGCTTCTCATAGCTCAATGCAGAGTGAAAGGTGGATTAACTAATTTTTCTACGCCGCATTTGGTTTATATTTAGGAGAGGGAGTGTTTGAGTATCAGTGTGCATACAGTAAGTTCCTCTTCATATCACGCCTAATGCTTCTTGGTTGATCTAAAATGACAATATGATGTGGTCTGTTGTTTTTATAACGGAAGTGAAGTCCTAAAGATCCAAATATAAACCATTGTGTCACCCCACTGCCAAAACTGAAAAGTCAAGCCGACTGTTGCTTAGTTGTATTTTTAAAACACTAGAAAACAGCTAAATTTGACTCACCATGGGATGGCTGCTCAGTGTTTGTTTATATCAGTTATGTTTGTAACCATAGCAGTAACAAGCCTATAATTTCAATTATGTTCAGATGTCATTAGGACAGACATTTTATTTACATCATGGGCTAAATATACCTGCAATTTATATGGTGGATTAGTGATTAGTTCCAGAATATAATCGTTAAATAAAAATGTAATTATAGTGATTTTGATTTACATATTAACTGACCTTTAACCTCTGCACTATTGCCATTACGGTTTAATGCAGCTATTTTTGGTTTGTAGCTGTTTTAATTGTTTCTCAAATTTAGGGATGATCAATGTGACTGAGTATAGAAACCATCTACTGCAGGAACACAGACCTTGAACTTGAATTTCTGGTCAAAGCGGATCTAAACGTTGCATTTAAAAGAGGGAATTTATATATTTTTAAAAAGCTTTTACAACAATCTTGCAGTTCATAAATGCTGTCTGGAAACCCTGGCTCGTAGAGTAATAGTATGGTGAGTTTCACTTTCAGAAATGAAGCATACTGGCGGGAACCCCTTTAACCCGAGGGCCATTCTCGGGTTTATCTGTCTTTAGAGAGGTTATTGTATGGTTACCAATAACATTACAGAGTGAAGGGAGAAGAAAAAGATTTCCCTCCTTCTTCTCTTGATAAGTATCTGTCTCAATCTATTTTATGGGTTTTCAGGACCCATGCCAGGGCACAGAGGGGAAAGTCAGGTCTTGTAAGTAAATTACAGTAAAATGGCAGGTATTTCTCATCAAAATCTAAACTGACTTTTACAGGCTTACTGTCAAGGTCTATTACTTCATATAAAAGAGGGCCACTGAGTTCAGTTGGTTTTTCAAGCAATTTTACACTCGAGTTCAAAATGGGAAGAAAACACGGTTCAATAAGAGATTTATGTTTTTGATTGGTGGGGCACGTGAGCTGCAGGGATGGGGGGATGATTAGGGAGCAATGAGAAAAGGGGTAGTTCTGGGATGGATGGAGATCCAGGTTGACATTCATTTGGGCCTGGCCTTGACTAATGTAACTATCTCCATGTAGGAGTTCAAGGGGCTTTTCACTGGATGAACAGGTGACAGAAGATGGATTATCTATCCGCTTTTGTTGAAAAGGTGGAAGCATCATCTGAAGAAGTGCAGGCCAGAGGGGGAGTGAAGCGGATGCAAAGATAACAAAGATGACTCAGTGAATAAATGTCTACAATTGTAAACGCGAGTCAAAATATTTCAATTAAAACCAAAAATAGCAATATTAATATCTTGTGAGCGGCTACAAATTTCCTATTTAGAATTAGCTGCTATATCTACAAGGAAACACACAAGGTGAGCACAAGGTGATAAAGAAACTGTCATGTAACATGGTTAACATTAACTTGGCTTAGTTTGCCCTAAGTGCTATAGAACAATGTGATAAAGGGCTGCAAAAGACAGCTCCTTTGTTTTCTTCTCATTAGAGAGGGCCGTCTCACACTCCACCCTTGACTGCCTCGTTATTCCTTTAATTAATCAGTTCTCATCAACGGCACCCTCTCATTCTTTCAAGGGCTCTACATCCCGCTATTTACCGGCTCCATTTTCCTCCAGCAATGCTGCGTGTGTTTCTTTTATCATTTCGGAAGGCTTTCACCTCCCCCAAAAAGTCCCTGCATCCTCCTGCCTTCTCTGCCTGGGACCCCTGTCTGATTATTATGCCATTAAGCCTCTCCTCCTCTCCTCTGAAAGAGCAGCAGGGTCCCTCTCCAATCTAAAGAAGTCCTGGGTTTTTTTTCCCCTCCTTTCCCTGAAATTACCCGGCGACGCGTGCCTGAGTTTCTAATTGGCATGCCTGTCCCTAGAGACGGCCCCCTCCCTTCTTCCTAATGAAAAGCCTCGGCCTTAATTACACTTTCCAAACGCTGATTGTTATTGACAAAACTCCTGTGGCTCGGACAAACGACGGCAGATTAGCTCCATTACAGGCAGCCCTCCAAGAAGAGAAAGAGAGGGATTTCAAATCGACAATGCAAAGTGAGCGGGGAAAAAAGAGGAGCTTTCATTTTTTTCCATGTACCTTCCTCTTAATTGTTTGGGCCATTGCTCCACTTAAGACGCCTCTTTCTGTTCCATTGTGTTGCCGTCAGTGTACTTTCATTGAGGGGACAAAAGCCCAGTTATGTTACTTGAGAGAAAATGTTCATCTTTTGTCAACAGACAGGATTGCTGATGGCAGCATGGGTAAACAGGAGGATTTGGCCTAATGCTTTTGTTTGCCTGCAAAAGGTACATAGACTGTCTAAAGCTGATATGGCTGTAAGGTCCAAAATCAACACCTGACATCAAGACACACAGCCTGCTCTCCATAAAATGCCTGCAAATCATTTGTTGATTAAATTTTACCGAAAGCAGTGGATAAAAGATGTTACACTCATTCACGTTAAATAACAAAATTCCTCTTTTTCTTCCACCCTGAATCATCTCATTTCACCACAACCCGACCCTTTGGCTCATTTTACATATTTTATCTAGTTTTTCCACTGCACGTATTCCACTGCTAAGCCGACAGAGCTTAGACCTGGGCAGCTGTGCCTGTTGTGCACATTTTTTTTTCCAAGCTCAACAATATCTCCGTCTTCCTGATTAATCTGGAGCAGAGCGCACAGTTTCACAGAGGGGGGCCTTTCATTGCCTCTCTAATGAGAAGCTGTGATACATCATGCCTCGCAGATAGCCAATCGCACCCTAGTCCCCAGACACACACATACACACACGCGCGCACACAAACACAAAACAGGACAGGAATAATAAAATACTTTCTCTGAGGCCCCCCCAAGGCATCTGGGCAAAAAGCCCCTACGCTCCACCAGATCTGACCTGAGTGATGATGTCACGTCCACCATCCGCCACCAACCATGACAGATGATGTCATCATAATCTCACTAGTAGTCTCTCCCATGTCAAATTATTCCTCTGGTTTCTGTTTCTTTACAACATCTTTAAATGCAGTTAGTTGATTTTCAGTGAAAAGGTTTCATATTTCTTAATGTCCCTCTCATGGTTGAGTAGTGTGGTAGAAGGAAAAAAAAATTTTTTTATGGAGATTGCTGATGTCAGGATGTAGAGAAAACATCTTCTACTCCTGGGATTTTTTACATAGTGAATCGCTTGGACTGAGTATGTTTCAGTGTTGTTGTGAGGCCAAAGGTGTCTTGTACAGACGGTGTTATTGTGTCTGGTGATGCGGCGACATGAGATGAAATAACTGGTGGTATTGAGTGTTTGTTGGGGGGGAGGTGAGAGGAGTAAAATACCTTGTATTGTCCTTTTAAAAAAGGCTTTGCAGGCCTCACAAGAGGCCACCCCATAGTGATACCCAGAGGCTATATCTCCACAGACCAGGCACAGCCTCTTGGGCAGGGAGTTCAACATGTATTCGCACTTTATGGACGAGTCCTCCATGATGGTGCTGGAGCAGTCGTCATAGCGCTTGCGGCAGGTGCCGGCCCCGAGCCCACTGGGGGTGAACATAGGTGGAGAGTCCAGGCCGTTGGAGTGGCTATTCATAGCGCTGACATAGCCGCCACTGGCGTCTGAGTTGCCGCTGGGGCTGTGGTGGCTGACCGTGTCGATGACCGAAGAGGGACTGGACGGCTCCGTCTTGATGTAGGACCCACAACTGGAGGGTAGATGCCGGTCATCAGCGGCCATTCTATTCAGCAGCCTGGGGTGAGGTATGGGGGAGGGGGGGGTGGGGAGGGGGGAGAAGAAGAGGAAAATGATTAGCAGAGGTCTTCAGGTGCTACAGATGAATGGCATCAACCAGAAGAACAAAATGCTTGATTGACAATAAGTGCAAAGTGATTATGTGGCAGCAATTACAACACAACTGCTATTTTTCCTTTAATAAGACATTGTGTTAAAATTTCTAGAGTGAATAATTGACGCACATTAACATAATCCTTATATTTGACGTCAAACACCAGGCGATCGCATTCATGCATAAATACTCTTAAAATCATTTACGGTGAAAAAGTGTGTTTATAATTATGATGTGTACAGTCATTTTACACATACAGGACAAATGTAAGATAAATTCATGTGTTCAAATTTATCTACCGAATCACACATAAATGTTTTGCATATCTATTGTTGTCATGCGTCTGTGTTTTAAGTCTTCCCCATATTCTGCTGCTAACCTTCCCTATAAACCAGTGAACCAGGGGGAGGATCCTTCTGTAAGTGCCTCATTAGCCACACACCATGGCAGCTGCAAAAGTGCTTCAGTGTACAAATACACACAGCTAGAGCGCGCACACCCACACACACACACACACACACACAGTTGCCCACAACAAAAACACGCAGGCAAAGAGAAAGCAAAGTGAAAGAGAATGAGAGGCAGAGGGACAGAGAGATGAACAGAGGGAGAGCACTCAAATAACTTAACACACAAGTGCACACACACACACACATACAAAGAGCGCATCAAGACGGGGGCATCTCCATAGTTTAGAGAGCAGAGTGGACCTTGGCTTGTCTCCTTGAGTCAGCAGTCAACCAAAAGGAAACATGATGGCAAGATATTGACTTTTTCACTGTCTGTCTAATAACTGTATTTTGGAGTACATGCAATCTGATGCTGTAACGTGTGCAGACTAAAGTGCAGCCTTTTGGCCGTGGCCACAAAATGCACTCTGAAGCCTTCCTTGCCCACATAAATCTATCTCAGTCTTGCTCTATAACCTTTAACTTGAAATTGCACGGGAAGAACAACGGAGGGAGAGAAAAAAAAACATGTTTTTCGGACATGTTCGACTCATTTTTCTGTCCGCAAATAGAGCGAACTGGGGAGGTGGACTGGTGGAGGAGATGGATAACTCGGCGTATTGGGGATGCCATGTAGCCATGGTGACCTCTTCGGGTCAAGGCGAGGTCACACACTTACATATACACACACCCTTTTGCATTAGGTACCAGGGAAGGGGTGAGAGGTCACCTGCACTTGCCTGCATTAACAAAATTGAGCCTTGCATGGCTTATGCAAATGTCGACACAGGGGCTCCTAGTGAGTGGCAGCTAGACAGCCCAAGTTGTGCCTTAGCACATTAGTTCCATTAGCATATTGCCAACTAATGGTAATGTTTACATATTTGACATGTCAGTTTACTATCAGCTCTGAGAGAGGGGGACGCCCCCCCCCCCCACTGGGCTCTATCTGCCTGATTGGGGCGATAGCTGTCTGTCTCAGAGTGCTTCAGAGGAAACAGGGAAGGAGAGGCCTCCGCCGTGTCCCCTATACGTCGGCCGGACTGCCTCTTGCTCTCTGAGGCTGATTTAATTGTGAGGGTGGGTTACGGAGGGGTTCGGGCCCAAGGGTCAGTGGGTCAACCTTATTTTCTCACCCTGGCTTCCTGGGCCCGTGGAGATGGGGGTCAGCGTGTCAAATTAAATCTCATTCCCGGGTTTCCCCTCCCTGCTGTCATGTATATTCATCGGAGCTCCAGGTGCCTACCACTTCTGGAAATTCACAAAAAGGTTAACTGCTAAAATAAATAATAAAAAATGCCCCCTGTTAAAACCGTTGACCTTGTGGAATAAGCCCTGAGCACTCCTGGAATTCTTCTTGCAATATAAAGCCTCCACTGTATAAAACTGATACACAACTACCACTCTGCTAGAACAAAGTGCTGTTTCACATCAGTTACTTTAAATTCAAACATTACGGAGAACATTTTAGTGTTAGTGATGGCATTGCGGGAGTTTATTCAGATTTACTGTTTTAAAAATTACCCACTTGTACTCTTAAACGTCCTTGCAGACAGAAATTGAAAAAGTGAATCTATTTCATGCCTCTCTAAAATAGAACTTGCCGCTCGTGATAATGAATGCAGATTGCATCCCCATAAATTAATGCACGGCTCTGTGTTCATCTGCTTTATGTTCTCTGTTTCAGATGGATATGTGCACCTGTGCGATAGGGCACCTGCACTTGGCTTATTAAAGGCTATATATTAAAACGCAGGAGCACAAGATGGCTCCATTTAGCTTTTATTTCACAAATTCAGAGTAAGCTTAACCCCGGTTCAAAGGCCATCTTCAGGGTGACACTTAGCATAATTGCATAAGTGTCTTAACTGTTTCCCCTCCAGCTGAATGTGGTCATTTATAATAAATGTGCTGGCTAGAATCCCCTTAACTCATTCTGCTATGACACATTATACCACTGCTATGCTTATGTTTTTAACAAGGCTGCATATATTGATTAATGATACTGAGGGAATACTAACCACTTGAACCTGGCGTATTAATCAAATAGTCTAAAATATTTCTATAAATATTCGTAATCTCTAATGGGACAGGTCCAATTTAAATCTATAAATACCATTGTATGGGAAAATGAATTATGAACATTAAATAGTTTGACAGCAGCAATAGTCCTGATAAATAATTCAATATGTGGGGCAGGTGCTAATTAGCTTGTGTGCTCCACGCACTGGGCAGACAGGAAAGGGTCTGCTGAACTAACTGAGACTTGATGCTGTAAAATCTATAGTTCTGTCTTCCTTCCTTCCTCAAGGTAACAGCATTTCAAATTCTGCTGCCTGGCTGACCAAAGGAGTAGCGCTCGTCTAAGATACTGTATCTCTCTCTCTCTCTTTTACTCTCTGTTCCTCCTCCTTTTGTTCCCTTTGTAGCGATCAAAATTCATGCTGAGTAGTGGGTTATGGGCCCACAAACGCACACCGCACAGTTTGGTTTTAATCTGATTCCAACTGGCCCTCCTAACAGCATTTCAGATCCCTAATATCATTCCACCGGTGCTGCTGTGACCAGGATTAGCTGGCCTAATGATCTGAGAGCTCATCTCACACTCGCTGTTCCTCGACTTCCGAGAGGAGAACCGAGGAGCACTCGTTCCGTCACGTCTCAACACTTCCTTCGCCTGCAAGCGAAACCCTCAACATTGGATGACACTGCCGTAAAAAAAAAAAGCTGAACATTCAGGATCTAATTGAGCCAATTTGTAAGTATTCCTGCTGAGAGCTTCCTGCTTCAGGAGGACACGGACGTCCTCCTCTGTTCCCCGGGCGACTACATTCTCTCTCTGCCCGTTTCATGTGTAAATCACACGCTTTCAGCACAAACCTGTGCTCGAGACTCGACTCAAACAGTGAGTAAATTCCTGATGTCCTTTTCACTCTCAAGGCCAACTGATGCCAAAAACACCATTTTATAACATTTGCTAACCTCATCCCCGAGTGTCACATCCCTGCTACCTGATCAGACTGGGTAAGTGGAAAGGGAAAGGGGGTGGGCGGTGGAGGTGGGGTTGACATCTGCAGGGAGGGTGATGGTGATATCAGATGCCCCAGTAGGGGCAGATCTGTCTGGAGAGCCCCAGGCGATGTGGCCTGATAAGCCACTGGCCCCAGAGTCAGCGCTGGTAGGACGAACTCAATTAGCTCCTGACAGACCTCCTCTCGGCCCGGCTCAGCCTCCCCGCCACCGCCAGAACCCACTGGCAGCTGCCACACTGACCTCTCCTCCAGGGGCCACTGCCACCTCTTACCGCTCCGACACACAGCCACGGACTCATATTTGGGAGAGCGGGAGGGGGGGTTGCATGCTGAAAAATCTGCACAGCCCTACCAAAAGCCACAGGAATACAATACAGTAGCTTGTCTGCCACCTACGGTCCTTGGTGTGTGTTCTCTCAGGGGAAAATGTAAATGAAAAAAGGATCGGGGCCCAGGGAGAGGTTGGGGCGGCCCTTGGGAGGAAGGGAGGGAATAGAGATTCCAAAACACACTTAAGTCGAAATATCGAGGCACGCCTGTGTGTCGAACTATTTCCAGGTTAACGACCATCAGGGGAATCAGGGGCCAGAAGACACTTGGGGCAATGCACGTTTGTGTGTGTGTCTTAACCATCCCTGCATGTGCTTATTTGCTCCAACAGTCGGTCTGAGTGTGTGTTTGTGTTGCAGACAGAATATGAAAGATGGAAATATGGGGTGCGGGTAGAGGAGGGGGGGGGGGGTGATGGCTGTGGTTTGGTTGGAGGTAAGCCCGGCGCTCCATAGGGACCCATTCTAATCTACAAGGAGAGGCCCCTAATTTTGGAGTTTCTCATTCATTAGTCCTGCTCTGGCAGAGAGAGGAGGGAGCGGAGGGGGTTGGACCTGAAGGGAAGGGAGGGGCCTCTTTATTAACGGATATGCCAGACACTCAGGAGAAGCTGACAGAGATTTATGATGTGCAGGTCTATAGAGGCAAACAAAAGGGAAGTTGAGGAGACGGAAAAAAAAACTGGAAAAGAGAAAGTAAGCGATACATGAGGGGAAGAGAGGGACAGAGTAGTGCTCATCGTACCCACGGAGAGCGAGGGCCCCGGATCAATAGCCCATAGGCTAGGGGCTCGTACAGGGTTACCACTTGGGGGGACCGTGCTGCTCTGCGGCCGGGGCAATTAAGTTTTTCAGTCTCCAGCAGGGGATTATATTTAGCTGCTCCACAGCGATGTCACTGTCTTTATAAAGCCATGAGCTCACTCCACTACAACAACATGAGCCCCATGCTCCAGCAGCACCACGAGATAGCGCTGGCCAAGAAGCAGATCACATCTATTGATCCTCAACCCCCTCCTCCTCCTCCTCCTCCTCCCGCTCCTTCCTGTTCTGGAGATGGTGCTGGCAGGAAAGAGAGGGCCTCTTGTGATACAGGCGCTGCCGTTTGTCTGACGTAAACTGTCTGGGCCGCACTGGGCAGCTCTAGTTCGTACAAGGGGCTGAGTTCAGGATGTTTAGAAGGAGATAAATGGCTCGTGAGCCAGCTGGGGATGTGAGAGAGTTTGTCGCTTGTCTAGACTTGCCGCCGCGGCACGCAGAGGGTTAACAACAGACCCAGTGGGGAAGCTCCCTGCAGAAACGGACAGCTCATCATCACACTGTATGTAAAAAAGAAGTTGAGCGATAAGTCTAGCCTGCCGCTGTGTGCCGTATACATTTGGGATCAAATTTCTAATTCTGCCTTTTCATTAGAAAAGATTAGTTTCCATTACACCCATTATGTGGCGAGGCCATGGTATAATTTAACAACATAAAATTTACAATGGTTCGCCATATCTAGAAAAAGTAATTATAGTCCAGAAACCGGCAGAAACTATTTCTGACACTGTGTGTAAGAAAAGTCTTACGCTGTCTGTGTAACGACATCAAACGCAACCTGGTGTTCTGTGATACGTTACTGATACACTGGCACCAACATCACTGTACGTACATGCTCTTGAATACCAGAGCACAGGTGGATCCATCCTTTACTTCAGTGGTTTCAACTCCAAAGTGTTCTCGACTTTACTTTAGACCAACATCAGAATGATGGAGTGTGTGTAAATGTTGGTAAAGGACAAAGTCAGTGTGTGTTGTCTATTCTGGTTTAACTTGTATAACAGTATAACAGCACAATGAGTAACTTTATGTATTTTGTAAAGCATCGTTGATTCATCTTCATAGACGTGTCACTGCGTATCATGATATTTTACTGTTTCACAGTCATAATCTCCCTTGAATTTACATCTTTAAGATTTTAGAAATTGTGGGTTCCTGCAGATAATAAATATCCTGATTAGATCCTGTAAAAAGTGGTTTGAATTCTAGAGAAAACCTTTCCCAATTTCCACTTAAATATTAAGTGACCTGTCCAGACTGATGCCGTAGGAATAATTTATTTAAAAAAAACGCAGTGTTGTGTTACAAAAGCTTTTTGAGGCTAGGTTTTGTTTAACTGCCATAAATTATGTGGAAAGCCAGCAGATATCAACCACAGCACACCTCTCACGTACTCTCAGTTGGGTTCCTTATGTAAAATAAAGAGGGGGGGATTATAAAATATGAATGATGGAAACTTGAGGGAAAAAAAGAAATTAAATATGAGTAGAAGTCATGCACCGCTGTCCACTGTCTAGATATTTGTGGGACAAACTGTCAGAGGAGGGTGGAGGATGCTCCTGGTTGTGTGGCATCCTTTTTGCCATGCACTGTATGCATGTGTGTGCATCACAAACAGAGAGAAATATTATTATAAAGGGTTAAGGCTATTTAACACAGTCCAGTGTAAATCACAGGTTTAGACACAGTGACTGTGCGTACAGGGGGACGGGGACATAAAGCCATGCATGAAATTACTTCATTAATCTTCTTCTGATAGGCTGTTCTTGTTTAGGAGGGAACTCTACCTGCTTAAAACAAAGAGCCCACCCTGCCTCCATAAATTATCCTCTTCATCAGAGGAAGAGCCAAATATAAACAGACAAACACACACATGCAAGCACATGCGCGCGCATGCACAAATACAAAAGGCTAAATTAACAGGCCAAAATTAGCAGGTTTATCAGGTGTCCTGGATAATTCAAACGCAATCAGATGTGTCAATATTTGCACAGGCTCACAGTCAGCGTGTAATCACGACACATCGGTAAGTTTAAAATAACGTGCATGATGCAACATGATCGAGTTAAAAATTCAACTCCATTTCATCTTCAATGTTATTTTAAAGCGCACGATTCAAACTGCTCCAAAATGAATTGATGTTGCTGAAAACACTATTGCTATGACTATGTCTGACATAGTCATGGCAATAGCCTCTATCTTTTTACAGGCTCATCTCTACCAGCTGCCACACATTCCCCATAAATAGTGCTGGTAATAAAAAGGCGGGTGGGCCTAACTGATTTATACGGTAGTATCCACCACCACCACACCATTCAGGAATAATTAAACTTTGGGGATATCTCCTGAATTAATGCGTCTCCTTCAGGGGGGCAATCTAAACACACATTTCAGTCTCCACCACGTCTGGTGTCACTGGATGCACTGGGAGGAAGGCAGGAGCTCTCCAAGTGGCAGGTTCAACAATCAGCCACTCAACGTGATCATTCGATCACACTTAGTGCTGTGACGGTGGTCTGGTCTCATGAGGAGGCGTTTTAATGTGACCAACAGGCCAAATACACACATAAGCACAAAGTTGTAAAATTTGAAAGAAGGGAAACAAGCAGGAGGATGACACATGTACACAGACACACAGAGACACACAGTCTCTCTCTCTTATAACAAATCTGCCGTTAACAGCCAGATTTTTTTTGTAGAGATTATAGGGTCTGATGTCTGGTGGAAGTTTATGAGACATGAGGCAAATAAAAGTTTGTCTCTGATTAACTTTTTTTTTGTAATGAAGCCTGAGCGTCGTTATTTCATCATCACTACACTTTCACATTTGCAGCGGAAACCACAGATCCTGATTTAAACTTGCAAAATCGTCACAAAAAGTTTCAAGAGAAAAAAAAATCAGTGTAAAAGTAATAATGCAGTGTTTTAATGAGCACTGCTAATCCTTTTATTAAGGAAATTCAGAGGCCTTTGCAGGACTGATTAATTATATCTTCACACGGCCAAATCTTTACTAATCATATTTAATTTAAAGACCATGCAGTTCTAATTTTTAGAAAAAGGATTTCAAGCACATAATTTAGTGTTTGACTCGTGTAAAAATTTCAAATGACAGATTTTTTGTTACTTCTGTAATACGAGCTATGCAAATGTAAGATGGGTAAAGGGAAGTCAAATACGCCAATAGATTCTGTCTATAGTGGAGAGAAACTAGGCCTAGGAGGATGCTGGCTTTTTTCACACCACTATGTTAATGGCTGGTTATTGGTTACATCTACTTCCCCTGGGCAAATCAGGGATGAGCAGTAGTAGTTCTCTCTCTCTCTCTCTCTGACACACCCATAACGCTGCTAAGTGTACAAACTGCATCACCCTTTTTAATGTAACAGTGCTCCAAAGTTGATGATGCCATGTCCGGCAGCTTGATTTCAAAACGATTGACTGTATGAGCCTGAAACATTTGATCACAGCTTTACAAACAGAGTGATGATTAAAAAAAAAGTGCTTGCTCTAAAAGCTGTAATGAGTGCAAGGCACACCCAGGCCATGCAGAGAAGACTTGGTGAAGCTGTCAGTGGGAATCAGAGCTGCCACAGTGATGGACGGTTTCAATATTGATTTCATAAATAAACAAAGCTAACCATCGATCCTAATGTTATTTTGCATTTCAATTACTGCTCCGAAACATAACCTTCAAACAACTGGCCGTTCAATACCAATAGCCTTCACTGATAAACACCCATATAGTTACCCACCTTACATCACATTTTCTTACCTCTAAGTGTGAATTAATGGGCCTAGAATTTGCTTCAGAGAGGCGGCAGCTTTGTTTCGAGTTAGGGAAGATGTCACAAAAATACTAACTGGCACAACTGTAGGAAACTTCAGTCGACTTTACTCTCAGTGCTGTGAGTGTGATGTCTTCTTGTATCTAATTTACCGCTCTACTGCAGTTTACGGTATTTTGTCAAGAGCATTACCGTGTTAACAGCTCTTTTCTTGACTCGGTTACTTTTCTCAACTTCTGTGTTGTATGGTATGTGTGTGTATGCGCATATGTGCATGAATGCATGTGTGTGTAAATGAAGAGGAGCCCTTCAATGTGGAGCAACAGGAAGAAGTGCTGACGCACCGTGTCAGTGATAGCACTCTGCTGCCACAAGGGCATGAGAGCCCACGTAGGCTAGCATTATCCTTCTAGACTAATGGACCTGGTTATTTTTAAACAGATTCTCACACTGCGGTGGAGGTGTCCAAGGTTACCATGGACGAGAAATCAGGAGGGACGCATGCGGTGACGGCTCGTGGTTTCTGCGCGGCTGGATGTTGTGAAATAGCCAAAGAGGCATGGTAGCTAATCACTGAGAGGTGTAAATGCCAAACATCAGATGGAGCCTCAAGAGACACTGCGTTACAATAACAGGAAAATCCTCCAAAATTGGCCAATAATGTAAAAAAAATTCAAATTTAATTTTCCACAATGAGATTTATGCAATGTCCGTTATTATTACAAGAAAAAAGTTAACAGTAATACAATATAACAGTTTTTTTTACTTGATCCCAGATTAAATATTTAATAAAAAATAACCCACCAGATTATTAAACAACAAGTGTGCATATGAGATGCTTTTCTCTTCTTGATTCTCAATTAATTATCTGGGGAATAATTCACCCAAGAGTGGGGTTTAATGTGGCAGCTCAGCTAAAAGACAGCCTAAGTGCTAACAAGAATGAACCTGAATACCTCTGAAGCTACAGAATAGTGAACATCCAAAGAGTGTCAATATACTCTGCATCCCCATTTGGCCTGGAGAGGGACAACATGCTCCACCCTCCCCCCTCTCAGCCTGAGCTGAGTGACATATTTACAGTGAAAGTAATGATACTAGATACCAGAAATGAGAGGGCTCCAGCGTGGCCAGTGGACTCAGGAATCTCTCTAATGAATTGGACAACAAAGCCCTGTTGGTACAAGGAAGAGGTATTTAGAATTGGGTGACAAATTTAATTTAAAAACATTAGGTTCTCTTTAAAAAGGCACACATCCCAACGCCTCCTAAAAGCTCTGGGAAACGAGGACTGGGACAGGTGGGTTGGCTGGTCATCTGGGCCGGACACTGCAGCTACAGAGGCCAGCAGCCTCCGCCTCATAACGGGTTGGCCATTCTCGGTCAGGAGCCTCTTCTGGTAATGTATTCTGAAACCAAATTACCGTAAGCTGATCCCATCTGGATAGTGCCTGTGCACGGCTGCTTTGGTTACCCACCACTGCCTCTAGCCTGCGATAGCATCTCCATGAAGACAGCAAAAATCTGATTAACCCAATAACAATGAAACACTTGGTCAAAGAGCAAAGAGCTTTTAACTTAAGATACACTAATGCAATTCCCTCGCCTTGTTTTCTGAAACCTAATAAGAATCAAGCGGACGAACTGCTGGAGATGGGTGTTTGCAGGCTCTAATGCAGCAAGCTGGGAATGAAGTCAAATAAATTGAAATCTAATTCATCATTGTGTGCTAACTTCTTTCTGCTCCTCTAAAAAATACATTAAAAAGCTCTTATTTCATGAGGGGAAATTGGATAGTCTAGTTAGTTTATAGCAGTGGCTCTGCCAGGGCTTAAGGAAAGCAAGGGTGTTGATGGAACATTTAGAAGAAGAGAGAAGTCACATCTCAATTCACTGCCGGGGCTCAGACTGAGTGTGGGTTTTTCAAGCAAGCACCGAGGAATTTAAACTGACAGTCTTCAGCACTGGCTGACTTCTGAGTGGCACGAACAGCCACTGCAACACAAGATCAACAATAAGCCTGTCAGACTCATACAGCAAATGACTTGTCTCGCTGCACGAGCCAAGAGGTATTTAGCATTAAACAAGTCAAGCAAAACTTGAGGAGAGCTGCAGTGTAATAGGGCACTTATTAATGGTAATGAAAGAAACCAATTTTGAGCAATTACAGTTCCAGTAAAACCAGTTAAAAAAAAAATAAAAAAATCGATATTTCGTCGTGACCATGCACTCGCAGATTTAAAAACTGCCAGTCTGCACAGAGACAAGAGCAGTGTGTGTCTCTATTCTGAGAATAAAACTCTGCTTCAATCTAATTCCCAGGCAGTGGCGATGCCCTCAGGTCAATCTATAGAGTGTATAATACAACGATTCCACAACAGTGCTGCGCTAATTACATGGAGCACATACAATCCTCATAATCCTCTCAACCAAGCATCACGGCCACATCCAGCCCTCAGTGAGGGGCTGCAAATACCGCTGTACAATTAGCAAAAGAGCCACTGCTGAACCAAAATTAACAGCACACTCAAAGCCAGTGCTGGAGGGATCCCACAGATAGCTGGCTGTGTGTGAGTGGACACGAAATCAGGAAAACACTCATTTAGTATGAAAATTTCTACACAAGTTATGACAAATTCAGATTAGGAGGTTAAAATATATTGTTAGACAAACATTTAATCAAAAAAGCTATTAGATCTAACACACTGCTTAAACACTTAACACACGTACAGCAAATGACTCAACTCACTAATACATAAGACACCTGTTCACATCTCAGCTTTGAAAGAGAAAATGCTCTGTTTTTTGCTGTTATTCTGAATGCTGCATGTTCCCAATGTTTTGAATACATGACACAAAAATACAACATATTAATTAGAATTTCCTTTTATTTTTATTTTTATTTACAAATCCCAAATACTGTAAGTGAAAAAGAAGTGCACTAAACCTATCATGATATTGCTCTTGCAAAAAAGAAAAAAGAAAGAAAAACACATCACATCCGAATAAACATTTAAACAACATCAATAAGAAATTGACATCTACACATTTAGGAATTTATTAATTCATTTGATCAATTAAGTGGCTGGTGAATATTATATCTTAATATGTAGGTGTCAAAATAATATATTTTTTTAATTTGTCAGATTACCTAAAGAGAGAAAACATCAACTGAAATTTTAAAAAAATATTGAAGCAAATCATTTGCAACACAGATGAACATGTCAAGGGTTCAAATAATGTTTCTCCTGGTTGCAAAGAACATGATTCTATATCTGGTGGAAACTGCATTTGTAGGGAAATGATATAGAAATGAAAAAGCTGAATGTCTGCTCAAAACTAACAATAAGCAGATATTAATGTTTAATTTACATGAGGGAGTGGAGAGGTGTGAAAGGCCTGCTCACAAACTGAATATTTGTTGTGTCTTCCAATTTAGAAATAGTGAAAATACAAACACACTACAACTTCTAATATCTGACATATTACAGAAACATACACTTACTGCTGTATGTGTAATTTTGTATCAAGGTGTACCTGACAGAAAAGTGAACTTGCATAATCCATCGTAGTAAAAAATATGACATATATGTCAAAGACGTAAATATGTTTAGAAGTTTTACAAAGTTTTGTCAACAAATTGGTGCAGTCAAGCAATAAACACCGACAGAACTCAGCTCCCTGGCTTTTCACTGAGTGATTTTCTCTTGAGGATTTTCATTGCCTGCATTGCTTTAACATCTAATAAATGTTTTAAAACTGAACTATTTAAATATGTTGAAACTAAAGAACAGGAAGTACGTGAAAAGATCATTTTGCAAGAACACACGATTTAGCATGTGTAAGTACGCAGAGTGTCAACTGAAACTATTTTATAGACATTTCTCAACAAACACTGCAGTGGAAAAATAAAATTGTCTCAATGCAATGAGAGACGGAAATGTCTTTAAACACCTGACTGGTTTTCTACAAATCACAATCCCTGCATATATATAGGACTTTATGACTAATATATCATGAATATATTAAAGACAGATATTAAAATGATCTACACTTTGCAACAAATCTTTGAATAAGCCTATAATGTTTTACTCTAGATTTTTTTTTATACATTATAAGATGTGTTGAGTGAAGTAAATACATTAAAATTGTCCAAAAACCTTTTTTCAATAAAACATAAAACAAAAATTTAATATTTCCCTCAACTTAATACAATTTATTTTGCGTCAAAACGAAGGTATCGATGGGTTTGCAAAGTTATAATATTGTGTAAGCTCAGACTGTCCCAGTAGCCAGGGGATGTTGAGACAGCAGCTTGCCTCGCGTGCCGCTGGCTGGGACAGACCTGCCAGCTCACTGAGGTTACAGGGTCCTTTTATTTGTCTTTCCCTGGCTGCAAATATTACAGTGTGTAATTTATCCTCTCCAATTCCGTGGATTCATGTTAATCTCATCTGCTTAAAATATTATTCTCATTCTCCCTGGGTGGCCCGATCCAGGAACAAAGCCATCAGCAAACAAGCTCCTAACCCAAGTGGACAGGCACCCAAAATTCTTCAAGAAAAAAAATACACACTTTGCAAAAGGGGGGGAAGCTAAATCAATCAGCCACGCTACAGTTGGAATTAAATTTGAAAAGACCGGCATACGTGGTGTGTTCACACAATAAATCTACACACATTATACACACACACGTACATAGTTGCACCTGCCCTGTTGCTCTACACTGTCAGCTCCTACGTGATCTAAAAGCCCTTAAAACAATATTCAGGAGAAAGTGTTTAAGAGTGGGAGGAAGTGGGAGAAGAAGGGAGAAAAGGAAAAGTACATCACTGCTAAAACAGGAGAAAAGTTCAGTGTCTAGACTAGTAGAGGAAACATAAGTACAGGTACTGTTAAAGGGAGCAGGTGAAGGGGGGAAAAAAGGGATGACGAGGAAAAAGATGAAATGAAAAAGAAAGGAAAGGAATAAAACTGCATCACAACAAGAGGGGTTAGAAGGACAAGTAAAAGAAGGAAAGAAGGAAACGAGGTGCACCTACTGGTTATGATAGCTGAGAGGGTCTGGAAGACAAAGTTCTGAAATGTCCATCAGTCCAGTTTTAGCATTCCAGGAATGAGAGGAAGAGGAAAGAGAAAACAATTGAGACCCGCTTCTTTCCTAAATGACAGCAGAGCACCCTCAGAGACAACGCTGGCGAAAAGCCCCTCCAGCACCGCACCCCCCAGCCTGCACAGGTATGTTGGACTCTGATGGATTGAGTGGGCGCGTGTGTGCGTGAGCATGTGTGTTGTGTATGTGTGTGTGTTTATGTATATATATATATATGTATATGTGTGTGTGTGCGTGTGTGTGGGGGAGAGATAAAGAGTGTGTGTCTGAGTGTATGTAAGTGAATGCGCGTGTATGACAGAGGGAGAGTGAGGGAGAGAGAGTGAGAGAGTGAAGGGGGGAGGGACAGACAGACAGAGAGGTAAAGGGGGTGTGAGAGAGAGAGCGAGCGAGAGAGGGGGGAGAGAGAAAGAGAGAGAGAGAGAGAGTGAGCGAGAGAGAAGCGCAGGCAGCAGCGGGATGAGCGCTAAGATGGAGAGAGCATGAGAGCGCGAGCAAGAGGAATGACTCTTTCCATGGTCGGGATAGGGCTCTTTAAGACTCAAGGGCTTGATGAATATGGAACAGCTGCTGTTGGCTGGCTCCGAGGGGCAGGACTTAAAGCGACAGAGGGGCCGGCGGAGCACCGGGGAGGAGGGATCCAAGCGCTCACTCACACACACTCCGCTATGCATAACGCACACATGCACGCACACACACCACCACACATGGATAGACAAAACAACCTATCGCATGAACAACAGAGATGCAACTAGGAGAACAGTCAACACACAAAGTTTCCATCTGTGTCAAATAAAGAGTTGAGGAATAAATGCAGAGGATGAATGGAGGAAGGAGACTGTCTGAGTCATGACTATTTATTAAATAATAAGAAAAGCTAAAATAATTGCATGGAAAATTGAATAAATATTGCATTTCATATTCCAACCAAATTGTTTTCTTCATTTACATTTTTTTTCTTTTGCAAAGAAATGCACTTTCTTGCAGTTTCTGTATTTTTTTGTACGTTTGCAACGATTTCAAAGAAGCCTCAGAAAAGCCAGAGCAATTTCACTTCACACGACAGAAAACTTTACCAAGCAGCTGACATCTCACAACTTCACTCTCTAAAGATTAAAAAAAAGAACTTCCTGTGAACTATTAAGTGATCAAAATGAAGCCGCTGCTCTTACAATCCACATCATAAAGTAAAATCTGACACCAGCCCAAGCCACACTATAGAAGTTCCTGCGAGCCGTCTAGTGCATCTGCAGCACTTCACTTTCAAAAACCAATAGCTTTCAAACCACTAAGGACAGTAAATGTATTTATTGAGCTGTGCCACTAGCTCCATTTGCGGGTGCTACATGTGAGGGACCATTGTGAACCTTTCACCACCTGTGAGAGATGATCTCAAGCCATAACTCATATTCTGGAAGCCCATCAGCTTCTAAAGCAGCGGAAAATCCAGCTCTGTCTTCTCTAACCCCAGCTTTAGAACCGCCTGTGTTTCACTGTTGATCAAGCTCAGTAAGAATGCAGAGAATGCAGATACCATTTCACAGTCAGTGAGGGTCTCCATGTTACTGTATCCCCACATTATAAGAACAGAGCTTACCATGGCATCTTATTGGAGAAATGAGCAGTCCGACAATGGCTGACACTTGGCTGAGTCAAGCAGAAAGAAACAGCAGCTTGAACCACTTCTCAGAAACTCACGAGGTGCCTCGACAACGGTCCTCCTCGGCTACTTCAGTAAAAAAAAAGAAAAATACGAGTGAGTGAGGAGGAGTGGAGGTCTACCAGCAGAGTCATGCAGAAAGGTGTGTTATAGGTCGCTCTGCTGCTCTCCAGCTTTTTCTCTGCTGAACAGGAGCAGCATAACCCCCCGGAGAGGAGTCTGGTTCCATTCATCGGCTCACGTTTCTATAATCAATGCAAAAACATCACGCAATCCCTATTGATCATCACAGGCCTATTGATGTGCAGCAATAGTGCCTCCACAGTGGCACAGATCACACAGCATCTGGTCTCTTTTTTGTGACAAACACAAATTACTAAATAAATGAAAATCCAATTAAGATTGATGCCAACTCAAACACCTGTCAGTTGAATTCCTCTGAGAGGAATAAAATCAACTATCAAACAAGGTTCTCACTTATAAAACAACACTACATGAAATACAAAACAAAACGATTACAAAAAAAATACACAGGGAACAAACAAGACGCAAATTTAACTGTATGTTGGTATTCAATACACTTGTAAATGAATTCCAATGCAATTAAAGATTCAGATCTGTAGCTAGTTATTCAAGTTGTTACAGAACAGTCTGTGTCTTTGTAGATGCAGAAACCTTTAACCTTAAATTCCTCATTCGGTGACAAATGAGTTACTCACATCATAACAGCTGATCGTTACAACCAGCCAGAGGATCACAAGAGGTGATACTCTGTCATGACACACTGAATTACTCCTATCTAGCCTGTGTACTTTCTTCATGTTGATAACTGCTTCCATTTGATGTATTACATTTCTGCATATTTTCCTTTGGCCTCCCAAGGCTTTTCGACTGACACCACGCAGACTTTTGTCACGCAGTGTGAGCTATGAAAGCCCTGCTGCTGCTATCGTTGCTTCTTATCAGCTCTGTTATGAAAAAAATCACGCCGTATGACAGTTGATTTGACAGGAAGGGATCTGATACAAATAAAGAATAGAGCTGCACTGGGTAAACACTCCATCACAGGTGGCACGACAAAGTTACCAGAATAAAAGTCTGTGATGATCTAGTATAAGACGTAGCTAATTACTTTAATATTTGTTGCAATTGGGATCAGGTATTTTATGGCATGAAACAAATTTGCATTTATTTATTCACTCTGTATAGCACACATGTGCATGACTGTTTAAATATATTGTACGTGTAGTGATGCAATTAGGAAACACTGACTCCATTAGAAATTAGCTTGTCATAACAATGAAATAGTTGTTTTAAGTGACTTAAGCAAAGTACAGTCACTTTAAGTAGTTGACTGTTGTGTGTAAGGCTGATTAAAATGACATCTGATGCTGTCATGAAAGAAGAATGCATCCACCAATCAGACAGCAGATTTAAACAACTAAAGACATAATGTCAACCTGGGTATTCCGCTTTATATGGGACTGACTGAGAGAGTTGAGCAACATGAAACCTGGGTTCTCTGATGGTTTAATACAGATAATGTTGTTTTAATCAGCTCTTACTGACAAGTTCATTCTCAGCTAAATGTAAGTGAATGCCTGGCCATGTGAACAAGGTTGGCCTGGGTGACAGAGCACAAGAGCTCTCAACCTGACATCCTTAAAAATTTACCTTGAAAAGTAAGAAAGAAAACAGAAAATAAATATACGTGGTAAATGTCTGCATTAAACAGATTTGACTCCGAATTTCTCTGATAATAAACAGTCGACACAGGCCTCAGACTCGTTATATTTAACCTTTTCATGCATAATGGTCAAATCGATAACGTAACTCAGTCACCATTCCCAGAGGAATAAGTAGCCTACAGTGTTGCAGGTCCGCGTGCACTGCTCATGCCTCAATTAAGAGCTAAACCGCGCGCGCATTGATGTAATTTACAGTACAGCTACAGGTGCGTCTCAGTTAACTTTAAAAACAGGACAAAAATCTTAAAAACCTTCAAATTGAAAGAAAAGGAAGAACACAGAGCAGGGAAAAAACAAAAGTAGCTACCACGTCTGGAGTGTGGAACAAGAACGAGAAACTACGGCTGACGGTGAGTGTACGGTGTACCTTACTCGGACAAGTCATGTCACATCCCCGGCTGAGCACCGCGCACTGTGGAAGTGGTGTCTCCAGGTTGTGGTGCTGGTGGTGGTGGTAGAGTGGCTCAGTGTGTCTGAGCGCGCCGCTTAACTGACACACACCGCAGCCTCACTATCAACTCCTCCTCCGGCGCGCACCCTGTGCCTAAACCAAACACCTCCACGGCAGCAGGACCCGGGTGAGCGGGGTCAAATGGGCTTCAAAGGGAAAAGGCTGCTACTAGGGACAAATACCGTTCAGCCAGGTTGTCTCGAGACTTGTGCTGCCATTTTTTAATTTGACGGCGTATGTTGTTAAATATCACTGTATTTTGACTGTGTTGTTGTTTTCATTATTATTTGACTTTATTATTTTTATTTCAGTGTTCCGTTTATTCCTGTTGTGACCCAAACTGGTAAGGAAACTCAGTATCATTACTTTGGCAGCACGTCCCTTCTTCTAATGTTTTTTGTTTGTTTTTCTTTGGGGAGGGGGGGTATTTTGCAGCTCTCTGCCCTCATCAGCCCCGGGGTGTGTTGGGTACATTTGCACCTGAGAAAAGGGCAAGTGACAGCAGACGTGCAAAAGGTTGAACACCACGGCAGTCGGTTGGTTTCCACTGTTGATGAATAAATAAACGGGACGATAGCAGCGTTGCGTCTGTTGCAGAGATCAGCCATTGTATCACGTAACCCAGTTGCTCCCAAACTTCACAAACTCAATTTTGGGAGATTTTAATCAGTATGAAAATAATATCTTGAATGAGGTTGCTTGTGAAATATTGTAAAGACCATCACATGAAAAAAATAAACAGTGCACAGTTTTATCTAAATGATAGTGAAATTTTAAATTTGCTCATGAACCCCATAGTAGGCCTCCAACTCCTCATAACATCTGGTGGTCCTCAGATCCAGTGCTAGACTTGTGGCAAAACATCACATATAAACATCATGCAAAAAAATAAAAATAAAAACAATTCTCCCAGCAGCACATCTGCCCCTCCAATGTATGTTAGGTGACATGAAGTATTTTTTGATTTGTTATGTGTTCTGCTCTGTCCTGTTTCGTGGCAGGTTTTCTTCCACACATTTCAGATGGCCATCATTGAGTGACTGCCTCAGCTGTGGACCAGAGAGCACAGGCAGCTGACAGCAGTAACCAACTCTATCATCTCCACTAGAGGGAGGGCTATCTCACAACAAGGCCACCAAGGAGCTGCAGCAGAGCTTCCTTTATATATTTATTTTCTCAGGGTGATAGTGTAATTCATAAACTGAATGAATGACAGTCAGGACAGTGCCAACAACCAGGCGCACAATGGAGACTCGACTGCATTTACTCCTGAGCACAAAAACCTATCCATTACAAACGTGTAATTATTGTCCTTAATAGATTAATTCATGCTGAAAGATAGAAATGGGTTCCAGGCTATTGATGTAATCATTTCACTGAGGAAATTAAGTGACATTAAAAGAATGATATTGTCACCGTGAGAGTATCATTGATTCTTTTCGAATGCAATTAACTGTATTTGAAAATGGGACCTGCACATTGAGCTGCGCAAGGAGCACTGAGGATCACTTCATTTGTGAGAGATATAAAGACCAAATTATCCCATCAAAGAGAAAATCTATAAATGTAATGGCACGGCGCTTCTGCACTAAGGAATGACAACAGCAGTTCCCTCTGTTAGGTGTATTAACTACCAGTGAGCGGCTCTCAACAACCCACAGAAAGCTTATCCAGACCGCAAACCAGAGGAGAATATCACTCGGTTTAAAAATTCACCTGTGAATTTTTATTTGCTCACATAAACCGTCCTCTTGTAAAAGTATAGGAGCCATGAGATGTAAGGCTGAAAAATGTAATGTCACTGAGATATTACCTGGAAGCATGAGCGCTAATAAGCAGCAGGAGAGCTGTTCTGTGGAGTCACAGAAGTTTGTTTCAGTCTTACACTCATAATGCATAATGCATTTCAAATCAACTGAAACAATCAGTTAATTAATCATTGATCTGGTGAGAATGGATTTTGATAATTAAGTCATTTGTGCCAAACATTTCAGAGTTGTGGCTCATCAAATGAGAGAATTTCAGTTTTAAATTATTGTTAACCAAATATCTCACTGCTGGGCAGGCAGAACAAGAAATATGAAGACGTCAGACTGGGGGACAGGACGTTTTGACAGACTATTTTATAGACAAATGATTGGACACTTGAAAAAACAATTGGATAATTGATGAAGAAAATCACCATTAGATGCAGTTTTAGGTCAAACAGATCTGAACTGATTCTGGTGTGTGACATTCACTCGTCTGTGCTGTTGCCGTACGATCCACAACAAACATATTTATAGATTTGAATGTTAAAATCATCTGATTATCTCTACCAAATGTAATTTCATGAGATTTTTTGAATGTCAACATCATACAAATAATGATAATTGTAAACATCACTTTGGCCCATAAGAGCTTTGTTGAACTCTGATGGGAAAATGACCCGCTGGACTTTTGATTAAGAAAGAATTGAAGATCGCACACAGATTCATATTTTTTGTGCGTTGTTTTTAACAGCGGAATAAACGAAGCACACAAACCCCTTGACGTAACGGTTGAGCATGTTGTTTTGTTGACTTTCCACAGTTGTGCACTGAGTTTTGATGAATTCCAACAAAAGCATGTTTGTGCAGCGGTTTCTGGCCTACGCAGCTCCCTAACCCAATTACAGTGTTGGTAATCCAGTGAAAAGAAATTTAGTGAAGAGGCAGAGAGGCAGGGCAGAGCAGTAAAAACATAAAACATATCAAACACAACTACTGATATGATGTCCAAGCATCAGAGGAACCAGGCATCAATCTCCGGTCCTGGTCAAAAATGCTGCATAATTCAAACCCAAACATTTTTTCTTTGTGCAATAGATCCAGATCAAAGGGTCTGAAGCCTCTCTCCCTCCACCTGCTGTCAGCCACCCTCCATCCCACCCTCACCTAAATTTCATTTAGGAGACATCTTTCTCCCTTTCCCCCTCTCTCATGCTCGCTGCAGTGCTGTCTCTGCTCTCTCTTTGAATTCAGTGCGCCATAGCCCTTAGATTTACTTGCTTAACAAATATGGACAGGAGGCCTAAGTGGTTTTTGAAATCTTCGAATGGACTTTGGAGTGGCTGTGCTGCGCTGGGTGACAACAGTCTCTCTGTCTCCCTCTCTAACGCGTGTGTGTGTGTGTGTATCTGTAACTGGGTGTGCTTGTCTGGTTTTTCTGTCTGTTTATGTTTGTGTCTGCATGTGTGTGTGTGTGTGTACGCACATCTATGGCTCCCCCCATGCTCTCACAGACTCGCTGGCTGGGAGATGGCAGCGCTGGGTGGAGCGGCAGTCTGGAAATGAGATAAGGATGTCTGATTCATAGGATCTGACAGGAAATCTATACTCTGCAATGTTTATAATCCAGCCATTACTACACAGCCAAATGAAAGAACAATAATCCAATCATTTACTCCATATTTACCTGAGGCAGATTCTCGGCTTTAAAGGCAAAGTGCACTGCGCGGTGACGGAGGCGGCCGCGGTGATGGCGTGGAGGGGCAGGTCGGAGCTGAGAGGGAGAGGACGTGGAGCTCCGCGAGGATGGAGCGTCCTCTGGGGAGATGTGTGTCAACAGGAGACGGGATGGTTCACCTGTGTGCACTCAGCGGGGGTAAGGGTCACTCATTACTCATCATTAAGAGCCCACTGATTTATGAGTAACTAACAAGAAAGGGAGTAACTAGACTTTATGAAACATGAGGTTAAAGGTTACAGAGATGGGCTCTAAAATCTCCCTGAGTGAGCATTAGGGCGAAAGAAGTCCTACTAAGTACAAACAAAAAGCTTCTACTATTACACAGCTCATACGGTTATGAGAAGAAGTGAAATGTGACTGACTCCCACTGATCCTGTGTCACCTACAACAGAGAAGTCCATAGAGGTACTGTCTCTCCATAAGCATAGAGGAATTCTCTGGCGGGGGGTTTACTTATCATAGAGTCTTTCATGGACAGTATGAGCGGCTCTTCATTGTGTACGAGGGGGGAGGTTTATCTTATTTGGAAAAGTGAAGGGGGCCTGCCCTTATCTGTCAATAAACAGTAATTAGATTTTGTGGCCGATAGCGTCGATTGGTTTCTAATCTAGCTGTCGCCCTAGACGTGTGTAATTAAAATCCTGATTGATAAAGGGGCAGAAGCCCGCCCACGCCACCACTTTACTAGACCCTACCCCCGACCCCTTCAAAACACAAACAAGAGAGAGATATGGAAGAAGGCCTGGGGAGAAAACTGCACTTCCTATTGATCAGCTCTATCTGCCTTCCTATCAATGCCCTTTTCCCACAATGGAGAGGCTAGTACAAAGGTTTCCCACGTTAAACTTCATAGCTAATCTTCATTCGCCAGATTTTATCCTCCCTAAGAAAAAATAAAACCAAAACAAACATTTCACCAATTTTTTTTTTTAATTGATTACTTGTGCTCATGCCATAAAACGTGTACTCATGTGACTGTGTGGAACTCCCTGTGTAAAATAAGAAATTAAAACCACTAATGAGGGGATGATAACTGTATGCATGATGCAATCAAGGAAAAACATGCCGTAGGTCACACAGAGATGAAAAAGAAACAGCGCATTTTATCTATTTTACTAATGGGCCTCTGAAAATGAAAACACAGTCTACACACATGCACAATGAGACACACACAAACAGGTGAATGTCAAAATGTGCATCACTACACATTAGACAAATAAGGTGGTTCATTCAAGTCAGGGGATTCCCACAGAGAGTGGCCGGGGCTGAAAGATGTTCAAAAACGCTGCCTCCAGACTTCACTGTCATCCGGATCCGTACAGATGGACGAGCGAGGAAGAAAGGCTTCCTGCTGTCCAAGTTCAGCAGAAAACGAGACAGTGAAGGAAGTGAAACGGTGAGAGGGCGGAGCGGGACAGGGAAAGCATCAGGCTAAAGAGACGTCCAGCTAATTGGGCTTGCACGTTTATCTGCTTCAGCCAGTAAATTTCTCATCGTGATCCAAACCTCTGAACGGTTCCTTAACGGCATGAGAGGAACATAATCTGTCTTGTGGAGTCAAATTTTGCCCGGCTGTCTGCAGGAGTTTTTAAGCCGTGTGAACTGGGAGAGTGTGCAGACTGCAGGCCTGTGACCTTTCCTGTCTGACACTGGTCACCTGCCGTCACGTGTGAGGGCTGACCCACAGCAGTGAGTGATGGCTGCATACTCTGCTTCACCTCCCGTCTGTGACACATACGTACAGGCAAACACACACACACAGCACTGTACCCACTGTGGAGCGGATAAACCAGCCCTCACTCAACACCACACCAATGTTCCTTCCACATCAGGAACATAATAAATCACAAATTAGATGTGTGTGACTGTGTGTATTTGGAGGGGGTGGGCATTTAAAAAAAAAAAAAAGCACTGGTCCAGTGCTTAATTTGCTTCTTAATGAAAGGCAAAATTTCCAAAGGAAAACTTTCATTGGGCACAAAATGACTTTCCTTAGTTTTCACTTTCTCACACTGTGGGAGAGATTGAGATTGATATGTGCTGGCAGAGCAGTGCTAGCCCATGCATGATGTACCTCATTTAACCGATTTCTGTAATTTCCTCGCTAAACAGTGAATAATAAATGGTTACCTAAACAAATGAAAAATAGATCATAGAATAATAAGCAGAGGAGGCGCTTTCAGTTCTTAATCACGAGGCAAAGAGCATTACTTGTCTTATAACCATAAAACACCCTTTATAGAGTAATCACTCGTGCTTTGTTCTGGGCGGTATTTTCCTTTTAAAGCACTTTTAGTGCCTCAAGCGTAGTGTGGATGTGATCTTCTAATACATACTGTAAGTGCAATGAAATAATACCATGTTTCGTGCAATACAGTTTTGGGGTCTTGGGTATTGTATTGATAAGTATTTAGATAGATGCCTTTTTATGCTTTATTAGACATTTCATTATCTAAATAAAAGTATGAATATCTTTGCTGTGAAAATGACTAATTATTATTGTTTCCATCTAATCTCATGCTCCATAATACATAAAAGTTCTATCTCAAATATTTCTCTTTTTTTTCACACATGTGAATATGGATGATGGAAAACGTAAATGTAAGCAAATAAAGAAAAGTCTTGAGATCTCGTTGCATTGTCTTGTATTTTAAAATGACTATATTGTTAAATCTGTTTCTCTCAAATAGTGTCAGGACTAATTAGTCGTGTAATTTACAAAAACAACATAAACTGTATGGCAATTGTTTGTGCTTGTGCACTTCTATATGATTCTGTTTCTCTTGCATGTGATCTAATAAAGCATATTTTGTGATTCACTATGATTTTATCAAGACGTGAAATACATGTGAGGTTTCCTTATGATATGCATATCTATATGCATATCTAATGCATTTAAATTAATTTTTTACCCTTGACAAACTTTGAAAAAAAAAGCTCCTGGATATAGAGAAACCTTGTCATCTTGTGTGATTGGAGATGATTTTCTCCTTTAGATTCTTCTTAAGAGTGACTTCTCTCCTGATAATAGGGCCAGCTTTCCCTGTGGTGCCACAACAGTGGAGTGACCTTGTTACCAGGGTGCCATGTGTCACAGTGGGGGGACCCAGAGGGAGAGGATGAGGTGAACAGATCATCTCCCTGCATGCCTGGCACCCGCGCCCTACCCTTCCTGCTCCCACCACAGGCCCGGCACCAGAGAGGCCGATGCAGGGAGAGGAGCAGCTCCAGGCTCCTGAGAACATGACTCCAATTAAGCTGTGGAAGCCTGTGCTCACGCTCCACTGCCTCAGCCCAGTTGTCCTACACAGGAAGACACACAGCCAACCCAGGGAGATGAACTCTGTCACCGTAGTCAAGATAGTCACCGAGAGACTGAGATTATGCTTTACAAACAATTTGTAGTAGATAAGGACTCGCTGCAATCCATCAAGAAACCGCAGAATGAGACAAAGTAAAAATTCGTATCAGTGCAGTTAAGATAAGATGTTAAACAAAATAAAAATTAAACTCAAGAGCACAAGGGAAGAGCAACAGCAATGATGGCTTGTTTCCTGTTTTGAGATCCCCGGAGAAAAAATGCGGCGAGTTAAGCACACAGTAATAGATGAGAGCGATTGAGAGGCCTCGTTTCCCCCTGTGATTAAAAATGTATGTTGCCACACGCAGCCTTTGGTGTGGAACTCTCCTGGAAAAGGAGCTGGTTAATATTCAGGCCCATGTCTGGCTAATGTCTTAAAGTGATAAATAGGAGGGGGTTGCTGCCGTTTGATTGTTCTTCACAGGCAGTCTGGGAGCAGCAGCACAGGGGGATTTAAGGTGGAGGAATCCTCTCAAAGCTCCTCATTCATTCACTCTCAGACGCCCCATCATTAATTGGGCCTGTCGACATGACTCCTCTGTACCCAGGGCCACTGGCAGCTACCATGGTGGATGAGCTTTTTAAGACAGTTCAAAAGAGTCCTTGCCTCATGAAAGGCATTCAAATTACATGAAATTGCATTCATGTCAAGCCTTGCAGGCATATTCATACAGTACACTGGCATAATGTCTTGTTTCGTGCCCTGCATATCTGTGTGACTATATAATCGTCCTCTTAGGAGCAAGTCGCACTAAAAAGAGTATGTTTTACAAACTATTAATACAAAATGTTGTATTTTTCAAACTACTGTACACACTGTACTCATACAGTATATGCTGTACTCTATGCTGTCAATGAAGTTTGCTTCACTGTAACCTAAATATAGACGTCTTTTCTAATTAAATATGTGGCATAATATACCCAGGAGTATCTGCCAATAGAGGAGATAATATTTCCATAACAAACCAGTTTTGTTTCTAGCATGAAACATTCTGCATGAAAACATTTAAATCCACAGGGAGCCAATGATATTGTCAGTGCAAGTAAAGGCTGAATGAACTTGGAGATGTTTGGAAGAAAACTTCACAAGTCGTGTGAAACATTCACACTCGGAGCAGATGTATTTGTCATAATATATCACAATCTTTAACCATAGTGGAGGGAGGAAAAACGACTTGTGATCAAGCCCAAGTCTATAAATGACTCTTCCACGCAGGCTTTACAACTGAAGTGCATGACAGACTAAATCTAAATGGGTGGCTGAACTACAATATGTGCAGCAGTTATCCCTTTGGCACAGTTTCCACTTTGACAGTTATCTACCCTGTGTAAGTAGAGCTATGCAGGACAAGGTGAGTCCAGCCTTCAAAACTTTATGATTTCTACTGATGTGCAGTTGGAAGGTGATCGCAGAAGGTGGCCAGATTTGGTTCATGATGTCAGCCATGTGATGCTTTAGTATTTATAACCATTAGGAACTGTATATGTGTCATGAAGTACAGCGTGGGCTTTTTTTTTTTCTTTCAGGGTGGCCATTGCCCTACTTCACTTACATCCTTGTCCGACTGTTACTTCATGCCAGGACTGATGACCTCTGTACTTCAGGTAGGTCTTACTGTATGTACGCAATGGGAGTTGTGATGCTGTTTCATTTGCTATACTACACAAATAGTACTTTTTTTTCTCACATTTGGCATTTAAAGCAAAATTTTTAAAAAGAGTTTGACTTAGATTAGCATTTACAGCAAGAAGGGTGTGGGTTCAATACCGAGGCCCCGGTCCCCGTGCCTGCATGGGTTCTTTCCAGGTTCTCCAGCTTCCTCCCACAGCCCCGGTGAGTGTAAATTACTGGTAGGTGTGAATATGTTCGTCTCTACTGTATACATCGGCCTGGTGATAGACGGTTGACCTGTCCAGACAGGGTGTACCCCGACCTCGCCCTATGCACAGCTGGGATTGGCTCCAGCCCCAACAACCCTTCACGGAGAAGCAGTATAGACAATAGATGGATGGATGCAGTGCTGGATGCTACTTTCCTTTTCCCACATTCCTTGCTGCCACTAAGTCTCTACTAATCTACGCACCTCTTGCATTGTCATTCTATGAGTTTCTTTTTTTCATATTGGAGCAATTTGCACTCTCACTCTTTCTCACTCTTTACATATTTCACTATCTTTTGCAATCACACACTCATTCAGTTGCCTCCCATTACTTTCTCCCCCCGCCTCCCCTGCCTGTCGTGGAAGTGGTTTCTGTTATGGCAGTGGGAAGGCTACCCGCAGCGGGAGAGATCCTAATTAACAGCCTATTCATTTGTGTGGAGCGGAGGGCTCCTGCTTTCTGAGCACTTGTTTTATGGTGGCGCTAGGGAGCCCTGTCCAGGGATTTGGAGGGGGATAATTGCCTTTGCCGCAGGCTGCAGTAATCTGGTCGGCTAATTCATTATTTTAATAAGTTAGCTTCTCCTCGGGGGTGTGCTAGCTGCGCTGCGCCTCAAACCTTGGTGGTGCACCTCGTTATTGTGGCGCTCTTTTACACTGCCGCCCGCACGGGGTTAATAACTGTTATTAGCCTCTCTCCTCAGCCTGCAATTTCTCGTTTAACTGGGGCGATTCAAACGAAACCTTTGCGAGCATCTAATAATCAACCTCTCTGGAACCAGGGGTAATCCCTACGAAGGGGTCCATACAGTGGAGAGGGGTAATGGATGCAATCGCCTGAGTGCCTTTGCCTCCACTCCTTTCATTACGGCTCCTGATGTTGTTTTTGTTGTTGACGCCGCTGTTGTTTTTACTCGGTTCCTCCAAAATCATTTGAGGGAAGAAATATTTGCCTTGAGCAAGGGAAATGGATCAGATTTATACATAGAAGATGATCATTAGGTTTGCGTAACTAATGGCTTCATTTAGGCCATAATCTTCCATCTCTCTAATAGGCTATGCAGCAGTCAGTAGGATGTGTGCATGTGCATGTGTGGAGGCAGGCAGGTTTAATGACTCCAGTGCAGTCAGACATTTTGTGCATTGGCTGATTAAAAACCATGTCATTTCAACAGGAAGGGAATAAAAAACAGGGCATCATGAATAGAAGTATTTGAAAAATCCAATATTGGAGATGGTGATGGCTAGATGTTTGAAGGAACCTGCTGTTAAAATCCAATTATGAGTACAGCACAAAGTGGTTAAAGGGTTTTGAATGCAGCCATTATACATTATTTCACTTTGTGACGAAAAGAGATACCCTAATTCACTTTTGAGAGAGAATACAATGTGGACAAGGCAATCCTATTATGCGTCCCCAGATATCCCTGCTTTACATCTGCCATTGACAAAGTCCATCACTGTGGCTGAAGGAGACAAAACATTCAGGCTGTCCTTTCCTTTGCAGAGAAGTTGGAAATGTTTTGGCTGGTGGAGGCCATTTGCATTGCAAACCTGCATTTAACAATTTAATGCATCTTCATTTCAACATGTATATCAGAGCAAATCACAAATGCATGTATGTTTACCCCTCTAACTGTATCTTGATAACGATCTGTCCTGGGTGTTTTGTCTCCCCTGTGCACTGCAGGAAAGTGAAGGCCTCGGTCCACAGGCTCTGTGTGGCTTATGTTCCATCCTGTGGGCTGGCTTGTTTAGCTGTCATCATGCTGTGACCTGCCAGCCATTGTGAAATGAGCTCCTGGATATTAAAGAGGCTATCTCTTCATCTGTACTTAACCGTAGTGGAGTGACACATCACATGAACCATGGGCCCTGTAAAGGAGAAGGGGCAATGACTTCCAGGGTGGAAAATGTTGAAATCCATGAGGCGGTATTCTGCGGTCAGTCATATGACTGAAAGAGAAACATTTGCGCTAATATGCGTCCTCATCAACCCAACAACAACAAGCTATTAAATCACCTGAAGGAATGATCAATGTTTATCCAAGAGTGTGACAATCTGCAAAATGGCTCTGCGTGATCATTTAGCACTTTTATCTGCAACTAAAAAGTTCAACCTGTGCTGAGCCACAGCCCCCTCTGCACACAGGAGTGGCCGTTTTGCTCCATAAAGTACGCACATGATAGTAAATGACCTGGTTCACTATTAACTATTATCCACTTAATGTCCTTCCTGGCTTGCCACATGTGGAGCTTTGGCTGAGCGCTGGCCTCTGGGGCTGCCTGGGGCTCGTTCAGGGCCATGGTTTTTCAAAGCCCGCACTGCCATCTGCTAGACCAGCATCCCCGCTCTTCTTCTCGGGCTGACGTGGCTGCAGCTGGGACAAGCAGAGGCCCGAGACTCGCCCTACACCCATGTGTTGCCACCGGGCTCATGCATATGTATACGAAAGATTGCTATAGATCTCTGATTACATACGTGGTAGCTGACACAACATATAAACGCACTGCTCTGTGGACAGTATTGCTAAATGCTGTTTGCGCACGAGTGGGAGTTTCCTTATTGATTTCTTTCCTCTTATGGATATATCTCATTTGACACTCTTCTGTGCGAGGTGGTATTGATCGGTGATATCAGCTGATATGTTTTTTTAAGAACTGCTGGAGTGGCATAGCTCAGCCCAGCAGCCCTGCCCACCTTAAAGCCGCTCAGCTTAGCATAACTGGCCTCTAATGAGTGGTCCCTCCCCTCATCACACAATCCTGAGTCCCCCCCCTCCCGCATTCATCAATTCTCATTAGGGAAAATCATCATGTGGAATACCAACTTTTGGCCAATATTCATCACTGTCAGCCCTCATCCATAGCCGCACAAAGACGGACGCAGGATCTGGGAGTGCCTAAGTAGCACTGACTTAGCTCTTTTTATTCCCTAATCTCACCCTCTGTGCTTGCGGAGCCCGAGCAACTCTCTGCAGTGCACACTCCCTGACAGCAATTACTTTATGCAAAAAGAGTGGAGGAGTTCAGTGAGTGGCGTGAGTGAGAATAAGCCTCCTCTGAACTCGGGCTGTCGGCAGGCTGCAGCATTCAGGCTGGCGCGCTTCCCCTGGGTGGCAAAGGGCAGCGAGGAGGGAGGGGAGATGGCAGAGGACAACTCGGTACCACTGTCACAAAGATCCTGTTGTGACATCCACCATCCAGTTGCCATACATACAACACATTGCTGCTGTGAAATTCGTGCATAATTATATTGATTTATTAGTATTTCACTCATATTGAATGGCGATCCATCCAAATTCAAATCAAACTTATACAATTATTCACTTTTAATTATTCAATTTGCCTACTAGCACCTCTAGAGCTTGTATGCTCCAACAACATGTTGTTGTTGTTGTTGTTGTTTTATGGGCTTTTATGTATCCTACTATTTCATGGTCATACAAAGTCATTTCCTGGAGTGATGTTGTCACCCTAAGGTTGCCAGTTCAGGCAGTTGGACCATAACTTGTTGTTCTTTAATGAGATATAATGTGCTAATTAGTGAGCTTCAGAGGTTGCTTATAAGCTGATTAGGTTACCTTTGGACAGGGCTTGGCTGGCTCTTTCTATACGTTTCCAGTCGTGATGCTAAGCTACGCTAACCAGCTGCTGGATACACACAGCACAGCAATGAGAGTGTTGTTGATTGTCTCCCTTTTACCTCTTGAAGGAGAAAAAAAGCAAATATGATAAGAGCTTATTCCAAAAATATTGAACTGTTCCTTTAAATCGTGCCTGCATATTTCGCTCTACGTCATGCACACAGATTGCCTTCGCCAGCAGTGTGTCCCCCCTCCTGTAAAAATAGCTTGTGTGTGTCATTCTCATAACGCTAGCAGGATCAATACATTCATTCCCATTTTAGCCGCTCTGCCCCTTTGCCCACCCACGCCCGAGAATAGGACAGCTTGCAAAACCCAGCCGCCATGTCAGCTAATCACAGCCCTATTGCTCCAGTCGTTCGTGCCCCATCGTTGGCCCACCCCGGCTGCCTGCCCAGCGCAGTTAGAGATTTTACCCAGAGGTCAGTGGGCTGGCCAGCTTGTCTCAGTCCAAACTCCCCTCCTGCCAGGTGGATCAGAGGGAGGCTAGCAGTTCGCCTCTCTGCTGAGAAAATGAGATCACACCACCACAATAGGGGGGCTGCCTTTGGAAGACCTTCATTCCAGGCTACAAGATAATAGCGCAAAACCATTTGCATCAACCAAGGGGACATTATAATAAATCAGACACCGTGATAAATTCTCTTAATGCTTGGCACTAACAGGTGTTAACCGACTCTCAGTTATTGTCATTTAGCAGCAGCTACAGAGCTACAGAAGGATTCATGAAAATGTAAATTAGTGGCAACTCTCAACTGCTCCAGAGACACACAATCTTTAGATCCTGGCTCTATGTGCAACCTAGAAACAATGCAATCAGTATAAGCTTATAATACATTGTATTTGTTTGCTAGGGGTTGTAAATAATATGAAGTCCGTGTAACTATATATGATATAGAAACTCTGCTGCGCTCTGCGTCTCATCGCTGAGATTTCTAAATCTTTTATAAACGCACAGATACTGTACATATTCACATACACACACACACAAGAGCACACTAGCCGATGCAGATTGCGTTAGGGAACCTTGGAGGGCAACATATGATGGCCTGAGGCGGCGTCTCTGTGGTTTAGGCATCAGTCACTTCCCTCCGGGCTGCCGGTGAAAACATAAACAACATTCCTCCTGTGCAGGGGAGCATGGACAAAAATGTATTCAGTATAAAATAGTACAATAAAATATCCGTACAAATGGATTTTGATACTTTCAAACTGAGACCCAATCATTTCAACTCTTTAAGCTGAGTTAAGTGAACCAACTGTTAGCAGCTCTGAGTAAGAATATATGCCAAAATGATGAACTATCCCTTTAAGTTCTACCTCTGTGGCAAGCGAGGGAATATCCCAGTTGCAGCCAGTGGCAAATGTCCAGTAGATCCAGTACACCACCCACACAAAAACACCGTACACATACTGTATGCTCACAATAGACATATCAGTGCACCAGTGTAGGGGCCCATACTGCAGACACACACACACACACACATATACTGTATATATAGGCTACACACTTGACCCGAGTCCTTCATCTCTCAGCGATATAGAGCACCTGAACTTTTTCTGGGTGTGATAGATGGATGGCAGAATATCCCTGAGGGACTGGTGATTAAACAGGAAGTAGGGAGAGTCACTGAGCAGACCAGGAGCTGGCTGACCCCTCCTTCTCAGCCGCTCACTGATCTGCCGCTACAGAGAGCAGAAGAGAGGAGGGAAAGAATGAAAGGGAGCCATAGATTATCAATAAAGTCAATAATGCATTGTGTTACACGTGCCCTCTGACTTAAACAGGGTTACTAGCTCTGACATCCTTATTGTGATTTCTGCACGCTCAGGTTCAACAGGAACTGTTGGAGGAAACGGTCGTAATTTATCAATGTGCTGAACAATTAAATGCTGTTTGCTTATCGGCCATTTTTTCCACTCAGAAATGTTCTGATTATAGCGATTGAGAATAATTAACTAGCTGAACCATATCACATAATCATCTAACACTGTCATTCCTGTTAAGAGAAATAAATGACATATTTTCTTCATCTGGATTTATAAATAAACAGTTCAATGAATGTAAATCTTTTTTCCCACAAATTACATTTTTGTATGATTTCCTAATATTTCATGTGATGTCTCATTTATACAAAATTCTCACATTAGCATGCAAATTATTCAAAAATGATCTTGCAGTCACTTTATCAAAGCATTATCTCTTCATACCTAATTAGAATTCCGGTCACAGTCAATGAAAAGCTTGTTTCAACATATACCATATCACCGCGGCCTCTATACAGTAATGCCACTGAGCTGAAATCTGCCTTAGACCTGCTACTTTAATTCATCTCCAGCATCCCGTGTTTAATTTTTAGCCTTGACTACCCACAGGGACTTTAACCCTTTCTGCTGTCTCATTTTAATCGGATGCTTTTTTGTTAAATGTTTAACTTAAATTGGGAGACTCATAAATATTCCAAATCACTCGTCCTGTGTTTGATGAGGAAATGAGCCTCGTACCCGCCGCGATTCCCCAGGCAGGCAAGCAGGGAGGGGGGAAGGGGGGGGCGGGTGGTGGAGAAAAAAAAAGCCCTACAACTTAACTCTTGGAAGTAGACCTGTGCGGCGCTCTGACAGCCTACATTAGCAAGCAGCAAATTGTTTTAACAATGTGAGGGCCGCCTTTGTGTCGAGATAATGATGATATCTCTTTTCTGTGGCGCTCCATGCTACTGAGGTAATCCTAGGGTCTCTGCTGTCATCAGTGCCTGAGAGCACTTTCTGTGGTGCAAAGAGACAACAGCTTGTGCTGAATATGAATCTCACTGCTCCTACATAGACTTTACATGTAGCATGATGATCCCAGGTGATGCTGTAGCATGTTTCAGAGTACGTTATATATTTATATTGTCTTAGACTAACGCCGGTGACACAAGTGCACAGGTACAGTTAATATGGTGGCTTCCTGGCAGAGGTGAAGCAGCTCCGACCTCTGAGTTAGCCAGATAGGCCGGGGCCTGTTTCAGAGTTTCTCCCTCTCTGTCTGTCTGTCTTTCCCTCCCGTGGCTCTGTGGTCATTAATCTTCCACACAGGTGCTGAGGACTTCTGACCCTCTGTTCCACTTCCTCCATTAGCACCATGACAGCTCCACTGTAAGGTTCATATACTCGACCGTATTTCCATCGCTCTTCTCCCACACCATTTCAACTGGTCTGGGAACTAAAATCCACTGTGTCCCCTTCACTCCTCAAAACTTCAATTACACTTGTTTCGCTGCAGCTTTATCATCCGGTCGCAGCATTACAGTGAGAGTTTTGGATATATGGAGTAATATTTTCCCACACTCTGCTCTAAATTAAAATACAAGCGATGGGAATACAAAATGTGGGGAAAAAAAGAGTGCAGAGTAAAAAATAACACAGATAAACTGACTAGTGCTTATTTTTGTGTATTAAACATAACAGCACTATATACCGAAACCATGGCAATAAAAAAAATCTTAGCTGTACAGTATAGTCAGGTCTCATCAATAATGTGACTGTAACCTTAGCAGTTATTCAAAATGTCCAAAACCTGAGCCAGACGCAAACACTGTAACCACTCAGGTCTTTTACAGAAGTAAAATGACCAATAATACAGTTTAAAAGTCATCACTGCAGGAGAAAGCTCCGTATTCACAATAACATTTCAGAAACAAGTGTACCTTTATTACGCAACTTTATTGCAGCTAAAATGGGAATGGTGTGTTATTGGTGCAATTATGTAAAAGGGCACTGTAATGCTGTGGCTGCTAAAAGAATAGTTTTATTCACAAATCTTTTTTAAACTGCCTACGATGATTATGTTTGTGTAGCTGCACATTTTCTACTAACTATTAAATAAAAACCTGTAAGGTGTCGCTGAAAATGGAAGAAAAAGGAGACTGAATTCAAAATTGAACAGTAACATGAGTGTATGCCTGTCAAACGAACAAGTCTTGGTGTAAAGGGAAGAGATCAGCTGGACTGTGTCATGATAATGTGACAAGACCATGACAAGATTTCTGAACTCGAGAACAATACACCAGCTCTCCTTGTCTCTCTGGATACATCCCAGTCAGAGCTGTGAATGAGTGCCATGCTCATAGGTCGCAACCCCTAATCTGAAGCCGCCTACTGCACAGAGTTTCAGTTTCACAGCAGAGAAAGCCACACTCACACACAACAGCTGGACTGTCTCACACACAAACATTTACACCTTCTCACATCACACACAATGACATAAAAAACCAGACACAAACACATGCAGACAGTTGTTTAACACACGAGGCATCTCTCTGCAGGCCGCCATACGCCCAGGCCCAAGGCGAAGGAAAACACAAATGTCAGTCAGGATGGGGAAAGGTTACAAGGAAGCCAAGAGCTCCGTACTGTTAATTTGCTCCCTGGGGTTGAAGGAGTCGACCAGCAGAGTGATCTGGCTCCACTAACTCATGAGATACGGTACACCCAAAATACCAACTCCTGCGGCAGTCTGCAGACATCTGTGATAAAGAAGTTTGACGTGAAGGGAGAAGTGAATTACCCAGAATGCATTGTCTTTGTGACTGCTCATCAAATTTCTGTAAGTGGTTGAATATAAACTTATTGTCTAAGAAAACTTTGAATACAATTTTAGTGGTTTTCAAACTTTTTGTACCATGATCACTTGTGGAGCAGAAAGATTTCCACCCTTCCCTAATACAGATCATTCATTAACTATATTGCAGAAAAACAAGCCAAGTTAAATGGGTTTTTTATTATTACTATTTTTTTTAACTGAAATAGGAACAGGAACAAACGTCATTTTTCTTTCAACTCAAAGCTCTCCTGGCTCCCTGACAGCGGCGCCTCAACATGGTGCGTCATCATCTATTTGTCTTTCCCTCTCCGATCCAACTCCACCTGTTTTGCTGTATCTGAATTAATCTTGCCAGAGTAAATCTTGATAGGCTTTTGCTGGCATGAGAATTCAGTGTTTGTTTATTGTTCCCATATTTATGAGGCTTTTCAACTTCCGGCCCACAACCCCTGCCTGTTCTGCGTTATCCCATAATTATGTCATGACATCCTTTAACCAAACTTAATCCAGAGTGTAATATGAAATAGATTAGATGCTGACCAAAGTTTAGCTTCAGTTCATTTATGTTTGTCATGTAGACTTGATGAAACCGTTTCGTAAATTGTTTAAACGCTATGATTTGACTACAGTCCAAGGCAAGTGCCCTTTTTTGGGGGTTGGATGTGGCGCGGACGTGTGTGTGAGGTGTGTGTATGTAGTCCTGGTGGTCCCATCCAGACGGTGTGTCTGACTTTCAACATGTCTCTCCTCCTCATCTCACTGAGGTCACCTCGTTGGTATCGCAAGCGCAGCAGTCACATTGTGCCTCAATGCAGACAGATTGCTTATAATAACCGTTAGAGACCTTTCATTTTTCCCTGTCAGCGATTTGCGGGATAATTTTGGCACCCTTTAAGGATTCAACTCGCCTAATAAGAGGATAAAAATAAACAAGCGAGTTGTTGAAGCACTATATTGGGATGGCATAATCCCATTTACAAGTCTGAACGCACTCTGGCCAATAAAATCAAACCCCTGCAACATTGTTATATGTGGCAATTTTCACCATTTCTAAAACAAGGAATGACTGAGTGCTAGGCTTTTAGACTGCAAGGATTCACTAAATGGATGAGACGTCACTTTCCAAATTTCATTACCAAAGATCTACAGCGAAAAATGCTCAGTCAATTCATGTACCATAACAAATATTAGCTACATTTATTTTTGGTTCAGCTATTGACCACTTTGGCTCCAGATTACGTTATAAGTCTATTTTAATTTACGATATAGCTGTTTAAAAACAAGTTTTAGATTCTGCAGAAGTGGGGCGTATTGATCCCTGCAGGGAGCTGCAGAGAGCAGCCGGAGCTTTACTGTCAGCCCCGTCCATCTGTGGCGTCACAGCCTGACAACCACATCCCATACCTGTACAGTGTGCGGGCGCCACTTCATTTCCTCTGTTCTTTTGATTTCCATTAAAGGCAGAGCAATAATGTGGCTCGCCTATATGAAAAGTAGACACTCGAAGACATTAAGCAGAGCCGAGAGATTAGGTAAATTAATCAAGTGGTGAAAGTTTGAGGAGAGAAATGGTAGAAAAAAGGTGATGAACGCAGAATACAAAGTGTTGTAGGGTGAGATAGAAAGATTTGGGTGAATTAATCAACAGAGGCTGAAGGACAGAGGTTGAAGGAGTAAACTAATGTCGCTTCTGCCTTGAGTGAGATGGACATTTAAAAACATTGGCAGAGATCAATACACACAAGGCTATCTCTGGAGATAAGATCTATCCATTACTGTCAAAGTTTAACATTTAATTCTGCTCTCTAATTAAAATAACTGTTTGTTTGATCAAATATATATTTGCAGCCTCCAAAGAAATACTGGACAAATGTTGTGACAACTCTTCTTTAGATGTATGAATTATACAATATTAGACAGAAAATATAACAGTATGTCTTTATAATATGTGAGGATACGTTATAAAATAGGGGTTCACTCAGGGGCACCGAGACTGGTAAAAAAAAAAGGAAATGTGTGTCATTAATTCCTGGACTGTATTTATCCCATTTCCTATACTCTCTTTATGTATCTAATATTTCTAATTTACCACCGTCCAGGAAAAGTGACACAAGAAGCCATAAATTCTCTTCTAATTCCAAATAATTCCGATTACATGGACGAGTAGTTTTCAATCAGAAAGATAATCTGGATGATAGATGGTGGGATAATTGGCTGTCTCTGCCACGTAAATATTGTGTCGTTCTATTAATCTTGCCGAATGAAGTGTCAAGCTGTCACTCATTCGTCAAACTGAATTAGGAAATATAACGAATAAATAAATGCACGCGGGCGGCAGTGGATGTGTGTGCGAGAGAAAGAGGGAGGAAGAGAGAGGAAGAGATAAGATGAGATGCGAGCAGGCGGCTGCAGTGGCCCTCAGTCAAAGTAAAGTAGGAAAAGAGATGAGTATGGCGGTCATGTGTGTTAAAAAAAAAACAAGAGAAAGAGAAAAGAGTGAAACATAAAAATGTGATGTTTATATCTACAGAGAGCAGAGGAAGGACGGTACTCTCTACTTCCTTCCCCTCAGCGAGTATAAAATGATCTGGAGTATTACACATCTTAAAACATTATTGCGCAACAATACCCTGCGCTTAATCTTGCTAAAGGCATTTTTATCAGAACAGAGACCCTCAGAATTACATTGTCTTTTCTGTCCCAGGGTCTATATCTGTCACTTGTCAGAGGCAGCTCCAGTGGCTGAATGTTTTACCCAACCATCAGGTGAGATTGTTTTTACCTCACAGGCAGAAAGGCAATTTGTTCAAATGAACTGGCAAGGACATCCGCTATGCATTCTGGTAATATATAATAAATGTTTACCTGAGATACTACGAATGCAAAATGTATAGAGCAGGGGGCCAGTTGGGAGTTTTGTGCATATTATAATTAATATGTAAGAGGCTGTATTTTTCTATCATTCAGGAGGTGATAAATATCTTATCTAGTAGGACAGGAAGATAAAAAAAAAAAAAAAAAATCAAGCGGTGACATCCTCTTCATTTAATTTATAAAGATCATAATTAATGACCTGCAGGCTGCTGGAGACCCCATTTCAGGCCGGAGACAGAAAGGGCCTCAGTCGTAAGAATAAAAATGAAGTTTTCATTGAATTCTGAATTAAATCTCAAATATCAGTAATTTCACAGAAAAGGTCAGCTCTAATGGAGTCCCCCCTCTGCTTTTTAATATCTCATATTTCTCTTGGAGGAGTCTATCTGGCGTGACGTGGGCCCGCTAATTGTGGCCAGTTAATTAATGAAACCATCAGGTGTTTGCAAAGGCAAACAAAGAGCCGGGCTCTCCTAAATCATCAGTGCCCTTCGACATGGTTATTATCCAGCGGCAGGTGAACCCCAGCCTTGACGCATGACAGATTAGATCTTCTCAAGAGGATGGGCTGTCCATTTATCTGCCTGATAAACTCAGAGCCTCTCTCCATTTTCAATCATCAGAAAGGAAATGAGATTAACAATCTAATGATGCCAGCACCTTCCTGCACACACACACACACACACACTCCGACACACACTCACTCACGTACACACGAAACAATACTCATAAGCAAATGTCCATTTATCGTAGCTCTGATTATGAGCACTGGAAAAGGCATCCTCAGTGATATATGATCAAATTATTATTTATGATACATCAGAAAACAGGGGGCTTTTTTTTTATTTGATGCAGGAATTCCATTTCTCAGTTTCCATTCTGCTCTGCTCTGCCGTGTCCCTGTTAAATCACGCCGCGCACCGTGGGTTCACACTGCTCCGCACGGGTCCGGGGGGCCTGTTATTGCACAGCTCCCATACCTCAGACCTAAATTTACAGTGCAGGGCTCGCGTGCCCCCCGCTGTACTCCCCTTGTGGGTCAGCACCCCCCCCACCTCCTCTCCTCTCCTCTCCCTCCCCCTCCCCTGCCGTCCCTGACACGCATAGCAAGCATCCTGGCCCTCGTAAAGCTGACATCTTCACTAAACTATGCTAACAAGGCCGCTGTGATTTGTATATGCACAGCCTGGTGGCACGTGGTGTAGAGGGAGGTGGAGGGTGGAGGATCCAGTGTGGAATCTACTTGTGTGGCGGAGCTGGGGTGGAGGTGGTGGTGGAGGTGGTAGGGGGGCAGCTAATCAAAGCTGCCGCCACATGCAAAGGTTCCAGTGCACAGCGACAAACATATCTGCGGGTTCACATTGTGCGAGGTGACAGAAGAGGCAACCCCAGGGTCCAGTGAGCAGGCCGTAGAACATTTCAGCTGTGTGATTCCTCCCCCTGCTCTGGGATTTATAGACCCGGGACTGAATGGCTGGTGCAGGTGCAGAACACAGACAACTGCTCTGCTCTGCCGATGCAATATATTACTGAGCAACAAACATCAGCCGGGGTGTCAACACGAACAACTCTTATTATTTAAGGCTGTGTCTTTTAAAGGTGATGAGCTTGAATGGCTACGGGTGCTGGAATCAAGTTCGGGGTTTGAATGTTGTTTCATGTTTAGGTTATTTACGAGAACTCCCATTGAATTCATTAGTTTTATTCATCTAATCTGGATCAGTGTTAACTAGAATGAAAGCAACATATATCCTGAAACGCTGTTAGAAATACAGCACGTATATTATTTTATATACCGTCCTGAGCGCCTTCATAGTTTAATTTGCCAAATGCGTGAACACATTCTTGTGCTTGCATCAGTTGATCAGAATGAGCCTGTTTGTCAGCTCCCGTGTCTATTAATACCTGGAGTTGTGAGCGACCTGTCCACTGCTCACTCGCTGGTGATTGAAGAGCCCGTGTGCTCTTTTAATACCCGACAGGTGAGGCTTATTTGAGGGGCATCGATGAGAGCGACAGCCCAGTCGTGACCCAGCCGCTGCTAATTTGAGAGACTTACAGTTAAAATTATATTACGCTTCATTAAAACACACTTCTTTTTTATCTGCGTAGGAATGACTTTCAGGAGGTGCTTGGTTAATAAGATCATTCTGCTGAAAGAGCCTCAACTTTGAAGTGGCCGTGTGGCGCATTAGTGGGAAACCTGGGTTGAGCAAGAAGACTCGATAATACATGTTCTACATATTTAAACACAGAATCACCGACTTTCATTATGCTTTATTCATTTCAGAAAATGTTCTCCATATCATATGTAAATTGAGCTATTGAGGCCTTTTCTCTACATCATAGGAAATAGTACTTCAATACTTTAGAAGTATTTTTACTTCCACATGATGTAGTAGATGTATTTGCGCATGTACAAGTTTGTATCAGAAAAATATTTTTGCATACTTGAGTGTGTGGTGAAGGGACACCACTATTCTGCAATGAAAATGGAGACAAAGTTTAATGTTAGAAAGATACCCCACTTCATTATTGAACCTAAGGTCAGATCACATGTCAGGCTCAACACATTTCAAATATGTGTTTAAGATTTTTAAATAAATAAATACAACTCTGGCAGTGGGGATTTCATATTTACAGGGAATACTATATTGGATTAAAATGTCAGTCTACAAAAATGCAAAAAAACAAAACATATTTGCAGTTGTTGCATGTAGAATAAATCACATTTTAAGGCTTTAAAAAGTCCATGTAACAATGTTTTTTGCTGCCAGGTCGCTCTGACTGTAAACACCGCTCTCTCTGACTGTCTCTGTGCACAGGGTCAGTGAGTAGTGAGTCAGTGGAAGTGAATGAGAGCCTGATCTGCTGTGAGCAAGCTTGTCAGTGTGGCCCTGAGTGGGGCTGTGTGGAGCTCCTGTCATGGGGTGTCAAATTTCTATGGTCCACACTGTGGCCCTCTGTCCTGCTCGTGCCTGCAGCTCAATGGGCCCTTTGATGGGCCACCCGAGGCCTTTCATCGTGCACCTTGCCACAGAGCACGGGGTCTGAAGGGAGGGGATGGAGTAGGAGGGAAAGGGGGGGGGGGTCTGCCGCACAACACCTGGCAGGTATGCAAAACCATGTGCCCAAACCAAAACAAAAGCCACTCTGTCAGGCGTTTATTGGAAATTAATTTCCTCTCTTCAAGCTTTTTTTGCGTTCATAAAACACAGGATGGAAAAGAACAGGATGATCTGGGGCAGCAGGAAGTGGGACCGTGTGAATGCTTCAAAGAAAATACGAACTTTATATCAAGATCGGATACACTTAATTTCAGACTGAGATAATTTCAGGAGCTGCAAGTGAAAAATGCTTCGTGGCTGAGCTCAACTGAGAACAGAAAAGACCACACACTTGAAATAGTGGAATGCAATATGGAAAGAAAACTATTAGCACTGAAGTTATGAGGTTATCGTGCAAGAGCACGTACATCTACATCCGTTTTGAACTGTATAATACGAAGAGTGCAATGTAAATTGGACACTTGCATCTGTCTCAGGTCTTATCTCACTTGGCCCTCTCCAGTTCCCATACACCTGCCCCCCCTCCCCCCAGACTCCTGCTTCTCTCTGCCTGTACTGTCCTTCCACTCCTCTGCCTCTGCCCCATACAGTGTAAGCCCGTCCCTGGGATCATCCTCTTCCTTTCCTTATCTGCAGTTCAAAGCCTGTTGACTGAATTATCTCCGGACGGTAAGGGAGAAAGGAAACAACTGTCGGCAGCTCTCAGTCAGCCGCCGAAAAAACTCCTCTCCGACATCTGCTTGGTTAACTGGTCTCTACCGCCTAATCCCAAGGTGGTGGGACGGGAGCAGAGAGAGTGAGGACACGTCGACTCCTGCGCGCGGAGCTCTCCACAGACAAATGGGTGCAGTGTTTCCTCTCAGAGAGAGAGAGCGGTGTCATGAGATAGTGGATGTTCATAGCTAGAGCGGAAGCCGAGGTCTCAGGTTTGAGTGGCCACAGAGAGCGCTTGACTGAGGTGTTGAGAGGGAAGGTGTGGTGGCCGGGCCCCCAGGAGGACAGAGGGGAGATTTAACTGCTGCACTGAGAGGAAGAAAGAACAAGCACTGCTTCACAGGATGAGTGGATCCCATTGAGGCCAGAACACCTGCGTTCACTGGTCTGTGTGCGTATTGTACTATATCAGCCATATTGTTTCCATAGTCACAGTCGCTGACGGGACTCTGAGCTCAACTAAGTTCAGTTAGCCCAGTTCAGGTTTTCTGCGTTGCCAGGCAGAGCAGCGTTGCCAAACGCTTAGTTTCCGCGCCGACTCGGTGGTTCCAGTTGGTCGGCGATGTTATTGCATTCCGCACAAACGCCACAGTGATCTTTGTTTCCCTGCGATTGAGTTGGAAGCTTTTACATAACTCAACATCATATAAGGTTTCCAAAACATTGCAACCCGGAGGCAGCCCTTTTGACTCTTTGTGATTTGATCTGACGGCGTAAAGAGTAATCTCCACAAATTCAGACTTCTGCTAGACTTAGGTGCTACTATTAGGAGTTTCTCCTAAAATCAGCACGTCAGGAGAAACTTGTAAGTTTTGTGAATACAACTTCTGATTTCATCTTTTAACCCCTGTTCTTTGCAGCAGTTTGAATGGCATTATATGATTTGTTTTAAAGACTGTTTTGCTGTTATTGCACAGGACAATATAGAATAAACACGAGAAGACAGAAATACAACAAGCATACAACAACACAGGTCGACCGTTGACTATCACTGACCATAGACTGTAAAAAGAATGGACGTAGCACCTGTGACGTCACCCATTGGTTTGGGGGAGTCAGTTTTGTGCCGCTACTACGGGGGTTTGAATTGTGCCATGTTGGATTTTACTTGCCATACAGTATTTGGAGAGCTGCTGCGGTTAGCCGGCCGAGAACCCGCCCACTGGCCTCGTAGCAGTGGTCTCTGGACCTGTCACTCAACGTTTCCACGCCCTAATTGGCCATAATCTTAACCTAATAACAGTAAAACGGTAGAGGTTTTAAAAAATTGTGCGAGGGTAGAAACTATCGTTTGAGACCAAAAAAATAACATGTACCAGGCTGTAAATATGTTTTTTTAAGTTGTAAAGTCGGCTACATGGGGCTCAGTTGGAGTTGCTCCCTTCTGGAGCCAGCCCCCAGAGGAAGCCACGGGGATTGCAGTTTTTTAACGCGGAAGTGAGCTTCACTTCTCAGACCGACAACTGCCCCCTTGTCACTGACCAAGAGTATTAGTCATCCAAAGAATAGGTTATAGATCATAACTAGTAGAGCCATTTCACGCTGTCACTCCATATGGGAACTACAACTTTTCGATCGTTTCATCCCTTCCCCTACAGACATCACTGAGTTTCAACATTTTCTTTAGTTGAGTTAACATTTGGTCCTGAGCTCTTTTACATTTAAACTATTACCAACTGTTGGCCTGAAGCACATTCACATACGTTTAAAAAACCCGACGACATCAACGTGGCCAGTCAGCATAAACGTTTTACCACCATATGGCTCAACCCTTAACTACAGTATGGCCTGTTAAGATACAGGTGATTTAAAGAAGCCCAAGTCCTCCATATCCACATAGCCCCCCCGCCCACCCACACCACCAACCCTCCTCCGGCCCCCTCGTCTGTCTTGGCGCACAAGGTCATCCCCTAGCCAGTCACGACACTCCAATTAAGGCGACTGATGGACGCAGCTAATTGGTAGGATTTATAACCTCCTTTTATTATGCTTTATGAGGAAGGCAAGTGGAGGGCATTACCATTTATAGGCCCCAGGCTCCATGCTGGATCACTGTCATCCGCTACTGTCCAGGCCTGAGGACCGCAGCAATCTGAGTAGCACTGGATGGGACATCTACGTGTCCCCTCGTCTTTTCTCGTGTTGGCTCCATGGCATCACCTGAGAGAAAACAACATGTCTTACAAACTAAAAAAGTGATGCGCAAAGCAAAGAAGAGGAAGACACGACTGAAAAGACAGAGGTTGAAAAGAGAGTATGAAAAGGGAGGACAGAGTTAAAGACAGGGTGAGGCATAGAGGGAGGCTTCACGGGGCAGGAAGGCAGGAGAAGCCAGGCAGGGCTCCTGTAATGAGTGTGTGGTTATTGATTGTATTGTCAGGGTGGCTGACCAGGGTCCCGTGTGCTATGGGCCCCAGTCCATCTGTGGACAATGCAGTCAGTTACACCTCACTGCTCCATCTAATAAAGAACAGGCAGATTGATGTCACCAGTATGGTTGAACTCTGCCTAACACTCACCAGTACCTCTCTCACACACACACACACACACACACACTGAAAGGCACATGTGTACAGTGGGACAATCGTAAAGCAGAGAAATCATTTTTATTTTCTTTCCTGGCAGAGTGACAATTATAGGAACTATGGTTTATTGTTGATAATATGCTTAAATATATAATAAAGCGCTGCAGCTATAATGATAATCGTCATTATCAATTAGTGTGGTAAATCTTTGACAATCAATTTATTAATTGTTTAACTCTAATGTCATATAATTGCAATGATGGCCACAACCATTTCCCTCCGCCTAATTAGACATCGAGAAATTCTTTATTTACATTAACATAAAACAGAGATGGGAGGACATGCCTCACTTAAAAATCTAAATCAATATGTTTGTCACTATTTCCTTGATAAGGGACGAGAGCAAGTACATGCTCCACTCATTTTGTCTTAATTAAAACTTGTGGTTCCAATATTTTGTGCCTGCCCACTTTATTTTTCCAGGGCCAGAAATCTTTTAACAACCACTTACACTTTGCATTACACACATTTTGCATTACACACCATGATTGCAAAGTGACAAATGATGAATTGTAAATTAGTTTTCTAAAAACCTAATGTGAAAGACATGCATACTCGTGAATGTTAATTGCAACTGGTCGCTTGTCTAAACAAACACAGCAGTCTGTTGTCAGGAGATCTGTATGTACATGTCGCACTGGAACACTATGCCACTCTATCACTCACTGGGAATACACTGCTTTTAACACCGGCCAACAAATCAGTAATACCAGTCTGCCAGGGATCATTTCACAACACGTGACAGCGGGCTGGCATTCTCCGCTAACTGACTGCCAGCGTATCAGGTCAGGACCTCTGTATAAATGACACAACAACTGCAGTCGGTGATGGGAGGCGGCGCGTTCTGCTTCTGGTTAAAGTTGCCTCTTTTTTCGGAGGAAGTCGGCGCCTCCACCTAAACATTTGCCTGCGCTCTCGAGCCTGTGTGGCAGGAGCACGAGCGATTACTCCTGCGCAGCCAGCCAAAACACAAAAATCAATAAACAATCTCAACGTTTCTGAGGGCCTTGCGTCTGACTTAATAAATGTCTCAATCCACTGTTATGACTTCATTTTGCTTTAACGTCTTCTTCATGTGCATCTTTTGCCGATCAATTAGAGAATGGAGTGCCCCTTCTGTCACGACACCTGCCCTCCATCCGCCGCTGCAGCACACACACACGCACACACACACACACACACACACCACTCCCAAGCACAAGGTGAATGGTAATTTTAATCCTTGAAATTAGATACGTTTTGAAAGTGCTCACTTAAAGGTGTCATTAAGGCCACATTATCCACTGCTTTAAGTTTATTCAGCATCTCATGTTCCTGTGTAATTCTATCCTGTCTGGGTTTGAGCTAACCATGATTTCCCTCATCTGTATGTTTCGCCAGTGTTTGCATAATTCTCTGGTAGCAGTCACCGTTTCTATGCTGTCAGTGGGGTTGACGACCACGGTGTCGTGCTCGTCAGGCTGCTCCTGCTGTCATAGGCTCTAATCCTGCTGCAGCAGGGATGACAGGTGAGTGGTGCCAGAGCTCCTGGTCTGTGACTGGAAGCTCCGGGAGAATTCCACGCGCACCCCTCTCTTGTCTCCCGTCGATTCTGCCACTTCCCATTATTGTCAATCAGGGCGGCATCATCTCCATGGGAGGAGCTGTGCAGCAGGCGACTGCCAGGGCGGCGGGATGCGGAGAGCAGCATGCCGCATGCCTGCCAGCCACGACGCCAGCGCGGTGGCGGGGGCCACAAGGGGCCCCCCCCCCTCTCTCTCCCAGGCAGCCGCCTGGGCAGGATGCCACGACTAAAACCGAGACCTTTTGCTTTACAACACATAGTGCACATGGCTGAGAAGCACAGAGGGGTGAAACCTCTGGAGCAGCTTTGTGTTGACAAAAGGAGCAGCTGAGGCCCTTTGCTGCAAACATAGTTTCACAGGGCTGTCAGCGGGAAAGCAATGTTGTTCTCTCAGATGTGACCGGCTTGTTAGAAAAATGACATAATAACAATGACAGGAATAATGGGACAGAACTGGAGCACTGTTCTGCAGGTTAAAAGGAGGGTTTGGGAGGTGAGCCGCCACTGCGGCCACGTCCCCTCCGGTGGCTCCTGAACGCGAGCGGGGCCATCAGCGCGGTGCTGTGCAGGCGTTCTGGTCAGGTAAGGCAACCATGCGGCAGCTATAAGCCCTGGAGATTGATGGGAGTGGTGCCCTCCCCTCCCTGCGCTGTAAAAGATTATCCGCTCACCCGCTGGAAACAAAGCTGTGATGGAAATTCGTCTCGCATCATCAGCAACAAAATATCTACACGGTGAAGCGGGAGTCTCTCATTTTTCATGGGCTATATATTAAATAAAAAAGGGCATTAAAGAAAAAGGGAAGGGGGTGGTCTGAGTGATAGCACTAGTTAGTATTTTTTTTTAAATGGGCCACTTGAATCAGGGAGATTATAAGGTTTTTATTGGCTGTCAGGAAACACAACTTTCTGCGTACTTCACCCGTTGAAGCTCGTAACGCTTTGATTAGAATGCCAGCAGAAATGAAAAGGGATGGGATGGGTGCCGGTGTAAAGACGCCGGAGGAGCAGCAGGACAAGCACAGATGCCCCAGAAGCTGCTCTCCCTCAAATACACAAGAGGTCCAACACATGCACCAATAAAGCAGCGGAGTGATTGAACAGGCTGCACCGTATAGGCTTTAGACAGAATTTATAAACCAAGTCAGACCTGGCGTTAGAGACGGAGACGGTGTCTGTTCTGAACCGGATACACCACCAGACGCATCACGCAAGAGTGTTATCTCTGGCTAAGTGAATATTGCATTCAACTGATTCGTGATATTTGAATTTCCCATTAGAGGTGTGGAGGGGTAGAGGTGTGTGTGTGTGTGTGGGGGGTGTCGGGAGTGAAAAAGCTCAAGTGATGCTTGCTCATTTTCAGAGCAGCCACTGAATGGAAATCTTGCTTCACAGTTGCAGCGTGTCACGGTGGTGATAAGGATGAAGTGATGGAGGGGGATTCCTGAGGGGCTGACTAGTAAGGAAAGCGACTGCTGTTACTCACAGGGTCACCTACACAGAGACCTTTGAGTCCGTTTGAAGAGTAACCGTCATTTACTAGGAACTCAACCAACTCCAGCCTGATTACCGTGATCTTCTCCGACGGCTTATAAGTGTTTTTGAGAAAGCAGAACTGATACCTCACAAGTAAAAGCAGCAGATTGAAATCAGTCCTTATATCGACTGGAGAGACTCCAGTCTGTCCATGTCTGTCAGTTTGTTCAAACTCAGCTTTCAATTTCCCATAGTGGAGAGAGGGAGAGAGGGGGAGAGTAAGAGAGGGTAACATCAAACTCCCAAACATGACAGAGCTGGCTCTTTCTGACGAGAGGAAGCCATTGATTTTTCCTCCATTTCACCATCAATCTGGTGGAGAAGAGGTGGCTGTGGGTGCTCAGACAGCTGATGATGTGATTTGTAACCGTGGACCACCGGTGAGCGGAGAGAATTGCTCCGACTCTCAACACGTGGCAAAGTGACTACCACCGTCTTCAGCATTCAGCCGCAAGATTAACAGTGGGGGATCTACTGATAATCTCCAGAGGCTGAGGGAGTATTTTCTCTGTCAGCCACACCGCAGCCACACTAACATTTGTATTCAGAGGCTCCTCTGTCAAATCTTGTGAGGATCGTGTCAGTCCATTGTGAAATGTAGGCTATTCCAAGGCTGCAGCTAACAATGATTATCATCAATAATTGTTTAGTCTATAACATTGTGAAAATCCTCATAAGTTTAAATTGATGCCTTTAGATTGTTTTCTTTTCTCACAGTCCCAAACCGCCAAAAAACTCAATTTACAACGACACAAATCACAGACAAGCAGCAAATCCTCAGATTTTACGTGTCAAATGAGATGATATTAGGTATTTTTTCAAACTCTACCAGCATAATCCCAGAACTTGTCATCATGCACAATAATCAAATCGCCACTTTCTGTATTTAATATTGATACATAGTGTATCAGCAACCATCCTACCTGACAAACGCTGGGGATAACACACAGGAGGAACACCAAACACTCAACAATCTTATAGCAACACCTGTGCCCCAATACACCACAGAGCTACAGGTTATAGTGCTTGCAGCTACACAATGGGATGTCCAATTGACTGTTTCCTGGGTGCCAAGAAAAAGTCAGTCATGGTGGCTTACTGTAACTACAACTCACCACACCTACAACCACATTAAAATGCTGCCTGTCTACCTAATAACATAAAACCTGAGCACAGCATTGATAAAAATAAATGAATGAATTTTTTTAACGGCCTTAAAAACATTAACATTAACAATCCCATGAGTCTCTGCACTGTCAAAGTGACCCCTTGCATAGCCATGTGGGCTACCCTACTTGATGTTGGCATGCTAAAACAAGCTGCCAAACAGGGTTAACATTACTCAAATGTCAGCATAGCATCTTCATTCTGATGTTGTTAGCATGTTAGCATTAGTTGACTGATGGCAATGACTATTCTCATGTCATGCACCAGCTAAAAATTATGAGCAATAGCATTAGCATTGACAAGCTAACATTAGCTACATGGATGTTCTGATTGTAGCCTACCATCCAGATGCCTGTGTGAGTCCACTGTGGTAGGTTGGTTGGTTGGTTGGTTGGTTGGTTGGTTGGTTGGTTGGTTGGTTGGAGATCCTGGAAAGACGGTTCGAGCAGGCACATTTTGGAAATGCACATGTCAAAAGTCCAAGCACTTTTCCTCAGACTTCTCAATGAAGGCACGCCCCCAGAACACAGGAAAGTTGGGTAAAGGTGAAGCCGCCAAGCTGTCGTATCGCTCTCGCGGTACGACGCATGTGAACGCGGCTTCTCACGATACTGTTGCGTCACTGCAGTAGGCCTACAGTAGCCTACACCATCGCAAAATTTCCTCAGCTTTTTCTCATAGCTCATTTACATTCTAACATTATAATAAACCTCCCAGCATGAAGCATAAAGCCACTTCGCCACCTAGCAGACTTCAGTGTGGTACATTCATTTGCATCAAAGGCATAACTTGCGCACGCGTTTAGTGGCCACATACCCTTTGGGACTGTTGGCTTTAGGTTGGGAAGCCCATTTTGTACCTCCTGATGGGTCCCAGTGGGGTGCCTTATGACTTGGTTTGGGAGCCCAGACCCAGCCCCACACTAGCTGTGCAACTGGACTGTTGGGATGTAGCCTGCCATGTAAGTTCAGTAGCCTAGTATAATAACAGTCAAAGACCATTGTCACATGTTGTCTCTTAAACTGACTTCTGTTCTGTCTCCATACTGCTACACTATGAATTAACATGCTGTGTGAATATGATTATGTACAAATCAAACACATTTTACACCATCGGGGTTGCCCCAATTCATTTTATTGCACACATTCAGTATTTAAGACAAATAACTTACTGCAGTTTTTCTTTTAATAGTCATGACATGGAAGAATTATTATAACATCACCTATTATATGATATGAAGCCAAGACTTCACATAAATACACAAAAGACAGAAGCACAAGTACAATGTCTTACAACAGCCTCTTGTCCATAATCAAGTTCATACAGAGTGTATTCAAAAGCAGAGAATCCACCTCATACTTACTATTGTTTTGACATAACACTGAGTGGTGATCACAGAAAACGGAGCCACTGCAAAACCGCTGCACTGCAGGTTTGATTTTACCATTGTAATGTCTCTAACACCTAGTGACACCGTGCAGGCTTTTCTTAGGGAGGAGTAATCCTCTTTAGATCATTTGCAAAGCAATTAGGCATGCCGCCACTGCTATTAAATATAAAGATAACAGCCTATGAGATAAGATGCTATTTGTACCACGTATCAAATGTGGATAGCTGCCTAAGAGCCCTGATAGCAGGGAGATATATTTAAATCCTTGTAAATGAAATTAAAAAAATATGATAGTAAAAAATTACAGAGACGTATCTACTATCTATCATGAAAATCAATTTAGGAATTTAATGTCTTCAAGACCTAAATCCTCAATTAATGGACCTATAATTATGCATCACATAAATACTACACATTTTATATACAGTGCAATCACTTTAAATACATGGCTTCATGGATAATGTAAATTCTAACATTACACTGAACAAGGCAAATATATAAATACTTTTAGCTGCCAAGAAAACATGAGATAATGTAAAATATATTGATCACTGCTACAGCCACAGGAAACCCTGCACAAGGTTGGATTTCATTGGGAGAGAGAGCACCCGGATCAAACCAGATCACTCCTGAAACCCAATGTGAGTTGAACTCCGGTGACTCACAACATGCATTTGTCAGCAGGAACCAGAAAGCCTCTTTTGCATGTGTTTCTGTCATCACTACACACTACGTAGCAAGAACAAACGCCAAAGACAAGAAAGGAAGCAAAAAAAAAAAGGAAACTCCCGAGTGACCTGTGACCCGTGGGGCACAGAGGGGGCTGCCCTGCATGCATACTGAGGAGGTTCAAACAGAGTTTATGACTGCATTATCTCTCCTCTTCCTCATCACCTCTACACCCATCAGTGGACACTAGAAGCCACCATGCCGGAGCAGACACACCAGGCATCACTCATTCACTTGCCTCCTAGGTGCCTTTGTCAGGTGATTGCTGGCGGAAAAAGGAAAACAGATCAATACATCTCCCATGGGCCTGACAGGTAATCTTTACCTGGGATGAAATATGAGTGGCACCGGCCTGCTGGATTCCTTAACTGTAACAGGGCAATTGACTGGCTGCACGGAAGCCATTCCCCCCACACACACTTCCTGGCCATTGAAAATTCATTTTGGGGCACACGGTCTGGCTGAGATGTCATTATGGTGACTGCTAATTACCAGAGAGGCAGGTGAGGGGTTTCCCTCTTCCTGCTAATGGAGCTGCATCTGAACTGATGTGTCTTCCTCCCCTGTCAATGCCTTGGCTCCAAAACACAGACTGACGGATAAGGCTACGGCGAGAAGCTCTCCTTAAAACACTACACAGTCAATACTTGTCAGTGCGTTCAGGGGCATATGTCTTAAAAAAGCCATCAATGTATTTATCAAAAACCTCTTTTTTTCTAATTGGGAACCTCAACCAGTGCTATTCCTATCAATCAGCTGTGCGTTGCTGGCGCTGAAGGAGCCCACGGTGCCGCTGGACTCCCTGGTCAAGCTGTAGCAAGCAGAGACTGAGGGGGCTGGAGGAGGAGGTGGTGGTGGTGGTGGTGGTGTGGGGAGCTCTCTGCCTCAACACTTTGACTGATTCCTGTGGCAGGATGTCTTGTGTGAGGCATCCATTTAGACGAGTGTGCACACACAGCATTTATAAATGTCATCCCTGGCCAACATGATCACATAAAGCCTTCTCAGACAGATTATTGCAGACGTATAACTCACGTTAATTGGCAAATCTCATTCTACTAAATGTGATTCTTCTCTTAAATAAGGTTTTAAAGTGTCTGAAAAGACATGCGATACGCGGTGGATGATTATGCGGTTAATTTCACTAAAAAGATATCCTGTAATCATTACGGAAAAGTGCAGGTACCTCCACTGCGGAGAGGGTTTTTAATGCGTCTCATTGTGACAACAAAGAAACTTCTGCTCAGAACCTGAATCTCTCTGCTGTTACATTATATCTTGCTGCAAAATAGACATTGCAAACAGCTGATCGTGGGTTATTGTTCATGTTCATCATGTCAAGTAGAATGCACATCACTTGACTCCTGCAAATGCATTTTTCTGAAAATGCTGCTTGTTTACCAGCTCGGCGAGAACCGTTGTGTTTGATCTCACTGTATGCCGCCATTGATCTTTTAATGCATCTGATGCCGAGGGAGCCAGGGAAATGTATACCCCAAGGGTAGGTGAAAATACTGTGTACAACTCTCCTCTACTGTCTCCAAGAGCTCCTCCAACCTGCTCTCTGCCGGCTCTCATCCAGCCTCTGCACTGCTCCGAGAGCGCCGCTATCCACCACCACCGCTGAAAAACAGGCTGTTCAAACAGATTTTGCAGTCTGCCTTGAACTTAAATGCGTTTGGGGGTAGATTTGAATATGGAAGGTAAGCTGGAGAGAACAGAGGCGGCCCTCCGCGGACCGCGACTACACTCCCTCTGTGTTGTGCTAATGAGCACCTTTGTACAAACTGTAGCTTTTCAAATCAATGCTAATAGGAGGCCTGTACTTTGTGTGGCTCTCTACCGGTGGTCGCCTCACTGAACCCGGCAACAGCATGTGGCGCCTGAACATTGTGATGCTCTCCTGTCTGAGAGCTCAGGCTACGTGCTGCAGTACAACAATTGTTGGCTGCCCCCCCACCACCACCACCCACCCACCCACCCACCCCCCCGCCTCACCTGACCATCCTCCTAGTGTTCCTGCTGACAAATGCTGCACTACAACGGTGGACATAATTGTCGGATTGCACGGTGGCAGGTGGCCTGGAGACTATATGTGGAAACAGGAGGAGCCGCCGAGGCTTGAGTTAAACAAGGAGCCTCTTGACGCTGCCGTCTTCCTCGAGGAGATGACAAAGGGCTTAACAAGGCTTGATTGCATTAACATTTGTCGTACTACCTGGAAAGACTGGATCTAGCAGTAACATGCTGATTTGAGGAGTGATGATGTGCTTTGTGTTTTTTTTTTTTCTTTGTCAAAAAAGTTCCTGCAGCTGAAGCTTTTTTCTGAGGCAGATTTTCCTTTTGTCACATTTTCACAAAGCTCGGGTGCTCGTCCAAACGTTCATGTGTCCTCATGGACCAATGTCTCAGGCTGAGCTAAAGACTGTGACCCTGCTGCACCGGCTGCCCCCGCAGCCTGCAGGGCTGAGGTGGTGCTGGCTCCCCGTGCCTCTTCTCTCTGGTGATCCTTATGAAATGAGTTGCTAGCTGCAGAGAAAAAAAAGAAAGCATAGGTTATATTCTGGACACATAACACAAAAGAAAGTACAAACAAAATAAAAAAATACTGAAATGAAATCATTTTTCTTCAATGGACTGCGTCTGAAATAAAAATCTAATTTGTCTACGACTCACGGATCTCTCCATGTTTTAGGTATATTGAAATAAAACTTTGAAGCAATCCTCTCCTAATAGGTTAAATATTAATGAGGTTTTGGTCAAGTGAGCCAAATCCAATTTGGCCCCATATGACTTGTGGACATGGTTATTAAAAGGCCAATCTGTGCTGCTCCTATGGCTTAACACCCCCCCCTCCAGTTATGCTGTAAGGAGCTGTATGTTTTTAACTCCATTCATCACACGCTCACATCTCACTGACCACCTTTCTTTTCAAAGATCCTCTTTTCTCTTGATCTCATTCACCTTTAAAGCTTTTTTTGTCTTTATGAGTGAGGGGAAATATCTGAAAGAGAAACGGGGACAATTTCCACAGAAGAAAGAGGAAATCTAAAACAATTGCGCTCCCTAACGTGCTTCCCTGCTTTTTCTACTTCATGTTGATAGTAAATTCACCCCCCACCCTAAAAAAAAAAAAAGTTGCGGCGGTCACACAAGACATTTGTGAGGCAGTCCCAGAGCAGAGGACAAGGGAACTAGAAGTGACATTGTGGCTCTGGGCTGTCTCAAAGGATTAGGCATTACAGCATTCACTGGCATGTGCTTTTGCTCATTCCCATTATATCTGCTTGTGCCTCTTTCCAGATGACTTCTTCCCCAAACTGATCCGGCGGGCACGATAATTGATTAATATTTCTTGAGGGAACGATGACTAACCGTTGCTGAGGTTCAACCCAAACACTCAGGTTAAACATGGTCAAAGGCCTGGATCAAAATTCAGGGGTTTTCATATCTGAGAGATACAAAGAAGTGGCTTGGGACATTTAGTTTGAATGTGTGTGTTGACATGCAGTACACAGGGCAAACCATAGACTAGCCTCTGTCCTGAGGTCATGATCAGGACAAGCTGTTTATACATATTTCTGCTTTGTGAATGATAAAATACAGCAGGTGCTTCCATAGATAGATAGATAGAGTAGGTTGTAGCATTAACACACAGTTTATTCAAATCATATTATCTTCGTGTATTAATGTGTATGAGAGAATTTGAAAATGATGAATGCAAATCAACTGCTTAACTAAAAGATAAGTCACATTAAAAGGCCATAACACCTCCTCCCATACTCATCTGGTTTTACATCAAGGTCCATAAAGACAGTACAATATGCAGAGGTTTTGTGTCAATGGCAGAATTACAGTACATGCATTTGTTGTGGGTGATAATGGGGAGTTGAATGGAACCATCTTACCATCTTAATAAGCTCTCATGTGATGCTCTCTAAAAACAATCATTACAGGCCTTCCTGGAGCACTCCCCTTCCCCCTGTTTATTAATCAGCTAATTACACATTGACAGTAATGGGTCTGCTGATTCCCACACTTAAATGAACAGGGCTGAATAGCTCTTTAATGATTAGCCTTTGTGTTTCTCTCTCCTGCCCGCTCCCACTCTCCTTCTCACTCTCACGCACGCACACACAACCACACACACTGCTCTTTTCACAAATGAAAACACAGTGCATTCAAATCAGACCCCTCGATGAGAAAGTTTACACACGTGAGTCAAGAAGCACCTGACAGATTGAGCTTTAAAAACAAATCTGTCCCCACAGAGGAAACCAAAGAGAAAGGAATTAAAGTGAGTTACAAAGACAGCAGGTTTGTGGTTACACCACGTCAACCTGTAGTGGGGTTTCAGTGTGAAGCAGAGCCTCCAGCAACAGCAAAAAAAAAAAAAAACACCATGAAAGTTTGGTGGAGCAGTGCAAGGCAGGTGCAGGTGGCGACGGAGGAGATGGAGGGGGGTTTTTGAAGGACGCGAGCAGGGTGCGGAGTGGAGCCGGAGAGGGCGAAATAGTGCGGTGGGCTGCATTTCTGTCAGCAGAAGTGATGGCTGAGTGGTAGCGTTATTTGTCTTGTGCTGCCATACGGCCCTCGCACCAACCTGGGCATTAATGAGAGGGGGCCGGACCGCCGGGCAGGAACACGGCGGGCCTCCGACGCAAGTGATCTGTCACGCAGCCATCTTGCTCGGGCAAGGAGACACATGAAGACAGAGGGGAGAGGAGAGGCGGTGAGGCTGACCAAGGGGCTGGCCTCTACATGGGCACCCTCATGTGGCACTTACCAGCACACAGAGATAACACGCTGACCGCCTGACAAGGTTAATCAGACGAAATTCAAACCCCACATATTTACACCAAACTCTTAACTCATCCTGAAATGTATCGCACTGGATAAGTTCAGGTTTTGGGTTCATTACCATCATCCCTTTATAGAGATAAAGATGAAGGGCATCATCAGAGACAGCAGGGGAGGGGTAAAATTGCAATAATTAATTAGTCTGTGTGAGACCAGCCAAGGCTATTAAAACCCATCAGATTTTTTAAGCTCACTGATTCATCTCTGCCTTACAAATAATTCCCCCAAAAATGTTCATTTCTACTCTGAATAACTGAAAAATGTGGAATTATCAATAACTGATGAATCAACCACAATGCACAATTGCTCAAACTATGGATCAAGCCTACAGTAATTAAATCAACCTTAAAGGAATAAACAATAATATCAATATATGGGCTAATATAAAAGCGAGAGCTGGACTGCTTTGTTCTTTTCCAAGTAGGAACTTGTTGGATTGAGTTGGATTTCTGGATTGATGGTAGTGAGAAAAGTAGAAAATGGCCAATTTAAGGCTGCGAAATGGAGTGGTCATCTAATCCAAACAGATACCTGGCTTGATAAGTTGTTGAGGGTTTTTTTTTTCACAGGCAGCTTCAGCACTACCGTGGAAGTGCTAAAAGGGTAAAGACAAAGACAAAGCAACAGCTGGGTACCGCCTCAGTAATTCCCCACGGAGCCCTGGAAGACACCTCAAGCCGCCAACCATTTTCACTCCTGATTACAGAGTTTCAAATCAACCACTAACACATACAACAATCCACTTCCTCTGGCCAACTCAAACAAAGACTCAGCTGTCGTGTTCACTAACGGCGACGGCGCCGCGAGCCGCGCTGTTCTCTCCACTAAAAGCGGCAAACAATCCTTCCATGCAAAAAAGATGTTTACTGGAAACTCCGCTCAACAAATCACTGAATCTGATTCTGTCTCTGTACACATTTATGTCAGAATGGCAACAAACCAAAATTTGTACACAGAGAGTGTGAAAGCTTGTCAGGGTGAATGTGCATCTCCTGGCGGTGGTGAGATTACTGAGGAGAGACATGGTGCAGCCGGCTGCCAAAGTAAAGATTTATATAGAGCAGTTGCAGCTGCAGAAACTGACATTGGACAACATGGGATGCATGATAAATCACAGTGGACAGGGGGCACTAGACTCAAGAAGCAGGAAAACACTCAGAACAAGACTGAGGGGGGATGTGCCAATCAGAGACTCTGCTTCTATACGAAACATATCATCTTCTACTCAGCAAATATCTATATAACAGCATCTGCAAGTTAAAATATGCAGTATATCCACTATTTAGTAATAGTGGATATATGACTGCCTTGTTTGAAATCACCAATATTTGCTTTCATTTCTGGAAGATAGTTTGTTTCAGATTTAAAACTTGCTCCTCATATAACAGACTGTGGATCTGTTAACTGTCGAGAAACTGAGGGATGCCCCTCGTTCCGCATGTTGAATATGAGGGGTCCTTAAGGGTCAGGGGTGAATCCTTTTTTTACTTTTATGGGAAGTGGTTCAGCGCTGGGGAGGTGAAGGACAGAATTGCCGGCCTTTCCATCACTCAGTGCAATAAATGGATGCAATCTGTATCCAAGCAAAGCATTGGCTGTTTTTAAATTCCACCTCTTTTATCCAAATGAATGATGGACCCTGGTACAGTGCACTGTGCGGCAATATTAATATACATCAGAGGCCTGCACCCCTCACTAAATCAGGGAACCACCAGCATTTGTTATTTAAATGACAAACAGCAGCTGCAAGAGTGAAGCACGGAGAGCGGACGCGGAAGAAAAGGTGGACAAACCAATTCAGATTTCAATCCAGCACAGACACAAGGCCCAGAGCCATCAGTCTAATGAAAAAAGGCAGCGCCACTGGTCCAAACACACACAGCACAGCGGCTGCTGCTTGATGCCACCTCCGACAGGGTGAACTCTAGGGGTCACCCCGAATAGTCGACGATTCGTTGTTTCAATTCGGAGAAGTCTGATTCAACCGCCAATCTCGCCGTCCGAATCAAAATGTGGTTATGAAAAAAGAGATAAAGGGGTGCTCACTGCTGCTGAATGAAAGATTTTACATATCATTTCTTTGTTTTCTAATAATTCCTGAAATATTGCCTATTTTTATACAACCAGCAGAAGTGATTAATCTGTCCACGAGGAGCTCCCAGAACACAAAGAGGATCCATGGTGCTGTGCCTCGGGACCAAAAGGATCTATGAAGTCAGTCTCTACATCAGACTTCCTCTTCTGTTTTTAAACAGAAAGATCCAAACATGACACGGCTAACATCCAACTGTACAATTCCCTCCTGCTCTTAAACCACCACATATTTCTCGTTCTGTGATACATTTACATTTTGGTTGAATTAAAAAAAATGTATTAAAAAGGCAGAGCATGGGGTTGGGAATCAGAGGCCCCATCATACAATACTATCGATACTTAAGTCACAACAGGATATTATTGCGATTTTAAACATTTTTGTGATATCATATCATATACTGACATATATAATGTATTATGCAATCAAATTATAAACATATCAACAATTGTTTAAATATCAAAGTCTGCTCACGTCACTAAAATCATATTTATTCTTGCAAAATGGGATTGTCAAGCAGACAGACTGAAAAACAGTTAAAATTACTCTTGTATTCTTGTACTATAAACGTCATAAAACTCATATTTTGAACTTACATTTTGAAATATGGTAGCATTATATTTGTATTTTCAGAGTTTGCATAGACATCTGACAGCAGATCAGCAGGTACTACTGTACTACGCTCGCTCACTGTCTTATTTTAGCAGGTTAGCATGTTGACATTTTCTATAGCACTAGAGCAGTCCAGGGTGATTGTAAGTCTGCATGTTTTTTTACTATGAGGTAAAGTTTTGAGCCATTTTGCGAACATGACCAAAATGCAAAGCTACCCTTGTTTTTACACTTCTGATACAACACCCACAGCACTCTCTTTAAAATATGTAACATTTTTAAAGTGTATGATTCATCAGTATGTATGGAGGCGGGTGTTACCTGATGTTGTGATGGACACAGCTTCTCTGCTCCTCCTGAAGCCTCCTGAGCATGACAGTCCTGCGGTGACGTTAGTCTGCCTGAGGGGGGGACACACAGACAGGCCATGCAGACGTTACACGCAAATATGATGAAGTAGCTCCCTCCCACAATGCACAAATATACGTGTAAAAATGTTATAATTTCACAGGAGTCGATACATGCAAGCACTGCACATTTGCAAACACAGCAGTTTTGAGCCTCAATGCGGCGGTTTATTTTTTGCCAGATCTTAATTTTTCTTCATTAACCCATGTTTTCAACACAGAGAATATTTAATGAGGAGAGGTGCTGGGGTGCATGTGGCTGAGTCATTGCAGAGTTCACATAAACAAATTACACTTGCTCTATGCCTCCTGTGTCATATGTCAGGAGCCCTGAAATAGGAAAAGCCCCCCCACCAGCTTAATAGCCCTGACTTCAGAGATGTAAAGTTAAGGTCAAGGTCCGTTCCATCAGTGAGGGGAGAGGGGGGGTGGGGTGGGGGGCCAGCTGATCCTGTGCAGTGTGTATGTTTGTGTGCAGAAGGAGTGAGAAGAGCTACAATAGATTTTTACACATCATGTTTCTTCTCAGCAACTACTGTACGCTGCATCTGAGGGAGGGTTTAAAGAACAAGGTGGCACGCTGTTTCAAAATGCTAATAAACACAACCTGTAAAAATAAATTCCTGACAGATTGCCGAAGAACAGAGGATCAAACAGAAGAGAGCTCCTTGTTAACCAGCATGCTCGTCTCAGACTGCAGGCTACATAAAGCTCACAACCCTAACACAGCACATGCTACAATAAGGCCCTGTCAGGGCAGCCTTTTAACAGGCAGCATGTTCCATGACCTCAGCACCCATAAATCACATGACGGGTGTGCAGGCTTGGGGTGTCGAGAGCCGTGCAGGGCACACTTTGAGCGAAGTCTCTATGTTGTATAATCAATAGATATAAAAATAAATGGCCTGACCGTTATTCTCTCCCTGCTACCCCTCTCTAATAAAATCCCAGTAATGCATATTTCATTTACTTTTATACTTATTGATTAGCTGTACTCCAGTTAGTAAATCACGCGCCTATCGATCCCTCAATCGTACCTCTGTCGGACAGCACATAACCAGCCATTTGCGCCCCTGATAAAGAGCTCAGGCATTGAACTCCCCACAGTAAATCTTTGCAAACTAACTTTTTAATTCCAAAATCGATCTGCGTTTAAACGTCGCATTATTTCACGAGGCACGCCTGCGGTATTAAAAGTAATACCCTGATGCATTTGGTCTTAATGTGTGGAGGTCCCATCCCTCCATCTCTTCCCTCATTACACCGAGGCCAAGGCACTCCGGGGCCGCCAGCAGCCTGGAGGGAGGCGAGGGCCCTCCCCTGCCGCTGAGAGCTCCCGGGGCCGCCAGGAGCCCTGCGAGACACTCAGCATAATGCTAATCAAACATAAGAACAGCATCAGTTGGCTCATTAACCAAGGCAAAACACCACCATTCATCTCAGATAAGGACCCAAAGGCTTTTTATAACCAAGTTACGTGACGTGGTGTAAAAGTGAAAGCAGTGGTAAAAAAATGCACAGCACTGGTTTTATTATTTAACATCTGCTACTTCATCAGTTTTAACAACTTGACAGATGTTGGCCTGTTGTTTTGTCCCTAAATATACAGAAACTGTGACGGGAAAACAGAGAGTGACTTAGAGGCAATGAGCAATGAAAAAACAAGTAATATGTAATGAAGATGAGGAACGACAACTAAATTCTATCAAAGACACAAGGACACCGAGGAAAAAGTCCCCAAGATAGATTTTTCAGGTCATATGAGACACTTTTAAATGCAGTGCCGTCCCTTAGGGTACAAAGTAAAACAACAGTGACACAGGGTCAATTGTAATTTTGGCGCCCACATCCAAAAGCAAATATATCAATTAGAAATAATAAATCAAAAGAGGAGTGAGGAGACACAGTTACAAAATGGCCATCTATTTTCATTAGGGTACATGGAGCTTCAGGTGTGAGCAGGATCTCAAGATTAATAGAGGTATTCAAATGAATCAGAAAGGATTAGGGTCTCCAGGGAACATAATCAATAGCTCCAAATCAATAATCAATAGGCCACTCACACCAATATACTAACTGCTGACACCGAGATCTCACAATTAAAATGAAAACTGGGAAGGGAGTGGCGTAAGACTATGATTTATCTCACAGCACAAGTGTCATTTAGAAATAAATAAGTCAATAGATAAAAGCTGCTGCCGCCCGGCTCAGGTGGGAGGCAGTTATGCATTTTAACGTGGCCACCGTCCCCGAGCATTACGGCCAAATCCCACAAAGCATGGCGCCTCTTCGTGCGCCGGCACCGGGATAAACAGCACGCAACCTCATGCAGCCTTTATCACTTAACATCAAATCTCTGATTGCCGCCGTCAGCCCATGCCAAACAGGAGATGACAGCTTTTATTAATACAGTATCATTTCAACCTGGCCACAGTACAAGATTAATGTTTACACTCTGCCCACAGAGAAAACACTTTTCTCTCAAGGGTGTTTGGAAACAAAGAGAAGTCAGATGTATGGGAGCCCCGAGCTGGAAAAATCGATCACGCGGGGCGAGATGTTCAAAAGAAATGAAAATGTAGTGAAGTGAATTAAAGGGTGAGACATTAAAAAGTTTGTCCACGTGCAGGTACGGCATTCCTCATTGTCACGCAAAAAAGAAAGAAAATTTCTAACCTCGCCTCGCGTTTGTGTTTGTTATGTGAACGTGTGTTTTGGAGCAAGTTGAGGGGAAGTGAATGGGTGCAGCGCATGGAGCTGGGTCGTGAGGACAGAGCAGACGTCTCGCTGGAGAGTGGATTTGAGCAGCTTTGGGAGATAGATTCAGCTCGTGCCGTCCGACGGGACACATCAGAAGCCCCTCTCGTCAATCCCCCCTCTCTCCCTCATTCATTTGGGAGTATGATTTATACTTTTTGAAGTGAAGGGTCTTGAATCCCACTATAAAGGAATTAAGAGGTCTCCCCTGAGTCCGCCATTCAAATGAGAGCATGGCAGGGATATGAGGGCTTTTTAATAGAGAGAAATTAGTATTCACAATGCCTCAAACTGGAATCTGAAGGAACCTTTCAGGTGGAGAAGAAAGGGCCAGTTTAGAAAAGAAAGCCCTAAGAAGTCGGGGGCTTTTCATAGCAGTCGTGTTTTTGCCCCTCATCAAGGAGTGCCGGAGCGCTCTGTGAAATAACCCATGAGAGACGGAGGAAAAAGTGTGTGTGTGTGTGTGTGTGTGTGTGTGTGTGAAGCAAAATTAAGAATGCACCATAAATAGGCAGAGAGGAAACAATACAACGGAGGAGTCCCACAGTCTCGAGGCCAAGGGGGGGCTGCTCGCCTGCCTCAATAGTCCCCCATGCAGATCCAACAGTTCCAGGGATGACTGCAAGCGGTGTGACGCTTTGACAAACATCTTTAGGATAAACCTTTTTTTTTTCATGTTTTTGTGCATTGCCAGAAAGACAGGGATTTGAAACTGAAATATGACTATGTCAACACATCGTATTTCTCTATTTGCAAACAGTGACCTTGAAAACTAACTGACTGGAAGTGTTACTGCATCCAACTCCAGCCGCCTGCTGTCACCTCAGCAAGTAGCGCGGATACTGGTGGTTATAGAAATACATTATTTTCTATATCTATTACAGTGCAAATCTTGTATTTTCCAAAATCTTAATTAATTTATTAAAATTTCACTTATCAGACTTTTATAACAGCTCTGTCATCTCAGTGACCCCTCAGTATAATGGGATTTAATGATAAGAGCATTTGTCTGTGGGAGAGCCCACACAGGAAGTAAAACCAATGTCAATAGGATCCTGAATTATTCTATTATAATTAAGAATTGTTATGAAAGTGTGAAACTACATGCATCGAGTATAAATTAAAGCATCTCTCTCTTGTATATTTGAAACATAAATATTTCAGCATTTAACCAGAGCTAACACTTATAGCTTCTCTACAGTCACTCCAACACATTGAGGCGATCTTATCTGATCTAACCCATAAGAAGGTTTGGAGCCCCCACCCACAGCCCACTGAGCAGATCTGCCCACACAGTCTCTGAGGCATTGTTTTAACATAGATTACTTTTGTTAACAGTGACCTGTGCTCTGCAGCTGATTTATTTAAGTGACTTGGCTACAGACTCGCCTATCAATATATTGAGCTTTGATTGAAAAGACTGGCGTCTCCAATAGGCCCTTGAGAGGCTGCTTTTATTTAACGTGGCATCAACTACCTGTTTCTGCAGATTGAGGAGGAAGATCTGAGGTGGGAGCTCTCTGACACCATGTCAATAGGACACACCGGTAATGGGCACAAAGGGTTCAACTGGAAATTGAAAGTATCAATGACATTTAGAGTTTGAAATTTTACCATTAGAGACTGAAAAAAATAGGATCAAAAAGATAATAAGGCTTGGAAAAAACTTGTATGGTAACATACCTGGCTTCGGTCTCGTTTTCCAACAGCAGGCAGCCAAAAGCTGGAAGGAAATGTTCACAGTATAATTATTGGACACAAAACAATGATGGAAACAGATGGACTTAATTCGAGATGAGCTCTTTATAATGTTGTTTTAAGAGTTTGAAACAGTATATCTTACTCTCTCTGGTAAGGATCTTGGGAGAAATGTCTCAGTCTCTCTACAAACACTGGCATGCTGTTGCCCTGTTCAACACAAATCAAACGCACACAGTAAGAATCAAACAAAAAAAAAAAACATCATTAGCTGCAGGTCGGCTGATGTGAATGATGCAAGTTTGCTTTAACCTTGCTGGGAATCCTCCTCCTATCCTTCCTGATGCAGCAGGCAGCAGAACCAGGCAGGTGTTTGAGTCGTGAATGATACCCTGCAACAGTTTCAAAATAAAAGCACATGAGAAAACTCAGTGTGATTTAACAAACCTCGTTATTTGACCCTAAGGAGACAGGAGCAGTGACCTTTGACCTGTCTGGGTGAGAGAGGCTCACAGCATTGAAGCAATGCCCGATATACAGTATATTTGAATGGTTTATAAACAAGTAAACAAATCTTTAGCATATTGGAAGTCAATATGCTGAGCTAAAGGCTTCAGAGCGACCTTCTCCAGGAGGTTAGGAGGTGCAGATTCAGTTGGGTCACTTCTTAAAACCCACTTCTACAGACTGGCTATTTTATTGTCTTTTCTACCATCATTTATTCCTTATTTAATTGGACGGTTACTTTCTAATAGTTAATGGTTTCGTTTCTTAACCTTATGTTTTTCATTTATCCTTACAGTATGCTCTTTTATTCTTCATTGTATTATATAACTGTTTTTATCTTTTTGTATTATTTTATTACATTGTTTCATTCAGCTGCTTCCTTTAATTATTTTCATCTCTTCTTGCCCCTTTTATCTCATTTATACCCCCTTTTACTATCTTTATCTTATTTAACTGCATCATTACATCATGATACATCCTGCTGTGGTTCCTATTGGTCTCAGCTCATGTTGTCTGGTTTTCATATTGCCTGTGCTGCTTGGGCTTTCATGGCCTAATGTCACTGTTGCTGCCTTCTTCTGCCAGAGTGTGTTTCTACTTTTGTGCTTTTAGGATCAAATCACTTATAAACTCTATTGATTTCAAATGTGCTAAATAAATAAAGGAATTATTATTATTAATTTGTTAATACATAACAAGTAGGTTCTCTTCTTATTCTCCATGATAAAGGAAAAAACAGGTGCAGAGCAATTTGTGTGTAAAGGACAGAATATTCCTGTATTACTTCTCTGGGGGGGCCGTGCAGGCTGTAGAAAGGTTGGAGATGGGTGGTTATCTTCAAGTGAAAGCTGGTTGTCTGAGTCCCAGTTGGGCAACAAACTGGCCACTCCTGTCCCAGCTCCACAGTCCCCTTCAAAGAACCAGTCACTCTGCTCGTCATCACCTGCACACAGGGACAGGGAGGATGTTGCATTCACTGGTGCCTCACTTTCTATCATATTTTTACCCCACATACTTTTCTAAAATGTCCAATATCAGAATTTCCAAATTTAAAATTGTGCCAGAGTGCTATACCTAATCCTCTCTAAGCTCCACTTAAGTCTGCAGTGCCACTGCACACATACCATTTTACCTCAGTAGTGCCATTGCAGCTCCCATTAAAATGCCGAAGTCAAAAGCAGCACCGCTGTGAAACACTTTCAACCACAGCACTGTGTGAGGACAGCCAGCACTTCTCAGACCTGTCAGTCAGTGAAGCGCACGCAGGAACCATGCCTCTCACAGTCAAGGTGTAGTGACAACTGTTAAATCAGAGGCCGCCTGGCCCCGCCATGGCTAATGAGATTAGCAAAGGCTTCAGCGCTCATTAACACGACATGACAACGTCTTATTAGAGTCGCCTGGGTGCCCAGCAACCAGCCCATTGTATCGAAACCTCCCTCTCTAGTCCCGGCGTTCCCTCAGAGTGGAGCAGGGTGTCGTCCAAATGTGACAACCCCTCATTTTTGTGCAGCTTTCTCTATGAGCTGCAAATGCTCTAAAGCTCCAATCAGATGTTTTCTTGCTGCTTTTTAGTCACAGGAAGTTGCTGAAGTTGCTGCAGTGGATGGTAAAAGTGCCGGTGTGTTTTGATACCTTGTCTTCCTTCATCGTTGGTGAAAAGACCAGGGTCACTGCTGCATGTGCTGCTGGTTTCCCTGCAAAAGCAAAGAGGAGAGACATCACATGTGAATGACTGGAGTTGACCTGTTCTTTAATATCAATGACGTCTGAGAATAGAGAACTCTGTTTTGATTTGTCGTCTCCGAGTGATGTGCTCTTCAGGTCAGACCATGTTATAGCATCTGAAAAGTGAACAATGTGAATCAAAAATTTACATGCCCCTGAAAGTCAATATTTAACATGTAGCATTCAGTAATGAAAATAATGAAGAAGTCTGGAGCTAGAGGTCGACATAAATGGAAATGACACAAAAAGACAGCGCGCTGTGTTTTCCCTTGTTGCGATAGCAAACACAAAGGCACGAGGAGAGACTCTGATCGAAGCCACTGAGTGACATGCACAATCTAATTGAATATCCTCCGCTGTCAGCTTCAATCTAATCTGGCCTGCGTTGTGGAGGATGACAGGAAAGCGAAACACATTCCCCTGCCTGCCCCTCCTTCTGGGTGTGCCCCACACACAGAGCAACCCACAGACGTGACGCTTCCACACAACAACTGGCCAACATCTGCTGCGTGGGCTGCCACTTCTTATTGCCCAGCCTGCTCCATCGCCGCTCCCACCCGCAGGCAACCCCCTCCATACCCTATCTGCCCCTTCTCCTACCCCCACCCCTTCGCTTACCCAGACCACCCTGGGTTTCTCTGGCTTTCTCACACCTCAGCCACCTTGGACTGGGACCTCCAGACACTTCAAGGTCACAGGGGGGTGTGGGAGGGTGGTGGCGATGAAGACAAGAGGGACAAGAGCTCAAAAAGGAAATTTGTCTTCCTGAAAGTACCAAACTGTCACGCTGCTGCGACTACTCACACTCAAACATGTTCATCTTTATTTGCTCATAAATATTTTTCAATCTCCTAAAGCACTTTTCTGAATACAAGTGACTTTAAAGAACAAGCCACATCCATGCAAATTGGTCTTCCATTAGTTTTAGTTGGGTTTTTTTTTAGTCACGTCTAATTATGTGTAATTATAATTAATCCACAAGAGAAAATAGACCCCAACAAAAACACAATTTACTCCTGTTAGGTTAATGTTTGCTACAGTTTCCAGTTGTTTTTTGGCTATAGAGAGATGCTCAACTGCAGTGCTTTTGTATATTTTTTAATATAATATTTGTATCCTTCATTGTAAAGACGTTTGTCTTGTGCAGGAATAACTGGGTTTACAGCTCATGACAGCCCTGGTTACACGAGTCAGTAGATGTTGAGTGACGTACAAACACGTCATTGGCTTCTGTCTCTGTCACATTTGTTGACAATTAGAAAGACATAAAGTCAGGCCATGACTATCCTTTAATTAAAGCTAATTGCCATTCAAGCGCTTTATGAAAGAGAGGGAGTTTAATGCTCTTAACTGTCTTGCGTTTTGCCTCCTGTCCATCATCGCTGACCTTGCTCATAGGAGAGAGCTGCAGGGTCAGATATGCGCTGATACGATGCTTTGCCATATTGCACAGGCCCGACTGTGACGACAGGATCAGAAAAATGTCCGCCCAGCCTGCGCGCCTTCCTGGCCAGATGGTCCTGCATCATCTCCCCTCATATCCACGAGAAGCAGATGTGAGAGGGAGCAGGCCTCTCCGGGGAATCTGGAAGACGTCTGGCCGAGCCGCGAAATCCTAGACTGTCCCTCCAACCCCCCTCTTTCCCGCCCCCTCCCCCCTTCGGCCCTCTCTCTCCAGACTGATTCCCCAGGCCTCTCCTCAGCTGTACCCCACCTCTGGACACATCGGCTGGCATCTGGAGCACACAACACTCCTCTACATTGGTAGAGGACACAGCTAAAGCCCCATGATAAGCAAAAAAAAAAAACACCTTTTGGGGTTCATGCTTCATTTCACAACCTTTCTTTGAAATGAGGAAACCAGTGATGATTAACCACCAGACACATACATCTTCCACCATTTCCTAAGGACAGAAATGCACTTCTTCTTCTTACTGGAGAGACTACGCAAAGTTTGAAAAAGAATCACAGGTATAAACAATTAATTAGAGACACCCATTAAGTATTTAACTGTATTAAAGGTGTAATGTGATGTCGCTTGGAGCAGCACAGGGCCGATGTGAGACCGTTTCCATTAAGTACTGTCTAATTAATGCCAATGAATAATTGAGACCCCCATTTTTCTTGGGACCAAAGAGAAACACCTCTTATTTCTTCAGCAGTGACCTTAGCCAGGAAAATGTTTTGGGAAAGACTTGGTCTTTGTCTCACATGTCAATAGAGATGAGAGCTAAACCAAATGCTTCCCCAGTCAAAAAAGTAAGTTATTCTGTTGTGGATTAGGCGCCATAAAAACAGATAAGTCTTAATTATGCCACACGTCCATGGTGAGACAAAAGCAAGGGCAAAAACAAAAACTGCATTCCAGTGTTTTAGGGCTGAACTTAACTCCCCGCATGACCCTATTGTCTCTACACAAGCCAGAGAGGTGAAGCAAAACACAGTATCCAGATGAGCACTAATCATTAGGATATAATCCTCAGCTCCTGGGAGAGGCAGACCAGTTTGCACAGAGATTACAGGCTAGCCGCCATTTATTGAGCTTGGGCTCATTCTGCAGAGGAATAAAGAAGAGGCAGAGACGAAGGGGGGCAAAGCGCTGATAACAATGGATCTGTGGGCTCTTCAAACAAGCCGCCCCAACCCAAATCCATGCTCTCTTCCATGGGTGTCTGATTATAAGGTTATCCCACCCTCCCTGAGCTGCAGTAATTGGATTAGTCTCAGAGATTTATGAAAATTAACTTCAGCAAATGCTGCACTGCTTCCCCCCCCCAAAAAAAAAACTCCTCACAGAGTTTTCAAAATATAAATTACAGCACGATAAACTGAGTGTAAGAAAAGCTCACACACCAGCTTTGTTTTGTTTGTTTTTTTTCCGGGTGGGGAGGGTTGAAGTCACCAGTAAGTGCAGTAAGCAGCACGCAGCTGGAGACGGAGGCTGAGCCCGGGACAGCGTCTACCCACAGGTGAGGCCTGCTTGCCGGGCCAGCCTGGGTGCCAGGTGGCCTCACTGCCAGCAGGCTGGGCCAGGTCTAATCAAGGATGTGGAGCCCAACTGGAGCTGCCAACATCTGCTCCCATTGCACTTGGGTGGCTGAAGGCGAAGCTCTGCTCAGTATGCACATAGGAGGAGTGACCTTGAGGAGAGGCACGGCCAGACACTCCATACGAAAAAGGTTAATGGAATGAACGGAGACCAAAGAAACCTGAGTGCTTCAAAAGACATTTCAACAATGGCATCTGTGTCTGACATCAAATGGACCGTACACTCTCTGAGTATAAATATTGCTGTTGTATCACTGTCAGTCCCTCATCACCGCTGCCGTTTGTTCGTATCCTTTGCCTCCACCAGGGCTTAACCATTAGATTGTTGAGCCCTCAGTATGTTGTGGCAGTCTACTGAGCAGCAATCAAGAACGTTGGCGTTGTGTAAGTGAGAAATGATTGACAGCGTGCCATGGTGTTCCCATTTATTTCTTCTCCGGAGCCGTTTTCTGTCAGAACGGCTATTGATTTTTCCATAAAGTAAGAAAACAAGTACCGTTTAGGGGCTAGGGAGGTCAGCACAAATGAAACTAGAGGATGTAAAGCCTTATGTCTGTCCCATTACTGGTTACCTGAAATGTCTTCTTATCATATATTTTATGTGATCGGCAGATAAAGACATCACTAAGGAAATAAACTGTGAAAGAGCAAGACAGGACTCCAGGGACAGGAACACCAGTGACTCAAAGAAATACAACTGACCTGCACTGCCCACCCTATCGGACTATTTATCAACTCTTTATACTTATGTGAAACATTTACAACCATTTATATATAATGAAAATGAGTAACTCCACATTCACCAGTCCACATTTTCTATTTGTCCTTCGTTTAATCTTGGGGTTCAAATTCTGAGGGTAAAATTCATCCATAGCAACTTTAAATTTCCCACAGTGGATCAAATGGCATCTATGGCGTGATATATTATTTTAGTGGAAGTGATGCTACCTCACAATGATACCAGATAGTAAAATTATAAGTCCAGGACTTGTAACTAACTGTACTTCAAGTATCCAGAGTAAAAGTTCTCTAATAGACATCAGACAACAGAGTCTGTCATTGTGTACGTCACTGTCATCATCACTTCACCATTAAAGTCCATTTTAATGTTCTTCTAGAGTTTTATATGGTTGAAGTGGGTAAAATCTTAACTTTATATAATGTTGGATAGATTAATCCAGAACAATGAGATAATGTTTTCAGCTGGTCACATGTTGCATATGTAAAGTCCTCATCTTCAAACTAACTGTTAGCTACAACTGACTAAAATTTAAATAATCAAACAACCAGTGCCTCAAAATGTTATGCTTTGTGTCAAATTTATGGATTAAAAAATGTGCAAATTGTCAGTGGCAGCACAAAATGAGGAGGTTTTCTATGTGAGATCTCAGTTTGCTGGTCACAACTGAGAGGCTATTATGGTCTATTAGGAAGTAGTGAGTGGGTGAACGAGGGCGCAAAGGTGACAGCGGTTTGATGACAGAATTATACTTTTGTCACAATTTATTCCTTTTTCCCACTCTGTGCTGTGATATTCATTTCACTGTAATAATATAATGTCCTCTCTGCTGTGTAATATTCACCTCTCTGTAATAATACAACGTCCTCTCTGCTGCCTGTTACAGCCACATTTAGCTCTGCCAAATAAAATGCACACAAGACGGTGCACTGTGGGACACTGGGACAGGCACAGCTTTAATTACCCAGCCCAAGACAGGAATTCATTTCAAAACAAATCAATACCACACCAAGTCACTTATTTATTTGTGACAATATTTCTCGAAAGGAAATAATGAGTTGGCAGATGCCCGGAGGCATAACTATCAAAGATCCCTCCCTGGTGATCATTTCAGCTACAGGAGATGAGGATGAAGAGACTCTATCATTCATTTTTAATGTCAACTCGATACTTTAAAGTGGAGTGGCGTGATTGTGATACATTTTTTGGTTTAGTTGAGGACACGCTGAATATTGACAAGTGGCTCGATGAAGACAGGCAGTATAGATCATCTTAAATGTCGCCTTCTTTAATTGCTTCTGTCTGATAGTAGTTATGCCCATGACTTTTATGTTATGGGTTTAACTGCCTTGGTAACTTTCCATTTAAAGGGTAAAAAGGGCTTTTAGAGTTTTGAGCTCCTTTTTGGGTATGGTTTTAATCTCGACTCTTTAAACAATGACAGGGTTAACATTTGGCTTGTTGCAAAACTGTAAATTAAATGAAAGGTTCTGTGAGCTGGAAATGCTGATTTTTCACAAATAATGGACTCAAAGTTCTTTCTCTACACCTAAATGGATGCCAGATGGAGGCCTAGCTGTGTAACACTGTTGTAATGAACTAGAGGGCTAGGTTTAACTCTAATGGAAAGACCGAATTACGGGGGAAAAAAAAAAGCAAATATCTTGCTTGGATCCAACATTACCCCTCAGACATGTTTTCATCTGCGTCTCTGTGCTCCTTGGCCATCTTCCGCTTCCAGCGTTCCTTTCCCATCAGCCTCGCTCCGTCAGTCTTTCTTTCTGCTGCCATCCAACCACCTGACCTCTTCTTCGATCCAGACAGATGCTCCATCCTCGGAGGCCTGTACCTCCGTTTCCCATCCACACTGGAAACATTTACCTTCTGCTTTAGCCTGACCGTGACACCTGAGGTCATACGTTTGACCTTCCTTCGCCTCCTGAGCGGCCGTCCTGGATTGTTCTCGCTGAAGGAGTCAGACTCGGGCCAGGAGGGCTGCCTGGACTTGGCCGGGCCTCTCATGACGGAGTGCCACTGGCTGGTCGAGGTCAAGTCGTCAGAGTCACTGCAGTTGGCCACAGAGGCGGTGATGGTGGAGGAGGAGCCCTCCCTGTAATGTTTAGCCTCGTCCAAGCTGGACTCCGAGGCTTCGATCCAACAACGTCTGTGCTCCGTCAGATAGAGGGGGGACTCCCGGTAGCGCCTGCGGACCCTGCGGCGGCGGATCTGTCGACGCTGCTGCAGGGGACTCAAGACCATTTCCTCCCACAGCTCCCCAAGCTTACTCTGCTCCGAGGTCTGCTCCAGCGCAGACACCAGGTCCTGCACCAGCTCATCCATCATGGTGCTGAACAGAAGACACAGCAGAGGAAACTTGAGATGCATAGTGGCAAACAGTGGATGATGACACATCAAAATAAACTGAGATAAGTCAGGAGACAGATAAGGTGATGAATCACCTTGATATTTTCTGTTTTTTCATTTCCTGATTAGTAAGAATTAGGGCAGTGTATTGGCAAGAATGCATGCCACAAAAGGGGCGACATATTGGGATAATGTAAACAAGGAGATATATTGCTTTTTCCCCAAAAGTCTAGTTTTAGAAAAACTTGCATGATCAAGTAGCCTACTCCTACATTATATGCACAAACACATTCAGATTATTTTACCTGGTCCTGGAGTTGTGTTTCATAGTTCTTCTTATGACATTCAGTCTCATGGCAAATACTTTTGTGCAATTTACTATTGGTTGGAGTCACAAATACAACACAAAACTACTGTAACTATTTAAATTGATAAAATATTGGCATAAAATAAAGTGATACTTTGGTGTATCTTTTGCATACATGATATTCACATGTGGTTATTTCATCTGTATTGTTGTTTTTGTTTTCAGTTATATTGTCTCATGCTAGTCATAAGGGACGAAGCCATATAAACAAAGAGCCATAGGAACAGTGATAGTGATACAAGAGACTGAATTATTTGAGCCACAAAAAGATTGTTATAGGCTAGTCATTATTAAAGACAAGTCCATCTGCTTTGCCCTGGCTCTGTGGACCTTACACTGGACATCCCTCTAACAGTATAACTGCATAATAGTCAAATGGTCCATCTAGCAAAAGCCTCTGTGGAAATCTGTTGATGGACTAAGGAGCTGACATATTTCTGTAATCCTGCGGTATTGGTGACATTTTGCCAGTCCTCTAGATGAAAGAGCCACTGCCGAGGTTCGGCTAGCTTATTTTCCCTTTAAACAGAAAATGATTACCAGGCTGATTTGTTTTTCGCATGGTGGACTGTGTAACGGTGTAAAATCTAGTGATGGAGCTGTTTGCACGTCGCCAGCAGCTGTAAACACTCAGAGCGTCTTCATCAGTGGCTAGAGAAGCAGCTGGGAACCTGCACGACAACAGTGCACGGAGACAATGGCAGAGGAGGCTGATCGCTCTGCATGCTCGGTGCAGACTGTGTGTTACATAACAACTCACACGTGAGATCAAGGACAGAAACACATCTCCCTAGTGTTAACTATCAGCGACACACAAACACACACACACGCCGCCCAACACTGTCATGCACACTGCGCGCACAGCGAGCTATATTATAATGTTGCAACAAGAAGAGGCAATAACAATCCGCTGTGTTTCTGCACTCACCAGTCGCAGCTTGCCTTGTTTTGTTTTCAGCACAGCTGGGACGCCACACGCACTTCCGCCCTGCTCTCCAGCCAATCAGGTGGCTCCGCCTCGCTGTGACTCTGAACCCGCCACAGCTCCACAGTGTTGACACAGATAAAGAGCAGAGTGAGGCTGCAGATAAAACAGACAACTTTATAGCTGACCGCTGATTACATTCACTTTCACTTTAAACACCTGATTATCGCTCATTACTGCACTTGTCCCTATCTAATGTTGTAATGTGTGGATCCATGGTGTCAATTATGGCTGCATTGTTTTATTTCTTATGACTGATTGCTTTGGGAAGAAAATGTCTACATCTGTTGTTTGGTTTGATATTAATTCATTGGAAATACTTCTGATTTTACAACAAGGATGATTGATTGATTTCTTGAGTGATGGATCTTGATTGAACTGTTAGCAGTTTGGGTTGCTTTGCAGTTTGCACATGTTAAAAAGAAACAGCCAAAAATATGACCATATAAAACTTTGTTTTCTTCTTTATTCATCTTTTTATAGCTGATTTTGTAAATAATTTAATGCTTGTTGTTCTGGTCATATCTGGTCTGGCACATCAGTATCTATCTGACTTGTGTGTGGACCAGTTCAGCCCCTCCGGTCAACTGGAGCAGGCTGTTTGGATCCTCTCCAGGTCTCCACAGAAACTGGTGAAACTGCCTCTAGCGTTTATGCTGCAAGCCATTGGAAGTGTTTTTATTATAATACTAACATCTTTTAAAGAGTTTTTTTTTGTTAGTTGTTTTACATTATTATTTGATCGCTTTAATTTTCATATTATTTAAAGGAGTTTGCCACTTTTTAAACTGGTTTTCATTGAACATGTCTTTAGTCTTCTCTGATAGTTTTTTGGTCTTACTCATTTCATTCTAGAAATTTCATTTAAATTTTTTGTCATTAGATTTTTCACCGACGGCAGCTTTTTTAAAACCTGGACCTTATTTCTAGCATCAAGACAGCGGCTCGATCATTTACAGCAGAGACAAGACCTGACAGGTTTTCATGTGGGACAGTGCGAGCAGAAATTGTTGAATATACAGTAAACCTCTGCCGGCACCTCGGTGTAGCAACTACATGAACCGATCGCCAAAGAATACAAGAATGGAGCAAATGTATTAGGCTACAGTTTAATGTTAAGTGGATACAGCTGAACAAATAGAGATATCAAATTAAAATGGGAATTTTTAATGATACACTAGTGATTATTCCAACCTCCAAAGACTACTCATTTATGGCAATATAATCATGAGAAAACATCCTGCTCAAAACCCACAAATTGAGCCGGAACCGAACCACATTGACCTGGATGATGTCATCTACCGAATACGCTATCCAACAACACCAAAGACTGTGACGTCAAATGCTATTTGTCCATTTCTGCAGTTGTTTCAGTGAACACACTCAGTCCCTTTTTCAAAATGAGCTCAGCTGGATGATGTTGAGTTTGATGTTTTCCACAGGCTTCCTCCACAGCCTGGATCCTCATTAAGCTCTGCCTAGTTGAGTTGGACCCAAATTCACGGCGGAATGATTATTATCAGTCGTTGTGAATCGTATCATCTGACATCATCCAGATCAGAGGTTAGTAGGTCAGCCTGGAGGAGCAGGATGTTGATAACATTCCATTGATTGAACTAATTCTGATCAGCTGGGAATAACACTGAGTTTATCATCACAAAATATTGAGCTCAAATGAACAAATTTTGTTGAGCCTGGAAATGTGTTATTTAGAAACTGGTGAAACTGCCTCTAGCGTTTATGCTGCAAGCCATTGGAAGTGTTTTTATTATAATACTAACATCTTTTAAAGAGTTTTTATTGTTAGTTGTTTTACATTATTATTTGATCGCTTTAATTTTCATATTATTTAAAGGAGTTTGCCACTAAACTGGTTTTCATTTACATGTCTTCTCTGATAGTTTTTTGGTCTCACTCATTTCATTCTATAAATGGTTTTTAATTCACATTGTATGCGTTTCTCTTCAGTTGTGCTTATTTTAATTTGCTTGTGTCATAGAGATATTGTCTCAACTTCATAGTTATTCTCTGTCTTGTGAAGACGAAAACATAAAATGAAGACAACAGTAACAACACTGTCTGTCCTACATCTCAAACATTAAGTCACATTGTATGAACATGCACCAACAACAAAAGGGAGAGTGGAATATATTTAGGACATTGTGCTCATGTAGTCTGAGTCCACAGTCTTGGAAGAATGATAATGCCATTTTACTTGTCACATCCAAAAAGTCCTTCAACCATTTTTTAATTTTAAAACAATTTGTTTCCAGTTCATTAGCATCCACTTAGCTGATAGACAAGCCAGACTGATAAATAGGCATAGGAGACCATTTAAGAATGAACCCAGTACATAAACTATTGCACATGGTTTGATAAGCACATTGAGACGTAGCTTTTCAAATCAGCACAAAATCTCTTTACCACTGAACCATGTCCCAATTACATCAGTGCAGCCCACACCTACATGTATAACCCACCACCACACCTGCACACACTGAGTCCTGATCCACCCATGCCCATGTCAAGTGTCTGTGAAACTCAGAAACGTTATATATGTAGTCATTAGACGGCACATGAGGATAAAACAGCATCAGTAAGCCTTTCTTAAGATTTCAGGCCATTGTTTTAACTCCACACATATGTTAACATTTTGTTCATTTCTTCAAACAAAATCCAAAAGCATGTTAAGTTTGTAATTACTGTACTTGTAGATGATAAGATTACAGTAATTATATCACTTCCACACCTTTTAAAACAATAGTGAACTAATAAGTGTTTCATGATGTGTGACAACTCTCAGTAATGAATTGTCTCTCAAAGCCAGTGTGTTGCTGAATGAAGCAAAAAAGTCATTTACCACTTCTTTCATCTCTCAGATGAAGGCAGCCCAAATAATAAAAAAGAAAAGTCTGTGAAAATGAGTACAAAAGCCATTTAATCTCTCTCATCTTCCTCTTAATAACTGCAAATTTCCCCTTGGGCCCATGGGAGAGGGCCTCTCTGTGCTGCTGCCACCTTATCTGTCGCCTCCATATTTCAGCATGCTGAGCAGCTCCCTCAGTACCCAGCCCCCGGCCTCCTCTCGCTGGGGCCTGTGGGGAAGCTGGGCTCCTGGGCCCGCCATTGTTCTGGCCTGGGAGGGAAGTCCAGAGAGAGCCCTGAAAGCCGGAGAGTGGGAATATTAAATAATTTTTTTTTTTTTTTTTTAAACTTGAGCCACTGCTTCATTAAGCGGCAGCCTTTCACAAGCAAACATATCAGAAACAGCCCCCTTTCAGAGGCAGTAATTAGCAATTTGGAAACCTTGCCCCCTCAGGATATACAGTTTCAATTTAGTCAGCAGCTTTAGATTCTTAGGCACTTAATATTCATTGTTTCTGCCATCTTCCCAATTTCTCGACGTACATTGTCTAGTCTTTCACTAGCGATAAAGTGTTTTATCTTTCATGTAATTCTTCTTTTCAATGAGCTCTCTGCAAGAGAAGTTAATTTTTATAAATAATTTTCTGAGGGATTTGCAAAGAATGTGAGGGATATGATAGCAAAGTGCTCTTCAGGAAGTGCCGGGCTGAATATCGTATGGAGCTTTACACTTGTCTGGCAGTAAACAGAGTATGTTAAAAGTTCCTGCAACTTAATAGGAAGTTAAATTGCAGGGAAACTCACTGCATCATCTGGACCAAGGAGGAAATGGCTGATTTTACTATGGTGACAAACCTGCATCGTGCAAAAAGAGAAAACATCTTCTAATGCGACTGCGGCTGGTACAATACTAGCCTCCATTTTCTAATTACTGATTTATGAGTACTGTTATCATTAATTATTTGCTTGTCTCTATATCAGCATGGTAAATCCTTGGCATGGATTTAATGGCAAATGTTTGCAAACTGCTTATTAAGCTGAACCACATATCATACCTCAGGGGGGACAGACTGACACTTATCTTTGCCTCCATGGGGCCTTTGTTTCAAAATGCTACCACTTCCATTCACTTCCAATCAGCATTGTCTAATAGAAATAATTGATTTTCACCCCTTCCCCACAAATGAAAAACACTTGTGATTAAACATTTTGTCTTCAAATCTAAATTCCAAGATTCCCATCAACACTTGAGAAAAATAGGCAACTCATTAAAGCCGAAAAAAAGCGAAGAAGTGGCTAAGATGTGAAAAGAGGAGGCAGGGGATGAAATAATGAATGGAGTCCAAGTGAGCTATCTTTCCCAGGCAGAGCGCCACTAGGGATGCAAACTCTCAGCCACAAGAAATGAGCTACCTATCTGTGAAAAGAGTGACTGCTCCATCCTATTTGATTTGGCTCTCCTATCATCTCTTAAGAAGATGTCAGCCTTGCTTCTTCTATTGCTCTGAGCCTTTATCAACCCTGAGACGATTTCCCTGCAAAAAAAAAAAGAAAAAAAATGAGAGGGGAGACGCATTTCAGTGCCTTTCAGGGAGCAACACTAAAGAATAAGTGTTATGCGATAAAAAGGGGGTTGTTAAATAGATCTGTCTATTTGTATGGTAATAATGATCGCTTAAAGACTCGCTGCTGCGTGACTTGTAGAACAAGGAAACAAATCTGTATTCACGTATTGTGTTAACATGACTCTCCAAACGACCTTGTGAAACTTTCATACAGTAAAAAATGAGTTGGATTCTCAAGTTTTTTTTTCTCTGTTTGTTTCATTCTTTTCACTTTGTCCTTTTACAGCAGACGAGTCCCTGCTCTGAGTGAACCTGTCCATCTAAAACAACTGTATACACCAAGGCTCCCTGCATGTCTACTACTGATTCATTTGTTTTTTCTCAACACATCTGGTACAGATTTGAAAGCTCAGCGAATTAGTGCAAGTAATCACAACATGATTGTTGAGTTTGTCATGCTGTTATGTTTTAAGTTTGTATATACTTTTATGATAAACTATATCTTTATGTGTTTTAACACGTTTTTGAAATCTCACAACTTCAAATCACCCTATACAGGTTAAAGTCTTTTCAAGATTTTACATGAAAGCTAAATATATCAAAATAAAAAAAGGACAAGTATTTTATCACAGTTATAAAGTCTATTATAGTGTGGTAAATTGTTAAATATTACTGTTTTATCATTGTTGTCATTATTGAATAAACTCAATGTTCAGCTCAAACTGAGATAAATTCTCTTTTGAATATGTGCATTTTTCAACCTGAGTGGAGTAATTAAGTAAATGTAATTAGTTACTTCTTACTAACTAACTAACTTCTTGATCAATTAGCAATCACCAATACAAATGGTGTCCCAGTTTAACCACAACCTTTAAAACACAATGGTACATCCTGCCTGTCAAAAAGCCGACAGAGGTCTCTGGTAGGATTCACATGTCCTAGTTTTCTGTCCCCAGGAGGTAAAAGCCATTAACAAAATTATCAGGCCCATAAACCTCGGGAGCTTTTTGTTTTGTTGTCAAGCAAATCAAAGAGAGAGTGGGGATATTGTTTTTGTTTTTACAGATCCTCCTGTACTTTGTTTCAGATGTGTAAGTAGCCAGAGTGTCAATTTATCAGGTGGTGTTGACACTGAGCCTGTTATGATCCTTAATCTCCTCTAACTGCATGGTCCACATGACTGAGTCAGAGAGGAGGTAGTTTTAAAACTTTGTGATGTTGAACAATTCATCTAAATGTTTTGCGTGTCATTGCCGAGAAAACCACAGGTAATAGCATCAACGACTGTTTTTTGTTTTTGTTTTGAGCATCTCAGTGAGTGATGCCAGCGAGTGATTGTAACAACACAAAACTAGAAACAGATTACTAACATGATGTTTCTTGCTTGATGCTTCCTACTCTCTTATGCAGTGTTATATATGGAATAACGGACAAATGCAGGAACTACAAACACATTGTAAACATGTGAGACCGTAACACAAATTCTTCTTCTTCTTCTTATCATAAGATGATGACTAACAAGTGGGACCTTTGTTTTATGCTTTTATCTTTTAAACTTTTGTTTTCTTTATTTTTTCTGATATGCTGCTATTTTTTTTCTTCCCATGTTTCTTTTTTGACGCTGACATCTAGAAACATTTTTTTCTTAATTACTGGGAGCAATATTCAGACAAAACTCAACTCCTGCATTTTGTATTCATCCCTCAGTCAGAACTGTACTGCTTTCCACCTCTGCTGCACGGAGGAGGAGGAGGAGGAGGAGGAGGAGGAGGAGGAGGAGGAGGAGGAGGAGGAGGAGGAGGAGGAGGAGGAGGAGGAGGAACATGCAGACTACACATAACTCTCCTCCAGGCCCTGCATGGAAAGCACTAGAGGTATGATTAGCCTGCTCAGATTGGCTGATTAATCAGAGTCTGTTAGGTGGAAACGAGCACCATTTATGGTTGATTATCTTCCCAGAAGGCAAAATCTGAAACAACAACCCACGCTGGAACTTTTCAACTTTCATTTAAATCTAAAGATTTCTATCTCTTTATTTCAGTAATAAAAATGCTGCTCGTCTGCATGGCTGAATGAAATTGCACAGTTCAGTATTGGACCATATTCAGCTTGACAGGATCCACAAAAGGAGTCAATTTTGTTTTGTTTTTTCTATTTTGATTCTCTCTTTCAGACCAGCAGCGCTCAAATCTGAAATTAAATTCTACCAGAATTAATAAATTCATGTCATGGCAGCTAAATGACCTTCTGTAGCCTGCCATCCTCAGATGGCAACCTTTTTATCATCAGTTGTATTATACATAAAGGTGATAACTATATTTTCATGTTTTTATTCTCTACTTTTTGTTGTGTGTTATTATAGTGCATCAAGAACTATTTTTTGTTTTTATAAGTGTGTTTTAAAAGTGCCATAATTTTGATTCTTTTGTGATGATTTTCTGGTTTTCTGTATTTGTGTAACTGTAAACTGAGGGTCTTTGAGTTGGAGCAGTCAGTCAACATTTGAAAACACCGTTGTAATTGTGAGTGTATTTTTCTAAAACTATTTTCTGTGGTGTTACAGCTGACACAAATACATGGTTAATAAAGAAAACATTACAATGAAAGCAGTCTTTAGTAGCACCATATAAATAACTGTTCCACAGTTGGTTCTCCATGAACACGCTCCAAGTCGATTGGGAACAACATCCATCTCAAGCTGCAGCAGAAAACTGAAGAACCAAAACTAACTCACTCACTACAGGCTCTGCTCCAGTAACAGTGAAAGAACGACTTCATGCAAAGTGTCTGTGACCTTTTACATTCAACTGAGCTTGATATTATAGTAATGCTGACACTTCCAAATTGGAAAGTGAACACCTATCACCCTAAGGACAGTTGCAATCACCCTTTTCATCTTCTACAGTTCATTCTCAATGAAGCTAGACCACAGTGTGATACGGGACCTTAACTTTCTACTCTGTCACCACGGTGACAGTCAGAAGGTTTACTAACACAACCCAAACCATAGTGTGTCTGGATGACACTTCTCTTTTTTTTTTTTTACATAACCATAGCTGTGATCATGCAGTGCAAGGTTTTCAAAGGTGTTCCTCTGTGAACAGCGAGTAAAGACGTCTCAGGTGGTAACGGGGTCCTCGTCTCTGTGGCCAGCTCTTTAATGTCTACACCTAGTGCTATTGTCCAGTTTTGCAGCCTACTGTCAGCCTTCCCCAGAGTGGCCTTCCCCAGCCTGGTCACCGTTTCCATTTGTCTGCTGGGATAACTATAAAAATCTGTCAGGAGGCAGGGTGGGTTTTTTCGCTCAGCTCAGCCCAGCTGGCAGATTGAGAGCCCCCTGTAATGTACAAGTCTGTTTTTATTATTCTTGCTGGGGGAACACTATTTCATCAAGTGCATGATTCCACAGAGGAGAGGAGATAGCCCCGGCCCGGCTATATTTCTTCCAATCAAACATTCCAAGGGGAAAAAATGAGTGGGTGCCATCAAATCCCAGAATAATGCTGCCAGATTTTATGTAAAAAGAAGGACTGATGGACAAATACAGGAAGGCAAGACAAGTTTAATGACGTGTGTTCAGGAGCTGAGATTGGAAAACTGACAGAGAAAAGCAGCCTCTTTGCTGGAATATAAATTGTTGTGCGCTGTAAAAAGGCTTTTATCTGGAGTGAATATGGGACGTAATACACAGGTCAGGGTTAAGTCATTTTCTCCGGCAAGTTAAGCGAATAATGAAGGCGAGCCCGCGCGGAGAGGAGCACTGCTACTGCCAGTTTGTCTTCATTTATTATGCCAAATCTCATGATTTTGGCGTTGGCGCGGTGAGGGCTCTGGCGCGCACCGGTGGACGACATATCGCTTAATTTACACAAGGTAATGAAAGCAGGGAATGGGAGGACAAAACAATTTACCTGCTGACACGGGAAGAAGTGATTTGCGAACATGGGGGGTGAGCGAAAGAGCAGGCACAGGGCCAGGGCCAAGGAGTGGGAGAGGAGCAGAGATAGGGGATGGGTGGGGGGGGCGGGGGGGAGAGGGGGGCACAGAGGGATAAAAGAGAGGGGAGGTGGACATAAAAACAAAAGGATGAAACTGACAGGCAGGGAGGCAGCTCAGGCTTCAGACTCAGCTCCTTAGGTGATGATGATGGCTCCAATGAGGCAACAGTACTCTCTCTCTCTTGCTGTCTCTCTCCCCCACAGTCTCACACACACACACACACACACACACATACAAAAGAAAACAAAAAAAACCCTGCAATCAGGGGGAGAAATTGACCTCAAATCTGGAGGGTCTGTGCTGACAAGGCCCTTGTTTTACTCCCCCCACCTCCTTCAACCCCCTCCGAGTTGTAATCACTTATCAGAGAGCCACTCGTGTGGCAGGGATGGGCGGCTTCAACATCACTCTGCAGCCGCAACAGGTATTTTCTCCCAAAGACCAAATCTCTGCCTCACCAGCTCTGCTGACCGGCCGAGCGACCGTGTCTTCCACTAATCAAATCAAAACCAAAACTTAGTTGTAATTGGCATCGTTTCAAATTTAAATGCAAACCCAGCATCCGGCGGCTCACTTTGCTCTGTACTCACTCATACGGCCATGAAGAGGCACAGAAGTTACCCGGATTAGGATTACCTCCCAAATGACCCAGATCTAAATTAGCTCTGACAACAGCCAATCACTCACGGTATTGATGGATGCGTTCTAAAAGTGCACGATTGGCCATTCAGCTGATGGCCTTTCGCACAAACAGAAGAGAGTCTGGCCCAGACTCCCTGACAATATGGCTGGAGCAGCACTGTAATTTTCCAATCACTAGCCCTTCAGGCCGGGCCACTCCTTAGGGCAGTAAGATCAGATGAGCTCCGGCATTTTCTTTTGTAAGAGGCCAAACTCTATTTGTCTGCTCGCAGGAACAAAAACAATCAGGGAGCCAAGAGAGACCTGGCTTTTTGGTCTCTCTGGAGAAGGGCCAAAGACAGAGCTGGAGGAGGAGGAGGGGGGCATACACACACACACACACACACACACACAGATAACTGAGCCCCCCCCCTCCTCTCCTCCCCTCCTTCTTGTCCGCTGTGGGTGGTTGGTTCTGGTGATGATGAACGGGGACGCGGCTCAGCACCAGATCCCTGCTGTCAAGGCTCGCTGCAGGATGAGACAGAGAGAGGAAGTGTCACTCTCGGCGGGCCTGCTGGGCCAACCTGGACTCTGCTGAGCCCTGCTGCTCGAGTCTTCACAACAAATCAAACACCATAACACCCACCCCTCCCCAAACACGGCCACACACATAGCCGGGCCTCCTCTAATGTCTGGAAGAATGTGTCAGGAAACAACAACCAGACTGTTAAGCGCGGAGCATCTGAATATCCGCCTCCACCTGCTTTCCTTGTTTTGGTTACGACTGAAGCGATGTTTAGGGACAAACCAGGAGGCCGACGGGAGCTCGGCTCTCCTTGTTGTCGGGCTGAGGTTGTAAAGGTGGGGGGTGGGTGGGTGGGGGGCTCCCTGCAGCCTCTCCTCTGTCCTCCACCCTCCCCTGGCCACAGCTCTCTCCACAGGCTTGTTTCCCCTTCGCAATGAGAGGTGACAGTGAACAGTGGAACTCGTCAGTGTGAATAACACGCAGTCACGCTTGGTGAGACCCTCTGGTGGAGCGCGACACACACACACACAACACACAGACTCCACACATAAGGGCACACACACGAGGCTCAAGGGCCCAGTGGTAGGCGCGCTGTCAACCTCAGTGCACTGCCTTCCATTACAGCTTAACCGGGAACAAATTGAGCAATCTGATGGGTTAAATTTGACATGTTTGCCCGTCTGACCTGTGTTTGTCGTACAGTACGCTCACTTTCCATAGTTTCACGCGGCGGAGAGAACGAGTCACGGCGCAAACGCATACACTCTCGACGAATCCAATCGACATTAACGCGCCGTCTCGGACCATAACGAAGGTCAGAGTGACATTTTTTCCAAGTTTACAAACTCAGCTGAGCTCATATTACTGTACCATCAGGTCTGCGGTGGTCACATGTCCCTCGCCGATGTGGCGTTCTCTTGAGTCTTGCAGTGTCCTTCAGTGGCACCTTATAAGAGCAGTCCATAACACAACCAGTGGTCAGGCTTAATTTACCCACTTTCTCTGTCCACTGCCCCATCAGCATATAGTATCACATAACTGCTAATGGGCTAATGGGGGAAGGGAGGGGGCAGGAGCGAGGGGAAGATGGCCATAGTTAGGGAAATGGAGCTCAGGTTCATCCAAACATTTAATAACTTATCCAATCTGGAGCGTTCACCTCTTACTGGGCTAATTATATCATTTAACTGGCCTGGACGAGAGGGACAGTGTGGACGCACCGTCTTACAGTGTCATCACATAATTATGACTTATGCCAGCGTGGCCTAGCAAGCTGGATGAAGTCAGCCTGCCATAAATTTTAATGATCACTTAGACAATGCGAACGTTCCCGGGGCTTCCGTGGAATTAGCGGGGAAATATGGACGCCTTCGCACAGAGAAGCTGAGGTGTGGAAACAAAGAGAGGAGTGAGTGAGTGTGTGTGCGTGTGTGTGTGTGAGACATATTTGGGAAAGGTGAGTTTAGAATGGGCAGACACGGCCGCTTGATTGTGTGGGATCAGGTTCTGTGGTCACCGGGCTGCTCGGAGGCCAACGTCAGGCCTGTCAGAGGGCTAAACACCCGAGTATAGTCTGTTTCAATGGAAAAACAGCAGCTGACACTCAACGCTCGCGGGCCAACTGCTGACCTCATTCTACGGCTAAAACGTGGACGGAGCAAAAGAAAGCCTGGTGTGTGCTGAATATGGAAAGCTTTTATTCCTGGGTGCAGCAGAAGTTTCTAATAACTTTCAAAAGTTAGAAATAAAAGAGAAAAAGCCTTAATGGTTGGGGAAATAGATGGGGCATAATGAAAAGGGTTGAGTGTCTTTTTAAATAGCTGTAAAATGGCTAATTAGCCCTCTATGATTAATCATAGTGGTGGCATGCATTGGAAGGTTTGAGTCTCCTGGCGTTTAATAGTTTTCTGGTAAAATAATTTTACATTTCGGGTCTAATTAAGAAATATCCCATGACCTCTGTGACCTCTGTGTGTGGTTTGTGGAAATATTTCCTGCTTTTTATCCATACACGTGACATTTTTTACATAAATGTAATGTCATACAATGTAGTTTACAATAATGAGTGTAAACCTATACCGCAGGAGGAGGAATATTGATTTCAAGATGCAGGAGGCCTCAGCAGATATTCTGCTTTTATGAAAGAAGGAGAAGACAGAGCAGTCCAAAGAGAAGCTGATCTCTCCTGCACTTAATATTAATGTCTGTTTTGGTGCTATCCCGTTTCAGGAGGACCCGGCTCCTGCAGTGGAGCGATTGAATGACAGAGATTACCTGTATGGAAAGCCCCACGAGACAGCTGATTGATAATGCATGACACAAAAATGTTTTTGTTTACCCACAGATGTAGCTTTGAGCCTGGTTTTCGGTTTCCTGCTTTTTTTCCCCCCCTCTCCAGAAATCTGAGTCACTGGACAGTAGTGGATTGAAGCGGGCGGGAGTCGCGGGTCAGGAGGTCTCGGCTGGGAGTCGACTGCAGCGTCTGGCTCCAGCGATGCCCGTATAGCTTCTAGACCGGCGGGGTCATCCACATCATATTCATCCCATTCAGCCTGTGTTGTCCTAGAGGGGATGTAACATGAAAACATAATCTCACACCACAATTTCATTCCTTCAGCAGCATTAGATTAGATTGAAACTTCTCTGCACACTTTCCTGGGGCTGTCAAATGAGCTGTCAGTCATGTGTCAGAGCTGGCCCCTGCTCATCTGCTCTAATACATCACACAGCCTTTTATATGGATCAGTATGAGTGGGACTCGCTACACAAAAGTCAGCAGCTCCTCCGCTGGGACGCAGGGTGATTGATAACATTTCCCCAGCTCTTCACACTCATGCCCATTTGTATAGTTGGTTGGAGAAGGGCCCCTGGTGTCCACTGACATCTACAGTGCCCGTCATCGCCTTGTGGAGAACATGACATCAGCCTCGGAAACACACATACATGCCAGGAATGGGCAGCTTTCCATTCATAAAGTACAGGGGTGACAGCCATTGACGGATCACTTGTAAGACAAAGTGATATTTGTATTTCCCGAACGATAAAGGCAGCACAGGTGACTCCAGCTATAAAAATCAACTGTTTAACCCTCACATCATCGGAGCTGATAGATGTTTATTGCTCATTAGTAGGTCCGTACAGCAGAGTTTTAATGTTTCAGTAATGCACAGCCGCTCGCTCTCCTTAGAGTGTGGAGAGATCACTGAGGGGAATCCTGAGCCTGTTTTGTGTACAGTCATATTGGCATATTGGCCGAGCTAATGGCCACTTGGCACATAGACAGCTATCCATCCCAATCTCAGCTTCGCTAATCCAATTGAGGCAACCTGCTTGGCATGAGAGAGACTCATCTGTCTTTACTGTTCATTAATAGGGGCTCCTCCTGCAGCGCGGAGCCCATTCACATTCCTTTGGATCGGCCTCGAAAGCAAACCCTATCACTGAAACACTGGATCTGTGCTGGAGATTCAGCAGAGAGGGGGTAGAGGAGGAGGAGGAGGGGGGGGGAGTAGGGGGTGGGGGTGGATATATAATCACTTCTGAGATACATAATCACGGCTGTGTGGGGTAAAGTATCAGAAAATATGAAACCTCCCTTAGGGATGGACTACATATTTTCTCAGACAGTATAAAAACACTTTCTTGTGCAGGTATGTGATTCAGCTCAATACTATGACGACCGTGCTACGGTTTCTGTTTTTTCAAGCCCATCTCACCCTGTCCTGAGTAAAGAGCCTTCACGAGATTGTTTTTGTTTTTTTTCTTTCTGTGGCGGGCTTTATGTCTCGCGGCAGAACGATAATAATGTTTCTAATCTGGTTACATTGCACACAGAATTGTCTTCCATGTTAATGATGGACCGGCCCCCTCCCTGCTCCACAGAGATGCTTACTTTCAATTTGTGTACTGTCATCGCCCCGCCACGCAGCTGAAATTGATGCACCCTCTTCCTTTTAATTAAATCAAAAAACAGTCAGGGGTCCAGGCAGGTGGGGGACCTGCTCCCATATACAGCCATCACAAAGACCTGCTTGACTCCAGGACGAATCAGGGCTGCACCTCTTCTCCTCTCTGTGACTGTGCGTAACTGTGTGTTGTATGTGCAGCCAACTCATTACATGTATGACACAGAGCGGATTTTAACTACGTGAACCAAAATGACGCGACTTAGTAAAGTAAAATCTTAATTGAGTGGTTTTTGTTGAGAAAAACTATTTTCTTTCGGGTTCCACAACAACTTTGTGATAATATTGATTTCAGACAAAAAGCCAGTGGACATTTTCCCTGGTAAATAAATAAATAACAATCCCAGGAATCTTTCTCAGGTAGGTTTGCCCTCGGGCAGAGCTGGAGCCAAAGTCTAAGAAATGAGAGCGTAAAATTCCCACACATTAGAAGGCGGATAATTGGATTTCCTGTGTCCTGTACGGTGGGCGGTGTGGTTCCTGCAGCTGTGACATTATCAAGGTAACATAACCTGAAGGCTGCGGTGTAGCAGCACAGGCCCCGCAAGGCCTGTCCTCCAGTTCCACATCACTGCCTGCTTGGCTATTCATCCTGTGGACCCTGCAAATGAAATTATGGGAGGAAGAGCAAAGGACATTCTTTGGGAATTAATCCCATTTGTGCCTAAACCCACTTCAGATTTTTATAGTGAGGCCCTCTTTAGATGTAAGGCGCATTTACAATTAGACAAGGCCTTAGGAGGATTGAAAGAAATACTGAGTGTTGGTTTGTTTGGTTGGGTAATTTGTGAACACAGGCAGGAAACAGGAGAGTGCAGAGGAAAAAACTGAAATACTGACAACCTGAAAGTTATTCTTAAAAATCACACGTTGTCGAGACACTTGTGCAAAAAATGCCTGCCGCCTTGACTTAAGTATCTCAACGCTCCATTAATTTTATTATTACAACACCGGCGACAAGAAGATATGTAAATATATTAATTATGAGATAAATGAAAACTGAAAATATCTTCTACACTGCGACTGATAATGTGAAATAATGATTTGATGATGATACATGATTACAGCCGCATGATTTACATACAGGGATGTAAAAAAAAAAAAAAAAAATCATGATCATTGTATTTCTAGAAAAAGGACAATATTTTATAATACCAGTGAAAAGACACTGAAGAGCACACTTACAGTTGTCTGTGCAGCATTGACCCAATCACATAGCCAGTCCACCAGCATGTTTTCTGTAATGAGGGAAAAACATATGATGATTAAAAATCCTTTATAGATTCATATAAGCTTTGAAGGATATTATACAGTTGTCATTATAATTCTTAAAATAGAGCATTGTGTTAAAAATCCAATGTCTAATACAAGAAAGCAAACTTACATCATATCAGTGTAAAGAAGGACCAGCTGTAACTATTCAAATGTTTATTATGGGGAATTTGAAGGAACATTAAAGCAATTTTTTTGATGGATAGACCACACTGATGTTAATAAAGTGTTTAGGATATAAAATCAAAACAATTAATTTAAAATGAATGTTTGTTATACAATGTAGGCCTACCTAAATGGTTGTTTTGTTTTGTTTTTCATGACTCTATTAGGCTACTCTATTGAGCTTCAATCTCACAGGTCACCGCCATTTTATCATTTTCAATAAATGTGACCCAACTTTAATTCTGAAAAAAGTAAATAATAAACAAAATTCTAATAGCCTATTTATACTAGTTTAGCATAAAAATAAAAAATAGGGGCAGTGGACGAGCTCGTGCACTAAGTGTAATGTTGCCCATGAAGTCGACTCAGTTCAGGTCAGCGTCAGTGTCAAAATACGCTCAAAAAATTTGAAAAGAAATCACTTATTGTCTTGAACAGAAACATCTCCATCTTACCTCTGACACTGTCGCTCTAATTCCACTGAATTGCTGGTGTAATCTTCTGCTTTGCAACTGTTTGAACCTCACAAACACAGGAAGCACCTGACATCAATTAGCCCTGTCTGTTTACTCTCGCGATGCTCTGCAGATAAACACTGCCCCCTAGTGACGACACGAGAACACAGCTGTTCAAGTGTTACTCACACAGGACAAGGCTCTCATACACCTTTTTTTTTTTTTTTTTTAGTCTTGATTTATTTAAGCCTTTACAGAGACTTCAATATAATAGATAAATATTTTGAATAGATTTGTATATTGGTTATTGTTACAAATAGCCTAGAACTTGTTCATTTGTAGTAAAAGACTACAAACGTCTGCATGGATATTTATGTTTCTGTTCAATTTTACATTTAAAATAGCTATGTACATGTTTATATATTTGAAAATTAATATCCTCCCAAGGTTGTGCTGTTTTCCTAAAAAAAAAAAAAAAAAGGCAGACATAATAATAATTGATCATTTTCTGATACAAAAAATGTGTTTAATTAGATTAGAATTAATTTTCTAGAAATACAAAATGCAGGCTGTGTGTTCATATAAAATAACATATGGCTGTGTCATAAACCTGGAGACAGACCAAACAGCTGAACACACACACACACACACACACACACACACACACACACACAGTGCAAGGGCTGGGCTGATTACAGCTCCTTCACTGTCCTCATCAAGACCAGCACAGACCACAGTCAGAGATGAGAGGCCCCAAACACACACACACACACACACACACAGTGTATACAATAATCTGTATAATCCACTACACACACGTGTATACTGTACTTATAAACACACACACAAACACACACACAGCAACAGACACACACACAAACACCGTGACAGCCTCCTCAGACAGCCTCAGAGCTCAGGCAGGTCCCTGCCATTATCCCGTCCTCTACCCTAAACACGCAGTTTTAATTTCAAAGCTCTGATTAGCTGATGATTGCATGACAGCCGCCGACCAGGTTCCCTTTTCACCCAGCTCCCAGACTGCAACTCAATCATGCCCAATTAGTGGGTCCCCAAACACTCTCTCTTATTAGAGGACTCATAATCGACTCATTGTGTCCTGATTTGGCAAATAAATCACTCTGGAGGCTGCTGACTCCCCCTCCTCTCCCCCTTTTTCTCTCTCCCCCACTTCGCTCACTCTGTCTTTCACTGCCCACTCCCCTTCTTTTCCTTGTCCAGGGGTTCAGTGACAACGTTTTCAGGCGTGCTTTTCATTGGAGCTGACAGTTTGAGCAACGCTGGACTCCTTTTTTTTTTTATTCCCCCTGAAGAATGAAGAATAATTTAGCAGCTAAGGCAAGGCAGGCAGCATGCGGGTGTCCTTGTCCTACAAGGTTAAGAATCCATTCCATCTGAGCAAGAAAGGAGTGAATTAAAATAAATGATGGCCAGATATTTATTGCGAGTTTGTAGATGAAGCCAAGTCACTCTAGTGGACCAGCGGGGCCCAGGCTGCCAGTGGCTCAGTGTAGCCGAGTGACCTCCCTGCCTCTCCTTGCCTAACTGGGGAATAACACTCAATGTCACTTTACTCCTATCCTGTATTTGATATATTTATTTATATCCCTATATATATTTATATCTATAAATGCATGTGTTGGGGACAGTAGGGCAAATGAGATAGCAAGACATATATGAAATTATCTGTTTGGGGGATGCTAAAAATAATTGTGATTTGATTGAAAGAGGGGAAATTTTTCAGGAAAATGCTTTGGAGGTACGGACAAGGAGATCCTGAATGAGACGAGACGGGAAACGTCTATGGGAGACACAAATGCCCTTCACTCTGGAGACACAAAACTCCAGGCCGGCCTGTCTGTGGTCTGCTGAATGTCTCAGCAAAGGTAAGGCCCATGGGTTGGTGTCAAAGACCAAGTTGAATTTTGAGGGAAAATCTTTTGTTGGATTGGTGAAAAGCTCAGGAAGAAGAGCCCAATGCAGAATTCCCTCCCAGAAATGTGCACTTCCTCAGGACAGGAATCCAACATGAGAGCTTTACAGACTCAGTGGGGTTGGACCAGCTTGAGCCCGGGGGCTTGCGGAGCACTGGGAGGCCTGTGATGTTGCGTGCACGCAGGAAGCCAGTGGACTGTGATGTGGTGGGCGGACGGAGTCAGTACCAGACAGCAGCTTTAGCGATGTCCTACTGTGTCGGTGAGCTCCATCCCCGGGCTCAAACACTTTCTCCCGCAGCAGCAGACCCTGTGAAGTAACCTCAGGATGCTGCTTCCCTTTATCCAAAGCAAACCCTGCGTTTTCACCTATACCCCCCCCCTCCCTCCAATCTCCCCTCCTCCAATCTACCAAGGGCTGTGTGTGTGTGTTGAGTGGTCATTAGTCTGTTTACAGTGCAGAGAGCCTGGCCAGCTGGCATATGACGTGTGATGTGCCTCACTGTGGTCTACCACTGTGAGACCCCCGTGGCAGAGCCGTGGAGGCCCAGCTACCCCCTTCCCCAGGCGGGCCACAGAGACCAGCGGCGAGCCCTCGGCAGATGGAGCCTCTAGCGTTCCTCGTTCCTTTTCCACATAGGAAAGAAGAGGTGGAGCGAGCGCTGGAGGTGGGACTGGCCCCCGGCCCCCCATCACAGATGCCAGGAGAAGGCTGAGACTCTGGTCGAAGCCCTGCTGGGAGGGTGCTGGGCCGGAACAGGTGCAATCTCAGCCCCCTCGATCCCCTCTGTCAGCACCTCGGCGGTGGAGCCCTCGCGCTCTTCCTGTCCTCGCTCCTTCTCATTCACACACTTGAGAGGTGTTGTGGTGGTGTGTGTGTGTGTGGGGAGGGGGGGGACAACCAGCCCCTCCCTCTACCCAGCAACAAACCAGGCATCACAAGTGAGGACCAGACGCAGTTCTCTGGCTGTGTCGTGACTTCCTCTCATAAGGAACCAAACTAAAAAAAAATAAAAAAAAGTACCAAGTTCAAAGCACAGTAGCAGAAGTGGATGTTTGTGACCCTGCGAGGGCAAATTGTGGAGTTGTGTTGACTCAGGCGTTTTCCTCTGCTGGCCATGATAAGCTCCTGGGCTGACCTCGCCACTGCCAGAGGGCCAACACAACCCGCTCTCCCATCAGCCCTTACTTTATCGCCAGCAGCCACAAGACAAAGAGGTTCTGCCGTGTACCTGCTGCAGCCGGAAACCCGTGTGATGGAAAGAGTTTATGACAGAAGGGGGAGCGTGGTGAGGCCCACCAGGCCACCTTGACCTGTCCCTGCTCAGAGGACCTTGGTGAACCTTCTCCCCGGCGGTGCCCCCCCCCCCACAGCGACCTGGACACTCCAACCCCCACTGAATTATTATCATAATTTCCCAGAGAGGCAGCGCAGGGCCTCCGTGCCTAGAGAGGCATCCATGTTTTACAGAATGTTTTGTGTTTTATTGCCTTTAAGTCACTCATAGGCCAGCGGAGAGGGCTCACAATGATAAGAAAACCAGTCATGTGAAAAATGAAGGACCTCGCGTACAGGACTGAGAGGTGAAGAAGGGAAATAATAAAATACATGACAAATGTGGAGCTGGACTGTATTTCATGTTCAAACCCGTCTCGCCTCCCAACCCTCGGCCGCACTAAAAAACATATGAGGGGAAAGAGGGAAATGATAATAATGAATTCAGTTAATCTCACAGTTACCAAAAGAACAGAAGCAGTTTTTTTCTCTCTCTCTTCCCTCTTCTCATGGTTTATACTTGAAAAAAACAATCCCAGCCCTCTCAGTCCCCCTCCCGGGTCCTTTGACAACATGACGGCCGTAAGATGCCCAGGGGCATTCCAAGCTGCCACCGTCCCCGCCATTTCATGTCCGAGCCCACCTGGGGTAAACAAAAAAGGACTTGGAGCGATAGAATATTAACTAAAGAAGAGAGGGGGGAAATAGCACTGACAAAACTGAAAATACTTTTCAACCCATCAAACTTTAGGTCTTAAAAAATATCACTTTCATTGTCTCTTTTGTGGAGCAATGCCCCCTCCTCTCCACCAATCCCCTGCGGGCTTTTAAAGGTGCAGTATATGAAAAATAAAACATCTGTTTAATCTAGCTATTTCAAAGGCAAATCCCCTTTTGATCAAAAAATGATATTGATCTGACTGCCTTAGTTGTGTGGTGAGGATTTCTCCTTTAAACTTGAAATATCATGAAGTCTTTGTGCTAAATCAATACTGTGGCTGCTTTTTGAGGCTTGTTTCAAAGGGCACAAGATTCATTTGAATATGGTTGCATTTGCATTTATTATTTCTACCGTCAGAATTCAAATTGACCTTGCATATATTTATGTTACAAATTAATGTGTAAAACATAATCTCAGCCTAACATGAAAAGCTGGTGGTCTTTATGCTCTTGCCTTTTTAAACTGATAATAACTCTCTTGTGGCTGGTTCAAGGCATCTGACTGATGCAGCGCTACTCAGGTCAGCTACAGGGAACCTGTGACAGGCACGCGGCCCCTGGTGGAATGAACTGGTCCTAATACTCCTTGAGCTTTAGCGTGTCTGTCCTCACCCCTCACTCTGTGTCTGAGGGGCCCTGACGTCGGGCCCCAGCTATCTCCACATCTTCCCATTTTCTTTAATTACACTTCAGCATATTGCTTTTGGGCCATATGGAAGGCAGATATTGAGACGAGATAAGATGTATAAACTTCTGTCAACACCACAGCATATTAGCTAGAGCTGGAAGCATATTATCCCTTTTCTATCCTTCCAATTAGCGCCCAATATCAAAATACATTAAGACAGGCCTGTCAACAAGGAGCGGGAAAACATTACATTAATAGGGCCTTCGTCCGTTTTTTTATTAAAATTGTATTACTTCCTCGCATTTGTTTTCTTTGCCACAAAATGAAAAGTCATTTCCACCAAGGGACCCAATAAAAACACAGATAAATTACCCATTAAAACCCAGTGGCCTGAGAACTCCCTGTGCTCAGCTGGTCCATAGTGGCCTCAAGGTTTTACAGTGGCTCTAACAAACTGCTGTTTCTGAAAAAATAAACAGTGTAGATTCACACGAGAAAACTTTTCTGAGATTCTGTGTGGCACGGCGTCGCATGTGTACCATCACATCAAAAGGATTTTAAACATTGTGTCACTACAGCAACATTTTGAATGAAATATCGGACTACAGAAACAAGCATGAAGCAATGTGGAGGTTTTTTATAGCAGTAATAGCTCCATTATTTTAATAGAAAAATGTCATGGAAAAACAAATGACACCCATGTGTGGCCTGTATGGTCTTATCTGATATACACGGTATCATTGTGTGAGCTACTCTCCTAATGATACAGTGTTTGTCCGAAAGCTTCCACCATAACTACAAAGCTCTCCAAAAACACAACTGTCTTCCTCGCTAGAAATAATGTATATATTGCATTCCTGTTGACGTGATTGAATTCAGTGCACACAGACAATGAGAGGTCATTGACAGCCTTACTGCAGCATCAGGATATACTGTACAGAGGCAGCTGAGAGACAGGGAGAGAATAAAGGAGGAGAAGAGAGCAGCAGGATGAGGGAGTGGGAAGAGGTCACTTTGAGAAGCTGGATGCAAGCACATGCCAAACAGCGTCTCTGGATCTCTCTCTCTTTCTATAATCCCCTCTCTGATCCACCGATGCTCGGGCCAATCATTTGAGGCCGGCCGCAACCCGTGATCACTGGGCCCTAATCTGAGTCCCCGGCCCGTCCGCAGTCCACCTCAGACAGCACCGGCCGGCTGCCAGCAGAGGAGTGGCAGGCTTAGCCTTCTCCAGAGAGACAGCTAGAGGTTGTCTCTACATGGATGGGCACTTCGCAGCTCGGCAGGGGCGGGAGGAAGGGGCAACATAGCAGCTGCTCAGGGCATATGGGCAGAATTCATTAGGTCTGGCTAAATAAGCCAATTGTGGAGGTGGTAAAAAAAAACTGTGCGTTTGTAGGTCTGATAGAGAAACAGCAACAGAGATCACTCATTGAATGTGAGCACTGAGTGCAAATATTCTGCCACACAAATATTCTGAGCACAAATATCCTGTGTGATAGCTTTGTCCTGAGGTATTACACTTGATGAAGTTGATTCAAGGCCCATCAAATGAAAAAAAAATCTGGATCTATTTGTGATGGCCAGTGATTGAGCTGTTAGATGCATAGATCGTGTGTCCTTGAGGACTTTGCTGTGCATCTCCAAATGCCATGAGACCGCTCTCTGCCTCAGAAATAAACCTAATCACAATCTGTAAATGTTACAGCTGTTTCTCTAATAGACCTGGCCTGACTTTGGAGGCCGGCTTTTATATTCACACACATGAACCAAAGACAAAACTGAATGCTGATACATGTCACCAGCATGTGTGACATGCAGGCATGATCTATAATGAAATTCATAAAATATATACAATTTTGAGCCAATATCCGAGATGCGATGTCCTGCGGCCTATGCTCTCCAGACTTTATTTAGTTATCACATTGTTGTGAAGATTTTCTGTTTTTTTTTACTTTAGAGACCAGATACCTGACACCAGCAGCTGTCTTCTGTCAGACTTACATCCATTCCTCTTTATCCAGCAAAAAGGTATAATGTATGCTAATCCCCCAGGTGTCAATAGGAACTCTGTTCAATGCATTTGAGATAATAGTGAAGAAGGGGTTGCTCCTATCGAAGAGCTGGAAGATAAAGTCAATGGCACGGTCAATAACAATAAGGTTGTAGGCTTTAATGAGGAATGTTAATTTGAACACAATCAACTGGATTTCAGCTTAGCTGATTATCAACCTTGGACTTGTATGAGGGTGTTGATAATGCTGGCAGTTACAGGGAGGGCATTTTTACTTGTGACAGCTATTTTTAGGGGGCTTTTCAAACAGACTGCTACAGCTTTTTGGCTGTTTAAGTTAAAAACATTAAAAAGGTTGAAAGTCAAAAATATTGAGGCCCACACAACACTGCACTGTCCACTGCTTTGTAAACTTTATTTAAAAAATAGAAGCAATGCTGTATATACACTTTAGAGAATATAAATCTTGGATAACAAACAGTAATTAAAGTTAATATAACCAAAGTCACTGGCCCTGCTGTGTAATGGCCATTCACCCAGTTCCCACTGGAGCCATTTAAAGCCTCAGTCCAAACTTCCTCCTCATGTTACAGGCAACGCGGCCTGCTGCTCCTCACTCTCTCCTTGATCCCATTCCATCAGCAGCTCTGAGGACACCTCTGTAAACAGATGATCCCAGTCCCAGCTCACATCATCCTGCAGAGCAAAAGAGAGACAAAAGAGAGGGAGAAAAGAAGAATTAGAGAGGCAGAGGGTGACATACAAAGAAAGGGAGCATGGGGAGCAGAGGGAGCAAAGAGAGGAGAATGGGGGAAGGAGAGCAGAGGGTGTTAATGTACACATCATAAATCTTGATTACCTGGGAGACAGAGTGGCAACCTCCCCTGGTGCTCTAGAAACAGCTGGACAGGCCTTCGTTGGGAGCTCACAAGCTATATTTACTAAAAACTCACTCACCTCCTTCACCTCCTGCTCTGGCGCTAAAACCTTGGTGAGGAGCTTCAAGTCGATTTCTCCGTCCTAAAGAAGGAGCACAGGAAAATTCACTTAGCTTGCACAAACAGAGGTGATGCTAGTTGCAAAAATTAAATGGTGAACGAGCAGAGACATGAGAATATCAAACAAATCTAAAAATAAATGTTCTTGACTTACTAAGGTCTGAAAGGCAGAGTAATACTTCAGATCGTTGTCCAGATCTCTGTAGGTCATTACCCGGTTCACCTGGACGCTAACAGGGTGATGGAGAGTCAGACGCAGATATACTGTAGACTTGCACAACACAGCATCCTGACTGCGGAAGTTTTTACCTTTCCGGAAAAATCATGACTGAGAAGTAGCTTTGAAGAAGTTTGGAGTTTGTGCACAATGAGGCTCCAAGACTTCAAGCAAAGACCACAGAGAGCAGGAGATGGTTGCCAAGTGGTAAACGCTTCAAATTGAAACCCAGCTGCTTATCTGTGGGTTGGAATTAAGTGGGGGGGGGGCTCTCAAAGTGGCCGGGGCCTAGCAGTGCATGCCAGTCCTACTTACTGCACATTACACGCTACATTGCCCCCGCAATGAGTTCAATGTGGATATTATCTCGCACAGAGAGCAAGCCCCAGCCTAATAACCTCCACCGCTGTCATAGCCTTGCTACATATTCGACACATGTCGGCGTGTCTCTCACTGCCCTGTAAATCAAAGGGCCCAGTTAGTAAGGACCCTGGTAACAGAGTTGCATAAATCACACCCAACTGTTATTTCACAATTTCAGCCGATAAAGCAAGACACTCTACGACGGCACGAGTGGAGGACAGGTAACCATCAAAGTCACCGGAGCAGGCGAGTGATGTCGTGTCCTGTGCACGGACAGAGGTTACCTGTCATACATGGGTCTGGGGAACATGCCGTGTGTGAGTGTGTGAGTATGAATCCTGAGCGTTAAGGACCAACTTTGGCTCATGAGTCTAACGTGTACAGTACACTACCTTGGAGGAACTGCAATTTGCATGGTGAGGTCTTCTTCCTGCACTTCATCAAGATCTGGAATCACTGGGATGTCTGAAAAGCAAAAGCATTTAACAGATCTGTTTACATTTTAAATTGTGTCCAACTGTGGGAAAGTCTCATCAGTCGCCAGATGACAGAATCATTTATAAAGAAATGCAGTCAGTCCCCTGTGTACGGCTTCAAAAACCGTGTGTTTCCGTGAGAGTGTGTTTATGTGAGATGTGTACGTCTGTGTGGCACTTTTCTCCCCTCCCTCTCTCTTGCTACATTCTCATAAGAGCTGCCCTGTCACAATAGCCATGCGGCCATGAATATTCAGGAGGCGAGGCGGCAGCTCTTCCTGCTGTGAGAGGGCCGCTGGCCAGGGGCTCCCCAGAAAGCACCCCCTGCTACCTTAGCATTTGGGCCCTGTCAGCGCCACCCACCCCCAGGACCTGCAGTGGCCGGTAGGCCGACCTCCATGTCCACTCTGCCACTCCGACTGGGGCGGCATCCAGCCATGTGCAAGAGTATTTGCTTGCGGGCCCATCTGTGTGGGGTCGGAAGTCACAGTGCGGCCTGGCAGGGGCTGCGGTGCCAGGAGCCGCCAGCCCGCTGCTCAAACAGTGGGAACCCACTTTAATTGGCAAAACGCAACAGGACAGAGGATGGCTCCACTCCCAAGAAGGACAGGGCAAACTTTCACAGCATTTTTCAGATGGACATTTGTTGAAGCAGGGAAATAAGAGAAGTATAATAAGGGATTAGAAGAACTAGTTGGAAATAAGATAAGTGGTTAATAATGAATAAAGGGACTGACTGAAATGTGTTCAAAGATTTCATGCTTTACATTTATTATCAAAGGAGAGTGTACAACTTAAGAAAAATGTAAGGCACAAAAATCTATCAAACGTTTTGCCAAAAATTGAGTCAATATGTTATGATGTCTGTCAATGTCACTAGAGCTAAATAGATGGTGGACTGCAGGAGACAAAGACAAAGCAGAGACTGAAAAAATCTGCAGCTTCAGCTTCCTGAAACCTCAACTAAACGTGTTTTGGTCACAACACGACACCGCGGTGAAGAAAGTTCACCCGTAGTTCTGTTTCCCGAGGAGACTGAGGAAGAGCATGAGCAGCGTCGCCATGAACCTCTGCTGATGGGCAGCATCACCATCTCATAAAGTAACTACAACAACAAATTCAGGATATCTTCATGCAGCGGTGCCTGCGGATGGCGCACAGCATCATTAAGGACCAGTCAGCGAGCGTACACACTAGTAGACGATACAGGAGCACGGCTGCATGAACCTGCAGACAGTTTTTACCATCAGGCTTCTCCTCATACATCTAAATATACTACATCACATATTTGCTTACCTGCTTGTCTGCACTGTTTACTGCACTACTTACACAAAAATGCAATCAACCATGAGCTATGCCACTATTCACCCCATCTATATATTTTTTTATCCTGTACTATATTTCATATGACTACGTAGTGCTCTTATTGCTGAGCTGATTTGTTGTTTCACTGCACCATTTGAACCTGTATTAACCTGCATTTGACAACACAACTGAAACTGGAACGGAATTGAACAATCTACATTTTTTGTAATAAAGACAGATGCCAAAAGCTTTGCACAATTCACAAGTGTTGTAATGGAAATTTTTATGTTTATGACCCTTGATTGAACTTTGAAGATGTATGCTCGTGAACTTTAGGTGAACTTCAAAGAAAGTGTAAGTTGCACTTTTCTGCTGTATACAGGGCAACATGCAGGTGTCCGTCTCGGTTCCTGTTATTTTGTGATGATTACGTTTAAGCAAGCTGTTGTCTCCATATCCAAAACCACGGTGAGATGTCAACGAGATGTCAACATGCTGAGGAACCTTCAGTTACAGACAACCACTAGCTTTCTGCCTTTACATGGGTTAACCTTATAATAGCCCAATGACATGTCAAAAGCACTAAGTGCAAACTTGTACTATGCAAACTTAGTCTGCAAGAATGCAATAATGTTATTGGACGTGGCTCCTTCTCGCTCTTGTGCCTATGTAACCTGATGCAACCAAATCTCAGTGTGCACTGACTTTTGTGTGTATGACAGTCCTCCCCTTGCAAGAAAAAAATCAAGTACTTCAAGTGAAACCTCATTTTGCTGGACTTATGATTTTCTCTCACACAAGTTGAAGGAAATTTCCACAACAGTGTACTTACAGAAACAGTGTTAACTTTGAGATGTATCTTTCGTGTACAATATTTTCTGGGGAGGCAGCAGGCTGCACATCCTTATTAGCTCCACAGCTGAGTGTTGACACAGTGACACAGACAGAGCGAGGGGGAGAGGAAGCAAAGAGGGAGGAACAGACAGATAGGGAGAGAAAAAGAGAACTGGACTGCATGAAGAGGGTTGTCAGTAATCTCTAACCACAGTACTGCACCCTGAGGGGAAAGTCAATAGAGGAGCTAAATAGAGGTGAAGAGATGGAAGTCTGCATCTGATGTGTGGAAATATCTTGGCATCTGTGTCACCATTCCGTCAAAATAACTCCTGAAAATAAAGTGGAGTTGGGCAAAAATATCGATCATTGATGGTACAGTATATTTCTGTGCTCCATAAAAGTTACAGAGCAGGTGCAGTGGCAAGAAATTATTTTGATTCTGAACATATTTCTCAGATAGAGGAGGAATTCTGACGACCACTTGGTCAAAAACCTAACCCATCAACTTTCCACTGATAACAAAACCTCACCCTCTGTTGATAACTTATTTCTTTCTCTTTTTTAATTAAACCAAATTAAAAATGCCACGCTCGTTTAGCTGCTGACAAGATTCATCTGTGTTTCTGATATCCAAATAAATGCAGGCGCGGGTATTTCATATTCATGAGGCCCCGGTGACACTTTGTCCTCTCATTTACAAAGCACAGCGTTCAGCAGAATCCGTCCCCCCTGGACCCCCAATCAAATTTAATGGTCTTAGTGCAATGACATCAAAAAGCCTTGCTGTCCAACTCTTTGCAAACAGCTTCCTGGATTGTCTATCTGTCCACACGAGCCCTTTTTCATTTCAGCCACTAATGCACTGTTAACACACTCCATGAGGGTTCAATGTGACGCAGAGAGGCATATGCTGTCTATATGCAAAGTCCGTTATTAAGTGGGGGAAAAAAAGAACAACATTTTTAAATGAGCTTTAAATTCAACCTATTACTGGAGGTCAAGCAGGGCGTCAAAGCAGCTGCAAACAAGCCAGTGTTTTCATCTGATGCAGAGGGCAACTCCATCAGGAGGAGATGTCTCTCCTCGGCACGGCACACATCACCTGCTCCGACTTCCTTCCCTCGGCTGGACGTGTATCAATGTGGCTTTTGTTTGGCAGTGAGCGGGGCCGCGCGTATCCTTATTACACGGTCGTGTCCGGCTTCCTCGCTGAAGCATGTAAATATCAAAAGGGGATAATTTGCTGTGAATGTAGACACACTCCCGGCAGGCACACACCGGTCAGCGACTTTGGAGAACAGGACGTCTCTCCACATCGCTACGCATGGGTCCAGTCAAATGATTACCTAGGCACAGAATCCATTTGAAATGGCTTATGGGACAATATTCGACACATCGCCCGTCTGAGAGCAAGACACTGAGACATGAAACACCTGAGTGTGTTTTTGCGATACTGGTGCTATTTTAAGTGACCAGTAGGAGGCTGTGGGGGCAGCTGATGGGGAGATGGGAGAAAGGGACTGAGCTAGCCTTCTCTCTCTCTTTCTCCCTCTGTGCTTGTAGCCAGTGGACATAAGGGATAAGGGTAGAGGACATAATCAAGATCGCAGGGGCTATCTCACTAACCCTCAGCACTGTAATTTCCAATGCCCCTGCCTCCGGCTCTGTATTAAGAGGTCTCCCTCCACAGAGTAATAATCTTTCCGGCGGCATTAACTGCAAGAGAACCAAACCTCTCAACTCTTCATATTGTCAGCTCACTGGCTAAAATGGCCAGTGTGCCGACAATATAACGTCATGTGTGTGTGCGTGTGTGTGTATCCTACTATGTAGTACGTGAAGCCCTGCTGTTTGTGTCTACAAGTCATTCTTATTTATCATTTTCAGTTTTGTAAGACATTTGTAATAATTTTCCCACTTTTGACATCATGTAGCAACAAGTTTTGTAAGTGCTCATAAATACAGTATACAATACAATATCAAGGGTGAAACATACAATAATTTTAAAAAGCCATTTGACAGGATGAAAAATATCTATTTTTTTCAAATATTAACAATTAGTAATTATATTGATGTCTAGAGATGTAGAAATTGTTTTTTCGTGGTAAGCTTGTGTTGCATGTATTACAATATTCTGAACTTAAAAAAAACACAAACCAAACCTTTTTTGTATTAAAAATAAATGGTATTTGTTCATAAATCATTGAGAATTTCTTAAGAAGGACTTAAGGAGGCTTATTTTCTACAATGGATTTCAGTTGGGCGCTCTCATAAGGCTGTTAACCTGTCCATCCTGAGGCAATTACCTGTTTTCAAGCTGCAAAATAGAACAATTATCCTTTGTTGAAACCCCCCACCAGTCCTGACTGTGTTGTGGTGTGCAGAGTTGGGCCCTCAGGTGACTCAGTCAAAGCAGTAATGTAACCACTAGATCTGTATTCATCAGCATCTGCCTTACACTCTGTGTGTGCACGTGTGTGACTAACTGTGTTGCTCTGGGTGGTGAGGGAAACACTTAAATCCTGTCACAGCATTCTCCATCAACTATGAATCTAACCTTATTTAATGAGCATATGCACGTGTCATTTTCATCAAAGGGGCCGCGCTTATACAATGTCACACGCCCAGTGGTCAAAGGCAGAGTTCTAACACATGAATCCATGCTGGATCCAAAGAGAAATATGCATAAGAATGATCCGACTGCCTGCTTATCTGCTCTACTTCCAGAGGATGAATGTGCCGTGGAGGCACTGGAGGGCTCCTCTTTACCTGTGAGAAGAGACACAGAGTGGGGTATTGCAAGGGTGCTCTTACCTCCTTCATCATCTGATCCCTGGGGAGTTTGTGGTCGAAGGCGGCGGCTGTAGAAACAGGAAGTGTGAGAGCATGAATTATTTAATGCTTACAAAAATGAAGCCCTATGGTGAGGTCATCACAGGGAGTGGGTGACTTGGCTCCTGGGTTACTTTTCTTTGATAACGGGCTTGTTTCTTGGGGTTTTTTTTTTTTTGTCTTGTCTTTCTCTCATGGTAGACAGGATGTTTGCTCAGTATGCTACAGTCTGACTGGACTACAGAGCAGTGGCCTCTGCCAAAAGGCACTGATGGCGCTATGAGACTCTGTTGTGCTGTCTGGGTGACCAGCCTGAATGCCCTGTACAAGATCACCTCTAGGAATTACAGTTTTTCTCAATCGCTTTGGTGCTATTCTCAGATCAGAATGAAGGTTCTCATAACTATTAGTTCAACCTCCACAACATGTCGTCATTTGTACACATCATCGTAGCAGTTTCTCCTTCCTCTGAACAAATTGCAAATGCTTTTGGACATGTATCAGTTGCTTTCATACAATTCTCTGCTGTTTTATAACATTATCATTTGCTTATGTCATGTCAGTCAAAATGAACTGTACTTTTCAACACTGAATAGTCTTTCCCTAAAAAACTAATAGTCCTCATTTCATTGCTTGAGTCATCACATACAAAATTGTTGAACTAGTTTTCAAAATCTGGCAAACTCATTGTAAATGTTGGGAGAAGACTGTATTCAAACAGAACAGGTATGTATAGTATTGGACAGTAATTCAGCACTAAACAATCTGCACTGCTCATTGTGTCAGGTTTTACTGTAAGATACAGTGGGACAATCATTTTTTTTTTTACATTTACTGTACATTTAGACTTTCACCTAGAGACGAGATTTACTGTATGTAAAGTTGTGCTCAAAGAGTGTTTCTTATGTCTGTTGTAGATGACTGTAGTGTATTTTTCTATTGCACGATGCTGTGAACAAATCAGAATTGCAATGAGCATATGCAGTAAAAATGTGAAACATACATATTCAGTATTAGTTACTCCACTACAGTAGGCTAATGTGTAACTTTACTGTGGCTGTAGTGTATAGTGCTATCTTCAACATTTTCAGGTAGTATCATCACTTTTTGCATTGAAAAACGCATAGAGAATAAAGTGTCATAATGAAAACATGACAAAGCCATTTGACTATCATGCTCATAAACGATGATGGCAAGACTTCTCATTTTGACGACACTGACAGTTTCACTGAAATCAGTACTTGCTTTTGAGGGATGGACAATCCATTTTGAGCAAGTGACGCACTTTTGCAGGTTGTCCACTAGGTTTTGCAGTTTGTAACAATTGTTTTGAGAAATGCACTAACTGTTGTGCAAATGTTAAGAGTGTGGTGAGAATAGCACCAAAGCGATTGAGAAAAACTGTAAAACAAAAACAAAAACAAGCCCAGCTGGAGCAGCAATCTGAATAAGTCTTACTAAGACAAGACAGTTGTGACAGAAGCACAACAGAGGGGATTTTTCAGCAGGTAACACCTTTAGTTTCACACAAAGCCTCTGCCTGACTACAGCCGTTGAGGCGCTGGGCTCCGACTGCGATGATGAGTAAAACATGCACGACTACGTCCTCTACCTGCCTCTCCTCACGGTGATGTCTATTCTAGTCACAGAATGATGTGAGGAAGGGTAGGGGGGGAAAAACTAGAATAACAGGAAAACTTGGCTCCTTACAGCAATAAAAGTGATGACAACTCAGTCACGCTGTTTTTTAATCATGTTAAGTGATTGTTCTTGGAACGCAGGGATTAGCTGCAACGAAGGACAATCTGAAAGTACAGTGCCATTTCCACTTTATTACAAAGGAACCAAAACATGAAAACTGCCCTGTTTTTATTTACACACACAAACATGTTGCTGTAATTGAATTCAATCAGCGACTCTCAAATGTGGGCGAGGTGTCTGAGCTGACTTACTCTTCCAGGTCCTCAGCTGCGTGTCTTCTTGAAGATCTGTGTATCAGAAGAAAATTGATTGAATTAAACACACTTTTCCTTCCATCTAAAACCTTTAGATAGCTACTGTACATCTTCTTCATCTGTATTTAAAGATAGTAAGTCTGCTACATCAGACACAGCCTGGTCTGAAACGGTTGGGTCTTCTCTCCCCTCTGTTTTCTCGGCCTTATCTCCTGCTGGATCTGACGGCTATTTTCAGACTTTTCTCCATTTACACAGCTCAGCTTGAACAGAGGAAGCCAGACACCAAAATAGTGTATTTTGACACTTCTCCACCTCACCCCGGTATTTTTAGCACACAGTCTGTTTTAAGATCAGTCTTGACACCCAGGAAAAACAAATTGTTGCCACATTATTATTATTTTTAAGATTTAACCATAAGAATTTAAACATATCAGTCATCGATAAGAAATAAATCAATGCAGCGTTAAGTCTTATATTTGTGGTATGTTTTGATTACTTGACTAAAATGTGTGCTTTTTCATGACACTTAATAATACTCTTTGTACATTTCCTAGTTGAGTAGTGCCCCCTCCTGGTTTTAAAGGTAATACATTCAGTGCTATTACAGTAGCTTTATCTACACAAATCTAAACACAACACAGTGCTTATTACAATAAATCAGCCCCACTGTTGGTATCGTATTTTTAGTGGCCCCGAACACAGTGACATTGATGGAAATAAATTATAGCTCTTACATCACAGGTATCATACATCCACAAAATAATTTATCTCACTTTATTTTTTTCAAATTCCATATGAAGGCTTTTTGTTTGTTTAAGCACTTAGGGCAGATTTTGTATGCTGTAGAGATTGTAAAGTTTGTGATTTTGGGCTTCATAAACAAAACTGCCGCGAACTGACAGTAAGAACAAACTGCATTTCAATCCTCACCACATAAAACACATGAATGCTGGTGCATAAAACTAATTCTGTCATGTAAAGAAGGGTATTTGGTAGATCATATATAAATCTTTTAAACCACACCTCACCGTCCATTAACATAAACTAGCATTCAAATTATAAGTGAACTGGAGTAAGTAAAACCTTCTTAATTCACCTTTTTGAGGCCAGACAAAAAACTAAGGGAGCAAATGATGAAAACTAAAATTAGCTAACAAATTCTCAGCCAATTATCTTCACTCCTGCTTTGTCTGTCTTACACTGTACATGCTGTCTGATCCCAGCCCAGCAGCCCTGAAGGTACTGGAGTCCAACCAGGCAGGGCAAAGAGGAGCTGAGGGAGCCTACCTGCCTGCCCTTGGACTGTGTCCTGTCTGGGGGGCGGGGGTGGCGACACTTAAGACACATTACAGGCCCCTTGATTAAGACTCATGTAAGGCAAAGCGATAGACATGGTAAAACTGTCTAGAAAAAGTTGTTAGGGATAAAATATATTGTGACAACCTGGTTTCAAAGGTTCATCAATAAACTGACAGATCATTTAGTGTCAATTAGAAGTGATAGATCGACAAATCCCGGGATTTCTGCGCTGGGATTAGTGGGAGGAGGACGGCGGTGATTGAGCATGAGGGGTGACATTGAAGGGAAAAGTCCTTGCTGGTTCCAGGGGGGACCATTACTTACTTTGTTTCAGAGAGGATCAATGCACGTGCAAACCCCTTTCACACCTCCTGTATTTCAATCGCTTTGAGACTGGGTATCAAGCTGGGTTACGTAAAGGCAGAGAAGCGACACGCTGACCTTCTGTGAGAAAGGAAAGATCTATTGAGTTTGCTGTTTTCCCTGCTTGCACTAACGGTGCAGTAAACTACGCAAATAAGCACAATTGACTGAGCCTGTTCACTTCAATGCATCTTCTGTGCTCTCACCTCCACCGAGACTGAAGAAAAGAAGCAGGGTGGCAAGTGAAGGGGGGAAAAAACGACAGAGGTAGTTCTACAGTATAATAAAAAGTCTAATGTTCAGTTAGTCATGTGCAGTATTTACAATTGGATTTGTTAGATGTAGCCCAAAGCTTTTGGTAAGCAGCCTCCATCTGTTCCAAATATTTCATGAATTCTCCATGTTGTGCTCCCCATGTAAAGAGCAGACTGCAGTGGTAAGGGGTGATTAAGTGGCTTGAACCCCTGTGATGAAGTGGCTAGCTGACTAACAGTGCCCTCCTGTGGCTGATGCATTAACCATGTCAATTACCGCCTTGCTCACAGATGAAGACGAATGGAGAGTTGCCTGCTCGGACAGGCTCCCTCTAACCTTGTTGATTCACTGCCTGAGTGCCAAATATGCACTGATAAATAAGCTCATTCAACAGCATGAGAGTTCATTAATAACACATAACCCAAGACCACAGCTCCAGGTCCGTGCTTTCAGTTCAGACGCGGGGGATTGGGGGGGAAAGGTGAAGATACGTACTTGGCAGACCCAGACCCAGAGCTTTCTTCTGCCCAGCCGCCCTGCCGCCGGGCCGGTTTAGGGGGAGGGTGCTGGAAGGAGAGAGAACTTTAATAGTAAACAGTTTAGCTTTCTTCTTCTTTATTCATTCATATTTGGAAGCACATCACTTACCTACTGTGCATTATTATCTGTCTTATTCTATTTTATCTATTCATTTATTCTTACTAATTCTTCTGGATTTACCGCTATGTGCTGCTTAGGATGGGAGTGCCCCGGACTAAATTTTGTTTATTAGACAATGACAACAACAAAGTTATCTTATCTTAACAATGATTTGACCTTAATCTAGAAAATAAAGCATAAAAATCTGAACCTCACCTTAGCATTATTTATTTGACATAGTAATCAATAGACTGTATGGTGTCTTAAGGTAAAAAAAAAAAAATGCATAAACAAGAAACATGTAATAGAAAAGTCTTATTTAAGTTTGACAACTGCCAGTAGAGGGCTCTCTTGTCTACAACAGAAAACCAAGATCACTACAGGAAAAGCAGACCACAAAGCTTAGCATCCATGTAAAAGTTTAAATGTCTTGCTAAACATTTTGTCTAAAGAAAAGTTATTTTTCAAATTTCAAGTGCAAAATTTAAGCCTGAACCTAAAAGGCTCCTGTACAATAAACAATATGCTCGGCATGTGGAGCGCAGAGTCTTCTCTACGCACTCCATTGTTTTGTTTATTATAGTTTTCAATACTGTCCATTTCCAGTACCAAAACATATGGAGCAGAGTGTGGGAACGGCTGGGGCCTGTAGGTCTGACCCTAAAATAGATTCACAGGAAAAAATGACCTTCTCCCTCTCATTCTTTGATTCTGAAAATAGTAAGGTCAGTATGCATCTCAATCCTGAGACCGGGACCCTGAGACCAGCACTTGAATGAATGAATTCCTAAGAGTGCAGGAGGGTGGGCACTAGACAAATGAATTAGACGAAAGAAAAAAGGAAAAATGCACAACATTTCTCATTACTAAATAGGGTCTGTAGAGAACAAAGTGCTCGTGAAGAATTTCTTTCCTTCGTGATGAAAGAAGAAATAATCTTTCATGGCTGGTTCCTTCACCAAAGCCATTTATAAATCTGAATGTCATCATTAAGCAGGGCAGAGGGAGGGGGAGCCGCTCTGCTCCGCTGTATAGTGCCATTAATCGAGGGAGCTGAGGCTGAACAAGCTCACTCCAATTTGTGTAATTAGTAACTGTCTCTTTATTAAGACTTAGAAAAGATTATAATAATGACAACAATGCAAAAAATCCCTCTAGTTTTTAATGCTTGGTATTTCTGACAATGACCAGTTTTTCATGAGGGACAAGATAATAAGGTCAAGTGTCTTTAAGTGTAATAAATATATCTGACAGTTATTTCACTCAACAAAAATGGAGAGGACGATAAGTGTCCTGAGAAACAAAACAAATCTCTGCCTCCAATTCTGCATGACCAAATATGAACCTCACAGTTGTAGTAAAATAGTTATGGCTGTCAAGGCAATTAGCTTAACCCTCGTGGTTTCTAATTTAGGATTCCCTGATGGTCTCCAGGGCAAGGAACTTGTGGTGGCCAAACCCTATGAGCCCATAAAAGCAATTGAGTCTTTGTTTAAAAGGATGTCAGGAATGTGACCAATCAGTTGGGTATTTTAGGCAGAAGAGGCCAGGGTTGATAAACGAAGACTGCAAATAAACCCACCCAGTCGCACGACACGCTGGAAAAATGTATTGCATGCGCACAGCAGGTCAGAGAGGGCGCGAGAATACTGGTTCATACATTAGGGAAGTTGGCCTAATTTGGGAAGATTACCCTAAAGCAAGAGCATTTCTGAAATATTTCTGCTTTGGGAATGTTGGCTGGTTTACAGTGTGCCAATCCAGGAGATGTGACTGATTCCATAAATGCCAGTGATAGTGGGGTGAAATTATTTGTTATTATTTGTTTCAACTGTCACTTCTGAGCTGACTGCTGTGACATATAGCTGGTCCATAAATGAATTTAGTCTATCCTTAGCATCTTTACATCCAACATGTTTCAACAGCCAGGGATAACTACAGAAACTATAACGACATTTCAAGACAGCTTTAAGCAGCTGATGTAAAAGACAGTATTAAAATGAGAATTTATGGACACTAGTGCTAGAGCCATCAGGATGTTTATGATATAATCTGCTTGTTTTCAAATTAGACAATTTACATGGGTACAATTACAATATTGTGTGACAGGTCGAAAAAGGGTTTCACAAGCTTGTATGAAGTAACACTTGAAAACACTTCATGCAAGCACATGAGATCCAATACACACAAGACAATAACTGAAGCTTGAGGTGCTACTCTGAATGCTCTGTGTACAGTTTAAAACCCGCTGAAGTAGGAAAATGGCAACTCAAACATCTCTGCAAAAATAAGCACTCCATTAAACTTTATACCATATGTGTCAAGTGGGTGTCAGTGTGTGTGATAATGTGATAAGTGGTGAATCTCAGTAAGTCTAGATATTCAATCTAAAAACCTGAAATGAAGCTCAAAATTATGGTAAGTGTAAAGTGTTAATGAATCTAAAACTACGTAAATGGTATAAAGTTGATGCCTGGAGCAGTAGCAACAGAAGCCATGCAAAGTCACTGTTTTTCTTTTCATGCTACCTACCTCATCTTCATCCTTGGATTTATATATGAGACAAAATCAAAATGCTTATTGATGACGCTTATTGTAAGGTGAAATAATAACATGCAACTGTCTTTTGGAACATGACGATACATACTTCTCCCATTGATGCAGAGGTGGAGGACTTCCTTACGTAGCGAGAATCCTCAAATGAAGACTGATCTGCTGCGAGGCGAGCCCTTCGTCCAGATTTTGCAACCTGGGAAAAGGGCAGAATTTTAAAATGGAAGATACATTTTGCTTAAATTGTGCAGAGCAGAACTGTCCAGTTGTACAAAATGTCCAGGTGTGAAACTATGTAGGGTGGCCTTTTCTTTGTGATAATTTTAATTTGATAATTGACATTTTTTACTTCTTAGAATTCACATTGTGCAGAATGATCCAGATTTAGGTATTCAACAAATGAGCATCATTTGTAGGAATTTCCTTGAAGAATGGAGCCACAACTTTGCAAATTGCTACTTCCAAAATTTGTGATGAATCATTTAAATGAGGTTTTAACAAACAATAGGATGATCCACTTATTTAAACTCAATTAAAAAAAAAAAAAAGCCTACAGTATCTGTTGATGGTAACATGAGATCAGTGGGACAGTGCATTTTATAATGACCAAGGAGAGAAAAGTGGACGCAAATCGACATCTCTGTCTTAACAATGCCTGTTCAGATTAGAGATAGACTGCATACATGTAGGTGAAGACCTGAGGGTTAATTCTGAATGTAAATGACAGTATCAAGCAATGTGTGAGTCCGTTCACGTTGTTGGGAAAAACAAACAACGGAATTACAAAAAAACATGCAATACTTGTGTAATTCAAATATTTCTGAGTGATTACCAGCAAACAGGGAGATAAAGGTTACCCCAAGCATCCTAACCAGCTGCAGTATTCCCTACACTGGGTTCAAAGATAAGAAAACTGCCTTTTATGGGGATGAGTTGTGATGGTAGTTGAATTAAGGCAGTGATGCCAGATTATAAACGTTTTAGAAGGAGTAATAATCACAGATAAACAAGAGAGTTAAAGGCATGTATAGAAAGCCAAACGGAAGAAACATAATCTTCATAACACTGAGCGCTGCATGTCGGGAGGTGTCGGCTAGCAGAGCTAATCGTCTGGTTACCGCTAGCTGGGCACTCAGAGACGAGGTTTCCTGTCGTTGTTGCTCAACACTGACAAATAGTAAGGTGTCTTCGGTGGAAACGCTGTGTTTGAAGAGCTATCCCACTTCCTGAGCGGTTAATACTCAGATTTACATGAGCTTTAGCTGATAGCTGTGAGGCTAGCACTAGCCTAGCTACATCGTTACAATGTGGTCCCAGGTCCATTAACTGCGCAATAAAGTCAGCCTCAGGACTGCCCCTGTCGCCTAAGTGCACTCTCCGCATTTCAAGCAAGTCACTCACATTTTTTACCGTGCCAGCATTCCCGAGGTGAAAGTTATCGTCCATGTCTCTCCTCCTTCTTGAGGCTCGGGCTGACCAGCGTCTTCCTGGATATAAACAAGCGTCACATAGCAACGCTCTCCATGGTAACGCTAATCAGGAGGAAACTGCGGCGCGTCGGTGCCACTCAGTCGCCGTAAAGTCTCACTACAAGACTACGAACAGGTAAACAAACAAACACAGAGGAAGTTTTTGTGCCAAAACCTGACTAGACTAGGTGTTCGTGTGGTCGCTGATACATCGGTGGAGATTCAATATTCATCTCGCTGGGCCATGCACAACGTCATAAACAAAACAATGCGGAAAGAATGGGATAAAAACAAAGATGTTTGAAGACTGACCCTCGGCATCATAACACTGGTGATATATGGGATAGCCTTGTTGAAAGTTGATGTCATATAAACAGCAACAGAGGAGAGTTTGCCTTTTGCCAAACAAACAGCATCTTTTCCCACAACTCCCACGTGTTTGCCATTTTTTCTCCCTCATTTACATAGCAAAAAAGAAAAACATGTTTTTCTCCGGAACATCACCCCCATTAGACCCCATTATCTCATCTACCGTGGTGGCCTGCCACATGTCAATGTCCACAGTCTGAGAAAGGAAGTCAAATGCCCCCACCACCACCACCACACACACAGCACCCTACCCTCTCATGGCCGCTAGATGTCCCTGTGTGTGCATGTTTCAGGTGGACTATGGAGGGTCAGAACAGTAGCAGCATCTAGCGGAACCACAGCAACTGGTTGAGTTCCCTTGTGCACCCTCAAGATCCCCTTTGTTAACTTTGGCCCTCCATCTGCATTTCATTTTCTTCTGAAACTTTATTTTGGATGTTGTCACTATAGTCAAAAGACTCGTATATTATATGTCTACTGAGTGGACCAGGCCACAGAGCCTGCCTTTAATTGATGGAAACCTGCGAGCGCACAACAAACCAGCTCCAGCCTGATTCAATAAAATGCAAACGATAAAAGGGCAGAAAAGACTAACGTTACCTTGACAAATCAGTGCAATCATTGTATTTTTGTTTTGTTTTGCCTTTTTTCCCAGACGCACATCCCATCTTGCGAAATCACACATTGCCCAATATTAATACCCCGCACGTTTTCTAAAGTCTGATTGAAAAACAGCTTTGACGATATAAAGTTCAAAGTCTTCGCCCATTGAACGCCTTTCAGAATAAGTCAGATCTCATTGTCCGGGCTGCAACTTGCTGCACCTCCCTCGGTAAAACGTCACAGCTTGTGACTATAAAGTGTGAGTGAGAGTGGAAAAGCGCCTGAGAGTGTCTGAGGCTGGACTGCAGGGAGTTCAGGAGGGAGGCGCACTGACTCCAAAAAGAACAAGTGGATGGAAAGAGCCCAGTGCAATGGAGAAACTGAACCACGGTGCAGAGATCGCTGCCGTGTAAATTAAGAAGAAGGGAAGAGGTGCTTGCATGAGACAAGGGGGAATGAAGAGTGAGATAAAGAGTTTTGATGAGGAGTTGAGATTATTTTCCAAAATGGCACGGATTAGCTCCAATGCAAATGCGCATTTTGCAAGATGACATAGCACTTGAGAAAATGGGATTCCTGCAGGAACAGAACTCACTCACGACCTGAATGAAAAGAGAAAAGGAATTCTATTCAACTCGGAATTTAGTTTTGTTTCTATTTCTTTTATTTTTCCTTCTTTTACTTGACAAGCCACGGTTGTGAGTGAACGCATCGTAAAATATGAATCTGGGCAAAGCACTTCTGTTTTTCCTCCTCTCTAACTGTGTGACAATGACTTTGTCGCTATCCACTTGCACCACTGTGGACATTGACCACATAAAGAAAAAAAGAGTGGAGGCGGTCCGAGGACAGATCCTCAGCAAACTCCGGCTGACCAGTCCGCCTCGGACAACAGGTCCAAATCAAGTACCGCTTCAGGTTCTGGCCCTTTACAATAGCACCAGGGAACTCATTGAGGAGCTGGGAAGAGCCAGGCAACAGAGTTGTGGACAGGATAACACGGAAACTGAGTACTATGCAAAAGAGATTTACAAGTTCAACATGATCAATGGTCCACCAGAAAACAGTAAGTCAACTTTTGCTTTTTGCACCATCTCATCCTCACCCAATACACTGCAACCTTTTGTATTCGGGATGGGAAAGGTTATTCATGATTGGCAATACTTTGCACCATGCAGCCAATATTTTTGTTGTTGTTGCATTTCTTTTTTCTTTGCGCAGATGTATTCAAGCCAATAAAAGTACAAACCGTTATCTGCCTACGATACCAAATCATTATCTAGGTGGAAGTAACGGTGTTGAAAACAGCGATGTCATTTTTCCAGCTGGCGTTGAGTCCACTCGTGTCCGTGCAGCTTTTACGCACAGACGCGCCTGTGAGCAGTGGAGCGGCGCGCAAAGGAGAGGGCAAAGTAAACAGTCTAATTGGAATGAGCACCATTCCTCATACATACCTCGCAGCAAAGCCATGGGAACTCCAGCTTAAGTCTGACACATTCCTAAGAGGGGAAAATTCTCAGGCAGTTAAGTCTACTATTTATTGCCAACTCCAATACCTCATTTCCATTTTCTGGCCGTGAGTTTCCCAATATTTTTCATCCACTGTTACGACTCTCTCACCTCTATTTCCTTACTATTTCTTTCTAGTAGCCAGGGGCTGAGTAGCTCAGTGTTATGATCTAATTCCCTTGTCCATCCATATTGGTATTTCCTGTATAAAGTATGGTCCATTGATTGTTCCAGAAATCAGAAACAGAAGCTGAGTGAACAGCAGATTCTCCAAGAGGGAGTCAGTTTGTAAGTGGAGGGTGTTGGATCTGTGCCCCCCACTTACGGTCAGAGGTCGGGTTGGTGCTCGGCGTTACCAGTTTGAAATCAACAGGTGTTTATGCTGTGTTGTGACACTGAGCAGAGCCTCTGCCTGGTTCCAGCCTAAGTCCTGAATCAAATCCATTTCACAGGTCCCACAAAGTGCTTCTGACATTCAAAATACACAGCTCGGGGTTTATCCACTGGTCAGAGGTAGCCAGAGCTCCCAAAACAAACAGAGGTCTAAGGAGTGGGATCAGTGATGGCCAGGTGCCCAGGACACACCATGCTGGCCTCATACAGTAGGCCATACTGTAGGTGATAATACAAGACATGAACCTGATTCAGTCATGCCCTGACTGCCTCAAACAGCTCATTAAAGGATGCCTCTGTGAAAAATTAACAAAGGGTTTCCAACATATGTTAATTAGCACTCTTCTTTCTCTTTCCATTGTGTAATTTTGAAGAGAGCAGGGCATGTTGCAGTGTGTAGGAACATAATGTCTGTCACCTTGATAATTTTGCAGCGTAGTTCATTTTCATTCCTGCTGGATATAATGAGTTTTACATTCGCTGTTTTTGGAAGGGGGGAGTATTTGGGACTATGGTCAAGGTTTTTTTTTTTTCACAAGCAGTTAAAAAGTTAAACAGAAACTTTTCTCTTCTCTCATACTTGAATGCACCACTTGCTCCAGACAACTCTGGTAGACACTACTACTGCTTGAGACACGGCAGCGAGCTTGATCCTCCTCTTCTAGTGCATCAGAGGACCAGCGTGGCTAATTATACCACCGCAACCCAAATACAGCTGAAAAAATAAATGAGATAAGGACATTTCAAGTGAAGGATGAACTTTGGTGCAATAACGGACTCTCACAGGTTAAAATTAAGAGAGCTCACACCTCGCACACACAGGCATGCAGGTTCAGCGAAATTATAAGCCAATCATTGACTCAGTGTTGGGTCAGTAAAAACTGAGAACTGACGCTGACTGAGGACAGCAGGGGAGCTGATATATGGGATAGAAAAAAGATGATGTCATCTGAACAAACAGAGACAGAGGTCTTTGGCCTGCTCCCAAAGACACAACCCCCCACCCCCACCTCAACAAGACTTTCATGCCTTCACCATCTTTGCTTCCTCATCCTCAATCAAATGGGTTTGGGGGTGTGGCAGGGGGGTTGTTTTTCTTTAGAAGAGAGCTCCATCATCATATTATCTCATCTGCCGTAAAGGCTGGCCACAGTCAATCAGTCGATGTCCACAGTCTGAGGAAGGAAGTAGAGAATGAGACTCTTTGAATTCCGTCTATTAAAACTTTGATGTTAATTTCCAGGGTAATTGATGGGTGAAAAGCAAACATTTCCATCATAGCATAATGCAAACAAGTTTATATCCCACAATGCTACAACTGAAGTAGATAACAGAGAGCCCAAACAAACAGATTTCCAGAGGAATCTCTGTTGTCCTTCATGAGACCTGGACACTTCAGCAGCTGGCTAGCACCTGCTGCCTTATGCTTCTTATTTCCTTTGTTTACCTCCACAAGCTCTGGAGAGACTGACATCACAGACAGGCCTCTGGGCAAAAGGGCAAGAAGAGGTGATTCCTGGGATTTTTTTTTTTTATCAGCGAGAGGAAAGGATCCCAGACACAGGAGGCTGAGGCGTGTGTCAGGGTGTGAGGTGTGGTGGATGGCGTCTGGGTGCGGCAGTTTATGTGAAGCTTTAATGCAGAGCTATTCAAAAGCCTGCCCCCAGGCGCTCTGTACTGTTTTACCTCAAAATCCCTCATTTAAAGCCCATCTTCATTCAAATTAATTGAGTGATAATATGAAAATGAGATCAACTGGGTATAATTTTGTTGTCCAGGCTTTTATATGTGGCTATAAATAGACTTTTGCAAGCATTTTAATGATAAAGTCCTACAGTAAAACTCCATTCTCTAATTGTAGTAGAATCTGTTTTACAAATAGAGTGTAATTTAACTCAATCAGTACGCACAACAGTAGGTCTGTTTACTCACATAATGTTTATCTATACAGAGTATACCTAAATCTACTATTTACCAGGGAAATCTCTTTATTTCTGAGTGGATTAATCAGGAAGAATTAAAACTTGCAGGAGTTTTACACACATATCTGCGCTTCTTTGTACACAGCAGGTGAGAGGTCGGACATAAGTCAGCATCCCAACACTCAGTCTCCAGAGCTGTCATCTAAAGATGGCTGGGGTCAGACAATTAGTGAATGTATTTCATTTTAATTATACAAGCAATCCCCTCCACTCACCAACATGGAACAAATTACCTTTCAGACCCTTGGCAAAAATAAGCCATAATGTGAAATCCACCTAAAACCATTGCAATGGGAAAAATGAGGTCATCCAAAAGGAAACCAAAGACTTGATTAGAATTTCAAATCTCCCCTCGAAGTGGGGCTTTCCACCTTCTGTGGGGGAGGCGGAGGGGGGGAGGGGGCAGACAGGGCAGTGTGTGAGGGGGAGGAAAAGGCTACTGAGGTTTCCTCCTTATAGATTGTGTGGAAACACTGGACAGATATCTGGCTGGGGATGAATGCTGAAAAGGTCACCTATAAATAGGGAAAGTAAAAAAAAAAACTTTGTGGAAATATCAGATAATGACTGGGAGGACACTGAAATAGGATTATGGGTCAAATGAAGTACAGATACTTGGAGATGTGCAAGTTCCTTTTGCATGACACAGAGAGAGTTTCCATTTGTACAGAAACAGCTCGAGGTGCAAATCAGCTAAAGGTGCAATGCCCCCTTTCAACCACCAGCAAATCTGAGGCTTGGTAATAAAGCTTAAGCTTGGGGTAATAAATTAGCCATGGCTTGGCTGTAAATGACTGTTTCCACTAGGCTCATAAAAAGTTTGCTATGTGCTTGTTTTGCTCAACTCTGCATGTGCTTGGCCTGTTAAAATAATAAACTGTTCAATGGTATTACGGTATAAAAGGGGGAAAGGCTTCAATGCGACAGGAAGCTTTTCAGATAGAATCACAATGTGGCCATTTATTTGGCTGATTCTGCAAAAGGTCGCGGTGCATACCCACACTGCATGTAGGCAGCAAGTTATCACTTGTCGAGCATGTACACAGTGAGGTTACTGTCATGATGGAGTCCCCAACCCCTCCCCCCTTCAGTGGTTTTTCAGGTAATGTTCTGCTCCAGCACGTGAGCCCGCATGTTCCCGTCTAACCCTCTTGGCTTCTGTCCGAGTCCTTCGAGCACCTGTTGGGCTCCAGAGCTGGTGGGAGGGAGTGCACTCTGCTGCCGTCCCTCTGCAGCCTGCTGCTCCACCACCACCACCACCACCACATGGGACATTTGGTTTTCATTTCATGACATCAACTTGTTGCTAACTCGGACCGCACAAAGCATAAGCAGATGGTTTGCGGTAATGACTCCCTGGAATGGTTCAGAAATAGTTAAAAAAAACAAAAAAAAACATGAAATTATTATTTCTATCTGTGGTAGTGGGGAAATCCTCCATAAAAAAAACAACTTATCAATAATCAAAAGGTAAACATGTCCACCCCTGTTAGGATGTCAGTGGAAAATAGGCTTTGATAACATGTACACAATGAGGTAACAGATGAATAAGAGCTTAAAGGGATTTTGACAAGAGAAACAATGAGGCTTCCAATCTGATCTTTTTTTTTCTTTAAAGGAGATATTTGATCGCATTTTCAGAGCCACTGTTGAGTCATCATTTCCACTTTACCTGCAGATGACCTCCCCTACTGCCCTAAGGGTATCACCTCCAAGGTATTCCGCTTCAACGTATCGACCATGGAGAAGAACTCCACCAACTTGTTCCGGGCTGAGTTTCGAGCCCTGCGGATCCCCAACTCCAACGCCAAGAAAAACGAGCAGAGAATTGAGCTCTACCAGGTGTGTGACCTGACCGTTCATTTCCACTGTTAGCAGAGCGCAGGGGGGTAATGTGCTCAATTTCTCTCAAAAGGCCTGCGCAGGTCAGCGAGAAAGATGAAAACATTTATATTAGGGTGTCCAACTCCCTCTCTCCTCTTTTCATCCACTGATTGTTATTCCATGTGCTTATAGTCAAATGGATTCTGCATTAGGACAAATTTAAGAGCTTGCACAGCCGTCTTTAAGAAACCCTAGATTACCATGCGGCAGTTTCTTCTTTCTTAGCTGTCAATCTCAAAGCAGTTGTCCATCCTTGTTAGATCAAGTAGGGCATTATGCTTTCAACAGGGGGTTTATAGACCTGCACCTGCATTTGTGTGTTGTGTATTAGTGTTTTTTTTCCCAGTGTGTCAGAGCTCGCATCTGTTAGATGTCAGTGTGTGGGGTGGCAAGGATGGATTTTTTTTCTTTTTTTTTCAGTTTCCTCATTAATCTCCCGTGAGAGACTAGGAGTAATGATCAGGTTCCAACATTTCCTGCCAGGGAGACAAGCGTCTCCTGAATGCATACCGCCTCTGAGGCAAGGCTCTGGCCAGCGCTGAATACAGACTGTCAGGCCCTCAGATTGTTTCCAGGGGCCTAAGAGGAGATAGAGGCAGGGTCACCCACTGGGGGAGTAAATGGAGCCGCCTGCTCACCCCCACACTTTTCAGGCTGGAGCTGATTGGCAGAGGGCTGACGCTGGCAGTCCTCTGGCCCCGCTTTCCCACAGGAAGGCAGATTAGATGCTGACAATGTTCAGGAACCTGGTTATCCATAGCACTGCTGTGGGGCTAAGTGCTCGTAACCACCACCCAAACACATACATTTCTCACCACAGATAAATAGTGTGGGTGTTGTGCACATGTATATCTGAAACACACTGTTAGAGGTTTTCCTCCGTCGTCAGTTCTTTTACATCTGGGGTCTCAACACGATAACATCGCTAGGATGTGAATGCCCACAGAGATCCCGGGAAGCCTCCTCCCTGAACCGTTTGACACTGCATCTAGGAGCCCAGCTAAATTCAAAGTCTGAACTGCTGATGTGAAGGACAGCCAGGTTCTCATTGGCAGGAGGGTAACACGCAGGCATTAACTTGCAAAATGGGGATATCAACACAGGGAGTCACTTTTTCCATGAAGAGTAGACGTTTGGCCCAAGGCATCCTGGAGAGTCTGGCTCAGACAGACAGCTCTGGTTCTGTGTGTCAGTGCGTATGTGCGTAAAAAAAAAAAGAGAGAGTTTATGCAGCTGGGTCACATTTTCATCTTTCCTCACAGATCCTCCAGACAGACGACCCCAAAGCCAAACAGCGCTACGTTGGGGGCAAGAACGTCCTGACCAAGGGAACGCCTGAGTGGGTCTCCTTTGATGTTACAGAGACAGTGAGGGAGTGGCTAATGTATCGACGTGAGTGGGACACCTTGAATTTTCTTTAGTATCACATAACCTGCAAGGGAATGAAGGACATTCCCTTGGGGAAAAATGTCAGCTCCTTACACCCTTCTTCTCTTGTTACCCCTCAGAGACCAATCTTGGCCTGGAGATCAGTGTGCATTGTCCCTGCCATACTTTCAGACCTAATGGTGACATTATCGAAAATGCCAACGAGGTGCTGGAGGTCAAGTTCAAAGGTGAGACTGCGTTTCACAGTGATGTGACGAACCGACATGGTTTGGGTTTGTATCAACAGGCTATGTTGTTTTTTCCTACAGCTTGTTATGAGCCGACTTCAGCCAGTTTAAATTTCAGTTTAACAAGGTATTAGTGTGAAGTGTTGAAAACAATATTGCAGTGGATTGAAACCTATATAGAATATTACAAGTGGAAAAGAGAAAACACAAACCCTCAAGAGTGAGAATAGATTTAGGGCAAGAGTTCAGATTATTAGTTGTCAAATTCAGAGGAATGTTTTTATTGTATGTCACTTAGTTCATTGCACGACTCTGCATATTAGTAGTATGAAGTAAAGGAAACGGCTCAACATTGTGGTAAATACAAGTATTTGCTTAGTTGGTGAGAGTTTGATGTCTGTATGGTAACTATGAGGCTAAGTCAAATAGCTCAGTTAGCTCAGTTTAGACTGGAAACAGTTACCCTAGCTCCTTCCAAACTATTTTTAAAAACTGCCTTACACCTTTAAAGCATACAAAAAGATGTGACATATCTTGTTTGACACAAAAACTAAAAATGTAACATGGTGTGTATTTAGGGATAGGGATACACTATTTCTTGGCGCAAAAGATTTTATTATCATAGAACAGGGCCAGGCTTGCATTTGTTCCTGTTTAGCATGTTCAGGCTAACGTACGTTACGCTATGGCTTCATGTTTACCGAACAGTTCTGAGAGTTTTATCAATCTAACTAAGTCTTAGAAAGAAACAAATATGCACATTTCCCATTGAAACATCCTGCATAACTCCCTTAAAAAAAAACAACATATTTTTGTGTAGGCGGCCATAATGGGGGATCTGTAAATCAAATATCTTCAAGATTTCTCTGCTGATTAAATGTGGACCAATCACAGCCTCAGTCTCACCTGTGCATACAGTAACTGAGTCCAGAGAGTTTCTTTGGTAGGTTTCCAGGAGTTTTTTTTTGTGCCGCACGGTCTGCGGCTGCTTGGCCTGTATTTGGTCAGAATTAGTCTCTGCTTTTGATCTCTCATAGTAAAAGATGTTCTGCCAGTTTGTATTCATGATCACGAGCCAGATAACAATTCAGTTTGTTTAAATTGTTTGATTTGTCTAATGTTTCAGATAGGCATCTCTTGTTTGTTGAAAAATTTGGTTTATTCTGATTAGCGCCATTAGGCAGTGCTGGTTTTAGGATGATGATTTGCATTAGTGAGTCTCAGGACCAGTTGATACAAGAGGCTTTTTCTGGGTTGAGATTTTTGCTTTAATGCCGGCTTCAGATGTTTCCAAAATTTTGTAAATAGTACTTTGATTATTAGAAGTGGAAGTTGGCATGTAATAGTTGGTCATTAGTTTCTCTTTTGATATTTAATATGGTCCTACAAATCTGCCTATATGAAGCTTAATCTGGTGATGCAGTGTTGGCAGAGGGGACTCCATCCTGTGGACTGGAAGAAAGTCCAAATATTTCAGATCAAAATTAGTCTGTTTTTGGATCCTTTTCTTCATTTGTGTAACGACTCAAGAGGCCTTTTATTTCACTGTATTTACTGCCAGATTAAAGTTACCTGAGGCGTTGTTTTTGAGTGCAAGTTAGTCAATGTGCATTGAGAATCTGATTACTGTACAATCACAATACTTTCATTATTCAGACTGGTCCAAAAAAAAAAAGTTCAGTCGTCAACATGTTCCTTAAGACTGTTTGAGGTCTTTTTGTTAAGATAATGGGTTTCCTTTCTGAGAGGAAGAGAGACACACAGAGCATGGGAATACAATTGATCTGGTATCTCACTTAGCACTGGAGCCCCCGGCCCTCGGTCCTGGGAACACTCCCGACTGGCTTGGCCACAAGGAATGTGCTGCCACGGTGCTCAGACGTTTGGCCCTGAATTAAAGAGGGGCGTACATATCCACCAGCAGCATCTCTCCTGAGATATCCACTGCTTAAGCTATCAGGGGTAGATTGGATGAGCAGACACAGGCCCAGGGGGGAAAATGGGGGAAAGAAGGAAGGTTGAGGGACCAGTGTTAAATAAGGAGACGGAAGAAAAGTGAGCCAGAAATGAATGAACCCCGTCCTGGAGATTACAGTATCCTTATGTAAAAGTTACAACTGACTAGTCTGATTAGAGTTAAATTGCAGATCTCGAAGCTCAGGCATCTTTACAACTCTACAAATCTTTGGCATTTTTGTGCTGTTTCTTTTTCTTTTTTTTTTCTTCATGCGATCCTCCAGACTAACTGACTTGCCCCTGCAGGTATGGAAGCAGACTACGAGGATGTGAGCCGTGCGAAAAAACAAAAGGAGCAGTTCTACCCCCACCTCATCCTCATGATGCTCCCTCCCCACAGGCTGGATGCCCAGTCTTCTTCCCGCAGGCGCAAGCGGGCACTTGACACCAATTACTGCTTCAAGTAAGGCACATTTCTCCATCCTGGAAAATGTTATGCACTGCTGGACTATTTTTATTGTCTTTTACTTTCCAAAATAATTTCTCTGGCTGCACCTGCACTGTCAGCTCTGGAGCTTTGAGCACCAAGATACTTAAAAAAAATACTGCAAATAAAAAGGCAGCTATTTGTGTCTTGCAGGCAGGAGGGGAGGGGGAGTGGGGGGTGTTACATTATATCGTCTAGTATACCAGCCAAAGCAAAATGAAATAGAAAAATCATCTGCCACAAAGATGGCAGGGAAGAAGAGTGGGCACAGAGGCACGAGCTTGTTAACCATACAGACGAGCATGACACAGGTATTAGCTGATACAAGTTGGGATCTGTCCCAGTACTAGCAAATGTTACCTCCTCTTAACACACCGTCTCCTCGGCTCTGGATTTCCTCCATCAGGCTGACAGGCAGCACCAAAGACACCTGGGCTGAATCCAAGGGAGAGGGAAAATAAGGGCACACCTATGAGTGGAATTTCTGAACTTCTTTCTCCTGTCTGGCTCTGAGCCCACACGGAGGGAAATGTATACAAGTCTTAAAATTGTTTGTTTGAAAGTGTGCGTAATCCTCGCTGTCCTCTCCCGTCCGCAGCAATTACGAGGAGAACTGCTGCGTGCGACCACTATATATTAATTTCCGGCAGGATTTGGGTTGGAGGTGGATCCATCAGCCTGAAGGTTACTATGCTAACTTCTGCTCCGGGCCCTGTCCTTACCTCCGCAGCGCAGACACCACCCACAGCTCGGTGAGAAGAAGTGCTGCAAGACATACTGTATATTTATAAAGTCATGAACCTGTTTTTGCTCTGAGATTTGTTTGTTGATCATCACCTCCCTCTGCTCCTTCTCAAAGCTGCTGAGCCTCTACAACACCTTGAACCCTGAAGCGTCCGCCTCACCCTGCTGTGTTCCTCAGGACCTGGAGCCCCTCACCATCCTCTACTACGTGGGTCGCTCCCCTAAAGTCGAGCAGCTCTCCAACATGGTTGTCAAGTCCTGCAAGTGCAGCTAAACTTCGGAGCTTCACGGCCCCAGCGAGAGACATGGGATGTGGCGGCAGCTCCCAGCACTACTCAGGAGCAGGTGTGAAGGTGTTAGAGGAGGGGGAGCGCGGTACGCTTTGTCCTCCATGAGTCCCTCTTCCCTCTGCTTTGGCCTTGCCTGAGCTCTCTCATGAACATCAAAGATGCAGTCCACCACTCTGCTCACAACCATTGGCAGCATTTACCTAAAAGACTCGTCAAAACACCACTTCACTAAGAGAGCTCTCAAACCCATCAGACCTCTTGTTGACCTTCAACAATCACCTTTGAACAAAAGTGTTTCTCATGTTTTTTGTTTTTGTTTTTTTTTTATATTCCAGCATTTTGAACAGATGTACCTCAATGTTATGTGACATTGGTATTCAAACCCCGTTCCCAACTAAAGAGGAACAGAACTATAATTGTCTTGCAATGACCACTGCATTCTCAAGGACATAAAATAATTGCAGTAAAAAAAACTAAGAGAAAATGACTGAGAATGCAGACTGAACTCAGCATGACAGGAGTACGTCAAAGAGGGTAAGATAACAATGAGTGTTTGCCGAGAGCAAACACATCCCTCGACCCCGACTCACAGGACACCTTGGGATGTCCGAGCTGGAAACTGACGCTGTGTTCGGCACGGCTCCCTTCGCTGTGTATTTAGGATTCAATGCTGTTAAATGAAAATGACCTTAGGAAAAAAAAAAGAAAAGAAAACATGCTGGAAACCAACCTTTATTTCAAAGTAGTATTTCCATGGTTATGTTTACCTCTGTAATGCAACAGGATGGTGATTCCAGGGATTGTTTTGTTTTTAAGTGAAGCCTTTCTGTTGTATGAAATGATGTACGTATGTTGCTAAGTGAACACTTAACTAGATCACAAACTGTAAATGTTTTTTTTTCTTATTACTCTTGGAAACACTTTTTTTTAATTAAAAAAAAATCAACAGTTGGATAAAAGCGTTCTATGTTCATTGTTGAGTTTTAATGTTTTCTTACATTATTTTAGAGCACTTTATTTTAAAGGGTAACAGAGTAAATTTAGATGACCAAAGAGAAAACATCCAACTTTTATAGTACAGTATGTGTATGTGAACAAATACATTTACTGACATGATCAGCATGTTTCAATGTGTTCCAGTTCTTCATGTCATTGTTATTTGCTACAAACTGCCTGAATGATTCTTAAAATATTACAGTCCCATGCATGTGTGTTGTAAACAATCGGGAACAAAACAGACTGGAAATAACAGACTGTATACAGTATATTGTTGTTTAGCCACAGTAGATCATACACATTGGATTTGGACTGTATTGTTGGATTCCTGTAACTCAGCATGCACCGGCTTTAATAGCCGTTCATCCACAACATGAAGTTTAACATCGATCACTACAAAGAAATCCAATACCATCAAAGTGTAATAAAAGCAGCTCTGTTGTACTGCATTGAAAACTACAATCTGTGCAAAAACCACTCTGATGGTAAACATCAGTTGATATGACAAATACATGCATGAAATTCAAGTATTTCTGACAAAGTCATCATAAACATACGCTAAATCTACTGATATATAACAGAGATCATTTATTCTATCAACACGCCCTGAGTCAACTCGCTATATGGTCCCAAGAAACTGAATATCCTGGAGGATATTGGTCTGCTGGTGCAGCATTAACCTTCACTGTAGGAAAGGCTGTGCATAACCATAATTCCTCTTTAAGTTATGCTTTGAGCTACAGAAATGGCCACAAAGACCCCTCGGTGGACAATATACAGTAAATAAATACTGAGGCAATAACAATAATTTACTTATTATACCAAAGATATTAAATTTGGTCCATCCAAGGACAACAACATCGATATCTCCACAGTTTACAAGAACACTCACAAGCTCACTGGATTCTTGATATAAGACATAACCCCTGTTTTCAACACTGTTACATCATCCTTGTAAACAGGGAACAAGGCAGCAAGCAAATTGTATTTAAGCTAAAACGATCAGAATTTCCTTTCAAGCCTACAGGCAAAGGATGCTTCACTTGAACACATCCTTAGACAATGGCCATAGAGTCTCGTTTGGCAACTGTTTGGCTTCCTACAAGGACTGGCTGCTGGAGTCGTCTAAAGCCAGAAGCCGCACATGAATGGAGCTTCTCTGCGTGTTCTCTATTCGGGGCAGCAAGATGAGAAGCTGCTCAGGCAACACCCCCTCCCACATCTCAACTGTTTCACTTTATAGGAAGGGGGGAAAAAAATACTTGAATGAATGGATTGCGGTGCACATGCCACTGCATGAGCAAAGAATACAACGTTGAAATGATTGTTAAAATACCACTAGCACTTGAAGAACCACCTGCTGACGGCTATCTGTCAGTGAAATCTCTCTATGGCATCAGTAGCATGGAGGGAATGAGGGCGGGCAACTGTTGGGATATAGACTTAATGTAGCAGAAAGGGATTTGGCCGAGGGCGGGTGGTGGTGGTGGGGTTGGTCGGCGGCTGAAAAGGCCATCTGATGTCGAGCTGCGCAACAAAATCCCAACCTGCGTCAAAGCTGGGCATTCCTGACCTGGCAGACTACCCTCTCGCATGTCTGTTGCCGTATCACAGAGAAATTAATAGGACCCTGTTCGATGTCTGGCATGCTTTCATCTGTTGCTGTTGTCCTTTCCCAGAATACACCTCTGTGAGGATGTGGTTACATGCAGAGACACCTGTCTGGCCAGCAGAGCGGCGGGACGTGCCTCTGGTCACCTTCGTGTCATCTGTGACTGGGCTCCTGGCCCTGGAACAGCTTGCGGTACACAGACAGACCTGGTGAACAACAGACAGAAAGAAAAATTAGCACAAAAAAAAAGGCAGTCGAAGAAGATCTTCCTCATGTGTGTACACGGAAATGTTTAGGTCAAACCTGGAGGAGTTTTTTTCTCCCGCTGAGCCCAATGAAACCCTCCTGTTGGAGCTTCTGTTGATCCTTTTAATTATCCACGGTCAGAGTGGTTACCAGCAGATCTGGGCTCAGCCAGCTCACTGCTCAGCCTTTTGTCTGACTGTCCCTCCACTCTCAGCCTGCTCGGCCCTCGTCCTATCGCCTGGCACGCGGCCAGGCATCCAGTAGAAAAGGCATTCCAAGTACAGTCAGAGCTGCCGTGTTTGTGCTCCCAAACAGTATTCCCTTTCATTCCCTCTCTGCATACTCTGTTTATTTTGGTGCTCTTTTACACTGTGGGGCCTGAGTGAGCTGGAAAACGAAAACATCTCCCCCGACTTCCAACCCGATGACATGACCGCTGGAAGCAGCTTCCTCTAGCTCAGCAAAAGGAAGATAAAGGGGACAATATTCTCTCCCCCATACCCCACTCAAAATGTCACTTGGAAGTAAAAATGACAGAAGAAATGATGTCACCCATTTGTTAAATGGCAAACGCACCCAAAAACATCTTAATGAGCCAAAGAGAAGAGGAGTGTAATCAGGCATCTACCATGATTGTTCACAGCTTGGATTTTCCTGTGCTTGCGCCTTACACTCAAATACAAAAACCCTGTGATATGGGGTTTTTTTTAATTCTGAAAGAAAAAATGTGTTTCAGTCAACAGTTCCAATCAATCTTCCAATGGCTTGTGTAATACAACTGAAGTTGTTGACTGCCAGTTGCTACCTTTCCTTTCCTTCCCAGCAAGGCATCACACAGTGTTATTTTGATACAGACCTAAGCTATCCGTCCTGACATGATCAGACTCCCATTAAAATGGCACAAGTGCAGCATTCATTTCCTTCTCAAGCAATAAATCTCCTCACAGTCACAGTCTGTGAAGCCCTGAGAACGTTGAGAGGAAAACTTCAAGGCTGCGACTGTAAAACACATGTGGCCGGTCGATACGATCTGGGTTTGTAAGATCTGATAGGTCCTCATCAAAGCCCCCCACCCCACCCCACCCACCCCTTCTCTCAAATCAAAAATTAACACATAAGAAGCAGGCAAAGAAAGGGAGTGGGGGGAGGTGAGCTGGGGGTGAGGGGGTAAGTGAGCAAGGAAAAGTTTTTCAGAGGATAAAGGCAGAGTTGTGTGAGCAGAGAGAGGAAGAGATTAAGAGAGGGCACAAGAGAGAGATAAAGGGAGAGTGTGATTTATGGTGGTTGACAGCTGATCATAGAGAATGCCCTCCATTTGGACTCGCTCTAACTCCCTGTCAGAGTCGATCAGGGGAGCTCAGTCATCTCGCTACAAAGGTACACTGGGCAGCCAGAAAGACCTGACGCACGCCTAAGCTCCCACAAAGGCTATGCCCTTTCTAATAACACCCCCCACCCCCTTCCCAAAACACCACACAGAGTCTCTGTGTTACATTCTCAATGCATGGTTAAACTTGCCCTGCTAACTGGTTTTGGTACGTACTGATTTTTTTTTTTTTTTTTTTACTGTTTTTGGTTCTGACATTTTTTGAAAGCCAAGAGTGAGGCATCTCCCCCACCCTCTGCGCCCTCAACGACGGAAAAAATGCATTCATGAAATTCAGAAGCTGCTCCCAACGGATCCTATTACAGTAATTGATGAGTTTGTAAGATGTTTGTTAACTTAAGCCAGCCTTCATAGTTTTTGGGGAGAAGAGAGGAGAATGAAAAGAAATGTTCTGGTCGCAGACACACGCACAGGCTTTTTTCTTTTTGCGAGGTAAGGAAGCTGCGTTGTGCACAGCTACTGTATTTTTCCGACAAGCTGGTCTCTGGGTCAGCTCGACTGTGACATTCATACGATGTGATGAATGGTATGATTTGCTAATGCTAATGTATAGTAGGGTCTCTGGAAAATAGCCTTGATCAGACAAACAGATGTGTCCATAAGTGCAAACTGCTTAATATCACTGTTGCTGCACTAAGCTCCAGGATGGAAAGAGGTGTGGAAAAACAGGGGCTGGGTGACGAGGCACACATAAGTGCACACAGCCATAATTTGAAATGCAAAGCCACAACAAGCTTAATAAAGGCCGAGCTACCTTTTCCTCCCCTTGGTGTGATTTCTGGGGCACAACTGGACTGAGCTTCTGGTGGACAGACAGTAATTACCACCGTATAGGAATTGCCAACAGATGGGAATGCCCAAACTTTTCCCATCACTGGATCTGATTATGAAAAAGAGATGTTGTCATGGTTATGGCTCTTTATGCTTAAGCAGTAACCTGACCTCCAATCTAAGACATATGAAGACTATGTGACTTTTTTTTATATTACGGCACTGGAAAGTTTGTTTATGCCCATTCAGGTCTGGTTGCTTCCACTTGGGCAACCAGACGTCCATGTTTTTCGGGGACAATCCCTGTTTTTGGTGGCCTGTCCTGGCTGGAAATGTACCTGTTTTTAACTGAAATAAAAACAGAATGGGAAGACGGGAAGTGGAGCAGACATGCAGACGTCTCCAACCAGGGGTTAAATTGGGCCGTAGCGAGTTATTCAGACCATCAAGGGGAAAAGTGAGGAATATCCTGCAGATCTGTTTGTGCTCTCCTGCTCATCTCACGCTGTGCAACTGCAGGCAGGTGTGTGTAACTATAGTTACCACAACAGTATGCCTTCACAAAATCATGAATGTTGTTGTGCTTCCATACTGAGATACGGTGGCATGATGAACATCATCAAAGAAGAGGAAGCCTCAGATGAAACACAACTATAGTGAAACCAACTGACTGTGCAATCAGGATAAAGTGTGAACACCACAGCATAGTTAGTCTGCATTACAATAGTCTTTTCCTGAGATAATGTAGGTTAAAATGTTAAAATCAGCTTTCAGAGTTTTGCTTGATTCCTTTATAACATTACAACTACAGCAGCTATTGGAGATGTTGTGAGGCTGCTGTTACCATTGTTGGACCAGGACTAAGATAACCGTGTGAGTATTTGAGAAAAAAACCCTTGGGTCTGACATAGTTTAACTACACCATCCAAATCATTCGCTGATGTGTTATGAGATTCTGTCACTTATATGAATTATTTGTCTAATTTGAGCCTGAAGTTGATCTGATAGTCTGCTACCATTTTAGATGCAATAAATAATTTTAAATATGAACCAGGCACTCCTCTAATCAACACTTCTTGTTCTGATCCACCAGTTACAAACTGTTCTTGATGCATTCTTGGTTTTCACAGCACTTCGGTCTAATTATTCCAGGGCAGGGGACTGTTGCTTAACTTAATCCAAGAGGTTAGATGGTGTGAAAGTGGAGGCAATCTGTTTTAAATCACACATTTTTCTGGGGGATGACACCCACGCTAACTTAGCACTAAATAACATCTGTGATTATGCAAAACCAAAATACATGAAACTGGGATTGCCCCACTTTATTTTTTATTGGAGGCATTGGATATTTAAGTGATCTACAGTAATAACCATCAAACTGGAAATGTCTCTAGTTTTTATTTTATAAATCTAGTCATTTAACTCTGTAGGTGGTAGAGCATAAGTCATTATTTCTTAACCAATAAAACCCCAATTGTGCTCTTATTATTTTGACATTGCAGATATCGTTTACTGTGGGCAAAATGCATTTGCACAGATCCTGCACGCCAGGGAGCAAGCAGGAGCTGGGTAAAAATATCCAGTGGTGTTTATCAGTCCTCCATGGGGAATGTCCACTATGCCTGGCTGTAATCACTGACACTGGCATAGAGAGGGCATAATTTCCCCACTGCCAGCGGACTACAGCCAAGTTACAGGCCAAGTTACAGTACGATAATTTACCAAGCGTGTGTAAAACTGCAGCATCAGACCCACCTGTTTTACCGCAGATGGCTTCATAGACCATATGCTGGCCGCTGGACACGGCTCCACTGGCTGAGCTCTCCGAGGACGTCTGCCTGTTAATCAAACACCGGAGAAGTGTCAGTAGAGATCCCCCCCTTCTGTGTGATAAATCCTAACTGAGAGACCACGCTTATCTCCACAGTCCTGGGCCGGGCTGTTAGGACACCTCACTGTTATAATTATCCAAGTGCACTGTTCTACTTAGAGCTGAACATCCAAACAAACAAACAAAAAAAGAAGATAATCGTTTCTGACAACTTGTGATTGTTTGTGCCCATGTGTGTGCATGATGTCTGATGAGTCATCGAGTCAATTTCAAATAATCTGCGTGTGTGTGCGTAGTCAGTGGAGACTAGTGGGGGTTAAGTGTTTACTGAGTGCCTCTTGTGAAGTATTGTGACAAGAAAGGGGCAAATTCCTGCTCCTTGTCCTGGGTGATGTGATTTTCACATTGGCAGCAGACAGATTACAGTGGCGATTACTGAGTGTGTGGCAACGGCTACAGACAACTTGGCACAGTCTTTCCTATAGGAACAGTGACCACAGTGGTGCAGTATACACTTGGTATGTTTAAATCAGAGAACATAGGAGTCTGGAGATCAGACAACTGATTGCATAGCCTTTCACATTATTCAGAAAGCAAATACAGTGCTTTCACAGAGAAAACCATTATAAGAACTGTTGAAGCGTAGAGCAGGAGCAGACACGTCTGTAACCTTATATATTAAATCTGTTAAGCATTTTTTAGGGGGAACAATAAATAAAGCTTAGCTGGCATTAACCTCTCGCCCCATAACAGCAGCTTGCCAAAGGAGCATTAACACAGTAATGAGGGTACACACTGCCTCCTTGTAAGGGGCTGCACAGTTGTTCTTTCATACCATTACACAACCACAAATAGAAGTGGCCCACTTTAAGCGTGGCATACCTCGACAGGAAGTAACCCCTTTCATATTGAAAGAAGAAGAAGAAAAAAAAAACTTGACCTCCGGGTTCTTCACATCACTTTCTTTGTCAACAGTCTCTCACTCCGTCACTCTGAGAGCCGGGCGGCAGCCAGAAACGCTGTAGGTGAGAACTGAATCTGAACTTGCAGTATGTGCGGATGATATATAAGCCCAAAGTTGAAGATTTCACACAGCTCGCAGAGAGCTGGAGTTATTATGTAAACACGGCTGATGTGCAGCTTTACTTTTTGTGCCTTCAGGTAGCCGCTCGTGTCTTAATGTTACTCGGACTGACCAAAGGGGATAAAGTTTAACCATAAACACACTTTTGGCAGCTTCTGTGTGTATACAGTATCCTGTGAAAATAACTACTGTTGTGGCTGATTAATAGGGAGTGAAAGCAGCAGCGAGGCTGACATTAATGGTGCTGCTGTAATTGTCACCCTATTAGTAATGCCACACGACAGCCTGGGTTTCCGTAGTTACAGCTGCGACTAGCCAAACCTTGCAAACAAAATACCAAACAGGCTCATTTATTTGTGTTACAAATTGCTCCTTTCAAAGCCTTCACTGAAGTCATACCACTTTGAGTCCTTGCAGCCCCTCCAGTTGGCAGCTGTGGTATGTTGATAGACCAGAGAGCCCTGCCCTGCTCAGTGTGATACCAACATGAGGCGCAGTCGCTTCAAGCAAGTGTACCGCATGTTAGCCCAGCTTCGAGAACAAAGGCGCCGTCACTCAAAAACGTCGCCAGGCTCTATCAATCTATAAATAAAACAGAATGCTGACTCGTCACTCAGTCGAATCACTGGCTCGAGTCGGCACTTTTCAAACAAAGCCGACCGGCTGAATAGGGCTCGGGTAGGATTTTGTCCTGCGGGGCGACAGGAGAAATCATTTGGCCGCCTCAATGAAACTCTTCCCTCTATTTCCTTTGCTAAACAAGACCCAGAACCAAATGTCACTCTGAGAAACAGGGTCAACTAACAAACTGTCAGATCATCAGTGGTGTGTTACTCATGGGAGGAACAGGGAGGTAAATCTGTATCAAACAACAGTGTCACAGTTCAACAGCTGGCTGGAGGAAGGTGTTTGGAGGGCTGGATAACCTTGAACTGTGCGAATACACCCAGCACAGTGATTCTATTATAAGTTGGAGGAGCATAGGCCTATGCTGAGATGCATTTCAGATGTGCCTCAATAACAGAGGTATTGAGTTGCCCCTGAAACGAGCGCTGGAAATAAAGGGAAGCAACTTATTATCCCACCATTTTCTGCAAACAATCATCTCCTTTTCTCCTGGACAGAGTTTACTTTTCTGTCATTCTTTCTTTTCCCCTCTCTTTATTCTTTCTTTTCATTGTTTCCATCGGTGCATTTTTTGGTCCCGAAGCTTCCGTTTTTCCCACACTCTCCCCTGTCACACTGGTCGACCACAAGAATGCAGGACAGAGGAGAGTGTGAGGGGGCTCTGGAATTCCTCATGCAGAGGGTAAACACAGCAACTGCCAGGCAGACACACACACACACAGGAGCAAACACGGCACCTACCTGGCTGTCCTAACCTCCTCTACAACCCCTACACTGTGCTGTTGCCCTTTTAACTCTTCCCTTACCAGCCACAAATTGTCCAGTCGAGGAGGACGACTGAACGTTAAGACATCAGCAGAGCAACCTGCTGCTTGCAACAACATTAAACTTCAACTTCAGGCCTGTGAAGTTGCCGTTAATGGATTACGTGACACAGAGAAAAGAAACAGCCAGATAGAAGGAAACTGACTTACTCCATGGGCTTAACTAAAAACACATACATTGTAACAATCATGCCCTGATCACAAAGGTTTGCTGTTGTTGTGTAATTTGGCCAGATGTTGCAGTAATAAAGTCATAAAATAAGTGAGGGAAATAGCTGGCAGTTCTGCCCAGTTTCACTCTTTTCCTTTTATTTTCCCTTCTGTGCTCTTCAGCTTATCTCCAAACCAAACAGGATTTAAACAGCGCTCGGAGCCCAGGCCCTTCCACTGAACCACGTTGTGTTTACGGTTCATGCAGAAATCAGGCCTGTGATGAGGTTGTTTACCGAACAGGCAGATACACCCCGCGGCCAAAAGACTGGGAGCACTCCACTACAGCACATATTCAAACCCTCATTAGCATTAGCCGTGTCCTGTTGAACTCACCGATCCCATGAACCCTCAAGCCTCAAGCAGGGCCCAATCAGCACCACTGCACTGCAACCGCTTAGCGTGCATTAAATTCTATGGTCACTTTATTAAACTTTTAGTTATATTCTATTTACGTAACACGGAATAAAGTCTGGTCTTACTTGATGAGGCGTTTTGTTGCTGTTTTCCGCATCTGTCCCTCTCGAGCACTGCTGGGTGGCTTTGGGGCGAGAACAGGACTGAGATAGGTCTGGATGTGGCTGTGGCCGTGGCTGTGATTGGGGCGCACGTATAAGCTGGGTGGAGGGCAGCTAGATGAGTTTGTGGGAGCCTGAGTGTGTGGAGCACTTGTCTGGTCCGGAAACTGAGCCTAAGAGGTGAGAAAGACAACAGTTGTTTGTCAAGAGGAATAAGACATTTAACAAAGCATTAGAAATGGCTTAATGACTTAGTTAGCACACTGGTTGACCATTTCTTATGGTAATATCAAACAACTTGAATGCAATCACATGTTTGCTGAGACTATGTGATATTCATTATAACCATGACTGGACATTGGGACATCATATAATTGTCTGACACTGACCAGAAGTAGACAGTTCTTACTGATATTAACTAAAAGAACATAAAGGAGAAGAAGCTTGGGGCTCGAAGCTTGCCAAAAAATAGGACATAAGACCACGGTAGTGCTAGAGTGATATTATATTTACAACATGTTGATACTAAAGCAACTGTATCCGATCAGGTAGCTGTCATGAGCGGCATTCCACAGGGATCGGTTCTTGGACCATACTCGTTCTAAAACCAAGGGTACTACTATTGAAATACAATACAATACTTTGAGAAGCTCTTGTATTGTATTCGCCTCAAATTGTAAACTTACTCCTGACCAACTTCTCCTATAATGTGATCCTAATTAAAAATCAGGTCTCAGATGTAGAAAAAAAAGGTAATGACAGCCAAGATGAAGGAGATATAGTTGCTTTGAATCCAGATGTCCATGACAACATCCGATTCTGAGTGAGTGGCTTTAGAAAAGACCTGAAGTTAGATCAGAAGTACATAAAATCTAGTAAATGTGTTAACTATGTGGTCATGTCACCTGTGTTCTGTTTAAGACAAATTAAGAATCAAATCAAATTCCAAAAGTGGAATAAGGAAGTGTAATACCATTTGGAACGGGTGAGTCATGGAAAAAAAATGTGGCCTCTTGTCATTAAGGTGAAATATCAAAGTGCTTGACATGAATTAGTGCAGATATTACTGAAATGCCATCCAGTATCAAAACAAGCTCAACATTTTTTGTAGTTGGCTGCAGTGAAAAGAAAATTCTTCACATTATTTATTTGTTTATACAAGATCTCTTCAAAGGCTTGGGAAGGGGGAAAATACCGTTTTCTTTCTGACATAATATTTTAGAGCCACATTTCACTCTGTCCTTGTAGTGCTGGGGAATGCTTTGCATACATTCCTTCCACATATCATGTCTATGCTATTTTCTCTGCAGCTTTATACGGCTATCTAAAAAGCTAATGGTTTTCCAGCTTCACAATGCAGCCGTTCAAAGGGCCGGCAGTGTGACAGGGAATATCTGATGTAACTTGTGTGTTGATAAATGAGAAGCTGAGTTTCCAGGTTGCGAGGCCTATGGCCGCAATTCAGTTTGAGCGGGGCCAGGAAGGGCACCTTTCTTTGCCTGCCAGGTGGCTCAGGGCCAAGGCTGTGGAGGAGCCGCACAGTCTGCACCCAGTAACTGGAACGTGGACTGGAGCTCCAGAGCAGCCCCCTGTCTCCTTCTCTCACACAGGAGTACATAGACATATATGTACATGAGCACCCACTCTCTGTGAATCACTTCCGTTTGTATCTTCAGTTATTCCAAATACATTCATTCATTTTCCCCATGTAGAAAAACAAGGAAGGTGAGTTCAGGCAGACAAAGAGACCCATGTGGGTGGAGGAAACTGGGATGGATAGCCAGGATTTTAGGGAGGGTGGCTTGATTTGATAGTGAGACACATGCAGAGTCAGCCTTCCTATGACCTCAGAGCGCTGAACAAGTGGATGACTCTGTCTTAGCACCGTGCGCAATGTGTTGTACACATGGACCTTAATGCTGCAAACTGTTTCAGATGGTAGGAAGTGTTGCTGTTTCCATAAGACATGTCAGCAACAAGAGCATCCATCCATCCATCCATACCCCTCAAACCAATGCTTTCTAGTGACAACTGGAGGACCTTGTGGCGTTCCAAGGCCAGATATGTAGTCTCTTCAGTGTGTTCTGGGTCTACCCCCGGGCTTTCTACCAGTTGGATTTGCCTGGAAAATCTCAAATGGGTGGCGTCCAGGGGGTTTTCTTATCAGGCGCCTGAAGTACCTCCACTGGCTCCTTTCAGTGTGGAGGAGTAGCGGCGCTAACCCTCGCTCCCTCCAGTTGTCTGAGCCTCCTACCCTACCTACAAGGGTGAGATGGGGTAAGGAGGGAGCCGTTCAAACCATGAGACAAAATGAGAAGGGGAATGGAATCGAGAGAGGCAAAGGATTACTTTCATGAAGTGGCTTGCGTAAGGCTCCTGGACCAAGCCAAGAGAAATATCACCTCAATTGCATTAATTAAGGGTCAACCAAGATGATGAAAAAACAGTGACGTGAGAGTAACTGCATTACTCAGGACCGAGCGGAAAAAAGCGGGTGCATCCAATCATTCCACCCTGTAAACTGTCCCATGGTGCTCCCCTGTCTCCGTTTCTCTCCATCCATAGATTGCCTGTACAAAATCCCTTGGAAAATGAATAAATACACTCTTCCTGTTCAGATCCTCTTTCAAAGCAACTGCACAGAAAGACGGAGGGCCTATCTTTTTTCTCTAAACATTAAAATTACGCTGTGCAAAATGACCGAGACCTCTCTACCTTTCTAATCTCCTTCTAAAAACAGCCAAATCACATCTGTCACGGCTAGTCAGCCATGGCTAAAAGGTTTTTTGTCGCTACATTACTACTGCTGAGAAAGTCATCTCCCAAATTTTTATTTGTGCTGTACTGGGAACACAAAAAGAGCTCAAATCTGATACAAGCTGTGTAAGACTTCAAACTCATGATGGACTCTGTGCCTCACTAATGCCCAAATGGGCAGCACTCCTTCATCACTCACCTTCCAATATATAAGCCTAACCAAGTCACTCAGCCACACACTGTAGTCTTGGGGCGAGAAGTCATGTTTGACTCTTCAGGAATGAGCTTCTGTTGAGAAAGACGTTGCCGCTGAACACCATTTTGCTAAGTGGTCTGGAAAGAGATTCTCAGAATAGCTTTGTAAATGCTAACATGAAAGCTTTCCCTTTTATGTGGGAGTATTTTGCACTATTCTGGACAGCATTGTGCTTAGGTAAGGGGATATTTTGTACAGACACAAATATGAGGGTTTTCCTGAGTTATAACTCAATAGTTTTTGTACATGTCGCTCAGTTTTCATGCGGTGCTGATTTGAAAGCAAGACAAAAACAAAAGAAGCTGAACAACATATTTTCACTTAACCCTCATACTTCTAATCTAGGAAAACATTTTTTAAAAAAGTCTGAACATTTTTTAGGAACCAACTTTGAAGGAATGTTTAATAGTGTCAACAAAAAGTTGCAGCGAGCTGGTGTGACAGCTTCTAAACACTCTAGACAATAGCAAGGAGGGAACCATTTTTACACCAAGGACCTGGGTTGAAGTCCATGTGATTCAAAGTAACAACTCGTCTACACTGTAGACAAAAAGTTAAAGTTAACCTCTTCCAGTTCTCTTTACCTTGCAGAGTGGACACTTATGGCGAGGTTTCCTTTACAAATGATAAATGTGATCTTTAAAGCATCATATTCACTATGAAATAATTCATATATACCTGGTGTCTGCAATGGCTCTGGTCCAGGAATTGTCTGGACTGGAGTTTCTGCTGTTGCAGTTGTTGGATAGCAAACTGAAGCTGGTAGCTTCCTTGTGTGGGCTGGTAGCGCTGCTGGGGGTTCACCCCTGTCACCAAGCTGTATGCATTCTGCAGCTGCCCATCCCAAAGACCCTCCTCTTCCTTCAGGGGCCTGTGACTTGAAGAGCAGAGATGAAGAGAAGTCAGTGAAAAAGTAAGAGACACAAATCAACAGACACAAACCAACTCTCTCTGCTGGAAAATGATAATACCACATGTACTGTATGGTAACAGTTTTGAAGAAGATCTTGAAGAAAAAGACTTTGTAAATATACGTATTCACTGTCTTAGAAGCTACATGAGAGGGTTGATACCACTTTCATAGCAGGACTATTCCTTTAAAGCTGTGTCAGTATATGACAGCTAGGCAATGGCAGGAGGGACTGGGAAGAGCATAATGTGACAAAACAGCACTGCAGCATAAACTGACATGTAGGAGAGATTATAAAATTATTAGTCTTTCTAACATCATTATTGGATTTAAATGCTTGTGCTCCTCACTGGGCTTTTCCTTAAATTTGTGCCCTCAAATGAAGCTATACCTGACTAAAAGCTCTTAGCTAATAATTACCTGTAGTAGTTTTAGTGCAAGCTTCACTGATACAGTCAGGAGCCACAATAGCACAGTGTTTGCTTCCTTCTTGTCCTTGTGACTTATTTTACCATTCAGCTAAGGCAGAGTTGTGCTATCAGCTCATTAACTCCTGCCTTTCCCTCCACGTGTTGTGTTGCAACAACCACCAGTGAAACATAAAAAAGATGAGACAGCTCACAGCAGCCCGGTCGGGGCCCACAGAAGCCTCAAGTCAAAGTGTGCAAATCAGAGTCAAAGTAGAGGGCAAGCCTGTGGCAAACACAGGCTGAACTAAAAACCTTTCCTCTTTGCCTCAGTGCACCCCGAGCTTCACGTTCCATTCACATCACAAAGCCACAAACTGGAAAGCAAACCTTTTGACGAGCTCCACGAGTTTGTAACTGGATTATCTGTCATTAGAACTAAGCCTGTTTCAGCCTTTTTTTTTCTCTTTTTGGCCCCTGCTAAACCAATGAGGTGACCAGCCTCTCTTCAGACACGCTTAAATTGAGTCTATGTGGAGTCTGGTGTGCTGCTGTGTATGTACCACCTCAGCCAAAAATAATGCCATAAAGAGCACTACTGGGAGATGCGAGTTAAAATATGAAAAAAAAAGAGGGCAAGAGATACATGTACAGTTGGAGAAATGGGATCCCTTGGGGGTCTTAATGACAAAAAGGTTCTTGGAAATTCCTCCCATTACATGCAATAACATTTGTCCATTGGTCTAGGGTAAAGGAAAACACTCCAGACTAAAAAATCACAATAGCTGCAATATTTTTAGAAACCAAACTATGATAAGCTCTAAAATTAGAATTCAATTAGTCTTGAACAACAATTCACAGTGTGGGATAATAATCTTGTGTCGCTCCAGTGAAAAAAATATTCCTCTCCTGTGTGGCCGAACAAAGACACAAGGGATCTTAAAGTCATGTGAACATGCTATCCGCCCATGCATTTCTCAGTTCACATAATGGCACATATATTGCAAAAACAACTGGTGTGACCACAGGCCAATTCAGTTTTTTCAGCTCCTGGAAACAAAGGCTTGTCTGTGAACCTCGCAAGGCCAGAGATTCTACAATGCCAGGAGACAAAACAAGAACTCGTTCTTTGTTTACAGCAGTCATTTCCTTTAACTTGGCCGCAGTTTGCGCACCGGACCACTGGGACCTTCACTGCTACCATTTTATTAGCATGTGGTCTAAATCGGACTATTTCTAAGGTCAAGAGCATATGCTTTCCTTGAGTATGTCGCAATGTCGCTTTAAGACCCAAAGGAGAGATCTCATCAGACAGGGCTTGTCAACACAACAGCATGCAAAAAAATACTACAGATCACCGTGATTTAAAAGCAGGAGGAACCAGAACCAGTCCAAAACAGTAACCAATGAAATAGGGAAAAATAAAAGGAGAGCATTTTTACATCTGAGTTTCTCATCACTAGTACAGCACATGTGTGGAGCTCCAACTATCTGGGACTTCCCTCCCCGCCGGACCTCTGCTCGTGGGAGTCAGCTTACTCCCTGCTGTGCTCACCATCCTTTAATATGCTGATATAACTTACTGTAGAACAACACAGCAGTGCAAGTTGAGCACATGTGCGGCATCAATCTAACTCAGTGTGAATGTGGGAAAATGGACGGTATGAGTTGAGATGACATCAGGCCAGAGTATCTCACAGCCCTGCCTGCGCAGTGTAAACATCAGCCGCCTCAGGAGTGTGAGGGTATTTCCAGCCATTAATCAGTGTTTGTTTACCATGTTTTATTCCAACAAATGACACCGAGTAGGGTCATCCTTAAAATACGAAATAGACTATTTTCCGGGGATTTGTTGTGGGAGTAACATAAACAGAGATGACGATGCTTTGGTCATTTTAGTGGTGAAACAAGCAGGTCTGTTCCAGAAAGCAGGTTTAGTGAGTTATCTGGATAATTTGACCAAGGGAGACCTGGAAAATCATGACATCACACCAGTTCTGGGATTTGCTCTCAGGAGATCCAGGGGCAACCTTAATTAGAAAACTGAAAAGCAAAGGTACCCAACAGAGGTCACTTCAACTGAAACTTGAAAACCATCTAACTTATGATGGTGTATTTGAACCAAAACTAGGTCAAAACCCATTTCGTGGACCACATATGGTCAATGTGCCAAACTGAATTGAGAACTGTTTGAGCGTATTTACCTGACATATTCTGCCACGTTCTGTCCGGTTTCAGCACCTTATCAGTTTGTTTTTCTCTTATTCAATAACAAATACAAGGTTTAAATACCTCTGAATTCCTATCAATGATGCTCTCTTTGCTGTTTCTGTTGTCACGCTATGGTACAACTTCCAAACAGAGACTGAAACACAGATTGCATGTCAACTTTCTAAATTATTTCTGAGTGGCTGCTGTTACAGTGCACAGCATCTGTCTGGGTATCAAACTGCTGCCCCATCTCTCTTTTAAAGTTGCCAACGTTTGTCCAAAGACTCATCTGATTTGTTGCCCACTGTTGTTGTTTTTTTTTTTCTTGAAAAAGTCTTAAGCTGGCAACACTGCTGGCTGTAAATGCCCCCCAAATGGAAAGTGTTTGTGCCAATTTATTTTGAAAGAGAAACGGCCACTGGGGGAAAGCCAACTGGGTCATGGACATTTGCGATTATGCAGTCCAGCCAAAAACAAAATTATGGAGTCAGAGGAGGAGGTAATATTCAGAGAAAATTTTCATATATTCATATATACATATGCATATCGTATATATGTTGCATCGATTATGAAGTCATGATAGCAATGTAGAAAAAAAACTAAATTATTGATTAAAATCATTATTTGAAAAAAAAATGTGGGGATTTTGTTGAGGAATGACATTTCTTCACTTGGCACTTCAGGTTGGCTCAGCCTCATCACAAATACAACGTTTGTGCCTGTAGTGGGTGACCTAATCAAATTATACTTTTCAATCAGATTTAGCAACAAGGAAATAGCCAACTCGTGATTTTAGCCTAGAAACAGCATATTACCTTAAGCATCCGGATTGTTGACATTGACATTGCTGTGAATTGTGCCAGTTCAGAAGAAAACAAGAAAAGTTTCTATGTGTGTGTGTGTGTGTGTGTGAGAGAGAGAGAGAGACAGATAAAGATAGAAAGATATATATATATATATAGAGAGAGAAAATAATGACCTTCTGAAATTAAAAAGTAGAAAAAACTGACCAAACTCCTGACTGAAATGCTGTTTAATAATAACATTCTACTATGATTAATGACATGGGTACTTTGATTTATTATTTTGATAAATGGCAATTGAGTTCACTGAATTTTATAATAAAGAAAAGCAGTAAATTGTCCATTTGAGAATCAGGAACCTGCGAAATTGTACAATTTTCTTTTGTTATTTTTGTTTGACTACATGGTAGAATTATCAATTATTAAAAATGATTTTTCTGTCAACTGACAAATCAATTTATTATTTAACCATGACATGGTGATTGCAAACTATATTTCATGACATCTCTGATTTGGATATGACTGTATTTCCCCACTCAGACTTTAACTGCATGAATACTACTCATTCACATATGTTTGTCCATGCATACGTCTAAAAGTGACTGGAGGTTGGATTCTGCATACTGCTTACTCCTCAAAAACTTTTGGAAATGTATTAATTATGTCACAGGTCATGATGCTGCAGTAACTCCATGTTTAATAGTTGTAACTGTATCTTTGAGCATTATAGAGATGTTTTCTTGCAACCAAATTAACCAACCACTCCACTCGGTAAGACCCTCCTTATGGTTCAGTACTTTAAGCCCTTATACACAAACTCTAGGCACTCCTACAGGGTGTGTGTATCCATCCAATAACCTAAACCCATTCACTTGAATTTCACTTGCTCTTACCTTAAAGGTTCTCCTTCATCCTATTACCACAGCTGGCTCCAATCAATGTGAATAAAATCTCTTCTTTTAAAATTCAAAGGCAGAAAGACATCAAACCAATTTTGTGGGACTTTGTCCCCCCATCAAAGAAGTCTTAAATTTTCACCAGAGTTTTTCTGATTAGTTCGGTTGTTAGTTCAGCAAATGGGCTGTCATAAAATCCTTTGGAATGGTATGTCCTTACAAAATTGAACCAAGTTAAACAGCAATCTGATAAAGTATTGAATAGAACTAAAAATACCCCACATAAGCCGGGTTGTGGTATTTCACAATTCACTGTGTTGGTGTGAACGTAACACTGCGGGGACAGACTAGTTTGTTCTCATTTATAGGTATAACAAGAAGGACAATAAGTTTTCAACCACCAAAACCTGCAAACTGCTGCAAACCTGAAGCCTCATCTCCAACTCAAACTGAACCAACTTACATACCAACACACCAAAATATTACTTATTTAAAAGTTCCATAAAAATAAAAAAAACACAACATGGTGCTTTTGAGGTCTGGACTGTCGTTTCAATGTCTGACTGTTCCTCACATTAATTCACAACTACACTATATGGAAATCATCATAAATGTACCAGGAGGTCCAACACCGGAAATGATCCCAGAGTTAACTGTGGGTGTATGAGAACGTGCCGTATGGTTCAAAGCCCCCCTGGTTGTCAGCACACTGGGGCGAGGGAGCAGCTCTCAGAGTGCTGATGCAGCATACCTGGTAGATCCTGGCAGCAGCACTTCAAAGAGCCGTACTACTCTTTGAAACCCATCATACTTCACCCCTGTGGTTGCTTAAAGAGCCAGTGTGCTTAACAGTTTCAGTATGTTTGGCACACACTGTCAGCCCAAGTGTGTGTGTGTGGGGGGGGGGCTCAGGAAATTCTGTGTTATAAGAAACAGCGCCGAGGCAAAATCAAGGCAATTTATCCTAATATCTTATTAAAGACATTTCACTGCAGTAAAAGGTGAACGCCAAACCAAGGCCTGGGAGCACCGAGGTACAAGAGAGCTTTTTGTATTACAAGCCAGTGACAAATGGGAAGATAAAGGGAACTATGTCTTTTTTGGAGAGATTTAAAATAAGCTTTCTTACAAAAGCCACAGTATATTTCTTCTTTGAATTATTAACATAAAATATATATTTAAAAAAAGCTGAAACGTGAAGCTGAACTAAAATTTATTTTCTGATGAATGGAGTGCCAAAGCAATAAATGCAAAAGCAGAAATATTTAAAGGGAATGACAAAATTCAGAGAAGAAATGTACAATCCATCAAAACACTGGAGCTCTAAACCTGAAACAAGAGATCAGAAGGTGATTTCTGTTTCTCCAGGATCATATAGAAAGGTTAACCGAGGCAATCCATATAATTATGAATTCTATTAAACCTCTCTTTCTTGGTTTGTGGAAATCAAAACATTTTAAAAAAGGGAAAAGGCCAGACATTCCTGGAATTCTCTGACAGCTCGATACACAAGAAAGGGCTGGACTGGAAAAACAGAGTCCAAGATCAGGGCCAAGCTGTCTGAGAGATTGTCACTCACATATCAACAGAAAAATAAAAGGGTGGTGACCACTGGCATTTACCTCTCAATGAATTTACACCCTCAGTCGCCGCTAGGTTCATTATCGAGGCCGGGCACCACATGATCATCTGTGTTTCCTTCTCTTCTCTGAGCGATGTGAGAGAGAGAGGGGTGAGGTACGGGGTGAGGAGGGAGGAATTTCAATGGCTGCAGAGGCGAGAGCCTGGAGCAGACAGACTATGTGGGTGTTGACATTGCACCCCCACTCACCACCACCTCCTCCTCCACCACCACCACCACCCCTCCAACGCAATGCTTCAAGCTGCCAGCATGCTTCACACACTCCCCGGCAGTCAGCTGCCAATTCTACTGCTACTTAGCTCCACAAAACACAATTAAAAAGGGAACAAAATGCCCATTTCCAGGCACATAGTGAAGCAGCTTTCCCAGAGAGGTGTTGGCACTGAGCGATCCTTTTCCAAAGACTAACAATCTTCAATCTAAAAAGTCGTCAGAGACCATTAAAAAAGCCTTTAGGTTCTATTGAGTGTGACCAAATAGGCTACCACAATCTAAGTGTCTACAGTAAAGACTTTTGTTAAGTTGATCACACACACAATCCTCAGGACAGTAATTTGGCCTAAGTGAATAATACTTTAAACTTGAAAGTATCAATCTCCCAAATCAACACAAGTTAAACCGACAGTGTTTTAAAAGTCCAGGCCTTTTGACAGACTCTGGAAAACAAGAGCGACCGTGTCTGTGTTCATCAGCACAGCATCTCAAACTCCAGGCTTTCAAAGGAGAGATATGCTGTTTACCTTGGCAGTGAACCCCATTGAGACCATAACGCACTATTCCCCCCGAGCTGCCTCAAGGGTGGGCAAATAAATAGTACACGTGAGCACAATGGTGAAATTTGACCAAAAGCAGCGCTCGCACGGCTCTTATAAGGCAGCAGAGGTGCGCTGTGTGCTGGATGCAGAGAATGAAACGTTTCAAAGAGGAAAGTATATTAAGATGTTGCAAAAATGACACTTTTATCTTCCTCATATGGAGCTCATCTGTACCTTCTATATCCAACATTCAGCTTTTTTTCAATAACAGATTTGTTTCAAGTTGATTTTTTTTAACTCAAAAATCTCCTTTTGTAAAATTGTTAGTTCACATGGATGTTTGACCTTCACTATACAGGATGATATACACTATGTACATAGTCTGACACCTAAAGGCTGTTTTCACACACATCTACTGAAAGGGTAAAGTTGTTCCGGGCACCTTAAATCGTGTTTCTACAAACAGAGGCTGAAAGTCCATTGTACATAAGCTGAGAATGGAGTTTACAATGAAGTAGGACACATCTTCTCTGTGTTAGTTATAGATTCTGGATATTAGGATGAGGGCGAAGGAGTGGGTGCAGAATTTCATACCCAACAATCAAATTACCATTCAAAACATAATATTCAAAAGAAACACAATGATACATTTGTTTTCGTCCAGAATAAAATCAGCCATATGACGATCGAGCCCTGTGTATGTCACATTTCTCTGAACTCACCCCGTGCTGCTAAGTAGATCTGTTCCAGTATGAACAGCTTTCACAGGCCCTTGAGTCGTGGCAGCAGCATGCCGAAGCTTAGGGTTAAGTGTGAGGCACTCTCTGCTCAGCATCCTGTTGGCCAGGTTCAGGCTGGTGAGCTGCAGACAGAAGACGAGACTTTAAAATAATGATTCAAAGTCAGTACATTTCTCGCACTTATTATCTTTGCAGGAAGTTGGAACACAAGTTGCTAAATCACTGTTGAGTCAAGCCTGAATGTGCGCTGATCGGCACTTTGCTACCAGCCAGTTCAAACACTGACTAAAACAAATGAGACGTATGATGAGTGCATGCTTGTGTTTCCTCCCTTCCTACATCCACCACTTTGTGCTCTTGTATCTGGAGGCTTCTTGAAATGTACACACGGCACATGGCACAGCTAGTCTCCACTCCACACTAGATCCAGGTGGCCCCCCCCACCAACCCCCCACCATATCCATCCCTATAACAGGATCTGCTATTATGACTGACTGATCTGTTTACAACCACATCAGCACTACTCAGGCAACTGTACCTCTCTGCTGCTCCGTTGGAATTCAGCTCGGTGCCGTAATCGAATGTTAGAATTAATCATACCGCTGTGGTGTTTTATTTACTTTATTTCCTGCTGTGTCGCACTAAATGCCCAATGGAAAATTTGTAAAGCTGCCAAGCCTTGTGCAGCGTGAAAAATGTACCAGCGTGGTGCTACACAGCTACAGCCTTAAGTTACTTATTGAAGTAGAGTGGCTGCACCCTTAGAGACCATTGAATCTAATTAAGGAAATAAAAAGACTTTTATAGAAGTAAACATGACAGGGCTTGTTGAAATGTCATGAATAATTTACCTCAAAACTGGATACATGCAGTTGATACCATAATAACAAGTCATTCCAGTGTGCTTGATGTTTTCCCATAATTCCCTATTGTATGTTAATTAAGACAAAATGTTACAAAGCTGCCTTAATGAAGTGTTGAACAACATAACAATACACATTTAACGTTATGTTTACGCGTCATAGCACGCTACACTGGTTTTATTGTATATATGTGGCCTTGCATGAGAGTGAGTAATTACCCAAACCTTAGAGGTCAACTAGTGTAACAGGGTGTTGTTCTTGTTTACAGAGCTCCCCATTTAGTTCAGCAAGTGATTTAATGACTTCAAATTCTGGGCCCTCAAAAAAAAAAAAAAATACATGTACTCTGAGCCGTTAAGTGCAAGACAGTGAACCGGTGTACTCTGAAAAATAAACTGCTGCCATGCCCAGGATTAACTATTCATAGGAAATACAGCAAACACCTTTCAGACTGACAGAATAATGTAGAGTCAAAGGGAAGCCATAAAAACTGCAATCTGTGTGGTCTGGTGCCATCACAAAAAACTTTGACAGAAAAAAAAATGAGGCAGAGGAGGCAGAAGAGGAGGAGGAGGAGGAGGAGAAGGAGGAAGGAGGAAGGAGGAGAGGTGGCGGGGCTCCACACGCCGAATGACAAACCTTTGGGGAATATAGGAGAAGGTGGTGATGGAGCCAGTGAAGCTGCCGCTCCCCTGCTCAGTGCCAATTTGCCACATTCCTCTATTTATAAGCATCAATTACCACAAAAAAGTGGTTGCTTGTTAAGTATCAAAAGAAATCACTCCCCCATGGTGCATCTGATAATGAGACCTCACACGGAGCCGAGGCTTGATGCGGCTTCACCACTGTTTGGGCCAGCCAGCTTCAACCCCCTGTTCCAGACTCGCCCCCGCACCAGCCCCCCCTCCAACCCCCCCACACAGCCCACAGACTGTAGTCGAGCCGAGGGCTGAAGGAGGAAGGTGCGCGGTAAGAGGCAGCAGACCCTCCGGCTCCGACAGGTCTGCTGAATGAATGAGCAGCTAGATGCCGCCCATCAGCATGGGGTCAGAGCCAGGTTTACACATCAACAAAGAGAAATATCAGACCTCACAGTGAGAGACTACTGCACAGGGGCCAGATCCTTCTTCCTTTCATGAAACGTTGCACAGATCAGTTTACAGTTGCTTAATAACTCAGCATAGTTTCTTTCTGCGAACACAGTGAAGCTTCCTGCTCCAGGTGGGTGTCTGTTCGGCAAAGGGGTCATCGAGGTTAAAAATACAACAGACTCACGTGCTGTGTCAGCAGGTTGATGTGGCTGGAGCTGGCGTAGTGGCGAGCAACCTGCTTGTCGGCCAGCTTTTGCAGGGCTGAAATGAAGGCCTGCTGGTTGGACTGGGCCTGGGCAGACAGGGCGTTCAGCTCCTTGAAGGCTCCCACTGAGTTTGACTTCAGCTTACTGGAACTGCTCCTCCTGTTAACTGAGAAATAAAATCATAGGATGAATGTGAGAACATAAGAACGAAGCAGATAAGAAGAAGGTCAGAAATGCAATGAGTTTTAACCTTGGCCTGCAGATGTGGGTCTCGAAAGCTTCTGGCTGTAGATCTGCGTCGCGTTTGGGATGGAGGAGGGCGCCCCGGAGCTGGATGCGGACGAGGTAAAGGACTGAATCCTCCTGAGCACCTGGGTCGGTTGCCCAGTGGAGATTGTGTGAAAACCGGCGGGGACAGCCGTCCGGATCGCTCTAGACGGTTGCGTGACCACAGGGGCGGAGGCGTACCCGGGGGGGTCGAAAAGAGCCTCGGAGTGACAGAACTGAGACTTCGCCAAGGACTGCGCGTAGGACGGCGGCTGAGGGGGAGGGGGCGGCGGCGGGCAGTGGAGAGGCAGGGACGCCGGAGCGGGAGAGCAGTGCTGCACATGGATGTGAGTGCAGTCTAAAGTCAGAGGAAAGCTGGAGCAGTGCTGAGACGCCTGGACATCTGGCTGGGTTTTACCACTTCCAACAGTTGCCTGTTGTTCTTCAGACAGCGCACGTACAGGAGGTTGACTCTCAGCGGCCTTGATGTCTGGGTCGCTGCTGACTTTCCCCGTGGAGAGCGAGGACTCTGAAGCGCTGGAATCCTCTTTGGCCACAGGCAGAGCTGTTCAAAGGAGGAAAGAAGCCAGAGCTCCTTTATCATCAGTTAGCCATTCCTCGGCTCTGACACACATTTGTTTTCCCCCAATGAGTGCTAATCATTTGAAGCTGACCCTTTCTTCACCCCTAATGACTCAATCCTTTCCCCTGAACCTTTTTTTTTTGGGGGGGGGGGGGGGGGGGGTTACAAATCTAAACAATTCCTATTTACTGTGCGTGAATGATAAATATTAAACATAAACCAGACAGAGTGACAAGGATATGAAAAAAACAAAAACATGGAAGCAACTTACCTTTGGAATTCACATAATCGCCTGAATGTCCAGAGGCATTTATTTCACGAACGTCTTTCTTAACACTCCTGACTTTTGTTCCTAGGAAGACGGTGGCTGATTTATTTTTCTGTGTGTAGAATGTCAGTACTTCCTCCAGATCGTTTTCACTGTTAATAAAAACAGGAGATAAATGTGTATAGCAGATTGAGATCACTCCTCACTCAGTAGCATATATAGCTGGAACAGTAAAGAGCCAAGCCCTGAACAATGGTGAGTAGGCTTGCCAATTCACTAACCTTGCTGCAGTGATGTACTCCTGAAATACACTGGGGTTGACACAATGTTCCTCTTTGCTGCTCTCCTTCTTTTTCAACATATGTTCAGTTTCCTGGGGAGATAAGGAGGAGTAAGATGAATATCTGTTTTTGCATCACCCTTGTGTACATATGTTGTAATTCTCCGGGCAAAATTCAGTGTCTGGGAATGCTTACCTTGTTGTAACAGTGGATAAACTCCCCTAACTGGTGGGACAGGATCCGTCTGCGGTCTTGCAGTGGTAATTGGCGACTGGGCAAGACCACCTTAATGTCTTGCTGAAGGTTACTGGCTGCTTTTTTCAGGAAGCGAATCACCAGCTCCTGTGCAGACAACAAAAAAAACACACTTCAGATATCTGTCATTATCACAGCCCTGAATCACTGATTCATCATGTCACGCTTATGCAAACTGCCTGTGTGCGCTCTCCTTTTCAGCCTGCGATGCCATTTAAAACACCCAACCCTTTGAATTTAATGGCCTAGAGACTGGGCCCGAGTTCGTATTCATTTTCCCCAAGGGTTTGAGGTTACTGATGATGATGTATGCCATTACAATGCAGACTTTCCAATCAGGGCTAACTTTTACAGAGACCACGTTTTCCCTCTATGTGGCCACAAATGCTTCGTACACATTTCAGCTAAAGCCAAGGTACAGATGAGTAATAATGAGGGGAACTCTGGCATGTATATACATACAAAGGAAACAATCCTCCAGGGCATACCACCCATGTCAACTTTGTTAGGAGGAGGAGATTCAAAATGGTTGTCAGTGTACCATTTGGTCGTTGTCCTTGTCTGGCCAAGTTGGGATGGTGTTGGCTCTGCTCTCTGCCAACAGTCTTTGCTGGACTCGCTGCAGGTATGAGGAGAAGGCCATCCGGGCCTGCACCTTACTGCAGAGGAGAGGCAAAAGCAGAAGAGAGAGAGGAAAGTCACCATGAGCTGCAAAGGTAAAGCACAAAGAGAAGGAAAGAAAAGAAAAGGAGTAGGCGCAGCAGCAAAGATTATCCATTAGGTCTCCTGTCAGTTTCTCTTGAAGCTGACAGTAAAGACTATTTTGTTACACTGGAATCTCTGATAGCATCTGAAGCATTTACAATCATTCCATTTTGCTGACATTTTATCCAGCAGAGGAGAGAAAACAAGAGCCTATATGTATCCCTTCCAGCCAGAAGTTGTTGAAACACAGCGTATTTTGTTCTGCACTGGCATCAAAATGATAAGCTGTCTCCACGGCCCAGGTGAACGTGGAAAGAGACCTGTCAGAACACTGCGGTGGAAGGAAAAAAAAAGAAAGAAAGAAAAAAAAGTTTTGGAGGTAGCTGTCAAACACAAACAATGATATGCTGATATGCTGTACTATAATTTCCTTGCATCAAGCACTGAGGAATTTGTACAAACTCAGACTTGTTATTGTGATTCCACCATAAATTATAATAAAATCTTGCCAATCTTTGTTGCATGTAGCAGTAAATACAGAGTGCACACACTTCTGTATGTCTGATAGTGTAGAGAGCTTTTATTGACTTAAAGGGATATATAAAAACTCAGGAAAACATGATTCATGGCTGCATATCAACAGAAATGATTATTATGATAAATTAATAACTTCTTACTCAATTAACAGCCAGCCATCGCCTAATGTCGTCTGGTAATAATCTGAAAGGTTTAATCACCCATTTCTTTTACCAGGTCATTAAAAGTAATTAAATATTCTGGCAAAGGATGCCTCCTCTCATCTCTTTTGCTGGGAACACAAGTGTTTCTCCTTCTAAAAGAGGGAAGGATGAGGGAATAAGGGAGAGGAAAATACAGTAAGTGAGGAAGATGAGGGCAGCAGCCAAACAGAGCAGCAGCCCAGAACACAGACTGACCTGAGGTCCCAGCCTTGCTGAAGGATGTTGAGCAGGTTGACTCTGGGCCTGGCATTGTGCGTGGCTGCCTCTGAGCTGGACAGAGCCTCGTCGTGGCAGCGCTCCAGTGGTGTGGCCACTTGTTTTCTCTGCTCTGCTACCAAAGCCTTGTGTGAGACTGGCTCCAGAGCTTGTTTCACCTCCTCTCTCTCCTCCGGAGCGCACTCCTCTCCCTCCTGACTGCCGCTCTCAGTCGGGGAGGCCTTGGATTCCTTCCCTGAGGTATGCAGCATTGCAAGGAAAGACAAATGTCAGTTGCATCACTGGCATTTTGGATTAGAGACACGGAGACACTCAAAATAGGCCTTTTATTGTTGCTGCAATGAAATGAACTCATTCAGAGTCATATTTGGCCAACCTCACCGTGACACAGGGGAGTTATTTATTGGAACCAAAAGAGTATTAGCATGCAATGTTGTCCCACTTAGCTACACTCCTCTCAGTTTTAGAAAAAAAAAAGAAGTTTCCTGAGCCGAGGCAGAAAACATCAGGCCTACCCGATTTTTTTTTCCCTGCAGCAGAGCGATGAGTCAGGTGGCGCTGTCTCCTCTTACGTGCCTCAAGAGACAGCAGCTTCCTCTCATACTGGACAACGTGACAGCCATGGACGGCGTCCACCTGCAGCTGCACATTCCCATTCACATTCCTGAGAGACAGAACAAGAAATGTCAACACAGCGGTAATAACAACAACAATAATGATTTATACATATATCAGAAACAATTACAAAGTACTTTGCAGAGCAATACTTATAAATTTTAACTGAAGCCAGTTCTGAGAAAGATTAGTCTGGTTGGGTAGCTTGTCCAGAAGTTGACATGAGAGACAGTGATGGTCCAAAGGAGAGAGGATAAATGGCAAATAATAAAAGCAACCGAGGTCTGTAGCAACAACCGTCTCACTAATCTGGCTACCTAATGAATGTGGAAAAATCATAGATGGGCTTAGTTGGGGGCCAAATCTCCAGACAATATTGCACAACAGTCAAAGCTGTGGTTAAAACTTGAAAGCCTGCACTGATTCAAATAACATAAATGCATGTTGTATTAAAATAACAAAAATGCGGTTCAATAAAAAGACACAGTTCATCTGTAACTGTCTTTTCCCTCCTGCCCCCAAATCGACACCACAATGCCACATAGACACCGGGCGTGTGCTGGAAAAGTTGACTGTGCTTCATCTTTTCAGCTGTTCCCCTCACCTATCCAATCGAAAGACCAAACAAACGCCACGTTCGAATCCAACCCGTTTCCACAAACTGATGGAGAGATTTATTCCCCAATCCTGACCACAATGGAAATGCTTACCTTCCATGGAAAAGTCTGTTTGCCAACATGTAGTTCATTGATGTCTTGGACTCCAGATATCCACTGAGAGAAGAAGATAATGAGCAAATTACAATAATCATAAAGGCAGCGGCCCCATTGAGCCTTGACCACCTTATTTTGCGGCAAATGTGTTAAAATGGGGCTTCTGTGATAGAGCTGCTCTGGAAGCAGCCGCTATTAAACGCACCAATAATTTCCCAGACGGCTCAATAATATGCTTTTTAAAAAATGCCACAAAATCCCTGCTGCTAAGAGACCCGTGGATCTAATCAAGAAACATATGCTCATATAGGAATATGAATAGTAAGCACAAAAAAACTGGATTTCCTCTCTCTGAGGGAGTTTCAGTACCGTTTTGACAATAAGTCACTGTGAGATATGAGCATTTCTTGGAACATAAAACACAGAGTTGAACAAATATGTTCTGACAACAAATAAGTCAGTAAATTTGTAGCCACACCTCAGTCTGGTAGCTCAATTAGACACACTCAAGAGGAGTCATATGGTCTGACTTTACACACTGATTGCATTCGTTTAGCCAAAGTGCCTGCACTTATTTGAGGACACATATTAATAACATTATAGATAAGTACCCCTCTGGGATTGCGAGTGATCTGTCTGCTCCTTCTTGGCTCAGCTTACCCATAGAGCTCCCATGTTTCTGCGGTGGGAAAGATCCTGATGAAGCCTCCCCGTCTCTCATATTCCTCCTTTATCCTCCTCAGCACTTTGATCTATATTTGCAAGAAACAAAAGACATTTTCTGAAATAGACACGGCTTTAAATAGAGATTTCAGGCTCCTGTCATGTCTTAATTTGGCAGACCCGCACACATCGTGTCACACACCACCGTTATTACCTCCTCAGCTGTCAAGCTCAGAGTGCTGTCTCCTTGGCCTTGTTTGGCTCCTTGTTTGTCTTTTGATGCCTCTGTCTCTGTGTTACTGGCTGATGCAGGCCTCTGTCGCTGCAGGGGGGAACAGGAGTAGAGATAAAATCATGCTATATCGACACCCACCATGGTCAGTCATTCAACATATATATCATACACAGTCTTAAAAGTTTGCAAAGACATAACTGACAAACATTTCTCTCCTCCCTCTAACATAAAGGGAGCATTTTGCTATACGCTGGCATTCCTGTCTCCCCGTTGCATGCACGACCAGGCTGTGATTGACAACTTTGGCATGCAGGTTGGAACTTGGGCCAGACTGCACGGCGCAACCCCACAGGATCACATACAGAATTTGTCATCTAAATAGCAGGGGGATTACGTTTAATTTGTCTGACGCGGCTGGGGGGATACAAAGGCAGCCAAAAAATGACAAGACCTAATCCCACTGAAAAAGTCTCAACTGTTGCCCCTAATCAAAGTAAAGGGAGAGGACAGGTTCACGGGAGGCCCCTGGAGTTCTTCAACAGCCTCTGTGACAACCTTGGTTTAGACTTGGGCCTTATTTTTAGTTGAAGTCTGAGGAATTGAGTCTCTGTGCAGCAAAGTCTCTGACTTTTCTGAGTCAAGTGGTGCATTGCAGCATCTGAGCCACTCGAATTAACAAAGAGCCACTTTGCTAATGTAATGAAAATTCTATTAAAATAAAGCATTAGGGATCGATACACGCAGTCTGTCTGCCACCGTGAAAATCAGTAGAACCACATAATCAAATAAGCAAAAAGCAGAAAGCAATTTCTTACCCATAATGTAACAGGCATCAGGGAATTGCAATGGGTCAAAGCAAAAGAAGATTAATATGTCTGAGTCAGACAACTTTGAACTTACCACTCTGCCGTGTGCAGTGGATGGCGGTGCAGAAAATGGTTTCTAAGAGGCAATGGGTGAAGACAGTGAGTTGTGGGGAAGCATCAGCATTATCACTGAACCTTTGCAAGACCGCGTACAGACAAAATGCATGCTACATCAACACACAACAATGAGGCATTGTTACTGTATGTCTAAACAAGCCCTTTTGCACAATCTAAGGTGGAGCAGAAATCTGTCTGATTTAGTAATCTCCCTCCAGCAGACCCCGCGCCAAATCTGGGTGCAGTAGTCGAGTGGAGGGAGCCAAGTGCATTAGCTGTTGTGGCATCATTAGGCAACAAGGCCTAGAGAGAGCATTAGTCACTTGATTAGAAGTGATAAAACAATAAGCCACAGAGAGTAGCACTTACACACTGATGTCACTCAAACGCTGTAATTGCATTAGCAGTTGTTTTGCATTACGGTGAATTTTCCATGAGTATAGGAGAAGAGCTCAGTGACAGTGGCAGGAATGTACTGTAAGCAACAGCGATGAAGACAAGAATGGGAATGTTTCACAAGGAGGGGTGAATGAGTGCAACACTTGGCTTGGCTCTTTGCTCTGTGTGTGTGCGTGTGTGTGTTTGTGTGTGTGCAGTGCCAGTACCTGTGTTCTCGGGGCTGTTGGATGCTTCAGGCTTGGGTCCAGCGTGACTCGGTCGGAGCGTGGCTGTCTCGACAGGGGGTCCTGACACACGAAGCCTGAAGAGGTGCGAAGGAGTCACGAGGGGGTATGTGAATAACATCAGGTCTTAAATATGTTCATTCCCATGACCTCCATACTATATATTACATCAGATGTTCAATGATTGTGCAAGAACATGAGGCACAGAGGTAATAAATTATACGTGATTTAAAGCAGAAGTAAGTGATATATTTGTGTTAATATAAGTCTTAAATAGTTATATCTTCCGACAGCAATCACTTACATAGAGTGTTTGGAATATCTTTATGAATATCATGCTAATTCACCGGTAAAACAGGTCGGAGAAACACGAGTGGGTTGCCTGGAACGCTACAAAGTCGTAAGTTGTGACTTGAAGCTGTAATTTACGATTTCAAAAGCCTGCCTGGAACGCAGCATTAGCGAAAACGACCGGACCACTTACATCTGCTTTAAGAATATCTTTATGAATATCATGCTAATTCAAGAAATATATTTGCTTTCACGTCTTTTTGGGCAGAAGGGGAGGAAATGTTTTAATAGTGACAGATTGCTGCCCAGTACAGCAAAAACCTCAATGTAATGTGGACCACTGACTGGGGGTTCCTTCCTTGAAGGCATAGTTCAGTGTTTTGGCAAATATGCTTCTTCGCATTCTTGCTGAGAGCTTAAAAAGAAGATCGATACTGATCTCAGTGTTAAGTATAACACCGCCAGCCAGCCAGCAGCCAGTTATCCTAGCTTAGCCAAAAGAATGGAAAGAAGGAAACAGTTAGCCCAGCTCTGTCTAACAGGAAAAATATCTGCCCGACAGCTCCTCTAAAGCTCATTAATTACCACATAGTCATGTTTGTTTAGTCCATACAAGAAACCAATGTGTGAAAACAACAACTCAATGCTTCAAGATGGGTTACATCTTGGACCTTCACTTGCTGCTAATGTAGCTGGTCAATGGAAGTTAAAGCTGGAAACAAAACCGCAAAACATGTTGATTACTGAGCTCGACAGTGGAGTTTGTCCCACTGGACAGAGTCAAGCTAGCTGTTTCCAGTCTTTATGCTAAGCTAAGCTAACTGAGCGCTGGCAGCAGACTCTGAAATGAGAGTGGTAATGATGCTGTCATTGTTGTCTTGCCAGAAAGCAAATAAGCACATTTTCCCCAAATGATTAAGTACCCCTTTCAAGTGTTGTCAAGGAAAGGAGACACGCTACTTTCATTTAATAATGCTGCAAACATTTACATTTAACTGCATCACAGTGGTAGTTAGAGGTGATGAAGAAAAATGTTAGCAATTCACATTTCCCGCTCGGATGTTCCCACCCTGTCAATATGATTTAAATCTACGATCCTCGGTTTATTCATTCCACAGAGCTAGCCAATGGTAAAAAGTGAAATGTTACAACTGCAGCGTGTTTATGTTGTATCTTACAGCTATAACTTGGGTTGAATTAAGCCTATTGACAGCTTGGAGCTCCAGGCTATTTGTTCTACCTCATCCAAGCCGTCAGGTAACAATCAGGCCCCTGCCATGCTCTTGCCTAAACACAGCAATTATTACAAACACGGGCGACATGGAGCTGACAGCTATACACAGGCGGAAAATGAATGCTAATGGAATGCTGTCATTATTTACAGGTCTGGGATGCAGCCCAAGTGTTATCAGCCAAAAGCGACTTAGTTTGTTTGGTACATAATAGATGTGCTATGTTTTACATGCCACTGCTCATTTTCCCCAGGCCCGCAGCAGCGTCTCAGTCCAAAGATAACTGGCAATTTATGATTCTACTCTTTCATTTAATGAGCCGGAGGGGAGGGTTTCAAGCCACAGCATGGCCTAGGCCGAGACATGCACGTATGTGTGAACGCACATGTGCGCACACACACGCAGGCACGCACACATAATAGCCATTCCTTTAATATCATTAGGCTAAGACCACAGATAGGTCTAACGTTCGAGTGCCAGTTTCGATGGCTGCCAGCTAATCAGCGGGCTCCATGTCTCCTGTGATTCATAATAAGGATAAAGTAGAGGATTAAATTAAATAATCAAGAGATGTGAAAGCTTGGCTAATATTTGTGTCTCTCTTTTTCTTTTTCAACACGAATAGTTTTAACTCCAATCTATGAAGATGAGGCAAGCTATTTTTTTCTGCTTGAGACTTCAACAATTAAAAAAGGGAGGAGACATAACAGAGACACATCTCATTCCCTGCTGAAAGCGCTCTCGTATAATCAGTGTTTATCACTGCCTTTGGCCAGGTGTCTTTTCTTTCTCCCTGCTGAAGATTGCTATTTGATATGTAGGATCCAGTTTCTCAAAAGAGCTTAATGACTTCAAAACAACTGAGGCCTCTGTTGACAATTTAGTCCGCTAGTCATTTAATGTTAATTAACGAAGGCTGCGGTTTATTCTCTCAACACTGCAGCACCCATTATGAAGCCAAACAGCTATTTTCGGCAGTTTGCGCAAACGCAACAGGAGGAATGTAGGAAAACATTAAGCATTAAAACAATAGATGACTGTCTCCATCAGCTTGAAACCTGCTGGCTTACGGGAACAACAGACTAGTATCTATGCCTTTGGAGTGAGACTGGTGAAGAAAATACAGCCAAATTACAGTACTTTTGATTTTTGTATTTTATTTTCCAAAATTAACATATTTATTCCAGTCAAATAATTAAAATTTGTGCCTCATGCAAAAATATTTTTGCATTCCTATCTGAAGTATGAGCAATCTGAAATTTTAGCTTTAAGTATCTGACAACATCTTGATAGGCAGTGTAAATTGTTTTTAAGCTCTGAATATTAGTCAGTCTGTGTTATTAAAGTTGTTGACTCCTGTTGCTATCCAGATGTTCCAGCTGAATTCTGCGTTTTGAATTTTTTGTTTCTAATGTAGGCTCTTAGAAATCTGTTCTCCTAATATCTTTTCCACGACGTTTAATGTGCTGCATTTACCAAATGTTTTCCCAGCTCTGATAATTATCTGATGGTTAATAAATGTAACTTATGTAAGATCTCGAAGCGAAAGGCCTCATTCTGCTCGAAGAGATGTGAAGCTCTCTTTCTCTTACCCACCAGCATATACTGTAATACAAAACTCTTTAACATCAAGGTTATCACTGTTGAATTTATACAAATTAAATATCTATGAAGTGCAGTCACTTTGGCTCCAAACAGAGGTTGTATTCAGTCATTGTTTCAGCACGCACTCACCCACAAGCGAAAACATGTCTGCAATCATGCTGGCCTTTATCTTCAAATCCAAGGGCGCATCGCTGTAAATAAGTGGATGAAACAAAAAAGAAACAAACACAGAAATTGCAACAGATTCCTGAGCACAGAGTAGAAACCAAATGAGTCAAATATTGTTAAGAGGATACAGATTTGTTGTCTGACCTTGACTAAACTGCTAAACTCACTAAGCGCTTTTGCAGAAGAAACAAATTTAGCCACATCTCTAGCGTGACGGATTGTTTTCACAAACCAAGTGTGAATGCCATTTCCTTCATTTTTTCTATTTTTTTTATCAACCTCTTGTATATGAAGAAGAAAAACCCTGTTCGGGTTAGTGGGGTGATACAAATATTTCCAGTCAGAGATTCTCCTAAAACAACGGCTGAAAGAATCAAATACTGTGGAGACAGTGTCACTCACCATGCCAGGGAGGGAGAAAGGTTCACCTCTAACAACCACGGTTTGAGGTTGGAGTCAATGAGCACATCAAAACCATAAAGCTCTGCAGAGGGACACACAAAATGAATCAAAAGGTTTTCACCGCAGACTGGGAAGTCGGCAGAGAGCGGCAGAATTAAAAACCTCTCTGATCTGCTCCCTGAAAATAAAGGATGAAGGGTATCAAAGTCACAAGCGTTTCCAGGGTTTTATCATAGCCCCATTATGTGGCATTTGGCAACAGAGGCCTCTGTCTTTCTGCTTCTGATTACACGCATGTTATATACCCAGTCACTCAAGAAAGAAACATCCACCAAAAGTCTGCTACTGAGGGATTGGCTCAATTAAATTAACTAAGTACATACACATTTCATCTGTCATGAAGTTGCTTATGTAGGATGGTAGATCAAAAACAACCGTGGCTGTGAATATTTTCACACATACAGTCAATAATTTTCTCATTATAGGGGAGGGGAAGCAGTCTGCATATTGTCACTATGTATTAACGAGAAGGGCTGAACTCTAATAGCTACCAGGAAAAGCCCAACCGCCATCATAAAGTTAGTGTCCTCTCCAAATTTGGGAAATAATTATGACTCCAGAAGTAGAAAGCTGGGAATGTGATGGTGTGTCCTAACTTCAAGTAGCAGAAACATGAGGGAATTAAAAAGCCATAGGCTACGTAGTGTATGTATTTTAACCCCGGCAATAGTTGTGCACTGAGTGACACGATAAAAGTCTATAACAAAGTGGTCAGGAAGTTCCCCGTGTAAAAATTCATTCAATCACTCCCAATTTTTCCTCTTGTTTCTCTGACTGATATATAGCACACTGTGATTGAATCTGCCTATGTGCCCTGTGACGGCCCTCACGCTGCTCTGGGGAGTGTCACCCCATAAGCCAACGACCCGCCGGCCCCGGCAGCAGCGTGCAGCGAAACCGCAGTATTTTACAGGGATAGGGCAAAGCCCAGCCATAGAGCCAGAGGAAAAATCCTTCTAATGGCACTTCAAAAGAACAGACTGTGTTGAGAATAGGCCAGGGGGCTTGGGAGTTTCAAAGCTGCCATAACCAGCACTGTTTGTTCTAGGATCTCAGGTCAATGCCAGTGTTAAGCATACAAAAGCCAGCGTGACAGCATGCAATGGCTTGATATTGCACTTGGTTGAGTAACATGGTGCGGTTCTAGATTAAAAGAGAAATGAGTTGAACTTGCTGCACATTACTTCATGTATAAGGTTAAAAATCATCTCCACTTTTCAGTCATTTAAATTGATTGTGCAGGCTGTTGAGTTTTGTTTGGTTTACTTCCTTCAGTTCTTTAAAAAATTATATTTTTTTATGACTGTTATAGGATAATATCTGAGAGCATCCCAGAGCTACAATTTACTGTTCTTTTCTGTTTTGTTTTGTATTTTAAGTTATTTAAATAAAATTGTATGGTAACACTTTACTTGAATGCGTATTCATAAGCATGTCATAAGCTTGTCATAACAGTGTCATAACTCCGTCATGAATGTGTCATAAGCATTATGTCAAATGTCATAATGGTTTATGACTGTTGTCATTAAGTGTCGTTCGGTTTTTGTAATGACAACTTGACATTGTTTGGGTTGTCTTGATTATGACAACTTGACATTAATCAAAGTGACATTACCAGAAGTTGTCTTTGTCATGACAACTTGACATTAAATTTGTTTGGGATGTCCTTCTTATGACAACCTGACATTAATCAAAGTGACATTACCAGAAAATGTCTTTGTCATGACAACTTTACATTAACATAATATGCACATATTTTATATATATGTATATATGTATGTATGTGTATATATATATATATATATATATATATATATATATATATATATATATATATATATATATATATATATATATATATATATATATATATATATATATCAGTATATGTATAGGGGACATTCGATCTGGGGCTGCCTTCGGGGGGGGGGGGGTTGTCCGACGGGGGGGAGGGGAGGGGGGGGGCGGCGAACGACTTGCGAACGTAACGATCTGCGGGGCGGCGCTATTATATTAGTTTAGTTTCACTTTTACCATACACGCACTGCTGTCATGCATGCGCTTCTCTGTGTGTGCGCGCGATTTTACGGAGCAGCTATGCGGAGATGAACGCAACGACCGGCCGACGGGGGGAGGGGGGGCTCGTGACGTTTCATGGCGGACGCCACGAATAAATGAATGTGTGGGGGAAACATGCTGGCCTCCAAACAGGCTGGATGGTGCGTGTGGAGTGAACGAAGTGAATCCTCTCGTCAGTCATCCAGGATCTTTGTTTCCCACAATGCATTTCGCGGCAACCGGCAGCGGTAGCAGTAAAGCCACATCCATAGGTAAAGCTAGGCAGCTAAATGCTATTTTAATTCTCACTGCAACGCTGTTATTACGTTACTTTTTGAAGTTCTTATATTTTTTCCATGTGAGAAAGTCACAGTGAAGACCCACGGTCTGTGGTCAGTTTATCCAGATCCGCCTGTTAAAAGATTTCCTCCGAGGTGGAGAAGTGCAGAGCTAATGTGCTAACCGGTGCTAACGTTAGCAGCAGCCGTCTGCTGACCTCCAGTCAACCTCTTCATCATCTTGGGCCGGGAAAGAAAACCAGCGGAGTAATTTATCGGCAGGTTTATCGAGGTTTACCACCCTCTGGTTTAATTCTGTTTAGGAAATACATTTGATTAAATCTAACCACTGGCAGTCACATTAGTTTGTTTGAATGTAAAGTGGAGTTTCAGGTGTGTATTGGAAAGGAGAGCTTCACATTGTGTTTTGTTTGTATTGTGAGTATTTAAAAATGGTTAAGAAATACTCATGAAAAATAAAAGTGTGTTGCATTTGAAAGGGTGTACTTGAATTATTATGAAATATTATTTGGTTTCAAAATTGTTGACAATGTTATTGTTTATCTGCAATAATTTGTGGGACAATATCATCCAGCAAAAGTTGTTCTAGTCACAGGCCTACTAGTCAGTTCAGGATATGTTAGTGACAGCTCAGAAATGCTACCACTTTATTATCGTGTCATGACACTTAGTCAATATTCATGATATGTTAATGACAACTAAAAATTCTGCCACTTTACTTGAATTCGCAGAATATCTTCATTACATAATCATAATTATGTCATGACAGTTAGTTAATCTTCATGACATGTTCATGACAACTCAAAATGCTGCCACTTTACTTGAATTCGCAGAATATCTTCATTACATAGTCATAATTATGTCATGACAGTTAGTTAATCTTCATGACATGTTAATGACAACTCAAAATGCTGCCACTTTACTTGAATTCGCAGAATATCTTCATTACATAGTCATAATTATGTTATGACAGTTAGTTAATCTTCATGACATGTTAATGGCAACTCAAAATGCTACCTCTTGAGGTTGCAGAATATCTTCATTACACTGTCATAATGGTGTCATGATAGTCAGTTTTGGGTATCCTGTCAAACATCATGGTCTGTAACCTTGCACATCTAGTATCATTATGTCAAGTTGCCATAAAAAACAAAAATAGGTGCATATTCCGTTAATGTCAAGTTGTCATGACAAAGACATTTTCTGGTAATGTCACTTTGATTAATGTCAGGTTGTCATAAGAAGGACATCTCAAACAAATTTAATGTCAAGTTGTCATGACAAAGACAACTTCCGGTAATGTCACTTTGATTAATGTCAAGTTGTCATAATCAAGACAACCCAAACAATGTCAAGTTGTCATTACAAAAAACGAACGACACTTAATGACAACAGTCATAAACCATTATGACATTTGACATAACGTTTATGACACATTCATGACGGAGTTATGACACTGTTATGACAAGCTTATGACATGCTTATGAATACGCATTCAAGTAAAGTGTTACCAAATGTATATTAGTATTTGAAAGGGTGAGTTCTGTAAGGTCTTTTTTGCTCCAAGGTTTATATTTACTTCTTTTCATTTTGTCACCTACTAAATATGTCATTTGCCCTGGGGTATGAAATTTAAAAAACAAGTTTCATGTAGACTATAACATGAAAAATGACGTAAATATCCGCTGCGCTGTTTTACATGTTGTTTTCACCATCTGTGTTTAGAAAATGGATAAGGATCTGTGTAATTCACTGGGCTACTGTATGTGACATGGTTATGGGAGTTCAACTTATGGTACAGTGCCATGAGGTCCAAAGTGGCGTAACTGCAATCTGTATTTTCACGATGGAACTAACAAAGTTTGCCATACATCCCAGAGCCAGGACCTACAACATAAGCTGCCACTGCCAGCTTCTTTAATGTCTCAGGATGGGCTGGACCCCCACCGCTAAACAGGGCTCACTTAGAGCACAGCACTTAGATTTTATTTTCCACTTGCAGGCCGATCCCATTCTACCCAGTTTTGTATAAAAGAAAGCGCACGCACACGCCGAGAGGAGAGATGGAGAGTGTGTGTGTGTCATAAAACATTATGCATTAGACTTGGGGAACACAGCGCTGGAATAAATGGGTTTGAGCCTGCAGTGCCTCATCAGTGGCACCACAACAACAGGGGAAAATAGGGAGGTGTTACACCACCTTACCCCCCCCCCACCCCCGACATGTAGGCTCCATGTGCTGCACATTTTCCCCCAATTAGGAGCAGACGCCGCTCCTGCCCCATGAGCCTGCAGAGCTCACTCGCTGCTAGACGCGTTTGTTCTGTGGCTTGACCGCTGCCGGGGGGGCGGCGTGTGGGTGGGTGGGTCGGGGGGGGCGAAACGCTGTTAAATACGCCACAGAGCACCCACAACAAGCATCACAGACAAGGAGAGGAGAGGCAGCGAACATGCACATCACACCCATTAAAGAGGGAGGGGGGAGGAGAAAAAGTGTGACAGAGGACTTTTTTTTTTATTATTGGATGGGCGCTGCTGGAAACTACACCACAAGGGACAAACGCCCAAAAACAATAATCTCCCCGCCCTGGCCATGCAGCCTGTTGGCCCACAACAACAAAAGTGTTTCCTTCATGTGTGTTTTCTTCATAGGCGAGGACAATTGAATTACTCTTGCATCATTCTGGGATAAATTATTGCAGCTGAACTGTTTCTCAGCTGTTGCAGGGGAGCACAGCCGAGCGGCGCAGCTCGGAGCCACGATCGTGAAAACGCTCTCAGGACAACAAATTAAACGAATACAGTTAACACTCCACGGCCTTATTATGATAGCGGGACCCGATCCATTAATCATCCCTACAAAGAGTGTTATACAGCAGCCGCACTGTCATCACAGGGGGATGCAAACATTGTGCTGAAGAGAAGTGTGGGAGTATCTGATAAATGTAAAACAGGGAGAGTGGTTCGCAGACGGGGGGATCCAACCACACTCAGCACTTAATGAGGGACATTCAGTGGAACACAGGACCAGTAAGTGGAATGTTTGTGTGTAATAAAATAGGCCTTTGGCTTGGCTAATCAGATCTTAGTCAAAACATCTCGTAATCAGCATCCCTCAGCAAAAAGACTGTCCATTAATCACACAGCAGCGGTAAGGAGCTGCATGGGTGGCATTTTCTCTCCACAGACACACACACACACATTTGCTCACACTCACTCACTCACACACGCACGCACACACTTCTTACCAACGTAAAATGAAAAATCTGTTGTTTTTATTTCTTCCCACATGAGACATTACAGAGCTATAAAAAGATTTTGTTACAATATGCCCATTTAGATACGCAGCGCAATTTGAGCAAAGGGAAGAAATCCCATTTGAAAACAATAAACATTGTATTAAAGCCATTAATAGACATTAAAATGGCAGGGAACAATTTGCAGTAAATTAAGATTATAATGTGCTTTATGGTCTTGCATGGCTCCCTTCCAGACAAGCCAGAGACTGTATAAAACCTCTAAACAATGGCTGCTTTTATCAGCACATTCACTGCCCTGACACACATGTATTTGCTGCCCTGCTTTCTAACGCTTTACCTGTTTACTATTAGAGGCCCAGGATGGCTGTAGGCTGTGTAGTGCAGAGAGTCAGGATAAGCGCAAGAGGAAAGAATCTGACAAGGGGCTGACTGAACATGAGTCCTTTGTGGTTTGGGTGGGTTTTGTTTTTATTTTAGTTAGAGACAAGGAAAAGCTTACAAAGACACTAAACTGGACTCCTTCAAGCTCAGTTAGACCTGTGTGTTTGGAAAAAAAAAAAAGCTCTACACTGGTTCCTACATGTCTGTGTTCATGCTGCCCATACATACTCACACACGCACTGAGAGTTTGCATGCAACACGACCACACTGCGAGAGACAAATCAACAGACAGAGGATGAGGGTGGTCCTCTGGAACCGTCACTGTCTGTCTTTGGAAACTTAATCCCGCAGACAGACTTTGAATGCTGTAATTAACTTGCTTGGGGCCATTTGAAGACAACAAAATTACATTACGTTTAATGGTAAACTGATACGGTTGAAGTAGGATTATGAGCATGTTCACAGCAGACCGCAGTGTATTATGTATCTTAGTCAAAGGTGCTGGATCTAATTGCTTTTGTACTACACATGACATGGCCACAGTATCTGTGCCTGTACAGGTTGGTATAGGCTTCCACCTGAGCTCTTATCACTGGAAAGTAAAAGTAGTTTTAAAAACAAATGGAAAAATATGTTTTTTGGTGATAATATCTGACTTCTTGGCTTCCTTTTTGTTTTGTTTTTTTGTTCGTTTGTTTTTCATAAGCCTAGGTGTGGTTTTGTGTGTTTGCAAAGCTTTAAAACTGTTTAACTATTTCTTTCAATATCTTGAACATAATGTGTAGTGTGGTTTTAGGTTGTTGTAGTTTTTACAGTTTTTCACTATATATGTAATTGTATATGTGTGGGACCCCAGGAAGAATAGCCATTACTCCTATAATAATGAAGTAATGGCTAATAGGGATCCTAATAAATAGACAATAAACAATAAATGTCTGCATAGATGACTCAATACAGTTGTGCCGTTGTTCAATTTCTCTTTTCAAAATAAAAGATGGCCAGAATATAGTGTATATTAATAAGGAATATTTCCCATAATTCTGCCACCAGATCTGCATATAGAGCAGGCTAATATTCTATCATCAACATAAAAGATTGCCGTCAGTGAAGAGTTAATTTTCTTGCCACATTTCCTCCAAATTCTGATCCTTATGGTTAGCGATATCAGATGTGGATGTGCATAAACAAATAAATCAAGATGTAGGCCTATCTGGCTGAAAGAATGAATGAGAATAGGGGCAAAATTGTTTTTCCATTCCTGTTTTTCACTCCACAACCAAAGATATGTGTCAGCTGGTTGCTTCTACACATCCCTCAGGTGCTGTGAGAGCCAGGTTGTGACTTGGTAAGCCACATTTCCCTGTAAATACCTGCATGGTCAACATTCATTCCCCGGGTTAATGTGGTTTTTTTAACGTAGAAGTGATGCTCGTAGACAGATAGCATCTTTTTGTGTGAGGTGTGAGATGCCGCTACGTGCCCAATACAGGCCATACGGGGGGGTGGGTCGTATTATGTCTACAGAAGCCTGTCACAACTGCAAAGCCCTTTATTTTTCTAACATCTGAGAGGTGAAAAAGAGTGTGAGCAGGGGAGAGGGAGAATTATAAACAAACAGAAACAGCCAGAGAGGAGGAAAAAGAGAGTGAAAAAGAGACAGCGGTGCTGAGGGAGGCTCGGGCCAACGTGCTCGCTTTTCAAACCCCAAATCTCAGAGAGACTGCCAGACACAGAGAAAGAGCGCAGACAATTAGTGCCAACACTAACATGGGTAATGGCTCCAAAATTGAGTTCACACGAGCCCGCTGCTAAGCAGGAGCAGCCAAGAAAACAGTCAGCCTAAATCAGGCAGACCTGAATGGTAACAGAGGAGAGGAAGCAAATTCCTGCTCCAGGCAACGGGCCCTCCACGACCCGGCAGCCAGTCAGAGGGCAGCAACATACAGGAAGACTCCACACTGAGGAATGACTGTCTACAGCCCGAGCAGAGGAATAGTGGGGAGGAACTGCTGGACAATGAATCTGAAACTGAAAGGAAATGTGAGGGTGTGGCAGTGTGTATGACTAAAAGTGTGTGAGTGTGCATGTGTGCACCGTGAACAAAAAGGGAAATCTGTCCAGAGTTTAGATTTCCATTCATAGGAAATTCTTGTGAAGCTGCACATCTCAGAGGTTTCTCTTTGTTGTCCTGAACAGCTTGTTGTCTCATAACCAAAACCGGATTGTATTATACACACAGCAGGATTTTCATGCTCATTCATTTTTGTTGGACTAGATTTTTTTTTTTTTCATAGTCAAAAACATTTTTAGGGAAAAACCTGAAATGATTACCAAAGCAGTTTGTCTTGTGGGGAACAAACATCTTGCAGGCGGTGGCTATCTGAAGCTCTGCACTCAGCACGGCTTTGATGATGAGGTCCTCCACATGTCTCATCAGCACTGAAACACACAATGAGGAGATTTAAGTACATTCTTCTTCATAACACTGCAAGAACTTTTCAAGATAAAATCAAGCAGCATTCGAGAAGTGGAACTGGAAACTTGAGTAAATTTTATTTCCACCGTCTTTGCATGGACGTTACAAGCAGGAAAAAGGTGAAGGTTTGACTCACATGTGGTGTCCTTCCCCTCCTGCTTCAAATACCTCAGCACTGCACTCATACTCCACTTGTTCCCATAATCCTCAACTTCAGGGTCATCGCAGCTGAAAGGGAAGAAATGCATTTCAAATGGCCGAGTTATAGTCAATAGATGAGTCACTCAGGCTTCCCATAAAAACAGCTCCACATTCAGAGCATGTGGGTCGCTGCCGAGGCTTACCTGACATAATCGCTGCTCTTTTTGTTCACACTGTAGTTGGTGAGATGCATGAATGTGTTCTTAATACTCTTGGAAGTCCGGTCGTACTTCACCGTGGCAAACCTGTGAGCACGCACATGGTTTATTTACACAAGAGAAAACGAAAACTTAAGCCGTCATCCAACAGTTTCACTGCATATCTCTGCCTTAATGACCACATTCATGAGGCTGCCACTTAACTGGATAATAGGGGCACTTTGGGCAGGGATTAGTTTCTGGCAGTGTTTGAGAGGAGTGGATGCCACATGTGCAATAATGAGAATTCCTTGGCACGCACTGTGTACCTGAATACCAACACAACCCCGAAGGAATGTCAGGAGATAAAAGTGATATTCAGGATTTGTCCGTGATTTATTGCTGCCAGTCAGTAATCAGGCCGGGGTGGTGGCACTCCGATTCCAACACATACCTCTATCAGAGCAAAGTGAAACCAGTTGTTGTATAAATTATCTTCCCTCTTCCTGACCTACCTGCGTCTAATGATAGCCTTTCATTAGATTAATAAATCCCTCATGCTCGAATAACATCCAATAAATACAGAGTATTTACACAAAGTAATCATAAGGTATGACCTTTGAACAATGACACAATCAGCAGCATTTAATGAGCACATCATCCTACAGCTGGAACAATAGAGCGCTTTGTTTCAAAGCCACCACCGCTATAAACTCTAGGCAGCGGTTGGTGTAGAAAGTTGAGGCTGCCCTCTTCTGGTCACTGAAAGACTGTCAGTGAATGTGCAGCTTCACAAACTTACCCTGTGACAATTTGACATCAGAATTGGGTATATTTTATCAAAACTCTACAAAGATGCGGTTTGATCTCAGTCACCTCTAAAAATGTAAATAAAGCTGTCTGAAATCATTTTGACTCCTCCCAGTCCACTTGTTTGTGACTTTTCTTCTGTGGTCTCTATATGTATATGTTGTTTTTGTCAAGCACTTTGTAATCTTGTGTTTTTTAAAGGTGCTGTATAAATAAAGTTATTATTGTAACCAGTTCTTCTATGAAATTTCAGTTACAACAGGAAATGTTGGCACTTATCATTCAACCCTAAAAAAAAACAGGATGATGCACATACGTATAAAACAGGCATAGTACTGTATATGACATTACTGTAGTGTATGGGGTGCTCTACAATTTGTGTTATTGGAAGAAATGTTGCAGTATACATTAACTGTGCAATAATTTGCTGCATAGAAAGCTGACTGCCATTCAAAATTAAAATTGCGTATAAGGAAAACATGCGTACAGAGTTCACTAGACCAACACTCTGAATCTGACTTTATCTCATCCTTTCATCTACACCACCCCTGATGCTGTCTGCTTCAGAAAGACTGAGGGAGATAAAACCTTTGGTCACTAAATGTATTTTATGTCAGCGTGCATGGTTTATTCCACAAACCAAGGTACTGTGCTGAGTGTGAGAGGAGGCCGTGTCAACTTCAAGTGTTTCACTGACAAAATATAATATCAAGCATCGCTGACACCACTCAGCAGAGCTCAAGAGAGGTATTTTTTGCAATTTGTTTTAAAGTAATAATATAATGTGTTTTCTGTCAATTTCTTTTATCCTACTCTACATGTTCGAAATAAAAGTTTAAATAAATAAATGGGTAAGATGAATATAGGTGAGATGTGAATAAGAAGGCCTACTCAAGTAGATTTTGGGGTTGATTTAAATGATTTAAATGTTGATAGAGGAGTTCAAATGCTGCACAGTAATTAACAGAAGTGAACACTATCAGGTGCCATATTATGTGTATTTGTTGTGAAATATCAAATGTATTACAGAAGATCATCAGTGATTACGGATTTGTCAGATAACACTTGAGCCAAAAAGCACGCAGTCAAAACAAAAACCCACATACACTCACCTTGCTAGGCCCTCCTCATACACATAGACAATGAGTGGATCGTATGATGTTACCAACACATACAACCGCACGTCAAACTTGAACTCTGAAAAGAAAACAAAAAGAAACTGGTCATTTCAAATGTGCCAGAAATGTGTCTTAAATAATCAGGAAACAGCGTCTGTAGAAGCTCACCATCGATCAGCAGTGGGTTATTGATGTAACGAGACACCAAGATGTTTTCATCCATTGAAATCTGATTTGGCTGAACGAGAACACATCAAAGAAAATATAATGAGCACACAAAGAATAAGACGGAACTATTGTATAATAATAATTTTAAAAGGTTTAAAGCTACAGTATTATGCCACAAACTAATAACTACAAAAGAGTGTTAATATACTGAATTCCAAATAAGTGATATAAAACTGCTGTTAACTATGAACATCAAAGAAAATATGATTCAGAAAAGTTGGAGACTGCAATGACACTGGCCATTGAAGGTCAACCTTCAATAACAGCCTATAAAAACACAATCTGTTGGTGGAAGGGGGTCATTTATGAGGTTGAAATGTGTTGCAGGTGGCGAAGTTGAGGATAGATGAGAAGGGGGGGGGGGTGGGTGGGTGGGTTGTAACCTCAGTGCTGGCTTCAGTTCAGAGAAAACCCAAACCAAAAAAATGAACATATTTCTTTTTTTCTCCCCAAATATCGCTCTGACATTCTTTCCACTGTTTCATAAAAATGCCTGAGAGGAAGAAGAATCGTGCATGTGTTTTCCAAGAGTGAGAACCTTGTTGAGCTCCTCCTAAAACCTTGGAAGTGTGTGATTTACTCCGCAAAGTTTATTAATGCCTGAAAAAACTGGTTGATATGTTTTTTGTTTTTTTTCAACGACAGCTGTATCCAGCCAGCTGGCCGTTTCAGTTCACACAGTATTTCTAAGTCAGCATGATTACAGTCGACTCCCACCAAGTTTGCCATTAATGTGAAACTGTGCTTACATGTGAATTAGAGAGGGAAGTTAGAAAAGAACTTCGCACACAAACAGAGGAGCTGTAGTAATATTTGGTTAGTTTAGCTGCTTCCTGTGTTTCCAGCCTGTGTTAACCTAAGCTGAACGGCAGCTGGCTGTAGCTTCATAGTTATCCTACAGACATGTGGGCGGTATCAGCAAAACACACACAAGCTTGTTACGCAAAAGGTGGAACTGTTCCTTTAACACACAGCTTTTACTCATACAGAAAATACAGACAAACAAAACTAAGTTTAATCACTGTTATATTGTTGTCAACAAGGGAAGAGAATGTGTTGATTTAGTCACTCTCAAGTCTCGACTATAAAATCACCAGTTTGTTAACAAGTCTGTTTACAATCCATATAAACACGTTAACCTTAGAAACATTTCACAGGAAAAACACAAACAAACACAAATAAAATCTAAACGCTGTACATTAAATAATTCTTATCACCAGATCAGCTAACTTGAGTGGTACCTTCCAACCACATCTTTTGGCCTTCATCAGCATGAGGGCAAAAAGATGAAGGGCACATTATGTAATGCCAAACCCCTGAAATTAATACTATTAATTCATTACTGATTCTGAATGAGGCAATTGTCAAACAAAAATGCCAAACATTCTCTACATCCGGCCTCTAAAATGTGATCTCGAATTTATTGTTACATAATCAGAGTTTGGGTTTCAGACAAAAACAAGCTCTTTAAAAGAAAAATCATACTGGGCTTTGGTTTCAGCCACATTTTCTTTTTTTTCCTGACTCCAAAATTCTTCAAATGAAACAATCTAAGAAGCTAAAAAAAAAACAACAACAAAAAACCTGTATCCACACTATGGGTACAACCTGTGATCAGGAAACATCGGGGCACAGAAAGCTTTATTTTAAAGAGGAGTCACAAGCTCTAAACTGTATCAGAGAGTGAGAACGACAGTGGAAAAGGTCACTCACATTGCTGACCAGGTAGATGCCTCGTCCTCTCGAAGATGCTACTGGTTTAATAATCCATGGGCCCTTGTCCTTGGCAAAACAATCTGAGGCAGGAAAAGGTGGGGGAAAAAAGGCTGGGATTTGAAATCGTATAGTAATACATGAAATCAAATAACAAATATAGCTTTATTTAGACCAAAGGAGTGAGATGGGGGGTTGTCTTACTGCAGAATTCCTGGTACTCAGAAGGAAGCACAAAGGTCTGAGGAACAATATGGAAGTTTTTGAAGCCGTGAGTTTGCTGCATTCGCTGGATGTTTTTATAGAGACGGTCTTTTCTCGTCAATTCATAGGACCTGGGAATAAACAGAACATCCAGTTTCAAACGTTTTCAGCACTTGCAGTCGCCAGCTTTGACACCGACAGAACAAAAATACATGAACACATGAGAGTTACAGAACGCCCTCTGCCTGACAGCATGATTCATTTCATGTTTGAGAGAGGCACCGGTCCAAACTAAATGCACTTTGCAGTGGAAGCCAACAAACACACTGCCTGAACTGAAAGGCTTAGAACGGCTCAGTGGTAATATTTATAACACTGAAAACAGAGGCAGCGCACTCATACATTTGAGCGCTTGGTTATACCTGGGGAAGTGGTTGACCTTCTGGAAGTCTTGAAGGCTCCGTAGTACGTAAGGCTTGAGGTGAGATCCGGTCCACATGAGGTTGAAGTCGTTACTGTTTGGGTGAACCTACGAAAGAGAGGGAGAAATACTGACTCTGTTCAGGTGATGAGTGACTTCAATTCCGTGGATGCAGAACAAACAACTTTTGTTAACGGATCATTTAAGAAAAATGATGTTACGTAAGTGTAAAAACCGAGTTTAGCAACTGATGCTCTACACTAATTGAGCTCTGTTCAGTTTCCAGCCACCGACAGCAGTATTATATTCTGATGCCCATCGCATGTGACAGCTCGGTTAGATTAAATCTGAGAAGCAGATCACACTCGACCACGAAACCTGGAGGGAGGCGGCCTGCTTTTCAGACGCTTTCTCCAAAGGAAAAGGCCGACTCAGAGATTTTCATCGCCATCACGATTACTTATCTGTTTTGTTTTGTTTTATTCCAACAATTCGTTAGGAGGCAGAATTCACATGACCGTTCATTCAGCATCCAGGGAAGAGGCAGATGTTTGCAATAAAGGCTTATTAAAGCTTGGCTCTGCGGAGGCTGTGGTAGACACTCGTCTGCCTTTGATGATGGGTTAGCAGGAGTCAAGAAGCATTGAAATGAAATAAAAAGGGAATTAATTGTAACTGCTTGGAAAGAGCAATAATGGGGATTGTGTGCCCTCGTGAAACAGGATTAATGCTCCTGAGGTCATTTTTTGTTTTTTTCCATGAGTGCATTCCCAGGCTTTGACATCGGCATTATCAGTCAAAGGAGGAAAAACAGTCCTACTATCCCTTATCCTATGTGCATAAATAACACGTGCACTAAAAATACAACTCATACTTTGCTAGATTTAGGCTAATCTTTAGCATTTGCATGATTTAGTGAAGACCATTACCTCATGGAACCCATGACTGGAGAGCAGTCCTCGTACAAGACGGCTCTCGGTGCGCACTATCTTGAAGGCCATGTTGTATCGCTCTACAAAAAATGAAACAGATTTCAGACAATTGGATGATAGTGTCCACTCCAGTGTAGTTCAAAACTTTTCCCCATCCATAGTCATTTTGTTGTGTACCTCCAACAGAGCAGATATTCTCATCCTTTGAAACGACAGCCTCAGGGACAAACAGGAGTACTGGGATGGCCTTGCTAAGGCCGCTCCACGTGATGCAGGGATGGTCACTAGTGGGCAAAGAGTTGGAGGAGAAACAGAACAATCACTCAGCGAGAAGAAATTGTTTTGAGATGTATTTCAAATTATCTGTAGAAACACATCAACACACACTGGCCTATACGGGTAGCTGACCTAATGCTGGGGGAATGTATCCTGACACCGTGTTTATTTCAGCCGAGCAGATAAAGACAGAACCACACACAGTTTCAGGAGGTACTGGGCAATAACAAATCCACGTACTATACTAACAAACACCTTGTAAAACTGCAGGCTATCTGATAGTACCAGACACAGCCAGCTTAGAGCTACAAACAAGATAAGGCAGCACAATGATGGAACAGAGCTCAATCATGCACGACCTGTCTTGACAAGGAGGGGGAAGGCATGTAAACAATTACTGCCCCTCGCTCAAGTATCCAGGTATATTGGACAATACAGCAGATATCTTTTCCACTGGGGTAACTTGATTGCACACCATTAAACAAGGTATTTTAATCAATCCCATTTAAGAGCACAGTTTATTTTGAACATAAACCAGCATCAAGACTACTGAGATGCCATAAACACAAAATTCAAAGATGTTGGACAAAAGATGAACTTGCTGCAATCACTATGATCTTTTAGGAAACATATGATTCTTCCAGTTTTGGTAAAATACAGATAAAATAGCTCCTTTTAAGTTCAATTATCACTCCACTTATACTCACTGAGTTTTTGAGGTCATCAAATACAAAAAATGCTGAGTTCCAGTATTGTGCCATAAGTTTCCAACTTGATGTCTGCAATGTGTCTCCAGTATTTATCTGTAATACTATACCTCCTTTTCCTTTGCATTATTTAGTATTGTCTGTTGTCACAGTGGAAGGTAGTTGAGCAATTCTAGTACTTTTACATCACATTAGTGCAAAACATGATGAGCCGCTGCTGATTAATACAAGCGATGAGTCGAGCAGAGCGGCTCAAACCGGATGAAATCAAGCGCTCATTCAAATGGGAAAGAGTGAAGTGAACACTCCCAGCGAAAGCTACATCCTGTGAAAGAAATCAGTGTGACTATTGTAATGTAAGACACGTGTGTGTTTTCGGAGGATTTTTGTGTGTGATCATCACATGTGTTAATAATAATTACAGGCCTGTCAGTAAGACAGTTCTGGTCACCTAGAGGTTAAACCCTAATACTAACCAATCCAAACTAATTCAGGAGATGGAAATTAGCCTAAAAGCGGGCGCAGTGGCTCTTAGTAAGGTATGACTAAGTAAAGCTTAAGAGGGAATTAGCTGGCACTGGCAAGATAACAAATAACAAATGTCCACAACTATGATCTAAAGCTAGATGCTCCTCTTATTCTCAGTCAGTTTAAATCACATCAATTATACAGAATGAAAGCTACCTCCAGTTTCATCCTGTCTAAATGTATCTTGTCATAAATTATTAACACAGACTGTAATCCTGCACAGATTATATTAAATATTCAAAAAACTATAGCAAGTTGTGACGATGATGACCGAAGGGAGAAAAGATTTCAAACGCCTTTGGTCCAGCATGTTGTCACATTAAAAAGGTATTCAGAGAGAAATCTTGTAAGGTATACGCCAGGAGGATCAGTAGGCTAAGAACCTAACTGACACTAAAGAGGCCTGCTTAATTCAGACAGACAAGTCCACAAGCTGCAGGGACTGCAACTACTCAACTCATCTGCATAGTTATTAACTGCCCAGTTATGAGGACAGTGCACAGTGTTCTTTGAGACATCTGTTATGAAAGAGAAAATATGCTATCAATGGTGCCTGCAATAAAAAACAAAATAATATTGATAAAGTACTTTTTAATCTGCTTTTAATACAATAAGAGCCTGATAACCTTTTGTATGGCATCATGAGTATTGTCTGGCTCCAGATCACTGCTCTTATCTCCATGTACAGTATATAAATAAATATGATGGTATAGATGGAAAAAACATTTTTTAAAATACATTAAAATATATGTTTTAAAAACGGTTGTGGTGTTATATTTGTGCACAGAAGCTGTATAAACCATATATATAAACTTCACAATAGAGAGGTATTAGATATTTTCATGGAAAAAGTATTTTTAAACAATTGATCTTTCACAGCCTGTTTGTGAAGATGACTACACTCACTGCCATGTGATTGTACCGCAGCAATCTGAACAACTTGCACTCACTCTTGCTCGTCCTCTGAGGAGGATTCAGAGTCCTCCTTATCCCGGGTCACAGCTGGCATCTTCGCAGTGAAGGGGGGAAACGAGCTGCCCGGTGATATCTGCCTGGGATCAGGTGTCTTTTGTTTTTACCACGGCATCTAACACCTCCAACTGCAAAGACATCAGCTCAGCTCATATGACAGCCAGTCTGTTCATGCAGGATATCATAACGTTACTCAACTGACAACAACGATATTATGCCTTGTTTCATAAAGACGGACACTGATGGCGGTCCCTTTAGCACTGGTAGCATGCAGTTAGCCGAGAACAGCTGTTGTATTGTGTTATGTTATCTTTGTTAACGTTACAATAGCGGAGATGTAACGTTAAGTTAAGACGTTAAGTTTAAATCGAGGCTGACAGCGAACAAGCGTTATTAGCTCCATTACGCAAAATGTATCTGACCTGCTATTTTAGGTTACAGTAAGCTAACAGCCTGCCCAGTGTAAGACCGGTTAAGTGAATGTTTTTATCATGCCGTATAAACACACGTCAAAATCAACTTGCCTTTTATTTCAATGGAGCCTGCTAGCAAGCCAGCTAGCTGGTATCACCAGGGCCACTTGATCATCGCGGTTAATCTTCCTGGTTACTATAACAACTGGGTAGCAACAGAGTATGGAGCACGCGCACTCGTCTCTCGCGGGCAACGTTCGATTGTCAACAAGCCTGAGCCAAGTTTTGCGCCGCATCCGCATGCACGCAGCTTCGGGTTCGGGACGTCTTTGGACGTTACAGCCACTGGAAAAGCTCCCATCCCCATGCAGTCTATGGTTCAACACCACGCGTGTACAGACGGGAATCAATAACGACAGTGTGCAGTGAAACAAAGGATGCTCTTAAATGAACAAATTCATCAAGAAATAATCTTCCTTATGTCTCACGCCATAACACCAAGTGTGTATTCTGTGCCGTGTGTGACGTTACAGAGGGTATAAGTAAAACAAAGGAGAGATAAACTGAGTTATGAAATGTAGTTGCAACTAGCAAGCACACCCCAGGGCCTAGAGATTTAGCGAAAACATACGCCACTACAGGTAACCCTCTTGCTCCGTGTTTGTACTCTTTGTTAGAATGCAGCCTAGCCTACCGTTTCCAGGTGATAGGACTTCTCGATTTCTATTGGCTAGTGAGCAAAGTAGGTGGGTTCTACCGCTTGAATACGACCAATCATATCAATGGTATGACTGGATGGAACCATTCTTCGATCTCTGTGATTGGTTAACCTCGCAGTCCCAGGATTGAATGACTTCCCATTTTAACACCATTGTGCAGGCTGGCTTCACTGTGTTACGTGAAGTGTTCCTGTGTTTTTAGTCAGGAGCATGGCCACACTGTAGTTTGGTAGACACCATCCAGGTAAATACACGCACCGCTCATTGTACTTTTTGTCAAAACAGGTTTACTAATGGTATTAGCAACTATAGCTTTGCTTCGTACCACCTGCTATGTGCAATGAACAGACTGACTCGTCCTCCTCCCTGACAGGTGCGTCTCAAACAGACAGGATGAGTCGCTTTCTGAACGTCCTGCGGAGCTGGTTGGTGATGGTGTCCGTCATCGCGATGGGAAACACGGTGCAGAGTTTCAGAGATCACAGCTTCCTGTCAGAGAAGCTCTACACAGGCACGCCAGAGTTTGGTGAGCAAAACTTAATGGACACTACAGCTTGACAACACTGAGCATCACATCATCTCTCCGTAGGAGAAAACATGTCAAGACAACTGTTTAGGTGAATGTCGGAGCAAATATAGAGTGGTGAATAACACCATTCGGCCAAAAGCAATTGCATAATGTCAGTTATGTAAACATCAGTAACAGTCAGTATGAAAGCCTCAACAATACTGAATTTTTACGTCTAATTCTTTAAATAAAATATAAATCAACTTTCTTTATTTTTTTTACATCAATAAGTTCCACAAACATTTTTGAGTACCCTAGAATCTTGTCATTTTAAAGGTAAAGATACATCATCATGGAAAATGTTAAGGTGTCACTCTATATGACCCCAAACATCATCTAGCCTAAGATATTTTGGTTGCAACATATTGAAAGCTAATGCCTTCATTAATGGGCTGACTAATAAAACAACCATTCATTAAAATTTGTGAATAGACTAATATAAGTTGAAATGAGGCAGATTTGTCTACTGATGGTCTCATAACGTGAAAACAGAGCAGGGATATACAGATGTCTATCATATTGTTTTCCATTATTTTTAATTCTGACCTGATCTGATTTTTCCTTTTCTACCTCAGTGAATGGTCTTCAAGCTCGAACATTTGGTATTTGGACGTTGCTGTCATCGATCATTCGCTGTGCCTGTGCCATTGATATCCAGAACAGAACGTAAGATATCTTTTCACTTCCTGAACCTTGTCTACATGTACAGTATTTATGTTCTCACAGCGTGCCGTCCCCTGTAGGCTGTATCACATCACCTTATCGACCTTTGTGCTGGCATTGGGTCACTTTCTGTCTGAAGCATTCATCTACAAAACTGCACCTCTGACTATCGGGGTCATGGCACCTCTCATTGTGGCAAGTGAGTATGACGGTTTATGGCTTTCTAGTAATTACGCAACTTTTATCAAACATCCTTAAGTTCTATTCCATTCAAATATTACGTTAAATAAAATAACCCTAATAGCATCAATGTGTTTTTCAGGTTTCTCCGTCATAGGAATGCTGATCGGATTCCAGTGTTTTCCAGAGACACAAGAGGAAGTCGGAGCACGACAGAAGAAACGCAACTGAATCCCAACAGTTTTGGATTTCGTGTTTTCGTTGTCCACTGAGCCCACCACCAACACCACCACAGTTGTGAAGTAGACCAGTCATAGTGTGTCGCTTCCTGCCTTGATCCTGGATGTGCTTACACCTCCTGTTGTGACACTATATCAAGACTACATACACCTCTACCTTGATGTTTCTATGTTTTTTAACTGGAGATTTTACCCATTAACAGTGCAATAAAGTGTTTGACAGTGTTGTATCCATGTAACAACACAGCAGCTGATATGTTTCGGTTAAACCTTTATAGTCTATTGCCATAAAAACAGTTGTTTTGTTCTCAAACCTTTCCAGTGTGAGTGAGTAAAATGACTGCAGAAATAATCCAGAGTGAATTTCTCCCAGAGTGTTGATTGTTTTATTTCAGTAGAATATCACTTCCTATTCATTTTTTTTAACGAAAGAACTCAGATGACTATACATCACAAAACTATGCTCTTCATTACAAAGTATCACCAACACTTTTATCAGCAATGAATCCAATGTTTACTGTGCTGTGAAACTGTTTGTACAACCTTTGAATTTCTGCACAATGACTGTCCTATGAAACCTTTTTAAAAATTAAATAACTTGATTCTGTTTCAGTAATAAGAAACTGGTTATGCAGAGGTCTTGTTTCCAAGTGTGTAACTGTGTTTTTTAAATAAATATTTAATATTCAATGCTGTTGGGGTCACGTGAACTTTGATTGTGATGTTCAGAAATAAAACTGCTAATTTTGGTTTTGTAGTATGGATCCATGTGCAGAGGACACTCACATACTTTGGTATTATGTAAGAATCTTAAAGGTTGGAAGGAAAATAAATTCTTATGCCCATCTCATAAATACATAAAGTAACACTAACTTTAGTGCTTATCCAGTTAGAGTCATCCAGTCATGTTTGTTTTGTTTTTTGCTTCATTCATTCATTTTATATATATGTATAGTATATATTTTTTTAGTGTTTGAATAAACACAACTGATGCACTTCGTAGTTCAAGATAGATACAAAAAATCCCAATAAAAAAAGTGGGACTCCACTCCTTTTCACAGCATTGTAAAATGTGGGGGGAAATGCCATTGAAGTCAACATGTCATTAGCATCTCTCACAATCACATAACAACCATAATACACACAACTAGTCATAACACATTGGGTACAACAGAGTTATGATAAAACAGTACAAACACATGGTTACATAGCATGAACTACATTTCTCAGTAACACATTTACAAGCTAAGAGTATCAAACAAAAACACTTTCTTGTGCAAAATGACAAGGGCAACAGATGATTTTGCCCTCTCTGTCTGTGTAGTGCTGTGCTGACATTCTTAATGTTCCAGATGCTCATCACCAAACGTCTCTGCGTAGAGATTGCGTACAGTAAAACAAGGACAATACTGACCTTCCAAAGTGTACTCAGATGCACAGCATCGATCGTATTAATTTATAATCAGCAGTTAATCAAGAGGGACAGACGTCCGTGTGATCCTGAGTGGCAGGGGGAAGATGTGGAGAGCCTGGCTGCCATGACAGAGGATCACCCCATAGTCTTTAGTCTGCATTTAAGATGCATATTCTAAAAACAGAACACTTAATGAATACCTTTAGCAATGTAAAGACTGAGTTCAGTTACACACAATATTGGTTCAATATTAGGTACACTTACTTTAAATTTTGCTCATTAGATTCAGAGAACACAACTTAACATTAATCAGCAGGGTACAGTCAACGGTTAGGAGAGTAAAAAGTTGAATAAAGTTAAAGAGTGTAATAATGATGAAGTCACTAAAGTAGCAACTGAACTGCAATAATCAGATGTGTAAAATGCAGCAAGGCCAGAGGCCGGAGTGTGGCGTCCATACAGTACATCATGTTCAGGTCTGCTGGTTCATTCACTAAAGCCCCACACAGGGCTGTGCAGCACCATTCACTTCTCCTAGAAGATATTTTTATCATACCCTGCGCACACAATGCACGCACGTTTATGCCTGCTGTGTTTCTGCTTTTATCTCTACATGATGTTGCTGACAGAAGAGACGTCTGTCCTCCTTATAACTTCCCCTCTTTCAGGATTTCGGGCGGAGAGACGACTCCTTCCAGGTCAGCGGTAGTTTTCTGGAAGAGACGAGGACAGAAACAACAACAGGTTTTAATCAAAACACACTAACAATCAACTCCACATAACATCCAAAAAACAGAAGACAATAGAACATTCACACAGACAAAAAATACGGTGGACCTGAGAGCTCAACACAGTGCAAAGACACAAACGTGCCAGAAATTTGTGTGAGTTGCAAAATCTCACAACATTTTCTGGGGACATTAAAAAATGGCAGACTGTGAAGCACAATATCACAAGATTCAGATGTTATTGCAAATATATAATGTTAGCTTTTGTGCGTAGTGCGTTTGTGTCTTTGCATGTTCTTTCTTAAGTTGCACAGTGTTGAGCTCTCAGGACCACCACACAAAATGACCCTGTACGTTACTTTTTGTATGAAACAATTCAAAACTCTTTTTTTTTTCACTTTTTTGGGGGGCTCAGATTATTATAAAATAAATGAATTAATTAATTAATTAACAAAAACCTTTCTGTCAAAAGCCAAATGCTGACCTTAACATTTCCTTTCAAAAGTTACTGTCGCAGAAATTTTGGTTCTGCCGATGGAGAGTCAAAGAACAAGACTGGAGAGTTTATTCTCTATAGAGACGGGAACAGAACACAGAACTACACAGCAAATAGTTCAGAGTGCAGTCCCTTCTTATACGCCACTTTATGACTCTGGTTACTTCATTACTACAAGTACTTCTAGCTTCCCCAGGCAATAAAACAATGCATGTTACTCAACAAATGTCTCCCCCAGTGGTTGTTTTACCTATAGGACTTTAGTTAGTTTAGTTTAGTTAGTAAACAAGGCTGTACAGTACGTGGGTCGTCCTAGTGTCCTTCCTCTGCCCCATGTATATTGTAGTCAGTAGACAAACGTCTCCACTAATGGAGTTATCAGGATTGCTACAAGGTTTACTACAACTACTTCAAAGACTGTGTTACTATTTATTACAAGGAGAATGCTAATCATAGCAAATTTCCACCACATTACTTTGGATAAAGATTTTTTTTTTTTTTTACAAATGTTTGTACAATAAAAGAGCACACCTGGAAGAACTTTGACTTTCTTCAATATTTATTTGTTTTTCAGGATGCTGAAATCCCAGGATGAATGGCTTGTTTTATTCACAGTAACCTGTTTAATTTAAGAGCTGGAGCAGGATGTGCTGCAGCTCAGTCATAATAACCTCAAGTGTTTTTCACACCACTCTTGGCTTCGGAAGAATAAATAAATCCTGTCGTTGTATAAACTCAAACACAATGAGGTTTGTGACAATATGAGAAGAGGATTGTTTATTGTCAAGTGTCACACCATTGTCTGTGTGTGTGTGTGTGTGTGTGTGTGTGTGTGTGTGTGTGTAAGTGTGTCCCTGGCAGTATTACTGAGGTTGAAGCTTGAGAGGAGTGTGTGCCCATACCTTGGCAGGTGTGTGTTTTGGTGTTAGTGCAGTTTGTGTCATGATGACTGACAATGCCAGTGGCTGCTGCACGATGTAGCTCCGTAGTCCTGCGCCGATGTGATCGACCCTGTAGGCTGGAACGATAGCTTGCGTGTCACACCTCTGAGGGGCCCATGAGGGGCCACCTCATCCCCCACCGTCTCCTCCACACCACAACACCACATATCTGCCTCCACCAAACCCTTCACATCCCACTTATTCTAAAGCTAATAGTGCTGCCAGCCCGCTGCATCAGTAGCCTCTTCAGCCTTCACTAAGGAAAGGCTGTTAGATTATTTTTTTGGTTGAATATCCTACATATGATGCAACTTTGATAAACATGTACCTGAATAAGTTCTTGCTAATATTTATTCAGATATATCTTAGATACATTTTCATTAGTTATCTCACTGCTGCTCTTCCTATTTCTAACAATTCAATACAACTGGCTCATTAACAAGACAAAGACATCAGTGTTGGTCTGTTGTAGGCGTCTTATTTACATTTTGTTAGTGTGCAAAAGTGTTGGAGCGTTCCATTTTAGATGAGATGCCTTTGTATCGTTAGAGCAGAAAAGAATGAGGAAAAGCAGCAATGAAAAAAAACAGGCCCCAAGCTTTTCTCAAAGAAGAAGGCAGCGAGCAAACAGAAGCCACGCAGTGTGAAGAAGTTATCCACCCATCTGTCGTTCATTGTTAAAAACTGAGGTGGTTTTGAGCAGCTGGTGGCAACTGACTGTTGTTGTGAATTTTAATATGGGATATCTGACAGGAACGTGAATTAATCTTTCGGATAATCTCCTCATAATTAAAGGATTAAACCTGATTTGTGTGCCTTAATAGTGGGTTGTGGTGTGTGCTATTATCACAGCGTTGCACTGATTTATAAAACTGATTAGTACAGATAGTTTGACAGCTGCCAACTGCACCCATATGAAAGTGTTAACAAGCACAACTTTGCCACCGTTGACCTTGTAATAGGGTAGTTACACCGGAAGTCTGTAAACATGCTGTTTGTTAGAGTGAGTTGGAGAGCTGTCAGACAAAAGCAGAGTTGTGCTGTCTGCAATCAGCGTTTGAGAGAAGAGGATGTTTTTAGTGAGTTTAGGGGGAGGAAAAAAAAGTTTCCACCAGTGAGAAAGTGTGTTCGTGCTGCAGAGTGAGGACTGCAGGGAAGCAGCCAGCAGAGTGCATTCAGCCCAGAGCGCCAGGATGGTATCTAACACATTCACCCTCTCCACAGGGATGTGAATAGATCCCATCGCTGACTTTCACGTAGCACACACAGAGGTACTTACACTCACTGCCTGCACCTCTGCCTGCTGGTTGGCCTTCTGCCGTCGGAGGTCAGACTTGATGAATCCTATGACAAGCACAGAGGAGAGGGAAACCTTAAGAGAACCTTAAGATGCAAACCTTTAATTAATTATTTCAGCAAGATACATATCAAATTGTTGAACTCTGTAGAATCAGTTGTGATTCTTCTGTAATTTTTTGTATCTTTGGTTGAAACATAAAATCACAAAAATAGAAACACATTTTCATGTCTTTAACACAATGTAATCACACGTCAAACCACTAGGGGGCGACTTTATTCTATGGTAGATGTGACTCGCTGTGTAAACAAAGCCAGCGATGGATTTAATGGTGGTTTTTAAGTTCCCTTTAATATCACGTGCATTTATGTGCTGAGCAGCTGACATGAGTTCAACGTCCATCGTGGAAAGTGTTTCCGTGCAGTAAGCACTGTCACAGCAGAGGTCTGCTGTTCAAAAAGACGGGGAAGTTAATATCTTACCTGTCATTACTGTCCCTATTAGCAGAAAGATGCACAGGAAGATGTTTCCTGCTAATGTGCCCCATTGATCGATAATCTTCCCTTGGGAGATGGTGAAGATGATTCCAAAGATCTTAAATGAGGTGAATAACAATTAGAAACCCAAACCAACATCTTTAATATTCAGTTGCATATATTAAGCCTGTGTCTCTACAGTTAATAACCTGAGCTGAACAGTTAAGAAGTCCAGATGAGGTTCCCTCTGATTCTGGATAGGTGAGCTCGACAGCAAATTCGAAGCCCAGAGGCAGATATCCTGTCATGAAGAAGCTGGAGAGACACTGGAGGTCAGGTTCAAGTCTAAAACACAAGTGGGCAATCTGCAGAAGTTTGGTCTTTAATCGCCCCAACAAACAACAGCAAACAGCTTCACGCATGTTTAAGTAGGGCAAGTGTATTGCTCTACAACACATGCTGTCTGGGTTTCAGAAAATGAAAAGCGGACAAAGGAATTGCTATGGAAACCAGTTATGGGCATAATCAGCTTACCATAAATAGCAATAATTGTAAGGACACGGCACGTGGACTGGGGAGTCAGAGGAGCATTAATTTTGTTCTGACAAAGCAGCAGAACTCGCCAGACGACGAGAGTGTGAACTACATACAGCTTCACCGGAAGGTTTTAGACTTTATTAGGCCTCTAGAGCCATGAAGAGCTGTGGGCATCAAACGTGACAGACACAGCTCATAATAACCTCAGGGTCGAAAAGAAGTGTAAACAGTGCGTGTCATCAGACATCTCTAAGCAAACTTTCTCTCAAGCGTCCATTTAGAACACTCTGTATCTAATCTATCCACAAAATGAAACATCTAAGGAGACCATTAAGCGTAAAAAGCTGTTAACAACCAAATGATGACATTTAATTTTTACCTTTAGTTCCTTTCCTGTGATTTTTAAGACCGTAGTGACCTCTGCTCTTTAATGGTTACCTACCCTAAAACTCCAGCGGTGATAAACACCACCCACAGGTGACCCAGGCTGAGGGTGAAAGCGTAGACGACCATACCAATCAGAGTCAGGAGATACACAAGCAGGGTGGTCTGTCTGAAAAAGAGAGAGTAGATTAAGAACAGTCATAAAGTCCTACAGTGACAACACAAGTTACCAGAACTCGTAGCATTGTGGGGTTTACACTAGGATTTCTAATAATCTTAGACATCAAATTTAATCTGATTTGACACTGACATTAATGTTTAGGAATCTGGATCTTGTGATAAGGCTCATGTTTGTGGTCTGATCAGATGAAGGAAATCCTCTGGTGTAATCTAACAAGAGGTTTTCTGTACATATAGAACAGGTTTGGTGGTAAAAGCAACTTTAGTGCTGTGTTTTGTGTTAATTACAACAACAAAAACGGCATTGTTCTGAGACAGATGTGTTGTGTTTTTGGATGGATGTCTCACTGGAGTTGGAACTTGTGCAGCTAGTGGCGCTGCTGGTTGCAGTTATTGCTTGACTATCAACAATACTCCAGAGTGACTGAAGACCCCAGGCCATCTGCACAAACAGGCTTACTCTGGTGAAGCTGTCTCTTGTACAACCACGCGTAAAATATCGCCGCAAAACGTTTTTGTTAATATAACATAGTCCTTTGACTCTTTCCCACATGGGACAATAGGAGCGTGAGGGTCAACAACATGAATCTGGGCCTGACTGCTTTGACAGCTAAGCATCCAAATGGTATGTAGGGAATCTGAGCACCAAGGATTTTTTCTAATCATAATAATTTGCATGCCAGATGACTGCGGCTGGTGTACCAAATATTTTGACACTAAAAATAAAGTGTAAGGAAGGTTGATTTACTCGATCCAAACAAAAGCATGGTTGATCCGTGACATTAGCAACAAGATATCAATGTCAAATCCTCGCTTTTACGGTTGCATTGTGACTGTTTTGCATGTTTAACACAGTGGCACCAGGACCAGTAAGAGTAAAGCTTGTCAGTTCACATAAGCACAGAGGGACATCAGATATGAAACTCACTTCCGCTGGATTCTCATTTGTGCCTACTTTGAACACACAGTACCTTTAATTCACTCGGACATCTTCCTGTGACTGACTGTGGCTTTGAAAGACATTCATGCAAGGAGCCCGTGTTTTAAAGGCTACAGCTACAGAGAGACTGCAGCGAACAAGAGTGAGTGTTGAAGACTGAATAATCATGTGGGAGTACTTTCTCTCTCAGTTTTCTGCCTGTAGCATGTGGATCTACAACTGCTTCATTTTGTTTGTTAATTAGCAAATGTTAGCACAGCAAACTGAGACGGGGAACATTACAGCTAAATTGCACTACATGCCTTTGCTCTATATCACTGATTTCCTTGTGGACAACTCTGATAAAAGGGAATAAATGAGAGGGGCAGATTTCAGCTCATTTGCGTCCATGAGGTGCATGAAAGGTCAGCAGCCTTTATTTGTCAGAGGACTGCAGCAGCGTGATTAGAGGGAACGCTGTTTTGTGACGTCAACGAATGGAAGAAAAACCACAGGGGATGTTTTCAAATCTTGGTTCCTCGTCAGCATCTGGGAGGATTACCTAAACTGCACAAAGCACACTGGTGAATAACAAACTGTGTTTATCTTACTTGTAGGTTTTTGTCTTGTCCAGCCAAATGCCACATATGAGGGACCCCACCATGCCCGCAATGACAATGGTCAGACCAATTCTTCCAGCGTTCACCTCTTCGCCCTAAGATTGAAAACAGTGACATTTCTGAGCTTCACACATCTGTTACATTTTTGCATCCTGCCGTTATCTTGTCCTGGAAGCACTTGGCAACAACAGATCGACTCCCAGACTTGTGTTATCTGTGTCAGGGTCATCTGCTTGTCAGCTTTGTAGCTACTGGAGTTAGAGGGAGCCGGACAAATGTACATGCTTGGCCCACTTACTCTGGCGGATATGGTGTGAGCGACTGAGAGCAAACAAAGAAACATAGAAAGCAGCTAAGTATGCTAATCTGATTAGAAATGAAGGACAGAGAAGAAAGGAAGGTGTGTTTTCCAGCACATAGACTTACAGGATAGTGTTCAATGATCATCCTGTTCAGCAGCGTGGAAACGGCATAGAAGCAGCCGACGTTCAGGCCTGCAGAGGACACATATAAAAAGTCAGTCTCTATTCTGAGAACACCTGTAGGGAAATGAGAGGCATCCAGATGGGACCTCATCCCTGACCTAAAAATACTCAACAACCCTCACACAACAAGTTCAAAGTATCCCCTAGCCTTTGTCACCACTTGATTAAAAGCATTGTGCATATTACATACCAATATTCACACATGTTCAGGATTCTCCAAAACCCCAATCATTAAATAGTGACCTTTGAGCACAGAATGTGACATCGACCGACCTTTAGATCAGGGTTACACATAGGCAGCGTATTAGCCCATGTGTCCATGTGTTATGGTGACACATACTCATATCTGCTCCCTAGCTGATTAAGACTGTGACTCTTTACAGTGACTTTAGCTGTTTATGTCTGTTATGACGTAACATGACATTTTTACACCTTCTTTCACCTCGATAAAGCAACAACATCCGAGGCACTGAACAGTGGGGTGATCTACGCATCATGATGATGTAATAAAGACACACCATTAGGACACTACACTACACCAAGCGATCTGACTTGGACTTCCTCCTCTTCTTCTTACAGCTAAATAAAACCATGTAGGGAAATTTTATGTCAGGGAATTAGCAGCAAGATGACAGATTTACCCTCTGGGTCAACTTTTGAACTCTCTATGGAGTCATTAAATGATGAATGTGGCAGATCATCCGTCATAATGTCATTGTAAATTGAATATCTATGATAACAGAAAGAAACAAATAAAAACAGATCAGTTGTTAATCAAAATCATCATTGGGTGTAAAATCAGGAAGGAATTAAGACACAGAAAGATCTTTGTATGATGAGGTGTCATTAATCAAACGGTTTCTGGACCACCAGTCTGTCTGGACGGCCAGCAGGAAGACACCCACCATAGCTGATCACCAGAAGCATAAAGGGCTTGTTGCGCAGCAGCCTCAAGATGGAAGCCGTGTATGAGTACTCATCCGGGTGTATGCTCCTAGCCTGAGCCTGGGCCTGTGTGGGTGGGATGTCCGGTTTCTCCTGAAACACTGGAACACAGACAGACACAGCACTTCAGATATAATTCAATTCAGTTTATGGCATGATTGTTGAAGAGTTTGCTTGTGCACATGCTTGTACATAACAGCAAGCCGGAGCTGGACATTCCTCTGAAGATAAGGCAGTTCAGCCTCATTTGCACTGTTGTACATGTAAGTGGTGACCTCACCAGCCACTAATCATCTATCAGTGAGACACACCTGTTGTCAATAAGCCAACAGATGAGTGAGCTAAACAAACAAACCATTATAATCTTTTTTTATTTATTTATTTAACTGGCTTTTATTGGCTTTAGTCAGTCAGCTGGTGTGTGTTTTTCTATTTCTCTGTATTGACGCCAGACCTGCCGTCAAGGGGTCATACAGTACAGATGACCACAGACCAGGACCAAAGGCTGAAGCTCAACGGAAAAGGTCCACAGTTGGGGTTTCCTCACAGACAAGATGACGTCTAGCGGCTAGTTAATATCGACCGTTCGTGCAAGTGGATGTTGATGTTAATCCTTTCACTCCAGATGAACTTTGAAATGCACAAATACGGTCTGGACCAGAGGTGCTGGCTAAACAGAGGGAAAGTATGGGGTCACAAAGACAGATTCTCTCTCTGGTTAGGGACGATTCTTTAGTCAGACTATGGCACAATGATTTCTGGGTAATTTATTCAAAATAAAACACCACCAAAACATTCTGCTCTGTTTACCCCAGCAGGTTATTTCTGTCTTTTGGAAGAGTTACCAGAGTGGATGGGAAGAGAAATCTGGAAAGTGGTTCCCTTCTCTTTGCTCTCTCTCCATAACAATGTCATCAAACCACAAAGTATCAGCCATCTTTTTCTCTTTTTCTGATGTTGAGTGCTACTAGAAAGCCTACTCAGTGAAATTAATCATCTTCCGACTGATGTTGCACTCCATTTAGCATTTTTTAGGGAGGGGCATCATATCCAAGTCGACCATATTCCAGTCATGAGTAGGTAATCATTTGGAAAAGCCTCTGCTCACTGTTGAGGCACAGAGTGGCCATCTTGGATTGGTTAATTAAGTTTCTCTGAGCTGGGATTACGACCTCAAGTGGCGTTTCTGTTGACGCAGCATGTTGTGAACACGGAAACATTACATTTGCAAGTTCTAACGGAGCGCACCATGAGTGGGATGTCTCCTAATTTTGACAGAGAATGAGTCAGTCTTTGTTTTTGTCACTTGCCTTCGACTGATCTGCCAGCAAAATTAAGACTGGACCGACACCACAGAGCAGTCTGAAATATCTTTGTGAAACCTCCAGTGTGATTACCTATCCAATTCATCCAGGGCTCAAAAAAGTGTAGCAACTGGAGCCGCAAGAGAGGGTCAAGACAGGACAGCAGCTAATGATTAGAGAGATGCAGGAGGAGGAGGAGGAGGAGGAGGACAGGAGCCAACACTGGAGGAGCCAGCTGGAGCAGAGGCATTTGAAATCTGTATTAAATTACTGTGTTTACTGTATCAAATTTGTCATGGCTTGGTTGAGTCAGATGCTTAATATGGGCCATGGGGACTCAGTTTTACCATTTTAAGTTCATTAAGAATAAACAATTATGTGTTTATTCTGAGTGATGGGATCTAATGCTTCGTCCATATGCTTTTTTAAACAATAAAAAAAGACAAAGTCAGACTAAAACAGCATTTCAGCCCCTTTAAAATAATCCCAGTGATCACAGAGAAACTGGACTCACCAACCTTTGTCCTCACACACGATCAAAGCTCTGATTGAAGGATCGTTTTTTCTGAGCCAGTGAGCATCTTCCCGAAATAAACGGTGAGGCTTCGCCGCGTTTCTCTTACTGTCAGCGAGTCTTAGTCCTTCACAGAGGTGAAAGCAGGATTTATTCAACAGAGCTGAGGGTGAAGACGATTTCACTTCCATGACTCCAGGAGTTCATGCTCGCATTTCAAATTGTCTGAACACATCTCATCAAAAGGTGGACAATTATAGCAATTATCGCAGCTGCTCATCTAGTGGACTGTAATGCGGTTTAGTTTTCAGTAGACAGCACATCCCATGTCAGGGAGGCTCAGCTCTCTAGCAGTGCTGCCCGAGGAGCCCAGCATCAAAATAAGAAGCTTTGGCATATAAAAATGAATGAAATTTTATGTCAAACAATGGATTTTAATGTTGTAAAAACTATTATTGAGAGGTGATCATGCATTAATCTAAAAAAATATCATTACAATACCAAAAATGTCAAATCACCATAGGACGAAAGAGGTCAGGTGAGGTAACAGCTTTGCCCCAATCTCCATCACTGGAAATCACAAACTGTCACGATGACTGCGTTGTATATTTTCACAACCATGACTGTGGGAGTTTTGTGACACTGAAAGGCACTTGCACTGGGCTTCTATTGTCTGAGTGAGTGAAAGGACCTGACAGCTCTTCTCCACTCCACGAGCCCGTGGATGGGAAGAGTCGTCTTCCCTCGAAGACTCACCGATCACCACCAGGACGAAGATGAGGGTGGCCACTCCAGCGCTGATGTAGAACATGATTCTGATGTGGTGCGCCAGCTCATCCATGTCATCCACATTAGGCACAAGGATTGGCGGAACCAGAAACCCAATTGCGATACCCATCTGTAGGTGAGAAGCTTAAAATTAGAAAAGGATTCTGTGCTTTCAGGTGACGACCACACACGCACACACGCACGCACTCACAAACAGATGCATACACATAGTTAAAGGGGGAAAGCATCACTACAAAAGCAGTAAAAGCTTGAAATAAAGAAACAGAAAAGAAAAAGGGAATTGAGTATTTCAGGAAGTTCCCGTCTGACTGACATTTGACTGCTGAACATTTGTGAGTGATGGTCTACCCGCTATTATAAACACATCAACAATACATGCGTATTTAGCTTATATAGCGACATTATCACTCAAAACATGTCAAATTAGTGATGTTAAAGGAGTGATACAGCTGTCTGACACCCCCCGTATCCAACCCCGCCCTCAGGGCCTTGTGGATCTGTGATATAAGTGTGGTCGAGGGAATGGTGGGGTGGAGGGGCGGTGCTAAGCTTTCCAAATTTGAATACCACATGAGTAGTGCCCACTTCCTCAGCTTCCTACAGCCTCAAGAACAATCCAGAGGGGGACATCAGCCGAGGTCCCTCCGCTCTATGGGAAAGGTGAGAGAAGGAAAAGGGCAAAGAAGGTGACGAGAGACACGTTCCTTAAAGAGGAACAAACCAGTGAACAGTGTCTGAAGGGTGCAAGCACAAGAAATATGTCGGACCCCTTCAGGCCTTCAGGGGATGTTACAATCAGCATGATTTATCGATCTGCAGCTGTTAACCGTCTACAGCACACAGACTCTCTTAGCACTCCAGTCTATTGGTGTTACATATCTAACATGAGCTATTTTAACAATCGTTAACTTACCTTGTGGTCATTTTGCTAGAGATAGCTTTGTAAGATTTTCACAGGAGCCTATAAAAAGATCTTTACAACAGAATAACTGCAGAGTCATCTTTTGTTAAATCACGCTCACACATCATCCAAAGCAAAGAAAGAAACAATTGTATTTCCCTTTTTTGTGCATTTTTGATAAGAAGAGCAGGTCTTGATAACTTGTCAAAAATGCAAAACAAGCTTGTTCTCAACTGGTCCAAATCAAGGATGTCCTCTCTTATGAAGTCAGTGCTGGCACACAAACTGGTGATCTGTTTGATCTTCAAAGCATCTCAGGCTTTTATGAAAATCCTACCTACTTTTTGTTAGTGTGAACTATTTCTAAACATCTGAGGGGATATGTGAACTACTTGAGTCTGAAAACTTGGGAGTATCGGGTTTAGGGACCGGAGCCAAAGGGATCGTGGTGAGCGAGCAAACATCAACAACAATGTGTCCTTTTATCTTCAGCAGTGGGGAACTGGACTAAAAGCACAAAACAAGAACTTGCACGACAATGACCGGTACGCAGTGTTTGGCCTCAGGCAGGTGAGAGAGGACACACTTCAAATGAAGAAACAGCAGTTTTGCCTGTTCAAAGGTCATGTGTCTTTTGATAGTCTCTGTTTATGCATAGTGTTATGTTATGTGCATGTTATGTTTAGTGTTAAAGCATAGTGGTGAGTTCACAGGGGAATAGACTATTGAACATGAATTGTTTGTACTGGCTTGTATGTAAAGAATAATGTAAAGGTAAATTCAATCACAAGGCCACATTCTTCCTCTGTGTTGCATTGCATTGAAACCTTTAAAAAAATGTGTGTCAACTTATGTTGGTCTCCCAAAGTGGAAGAAACATGAAGAATGACATACTGAAAATGTAATTACATTAAAGGGATAGTTCACCCAAAATTCAAATTTCACTCAGTATCTACTCACCCTCATGTCGACTAAGAGCTGTGAGAATTTTCAGAGTCCTCCGTTCCTTCTCTGAGTTACGGGGGGGTCAGCGCAGCAGTATTTGTACATATAATGGTTGTCAATGGACACCAAGTTTCTTTGTTCAAAAAGACACACCAAAAAACATGTTGGGGCTTCAATACAAGAGGGACATTACAGACGAGCAGTATGGAGGTATTTGGATGTTTTTTGGTGTGTCTTTTTGGACAAAGAAACCTGGTGTCCATTGACAACCATTATGGACAAATACTGCTGCGCGGACCCCCCCGTAACATAGAGAAGGAACGGAGGACTCTGAAAATTCTCACAGCTCTTAGTCGACATGAGGGTGAGTAGATGAGTGAAATTTGAATTTTGGGTGAACTATACCTTTAAGTTTCACATCACATAGTAACTTAAATACATTTTTCAGTAATTTAGAGCTTGTTCAGAGCTGCTTGTTGCAACTCCTGAGTCGAAAGAACAAAACACACACACAGCACGTGTATCTAACTGTTTGTTTTAACTGCCTTAAACACACTCCTGTTATTACCTGTGTACAATGTGGGTGTGTTTGTGAAGGAAATCAAACACAGGTGAAAGTGAAATCTTTTTGATTTAATTAACATAACTTCAATGGATATTGTCCTGTGTTCAATAAGTGTAGTCATTTACAGTAATAGCAAAAATGTATCCCTCCCATATTAGCCCTGTATGTTCAATAGGCTTTTCACTTGGCGTTTGGGAAATAAGCTAAATGTGGACTATGAGCTAATAGCGTCTTCCCTCAACTTCCTTCAGACGACACCGCACACATGCTGAGAGGAAGCGTGTGAAAAGCCCTGAGACCGAGAAAATGCTTGTTTCTGCAAGTTCACATGCATCACTTCTCTAAGAACCTTCTCACTGTTGCTGGAAGCTGAAGTGGCCGCCAGTCACACGCTTTCTCCACCGGCAGAGAGAGAGAGTGATTCACTTGTTAAACCTGCTGACTCAAGAAGAAGGTTGGAAACAGAGAGACTCAGTCACATATTAAAGGAGGCAGGCGCTGACATGACATGACATGACATGTGCCTGCCCGCTTTTAACACGTGGCCATTCAGATGTATTGCAAAGAGTGTTAAAGATGATAGAGCTCTCTCTTGCTTTCTCACAGTGACCAACACACACACACACACACACACCAAAATGAGAAGTGCACCACACTAAACAACACACTGCAAAAGACTTCCCACAGTCCGGCAGGTAAACAGAGACACACCTGGTTTCCGAGAACGCCAATGGAACAAGCCGTGGACACCTCCTGCTGCCCAAACCACAAGGACGCAAGTCTGGATGGGATGCCCAGGATGTAAACCGTGGCCACCGAACACACAAACTGGCCAAAGAAGGTCAGGGCGAACATTTCGGAGTGCGCCGAGCCAGTCTTGATCCAAGCGCCTATGCAGTTGAAGGCGGACCCCACCACCACCACGTCCCTCATGCCCCGGTTGTCCAGCAGCCACATGACGGGCAGGATGAGGGGGATGTAGGTGAGGAAGTAGATCATGGACAGCCAGTCGATGGCGAGGGTGTCGATGCTGAAGAACCGCATGAAGATGTTGCTGATGATGCTGTACTGCAGCCACATGAAGGCGTTGCTCATGGAGTAAACGCTGAAGATGAACAGCATGAGCCAGCGCCGCTTGTACAGCTTGGTCTCCATCAGCGGAAAGAGCTGCGCAGAGTCCAGGGCCGAGGGCTCGATGAGGTCGCTGCTGTCTCCCAGGGGCATGTGGTAATTGTACTCCCCGAAACTTGTCCGCAATGTTCTGGTCGGGGTACAGTCGCTGCCCCTGTCCTTGCCATGGCCGTCCGTCCACTCGCCAGGGAAATCATCCTGAGCGCTCATGTTGAACTCACTGACACTCTCTTTTTCTTCAAGCTTCTGTGGCACTCAACAGCTGGAAGGAAGAACAAATATTTCTCCTTGTGTGTGCGCTCTCTCTTAACACAGCCACAGTTCACCTGACTGGCCTCTTCTACCCAGCAGGTATTTCCTATTCGCTGATGATAAACGAGCTCGCCTGCCGTGACTAAAGTGGAGATTACTGTTGATTACTCTTGTTGATTTAGCAGAGTTGGATCTGGGCTGCCGTTTAGATATAATGAGCTGCTTTGGGGATTTCTGATGCCTGTCAACAGCTACAGACCTGACTGGCTTTTTACAGGTGCCAGTGCCCTTCTGACTGCTCTGGTATTTAACATCGCTTTGGTCACATGATGGTTTTCTTTTGTTTTTTTTACTTGTCATTTAAAACTCCTCCTCCCAAGTTGTCATAGCATCAACTAGAGTGTGGCTAGCAGCAGGTTGGAGTCTAAGGTGTGACAAGTCTGGGAGAGAAACTTGATTTTATTGCTAAAGTTAGGCACATGATACTCACATACAGATGTGTACAGAGGAGCTAAACTCCGTTGAGCATGTTGCTTAACAAAGACGGTAAGTTCATCAGTCCTGACAAACTGTTTAAGTGCAGAGATGCCAAGACCAAGGAAATGGATCATTATTTATCAAGCGTTAGCCTACTCAGCCATTAAACATGCAACGCAAACAGAGGTGCAGTACTAATACTAATATGAGAAAATATGGACCTAAATCCTGCCACAATATGGGATGTTTTAAGTGCCTGTGTTACTTTAGAAGGAGGTTTGTCTCTGCGCTCAAACACAGGCTGAGGGTACCCTGTTGTCTGCAAGATGGTTATTAAAGCAAAGTGTCTGTGGTTCTCAAATTGGATTTACTGACGCCCAGTGACCTTACATTACATCATCTGTCATTCCTGTTGTCTTGGTTCATAAACTAACACATTCAAAATGAATTTATACATAAATAAAGAGATATATTGTACTATCAGGTGATCAGTGTAAGAACTGGGGGATTCATACAGTGTCTGTCCTACTGTTGGGGACTAAAATAAGTCATTTAGGTAACAAATGACTTCATTAGCTACAGTAATGAAAATCACATCACTGTCATTCTGTCTCCTCCCTACAATCGATACATGCCTTATCACTAGTTTCTTAAAGGGACAGTATGGGACTTTATTGGCTTTTTATTGACAAAAATCAAATTTCGCTTTCATTAATACGTGTTTCAATGAAGTGGAATCGCGCCCGCATACAAACGAGCGCTTACTCGTACCTTACAATTGAGTTGTTAAAAGTCGTTACAAACGTACAGGGGGGGGCGACCGAACCTTCTCTGCCATGTTGAATCGCCATGTTTTACGTTCAGTGTCATCGTGACTGTAGTTAACCGCAACTCCGCCGCCGGACCTTCTCGGCTCGGGGAGAAAGTTTTCCAGGTAGCGCCTGTTAAAACTGTCACCGCCGTGTAGGCTGGTGTGAGGAAGGACGGAGGCACTGGTGTTGCCTTCAGGTGCAGTCAGACACCTGAATGACGCCGTGAGTGACGCCGTCGGCAAACCAACTGGATGTTATTTTACTCGACGAGAGAAATACGGTAAAACGTGGGTCAGGTAAACAACACGGCGTTACCATGACAACATATTGTCACGCCGGTATTATTTTGCCTCGTGCTGGCGGACCGTTTCTTTACATGGAGGCTTGTTTATCCTGTTACATGCAGTGTCTGTTGTTTTTCTAACTTCTGCCCGAGTTTACGTAAACGCAACAGCAAGAATACGTGCCGACATGCAACCGCACCGCTAGATGGGGGTAAATGTCACATACTGGGGCTTTAAGAATCAATTAAAGAGCCAAGTACTAACTTCTTGTTCTTGGTAACAAATGTGGACACATGAAGTCACCATAATGAGTGATAAGATTAGTTAAATGAATGCCTTCACTCTGTAACACCTGTCTGAGTTATGGTATGGATGGCAAATAGGCCTCACATGTTTACAGCAGACGGCCCTTGAGAGAGAGCGGTATGACCTCTGACCTTTGTCCATGTTGGTGAAGATAGTTCCCACAGGACTGAGTGACTGTTGGGACACAGGCTGCTGAGCTGACACTGGTGAGCAGGGTTAGAGGTTACAGGGAACAGTGAGTGGCTATCAGTCAACACTAGAGAAAACTGGGGCATGGGGGCAAACTGATCGCTTCCATTTTAGATTATTTCATCTGATAGATATTGTCCTATCATGCCACAGGTGTTAATGAGAAGTTTCCTAAGTGATTGATCTGCATTTTATCTGTCAACTAGTAAGCTGACTGACTGATGAACATTTCTGATGTTCTCAGCCCAAAACGGAGCATCACTGACATCAGGAGGAGCTCTAGAAACCTGTTACAGGCATTTTCTGCTATTAGCAATGAAGAAAACAGTTTGGTGCCTAATTATTCTGTATTTAGTTATTATATTTATGTTACTTTGATTTTTATCATAATAAAATCAATTTCATACCCTGACCTTTAGTTATTCACTCAACAGACTGACTGATATTGTGAATATTTAATAAAATACTACTACTTCTATGACGTATGGCTCTAGTGCTGTTTACAACACAACTAAAATAAATAAAAGTTTAGTATACAGTAGATCTTTAGCATCAATGTAGTTGTTTGGTATCTCTGATGATGAATTGAAAAGGCTTTACATGATGCTGATAAACAAGTGAGTGTAGCCCCCAGTTGTCTCTATTGTTGGATTAAGGGAGGGGGTCTTCAACAGCTCAAACTGACTGGAAATTTCCAATGGTAGCACTGAAGTGCCACTGCCGTCTCTGCATTACACCACCTCAGATCCGTGAATGGAAGAAGTGTGGTGAAGAAAGGCAGCACCAACACCCGTGTGTCATTACACTGAAACGACAGCCCCTGAACGCACCTCTTGCTCACCTACCCTCCGGCGTCTTTAAGGAAATACTCCGGTACAACCATATGAACTTACGGCGCGTTCATAATAATTAACACTGTATCTCAATCTGAGGCACAGTAGCTGACCGAGGTTGCTTTGTTGGCAGCGCACTCGCCTCATATCCGTAAAAACAGCGCAATAAACCGTTTAGTTACAGCGGACAGGCCGATCATAAAACAATCCCAGACTTGTTTTGCTCCACTGCTAACACACACTTTCGGTATTTTGAGTATGAACCCAGCAAACATTTTGACGTCTATATCACGTCTAATTAACGTCGGTCAGGCAGGTTGATTCGACGTCGATTTGAGGTGCTCAAATGAAAGTTTTTCTGACGTCGGTGTTATGACCGACGTCATTTCTACGGCTTTTAGACGGTATCATTTTACGTCGTTACAACGTCGTTTGGACGGTATATCAACGTCTCAGAGCAGGTTACCTCATGACGTCTATTCCACGTCGATCTAACAGGTTGATTCGACGTCGATCTGAGGTGCTGAAATGAAAGTTTTTCTGACGTCGGTGTCATGACCGACGTCATTTTGACGGCTATTAGACGGCAACATTTTACGTTGTTTCAACGTCGTTTAGACGACCTATCAACTTCTGTCGTTTCCAAGTCTCTAGACACATTTCAACGTTTTTTTTTTATCAAAATACACATGTAATGTATTGCACTACAAAAGGTGTTTACCACAATTGTGACTTTCAACTAGTCAGCATACGCGTAGTTCTCAATGCTCTATTCTACAGCTATTTGAATTAACTGCATCATAGTCAAAGTCTAATAGACATCTACTCACACCAGCAAATTTCACTTTTGCCAACTTAAAATATCACAGGACTAGTTAACCTGAAATTTTGATAGCAAATAACTCACCTGTGATAAAGTTAAAAAATATCCTAGTGATGTTCACCCATACATACTGTAAAATACAAGTAGTACATGGACTAATTTTAGTTTTTAAAAATAGACAGCATTCAGGACCATATATACAGTATTTAATGAGCTATCTAAATACCCTTGAATAAAAAATGAACATGTTTAATGTAACAAATATTTTATTTTGAATTATCAAGGTCCAGTGAGGTCTGCCCCTTGCCCCCACTTCTTGCTGGGACATGCTTCAGGTGGATCTGGATTACAATTTCAATGTCTGCATCTGTGGCCTTGATGTTCCATCTCTTCACAGCAGCTGGAGAGAGGGCACAAGAAAAATATAAACATTTTTACAGAGCACTGATTCAGGTTTTTTATTTAACCAGGCAGAATCATTAGGAACAAGTTCTTATTTACAATGATGGTCAGACAGATGCTAAATGCACTGAATAGATGGCAGGAACACTTTGTTTTGGGAGCTGAAAGAGTAATGAAAAAACACTTCTCCATGTATTGTGGGCTACCTCCATCATGAAGAGCTTCTCTCTCATATCTGAGAGTCTCAAGTAAGCATTTATTCTGGCAGGAATTGTTATCTGTACACAAGTTGTATAGACTTTTCTCACACTTCACATCTGTGATAATATTTAATTTCTACTTGAACATACCCGTTTATGCACTTGGTAGTGCAATCCTATGTGTTCTTGCCACCACACTGGACCACAATGTTATCTGTAATGACAGGACAAGAATGCGTTACTCAGACAAATGTAAACACATTTTTTGAAAAACCACCTGCTGTTGTCTGTGGAAAAAATTACAGTTATGTGGGTTAAATAACATCAAGTCATCTGCCCCTGTTTTAAGCTGCTGTGACATAGGAGCGGTGGGAAAAGAAATAAAAAATGCCCATAGCTGACATAGTTAACCCCAGCAAACATTTTGATGTCTACACCCTGTGTGTGTGTGTGTGTGTGTGTGTGTGTGTGTGTGTGTGTGTGTGTGTGTGTGTGTGTGTGTGTATCTCACCTGGTGGGTGTTTCTTTCTTTTACACCTCACACTGCTATACACCTGTAAAGTGAAGTAAATTGGACAAATCGTTATCAAAACAGGCCTATGTGAGGGACAGAGACACACAAATAGATTACTGTTTGAGGTAGAGAGATAGTTACATTGATTAACTATGACATTATCAGACTCAGTGTTTAATGATCATAAAATGTTTGTCATACTGGTCAAAGAGGTCATAGCTCTGTATGTTGCTTATGAGGAAACTCATGCAGTGGTTGCAGCTTTTCACAGCAGCCAATTTATCCTGCCAACCTTTTCTTAGTGTAAATTTTAATATAAAATGTACATTTGTTCAAATGTATCATATAACAATAACTGTGTAGGCTATATTATGATGACTTTCGCTCTCAGTGTTAAAGTGGAAAACAGAGAATCTGTTAATAAATTGAATATTTTAAGCCTCGCCTCACGTAGGCTGTAAGAGCTAGCTGCTAGGCTAACTCGCAGCCAGTCCATTTAGAGTGAGAGGGAAAAAGCTATCATCCCTCTCGCTGTCAATAAGGCCTGAGACAGTATTAAAAGAACACCCGGTATTGCACACAATGCACGGGAAAAGGCTTTTAGACACACGACTGTTTCGTGTTTCACACAGCAGCTAAGTTACTTCGGCTGCTAACTGTTAGCCGCCGCGGCTACGAATAAAGGCAAAAACCAGCTATCTGTAAAAATACACGATGCAGCAAGAAAATCACAAGTCCAACATGTGATTGACAAAAGTATAATGTCTTACCAAACACCGTTTGTAAGTTTAAATTAGCATTTTTCGAAGCTCACGTACTGTCACGTACCTTTCACATCCGTTAGCCTGTCTCCTCCTCTTCTCCGTTCCTCTGCAAACTGCTTCATGCGCTGCATCTGACACCTGAGTGCGCTCACTACGCGAGGAAAAATAGTTCCTAGATGGATGCTAGAATAACAAACATTTCAGCCCATATTGCCAATATACACGATAATACTACATTGTTCTCTTCAATTCACTAACACATTTTCATCATTTTGAATAGTTTTTAACAACGTAAACCGATGCCGTCTAAAAGCCGTAGAAATGACGTCGTCATCCGCCGGTCATCTCACCCCTCAGATAGACGTCATATCAACCCGCCTGCCCAACGTTAATCAGAGGTGGAATCTACGTCCTGACAGGACTGGACGGTGACTGGATGTCTTCATCTCCACACAGCACTAGATAGCCGTGGATAGAGAAAATCATACTTGGCAGTGTTTTTCCAGTTAAATATGTGTTCTGTTAGATCGTATCCCCCCTAATGTTATCATGTCGAAAAAAAGTTTAAATGAAGTCACGTCGTGACGCGACGTCGACTGGATGTCATCATCTAGACGCAGATCGAGAAACGTTTGCTGGCAGTATTTAATCAGTTAACCCGCTCTAAAATGCACATTTTTTTAATGTAATATTTGCCCAGATATTATTTTAACATGTTGAAAAACAGTCGAATTAAAGTCACGACGTGACGCGACGTTGATTGGATGTCTTCATCCTGACGCAGGTCGAGAAAATGTTTGCTGGGAAGCGCCGCCGCGGTCACATTACGCTGCGTCCAAGTGATGAGACGTGAATAAGTGAGCTTAGCAGCCTATATGGGTAAGTGAATACACCCCAACAGCCTGTAATGGTGAGACAACATTATGGTGTGTGCGTGTGTATAAAAAAAGCAGACAGAGCTGAGAAACAGAACCGTCAGTTTACCATACCTGGAGACACGGCGGCATAGACATAGTTACTATAGTAGTACACACTGAACCTATGCACTGTACCAGCAGAAGATGGCGAAATTGTGCAGACAGTGAACACGTCATTTCCCATTTGGTTGCCACCCTCAAAAACAAATGGGTCGAGTATCACAAATAAAAACACTGTCCTGCCTCCACAAAGAATGCTGTATGAGGTTGGCTCATACAAAAATACTAATATGAATAGGTCTGTAATAAAAAAAAGAAAAAAAAAGTTTTTTCAGAATTGGACACCTAGGTGACCTAGGTGTATTGTAGACCTGGTTGGGATATTTTTACCTCCATTCATTAACTTACACACTTAATATATTTTGCTTGACACATACAGTTTGTTATTGAATTTTCATGTTCATTTTTTTCTCATTAAGTGCAACAACTTAAACCTTAAACTGTTAAACCAGTGATCCCAGCCTGTCATTCCTATCAGAAGTAAACTATCTATTTAATCAGTAATGGTAAAGATAAGATAACACACAGCTGTGCAGCAGAACCTTCTCCTTCTTTGTATTTACACACTGTTGCCCATTCAGTTGGAATAATTTTCTTTTCAGACACATTCCTTTTTGTATTCCTGTTATACAGGTTAATTGTGGTTCACTGTGATATGTTTGGAATGAATGAATGAATGAATTTATTTGTCCTTCACAGGAAAATTCTTACCGCCATTACATACATGCTGCCTCGAGAAGTGCAAAACAAACATACATCCCCTCATTCAGAGACTGATCAATAAGGTACACTTTATCTATCAAGAATAAATTACATTGTCACAATCATTTCATGAGAAGAAGTAGGCTAATATATTTATGGGCAACAGTGATCCTAAAAGGGGGTCTTAGTCTTATAAGTGAGGAACCACCGACTGGATCAGACCACCCTGCAAGTATAAGAACTAGCTCCACCTCGCAACTACAGCAATGAAATGCCATCTAACCATTGGTAGTATTTAACTCTGATTATTTTAAGGATAATGGATTTTGGGTGGGAACTCCTACTTTCATCTTTGATACTTCAACAGTATTTCACTGTTCCTCAACACTTATGATAAACACAGGTCAAAGGTTACAGAGAGCAATGTGGTTGACATGTTTCTGTATGTTTTTTTTTTTTATTATCTTACTTCTGTAAAGGATTTCTCCCACCTCAGAAGAGTGGTGCAGACTGAACATGAAGATAACGCTTCAATGAACCTCAAAATGTACCAGAAAATAAGAAAAATCCATGAACCATGATAAGCTGTTTCAAGGTAAGCCGGAGCTGTAAGTATGTTGATAAGCTTTACCACGTCAGCAAACACGCTCACACAACCACACACAGTCACACACACACATTGAACACATACTGACTGTTAATAAAAGGTAATAATAATAATGGCTTACATTTATATAGCACTTTTCCCAACACCCAAAGCCCTTTACAGAAACCATTATTCATTCATCCAAATTCACACCGGTGGTGGTTAGTTATAGCCACATGGAAGCATGGCTGTCGGTGTGCGTCAAACGGCCCCTCAGACCACCACCATGATCATTCATAATGATCATTCATGCATTCACTTGAGGCAAGGTGGGTGAGGTGTCTTGCCCAATGACACTATGACAGAGACTGGGAGAGAGCGGGATTCTACCCTCTGATTATTGGACGACCCACTCAACCACCTGAGCCACTGCCGCCCCGGTATCATGTTCATGCTTCATGTTTGTACAAACTGCAGAGGGGTTTTCCTAACTAGGATATCTGACAGCTGAAACTTCCTCTTAAGTACCGCTTCAGAGGAATTTGATCACGCAATTTGTCATTGTTGAGAGGAAAGAGGATGCAACCAACATGTGACATTTACTAGCAGCAAACACAGCAAGTTACGCACCTCTCGGTGAATATCCGAGGTACAAAACCAGCCAAAAGTTAGAACCCATTAAATTTTCCAGTTGTTAATAAGATTTACAAAACTCACACAGGTGTTTTCAAAGGTAATAAATAATGAATATGATTCAGAAAAATCATCCCAATACTAATGCAGAGGTGTGTTGCACTTGTTTGCTTTGTTATGACCTTCTAGCTCATCCCAAACCAGCTCCATGAGTTTTAAGCCCTGCTCTTTCATCACGTGAAGCCACAGTCTGCTCCTCTTCTCTGCATGTTTTTGGCGTTTTGCTGTCATCTATATGAACCCTTGACGAACCAGTCGGTCAACCTTTGATATACCCACCCATTTCTCACCATAGGTTACAGAGGTTGAAATTTGTTGCTGCTGTTGTGATACAGGGTTATTAAGGCATCGGCGAACATTGTCACCTGTGGTTGTCATTTGCATCAACTTTCAAGGCTCCATTTACTTCCATTGCAGCAAGAAAGCTGTTAATTACCAGTTTAACACTTACCTTTGTACCGTATTAACTAATCAATGGGAAAATCAGGGTAACAATGTCGTCCATGAGTACAGTAACAGCACTTGCCTAATGTCGGGTATTCTACCACTCACTTAATTCTTCTAAGATTGTCTGAATGTTTTCTATCCTTCCCAGAAACCCCTTATGTATGTATGTATCCTAATTAATTCAGATGAGAGATGACTGTCCTGATCAGGTTTAGGAGTGATAGACACTGTGGTGATAGGTGCAACATCCAGCTTTCTTTGTGAACCCAGGTTTCTTCATTGGAATAACACAGGCACCTGCCCTGAGCCCACAAAAAAGTCCCACTGCGTGTCATTTGGGTGGAATGATGAGCAGAGGTCAAATGGGGCCAGTAGCAAATATCAAAGACTTGAAAGTGATGGCTTTGGATCATCTTTCAGGCTACTAATGAAATTAAAATTAAATTTATTCGGGAGTTTCGGGCCAAAAACAAATCAAACAGAATACTGAGATCTATTGCAGTGATACTTTCCCTTGGGCATCATGCATAAACTCACTTGATTTCCAAAGACTCCTATGGAGCAGGCGGTGGAGACCTCATCAGCGCCGAACCAGACCGAAGCCAGGCGGGAGGGCATCCCCAGGATGAAGACCTGGGCCAGGGAACTCGCACACTGTCCGAGCATGGTCACCCAAAACAGGTCCGGTCTGGCACTGGCCACTTTGATCCACGTCCCCGCGCAGTTGAGCGCGTTGGCCAGCAGCGCAGTGACCCGCAGCCCTTTCTTATCCAGGAGCCAGGTGACCGGGAAGATGAAGGGGATGTAGGTGAGCATGTAGACCATGGACAGCCAGTCCACAGCGAAGGACTCCACGTTGTAGAACTTCATGATGATGTTGTTGATGATGCCGTATTGGATCCATTGATACGCGTTGCTCAGAGAGTAGGAGCTGAACAGGAACACGATCAACCAGCGCTTCTTGTAGAGGCGCGTAGCGGCAGCAGAGCCGCTCTCACCGTTTGGGATGCTGTTGCACTCCACCTGCTCCACGGCATCAGCACCTTTCGCTTCCAAATGTGGACTAGTCTCTGTCGCGTCCTGTGCGATGCTGTCCAGTGAGGCTCCCACATTATCAGCCATTCTCTCTCAATAGTAAAAAAGAAAGAAATAAAAAACCGAGCGCACTTTTGGGGATTAAGACTTTAAATTTCTCCCAGTAATCTGTGTAAGAAAAATGTCTTTAAAAGTGCGAAAATGTAAATCTCAAGTGTTTCAAGTGTCAATGTAAATAAATCAATGTGACACAGCCAACATTGGTTTCCTGTCTTTACAACATTACTAAGATAACTTGAGACTTATCAGATGCAGGCTTCATTCCAGAGGACTGACCTGCTCTCCACAAGTTCATTCAATACTTGAGCTGCCGGAGAAATCCCCTTTATTACTGCCCTTGGTACGAGCTGACCCGACTTTTACTCCACCCAGCTGCTGAGATAAGAAATGACAGTGACTGTTGACTTACATGTTCAGAAAAACACCCAACCTTCCAGCCAACAGACAGAAATCACCTCAGGGACTCACATAGCCTACTTCTACCTGTTTTATCCTTAATCCCCTATAACAGATCAGTGTACCACCACAGTATATTCTAGTCAATAATATACAGTACTTCTAATTTATTAGGTTGCTGTTCTGGTTGGCTTCTAAGTCTCAGACTTTAATCTGCAAATTAAATCCCTCCCGGTAAAAGTACAATGAGTGCCTTGTTGCTTTGTGGTTTCCATTCGCTCCTGAGTACTTCTGCTCTATAGACCTACTTATACTCTGTGGATTTAAATGGCAAATCTGAATATTAGTATGTCACTGCTGATAGACCTATAATTAAAACATATAAAGAAATAATAAATGAAAGTCATGTGACTAGATGTTTCCTGTTGGATGACTTACAAATGAAGTGAGAAGAATAAACACTAATTACCATTTTACTTTGTGAGGCAACAGCTATAATAATTTAACTCATTGTCCCTGAAGGCTGGCATACCGCATGGGGAAAATTTCCTGCTGGAGCGATATTTACAATGCATTCTGTAAATAGGCCATTATATTCAAGACATTTTAAATAGTTTTAAGGTTCTTCATGATGATACAGCAAATGTTTGGAAACAAAAACTAATGTGTGAAGGCTTTAGTTTTAACCAGTTTGTGCTGCTGCTGGCCACAGGATGGCACCCTTTACCAGAAATTGTGGTCACAAAACATGACACACGTGTGGCCATTTTTTTAAGACAAAAAAATTCCTGTTAAAAAATAAAAAGAAACTAAACATTTATTTCTTAAGGAAGTACAAAATGGGATTTTGTGATAGCTTATATGCTTATATAACATCATATACAAAAGTATAAAAAAAACATAAACATAACTGGTAGTAACAATATGGAAACAGAACATAAAGTACATTGATGTAAACATTTCATATATATGTGCATACATGACGCCTGCGCCAAAACATAGGAATAAAGAGGGGGGTGATGGAGGGGGGGTGGGGGGTCAACTGCTCAGCCACCGAATGTATGAAGGAACAAAAAATGACATCAACAACAATTCTGTGTCTGTAGGTGTGACGGTTAATGCATTATGATTTATCTCCTGCAGTCATGTTTTTTATATAGTGTATATTATATAAAATGCATCTGTTGAAATTTCTAATTAGAATAAAGTTGAAACTGCTATAACTCCCAGAATGCATTTCAGCAATGCTAAAATAAGCCAAAACAATCCTTAGCATAAAGATGGAGAAGTGTTCAACCACTCATTAAATCTATTTAAGGCCTTGTCCCATTCAGTTCATTGTTCTCACACCTGCCTCACATGGAAACAGCAAATGATGACGTTGAAACAACTCATCTGAGTTGTTATACATGACAAAATGTCCATAGTGGATAGTTTACATGGTTTTAGCTGCTGAAGCACATTTTGGCTAAAGGCAAAATGAATGAATAGATATGGAACAAAATGTCAATAAAACAACAAACTAAGTGTGAGCAATGTAAGATAATGAGTTGTGTTTTTTGTTCAACTTCATAATAATAGTGTCTGGAGCTCTAATGACCAAAATGACCAAATTAAACAGGGAAGCAAACAGAGAGAGAAGTGAAAAGTTTGATTTAACTGCCAAAACACTGTCCAGTCATACTGGATCCTCATTTTGTGCTGTATCGCTCTGCGTCTTAGGGCAGGAGGGCGTCGCTGGTTCTCCTCCATGACCAAGGCCCAAAGCTAAGTGCTGCTTGTTGGCTGCCAATGCTTCTCAACCGTTGACTGTAGAAGCTCATCGCACCTTCACTTGGCCTCCAGCTGCTGCAGCAGGGGGTTCGCCTCGTTCTCCGGGGTTTTGACACTGTCTGTCCTGACAATACACGTGGGGCGATGGCGGTTAAGCATGAGGATCAGTTGCTGTCGTTCCAGCTTCAGCTCTTCAATCTGCGCCTTGAGGTCAGAGTTTAACATCTCTAGTCTCTCCGATTCCTGTCAATGGATGGATGGAAAATGGAGTCATGAAAGGGGGTGACTGAGAGCACAGATTTATTTGAGAGGGGGTTATGACATTTAGATATGCATGTCTCACCTTTTGAAGATAGTCTGTCCTTTCTTTCTTTTTGTTTCGACACCGAGCTGCAGCCACTTTGTTTTTCTCTCGCCTTCGTTTCCTCCTCTCTTCTTCTTCATCTCTCTGAAGAACAGCACGGGAAAATACAATGACAGTATATTAATCTGCAATTGATCTGCTGAACAGTTCGAGACCCAGGAGTCCTAGACAATAAAACAATCACACAATATTGTATTTATCTTCTTTGTATTACAGTTATTTAACTAAAATTGCATTGTGATTGAGCTAGTTAAAGATAAGGAGCTGTGGCGATAAGAAAAAAATCCATGCATCTGAGTGATTTGTTTGTACAATGAAATAAGCAGTGAATTATGTTGCATTTTGCACTTGGTTTATCTCAAGCAATGCTTTGCATCAGATTTGTTGGCCTTTTTGCATAAGACAGTGATAAGGGTTAGGTGCACCTCATTCATAATGTCATCTGACACCTGTCTAAAAACTCAACTAAAATTCAAATCAACTTAACCCTCAAGTGTCTAATAGCTGAACAGAGTTCCTTCTTGTTCATTAAATGTTTGTTTTTTTACCCTAGACAGTCCTGGTGAAGAGTCTCCCACAAACAACAGTACCATGCCTCACTACATCCACTAGGTGGTCCCATTGAATAAGATATATCACAACACTCTTAACACCAAAGGTGTTTTTTCTTCCAGTAGATCTATTCATGATAGAAAAGAGATGTTTTAGATATCCTAAAGTAAGAATCTGTATGATATTTGAAATGTTGATTTTTGACTTTACTGTTGTTGTACATTGCTGTTAGTATGAAATCATAAAAACTTCAAAGTAGTTTGGTTTGACTGTTTACATGTACAGACATTTAGATGATTGGCTGCCATCTCCTCAGTGTGTCCAGTACCTCTGTTTTGATGACTAGGGGCCTTTTCCCCAGACTGTCCAGGAAGTGCAGAGGTGACAGCATTGTCCCAAACTCCTGGAGGTCACCAAATTTAAGCTTGTCAGTTAGCGTAGTGGCTGAGATCCCAGCCAGCGGGCCCAGGCTGGGCAAGGAGCCTGCTGTCACAGAGGGATCTGGGATTTGTCCTGGCATCGTGTCAGACTCGGTCGTGACCACAGCTAGGGAGGCAAAGGGAGAAAATAGGAGACAGACTCAGACGGCAAGTAAACCAGATAAATGAAAAACATGTAAAACTCAGTCTGCTCTGCTTGTTATAGAACATACTGGGGCATAGTTTATGGTATGAGGGTAGGAACAACCATTTTCCATGAACACATTGGAATAAACTAAGTCCTTTATTTGACCTGCAGTGTGTTACAGGGCTTCACGAAGGCATTTGCCCAAGGTTCACTGCTCCTTTCCAGCAGTCAGACTCGCTGTACTGTGATGAATTGCTGGTCTGTTATAGGAACCGGATGCTGAGGCTGCTCTCATTAGGCTATTTTATTATTTTGCTTCTTTTTCTGGAATGAATATAGCACCATTTACAGAGGCCTTGGCATGAATTTTGCCTTATTTAATCCCCAAAGGCCAAAGGAGAGATGGGCAACAAAGCAGGCTCAGACAAATTCCCCCTCATGTTCAAGGGGAGCTAAAGCAAGCTGTTGTCAAGAAATACCGTTAACTGTGGTTTCCTCCTTCTGAGTCTAAATGTCAAGGGAGTGGAACGTGGCTGTCAAAATACAGCGTAATGTGGGAAAGTTTGAACCCAAATTTGACTTCTTTTGTTTAACCAAAATAAAACTATTTTTAGAATATATTTGTAAAGGTTTTCACTGTCATGCCCTGTCTAATACTGGACAATATATTAATTTAAAACACTGAAATGTCCCCAAAGGCAGTGAGAGAGATGTATGAACAAAGCCAGGCAAAGACACAGGAAATTACTACATCAGCTCAGTGGATTTCCAAGCCACATGACTAAGCTAAAAACTACTATCTGAGGTCAATTACTCAGAGCCCCGTTAGCCCAGTCTAGGAATAAACTGACAATATCTGATATAACTAAAATACTCCTCTGGAAAATGACTGCTTGTGATCATCTGTGAAGGCAGCACAGGGGGGTGGGGGTGATCTTACAGAGTTTACATACACCAAGTAGACATCTCTTTTACAGTTTGAGCTTCAAGTAGACATGAGAATCACACACTGGCATAACTCCACTTTTACACTTCCCCAAACTATAGGTCAGAGTGACAAAGTGGAGCTGTGCTGATCACGATGTCGGCACATGACAGCCAGGAGCAACAGTTTGTTTTGAAGATGGTGCGAAACACACTTGTTAAATAGAGGAAATCTGTAGTAACACACACACACACACGCATGCACACACACACACCAGGACTGTGGCTTGAAATTTTAACGAAACCACAGCAGAAAGCCAAAAACCACCTAAACCCCCATGACTGCAAACCATGGACCAGTTACTGCCATTTGAGCCTATAATGGTCTACTGATTAAAACAGCTGACTAATGAAACATCCTCCTATAATGGTGACAGCAGTTTAAATAACTTTATTAACCCCCTGAAGCTGCAAAGAAGCAATTAACACTGATTGAACTGCATCACATGAGGTCCTTGTAGTTTTATATGAGGCATATTGCTACAGCTTGGTCTATGAATATAAACAAGCAGTAACATATGAATACATGTATAATGGACCACATAGTGGTGCAGCATGCTGCTCACTGGAGCCACTGGTCAACTTGAAAGCGGAAGTTTTTCTTCAGTGCGGCATTTATCTTACGTAACTTTCTCTTTCCACCAGAGCTGCAGTGATAAAAAATGTTACAGCATTTACCTCGGGAGCGGATCTCGCCTTAGATAAAGAGCGGCTTTTCGGATCCACAGGGCAGCCCCATGTAAAAACGCCGGACTGCACATAATAATAAGGACATTTTGTTCTGAATTGTGCACGCCGTGGCTCCATGTAAGAGGAGCATGCAGCACAAAAGACAGATGATCTTTCTGTAGCATGCTCACTGAGACGTCAGGGCTACTTTGAAAACGTAAATAAATCACGTAAAAGTCTTGACAGTGCTCTGAAACGCAGTATATAAGCGAAAACATCACCGGGCTGCTCATCAAACTGTGCTCGCTGTGACCTATGCGTGGCGCGCCAATGAGCTCCTCAGCATGGACAAATAATTCAACCCTCGACTTAAAGAAGTTTTATCTACCGACCTGACTTTGATCCCAGGTGCAACAAATGTCCTTTCTTCTGCTCAGCCGAGGGTCGAGAGTAGATTTTAAAAAGTGGAAATCGTTGCATCAGCCCGATTTTAAACGTGATCCCAATCTGGGAGGATTTGGGAATGCGGAAATTAGGCTATGCCAGCCAAACGTAAGCAGGGATGTAAAAAAGTACATAGTGGGGGCAGAAGTGGGGAAGTCGCACCGCTCCTCCCATAAAGAAGAAACACTGAGGCAGCAAACTGCTGCAACGGCAGACTGAAGCCCAGATGGAGGCCTGCACTGCATATACATTAGTGCTGCTGATCTCCAGTAGACACACAAACAAGGATCCACAGGGCAGAGGAGCTGCAGATGTGAAAGCTCAGGAGAGCTTTCACTGGGTAATATGAAACACTAAAGTTATAAGAAATTCTGTGATTTGATTTTTTTTCTCTTCTTTTTAAATATCACAGTTTAATTCTTAATCCTTGGCTATTCCACACACTGCAAGTAGCCTATATTAGTAGAGTTATAATTCATTTAATGTCTTGGAATAATATGTGAGCTGTATTTGCACTGATTCAAAACCACATTTCGTCTCAAACACCAAACACCAAGCACCACTCTGAATGTAGTTTTATTGTAATTATTCAGCAGCATAGATAAGCAATCAATGCTCATTTTCACTTATTTTTAAATTTAACAAATAAGTCAAAATCTGAAAGGTAAAAAAATAAATCATAAGTTACATCTCGATATATATTTATATATTATATATAGTATATCACACTGGATGTTTTCATGGAAAACTTTCAACATTTTAACAATGAGGTCAAACCACAGTTGATGACATTGAGGTATGCAGGTACTTTCTTTTTTTTTAAACATAGATGGATATGTAAATACAGTTACAGCAATCAATACACTATTGACACCAAAACACAAAACCATACTGTAACATTAAATTCCACATTACATCTTAGATCTAGGAACAGATCAGATATATATGAGCTTCGAAAATTATTTGGAATTTCTCAGCATGCGTTTTAAACTCAAAACTTACTTCAAGTCCCTCATGTTAAAGTAAAAGCCATGCTTTTAGCTACATCACTCTGTTGGCTATGTATCTGGAGAAAGTTTATATGTTTGCTTTAGTCACGCACACAAGACATTTCATGAATGTGTTCCTTGAAGTGTCACGGCATACTGTGGCATATGTTGTTCGTATCATTTCAAAGTCAGGAACCTGCAAACAGAAACCCGTGAGATCAGACAGCGAACCTCCCTCTGGACACTATAAGGCGAGGAGAGTCGGGGAGTTGAGGATGTCGACAGATTCAGCTTTGCCCCCTCCTCCTTTATGGCTGTCCGATCCCTCTGTGAGAGAGTCTAGCTCGGGACACGCGAACGTGAACACAGACAGGTAGCTGCTGCAGGTGGGGGTGGAGGTCACCACGGGCGTGCTGAGGGGCTCCAGGTCGCTGGAAACGGACTTGTACAGGGTCTCCCAGTCCGAGACCCCGAGAGAACTGCTCAGATCTATGTCTGGCACCGACCGAGCCGTCTCCATGGGGGTTTTCTCCTCCTCCAAACTGGGCAACATACTGTCCAGCAGGCCCTCCTTAATGTCCAGAGAGGGCTCCAGATCGCAGATGTTGATTTCAGCGCTGGCACACAGCAAGATGTTGGAGTTCCCAGAGATGGCTTCAGACGGATCACTGGGGATGTCCATGTCCTGGAGCGAGGGAGCTTCCTGGATCCCGTCCTCTGGAAGTCTGTCCTCGTCCGGACTGGGCGGCAGTTCTGGGGATCCCGTGGGCTCCTGGAAAATAGCCTCCAGGTCCTCTGACATTTGGCACACAGGCTTGTGTGTGGCCAGGATAAATTCGAGCCTCTCTTTCTCTTTCAGGAGGTTGGCTATTTCAGTCTCCAGAGCTGCTTTCTCCTCCTCCAGCTGGTCCGTCTCCTTCAGAGAGATCGACATCCCAAAAAAAACAAACAAACAAGCATCATCCACATGGGGAAACACACACAACAGTGGGCGCGAATGACAGCTGAGCAAATGCATCACTGTTTACTTACAGCTTGCAGCGTATCTGTCAGTTCCCTCCGTCTGTTGCGACACTTTGCTGCGGCCATTTTATTCCTCTCCCTCCTTATCCTCTTTTTCTCTTCCTCCTCCGGAGACAGCTGGGATGTGGAAAGAGTAATTCGGTTACTACCTTGAAGAATCCAGCCATCTCACCTCCTAATCCACTACATCCTGTGTCAATCCAGCCTCTGAAAAATGGCAAAAGCATGTTCCGCTGCAATGCGTCTAAAAATAGACCATTGTTGCAGACTTGCTGTGACCTGAATATAAATTGACTGCCTAAGGAAGGCACACAGCCAGCATCAGGCAGCACAGGAGCATGCACAATAGCACTATTGCACACAAGGAATTCAGATTGGCATATGTAAATTTACACTGTTGACTCCTCTGTCCAATAGCAGGTAAGACTTGGTCTGAGCTTTAACCTACCTGCTCTGTTTTCCCTTTCCTGGCAGCATTTTTTCCCTTATTCCCGCCTGCTTTGGGTGTTGCCCTGTGAGAGCTTTGCGGTTCATTGGCTTGCTTGCTACCCAGAGACGGGGAGACAGATGTAATAATTGTAGGCTGGACCATCCACTGGAAATCTGGGGTAGAGGAAATTGCGGTGACTGTTGGAACAAATGGAGTGTCTTGAACGCTCATATCTTGACAGACCTCCTGAAAAAAAAATAGAAATAAACCCACAATGAGGACTATAATATAGATTACGTTAAATACTTCTATTTCCGTGGTGTAAAATGAATTTTATTCCGATGAGATCAGCTATCAATAAACCAATCAATCAATCAATAAACATATGTCTGGAGTCTAAAACAAAGGGCAGCCTCTGCATGTGTTAGATATTTTCTTGAAATATACCCGACCAGAAATAGCCTTCTCCGGATCAATATTTGACTTTATCATTGTTCCTGACGTCAACACTGACGCAGAGATGCTGTGGAGTCTCCTGAATGGATTTATTTTTCTCAATGAACCGCTGCATCGACACGCTCACATTCTGGTCCCAGGACGTCGAGAATCATAACAAGACGACCACCGCGCGCTGCAGTTTTATCACATTTCCCACGCGCGCCCAGACCCCCCGGATCAATCAGACTGCCAAGTACATATATTAACTTTAAAAAAAAAGAAATGTTGAAAAATTAAAGCGCGTCAAGTTAATTAAAATCTTATCAATCAGTCCCTCCCCTCCTCCTCCCCCCACCACCACCATCATCACCACCACCAGCACCAGGATTAAAGGAAAAACATGTAGCTTAAATCTGTGAATGAAATAAATCCGGTTGTTTTATCTGCTTGTAAACGGGGTGCCCCCCACCCCAACCCCCACCTCTCTCTCCCATCCACCCCCACCTCCCCCCTCCCCCGGGTCTGCATGTTGAATATATATGATCAACAAAGCCATTCATACCTTTGCGTTGCTGTCTGTGGAGGCGGCGGGAGAGCTCGCCTCTTCTGGCGTCTTCTGGCAGAGTGTCCCGACAGGAGACTCTGTCCGGCAGGTGGGAGAGACTGGATCCATGTCAGGCGTCAGGTTGTTATGATACATCACAAGGAGGGGGTGAATATTAGTAATAATAAATAAATAAATAAATAAATAAATAAATAATATTACAAAAAAAAAAAAATCCCACAAGTCCTGATCAATGACAGATGTGACTCTGGCCTTCCGCTGGGCAGAGCGGCTCGGGTCTTTTCTCCAGGTATATACCTGGTAACTGGACGACTAGAATGCAAGCCCCTCCTTTTATGCTCTGCTAGAATTTTATGAATGAACCAAGACTGTACCATCCGCGGAGGGGGAGGGGGGTCAGACCTGACAGCCACACAGGCCTACATTTTTTGGGATAAGAGCATTATTTTTTTTTTATTTCTATCCTCCAATGGATTTACCCCACGAATAATATGTAAACCCGCTGTTATATTGTTATTAGACCTCGCTACCGCTTCATTGTCACGTTAAAGCAAAACAGCAGCGGCTTCTCATCAGTGCAATATGGGGTGAGAAACGTGAGTCTATTTATAAATACACATAGGCCGTAACCATTTCCTGGGCGATCAAAACGTGTTCTGATGCGTCCATTTAATCAAGGGTAAACAATATCAAAGTGATGATAATGAAAGACAAATACTATCCAATGTTTTTTTTCCCGATAATAGGCTATAAATCCCTTTTTTTCATTCAAGGTCGACTTGACACATTTTGCACGTGCGTTTCAAACGACAGTATGTCGCCTGTATGTAGGCTATTGAATCCGTTTATTATCAGCAGTCTCCAGAATTGACATCCATCTGTAGGAAATCATTCATAGAAAAAAAAAGTCTGTCGTCTGTACCAGGCTCACAGACATCTGTCAGTGAGCTCAGCGCTTTAGCATCGCCTTTTTACTCAGATAAGCATCGAGGGCTGTTGGCAGACATAATGAAATGCTGCTGAATTGTTTACTTGGGGAGGTGGTGGTGGGAGGGGGACGGAGGGGGGTGAAGAGGGGAGGTGGGAGCATGTGGGGGCGGAGAAGTCACGTGACATGACCCGGAAGTTGGGAGGAGGAGGAGGAGGAGGAGGAGGGGGAGGCATGCTATCACGTTTGACAGGAGGGGGAGGAGGAGGGAGGGGGAGGAGGAGGGAGGGGGGGCATCATTCCTCTGTTCCTTCACAAGAAATGAGCAGTACCATGTTGTGTTGTTCTGTCATGTCCTGTAGGACCCCGTGTCGTCTGTTACCACCCACCACCGCACACAGCACAACAACTTCAGCTCATCTGAGGGTGAGAGGAGGAGCACACTGACCACAGATTGTTTGTCTCTGTGAGTTTGTGAATGAAGTGACCAAGCCACAATATCCTGCAGTAAAGAAGCCACTCTCATACATATTCCCACTGTGTTGTTTTATGTATTTATTTTATCAGACATGGTAGATATGATTACCAAAATAAGAACAGGCATTTTGATGGACTATATATCCAAAATGTGTCAGTCACTGTTTCGAAGCTCTTTGTGGCATGATAACTGTCATCTCAGATGAGAACAATTTATCTATTCAATAACCCTGGAAGTAAAAAATCCAAACTGTAGGTATTTATGTCATAAAACTTTGAGAAGTAACCATATTAATGATATTACTTACAGGTACTGTATATTTTGATACCTGTACCTAGTATGTCCTGTACTAAATCTGCTTGCACTATAACTAGCAATACCAAAAACATCACTGGTTCAAATCACCTCACTGTTTTCAATTATCCCCCAAAGCTTGGAAAAGCAGCAGGCTATAAAGAGAATATAGTGTTGTACTTTTTGGCGTATGTGTTCAGTGGGTGCACCGTATGATGAGGGTATTTTTCATTTCAGCTGGACTTGGCTATAAAGGACGTGGCCATACAGTGGTTTAAATTCACAAGATGACGAAAACTAAAATAGCCTACATATTCATACATTATATTTTTCAAGGATTTGTCCAACGGAGGGAAGAAAGGACAAATGGATGGCGGTCCAAATGGATTGAAATTACACCATAAGGACAGAAATGTGCAGCACACAGCCTGCCATAATGCTGAGGGCAGTGAGGCAAGTAAAGCTTCACCCTGGTCTCCTAACCATATAAAGACAGGTTGACTCTTTTAACCCTCTTTGAACACTATTTCATTTAACAGGTTCCACCAATGTATGAGTGCTGCTCTTCAAAATCATCTGTATGGCAGGAGTTTTTTTTTTAAATACTTGGTAAAGTGCACTCGAAGTTTTTTGAATAGTTATGTGATCACCACAACAACATTTCTACTGTCACCTTAAGATTGATTTTAGCATTGCATCTCTCTTTGTGCTTGGTGATGAAATGATGTCCCTGAGTAAATGGAAGTGTACAAAAACTAAATACTATTCATTTGTGACATGTTTAATAAAGTCTTTTTAAAATATAAATTACAATTCATTTTGCTGACATGAAACTACACATTTAAAATATAACACACACACACACTTATCTATTTCCATAGAGTTCCCAGGCTTTATGCATTCTTCTCAGCTTTTGCAGGTTGGGTTTCTGTAACTCCTGCAGAGAGAAGAATGCTTAGTCACCAGCAGATAGCTGCGCTGTACGACGCCTTGAATACCACATTTGGTCCAAAGTTCAGTGTGTTGCTCCAGTCTAGTACCTTCTGGTCTTTGTCCAAATGCAGGATGTCAACGAGGGGAGCGATGGAGGGACGGCCATGGGCGCACTGGAAGGGCAGCTGGCAGGAAGATAAGGATGCTACCAAGCTGTGGCATTCATCTCTGCTCAGGCTGTCGTTAAACTTGATGGCACCTGTTAAATGCACATGTATAGAAATCATACTGTAAGTATGAAGACAAGAGACTCATCGTTGCAGAGAAAAATGAACTAAGGGATAAGTAATGTAATTTTACCGTGGCACGCCAGGGAGGCAAGCACTTTCAGCACGGAGAGTGGCAAAGTTCCTCTGACTCTCCCAGCTGAGCGGAGTAACTGGAACAGAAAGAGAAACCGTACATTTTACCCTCCATCAAACACTAAGATCCTCTGCGCTGCAAAGGTTAAGGAGGTAGAAGAGATGTTTGCAAACTTACCTCAATCTGCTCTCGAAGATACTCCTGATGTGGGATAAAGCAAAATGGTAAATCATCACTTAGCGAGCTGAGTGACGTAGTTAATGAGGTTTCACAAGTCTTACCTCAACTATAGGCTTGATAACAGACGGCCTCCCCCGCCTTTGCTCGTTGCTCTCCTTTTCCACAAAGCACATTGGTACCTTCCCCACAAAAACCAGCGGGTCTGCTGCGTCGGAGAATTTCACTTCCAGGCCCAGTTTGCGTAAATCTACCTGACAAGACCTGTATGAGGAAGATCACACAATTCTTTAATACTGTTATTCATTATAAGCAATGCTATAATGTCTATGGTATTGCACAAATTGGGTTAGGAAACTGTGTGGGAGGTTAAGCTGTTTGCACTATAGTCACGGAGGTAAACAGAGTCTAAAGGTTGCATGGTACAGCTTGACCTAAATCAAATAAATGTGCGTATGTTTTACCAATACAAGGCAACAGCACATAGCAACTGATGAATGGTGGCTTAATATATTAACAGATTACAGAATACAGATTTTGGCTGTTACTGAACCATCAGCCTCCAGTCCAAATCAGACAGAGACCACACCGACTACTCAGAACTGCCATTTAAGCTCTTCCCATCCAAAGCTAGCGCTGACATGACTTTTTTTGACGCTGAGTAGAAGAAAAATACAGTCTACAAAAGCAACCTGTGTACTTAAGTCTAATGGGTTTAAGATCTTGCAGCAAGTGTAACTTGTACATTTAATACAAGCTGTATGCGCTACAATATAAAATAATGAAATAAAAACTAAAGTGTACTATTTTCACTAAATAAACACAAGTCTCTCCTGGAAATCAGACGCTGAATTAAGAGTGACTTAATGTGTGTTGAAGTATTGATTGAAGGGTCTTATATACTGTTAAAATTATATGCTCTGAAAATCAATTGTATTATCCATTAAGTCAGTCCACTGGTTTTACAGGTATTTTACACGAACAGCAGATAAGCACACCTAAGCAGCCTGAGCTCCTCTTCTGTTACACTGATCTCAAGAGGAGGCAGGATGGTTGAGGAACACAGGCGTCTCCCTCCTGACACATCTGGGTCATCCTCATAGGAATCTGTAGCAGCACAGACAGTTGAGACAGTAATATCGCATCGAACAACATTATTCATTTCACATCTCGTTTTCACAATTAACACCGTGTGATTCTGTACCTGCAACTAGATTTTCAAGCCGAACTCTCTCGTGTGCAGCATGTTGATCCACCAGCACAAGGAGGTTTCCTGTAGTTTCAATACATACAAACATTAATTGCATGATGAGCCACTGGCAAAATAACAAGTAACAAACCAGAAACAGTCTAGTTCCCATCTATACCTTCAGTTTCAGTGTGTGCTGCAGGCTCTTCGTCTCTTGTATTGATGAGACATGCAAGGAACTTCTTATCCACTTGATGAATAACCTGTAATGTCATTAAATAGCAATTACATCACTGCATCAAATGAATTTAAGTTTATCAGAATAGTCAAATAGAAATGTGCCTTCATTGAGTGAATCATGGCCTTAGAAAAGCGGTATGGAAACAGGATGTTATGGATCTTAACAGCCAGTCCATCTGCTTGTCCACTTGTTATGTCCACACCAACCTGTGGGCAGCAGTTCATGATTAATAATTAAAAACAACCAAAGGCTCATAAAATGACTTCTAATACAAAGTAAACGCTATTTTTTTACCATAGGAGGTCGGACAAACACAGGGTTCTTCCATTTAGAGTACATTGATGAAAGTGAATTGGAGCTCTCACCACCGTCACCTGTGAGGACAGACAATAGCAGATGTAAACACAAACGAGCTGGCGTTCATTTCTGTCCAGTGTGTGTTAGGGCCTCTCAGTCTACAGTCTGGTCTGGCTGCGAGGTACCTCTGTCATCCAGCCCTGCACTAAGCACTCTCTCTGTCCTGGATTTAGGCAGGAAGGGCAATACTAGATCCACCTGAAATGGGTAACACCTGTACTCCATCCCTACATGAACAGGAAAGTAAACATGGGCATCATGGCTGACACTTGACTTGCGTATCCATTTTCTAGGTTGAAAGTTGAGTGCACAGTGCAAGTTTTTTTTCACACATAACTTGATGGCAGATCAACAGAATTTGAAGAGTTTTCCCAACTGACCATCTTGGGACGGTCTGGGATTATACATTGTGTCATAGTACCCAACAATTAGTTCGCCAAATTTTGCCTTTGCCTGGTATCTTGGGTAACACTTTACAATAAGGGTCCCTTAATTAATGTTAGTTATTAGGTTATTAGTTATCATTATTAAGTATTAATATATATACTAATTTGTTAATTAATGCTAAGTAATGCATACATAATGATAACTAATTACATTATTCAACTTTTAATTTATTAAGTAGTAAAAATTAATTAACTGCTCACTACTAGGCTACATTAATTAATGTGTTTCCTAATCCTAAGTAATACATAATAATGATTGTTAATAAATCTGTAAATTGTTAATTCATGCTTAATAATGTACTAACTAACATTAATTAAGGGACCCTTATTGTAAAGTGATACCGTATCTTGTTTAATTTATAATGGACCTGGCCATTAAACGTTTATGTTTGCAAAAGGTCCATACGTTTTTTTCTTTTTTACCATCCATGCTACAGTATGTGCTTGAAATTTTCTGGGATTGTCCTTTAACTCATTCATTCATGCTAGTTTTAAAGCCTAGATGTCTTATCATGAGAGGTTCTGTTGATTTGTCATGGAATGACTATGAACGACTATTTCTCATTACAAATATGTCACAAACATTCCTACCAGCGTACCTGTTTCTGAGATGACACTGACTGCCAGATTGGTGACATCAGATGTGCACTGCACTCGCGTTTCTTCAGCAGATGGATCCTCGTACGTGCTGAGCCCAGTCACTCTGTTGACGTAAACTTTCTTCCCCACAGATGTGTCATAGTGATGAATCCAGTCACCTGATGTTGTGTCCTCTTCCCTCTCACCCAGTTCAGGGTTTGTACCTTTGTTACCCGAGTGTGTGTCCATTGCAGTGTCACAGGGATTATCATTGTTATTGTTGCTGTCTTGGATATCCTTACCACTACTGAGACAGACGCCGTCCTGTGAGGTCGGCCTGGAAAAGTGTGATAACACCATTGATGTTTCAGTCCTGTGTTGTTTCAAAAGGCACAGTTTAGCAGCTAAAGATGTTTTGTTTTTCTTCTGAGCTGAGGCTGGTTTTGTCTTAGTAAAAACTGAGGGGGTTGCTGCACTTTGGAAACTGCTCTGTGTCTCTGTTTCTTGTGGCTGTGTAATGTCAACATCTTGCTGATCTTTCTTGCAAACTGACAAATTATGGGGATTCGGATTGAGACAATTTTCCTGAGGAAGCTGAGCATTGTTCTCTAAATGAGTGCCCAACGAGGGTAATTTCATTTCATCGTATTTACCAAATTCTTTTCTAAACTGGTCAAGAGATCCTGACTCTTTATTTAAAGAAATCCTTTGACAGGATATAAATCTGGGAATCTTTGCAGGAATGATAGGATCAAAGTCTTTGCATAGTTTCAGAGAGGCTCCGTCACGGCTTGAATCCAGTGAAATTTTGTGCTTTGATGCCAGTGATCTCTCCTCACCTTTGTGCTGCTGAAATACTGACTTATTGATCTGGGTCAGGTCCTTAGTTTGTAGACCTTGATGAATAAATGAATCAGATAAACAGATTTTTCTGTTACTTGTCAAAGCGTGTCTATGTTCTACCGCATCCTGAATGTCAGGTAGTGACTGGTCAGTGCTTTTAAAATCAGCCTGGATCTTTTGGGTGGTGCTGTTTGGTAAAGTCACATTGCAGGTTGAAGTAGTGCTCTTTAAAATCTCCTTTTCCCCAGCTTTACTTAGTGTCGGCTCCTCCACTTCAGTTCTTTTATTTTCACATGTAGGTTCCAGTTCATCCAGATGTGGCTCGTCTCCACAGTCTTCCCCTTGTGGCTTTTCCAAGTCGTTTGCAGGCATCTTTTCAGCCTCCTCGACTTCTCCACAGTCCATCAGATCAGACTCCTGGCAAACACCGTCCTCGGAGACATCCCTGCGCTTACGATAAACAGATTCAGATGCCAGTTTCATTCCGACGCTGCAATCTACTGTGAACGCTGTGTTAGTTGCTTGGCCATCTTCCGCACTTTTATTATTATTATTCCCCTCCTGCTCTGTACGGTCAGTGCCAAACAGTTGAGGAGACACACAGTCCATGTCGTCCTGAGAAATCACAGCCACCAAGTTCTCCCTTCTGAGGAAAACTTTCACTGCCTCTTCAACACAGAGCAAAATGCCATCCCAGTCTCTGAACTCTATCAAAGTCTTGGCTGGCTCGAGACAGATGTCATACTCTGAGTAAGAGCATTTGATATTGATGACATATACTCCGTGCAGATCTGGGTTTCGTTTGTTTTTAGGACTCCTGGTGGCAGACTGCCCATCAGGACTGTCGTTTTTCTGAATTGAGCTACTCAGCCTGCGCAAGAGGAAGTTCAACAGCTTGTGTATCTGCGTCTTCAGCAGCAGTCTCCCATTGACATACAGGAACTGTAAGCTGTTGTTGTAGTGGCCCTCTCTGCCAATGTAGCCATTCACTTCAAACTGGCCATGTGTGTAGCCCATCTCTCCCAGTTTCTGTGCTCGTCCCAGGCCGTGTATCTGGACAAACCTGTGGTAAGTGTCTTTGGCTTTAGGGAGCTGCACGGTCATGGCTCCTGTGCAGTCATCCTTCAGGGAGAAAGACACAGAGGGATGCATCAGAGAGACAGCCTCCACTCTGTGCCTGATCCTCTCGCCCTCCAGGACAGCATCCACCCTCTTCCTCCGCACCGGCATGTTGTAGAAGAAGTTACAAATGACGACAGTAGTCCCCGCAGACGGTCGGGTAGTCTCCGCCGTGAAGACATCCAAGCCTTTCCCGTTCTTGAACATCTTCACGTGCGTGTTCACAGACGATTTGCTCCGGGATGTGATTTCAACAAGCGCCGCCAGAGACACCAGACTGGCCAGGGCTTCTCCTCTGAAGCCGTACCAGCGCAGCTCGTCCAGGTCTTCCACAGAGCTGCATTTGCTGGTGTGGTACCTGTTCCCCACCAGCTCCATGTCCTCTTGGCTAATCCCTGAGCCGTTATCGATCACCTGAACTTTAAACGCCTCCATGTTGAGCCGGACTCCCACACAGCTCGCCCCGGCGTCGATGCTGTTCAACACCAGCTCCTCGACGCACTGCTGGAGGGAGGGCACGGCGACACCGGAGCGGAGTTTACCCTGGACCTCTGTGGGCAAACACTTAATCATGATGTTCATTAAGCTCGGTTCTCTGTGTGTTTGTGTTCCTACCTGTCCCGATAGGACCACACAGCCGCAGCACAACTGTGGTCTGTTGCTAGTAACGTCCGTTACGTAAGAACAACGGTAGATAGTTCCATGAGCTCCAACGAGAACTCCTCAAAACTCATTGATAAAATTGTAAATAAAACGTGTTAAAAACCTAACAAACTAAAAAACAACAAACCCAGTTGGCCACTGTAAGTCAACGTGAGAATAAGAGACCAAAACACTGAGAGAAACAGGAAAGGTCTATGATCACAGCGCCATCTTCTGGAGTGAAGGACCTCGGCCGTGTTCTTTGTAAGCACCTCGTCATTGCACAGCGCCATCCACTGTACGAAGTGTGCACAATTAATATCCCCACATTTTAAAGTTAAAAGTTAAAAAATATCAGCTTATTCCTGGAGATTGACGTGGCCTCTCGTATTGTGAATGATTCCTTTCATAACCCATGGTATATATGTAGTGTAGCCTGTAGTGTTAGCTACTCTTTCATTTGTTTGAGTAAAAGACATTTCCTTCAAGTTTAGTTTTCTCAAAAAGTATTGTAAAGATGTTATTTTTGTCTGGTCAGTCTTGTAACACTTAATTGTGTTTATTTTTCTCAATCTTTTCAAATGTGGTTTGTAACACTGTCAATCTGAAGGGATTTTACACAGCAGTTATGATATAAAATGCACAGGTGTTGGTCATAAAACATAAGTGTCCCAGTAAAACAACAGCAACAACGAGCCAGCATACATACATACATAACATGATGAACAAGATGATTAGGAAGAGTTATTTCATTTTACTACTTACACCTGTGCTGTGATTTTTTTCCTCACATCATCTGGGAAAATGCCCATTAAGGCAACAGACAATCAGTTTACACACATGGTATTAACTAGCTGCTTCTGCTCCATATCATAATTTACAAGTACTTTTTACTCTGAAATTCCAAATGTGCCTCTATTTGTGATTTCTGCACTGACATGTCCATTTAAAATGTCTTTTGAAAACATATTACTAACAAGATAGACTTTGTTTTGGTATTAGCCTAGATTATCGTATCCCTGCAATGGATCAGTTGAAGATTAATTCACTCTACAGTTTTGGAAATGTCCCTCCAGTCGTCTGCAGAGCTCTGTCTTTGCCAAAGGAGGGCAGCAGCACTCTTTTAAGTGGTAAGTGGTGTTCGTGAAGCCCCCCCCTCAGTTTTTATGGAGGCTGATGAAGATGGTGGTGACAGATTTCAAGGTCAAGTCATTGCATATTTACTCAGCAGGTGCCTTGCACGGCTCTGGTTTGTTTGCAACCCTTTCTTTACACAGATTAACAGTCTCTGCTGATTTAATGTGGTCACTTCTGACTGATGATTTGAAAAATTAAACCAATTAAATATTTCCTTGTTGTTGTTACCGCAAAAATATTCAAACATGAAGCCAGCTGGAAGGACTTCTCCATTTATTAATGTAATTCCATATGTTATACACGTTAAGGAGATTCAGTTTCAGTAACAGTTTGAACTGTCATTATATGTGTTGCCTTCCTAAAAATCCTGAAAATGAAAATACTAAATAAATAACACATCTGTTTTAAAGTTAATATTACAGGCACAGTCTGTACGTTCATTTATCTCACTACTTTAAAAGATGAATGTTCTAGGTTGTCAATTGTTTTTTCGTTCATGAACTCCGCCTTGATAATTCTAGACTGGGGGCTTCCAGTGGATCTCAGCCATTCTTGCATTTCCTTCACCTTGTTGCGTGGTCCTTGGAGCTGGCCCTGAACAGTTCCTGCGCTTGTGTTTTGGACCCATCCAACCAGGCCAAGCTTCTTCCCCTCTGACTGGAGAACAACATGAATGGTTATGATGGAGAATATGGGTGAGATGGACATGCTTTTATAACAGGCTCTATTACCTCATTAGATGCACAAAAGACAATACAAATTTTATTGTTCATTGATCAAAGGCTGTGTTTGGCAAACCACTGGGTAAATCATTCATTTATCAAAATTTGGCACATTATTTTCTCATATAAGTGTTATGTTATCCTTCACAAAACCCAATTATTCTACAGCCCTGGTATTGATTGATATTTAACTTGAACTTAATTGACTGAAAGGGAAACTTACTAACCAGAATTTTCAACATCCATCACTGTCTTTATCATCAATACTGCGATTGGTCTATGAAAGTGTCCCGAAATAATCTAGGTAACGTTAGGGTCCCTTGTTTTTTTTTGTCAAGGCCAAACTTTGCATAAATAGGAAAACTCCACACACTTACTTGTGACTGCGGTCAAGTGAGCCGTCGTTCTTCTTCGCGGAGTCAAGCCAGCCGCACAAACATTTGAACTGCGCCCGTATCATAGAACTTACGGTAAATGCTCCGAGTCCACTGACGAAGCTAGCGCTAGTTCATAACCAAGCGAGATGACTTCCGGTTTTCAAAATAAGACGGGGTTAATACAAAGGCAAACGAGGTGTGTGTGTGTGTGTGTGTGTGTGTGTGTGTGTGTGTGTGTGTGTGTGTGTGTGTGTGCGCGCGCGCGCGTGTGTGTGCGCGTGTGTGTGTGTGTGTGTGTGTGTGTGTGTGTGTGTGTGTGTGTGTGCGCGCGCGTGTGTGCGCGCGCGTGTGTGTGTGTGCGCGCGCGCGTGTGTGTGTGTGTGCCTACCTACCAGGGCCTGATTAATTTTAAACAGGAAAAATGCCTTATACTCCATTTTTACTGTGCAGTAACATCACTTTGGTCCATAAGTTCTGGAAATACTTGCTACAGTTGACTTCTGGACTACCCTGGCTACTTCCTCAGTCATTATCAAACATTTTTACTGTATCATTTTGGGGAAATTAAACCTCAAGAATGCATCTCTAGTTTTTTTAAACAGGAAAAATGCCTTATACTCCATTTTTACTGTACAGTAACATCACTTTGGCCCATAAGTTCTGGAAATACTTGCTGCAGTTGACTTCTGGACCACCCTGGCTACTTCCTCAGTCATTATCAAACATTTTTACTGTATCATTTTGGAGAAATTAAGCCTCAAATTTGCATCTCTTGTTTTTTTGTTGTTGTTGTTGTTGTTTTTTTACAGGAAAAGTGCCTCATACTCAATTTTTACTGTACAGTAACATCACTTTGGTCCATAAGTTCTGACAATACTTGCTACAGTTGACTTCTGGACCACCCTGGCTGCTTCCTCAGTCATTATCAAACAGTTTTACTGTATCATTTTGGAGAAATTAAACCTCAAAGTTTAATCTGTAGTTTTTTTTTTAACAGGAAAAATGCCTTATACTCTATTTTTACTGTACAATAACATGACTTTGGCCCATAAGTTCTGGCAATACTTGGTACAGGTGACTTCAGGACCACCCTGGCTACTTCCTCAGTCATAATCAAACAATTTTACTGTATCATTTTGGAGAAATTAAACCTCAAAGTTTAATCTGTAGTTTTTTTTTTAACAGGAAAAATGCCTTATACTCCATTTTTACTGTACAATAGCATGACTTTGGTCCATAAGTTCTGGCAATACTTGGTACAGGTGACTTCAGGACCACCCTGGCTACTTCCTCAGTCTATTATCAAACAATTTTACTGTATCATTTTGGAGAAATTAAACCTCAAAGTTGCATCTCAGTTTTTTTTAAACAGGAAAAATGCCTTATACTCCATTTTTACTGTACAATAGCATGACTTTGGTCCATAAGTTCTGACAATACTTGGTACAGGTGACTTCTGGACCACCCTGGCTACTTCCTCAGTCATTATCAAACAATTTTACTGTATCATTTTGGAGAAATTAAACCTCAAAGTTTAATCTGTAGTTTTTTTTTTAAACAGGAAAAATGCCTTATACTCCATTTTTACTGTACAGTAACATCACTTTGGTCCATAAGTTCTGACAATACTTGCTACAGTTGACTTCTGGACCACCCTGGCTACTTCCACAGTCTATTATCAAACAATTTTACTGTATAATTTTGGAGAAATTAAGCCTCAAAGTTTCATCTCAGTTTTTTTTAAACATGAAAAATGCCTTATACTCTATTTTTACTGTACAATAACATGACTTTGGCCCATAAGTTCTGGCAATACTTGGTACAGGTGACTTCAGGACCACCCTGGCTACTTCCACACTCATTATCAAACAATTTTACTGTATAATTTTGGAGAAATTAAGCCTCAAAGTTTCATCTCAGTTTTTTTTAAACAGGAAAAATGCCTTATACTCTATTTTTACTGTACAATAACATGACTTTGGCCCATAAGTTCTGGCAATACTTGGTACAGGTGACTTCAGGACCACCCTGGCTACTTCCTCAGTCATTATCAAACAATTTTACTGTATCATTTTGGAGAAATTAAACCTCAAAGTTGCATCTCAGTTTTTTTTAAACAGGAAAAATGCCTTATACTCCATTTTTACTGTACAATAGCATGACTTTGGTCCATAAGTTCTGGCAATACTTGATACAGGTGACTTCAGGACCACCCTGGCTACTTCCTCAGTCTATTATCAAACAATTTTACTGTATCATTTTGGAGAAATTAAACCTCAAAGTTGCATCTCAGTTTTTTTTAAACAGGAAAAATGCCTTATACTCCATTTTTACTGTACAATAGCATGACTTTGGTCCATAAGTTCTGACAATACTTGGTACAGGTGACTTCTGGACCACCCTGGCTACTTCCTCAGTCATTCTCAGACATTTTTACTGTATCATTTTGGAGAAATTAAACCTCAAAGTTGAATCTCTCGTTTTTTTTAAACAGGAAAATGCCTTATACTCCATTTTTACTGTACAGTATCATCACTTTGGCCCATAAGTTCTGGAAATACTTGCTACAGTTGACTTCTGGACCACCCTGGCTACTTCCTCAGTCATTATCAAACATTTTTACTGTATCATTTTGGAGAAATTAAACCTCAAATTTGCATCTCTTGTTTTTTTGTTCGTTTTTTTTTTTTTTTACAGGAAAAATGCCTTATACTCAATTTTTACTGTACAATAACATGACTTTGGCCCATAAGTTCTGGCAATACTTGGTACAGGTGACTTCAGGACCACCCTAGCTACTTCCTCAGTCATTATCAAACAATTTTACTGTATAATTTTGGAGAAATTAAGCCTCAAAGTTTCATCTCAGTTTTTTTAAACAGGAAAAATGCCTTATACTCTATTTTTACTGTACAATAACATGACTTTGGCCCATAAGTTCTGGCAATACTTGGTACAGGTGACTTCAGGACCACCCTGGCTACTTCCTCAGTCATTATCAAACAATTTTACTGTACCATTTTGGGGAAATTAAACCTCAAATTTGCATCTCTGTTTTTTTTAAAACAGGAAAAATGTCTTAAAACATAAAATGGAGTATGAGGCACTTTTCCTGTAAAAAAAAAACCAACAAAAAAACTAGAGATGCAACTTTGAGGTTTAATTTCCCCAACATCCATCTGTGGAAGTAGCCAGGGTAGTCCTGAAGTCTTTATCAACCCTTCACAGAACTTATGGGCCAAATTAGTACAGTAAAAATGGAGAATGAGGCAAAAACAGAGATGCAACTTTGAGGCTTAATTTCTCCAAAATGATACAGTAAAAATGTCTGAGAATGACTGAGGAAGTAGCCAGTGTAGTCCAGAAGTCAACTGTACCAAGTATTGCCAGAACTTATGGACCAAAGTGATATTACTGTATAGTAAAAATGGAGTATGAGGCACTTTTCCTGTAAAAAAAAACAAACAACAAAAAAACAAGAGATGCAACTTTGAGGCTTGATTTCTCCAAAATGATACAGTAAAAATGTCTGAGAATAACTGAGGAAGTAGCCAGTGTGCTCCAGAAGTCACCTGTACCAAGTATTGCCAGAAATTATGGACCAAAGTGATATTACTGTATAGTAAAAATGGAATGTAAAAAAAACAAACAACAAAAAAACAAGAGATGCAACTTTGACTTTGATTTCTCCAAAATGATACAGTAAAAATGTCTGAGAATGACTGAGGAATAATCCAGTGTGCTCCAGAAGTCACCTGTACCAAGATTGCCAGAACTTATTCATGTTACTGTCAGTAAAAATGGAGTATAAGGCATTTTTCCTGTTTAAAAAAAACTGAGATGAAACTTTGGGGCTTAATTTCTCCAAAACTATACAGTAAAATTGTTTGATAATGAGTGTGGAAGTACAGGGTGGTCCTGAAAGTACCAAGTATTGCCAGAACTTAAAACATGTTATTGCAGTAAAAATGTATGCATTTTTTGTAAAAAAAACTGAGATGAAACTTTGAGGCTTAATTTCTCCAAAATTATACAGTAAAATTGTTTGATAATAGACACCATGGTCCAGAAGTCAACTGTAGCAAGTATTGTCAGAACTTTGGACAAAGTGATGTTACTGTACAGTAAAAATGGAGTATAAGGCATTTTTCCTGTTTAAAAAAACTGAGATGAAACTTTGGGGCTTAATTTCTCAAAACTATACAGTAAAATTGTTTGATAATGAGTGTGGAAGTAGCCATTCTGAAGTAACAATTTGCCAGAACTTATGGGCCAAAGTCATGTTATTGTACAGTAAAAATTGAGTATAAGGCATTTTTCCTGTAAAAAAAAAAAAAAACGAACAAAAAAACAAGAGATGCAAATTTGAGGCTTAATTTCTCCAAAATGATACAGTAAAAATGTTTGATAATGACTGAGGAAGTAGCCAGGGTGGTCCAGAAGTCAACTGTAGCAAGCATTTCCAGAACTTATGGGCCAAAGTGATGATACTGTACAGTAAAAATGGAGTATAAGGCATTTTTCCTGTTTAAAAAAAACGAGAGATTCAAATTTGAGGTTTAATTTCTCCAAAATGATACAGTAAAAATGTCTGAGAATGACTGAGGAAGTAGCCAGGGTGGTCCAGAAGTCACCTGTACCAAGTATTGTCAGAACTTATCTATTGTACAGTAAAAATGGAGTATAAGGCATTTTTCCTGTTTAAAAAAAACTGAGATGCAACTTTGAGGTTTAATTTCTCCAAAATTATACAGTAAAATTGTTTGATAATGAGTGTGGAAGTAGCCAGGGTGGTCCTGAAGTCACCTGTACCAAGTATTGCCAGAACTTATGGGCCAAAGTCATGTTATTGTACAGTAAAAATGGAGTATAAGGCATTTTTCCTGTTAAAAAAAAAACTACAGATTAAACTTTGAGGTTTAATTTCTCCAAAATGATACAGTAAAACTGTTTGATAATGACTGAGGAAGTAGCCAGGGTGGTCCAGAAGTCAACTGTAGCAAGTATTGTCAGAACTTATGGGCCAAAGTGATGTTACTGTACAGTAAAAATGGAGTATAAGGCATTTTTCCTGTTTAAAAAAAACGAGAGATTCAACTTTGAGGTTTAATTTCTCCAAAATGATACAGTAAAATGTCTGAGAATGACTGAGGAAGTAGCCAGTGTGGTCCAGAAGTCAACTGTAGCAAGTATTGTCAGAACTTATGGACCAAAGTGATGTTACTGTACAGTAAAAATTGAGTATGAGGCACTTTTCCTGTAAAAAAAAAAAAAAAACCAACAAAAAAACAAGAGATGCAAATTTGAGGCTTAATTTCTCCAAAATGATACAGTAAAAATGTTTGATAATGACTGAGGAAGTAGCCATGGTGGTCCAGAAGTCAACTGTAGCAAGTATTTCCAGAACTTATGTGCCAAAGTGATGTTACTGTACAGTAAAAATTGAATATAAGGCATTTTTCCTGTTTAAAAAAACTAGAGATGCATTCTTGATGCTTAATTTCCCCAAAATGATACAGTAAAAATGTTTGATAATGACTGAGGAAGTAGCCAGGGTGGTCCAGAAGTCAACTGTAGCAAGTATTTCCAGAACTTATGGACCAAAGTGATGTTACTGCACAGTAAAAATGGAGTATAAGGCATTTTTCCTGTTTAAAATTAACCAGGCCCTGGTAGGTAGGTACACACACACACACACACACACACACACACACACACACACACGGGAACACACGCGCGCGCGCGCGCACACACACACCTCGTTTGCCTTTGTATTAACCCCGTCTTATTTTGAAAACCGGAAGTCATCTCGCTTGGTTATGAACTAGCGCTAGCTTCGTCAGTGGACTCGGAGCATTTACCGTAAGTTCTATGATACGGGCGCAGTTCAAATGTTTGTGCGGCTGGCTTGACTCCGCGAAGAAGAACGACGGCTCACTTGACCGCAGTTACTTGTGTGTACTTCCGAAAGAATACACCCTGCACTTTGCCATAAATTTCATAATCCACTGACATTAGGTCTTCATCGGACATAATGAACCTGTAACAGAGAAAGAGAAAAAGACAGTAAAAGCCATAAAAACGCTGTGTTGTCGGTAAGGACCCCATCACCATGCAGGTGCTACATTACAGCTACAAGCTATGCTAACGCTGATTCACTTCTATTCTAACAATTTGCAAGCAAACTAGTTCAAATTTAGCTTCGCACTCAGACTGTATAAATGTAAACCAGACAACTAACAGTCAGATTATCACCTGAGTAATGTCAGAAGTTAACAAGAAGACCGTCCAGCCCGACCAGACCTCTGTTTGAAAACATATGAACCATACAGGAAGTGACGGTCGGTCGACCAATCAGAGAACGGCCCAGACATGTGGTTGCTAGGCAACGCGCATAAACTTGAAGGGGCCGCAGCACCGCAGCAGTTACAATGGGAGGTCCTCGGTTTTCAGATAAAGCCAGTTTTTAGATTTATTAAACTCAGACGACTCACAACAGACTGAAATTGTTTTGTTGGAAATCCATGTGAAGATGATGGGAACATTTTTGTCTTCTTGACACTGGTAAGTAGAGGGTAGTTTGCTCCATGTTTTTTTTTTTCCTGACTAATGACTTCTCTATCTGGTTAGCATCAACAGGAAATGAGAATGCTTTCATCTTCTTGAGTTTTTCTGAGTGTATCACAATCTTTCTCATTAGAAAACATGGGCTAATAAACACTTGACAATGTGCTAGGTTATCATAATTAGCACAGTAACTATCAATATTATCAGGCAATTATCAATCATCAATTTGTTTTCAAAGGCAAGAATGAAGTGTGGAGATGTAGCCATACACCAGTGCAAAAAAATTTCTATTTCTATCACCTGCCTTTACAGTTTGTGTTTCTTCTGTATTTCCTTTGATGTGTATTTTTTGACCATGAGGCTAAAATATATTGACAGAATTGCTTAATGCCAGAATCTAATTTAAATTCAATTTTTTTGTTTTCTTTCCCTTGTGATTGCATATTATACAAGAAAAAACCCTCCATGACTGATGTTGTGGGCTCATCTGTCTTTTCTGATTTCTGAACGGATCCATCTAAAAGAAAAAAAACCTTCTGAACAATTTTAAGCCATGAGCACATACAAAAGGAAAAGTTCACAAGGCCGGCACAATGTTTCAGGACAAAGACAAGAACATGTCTACCCTCAGGTACAACATAGTGGTGTATCTGAAGTAGGTCACCCATTTCCAAACAAGCCTGTTTACCACAGAAGAACTGCCACTCCTAGGACAGAAGAGGATTCATTTGATCTCCATGATTTTGAAAAAATCACTATTACAAAACAACCAAGAGGCTTGTTTCTGCCCAGAGAACATGATTTAAATGACATCAGAAAGACCACTGAATCCCAGCATCCAAAAAAAGACTCAAACAGACCGTCCAGTGGAGAACTACAGATGGCAGAGGCCAGAGCAATTCATGCAAAAAAGCTCATGGTACAGGACAAGCTGAGGAGGGTTGAGGAAATAACAAGACAAAAGATCCAGCGGGATAGTGTTGAAGCTGCTGCCGGTAATGATGTTATGATGAGTGAGGAGGATTTCAAACTAATTAGGAGGGAGCGAGATCAGAGGAATGAGGACAGAATGAGAAATGCACATGAAGAAGAGGGGGCAAGATGGAGAAGAAGGGAGACAGGAGCTGCAGAGTATCCCCAGTCAAAAATAACTGGAAATGAAGGGACTCTTAAAGATACAGTTTATAAGAAAAAAGTGAGTGGAGAGCTGAACAAATTAAAATGGAAGAATGTGACAGAGTATACTAGAGGAAAAAGGGATGAAAAACGTCAATGCATGAACGGGAAAACACATGCAAGGCAGGAACAGGATGGATTAGGGAAAGCAAAAGAAAGGGAACAAAATAAGACCTCTATAGAAAAATCAGTTTGGCCAAGACAGAAGGAATATATGGACAAAATGTATAAAGATATGCACTGTTCAGATGATGAGCAAGACATACCTCGCACAAGCCAAGAGGAACTCGCTCAGAAACTGGCTATAGAAAACCCCAGGGGTGCACAATGTAGAATATCTGGTGGTGAATCAACTCTCCCACTGGTTTTTGGTGGTTCAAACACACCACAGGAAGAGGAGCTGGGAAACATGGACAGCCCAAACACCAGCATCCAGCTTGTGACTTGCACAATCTGCAACAGGAAGTTTAACAGTGACAGGCTGGAAAAGCATGTCCAAATCTGTAAAAAGGTGAACCAAACACCCCGTCAAGTCTTCAACTCCTACGTTAACAGGACCAAAGGATCTGCCATTGAGCAGTACTGGAAAACTCACAGCAGAAGCAAAACTCCAGAGGTAGGCCAGTAACATTTTTACCTCAGTTGATTATTTGAAGTAAATATTACTGTTTTTCATATAGATGTTTCATGTCTTTTTATTAAGCTTTTTCAGAAAAAGAGCACAAGACAAAACCACAAGGCAAACACAACACGTCGACTCCCGGCTGGACCTACACTGTAAAAATGATCCAAGTGTGCCGACCCTGAACAGACCCAGATGCTTTGCTCCTGGACCAGTTCAATAACAAATCCTCTGGATTTTAAAGTAAATCTATCTTCTTGTTAATAGTCTCTGAACTGTTTGATTGTATCCCTCTTGTCTTTGTTGATTTAAATATCACCCAATGACACATAACTGAGTAAGATCATTTTAGTCCTTTACAAGGAAAGCCCATGTAAATATCAGCATGTAGAAATTGAGTATATTGTAGCTTATACTGTGGGAAATATTGACTGGAGACACATAACAAAAGATGGATGTTAGTTTTATTTATGGCTTTTCCACAAAGCAGGAAGCAACAGTGTGACTGTGAGGAGTGTTTGTTACTGTTACATCCCCACAATATTTGGTAAACCTTGGAAAAAAGTAAACCATATTTCAAATGCATTCAACATATTGTATTAAAAAAAATCACCTAAGGCACAGACTTGTCATATTTGCTCAAATTTTTGGTTTCAATAGCTTGTAAGGCACACTGTAGTTAACTATGCATTTTGCTGCACTGCCAGTGTTATACTGTTGACATCTGCTAGATCACAAGTTAACAGCTTGCAATCTTATGACAAAGGGTTTTACACAACACACACAAAATAAACAAAACCAACGGATATCAAGCAAAATTGCAAATATTTGCTTTCACAAATAACGTTTTTTTTTTCAAAACATTTCTGAAAGTACCAAAGACAGATAAAAGTTTAAAAAAAAAAAAAAAAAAAAGGCCACAAGAACATTAGAGCTGCAAGGTCAGCTAAATTATAAACGCTGTCAAGACCACATTTTCCACATTCTAAGAAAACTATTCAAGTGTTCATACATATAGTTAGAGGATAGACCTACATGTGCTGTGCCAACGAGAACTCAAGAGTCAAAGAAGGCGAGAAGAAAAAGTAACCTACTTGTTAAAAAATAAATCAGTAGTTTTGTGTTTCACACAAATGTTCTTAATATGATAATAAAACTCGCAAATTTAAAAAGTATATATATTTGCACAGCATAATTAGAATAGGTTATAGCTAATGTTTCTGGTAAATATGACAAAGTATAGGCTATATTGTTTTTGGCACTTGACTAGATAGGCACTCAGAGTCCTAAGACAGACCTCCGTACATCAGAGTTCAGAGAAAAATAATTGAAATTCCACGGAAATGATCGTATCACAATTTAACACACTCCTCCCTGGACCATGGCCCCATCCCACCTCCAAGTTCCAGGCCAATCAGTTGAGAACTTTTTTTTTTCGTAACTTTTTGACAAATAAACCGACATGGGTCACAATGTAATCTCCATGGCGGAGATAATTGAAACTATCATCAAAGTGATATTCAAGAAAGCTTTGTTTTCACATTAGAAGATTCTGCCAATATTAAGCATTATACCGGCTTCCAATCTGACAGTTGGGGGGAAAAAAAGGAAACATAAACTTTGGATGCATTAGCAAATGGTTTCCTATTTGCATGAGCTGGTCTTATCTGTTGCATGATAAATACTAATATCTGAGGCAGTAAGGATTGAAGCCTTGATGCTGACATCAGTAAAAGTCAACAACACCACCAACAGCTGGACTTTAAATTCACATTGCAGAGTAACACTATGATCAGATTGTCTCTCGCAGGTGTTAAGGTCCAATGCTTCATGTTGAATCCAGCCAACATTTCAGTCTGTGGAGACACTAGCCAGATCCCTGCACCCAGGTGAACACAAAGTGTGCATGTGAGAGCGTGCAAGGTATTATACAGTATTACATGTGCATTAAAATGTATTCATGCAACTTAAGCGCTCTGCCAAACATGTATACTGTTATGTAACCATTGTGAGTGGGCAAGAGGATGCACTCTACCGCACTTCTAACCCAACCTCCACCTCCCACCTGACCAGCTCATTAATTCAATATGTGCTATGAACTGCGACACTTCTCCCTTGATCTGGAAATCCGCAGGTTGAGGGTCACACGCTGGCTCCCGCAGATCTGCTCCCGTGGTTTGTGAAGCCCCCTCCCCGTCCTCCTCCGTCCCCTGGTATACGCTCAGAGTGATGGTTTCCGTTATTGTCGCATCCTGCTTCCCGAAGCGCTGAGCGATTAATTGCTGCCCAAAGCCTCTCATTCTCCCTCTGCTGCTCGTTGACCTACGGACAACAAGAGCAAAGGTTGTGCTGTTCTGTGGGCACATGGATCAAAGCTGGCTCTGAAACGGGAGTGCAGGTTTGGACAAAAATGTCTCACCTGCTTCTCCAGCGTCTGGATCCTCATCTCTTGACGAGCGACCGTCTCTCGCAGCTGTAAAATATACTCTTCAGTTAAATACTGCAGTGATGGTATTCTCTCAACGGTTGATTATTAGCAGTGTAAATCTGATACCTGTGTGACCTCTCTACTAGCACCGCAGCATGCACCCGATTCTCCTTTTTTGCAGGCACGACCATCCACCAGGCCGTTCATGTTATCACAGCCCATTCGTTTAGTCTGTGGAGACGACCAGAGAGCAAAAAGTCCAAAGTGGACATGAACAACAATAATATGAAATTAGTAAACCTGTTTATTTGGAGAACACAATGGCTAAATCATTGAGAGTAAGAGTTGTGTTAGCATTACCGATAGGTCTTTCTTACTGACTGCTGCTGCAGCAGCCTTCAGCTCTTTCAGTTCCTCATAAGGCAGAGTGACACTGTCAGAGAAAGAGGAGAGCTGGTCAGGAGTGGATGGCTCAGACCCTTCAGGCATCGGGATGAACTCTGCGTCCTCCAGCTCCTGTTGGATGAGAACCTGGTTTAACTTGGGCCATTCAAAGATCTCTGTTCTATGATTCAATCAAAAGACTGACTGATTCCTTGGTGCTTTCATCATGACAAACCTTTCTAAGCCAGAGAGGGCAGGAGCTGTCCCCAGTCTGATTTGCCATTGACGTCATTGACCCCGTGAAGCCCTCTTCTGTATTAACCTCCCGTGTACCCCCAAGAACCCTGTCACGACACTCGGTCGCTGCACCAGGCTCCATGTCCAGATCCACAGTGGATGTAGAAGCTTCCTGGCCCAGCCCTTCATACACAGACAATGCAGACTTAAAAATGTAGACTTATTCCTCTGGCAAAGAAAATGAATCAGTGACTAAGGAGAAGCACTCACCACTACCAATCGATATTCCACTGCTGTTGGAGCGAATAGTCTTGGAGTTGAGCACTTTCTCTGCAACGAAGAAATAATACAGTAAGTCAGTCGGCTACTTCCCTAGGTGTAGTGTTGCTGTTGTAGTGTGGTTGTCATAACCAACCCATAATGATAACTGTATGCCAGCCGCGGCAAGAGAGGTCTGGCACATGATGGAGGGACCCAAAGATTGGCCTTGGCATGGCGGGGCAGACCTCTGAACCAAACCCCTTTTCATGGGGCATCCCAAGCCGCCCATTTCCTGCGTTTCCCCAGGCAAAGATCTGATTGTCTGAGAGAACATAAAGATAATGAAAAAACACAGGAGATATAATATAGTCTCACAATTGAAACTATATAGACCGTATAAATATATAATAGCCACAGATGCTCTGCTGCAGTGTCCTCACCTTCAGTGGCTGTAATGGTGAAGCCATCTCCACATGACACTTTCGTCACTATCTTCCCTCCGAAGGGTCCAACAAGGACTTGGACACCTTGATGTTTCTTAAAGTCCTTCACGCCCAGCTGTCCATACTTGTTACAACCAAAGGTTATCAGACGACCACGTTCTGTTGGGGCAGAAATCATAAGTATTCTTTTTTTCTAAATTCTGACAATCATGCAGGCAAGAAAGAGACAGCCTTTGTTTTCTGCAGTACCATCAATAGCAGCTGTGTGGGTTTTCCCTGGAGATATGGTCTGGATCGTGAACCGCGACAGCTGCTTCACCAAGGTCAGTGTGGTGATGTACGGGATCCCCTGGTAGCCCTGGTTTAGTTGCACAATAAGCCAAGCATATAAATACATGGCTGCATCACCTTACGTCTCTAAATTGATACAGTCCTTTATGTTTACACTTGTACCTCTCCGGGGTGATTTTTGAGACCAGAGATCCCCTGGTTCAGACCCAGCTTGTTGAATTCATTATTTCCACAAGCTAGGACTTTGCCAGTTTCTGTCAAAAAGAAGGTCCCATCGCTGCTACATGACACCGAGGCGATGGTGGCACCTTTTGGGATTTCCACCTGAGAAAACAAGAGGACAGACAGCACTTTTGGTTATTGTACCATATTGCTTGAAACACTTTCTATCCCATGAGGCTTCAGCACAGTCAGGAATATGACAGGATGGGGAACGAAATGTTACTCACTTGCATCGGAGAAGAGAAGTCATCCTCACATTCCAGGCCGAGACGCCCTGCAGCAGGAAAATAGAGTTTTTTTTCTCAAGGAGCACTTAATATCACTGTATATTAAAAAGGCCACTGTCTCCACCTGCTGGGTGCACTTATAACAGCAAAAACAAACCCAGCACAAAACAACAATGCATACAGCAAACCTATGTACCATACTCTCCGCAGCCCCAGGAGTAGATCTCCCCACTGTGTGTCAGGACCACCACATGGTTGTCCCCGCACGAAACCTGACGGACCGGCCGCTCCTCGAAAAACTCCAAAAGCACCGGCTCCAAAATCTCCATGCCGTGCTCGCCCTCCACGCCAATGCAACCGTAGTAATCGGACCCAAACATGTACATCTGATCCTCATCTGAAAAAGCAGCGACAGAGGGCTCGTTAGAGGAATGGTGTGACTTTACAGATCTCTCTTTCTCAAGTTCCTCTTTTCACAGGAAGCTTTCTTCACTCACCGGTGATACAGGCGGTGAAGTCGGCCCCGCACGCCACCTGTCGAATAGCCTTCCCCTGAAGCTTCTCCACCCTCTTCGGCTGCCGGTACGAGGCCTGGTCTCCGTGCCCCAGCTGTCCAACCATTTTGGCTCCACCTTGGACATTCTGAAAAAAGATGAGAAAGATGATGAGAGATGAGAAAATGTTTCTTCTAGCGTCATTCTACCTGTCCCGGATACTCACAGCCCACGTGTACAGCTCCTTTTCCACGGTCACCACTGCGAAGTGGCTCTCTCCTGCACACACATGTTGGGCGCTGCTGCCCCCTTTAAACGTGTCCATTTTTTGTGGGGTGAACTTTCCTCCCCCCCAGAAGTACACTTCTCTTGAGCGGGTGGTCACCACTGCAACAGGCGTGTCAGTCGCTGTACTCAGCCTATGGTACAAAAGATGATCAGGTATGAACTCATACTTGAAGGCCACCGACAGGATTTCACAATAGAGAATATTAAAGAGTATAGCTTACTTAGGTTTCTTCATTGCTGAATTCAGCAGGGCCACTCGCTCTTCAAACTCCCTAACAGAGAGCAACACTGTCTTCACTTCATAGTCATTGCATCCAACAGAATTTTAAACATTTTCCCATTAAGGAAATCAAAGAACAACTTTTTTCTTCCAAGTTACTTACTGTCGGCAGGAAGAGATGAACGGTTGGTCCAGAACCTGCTCAGCTGTCGGCCTCTTTGCAGGATCCTGCGTCACAAAATGAACACAAGAACATCACATTTACATCCCTAACAGACACAAGATATTGATTTAGGTGCTTCGTGTTACTCACTTGATCGAGGCATTCGTACACCAGCTTGATCAGTGCAGATGAATAAACATCTGAGTTCACTTCCATTGTCCAGTTGCCCTGGACTATTTTCACACACAGGTTGAGAGGGTTCTGTGTGGACACATGGAGAATCAGTCAATTTGGGTGAAACAAATCCAATCTTCTGATTAATGCAAAAAAAACATTTTGGGCGATCTTACCGTTGCATCAAATGTTCTTGTGAGAGTCAAGCATTCAAAAATTACACAACCCAAGGCCCAGATGTCTGATTTGAAGTTGTACTTTGCTCCCTGGCACAACTCAGGTGACATGTAATATGGAGTTCCCACACACTGGATTCACACAGGAGGAAATAGCGCAAAAATATTAGTACAAGAAAGCTGATGCAGAAACATCTATGCCAGGGAACTGTGCACCTCCATACCTCAAATAGTGAGCATTCGCAAAGTTAATTTGCAGCCAACAAACACAGACAGCCTTACAGTATATAATCTGTGATCAACTCTACCATCAAGATTCTCATCAAAGTCTCACGGCAGAATATCAACTGTGAGCACTGAGTTCATGTGCGATGCAGGTTTTCATCTCACTGTGTTGGCTTGTGTGCTGACTTCATGGGTTATAGCTCAGTATCAATGTGTCATAGAGGATGATGAAAACACGGTGGCTCTAAATTTTATGGCAACACCTTCAAAACATCATGCACAAACTCAGGAGGAGACACATTACAACAACACCAATAGAGCCACTATAGTGAGGAGGGTATTTAACCACTGACCTATTAGATTAATATTTTCTTAATCACAGCTTCCTGATTCAAGATGTTGATAGGAAAGAAAGTCACAACTTACAGTTTCTGCCATTGAAAACTCAGAGTCTAGCTTCTTTGCAAGGCCATAGTCGCCCAACTTAATGAGGTCAGTCTTGGTCAGGAAGATGTTCAGAGTTTTGATATCTCTGCAACAAAACAGAACGGTTGCGTTAACAAAAATAAGCATGATTTGAAACGACAAAGAAAGCTGTGCAACCTGCCAGAGAATTTCAATGAGTGCATGAAAATGGGCTTGAAGGGTTCACCTGTGTAATATCCCCGCCTTGTGAATGTGGGCCACTGCTGAGGCGATTTGGTACAGGTACCATAGGACCACCTAAGGAAATGTACATTTGTCATAGTCTGTTTTGTGAGAAATTAACAGCCGACAGTGTTGCACTCGTACCTCCTCAGTGAAAAGTTTCCCCCTCTGCTGGACGATCTTATCATATAGATTCCCTCCTGTGACGAGAAAAGACAGTTAAGCGTTCTGTCACAGCTGAGCAGCATTCAAACTGATCTTTATCAAATCTTCAAGGTGCACGGTGACAGTGTTATCTTCTTACCATTGCAATACTCCAACTCAATGAGCAGGGTGTTCTTATCCATGAAGTGGTTGAAGTAGGCTATGATGTTGTTGTGCTCCAGGATGGAGAGGATGCTGATTTCATTCATGACATCTCTGCGCTCCTTTTCTGAGAGTGAGTTCAGGTCCACCTCTTTCCATACCACCAGAGAGTTGTCCTGGGGGAGCCAGAGGAGACATGCCATTTAGAAATATGCAAGTGAGTGCCCAAAATAGGGCATCAAAGCTACACTTTATACACATTCTCACTCACATGCACTATGCTTGTCCCTTGGCATGTGTACTTTGTTTGTTGTGTTGTTGATATGTTTATTTTTGCTGACAAGTTGTTCTCAAACATTTTACCTGGATAAATAAAAGTTTAAAAAGGCAAGACAGAGCTTATGTATGTACTATGCCTTGCTCTTAACCCTTTCTTCTGTTAAATCTAAAGAAGCGGGGCATGGGAAAGTAATTCATCTTGTTCACTCTCAAGAATTTCTCACAGGGGTATGGAAACAGAGGAACAGTGAGGAATTTACTCAGCCAGGCACATACTGTAGCTACAGTCAATCACAATAGCCCAGAGAGACAACAAAGATGCAATGTAGTGCTGGTGTACATGTAGCTAGTTTCTGATAGGCTACATTGTGGGCTACTGTATACTAGTGTGTTTTCAATGTAAGCAGAGGATCTCATCATTTCTGAATGCAACACCCCATGTTTGTTGAAGCGAAAGTTTAGGGGACGTTGTAAACCTTGATAAAACACTCTCTTGTCGCTTTGTTGTTGTTGTCGTGTAGTGAGAAAAGAAAAGTGTTCTGTGGGACTGTGAAAACCAGGACTCACCTCTGTTCTTCTGTACAGAGTTGCTTCACCAAACGCCCCTCTCCCGAGGATCCGGATAGGAATGTAGTGCAACTTTTCCTCTTCGCCATTAAATGTGCCCAATGCTGATCGCTCACTGACCACAGACCCGCCACCCAATTCTGAATTTAGCGAGTCGAAATGTCTTTCGTAGTCCTCTAGTGACATTTCTGTTTAGGGACTGGTTAGCCAGTGGCAGTGATGGAAATAACACGAACAGGCCCAACAACAAGTCTTTCTGAAAGCCCACTACAAAGCCTCGCGCGCAGCGTCTGACATGTTACCAGTGTCGGTTAGAAGGAAAGAGGACTTGTCAAAGTAAGAGTAGCAACCAGGCGCCTTAAGGCCACTTAAAATACAGCTACAATGTAGGAAAACACACAACGTAGCTAAATGCGTGCAACTAGTTGTACCGCCGTCAAGCGTGGCGCGGCAACAATTAGGACGTTCGGCCAACTTTTTGAATTTTCAAAATAAAATGTTCAATGCCCGGATGTGCTGTGGAGAATTTTACGCTGAAATACCGAAAAGTGCGTTTCCGCTGATGTGTAACCCCGTGTTTAGCTTGACTTAGCCAACAATAACAAGAAGAAAGTAAAGCACGGTCCGGTGTGGCTGAATCCTCCACTGATTCATAGACGTGTCTGGCTAAAAGTGGACGAGTGAGTCTGGTTCACCAGGCACAACCACAGGGAGGTTTAAGTCGGTGGGAGTGGTTTGACACTCGATAAAGAGGCAACAACACACCGAAAAAAAAACGTCCATCCTTCCCTGGCGTTCAAACCCGGAAATTGTCGATTAAATGATCTCCTGTCTTGACGTTTTGTGTGTAGCCTATAGGCCATCACATCTCTGTCCCTTTGTAAACAAGAAGCATAAGTTGCTATTCAATATCAAAAACTTTATTTAGCGTATTTAATATGTTATAAGGTAGCCTAGGGGTCTAGTTAGCGTAATTAAAGTGATTAATTTAATTAAAGTGATTAATTTCCTATTCTATAATTTTTTCTATCACCATTATCAACTATCTGACAAGAAAAAGCACCATTTATCATTGATACAAAAACAATATAATATCAAAATCTGTAGGCCTATTCATCAAGCTGTCCAGCTGCTCATTGATTTAGCTGTCCACATGGCTTTCACATCTAGCAGCACACACTTCAGGTTGGATTCAAAACTATAACACCTCTTTGCCTGATCTCCTTGCAGACAGTTGATTAATTGATTATTAACCTACCATATATTGACCAAATGTAAAATTTCAGACGTCTTAAAACCAAACTATGGCATTAGCTCTTTTTCCTAGATTATCTACTACAACATGCCAAATGGATATCATATAAAACAGAGACGTGCAACAGAAATACAATTGCACATGTCCACTTACTCTCTCACCCAGACACACAGTTTTGTAATGTTGACAGAGCAGCTACCTCTCACAGATAAGAGTGTCCTGCTCCATGGAACAGTTGGTAGAAACCTGCAGACCAGAAAGCAATCCAGAAATGATTTCGAATGAAGATCGCAGTCCAGATGGAAATTTACTTCACCATAATACAAGAAGCAAAGGTCAGCTTGTGTCATTTAAATTTCCCTCATAATGATTTTTACTGAACTTTCTTACATTATTGTCAAGTACTTTGGTGTCTGTTTGTTCAGGATCCATGTCCACGGACAGAGCTGGGTGTAGAAATCTTCCACTGTATCCACTGGTTGTTGTGAGTTTAGGACTGCTGAACGCCATCCTGCTGTTAACTGCTATTGTTATTGGGATTTACTGTGAGTACAATCATATTATCTACCAGTTCTATATCCAGAGATCCAAGCTGGCAAAACATATAGAAACCAAAACCTGTTTTCTGAATATTTCTTAAAAATGTGCCTCTTTTATCTCTGATAATCACAGGTGGCAAAGTCGGCGAGGACTCCTCTCTCCAACATATGCAAGCAGAACCACTCTTCGCAGAATATAATCATCTTAAGTTGCTTGTCGATGAAGCCATCAAAAGTCAAAGAGAGGCTGAACAGGAATTACACCGAGAGCTAAGGAGACAGCAGGGATTTCAACTGCAGTTAGAGCAGAACAAGACCCTCAGTGACAACCTTCAGAGGCAGATTGAGGCACTACAAGTGGAGAAGGCAACACTAGAGTCCACTTTATCTGATATGTGTGAGAGGCTGTTGCATTCATCTTTAGTGCATCTTGGAGTTTCAAACCATTTCAAACTATTGTTCATTTATGTATTTCTTCTCTTTTAACAGTGGAAAGTTGTGGGCGATGCCCTGTGGGATGGGTTTTATTAAGGACTTCATGCTACTATCATGCTAAATACCCATCCCATCCCTTAAAGAACTGGAGAAACAGCAGAGCAGACTGCATCAGCCGCGGGGCCCACCTTGCTGTGATTGACACCGTGGAAGAGCAGGTGAGTCCACTGCGCTGTAAACCAGAGGGGGAACGGTAATTACATATTTCTGTTGTACTATATCAAAATAATAAAGGCTGACAAAATAAATGAGGCTTCACAACTCTAATGATTGGAAAATATTATTTATTCACAAAGCGTGAAAACAAAGCCCCCAAAACTCAGCAAGCAATACACCATGCATATGCTGAGCAATAAATGGATTTCATTTTTGCGTTATCATAAGTTGTGTATGAAATTTACAATAATCATTATAATGATGCAATTACATCTCACTATGAACAGAGTGTCAGATCAGATTTAATGGCAACTACACAGGTCATTGTATTTTTCATGTAGAACAAACTGGTATCAGATCAGAATTCAGACTTCATTGCTGTTTTCATAGACAAGGCTTTTTGAACACCTGCCAAAACTGACAACACTTCGTCAAGGATGGAAAGCCTCTGTGGGAATTTGGATTGGCCTTACAGACATTCAGAGAGAGGGCACTTGGATGTGGGAGAATAATGCGACTCTAGATGCAGGGTAAGTGTTTTAAAACTTACATTGTTGCTGTGTTAATGTAAACATAACCAACTGCAGACTGTAAACCTGTAACATTAACTTTTCAGCTTAGTAGATTGTGAAGGATCCCTGTCAAAGTGGACAAGTGGAAATTTACATTTTCATTTTTCACACATTTCCCATCAGACAGTTACCAACAGCAGCAACAGATATTCATCTGTACACTATATGTAACTTGAGTTTTGTTTTAGGTACTGGGTATACGGGGAGCCTAACAGCAATGAAGCGGGCCTTGAGGACTGTGTGGCACTCAGGATCAGGGACAGCCCTAGGAGTTCATGGTTTGCAGGAAACTGCTTTTTGACCAAGGAGTGGTTATGTGAAATGAGTCCCAGCAGCCAAGACTGACTTCAAACAAACAATCATGTGAGGAGGGAGCACAGCCATCCATCCTTCTCAGCAAAATGTTTTGTCCATATTTGTTTTCTCATGAATAAATACATTTACTACATATAAACAACAGTTTTTTACTGTACTGGCGTTGTCAGCTACTCTCATTATATATGAACAGTTTGAGCTCTTGTTTTTAAACAACATGAAAGCTTCACTAAATCAATCATGAAGCATTAAAATACATTTATGTTATAGTTCAAATGTCTGTTTTCTAATAGATGAAAAAGTCGAATGTCAAGTTACTGCTAAACCTCTATGTTTTGAGGTTCTTATATATTGTAACCTAACAGGCATTTGTGTTGTGTTGGCTTTAAATGTAATGTGTTAACCACAGGCTTTGTAAAGTTTGATAAAGTTCATGTGCAAGGGGCACAAGCACATTATGCAACATGGATTTCATTCAATAAACATATTTTAATTTCATTCCATTTTTTTCATTTTCATTCAGTTTATTTGTATGGGACTATGCATATTGATGAACATACAATTATAACAGATTTAGCTCAGCAGCTAATTTCCACCCGTAGTCCCATCTATCCCAAACATGATACTACTATACAGCAACATTAGTTAATGAATAAATATATTATCAGACAGTATCCAATCCATCATAAAGTACTATCATGTCGCTCCTAGGCTCATAACACAAGTCAACAGTAGGGGAGGCAATCCTGCCAAGATAAAGCACTCAATCAACTGAATGTTCTCTTTAGCTTGACCCACCATGCTTCTTGTGGGTATAAAGGAGGTTTCGTATAGATGGGTGGGACAGTGCAGTCAACGCTGCAAGCCATGGAGAATCCACAGCGAGGAGCAAATAATTGGATAGCCAAACGCTTCAGCGTAGTCTACAGAAAATCAGCACAAGGTATGACTTTGAAATTTAATGTGGTGTCACATTTCTGGCGTCTGTTGTCCTTTTTAATAAATAATTTTACTGCTTCTTGTGTTAATTTATTCACCATTACTGAAGATATATTTGAAGCCCTGTAACTTAAATAAATGTTATTAGGCCTCAATGATCGTAGTTTTCACATCATATTTCTGATGTGTGAATCAGATTAACCAGGCTGACCAGTTATTTCTGGAAACTCATCCTCCTATTGAGTTTTTCAGATTTTACAATTTAACAAATTCAACTAATATCAATTTAAGTTTTATAGAATACATATTTGACTTTTTGGGAGTAAGTAAGGTTATATTGGGTAGTAGTTTCTTTTCATCTTTTCAATTGAAAGCCTTAGGATAAATGTACAATTTTGTCAACATTTCATGGACTGTGATCACAGGTGGATTCACCCTTTCTAACAACCAACTGATAATACTGTGTCTGGCACTATTGAATGCTGCTCTGCTGATAGCTGCTGTTGCCATTGGGATTAGCTGTGAGTATGACTGTTGACAGTAAAAGTTACATTTCCCTTTTCTGTTCCTTTCTCTGTAACACAAAATTGATGAGAAGACACTTTTTTAACGCCAAAAAGTTTGAATCACGTGATTGCATCAAAGGAGAACCAGAAAAAAACGGAAGAATGTGGTTTTTTAATTCAGTGTTTCAATGAGTATTGGTTACACGTTTGAAATATTATTATTTTCTATTTTCAGTGATTTACAAATTGTATCTTGTAGTGTGAAATATCTTGCCCAGTTGAATCAGAAATTATGTTGTTGTTGTTGTTGTTGCTTTTTTGTACAACTTATGTTGCACTTCTGAATCCAATAGTTGTGTATATGACACTGTGTTTGCACCTCTTCAGGTGCCAGAGTCAAACATGATGCGCTTCAGGCTCCCAACTCAACAGCAACAGAGCTCATCAACACGCTGAACTATCACCGTAGAAGCCACAGTAATATAATCGAGGCCGAGGAGAAGGCTAACAAAACATTGGAGCAGGCGGTGAAAGACCATTCACAGCTGAAAGTGCAAATTCAGCAGCTGACAACCATGAATGATGGTTTTCAGAGCCAGTGGGAGACACTGAGAAGAGAGAAGATAAGTCTGCAGTCTAATATATCAGCTTTGGGTGAGACAGAGTTGACACTCATGCAGTTTTTCATTCACCTGTTCAGTTAGAAAAATGAAAAGCACCTTCAAGTGACCAGAGATCCTTTGTTTCCTTCAGCGGACTCCTGTGGCAAATGTCCCAATAAATGGATTCTTCAAAATTCAACCTGCTATTTCTTCTCCTCCGTTGAAACTCCTGCTGTCAAGAAGAACTGGCATGACAGCAGAGCAGACTGCATCGGCCGTGGAGCCGACCTGGTTGTGATTGACAGCCCAGAGGAGCAGGTGGGTGGAAAACAAACAAGGAAGAGAACCAGTCTGAGAAATAAAATGTTGTTGTTTTTTTGTTTTTTTTACAATCAGGCCCTTTAAAATACCGTATCTAACTTTTTTGTCTGCTCACACAGACATTTGTGAGTAACACCATCCAATCTCAAAGAGGTCAGGAACGTGTCACCTGGCAGAAGGGCTACTGGATGGGTCTCAATGACATACAGACAGAGGGGACGTGGGTCTGGGTTAATAACGTCACTCAGGTGGAACAAAGGTGACAAACTGTTTCAGATCATTTTCATCTTGCTACATTCATTTCATTAAAAATAAGTGATGTACTGTCATCATGGATAAATTGTGTCATTGAATGATTTCTCCAAGGTACTGGGCGGATGGAGAACCAAACAACCATGGAAATGATGGACACGGTGAGGACTGTTTGATTGCAGTTTCTCGAAACACTAATCCCTGGAAGACCTGGTACGATGGAAAGTGCACTCAGCATACGTTCGATTGGATATGTGAAAAAGCATCAGCTTAAACTCTGTCTACACTCCACTCCTAAGTACTGTTGAAGCAGAAAACACGACTGTATGTTTGCAACTAAATAAAATACTTTTAAGGTATGGTGATTTGTCTACATATGAGGTTGTAGTGTGACTCCAAGACTTGTGGGATATTATCAGCTGGGTACCACAGCTTGCTCATCAGGAACATTCACTTTTACATTGGCTGAGTGTCTTATATTAAAACTTGAAAAGAAGAGAAAACCAGCACCCTCCAATCAGCTCCTTTTAACTTTTTATTGTAGGACAGGCAGGCACGACACAGACGTTTCGACCGAAGTCTTTTTCAATGTCTGTTGTTGAATGTTTTCTCTTCTTTTCTGTTTGCTTCGGCCGTGCACCTCCACATGAGAGTTTTTCTCCTTTTTTGAGATTCAGGGTGAGTGCTCACTACCTCCGTTCTGAATTATATTAAAACTTGAACATATAATAGCATATAGAAATGGGGAAATGTCAGGGCGGTGTGTGGCTCAGTGGTTAAGGCGGCAGCCCCATGTAGAGGCTACAGTCCTCAACGCAGGTGTCCCCGGTTTGAATCCCGTGTTGGGCAGACGTTTCCTGCATGTCAATCCCTCTCTCTGCCTCCCCCTTTCCTGTGTAACTGTTAAATCAAGGCAAAAATGCCTTTAAAAAAAAAGATATGGGGAAATATCACAACATTGCTCAACCCTTATTAACTCGTTACAGGATGTACAGGGAACTGAAAGTTCTAGACATTGTGGAAGAAGATGGACAAAGGACACAACAAAAACATAAACATTTTTTCCACCATTATTTTTCTTGCAGGAGCTTTTTCAGTTTGGAGTTTGATGCACCGTGCACATTACATTAATTTCTTAAGAATTATACTGTCAAGAGAAATATACAATGGCCACATTTGATATGATGATGTTGAAATATTGTTTCTCTTGTGTCCTCAGTTCACTTTCTTACACTAGAATACGTCCAGAACTTTCACTTCCTATCATCCCTCTAAAGAAAAAAGAAAAAAAAAGGCTTACGCAAAGTTATACATTTCACAATTAGTGTCCGGGCAGCTGCACTATGAATTCTTCTTCTTCTTCTTCCTCTTCCAAATCATGCTTCCCATGGGCGAAAACTCATGTTGGGGGTGTCGTGTGGCATAGAGGGTTGAGCAGGTACCCCCATCATTCCTGCACTATCTGCCTCCCCATGTCCTGTCTCTGTCAACCATACTATCAAATAAAGGCAAAAAAAAGCTCCCCAAATATGATGTACTTACAAAAACAAAAAACACTAAAAGCCTATTGAATCCAGTGTGAAATACATTTGAACTCGTACAAGGAAAGATGTCAAGACAAGTGAAACCTTAACTATACAAGTTAAAAGTCATGAATGTAAATCTGAGTCGGATGCCTGTTCCCAAACAGGAAGAACAAGACTGATGTTGCATTATGCTTCACTTCTCTTTTCCTGTGAATGACAGTAATTTAAATGAGGAGTGTTGAGCTCAGCATTGGCAGCATCAAGTGACAACACAAAGGCTGCGTCCTCTCTCCTGACAAATAACCATTCACATGTACAACTGAACTCTTCTAAGCAGTGAGAATGGAGAGGACAGGCGACTCAGATCATGATTGCGATATCGGATTTAACACACTGATTTGTGAAGAGGATGATGAGCATCAGCCTTACCAAAAGAGGCAGCAAGGTATAGTCAGTTGTCATCTGATCTGTCTGGGGAACGGTTTGGATACGATTAACCCTGACCTCTCATCAAACAATATGACGTATGAACAGAACTAAACTGAATTCATGTTATTGAATCATTATCTGTCTAGTGTACATATCCAATATAACAACTTGGAGAAATGGAAGACTGACTGCAGTGATCCTGGTGCTACTTGCTGCAGTGCTGCTGATAGTTGATATCAGTCTTGGCGTCCACTGTAAGTCATCAAAACATTTTCTCATTCAATTTCCAGAGGCCAATTTGACTCGGAATACATTGCTTTGTCCAAAGAGGAATCCAAAACCAAAGATATTCATTTAGTTTAGTTTAGCCCTCGTCAACAATTTATAATTGATCTTGTTTAATGAAATGTATTACTGATGCTTAAAATAACTTTTGTGCACATTCTGTGTTTCTACTGATCCAGTCAGTGATTGATAATGCACAATACGGTTTTGTGCAGCAGGGATAGATAGGGATAAAGGGATAGTTCAACATTTTGGAAAATTGGTGTAGGTGCTCTGCCGTTCTATAAATAGCTTGCACCTACCAATAAAGGTAACAAACCTTCTGATGTGACTATAGGGATTATGGCAATGACAATTTGCCAAAATGTTGAACTATCTCTTTAAATAAATGTGAATACTGATGAGGGATTTAATGCATTGATTATGTTCTAGACCTTAAGACCATTGCATGTGCAGGTTATGGATCATTTAAGAGTGTATCAATCACCTGAGTTGAAAAGAAACTTGGAAACATAAGAAATGACACAACATTTCACAGACTTTGTCTTCAACACTTGCAGACAACAATCTTAAAGACAACCACCTCTTAAAGACAGCTCAGGATATAGAACGCATGGAAAATGAAATAGGAGAATTCGAGGATAGCTACGAGGCTGCAATCAAAAGACTGAATGATGCAAACAAGCGGCTGGATAACGAGAAGAGTCAACAGATGCCAACCAACTGGGAGCTTGACCACCAGAAGAAAAGAAAGGAGACATACGATCAGCAGATTTCTACAATCACAAATGACCTTGAATCAATGAGAGCCACCTTACCTCTTATTAGTGAGACCTGTTTTACTGATGTTGTATATTACTGAAAGCATGATATCTTTTTTTGTCATTAGCCTATTATCATTTTCAATGTTTGTGTTGTTTATTGTTGGCAACAGGTGGTGGCTGCAGACACTGTTCCCCAGGATGGATTTTGATGAATTCAGTGTGTTATTACTTCCCTCTCTCGGACACAGCTGGAAAGAAAACATGGAAAAGCGCCAGAGAATTCTGCCAAATGAATGGTGGTGACCTTTTCATCATAGACACCAGAGACAAACAGGTGGGTGATATGTCTTTGCATCCCTTTATACAAAATACAGATGGTTTTGGTTGTTGTTGTTTTTCTTTTAATTGTGTTTATATATACTTTTGTTAGAACTCAACTATAAAGTATTTGAAAAATCTTATCAACTCAACTTCCATGGATCGCTTCTGGATTGGACTGAGAATTCTGAACAATGATGGGATTTGGACATGGGTGGATGGACGAGAAGTGGCTGAAGGGTAAAAAAAAACAAACTGTTATTTGAAAGTTCACATAAGAGACTTACTAGTCAACATAGGGCTTACTGGCCAATGATTTCAATCACTGGTTTACATTTGACTTTTTTTTGTCCAAATCTTTCTTTGGTTTAAAAATTGGAAAATGTGGATCCTCTCTGTCTCTGTTTTTCTCCAGGTACTGGCTGAACTATGGCGATGACAGAAGAGATAAATGTGCAGCATTGTTTCCCTCTGACAACATATTTAAGGCTTGGGAGGATAATCCATGTGATGAAACAATGAGATGGATCTGTGAAAAAGCTCCAACCTCTCTTAATTAAAAGTTTCTTTACATCATTTGTTCCCATGAATCAAACTGTCACTGTGTGAATAACTGTTGTACATCCTGGTGTCTGATGGCTAACACTGTAACAAAGCTGTATTTTAATGGACAATAAATCATTTATGAACATTTTGTGAATTTGCTATTATATTTTACAATAATTGTTGCTTCATCAAGTTTCAGTGGAATGGGAATAATAACTAATAGCTAAACACCCTGTTTCTATTCCTGTATATTGACAGATATTTTACCTTTAAACTATGACACATCCAGATCAGAGTCCAAACTCACACCCCTACCTTGTCACTGGCATGAGCCAAAGACAAACAGATCAATAGGCACCACTTTTACCAGAACAATGGAGAACTCGTATTCAGAGGAGGAAATGTCATTCGAGCAAAAGACTTCTGAAGATTTCATCAAAGATGAGTATAGGCGCTATCAACGTTACTCATATGGACAAGGTAAAATCAATTTTCTTACACATTTCCTTCACCACTTCACCCATTTCTCCCTTTACTCTCCAAAAACAGACAAAAGTGTGTGTGCATGTGTGTGTTTAAAAACTAAAAATCTGATGATTTCAAATGTGGTATTATTAGTGCACTCCCCTGCGACCAGGTTGCAAAAAATGTCATCAAGTCAGTCAAATGTTCTGTAGGGAGTCCTTATGATGATTTGCAGTGCATTGTTAAGAGTTTAATTCAGAAGAACATTTTCAAGGTATGTTTACAACAGGAAGTGGATTTCCATTTCCATCCTCTCGACTGGTTATACTGGGCCTGGGTCTGCTGAATGCTGCTCTGCTGATAGCTGCTGTTGTCACTGGGATTTATTGTAAGTATGACAGTGCACAGTAAACTGCTGGTTGTCTATATATATACACTATAATATTCTATGAATTACCAATAGACACAAAAAGCACTTTTTTTCCCCTGCTTTTAAGCCATTATTTTCAACATCTTGTGCATGAACAAAATGTGATGGCAATTTGTTTCTGTGATGTTGAGAGATTTTATTGGGCATGTGAATTGGTGGTAGTAGGCTATAGGATACGTTTGGGGATAATCAAAGTCAGAGACCTTTAATTCATGGTAACCCAACAACCAGCTTGGAGATATTTCAGTCGGAACTAAATCGGTCTAACTGATTCACTACGACTTCACCACACTTCCTCTTTTTGTTTGTGATGTTTTCATATCTTAGGTGCTAAAGCCAGAGACCCTCAGTTTTACTATTCAGGGGATGGACTCATCCTCGCTCAGCTCAACCATTTTCGTAACACCAGTGCTATCATCAGAGCTAAGGTGGAGGCCCAGGCAGCATTACTGAAAGGACGGGCCAGCCACCAACAAATAAAGCTACAACTGAAGACGCTGACGACTACCAGTGACCAACTTCAGAGTCAGCTTGAGACTCTAGACATAGAGAGCTCAGAATTAAAGAATAATCAGTCCAAGCTTGGTAAGATCGACTCCCAACTTGCAGCTATATCAGAGTTAACTTTTAACAGGACATTTTTCACTTTTTCCTGATCTCTTCTTGCAACAGTGGAAAGCTGCGGCAGATGCCTACCAAAATGGATTTTAATTCGATCATCCTGCTATTATTTTTCTTATCGTGTTGCGACCGACATCAAGAAGAGTTGGCAGGACAGCAGAGCGGACTGCATTAGTAAAGGGGGCGACCTGCTTGTGATCAATAACTTGGACGAACAGGTGGGTGAAGAAAGACAAATGAAGAAAAGTGTTTCAGCCTCAGAAAAAAGTAAGATAATAAGAACTGATACTTTTCATTTCTTAGAAGTCTCCAGTGTTGAATGGATTTGCAAAAACTTCAGGGACTTTAAAGTCTATTTGATTTGAGGTATTAATGCAATTTATTAACTCCTGTGTTTGTGTTTATATTTCTTAAAGGTCCTCGTAAATAACAACTATCCAAAGGTGAGCTACTTCCAAGGTGGTTGGTGGGAACACGGCCACTGGGTTGGTCTCACTCAAGAGGGGGGACCGGAAGAATGGCGGTGGATTACTAATGTGACTGATACAGAAACAATGTAAGCATATCACAGACTGTCAATAATATTGATTATGGGGATTTTGATTTTAATTGTCCAGACTAACAAGAAGAGTTGAACTAATTTGTTCTCCTGATTGACTTGGATATTGAAGGTACTGGAAGTTTGGACAGCCTGAGGAGCGTGGACCAAAGACTGGGACATGTGCTGCTTTCAGTTATTCTTCTTCGAACAGGCATACATTGTATAACGCAGACTGTGATGTAAATAAGATGTACTGGATATGTGAGATGGAGCCAAACTAGACATGGTGACTCTCAAGTAGAAATCAGAATATGAGGACTATTACTTCTGTCTGTGTGAAACTGTTGGAATAAAAGAAACTGCAGCTCATGTTGCCCATGATCATTTTTATGGTAAACCTGTCTGAGGTGCTGGTACGGGTTCTCTTCTTTATATTTTCACTTTTAGCAACAACAACAACAACAACAAAAAATGCTATTCAAGGGGCAAAAATGACACAGAGAGAGAGAGAGAGATAAAACAGAATAGAGGAGCTGACTGATGAGGTGACCTTGCTGATGCATTGACATAAAACATCACACTTGACTTCCTGAAGCTGAGACATGGGTGAATTAGAAATCAGTAAAAGTTAAACCACGATTTGTTAAGCTGGTCAAAGATGACATAGACTAACTTTTCCAATTCAATTTTGCTACACTGCCTGTAAATATTTAACTAATGGACCGACCAGATTTTCTGTTTGTTATGTCGCACGCTGACCCTACAAACGGGGCAATGTCCTGACAAACAGTCTCCCTCTGGGGCAATCACGTCCAGCTGCTCTTATCTTGATAGTCAAAATGGGGGGCAAAGAAAACTTCAGTGGCACTTTTGAGAGCATGTTAACCGACTGATTGGTGAGGAGGAGGCCAGCACAGACCATCAGGCTCCATATTCAAACCAAGAGAGGCAACAAGGTATTTATATTGACATTGGCAGATGCTTTTTAGCAAAGTCGCAAAGTGATCAACAAGTGTCCGTTTATGTTTCATGTTATTTGATATATTTTACATGATCCTTGTAACTTATTAAGAGCACTATTTTTTAAACTGTATATTTTGATCATTATTCATCACCAACAACCAAGTTTAGAAAAAGTCTTAGTGGAGCGTTACTACCATATTTTCTCATTTATTCTGATTATTCCTTTATCCTTGTGGTTCTTGTGTAGTGTCTATGTCCGTGTTGAGACCTGAATCCAGTATGAGTGCTTACAAACTGGTTGCAGTGAGCTTGGCAGTGCTCGCTGTCATTCTTCTCGTCATTGATATTGGCCTGGGAGTTTATTGTAAGTAACTGTTCACCCACTAAGAACTTCTATATGTTCAATATTGTAAGAATATTGTGGTTTTAAGTCGTTAATGGTGTATATGACATCATTCAGTGTTGGTTCACAACAAGGTTCTGCTGACCTGTAATGTTTCACAGATTGTGTTTCCATCAACATATGCATTATAGTTTAAAATGAATCATGTTCAGTGTATCAATGTTATTGAACCTTTCATGCATTAGTTTCAGCATTATGAGCTCTGAATGCATTTCACCTCTTAAAAACCCACACCAAGACAGACACATTTAGAAAGCTGTAAAAGTAATCAATGCCTGTACACCAGTAATATTATTAGATTAGTGGAAGTGTACAAGTCCTGAAAACAGTGTAAGCAGATGTTTGTCCTGCTCAAGTCCAGCAACGCTCTGTCTTCACTACAGATAACAAACTCACTGGTGGGAATATGATAACGGACATCAACGCTGAGATGACCAAACTGCAGACTTTATATAATGCTGCGATCGAAGGCAGAGATAACGCCAAGAAGGAGTTGGCTCATGAAATCAGTAATCAACAGCAAAGTGAGTGGGAGCTGGAACATCAGATCAGAAGAAACAAGCAATATGAACAGGACGTGAGCCATTTTAAAGAGAAAACTTCAACAATGAAATCTCACATCCCCTTGTTGGGTAAGAACTTTTTTTGTATAAAAGTATTACATAGTATTTAAACTGTACTGTAAGCCATAAAACAAAAGATGTTTCCACTTTCAGAGGAGGGCTGCAGACACTGTTACCCTGGGTGGACTTTCCTAAACTCAGCATGCTACTACATCCCTCTTTCTGACACGACTGTGCGCAGATCATGGAGTTCAGCGAGACAGTTCTGCCAGGCTGAAGGAGGAGACTTGGCTTCATTGGACACGGTGGAGAAGAATGTAAGATCAACATCTCATCAGTGCATTAACATGGTTGGAAAGAAAAAACGTGTTCATCCAACTAAATAAATCTGTGTGTGCATTTGTTGTATATTTCCCGTGTCATCAGGTTGCAGTGCATAATTTGATCAAAAGCTACCATGATCCTTCAAGACCCATGAGCCAGAATGGCTACTGGATAGGACTAAGGGATGCAGAAGAGGAAGGGATGTGGAGATGGACGAATGGAAGAAGACTGGCTGAGGGGTAACAGTTAGACAGCTGAGCTTACTGTCATTTTGAAAATATTGTCATTCTAGAAATTTGGACAGATGTAAATGGTTATAGCACACTCACATACAATAATACTAACACAACTAATCATAAGAATGAATGAAGATTTTGATTGAAAAATATGTTATCATTTAGTGTCTGTAGCGCAACAAGGTAACCCATCATTTCTTTCAGGTACTGGAACGATGGTGAGCCCAACGACCAAAATAATGAGGATTGTGCAGCTTCGTATCCCAGAAATAACCCCTTTAAGGCCTGGAATGATGCTCCATGCGGTTATAACCTCAAATGGATATGTGAAATGGCACCAAGGCCTGCAAGTCCAAAATCAACCCCATGAAAGTGTAGTTGAATTATTTGAATGAAGATTTGACTCCACCTTACAAGACATCTTCTGAACTGTTCTTTTTATTGCCCCGTCAATATTTGCCAAGACTACAAAATGGAAAGGAGGGTAGAAATGTGAAAAACATCCCATTCATTAAATTAACTATAAAACATAGGTTGATCATTTTTCTGTTATAAATAAAATCTTATTCTCAACTATGTACACATGTTTTACTAATATATAGATCTGTACACTAGTTTACTAGTTCATCTGAAAAATACCCACTTCCACAGAATTCATAGATTCCTATAAGTCACATGATGCGTGATAGTATGTTATAGAAATAACAGAGAGCAGTGTTTGGAGTGTGATTTAGCTGTGAGTTCTGGAGCCAATCGGTTTGGTTCTGGTGTTTCCCAGATGACTGTGATCTGCTATTGCAAGGATTTTTAGAAACCATGCAAAAAGCAAAGAACTACCAGTGACAAGGAATTGTGCAGGCAGAAATGGCCTCAAATGAGCAGACACATTTACATCTGAAAATACATGATGTATGCACCACCGTCTCCAAAGGGAAATTCTTTGAAACTTTACCGACTATACTGTGTGTATGTGCCATTTACTAATTTCTTGATTTTCATGTCTGCGCATACCTTCCTTTTGGCATTTTGGCTGACAGCTACTTCAGCAGTGTAGTGTCCCTGATCTTTCACAGCAGCATCATTCAAATCACACCCCTCATTCGTTGCTCACAGCACCGCAAAGTGCTCCCGAAGTTGTTTGAGAAGCTGCTGAGTGTCAACGTGTTCAGGAAATGCATCCTCAGACTTTTGGGCTGCAGTATAGCTGCTCTGAAGGTCTCCGATCTGAAAATGGACAAAAGAAAATGGCAAACATTATTAAATTGATTGTTACCGCGAACAACAAAATGGCGTTCAGTAGTAGTCAGTGAAATGATGGTAATACATTACCTTTTCAGACAGGATGGACAGATTGAAGTGTGGCTCGTACATGTGAGGGGCCAGTGATGCAGCAGTCTGCAGGAAGGCTTTAGACTGGATCACAGATGAGACAATCGTTCATATAGTCAGTCACAGGGTATTTGATGAAATTTCAGCTGAAAAGCCGATTTCCAACTGTAATATTCTCTTTTTTTTTAAGCGTCTGCAGTGCTCAGCACCATCACACCTATGCCAGATGACACATTTTACATCTGTGTAGCACAGACCACCATACCTGTTTTTAATTTACTGTTGAATGCAAATTGACAGTCTTGATGGTATAATGCACTGTTGCAATCTTCCAGGGCAGCTAAGAAAAACAAACTACAAGTATATTTTTCAAATTTGAGATCTACACTGTACATTAGTGTTACTGTGGATGGCTGGCAGAGACAAGACTACAAGACTGTATATCTAATAATATCTTGTCCATATCATGATATAAATCCTTAATAGATTCATCACTCTATTCTTAGGGACATTTAATAATCAGTACTGTGCTTGCTGCACTTTTTTTGGTAATACAAGTTGGTGTAACATTAATAAGGTAAAGAATACTGTTTCATGACCCTCTTACTGTATGTGATCAGTGTGTAAAAACAGAAGCAATATGATCTCATAAGTGATACTTCAACAGACCGACAGATATGACTTCACCTGTTCAATACGGCCTTTGCGGAGCTCCAGCACAGCCAAGTTGTTGTAGGCCTCAGCGTGGTCATTATTAAAAGCCAAAGCCAGTTTAAAGCACTGGTAGGCCAGTGTCAGGTCTCCTATGCCCTGCAAACATAAAACACATGCACTTTGTACCAGCTTCTGTTTGAATGTTGTAAGCATGCAAGCTCTCTTTGAGAACAGTTAATGTTTGATTTCTTTTCGAGGTGCCTATTATTCAATCATCAGAGATCTAGGATATTTTTGGAGTACCACTATCTTACCACAGCAACGTGTCCGATGTTGTACCAGACGTCAGCCTGTTCTTCATCGTTGTCCACCAGGGCCAGAGCCCTCTCGAATGAGGACAGAGTCATGTCGTACTGCTGGGCATAGAAGCAGCACAGGCCCAGGTTGTTGTACAGCTGGCAGTTATACACCCCCATCTGGAGCAGCCGTCTAACAAATGGAAAGAGGCATATTGAATCACAGATGGCGTATAGCTGCTCCTTACTTATAATTACAATAACTGATAACATAAATTTTAAGTAAAAGTGAGTCTGACCTGTAGAACCTCAGGGCGATCTCTGGCTGATCAGTATAGAAGTGATTGCTGCCTATACAGGCTATAGCCTCTACGTGCGTGTTATCCTGCTTTAGGACATCTTTGTAGTACTCTGTGGCTGATGGGATGTTGTTCATCTCCTGTGAGAACGTCACTATATAGTCAGTACATATGCTTTTCTACTTCTTTTGGTATCTTGGGAGTGGAGTAAGGGGAGTTTCTAGAAATGATGACATACTGTACCTCATGAATGCGAGCTATTCCAGTGAGAAGGGTGACCTCGCCAGGAAAGTGGTCCAGGCCTTGTTTGAAAAGGTTGAGTGCTGTTATTGGTTGGTCAAGGCGCTGGTAAACCTGAAGGATTAAACGTAAGGTTTTCTATTTATTAGCAAATGTTTGGCTGAGAAGTAAGGAGTATTTTACATTGTGCAACAAGTTGGTGATGTAATGCATTGATATGAAGGATTCATCAGTACCTTTGCCAGATAGAGATATGTATCCACCACCTCTTGGTGGTTGAGAGCTGATCGGAACTGTTTTTCTGCTTCACGATATAAACCAAGCCTACAAAGGTCAGAAGGAGCAATCATGTAAAAGATTATAAAAACATATCTTTTAGAAATGTCAGACACACTGAGCTCAAATAATGTGGATGTTTGCTTGCCTATAATAACATTTTCCCAGCTGAACTTTCCACCACCAGTCTTTGAACTGAGCATGTTCAGTAGCTTGAGCAGCCAAATCCAGAGCCTTGTGAAAAAACAATAATTTTTCATTGGATTATTAACAGTCAAACAGTTATCTCCATGCTGTGAATCTATGCACTACTTACATTTTTGACATCGTTTTCATGATGGAAGATGTACTCAAACAGTGTCTGCAGAAGGAAACAAATCATTATTTTACATTAAGAAAAGGCAATTATCGTGATTCAGGTAAAAGTCTCAGTCTTACCCTGGATAAATTGGGTTTTTGGGAGTACTTGGCCAGATTTAGTCTTGACAAATTAATAAATGGGCCTTCTGGGTTGGTTAGCATAGAAGCCTGGAGAAACAGCAAAAAACATATTATGATGAATGACACAGGCTTTCTTCACAGTCTATAAAATGTATAACACAATTAATAATTAAAATTAAAATGTTATCTTTAAATGTCATCAATCTGGCTATTATTGGACCCCCTCGAAAATGAGATGATACATCTCAAGGGGTTTTATCCAAAATAAATAAAGCTCTCAGGTATGTTTACTCACTGTTCCCAGACGAATGAATCTACCAGAGGCACTAGTGACAGGCCGGGCAGTGTTTGCAGTACGGGGAGTTTTAATGGCCTGCTCCATTGTCCCTGGACGCCCTGACTGTGTGCTGGGTCTCACAAATCCTGTGATAGGACGTCCTGATTGCGTCATAGGCCTTCAAATTCGGAAAAGACAAAACACAATTTTGTTAGAAATGAAAAGATTTCAATGCAAAAATTGGAGTATTGCCTCATAGACTGTACCTAACAGCTGGTGTGGGCCCTCCCCCCTGACTTGTCCCAGGGAGCCTCAGTGACGTCCCAGGGCCTTGAAAAAAGAATGCCAGGTTTAACAAATCAAACAATTTTGACCATTAGCAACTAATAATCCAGACTTTACAGCACTGAGAAGGGTTTAAACTTACGTGCAACCTGAGCAATGGAGCTTTCATCCAGCATCATCTCAGCAATCCCTTCCTGGTCAACCTCAATTTCATCTATGTAAACCATCTCTGTCACAGCACGGGTTTTCAGGCTCCATGCAGCCTATAAAGCAAATACACACAGAGACAACTGTCAGTCACATTTGAAGCCTGTTGTCACATCACTTCCAACCACTGGGTAAACATATTAGTCAAGAATGAAAAAAATGGCAGAGAGGAACAGTCTGCAGTCAAGGTTACCTCTGAGATAAACAAGGAGGAGTCCTTAAGACAGCATGCAATTAGTTAGTGGGAGAAGAGGAAAGTTGAAGACAGATGTGAATAAAAAAAGGAAGGAAATAAGACAAATAATCAAAGGTTAAACGAAATACAGTGGGATACGTTTCAGCATAATAAGTAAAAAAGACAGAAGATACCAGAAATACAACGTTAGCTATATTAAAGTAAGAAAATGTACAAGGATTATCGGGATTAACGTTACACCGGAGCTGCTGCAGGCTTTCCTGCACAGATAATCGCTAGCATGCTAACACAGCCCGGCTAATTGCATCACGGTACCTGGTCATAAGGGTTGTCTTGCAGGATTTTTGTACAAATATCTGAGCACTGTTGGAGTTTCCGTCTCCTAAAGTAACTCCACGCCAGAAACAAAGGGTCCATCGTCACCTCCATTGCTTTGGTTGCGAGAGGAAAAAAACAGGTTTAGGGAAGGAGGCGATGGCGAAGCTTCCTCTGTCGCTGGGCAACAGGAGAGGGGGCGGTCCTTCAATGACGTAGCTTCCTCCAATGAAAACTTATTTTTTATAACATAATAACAACATAATACATCATTTTTAAAAAAAGTAGATGTCAGTAAACTGATAAAGTAGTAAATGTCAACAAGGAAAAATAAATACCGTAGGCTACTAGTTTCCAAATGATAGTGCACAACAGGTTAATGCAAACATCACTTTTATAATAGGGGGATTAAACGTTTCTTTCTTTCTGAAGCAGCTGTTCTGTGCACCATTTACCATGACTTGTGTGTGGTAGATTCATGATATTAATACATCTTAGCTTGATGGCCACATATGGGTAGAGTACACATAATGAAATTATTTATAATTGTATAATTGGTCCGACTGTTGACTGAATCTCTCTGAAATCACTTTCAGCTTTCCGCTGCAACAAGTCCGAACAATCTGTTTTTAGCGGATACATGATAATGCAAATGTAGGGCAACATTAAAAGGAAGATAACGTCAAAAAATAAAGTGGTTTATTATGTTTATTTGTTGTTACAGATAAGCAACAAAGTTTCAATACTGTGGGTAAGAGGCCTCCCATGAGGGTGGTGCTGTTGTTGTTTGTTTTAACAAGCAATACAACAGTAATGTTGAGTGGTTCAGTGGCGACAGTGTAACGGTAGGCTACTTGCAGTTTGGTGTAATTTTCCTCCCCTCCCCTCCTCTCGCCACAGCTGTGCGGAAGTGACACAGCAGGCGCGCGCCGTGTCACGTCACGCGAGAAAAGCACAGAAGCCGAGCGAGAAAAAAAACATCAACAAGAAGAACAACAGTTTCGCTGCAAATGAAGCTGAGTGACAGGCCGCGGACATGACCAGCCCTTTGTTTACAGTCCGGAAGGACCGCGTGGACTCGTAAAGGTGAGCTCAAACCGCCCGTCACGCGCGTTTACCGTTAATTTACCAAGAGTCAGAGCAGGAGGGATGAGGAGGGGGGAGGAGGAGCAGGAGGAGGAGGGGGGCTCGTCCACGCAAACATTGCCGCGTCATTAAAATTCACAAACAAAATGTTGCACATTTAGATAAAAACGCCGTGCTGCTGAGAGCCGTTATGACACCAACTGTTGTTGAGACAGGTAAGTTAGTGACGGGGCTTTGTCGAGAGTTGGAGGCGCGCGGCTGCTGCTTAGTCTTGTGTTTTGGTTCAAGGGTTCATGGGCGGAAGAATGAGGAAGTAGCCGGGTAGTGAAGGCAGGAGCAGAGCTAGGGGGCGACTCGGTGTCCGGCGGCGTGCACACACAGCGGAGTCCCCATCGGGACCGTGTAGCTACACTTTCACTGTGTGCACTGTGTGAGAGAAATCATTTTATGTCTGTTTAACCCGCTCGAGCCTCTTCTGCACAGTAAATGTGTTTGGCTGCAGCTGGTCACGTGCTGATTGTCATCGCTGCAGCGCGCGCACACGCTACGTGTTTTTATACATGAACTAAAAATGTGTGATGTGGTGTGTGTTTTTAAGTTTGTCTTCAATACAGTCAGCTCTAAACTTTTAGTTTACCAACTTCACCGTTTTCTTTTCTTGGCAGAATTTGACCAGGTACTTTAAATGTCTGTCAAGAGTTGCAAATAAACATTATTTAGATTGTTGACTTATGCACCACTGTTTTCTTCACAATCTGATCAGATGGTTAGTCCATAAATATATTTAACTGTGACAACAAACACAGTTGCTGGAACAGGTTGAATTTAACTATCTCATGTTAAAATCACTTAGAATCTGATAACTTGATTATCAATATTGTTACTTCTATGTCAATTGACTAACTAATCCACATTTATAGGACATTTACTAATGTATGTTATATATGTTAACTTATTAATCATGTTTATTACAGTTTTTCAGTAACATGATGTTTTTTATTTGTTTTTCTAGGCTATGAGTTTCTCTGAGCATGGGGAAGTTTCAGATGAAGCGATGCTTGAGAAAGGCAAGTTCTGCAAACTTTATCTATGCATCTGCAACAGCAGGAAAGACACAGGAGTTTGTGTTATAATTAAAGAACAAACAAACTGTTGTATAGTAAAGCCACACCAATTTCTTCTGATATATAGTTTCTAGAAATCTAACATTAAATACTCATGTTAAAGTTTAAATACCATAAATATAGGTTCATTTTAAAACATTAGATACAAGAGGTTTGTTGAATTTTCCATAATATAGGGTGATCATCTGCATTGCTCAATATCAATGCTGAGGTGCAAAAGAAAAATCACATGAAGAATTTAAATAGTCTAACAAAGCAAATGTGAATCTCTCACTCTCTGCAGAATGCAAGCATGTCCAGGATGTCAAGGAGGAGACAGAGGACTATGTTATTTCCAAGCAACCAGAAGTACCAGGGGGAGGATCTCATGGGGATACAGAGGCTGGTAAACGGGCATCTGCAGAGATGGGCTCTGATAGAGACCAGTCCACCAGCAGCAAGAGAGCCAGACTTTCCAGCGAGGTAGGCTAACTAACCATCTGCATATCTGAATGTTACGCTGTCTCTTACAGTATGTATATATATATACGTGGTTTGAATATCATTTCCTCTGTTTAGATGAGGAGGTACTCGACGGATGAGAGCAGCGAACATGAGCCTCTTTGCCTCACCACAACTGGAGAGAAGAGGGATTGTGTCCAGGAGAAATCCAGAGTTTCCTACAGAAAGCCTCTCTTCAGCATCTCCCACAGGATCTCGGAGAAGAGGAACACACCAAGTCTGGAGCTCCAAGCCAGTCACAGTGCCGGGAATCAGCTCAGCTTCAGCAGCATCCTCTCATCCAAGCCTCAAAGCCCAGAGGAAAATGGCCAATTTGAAACCCTCCCCACCACAGACAGTTTAGGTCAGGCTTCAACAACAAACTCTAGCCTCTATCCACTCATAGAAAAAATGTTTTTCATTCTCAATACCCTTAATTCAAGCATGACTCAACTGCATAGCAAAGTGGATTTGTTAACTCTTGAAGTCATGCGGATAAAAAAGCAGATCAAACCGGCTGACATGGTGACGGAGTTCCAGCCTCCTCCTGAATATCTCCTAACGAGTGATGAACTGAATCAGCTGATGGAGCAGACGACCAGCGCTGGGGAGCTTGGGTGTCGGCTGCTGGTGCATCTCTTTCCTGAGCTGTTCAAAGTCAGGGAGTGCTCTCATGAATGCATGGCAAGCAAGAGAACACTGGAGTCACTGCATCTGCAGCTGATCCGTAATTACGTTGAGGTATGCTACCCCTCGGTTAAGAACAACAGCGTCTGGCAGGAAGAGTGCCTCCTTCAGATAAATGACTTCTTTAATCGCTTCTGGGCACAGAAGGACATGGAAAGCGCACGGCTGCTCAGGAAGCAGACAATCACAAGTGCTGGGATAAAAGCAGAGCATCCTCAAACCTACCGTTTTATTAATGAGCAGGGTCAGGAGGAGCACATCGCTCTAGATAACCAGCAAAGCAGCCTGGCTGCATCAGACCTTGCTTTCAGTGCACAAGCCACAGAGGAGCTGGATGAGTTCTCCTCCCCTGAGGACTTGATTATTTTTCTTATGCACCGACTTTTCCCTGAGGTGTTTGAAGAGGGAAAGATGCCCGAAGGCTCTGGCAGTTTTGGTAGTATCGGGCAACTAATTCTGGACTCTGACAAGATGGAAATAATAAGAAAGTATATGGAAGCAAATTTTCCTGATGTGCCTGAGGACAGCTGGCTCCAGGTCTGCATCCAGCACATGGAGGATGCACTCGAGGGTCCTCACAGTAATGGCAATGGAAGTGAACCAGACAATATAAATGACGAGGGCTATGACCTGGCTAGTCTTCCTGAGGATGTCTCTATAATTAAGGTCCCAGAGACGGGTGATTACGAAAGACCCAGTCGCAAATCCAAAAAGTCACTGCTTACACCTGTGGATTTTGACAATTTGGAGATTCCTTTACCAGACTTTACTGTCCCCCAGGAGTACCTGCTCTCCAGGGAGCAGCTGAAGAACAACTATGAATGTAGCTTGTCCATCGGGAATTTTGCCTCTCGGCTGCTAGTGCTAATGTTCCCCGAGCTGTTCACTCACGAGAACATAAGGAAGCAGTACAACTGCAGCGGTTCTCTTGGAAAAAAGCAGCTCGACCCTGTCCGTGTGAACCTGATCCGTCATTACGTTCAGTTAGTTTACGCGCGGGCCAAGAACGATAGAGTATGGATGTTAGAATTTGTGGGAAAACTTGACGAGAGATGTAGGAGACGAGACACGGAGCAGAGGAGATCCTACCTGCAGCAACGCAAGGTGTATGGTCAAGACTCAGAGCAGGACTTTCTTAGCCAGCTGAACCAGTTCAACCCCGATAATATTAGAGAGGATCCAGATATTCCCTCTTTACCTCCGGAGAAAAGCAGCAAGGACTTTTGCAAAATCCCCCTGGACGAACTGACTGTTTCCAAACCCGACTTCCCTGTGCCCTCTGTCTACCTGCTCTCAGACACCGAGGTGCGGGAAATCGTCCAGCAGAGTCTCTCTGTTGGGAACTTTGCCGCCCGCCTCCTCGTGCGCCTCTTCCCCGAGCTCTTCACCCAGGAGAACCTGCGGCTGCAGTACAACCATTCAGGGGCCTGCAACAAGAAGCAGCTCGACCCCGTGCGCCTCAGATTGATCCGTCACTATGTTGAAGCGGTGTATCCTGTGGATAAGATGGAGGAGGTGTGGCACTATGAATGTGTGCCAAGCATTGACGAACGCTGCCGGCGCCCTAATCGCAAGAAGTGTGACATTCTTAAGAAGGCCAAGAGGTCAAGCATTGTGTCCTAGTTAGAATACTTTGCAGTAAGGCAACACTTTTTGTCATGAAAATAATTGCACAGTATATAAGCTGAAGCGCATTGTTGAACTTTCATAAACTGTCCTATGTAGGATGAAGCCAAGCTGTTTTGAGTTTCTTCAGTACTATTCTTAGTCATATTTTACCTTTGGACTACAGCAGTAGATGTTGTAGTAAATGTAGTCTTATTGTTGGATAAAGAGTTAAAACTGCTTCTATTTATAAGCCAAAACTGTCATAGCTTATCTAACATACTTTGTTGATAAATGTTGTAGCCTTAAAAACAATAACAATGATAGTAGCTAATAGCATAGGTCACACATTTGCTCTATGGATAGAAAGGATTCACAACGATGTGATATTTCCATTGCAGTTACTGATGTAGCATTGTGCCACCACTGTTTTAATAATAATGTGCTTATGTTAAGCCTTCTTATAGAAGTTTATATTATACAATTTAACATGACAATGGATCATGATAACCTCTTTCTAATAAAAACATAGATAAAAGATGACATGATTGGACTGTTTTACACACTTAACTGTTCCTGTTGAGGTTTCTAGTTTGGACTTAGGAACAAGAGCTGGTTTAATGTGGTTGCATTTTAAATAATATTAAGGGGAAAAAAATGTAAAACATTTATTCAGCCTGTGCATACATTTCTTAACCAGACCCAAGGAGAAAGAGGCATCATTTTCGTCATCGAAGCACATAATTACCTACATTCTCAGCTTTGGTGTCAAATCGCATCAATAACCCAGTTAATATTTATCATGAATATTGATTCTACTTAATCATTTTCTGTTGTTGTCCAATAAAAATTATTCACACGAATTTACAGGGAAAATGAGGCAAAGTACAACTTACGCAGTCAGATGAAAACTGAACTTGCCAGGTCATGAAGACATGATTTTCAAATTTCTAAACAAAACAGTGCATATTTATTGGGGCAGTCACACTGTGTCGTGGGGAAAGGTACACATTCAACATCTTTCTCCCAACCGACTATAGCATGAACAACAACTGGGAGCTCTTTACATTTATATTGTACATTTTGTATGGCTCCACATGCAACATGTTGAAGACCATGCAAATTGCCAGTCATTCGACAGCCTTTCTCCCGTATTTCACTCGTGTCTCATTCAAGTTCATGGCTGAAAGGCTTCATCTTTAGAGAGCTGTAAATGTTTCCAGCGCCTGATGGCAACTTTGTACTTTTCTGTACCACTGGTTTCACCAAATACCCTCCTGATGGTGACTCTCATAAGAGTAACGGTGTTGTCTTGGTTCTCTGAGAGTACCAGGTCCAAGGTGTCCCCCACTTTCACCTGATTACAGAAGAAAATATGACTCATGTTAAATAAATTAGAGGCCCAGCAGGGCTCATGATGTAAACCTGTGAAATAAGAAATTCATCACTCACCGTTTTGCTTTTCTTTATGAGTTTTCTCCCATTTAGCCTGAGCTTATTGTCATAGAAGGCATCTTCAATTTTACTGTTGCAAGACAAAAACACACTCAACTCGGTTACTGGATAAAAGAGGTTTTGCTATTTACATGATAATGGTTTGACCACGATGAACCATATAAAATAGGTCTGTAGTGACGACTCACTTGCGTGAAATGTCCAGGCCGGCCTTCATGATCAGATCATATCGGAAAGACTGCACATATTTTTCTATATCTTTATAGTCCTTTGGTTGATTTGGGTCCTCGTCCTCCTCATCTTCATAATCGCTGTCCTCTGGGTCTTTCTCATCCTCATCTTCCTCCTCTGTCTGCTGTGCTGTCCTGGCAGCGCCTTTCTTTTTGCTGCTTTTAAACCTCAGATGATGAACAGACCAACTCCTGACAGGGTCTCTGCCGTGGAGAACCAGCCTATGACAGCCTGGTGCAGGGAACGCCGAGCAGCCCCACAGCTGGCGCGTGTGAATAGACCTGGGACACCACTCAGTCTGCATCAGTCCGTATCCAGCAGCCAGCAGGTGGCGAGAGTTCAGCCTCCCCAGCTGCCTCATGGCAAGTGCCTGCACCACCAAGTTCTGCATGTTGGTGCTCCACCCAGACACTGGAACAACATGTTCACGGACATTAGGCCACATTACTGAACTCCTAGAGGTTAATTTAAGGGTTATTCATTTGTTTGCATGCAGTACACTATCAAGAATCAAGGCTTCAGGCTAAAAGTGACAGAGCTGTTTTCATTAGGAAACTGTTTCACAAAAGTGTTAAAAAAAATATTTGTCAGCCGTCCCTTACCATGAACTGTGAAGCTCAGTGATTTGCTTCTACTCTCAGTTGTAATTGGATACAATTTCTATTTTGTTATTGTTAAATTGTTGCTGTAAAACTAGTAAAACGAGATTATTTGGAGTTTGACGTCTGCAACATAATCGACCATCCTTTCAAAGTAAAAGCCTCCATGTATTTCTAGATTATGATGCTCACAAAGTTTACATTTGAGATTTTTTCTCCTGATTCCAGAAGTGATGTTTTCTCCTTTGTATTTGACAACAACCGACAACAACAACAACAATCATGGACGACAGCGTTGTTTCAGTTTGTCGCTTATTCTGATCCGTCTTCTTGGTATTTGCCGTTTGTGTTGTTTTGTGAGGTCGTAAGTTAATTCAACATTGTGAACATTGTCAGTGAGTGACTGAGCTTGACAGTTTTAGACTTTAACAGCAGACTCAGACTGGGGGGCGGATGCAGCTTCAGTAGCTAACTCTACATTACTTCTGTGAGCTCGTGGACTCGCTCGTGCGCTCGCTCGTGCTACCCACCGCGAGCGTGTAAACCACAGCGCTGCCACACAGATGTGCATTTGAAGCTGATAGTTGAATGTACAGCTGTTAAGATAAAACTGATGTTTGACAGACAATCCACTCACCTAAGGGGTAACCTTCTGTAGCTTGTTCCTGTACTTGGTCGGTCGCTGGTGTCTTGTGTACTTTAATGTAAAGGTGCTGCCATCTGCTGCACCGGAGGAGATGTACACACTGGCTCAGTAGACGAAAAAACTACAGAAATAGGCTGCTTTTGGATTTATTTATTTTTTAAAAAGCAAAACAGTCAAAATATAATGTGCTGACAGGACCCAGTGGCATATTTACACTGCACACACAAACAATTAATTGTGAGCCAAGTCAGCTAACAAGTGGATGTAACCCTTCCCTTCATTTACATTAATTCAAAAATAATAGCCTACGGGTAATCGTGCTTTTTAGCTGAATGTGTGCATAATGTTTGTTTGTTTGTTTGTTTTTGAAATATTGTGCTACAGTTTAAAATATTGCATATTTTCAGATATATCAGTAGGCTATATTGCTTTTAGACACTTCGAGGCATTTTCCACTGTAGACATTGTTGCCATAATAGGAAAAGCATAGGTGCTATTTTAACAATGACTCTTCTGTTTCACAGTATTGTGAGACAGTGTGACCGTGAACCAGTGTGCACAACATAAGAGTGAAGCTGCAGCAAAATGGAGTTCAGAGGTGATTCATTTAATTGTTTACACTTCTACTTTCTCTGCTTTCACCTGTTAAAATGTCAGTGAAAAGGGCCTTTCGGCAACAGTTCATCCAGTAGACCCCTTCCCATCCAGATTTTCACAGAGAATGTGAGGATACAAGTGAGCATCTTAATTAAATATACATGGGGTTTTGGCCCAGACATTTATTGCAACTTTTATTTATCCAGCATAAGATAAATTTGAATACATAAAGTTCATCAAGTGATTTATACAGCCCATTTGATTATAATGACGACAAGAACGTTAAAAAAAACATTTTACAAGAAGCTTTAGTTCTCTATTGTTTTATTTCTGAGTAGTTCTGTAACTGTCAATATATCAGCTTGAATACTTTATTACTTATTAAGAGAATTTACATCAACATTCAGCTTCACTACAATTCATAATGTCTATAGTGTCACTTCAAGTGCATAATACTGGTGTCACTACATTATCGAAAAACAATATAAGAACAGGGTGTCATTTGCAAGGATGCATACAATATGTTCCTGTTGGATGTTATTAGAAAAACCATCAGTATTATAAAGTTTGTATGACGTCCGAATGTAAACATAAGTGCATTTACATCCTTGCATATTCTTCCTGGAAACTCTGTTTTTTAAAAAAAGTCAGTGTTCCTCCAGATTAACTCAATGTCAACACCCAACATCTCTTCACAAAACACGGTGACATGTTGGAGTGCGCTGTGGTCCTTAGACTTTCACACATACATGGGACAGTGAAACCATCGTTTTACATATTAAAAGTGGAGCATTATTCTTTTTGTACAGACACATAATGGAAATATACTACAGTATATCATATATGCTGGTGGTTTACATTCAGATATGTTTTATGGTTTTAACACATTGTCTTAGCAGAAGGAAATCATGCAAATTTGAGCATGGATTTAATGACCTTTGGATATATGAGAACGATTTTTTGTCTGTCTGATTATGATGGAAGTGGCTAATATATAAATGTATTGTAGATTCAGTGTAAACCTGTCTGATTGTGAGATTAATGTAATGATGTTCCACAGTAGCCGGCAGGTTTTCTTCGTGGCAGTAGGCAGCAGAAAAGTCAAATTTAGGACAAAATGCTAGAACCTCTAATGAACTTTCTCAATCATTTTCATGGATGATGGATTTTCATACTACATTTTATCTTGTTAAAGTAAAAGCTCATATGACCAGACAGTTTTAGTAGCTACTCCAACATTTTTCCAGTTTCTGGGTCAGACATGTAAATCAAGCGTTGTAGTAGAAATCCACCTTAACAACAATAAAAGCTTCTCTGATTCTGTTTTTGTTGTTTCTTCCCTTCCTTGCAGATACACAAACTGTGACACTGTGTCATTGCATTGAGGCAATACCAACATAAAGCCTACAACATATGGAGGTTTATGGTTAAAAATGTTTCAAAAGCATCAGCTGTAAACATCGTGTTAAGGTGTGAGTCCAACGACATCCAAAAGCTGTGGATGTGTCTCTCTGGAGCTGCCAAATAGCACCAACAGTCAACAGTCAAACAGGGAGACATCCACTGTACAAGTGCATCAATCAAATCAACTGTCACACGAACACTGTGACCACTTTCCACCAACACATAAAAACAACAGCTGAAAATAAACCTATAGGCCTACCTGTTATCTGCCGTCATCAAAAGGCATTCTGGGAGATGCAGAAAGTCACTAACTGAAGAAGAAATACTGATACATGTTGATTTTAAAAAAAAAAAGTAGGTACACCAATTACAACACTTCACCACAACATAAGATTTTTCTTTTTTTAAATATCACATATTGGTATAACAGTGACTGAGCGTATCCAAGAGTTAATGTGACGCAGGTTTCCCATGACTAATGTCTTTTTGTGATGTGCATAATCGCAACACACGATATTTGACTGATAGTCCTTTTTTGACTTTTCCGCTTGAGAAGATTGCATTTAATTTCACAGTTTATTGCTGTAATTAGAAACAGATTAAACGTTCTTGTGATAAAAAATCCATTCAACTTCATCTGAGCTCCTCTTTCTCTATTATTTCTGACGTGTCGGCTACTGTGACTTCACTGAATGAATGAGACGGTTGAACCTGTCCATCTGATCCGTGGCCTCTGCAAAGGTCTTGTGAGGTAACTGCAGCTTCAGTTTCAGTTTCATATGTTCTGCACATATGAGATTTTAAAAGGTATGGCAATGATGTACAGTGTAACAGTCCTTGCTTGGTTTTCATAGGAAGCTAGGCAGATATATTTTGTGTATCCTAGTAAGTTCACATACCACTGTCGCTGTGTCCTCCGCTCTCTAATCACTGTTATTGCTTTGGTGATTCACACATTCAGGATTCAGGCATTTGTTTCAGACAGTATGTCAACACAGCACTAATCTGTGTATCTCACATTAAGACTTGTTTTCATACAATGTGTCTGGTGTTCATAGTGTTTTTTTATGCTACAGAATCGCCACCGTGCTTCGTCAGTGACTGCATAATTCATAAAGACGTCTCCACACAGGAGCCGTGTCTGTGGAACGACCTGTGGTTGTGGCAGTTCTCGCTGCAGTGGACGATGAGCACCGGGTAGCAGAGCGCATCCTCGTAGTCTGGGGGTTCCTCGTCGTCTGTGGTGTGACGCTCCGATAGGCAGCGGGTGTTTTCGCTGGGGCTCTCCTGGTCTTCCAAACTGCCGCTCCTCCAGAAACAGCTGCGTTGGGAGCCGTAGCGTCGGGCCAGGGAGAAGCGACTGCCGCTGAAGGGGATGCGGGAGCTGGCGCCGGTGCAGATGCTGAGGGCGCTCCTGGAGAAGACCGAGGAGCAGCTGATGGCTCTGTGGCAACGCTCGCAGTTCTGACGGACCCCGTTGAAGCTGGAGGGGCACTGGGCCAGGTCCATCAGGCCGGCCTCCGAGTAACTGGGCACCAGCTGCTGGTTGGATCGGATGTGCCATTCCAGTTCAGTGCTGTCGATGGTGTTAACACGAGGGATGCGACGCCAGTATGGCCGGTCGTCACATGGGGTCACGGGTATGTAATCGTGCCCGAAGAGCTTCTCGACGCGGTAGTGGACGTATGCGGTACGATACTCTGTGAAGACTCGGAGAGGCCAGGAGAAGGTGAGGAAGGAAGCGAACCAGAAGACGTAGTGGGACAGGTACCAGGGGTGGCGCTCTGGGTCGGACAGCACCAGGACATACTCCTTCAGGTCAATGTTTTTCAGGTGCATGCCCTCCCTGGCTTCCATGTAGTCGTCCAGGCCCTCGTTGTCGGTGAAGAACCTTGCTCGTTGTGTAAGGTAGGAATTCTCCGACTCGACGTTGGCGAAACTAAAGCACTTGGTGAAGCGCATCTTTGTGAGAGCGGATTTCTCCAAGCCAAGCAGCTGTTTGGAAACATCTTTGACGCCGCAGTGACCGTAGTCGAACTCAGCTTCTGCCACGTGGGTGTTGACGCGTTCGTGGTAAACCTGGGTGCTGGTGTAAGCGTCTCCGTTGCGGTAGCGCGTGACTTGGCGAGTCCGGCGAACGTAGTGGTAGCTTATGGCCTTCCACCAGATGCAGGGTTTGGCTTGCTGCATCCTCTGGATCCGCTCGGAGATGCCCTCCACGTCCACTTTGTGCTGCAGCTCGTTCTTCACGTGACAGTGCCAGCACTCCACGAGATAGACCAGATAGAGCATGCCCAGCAGGGCCAGAGGGATGTAGATGTAGCCATCGGAGCAAGGGGTGTCATGGTACATCATGGATTTCCCTTTGAAGGCACTGTCAAAGGTGAGGCGGGTCACCTTGGTGACATGACACCAGACCATGGCTCCCATACAGCCGTACATGAGAACAGACAGGAGCAGGCATTTCCAGAAACTCTCCCGACACAGGGACTTGCTCAGAGATTGCCTCAGGGGTCTTTGCTGTTGAATCGAAACAAAACAAAGAAGGAATGGAGATTATTGTCATGTGACTTGTAGATCGGGTTATGGGTTAAGGTGAGGGGAAGGGGAAGCTAACTTTTCTTGAACTATAATGATCCAGATCCGCATCCAAAGTAGACACACTCACAGATGAGGCAATGAATTGCAAAGACAGTCGGGAAAACAAGAAAGTTATTCCACATCTGATGTCATTACAGAGCTATGATGAGTGGCTGTGACAGACCTGAGCTACAGGCCCACTACAGCACATGAGAGATAATACTGAAAGACAGGTGGTGCTGGTCGGTTAATTACCAACACTCACATCTGCTTGCATTTTACTCTAAAATCATCACAACAGGAAACAAGATGGTTTAAATCCCCCCCATAGCAAACTGCAGCCTACCGAAGGAGGATCTCCAGTTAAGCCCCAGACCCCCTCACCTCACCTGCAGTGTGCTACTGCCTGCACACACACATGCACGTGGATTCATCACAGCTCTGCGACAGGATCTGACAAACAGGTCACAACAAAGGGAAAAAAAAGAGGCTTTCTGCTGGTAACAAGTGATGTTAGGAAATGTTGATTACCTCCTCTCTGGTGTCTTCCTCGAAAACCGTGGTGGTGCTGCTTTCACTCGCAGTCGCAGCCGATGCTGGAGGGGACATGGTGCTGGGGCAGCGATTGATAATAATGACAGGGCGTGGAGTAGGAAGAGGAAGAGATTTCACTACCTTTGCTCTGCAGCGTCCTGTCCCCCCCTCTACCCACCCACCACCCACCCTCACCCTCCTCAACCAAGACGAGCCACTTGTCGGGTGCAGGCTACATTACATCCGCGAGGCAGGGAGAAGGAGGCATGGTGTTCGGTGCAGTCCCAAGATAAGGGGGTCTTTCCGGTGGCTGCAATAAACGACGCGGGGGGGTGTCTATAGGAGAGTCCGCATCCTGCCCCTCTACGGTTTTAGCTGTCAATGCCGCAGTAACATGATCGTAGATTATGCTATTAGCTGGTCGGCAGTTCAAAAATGAGCATGCCCTGCCCCTCAGGGACCACTGTGTTTATCGGTGGGAGAAGAAGGGAGGAGGAGGAGGAGGAGGAGGAGGAGGAGGAGGAGGAGGAGGAGGAGGAGGAGGAGGGAGGGGAGCGGTGCAGTGAGCGGGCCACAGGGTCGCTGTCCACGGTTCTGATCGAGGCAGGTGTACACGGTGAGATGCTGTTGCATAAATCTGTCTCTTAAAGGGAAAGTCCACCATAAAACTGAATTTACGGGCAGTGAAGTAAACACATGCACAGACCTAGCTTCTCAACGTAAAACAACAAAAGCACAATCGTTTGCATGAATCTGGAGATCATCAGGTGACACTTGTTGGAGGAAATCCATTTAGTCTAGACTGGACTCAGAGACTTTCTAAAAAAAAAAATAGCACACTTTCACATGCATATGAGTTCATGGTTGTAAAGCAATCACAAAAAATAACTTCCCGACTTCTCGGTGGATATTTCCTTTTAAACTTTGCAAATTAAACCTGCCACTAGCTACAAAATGACAAATGATAGCCTATTAAAACTCAGCTTAGGGTGTCTCTAAATTTGAAATCATTTCACTCTCAAAAATCTGCTAAAAAACAATCAGCCTACTTTTGCATGTGGTATTTTAATGCTTGTGTAGGCTATGTATTTTCCTATTGCACATGCTTTTTATGTGGTTTGATTTTAAATATTTCATTTGACTGAGTGATTGAGAGGTACGACTAGTTTATGTGGGAAAAGTGTTGCAGCTATAAATAAACACAGCTTCAAATCAAATCAATGGAGTCATTCATTAGTTAATCATCTCTGCCCACATATGGTTCTAGTGTCACCACAGCAGAAGTGTTACTTCAATAAAACAGCAGTAGCCTAGTATCATCAGTAAAATGTTTTTTACATGTTGTAATATTGGGTGACCAAGACCCTATAAAGACAGAATCCACTGTAGTGCAGCAATGAAGCATATTTATCTCAACAAATGAGGCTTCACTATTTATTTATGTGACATTATCAGACATAATATGAAGCATACTGCATCTAATATGAACAACATTTAAAATCACTTACAAAAAACATGAACAGTATTTTCTCATAATTCAGGTCTATACCAGTAAGGAGACTCCACAGGATATCAAAATCACAGTGACTCACATTGTCCAGAAAAAACATAGAAAAATCTTTTAAAGCAGATTGTCAAGCAAACATGCGTACAAAAACATAATAGACATAGCCTATTTTAAAGTTTATAAATGTGACACATCACCAATGTATGAATATGATAAAGGTGTTTAAATGTGCTTTAATTTAATGTCACTTTAATTTGTTATCACTGAATCTGTAAAGAAGTTGTATGACTGGGCTACAGTTTCTCTGTAAAGCTGAAGTCCTTCAAAAGCCATAGGGGGTTATGGAAGAAGACACAGAGGAGTTTGTTTTAAAACCAGACACTTGTAATTACTGGATTAAATGAGGAGACCTAGTGATCAAATAGCAAGATTAGGCTGTTTCAGGGCTGTTTCTTCCTGTCTGTTTACTCCTTCTCCCATGGTCTCCTTCTCTGATGACGGAGGGAACTCTTAAAGAGAAAAATAATAAAGATTGTCGCTATAAGTGATAGTGCCAGCACTTTTATGATCATTTTCAGTTCAAAGAGTGCAATACATAATCTAACTGTAGCAGAATAAACTGATGTCCTGTGAACATTGCTTCAAAATAAAAGTCCAGAGAAACCTGTGCTGAGCTACTTACAGAGTACATGTTGGAGAGGTTGTTGAAAAGCACTTGGCCTGCGCTCACTTTGTTCCTCACTCCTCGTATCGTCCCGTTCTTGCTGCAGATATTGACGCGTTTGTTGCTGAACAGCATCTCTCTCTTGGCACTGGCGTACAAAAGCAGGTCATCGGGTTCGCAGCCGTTCTCATCCACAGCAGTCCCCACCACCAGACCGTTCAGGTGACTGTTGGCCTCACTGGCGGGGAGCGGGGTTGCCTGCTCTGCCTCCGGGCTGCTGGTGCCATCAGAGTCCAAAGAGTCGGCCACAGAGCCGCACCAGGCTGCTTCATCCTTGAACACCTCTGCCAGGACCCGGCCGCTGTTGGCAGATGCTACTCTGAACCTGACTGTTTTCACAGCCTTCTCTTTCTCCTGTTTCACCTTTGGCCCCTCCATTAAAACACAAGGGCCTCACATGCTTCACATCCCATTCAGAAAAGCCAGCCACTGTTGTTCTCGTTCAGCCTGAGTCATAGTGAAGTGCAATTATCAAACAACCATATCCTCATTGACTTGTCAAAAGGAGCTGAAAATACCCCGAGTGCAAAAACTAGACACCCAAATGCTTAACAATAGATGAGCGCCTGCCATGGTAACAGCTAAAACAGGCAAACAGTAAATTGATATTACCATGTTCAATAATTGATCAAGGATAGTTTTCAAACAGCAGATAGACTACAGACTTAGTGCCCAGACTTTAGGAGATACACTGTACACTCAGGGTATGGTCTGCTGAGCTCGTTTGACTTCACATTCACCCACAAAGCACCTTACAGTACCCTGACCTGACCCCGCAGTGATCCTGAGAGCATTAATTCAGCATCTGTTTAACATGCTTCTCACAGATCAGAAGATTAAAGTGAGAAATACAGAAAATTGACACAGTCATCTTGAAAAAAAAGGGAAAAAAAAGGCTTTATTTCCTCTTGTCACTCTTATTTTGGAAATGTTTACTCCTGTAATCTTAACAAATCCACTGAGGTTTGTTGTGTCATGTATGGTTTATTCTACAACAAAATGTTTAACTCCTGCTCAGCATAAACACTCAGTTTTTGATTAAATTTACTAAAACAATTTGATGTCGACCTTTGAGGTGAAGCATCCTGAACTATGGTAGTCTGAATTTTGATAATGCATTTCTGTCTTATTTGTTTAATGGAATATAAAGATTAGATAAATATTAGGAGGTTATTAATCTTTGTTTATTTTTGCTTTCTGGGATTATGGCTGCAAATGAACATCAGAGTTCATGTTTTTGTAATACATGACTCCCTAAAATCTTACCAAAAAAAACAAAGGCCTCAAAGGCCTCCTCCAACAATATCTGAGTAAAAAAAAATGTCAATGGGTTTTATGGGTTTTACAGGGTTAAATATGGTAGGCTAAATAGATCAATAATCCTAATCACGTGCACATACTTGCTTTAAGGCTGATAACCAAGAAATAATAATCTATTGCGTAGTGCAATGATTATTGGTGTTATGAAATTTGGTGGCAGTGGCACATTGAATTCGATAAACAGTACAATACAATAATTTTAACTAAATCGATACTTCGATACCTTTAATTGCACTAAAGGTATTTATTTATGTATTCGTTCATTTAATTATCGTTTTCTATTCATTTTTTTAGTCAGATTTTAGGTGCAGTGCCCCTCCTGTCCTGTAGGCGGCAGTAGCACCGTGCTTCACTGAGGCGCGCGCTGCTGCCGCTGAGGAAGCTGCAGAGACACACGTGCAGTCCACAGTGTCAACATGGGGAAGAGGAGGCACAATAAGCAGCTTTTCACCAACTTATCCAAAAAACAGAAGAAACACTTGAAGGAGTTTGGAGAGGAGCATCCGTTTCATGATGTGTAAGTAGCGCAGTTAATTTAATCCACAGTAACTACGCTTCTGTGTTAGTTAGGCTAACACGCTGAGGTAGGAACTGAGCCTACAGTTAGCTCAGCTGCTGTTACCTATCTGTTACTGATAGAAACCAAACTTACAAAGTGATATCCATAGAAAGAAAACATAATGTAGACACATAAACCAACTTGTTCGTCTTTATGGGTCTCCTTTGGACGATTATACAGTCACTAATGTCACCAAGCATGACAGGAATGTGGTTCTTTTTATAGACAACTAGCAAAGTAGCTATCAGCAGAAAGAGAGTAAGAAGCAACAACAGGAAATAAAAATTAACTTTTACATTGGAAAAATTATTCCTGTGTGAGATACGTTGTTGTATAATGAGTGTTGGTGAGCATGATGCTTGCTTTTTAGAAACACTGATGTCTTTTGAGAGGTTGTTACAGATATAATCCACTTTTGTGGAGAAGCTTTTCTAAATTTATCCCAAGTAATTCATTTTTCTTTACAACATGTCCTTTTTGTCTGTAAGTTTGTTTGATTTTTTTTTTTCTCTGTGTGTGTTTTGTTTCACAGAGTCAATGAAAAACCTGAACGAACTGAAATAGTGAAACTGGTGAGTAGAAATGTGTCATAGGTAGGGCTGCCCCAAAAAATTCGAAGCTTCGAAGCTTCGTTCGTTGGCCATGGTAATCGATCATGAAGTCCGTGATCGATTTTTTTTTTTTTTTTTTAGGGCCATCAGTTACCTAGTGTAACCTAATATAAAATCTTTACACGTGAAAGCACTGTCACTGCTGCATCTGCACACCTGCTTAGGTGTGCAGATGCAGTTCATGATCCACCTCCCTCTCTCCCTCCCGTCCTGAGGAGGCTACTGGACTGTATTCTATGATTCTCCTCTTTTCATTTCTAACTGAACCGTTTAAAAAGGTGTCTCCCCACTTTCTCTCCCATGCGCACGCTCGCACCTGATTCACATATCTACCGGTAAAAATTAAATGTGATAGTAGGAAAACTGATCGCTCGTGAAACGGCCCGGATGCACTGCCTGTGAAACCGCAGCGCAGCTGGAGCAGAGGCAGGTTCTGATGGTGTCTTTACGCGAGCCGCGAGCTCCGTCTGTCAAGCTGGATAGACCAGGTTGTACCAGACGGGAAGTCGGGCACAGAAAAGGAGAGAGAATCCGGTCAGTTTTCAAAATAAAGTACCGGTAATTAACGGATGATTAATTTAGCTGTTGCTTGTCCATCTATAAATACTTGTCAGTTGCGTCTGCACATGAGACACACACACCGATAGCTAGGGACAGACCTGTGGAGTCGCATTTGACCGGCGCACGGGGAGCACGAGAAGCTGCTCCCCGCACGACCGGCAGGCAAACAGCTGTTTCTGCAGCCACTGTCCTTGCGCTACACACATTTGTTCATTTAAATTTTTCTGTTTTATATTCTAAATATTTAAGAAAAACATAAAAAAAACACACAGGCAAACATTTAAAGCAAATTATATAAAAAAATATGGACTTAATTTTTTTTTTTTCGGATGACCCCCCCCCCCCCCGGCAGCCGGCAGCCGTCGAAGCTTCGATTAAAATCGAATGTACGGCCTCGAAGCTTCGATTGTCAAAACATGATAATCGGGTCAGCCCTAGTCATAGGTCATCAGATTGATTATTGTTGAAAGTGTCAGTGACGTTTTAATGTTTAACCTTTCCCAATATCATGATAATGCAAAATTTAAAAAGGTGCTTCTGTCTTGACCTGTGTTACAGACTGAAAGCCCTGAACAGTCTGACGCTGAGGCTGATGATCTGGAAGAGGAGGATGAGGAACCGGAGCAGCAAACAGCGTACCAGAAGCTTCTGTCAACTCTCAGCCAACCTGACGCCAGCAACCAGAGCGAAGAGGAGGAAAGCAGCGACGAAGAAGAGGAAGAGGAGGAGCTTCTCGATGAAGGTGAGTTCTTTATTTCCACAACATTTGAACATGTTGGGACAGTATCTGAATTTGACTAAATAATATCATTGTGCCTTTTTCCTGTAGAGGACATTGAGGCAGATGGAGACGACGTAGAGGACGGTGACCAAGATGACGGAGGAGAGGAGGAACTTGCAGATGGAGATAAGGCTCAGACTGAACTGGCAGGAAGGGAGGGTGAAGAGGAGGAGGAGGGGGAGGAGGAAGTGGGGAAGGAAAAAGGAGATGAAGAGTTTGAAGACAAGGAGCACGAGTCCCAGTTCTGTCTTGAGACAAACTTCACAGGTGAAGGAGAACAAGAGGAGCCTCAGAGCAGCAGAGAGCATCACGACAGGAACGGTAAGGAAGGAAGTAATAATTCCTCTTCAAAATAAAAGTCAAATTCAAATTCATTACTTTTTAAATGAGGTAAACTTCTTGTTGGGTTATAAAACTTTGGGAATATGATGTGACTACAGTGGGTTTAATATTTACTGGACTGTTTTTATTCTCTCTGTGCAGACATGTTTTTCCAGCATTTGGACACTCAGCTGGAGGAAGAGGATGTGCAGAAAATAACATCTGGCACCAAAGCAAAGACTCAGATTACGGTATTAACATTATAACTTGATTAAATCTACCAACAACCTGACAGAAATTGTAATCACAAATTCAATTTTTGTCATATTCTTTTTAACATAGTGGCCAAAGTTGGGAGCTCTGCTCTGCACCACTCCCCTGGAGAAGTTTGGACCCATTGGCCCTCAGAAAGACTCAAACCTCCCAGCTTTCCACAAAATCCTGGAGTCCTGCTGTAAGGATCTAAACCAGGCCTCTAATGCCAAGGGGGCAGCTGGCGAGATCAGCCCTTTCCAGCAGGAGCTGCTGGCGCTCATGGGCTCCTACAGGGACCTCTACTACCCAGAGATGTGCCCTCTGAAGGACGGCCCTCAGGTGCGCACCGCATACTGCATCCATGTGCTGAACCACGTCCTGAAGGCCAACTCCCAGGTCCTGGCTCACAACGCCCAGCTACGAGAGCAGAAAACTCAGCCTAAACCCGGAGCTGAGCCACAGGACGAGCCCAGAGACCAAGGTCTGACCCGGCCCAAGGTAAACAATTATTTTCATCATGTTTGATTTGAGCTTTGTTTAATGTTTGTTTTATGTCGAGCGGTCTGGTCCACGGATTTTACATCAGTGAATGTTTCAGGTCCTGATTCTGGTGCCGTCCCGAGGCGGCGCTCTGCGGGTCGTCCAGACCTTCATCAGCCTGCTGGAGACCAAAGGCAGGAAGATAACGGTCAGCAACAAGAAGAGGTTCAAGGGGGAGTTTGGAGAAGACGAAGACGACAAGCCATCCAACCTCCGGAGACCAGACGATTACCACGCCATCTTCTCAGGCAACGTGGATGATCACTTCAGGATAGGTACGGCTGGAAAATCAGAAGTCGACCTGCTTTTGGAGAAGCTCTTGAGCTCCTTGGTCTGAGACTGTGTCGCTGTCCTCTGTCCGTACCAGGTATCTCCATTGTGAAAGGCAGCATGCGTCTGTACGCGCCCTTCTACTCCTCGGACATCATCATCGCATCTCCTCTGGGCCTGCGCACAGTGTTGGGGGCTGAAGGAGAAAGTAAGAGAGACTTTGACTTCCTGTCCTCCATCGAGCTGCTGGTGGTCGACCAGGCAGACGTCTTCCTCATGCAGAACTGGGAACACGTGCTGGTGAGAACCTCAACATGTTCAAAATGCCACATTGTTGCTCGATGGAGCTACAGCTCTAGGTTTGTTCTGCTGGAAACATGTGGCGCCATCTGCTGTCCAACAATGATCATGTAATGAGTCAAGTTTTAAATTCACATTTTAGAACTTGCTCATGAAAAATAATCTATGCAAGATTTTTTACCTTTAATAAATTTAGATTATTCATTGGCCTCAAAGTAATTGTGTAATTGTGTGTAATTGTTACAGGGAGAATGGAGGCTCTCAGCCTTCCACCTACAAATCAGCAGCACCCCGTGCTAATGCACCCTGTAATCCATAATCTCTTCCTTATGAAAGATAAAACTACATAAATATAACACGTATATGATATATATGTAATACATCGCCCCATGGATTGCCTTTACATTTACTTCATTCAAAACAAAAGCACATGACCAGGGGAGGAGGGTTAGCAAAACAGCGAAAAAGCAACCAGACTTGCATAGTTCCCCTTTGAATAATATTTGAGAACTTTCTATTGTGGCGGATTATCCATGTGTTTGATATCTGATCACTCTCCTCCCCCCACCAGCATGTGATGCAGCACATGAACCTGCAGCCGCTGGACGCGCATGGCGTGGACTTCTCCAGGGTGAGGATGTGGAACCTGAACAACTGGACCAAACACTACAGACAGACGCTGGTGTTCAGCTCCATCCAGGAGCCACAGATCAACAACATCCTCACCAAACACTGCGCCAACTACCGCGGACAGGTACTCGCCTTTATACACATGATGCCTAATATTGCTGCTTGAATAATTTCCAGAACCCCCTCCTCTGTTTATATTACACCTTTCCTGCAGCAGCTCCACTGGCGTCCAATCAAATATCACATCACCTATAAAATCCTACTCCTCACCTTCAAGGCCATCAACAACCTCACCCCTCAGTATCTTGTTGAGCTCCTTCATACTAAAATACCCAAACGTTTAAATCCATTTAAAAACTTACTCATCCATCACAATTGTTTTTTTATTCTCATCTGTACGCTGACCCTGAGTGTCATGAAAGGTGCCTTTTAAATATATTGTACCAGCTCCCAAGGATTTCAGATTCAGGACAGACTGCAGTTTTTAGCTCAACATATAGGCGAAGTTCTTTCGATGTCATCTGATGCTGTAAATTTGATTTTAAAGGAAGTGACTGATGTTTTTTTTCTTCGTCTCAGATTGCCACTAAGAATATGCCGAAAACAGGCTCCATCTGCCAGGTGCTGGTCCAGCTGCCTCACGTGTTTCAAATGTTCCCGTCTGACAGCTTCATGGACCACGATGCAAGGTAAGATCTGACCTTTACATCCTGAACTATTGAGCTATTGATTGTTGATTGCAAGACGGCCAGTGTTTCTCACCAGGACACGCTGTGAATCCGTGAGACTTAAAAAAAACGTGTTGCATTTCATTCATTCATTATTTCAGACAGTGTTGCTTACATCAGGTAGAGACTAGAGGAACCTATTAATGTTGAACTTTCATGTTCATTGTCTCTTTCCTCTTTATTTTCATCAGCATTCATCTTTCATGGTATTTTTTTTTTCTTTTGGTTTAATATTTTCTGTCAAACTACCAACACATTATTATCTGTTCACCATCTGGACTGTTATCTGTCCTCATGGTTTTTTGAGTGTGATCTCTGTCTTTTTCTGATCAATATTTTTGTCTTAATTAAACGTGAAAATCTTGACAAACAATTGGTTTTTATTATCCGTACTGAAATCCTGTTTCATTTCCACCTGTAGGTTTCAGTTCTTTGTAGACAAAGTGCTGCCTCAGTACAGGGATTCAGTAATGTCCCACACTCTGATCTACATCCCGTCTTACTTCGACTACATCCGGCTGCGGAACTACATGAAGAAACAGGAGATTAACTTTACCAGCATCTGCGAGTACTCGAGCAAATCAGAGGTGTCACGAGCCAGGCACTTCTTCCGGATAGGGGAGAAACATTTCCTGCTCTACACTGAACGCTTCCACTTCTACAAGAGGTCAGTTCTCCAACCACATCAACAGTAAATGTTTACAAGATGGTTGTCTTTATCACCTTTCTGTTTTCACTTACATCATGGGACAGGAAGTCATCCAGTGTGGTTTCTATATTGTTGTTTTTTAACCTAAAGTAACAAAAACACAGACTAAATATGTATCTTTAAATAGGTATGATGCAATTTAATGTTGTTACAACACAAAGCATTAAACTTGTTGCACAGAGTTTTAACTATTGGAAATTATGACCTTGTGTCTCTAGTTAGGCAATAAACAGAGACTAAACTAAACAATAGATAAGTAAAACAATTAATAATATACAATAAGTTTAAGTGCAGAATCTAAAAATAGACAAGAAGTAGACAAACACTGCTGGTTTCCGTTTAGCCACCATCACTTTGTTGTTAGATAATTTAATTTGAGAACATTTTTTAAAGTTGTCAGCTCCTTATGGAGAAAACTGGCCATCCAAATTTAATGTGATAGTCCATTTATCTGGACTTATTCTAGCATTACATATGAATAATCAGTAGTATAGATCAGTAATTATAAATATAATGTATAACAGTATGCAAATGTTGAATATGCTAAAGACAAATAATTCTACACTATAATGTTTTTACTGTGTAGCATTAAGTAATCACAGTCTTGAACTAAACTTGCAGAAACCCACATCTCTGACCTCTGTTCTTCAGGTACACCATCAAAGGGATCAGGAACCTCATCTTTTATGGATTGCCCTCGTACCCCCACTTCTACAGCGAGGTGTGTAACATGCTGGCAGCGGGGGGTCAGGGGGAGGAGGCCAGCTGGACCTGCACTGCTCTCTACTCGCGCTACGACGCCCACAAACTGGCTGCCATCGGCGGAGCCCAGAGAGCGGGACAGATGCTGCACTCCAGCAAGACTGTTCACCTCTTTATCACAGGAGGAGAAGATAAAACCTCGTGATGGAGCCGCACAGATCAAAGAGGAACCGCTGGAAACATGGTAGATGTTTACTGTACATTTTTAGTCCGGGCAGGGTCTATGACATTAGACCAGGAGGAGCCTGGACTGGATGCAGAGTAACAGGAGTAAAATGTCTCAAATGTGTCTTTGATGTGTTGCAGTTGGACACCGTACAGAAACATCAAGACACAAAGAGACAAGATAATAAAACATTGTTCTGGTCAGTCAGTTACATTGTAGCTGATTAGGGATGCACATTTTGAATTGTTTTCCTGACCAACGCTCGTTAACCGATTATTAACCGTTAACCAATAAGATTAAGACGCTGGCAGCGCAAGGCCAAAAAAAAAAAAAAAAAAGGCTTTTTTTTGCCATAAGTACACACGTGCGCTACACCGGCTGATCAGCGCCACATGTTACATCCACTGTGCTCTGTCTCAGCTGATTGTGCTCAGATCGTCCAATGTAGAACTGTTTTTATACAAAGTGCAGCCAAACACCAGGCTGAAGGAACAGCAGAGCTCCTCTGTGGAGCTGCTGGAGAGCTGCAGGTGAACAGGCTGGAGAGCAGCGACTTTTTTTTCTTCAGTGCCGTAGATACAGGTGATGCACATCTATGTCTGTGTAGCTACATTTATTGTCTGACCTTCCTTCACGGAGGCTGCTGCACATACACATACTGTCAGTCCTCCTGTGTAATGTTTTGCTGCGAAATATGACTGACGGCACGTGAAAGTCGGCACGTGTCGACACGCCCCCATGAGTTGACACAAAAGTAGATAATAATAATTAAAAAAACAACCGATAGTATTAATTGGTCAAAGTTCTTGTTATCGGTTAACGGTTAAACGGTTAAACATGTGCATCCCTATAGCTGATCCAGATAAGATTTTCTAATCTAAACACATCTCCTCCTTGTCTGGATGTGTTTCCAAATTCAGTAGAAATATTTGTTATGTTGATTTACAGTGCTAAATATTTCATTCCCTTTATTTCATACAAGATCATAGTTGGAACAAAATGTGCCTAACATTTTTCTAAAAGGCTTAATAACTGTTTTTATGGTTAAAGTGGTGGCATACACAATATAAAATACTTTGTAAAGAGTCAGCGCTGTGTTGTTTTTTTTAGCCAAAGGATTTAAAGTACTACTGTTCTGTTAAACTACACATGGTGTTAAAAAATCATCACTCAAACACAATGTTTTATTTGTATAGATGTAGTACAGAAATACTGTGTTGTGTAACTCTGGCTGTGAGCAGGATGTGTGTGGTCATTGTGAATGTGAGTGAATGATTCACAGATTTCAGAACCTCTGCATAGATGTGACAGGGGCCCAGGACCAGAGAGCAGCTCTGAGCTCCGGGCACAGCCAACCAGAAAAGCCAAATAAAGATAGGCTAGATAAGATACAAAGCAAAACAAACTCTTGTTAGTATTCTGTTGTATGACCCACCTACATAATTATTAACTCCCTTGAGTTGCTGCAAGAGCGACTTTGGTCACAGAATTATAGTGTTTTCTCCTCTGCTAAAGGTGTCAGGCATTAGATGGTCTGTACCAGCTCTAATCATGGACGACAAACCGCAGAAGCTCACCCTGAAGCGGGAGCTAGGTCTGGTGGGAGCCGTGTCCCTCATCGGTGGGACTATGATTGGGTCTGGGATCTTCATGTCCCCGCAGACGGTGCTCACCACCATCGGCAGCCCTGGAGCCAGCCTGGTGGTGTGGGCCTGCTGTGGCGTACTGGTGATAATGGCCTCTTTCTGCTACGCTGAACTGGGCACTGTCATCAGAGAGTCAGGGGGAGAGTACATCTACATCCTCAGGACTTCGGGTCCGGTCGTCGCCTTCATGTTAATCTTTAGCTCTGTGCTGTTTGTGAGACCGGCCGGTGTCGCCGGCATCGCGCTGAGTTTTGCTCAGTACGTCGTGGCTCCTTTCTACCCGGACTGCGCCCCTCCTGTGCTGCTGGTGAAGTGCGTGGCTGCGGCCGCAATCGTAGCTTTGGCCACGGTGAACTGCCTCAATGTTCGGTTTTCAATGTCAGTCCAAGTGTTTTTTATGGTGGCCAAGGTTCTGGCCCTGGCTGTCATCATAATAGGAGGCGTGGTGATGCTTATCAGAGGGCACACTGAAAACTTTCAAGACTCTTTCGACAACACAAACTTGGGCATCAATCCAGTTGGCATAGCTTTCTACCAGGGACTGTGGTCCTATGACGGCTGGAACAACCTGAATTATGTTACAGAAGAGCTCAAGCGTCCGGAGGTAAGTAAAAAAGTTAATGTTAAGTTAACGTGGAAAATGTCACTGCACCAAAGGAAAACACTGAGTAAGACCCATAAGCAGTCAGCTCACCTTTCCCCTCCTCCCGCCATCAGTTTGAATGCAAAGTTACTCATGAGAGAGAAGCTAATGGGAATCCTCACAAATAAACAATAAACGTTTTAGATTTTTATTGCTGCTGACTTAGATTATTGTTTAAACTTGTGTAATGTCCATTCACATAACCCTTAAGTGTGGAGTTTGCATGTTGTCCCTGTGTCTGTGTGGGGTCGTTCCAAATACATGTACTCTTGGTTGATTGGTGACTTTAAATTAAACACTCCTGCTCTCAGAGACCTTGTATTAATAAGATATAGCCATTGGATAGATGGAAATGTCATCAACCAAACTGCTGTACCGTAGGCCTACACACCTTATGTCATGGAGAAAGCACAGAGCACCATCGCTTGAGTCAAACTAAAGATCCCCAGCGTCAATAATTACTCAAGTCAGATACAGATTTCTAGAGTTAATGTGGATTTGCATCGTTATTGTCCATCCCTGTTAATGCCTGAAGAGAGCACAGTAACAAACTCAGTCATCCTGTCCCTGTTTGTCAAGTGGGGACACCCTGATCCTCTGAGATCAGTCTGTATTTGAAAAACCTACTTCTTCAGGAACATGGAGTGATTACAAAAAGAGCTGCGTGTTCTTGGTTGAGTTTTTATATAAACACCTCACAGGAAGGTGAGGTAGGAACATTTGAGCTCAGGGTTTATTTGAGATCCACACCTACGACCACTGATCAAACCTGGAGGACAGGACACACTGTCACTGGTTTGTCCTGAGCACTTGAGCACAACAATGCTCTTGCAATTCTGGGAGAAATGAAGGTGACCATCCTCTGCTGTCTGTAACACTGCACCATAAACCGTAATGCAGGGAGGTGGCAACATGGTCTCAGTCTGGACATAGCCCAGTGGTCCTTAATATCCAGGGGAGGACATGTGAGTTTAACTTGTGCTTTATGCAGTTTTACAGCTCTGTTCTCTGGACTGTCTTGTGTGTGCTGTAGGGTAAGGTGTCAGGGTCATGGTGTTTGCCGTGTGAGGAGAGAAACAAGAGTTCAAGCACCTTCCCTGCGGATTAAAGCTAGTGTGTGTCTTATCATCGGCTCTGTCTGTTTTTACAGCCAAGAGGCTTCACAGGTAGAGAGGTCCGGACTCAAGTGTGACACTGCTGGGAACAAATTCACACCTCCAAGGGCATGGTTTCTGCTAGACAAGGACAGTTTAGGAGGACATAACGATTCAGATACAAGAGGCCGCAATATGTTTTCCAGGTGGAGCTCAGCATGGAGAACCTGACATCCAAGTTAAAACCACTGCTTCTTCTCACAGAGGGAGGCCAAACATTGTAATTGACGGTTAAGACTGAAGCAATGATACAGTTTTCTTGAAAACTGTCATCAGGAGCAAAATAAACACCAGGTACATTAGCTGACTGGCTGCAGAGGCCGGTGACATCATCAGGCTAATTAATGCAGTCGCGTACCATGTGTCATCTGCTGTGTCTCGACCAGCAAATGGTCTCTAATGATGGTTTTTATGTGAGACTTTTAGAATGAACTCATGTGTTTACTGTCAGTGAATCTATCACTGACAGTAAACACTGTATAGTAACAAATAGTGGTAATTCATTGTAATTCTGGCGTTTCACGAGGATCATACACATTCCTTCACAGCTAACACTTTTGCATTGCATGGCACAAATTCAGAGATGAATCAATATAAACATTCATAAAATTCATAAATCAACTTTTATGGACACACTTATCTTCTTCAGATATTTTATCACATCTCACACTGCATGAGAGGCACAATACTTCCTGGTCCGATCACCATAACACAAGGCTCACAGCAAGAGCAAGTAAAAAAACAAAACAAAAAAAAAAACATGTAAAATACATGTTACAGACATTTCTTTAAAGGAAGGGTCTATGGACATACAAAGTAATGAAATTAAATCAGATAAAAAATATATTTTCAGTTTGTCTTTGTCCTCTCAGCCCAAATATGCTCAAAACATGTGAGTCGTGTGTAATATAAGCCAATCAGCAGTAGTTTTGTCTCTTTTTTTTCTAGTTTTCTCTCTTCTCACCTCGTCCTACTTATTTGGACACAAGCTGATTAATATCAAACCACCTCTGCCATAAAAACAAGTCAAATCTGTTGTTTATAAGGTTTGATGTCACCGACACACAAGGTTGACACACCTTGGTCTTAGTTCTCACCTCCTATTGTTGACCGCCCTAACGTTGCCTCACAGCGAGCAGATAATCAGCAGGCAGGTCTGCCACATGTCCAGTGTCCACTGTGGGTGGACAGTGAGAAGACAGCAGCTATCTGACTATGGAGAGTGACGACCCGAGGCTCAATCTGAAGAGGGAAGTGGGGATCATAGGAGCTGTGTCATTCATTGCTGGGACTATGATGGGATCTGGGATATTCATATCCCCCCAGTATGTGCTGTCCACTATTGGCAGCCCAGGAGCCAGCCTCATTATCTGGGCTTGCTGTGGGTTGGTGGCCATGCTGGGGGGGCTTTGCTATGCTGAACTGGGCACAGTGATACCAGAGTCTGGAGCAGAGTACATCTACATGCTGAGGACTTCAGGGAAAGTGGTGGCTTTCATGTTTGTCTTCAGTTTTGTCATCGTCATGAGGCCTGCCAGCGCCACAGGGATCGCTCTGAGTTTTGCTGAGTATGTGGTAGCCCCATTCTACGAGGGCTGCACCCCTCCGCAGCTGGTGGTGAAGTGCGTGGCTGCAGTAGGTATTTTGGCGCTGGCTGTGGTGAACTGTGTGAGCGTCCGCTTGGCCACTGGCATCCAGGTGGTATCGCTGGTGGTCAAGGTGCTGGCAATGGCAGTGATCACACTGGGAGGCGTTGTGATGCTTTTCCAGGGCAAAACACAGAACTTTGAAAACTCCTTTGAGGGGACAAACGTTGCTGTCAGCTCCATTGGCATTGCTTTCTATCAGGGCTTGTGGTCCTACGATGGCTGGAATACTCTGAATTATTTAACTGAAGAGCTGAAGCATCCAGAGGTAAGACAGTTTACTTTTCATTTATTTCACAAAATTATGCAGTTGGCAAATATTAGATTGAGGTAATGGTGACTGCTTATTATTAAAGTGAATGTAAAATCTTGTAGAGTGGCACCATTTTTATACACATAAATTTATACATTAAATGAATTGTATTTTCAAAACCTATTGTGTGGTCTAACTGCTTGATTAATGATTAATAACTTATCGTTTTCATGACAGTTTGATTATTGCCAATAAATTTCACACTGGTGGGCAAATGATGAACTTACAGTTTTTTATTTTGAACATTTAAACCATATCATGTTAAAATTACTGACTTAAAAGTGATGTAGGCCTATCTTATTGTAATGATGTTGATGATGTGAGGCTGAAGCGCTGTCTTTCCTCAGAAACCAAACACTTTCACTTTACCATTATGACAAATAAGCTTTCTTTTTGTTTTGTATTGTCTTTGTCTTTGTATCCGCTCATGAAAATACTGGCACTTAATTTTGTAATGTCACCTGTTATATCAATTTACCTCTGGGGATCTTCTTATCAAATAGAGATAATACACATTGTTTACTGATGTTGTACAGTAAGACTATCAGGCCTGGTGGTGAATTACACGATGAGTGAAAGTGCTGTTTGAAAAACATGGGGATGTTCATATCAGATAAGAGATTAAGTTCAGGTGAGAACTTTGAGTCAAGACCTGGGTCAACAAACATTTACTACTGCAGCAGAGTTAATGTTAAATTCATGTGGCCAACAATAAAAGCTTTTTACTGCCCAGTGATGAGTTACTATGTAGATTTTTAGTCCTTCAGTGAGTGAATACTTTTTGGTCTGCGCGTCCTCAACAACTATTGTTCTGTCAGCTGTGAGGCCATGGCGGACAACAAACATGAAGGCCTTACAATGAAGCGGGAAATCGGGTTGATTGGCGGTGTAGCATTGGTTTCGGGAACAATGATCGGATCTGGTATATTCATGTCCCCTCAGTTTGTTCTGGCCTACGTGGGGAGCCCCGGAGCCAGTCTGCTGATCTGGGCTCTCTCAGGAGTTGTAGCTTTGTTCGGAGCACTGTCCTACACTGAGCTTGGGACGATCATTTCTGAATCTGGTGGGGACTTCATCTACATACTAAGGATCTATGGTCCAGCTCCTGCTTTCTTTGCTGCCTTCACCTTTATCTTGTTGGTGAAGCCGTGCAGCATGGCAGCAATGGCCATCAGCATCGCAGAGTATGCTGTGGCACCGTTTTACCCCGGCTGCCCTCCTCCACAGGTGGTGGTGAAGTGTGCGGCTGCTGGGACCATACTGGTCGTCGCCACGATCAATGTCCTGAACGTCCGCATCGCCGTCAGAATCCAGGTGGTCTTCCTGGTGGCCAAAGTGCTGACACTGGCGTTCATAGTGATTGGAGGGTTAGTGGAGGTGATGCAGAGCAGTGATGTCATTGTGGAGAATTTGAGAGTTGAGAATTCATTTAAAGGGACTCAGTCCTCTATGAGCACTCTGGGAATGGCTTTTTATCAAGGACTCTGGTCTTATGCAGGCTGGTACAACTTGAACTATGTCACTGAGGAGCTGGAAAGACCAGAGGTGAGACTTTAAGAAGCTGGATTGTGCATGTGTGTATTTATTTTTCAAGATTTTTGTTCTTGTAAGCTTTTAATCTTCTGTGAGTGAGAGAACTTGCTACAAGGCTTTGAAGCAGGGCAGTAAACAGACTCCCAGATGCTGTGTTTACGTACATAATGACACTTAAAGAGGTCAGCACCGTGGTCTTATCTAAGTGTGAGAAAGGTGAGCATCCACCACCAGTGTTGTTGTCATGTGCGTGTCTAAAAGTGTATAATACAAGGACAAAGCAACAAACAGCAGCTCCAATGTCACATCATATTCTCCTCGGGAGAAAAAGGAGGTCACACATGGTTGCTGGTCAAAAACTCTCAGCAGATGGCTTGGCTGCACCTTCTGCAACTGAAAATACAATGGATGATCTAAAACAATGATTGAAGAGGTTCAAAGGACAAATGGTTTTATTATCACCACTAATGAGATCCGAGCTGACCTCATCTTTCCACTTGATAAAGCCTTACTGTTCATGGCAGCTTGAGCTAAACACAATAAGTTTGTAATTTGTGCTCCTTAAACAGTGATTTGTTGAGTTAAAGAAAACATGATGGTTGGTCTGTCACTCCACTGTTATCAAGAATCTTGGCTTTTGGAGTATTTTTCATTACAGAGAAGTGAGACAGACCACAAACTTTCGGGTTATTATATCCATACATTTTAATAATTTCATTTAATATTGGAGTTTATCTTCTGCTTATATCCTTATTTAACGTTATTCTTACAGCAGAATGAAAACCATTCGTATGATTGCACATCCTGATCTAACCCTAAACGCTTTGTCCTTTTGTGTCTCAGGTCAATCTTCCTCGGGCCGTGGTGATCGCCATTTCTCTGGTGACAGGCTTGTACCTGCTGGTGAACGTGAGCTACCTGACAGTGATGACGCCCAAAGAGCTCATGTCTTCCAGTGCAGTAGCAGTTACGTGGGGGTAAGGCAGCACCTGCTGGTGCCTTAGATCCAGACTTACTCCTGGTTTCTGATGTTAAAATAACTTCCAACCAATCACAGATAATCATTTAAACTCACCCCGTTTCCCCCGCAGGAACAAGGTGTTAGGGAGCTGGGGGTGGATCATGTCTGTGGCTGCAGCTCTGTCAGCTTTCGGTTCTCTGAACGGGACCTTCTTCAGCGGAGGTCGTGTGTGCTTTGTTGCTGCCAGGGAAGGACACATGGTGAGAGTGTCTTCATCTTATAGAAACATGATGGATTGTAAAAGCATAAGATTGTCACACGGTTTGTTTGTTTGTTTGTTTGTTTTGCAGCCAGATATTCTGTCCATGGCTCACGTCCACAGACTGACTCCGTCCCCAGCGCTGATCTTCACCACCATCGTCTCTCTGGTGGTGCTGATCCCCGGAGACTTCCAGAGTATCGTCAACTTCTTCAGGTGAAGGCCAGCTCTCTGTTTGATTTCCTACAGATACAAAAGGCGGACGGTCTGTATGTGTTTGCCTGACTTGTGTCTGTGTTGCTGTTGTCAGTTTCACTGCCTGGTTTTTCTATGCCATCACCCTGTCTGGACTCATCTATCTCAAGATCAAGAAGCCAGAGCTCCCGAGGCCATACAGGGTCAGTGTTACATACACTCCTCTGTCTTTTTTGTATGAGACAACAGACTGCAGGAGACTCACTTCTCATTCCCTCCTCTCTCTACAGGTTCCCATGATACTTCCCATCCTGGTCCTCATTGCAGCGATATTCCTCGTGCTGGCACCGATTATAGACAATCCTCAGATTGAATACCTCTATGTGACTTTATTTATCTTCAGTGGAGTTTTAATCTACATACCCTTCATCCATTTCAAGCTCTGCCCAGGCCTGCTGACCAAATTAACGGTGTTCCTGCAGCTCTTCTTAGAGGTCGCACCGGCAGAGAAAAACCTGTGATTTACATCCACATTCAAACATCATAAGAGCAGTCTCCTACTGTTGTATTACCTCCTATTTCTCTTTGCTCTTAACTTCTATAAGTAAGATGTATTTTAAAACATCCACTAATTCATTCTTCTTTTTTTTGGTATGTATTGCCTTTTTGCACAGGTTTACAGAGTATTTATTTTGGTGACTTGTGACTTAATTTTATCTGTCCAATTTCAGTGTATTATGAATGTTCCTTTGTAATGTAAAAAAGTGTATATTGAATGAATTTTATAACACAAAACAAACATCTAAGTCTTTACATAAAATGTCTAATCAAGTATCAGTGTGTGTGTGTTTTTTGTTTTTTTGATGGTGAGCAGAAGATGTAAAGACAACAAGGTTTGCATTCATTCGCCATGTTGCTGCATGACTCCAGTGTTGGTTTGTTGATCCAAGCTCCACTGTGGTAGACACAAGAAAAACACATACAAAGAGACTAACATGTTACAAATTCAGAAAACAACTTAATCAATTTGACAACACACACGCTGCAAAAAATCACAACACAACAGAAGTGTTTCTAGGGACACAAATGGGCAGACTCAGTGCCTCTTGACTTTAGTTGCTAAGTAATGAGGGTGGCTACCTGTTAGTGGTGTTAGGACAAGGTGAGTTTATTTGTTTTATTATAATGTCAATATTGCACGATTCAGTCATTATTTTAAAAATGTACTGTTAGCTTAGCATTCAACTTAATTAGCTGGATCCTTCACTTTTTTGTGCGATTGTAGATTTAAAAACAATGTTGATGTTTGCACACATACTAATCAGCAGGTGAGCGTGATACCATAAGGATGTTGATGTTAAGCTATGGAAGCTAGATCACTAGATCAATAAGTTATCTTGATGAATACCTTCCTGAGTCCAGATAGAGTCATAAATTAAAAGAAAACACACATACAGATTGTGTGGATTAAAAAAAAAAAAAGTTTATTAAATAACCGTCATCCACCAAAAGGATATAACAACACATGGCCAATTCATAGTGCAATTTCCACATGACAAAAGATTGTTCAACACAAAACAGCAGAGAGCAGGACATGGATACTGTGTGTAATGTACTGTATATGCATCTGCAGACAAAAAAGTCTGACAAAGGAAAATTACAGTGTCCCTTGTGTGTATTTCATGTGTGTCTGTGTGTGAGAGTCTTTTTGTCAAAATCCGTCTGTCTGAAGCATCACTCTGCCTCAGTTTTCTTCGCTGTACCGTTTGCACAGCTCTGCTCACCCTGCCCGTTCCCGCCCCCCTGTGACGACTGGTGGTACAGCATGTGAAGCCGCTTAGCGTTCATGTCCGCATCCTCCGCCCCCTCACAGCACCTCATCCAGGACTGTGGAACAGCCTCGATGCCGTAGTGGGCCCCAGCGATGGCCCCGGCCATGCAGGCTATGGTGTCTGTGTCCCCTCCCAAGGCCAGGCTGTAGGCTATTGTCCTCTCCAGGCCGCCGTAGTTCTCTGGAAGGCATTCCCTGGGCTGCAGGCAGTGGAGGACACAAAAGATGGCTGTGGGGACCGAGTGGAGTGCAGCGATGCCGTTACCTGGAAGCGAAGACAGATTCAGACTGGAATCGCTTGTTGCTGTAGGTAACATTTAATTACATGTTAAATCCCCGCTCTGTTTTCCACTTAAATCCAAAATAGTGGGAGAATGTTAGGGATGCACCGATCCAGCTTTTACAGTCCCAATCGAAACCACCAACTCTAGTTTTTGATTAATGAAAACATTCAGTTTGGCAAATGTTTTGGTCGGAACTACGATGATATCTGATCGTCTTCGAACCACCGACTCTAGTTCTTGATTAACGAAAACATTCTTGGCAAATGTTTTCGCTTTCGTCCGTCTTGTGCCAGTCCTTGTCCAATTTCACCGTGCACGCAGAGGCTCATGGGAAGTGTAGTGTGAAAACACTTTGCTTTCCAAAACTCCTCGTAGTCCCGTCAAACATCACTTTCCTGACTTTGTAAAACATTGCTGCTCTGTGTTGGTTGTCTGACCACATGATGTAGCGCACGTCATGACAAACATAGAATTGAAGTGAACAGATCCGCGTCATGGATCAGCCCCATTATCTGATACCCGATCTAGCTATTTAGTCAATATCTGGGTTGATAAGCTGATGTTAATACCAGATAGGTGCATCCCTAGAGAATACAAGGCATTTCATGAAGAAACAGGCGAAAAGATGATGCAGATACTGACCCAGCTCAGAGATGACCTCCTCTATGCTGACCTTGTTCCTGTCCATCAGGTCTTTAACTCTGTGGAGGCGCTCACAGAACGGCTTGTCTGCTTCCTTTAGGCTGAACAGACACGTCATGTTAGACACTTCAGACGTCTTATCTTGTATGTCTGAACAGATGTGTGGTTTTACTTACATTCTGGCATCATTGCGAGTCGCCTCATCGTCCTCAACTTCCTCCATCTCTGTGATGAGCCTGCCGATGAACTGCTGAGGTAAGTCAAGTGCCCCCTGCAGGGACAGGTGCACCGCTAACGCCTGCAGCACTGCTCCGTTATAACCCAGAGAGCAGGAGTGGGTCAACATGGCGCCCAGACGAGCAAACTGCAGAGGAAGGAGAGAAAAAAGAGAGAAATCAGTCCAACCAGAAACTGAGATGCCTGTTTCACTTAGGTCACAGTTAGGTCATTTTATTTATGAAGAGAAATACTTTGACTTGGATTCTTTATGACTTGACCAGAACTGAAGATATAGAAGAACAGAAATAAAGATTATGTGACTTATTTCATAAGGATGTGGGACTAGACTGAGAATATGCAACACCATTTTAATCATGATAAAATGTATAATTACCTGTCATGTAATTAGTAAGAAACATAACCACTCAAACAATATTAAACTCAAGTCATTGTTTTAAAAAATGCTTTCTAACTTGATCTTATGTTGAGACTTGATTCTTCATTTGAGATTTGTGAGTTGAGTGTCTTAAGGGTCAAAACTGGTTTACAAAGTATCCAACATCTAATAACAATATTAAATCACTAATCATTTATAAGGGTATTATTATGTGGAGTGGTTCCAGCTTCCAGTTAGAAATAACTTAAGCAATAGTGTTAAATGTTTAGAAATATAAGGATAAGGGAAAAAGCAAAAAATGTATCAAAGATGACTCCTAAGGAACCACCATAAAGAAGTGAATGATTTCATAGGATGCCTTCCACGTGTGTGTCTTTTGTAACATGCTTTGAGTTCACAAAGGCAGGCTTTCTCACCTTTTTAACATCAGCCAGGTCAGGGAAGGCCAGTGCAAAGGGAGCTGCCCTCATGGCCCCGCCATTCCCAAAGGAGCCTCGACCGTTAAATTGGTCCCTGGCTGGCTGGTACACATCACTGAGCTGGGGGGAGGACAGCTTCTTCAGCACCTGGATCACCCCAGAACCATAACCACGACCGGGGGATGCACTGTACTCCTTAGCAAATCTGAAGGAATGAAATACCTGTTCAGTCTGTGTGTTTGTGAGTGCTGTTAATTTAATTCACAATTTTTTGAAGGTATTACACCATAACACAGTCACACGTCACCAGCATTGTGCACATGCTTACCTGCGAGCCATGTCCTGCTCATCAAAGCCAGTACGGGTGAGTAGAGACTGGACCACGCAACGCGCCATTGCCGTGTCATCACTGTATTCAAGAATACCTAACACGCACAAGCAAGTAGATATAAATATATACAAACAGTGCATTATACACAAAACATCATGCATCTGAATTATTATACTTAGCCAATTCCTAAATGGTGCTGAAATACTTCTATCAGGGATAAACTACAAGTTGGATGATTAATAAAATTTAGTAGTCCTGAAGTGCTGAAATTATTAATCCATTAAACAAAAAAATTCCAGTGTTAATATTCTTATCTATTGGTGGACGATCTAAGTATTAATAATAATTCTAATATAAAGTAATTCTTCATAAAGCACCAGCATTGACAGTCACTTGACAAAAGCATTTTGTTTTCTCATAGTACTGATGATTATCTACTACATTTGACGTCACGTAATAGATACTTATAAGAAAACTATAACTGAGTGACTACTGGCAGGTGTGTCGTTGATATTCCTGCAGTAAGACTGTCCTGGCTTTAGGCTACCCTGTATTTGACATGTGTGCAGAGAGCAGGAGGCCGGGGTCTGATCATGTGTATCTGTCATCAGCACCACTTTACACTGTGGTGTGTCACCTTTATGAATCTAATGCCTTCACACACCGTTTCCTTTCGTCTCGTCGTCCAGGCTGCTCAGGTGCTGCAGCACACTCTCCATAGGAACCTCCTCCGCTCCTTCAAACTCTCCGCCGACACAGTCACCGAGCACAGCGGCGACCAGCGCTCCCCTAAACCGGGACAAAGACGCCGGGCCCCCCGCTGCTGCCACCGCTCTCACCGCCGTCATTGCCATTCATCCGCCGGTGAAGAAACGTCAGCCTACACCGAGACAAACACACCGCTGGTCCGCAGACCAGGCTGGGAGACAGGGAGAGGACGCAGTGCAGAGCTCAGCGACAACAACAACAAACGTTGACTTGCCTGTCCCTTCCTGCTGCTTCCTGAAAACCTCTAGGTGTCTGAATGTCCCGGATGAAGGACCCGGACCGTCACACGCAGAGCTACACGTCCATAGACCGGACTTTCACTGAGACAAAACCTGCAACCTGATCTGGTTTGCGTATCTCTATACAAAGAAATCCGTCGGATACCGAAGTGGACACAATAAACGCGACCCAACTTTCTGGAGAAAAGTGCAAATGTGACGTAATCCCGCGATGAACGCATGATGCACCATGGGAGTTTGCGGCACGTCAAGGAAGAGGCGCGAGTTTTGATTATCAGTGTAAACAATATAATAGGGTGGAGTGACATTGTAATAAAGTGTTTCCCACTTTAATATGTCTCAAAATGATATTGTGGTGCTGAAAACATGAAACAGCAGCTAGAGTAGGCACACCATCTACATCTACATTTCCAAAATATTTTGAGGAGTTTACTGCCTATTGTATTGAGTTCCTAATGTGACTTGATAAATGTCCACCCTTTTGCTATTTGGTATCGTATCGCCTATGGAGCTGGAGCTTTGAAGAGATGAAAATAGCCTACCGTATGCTGCAAATGATTTTCAGATCACATCCAAAAGACCAGTAATCACAGGGATTACGGTAGGAACCATTGGGAGGAACCATAAAGGAACCTGACAGTCTGAGAAGAACTGATCTCCTTGTGGCCTTCTTCGGCTACTGCAATTTGTAATCCGACGACTGGGTTTTCTCGCGCGTCTTTTCGCGCATTTACGGTAGGAAATCCATCCTTCCAGTGAATTTTTGTGTTGCCTACAGTCTCTGAGTGTTGCAAACAAATACTACAAATACTAGTTAATCAAAACAAAAATAATAACAAGAAAGAAACCTGACAAAGTAAAAAATAATTCCATAGCTCCTCGACCTGTTCTCGCTCACATTATTCAATCTATTTTGGCCTTTTCCAGTACCCGTGCCGTAAGTGCAGGCGGAGACAGGCTAGCGCATTCAAACTGCGGTCCCCTTGCCCGCAGTTTCCAACATACGGTAATGTAAACTCTTACTCACCTAAATGTTTTCTTTTTTCCAGCGGTCCCGTGTACATAAATCGTCAAAATGTCTTGAAAGTATGTCATAAAACTCTGATCGGAGCTTGTTCGTAGTATTTTATACCGATAACTTAGCAACGTTAGCCTCCTCGGTGGTCTCTTCATTGATGTTTGAGCAGCATCTTTTTGTTGCCTGCTCCGTGCATACATAACCCATAAACCCTGAGAGGTGGGTGGGTGCAGAGAAGCGCGGCGTCTGCAGCATAATTAAAACATGGCGGACTCTGAGGAATTTAGACTTAAACGTTTGAAGGTAAGAAATTATAAAAACGCAATGTGTTATTACAGCAATAACCGAGCAGCGAGCTAACTTATCAGCTGCTCCAACTCGATAATGAAACATTTAGTAGATCTGGGTCAGTTTCCAGGCTGAGTGTGCATAGTGAAGCTAACCTTAGCTCGCTAGCTCACAACCCAGTAGCTTCCAGCGCTGATGCACGAAACCTACTATGCTAAACCCCATTTAACAGCCCGACAATTTGATAATTGGCAGATGGACACAACCAACACAGGGTGAGACCGGGCTTATGGTCTCAAAGTGTGTAAGAGTATCTGTGCAGCAGTGCAACGTGGGTCTTGTTGCAGCCGACTCTTGCTTCCTCGCAGCCCTGTGCATCGAGGAGGGCTCCTGCGAACAATAAAAAAAAGTGGAGATTTAATGAAGTGAAGAGTTGCAAGATGTTTTTTTGAATGCTATACAACGTGCATTTCCCTGTTACCATACTCAAACTGAGTTGAGTTTGTGCGTCTGTCATAAACATCACAACACTGTCTTTGATCAGATTTAAAGAGGGGTTTGGGGTGGGGGTGGTATCCCCCTACCCAATTGGTCACCACGAGGCCTGTAGGCTTTATAAACTGAAAAGTAAGGAGTAATAACAATAATAGTAAGGATTTTACACCTTGTTCCACAAAATACTGGCCGAAAGAGTTACAGGAAAGGAAAAAATATGATTTCCAATCTCTGTACTGGTGGCAGGCTTGGATGATAGTTGTGCTTGGTTGTGTCATCATTGTGTTATTCTGTACTGCCATCTACTGTATCAAGATGATGGGTGGCAGTCGGTTTTCCTGCCAGTTATATGTAGTTATAGGTTTGTTGCTGGAGGCACAACAAACTTGTCATCTGTTGTGGGTGAGGTTGGAGCTGCAGTGTCCAGTCGTCACATCAGTAGTTTTCATTTTTACATGCCATTGCAAGAAAAGCACAGGTGTAAGTAATATCATTAATTATGGCTGTATTCCACTTAAACAGAGAGGCATCATTAGTGTTATTAGTTCCACCTGTGCTTTTTCTACAGTGACAGGACAAAGATCTAAACAATACATCCACTGATGTGTGAGTGTGTGTTTTTCATTGCCTGACCACTGTGAACACACAGTTGTACAAACAGCTTCCCCTCTATGCAGCTCAGGTTAGTGACAAACTGTTGGCTGATGTGATGTTTGGTGCAGATTTGTGGAGAATTTCACAGAGTAGGAACAGGAAGTAATTTTTGTGAAGTTACACATACAGAAATAATAAGTTACTACTGATGTATTATAATATATAGGAATAGTAGTAAAGTTCAAATCAATTTCTCTTTTTTAGAGGCTGATTTAGACAAATACGTTGCACAGTTTTGTATGGAGAACAAATCTCTCAGGGTTTGTGTAGATATTGACAACTGAAAACAAAAAGTCTTTCGTGCAGATGGCTATGTTTGATGTATATCTGTAGACAATACTCCAGCATGATCCTGACTTAGGTAAAAGTAAATCCATGGATGTTGAGGAATTGCATCACACATTAATACCAATAACAAACCACAACAGTTTATTCTAAATATAAAGAAAGAAATATAGTCTTTGAAAATGGAAGAATCTTAGTTAGAAAGTTAATGTGTATTTATTGAGGATAAATCGGTGTCAGACCTGAAATATCATTGTGGTGTTTGCTTACAGAAAGGACTGGCACAGAATGATCTACTATATGTGTGCAGCAATGCAAATAAGTTACCATAATCAACATTTGTTCTTTGATTTTTGCAGAACAAAACATAGATCCATAGAAATTGAAACTGATGTGTGTGTATTCAGTTGAAGTTTGATAATCATTTGTGACTAAAGTGCAAGAAAGTGTTGTCCATGAAAATGATGAACGACCTTTCTCTTCCCTACTCTAGCACGAGGAGCGCCTCTCCAGAGTGTTTGATGAAGTGATGGGTTTGGGAGACTTTGCTGAGTCCTCGAGGGGCTCTGCCACCTCCTCCAGGAGTGGAGGTCAGGACGACACAAAAGGAGCAGATGAAACATCGGGGCAAGAGGAAAACCAACAGGTAGAGGAAGATGACAGCAATGGCAGCAGACAGGAAGAAAAGATGGTTGAGGGGGCGGGAGAGTCATCCTTTCCTCGCATTTCCTCGCCATCCTCTGTCCGACCCTCCTCCTTCAGCATGAGAACCAATGAGGGAGGAGGAGGTGGAAGCGGGGGGGCTGCATTTGATAACGCACTGGATGGCCTTCCTATGTACGGACCTGAAGAAGAAGAGGAAGAAGAAGATGAAGACTGGCACTTTGCCCTGCCGATTGGCTCCCTGGAGGATGTCGATGTGAGTAAGGCAAAAGGCAAAAGAAGCCAAACAGAGGAGGGGAACGTGAATCAAGGTGATCCGTTTGCCCCTGAGCCCCAGGTCGAAGACGAGGAGCAGGAGAGGGAAGGTAGCGTTGAATCTGCCAACACCTCGCACTCCTCCCAGGACCCCACACCTGACAACAGCAGAGGTATGCCTGCAGACACACCAGGATTTTATAGGACGAGGTTGATCACAAATGCCGTATTGTGTTATTCACTGTTTAGTATCTTCATAGGTCCCTCATCTACCAAAACAGTTAGTGTATGAACATTCATTTAAGGGCCAGTCCTCCCACTTTACACATCAAGCTCAGTCAACTCAACACTGAAAGTAGTGATCAGCCTGTTACACTATGTTGTGGCTGAGGGGAGAGACTGTTAAAGCTGAGGAAATAACTCAGATAATGTTATGTAAAGTTATTTTCCATAGTAGAGTTCACAATAATGTTCAGCCAGCATGAAGTGGGACATTTCATTGCTTCTCACTTTCTCTCTGAGTGGTCATTTTAAAGTGTATATTATACAACTGTGTCCAACTTTTCTAGCAGGCTTCAACTACTATCCAATGAAAGCAAAGCTCATTGAATTCAGTATTGCAAAATACAAGTCACAGAATTTACTTTTTCTTTGACATATTTTGAAATTGTTTTCTCAGCATATAATGAAACGGTACAACCAGTTTGAGTGTCACCTGAAAATGGTAACCTTGTGTCTTCTCTCTATTTTCTACCATTAACGAGAGTTTTTTGTGACTTGTTCAAGTGGGACTTGCAGACTTATGTTATAAGAGGTTAAATGGGTAGGAATACATGTGAACTGAGCAGCTTTAAAATACAATGTGAACTAAATAAACATATTCCTAGTAAGTGTGCCCTCAACATGTTTATAACACTGATTGTCTATCATTTCATGGCCTGTATGGTGGCCTGTGCAGATGATGTGTAAATGCTTAATAAATATCAACACTTGGTCTAAGTGTGTACTATTAAAACATTATTTTGTTTTCCACTGTTTTGTCAGATGGTGGTAACTTGAGCCAGGCGGAGGAAACTGAGGACAGCCAGCAGGGAGAGGTGGGAAGAGTAAAGTAACTGCTTTTAAAGTCCTTATTAAATCTTCGGTGATGCATTATGAATGTTCTTATTATTTCAGAGGTCGGAAGTAGCTCCAGCGGAGGACAGTAATCCCCCAATGTCTCCGAACATCAATATAAAAGACGAGCCTATTGATGAGGGCTACGATGCTGCTTTACTGCCTCAGAGCTCCATCAGACAGATTAAAGAGGAGCTAGAGCACCAGGAGGTAGGTGTGAGGAGAGAGGATGTCGTCAGTAAACGAATCACTTGTTTAGGCTGAGAAACAATTATGCTGCAATGCATGAGCATGTTGATTTCCATTTTTGTTCACATGTTAATGCACCAGAGATTCAGCCTCTCACTTATTTTTCATGCATCCCAGAAAAAACAGACAGTTGAATATAGTAGATATACTATGTAAGTGTGACACAGACGTGAAAAGAATAGGAAAATATTTGTTAACCAGTTTTGTCTAAAGAGGTGTGCAAGTGGAAGAAACATTCGACCGTATATAGAAACATTTGTCCAATAAGTTGCAAAAATTTGTCGAAGGTTTGTCCACACAAATGATTTATAAACAAAAACAGCCATTGGTCAGTTCTCGCATTGCTGTTATGGTCAAATAAAAAATTGGGCACAGTAGTTCAGTAAATTTTACTTTTTAATGTGATCTGTTTGTTATGTTTGATCATTTCAGGAAGAGCTTAGAATCAGCTCTGTCTACTCTGTAGGAGGAGCAAACACCTTTGTATCGCCTGCTGGTAAGTCAATGAGCTCATGTTTTTTCTTCACTCTGACATGTTTTCTCCCTTTTAATACTACAGCTGTTGTTTTGTAGTGGTCAGTTATCCAGTGCTTAAAGATCATTTTCAGAGCTGTGTGGGTTTGTAATGCAATAAGACAATAAGTACAGTGGAAACCGCTTATAGTGATCACGGATATAGCAATTGGCTTATAGTTTTAATTTTTGGTCATTTTATGAATGTTAACATGTGCAAAAACAATTTTAAAACTAAGTGTACAGTATTTTATTTCTTACTCCCATGATTCCCTGTGGTACGTCTGCTTCTGCCACTAGCTAACATAAAGAGTCGACACCGGAAAGCAAGCGCACAAATCATGGCTCGAAAAAGGAAGACATTTTCTCTTCATGAAAAACGTAGTCTCCTCAAGGCTTACGACAAACTGCCAAGAACGAACCAACGAGCTGCTGCGGCAAAGCTTGGCATTTCTCAGGCTACCTTGTGGAATCTACTCAAACAACGAGAGATAGTCATGAATGCTAACGAGGGAGAAAGAAAACGACTGCGCCTGGGAAAAGCACCTGTGGTTGAAGCCGCCCCGGTTGAGTGGATCGAGAATGCCCGGTCTCGCAACGCCCCCCTGAGTGGACCCTCGGTCAAGGAGAAGGCCAAGGCACTGGCAGCCAGCCGAGGTGAGGACAGTTTCAAAGTTTCTGTCAGCTGGTTTCAGCGATTTAAAAAGAGGGAGAACATTGTGTTTAAGAAGCTGCACGTGGAGGCTGCTGAGGCTAACACTGTGACACACGATGAGTGGGTAACGATGAGACAAGATTACAGTGAGGAAAACATCTGGAATGCCGATGAGACTGGGATTTTTTTTCAGGCACTACCTGAAGGCACCCTGACCTTCAAATCTGACAATAAAAGAGGAGGGAAAACGTGAAAAGAAAGGATTACAGCCTTGTTTGCCTGCTCTGCCGCCGGAGAAAAGAAGGAACTTTTTGTCATTGGAAAAAGTCACAGCCCCCGCTGCTTTGAATTGAATTGAATTGAAATACTTTATGTAATCCCCAAGGTGACATTTTAAATTTCCCCTTGGGGATTAAATAAAGTATTTCAATTCAATTCAATTCAAATTCAAAAACGTGCATACACTGCCTGTCCGTTACGCAGCTAATACTTCTACGTTGATGACTGGGGATCTCTTTGTGGAGTGGTTGAAGGACTGGGATGGCAAGCTGGGCCAAGAGAGGAAGAGTATCCTGCTGCTTGTGGACGACTGTGCAGCAGCTCATAATGTGAAAAAATCAACACATCCGACTTGAGTTTCTGCCAAAGAACAAAACCTCCATTCTCCAGTCCTGTGACCAAGGCATCATCCGAACAACCAAAGCTTACTTTTGCAAAGAGATGGCCCGCTCCATACTGCGTCAAATTAATGAGGGGAACAGAGCTACTGCTGCAGACATTGCAAAGAAAATCAGCCTCTTGGATGCCACTCTTATGCTACGGAGTGCTTGGGCTGATGACATTGCTGGAGGAAAGGAGGTCTGATCATGTCACCAGAGGAGGAACCAACAACTGTTGATCCACCTGCTGGGATCAGCACTGACGAGTTTGAGCAGTGGATTGTAAGTGATGACAGCACTCCGGTGTCAGAGCCCGTCACGGATGAGGACATCATCTCAGAGGTACGAGATCGCTTTGGTGCGGGTACCAATGCTGCACACAGCGAGGAGGAAGGGGAGGAGGATGAAGAAGAGGAGACCGTTGTCCCATCCAGAGCTGAGATGAGGAATGCAGTTCGCATTTTAAAGACTGGTCTCCTGCATTTTTGTTTCAAAAACTTTGACCTTTTTACATCGTTTTGAAAAAGAAGTGAACTTAATGTTGGACAAAACTCTGATCCAGGGATCCATGGATACATTTTTGAAGTGACTTCTTAATGTGGCGCAGCAGAGCCACAACACAAAACGGAAGTAGCTTAGATTTTCTTGATGCAGTTGTTCTCTTCTATGTGTGATCACATAAGCGGTTTTTCACTGTTAATAGGTACTTTGATGTTGTCACTGGCCAGACCACAGTGACCTCTCAGTTCACAAACACCAAAGAACAATTGGTTTGCCCTGCCTTCAGCTCAGCACTGAAAATTTAATCATTGTCTTTAGAATAAAAATTGCTGTGAGAAAACATTATTTGGCTCCGTATGGTGACCGGGGATTTTTGAGATCTTCTAAGTGGAACCAAAACCAAAAAGAAAATGTGAAAAATAGCACAGGTTTTGTCTTGTTGTTGTTGTTGTTGTCTTCACCAACACTGTCCTCTTTTCCTCTAAAGTGCCAGCAACAGTCTCAGCCCCACCTCAAGCGACCATTTTTATCCCCGGAAGAGGTGCTGTCCTTCAAGCTATGGCCCCACTTCCACTCCGACCTCCAGCTCCAGTCCCCAGTTCAGTCCCGGCTATGGCACCAGGAGCCCTGCGCCCACCTCAGCCCCCTGTTCCTGGTAGCGTTCGGTGCAGTGGCTGCTCTAAGGTAAGACTCATTACAGACATGAAAAACTGTCATGTTGAAATGGGGATATCTCAGGTCGTCAGAAATCATAATGATAAATGTGAAAGGAGGATGGTGATGTATTTTTGTAAACCCTTGTCATTTTGGGTTTCATGGTTCTGCGAATGATTCCAGGTCCTGCTGAAAGGCCAAACAGCTTTCCAAAGAAAAGGTTCAACTCAGCTCTTCTGCTCCACCGTCTGCCTGACTGGACATCTGCCTCCAGTCACAAAGAACAGATCCTGTTTCCAGTGTAACAGGTACATCTTTGTTTTCTGTCAACATCAGCATGGACTTGATGTCAGGGTTTCATTTTGCCATGGGCCCAGTCAAATTACTGTATACTGGTACAGTACTGGTACTGCTACAAATATTTTAATTGCCAAATACTTTGTGACAAATTAGTTACTGAAAAATACACACAGCCCTGGTTCATGCTTTCACAGACATGAGCACCCTGAATGACACACACACGCAGACAGAATATGGACAAGAATATATTATTACAGTCATCTACATGACTCTCTTTCTTACATCTTGTCCATGTAACAAACTTGAATGTGTATTTGTGCATGAATGCTTATTACATGTTAAAACATCTGTCAAATGAAATTAGGTTTTAAACCTTTTCCTTGTTTTCCATTTTGTCTGGTCCGACCTCTTCATCTGTGACCTGTTTTTTACAACTGTATTTATTCTTCATACCTTTTGCTTTGCAGAGAGATCATTCAGCCCAGGGACATGATCACAATCCCAGCAGACGATAATACCTACATGCACTTTTGTGGCCAGTTCTGCTTGTCGGTCTTTAGACACAAGAAGAAAACCACTGATAAGACTCCTGACAAATGGCCCGACAAACGACAGGAGAGGAAGCCTGACAAGCAGCCTGAGAAACCAGCGGAGCGAATGGCTGAGAAACCCTTTTGCAGTGTCTGCAGAGTTACTAATAAGGTAAGGTATAAAAAGTACCAGCAACAAAATCTGGTCAAGTCAGGTTTTTCGTCTTCTCATTCTTTGTCTTGTCCTTGTGTTTCTCCGGGATCCTCTCTACAGCAGATTGAGCATGAGGTCACACATCAAGGTCGCCTGCACAGACTCTGTAGTGATGCTTGTTTTGTGACGTGGCGCAAGATGCGTCAGTTAGCCATGAACTGCTGCGAAGGCTGCGGACTGTACTGTAATAGCCACTCCTGTCAGACACTCACGATTGAAAGATCTCAGCTCAACTTCTGTGGTCCAACCTGCATTGGGACCTACAAACAGGTACAGGAAAATAAAATCTAAAAACATGTTTGGTTCCTTTTCAAATAACGATGTTTAACCCAACCCCCCAGTATTCATGACAGGGCTTATTAGAGGTAACTTAGAATTAATATAAACTCATGGTTCCCTTGTACAAGATGTAAAACCTCTACAACAATGTGTTTCCATGCAGACCTGCAGAAAGACGACCGAGTGTCCCTGCTGTCACAAGATGGCAGTAGTGTCTGGCACCATCATGGAACGAGACCACAAGGGAAAAATTCAACTGTACTGTTCACCTGCTTGTATGGAGCTCAGTCGGCCCCCTCGACATAATCTCACTGGTGGGACAAACTGCAGACACACACATTAGCCAACATTAGCTGGGTTGTCAACATGTGTAAATATGTAGAAGGAATGATTATTAGTTATTTATCAGTTAACGTGAATGCATGTATTTATTTCTCTGCCTTTTGTCCCTTTTTCTTTTACTCTTAGGTACTGCATTCCCATGCTCCCTGTGCAAAGCGTTAGCTGTTCCTCAGTATCATCTGGCCATGGTGGATGGCACCATTCGTAACTTCTGCTCCTATGAGTGTGTTACCATATTCAGGGTAAAAGCACCAGTAGCAGACTATCTTTGTGCATCCAACAAAACTTGTCAATGGAGCAACTGATGGGTTAAACCTTTTCACCAATCGCTTGTGTTTCTCTTCATTGTGTTCATAGAAATCTGGGCATCCACCTCAGCCAGACCTGATTAATGGGACATCGTCTCTCAGGGACTCCTCCATCAAAGACGCCTCAAAACCAGGGCTTTCTGTCGGAGCCAGCTCAGTTCCCCCCATCCCTCAGGACTACCCCTCTTCAGTCCCCTACCAAGGCCACCATCCAAGTCATACCTCAGTGCCCCCACTGGTGCCTCCCTGCCCAGCCATGTCTTCCCCCTCTGTCCCAGGGCAGGCCCAGGCCAGAGCCCCCCCTGGTCAGCCACAGAAACCAACTGAGGACGGGCACAGTGATGCCTCCAAACTGACCTGCCATCAGTGCAGTAAACAGTTTGACACCAAGCCGCTGCTATTCAGTCAACAAGTAAGGAGCACAGGCCACATATAACTTTGTTATAGCTATTAGCAGGACCTGAGAGTTACACAAGGTGATGATGATACTAATGGTCACTTCTTCTCGCAGGGTCGTATTTCGATGTTCTGCAGTAAAATGTGCTGTGAGCAGTATAAAACCCAGAAAAATATCCTCGCAGCATGTGAGTTCTGTAAAATGGACAAAATCCACTACGACACCATCAGCTACAACCAACAGGACCTGAACTTCTGTAGTGAAAGTGAGTAAGCCTGTCTGCTCCCTCTTATCCTCACTTCCCTATTGTTTTCAGGTATTACAGTGACTCTGTGGACCTGAAGTTGTTTATTTAAGTAAAAAAAATTACATAATAAATGATATAAAACGTCACCCATCCTGTGTTCCAGGCTGTAAACTGCTCCTAAAAAATGACCTGACCTCTCGTAACAAGGACCACCCCTGGCGTCCCTGCACCTACTGCGCTGGCATCAGCCAGAAGATGCTGCACAGCCACTACGGAGGCCGGATGGAGGAGTTCTGTCGACCCCACTGCATGTCCCAGTACACTGTGCTCTACTACGGGGTAAAGGCGTTGGATGCAGCAGTAGACTGTATTACACCAGTCAAAAGAAACATCTGTGTTCAGAGTATTTCTCCATCTTGACATCTGTCATTTCTTCCCTCCCTCTTCCTCTCTGCTCCAGATGGCGAGATGTGACAGCTGTAGGAAACAGGGCTACATGACAGAGAAGCTGCAGTGTTTGGGTTCGGTCCGTAACTTTTGCGACCTGCCCTGCCTTCTACACTACTGTTATCTGCATTTTGAGACAAGCCAGCACATCAGCAGCAATGGTACTGGAACAGCCCCTGAGACACCATATGGTAAATTGTGTCACATTAGTGTGACAAGACCTTGATCAGTGTTAACAGCCAGCAATCTCATACAAGCTAAAACAGCGGTGGAATCCGTAGAAATGTGATTTATTGAGCAGCAAGAACACATTCAGCAGCTTTTCAGGTTCAAAAGTCTCACCTTTTTGTCTGGCCTTGGATGTTAAAGTTATCAGGTACGATCCCACCTTCCTCTCCTCTTCCAGCTCCAACGCAGCCCCATCATTTGTCCAAGATGAATCCTGTCATAGCTGACGTCGTCTCATTGGCCAGCGGTTCTGCCACTCAGCCCAATGTGTCAGCAGACACTGCTCTGACTGGTGAGTTCATGGACGATTTCAAACCTCAGCTTTAATTCTCTTGTTTCTGAGTCACTCAGTCCAGCTCAAGGTCATGATATAAGAGATAAAATATAATGACTGTTATCGACAGATATTGAATTTTCCAGTCATAGTAGTTAATTGTTGATGTAGTTAGGATATTCACCAAAAGCTGTTATATTTTTTCTCTCTTACAGGAGCACTTCCAACTTCCAACATTGATGGCAAGAACCTTGACCATGTACGTATTTGCAACATACTTAATTTATGATGACGAATCAGATCAGCTCTTATTATTTTTAATCTCTGTGTCCAGGCAAGTACTCAGACTGATGCCATGCGGGGACCTGCGTCCCGCCGGCGTCAGATGAAGAACAAGTCGGTTCTGTGTCGACCCTTCACCATGGACCAAGAGAGCATGTGCCAGCTGCCCACAACCTCCACAGGTAACTCCACAAACACACCTGAACAGGTTCTGGTTGTTCAAAGTCAGTACACCTTGTTCACACAGACACAGTCACAGTGGATTCAGGAGGTATCAGACCCATTTTTTTGTGCCAGACTGCCAAATTTCCAACTGTGTAAATGTGAATGTTGCTGACTGACTGATGAATTTCCACCCCTTAAGGGACTTTTATTTTCTATTTAAAAGAAGCACCTTGTGAAACATCAAGCCACTTTTTGGACAAACTTTTTCTTCTTGCTGTGCTGACCACATGACTTTCATTTAAAAGCACATTTGGTGATTTTAAAATCAGCATGAGTCATTGTAATCATCGTAGGTCCTGTTGACTCTGGAGCAGTTTTTTCTCGAGGATCATTTTTTTATGTGGCTGCGTTCGGCTTAAATCCTCAGACCACTTTCCTCGAGAAGACCCCATGTAGTACAATGCTGCCACCACCATGTGTCATCAATGGGATGGTATTATCCCGGTGTTGAGCAGAGCTTGAGATGGTTTTTGAAGTCCTGTTACATTTTGTCTCATTGAACCAGAGAATTAAGAAAAACTATGATGTGATTAGATATTTTCCTTTGAGAAAAATGAGAAGAGCTAGTTCAAATTATAAATGTATTCTCATCCAAGCAAAAACAACTTTTACACTGTGTGATAAAGTAACATAGTAAAATATTAAGACACAAAGACATATGGGCACAATTCTCGTGTAGTTGTCACAAACCAAACCTGCATCTATTCAATTCATTTATACTTTTGGTTAATTCAATTATTTGTTGCTCACAACTAGCTGTTTCAATAATTGCACCAGCTCTGCTAGATAGCCCTTCACAACCCTCACGACCATCCGCTGAAGCATCCACATCTCCACCACCGTCACCGGAACCTCAGGGGGACGTTCACCCGTTCAATGGCGTGCCGGCACGCCTGTCCGGGCGACATTTCTTGGGCAAGAGGGAGACCGACTCCGACTGCAAGGTCTGCTCACACTTGAAGAGGAAGAGGGTGGAGGAAGACGAGCAGCTGAAAAAGAAGCAGAAGATGGAGGAGGAGGCGGCGCGGGAGAAGGAGAAGGAGACAGAGGAGGAGGAGGAAAAAGAGGAGGCTGATGGGGAGGAGGAGAAAGAAAAAGAAGAGGAGATGGAAAAAGAGGAGGAGGAGAAGGAAAAAGAGGAGGAGGGTGAGGAGGAGAAGGAAGAAGAAGAGGAGGAGGAGGAGGGGGAGAAGGAGGAGAAAACAGAAGAGCATCATGACAAGGACGGTGAGGAGAAGGATCAGCAGCACTCTGACACTAAAGACTGTGAGAAAAGCTGTGAAACAGTGAGGAGGCAAACGTGTTATTACTGTAAGACGTGTTCAGGAGAGCCCAGCCTCTGCCCTGTGCCCTGCTTCGAGCTCTACCACACCAGACTGATCTACAAAACAGCCCCGGAGCTGGACGCACAAGGTGAGCCTTCTGAATAATAACAATAAGCTCTTGCTATAAACTTAAAGTAATACAAGTAGAGAAGTGGCTGTTTGCACCACAGTTGTTTCCAGTGTTAAAACTGTATTTCATGTGTGTATAAAGTACCAACTCCAACTATATTGAAGATATTACTGACAAGCTATCTAGTGACGTGATCTGTTGAAGTCTGTGCTGCATCCAAGTCAATTTCACTGACTTCTTAAGAGGGTCGAGTGTGTCACCCGAGTTTCTCTCTCCACAGCCTCCTGATTTGCTGACTCAAGAAGTCGTCTTCTTCTACCCCCTCCCCCCCGGACACCGATTAACAAGCTAAAGGGTTAACTGCTTTTGTTTACACCTATGCTACTTCAGTGACCTTAACCTTATCTTTATTTTATCATTGTTTATGTTGAACCTAAAACGTTAATGACGGTTTGTTTTCAGTTGTTACGTGAATGTGTACTTGGAAACTGGTAGTGCTATGAAACATTTTTAAAGGGTGGTTCTGTGTTTTTTTGACAAACAAGTGATGGCAGTATTTATGACAGGCTCTGCACACCATTTTCTCATGGCTGTCTGTATCCCCTTCCTATTAAAGGTATTTCTTTTGTATTGTACAGTACTAGGTGGTCCATAAGACAAGGAGAGTCTAAACAAACACTTTGACCAGCAGGCAATACTGTAATATGTAAGAGAACCGAGTTCCTCTTATGTGTCACAATACATAAAAACCATGGTGCTTTTGTCGAGTGTCCCTTAAAACTCATGAATAAAAAAACCCAGTGGTGTGTTGTTTAGTAAATTGCCTCAGGAAATGGACTGTATGCCGCACACAGGTAGGTTTTGTAAATTAATGTTAATGTCACTGCAGGAGGACACGTGCCATACAGTCTGTGACCTGGCTTTTACGTTTATTGCGGTCACTTGTGCCAAGCTGCTTCCCCAGATACAGACCACAGGATTTGTTTTACACTAACATAGTGTAGGAGGAGATTTTATTGTCCACATTATGTTCAAAATCAAAACCAACAAAAAAATGCATATATATATAGAGAGATAAGATGTAATAAACCAATTTTATTTTTATATGTTTGGGAAATGGCTCCTAAACTAATGGCAAACAGCAGCAAGCTGATTTGCTTCACAGTGAAATGCAGGATTCATGTGGCTGGATCCAGGCAACCGTGCCATTATGCGTTACTTTGAGTGTAATAGTTGAGTACTGAGGCGGTATTCAATGATTCCTTGTTCCATTGAAATTCCCTTTAAGACCAGGTTTCATTTTCAACTGAGTTTCTTGTCGGTCTCTCTGTGTCCACTTTTTTTTTTTAAGAAATGGTGAGTGATTAGATAAATGTGGCTGAATGGTCACAATATCAACAGCACAATCATGGTTAATTAATAAAATAAATTAAGTTGATATTGTAAAGCCAATGCAGTGGCACCAAAACCAAGACAAATCAACAGATGTTGTAGCGATGAATTATTTCAATGTTATGAAGTTAATTTTTTAATATGGCAACTACTATGGTGATATTAAGCAGTCCATTCAGAGGGAACCACAAAGAGGATGATGATTTAAGGGTCAACAACATCTGTCGGACATTTTTCCCAGATAGCAGCATCTACTGCAGCATTAAAAAATAAAAAAAAACAAATGTAAATCCCAACTAAAGAACAGTGTTACTGCCATAATGACCAGAGGATGATGCACTGGGAGACAGAGCTGTGTAGTTTTTAGTAAACTAAACAATAAAGCTGGTTAAGAATGATCTGTGTTCATCTGTCAATGGTTGAGAATCATGAGCTGAATCAGGAAAACAACATTTGTCTGGATGGTGAACTGTCTTGTTACACTAGAGTTTATATGAATGTGTGATGTGTGAAAGTTAATGGTTGAATTCCTCTGTACCTCACTACTGATGCAGTCATGTGAACCAAGGCTGAGCTCAGTTCATCCATCTGCCGTCAAAGAGAGTCACCTCTGGCTTGTTTGATGTCAGAGTTGAACATGAGTTGATTGCAGCCCTGTATTACATCTTTGATGTTTTGTTTTTACTTGTTTTACAAAATGTATTTACTGTATGTGCATGTTTCTTTTTTACATTGTTTTTTTTGTTTTGTTTTTCTTTAGTTTTTTGTTCCCAAAGAACTTTCTTAACACTTTGAATGGGCTCTTGTTCTGTTAAATGGAAAAAAAAAAACTGTCAATAAATTGAATTTGAGGGAAAAAATGAATTGGAGCAATTTATGTCTCATATCACCTACCATATTTCTCATACAAATCACCATTATCCATTATTGAGCACTGCACTAAAATGAGTATATGTATTCATGAATCTAAATATCATATATGTTGGTTGAAAGTACAAAAGTGTTGATGCAAAACTAATTAAATGCATCAACCGTCACTGGTAACGGGTGTATTCATACGACTGGATAATAACTGAATGTTTTCAATAAATGGGATATTTGAATACTACATGAAGAAAGGTGGAACCAGTGATGGGGCAGGATAAAGCATTGTAAGTGCTGTACATAGCAGTGGTTTGGAAAGGAGTCACACTTTCAAGGTTTTCAAAAAATAGCATCATCTGCTGGCCATGTCTGGACATTACATCTTCATAGATGGACAGAACGACCTTTTTTTTATATAGTTTATTTCAAACCAGACCGCAGTAGACACAATTCAACAAGACTGCCAACAACCAGATAAAACAAACAACATACCAATAGAAAACAGTTGGGTTAAGAATTATAAGACATGACTGGCTCGGGGGACAGTGAAGTTTGGGATCACTTTTAGGGAAGAGGAAGGTTTTATTTCCTGCAGAATCCTCTTTAAAGCCTCAGCATCAGCAACACTAGTCTCTGACAGACTTATCCATGTGTGTGAAGATTTGTTCACCCACTGGCAGATGTGAGCAGCAGATGTTGATGAAATCATCCAACTGTCCCGTCAAAAACGGCTGGAGGTTATGTCGAGTTCATCAGTGTTTTCAACCACGGTCTCATTTGTAAAGGCTTTTCTTTAATATATTTAGATCAGTTCTACTTCATGATGTTGATGATGAATTTGTAGATGAATCCTTAAAATAAATACCATGCTAAATATGAATTAATTTATGATTGCATTTTTAAACTGGACGCATCTTGACTAAGCAACAATGTAAAGCAACATGCACAAGTCTACTGTACATCAGCATTTAATGGGTTCATCCTCGACCCATGTCCCATCCCTTTCTCAAAGTTTTGCCTCTGAACAAATAAACAAAGCAGCAGCCAGACAAGTGAAAATATTTCCTCTTTGTATTTTTTTTTTTAACATAACCCTTTTTTTGTCCTTTATTATAGTTTTAATTCAGCAACAATAACCTAAGGTCATAATTGACAGTAGGCCTACCCATCTTCCCCATTCTGTAGTCAGGGATTTACAGTAACTACACTTCAGTTTAGCCCACTCCTTAGACCCCTTTCTTTCTTTTTTCCACTTTTTTCCTGCCTTTTTTCAATTTTTATTTACTGGGGTTGAGTACCTGGATCAATGTGCCATTTGTCATGTTTATTAATTTGTTAAGTTACCGGTAAATAAAAAAAAAGGTTTCAATTCAATACCCGAGTTACTTGTGTCTTACTGTATCTGTTTCATTTATATATTTTTCTTCCCCTTTATCACTTCTCTCTCTCTCTCCCTTCTCCAGCTCTGCCCTCAGTTTCCTCTTCAGCAGGAGAGGAGAATGTGAGGGTGGTGATGGTCCCGGTCCCGGTCCCAGTCTTCATCCCAGTGCCTATGAACATGTACTCACAGCACACACCTTTTCCAGTGACTATACCCCTGCCTGTATGTCCCTTTACATTACATTACACATCATATACAATTCTAATGATTGAAAGCCCTTGTATTATATATTTGAAGCAGCAAATGAAGTGTCAAAGCTTTTCCCCCCTTTATTTCTCCAGGTACCGGTACCTGTGTTGGTACCACCACAGAATACGGACATGAAAGATGCATCTGTCCAATCAGAGCCTTTGACTGTGAACACAGATCAGCCTGTTCCCAGAGCAGGTGGGGACTTGAGGGATATTTTGCCACAACAACAAAAAATTAAGATAAAATGAAACAGTCCTTTAATAGTCCCATTGTGGCAGCGCTACATTATCAAAGTACACTGAAATAGTGAAATTTAAAAATAAGTGATTGATAATAATGACATAGTATGGTAATATGATATGTATTCTGTTATTATTGTGTGTCTACTACAGACCAGAGACGTTCTTTAAGAGAAGTCACAAGGTCAAAAGCTGCTGCTTCTGTTACTCATGAAGATGAGGGCTCTCAAAAATCAGTTCACGCCAACCTGCCTTCCACTGCAAGTTCAGACATGAGCCCAGAGTCTGTGGAGCCTCAGCTCAACACCCAACTGAGCAGCAGCGCCACGTCCAGCAACCCACCCACTACCAGTGCTGAGCATCAGCCGCCCTCCTCTCCAATGATGGACCTGGAGACTGACTTACCCCCTGGTGAGATATTATGAAACGTAAAGTCACGATTAAGAACGGATAGGTCGAGAAAATGGATGACAGTCATTACCAAAGGTGTGTTTTGTGTGTGTTTCTTCAGAATCACTGGGACAGAAGCCGCCTCCTCCACAGAGAGGAGTAAAGAGACCCAGAGAAGGTGTCTACGGCCGCAAACGGGTATGAATCTCCTTATGGGTCAGCAGTGTCTGGATAATGTCATCATATTCATTTTAACTGTATTTGATTTAACCTTCTTTTTTTTTTACAAAATAATATTGTGGAGCACTTTTCAAAAATGTTGTTATAAAGTGCTTCGTAGGTAAAGTCAACCTACATGTCTACATCCACAAAGGACCACGACATTTACTGGATAAAGTGCAGTGCTCATTGGTGTTTCTGTTTGTCCAGGGTCGCAGGCGAATGGGCTCCTCGGAGCGCAGTGCAGTGGTGACTCCCACCTCCTCTAAACTCAACCACCTGTACGGAGTCAAGGCCTGGAAGAGCTGGGTCCAGCAACGCAACAAACAGCCACAAGAATGTGAGCGTCACTTTGTTCTGCTTTTCTCCCATCCACTGATCGTTTTTATTTGGTCCTGGTTGTATTTTTCATTCTTTCCATCTGTAGCCATTATAGTGGATATTAAAGAAGACATCCTGCAGTGCGACTCCACTGAGCTGAGCTTTGCTCTGTCTCGCTTCATCCGAGAAGTGAGACGTCCCAATGGAGAGACCTACAGCCCAGACAGTGTCTTCTACCTCTGTCTGGGGATACAACAGGTTCACACACACACACACAAACATACTGACTCACTCACTCTTATCAATGGTTTACATCTTAACTTTACTGTTATTGACTTGTTTTTTCTGTCTCCTCATTGGACAGTATCTGTTCATGCAGGGACGAATAGAGAACATCTTCACTGACGAGCTCTACAGTCAATTTGCCACTGAGATAACTGGGATGCTGCAGCTCTGGAGGCCTAAATTACTACCTAGTGGTACGAACCCTATTATTCTGACTATTTGTGTTGCTATGTTTATTATTCAGGATTTCCGGGGTTTACAGCCTGCAGCTTCTTTGTTTTGTTTCACTCTCACCAGGAAGCTGTCTAAACCCTCCGTTACATAAAGTTATCAACCAGCTGAAGAACATAGTCTGACATTTAGCTCTTATTTTTCTCATCTCTTCCTTGCTTCTTCTTTCCTCCGACAGGCGAGGTTGTGTCCTCTCGTGTTGAGGAATCCTACCTGTGGGAGTGTAAGCAGCTGGGCGCCTACTCCCCCATAGTGTTGCTCAACACGCTGCTCTTCTTCTGCACCAAAACCTTCCACCTCGCAACATTGGCACAGCACCAAAGTCTCTCATTTGTCAACTTCACGCGACGCTTCAAACCCTGCAACCGAACCGGCAAAGTCCTCTACCTCCATTACCAGAGAAGCAGCCCTACCACGCCCAGTCAGGAGGACACAGGTAGAGGGGGGTGAGGAGGGGGGGTCCCTCTCTCAAAAATCAGCATGTTTGGAAATATTGAATATTTTTTTGTTGTTTCTAGAGCGACTCAGAAAGAGAGACAGAGCAGAGAACGAGGGAGACATGGAGATGCTGGAAAACGTCACCAACCCTTTGCACTGTCCTGTCAGACTCTACGAGTTCTACCTCTCTAGATGGTGAGACACGAGTCACTGACAAACTACAGTAAACACTATTCACTCCAGCGATGAACACCTGACATTCACCCTTTCTCTTCTCTCCAACAGCCCAGAGTCGGTGAAGGAGAGGACTGACGTGTTTTACCTCCAGCCTGAGCGGAATGTGCACACACACAGGTCAGAGTCAGTCCTCTAACATTAAAGAGCTCCATCCACGACAGTACGTTATCTGCAGCACTGCAATAAAAGCCCTGTTCAGATGAAAAAGGTTTCTATCCACTGGAAAACTAGAGGACTTTAGATTTGAAACCTTTACAGGCCCCTCTCCACTACTGCAGCCAAGTCACTGCAGGGAATAAATATCTGATTGTTAGTCAAAACATTTTCAGTGCCCTAGAGACGTCTGTGCATTAAAACCCCATGAAAATATTAAATACAATAATACAATTTTGAATCATTTATGTATACCAAGTGGATGATTATGAAGTACCATTAGCATAACTACTGTCTTCTTTTAAATTCATTTTCTACTGTGTCACTAGGAGCTGTGCACATGCAGAAAGTCTTTATGTTACCAAATGTTGATTTCTCTGACTTTTTCTCTCTCTGTTTCTGATCCCTACAGTTCACACTGGTTCACTGCTCAGCCATTAGAGGGAGCCACTCTACAGAGCATGCTCACCCGCATCCTGGCCGTCAGAGAGGTCCAGCGGGAGCAGGAAGCTGCCCAGCGTCAGGCCTCAGTCACCGTTCATGATAACAGCTCACAGTGATACAAAGCCTGTCTGTCCCTGTACCTGAAACACTCGCAGTGAAATTAAACTGTACATACGCACATCAGTCACGCCAGGCTGAGGCTGACCGCTCGGTTAAAACGAGGTGAACACGCGTGGAGCCGGGATGCAATGAAATGACCGCCATGTCTCAAAGAAACTGAGACTGTGGGAAAATTGTGTTTAGTTACCTCAGTGGCCATCCCCTGCTCTCATGCAGTGAGGGAAATATGTATTCAATACATCTCCATACTTCCATTGAACCTGATCACATCAGATTTGGAGTTGCAAGAGTTGCCAGTTCTTTGGTTGTGTAGTTTTACCGAGTTCATAACAACGTCATGTCCAAATCTTATGTGAACAGGTCATTAGAATTATGCTGAATTCAATCATTGCTCATGTGTTGAATGCTTATTACCTCACTGTAAATGCACAATGAGTTTACAAACATCTGTTACTGTTGAATATTGAAAAGGGAGTGGAGTTCATTTATGCAGCATTTATGACATGTGGTGGGTTACTTTATTACCAGTAATGGTCAAACCTAAATCTGTCAGGTGTCAGACAATATTAGAGTAGTATTAGCTCCTTGTTGCATCTGCAGTTGCAAATTGAAAGACTGAAAAAAAAAAACCCAAATCTAAAAGAGTAAATGTCAGCGCCTAGTGTTATTCAGTCACGATGGCATATTATTGTATACCTGCATAAAACTAGATGAAAGTGAAGCACTTCCTGCAGAGATCCATCGCAATTTTGGATGTATGAAAAATCTGCATCAAATTCATCACATTAGAGATGGATAATATCTGACATTTGATTAAAAGCCAAAATATATTATCTAATATGTTGTAAAACCAATATATACATATATTACTATATTCTTAAATCAGTATATATCAGAGTCACAGTGCCTCATCTTTTGTTTTAGTTTTTTAAAGAAAAAGTTTCCTTTTATTTAGTTTTTATTCTCTTTTTTGTTTTATATTCTTCATTCTATGTGGCCTTATTTCCTTCCCAAAAAACATGCTCTTCTCCCGCTGTCTTTCACTGTGAATGTTCATTGTTGTTTACCCTTTTTTCCCTCTGGAGTTTCCTCCAATCTACTTATTCCCTCTGGCAGTAATGTATGTAAACCATTAAGTATGTACTTCCTCTTTCATTGCCTTTTATGTCTCTTTCTTCAGTGCCATTATTCCCTCCTGTGGGACATTTTTCTCTCGTTTTGTTTTGCTTTTTTTTTCCTCCGGAAATCCAGTCTGGAGATTTAAAAAAGCAGCACACACCTCAAAGTACTTTTCCGAACTACAATCCAGACCCTCGAGGTTTCCTCTGTTATAACTAGTGGTCTGCATGTTTTATGGTGTAGTATGTTTTACATTGAGAATATATACAGTAAAAATGAAGTGTTATGACAATGTGCCTAACATATTTACCACTTTCATTTCTACACAGGGAGTCCCAGTGACTCACTCCGCAGACAGAAACATTTTGTGATGAAGCCAAAAACATTGTGAGATATTTAACTCAATCACGTCTGGACAAGATGAACTTTCAGGCCTTTACATAGTGAAATGTCCATGACACATTGGTGACTGCCCTCTCATAGTGTTTTGGGTTGTATCTTGGATTTTCTGAAAACAAAAAACTTCATGTTCATATTGCTGGTTGAGCGGAAACTAAAATATCTAAGACGTATATTACTATGTTGAGATTTCACAAAAATGTTGCTGTTTGTTCTTTTTTGTGATAATAAAGTCACATTTGTCATTTTGTATATTTTGTTTTGAAGGCCAGTGTGCCTTTATACATGAACTCCAGGAAGTATACAGACCCCTTCAGCTTCTTATGTTGTGATGCTGCAAACACTTTGCTCTGACACTTGAATTTTTACCCCAGGCGTTTCCCAATTCTCCTGATGCCCTCTGAGCTTTCCCTACACGTTGATTAGATTCCACCTGTGGTCAGTCCAACTCATGACATGATTTGGAGAGACACGCACCTGTCTATTGGAGGTTACAGAGTTCAGTCTCACTGCTGAGATCCAGAGACCATCGCGTCCAGACACGGTCCTGTCTGAGCCCCGCAGGCACTTCATTTGGCCTCGTGTTTGCTCTGATGTCCGTTGTCAGCTGTGAGACCTCAGGTGAGACTCTTTCCAAATCAGGTCCAATCAGCTGAGTTGACGGCAGCTTGGCAAAACTGAAGGCTGAATACTTATGTCGATGTGATATTATAGTTTTCTCTTTTGATTACTTTGAAAAAAATGTTTTTTTTTAAGTGAAGACCGAGGGTGGGCGGGAGGTTCAAATGATTTTCATATAAGGATGCAACACTGCAAATCTCTCCAGTGCTCCATGAGAACATTTCAACCTTCACAAGCTTGACTGCTGTAAGCCTTGAGCATCATCCTGACAGAGAGCTGTGGAAATGTTACTGGATCTCTTCAAACAGCAAATCGTACTGCGCTGTCACTATCTGAATATTGTCACTGCTGTCTCCTAGAAGTGGATTAAAGATTGTTCAGTAAGACGAGGCCCAGGGACAGAGCTGTTTGATCGTCACATACAAAATGCTATATTGCCAACGAGTATTGGAAGTTCTTATTCCTTCTTTTCCTTGGTTGCAAGGTAAAGGATTTATATTAAAAATTGAAGATGAAGACAGTGGTTTGAGACGTGTGTAACTCCTGCTAAGGATCATAAAGATTATTGCAGCTGAACACAATGTATTTAAGTCCATGTACAGTGTAGAAACAATGTCAAGGTCCATTTGCCCACTTATGCTACAGTTTTCAAATAGGATATAAAAGGAAAATGAGACGGTACAAAAACAGTAAAAACATTATTCCATGGGCAAAGTGATTAAATGATCATCAAAGATTTGATTACAAAACTATAAAACATGTTTGTCCTCATTAATACATTGCAAGGTCCAAAATACAGATATTTTATATTTTAAAGAAATGTTGTTAGTTGTATGCAGTGATAATGAATGTGGGTGTTTTCCTGTTGGTTAAGCAGAGGACAGTGGGTAGATCAGGATATTGGACATTATCAGATATGTTGCCTTCACATGACAGGCTTCCACAGCTGATTTTGCATAAACAGATAAAATGATAATTTAATCGTCATATGTATATTGTGATCAGAATATGTTCCTCACTTTAGGGTTATATTGGTTATTGGAGTTGCTTGGCACCAATTATCACAATGTAATCATTGTTATGGGCTTGGCGGAAGGGGAACAAACTCTGGGATCTCCAACAAGAACGTGGTGGGGCCGCTATGGCCTGGGTAAAACACACTTTAAAACACAAAGTTAAGTTTTTATTGAGTGTTCATGTCAATACTGGAATAATCCCTCAATTGATTTGTGTGCTAGAGCAATTAAACCGAGTGTCATGTTTTGTCTGTGTTCACTGTTGACCAAGATGACAAAGCTATACTGCTGGACACACAGGTGGGTGGAAAACCTTTAGCAGTACTTCTTATAGTTGCACTTATATTATAAAACAAGCATCATCCCTCTATGGCATGTTTGGCAATATGTTTGCAGTGTCTTATATCGTGTACTGTAGGTTGCTAAATGTTACCACGTCATTTGGTATATTGCTCTGTCTCTTCCAATTATGGGTGTTATTTGATAACATCGGCCCATCCCTGATTTAGCACCGTCTTCTTCTTCCACTTGTCATTGTGTCACATCCTAGGTACCTTACCAAAGTACTTCAACAGTATTGCAATGGCAACAGTGAGACAAATCTGCCCTTTAAAGGAAAAGGCAGTTACTTCATTTTTACAATTATTTTTCTGCCATTAAACCCATCAGGACAGGTGGTTTGATGTATTTTTTTGGTAAGCTATGCAAAGCAAGATTAGTTAGCCTACAGTAACTGCCAATAAGGGTCAAAGGTCAAATCAGAGATCAAGATTGATATGTAGGAAGAATAACCTAATAAAAAGATTTTAAAATGCTGGACAACAAGAAAACTTTACAGTCATTTTTCTCAGTTCTTCACTTTGGGAGGTTGCCTTCCTTTGCAGGGCAGAAATGTTGACCTTGGCCCTTCCACCCTGACCCGGCGGTGCCCTACATGTCGGCTGTGGTCATAAGACACTGACTAACTTCCTCTATGGACATGTTTTTCCCAGCTATTTCCATTTATTCAGTGGAGAGTCTCTGCGCTTGTTTACTTTGCCATCCTGACCCTTGTGGGATTTGTTTTCAGGTGAGGAACCGTTACTATGGCACTGGCCGGGTGCGTCGCTTTTTTTTTTTGTCACTCTGTAACCAGGGACAACAGCAGTGTGGTGCCACGCCTCTTTGCCATAGTTTCTGAACAACAAAGGAAGCAGCTGGTGGATGCTGCTCAGAGGTAAGAGGAGAAAGGATTATGGGTAGTTGTGTGGTTCACCTGCACTCATGTTACCTGGGATAAACATTACAACTTAGATGCAATCAAGATGATGCCGTCATAGTTTTATCTCTTCTTTCTTTTGGTGTAATTTGTTAGGATCCCCATCAGCTGCGCTCTAGAGCACCATAGTCTTCCTGGAGTCCACATTTAATAACCTCAGAAAACTTACTAACGCAGACATTTTTTTCAAATTGTGCAGCTATTAGTGATTATAAAAACATCACATTGGACGGAGTTGCTCTTGATAAAACAAAATCTTGTCTTTATAAGTCTTGTTGCCATGACACTACCATGCCCATCCTACCAGAGAATAGCCTCAGCAACCGTATCCGTGGACTGTTTGAAAAGTGCCATGGCAACAGTGTGCTCACTGTCCTTTACTTTGGAGGATGTACATGCACTTCCTGATGAGATGGAAAATAGCACACAGTTTTAGTCGTGTTAAATGAACTCACAGATGACACCAGTCAAAAATGATAATATGTCCTGTCTGTCAATGATCCTTTTAATGAAATAATATGTATACAAGTATTATTGTGTTGCATTTCCACTATTAAAAAACACACACACAAATGTGTATTTCTGATCATATGCATCTGCTGTTCCTTTAAGATCTCATTTTGTTCAGCTTGTTAATCACTGACCTTAGAGCGCCTCCTCTTTTTTCTCCTCATTCCAAATATTGACATGGAGATTCAAGTGAGAACTAAGACATAGCCCACAGTACAGTAAGACGAGCTTATACAGACTGACTTTGTGTAATGTGCACATTGTAGACACAAATATTGGCCATCAGTAAAGTCTATGCCCGTGTTGTTTATTTGTAGGTGTCAAAAGCGAAGGTGAATAGAACCACAGGCATCTTACAAAATACTCCTTGGGCGACGTTGAGTCAAGTTTGTACATGAGTGCAGTCCAGCTGTTCCCTGAGCATCTGCAGGAACTTGTAGATCTGATGACAGAGAACGAACGCTGACACAAACTGCCTCTGGAAAAACTGGATATACTAATGGAGGACTGAACACACAGACGTACACAAACTCAGTTGCTTACTCACACATAGCCTATAGCTGCCATGAGAAACTGTAAAGTTGCAGTGATCTCACAGATGGAGCCACCCTTTGTACGTAGAGTCTGACAAAACTTTATTTTCACAGTGAATTAAAATGGCTTTGCATTACCTGACACTGCTTGTAAATATAATTTTTATAATCATGTGCTGTAGTTTTAATTTAACCTTATGGTGAATGTGCCCTGAGGCTGAGCGGCTGTGTTTCAACTAAACTTAAATATACTGTTACTTTGTGATTGTCAGGTGTAATCCAATGTTGGTTTAATGAAAGGAACCATAAAAGTGTGAAACATTGAAAAACCTTGAAAAATAGAAAATTATATTGATTGTGTTTTAATGATGGTGTGAGTCTTCAAATGCAGTTTGTCCATCACGTTTGGAGTCACCTGGTGTTGATGTTGAGATATTAACTATATAATTGGTTACATTTTGAAGTCAGTTGGTAAATCCAGTTATTTTCAGATACTCTGAAATATAATGCTGTATAATAATGCATCATGTTTCCTGTACAACCCTTGTTTCCTGATTTTCACCCATACATTCCCTTGGTGTGAGTCACCTGGAGGATTTTACCTGGCCTCTTTCCTGTCTCCTATCAGTCGCATAACAGGATATTCTTTATGTGGTGTGTCACTGATCTAACAGATCTTTGTAGTCTATGGAACAATGACTAGTTTGTACACTTACTTTCTTGTCCAAGTAGCTCAGCGGACAGGAACTAGCAGTTGTTCGGCAGGAGAAGGAAATCAGACAGGCATGGCAGTAGCAACACAAAAAGAGGCCCATGGTTTCAGTTGGATTACGTGAGACAAGAACACAAGTTTTTTAGCCATGGCAGCAGCTCAGCTGGGGCTGAGCAGGCGAGCAGACGTCCCATGAGGTACATCTCCCCAAGATCCTACTAAAAAATAGCGTGTTCACTTGGGTGTTATGTCTACATAACTGCCAATTGGAGCTGAAGCCAATATCCATGACTGTTGCAGAAGTCAGTTGATGCCTAATTGTCCCCTTTCATGAAAACCATGTCAGCAAGGGTTAGTTGGTTCTTTGACCGGTATATAAGATCTCTAGAGAGTGTTTATAGCAGGAAACCTCACTTACTACTAGAACAACAGCCTACTTAGTCCTCATCTAGGGGTTGTCCAGTTCAGATGCTATTTTAGTTTAAAATCCAGTGTGGAGTTGGCAACAAAATCAACAGGAAGAGCAAGAGCCATTAAAAAAAATTCAACTCTTGCCAGCCATCACAAGGCAATCAGGACACACAGGGTGACTTCATACTCAGTTATAGTCCCACTCGGGCCACTATTATTTTTTGCATGCCAAAAATAATAAGCATCTGAAAATGTGGAGGGGAAATCAAATGTGTGCTGTGGATACTGCAGCTTTTAATAAATATACAGCTCTTCTTTTCTGGAAGGAATCATTCAGTAAATGGAGAGTTTCATCTTAGTTCAACAGCTGGCACAAGTGATAAATACATGAGGCTTTAAAACCTCAAATTTTTGAGGGAAAACAGGGGCATGCATCATCATACAGGTCGGCATTAGCCAATTCAGGCACAGAAAAAAATGCTTTTGCAAATTCATCTCATTATAGATGCTATAGTGCTGTGCTTGTTCAAATACGCCTCGCGGTAGGTGCTTATAGCTCGACCTGCGTTAATCCAGCTTGCAGCTTTTTCTTCAGAGCATCATCCAAACAACTCCACACCAACCAGGCCCTGCACTTCATTGGGTCCTGGGCGAGCGACAGCCGCGACTCGCTCCCTCCTGCCACCATTGCCGCGCTGTGGTTTGGCGCATTGCAGATCCGCCCTGGCCAATCAGCGGCCTCTGTACAGTGTGCAGAATATTGCGGGTCTGACCTGACCAATCAAAATCCACCTCTCAAAAACATAATTGCAACGGTGCAGTCTGACTCGATGTTTACTACGTATCCTTCCGCCTGGATAAAACGCCCCGTAACACGAAATAGTCCGCCACTGTCTGCGCTGCCCTGCCACACAGTTGTGCGCTCTGATGACCTGGTACCAGAGCCCGAGCCCACACATTTTAGCTTTTTTTTTTTTTTTTTAATTAAACGGTAAACAATCCTTACGTATCCAATTACTTCATAAGAAGTTATGAAAATGCCTATTTTTCCCCACAGACAAATATGTTCTCATCCTCCACCACATTTCACCAGGTTATTTTTTATAGCAATATATACAAATGTATAGATTGTTCGTGTTAAATCCTATAAGTAGAGAATATATTGAATCAATTCATTTTGTTGTTGTATTTACTGTCTGACAATAATATTAATGCAAGATGTAGTAGCAGCTTATTGGCCAAGAGACATCAGCAGACATTATTATTGGACAGAGCATGTGGCCACACAGACGATAATACAATAAGAGTCTTACAGAAGACAGTTAGGCTACAGGGGTTGTATTAGAGTCTCTCTGACAAGGAACAGCTCTTAATCATATGTTATAATCAAGACAGTTCAATCAATATTTATGAGGAAGCCTCCCAACAACAAAAGTCTGTAATAACTCTTTTTTTTGGTCTATCTGGTTTCTGGCTCTGAGACAAAATGATCATATACTATTCTGATGACAGAGGTTTATTATTGTAGCATAACACTTTGAGCTAAATTCAACCTAGCATATAGAATTAGGCTACACAACATGTGTGGATTTTAACGCAGGGAACACTCAGTTTGCCTTTTTCTAATAGCCCCTTAAGGAATAATGTTATTCCTTAAATAAAACGTAAATTTAAATGACCTTTATTGTCCTAAATGGAAATTTGTGCTCAACACATTTCATAGAAACTCTCCTCCCATTTCTATTCAGAACAAATCACACATTAAAAACGTCATACATATATAAAATAGGATTAAACGTCAAAGTGTGTGCAAAAGTCTATCTAACATTTAGGACTTGACTAACTGACTACTAGGCCCTATGTTTTTGCCCACAGTTTCATTCCATCTGATTTTGGATGTTCAATAGAGGTGGGCCTCATTTCATTTCAGTTTTCCAGTTTGAATATGTGTGTCATGCATGTGTGTTTGTTGGAGAATGTGCAACAATAAAGTACAATATCAACCAAAGCAGGTGCCCCTTTGGCTAATTTTTGCACACATTGTGTAGCTGTAGGCCCTATTGTTGTACCTATTTGGTTATGACTGAAACGTGGTCTATGATTAACACAAGCTTGAGACATTTTACCAGGCTATTTATTTCTACCACATGAAACACATCAGCAAATAGCCTACCTGGTCATGTAATTTTAGGCATCTACATAGGCCTACCAAAAAAGGCCAGTTGCTAAAATGTGGCCAAAGAGGTGACTGGGTATGTTAAAAGTCAATGGAGACAGTTCTATTCATTAGTCAACTTTGACCACATTAAAAGTTTAGTGTTGGTGTTGCTGAAGTTATACAATTGTGGTGGAGTTTGTAGTTTTTATATTATAGGCCTATTTGTAATAGGCTTCAAAAACCATTAAAGTTGTATTGTGCTGAACAAAGCATGTAGGTGACCATAAACTTCTGCATAGAGTTTATCATTGTAATAATTAAAAAGCCAGAGAAAATCATTACTTTTTGTTGAGGGAATCAGACGGGGTGATAAGAAATGCATGCATCCAACGCCCTTTACAGCTTAAAAGTGTCACTGGATGCACGTCAGTCATTTTGGATCAAACCTTTCCCTCTCTATCTTAACAGTTAATACTTTCTCAAAAACTTTTCTCAAATTGAATAAGTTACGTCACTGTGTAAAACACACATATCCAGTGGTGGTGCGTGTGCGCGTGCACATGTGTGGCGATGGCGACAGCGAGCACGCCTCACCGACTTGAGCAGGTTCTCCACAGCGCGGAGGAATACAGCAGCGACAGTTGAAGCGGTGCTCTGTCCGGCCTGCCTCCTCCCCCTGCTCCTCCTCCTCCTCCTCCTCCTCCAGCAGCAGCCTCGCTCAGTGGCAGCCGTCCATTTCCTCTCTCTGGTAGCGTTAGCACTCCGACGTCTCTCACTCAAACAGACATGGTGAGTACTGAATTAACCTTTTGCTTGTGAAAATGTACCAGCGGAAATTGTGGTGAGTTGAGTGAATGTCAGACCGGTGCTTGTTTTTTTTGATTTTTTTAAGTCTCTGTCCGGTGGGTTTGTTGGTTTTTGTTGAAGCAAAATTGAAGTTGTCGGTTGGCTGCTAGTGTTAGCATCGGTGCTAACGTTACACCCCTCACTGAGCGATTTTCCGGTCGTGGACAAAACTGTATCATCAGGCAGCTACACATGATGTCTGCAGGAGAGTAGTCGGTAGTCTGCTGGGTCTCCGCTGAAATTGTTGGCGTAGAGAGGCTTAACAATAAATTTCCGATGCCGGTGTCGTTACCGGAATGTGTGATAATATAGATAACAGATAACACAGCCATGGAGTCGCACACCTCTTGTTACTGCCACTACATCTGTAAAATATTGACTTCCTCCTGATAGCATCTTTACGGGCTGGCATTTTTTACTTAGAGCGGATAATTATGTAATCAACAGAGAAGTGGCCTCCAATCTGCAACTACTGCAAGAAGTGTTAACATCGGCTGGCTGGTACAATTGGGTCACACAATGTTGTAAAACACCTGTTTATGGCCACTTTGACGTGACATGTAGAGCTACGTCTGAACATGCGGACGGTTGACCTGCTTTCATGAAAATGGTATAAGAAATTCATCTCAGCACTGCAAGCGAGAAGATCAGGCATTTGCGTGTCTCAAACAAGCACACAACACTGTACGTCTAATGTTTTATTTTTGGTGGAGAGTGGTCCGTACAAATATGACATCTGGTTTCTTTATCCATAAATGGACAATGTCAGTCTCCTATGCTCTGTCCATGAAATAATCATGGCACCGTTGTACAGCAGCTAAAATGTACAAAGGCAGTTGCATACATTTACAAACTTGCAGTGCTTTTGTTATGTGGAAAAAGGAGTACACACGGGTAGCAAGTCTTAAATGGACACAGACTTTGTTTGACAGATGCAATTTGCTGAACATATCACAGGCTCTCGGCTCGTTGATGATGCAGACGAAGCTCTCTACTTCAATGAACCTAATCAGCGATGCAGTTTGTCAGTTCTTGCTCATATCCAGTTATGCCCTGCTCACATGCATGGCTTTGACTCACACATTTTCCTATGGCCACTGTCCAATGTGTTATAATCTTTAAAAAAAACAGCATTATTTCCTCAAGATTCAGTCACTTTACTTTGTATTATTTTTCAATAAACCTATTGACGACCAGGAGTAGGATGCTTTGGATTTCATGTAGTTTCCAAAGCAGTTTCCCATTTGCCAATTTCTTAAGATTGTTTTTTAAAGATGTTTGTAACATCACAGACATTGTACTGTGAAGATTCATTGTACATCAAGATAGTTTGACACGTGCACTTGACACACCTAGTCAATATAAGATCTGGTATTTGAAATCAATTGCACCTATAGGCCCATTAACTAGTCTAGTTGTAAATAGTCTGAGTAGATTTCACAACAATTGCTTTTTTGTTTTGTGTAGTGTAAATTTCTGCCACTACCTGTTGGATTAGTTGCCAATATTGTGTGGTTGTTTTGTGTTTGCTATAGCTACAGGGTTGGCAAATTATGTTACAGGAAGTCCAAAGAGATGCATTGCATCACTGTCGCAGTTCTCACGGTTCCTTTACATTTGTGGGATTTTTTTTTTTTTAAAGCAGAAGGACTTGTCATGTGAGTCAGCTTACTGGTGTTGGGGTGTGAACCTGATGTGTTCATCAGCTGGCTTGAAGCAATAATACACAGGGAACAAAATGGGCATTGTTGTGTGCTCATAGTCATACACATGTTCTTATAAAAACTACCTTTACATTTAGTCAGTGATAAATCTGTTTGTGTGATTACATTTTAATAAAACTTGAGGTCCTATGAAAGATGGCACCCAATGGCAACATGTGTTGTCTGTATTGCCAGGCAGGAATCTGGCCTGGATATTAGACACGTTAGGAGCTTTAGTATCACCAGAGCCCACGACTGACATACACACAGGTCATTATCATTATTCAAGCTGGAAGCATCACCATTGGTGCTTGGCAGTACTAATGTCTTTAAGTCGAAATATTATATTTCAAAATCCATTGTCACTCAGAGAAACTGTGGTAACGGTGCGGAAAGGGGCCCTGGAAACGGACCCCGTGTCCGTTTGGTGTGGCCAGCGTTGCCATCGAGGAGGTCAGATGTCCAGCCAACTGATCCTCCCTAGGAGCTGCAACTGTAGCAGTGAGATGACAGGCCACACATTAACACACACATGTAGACACACTCACACAACTCCTGTGACCTCCCCCTGGTCTGGACTCTGTTACTCTCACACACCTCAAATCAACTGTCCTGACGAGATTTGGATGACCTCCTCTGGTCTGGCCTCCTGGCCACACACACACACACACACACACTGTTGAAGGCCCCTCATTTGTTGCACTTCTGCAGGAGGTGGACACTTCATCCGTGCACCCGTCTTTCTCCTTCATCTGTCGTAGAGATGGACAGACAGCCAAGCCTCTGGCTGTCATGGCTCGGCTCTCTCACACACACACACACACACACACACAGACTGACCAGGAGGCACAGGGAGTGATGTTCTCCTAAGTCTCGGACAGTTGGAGTCGGATGGAGCGAGAGAAGGGCAGCGTCTGGGCGAGCACACTCACAGTCCTGCAAGACGCAAGGACGGGAGGAAAGATGGACAGGTACGCAGACAGATTTATTCAACGATAGACAGAAGGACATACAGGAAACCAGGACCAGTTATTCGTCCATCAGCTCTTCATCCTGCTTCACTGGAGAGGGAGGCGTCGTCTCTGGGTTCGTACACATCTGCTGACCACTTTAGGAGGACTGTGGAAACATCATGTCATCCATCCAGCATCTGTTTAACTCTGGAAGGCTCTGAAAGACAAGCCCTGTAATCATCCAGTCTTCTGATCACCATTCATGTGCTCATCCAACCATCTACTGGTGCCTGTCTGGGACTAAACAGCCTCCAAAACCGTTGTGTGACTGTTCAGAGTGATGGCAAGACCTACAGTTGACCTGTGTCTCATTCGATCTTTTTTACCCGTCAGTACCCGCTGACAGATGTCCGGCCAACACTTTTTTCATCCAGTCGTTCCTCCCATGCTGAGACATCACTCCTGCCTTTCTTACCACCCGTCCCTCATCATGCTGCCTAAGAAAGTGGCTCTTTACCCACCAGAGGACGAGCTGGTGAGCCTGTCCACGGTCTACGACCTGTTGGATGAGCAACAGCACAACTACAAGGAGCTGATCCAGCAGCAGGAGAGGAACTACAGAGCCTTCCTCCAGATGCTGATGGACACCTCGTCCAGCCGCATGGACGGCCTGGTCCGAGAGATGCAGGATCTGAGGAGCTGCCTGCAGAGAGCCAAGGCCGAGCTGGCCGAGGTCAAAAAACAGGGGGTCCAGAACAGCAAACGGGCTGAGTGCCTGGCCGAAGGCTTGGTGATGGTGCGAGGGGCGCTCGATGGCCTCACCTTCAAATCAGGCCAAACTAAGGGCGGCGCAGGAGGAAGAGCTGTGGACCTGAAGCAGCGCAGAGGAGGAAGTGGGTTAAGGTTGGACGGAGGTGGAAGAGGAGCCGGAGGCAGAGATGCAAAAAAACCAGAACCAAAAGCAGCGAAGCTTGTGGCCGACCTCACAGACATCCACTTTGACAATATAAAGGTTGTTCACAGATGTGCATTAAAAATGAATAGGCCCTCTGGACTGTTTAATGTCGCATGGCAACGTACTGTTGTTCATGTTCAGCTCAACCACGTCCAAAAACATTGGTATTGTTTTAGGACGGTATGTGGTGACGGTTCCTAGTGGAGACGGCTTTATTACTTTACTCATAGTCTAAAAAATAAACAAGTGCCAGATTGTTGCGTCATTATGTGTTTAGTTAAAAATGTCACTCCTCAAGTGCTTCTTGGTTCAGACGCTCGTCAAATCTGACAGTTGCTCATTTTAATCAAGTCTTTGTGTTTTTGTTTTTTAAGGCTGACCAACTAACAGAAGAACAAATCGCTGGTAAGGAACAATTTACAGTTTTACAGTTTGAACATCTGGAGCATTAAATGCAGATTTTCCCACACCTGCTTCCACATGTGCTGTTGTTAACGTTTGCCCACCCTCTGTGTTTGCTTCTTGTGCAGAGTTCAAGGAGGCCTTCTCCTTGTTCGACAAGGACGGCGATGGCACCATCACCACTAAGGAGCTGGGCACCGTCATGAGGTCACTGGGTCAAAACCCAACTGAAGCTGAGCTCCAGGACATGATCAACGAGGTGGACGCAGATGGTAGGCAACATCTCCTGACAACGGGGAAGGATTTAGTTGTTGGGCTTCACTTGGTTTATCGATGATGAGTGTAACATAAATCTGACCCTGTCTTCAAGGCAATGGGACCATCGACTTCCCAGAGTTCCTCACAATGATGGCGAGAAAGATGAAAGACACCGACAGCGAGGAGGAGATCAGGGAGGCGTTCAGGGTCTTTGATAAGGTAGGCCTGAGTGTGTGTTTTGAAGGTGTAGTGATAAAGTAGTAGTTTCTTATATGTTCTGTGGTTTTCTCACAGGTTTCACACTAGAGAATTAAAGTTAGATGTTCAGTTGGCACTTGAGTAGAAGATGACTTGGCCCAATGAATATTGATAAATGACAGCCGTGCGTGTGTGTTTAACTGATCGCTTGTCTGTCTCTTGGCCAGGACGGCAATGGTTACATCAGTGCAGCAGAGCTGCGTCATGTGATGACTAACCTGGGTGAGAAGCTGACAGACGAAGAAGTAGACGAAATGATAAGAGAAGCCGACATCGATGGGGACGGACAAGTCAACTATGAAGGTACAGCAGATCAGAGTCTTTAAATGCAACGTTGAATACACTAACAGCTATGCATGCACACATCTTGTTCCAGCATTAGTATTAATAATAATGTAATAATGGAGTCAAGGTGATAAACACTAATGATGGACAGGAGTAGTGCGTATATATTTCAGTGTTACCCGTGACAGTTTTTAATTGTGTTAGAGAAGGTAGGCTGTTTCTGATGGCTCTTTTGTTTTCCCCCTACAGAATTTGTTCAGATGATGACCGCCAAATGAACAGGGCTCCCACTGAAGGCAAAGAATCAGTCAAATGTTTCACTTACCTCTTACTGCAAAAATCTACATTTATTCATACTGTTCTGTATAGACAACTTAAACTGAATGTTGGAAAACTGAAAATCTGTCCATATAAACAAGCTCAAAAAAGGTAAAAGACAAAAAGAAAAATCTAAATGATACTGCATGTACTGGCTTGTATTCCCCGCCCCTTCAGCACTGAGCTGCCCAATCAGATCTCAACTCGTTAGCCAAGCAGCCTCTCTGCAGCCGGCTGGTTTGGCCACTGCTCCTCTGCTTTCTGGATCCATCTGCCTGATGTCATGATAATTATTTGGGCTGGCCAATCGCCTTTTCTTCTATAACTTCCTGTTTTTCTTTTTATTTTCTGTTCTTCATGCATGCAGCTTTAGAAGGGTTACTGTTGAGAGCCCAGTGGCAGACGGCTGTTGTTGGGCCCCAGGTCGGCCTGGGACCCACTGAGAGGAAGAGGAGGAGGAGGAGGAGGTGTTAGTTGACAGATGGATGGGAGTGAGTGAACCAGCGGCACCTTTGCAGTTTACTTACCTAAGTCAGTTACGACAGAGATATTTTTAAGAAAAATATTAAAATGGAATAAATAAGAACTCATTTTAGATTATTATTATGTTTCTGGCATGTCGGGATACTCGCTTTATCCTTTGTGTGTTTACCTTTTTTGAGGGTGAAGCCTGGGTGGGCCGTAGATTTGAGCCCCTCGGGCAGTGGGTGTGTCCTAGGATTCGGAGAGGTTGGGTGGGCTTTAAAAGTGATGATATACGAGAGCAACATTTGAGGCAATTACAACATCCTGAGCAGATACTTACAAACAATGAGTGTTTACATGCACACTAATAAAACGATCATGATCGGAAAACTGGAGTTTTCAGATTATTGAAGTGGTCGTGTAAACGGCATAAACCGATAACTGTTAGATTAAGGCAGTTATCGGTTTATGAGAAAACGGTTTCACACACCTCGCTGTTTGCACAATAATCCGTTTTCCCAGTGCATGTGTTCAGGTTTAATCCGGTTTATTTTGTTTCTGTTACTACATCGTCGTGCTTCCGGTGGTGTAGAAACTGTGTGAGTGAGTCTCGGGGCGCCGCGGCCACAAAGCTCTGGAGCAGGGCAGCGATGACAGAGTGTGGCTCTGCGTATAGAGCTACAGCCACTCGCGTATCTTCAGGTACCGCGGGAAACACCGAGCTCTCTTCTGGGGCCACGGGCTCACGACCACCCTCATACTTCACACAGCTTTACAAACCATCGCCGCACCATTCAGCGTCACAGAAACTCCATCAACACAACTCTCTTCCACTTGACGTATGAAAGCTTGTCACATTTTCATGTAAATGAGTTTTTTTTTTCTCCAGAAAACAGCTGATTGAAGATCATGAACGCATTGTTAGCATTAATGGATTATTCCTAATAATCGTTTAATTATGGTGCATGTAAGCATAATCATGAAAGTAGTGCTCAGGAACAGTTCATTACCTCAAATGTTGCATGCGTGTCCATCTACGAGGGGGTTAATTTCAGTTTAGTGGGGGCAGGGTCGGTGCTTTGCGGCATTTCTATCTTGTGTTTGTGTGTGAGTTTGCGTGTGTAAGTGTGCGTGTGTGTGCGTGCGTGTGTGTGTGTGTGGGTGCGGCAAGGCCCGGCCCAGTCCAACTGTTCTGTTCAGTTCAGTTGATCTGCATTCCAAGTTGTACATGCTAGTCTTTACATTTTGTTTTTCCAATAAAATACCATGAACTAACACGTGGTCTCAGGTCTTTATGTCTCCTTCATGTCCTCAGCAGAGGAACCTGAGCACAGACACTTGGATATTGAACTGATCAGCACTTACATCCCTCCTTCAGTCGGATGAGCAGAGAATCAGACATAGTTGAGAATTTGCATAGCAACTGCAGCGACGTTATGTGAAGGATGGGAAATGGGAGAAATTAGTTCAGGGTCAGGGATGCGATGCTGAACAAATCCTCTTCATCTAGTTAAATATTGTTGCTCTCATCAGTTGACGACACAAAAGCACCAGGTACAGATACAGAGATGTTGATATCAAAGGTTTGTGTTCTCAAGACATATGTAATGTAACGTTACAAGTGTTTGTGTGAGTGTAGAGGGGCGTCAGAAGGACTTCTCCAGATCGTCGAGAACGTCTGCAGATGAGGCGTTGCTAGGCAACAGAGCTAAGGTACGGGATGAGTGGAAGCGAAAGAGGGAGCAGAAAACCGTGGGAGTTTGAGGAGAGAGCAAGAGAAGGAGACAAGTGGGGGAAGAGATGAAGAGGTTGAAAGACAATAATAGAAACCCAGGACTTGAGGGAGAGGAGGAGAGCGAGGGATGAAAGGAGAACAAGAGCGCATCTTAAAAACCCGTTAAATCTCTCCTGCAATACCTCCCTCCGTCCTAAGATTCAAAAGCTGATATTTTGAAAGTCGGGAGGTTTAACAAACACAATGAAGGCTGAACTCTGCTTATTTATCAAAGAGATATAAATATAATATAAAAGGAGTATAAAAGATTAGCGGCGTTGATGAGAAGCAGACAGGCAGAGAAGGGGAAGACCGAGGGAGAGAGGAATGGAGAAGTGTAGGAAGTGTTGAATTTATCCATGTAACACACACACACAGTAGCGAGAGTTACGTAACTGTCTGAAGTGTATTAATACATCTCACTGCTCTCTGCTTGGTTATTAGTGAGCTGCCACTTAACGGGGTTTCCAATCCAGAAGATTCCCCCTCCCTCACATTCGCCTTCGATCCATTTCACACACAGTTGTTTGCCCACAAATGTGCACACTACGTATATTTCCACACGCACACAGATGTACAGACACACAATCCCCTACACCTGGCTTCACCCACATCAATATTTCAGCTTCTCACCTGATAGCCAGGGGGATGGAGTGGGGAGTTATAACATCTCTCTTTGTTTGCCTTTCAAGACCAAGTCTCTGTTCATTCACCAAACTTCACGAGGAGAACTGCTGTATTTTCCAAACCCAATGCAATTTAGGGAATAAAACTACCCATGTACAACACATGTATATTTATTTACACAGTAATAAGTCATCAGTCATCTTTAAAATAGAAATTAATACTGCAGAGGTTTTTGTGATTACTGTTTGAACTCTGTGACCTTAGGAGAATAAAAAATGTTGAATCAATGTCAGGTGGAGACGGTGCATTTATTACCTGCCGGTTAGCACCATGTTTGTTGAAAATGGTGCGTTTGTCCTACAACCAGGAACAGGGCCGGCACCCGTCTATTTGTGAGTGAAGTATCAAAACAGCAACAGTACTGAATACCATGCACATGATACAGATGGACCAGAGCAATGCTACAGCAGAGCATCAGTAGACTCTTGGCCCTGTGGATGCTACCTCCACATTGGTTGGCCAAAGGAACCAGACGCAGAACGAGTCATAAGAGTCAATAGCCAAGTGTTCGGGAGAATAATTTTGCTGAGAAACGAAATTATAGTTTTTTTCTTTTTTCCTTCATAATTCAGGTAATCTTTTTAAAGCTGCTCTTAAACAATATTCTTTGCTGCTGGAGTGAGATAACAGATGTGATGTTGTTAACTCTCAGAAGACTTTAATACATCAGCTTTACCTCAACTCCATCAGTCAGTGATCATCAGTCATATTGACATGTGTCTCTGGTTGGACTGACATCATCAAATGAATTCACACTTCTTCTTTTTTTTTTACCACACAGCACAAGACACGACCTCGTGAATAGACTGTTATGATAGTGATAGTCCAACAGGGACCTCTGTGGTGTGCGTTCACCAGACTCAGCTGTGGCTCCCTGACACCCCAGACTGAAGCCTGTCAGCGTTGTAATCCTCTGATAAAAGACACACAAAGGCGCACACACCTATCCCCTGACAGATGTACACCTGAGAAAGTAACACATACTGCTGGCCCCAAGGTCACAGCCAGAGTGGATACCACACACGCACAGAAACCCAAATTTACTCTATACTACAATAAATACTGAAATAAGGAAAGTAACCCACGGTTGTTTTTAATCACTTTTATTTCTTAGTCATTATTACTGTCCTAATTTCAGTCATTCATGTACAGTACAGACTCACTGACAAACTGAATCAGGGTTAGGATCCTCTCACTCCTCCACAGCATCTCAGTAACATCACTCTCCAGAAAATAGAATTATAATTTACTTTCTAAAATAATGACAATAATATTACACTTGGAACAGTCAAATATACAACAATAACTCTCTGTAAATATAATCAAAAATCAAATGAAAAAAAAAAGAAAGAACAATTTTCATCTGGTTTTATTTAACATGACAGGGAACAAACTAAAGACAACACAATCACTGTGGCTGCATTTACACACAACGGAAAATCTCTTTTTGTGTAGGCTATTAGATTTATCTTATTCATAATTACAAATTGTCAAAATAATAAATGTTACACAGGAGCTTCAATATATAAGAAACTGACCGGGTGATCAAAAACATTATCAAGTGTCTGTTGTGGGTGGCACTTTTCATTATATGGCTAGCTGCTAACAAGCTAATGAGTTTTCTCAAATTAAATCACACACATTAACAAAAAAAAAGGAAAGGTAATTTATTTCTATGGAAATTGTATTTGTTTTACAGCAATAATTAGACAATAAAAAATGTTTTATTTGACCCCTTTGCCAAGTAAGAAGACAAGACTCTCATGTGTGATGCTAACATTAGCAACTGAATTTAGCCTTGCTTAGCTGAGCTGACGGCGTGCAGAGAATAAAATCCACCCACTAGCATCTCTAAAGCTCAATTACCACGGTTTTCTTTTATCAGTCATTATGTTAAACTAAGCCAACTGTTGCTGATCACATTTATTGATCAGTAGATCCTTTCATCTTATTCTTGGCAAGAAAGTAAAATGTGCATCTTCTATTCCTTTAATTTGAATGATTCCCATGGGGAAACAGCAATACTACTGTATGAAACAGGAAAATCTGTAAAATCACAGAATGAAAGTTTGGTCACCTGGACATATAAAGGCTTCACATGGCATTAGCTTCAATTTAAAACTCCAGCCTGAACATTTGCTGTTGAAATCTGATTTCTCATTTGTGTGTAAATGCAGCCGGTGTTTTGGCATTTAGACTTGACTGATTGACTGATTGATTCTTCAGTGATCTCTTGATCATGTCTGTCTATGCTCCCGTAGATTCTGAGAGATCTGGCTGCCTTGAGCCAGTAACAGAGAGACCGCTCTCTCCATATGAACAGCAACAAGTGAACAGAAGTGTGTGTGTGTGTGTGTGTGTGTGTGTGTGTGTTTGAGTGAAGGAGATTATCAGTAACATTTGGCTTACAAAGGAAACATTTCTAAAAACCTGCCCATAATCCATTTTTGTACAGTTTTCTAGATTTACTCTCAGTGCATGGAAGGAAAATGAAACGTGTGCGTGTGTGCATGTCTGTGTGTGAATTTTGGTACATAAACAACATGTAAACAAAATGTAAACTCTTAGGCTTCTGAATGCTATCGATGCCGGGGTGATGACTCCAATTAAAATCTTATTTACATCTTGGGACGGGACAAAAACAACAAACACACACAGCATACTACAAATCACACACAACCAGACACAAATATGCACAGGCATCATGTTGGCACACATACACAGATATGGGTGTGTACATGCATGGACACAAACAGGCACACAAAAAAGTGCAGATCGACAAAAACAAGCAGTGTATCAGAACACGGACTAATGCGCTCACACGCACACACCCATAGTCAAGGGTCACAGCCACGGCAAGGCATATCGGGAAGGGATGGGAAGCAAGTATGGATGTTTACATGTACTATTTGCATTTCTATGCTGTGTGTGTATGTGTGTGTGTGTGTGTGTGTGTCTGAGAGTATGGCAGTAAACCTTGTGCAGGTGTGTGCAAGTCGCATGCAGGCATGCTGTGTGAATGGGGCGTGTGCAGCTTGAAGGTCCATCATTTGTGCCACTGTGCTACAGTAGTGAGACTATAACTGTGTGTCTGTGTGTGCGTGTGCGTGTGTGTGTGTGTCTCATAGTGCTCTGGGTATGATGGTGAAGGGCAGGATGGGGCTGCTGGCCTCCAGCTCCAGCGCCGTGAGGAAACACTCAGTGGCAGCTGCAGCATTTCCCTGAGCCTGCAACACCTCGCCCAGACTGTTCCACACATCATGAGCCGTACTGAGGAGGAGGAGGAGGGAAGAAAAGGAAAGAAAAGAAAGAGAAATAGAACTAAATAAGTATATCACTTATATTACAGAAATTTGTTTTTGTCTAGAACATTAAATAAGTATATCAATTTATAAATAACTAACCAGAAATGATCCCCCCCCCTCCATATCAGGGACACCACTTTTATTCTGACCTGGACAAACCACCCTCAATGATTCCAGAAGGTCGCCTACAGCAGACACACACATACACACACATACCTGTTGACCTGCACTGCGTCCCTCAGGACTTTTTCAGACAGACTGTAGCGCTGCAGCTGGTGGAGAATCAAACCCTGAGGAGCAGAGGACACGCAAAGACAGAAAGTTAAAAAAAAAAAAAAAAAGAGGACAAAGGAAAAAGGAAAATAATGGAGGAAGAACATAAAGAGGCTAATTGACCTCCTCCTCCTAAACGCCCACTGTAAATGTTTATGAGATCCTTGGGAGGCTGAGCATGTGCTGTAATAGATGCAGTACATTCTTGTTTTTTTTTTTTATGTTGTCGCTTTTGTTTGCTGTAAATTGTCAGATTATGAAAATTAGTACAAGCACTCCAGATGTGGCTCATATGAACCTGTGATGCAGGTCGGACATTAGCTGAGAGCAGGACGCAATAATAACTCACTCTGTTTGGTGAGTGAACACTGGTGCAGCCCGGCCTCTCGGAGGGTTTTCTCACGCTAAGTTAGCTGCACTAAAGGCACTTTATTAACCCCAAAGGTAAACTGCAGCAGCTGTACAGTATATAGCATGAGAAAATAGAGGCCCATGTAGACCTATAGCTGAATATACACTCTAGGGCAGTGGTTCTCAACATGGGGTCCGGGGACCCCTAGGGGTCCTTGGGTGGGTTCAAGGGGGTCCCCAACTTTTTCTCAAAATTTTACCCCAGAAATATTACATTTTTTTCAGGAAACTTCTTGGAATTTTCACTGAAAAATTCATGCCATTGGCAGTCATTTAAATGTATACTGACCAAAAAAAGCAAGGTTATTCAGTCTCAGAACAAGGGGTCTTTAATGTAAAAAAGTTTAGTGTTGTATAATTTATGGTGTAATATCATTCTATAATGCAACGTACATTAGTTCAGAGCAGCTGCAGAAACCTTTAACTCATAGGTATAAAGAGGAACAGGTGAGGTGAGAGAGGACAGGAAGGAAGAGGGAGACACTGTTCTGTCTCTTCAGAGGAGGTCTAATCAGGCTGCCCCCACTGCACTATCAAAGTAAGCAACTAATTAATTACACACACACACACACGCATACACACACGCCCTCAGGCTGCACGGACGCAGCAGGAGACAGGACAAGATTTGTTCTGCTCTCTAGAGAACAAGCACAAGGACAGAGCAGAAGGAGAGCCATCAGTTCAAGTGCATGTGTGTGTGTGTTTGGCGCATTACCAGTCTCTGCATGGTCTTCACGTGTGTGGGGTTGATGGACAGAGCCTCTTCGTACCAGCGTTTGGCCTCGTCTATGTTGCCCCTCAGCTCGGCGATCTGCCCCCTCATGTACAGCACGTTGTGGGACGTGGGGAAGAGGTTGGATGCCTCCTGCGTGCAGGCCGTGGCCTCTGCAGGTTTGGACATGCTGATGTACACCTCGGCTGCGAGCGGAGACACAGACAGACACAGACACACAGGGAGACTGCAGGGTAAACTAGTGCAGCAAGACGTCCTCTTCATCCATCACAAGGTGCATCTGTCTGTGTCAAATCTACAGTTAACTCGATACAGTCACACAGGGGAAAAACTGACAGCCTGCCTTACAACGTTACGACTACATATCCCATAAAGACTGATGTGGTGCGGCGTGTTGGCCCAATACGAGTCACATTTAAACCCCTCAAACCGAGCTGCAGTCGCACAGTTAAATATTTAACAGCAGTCTAGACGTTTGCAGGCCTCGAGTGGAGGTGAAACAGTTTAAGAGCCACGAACAGAAAGGAAAAAAAACGATCAACGGTGATGAACGAGTTTAAAATGGCAAAACGGAAGGACGGAGAAAATAAGAGGGAGAGTCAGAGCGGCGGGAAAAAAAAACACAGCTCCATTTTTCAACCTTGAACAGCATCAACGAGAAAAAAACATTTTTCGTATCAAGGTCATCTAACGCATTGAGTGTATTGCTGTGACAAAGACTGAATGATCCGAACGGAGAATGAAGCAGACAGAGGAAATTAGTTTGAACCGTCTGCCCGTCTGCGCTGCCATTGGATGATTATATTAGCTGTGTCGCCAGGCTGGAAATGACCACCTCAGACAGGAAGCAGCTGGAGAGATAAACAGGAGCACAAACAAGCTCTATGCATGTGTGTGTGTGTGTGTGTGTGCGTTGCCCGCATCTGTTTATGTATACTCTGCTTACGTTAGTGTCTGCTGCTCAGGCAGAGATGAGACTCAGGGCTCCAGTCAACTCCAGGGGAAATTGTATCTGGTTGCAACTGCACTGCTGTTGAATACAAACCTGCTACGAGCTGAAGGCTGTAACGGAGACGGTTTCATACACAGGATGTAACAGGTGCGCCTTTGATGTGTATGTGTGTCCGTATGTAGGGATGGGTCCCGAAATCCGGTTCCGATTCTGGAACCGGAATCGAAACGCCAAAATTCAACAATCGTTTAAAAATGCGCATTTCGGTTCTTTATTTCGGTTCCTGGCAGTCACTCACACACACACGTCACACAGCTGATGAACGGTGATTAATGTTATCAGTTAACTGTCTCAAAACCAGTGTCGCCGCCGGCTTTCTTTTTCCTTTTTTCCCCCGCGGTCGGGTTGTGAATTAATTAGCCTAATTAATGCTCGTGAGTCCGGCCGTGTTGGGTCCGAGATTCAATCAACACGCTGCTCTGGTTTTACCGTTACTACCGGCAGTCTGCCCGTTTATCACCGATAAATACACAGTAGATGAAGAGGGAAGTGACTGAGTGGGTCGGTGGCGTGGAGCGGTGCGCCACTCTGACTGCAGCCGAGGATCATGCTCCGTGATACTGAGACTGGCCGCCGGGCGGGAGCGCTTTAGGACGGGACTGGGGCACGGCAGCACCCGCTAATCGCTAATAACCCGAAAACAGCAGTGACACGTGCTTTCACGCGCCGGAGTCTCCAAACTAGAAACGTCTGGAACAACGTCGGAAAAGGTCGCTTTTGAAAGAAAAGAGAGAGAGACCGTGGCGTGTACACAACAACAACAACAACAACGCTGACAGCGAGTGAGTGAGAGTCACACTTCCTGTATATGGCCCTTCAAATTAAAAGCCCTATAGCCTTTTCAAATTCAAATTTCAAATTTATTATGGGATAACCCCTTGAGATGTGTCATCTCGTCTTCCAGGGGGTCCTTTTCCTGTTCAGTCATATTGGTTCTCACTTAATTTTGACAAGAAACGGTTCCAAATGTTGTTGTTCTTTTCCTGTGACCAATCGACCACGGCCACTTTATACAAAACAGATGAGCAGACAAGTCATATATCTATTTATTTACTTTCTAAATAATATTAGTATCGGAATCGGAATCGAAAGGAATCGGAATCGAAATGAGGAATCGAAATAGGAATCGGAATCGATGAAAATGCAAACGATACCCATCCCTATCCGTATGTCTTTTACTTTCATACTTTATGTAATATAACCTTTTAATGACAACCACAGTGAGATGACACGGTGACTATGGGATGTTCAAACTCTTCTTTTAGAGCACGTTAACCCAGCCGCCTACTGAATGTTAACTTTAGCAACAGTGTTTGTTTAACGTGGCTCTGATCAGATAGGAACCACAATCATGATGGTATCTCCTCTGCTTCTCCTTGTCATTTCTGCTTAAAGAGAAGCTCAAGTGAAACCACAGCGTTTCCGCTTTTTCTTTTTCTTCTTTTTTACCTTCACACGTGTATCGTGAGTGTTTGTGTTCATACCTGCGTGCAGCCAGATCTGAGCCAGGGTCATCCATGGGTGGAGGGGTCCATGTTTGGGGGCGCTGCTCTGCAGGGAGGAGGCCACCTCGGACAGAGCCTGCTCCACGCGACTGGCCGCTATGGAGGTAGCGTGCACAGAACCTGGAGCGACAGAATATGACATCAGCCGTCGTAGCAAGTCGTCCCTTTAACGCGCTTCGTCACTACAGCAGCGTTAGGCAGCCATGTGCCACGGTGCAGCGTGTAAAGTCAACCAAACCATGGCAGCAGATTTCACTGATTTCCACAACTTCAAGGGGGGGAAAGTTGTGGAAATCACCACTCAGAGGAATCCAGTGCCCCTTTTTATCTGGGGTGTTTGGTTGCAGCATGAAAGCTGGAGACTCTGAGCCCACAGTGGCACACAGTTTCCTGGTCCTGCACTAAAGCCAGGCCACTCCATTCCACACGCTGCAACACACAGTGTTTAGCCTGGGATTAACCAGGTTTAAATGAATTAATTTCTGCACGACCATGCATAAACACCGCATCACTCTCCACTCTGCTGATTAGTAACTGACACACGCGTCTGTGGCATTTTGTCTCTACATCAGGTGATTACAGGGATGCAAAATGGTGTCGCGTCGGACTGCAGATGCACGCTGCAGAGCTGTGAAAGCAGGACAGGATTTCTGGCGGCGTCAAACTCCCAGAATGTTTTCCCACGTGTTTTTTTTTTTTTGAATCCTTCAAGTCATTTCATGTACCTGGATGTCGTCTGTAGGAACCGACAGAACAGCGCAGAAGCAGCCACTGTTGTGTTGTGGTGAATGTGGTGCTTCTGTCAGAGATTGTGTGTCAGAGCGGTGATGAGCCAGATTTTCTAATATGAAGAGTGGTTAAAAGAGAGAGGTGGGACATTTCAGAAGCCCCTGGAGGGGTTGAGTGCTGGCTGCACAGGAAAAAAAAAGATTTTGAGTGTCTCTACGGTTGTTAATTTTTAAAAAATATATTCATGAACACATTTTGACATTTTAAAATGTTGATCCAGGCTGACATCACAGACTGAACAGTAGATAGACAGACTGAATTCTGTTCCTGCAGGAAAATATACACAGATCAGCCAGTGTTAAAGAGTCTGATCTGTGTATTTTCCCACAAAGTTCAGAAAAATAATCAAAAGTATAGACTATTACGTATGATTCAGAATAAACAACTTAAAAAGGCCACAAATATACTCCAACCGGCCACAACCTTAAAAGCCGTTACCTCTTTTAATGTTACAGCTGATCAGTGCAGAGTCAAAAATGATGATTTAATCCACCACAATCTTTTCTGTATGTAATTTTGATCAGTTTGTAGAAATGTATTTGCTGTTTCAACATAAGATTACTTCATTAGATTTCCTCTCTTGTTTAAATTGATGTAATATTTGTAGTCGTTGAGCAATTAGTTTAAAATGACTTGACTAACATAAATCGGCCTTGTTCTGTTTGACTGAACTGCACCATCAATTGCAGCCTAAAGCGATTAGATAAGATAAATATTGTCTTTTCTACCCTGAAATATGGACTAAATCAACAATAAGGAATAAAATCTTTAATTTGATAAGAGAAAGATTTCCTGCCCCCGTCTCATATTCTCGTCTCCCATGGTCTGTCTCTGTTCTCCATTCACTACACTGATACGACTGCGAGTTAGTGTTGAGGAAGAGAAACGACCCATGTATACAAGATGGATGTGATAAGAATAAAAAGAGTGTGTGTGCGCGTGTGTGTATACGAGGAGAGGACAAGTGTGTTTTCGATCTGGGGAAATGACCAGAGGATGTCTCTATCTCACACAACACAAACACACTGAAAGTTGAGCATCCTGATTTGAAGAGCAGACTGTAAGAAGCAGTGTGTTAGATGCAGGCATGCAGCAGCCCAGCCAAGTAGAGCACATGTAGAGATTTATACTGAAACAGGACGACGTCGTGTGTTGATCCTTTAATCAAACTTATTCTGATGGAGACTGACACCTTACCCGAAGCTTTTAAAACTCGTCATTTGTCTGCCTCATACACAATTCCCCTCTATTCGCTTTGCTGCAAACTGTTGTCGTGCTGAGTGACACTGACACCTGACACATACAGTATGGTGCAGGATCCTGACTGTGAAAGACAACAGTGCTATTCAGTCTGCGATGATTCAGTCAAAACAGCTGGAGAAGTGCTGCTGCTCTATATTTTACTCTGGATTACTTTCACTTAAGCCATTCATGCCCTTAATATTTAAGTCGATCCATCGACTGCATTAACCAAATCTTGCGGCAGTTGGACATTTTTTTGTTTTAGAGGTATTTCTAAAAGATTACTGAGGAAGCTCCCTGAGGTGGTTTGTGGCTTAAATGTTCGCAACTCGCACGGCAACACATAAACTAAAGCAGCTCAGTGAATTAAAGGAATACACTGAGTCACAGGGGAAGATACAAGCAGTCGGTGCACCAGAGGCTGCGCATGTGTGTTTCCATGGTAAGGCACAAAAATAAATCCAACTTAATCTACATTAAAAAAAAATGTCGACAGCTAAATCCATATATTTCCTCATGCAATATAAAAGTAGGACGTCTCATAGATTTTTTTTTTCCTCTGGACAGTTTCTTCCTTTGATTCCCTCAAACAAACTTTTCACAGGAGCTTGTTACGGATCAATCCAAAATCATTTACAGATCTTTGATAGAATCTCTGCAAACAACTGACACCATTAGTGACCTCCGTCTCACGTCAGCAGAAGCTTTGGTAACACTATTTGTCACATACAACCACATTCACAGATGAAAAGAAGCTGCGTCTTGTTGTACTCTCTGCTGTCGCTCTGTCAGAGTTTGCTTTCTCCATTCTGAAAAACAAGAATCGCATCTTTCATCTGCTTTTCCGAAACTCGCGCACCAAGCACTTTTTCATGTGTTGAGATGAACCAAAGGATTTCCAGCTCTACGCATCATTCACGTCACTTTAATCTGACAAAGAACACGTGCGCTGTTTTGTGGAGATCTCCTGAAGCCACTGTATTCCTTTAATGCACTTCACCAACGGCGTGATAAAAATCTGTACAACTCCCTGGAAGTCGTCGCAAGATATCGAGAGAAGCGGAGGATATATGCACATGTGCATCGTACATATATCTGACCCTCGTTGGGTAGATGGCGAGTCAACGGGGACCAAAAGGATGGACAGAGCGATGGATGGATGGAGAAAGGAAGTTTAGATGGAGGTTAGATGGCTACTTACAAACAGAAAACATGGAGGAAAAACCAAGAGTGTTAGCGTCCTGAAGGCCGCCTTGAAAAAACGGAGGGCAATGGGGAAAAAAAAACAGAGACGACTGTTAATGATTGGAAGAGAGAGAAGAAATAACCAAATCATCAAGAGAGAAAGAACGTCGGCTCCACAGAGGAAGAGCGTAGGGAGGAGAAAGTAGATTTTCACTCATTCTTCACAATAAAAGACTCAGACATCAACTGAATCTGTTCAGTACTCTCCACTGTTGTCTGTAATTTTCACTCCTGTAATCAATTAATTTTAGGGTTTATGTACAACAATTTTGAATAATGTAACTGGGGAAATTCATGTCATGGACTCTTGTTTTATGTAGCTACATAACTTGGCTAATAACAATTATTATTTTCCAGTACCAACACCATTAGTGGAGGAGATGGCAACAAGAGAAAGGCAACATAAGGTTGGAACTGGGACAAAACAAATTAATGTTGGCTGAAAACAGAAATCCTCACGCAAACAAAGAAAGAGGAGGAAGATGCAAAATAGTAGCAAAAAGACAAACAGCAGAGAGATATGAAGAGCTGTGATCTGTGGAAAATGATTTTATGATACCAAAAAAAAAAAAAAAGCAAACAACTGATCTCTACATCCCATCTGCTGCAGCTACTGTGACTGCGTGGTGCGTTTCAAGTGAGCGAGTTGAGCTGAGACAAAAAAACGCTAAGCAACCACATCAACTGCACTCTGATCCACACCCAAAGCAAGAGTATATATACGTCCAAGTCAACATGCTTAGCAGGTCTGAGAGCTCACACAGCCAGCAGTCCAGGATTAGTCACTTCAGCGTGGAACTCGTTGGACATGCTGGTGAGGTTTACATAACCTGGTGACTCTGGGATTCACCTCGTCTACACTCTCACTGAGGTCTTTGGGCCACCGGCTCGTTGATCATCTCACTAGTTTAGTGATGAGGAAAATGCCCGAGTTAATGAGAATCTCCCCCAGTGCATTAGTCCTCTTGTGCTCCATGCTGAGACTGTATCAACAACATGAGATGAAACAGAGAACTGGCAACACTTGGGTATTAAAATGCATCTCTATGATACGTGGCTAAGTCTGATAGATAAAATGTGCACTGGCCAGGACGTCAGTGGCGGTAATCAAAGAGTCCAGGATGTCGCTTCCACTCCACTTCCAATTTTCACAAGTGATTTGTCTGAGGCCTAAGAGATGAGTCTGGTGATGCTCTACATTTCTACATTTTAGTTATTAACAGCAACTTTTATTAAAAGACCACAACTACCAAAGATCTGATCTGACTAAACAATATTACACTGAGAAGCCAAAGTCTGATTTATCCTGTTCCTCCAAAAATGACTTCCGAGGTGCGCCGACCGAAAGAAAAATCCAAAACAAATTGTGCTGCTTGGGTTATGTTAAAAGCTAAAAGCTAAAAGCTACAAACATGAAACTATATTTGTATATTTAAAGATTTATGTCTTAATGGACTGAGGGCTGAGCCACAGACATGACGGGGAGGATGCAAAGTACTGACGGACAACCCAACACATTAACAATTAATTAACACGGTGCATTACCACAAGAACAAAATGACAGCGTATCGACAATCTCGTCCTTTTAAAAACCTGCGGCTCAGACATGAGCATCAACGTCACGTGTTCAGCTCCTGATACTTAGACTTGTGGGACACAATCGGGGTCGATGTGTAGCGATCGCACACGAGTATCTGCTTGGTTCCCGATGCAGACGGAGGCTGTGGAACCAGTTACAGTTGTGCTACCGGTTTTGCAGCCATGGATGTGATATTTGCTCTCCATCTATTTCCAAATATGTATTCTATACCATCTATATATGGTATGTATATAGGTCTTAGAGCGACTAAGCAAATATCTCGCCAAGACTTTACTTTGATTCATTTACATGTGAACTCTGTGAACTGAGACTGAGGGCCTGGTTTGGTAACTCGCACTATTTCTACAGGAAGCGGAGGTGGCACACACACAAAAAAACTGCACAGGAAATGATGCTTCCTTTCTAGTGTAGTAGTGCAGTGTCACTTCTCCTCCATGTTATTCAGGGACAAAGGTTTCCATCATCCCCACGCCACCTCTACTCCACTGGCAGCACCTTGACTTCAGGGAATACAACCTTCCTCCTGCCTTGACACCGACCTACGTTTACTGAAGATGCTTCTCACGATCAGCTCCAATACGTCTGACCATAAAACCACCTGCATCAGCTATAATGACTTTCTGAATCATCGTCCTGCTTAGCACGGAGCACCAGAGCAAAAACACACTCATCACTAAATGTGCAAATTAACCAATGAGCCAATATCCCCAAAAAACTCTATACTGTTTTCTCAGGTCTCTCCACACACCATGCTACGCAGCGAGTGGACATGAAGGCAGATTACTGCTGAAGGAGAATCGGTGGCGAGTGACGTGGCTGCAAAAGGACTGACTCCTGGTCTTGGTGGATGCAGCAGGAGAAAGAGGAGGGCTACGAGGAGGAAGGGACGGGGGGGAGGAGCAGGGTTTTCTGGGTGGCGGGAGAGGAGGAGGGTGGAGGATGAAGACAGAAGAGCAAGGGGACGACAGCGGGGACGAGAAGTTGGAAATGGTGGATGGGGAAATTGGTGAGGCGGGTTCAGAGCCAGAGTGAGAAGAGGAAGAACGTGAGGCTAAAACAAAGGAAACAAAAACAGCAAAAGGGAAATCAATCAAGGAGAAAAGGAAGGACACAAACAGTATGGAACCAGTGTTCAGTCTGCATATGCTGTTTACAAACCATAATATATGATTCAAACAACAACATATTAAACACAACAAAAACAGAAAAAGTGGAATATAAGAAATACTGTTACCAAAATAATACTATACCAAAAATCAGAACAAAGAGTGGAGGATCATTTTCTACAGATGTTTTTCTGTGATGCCTGAAGCTATGAATTAAAATGGATTAAGAACAGAGAGAGGAGGCTGCATCTCACTCTTGGTTTTCTTTTCTTAAGTAAATAATCCTTGACAATGGCTGATCTTCTTGGCAGAAAGGTCACCACCATTAGATAAGAGCAAATTAATTGTGTGTGCGAGAATCTTTGTTTACTGAGACGCGCCGAGCACGACTGGACTCATTCCACTGGGGACGTGCTGATGCTCCCTGAGGAGGAGACAACCTTGTGCATCGGCGAGCGTGTGTGTGTGTGTGTCCCTACCAGTCTCAGGGTCACTGAAGTCAGGCAGCGTCATGGCGTTGAGCTGTCGTCGGTCCGCGATGGCTCTGTCCAACAGGCTGCTGCCACGCCCAGAATCACTGCCACAAACACGCATTTATGTACACATGGGCACGGATACACACAGAGACAGACAAAATAAACACCTGAGCTCCGGTGGTTTTGTGATGCCAGAGTTGCTAAGCAAACATTGTGTTCAAAACTAACACACAACACGGCCGTTTAGTTTCCAGCTCTGCTTTTGTTTTCTCAGTGACTCTCTGTTAAGAACAACCTAGGTTTAAGCTACAACATGATCAAACTACATCTAAGTTCAAACTAGTGCAAAATATATTACATAATATTACATATTATACATATACACAGTGGAGATTTACACTAAACAAACTAAATATAAACTGGCAGCACCACACAAACTGGTTCTTCTGTAGAGATTAGTGGTTATATAATATTTACACAATTCAATAAATGTCAGGTTTAACTAATTGTGTTGCTGGCTCAGCTAACTGACAAAGCTAATATTAGCTTACTAATTTGTGAACTTATGTCAAACAAAGTGTAAAAGTGCCATTATAAAAATGTTATATAATATAATTTAGCTGACAACTTATGTTTACACCATCAGATTGAACTAGTCAGTAACATCAGCTCTTTTCATTCTGACCTGCATTAGTACTTCCAACTCCGAAATGTGTTTTTCCATGTATCCCAGAACTATCAATATATATTACAGTCATATTATAATAAAGAATATAAGAAGATTATATCTACATTCCCAAAAGTGTTTTTTTCCATTTATAGTTATAATAAACTGTTTAACTCACTGAAATGTTATAATAACTTTCCATTACAAAGTTTTTGGATTGAACTGTTTTACACAAGAGTTTACTTACAAAACTTTTCTTCAGTTTTAATGTTAGTAGCAGCTAGGAACTTAAATCTGTGTGTGTGTGTGTACCTGGGGTTAGTAAGGTTGTAAAAGCTCTTCCAGATTTGCAGCATGTGTTTACAGGTGAGCAGAGCTTCCTCTGGTCCTCTGCACATGGACTCCAGCTTCACCTTGGTATACAGCAGACTGCAGGACGCAGCAGAGGAAACAGGAGTAAATAAACACAGAGTGCGGGCTTCACGGGAAATATTGTGGCAATGTGGGACAGTTACTTGAAGTTCTCTGGGTACTCGGACAGGGCCATCTCGATGATGTTGAGGCCGTCGTGGTAGTGTTTCTGAGCTGAGAGCAGCAGGGCCAGCAGATGAAGGGAGTGGACGTCATCGCCTTGAAGCTGCAACGCCTGTCGAACGTAGCCTAGTGCCTCTGGGATCTACACACACACACACAAATACAGACTACAGCTTTACAGTTGGGATAAAAAAAAGTAAAACGACAGATTTATAATTCCCCTTGTGTCCCTTGACGTTTTCTCTGAAATGGAAAAGTCACCTCTAAAACTTCCATGTCATCCTGTTATCACTACACATCTTGTTACCTGTCTGGATACAGCCAGCTGCAGCGCCAAGTAGAAGGCTGCTAGGTGGTCAGTAGGAGACAGACTCTGAGCTCTGCAGAGAGACAGAGAAAGAGATTGTGTGTTCAGACATGCTGAATAAAAAATTAAATAAGATTAGATGAAACTTTAAAGATCCCTGTGGGGGAAGTGGGCCGCTGCAGCAGCAAAATGGAAAAAGGTAGAAACGAGCGCAAAGTAATAGAACGTAAGAAATCAAACCAGAGGGCATTTAAACATTTAGACACAATTAACAGCTGTAATACCATTTTAATGAGATGAATAAGCATGAGGACAGACTGCAGCATAATGTAAAGCCTGTACTACCAAGACCTTTAAGACTTTCACCTTATTAACAGACATAATTTACAGGGGAATATATTAACTTTAATAATGTGCTCCAAGTAATACATTTGTGCACAGATTGCAAAGGTACAAGCAAATACAGGGTCGGCCGTGGTAGTGCATCTAAAGCAGCCCTCATTTTTGTTAGATTGAAAAAAAGAAAATAGCAGTCTGTGCTGTGAAAAATCATTCTGAGGGAAATGTGGGTGTAAAACTGAAAACAGAGAGCAATATGGCTCAGTCCCAACCTCTGGAAGGCTCCCAAAGCTTTCCTCTGGTAGTCCTCCTGTGTGCTGCGCAAGGATGCTAAAGAGAAACACAGACAGGGACAGAAAAACATAATCAGGTTGCATTATACAAGAATACCTTCCAGTGATTTGAGAGATACAACAGGATTTTTCTGGACCACAGTCTCTGAAGTCATGATGTAACATCTCAAGCATAAACAAAAACAGATTCACGCTTTGTCCGATGGAAGCAGACGCAATATCTCTTTGACTTGCTGTACACACTGTCCTCATTCACAATAAGCTGGCTGATTATACAGATTTCCTATAATAAACATGAACCTTCAACATGAGAAACACTCAATTTCACTCATTTTCAGATCCTTTCTAGGAACCGATGCACTATAACACATAACACCAAAGAACATCCACACTTACCGTCAGTGGCTTTCAGGCTGTAAACCAGACCGATGGCCAAATAGCCTTTGGCCCTGAACTCAGCAGCTTTCTCCCCCATGTCAATCACCATCTTCCCAAAGCACTCGCCCTCATCCAGCTGGAAAATGTGGAGAGATTTGACAGTTAAATTAGATTTCTCCAGAAAGCAAACACTGCCAGAGAAAAGTGAGTCATTTACCAAGGTAAACACAGATGGGAAGCTCGAGGAAACTTCTCCTAAAGTCGTTTAAAAACACTTAAGATGCTTCAGCAAATAATCATGTTTGCGTCTATGTCTGCAGGATGGCTCTTACCCAGTGCAAGGGTCCGATGCACAGTTTGACAGCCAGCAGTGGGATGGTGGGGTCGTCGGGCTTCAGGCGAATGCACTCCTTCAGCACCTTGACGGCACGAGCCGATTTACCAGCAGCCATGAGCGACAAGGCGAGCTGGTACCACAAGTGGAACTCCTCAAAGGCAAACTTCATGGCTCGCTCCAAACACTGGAGACATCGGAAATAGGACACATCATCATCATCATCATCAGCGCTCTTATTATCTACACATTCCACTACGTTTAATTCAACCTTTTTTTAACGCAACTATGAGGCCAGGTAGATTTTATAAGACCCCGATGTGCTGCGGATAATAAATATGGGTTTACTAAGAGTATGTAGGGCCTTCAACTCATTTCAATCACTATGACTGTGACTGTGCAGCCTACAGAGGTATTACTCACCTCTGACAGCATCTCGTACTGCCCCCTCCTGCCTAGAGCTATTGTCAGCAGGTCGTACACCACAGAGGCAGACTGTAGGCTGATGATCCGATCATTATTGTGTTCAGGGATTCTGCTCAGGACAGCGTCACGGTTCGCCTGAAACACACACACACACACAAGAGAGAGATATTAGTTTGTATCTGAAAAAGCAACCGCGTGAACCTTGTGTTGGATCCTCCGTTTTAAAGAGGAGTGTGAGATGTTCTCCGCGGGGTGTTTGTGCCTCACCATGGACTCACTGATGAGCAGCAGCAGCAGAGCTTCTTCTGTATTCTCCTGAGGGCAAAACAGACTGCGAGAGAGACAGAGAGGAGAGAGATGCATGAAGAAAGTTGGGGGGAAATGGAGAGAAAGGTGATAAGGAGGAGATCAGCGCAGCCCATGGTGAAAATTTACACTGCCAACAGATTTAATTTTAGAACCATGTTGGCGATTTCTCCTCGATTCTCCGAGTTTAGCATCAAACGAAACACACATTATCACTTACTTCTCCCCCGAGTACACCCGTGGGCGTCGGCTTAGGCTGTAGTTCTTGCTGAGAGTGTGTCCTTGCCGCGTGGGATCGTCCAATGGTGACACTGTAGGCGGGTCTTCCAGAGGAGACCAGTAACTCTGTTCGCACATTCCTCTGAGCAAGATCTCTGCAAGCTGTCTGGCAATGGTCTGCATGCACACACACAGAGACATTTGGCAAATAGACTTTGGCACTTACACAGGAGCAATCTGTTAACTTGAGGCTTACTTTACTTCTAATATACTCAGTATACACAGTTACATTAATGGTTGAGCACAGTCTCTGGTCCTCATGTACTAAAATTCTATCCCTCTTGCTATCGACTCTTCCAACAGCAGAAGAAGAGCGGGGGTTTGCACAGTTTGGACATGATAAATGTCTACGTGTTTAAAGGAATAATTCCACATTCTGCTAAGCAGCAGAATAATATTTAAAGATGATTAATGATAAATTCTGCATCTTTAACAGGGGGAATAAGAGAAGCCTGACCCCAGCAGAGGCCTGTAACCTTCTGCACTTGTGTTTCAAATTATAAGGACAAGACAAGTTTCCAACAAATCCCTCACCATGCGCAAGTTCTGGGTGGTTCTAGTCTCGATGGCCCGAAGGATCTCCCGAAACCGGCCCACGCCATGTGTGAGGTTGCTATGGAATTACACACAGGAAACAGGGAGAAACACTTGTGAGAGTCAGGTCAGATGTGCATACGCATTGTGAACTTTCGGCATGCGGGTCAGTGGGAATATTTCAGAAGATGCGTATCAGGTGTTTTTTTTTACGTCAGAATTTGAACTGTTTTCAAAATGGCACAGCAGTCGTCTGTCTGAGGGTGATGTTGGAAAAAAAACACCTTCACATCTCAGGATTTCAGTCTCTACAGTCTTTTATTTTGTAAATTTCATGCTGCACTGGTCAGTTTTACATGTTTGCAGCTTCTTATCAGAGCAAGTTTTAATGGTTGGTATTTCCTTACTTGCTTAATGTGAAAATAGGATTACAGGTAAAGGTTCATATCTAATACCAGCGGTTAATGAGTCCACAGATTTATTACAAACACAAGATAGCACTGGAAATAATATCAGTCCAAAACATTTTCATTATCAGCTGCTGCAGCTCTGTTGTAAAACAACAACAGTGTGGGAACAACTTTCATCTGCACAGGGTATGTTACTTAACTGTGTTCACACGTTTCTCCTTTTAGCCAGCTGTCAGCAGCTTTGTACCAGGATCACTGCAAAGTGGGTGGAAAGTGCCCACAAAAAGTTGTTCTGTTTGGGCAGCGACGCCTTTTCGCAACGAGATATTGGTTCAAACTTTAAGAGCAAAGTTTACTCAACAAAGTTTTATGGTTCTGTAGTAACAGGAAATTCTCTTATCTGTTTCCTGCCTTTTCTATCTAATCTACTACACCTGCTTCCCTCTCTTACCCGTTCTTGAAGTGGATGATGTGGGCTCTCTGCAGGCCTGTCTCCAAGAAGTAGCCCAGCTCCTGGTCCTGGGCCGTTGGGCCGGGCTTTGGGCTGCGGTTCTGCATCCCTGCTGATAACGCCTGCAGAAACACATACACAGGTGAAGGCAGAAATGAAACAGTTAAGAAAACACGCACAGAGAGTTTTGAATGGAGCCCAATAACCTACATTAAACTAGAATCCATGTCTTTCATCGTATCTCACATCACCACCATCTTACCTTCAGTCATGACAGTGGGATATTTGAGTGAGTAACACACCAAGTGCATTATTAATGTTTGGGCTGATTTGTATCTGCAGCCTTTCACTGCAGTTTCACTGATGCTTGCCAGCTCAGTGTGTGAGCCCCACTAGACGCTCTCCTAAATAAAGAGGAAGAGATGTGCGTGCCAGTTGGCTGTCATGGGTGGCAATGCATTAGTCAAACTGCGCACCGCACCGTCAGTACAATGTTCATCACACACCCACAACGATAGCATCACACTTGGGAGTCCAGGCGCTAACAAGATTTGGTGAGCGCTTGTGTGACACTCGGAGAAAACACCGTTATCAAACATGTACTGTATGCCAGTTTCACACCCTCTCTTCTCTCTCTCTCTCTCACACACACACACACACCTTCTCAGCCTCCTGCAGGTAGAGAAGAGCAATGTCTCCAGACTTTTCATAGCAGGTGATGATATCCTGGTCTCTGTCTGTTGTGCTCCTATTGGATGACGGGGACCCGGTGTTCTTATTGGACAGAGACGGAGAAGCAGCTGGGACCTTCTCTAGACACAGTCCTGATTGGGGGGGGGGGGGGGGGGGGGGGGGGCAGAAGAAGATTGTGATTGGGGGTGGGGGGAGGGTATGATAGGGTATCTGTATCGAGTGCACATCAGACTGATGTTCAGTATATGCATCTTAACAGCATACTGGCAGCATTATTCATTAGTATGCAGCACAAACCTGAAATTGTGATCTTGAAATGTTAAGCCGATAACAAAGAAGTTGTAGCCATAATTAACTGATCAATTTTATAATTATTAATTAACTAGTATTTACGCATTATTCGCTATTCTCTAACTACTTTTGAACTGAATAGAAATCTACTGTTCAACAATGCACTGCTCTGCCCTTTATCAGGTTTCAAAACATTAAATGGGCAAGAGGCCTCCTTAACCTACTGTTAATTATAATAATGAATAAATTGGTGCTAAGATTATTCTATTAATCTGCTGGGTTGATCACGTCTTGTCTTTCAAAATGATCTGTTGTGTGCCTCAGAGTATAATCAATATCAGCACATTTATAAACGCTCAGTAGTGAATAACAGGAATAACAGGTTGCAGTTACGTAAGGAAACTGACTGACTGTGTCCTGTTTCACAAGGTATTTGAACACAGAATGAAATAAATACAAGTAAAAAGGGATTTGTCTACTAAATATACATAATAAAGAGATGTCAGCCGTGTGCGTGCGTGTATGTGTGTATTTATACATATTACTCCTTATATTATCCCCAGGCTGTTGTCAGCTATGACACTGTACTGCCACCATCTGGAGTGAGGTGGCGTTGCACAGATTAAGAATGATGGCAGGTGAGGTAAGGATAAAGATAAAAGCTACTGTATATAGTGATAACTTTGTGTGAGTGTGTGTGTGTGAGTGTGTGTACCTTTAGTAGCATAGGCCTCTGCTATCATAGAGAGTCTATACACAGGAGCTCCCGACAGCTGCATGTCATCCAGGTTCACCCTGTTATAGTGGCCTGCCAATAAATACATCAGTTATGCATTGATGATTTAAAATCAACTGGTTTGAAATATACATTATATATCATTATATATTATTATCTATTTTAATGATTAGTGTCTTGATTACCTAAAGCATCTCTGTATTCTCCTTCCACATAGCAGAGTTTGGCCATCAACAGGCTAGCTTCCTGAAGGTAGTCAGCCTGTTGAAGAAAAAGAGCATAATTGATTGTATTATTATATTAATAATAGATAAAAGAGCAAAAAAACAAAACAAAAAACTTTCTGAACGCACATTAATTTGCACACACTTGCTCAGGCGAACGTCACACACATACACCCACGATCTGTCATCATCAATCTGTCACTCTCTCTAATCACCTTGAGGTTCCCTCGGTCCAGAGCAGCAGTGAGGTGTTTTCTAACCTCCACCAGTTTGGGTCGCGGGCCCCTGGGACTGGCTCCCTGCTTGATGGGATTCTCCTTCAAATACGTTTGAAGCTTACACTCTCCCAGCAGCAGCTCCCCAAGGTCATCTACACAGGTATACATTTAGAAAACACAATTGTCAAGAGCAGTAATGTCACAGCTGCAACCGGTCCTCAGTGCTCATCTGTCCATCACTTTAACACAGTCTGGAGAAAATAATATATATAGTCAATACAGGAGTATAGATCAGTTTCAATCTATTCAACAAGTTGAGGTAAATTATTTTTTAACATAAAGGACAATAATGAGTTAGTTCAGGTTTAGTGTAAAAGGCTCTGTTGTCAATCTACACCTACAATTCATCAATATACAGTAGGTTTAATATTTGGTGACACCTCTAACATGCTGCCAATTTAAAAGTAACAATGTGTGTGAATGTGTGTGAGGCCCAAATGGTGAATGACCACTAATCCTGTTACTCAGCACTAAAACTGATCCCAGTCAGTGACCACAGCTTATAGCTTTCATATACCAAAGTACAATCCTGCCGGCATTCCTCAATGCAAAAATAGCAAGTGACAATATTTATGATTGATTATAGGGCTAACAAGAACATTGATTCTAAATTATTAGTATTGCAGCCTAAGTTATAATCTAATTTATTCCACACAAAAACCACATGCCAAACATGTTCCATCAAAATTAAAGTCATGTTGGTTCTTCTATTCGATCGCTGTTAGGATCAAGAGATTTAAAACATTTTCCTACAAATATAAAACCAGACAAGTAGACCTTTCTCTGATGTGATTATCTTAATTTTAGGAGTAACATCTCAGCAGTTGCCAGAGACATAATTGCAGATATAACTCATGATTAAAGTGTTTTTAGTAACAAAATGCCTTAACCATTATGAACAGTCTTTCTGGCCTATTTTCAGTGTTGGCAGAAACAAACAGTACATCAGTGTATAAGTAGGTCCGGGATCATAATATCTGGTGGTTTACAAAATCTACTGGCTAAGAGATAATATCCAAATGCAGGGCTCCAGACTAACCTTTTTTTACTAGGAGCACACTGGCCCCTGACCTAACATTTTAAGAGTGCAAACAGAGGATTTAGGGGCGCACCAAGGCGCACACTGTAAATCCACTTGCAAAGCAAATATTAACATTTCCTTTTCATTCATAATCCTCACACACATTGGCCTGACACCTGTAATGACAGATACCAGATACTTTGAGCCGCCTCTTCCATGTGTCACCAGTGTGTCAAAAACAACAACAACAAAATAAACAATAGCAAATTTACTGGTTACACATGCGCAAGTAGATGAAAAAAATGTACTGGCGCTTGTCTCAAATTTTAGGGGGCATTTTGCATTTAATGTCAATGTAATGAGAATATAATTGCACATCTCTGTCAGGGACAAGCCGACTAGAATTTATTTTAAAAATATCAAATACAATATCAATAATTTGTTGTAAATGTTAACTAAAACGTGACACATTATATTTGTTGTTGGATATAGTGTACTATCAGCAGTGCAGTCTATCACTCGGCAGCATCAGTAGCCTGCAGGTTGACAGTTAGCATGTAGCCACAGAGCTAACACGGTGAATCTGAGATCGTCACTTGGAAATCTGTCAACTCCTGGATGTTGTGTTGCGAGAACTTCCTGGGCCAATTCTATATATATTTCTTAAAATGTTTATTCTTCTAGTCAATTTGGGGTTGAAAGGTTTATTTAAAAAATGATGTTTTATCTCATTGAAATCTCAACTGAAGGACGTGTGCTCGCTAACATCCAGGCAGTGGAGGTGGTAATTCAGATATTTCTACTTTTAGGGTCTCAGTTGGTTGGTGTGTGTGTCCATGATTACCACCACGTCGGCATCCTGCCATAGACCCAAGAAGAGACCACATTAACCCAGAGGCAGAGCTGTCAGACCACAGGAACCTAAATGTTGGAGAGTAACTTCTACATGTCCTAAAAACCAGAGTAGCACTATTTCCGTGTACACGCCGCGCTGCTCAAACGTAGTAAAACACCCAGAGGAAAGACAATATGCCACATTATTGACATCTGTTGGATAACTAGCACTAAGCACAGCTGGGGGGCGAAACCCAGGCTCGGCAGTGTCTGTCAGGAAGTACCGAGGACTGGGAGCCCGGAGAGACGGAGAAGGCCCCGCCGCTGAGGGCTGGATGAACGGAGACCGGAGAAACACACTCATTTCTTACCGTTTGATATGAGTTTGGCCGAGAGCTGTCGGACTAACTCCGGTATCTTGTCCCATTGTCCCTCTGAGCGGCACCTCTCTATCTCAGTCTCCAGTCGTGAGCCAGACTTCCTCGCTGTCATTTTCGTGTTTGGGGTCGACTGGACCAAAACACCAGAGGAGAGACAGAGAGCAGCCCTCCTGACCGTGAAGCTAACATACGGAGGAAACGTATCGCTGCGACTTCCGGGCACCGTTTTCAAAATAAAGCTTTGGTAACTGGTGGTTAAAATTGAATGACAGCATCACTTACGGTTTAACTGTTTTGTGTTGGTTAATCTCTGCGTTACAGTAAGGAGAGATATTTTACTAAGTAAATATAATACCGCAGTGCGTCGATACTTAGTTTCAAGTAAAAGTTTCACAGACATTTCACAATTTTAATTAGGGGACAAAATGAACTTGAGCATTTTTTTTTTTTATGCATCAGCATGTAAGTACCAATATTGCTCGTTGTGAAACTAACTCTGTTTCACACACTGCTGAAAAAAGTGTTATATACACAGGCTATACGACTTCTTCTTTATTTATTTTTTACATTTTGTTATTGCTTCTTTCAGTAATTATTCAGTTATTTTATTATTATCACATGTGTTCTCTTTATCAAATACAATCCATTATTATAAACCACCACTAACAATATAGTCATTATTAGGGATCTGATTTTTATAACTTTCATTTATCTCTAACATGACTAATGGTTTTTTTTATTTTCTAAAATAAATAAATAAATGTAAAGTCTTATAGACATCTACCTATTCTTTATTTTTTTTAAAACATTTTGATAGGGTTTGTTTTGTTTTTTTATTTTTTATTTTGCAGTTGAGTTGTTTGTAATAACTACTGTCAAACAACCCGTTCTTTGCGAGAAAACCTTTTATTTTGAAGAAGCGAAACAGGAAGTGTCGAGTACAGCCGGATAGTGGTGAGGTGGAAGAGCTGACAGAGAGAGATGGCAGATTTGTCGTTGTATTTAACTACTGTCAACGTTTCTTTGGGACAAACTATGGAAACTGAAAAAGTAAGTCAACTTTTGTCTCTTTTCGCGGGCGGGAATGATAAAACCAAGACTTATTCGAGTAACGGCTAATAACTCAGCTGATGAGCTAGCTAACAGTCAACAAAGTATCGTTAGCTACAGTGAGCTAACTCATGAACCAGTGTTTTGTTTTGTTGTTCAGTTGTGGTGCCATGGTTTTATCAACAAAGTATTCAGGATGTACTTTTTTGTTACTTTCCCTACCTCCAAGTGTAGCTACATTACATTTGTCGACACATAAAACAACAACACCTGACAACATTTGAATAATTTATTAGGTAAAGTTTGTGAACTCACTGTACTGACGGTACGGTGACGTCAGACCTGCTTTCAAACCCGAGCAATGTCAGTGATGAATTGAAATACACGTTTTGTATTTGGCTGTCAGAGTTCAGGAGGGGGCACAGACTTTGAGAGTGTGGAGATGGGGGAGTCTGCGGGGAGGAAAGTGAAGGTGCCCCGGAGGACCATCTACTTCGCCAGCGGTGAGACCATGGAGGAGTACAGCACTGATGAAGACGAGGAGGACGAGGAGGAGCACTCCGTGAAGAAAGATGTCATCCCTGTAGATACGGTAGGCTGAGGAAAAACCTTTATGGTTATTTTGCGGAAATAAGTGGGACTTTAGTTTATAGCCATTGAGCTGTCAGGTCATTTCTGTGGGTGGTGTTTGCAGGACAGAAATCCTTTCCCCAGGCCTCTATGGGGAGCATACCGTCTATGACGGGGAGACAGCCTAGGCCATTCACACAAAGATCCCCTCATAGAGAAACACCAGTAGCAGATATAAAAAATCAAGCAAGTGAAGTGATCTACTAAATATGTGTTTATATGAACTGTAGCTTCACTTTTGTGGGCCGAAGTTAGCACTGTTTCTCTGGGGTGCTTTGGTGACAGAGATTTATTGGGTTGACCATTTCCCCCATTTTCACTAAGTCAGTTCTGGGGGCTGGTTTTGAGCTGGTGCCAAAGTTGGAACCACCTTTCTTGTTTTCAAAGGCCCTGGACGGGGGAAACTGGTTCAAGGATCACGCCAAGATCCACTGGGAGCCGGGTTATTGCTTTCTACAAGACAAACTCAAAATTCACCAAGAGTTTTAAGTGTGAAGGCAGTGGCACTCACAAATTTCCCCCATGGGGACAATAAAGTATCTCCTATGCTATTACAGCTGGGAAAGCAGCTTAGTTCCTGGTATGAATCACAGTGTTCCTGGTTCATGCAAGGACCTTTGTCTGTCGCAGACTCTCACTATCCTCACTTCCTGTTATCTAAGTACAATCAACTCTATAATGAAGGCAATAAAGGTTAAAAATATCATGTCCATACATAGTGTGTATAGTGTTCAGGGAAGAACGCCAGGCTGCCAGCGTTGATGGAAATCTTCCCTAGCACCAAACTATTATGCTTTTGAAGCTTTTGTTGATACTTGTGAACTGAACCTATGGTTTGTTTGACTTGCACAAATGTGATCTAATCGGGATATTTCTCTTTATACATATTTTAGGCTAAACTGACGTGGGGTCCGTATGTCTGGTTCCAAATGTGGAGAATGGCCACCTCCACCATCTCAGGTAAAGTCGCAGTTCTTTATTTTATTGGCTATGGAAATCATAATGGAGGACTTTCAACGTTCAGATCTGAAGAGACCGGTGCTGAGTCTGTGTTTGTTTACTGCAGTGTGTGATTACATGGGGGAGAGACTGGCCTCTCTTTTTGGCATCACTACACCCAAGTACCAGTATGCTATTGATGAGTACTACCGGATGAAGAAAGAGGTTAGATGCATGCACACACACAGGTGCACACACACACACATGCTCCTTTACATGTTACACAACGCTGTTTTTGCTGTAGGAGGAAGAAGAAGAGGAGGAGAACCGTCTGGCTGACGAGGCCGAGCGTCGGGTGGCAGAGCAGCGGAGAGGAGAGCAGGATGCTTCTTATCCTGCTACCGTGGAGCAGCCTGAGGCGTCTGGAGCCTCCTTTGTAAACATCAGCTTTGAGCTTGAACCTGAGTCCCCACTCAGTCCCCCTGACACCAACAGAGTCCCGTCCCCTCTTCCCTCCTGAAAACTGACACACCTCTAACACTCACACATTTCTATGTCAGGCGAAACCTTAATTTACTTAGCTGTATAGGTTAATAATATTCTTATTTTTCTATGTTATTTTATAAGGAGATCTTAGTCCACAGTGCAGGGATAAATTAAAAGGGCTGTCGGGTGGCTGCACTAGCCTTATCTGTGAATGTAAATTTATGTATAGTGTGCAAATTTATGCAAATCTCATTTATCAAATCTAATTTAACAATATGTAGGGCAGACTAGGATGATGCTCAACTCACTTTTGTCTTTTCACATAGACATGGCGTGGAAGTCATTTGCAAAGTGTAGTAGAGCTAAAGAGAGCAGCTGTGTTACTTTTGTCCTGGACATGTATTGTGTTCTTTTTGTTTCTATATTGTTATTGTCTGAAGTTAAGATATACAAAAAAATGCCTAAAGGTTCAATAAGGTATGAAGAGAGGACTCAGTGTCCTATAAACCATCTGCATAGACAATGTACAGACTTAAAAGGAAACATACCAGCTTTGGTTTAATCAGAACAGTCATTTATAGTGTCATCCAGCGCGCCGTTAAAGGACAGGACATGTGACGAGCCTTCCACCTCTACTCTCTATTAACTAATCCATGGGTACTATAGTAGCTCCCTGCTGTTTGAACTGGACAAAGGTTGTGTCTTCCCCTCTTCACTGCTAATGCATAGTTGAACACAAGGAGATACATTTTGCCTTCGATCTTTGTGTCAGGGCCAAACTAAAGGGCTATTTAACACAAAAGCTCATTCACTAGGTATGATGTAAATGGAGCAACTGTGCATCGGTTGGCTTTGGCTATTGGTGTGTGTGTGTGACATTAGTGTTCAAATAGTTTAACAAGTTGCACGAATTATTTTACTGATGGCAAACAGGCTCCATAGATAATTGATATTCAGTAACAAAATCCATTCGTTAGAGACGGCAGAGTCGGAGGAAGTAGAGTTGCTCCCAGACAGTGATCATACCTTCATGTGTGTGAGAGTTCATTCTTTAAGTGTCCTTGACTGAGCTGTCAGAAGCTTCTTATTAATTATTTTTATCCACTGATGTGGCTGCTTGGCATGACAACGGGCCTTAAATCTCCTTACAGAGCGGAGCAGCAGTATGCAGACACACTTCACACAACACACTCCAGCCTCCTGTTGGCTCATTGGTCAACAGCCAAACAAGCAATTTTTACACCGCTCTTTTCAAAACGCTCCATTTCAAGCTGAGGATTTTAAACAGGTTTCAGTGTAACAAAAATGCAAAAATAACCGTACAATGCTCAGTATGGTAGTAGCACCTGGATAACAGGGAATATTATTCATGCTTTTTATGTTCAAATATGGTCACCATATGCAAAAATGATTTAAACTGGAACTCTTATTAAATCTGTAAATACATATTTATATTTTCTGTGTTAATAAATCCTTTCAACATACAAAATGTTGTTTTATGTCTCATAAAAATATCTTTTTCATCATTACTCCACTCTGTTATATACCATCTGTTTTATCCAACAAAAATCTCTCATTCCGTGTTTGTTTACATCTGTAAATATTAAACCTTTGAATCTCCCAGCCTTCAAGCGGCCTGAGCAATGCCGCTGCACATTAAAGTTTCTGTTCAGCTTCAACACAACAATAATAGTGAAATTCATGACTTCAGCCGTGGTGATGTTCTGCATCTATGCAGCTCATATTTTAATCAAGCCATACATTTTCTTCCATTGAATAAAATGAAAGTGTTCCAACATTGTTTCTTCACTGCTAATAGTAAAAATCAAATCTTGAGACACTCCTCTTTAAAGAGATTTAAAAAAAATATGCAACAGTGATTAAGACTGTGAAATGTGGTTCAAGGATAGTAAAGGGACCATTACAATTATAATTGTTTACCGCTGTCTTTTACTGTCACTATTTTATCTGTATGTTATTCTTTTACACTGCTGCACAACTAATTTCCCCCAGGGGTCAATAAACTAAACTGAAACTATTATACTGTCACTTTAATTGATCCCACTGTATTGAATGAACTACTATTATTTTGAAATGACTTGACTTGTTATTGTGCATTTTAACCTGCAACTGAATTATCAACAAAAAAAACATGTTTAAAGTGAAATCCAGAAGAATCTTTACTTAGATTTAAATAAACAAAAGTCAAGCCTGAGATTATTGTTACTCAAACAACAGTTTGTATATCAGGTCTATTTTATACAGTTACCAATATCTTCATATCATTTACCTGCACATTCATAACATTTTCTGCCAAGAGCCACATTTTAAAATGCTGTGATAAGTTGTTGTTTTTTTTCTCACTTGGAAGAAATTAAAACAAGCTCTGAACAAACAACTGACTTATTAACGTAAATGGTAAACTTCTTTGCAACCAGTTGCCTATTAACATGTACTAAGTTCAACAGTCAGTCAATTAGCCTGTTTTCTGGTGTTCAACAACTCCTGACAGAAACATGGCTGCTTTGTGCTCTGCTTTGCTTTGTTCATTACCCACCGGTCTGCTGTTTGGTGCTGAGCAGGTTGTGTACTGTGGGTTTATATCAGACCTGCTGCAGCCAACGCTGAAGAGCCGTGAACAAAAAGAGTCAAGTTGCAGCCAGGGTGGAAAATAAAAGCAGTGAGATTCCACCGTAAGACTTAGTACAACTGAGTGGAACGACGGTATCACATAATTCTCTGTTGGTTCTTCAATACGAGTTTCCCCTCTCACATTACAGTCATTCGTTCCACTGAATGGACTTCAGTGTTGCTGAAAGAGCGCTTTGATTCAGCCAGTACAAAGGAAAGTGACCAGGCATAATCAGAAATAATAAAAAGGAAACATTTTTCTAAAGAGAGAACGACAAAAACGTGTATTAGGTCCTCACAGGAAAATGGAACAATATTTACACAAACCAACCTGCCTCCCTCCTTCCATTCATTTCAAGATTTTCACAGTTAAGTTATTTAGAGGCAACGTTTTGAGTGGAGGACCTGACTCAGCGGCAGGTGAAGGTTCAACTCACTGCTGACGCTTCAACAGGATATAATGTTTGTTGCTGCTGAGAATGAAGTCTGTGAAAAACTCATAATGGTCCTCAGGTGTCGTCTAGGTCAGCCGTGTTGCTGCTATCGCTGTCGTTGGCGACCAGCACTTCTCTGTTCTCGTAGGTCCAGAAGCCGTTGAGGTCGATCAGGATGCTGGTGACGGTATCGCCCTGACAACTGTTCACCAGGTCCTGGAGCGTGATTTTAAAGGGGTCCTTGGGCTTAACCATGTCAAAGATCTCGTCCTGAGGAGGGAAGACACAGATCACAACGTTCACTCATTTTTCTCAGTTGTGTAACAACAGTAAAGCATGAAAATAATCTGTAACGTTCACATTGTGTCTGCATAACGCACCTTGACGTCCTGGAAGGAGACGGGCTCCTGACCGTGCAGCTTCATCTGCTCCTGAATGGCCTGGAGGATGATACAGAAAGAGGTGTGACACAGTTATTGTGTGTTGTTGTACTTCTTGCAAAATCGATGACTGGATACGCATAGCAGAGCAAACATGTTCTGTTTGAATACAGGTGTGCACTTGTGTGTTTGTGTGAGGTGTTTGCAGCTGGTACCCTGAAGAAGTAGTTGAGAGAGAAGACGTTGAGGAATCCCCGATTCTCCATATCCAGAAGTTTAAATATGTACTGTAACGCTGCTGGCTCCTTTCTGTTCTCCAAGGCCAGAACAAAGTCCAGATAGGTTTTATAATCCTGAGAAGAGAGAGGAGAAACTGTGGAGGAAAATGTTCGTTCAGCGTAGATCAAAACCTTATGAGTGTCTCTAAGTCACTCACTCATCACACCTTCTCGTCTAGGTCTTTGTTTCATTGATACAATTAGCTTTTCCTCTTACTCTTGTTAAGTTGTATGCTAATTCCATCAGAACCTTGAGATGCAAATGCCTTTGTTTCCCATGCAACCCTCTGTGTACCCCCCCCCCCCTTCCTTCAACTGTATATCTGTTCCCTTGCCCTTCATTCTGGGTCAGTCTATTGCCGCAGACATGCTCTGTGACAGTAGGCTCACCGTTTTCCGGATTACTATTAAATTCACCACACCACAGCAAACTTTGGGATCTGAACTCGTGATTTTTCCACAACAAATGGTGCCGTGACCCGGATGGCAACATACTTCCAAGGAGACTCCTTCTTCCAGACCAAAGACAGACCAGTAACTGACAATCCAAATTCTAGAGGTAAAGGATCCTTTTGAAAACCTGATTATTGTTGCTGTGTGATGTTGGACGGTCTGTGGAGTTGGAATCCCAAAGAAGTTGAGCCATCCCAATTTAATGTAAGTCTGCTGTGTGGTCGTGAAAAGCAAGGTTTAAACTGTTTGGTATAGGGTGAGTAGAGGTTACTCCCTAAAATTTGATAAAGATTAGAGGTTGTTCCATATGGTTTGGGTTGGATGAGTCGATGCTTTCCCTGTTGAATGTCTAGGGATGTTTGAACTTCATTACCTCCAGACCTGGTTTTGAGGTTGCTTGCTTCTGCCTAGCCTTTAGAATTGACTCGCTCTCCTATTGGTGAAAACATTCCAGGGACGGGAATACTCACAAAATGCATGCTAAAATGTCTAAGTACCTGTGAATACTTAGGGAAACTCGAATTTCATTTCCTACAACACAAAGGGTTTGAGATTACTTGTTTCGACCTAGCCTTAGAATCTGACTTGCTCTTCTAGTGGTCAAACTATTCCTGGGAAAGAAAGACGAATTCCGGGTGGCCGAAGTGCAGCTGCAATGGAAAATAAAATGGGCCTATGTATATATTGTTTTGTGTTAATACTCCATATGTTAGTTAATCCCAGAATTCCCTTTTTGTTTTGTTTGTTTGTACAGTACCTTTATCAATCCTTGTCTGATTAGCTTGTTGAAGGAATCAGAAAGTGTAGTGTTGTTCAAGGAATTGAAAAGCTATTGTTCATAGAAAGTATGGTTTAATTTTACCTTAGGATGGATCCTACACAATGGCACTTTTGTTCGAACCCGATTAAAAAAACTTGAAAGATAGACTAAACTCTCAGATAGAATAAATACTTCTTTTCTCTCAAACTTCGGAGAGATGTAAGACGTCGCCATCCAGAATCTCAATAAGCTTCACTTACGATCACAACAAGAAGCTGGAAACTCAATTGGCGGGAAGAAAAGTTTTTTTTGTTTCTTTTGTTTGTTTGTTTGTTTTCCTCTCTTCAGCATTATAGTCTAGCTATTTGCAATAAAAAATAAAAAAAACACAACGCAGAGTAAATTAAATGCAAACTAACTAGGACTAACTAGGAAACTAACACGAAGTAAAACAAACGTGAATTTAAAAAAAAAAAAAAAAAAAAAAAAAGGAGAGAGAAAAAGAGAGAATAGTGACTACTGGGTAAGTCTTCCGGAAGCACCAAAACAAGCTTGTTGTTCTTGTGTCTTTGTACCTGTACATTTTGTGTTGTCCTTAACTACAGTTCAATTAACTTTTAGCTTCAAACTTTTAGCTTCTTAACTGTCAATGTATCAAAATGTTAATGGTTGTTTTAAGCATCTCTCTACACAGGCAGAGTGAGGAAAATGGCAGAGGATTCCTGATAGACTTTAAACCATGGACAAAGCCACTCTACAAGACTTTGGGACTCAATATTTGTGAGAAAATGGCTGATTCAGAACAAACCAAAATTGAAACCTGACTATGACATCTCCTTTGAGCAACCAAATGGAAGTGTTAAATTATCAACTAAACTGGTAATTTTACAGTTTCATTTGTCAACTTGCAGAATTTCGTCATTGAAAGTTTCTATTGAAACACTTAGTGCTGTGGGGGTTGTAAGAATACCTTTGTCTATACTTAAATTTTGAGCCTATTGCAACGTCTATTGTAACCTTTCTAGAAACATCAAATTTCACACCTTCTCACTCCTTTTGTTAGCACCACACCCATTAATCTATCAGGGAAAGATTCAGTATGTTAATTAAATACCACCTTTTTGTACTCAGAAAATGTTGTTGGAGTCTAATAGAGAAAACACAATAACCACAATAGCGAGACAAAATATCCATGGTCCCAATTCAGTTGGACTTCTTTTCTTTTAATGATCTTTGAGTAAGACCAAAGTAATGGCAAAGTGGTGCTTTCTCCCCATCACTTTTAACTATCAAACATAGTATTGGGTGTTGTCCTTGATACTTGCTGGCTCCAGTCACTGACTTTTCCATTATTTTCTTGTACTCTGAAAGTAACTGAGAGAGTTAGTGTACCTCAACCCTACCTTATGTCATCTTGAATTGACTCTTTAATTTCATATCTATCCTTTCAGAACCAGCCTCTGTTTCTTTCTATAATATTGGATCCAGTCAACAGAGAACTTCCACCCTCTCTTGAGATTGTAGTAGAAATCAACAAGATTCCGTCCCAGGTCTCTTTCACAGTTTTGGCCTCCTTTGCCTTATTGCTCTATTTCCAGGGCAATGATGGCAACTCCCATAACTGTATGGACATCATCTCATTTTCTTCTAAACCTCATCCTGACCTCTTAGAAATTTCTTTCTCACTATACTTTCCTCAACATGTATACTAGTGGCTCTGCTCATAAAAAGGAATGTCATATAAAGGATACGCAATTTACCTTGTTATCACTTGTTTGAAGTGCCACCCTGCCATCCTCAAACTCCGCCCAAGTAGATGAGAACGTGTCGTCAAATCCAACGTAAACTACAATATGATTGACATTGATTTCAGACATGTTTTAGAAAATTTACAGGATGTCTTTCACTATGGGCAAACTGAAAATCAACCACCTCTCCAGGAACACCCATTGACTGACACCAGTAAACTTCACCATGCTGCACTTTGGCTGACCATGCAACCATAAGTGCAGTCTCTATGTTTTAGTTGTTTGTTTTGTCATTGTTTTGCTGTTGTCTCCATGACCTTGTTTCTCCTTATGATGTTGTTCTTTCCAAAAGACGGCTAACAGGAAAAATGTAAGTCATGGCTTTCTCATGGATGTAAATATGTAAATACTCGTGGATCCAGGATGACGGCCGCGTTGTGGATCTTAAATTTTTTTTCTTCAAACAGACTATTAGTAATCTATGAAAGAACCCACACTAACGTCCCACAAGAGGACTGGATCTCTGTATCTGTGACAAGACCTTCCCCACATTCATCATTGAACAGCTGGTCTCCCATTTGATCCTGTGAATCCGTCCTCTACATTGCATTGGATTGAAATCTTGCAATGCTGACTCCCCTGCACCTAGAACGTCCTTCTCTTCTGAAGAACAACGCAGGCCCCAGAGGCCCAGAAGAAGATGAGACACCCCATCCAGGACCCCTACAGCTACCACACGTGTTGAGGATTAACGCATTACCATGGTCCTGAAGAACCTGCAAAACCTTGTCGCTGAAAAAGCATAGGAGTAGTGCAGGCCTCTGGCCCAGAAAACAGATGAAGGACCCCTTCAACCAGAACATCTAAGGATCTGCACAGGCACCGGAGTCCCAGAAGAAGATGCACACCTCCAACAGTTAAAAATATACCTCAGTGGATTACACACACTTCGCAAAAAAAACAACAAAAAAAAACAACCAATTCACAACTCCCTTTCTCCAACTAGCAAAATTAGTAGCTGACAACAGCCCCAATCCCAATAACTATTAAGTACGTGGAGTCTGTGGACTCATTCCACATAGTGCAGAAGAAGGACTCCCACTGATTGCCTCCTTACCAAGTGTGATAATTGCCACATACTACACTGGAACTCCACCTATGAACACTACCACAATTCAGAACCATGAACTGTCCCCAACATCAAGCCAACCATCAAGTAATACCCCTCATCCCCTCAACCTGTGTGTCAGAGGCAAGGGACATATCCACATGGTGACATCAAAATGTGACATGGTGTACATCAAAGGAACCATGTCAACCTACCAACAGAGTACTCTTCAGCAGGATTCATGGATGGATAGACATTTTGCAACGACGGTTGAACACTGCTCCATGTTATTTCCAAAAGATGTTTACTTGATTTGCAACAGTTGTTTGGGTCACATGGTCTCAAGTATGAGAGTATTTTCAACATCACCTGTAGTACATATTAAGACACACTCACAAACACTTGGTCCGCTTATGAACCGGATAAGAGACCTTTCTCATACCATGTCACTGCTTTCACAAAATGACCAAACACCTCAATGGGCATTATCACTTACCACATAACCGGGAAACCACTGGTTTATTTTGGTTGGTTTAGGGATAAACTAGAGTCATTGGGTTCCTTAATTTTGAATTTGTAGCTACTACTTAGTTGATAATCCATTGTTTTATCAACCCCCAATGTCGTGTCTGAAATCCAATTTAAAACCCTTACAGTGAAGAACCACTACGATCACCTTCTACTTCAACTCCAAACATGTTTAGATATCTTCTTGCTTTCTTTTAGACTTGACTTTGTTTAAAAAAAAAAAAAAAAAAAAAAAAAAAAAAAAAAAAAAAAAAAAAAAAAAAAGGATGGATTGTGGAGGAAAATGTTCGTTCAGCGTAGATCAAAACCTTATGAGTGTCTCTAAGTCACTCACTCATCACACCTTCTCGTCTAGGTCTTTGTTTCATTGATACAATTAGCTTTTCCTCTTACTCTTGTTAAGTTGTATGCTAATTCCATCAGAACCTTGAGATGCAAATGCCTTTGTTTCCCATGCAACCCTCTGTGTACCACCCCCCCCCCCCCCCCCTCCTTCAACTGTATATCTGTTCCCTTGCCCTTCATTCTGGGTCAGTCTATTGCCGCAGACATGCTCTGTGACAGTAGGCTCACCGTTTTCCGGATTACTATTAAATTCACCACACCACAGCAAACTTTGGGATCTGAACTCGTGATTTTTCCACAACAAAACATACAACTGTTTATGCACAGTATATTTTGGACCTAGCACACAGATGTCTGGCAAAACTATCCCTGCAATCTGCACAGAAAAGAGAACCAGACCAGATCCTTTTAATTCTCAGCATTGTGTCATTCAACGAGACAGAACAAGCTGCCCTCATTCAGCCCAGCGTTAACTTCAAAAGTTTGTTTCAGTTAAACATTAACATTCACAAAGGTATGAAACAAAAAACAAAACCCTGAATAAATGAGAGGACGAACAACAACAGTCATCCATCATTACGTTTTACTATATCAGCTAATACTGCTGCTGATGCTGCAGACCCTACCATTTCTCCATCGTAGGTGAGGTACTCCTGAAACACTCTGTCCAGGAAGACGGAGGTGAGCGTGGCCGTGCCGTAGCGGGAGAGCTCCTCTTTGCTCAACATGCCGTTGTGGTCCTTATCCAGGTTCAGGTACTGGCCTTTAGAGAGAGAGAGAGAGGCCAGCAAGGAGATGAGCGACAAGACAGGCGCACATTGTTTTCAGGTTGTCCCTCTCTATGATGTCAGTCACGCCTTGTCAGAACTTCATATTAGGCACAAACATTCAAAAGTAGCAGTGGTGAGACTTTGGTTACATACAAAAACATATTTATCTTCCAGATTTGATTAAATGATACCAACATTTAATCTCCTGCTCCTTGGGCCATGACCACATGATCAGCCTAAAATGTATTTAACACAGCTAATTATATGTGAAGTGTTTTGACACTAACTAACTATTGTATAGAATTTTACCATTGACCCAAAAAACTGGAAAATCAATCAATACACATGTTTTCTCACCATAGACCCGCAAAGCCGATGGGGCAGAGAACCAGTTGGACTCCTGACTCTCCTTGGATAACTCCTCATCTCTCAACTAGGAGCACAGAGGGAGAGAGAGAAGAAGGGCATTAGAGGTGGAACGACGGTTTGGGAATATCTCCTGATAAGGGTTGAACCATGACATACTGTAGCAGTTGAAGGCAAAAAAAGCTGCAGTAATCCTTATAATACATCTTAAGTAGACTACTGCAGTCAGAGGCTGGATATACCATTAGCTTTATGTTGTGAAAAAAAGATGGCGACAGAAAAAATATTCTACCTCCAACAAGTCGTCCAGGAAACTGCAAGCCAAGATATCCTGGATTTTAATCTTTCCTGGTGAAAAACAAACAAACAAGCAGACACACACCTTCAGGAAATGTGGCATCCATCTGAGCACACTACAATATCATAGTCCTCATCACCAGTGTTTTGCTGCATGCTCTGTACATCCTTCATCCTGGTACATACATGTCAAAAACTATTTGCTTCAGCACACATTATTGCTTTATTTGAGTCTTCAGGCTCACCGGTCCGGAGGGGGTCGAGGAAGAAAAAGAACTTGCGAACAGCAGTGCAGACGTAGAAAGAGTAGAAGGATTTCTCCAGGCCGTCCAGCTGAGGCAGAGTGGGGATAAGCTCCAGGATGTAGTTCTCCAGATCCTGCAGAGAAGAAGGAGCGTCACCTTTCTTCGAAGTTTTACACGTCAGCACAACTGCACACCATGAATCTGCTGCTCAATTCATGCCAAGGTTTCTGTTTAGCATTTAAACTGTGATTTATGTGAACTGATGGAGACGCATACCGACTCTCTGAGGTAGCCCTGTCCTGCTACGTCGTACAGACTCAGGCCTATCCGGGTCTGATGTAGCCACACTGGATGCAGAGAGAGAACAGACATGAGCAACTGGCAGCTCAACAAATGGGTCTTAAAGCCTATTCATCATGTTAAATACTAAATAATCACTGATATTTGCAAAAAGAGACAAGGCCCATGATAGGTCACATGAAGATCCAGACCTTTCCTCATGACATAGTTGAAGAACTGCATGATGGAGATTCTGCCGTACGGGTCGCTGTGGAGCAGCTTGGCGTACACCCTGGCTGTGAAGAATTTTCTGAAGGAAAGGAGAAAAGGAGGCCAAGGCTGTTACCGTTCATTATGTTGGTTTCCTTGTTCTGAAAACCAGATTTCCCCTGTTTATATGTTCAGTGAACACGTTCTGCCTCTTGGCATTTATCTTACACAGCAAAGTCAGATTTCTTGTTCCCTTACCACAGTGAAAATATTACTTCCTTTAATTTAAAACCCTGCAACACTGACATTGGTTACACATTGATATATTAACCTCCTCTTAAAATGCACCCTTTTCCTGGTTCACGCATTAATTTTTTATTGGCATGGGGTGTGTGAGGAGGTTAGGTTTTGTAATGTGACCAAATGTGTCTCTGAGAAACTCCACAGGTAGTTTTGCGTATTCACATTTTTTAATACAATTATTGTGTTGTGTGTTTTTCTCCCATCAGCCAAATGCCCTTAACTCCCAGGTGGATATAATGTCAAAATGACACTTGGATCCATCAGGACAAGACTTTTGATCCAAAACAAAAACAACACACACATGGTCTAATACAGAAAACAGGGTTGTGTAAACACTGTTATGTTGTGCTGCTGCCAGTAAACCTCTACTTCCTGTTACTCACTTGCACTTGGGCCCAGCCTTCTCCCCCACCTGCAGGTAGGCTTCATAACTGATCATGGCCTCCTCTCCACTTACTGGAGGCACCTGATGTTTGTCGAGCAGGAACCACAGATTCTACACAAAGGCAAACAGAGCGATTACAAGACAGCTTAGTAAATGCAATGCTGCTGGTGCGTGTGTGTGTGTTTTCTACCTGCAGTTCCTCATTATCCAGCAGCTCTCTGCTCTTCCTCTGGAGGAAAACAGCTCTGGATTCTTCTCGCAGCTTCTGAAGTAAAACCTCATCCTCTGCTGGTAACTGAGGAACATTTTCATCATCATCATTAAAATGGCTTTAAGTTATTGTTACTTCTGCACATCTCAATGGTCAAACACCTGTATGCTTATATTATGTAATATTACTGCTAAAAAGCATCTCTTGTTAAGGTTTGTTCTGGTGTTGTATATACATAAAGTCACTGTCTTCAAATGGAAAGAAACCCTTTTATCTGGATTCATAGGGTACGTCTCTGTGCTATGTTTACAATAATTCAGTCCAAATTTAGATGAATGACAACAGATGTCAATTTTACGTTTATAAATGCCTGTATGTATTCAAATACCCTATAATAGAAGCGTGGGATGCTCCTGTAGGACTCGTCCTTATCCTTTCCTCCTCTCCACTCTGTGTAATACTTGGTGAACAACTCAGTTTCTTCTGCCTTCGTTTCCTCTTCGCTCCTCTGGTCTGTGCGCAGGCAGAAACATGGAAACAACACCAACAACAACGTGAGGATCGATGCCGGTTCAATTACATGTTTCTGGTTGATAAAATGTTTGTGATGATTTAGCCAAGGGACTTTTACTCGACATTATCAATTCAAAATAGAGTAGCAGGCTAATGCTAACCAGCCAAAGTTTACAGTCTTCTTTACCTTTTCTGGAGTTTGCCAGCCTCCTTTTCAAAATGTCAGACCAGTGAGGTTGTTGCTCTTTAGCCATATCTGCTCCCAGGTCAGTTTAATGTTTCATTGGTAAATCGTTTCTAACTCAAAAAGTAGAAAATTGTGTACAACTAAGTGGTGCACTGAAGTAGCTAACGTACGTTTACGTGTGACTGAGCAACGATGCGACTTCCGGTTGAAATTCAAAATAAAAGACCTGACACCCATAACAGAAACATTCAAGCCGCAAATTAATGCCATGATAGGAAATGGCAGTTGTTATCAATTCAAATGAAATATTTACGTTAATTAATCAAAATATCACTTACACATTTCTTAATTTTAAAGCAGATTTCATTCAAGTGATCCGTTTTGCTCCTTTATTTTGAAAACCAAACAGGTCAAACAAACGGAGCTGTCAAACGTCGATGACGTCAAGGTGTGCGACGAAAGTCATGCCTGCAGTTGTGTTTATCCATGAAGTAACCTACTGTGGAGAAGACGAAGCCGAGTTTGTTTTTCAGTGTGAGTCGACATTAAATTATTATAAGTATAGACAGAGGCAGTGAGAGTGATGGTTGTCTTCCGGTTTATAGACACAGCAAAGTTAACGTTAGCTCTTGGTTGATCTCGGTTCATTCACTCCACAGCATGTGTCAGTATTGTTGTGAGCTGGTCTGGCAAACAGGTTCATCACCAGTTTCTACATGACACGCGAACTTGTAGTCGTGTCCAAATAAAGTACATCAAAGCCCGAGGTTAAACTGCCTATCATGGGCTCCAGCTTGATATTTAAAGTCAGAATATGCTTGAAGCCTTTCTTACACCAGGGACGCTCAGTTTTCCCCACCATAAATACCTCTCTGTGCAAGACACCACAGCTGCCTCCCACAGCGCGCTTTCTGTGCACCAGAGACACAAACCCAAACCTGGGTGGCAGACAAACAGTCAGAAAGACCAGTGGACAGAGAGGCGATGGACATGGTGGAGTAAAATATAAGACCATCAGACATTGGGAAGATGCAGGGGACAGTGTAGGTAAAAGCTCCACTCTGAGGCAGAAGTCTGTGTTTTCTGCTGGAACGGCAAAGCGGACGGCAGAGATGCTGAAGAGGAAAGCAGGTCTGGCTTTTGAGGACGAAGAGGAGGCTGAGGAGGAACCTGAACGAAGGGCAACAAGAAGAGCAGGTAGGACAGACCAGAATGATTTACCTTACTATGGACTTTCAGACACAAAATGTGAGTTAAATTGGCACACTTTAAGATGTCTAAATGAATCAGTGAGAGTGCGAGAAAATAATTATTTGATCATTTTTTAAAATAGGAAAGTTGGAGCCTCCTAACCAACCACTTTCTGTTGCTGAGTGGAGGAAGCTGAAGGAGTCTCTGGGAAATCTAGAGCGCTTTGACATCAAGATGATGTCCGCATGTTTCACCACTGGAGCAGAGCTGGCGATCGCAAAGTGAGAGTGTGTTTGTGTGATCTCTGAAAACACTGTGTGAATATCCAGAGAACTAGGCCTCTATAGTCGCTACATAAGGTTTCAATATGAAGGTCAGTGAATTGATTAATACATCTGTTCTTTTACTACAGGTCGCTGCTGACTTTTGTAGCTATGGAAACTGGGACACTGTCCTATGAGCTGTTACTGCGTTACCTCACACTATGTGTGAGTGGTGGCCATGATGCTGAGGTGTTTGATGTCTATGACATCATGCAAGGGAGTTTCCCCTCTCTAGAAACAGGAGCCTCCACCCTCTTCATCAAGTCCTTCAGCCGCACGGCGAGGTGGCGGGAGGCCGCCAGCCTCTTGCAGGAGGTTAAGAAGGTGGGGAGCCGTTTGCTTGTTCAGAAAACATCGCAAACTCACGCCAATGCTTGGTATGTCATCAGCTGATTCTTCTGTTGTCCCAACAGGTCTTTACCCCATCATCACGCAACTATGGTGATGTCATTGCAGCAGCGGTGTTGCACGGTGACCTGACCACCGCCTGGACTCTTTATGATGAACTGATTGAAAAGGGGCTGAGTCCACACCCGGACACCTGGGACGCTCTGTTTAAGGGAGGGAGGAGGACGACAGAGGGGGAAGGGTTAGAGGCAGAAGCCGTGTCTGAGTGTGAACACCAGGAGAAGCTGCTGAGGATCCTGCTGTACATGAGGAACAACCAGATCTACCCACAGTTCAGCCTCGCCAGCAGCATCAAGGCCTGGTTTGAGAGGTAGGACGAGGTGGCTGGATGGTGGACATCATAATAACGTATATAATTTGGTAGAATTTAGCATAATTTGTCTTAAAAACTCTTTGAAATTTACAAACATACAGTAAATTGCTTGCTATTGACAAGTAATTATCCCTCAATACATTGTAGATGCTGCAGTCCACTGTGGCGCTCATACTAATATTGTGTGGCTAATATAATACATTTTCTATTCTCTCCCTTTGAAACAGATGAGAAACAAAACTTCATTCAACCCTTTGTTTCTGTCTTTCTTTTTCTGTTTTCTCTTCAGTCTCCCAGAAGAAAAGTGGACAGGAGGTTGGACCAGTGCCACCCCAAAGTAACCACACCACTTCCTACTTCAATGCCTTATTTGCAGTTTATGTTGTACAGTATTATCGGTTTTTGTGAATAGGTTGATGGTGTGTGTGTGATATCTAACCATGTTTGTGTGTTTGTGCATGTTTAGAGGTCTGTGCAGTTGTTGTGGATCAGAGTTAGAGTCTATCCAGCTGACTGCTGAGGAGTACCAACAGCTCAAAGACAGAGTGATGACGGACATCATTCAGGGACAAGATGTTTTTAACAAGACCAGTCCAGAGGTATACACACACACACACACACACACACACACACACACACACACACACACATGCACATGCACATGCACGCATGCACACTCATATATAAGTCTGTAAAGATTCAAATCTAAGGTCATTAGGAACATTTAAATTGGTTAAATAATTTAATCCCTGTATTAACGATAGTAAGCAGGATATTGATTCAGTGCCATTGCATGAAGTTTTGAAAATATAGAGCATTAACAGCATCATAACAATATTTTTGAGTTTTATTCATTGATTTGAACATTGACAGATTGCCCAATAAATATGATCTACTGTTATATGAGCTTTTAGATTATTACTGGACATTAAATAGTTACTAAATACTAAAATTACAAAAATTTAAATACGGTAATTTAAAAAAACTAAGATTAAAATGCATTATGCTCTACGTCGTTCAGCAGTTTCAGATTTTGAAGCTGTGTTAAGAAGTTTGAATCTATTTGTTTTTGACAGCTATTTAAAAAACTGTTACCGGTAAGTAATTACTAAAATGATGTAAAAAAACAACAACAAAACAACAAAAAACCCATTTTGGGAGCTGATCTATTTGCAGCGTGGTACAGTAGTTTCTCCAACTTGTGCCAGATGGCGCTGTTGGTTCACTGAGGTCACCTGAAGCATCTTCTCAGACCATGACTTGTTCAAACAGCTGCAGTCGCTCTGCGTACAAATGGATGAGATGGAAACAGCCTTTAAGGACACATTTTAACAGTGATTAAGTTGTAAAGTGCAGGCACAGCGAGGCGGTCGTCCGTCAGTCCGTCCAGTTCAAAGACTGTGCTGATTCATTTCTGTGGCCTGGTGAGACTTTGATATTTAGTAATTAGCCCAAGCCACAGAGGGTGATATGAGCCAGTCATCTCCACATCCTCTGAGTTGTAGCTGTGCTTTTGGCCTTTACAGACACACTTGGACCCTGAGTAGTTGTAGTTTCCACTCTACATGTTTGCTAGCATCACAACGTCATCACCTTTTTTGTTAACACTTCTTTGCGTAAGAGAGTGGGAGAGTATGTGTTGGGTTATGTGGCTCTTTCTCTAGGGCACTATGACTTACTGTGTTTTAGTATATTCTCTTAAAGCTCTCACTTTGAAATCAGGGTAAATCCATTAAAGGAAGATGGCATGCATTGAGGGGATGAGTTCATTTAGGTAATATGTATTTACCTCTAATGGTTAATATTGGTTAGCTAAGCTTCATTATTAAATATATATATATTAATAACATGATAATAGCCTGTAGTCTTTTTCTTTATATACAAACAGGATAATATATGAATAATTGGACTTTAGAGTCATTCTCAGGTATGTTATAAACACATAGGATCAAAGCCAGGCTTGCTGTTTCCACTCTTCAGCTTCACAGATATGAGAGTGGTATCGATCGTCTCATCTAAAGCGCGGCAAGAACGCAAATAAGGGACTTTCCCAAAATGTTGAACTATTCCTTTAAGTTAAATGTTCTTGTATGAAAATGACATATTTTGCATGTTTCGAGGTGGGTACGGCCATTGTTCTTCCAGTCACTGGGAGCTAACGTACCTGTACTGATGAGAGTAGGAGTCATAGTTTGAAGAGCAGGAGTCACGCCACCTGTTTGATAAACAGCTTTAACCCACAGACAATTTAGAGTTTGAGTAAACAGTAAACACATGCGTGCGAGCTCAGACATGAAATGGAAACTGCGTTTTTAAGCCGTGAAGTTCTTTTATTGCCAGAAGCATGCAGTCATCACTTTTTATCTCGGATATCTGCATATGTGAGCTGTCTGTGTGGAGACCGAGCCAGGGCACAAGCTTTTCATTGGATTGGAATGTACTGGCTCTATTCTTTTTTTTATAATGCCACTGACAATTAACTTAAAAAACCCAGGTTATTCACCTGAAATTGTTCCAGAAACAAAATGGGCCACATCATTAGCGTGCAGTTAATAATATGTCAGATTTAATTTATGTAGACGAAGGGAGTTTGCATATGTGTCTTTGTGTTTTTCAGTAGGCAGGGGGAGTTTGTTGGTGGAATAGTTAGTTAGATTGAGGGGATTTCCAGCATGTGGAGCACCATGTGAATCTGGATCGCAGCTACCTCCCGTCAAGCAGACAGACGGAGGAAGCCACACAGACGTGGTGCTGCTTAAATGGACTTTATTAATTTCCCTTTCATGGCTATTAATTATATTGGCAAATGGAGACAACAATGAAGCAACAGTTGCACAAATGGTCGGATGGAGGAAGAGAGGGAGGCTACTGATTATAGTGGTGTCACAGTCAGGAAAGCATAATAAATGTTGAGAGTAGACCTGTATTTAACAATACACTGAGTGACCCTTGTGCAAATAGGTACACACTAATAATTATTATATATAGTTATGTGTGTTTTAAATAGTAGAACTCATTTGTCTCAGCTTTGAGGCTTTATTTCCCAGTGGTGACACTTATTTCTATTAACCCAGTGTCTAGGTTAACAAAAAAAACTGCAGTAAGTTGTATGGCCTTTGCAGTAAAAATAACCGACAGCTTTCATTAATAACTTCCCAGCATGCAGTATGTTTTTCTGACCACAGCAGCATCATGTGTTCAGCTGATCGGACACGTTTCACCACAGTTATAAGCATCAGTCTGTTTTTAACGTTTCAACAAATAAAACCTTATTTTGCTTTACTACACTCACATAAAAGGTTGTCATGGAAACTTGTATTTTTAGTCACATTTATTTCGGTCTAAATTGATTTAATCAAAGTGAGTCAAATTCAGCAGGATGTTCTTAGGAAGTATTGAACCAATACATTTTACAGTCTATAGGTAATTATTGTGTTCTATATTGTGAAGACGTTATTATATAGGTCAGTGGTAATGCTATGGGAATCCTTGCAGAATCACACTGTGTGCACTAACTGGTACTGAGAGCTTATGTGTGTGTGTGTGTCTGTGCATACGCGCGTGTGTGTGTCACAGCGGCACAATGAGCTGGTTTCACATATCAGCTCTGGAAAGTCCCTGGATAATTATACTGGACTTTCTCTCCATCTTTCTTTTCTTCCTTGTCCTTCTCTCATTCTCTTCATTCTCCCTTAATTTTTCTGATCCAATTCAACCGTCTTTTTTGTCTCAACTATTTTTATTGTTTTGGATTTTTTTTGCACCACTCACCTCACCTCCACTCTTGCATCTGTATGTCATCAATTTTATTCCCCTTCCCTTCTCTTCCCTTCCCTTTATTCCTTTTGCCTCCCACCTTAAACATGCATCTCATCCACCCTCCATATGGTTTTGTGAATTAATACAAGATCAGAATACACATTCATTCATTCATGCAGGGCTTGTGAGACATATTATCTAGATCACAGCTCCACCAGAGCAGGAATATTTTTTTAAAAACAATTTTACAGTCTTATTTTCATGGTGCAGGTTGTGCGTGATAGTGTGCACACAGTCGAGTTTCAAGTCCAGGGGAATTCACAGCAGCCTATTTCCATACGGCTGCTATCTAAAAGTGAAAGTACTAACAATGCCTGTGTGCCGGCCTATTCTGAGATTCAGCACTACTTTCCTCTCATGGTATGAAACTGTGATACAGTATGTCACACACTGACCACAGCGGCCCCCGCAGGTGGGCTCAGACAGAGGTGGGGGTCTGAGAGTGTTGCTGTGGCAATGCTAACATTAAGCTTCAGGAAGACACTGTCTTTCCACATCAGACTGTTTAATAGGAATGGGTACTTGAACAGTGGGAATAAATCTGAGATGCAGCTGCAAGTAACCCACTTCACATTCTGTCATATTCATCTAAGTTTAATCTAAACACACCCAAGGAAAAACATCCAGGTTATATTACCCAGGTGCACAGTGCACAGTCATTAAAATGATAGTGAGCTTTATCCAAAACGGGAGATGTCCCGATGCCAGCTGGCCCTCGGCCATCTCAGTGCTGAGAGGGAAAAGTCAGGTAAATTTATTACTGGCAGACGTGATCAGAGGCAGGGAGAAGATCAGCCAACCATCAGACCGGTGAGCCCACAGCTGGAGTTCAGTTACATTCTGCAACCACAATAAGGAACCAACCCCTGATGGTGTTAGAGAGTTCAGCAGTGGTTTACTGCAACATTGTGTATTTAATCAGATATCCAAGGTATCCTCTTGTCAAATAGTCAAATAGCATTGCACCCAATTTTATTTAGACATCAGCACCTCTCTGATATTTGCTCCATAATCATGGATGAATTTCATATGCTATGAGAATATACACCTGCTGAGGAGGGAAAACTGTGTGAGAGAGGAATTTGGGAGTAAATAACTAAATACATAACTTAGATCATTCATTTTGAGCCACACTATCAGCAGCATTAAATACTGAAACATTTCTCTACTGCTCTGTCTGTTAGTTGGTCAGGTTTAGTCCAGGCTGAAATACCTCTATAACTTTTGGATGGGAGGGATGCCATAAAATTTGGTGCAGACGGTACAGAGGACAAATTCTGTTATGTAATTCTTATATAACTGTGGCGATCCCCTGACTTCTCCCCAACCACCACCATGAAATCAGAATCTTAATTTGTCCAGTTCTTCACTTTTATGACCTAATACCTGCAGAAACGGTGAAATTCCCACCAGCTTCAGACAAATCAGAAGTGTTCGTCTCATGCTCTCATTGTTATTTCAAAGCCTTTGTTGCACATTGAGAAGCTTCACATATGCAAGAGCATGCACGCTCTGCTATGATGACTATGATCGTAGCAGATAAGCTGAAAAACAAATGAATTTCCCTTTGGGGTTTAATAAAGTCATTCTTATTCTTATTATTCTTTTGAAATGCTTTGACCCTCTATGGCTGAATAGCAAAAAATGCATCAATATCATCTTGTGTAACCTCAATTATAATCTGCGTGTCTTGACCCATATCTTTATATCTATTCCTCCACTGACCTGATTTTTTTTTTTGTCTGTACAGTCTTTCAATTTATTTAATGTCTGTCTCTTCTAGGAGCTGGAACGTTTCAAAGCGTTTGTGAAGAGGAAGCCAGCTTTTGATGTGGTCGTAGATGGGCTGAATGTAGCAAATATCAACAAAGACAAAAGCAAACAGTCGGCAATGGTGAGAATACACAGAGATGCACATGCATGCAGAACGTGGCATCAAAAAGAGATAAAACAGATTTGGTAGGGGCAACATATCTAATGGTGCTTAGTCTGTCTGCATGCACACACACACACACAGACTTTTACAGTCTAGATTTTACTGTTGTCTTCCCACATGTATGTTTGTCCAACCCCGGGGCTTTTCTGACGGTTGCATAATGACTAACCCTGCGCTGTGTGTGTGTCTGTGTATGAATGACAGATGTGTGTAGGAGGTGTGTTGATAAATGTCCAATACCTGATTTTAACAACACCTATCCAACCTACTTGTCTGGCCTCCCACACCTCTGTTGTCTGTCAGGATGCGTGCGTGTATGTGAATGTTTATCTATCTCTGTCACATTTTCACTTTCTCACACTTCCTCAGATGTAACTGCAACACCAAAGTCCAAACTGACAAACTTATTTCCCTATCTACACATCTAGGATCTGTGAAAACAAAATACATTATTGAAATTAATGCAAAAATCATCCAAATACAAACTATCAGAACCACCAGCGGAAGCTTTTATTCAAATTTATGTATGAATAAAACGAGAGATTGACAATACAGTTTGATATGTGAGATAAATTACCTGCTGAATTTTCCATATAGATAGATTCTTGTCATGCCATGCCATTGAAAAGATCTTAGTTGAACACCTGTCCTCCTCCTGCAACGTGACATTATCAAAAGTTGAGCTGAGCAAGTACCTGGTGACAGTGGTGAGGAAAAATCTCTTTTCAGGGGGGAAAATCATTTGGCAGAACCAGGCTCAAGGTGGGCGGCCTTCTGCTTTAAAAAAAAAAGAAGGAGAAGAAAAAGAAAAATCAGCTGTTTTCAGTGAGTGAGGGAGAGAAAGTCAAGTTTCAGATGACATTGTTGGACGAGGGTTGCCTGGTGTTCTTCCACCTCTGTGGTTTCCTCAGACCCAGGAAGCAGCGGGCTCTCCTCCAGACCGACGTCCGCTGTGGTCTGGTGGGCAGGTTGTCCACGGACGCCTCAGTCACACTTAGCTCAGCATCAGGAGCAGGGAGGGGCTCCTTCTTCTGGTTTGGACGGTCCACAGCTTTTCTGTCTCTTGAGCCTCCAGCTCCATGGTGATTTCCTCAGCCACCTCCTACATGGATAATTGGTATAGCCAGTGGATGAATGGATGGCTGAAAACTATAAAATGCAAAATTCTGTTGAATTTAAATGATTAATTGGCATGAACATAAATGCAGTGTTGCCAAGATGATTCAAATATTACATACTGAATACAAGTCACATACTTGTGTGGATATACTGATACAGTCCATTGATTTCTATACAGTAAAATACAAACAGACTTGTGATGTGTGCTCATGCAATACATTTGATATAATTTGCATATTGTTAGTTGTGTCGTGTTGCTCTGTGATTGTGTTGCTTAGAAATATTATTCAAAATCACTATCTTTACTATCTTCCTTTTTGGCATGCAACAGCATGTTTAACAGCTTACCTTTCACACACACCCATCCTAACAGCCAGCGTCTGAGTGCCAGATGCAAACCAAAGCATGAACCTGTCTTAAAACCTGTAGGACCTACTACTTTCATCCTAAGGTGTGGTTGTTGGTCTTTAGAGAGCCGTTATTTAGCATTTGTTGAATTTAGTTTGTTTTTTCAATTGTCTGTTATTCTAATGCAATTATAATTAAGGAGTTAAAAAGAGATATGCATTTGTTGCAGTTGTTGGCGGTGGTGTCGGAGCTGGAGCGCCAGGGCCTGACTGTTCTGGTGTTGGGGAGGAAACACATGCTGCAGCCCTCTAGATCCTGGGAGCGACACAACATTAAGCTAATCCAGGAAAAAGCCCATTGCTTCTTCACTGACAACATGTGAGCACCAGTTAATAATGAAGACCAGTATGACGTGCACTTTACGGAAAACAATGACACACATTTACACAGCGGGGTGACGCTGGAGTCGAAGACGGAACAACAACAAGCAAAGACGTAATATAAGAGGACGTCATTGGAATTTATTGATTCAGTCACGCAAGTGCAATTTGTTCATTGTGCAGTCATTGCTACTCTAAAATGAAAAGGGTTTTTCTGTGTTACCACTGCAGATGCTGCCAGACGTGGGCGGTTGACTAATAGAGTAAACCAGAACAGAGAGTATGACGAGAGTACGTTCTCAAGAGGCATGATTTATGATTTGTGATCAGTTTACTTCACTCCTGCGTCTCCCAGTTCAGAGGACGACCCCTTCCTGCTGTACGCCGCCTTGCATTCTGGGGATCACTGTCGGTTTGTGAGCAGGGACCTGATGAGGGACCACAAGGCCTGCCTGCCAGACGGAGCTGCCAGACGCCTCTTCTTCAAATGGCAGAGAGGACACCAGCTGGTGGTGGACGGGCACGTTGCACTGGGCAGGAGGGTTCGGTTCCAGGTGAGGAAGAGCAGGAGGATTTTTTGTTTTGGTTTTTGTTGGCAGACACGTACTAATGAACCTTTGTGTGTGTTTAGAGTATTCTCAGCTACGACACCACCGTCCAGACTTCAGGAGGCTCGTGGCACGTTCCCTATGACGACGCAGAGGACAGGTGCACCTATGAAGTACCACAACGATGGCTTTGCCTCACACAAAAGCACTGAGCACACACTGACTCCACAGCACAGTGGAGGTGGTGTCAAGTCATTTGTGTTATTTATAACAAATTTGAATATAACGGTGGACCTGTGAATAAAATCTTTGAATTCAATGGAAGCACCTGTACTTTTTCATTGCTCTTACAGAAAACTTTATTTTGTTTTGATTTTTTTTTAACAAGTTAAATTTCAAAACTACCCAGCACGTTGCTTTAACACTAATAAGCAATAACACAGTCAAGATGTCACTAAGCTGGACTACATTACACCTGTCCTCAGATCACACACTGGCTTCCTGTGAAGGATAGACTTGATATTGGACTATATTCTAGATTTATTAAATCCATATGAAGCATCCAGACCACTCAGATCGTCAGGGGCAGGTCTTGTGTGTCCCCATGAACCAGAACCAGACAAAGTGAGGCAGCATTCGGTTATTATGCTCCTCATCTGTGGAACAGTCTGCACAAACAGTAAAATTATTTTAGTCAGGGTTGAAAAGCAATAACCCTTTCAAATTTGCTCCAGCTTTTTTCAAATTCATCAGCACATAATTTTAATGATTTTGATCATTCTAGTGGCTAGATATTATTGTCTTTTACTGTCTTATTTCTTTATTTCCCTTTTTAATGTATTTTTCTATGCCTCTACAAATACATTTGCCTCACACTGCTGCGAAGTTGACCCGGAAGTAGCAGCGCTCGGTCGGGCAGATCTCTTCCGGCTCAGGTGTATGTGCCATGTTTTGCTTCTGTTGCCTCTCAGTTTAGTTTCAGATTCAGTCTCCTCCAGTTTTCCCTCTGTTGTTGTTTTTCCTCGCCGTCATGTCTCGGGGGTCCAGTGCGGGCTTTGACCGCCACATCACCATCTTCTCCCCGGAGGGAAGACTCTACCAAGTCGGTCAGTGGAGAAAGAAACGACCCGCACTCAACCTGCTCTGTCATCTCTGCTGCTAGCAGGCTAACAGCAGCTAGCACCTTGTTGTAGCTCAGTCATTCATGGCTCACTGCTGTAGGGACGGATTACTGTGATGGTACAGGCAGTATTGATGTAGTTCAGTTGTTTTTAACTTTAAATAAATGCAGTTCTGTGGTTTACAAGCCAACCTGGCCCGTTTTATTACTGCAGTCTGTCGGCTAACAGATCAGCTAGCTCGGTTTAGCAAATGATTTTAGTAAATGAAGTTAGCAATGTTATATTGAGTTTACTCCTCATTCGGCTAACTATTAGTGCACTCTTTATACATAATCTTACTTTTATTAAATTAGTCATTTTCACGAGCGACATATAATATAGCTGTTTACATGAAGCCTCAGACATACGAAATCTTGCCAAAAGAAACTGAAAGTGAAACGCCGCTATGTTGCCACTGTATGCATCCTTACCTGGAAAGAGACAGGTGCATGCACATTACTAATAACTAGCTTTTATTCATGATTTAAAAGAGAGAGAAAAAGAGACAGTGGTGAACGTGTGTTTTAGGTGCACAGCTGTAGCTAATTATGAATTGTCTATTATAATGAGATTTTTTTTGTCTCAATTTTTATTCAAACTTTGAACAAGGCAGTACATATTGATGACAACAGACACAAAAATGATGAGTAAGAGTAGCCACAATAGCAAAAACAACAACAACAAATAAACAAAAGAAAAACAACACAAAATAAGGTGTCAACAGCTGAGATAAATCGCTCAGGTAGTAGTTATTATTGTGTTATTTATGTTAAAACCTTGTGTGTGTGTTCAGAGTATGCCTTCAAAGCCATCAACCAGGGAGGACTGACCTCTGTGGCGGTGAGAGGAAAGGACTGCGTTGTGGTCGTCACACAGAGGAAAGTCCCTGTGAGTAAACAAGGACACGCTATTAACACATAAAAAAATATGTGATCGCATCCCCCAGCTGTCGTTGTGGTTGTTGCACCCGTGATGTAAACTGATCTGTTTACTTTGTTTACGTCTCATGTCTCTCTCAGGACAAGCTGCTGGACGCCATGACAGTCACACATCTCTTCAAAATCACAGATAACATTGGCTGTGTTATGACCGGCATGACTGGCAAGTCGCTCAATGTTTCAACACTACCTAAAACTTGTACTGTAAAAAAGATCTTGCATGTGTAGCCATATTTCCATCTTACTAATGTTTAGAAATGCATCTATTAGAAAAGAATAACTAATGGTAAATCTGATGTTGTCTCTGTTGTAAGTTGTAGGACAGAGTCTGTTGTACAACTAACGAAATCAAACCCTGTAGCTCATGTGTGCAATGTGTGTTTTTTTTAATCAACAATTTAAAGTTATATAACTGGATCTTGTCCTCACCTGTAGCTGACAGCAGGTCTCAGGTACAGAGGGCCCGGTATGAAGCAGCTAACTGGATGTATAAGTACGGCTATGAGATCCCTGTGGACATGCTGTGTAAACGCATGGCTGACATCTGCCAGGTCTACACACAGAACGCTGAGATGAGGCCACTAGGATGCTGTGAGTAGCGCCCATGTCTTATTGTGTCTACCAGAAACTTGCTCTTCGTGTTTTGTTTTTTGCAATGAACATTTTTATTGAAGTTTAACACGCAAATAATACAGACAGAGACCCATTCACTCAATCAGGGAGCCGTCAAAGCCAGAAATGTACTCCCTTAGTTTTTAGTAAACAAAAATCAAACAAAACAACAGAATAAAATTAACAAAACCATAGACCACCACAGTGATGTTTCTCAATAGATAAGCACTATAAATCATTGACAGCACTGCATTATCAAGGCAACCATTAACTTACAGACAGCCAATCAGTAAAAGGGCTCCAAGATACATTGATCCAAGTCACCCTCTTGTAGGCAGCTTGCGGTGCCAGTGTTGTAGTCCATCTTCATAAGTATAGGTATTTTTCCCTCCAGTGTCTTAGTGGTATCCGTTTTGCTGTTGTGAGAGCCAAAATAATTCCTATTACACAATGTTTCATACTAGTTTTTATCTAACAGTGACTCCACAGTTTTCCCACACAGTTGAGTTGATCCACCAAACTGCTTTTAAAACTAGACATTTAATAAACTGCCTCTGTTTTTGTTCCTGCTCTCATGTTAACATCTGTCTGCCTTACATCCCTCCTCCAGGTATGATGGTGGTTGGAGTGGATGAGGAGTTGGGTCCACAGCTGTACAAGTGTGATCCAGCCGGCTACTACTGTGGCTTTAAGGCCACAGCAGCTGGGGTCAAACAGACGGAGGCCACCAGCTTCCTGGAGAAGAAAATCAAGAAGAAGCTGGACTGGACCTACGGGCAAACTATAGAGGTAGGAGACGGAGAAACACAAAGAATGGTGCCAAACTTCCCCTGTCCATCATTCAACCCTGGCACAGTCATATTCATAACACCATATTGGGATTTTGTACCTTAGTGATTAGGACTTTTGGATGTTAGCTCAATAATTTGTAGTATTTCATGGTTTAGGTTACAGGATTTCCAGAATGTTATCAAATGTTGCTTGATATTTTCCAGACAAGGGAGGTCGAGGGGAGTTGGCAGTTTTTTATTTTATTTTGAATGTCAGGAAATGTCTGGGAGTTTTAGAGCTGTGTTACTTCACATGTGGTTTCCAGCCAGTCGAAGGGAACCAAACTGTTGCTGTCATTCAAGAATTTACATTATGTCTGTAAGAATCCTGATATTAATATGATAACATTTAATTTCATCAAACATTTACATACAGTTGTATTGCTCATTGGTGTATGTGTAGGCTTTAATTTAATTTAATCTAATCTTGATCAGCTCAGTGACTCACATAGTTAGACATTAAGCTTCTAAACACTCCTGTCTCTCAGATGTGTTGATATGTTTTCTCTTCACTCTGAACAGACGGCTATCTCATGTATGTCAACTGTACTGTCCATTGACTTCAAGCCCTCAGAGCTGGAAATTGGAGTCATCACTACACAGGAACCAAAATTCAAGTGAGTGGAGACCGACAAAGTGACAAAAATGATCTATCCCACAGGAAGCAGACTGGCCGCAGGCTGCTGCGTGGGTATCACAGAGTATCATGGGGTATTGCAGGAAAAAAAATGCATGGGTTTTGCCAAACTTCCAAATTATCTCACTCACTGAATAAAAAAAGCAAAGATGTCTTTGTTGCTTAAAAAGAAAAAAAAATACAGCTCTATTGCTCCTGCCGTTGACATCTTTTATGTGCTGAATGTTATGTTATGAGTTATGTTTCACAATTGAGAAAAATAGAAGTGTTGTAATGGAAATTCCCCACAGCTAAAACCAGGGATAAGATCAAAGAGAGGGCTTTACATGGTCCAGTGTGTTCTCACAGTGTCTGGTGCGTGTGTGTGTAAGGCGCTCAACATCTGGCAGAACAAAAACAATATATGACCGACTGTTAACTCTTGTGTTTGTGTTCCAGGATTCTGTCGGAGTCCGAGATTGATACTCACCTGGTGGCTTTGTCTGAGAGAGAGTGAAGAAAGTTGGCAGCCATTTTTGCAGCCGTCATCATTACAAGGATGATGAACGGCGAAAACCGAGAAAACCCCCAACCTCCCTCACACAAAAGGTCTCGTCTGGAAGGAAGATAAAGGAGGAGCTGGTATCATCCTCTTCGTAAGAGGTGCACAACAAAACAGTACGGAACAATGAAGTCGTTTTATAGCAGGTGGGTAGAAAATGTCTCCCAGCTGTGCTCCGATCATGGCACCCGCCCCTCCTCCATCCTCCCTGGTCCACGACCTGACACGATATTATCCACACATCAACCCCCTCCTGCATTTTTTCCTTATGGTTGCACTGAGACGTCGGCGGTGCCAAAATGTCACAGAAGCTTTGAAAGACGCTGGACATTTTACCATCAGTCCGCCAGATGTTGACACATCAGCCCCGATGTTGCTCCTTGGTCACGGCGTTTCCAGGCGGGTGTTAACCACAGTGCCCTCTCTACACACAGCTCAGCTCAAACGACACGAGCAGATTGGAGAAGACGGAGGCGTGGTAACACTACTACAACGGCACAATACCTCTTTTTAAAAGTATGAAGCCAGTGGTGGAGTAGCGTCTTGAGTCGCTGTATTTAAAACAGTGCTTTTTAACCATCTTTACTCAGGGCTGCCACAACTTATACTTTTTTTTTGAATTTGTCTAATTTTATTCATCTGCCTCATAGTCTCTCTCTCCTCGCTACTCGTCTTCAGCTCCAGGACGATGTTTATGCTCTGATGTACTTTGTGATAACCCAGGGAACAGCTGTGGGGATTCTCCCATCGTGACCGTCATCATCAGTCACATTCCCGTTTAGCTCGACTCAGGTTAACGTCAGTGGGAACTCACCATGTATTTCTTTCTCTCCCTTGGGCCTTGGGCCTTGGGCCTTGGGCCTCGACCTTCCTCCCCTCCGCTGCCATCGCTGTACAATATCGCACTTCGATTAAACACAATGTTTTTATTGAAGACTTTAGTTTGGCTAATTTTCTTTTCTCTGCATATTTAATCACACACTGTTGTGTCCTTCGCATCCAACTGATGATGGTTTTATCAGACTTGTGCAATTTTGGCAACCCAGTGGCATAATATCCACCTGTAAGTTTCTAATAATCAGATTTTGTTGACCCTGTAACTTAAGTGTAAATTCAGTTATCTGATTGCCAATGTCACATTCAGGGTGATGTTGTTTCCTCCTTCCCTTTCACATTCATGAGAGGGTTCAAAATGAAGCAGCTCTGTGCAACATTACCATTAACTATCATCTCAATACAAAAACATTATTATTATTCAATCAACACCTTGTGAGAATCAGAACTGCATAAAACTAAACTTCACAACGGTATTAGATAACATTACACTGTGAAGAACCTAACAGACTGTTTGGTTCCTGTGGTGAACATCATTTCCTCACTCACTACCAGCAAAGTCTCCATAAAAATTATTTGCCATGCAATCAAATGGTCAAATATCTCTCTAGGCTGTCTGCTTCTTTCAAAAAACAGATTTATAATTGATATAAATGTGTACCTGTGTAGTTGATGGTGCATTAACACACTAACAGATCTACAGGAGCTACTTTGATATGCTTTTACTCCAACTCAGGCATGTCCAAACTACTTCACAAAGGGCCGGTGTGGCTGCAGTTTGGACAGGCCTGCTCTAAATAGACAAACATGAATAGTTTAAAACCTCCTGTGACCTAAGGTCTCTTAAAATAAAGGTATAAATATAATTTACTTAAATATATATAACAGTATTTGATACAACTTTGACCATGCAGTTTGTGCAAAAGTCAGCCCAGTGAGCTGCTTGATGTTCAGGCATGAATCACAGAATTGCATAAGCTTTTTAAAATCATATTTATTATTTTACCGTCATTTAAGCAAACTCCCTTCCTCTGTGTGTTGAACTGAAGCATCCTGTTGTTCCGTGGAGATTCCCCTTCTTCAGAGGACGAGAAGCAGGAACATCACCAACAGCTGACTGTTCTGCTCCTGGGAATTTCCTGTCCTGTCCCTCTTAACCCCCGCCCTCCACAAAACTTCCTGATTTAGATGACTTAGCACTCGGCCTCATTCCACAGACACACACAAAATTTCCCGAAGCCTCTTATCTCTATTTACGCAAACACATGCACACACACACACACACCCACACCCAGCAGGAAGAACGGCGTCGCAGGCTCAAGTTTGTGACTAGTTCCTCATTCGGTGAGGATGAGCTGTCAAGTTATCAGAGCTTTACTGCATGACATGCATTATATGAAAATAAAGACGGGCAGTTCGGGGCTGAAGCCGAGCTGTCATGGTTTGATGGAGGCATTTATACAATCAGACACGCTGACGGCAGCAGAGAGGCACATGGTCTTAGTAATTTCCCATATAATTGTGGCCTTGTAATATTGTCAGGCGCTTTTGATTATATGCTGTGTGATCTTTATATTGTGATATCACCCGGACAATGACATCTAACGTCCATATGTGAAAGCTCTCTAGTCCCATGTCACCTCCTCCTCCTCCTCCTCCGCAGCAGACAGATTCACACACAAGAGGTCTTCAATGTTAAATATGAGTCTTTTTAATTTAACTGGAGTGTGCTGGACTGTTTTGCTGTCTGACATATACAACCTACTCAACTGTACACATTCACAGCTTCCATAAAAAATACATCTTAGTATACACAGCATTTACAATATCATACAACAGAGCTGTTGCAGGTACATCTGTTTGGATGGATGTTTTCTCGTGATAATGATGCAGTGTCCACAGAATACAAGCGATCCTCTTATCATACAGCAATGCCATCCTATTATAATCTGTCCCGTGTTCACATCTCGTTGCGTGTTTGCTCTCCCCGTGGCTCGGAGCAGCCTCTCTGCTTTTTTATTTGGCCATCAGTCTCTGTTTCATTTGCCTTTGCAGCTGCTGCCCCCAGTCTGTCCTTTTTTTTCGTCAGCGGTCACGCTCCCACCGTGTCACCCGGTGCCGTCCAAAACTCCCAACTCCCGTGACGCGATTCCAGGAAGTAGTGGATGAGCCGAGCCTTCTCTTCTGTCCTCTACCGTCATCATCACAGCCTCCTGCCTCTGTAACTTCCTCTCTTTCTCTCTTTCTCCGCGTCTCGTTTCACTGCTAATGTCCGTTCCAGTGAATGTCATCATAACCCACCTACAGACACACGGAGGACAGGAAAATATGAGTTAAACTCTACGCAGGAAATTCTCATGTTTCATTAACGCCAGACTGGCTGCACAGTGGAAGTTCTGTATTTTTAACACACACGCACCTCATCGTCAGACTTCTCGTCCTCCTCTACGTCGCTGTCGTCCGATTCGCTTTCAGGCAAGTCCCTCAGTTCGGGGTCGGTCAGCGAGTACAGTTCTTGCCTGATGTCAAATCTTCCGTAACCGTAGGTGAGGTGGTAGGGGGTGTGGCCTCCAGAGGTCAGGAGGTTGGGGTCCGCCCCTTTTTTCACCAGCAGTTTGACCAGCGAGAGATTCTGCTGATCCACTGCCAGATGCAGTGCACTGCGACCGTTATGCTGCTCCTGTGGGACCGTGGATATTGTTATAGGCAAAGTAAAGACAACAAGATGGCTGAGTGCTGACTGTCACTAACTCGGCAAGTAAATATATCAATATCAAGCGTGCTGTTTACCTTTGCATTAATATCAGCTCCTAGATCCACCATGTTCTCCACCAGCGAGAGGAAACCGTGAACCGAGGCGAGGTGAAGGCAGTTCTGACCTGCATAAAACACATTAGAGAAACATTTTAGCAGCTGACCCCAGAGCAGCACATTTTTTATAACAACAGTTTTGTAGAAGAGTCCAGCATCCAAAGATGGCAAGTTATGTCAAAGTGAGCAGACATATTATTAGCTCAGATATGCTCTTACATCATCTGGGAAAACAAACTTTCACATAAAGTGATTTTCTAATATTAGTTTGGTTATTTTCGTACATTGTTTTTAAGATTTGATTCCCTCAAAAATAATCTGTAAATAAGCCAACAATGCCCTAAATATATCTGTGTACAAACATGAAAGTAGAGCCTCCACATTTCTATTTGGAGCCTTAGCATTATGTGTCATGTAATAGATGGGTTACAGGCCATGGTATTCCCCTCGCTCAGATGTTTCCTCCCTCCTGACCAGTATTCAGGGATAATGTGCAGCAGCAATGACTTTTGGTGCCCATTATTCCTCCGTTTAAATAGTAGTTGAGACCAGCAACTGACTGGTTTCCATGCAGCATGGGTGGGCCGCCACAGAGTGGACATGACCACCACCGCAAATTGTAGTATTGTATTTACAGTTAACCTTCGACTGCAGTTTCAATGTGAAGCTGTGAAACTCACCGTTATAGTTGCTGGCCGCCATCACCGTGTGTAGATCCTCTTTCTGGCAGAACTGTGTGATGACGCTGAAGCAAAGCAGGTTACCATGGCGACAGGCGATGTGAAGAGGTGTGTCTCCTCTGTTGTCCACCAGCGTGGGGTCGCAGCCAGATGCCAGGAGGTGCTGACACACGTCCGCCTGGTTTGTTATTACCGCTAAGTGGAGAGGAGTCTGGAGAGGGAACGATCGCAACGAGTCAGCAGGTGGGTCACATTATTCTTTGCGACGAAAGACACAGAACGTGAATTTATTTAACTGCGGTAAAGATGGAGGAACACACACCTGTCTCAGGTCGTTTTGTGTGTTGAGGAAGTCTGTGTTCTTGGACACATCAATCATTGTCCTGACGTAGTCTTTGGCCTCATGGATGATGGCCAGGTGGAGCAGCCTATGGAGGAAAAAAACAACCCATGTTAAAAAACAAAACCACAACCACATATAAAAAGACATAGAAGGAAGTTCCCTAAGAAAACCAGCAGTCACTTGATATAACTGAATAGACAGCAAATATAAACAGTATATTTCTGACTCTGCATCACATACTGTTATTTTTGAAGAGTGCCTAAATATACCAAAACACCCGATGACAAACCTAAGATTAAGAATAGGCAGACAACGGGTTTACTTTGTGCTAAATCAGGTGGAGGCTCCAAGTTTGTTGTAGTTCTAGTGCAGAGAATTAAGAAACCAGGCCTGGTGAATGCTGCACACAAATGTTAGACTAAAGAAATAAGAGTGATAAAAACAAATGGCTCATAACAGTCAAAGTAGGAACTTTGTATTGCAGCAGGATTCACAGTTTTCAGGCCACAAGGGTCAAACATGAATATCCTTGACACAGTTTAGTTAGGGTTGAGTTATTTTTTAACATACACTCAAATCAGTTTCACACTTGATGTAATGATGAACAAATATTACAGTAGGCCTATATGAATGTAAATAAACAAAAAAAATGGCCCCTCTGTTGGCCCCTGAACTCCAGGAGAGGAACAACTGCACTGCTGTGGCTTTAAACACTTAACGTATCATTAGTTTGAATCAGTGTAATATGGTTTCATGCTTCATTGCTTTATATGAGACAGTTCCTGTGCTCAGTTGTGATTATTTAACTCACTTTGTTCAGCTTTGGAAGATAATTAGTGCAGCAGTTAAAATGCCTACTGTACATTTCGGACTATATTTCTGCGCGGAGGATTTTTTTTTTTTTTTTTGCAGTGTTTAAAATGACATTAGGGAGTTTGTTTTATGTTATTTCCCCGTGGGTTAATTACAGCAATAAGTAGCAGGCGTCTATTTCAGGGTCGTGTTTCGCCCTCAGTCTCCACAGACTGACGGTGCTGTAATTTAAGGGACTTTTTTTCTACTCTTTTTTTTTTTCCTGCTTCTCGCTTCACAGGAGCGCGCGTCGGTCGGATTCCTTGGCGGCGCGCCCGGGACTTTCCCAGCCTGACCCGCGGCCATAGTAGATTCCCCTCCTGATAATAGCCTTTTGTTTACGTCCAGTATCACCGTGTCCGACCGCAGCCAGGCCCACTAACAAATCCGGACAGCGGTTCTGAGTGTTGTCAGCTCGGCAGCGGAGGTTTGTTGTGACTTGTTGAGCACTGAATGTACCGAGGCTGTGCAGCGCGGAACTGAGTCGGAGGCCCGGGCCTGTGCATTGTAATGACAAGCGAGGAACACATTCCCCACAGGAAAGGGATCAAATTACCTCCAAGACCCGGGCTACTAGGCCTCGGCAGGCGATATGCAGAGCTAGCAGTACCTCTAATCACACGTAAACATCCCCCACGTACACACGGGCCATGGCTCCCTTTCAAACTTACGTATCTCCGTCCTCCGTGATCTGCGCCCTCCACTCCGGCTGCTCCTGGCTCTCCGCCGGGAGCTGCTGCTGCTGCGGTGGCTCGCTCTTCAGCTGGAGCTGCCGGATCTCGGCGGCCACAGCCTGGTACTCCTCCTCCTTCAGGGAGTCCAGACCGCTGTCCAGCCGCTCCTCCGTCGGCTGAGCCCCCGTCTTCCCTTCTTTAGATTCCCGACTGTAATCCATTTGGTTTAATATACTGGTCCGATGGAGATCCATGGTGGTTTGTTGTTCAGACCGAGGTGCGTTTGGTTGTACTGAGACGACGCTGCGCAGCCAGCAGTCTGTATGCCCTCTGTGTGGCTCTGGCGGGCGGAGCTAAGAACTAGGTGGGGGATTTCCACCAAACTGTCACTTAGAATAACACGGCATAGGCCTACAGATTGCTGGCTCCAAGAGGGGATTTCTATTGAGGCACATATAAATACACTACTGAGTCTGTAACCAAGAGAGCAAAGTAGTTTTGCAGGCTCCATCTGCTGCAATTAAAATGCACATTTTCTCTACTGTTTCAACATTTGCACGAGTACTGGGGTTTAAATTGATGCATTGATACTAAAATATTATTATTATTAAAAAAAAACATTCTGTGTGTTAAACTTAGGGTCAGTAGTTTTGTGCAAACTATTGGTATTTTATCAGATTCCCTCAGTTTCTGAATCAAAATAGTCACCAGTAAGAGTGAGCATAGCTTTTAGGGAGAAAACAAATATTGATGCTTCAACAAGAGGAAACAGTAAAGACCAGGAAGTCAGAGCGAAATATTTTCTGTAAAAACTGCAGACACGTGTGCTGGTGAATTTAATGAGCCTCTTTTTGGACATGATCCAGGGGTGAATGAATGCAACGTTTAAAAAAAAAAAGCTGCACCCTTGTCAGCCTTTGTCTGCTGAATCACCTTAACAGAAGGAGATGTTGCTATGCAGCCTCTGTGTTTTAGTGGGTGGGTAGACCTGCAGGGCGTGAGGGGGCTGCAAACAGGAGTTTCCTCCAAAACTTCAAGTGTCACTGCAGTGTGATTTCAGTTTGTTTATTATACGGCAAGAACAGTACAAAGAGCACGAGACTGAACCAGCAGCCCCGTGGTGGAGTTTCCCTAAGACCCACAGGTCTGGACCACAAGGTCAAGTTTATCCATCTGATCTAACAGACATTATTTGACTTTATCAGAGGACTTCCTCAGAAATCCATGCAATAAAGCACATGGCACGTAGAAATCATAATCATGGTCAATAATTAATCTTGTGAAAACTATAGGCTATCACTTGCAGTGACTGATGTAACAGGTTACAACATGTACTAACATCCTGCCAGCTATTTGTAAACATAGAGAATAGGCTAACACTTGCATTTAAAAATAAAAAAATTTGTAGCAAATGTACTGTATGTAAATCCCACTGATTCTTTCAGAGTGCCTCAAATAACCCATTCATTCATTTAGTTTCTTTGCAGACAAAATGAAAGGACTCTGGCTCTCTACATGGCTTTTAGACTTGACAGGACTGCAGCCTATCCTTTAAAAAACAAACACAAAGTTGAACGTGATGTCCTGGAGGCCTGGGGGAAACTCCGGGCATGTTTTACCTCCCATTGTTTAGTCGGTGTGACCAGTTTGACTGGGAAGCTCAGGCGTTGCTCTCCGCACATTTTTACTGTCATGTTGGCAGCTGTTGAGCAACATGTTAGCAGTGTGTGCAGTTGCTCACATACTGAATATGCAGATACACAATGTTGCAACTAGTGAAGTTTTTGTGCAGACCTTTGTTAATCTAGATTTAGGTTTTAAGTGCATAGAGGACAGCTAATCATATCAGACGCATTAACTCCCACGGTGCATTACAAATTTGCATTATGTATCTAGACTGCTGATTACAATCAGCACAAGAACCCAGATGAATGGAGGACAGGAATGCACTGAGCAGGAAGACCAAGAGACAGAGGAAAAACAAAGCAGTAACACATATTTGCACAAACATATTTACACAGAGGAAATTTGATATTTCAACCATATGAAAAAGATTAGCCAAATCTCTACATCGAGCAGACTCCATTCATCTTCACATTTGTGAATGAACAGTTTTGTTTTTGTTTTTTAGATTATGTTTGATAAATTTTTTGAGTGGTATACAAACAGTATTTGATAGTCATCCGATGGAGGAATCACGCTGATCCGAGTATTAAACACTGACATTTAGCACCAAGTCTCTCGTAAATGATGCAGATATGATTGGACTCTGTGGAACTGATTCATTTTGACTGGTAACCAGTCAGATGGAACCAGCGCAGCTCAGCAGCGAACAAGTCAGGGGGCATCAGTGCTTCATCTGACACGAAATTCTGAAACAACCGATGCCTGAGACAAAATCCTGACATGCTAAAAACTGTCTAAACATTTTACTAGCTGCCGCAGACATGGAGGGAAGTAGCTGCAGTTGCAACAATAATAAATGTTCCTGGATTTTTTTTGTGCAATCAGTAGTTTCAGTGTCTTTTGTGGGTTTTTCTAAATGTAATCTTGAGTCATCAGAGATTACCTATTCATAGTTGGAGAGTGCCTCAGCTGGAAAACCAGGGGAAAGGAAAAAGAGACAGAGTTATAAAGTCCCTGATGAGCTGTGTTTACGCCATGGTGGTTTTGATTTACTTCAACGCATTACCACCATTTAACTAGCTGCACTTCATTTCACAGCAATATTTCAGCAACTGTGCCCCGGAGAGACAAGTCAAGAAGACGTTAAACTGTTTTAGTTTAGTTTATCTGTGCATTTATGGGTAGAAAATTCAGATCTTCTACCTTCACGGCCATTTTCAATGCCTTTAAATACTTCATATATTTTAGATGCATTTCTTTTTGCACATACAAGGAACTGCCGTGAATAAATGCCAGACATTTTCCACAGCTCAGTTGTTCTTTCGATTACAGTAAACTAAAACTCATGGATCACACAAGAGGAAACATGAAAAGCGGTGAAATAACAATGGTTTAATGAGCTAACATTGCCGGCCTCTGTTGTCCAGTTTTCACTTAGTTGAAGGGAGCCAGCATAACAGAAAGATTTTGAATGTATAATGTGTATGATGTTTTAGAAGGCCAGAGAGAGCGTATTAAGTTATGTCAGATATTTCTAGAATAGCAGTCATTGTTACATGATGCTTCATCAATGTGTGACTGTGTGCACACCTGCCTGTACAGTTTCTGTGTGTGCGTATCCGTGGGAATCCCTGGGCATTCAAGACATGAGCAGACATGTTAAACACATAGTGACTCATAATGAATCAGTAAACCCGCCACACACGCAGTTAAATAAGTTAAGGTAAAGGGTCAGAGTAAATGATGACTCATTAAATTACATTCTGAACTTGTGACTGTGCGACATAAAACCCCCCCAGTGAACTGAGGTTTCACTATGATCACCTGTGTCTTTACCTGCTTCTCGTTTTCAACATTTCCTGCTTCCTTTTACTCAATTCTTTCTCCCGAAGAGCTTCCTTTGTATTTACTAAAGGATTTTACAGTCACTTAAGTCTCTCAAAATTCAGACAGGAAACAAATAAAAGGAAATGTGCATAAAAGCACATGTGCGGTGCATGGTTCAATGAAACAGTTGAATACTAGTTGAATCTGACTTTATGTCAAGATGTCAAGAAGATAAAACCTGAGGGACTTTTAGAAGAGGGTTCATTAGGTCACCAACATTGAACAGGAACAGTCACTATCTGCTTTTAGGTCTGTGGGGAAGGACATTGTGGAATTGTGGTTGATGTGAACACGTGATGCTTGTGATGCTCATGCACTAGTGCGATCAGACTGATTCAGCAACAACAGTCAGGGTGTCAGTTTATAAATGGCTAATTTCAAAGTTGAGTGGTGTAAAAGCCACATGCACAAGTGTAAAAACATGATACACCTGAGTCCATACCTAAAGACCTTTGTAAAAAAAAAACACAAAGCATTTTTTAAAATGGCTGTTACAGCAAACAGTGCATTAGCCTTTGTGTCGGACTTCGAAGAGGGATGACACACAGTAAACTATAAAAGCACAGCTGGTGTCAGTTCTCATTACTTTGCAATAGTGTCTTTAACTCATTTGTTGATGTCCCTGAATTTTGCTGAATTGCATTAACAGGCAGCCGAGGTTTGTTCAGTCAGCAGTGCAGACTTCCCTTTTAGCTGACTGTTTTTCACTCCCTCCCTGTCCGAGCTCTTTGTTGATAACGTTACTCGACAGATAGAGCAAACGGTGACAGTCCTGGAGGGACTCAGCTCCAGTTTCCTGTCGTTTAGCGCCGGTGGGCAACAGACGACCTGAGTCAAATGTTTCTTTCCTGGAGGTCAAATGTAAACAATGACCCCAGTGTACCAGAGAGGGAAAATCTGAGCTGATGAACACTGAGCTGGTCATTAAGTGCAGAGACTTACAAGAAGGTCAAGTATACACTACACGCTACTCTGTCAAGGAGAATGAATTAATAGCATGAACCAAGCGAGCAGTAATGATTAACCCTCAGAGGCAACAGTTCCCTCTGCAGACAGCAGGGGGAGTTAGAGTGCTGATGATAGAGGTCGGCTCACTCGGAAATTTAAACCTGGGTTATCCAGTGATCAGGAATAAACGTTAAACCTAAACCTTAGATTCACATGTGGACAAAAGCTCAGAAATAATAGAAATTTCAACATAACTGACAATTCATTGACAATAAGCAAACACCATCCTGCTGATGAAGATAAAGTGATGTGCTCTTAGGCTCTAGAACGTGAACCATGAGGCAGTTTTACAAAGCAGAATCTTTTCTTGAAGCTTTCAGCCATGTGATAACTGTCTGGGCTCCATATGTGCCCTCTGACATGAAGGTCGTCTGACTAGGTTCGTCTGGTTGTACCAGGTCTGACTGGTGACACAGAGACACGGCCTTTTTCTCACTGATCCACCAATCCATCAGATACTTGACTTATTGTTTTTAAATGCCTGTATTTGTTTGTTTTTTGTTTGCTGTTGGTCTCTTTCTGTCTTAATTGGACCTTTTCTTTAAAAAAAATCTGCAACTTTGTTCAGAAAATTGCTAAATGAAGTTTATCAGTTATCATTTTGTGTCCTGAGACTCCTCACCACTAGATGACGACAGACAACCACTTTACTGAGACGTGACAGACGGTAGAGTGAGTAAACCATTGAAATTCCGTTTTATAGATTATTAAGTCTTAAACATTTATGTGCAGTGTTGCATCTCATAGTGCCACACATAAACCTTTTAATAGGACTGTGAACTGGTGGGCAGCTGAGAAGTGTAAATTAGAAAGGGGAAGGCTTCATTACAGTGCAGTCAATTTCTCTAACAAGGATTATGTCGGTGTCTGTCATCTCTGTTCATATACACACATTTCATCAAAAACATTAGTAGGCTACATGATATAATGAAAATCAGGGACCCTTTTATTGATGAGGCATGTAACTAACAGTCTCTCAGGATGACAGAGCCAAATAATGTATTTTTATACTTTTGAAGATCTTTGCTTGGCTCACAGTTCACACCCTGAATGGTTAATTCTGTTACAGTCAGACAGAAACCCAAGGCCTGAAGCTCAACTCAAAGCTCCTGATTAACAAGCGAATAGTGTTAAATCTGATCGATTTTCTTAACATACATACACACAACACACACCGACATAATCAAGTACGAGGAGAATTCCCATCAGTCTTAGTTGAGATGTAAACTCATATGTAAACACTCACAGACAGCACTACAGCTCGGCTGTATAATACTGCAGTACTTAAAGGCTGTGACTGAGAAGCACAGATCAATAGAGTCATTTTCAGCAGTCTGGAGGATTATCCACCTCACTGCCCACTGATGTGATGCAAACTAAACACACACACACACACACACACACACACACACACACACACACACACACACACACACACACACACACACACACACACACACACACACACACACACACACACACACACACACACACTGAGCCTCTCAGACTGTCTGTGGATCCATATTTTTACAGAAGATTGAGAACATTTACCGTGTTTTTAAGCTGCTGCCTGCTCTGTCCTGTCCATCCTCACATCAGATATGGTTTCATTCTTTTATCACAAGGCAGAGAACTGTCCCTGACTCTCCCATAATGCTATTTGAAATACTTCTCTTTATGTATAGTGAATAAAAGCAGAGAAAAATCCTTGTCTTGTAAATGACAAAAGCATCATCATTATGATGGAATAGTCTGCTGCTTGTATACAAAATAGCCTTATAGGGTTTAAACTTAACTTAAATTTTGCACATACAAAAATCATGTAGTCCACAAAAATAATACAAAAGCACCTTAAAAATATTGTAGTACGAATTCTGACTTTGATATAGATAATTCGCCATCCAGTAACATGGAAATCTACCTCATCTAGTGGCTTCAGAAGCTTCACAGTAATTACTAATTGCAGCAGATGACCGAAATTTTCATCACTAATGTGCAGAGGAGAAGGTAATTTATTGCAATGAATAGAAGGGTGTCACTGTTGAATATATGTGTTTCATTCAGGGACGAGGAGAGTGTAGTTGTCAAATTATTACATTATGATATTATGGAAGCCCATATCTAGAAAAATAACAATTAAGAAAACAACAATTTAAATGTATGAGATTGTCTAAATTCATAGTTTTAGTCACCCATGAAAACAATTATTTGCTTTTCACTCAGGTGTTTATTTGATTGTTTATGAGATTTCACATGGGGTTTGTTCTGGATGAACAGTCAATGTCTCAGTGAATGGGGTCAGTAAAGGCTGAACCGGGTCAAGGTTTCCTCTCAGTGGGAAACAATTACAGTGAGAAAGAACCAAACTAAAGACCAGGAAGGAGGCTTGGTGCTTAATTAGTTTTTAGTGTTGGATTCTCTACCACGCATCTATTTTCTATTCTCATTTCAATTCCCCAGGCGGCTCTCATCCAGCCAGCAGCCCGACCCTCAAGCTTCGTTCTCACGCTCATCCGCCTTGATTGATTTCCAGGGAGCAGCGCCGGCTGGCCTGAGCTGCACTGGCCGGGCTATAGAGCGCCTGGCCCGCACGGAGGGGCCGGCCGAGCCCGGGGGGGAGAGGATGGATGGATGAACGAATCTCTGTCCGATCTCTTATCAGCCAGAGCAGCTTCTAGTGGGGCGGGGGGCCGGTGTGAATAGCCCCCCACCACCGCCCCACCCACATACACAGATTACCATCTCGTTCACTCTTTCACTGCACTGTCCCTCTGGTCTGCTGTACAGATAACACGGCCCACACATGCACGAGCACACACACGCAGAGGGAAAGCGATGCCCCAGGTCTTCCCACCACCAACACAACACAACAACAACAACAAAGACACTGATAATCAGACACTTGAGCAGGACAGAGACGGTCATTAGTAGTCTTTAAAGATGATCTGTATCTGAGGCCCACTGGTGCTGATCCTAATGACACTCCGACAACATCCTACACTCAACAACTATTATTACACAGCAACAAATAGCCGATAAGGAAAATATTACTCTGCTCTTCTAAAAAAAAAAAAAGTTAACGTAACCAATTAGTAGGGTATAGCCTAATAAGGATTTCAGTTGTCCCTCGAATGCTTTTTTTTTTTTTTTAGGCTATTTAACTTTTTGACAATAAAAAACGGAGGCTCTACAAAAATTTGACCATATTTAGGCCTATTAAAACAAACTAAAAACCAGCAGTAAGAGTTTAGGCTATAAGAAGAAGCACATCAGACTCATATCAGTAATACGACGAAGATCACATAAAAGTATAGGCTTATGGCATATGTGGTGTGTCTATTCAACCAACTCTTCTTTAAAACATTGGTTAACCATATGCAGCAGCCTATAGGCTACTATATAACCAAACCATTATTTCATGCCCGTTCTGCTCCTTTGCCCCAATCCTGGTCTAGAGAGAGAGAGAGAGAGAGAGAGAGAGAGAGAGAGAGAGAGAGAGAGAGAGAGAGAGAGAGAGAGAGAGAGAGCGAGAGCGGACGGATAGTGTCTCTCAGTCTCGTGCTCTCTCATCACACCTGCGCGCACCTCCCTCTCTCTCTCCTCGGCACTTCAAAGCTCTCCTTGAAAGTGGCTCGAGAGAAGAGTTGTTGTTCTTTCCGCCTGGTGCTGCCACGCGCCGAGCACCATCGTCTTCGTCACCATGCCTCGAGGATTTTTGGTGAAGAGAAACCGGCGTTGCTCGGCGACATACCGGCTGAGAAACAACGGTAATAACAACAACAACACAGCGAATGGAGACAAGAGCAACGGTGACAGCTCCGGGGCGACCGAGCCGCACGAGCTGAGGGACAGCGGTGTGTTGAGGAGCGTCCTCCCCTTTGACCGGAGAAGTGGACCGCTCCAGGTGTCCCGCGAGGACTCCGCCGGGGTCAGAGAGGCGTGGAGCCCGCACGTGGAGTCCGCGCTGGAGGCTGAGGCGGACCAGCGCGCGCAGTTACCGGAGACCGAGGAGCAGGTGAGCGAGGTGGACGTCTTGACCCCTGACGGTGACTTCTCCTGCTTCTTCCCTCCTCCTCCCCCTCCTCCTCCTGCGCGAGACTTGACATTAACAGAAGCTTGCAGCCCCGTTAAACCGGTCGGCACGAGACTGCTGGAACAGCACGAGGAAGGAGAGAAGCAACTGTTGTTTCCCGGGAGATGCCTGACATCATCCCCGGTGTCGGAGCTACCGGAGCTGCCGTTCCTGGTCAGCTCCACGCCAACGTCTGTGTCCGCCTCCATCGAGAGGCTCCTCGCGAGCAGCAGCCGTCACCACGCGCCGTCCTACGGTCACAACGACAAGTTTGACCCGAGCGTGACTCACCTGCACCTGTTCCCGCCACTGACCCTGATGAGCCAGGAGCAGCACCACGCGGGGAGAAAACACTCGTTCCTTGAACCGGATCAGCGCGTGAGCAGCAGCAGCAGACACCACAAACCGTCGGCGGGAAACCCGTCAAAGAAACCCAAAGTGAACCGGAAACTCAGCTTCGAGGACGAGGTCACGACCTCCCCGGTTCTCGGTCTACGCATCAAGAAGGAGAGCCCCGAGCTGAGGAGGCAGCGGGAGAAGTCGTCTGTGGCCACCGGGAACCAGCCGCTGGGGGAGTTCATCTGTCAGCTGTGTAAGGAGGAGTACCCCGACCCCTTCTCCCTCGCGCAGCACAAGTGCTCCCGCATAGTGCGCGTGGAGTACCGGTGTCCCGAGTGCGACAAAGTCTTCAGCTGTCCCGCCAACTTGGCCTCCCACCGCCGCTGGCACAAACCGCGTCCGGTGAACAACAACCACGGGGCAGAAGCTCCGAGCAACAAGAGCCAGCCGTTAAAGGAGGCGCGAGGGCTCCTTCAGCACGAGAGGCAGTCGTTAGAGACGGAGGGCAAAGAGAACGAGCTGCTGCGTGTGAACACAGATCAGCACCACGGAGCGCGGGACAGCTCCCGCGTCAGGCGCGAGCCCTCCCTGCTTCTGCTCCACGGACGGTCTCGAGACAGTCCGGACAGCGACAGCCTCGCGCCTCCTCACTACGACTGCTCGCCTCATTACCGGGGCCCAGGGGAGAACTGTCTGGACCTGCAGCCGCAGGTGAGGGCGGCGGACAGCCCGCCGTCCGGTCTCCTGCTGCTCAACGGCAACCCCGACGAGCGCGCGGACCTGTCGCAGCCGCAGCCACCGTCGCTCTCGCACGCTCCTCTACCGTTCGTCCAGTCGTTACCGGAGGAGGAAGTGTACGAGTGCCGCTACTGTGGGAAGAAATTCCGCCGACAAGCTTACCTCAAGAAACATCTGGCCGCGCACGAGATGACAGCGTCTCCACCCCCGCCACCGTACGGCCAGGCACGCGACAGCAGCGGCGTTGGGCAGCAGAGCCAGGTGTTCCTGTGTCACCTGTGCGGCGCGCGCTTCCCGACGGTTGAGATCAGAGACAAGCACCGGCTGTGGCACGCGATGAGGGACGAGTTACTGGCGGGAACATTTGGAGCAGGACTAAGGCCAGATGTTTTCCACGCGCACAGAGAGGAGAGCGGCGGCGGGGAGTGTGAGCAGCAGCAACAGCAGCAGATCTTCACGTGTAAACACTGTCCGTCCACTTTCTTCAGCTCCCCGGGGCTCACGAGACATATCAACAAGTCTCATCCCACCGAGAGTCGGCAGGTGATGCTGCTGCAGATGACCGTGCGACCCTGAAGCACGCGCGGGACAGAGACACTAAAAAATATATAACTGATTACCGTCACGCAACACGGGGAAACTAATCTAGTTGTTTTCATTCACAACACTTAGCCTACTTGACACTCACGTCAGGTTTTGTTGTGATATCAGACTGAGGTCCGTTTGTTTCAGTTGTGGTCATAAGAAAAAAAAAAAGTTTAGGCTATCAGTTGTGTAACAGAATAAAGATTAAGGTTGAGTCACTGTGCCTTTTATTTAAAAATCAATAAGCAGTCTGACCTTAAAGTTGTTTCATAATGGTCCGCACACGAGAAACTCAAATATAATACATGGACTAACAGTGAAATTGATCACAGTGCTGAAACATCAAGCACAGTCCCCTGATACTGAAACCATGTCTGCAAACACCAGTAATATATATAGCCTACTGTATATTTTTTATCATGATTGCAACTTTAGAAAATAATATTTTATTCACTGGACAGATAATAGAGATAAAATGCATCTTAAATAAATAAACTAAAAATAGGATTATTATGATTGGCATTATAATCTGGAGGGGCATTTTAAGTGTTGCAACCCTTAAAAACAATGGGTTTTGCAAGTGTTAATCACAGTTATAAATTTCTATTTCGTTTTGACCTCTGCCTTGTTGCATATTAGACCTTTGCTCCGTAAATGATTGGATATTAAAACTATTGCACCTGTTACGTCTGAGCGAATGGGACAGATTGAAATTTGTCAGAAATAACATTTTGATTATAGAGTAAGAGGGAATTTTGCACCATATCCATTGGAGCTATGATTAACTCAGCTCTTACGTGTGGTAGAGGTTTAAGCTCATGTTCGACATATTCCTGTGGCAAAGTAATCTGATTACACTTGATGTTAAGAGGCAGAAGAAGCAGGTTACATTACAGACTGGTGTAATAGGCTGCGTGAAGCAGAGCCAGACCATAATCAATGACCTGTGATCACATTTTAGAAAGTGACCTTCCTTAACCTGAAAACTGGAGACAGAATCAATGTCCTAACTCCATTTCATGTACAGTGAACAATAAAAACCAGTGACACAAAAAGAGAAAATAATCACATCAGACAGAATATGCCTTTTATAGTAAATGTGCCGGTTAATTTATCAGCTATAAAATATTTTCATACAGAAACGGAACATTTAATGTTAGTATTGCTAGTAAAGAAAAAAGTCTTTTGTGTTTAATGATAGTAAATTCCTCTTCAAACATTTGCTAAATGCCTTCATGATGCTAAAATGTAACAGTGGTTCTCAGAAGCCTAGTACTATTTTGATATGCTTGAAGTTGAATGTTAAATTTATTCAAAATTATTGTCAATAAATGGGAATACAATATGATCGATGATCAGTCGCCAACTGTCAATTTATTACAGATATTCACACACACACATACACACTCACACGAGATATGAAATGAGTGGTAAGAATCATTTATTGTTAAAGTCCATCATTGCACATCCACGCTGTGTGTGTCTGAAACAGATGTTACACATTTACATTATACAGATCTGACAGTAACATAGTGTGAGGAGTGTGTATGTGCAAGCGTGCATGTGTGTGTGTGTGTTGTGGCACAGCTGATACATGGTCAACACAGGCAGTTATACTGAACTGATGTCATGCAGTATGTATAGTCAGTAGTTACATACACCAGCTTCATCCAAAAACACAGAACGTCTGGACAACAGCTGGACCCGTTTCCATCGCAGCCCTCGTGTTCAGTCTACGGCAGGCACAGAGGATCCAAATTGTTATGTTGGAGGGGAGGGGGGGTCCGTGCAAACGGGGAGAAGGTACAGTAGAGGAGTCTGACTATAAGGATTAAAAAAATATTTCTACTTAAACAACCTGAGGACGGTGCCTCCGGGTGCCTGATGTGAATTTTTGATAATGCTGAAAGGCTTTGGGTAACTATTGTTTTCTATACATTTTGGTTGCTGCTAACCAGGCTTTTTAAATCAAATGAACATGCATTCATACACGTGAATAAGCGTAACTTGTTGAATGCATGCCAAAACATAAGATCCTCAGGAATATTTACAATCTGTAAAACAATTTGGAAGTGTGAAATTTATCACCGTTTGTTTCTGTCATGGGACTTTAAAGCAGCATCGGGACACGGGTCATCATGTGTTAATGAGCCCCAGGGTGCTACCACTAGATCGCTTGTCTCAACCAGTCAATGAAGCCTCCGCTATAATAACCTGTAACAGTAATTCATTTATAAAGGGAAAACTTTGATCTCAGCTGACTTCAAATATTCACACACAAAGTAACACAAACATGAGTTTGACCTCAATTTACAGTGACAAATTTGAACAATTTCAACCCCATGTAAGGGTTAAAAAAAAGTTTTTACAATCCCTTTCCTCTCTACAGAGACACTATGGCTGAAAAAATTAAAATAAAACAAACAGCAACAGAAAATACGGCTGTGAATACACTTACTTACTTCAAGCAGTGAAGCATAATGCAAAACCCATTAACTTAGACCTATATTTAAAATACAGATCATTAATATTACATGTTTCCTTTACCACAGATCAGGCTGTGGGAAAAACAAACAAACAAAAAAAGATGGAAACACAATCCATCATGTTAAATTAATGGAGGAACATTCAATCCTGATAAACCCTGTCAAACCACAACTGTGACATTTATAACCCATTGATGCTGATTTGAAACGGTGTCAGTTTAAAAGTTGAGCTGAAATGAGGACATGAAATAGATGAAAAATCATCTATGGTAGTGTTTAACCTGCTGATCCCCCTCCGTGCAGAAGTGGAGCTGGGGACGAGTCAAAATATGAGAGAGGATTTTTACGGAAAAAAAAAGAAGCAAAAAGAACCAAAACATTCAAATCTATGTGAGGATAACTTGACATCTCTCTCTCTGTTTCTCTCTTTGGCCTTGAATCTATAGTTTCTCTTCTGAATAATCTGATTTTGGACATCCCTTAAAACGCATCACACAGATATTAATGACACTACAACCTGTCTCACTGGCATTTATCAGGAGTGACATGGCCTTACATCCTTACATCCCCTCAGTATACAGTATATTCTGATAAATACAACATTGTTGTTATTTTAATGATGTCAACTTTCTACTTTTTTTTAATTTTTATAGAGAAAACAAACTTACATGTAACAACAGTTTTTCTGTCTACTTCCCCCAGTCTAGCTGTGGTACCAATGTGAGACATATTAACTGTGAAGTAAAGCTGGATATTTGAGCAGGAGTGAGATTATGTTTAATTTCCCGAAGCATGTGGGAGGTGCAAGAATGAAACAGAAACTACATGAAGCAACAAATATTGTAGTGTGAACCCACTTGTAGCAGATATGTGGTCTGAGGTTAAACCATTGTGGTTTTGGCAGCTAATTCTCATAGAACAGTATATACACAACAAGCGTCCTCACACTGTACACATTCTTATAGATACTCATATATATTTATATATCGATACTCATATATGTGTACTCAGTTGAACAAAGAATGGTGGTTGCATTGCATCAGATGACAGAGCGACTAAAAATACAGCAACATTCTTGTTTGGATCAAAACATAATAAAAAAACAAACAAACAAAGAAAACAGATGCAAATGAACATCAGTGCTTGTCCACATTTTACAGCATGAGCAAAAATAACAGTAACAGGTGCTTGTTCTTTGATCAGCTTGCCTTCTTCATTTTTAAACCTGCCATCATTACTGTACATACAGTAACGTTGTTCCTCGCGCTCAGAGAACAGGTCAGGTCATTTCAGTCCTCTTCCTCTGAATTCAAACACAGACGTTTGGCTGGAAAACGCTGCCACATCAACATGATGTCATTTTTTTAAAATACTTTGCAAATGAATGAGATTCTACTTACATTGTGAGGACTGAATAGAAACTGACCTCTGCCCTTAATGTTTTTATCTTTATAGGCCTATCGCTGCACTGAGAACAAAAATAGACTCTTTTCTTGCTTTCTCCATGCAACACTTTACAGCCATTACTTCTTTTTATATCAAAACTCATGGTTCTGTCTGTACACACAGCCCGACTATAGTACAAATATACAAGTTTCCCCGTAGCAACAATGACACAAAACGCAGAGAGTGAAGAGACTCTGCTCTTTGTTTGTCGTTGAACTTGTTCTCCAGAACTGGTTTACAGAGCAGTGTGTATGTAACGTGGCACACTTTACAGCTTTTTGCGTTAACACTGGAGTTTTGAACATGGCACAGATGATGAGCTAATACTGCTCTGTACAGGCAGCGCTTATTCAGGATTTCTCACTACAGCTAAAGGCGGCATGCTGCAGCATTGGGTCAACTGGTTCCTGTGGGGGTTTTTCCTTCTAGTAAGCAAAGCTGAGGATTAATACAGCAGCTAATATATATTTCGAAATAAAGTTACAGTATAGTAAAGTCCATGAAATACTGATACATGTGCTTTTAAGAGTACAAGTGTGCGACAAAGCGTTTTGTACATAAATCACCAGTGTCCAATCAGAACAGCAACATGCTGGAAGAGTCGACATCTTCAGCCTGTTTTCCTGTTGAGTATTATATCTTTATGAATTTCCCCAGAGGTGTTGATTTGAAAGGGTGTCATATTTATTATCCTGTACTTTAAGTGCAATTATAGACCAAATGTCCTCTGGGATTCAAAAAACAAAGTCTCATAGGTTGGTGTGAGAAAAAGACCAGTGTTGGTTTGGTAGCATGACATTAAGTGCCGACTGAGCTGAGTAACCCGGAGCGATCAAGTCTTATTGGCCGATCCAGAGGAGCGCCGCAGCTTCATGGACATGCGGCTCTTGCTAGTCCGAGGAGACATGGGGGATGCCGAGTCGCTCCCGGCCTCCCCAAGAGCCGGACTTTCTCCCCGAAGAATCTCTAGGCAGGAGCCTGAGGAAGTGAGGGGAGAAGGGAGGTGGATGGATTATTAGGGGATGGAGGGATAAAGGAGAGGAGGGAGGAGGTAAATAACAGGAGAAACGGATGAGGGGACAAAAGGAAAATTACATCCCGACCCATGATGCTCTACTACGCCAGACTGTGAAGACTCAGTACAGTGACAAAGACAGAACAACAGATACACACAGACAGACAGACAGACAGACAGACAGACAGACAGACAGACAGACAGACAGACAGACAGACAGACAGACAGACAGACAGCTCTAATAACTGAAAAAAAATCCTCTAGTTACTAAAAACCACCGGTTTATGTTAAGTTTATGTGGTATTAGTATTAAAGACTGGTAAAATCTGCTTCACATTGGGACTGTCAAGCTATGTCAAATGTGGTGAATCACAAAATAATCACATTTTTATTTGCCAGATTGTCCTTTAAAATACTTTTCTCAAATGTTTAGGAACATTATTATACATTAAACACAACAATGACAAATATGGCCCAGAAAGCCAAAAAGGCCTTACTGCATTGTATATACTTAACTGCAAACTAACCCGGCTGAGTTTTAACTTTGGTTTGTTAATTTCTGGCAAGAAGAAAATATTGGAATGTGTGTCATCATGGCATTAACTTTGTTTCATTGTGTCATATTTCTTCTATATGAACTGAAGGAGGGCTGTCAGATTGAACAGATTTACCCTCTGACACTGTGTGTAATTAGAAACGACATAAATAAACTTGACATCTAAAGTCTGACACCTGCCTTTTGCTAAAAGTATCTGCAGTGAAACACGTGCTTCACAGATTTCATGACTAGGTGACAACACAAAAGTTTAATAGTGATGCTGTACACTGTCACTACCATCTTCAATCTCTCCCTGAAGCTCAGGCCTTAAAGACGCTGCTGCTGATGATAATAACCACACTGCTCTGTGCTCAGGCTTCTCATGTGAGAGAAGACCAAGAAGCTTTAATGTGAAACAGTCAAAACAAACACTGACTTTACAGGAGTCTAATAAACAAAACAGCTGGGGATCTAGACCACTAAACATGATGAGACAGAGAACTACAGACATGTGGTCAGGTTCATTTCTACTTATGAAGCATACCATTCACAGCTAGCATGAAGGACCTTCTGCTTGAGGCCTTTCCCCTTCACCCTGAGCATGTTAAAGCTGTCTAGTGGTTTAGGGACCATCACATACATAACACTATGCTCCTCTGGAGAGGAGAGGAGAGGAGAGGAGAGGAGAGGAGAGGAGAGGAGAGGAGAGGAGAGGAGAGGAGAGGAGAGGAGAGGAGAGGAGAGGAGAGGAGAGGAGAGGAGAGGAGGATACAGGAAGGAATGAAATTGTAAAGAAGGAGAAACAAAAATAGTGGAATGGACAAAAGGAAATAAACAGGAGAAAGAGAGATAAAAGGAGGAGAGATAGGGAGTGGAAATGAGGGCAGGACGAAGGACATTGAAGGAGGGATGGTCAGAGAAAAGAAAGAAAAACAGAACAAATGAATAAAAAGAAAGAATAAGAAGTTGCCACAAACATAAAGAGAAAACAGGTCAAAACGTGAAAGCAACAGAAAAACATGAAAGACACAAAGACAACAGAGTGTGTACACAAATGTATATGTGATGATGCAGAAAAACATATTTGAACTATAAACTTTTTTTTTTTAGTTTTTCTTATTAAATACAAACACACATACAACTCCAATAAAGAAAAAACTAAACTTTCATGTTAGTTTAAAGTTATACATCCAGACAGCATGTGCATCAATGAAAACTTTCTTACCCATTTTTAAAGTAAGTGTGTGTGTGTGTGTGTGTGTGTGTAGGTGCTACAGTGCTACATCATCCAAACCAGGAGCAGAGGAGCATACAAAAGGTTTGAGGTAAAGTTTCACCAGGTCAGTGAGACGTTACAGGTTAAAAGGACAAACAGGAAAATTATTGTGAGTGAAACAGACAGAAGAGAAAAACTGACACATTGTTATAAAAAGGATTTCTCACTTTCATCACGGCACAGAGTGTAGTTTGGTTTAAGACGAGCATAAAAACTGAAGCCTGTCGACATGGAACAAGGTCAAAAAAGTCTGAGCAAGAATCTGCATAAACCTAGTTAGTGAATGTGTTGTGGCCTGTTTATTTTTCATATAAATAATGGGATCATTTATCGTCAGTCTGTGTCTTTGTGCCTCCACATGTCTCACTTTTGGCTAGTGTATATAAACCCTTTGCTGTGGCGAATTAGCTTAAAGTTGCTCTAATACATTTTCATATATTTGCCTTTTTGTGATGAATCTCCATAGAAATATTGCCCAGGTCTGCAGATCACCTCATCTCCATGGAGTGTTTCACTGTTGTTTAACTAATTGTTTTGAATTTGCAGCCAGTAACTCCATGGTTTTGTATTGTATTGTATTTTATTACCTACCAGTCACCAAACGGCAGCAAACATTCAGTGACTCTCTGGTGAACACAGATAAAGCCCAACACTCAGGATCTGGTACAGACCAAAAACATAGCAAAGATAATTCAACTATTCATTACAATAACCTAATGAAGTCATAAATTGTGCAGCTTTTGTTCTCAGCTGCTAATTGGCTGTGTTCACTACCCACTGTTTGATATTTCATCTCTGCTGGTTATCTCAGCTTAGTGATGCATGGTTACATCTGTGGGCAGTGGGAGGTACCAGTCGTCAGTCAGTCTCTCCATTATAAGGCTGACCAGGCTGTTACAGTCCAGGCGAAATTCCTGATTAATCCGACTTCCTGTTACACCCTAACAAACCACACTGAGTAACTCCAAACTACACCCACAGATGAGTTGAAAATGACACTTCCTTTTAACAGTAACATGCAGACCTGTTAATAAGACACAGAAAGAAACATGGAGACGTGAATACAACGTTGTGGAAGAATCAGAGGAGAACGTTTCTCGGGTTAGAGGCTGAAGTGTAAATAGGAGGAGCCAATCATAACAGGGCATGTCAATGACAAGGCTTACCTTTTAACTATAGGCAAGTGAGACATTACGATCTAAAGGAGGGGGGAACAAAAGAAGATAAAACAAGAAGGAGGAAATAATAAAAAAATGAAACAAAAGAAAAGGAAAACAAATTAATGAGAAAAAAGAAAAAGAAAGGTGGAATTAAAATAAAAACAGAAAGACAGAAGAATGTTTGATCATTGCGCTGTTAAGGGAGTGGGGGCCTAAAATAGAGACAGTAATTTGAGCAGGGTTCGTTTCAGAGCTCAGGATCCTGATCACGACACACGTATCAGGACTAATAGTAAATCTTTGTGTTGTTATTTGTCTGACTGACTTTTTGATCCTGTGCTCTGAAACAACCTTTGGGGCTGAACAACACACCAACGACCCTGCACAGAGGTGACAGGGGATTTAAATGCAACACACTTTTGTGAATTAAGATCTGGGGAGACAGCAGCGTGTGTCAGGTTGTAGTGATGTCATTCAGCCTCAAAGCAGGGTGATTATTCTGGTACAAACAATAACTGGTGAGATGAGGAGCGGTTGGCAAAGAAAAACAGTGATCAATTATACATATAGACAAACACACATCAAGTACCTTTATCCCTATAAAGTGCTGCATTAACACACTGATATGTGAGTGTGCAGGTCCACATCACACAGTCCAACTCTGTGTTGGTTATGTGTAACATCTTGGTGAAGAAAACGTGTGGCTTAGTTGTGAAATCAGATTATTGAAAATAACTGCCAGGTTAATTAATTGGATGAGTGAACCGAGCCAAAGGACAGTTTTAAATTATACATAGCCAGACACATTAACAGACAAAAAATGATCAATAATGGTCTAATGAACTCGACAGGATCCGTACGTACATTAGGACATAACTCCCATGTGCACGCCTGGCATCGCTACGGCTGATCAGATGTCAGCTAATTCCTCAGAGATGCTCTGGAGACAGAAGAAGGCTGAGCACAGCTTTGGATAGAAAACAGAACTCATCGGATACAAGGCTCTGCATCAGACTATAAGCTGCCAGCGTGTGTGTGTAGGTGGTTCAAATGATGCTGGAGGGTGGGCAGTTTAAAATCTAGGAGGCAGATTCCTCCTCAAACGCATTAAAGAGACAGACCATTAGCATATTTCAGTTTCATTTGTCCTCTTAAATTAAATCATGTGAAGAAATTATTGCAAGTAATGAATCCGATGGCCAATGAGCAGTTTCACAAAGTTGCATTAGGCTACATTCACACAGCACATTTTCAGTTTAAAAGGAGTGTTTTAGCTCTGTATCGACAACAACCTTGATCCATGGCTGCATTAAAGCTGCAGCTGACAGCAGAGACAGAAGGGTCAGCCACGTTCGCTTCATCTTTTACAAAGGTTTAAGGGGCTTAAAGACTTTGTAGCAGAGTAGATACAGGTTGCTCTTTAAACTAAAACGTATCAGTGTGGATGTAGCCATAATCACGCATTCTCTGACAGCCTGACACTGAGGTTCGGTCTCACAGGTGTGTCGGCTGCTGCGGTGAAAACGTGTTTGGTTATTTGACAGAGTGAGGGATCAGGGATCAGGTCCTACCTGTGTCAGACGGCAGGTGAGTGCATGGAGCAGGACTGTAGACTCGAGCTGCGTAGTCCTCGAATGTGGTTGGCTCCTGGTGGTGCTGCACGATGGTTTCTAGGTATCGAGCTCGCTCCTCATAGCTGAGGTGAAAGGTCAAGGTAAAGTACACAGTGCCAGTTTACAGTATTAACCCTTAATGGAGGAAATATGACGAAAAAACAAACAAAAGGGTAAACATCCATAAAACAACAAAATTGGCCTCAGCCAATCAGCATACACACCGAAGCATGTGGAAAACAATTAGGTAATCTTGTCTGTGGCTCAGGATGAGATTTTGAGAAATTACTACGATGATGTCATAATGATGTCATAGGGGTTATTTTGGCATGGGCTTGATTTTTTTCTTTTCTTTTTTTACAGAATGTTGGAAATTTTCTGTATGGACCTTGGAAGACAGTGATTGTGGCCTCATGAGAGACTTTCCAGCTGCATCATGGGAAATGTAGGATCAATGGTCTTTGGAACTTGAATTGGAGATCAGAATAGATACTGACCCCTGGTTCTAACATTTAGACATGTAAAAATACCTCAATTCAGATCAATTTAAACTCCAAACTTGATGATTTACACTAACAAACAAAAGACTCTGGCTTCACTGGTTTAATGTCTTTCATTAATTCTAGTTTGATTCAATTGTTTCTTTGCTAATTTATTTCATAATTAATTTTAACCAACTGCTTAAGGAAAAAAAAGTTTCTGTAAAGAAAGTACTTAAAATGAACAATAATAACACTGAAAAACTGAATTGGCCACAGTAAAATGCAACAAAAGAAAAAAACAAGAACAGAATAGAATTTATAATAAAGTAAAACATAATGTCGTTGTTGAATAAACAGGATTTTTCACATAAAACTGTGCAGCACAGGCCAGTTAACTCCCCTACACATTGTTTCCCATGTGAATACACTGCGAATACAGGGGTATTATGGGGGTATTCTCAGGCAAACAAAGGCCTTTTATCACCTGTTATTACAGCCTTTAGCTATGAAGTGACAGAGAGGTGCAGGGATTCAGCCCAGAGCAGAGTAAATGGAAACCAGGACTTCAACTGACCATCTATTAGAGATAACCTCATTGATGGAATGACATTTACCCTCTCTTCCTTAGTCCTTCTCATACATCCAGCCATAATGAAGGCCATATGCAGCTGTTAGTCTCGTGACAAACACACACACACTGACACACACACAATTCAGTCGCATCATCTCCCAATAGTATAACCATTTGCTCAGTGAACGCCAATAATAGAGGGTTTTCAATGAGAGCAGAGTGTTTGTGTGTGTGTGTGTGTCTATATTTGATAAGGTTGGTTGTTAACAGGCACAATGTGTGTATGTAAGTGTGTGTCCCTGTTTGAGTGTGTGATGGGATTAGGCCAATGAATCTTCAGAATGAAATCTGTGTGTTTGTACCTCTGTGTGTGTATGTGTGCGTGCATACATGCGTGCACGGCTGTTGTGAATGGATCAGCCATCTGTAATAGTGCCCATGGGTTTTCTATTGGGTTAGAGAGCAGCTCTATGGGCCTCAGAAGGAGGAAGATTCAGGTCTAATGGTAACTGATCCAGTTAGAGACAATGATAATAATAACAATATGGCTCCGTTAAAGTGGAGGGACAGACTGAACGGGTAGAAAAGAGAGAGGAGGAGGAGGAGGAGGAGGAAGGTGGAGACGAGAGAATGAGGGGAAAATCCTGGCAAAGCAGAGAGAAAACAATTTTAATAAAGTTAGCACAGATGACGCAGTTTTGTTGGAATTAATCAAACTTGATTTCAGGCTTAAAAACACGCGAGTTAAGTTTGTTTGAAGCCTTGTTGTTTAAATCGAGGCAATTAGTGAGAAAGAACGGCTGGAGGTGGCAAAGAAAGTAATAATAAGGAGGAGGAAGACAACTTGCAGAGGGGTGAAGAGGAAGAAGAAGGGGTGAGTCACACAGGAGGTGAGAGGGGAGGACAGCGGGTGAGACAGGGAGGGGGGAGAGAGGGGGGGAAGTGTGTCTTTCTCCCCGGTGAGAGCTGAGAGAAGAGCAGCAGCAGTCACACGCAGAGCTGAGAGTCGGCGTCTCTCACACCGAGCCTCTATGAGATCTCACCGTTTGCCTCTCACTTCCCCCTCTGAAGAGCCGACGTGTGGAGATAATGCAATTAGGAGCAAGACGCGCCTCCGAGCAACACGTACGTTATCTTTATATCACGTTTTAATAATGCGCGGCTGCGTGAAGGTGAAGCTGCGATTTTTTTTTTTCCCTTCCCTCTTTCAAAATACGCTGACCCACAAAAGGCCGCTGCTTTGTCGTCTCTGATTTGCGCTGAAAAGGCTCAGAGGACACCTGCAGGAGAGGAGGGAGTCCACAACGACAGGGAGACTGAAAGAGGGAGAGAAGGAGGAGAAATAAACACAAAGACATGGCACCACCGCTGAGATAAATGACAAGAGCATCACTTCATTGTTCTCCACTCTTTTCTGTGTCTGCTGCCTTCGTCTCTCTCTCCCTCTTTCTTGCTCTCAGCGTGGAGCTCTGCCCGCGGCCTTATGTCACCGTGTCGTAAACAGCAGCTCCCCGCCGACACCGGCCAACATCAGCACAAGAGAGAGACGGGCTCTAATGTAAAACTTTGAACTAGAGCAATGACATTGGTCGCCTTCAGATTTGGTGTATAGCATCAGCATCATGCTCCATTCAGATTCATTGTTACCCACTTCTTCTCTGTACTCTAAAGAGGCTATGGCTGCTGACAGAAAAAAAAAAAAAAAGTACAACAGGATATTTTTACAGAAAATCGCTGGCTTCCTCACTTGGCATTTTTAATGAGCATATGGACACATTTTCAGGCCCAATGCTGTTTATCTAACATGATAGATTTGTACTTCACTCTGTCAGGCACAAAGTCAGAGAACAGCCCGTGAAACAAAATACAGACAATCAGGAGACGCGCCGTCCTGCTCGGTTACAGGTTAGAGATGGATGCACCATGTTAACCCCACTGTCATTTTCCGACATCAAATTTGGAGAGAAGAGAACAATTTCAGTCCTTCACAATTTGTGTGGCGAGTGTATAGACCCGGCCGGCTCTGAAAAACACGCAGACATCGATACAAGCCTGGGGGGTTTGATTCCAGTGGCTCGGACAATTAGAGAAGGTTTTTTTTTTTCAGAGGAAGAATAAGACCGTTCGTTCACTCACACATCTTTAATGATTTTCTTCTATTCTCTTGTTTTACGGTCGCCATTTTTTTTTATATGGAGAAACCAAATTCACGCTTGACCTTGGAAACACAAGCTGAAAGTCAGCAGCCACTGCTTCCAATTTTAATCCTTTGTGAAGCATTTTGTGTGGCATCTCTGCACGAAACATACTATACAAATAAAGTTATTATTATTTGTATTAAAAAAAGAAAAAAGAAGCTGAAACTAGTGAGAGGTCAAAGAAAATAGACTTTGCGTTCACACATCTCTGCCTCCATCCAAATGGCAGTCATCACTATAAAATCCACTGTAATTGAATTTCAGATGGCTCCTCTTATTAAGTCATTAGCAGCAAAATATCTCTCTTTTGGAGAGAAAGGGACAGAAAGAGGGAAAATTATAAGGGGAGAAAGAGGGGAGAAGGCTGGTGAGGAAGAAAGAGGAGAAAGCGCCGCAAAGAAAGGCACACGGGAGAAAGATGGAGGAGAGAGGGGGCGGATAAAAAGGCTCTTTTGTGTCGCGTCAGAAACTCATTTTCTTGTGTGTGGCTGAAAAGAGAGGAGAGAGAAGTGTTTGTGCTTTCTCCAGCCCTCTCTCTCTCTCTCTCCATTTCAGCCCTTTACTCTCCTTCTCTCTCTCCCGCCGTGAAGTTCATTGTGGTGGTGTTCGACTGCCGCGATCACTTGAGACTGAGGGAGGCCGGAGGAGAGGAGGTGAGAGGAGGAGAAAGGGAGCTTGTTAGCGCATTAGGAGCCGGGCCCTCTGCTGGGATGTGTGTGTGTGTGTGTGTGTGTGTTTGTCAGTGCTAGAGTGTGTGTTAGGATGGGGGGGGGGGGGCGGGGGGGTGTTTGTATGTATATGTGTGAGTCTGTGTGTGCATAGAATATGGTGAGAATATACAGTATGTATGAATATGTGAAAGTACTGTGATAGAAGCGGGTTGGTTTAATGTGTATTTTCTCAGTTTAATTAATTGTGTTAAAATTGTAATATGTAATTGTCAATGTGTCTTGACCTAAGGGTCAGATATGTACCATGATGTGTTCACACAGCTCAGGTGGAATCTGTATGAATGCAGGGTTTACAATAACTGAGGTGATATGATCTTAAAATCTCAACTAATGGTCTGGGACATAACAGTAAGTGGCAGAAAATGGTCCAAGTGCCTCTTGTGGGAACATAAGGACTTCAATTAAAAAGCATTTATATGTTTAAAATGGTTTTGAACGTTATGAGGGCAATAGTGCGAGGTCAGAGCAGAAGAGTGCATGAAGGGCCTAGCACTCAGCACTGAACCCCCAATGACATCAACTTCACATTGAACACTAAAATCATTTTAAAATCTTATACTTGTACATTTGTACAGACATTTTAAACTTACAGTGTATTGTATTTTAAATATCATTTATCCTTCATTTTTGTTCTTTTGAACATAAATTAAACATAAGGTAAATAAGAATCTGTTTGCCTTTCAAATAAAATGAACAATGAATAAAAATCAACATGCCTTTGTTCTATTAAACTCTTATAACATTCATAACATATAATAATCAGCTCCCCTGAACCTGCTCTTGTGTCCGGAGCAACATTAACTGGACGTTGTTCGGCCTTGCCATGTGTTTTCTTCACAGAGTTGTGCCACAGGTTTTTCTCTCCCAAGGGGAACTAGCTGTGGCGTGCACCATTTTAGTAATTGGCTCATGAAATGACTGGGAATATTTACTTATCATGTTGGAAATAAGTTAATAAACGTTTCCATGTCCCCCCTGTAATGTGGCTGTGTATCTACAGAAACATAAAGACCCTGACTCTGAGATTCTTAATATCAGGCTATCTCTCTCCTGAATGTCAAAAAGAGAAGATCATGTTTATCCTGGTTAAAAGGAAGACTACCTCTGTAGAAGTAGTTCACGTCAGTACATCAGAGCAGAAGGGTGTCGTCCCTGGCTCTGGGTCATCGTGTCCTCGAGCAGCTGATCTAGACGGACAAAAATAGCCAAGGCAATTTGACAGTTGTTCGACTCGAATTGGATCAGTCCCCATTGTCCTCATCATCAAAGCAGGTCTGGAACACCAGACCACATCATGAAAATCATCATCAGCTACTACAGAGGTTTTACAGGTATGTAAACGTTTCAACATGACCCATTTCACAACCATATGGTGGGACGTGAGAAAAGGAATTGTTTCCAAGCTTGTTCACAAGGGAATGCTCAGAACAGCAGCAGGGAAGGAATCCGAAGGGAAGACGATAATGAAGTCCAGCACCCACCACCCTCCTTTAAGAGGTGTAAGGGATGATCCAACTACTTTGTTCTATTCATAAGCAAGGTGGAGGCACCTGAAGACCAACATGTGTTTCAAAACAACAAAGTAAAGATGCATGGTGATAAGAAAAGGGAGGTTGCCAGCAGGATGGGAGGAGGAGGAAGGTTTTACCATCAATTGAAGAAAACTCAATAAAAAGGGGTAAGTGACAGGATGACACTCTCACTGACAGGAGCGACGTATTCAGGTCAATGAAACCGGCAGACGAGTGGCTGAGAAAGATACAGGGATCAGACCAACCAGGTCAGGTCTGCTGCCACAGCTCAGTCATAGGAGACTGACTGAGAGGTTCAACATCTAGATGCATCTCATACAGAACAAGGACATCATTTGTCATTTCAGAAAGTGGTGGGGACATCTCTTAAGCCTCCCCCTCGGTGTAAATGACACCTATGGGAGAGGGTCATTCTTAAGACACACTTAGCTCCACCGTTATCACCAGGATCTCTATACAAAATGGCCTCAATCTGCACAAACTGCTATAAAACCACTTTGGACATATTTTCAAATGCTTGGATTCTCTGCGTGAAAAGCAAAAAGTCTTTTATCTACCTTCTGTTACAATCCATTCACAGCTCTTTTTTTTCTACATTCTTACTGTATTACAAATACAAACCCAGCTCATACAAAAGATAAATACATAAAGCATCCACTGAAATGTTCAATGAGCTTTTGACCCATTTGTAAACTGCTGACACAGGCTTTTCTTTCACCTGCCGCTCTTTTTCTTGCCTTCTTTCACTCTTTTTTAAAAGAAGCTGTCTGAATGTTGTTTAAACATCGCTAACATTAAATCCACACCCCAGTGATGAATACTACTACTACTACTACTACTACTACTACTACTACTACTACTTCACTGAGTTGGATGATACACACTTACCCATTTAGATTCAATGCTAGCGTGCTTTAAAGCTGAGTCAGTGTGTTGGTCTGAATGAGCCTAAAAGAACCGAAACTCTCCCTTAATGAGGAAATCAGCTGTACCTGTTAAGTGAGCAGATCCAGACTCTCTCTGTCTGGAATATGCATCACAAAATGTCCCAACAACAATTTGTTAAATATACGCTATATCAATATACACAAAGGTCCAATATTTTGATATGCAAATGAGGAGGGAGGACCAGGACCAGTTACATCTCCTCTCTCAGCTTCCTGTTGTCTGAGAAATGGGCCAACCACAGGTAATGGATTGTCGCTTACTACTGTGCCTTGGTGAAAACATACCCATAATGCCGATGGTCGGTCAGCGCTGAAGGAGTCTAACAGATGGTCAAACTTGGACTGAAATGCTCCGGATGGATTTTATGCAGAGCTACACGACGGAGCCTAAGGCCTGGTTCTGATGCAAACCATTGGATCATGTTGCAGTTAACACAGGCAGCCATAGTAACTGGCTTCAGTGTAACTCTGGTGTAATCCATCAAAACAAAACAAATATAATCCACCGATGGGACGTGAAGTATTTAGGGACATTTATGAGAGTATATTATACAGACACGTCCTGCAAGGCTTGGTGGTGGGATCAGGTGGGTTGTGGTTGGGTCACTGCTAAAGGTAATGATGGCTGTGGGATCATAAATTTACTTAGACCCTGTTTTTTAAAGTGATAGTTCAACATTTTGGCAAATTGGCCCATTGCCATAATCCCTATCCCTAGTTGTTTTCGGGGTAAATGCAGAGACTGCATGCACATCAGCAGCTTTGCACAAATTTACCTTTAAAACAAATTCGTCTTGCAACGTTCCTTTATTACCGCGTAGCGTGGTTAATGTGTAGGTCACAACTTGTCCACGAGAGCGTTTTTGAGTTGTTGGATTGTGCATTTGATGAGTTTGATGAGGGAAACCAAGAAATCCAATTAGCCTCTCTAGCGTAGCTCTGAGCAGCTCGCGACTCTGCTCCACCGTTCTAAAAATAGCTTGCACCGACAATTAAAGGTAATTGATAAGACTATAGGGATTATGGCAATGGGCCAATTGGCCAAAATGTTGACCTATCCCTTAAAGCAGAAGCTTCTGAATACACACATTTGATTATAAAAAACAAAACAAACTGATTTGAATACATATCCCTGTCCTAACGTTGTGAGATTCTTCCAGACTCTGCTGCCTCCGCCTCTCTCTGGACAGTGTTCACTCGCTCCTCTTGAGATTCTCACTTTAAGTTTTTATGACTCATTTGGTCAGAGAAGTGAACAAATCACACCATCATTGAAGTGGATGAATCACCAACATCTCTGCTGTTACTGTGAAGGACCACAGGCGTCCACTTCTTTCCGCTGTGAACGCAGGAAAATATTATTTAATGATATTTAGTGTCAATGGCATTTTAAAGGTGGAAAATTATATTAAAAGTGCAACAGCAACACTTCTGCCCATTTTATAAGACTCGTCTGCAAGATACCTCTTCTCAGAAACACGTACGCACACAGACACACACAGCCTATCTGTCCTCTCCACCCTAGGCATTGGAACAGACAACATAGAGTAGGACATCAGAGGCATAATACAATTGGAAAAGCTTTACAGCGTGTAATGATAAACCTGTGTGTGTGTGTGTGTGTGTGTCCATGCCCAAAGGAACAAGCTAATGGGTTTATATCTTTCTGTGATAGCAATGATATGGAGGCTTTGTGATTTCATTACGAGTGTGTGTGTGTCCACGTACGCCAAAGATGAGGACAGAGATAGGTTGGTCTAATGCACTACTTATTGTTCGGGCCTGATGTGCACGACACCACACGCAAACTCTAAACACATCGCACACGCACACACACTTCCACAATCGTATTTAGCCCAATTCATCTGCTCTTTAACTCGATGCAAAAACAGAGACGGAGGAGAAAAACAGACATGAGACATGAATTGGCCCCTTGTCACCCCACTATTTCACCCTTTGACATTGTGCGAGTGTGTGTGTGTGCATGAACACACACAACACACTCGCACATAGACCCTCACTCTCTTCCCTGTCACCACTGGGGAGCCCTAAAGCTGCCAGCGCAATTACAAGCTTTATTTAACACACATACACACACACACAGCACGGGTGTTGGTGATTGTCACTGAGGCCATAATAATAATTCTCTGATTAGAGCGATGGATCCTGTTCTTATCTCCAGGCTCTAACAACACTTTGACAATATTACCCTCCCCAACACACACATAGTATATACTCTATATATCCATACACACAAAAAGGAGCCTCTATTATATGGATATAAGAGAGGACACCACAGTTCTGTTACGTGTGTGGCGTTAAATTCATTTCATTAATTATTTCTTCTTGTTCATAATTTATATTTTAAAAAATTACATATTAAATCATTTAAAAAATCTGTTACATTACACAAGTTGGGTTGTTTTACGTTTCAACATCTAATTCACTGATTAATTAATCAACTGACATCGAACTATAAACTATTAAACTATGAATAGGTCATTAAGCCTTTTCCTCATCTTAAAGGACAATTCCGGTAAAATTCACCTCGGGGCTGTATTTTCCTATCATTTTAGGTCTAAAAGAAGGAATCTGAAGATTTTCAGTTTAATTGCTCCTGTTTTGTGGTACTGTAGTTGTGTCTGTCCCTGCATCGCCATGGCAGCGATGAACGGAGCGGATTGAAGTTCCGCTGCTTAGGCTGTTTACATCCCTCAAAGCCGCAAATTTTTTTCCACAGACAGCATCAGATGGCTACTCAAACATGCGCCAAGAAGTTTGTTTACTTAGGAAAATAGAGCCCCGAGTTGAATTTGCCCGGAACTGTCCTTTAAATAGAGCAAATATATTTTTGGGACAAAAAGAAAACTATTTTCTGACCATTTCTTTGTGTCAAACTGTAGAGTTAGTAAATAATCAGCAGGTTAATTGCCAAAGAGAATAATAACTAGTTGCAGCCCTGATGTACTGTGTCTGTGTACGACATGTGAACAAATGGTTTGAAGATGTCGGCGCTGGATGAAGACGCAGAAATGTCACCTGACTTGGTCCTAATCAACTATTGGCTAGTGTTATTTTTCTCAGGTTAATTGACGATTAGTTTTATCGCCCTGCTCTTTATAAACTCTTCTCTAGGAAGCTATCACAGCTCATGATGACACAGTTTGCTGTGCTGCACTTTGCCGTTGTGTCGGTCATCTGTGACATCCCAGCCTGAATCTTAAACACCTTGTCACATAACAACACACACACACTGACACCGACACACACACAGAGCAGATTAGCTTGTTTACCAGTCAGAGGGGGGTCTGCTCCAACAAGGTGTGATCAAACCACTGATGGCTACAACTCATGTGTCTGCACAGCTCTCTGTGACACGCACACACTCACACATACACACATACGCAAACACACGCATTACATGAATCATATACTTCACAAATTAGAGCGAAAAAACATGATAGAACATGAGTATTATCTAAGGTGATACACCTCGCCCACCGGTGATTTGCCTCCTGCTCTTAAGTAGCCAGACAGATAGGATATTGTGTGTGTGTATTTTAGCATGTGCCTAAAATATACATGTGTATGGAGGTTACACTGAACAGACACATCAGTGCAATATGAGGCAGGAGCCAGAAGCTTTTTTGAGTCCATGGCCTCAGCTACAGATTTGACATTTTTCTTGTTGAAGACATCAAAACACGTTTTAACAACGCAGAAAAATTGTTTTTGGTCGTTTTATTTCAACAACATCCTTAACGGTGACGATTGTATTCAGTTGAATTAAATAGCTTAAGATTCGGGCTGGGATGCGAAAATTGATTCTCAGATTCATATCAATAGGTTTTATGCACAGCTCCACTACTTCCTGAACTTAAACAAGCTCCTTTATTTCCTGTCTTACATTATTGGACAAACTGATTAATCCAGGTGCAGACACACACGTAATCTGTATGTACTGAGCTAGACTTCAGCTCTGTATACTACCTACTGTTGTAACATGTTATGGCAAAATGTCACAAGAAAAAGAAAATGTTATGTCAAAATGTAAAAAGAAAAAGAAAAGATTATGATGAAGATTTCATTCTGTGGGTAATGGGGGTGGGACATCTTATTTGAACTAAGATGAAATGTGATGATGATGATTTAATTGACATGCGTGAAATAAACAAAGGAAGTAGTTAGAGATGCACGATATATCGGCATTAATATCAGTATCTGCCGATGTTCGTCATTTTTTAACATATCGGTATCGGTCCGATTAGTAAAATTGGGCCGATATGCACAACCGATGTATATCCGTATGCAACACCTGCAAAGTTGAGGTAATGTGAGGAGGATGGTAGCCTGTAACCTTGTTATTTAGAAGTAAAATACATTCTGAAAATAAAGGAAGACATTCAAAAATTCAGTTTGCATGATTTTCAGTCTGTACAAAAATTTATCATCTCAGAAACTTAAAAAAAAACACACACATCGATATCTGTAAATATCGATTATCGGCCATAACAGAAAAATTCATATCGGATATCGGTATCGGCCAAAATTTTCATATTGGTGCATCCCTAGAAGTAGTGGAGCTGTGCTTAAAGCCTATACAATATTGATTCATGAAACAGTGCCAAGATGTGACCCTGTCACTCTTATGTGACCAGTGTTGTAAGTCTGCATGTGTGACTAAAACATGGCGGATGCTTCTCCACTGAAGGCGGTGGCGACTCTAAAGGCAGATGTAATGTTGTGGTGAAGAGCCGAACAATCGGGGTAAACTGGGAAAGTCAACGTTGAGCAGTAAAATGAAGCCTGTTTCAGTTTTTCCTCTGACCGCTGACTAGTGATCTACGCTTCAAAAGTCATTATAAAAGTTGACTAACTGTTACATCTGTACACCTTCATTACGCACCCAAGTGTGAATGATCAGAGTGCTAATACTGTGTGTGCGTGTTAAACAGCCTGACTTCCTGACAGCATCTCTCTCTCTCACACACACACACACTTTTCCCCAAGGAGCAGTGGAAGAGATTAGCTGTGACCCCCCCTCCTCACCCTTTTCTTTTCATTTCCTCTATCTGCCCAACGGGAAACAATTAACCACAATCACCTCTCCATCTGTATGCATTCACACACACACACACACACACACACACACACACACACACACACACACACACACACACACACACACACACACACACACACACACACTCACACACACACACACACACACACACACACACACACACACACACACACACACACACACACACACACACACACACACACACACACACACACACACACACACACACACACACACACACACTCATTCACATTCATTTCTTTAGCCTTTACCCTCAATAAAACACACACCCTTAAACTAATCCTAATTGTCTATTGAAATCAAGTGTGGTTCTGATTTTTAACATTATCTACGAATATCAACAAAGTGTAGAAGCTTGAAAGAGCACAACTTCTCTAGTCGTCTTAGATTCATTTATCTTTCTTCTTCTTCTCTGAACTACATGCACACATTCACTTCACTCCAGTCCAAAATATGACAACACTTTGTCTTTACTAGTAGTCTTTTGCACTTTTACTACTGCTGCTATTACAGTAGTTTAGCTTTGTATTTTATTCATATTGATATTTTAGATTTGCAGATTGTTTTTTCAAATGTTTAATGTCTGTCTGTTTATTTACTGTCTGCACCAAGGGTCTGACAGAAACACAATTTTGATTCTCCCGTACATATTGTGGAATTGACAATAAAGCTGACTTTGACTTCATAATACTAATTTCTAGGGATGCACGATATATCGGCATTAATATCAATATCGGCCGATGTTAGTCATTTTTAAAATATCGGTATTGGTCCGATGAGTAAAATATATATTCGTATGCAACACCTGCAAAGTTGAGGTAATGCGAGGAGGATGGTAGCCTGTAACCTTGTTATTTGGAAGTAAAATACATTTTGAAAATAAAGGAAGACATTCAAAAATTCAGTTTGCATGATTTTCAGTCTGTACAAAAATGTATCATCTCAGAAACTTAAAAAAACCCCAACACATATTGATATCTGTAAATATCGGTTATCGGCCATAACAGAAAAATTCATATCGGATATCGGTATCGGCCAAAATTTTCATATCGGTGCATCCCTACTAATTTCTAAAAAAAAAAAGTCTAATTTTTTCACATTTGTACAAAAGCGCACGGCAGAGGAGATGCTCCCTCCAAATGTGATGGCTGTAGCTGTGCTCTGGGGAGGTGAGGGATAACATGACCCCATTTCAGCATCAGCAATAACAAAATGTCTTCAATTTGTAAGGTTTCGCCCTCACCCTTCTACCGCGGCGAGGAACATACACTCCTTGTCACACACAGCAGATTGTAGCCGTACTGGGACAATAGACTCTATTGTGGGAGCTGGCAGAGAGAAGCCAGGCAGGCCGCTAGGCGTTTGGCTGCTCCTCGTGTGTGTGTGTGTGTGTGTGTGGATATGGGGGATAATAGCACTACATGCCCAGAGCTGCCATCATTTCACTGGGAACAGTGTGTGAAAGAGAGGGGAAAGGCAGTGACACACATGCAGAGAAATCACGCACACACAAACACAGCATCGCTATCACACTGAGCCATATGCTGACCCCAGCCTCAGCGCAGCTATCTCTGCCAATCAACTACTAGAGGGGATGTCCCACACACACACACACACGCAAACACAAACACAAACACAAACACAAACACACACACTCTAGATCGCTTTAATCCCGAGAGTGAGTTGTATACAAATATACACATGAAACATAAACACCGTGAAATGCACAAATGTAAATGGCCAGATGATGTACATTTGAAAATTCATCTACACACAAACACCTGCTGGCAGAATGTGTGTGTGTGTCTGTCTGTGTGTGTGTTTGTAGCAGCTTAGTATCTCTCCAACATTGTTCCCCCAGAACCACAATCATCCAGGAGCAGATGGAAGACGGCCACGGCTTGGTCTTTCACACACTCAGACTAAACACTAACTGACACCCCCACCACACACACACTAACACACACTCTCCAACACCTATCATATAGAAACAGGGCTGGATGATGGCATCGATCTCTTCTCCTGATTCGATCCACACAGTCCAGGATTGACTCGGTTACATCAGATCAACACAGACGCTGCATTAAGCTCCACAGAACCAAACCAGGAAACTTCACCTTTCTTCTACACTCAACAAGTGAGCAACGCTGTCGTTGCCTTGGATATAAGACTGTGTAAAGAGCACATTACGGGCTGAACTGTGTAGACAACCATGGTGCAGTTGTGGCGAATGTAGAGCATACAACTCATGACACGTCTATGCTTCTGATGCCTACATGTAGGCATAGGAATAGTTGAGCAAGAATGAAAAGGTAAAAGCCTCACGAGGAGCAGATGTTTAAATGTACACATGTTCACTTTGATGATGACTTTGAGCACAGACAGGACAGAAACTGAAAATCTGCCCAAACCCATGCATCGTTCATCCGACTTTATATCTTGTAGCCTGAGATTATATCTCTTATACACAAACGGAGCTCAGATCAGTGAGTGGGTAGGCCGGCACAATGTGAGCTGGATGTGCGGTGACACTGTTCAATATTGTGATGATGATATGACCAGCGATGAATAAGTAGGCTACCTGCTAATAGGTAACACTGAACACAATATTAGAAAAATATATTTTGATTGTACTTTCACTGAACAAACTGAATAAATAAAAAAAAATCAATGAATTTAACAGAATGTTAATTTAACCCTCTCCATCACTTATAGATTTTAGGCAACATTTTGTGATGTGTTTATCTCTATATCGCCATAACGATGAAAATACGATCAATCGGTCAGCCCTTTTTTGTCAGTGTGTGTCAGTGCAGTGATCACATTTACTGTACACACCACTAAGGTTCAATGGAACCACTAATAACCCGTCCTCACTGGCTGCACCGGCGCTCCGTGAGGAAAGGAAACCAAATCAGTGCAGCACTGATTCCTGAGTACGCTACACATTTTTTAGATCATAAAAGGGGCAGCAAACTCAATAAATTTTATCTTAAAATATTACGTACTATCAAACAAAAAAACAAACAAAAACAAAATAAAAAAACTCTTTCAGCAGTATTACTAGTTAGACTGACAGTGTTTTTCTCTTGCTCTTGCAGCTGAATATGAATTGATTGCATGTTGCCATATTGAGACCACATCAGGCTTCCTTGTCATTCTGGATAAATCAGCTCTGAGCGTATCAATCTTAAACTCCCCTCTAGGATGCGGTCTGTGTCACTTTGTGAAGGTACAAATTTGGAAATTGACCAGTTCCCCTCGTGTGTGACCTGCAGCATCAGGTTGAGGAGCCGAGCCGTCGCTGACACCAATATATCACTCAGCAGTTCGTCCCTCACTTTCATCTGCTCTAATCTATGAGTTCCACTGTGGCCGGATGCAGGAGAAATCAATCCCACTCTTCATTGACCATGGACGAGCTTTACAAGTGAGTGTGTGTGCTGCGCTTCACTGAGATGTGTGTGTGTGTGTGTAAGTAGAGTGAGTGAGGTCTATATGCAGAGTGGCTGTACATGTGCTGCTGCTGCTTGGACTGCCTTTCTTGCTGTAATGAGTTGATATGAGAGATAGAGTTGTGCTTACACACAGCTGCCCCAGCAGCCTGGCACTCTGTGTGTGTGTGTGTGTGTGCGCTTTTGGATGGCTCTAGTCATGGTGAATGAAAGATCAGAGAGAGAGGGAAGGCAGATGGACCGCCCTGAGGGCCAGGAGACAGAGAGGGAGGGGAAAGGAGAGGCAGACAGAGAGAGAGAGGGAGAAAGAGGAGAAAAATGCCAGTTTAAACACTGACACACTTCGCCATGCCAACCTTCTTCCACTTCTCTCCTCCCCTATGTGCTTCTGCGTCGGCTCCTCTGTGACAACACTTCATGTTACAATGCAGCTCGCACAAACACACAGCCTCGTACACAAGGACATCTAACCCTCATGTTCTGTGTTGCCCTCATCTCTGGGAGTATTTGGTTTTACTCTACAATAAAGCAGTAAATACTGTGTGTACTGTAGTACTGCATTGATGAGTTGTGTGCTGCCACCAAAACAGTGGTGGACTGTAAAGAGCCCTGGAGGTTTCCTGTGGGACCTGTCACCGACATGTTGGCAGCAGATCTTTTAAGTCTAAATGTGTTTCTTCCACACTCAAATTGTTGACTATTCGCCCACCGCCTAAAACACAGTGTGTCAGATACTGACATGTGACAATGTTATGAAATAATCAACATTTCCATTTCTGTTGGTGCAGCTGTGCCTGACATTTGTGTTGCTTTACAGTCTGGTCAAAATTATGAACTTGACAAAGTTAGTTTTTAAAATAACAAAGTTGAGCTGAATGAAATAAAATTTAATTCAAAGGTTTTTCCAGTTGTTTGGGTTAAGTTTGTGGTTTTCAGTCCAAGGTGTGTAATCAGAAAACAGTGGACTATTTTCTCACTTTAAACCTCAATCTGCATTGATCATTGATCAGCATCATATTATCTGATCCTGTGTGTTGCCCTAAACATTCAGAAACTCCTCAGTTAAAACGGTTGTTCAGGATTGTTATTGCATCATGGTGTCAGAGTTAGGACGATGATGATGATGATGAGCAGAGTGGACGATAAGGGAGAAAGAAAAGTAAAGAAATCTGAAGAAGAGGAAAAACAGATAACATGACAGAGACGGAGAGAAAAACAGAGAGCCTCTGAGATAAGGCGGTTAGAGAGACACAAGAGCAAATACAGGGACAGAATCAAGAGAGAAATGATGATGAGGGACACGGAGTGACACAAGACAGGAGCAGAAGAAAGGACAGCACAGCGAGACACGGAGGGACGCTGTTGCAGTGATGCAGAGAGACAGAGAAAAGGAGGAAAAAAGGGAGCGAGAGGAGTAGAGGGCAGAGACGGGAGGGAGAGGTGGAGAGGAGAGAGGTGTGTGTAGCACAGAGATGGGGAGTCAATAATGACTGATTACTGTAATTCAGCCTGTCAGAGACATCGAACTGCTGCTACCACCAATCAATACACACCAGGACACTTGCAGACACACACAAACACCTCCAAAACCAGCATGTGCGACATTGTGTGTCATCAGGCTCGTGTACACAGACACACAGACGCACACAGATACAGTACGGACATATGCACAGCTGCACGCGGAGAATGCAGCGAAACATACAAACACGACTGCAGACTGGGGTCGCACAAAATGCACACACACACACGCGCGCGCGAGGTGAGATACGAATATGTGTAAAGAAAGTGCAAGCGCACACACTCGTGCAAACACAATGGGGTTGGGAGGTTTTAGATACGAGCCCCACACTGAGACTAACAATCTCTCTGCCTCGCCGGGTGGACGTGGCAGAGCAAAATGGCTTCTGCCCCCCCCCCCGCCCCCTCCCACTACTTCCACCTTGCTGGCTGGCATCACCTCCAATGCTCATATTATCTTTCTGAAAAGAGGAAAGAGAAGGTTAGGAGAAGAGAAGAAAGAGAGGAAAGGGAGGAGAAAGACTCGGGAGCAGGACAAAAGCTGAGAGAAAAACAAAAGTTAGATACGAGGGGAGAAAGAGAAGAGAGAGATGAAGGACAAGAGGGAGGAGGAGGTAGATCATGGTAAAGGAGAGAGGGATGAGGGGTGAGGTAAAGAAGAAGAGATTACAGATGACGTAGAAGGGAAAAAAGCAGGAAGTTAATGGTAAAACAAGACATTTTGGTAGGAAAAAGAAAAATACTCATTTATTAATACTAATTTACTAATACATCCTGTTAGATTAAAATGCTACGAGTGCGTTAGAATAAATAGTTGAGTCTCTCTTTGAATTGAGGTTTTATGTTGACTTTATTATGGGTTGCATGATCGATTGATGCCTATTTTTCTTTTTACCTGTGTGCCTCCTCTAGTCAGTCCAATCTCATCCAGTTGCCTCTGTGAGGACATGTGTTGCTGTGGCCATCTCATCCTTGACTGGAGAGGCCTAACCTTCATTTGAGAAGGTCGCCGCACAATGCACAAAATATGTTAATAGTACTCGTACGTCATCGGCAGCATTAATCTTTCTAAGCACCTGTCATATGGGATATGTGGCGGCTGAGCTAGCGAGGCCTTTGGCCCGCACGGTACGGCACTAATTGTTGGTGTATTTTTCAAGCTGCGGTGCAAACCAGAGGCCAATTGTGTGTCCGTTGTATTTGTCCTTTGTTCCTTCCTTTTGAAGGTGCGCTGCTGTGGAGCTTTTGATCACCTCAAAATGTCTAGGTTTGGTCAAAATGAAGGAACGTAAATTTGCAGGAATAAAAAAAGCGTGCTGGTTGTAATCCCACTCTGTGCGTAACATTTAAAAGCTTGGAGTTTCTTTTTGGTTTCACTTTGCTGGTTCAATGATTGATCTGCATATGCTCGAGGTGAGCTCACTCCATCGCTGCCTGTGGCTGTCATCAAGAATTCAACCATCATAAACCTTATTTTACTGCAACACAACGATAGCTGAAGTTATCTGAACATGTGACGTGAAGGGAAGAAGTGCAGGGAAAGGAAGAGACAGATAAGCAGCCGGAGAGGACGACAGTGTCATTAAGGGAATCAAATTGCTCCAAGTATTGCTTAGAAGAAATTCCAATGATCAGTGAGTAGCTCAGCTCGCCTCCATGTGTGTGTGTGTGAGTCTGCATGTCAGTATGTGGATAACATGCGTTACTGAAGTTCATGTGAATGTAGTCATCCGTCTCTGTTTGTCAGAGTGGAGGCTGTGTATGAAGAGTGTGTATGAAGAGTGTGTGTGCACGAGTATCAGACCAGAGAGCAGAACCCCTCATTCAGAAACAGCGATAGAAAGGAGAATCATCGATAAGTATTGAGCGCTGGGCTTGTTCCAACCACACCGCCATCCAAACGGATCAAGCAGACAGGACTGTATACACACACACACACGTCTGTCTCTTTTTTTTCCTGCACACACACACGCCGTCCAAACTTTATGCGCCCGCCCGTGCACGACAAACACACAAACACGCTCTTGATATATAGCACTTCAGAGCCGACTAAATACAGCTCTATCACACAAGCACTTATATTCTGAAAGCCAAACACGACTGGACATTGATTTGCTATTCTTAACACTTGAGCTGAGTGATCGCCAACATTCTCGCTCACACGTGCACGAGCGAGGCTTTCGGCGGTCGCCACGACAGCACAGATTTATTCCATCGACTTAAGGCGGGCGAGTGAAGCGCTTCGAAACAGCTAATGTTTTAAGAGCTCAGGTGTTAGCACGGAAATACTGATGAAGGGCGTCAGTGACGTACCTTTGGTGTTCGGTTGTGAATACTCTGAGTTGGGGTTTTCAAAGGATACAAGTTTTGGTACAGAGGGATGAGGGATTTGAGAGCGCGACTGGCGTTGATGGCCGTGGCTCTGACCATGGTGGGTAAAATCTTCATGTCCACTATAGCACCGTCGAACAGGGGGCCGAAGAATGGCACCTGCAGACAGAAACAAAAGGAGTGAAACACTGAACAGAACAAATCACACAAGAAATTATAGTACTTATAATAAGATATTTGAACAATAGGCACATTTCTACATATTGCAACCTGAATACAGATTATATTTTAAATCAAGCTCAAGATTGTTGTTGCTGATGTTTATTACTTTAAAACTTATATTTTGATTTTCTGCCTTGGTGTATTCCAAAATGACTAAATGAATGAATGGATTTCAAGGTGCTCACCTTACAACACAAATCAAATACACAGTATCAACAGACAATATCTAACAAGGTACAAAATGATGTTAAACTAGGTCAGAATAAAATAAATTCCATTACAGAAATGTGATTGTACAGAGTGTTTGTGCTGACTGAAGTTGCAGAGTTGGGGATTTGAAGGGATGAAGAAAATCCATATGATGGATGTATAATTAACTATCAGCCTATTGCTTGTGGAAGTCTCTCAAAGACAGAAAACTCTGGATGTTTTATGAAACAGGACGACCTCTGCGTGGCCTGACAAGCAATGACGGATATGACAGCCTTTTTTTTTTTTCTTCAATGATACACTATTTGATTCAGGCTATGGTTTTCTGATTTAATTCACTGCTTTGCTTGTGGAATCCACCAAAGAGAATAATGTCAGACTTTCTATTGAATTTATTTGAGGACCAGGTCTCCAAGCCATGCACTCTGTGACTGAATACAGTGCTTTCAGGACGACAACACAAGAGAATATCTTATCTAACTTGTTTTTGGATTCATGATAATTCAATATTTTTGCTTGTAGAATGAATGAAACGGAATAAGGTTATGTTATTAGTGCTGTGGTATCTATGTCATGGAGAAAAAAACCATCATTTTATTGTGTTATGTCTTGTTTGAAATAGAGTTATGCTATCAGTGCTGTGGTATTAATGTCTGTGTGTTTTAGACTGATACATTAACCAGAGCAGCAGGACTCGAGGCAAGACTCTCTCTAGGATTGTTAGTCAATCTGGATGCATATCTGTGTAGTCTGGGAGGAAACATAAAATTATTTACCAAAACTCTGTCCACATTTGTAGATCTATCTCCTAGCCAACTCACACACTCTCTGAATACAAGCAAAATAAGAGTTTTCTCCTCAACATAATTTAAAAAACGATTAAATTTCAATTCATGAATTAGTTGACAGTCAATTAATTGGCTATAGCTTTATTGATTAAGTAATTTCTCTGTTAACCTCTCAGCCTGTGAGTCTATGTTTCCTGAGTGTCTCCTTTTTTCTTTATTTTGCACTAGTTGGGCTTCAAGCACTGAAAACAATTGAGAACATTTACTGGAGCTTTCAAACCACATCCCAGTTGGTTCAGACTGAGTAACTGATTCCTATGAATGAAGTTGAAATAAATAAAAAATAAACTGTATATACTGTAAGTCAACTGTATAGTGTGGATATTTTGATAATAAATCAAAAATATTGGATGAAATTCAATTTCATATTAAAAAAACCAATAAAAAAAAAAAAAGAAAAAAAAAGAAATTCAATTTCAACCTGATAGCGTTAAGCGTAACCAATAACAATTCATCCAGGAGAGGGAGCTTGCAGCCATTGGTGGCACAGTGAAAGATAATCCATTACATACTGCATACAACAAGGTCTAGTTACAAACTATAGACTACACCATCTATAGAGCTGCTAGCATGGCTAAAACCTACACTGATTGGGGAATGATTGACATTTCAATTTCATTTCCACCACAGGTTATATGTATAGTCATCACTGATTAGTCCAGAGGGGGACTGAATTATCATCCTGGGTTTTTAATGATGAGTCTAAAATGTCTTGCTGTTTCACAGGCATTTTCTCCCAATAATAAGGATTCTGGACAAACATTGAAATGTTGATGCTGAGTAATTGCACAAAATATCGACGACTGGCAGTTTGAGTCCAGTATCAGAAATGCTAAACGCTCTTTTTTTTACCTCTGGTTTTTTGAGAATATGGATGGAGTACATGTGGTTCTTCATGGGGTAGATGACGATTAGCACGTCTCCAAACTCAGTGGGGATGATTCCTCGACGGTAGTCTCTGGAATGTTCCGACCAGACAATGTGGACCTCGTCATTACCCAGGTGTCTCAGCTGGAGGCGGAGGCGAGAAATATTAATACTTGAATCAAAACAGGAGAAATGCCTCACATTTTTCTTTGTAAAGTATAAACAACACAAACCAAGTCAATGCCAAACACACAACAATGAACTAGATAGGCTGTATCCATCATCAAACCAAGGCTGGGTGTGTACGTGGTCGAGGCGGCCCTGGGGGTGATGGAGTGAGAGGGTGAAGATGGAGAGTGGACACAAAGACGGAGTGAAGCTCTTGAAAGATGGAGTACGGGCTGGAAGACAGATGGGATCAAGTCCGCTGCTGTGCGATGGCGTGTGTATGTGTGTGTGTGTGTGATGGTCCACATTCACTCAGTGGGCTACAGTCGCGGCCACTGACAGCTCTGTCATTAACCTTGATGTCTGCCAAAATGCACGCACACACAACACACATACACTCTCTCTACTTGTCTACTGTGTCACACAACTTCAGATGGCTGTCTGTCTTGGCCTTGGCCCTCAGACAAACACAAGATATTTCCTTTTAAATGTGCGTTTACCCGGCATCACTTGTGTGTCTTGTCAAGGTTTTCACACATGCCTTTCATCTGCATAATGTGCAGGGATTTGGATCAAAAACTGTCCTAGATTGTGTATCAGGATGCACAGTTTGATCAAATGTCATTTTATTTGTACGCACACAAAATCCCTCAACTGTCATTACAACCTGAGGGTGACTTTAGGGGGCAAACGTGCCATTGCTTAGTGCGAGTGCGCCCTTTAATTGATACGGAGTTATGTGACTGTTTGGAAGTTACTTCATCCCTGACTCTACATGAATCTCCGTGACTGCGCTGAGTTATAGGCCTAATTAACTCTGATATACTTAGCAGATTTTTTGGGGGGAAAAATGTGCGAGTAAGAGATATATTTATCAAGTTCTACTTAAAATAAATCTTTTAGAGGCACTTTACTCTGACGGTGCTTGCAATTCAAAGTGACACACAACTCACAGTGCTACTGAGAAGTGAAGGGCTCTGCCATTATCACATTTGGAGAGTGAGAGTTATGGGCAGTATTTTTGGGTGTCAGATGACATAGTGTAATAAGGGAAGGTGGAGTCTTGGTGTCTGATGTGCTTCTCTGAGCCGTATCACTATTTTAAATGTAGCTTTAATCCTATAAATCGCTGTTTTTTTCTTCTTTTTTTTTTAGCAGATGTCATCTGACAGGGACCAGAACGCGCTGCAAAGAGTGAGAGCTGGACAATCGCCCTGCAACGCACCAAAATCACACTCCGGTGCTGTGTGTGTTGTTGTGTGTGTGCATGTGTATGGCAGAGGGATGGGTGATAAATGCCTGCCAGTATGAACATGTGTATGTCTGTCAGTTTAACCTCTTTGTGGACAAGCTGTGTCTGCATGTGTGTGCTAAGCCTGTGTGTGCTAACCAGCATGTGCATGTGTGCGTCTGTGTCGCACAAGCACACATTTGTAGTCGTGTGGCTGTTTGTGCAGACTGATGTGAATGAAGCCCTCGGTGGATGTGTGTTTGTGTCAAGTTAAACAGGTTTATAGCGTGTGTGTGTGTGTGTGTGTGTGTGTGTGTGTGTGTGTGTGAATGTGAGTATGCGTGTTTGATGGGGCCATCAGCTGATCAGGGAGATGGATGGTGTCGGACCAGGCGCTGATAATCCAATCAGGAGCCTGCAGCGACGTGATAGGCCGAGAAGCAGGAAGTATGATCTGATTAGAGTGACATTATGGCCATGTGCAGAGCGCCCAGTGCCTGGGGGGTGACAGGTGTACACACACACACACAAGGGGGTGAAAAGGGACACAGTGGGCAAGTTGCATGTACATACACATACATCTGATCATTTACTAAACTGTATGTGTGTGTCTGTGTGTCTGTGTGTGCCCCTGCACCTGCACACGTTAAAGTACGTCCAGTAAAAATGCTTGTTTTTTCCACTAACACGGACTCAGGTTGTTGTAAAGTGTCTGACATACGGGGGGGGGTCGAGGTAGTGACCATAATCTATGACGTCCACGCTGAAAATGCATCGACATCAAAATTTTAAATTGAGACAACATTTACCATAAATTGATTTATTTGTTGCCAGTCACGATATCTACATTATGTCACATATTTATTTATGGTTACACTGCTTGTCTGTCCTCAAGGTGCTCAAGGTGGGGCTACATACTAAGTAGACACACAGCAAAAAGACTTTGTGGATGCACAGATGAAGTTCAGTTGCTGACAACTGTTATTGCAATTTATGTAACTGCAATTTTAAGTAGAGTAAGTCAGGAAAGAGAACTGGTATGATAATTATTAGCAGGGCACAGTAGGATATATGGATAAGATAAATATCAAATTGTTATAACACTGACAGCTGTTTAGTGAAACCTGGATCATGACATCGTGACTCTGAGTTATTTTGCTACTATTATTTTTCATGGTGTACAGGGAGCTGAGGCACAAACATGTGAAGGATGTTTTGTTTAACCAGAAGCAGAAGTTTTATCACTCTGTTTAAAGTCACTAGTGGAAGTTTGCACTGCAGAAACAGGACTTGTTTGTCAAACTCTTCCACGATCAGTTAGTTAATTGGTGCTATTGTGTGATACCTTAACTCAAGTGAAGCTCTGAATATTTCTGCCTCCACTGAAAGTCAAACAAAAGACAAACTAACTGATTGAGGCACTAGCAACTAGCAACAACTTTGTTCTGCAGAAATAACACTTCTGTTAAAGTGAAGATGTGCTGTAACCAGGTCTCATCACAGGCTCATAAAAGACAATGATAATATTACATTTTCACTGAATAATATGTGTGTAGAGATCTGCACGGTTAAACCACAGCCTGATGTTATTTTTAGGTGATTTCATGAAAGAAAAGACGGTGAACGGCTGTGCATAATGGAGCAGTGCTTGTTTAAACGCTGCAGGGATTTCATGAAGTGAAGGAGAAACTGTTGCTACAGCAGAAGCAGCTGTGGCAGCAGATTCTGTCAGAACCACATCCACTGCATTCATGGATCAATGCAGACTGATTGACTCACTTTCAGGCTTGAACCACATTAAATCTTATTTTCTGAGTCCTGACTATTAAGAATCACACCTGTGTATGCATGTTAGTGTGTGTGTGTGTGCTGTGGTTCACTGCACACACACAGAAACAACAGGGAGACTTTTAGCGTACGTGCATCTCAGTGTTCATTTTCACTTCCCGGCCCCACACCGGCACATACGCAGATTGCTCCTAAAAATGATTGGAAACATTACTGGTGTGCTGTAAAAACACTGACATCAACGTGTGTGTGTCCGTCCAACAACCTATATTCATTTATAATGTCACTATCGGGTAGAAAGGGCGAGTGGGGAGGAGACAGAGGAAGAAAAGGGAAGGACATCTGATTGTAATCTGATCATATTTATTTCCCCTCACTATGTAAATGTAGTGACATTAGAGGAAGAAAAATTGATCCTTATTGTTACTAGTCACAGCACACACACAGACACACACACAGACACATTACTGCAGTCTGTGAGAGGGTGACAGATAAAAACATGGACACAGTTTGACAGAAAGTAGAGAAGTTTCCATTAAACTTAAACTGACAGTTGCCAGTCAGATGTGTGCGTGTGTGTGTGTGTTACCTTCTTGGTGAGGTTGTGGTCCTGGTCGTGAGGCATGCGGGTGGAGACGTGGTAGATGACCTCGGTGGTGGAGGTGGCGTAGTAAGGCGTGGTCTGACCTGTGCTGCGGTTCCTCTGGAGACCTCCCATGAAGCCACAGTGAGTGGTGAGGTCCACCTACGTGACACACACACACACACACACACACACAATGCAGGACACATTAAAAATAATAATTCCCCGTCCAACTGTTCACTGCCTTAAAATTGGAGTATAATCAGCTTCTTAATGACGGATTAAAAATGTGGTTTCACCAGTCAGTTCAATCTTTGCAGAGGAACGTTTTAGGTTTCTATTAGCAGTGAACCTGCTGAGATGAATTCCCAGTTCTCATGCTCTTATAAATTCTTAGTTTTTTTCCCCATCATATTTTGCGCAAGGCTTTTTATGGCAGCAAATAAAAGACAAGACGTCACCTGCAAACTGTGTATTTCAAAGGATCTGTACATTCAGCGATATATAGTTTTCCTGCTACGATCTTTAATCAGTTAAAGCGTCAACGCTACAATGCTGTAAATCTAAACAGATGTATAATTTGAATGGATGAGGAAGACACATTCAAGATGATTGGATAAACGTGTTCTTACCTCCCAGCCCAGTCCAGAGACAAAGTCCTCATAAGCCTGGCTGCCCGTTGTGTTGGTGAGGATCGAGTGTTTGTCTTCTTGGCCTTCAGCCACATAAAACACGGCTATTTTATGAGTCTCACGGCTACAAGAGAGTGTGGAAAGAGGAAAACAACCGTAACCAAGATGGCAACAAACGGGAATAAATTGTTAGTGTGGGAACATTTATTTCTGCGTTTTATCGGAGGGCTTCCTTTGGTTTGTTTTAGAGCTGGCCTCAAAAAAAGGGACAGAGGGTAGCGATGTAATAACCTCACAATCGAGGTTGGGGTGGGGGCTATGACAGAAACCAGTCAATCTAATCAGCAGGTGTAAAAAGGAGGGGAGGATTCAAACTATGAAGTGAGAAAAACATGAATTAAAATATCAAAAAAGATGGAGGCTTGAGTGGAGGACTGCAGTAAAGACAAGATTGTATTTTCTCACCACTGCCGTGAGTCCAGATTCTTCAGCTCTCTCAGTAACTTCTCGTTCTTCCTCAGCAGATGAAAGTTACTCCTGAAAGACACAGACACACACACAGGTTAAGGACCATAATCCAAACTAATAATAATCTAAATCTGGTCACTGTCCTCGTCTCTCCTAATCGACTGGCTGCCTGCTTTTGTTACCACTTCCTGGAAAAAAGTGCCACCTAATAGGACATTAAGTTGAGCCAACAGGAGGACGTCTGGTGGAAAGAACCAGAAAAAAAAGCGTTCATTGATAAAAGATCTTTTTCAAAGCAAAGTACAAAAATGTTTCCCATTGTACTGTAACATAGATTGGAAAACAGCAGTACACAACGTTTTGATTTGAGGCCAAACATTTCAATCATGGTTGATCAGACCAGACGATGTGAGTCCTGTGAGGGCTTTTGTTGCCAACTCTATGTGTCTTTCATGAGGCCATTTTGCCCTGATCCCCTGATTGCTCAGTTTTATAAAGAGTCCAAACTTTTTCTGTTTAGTAAAGATGGTGGCCACTTTGCTCTTAGTAAACTCCAATGGGACAGATATTTTGTGTGGCCTGACTGGCTATACAGGTTTCCAATCATGTAAACAAGGTCTTGATTGTTAAAGAGGCTTTAACAAAGATAATTCTGTTTTCAGAAGTCCAGATGTACATTTCTCATAATACAAAGTCTCTGAAGTAAGACTTGCATCAAAGTGACTGGGAAAAAACTAACCAGATAAATAGAAATGCACCTCATATATTTTATAATTAAACTGCAAAATAGCAAGTATTAAATAAAGGAGTGAATTTAAGGGATGTGAAAACTTTCTGAATGCACTGTAGTTGTGAATGTTGGATGGTCAGTTTGGGAATGCTGAATGAAAGGTGTTGGAGGTTCAACAAGTATTTATTTTTCTGTGGAAATAAACTGAGCCTTGCAAATATAAATCACTGAATATTATTATTACTGTGCTATAAAATGAGCGAGTACAACAGCATCTCATGCTGTCCAGAGATTTCAGCATCCACATACAAGACGATAATAAAAGATAATCATGAAAACAAGGGTCTTTCATACAGATCAACTAGTCCAGAGACTGTTGAAAATGTCCCAAGGACCAGCCACCAACCTTGGCACTGGTGATACAAAATCAGTGCTCGTGCAGTGGAGCTTGGAGTGGACTGATAATGATATATCATTCTTTTCACTCTCAGGGAGAGAAAGAAAAGAGAAAAAGAGCAGGGGATAAAGGGAGGGGGAGAGAGAGAGAGAGAGACAGCAATTTGCTCTTTATTAAACTGATACTTGGTAATGGCCTCATTCTCTGCTCTCAAAGACTCCATTTACATCCTGTATTATAGGGGAAAGCATAAAAGGGGACACACACGCGCGCACACATTCACACACACGGGTGATGGGTCAGTATCTCAGTGTCTGATGCCCCACATGAATACCTGGAGACGTGAGGAGACAATAACAGATGATTAGACAATATCTTCTCATCTTTCTTTTTCTCATGAATCTATCTTCTTTTTTCTCATTTTTTCATTTTCTTTCCTCAAGATTCACTCACTTATTCCGGATTCATTTTTTTTTTTTGCTTTTTATCCTTGTTCTACATCTACATGTGCCCTATTTGGCCCGTTTTCTGATTTGCCACATCTCCCTCCATCATTCTCTTCTTCAACTACTGCCTTTTATTCTAACTCCAAATGGGTTCAGTTTGATCAATAGAGTACTATACTCATCACACACTTACACACGCACACGCACACACAGCGTGTTAAGAAGTCTATTGTGCGGGCTGAATGCAGACGGTGTGATTCCCTGGACAAAGTATAAAGAGCGATGAGTGTCCATTAGTGACACCTTGACATTGTGTATTTTAACCCAGAGTCATTGAGAAGATGAAATGCTGTACCAGGTGAATGGAAAAACGTGGCATCTAATTAGCTCAAAATACTTTGTTGAGTTTGAAATTTTTGCCTCACTTGCATTGAGCAAGCTTTGAGATTGTTCCAGGGCAGACAAAAATCAACACAGGACTTCTTAAACACTGTTTAAATGTAAAAAACAAAACAAAAAACACATAAAAACTCAGAATCTATTTATTCTCAGGCATAAAATACGCTATGCTAAAACATTATTTTCATCTTTATTAATTTTCTTTCGTAAGTATTAAAGTATGGATTTTTTGGTTTGTTTGAACGTTTTCCCTGTTGCTGAACGTGTTTTACTGCCAAAGTGGGGGTTGAGATTGTTGCTCTGGCCATCATTGGTACAAGGTTAAAGGCTAAAGGTTATAATACAATATAGATATAATAGTCCTCTGAACAGCACTATGTTGCTAATGAGACCAAGGTTAACATTGTCACAATGTTGCTTTCCATTGCTGGGGACAGCATCTGATATACAGGAATAACAATCACCAAAGCAGAATACAGTAAAAGTATATTAAAAAAAGGAGGAAGACGAATGCAAACAGAAGAAACAATCAAAATGGACTGTTATCCACATAAACGTGTATTATTTCTTGATCATTTCAAGTCTCTTGTGTGTGTCTTACCTCTTCTCCCAGGAGTTGAGTCCCAGTATATTGATGAGGAGTCTGCAGTAGTAAAAGGCAGACTGTGGTGTCTGGGTGTCTGGTTCAGCCTGCTGCACTGCCCTCATGTTCAGATCCTCACCTCTCTGAAAAACAGTCAGCATTTTACTTTAATGTTAAAAAGGAAGGCTGAAAGAAAATCTTTGGGTGTTTCTTTCACATAAATCCAAATAAATCAAATTTCCATACATACTAGAAAGTATTTCTCATTGATCATTTTACAGATATTGTGACCTTGTTACATGTGTGTCTATATTATGTTTTGCCACCAGAGCAGTACTCAGTTGTAGGGTACTTCACAGAGCGCACTTTGTTGTTTTCACAGCAGATTCTTGGTCATTGTAAAGAAAACACAGGTGTTTCTACTAACACTAATAACATAAAAGGTTATCAGCAACACCCGTGCTTTAAGGACACTAGTGGTCCAGTACGTAAACCATCACCGAGACCCTGAAACTACTGTAAGGCAGCACAATAAGTTCATCCTGGATGTTATTATTCCACCTCTACTTCTCCTTCACTTTGTCTTCTGGGAAACATACAAATAAGGTTGAGAGTATTGAACATATCGTCGCTATTTTTGTTGCAACATAGGATTAAAAAAAAAAGGTTATTTCCTGAAAGCTTTAATTGTTGCTGTATTGTATTGACCCAATAACACATTTGTTATTCTGTACTTGTGCTGCACCAGGAGAGTGAGACATCCACTTCATAAGGACACTGCAAGTACTAAGAATTAAAAAAAAAATCTAATGGAATGATTTATTTTACTCAAATAAATATGGAAACTACACACATGAAGGACAAACTCTCTCTCAGCGGCGCTCTGCTTCAGGATGGCGTTGATCACATCGTTCTCCTGCTTCTCTGAAACACAAGCTGGAGGTGGGGCTGGGATGTTGAGAGGCATGCCTGTGGAGACCAGGGGAGAAAATGTTTCTACTGTATCTGAATCATTCTCACAAGTCAGAGATTCGGTACGAAGCTCTTTTTAAATTTCTAAAGAGGAGTTGTGTTGTGTAGGTTCAGATACTTTACTGTTGTGTTATAAAGAGAATGAGAACCAGTTCAGACGAGTAGAAACTGTACTGTGTGTGTTGTACCTGCTCTCTGCAGACACTCAGGACTTGAGTATCCCAGATACTGCAGCATTTCATCCAGTGCATCGTCGCCTTCCCTCAGTGAATCCCAGGCTGGCACCGCCTCCCGACACACACGTTTAGCCGATGGAGGAGCCAGGATCTGCTCCAACCCCAACTCCCCCCGATTTGGCTCCTCGTCCATCCTGTGCTCCTTCTCCTCATCCTCCTGATCCTCTTCCTGAGCATCTTCTCCATCTTCGCCTCCTCTTTGATCTTCCTTCTCCTCCTCGCTGACTTTCCTCTCCTCTCCTTCCTCCTCTTCCTCCTCCCCCTGAGACTCTTGCCTCTCGCCTTCCATGCCTCCTCCTCCCTCCTCTCCCTCCCTTTCCGCTTGTCTCTCCTCTTCGCTGTCCTCTCTCCTCACCCCCATCTTTTTCTGTGGACCTCCTGGTGAGGTGCGTAAATGAAGACTTGTGCTGTGAGGAGATTGTGTGTGCTTTAAAAGTGTGTGTGCTGGGCTGGTTGGGGAGCATGGCGGAGGCCCGTAGAGGACGGCAGAGTCCCAGGAGTGTTTTCCGGCTACGTCTCGGATGATGACACGAACACAAGCGGGAGCAGAGGACAGACCAGCCGTCATTCCACCCCCCGGTACGCCAGACTCTGATCGGATCTGGATGATAGAGGGAGACAGAAACTGTGGTTAAACACTAAATCCAAATCCTCCAACTATTTAAGAGATCAGCCTCATACTGAGTTGAAGCATTTTACACACATCTCAACAGATCTGAAGCTCAAACCTTTTTTTTCTCGTATTTGCTTCTTCTTTCCAACTTCATCAGGACATTTTCAGAAAAACTTCCAGTGTGCTGAACATTAAATAAATCTAATCTACTTTTTGTTGGTCAACTATTGCTAATAAGTAGGAAAGTAAAGGTTATTCTGGCAGCACCTGTAAAACTATTTAGATGGTAAGAAACTAGTGTTAACATTACGTGCACCAATTTCTGTCTTTCTTTCAATTATATTTAAATTCTTCCAAGCAGGAGATTTGCATGAGAATTGTAAATTTTTATTTACAATTTATTTTTTATTTACAATTTTTTTTTCCTTTTTTAATTCTGAAATCAGATTTCAGTTTATTGCCACTTCAAACGGGTATTGTGATTTCTGTGGAAATTGTGGAGCTTTAAATTGTCCTCAACTTAGTCTCTTGATTGGAGAGAACAGCACTAAACCTTAGAAGATATTTTAAGACTCCACACCACGAAAAATTAAAGAACAAAAGTTTGGCATGTCCGACACAATGTGGCTCATTTCCACATATTTCAGGATCACACTAAACTGAGCTGATATTGGAGAGGGATTCACAGAACAATGAGCATATGAATCAAATAACTCAGTGGCTTCTATGTCTGGGTCATGTCATATCACTGGAAAATGGCTAAATGTAGAACCAGCGACACTTTATTCTGCCTGATTATTCATTCAAGCATCAAGTCAGCCAATCATGTGGCAGCAGTCCAATGTGTAAAATAATTCAGATACATGTCAAGAGATTCAGTCAAACTCAGATCACAGTGACTGTGATCTACAATCAATTTTGTTACATTGGCTCAAGTACCGTAGTCAGAAAACTGCTCTGTAGGTTTGAGCTCAGTCTGCATCAGTCCTGCTAACAAACAGTAGTTTAATCTGGTCTTAAAGTTACGTAGCATGACCTTGGCTGTTGTTTAAATCCCGTGAGGCTTCAAAGTCTTTGAGTGGAGCTCACCTGGAGCACTGAGAGCAGCGTGGAGCCGTTCAGAACCAGAAACTGCAGGTTTGGCGAGTGGAAAAGTTCTGGTCCAAGGTCAGCACTCTCACAGAATGGGTTGTCTTGGTTTTCACACACCTAGAAAACATCGGCCAGAGTGTTTCTCAAGCAAAACCCCAAGATATAAATTGATTTCACGTTAAACAGTACATGACGCTAATGTAACGGTACCTGACTGGACAGAGTAGCCGGCCCTCCAGACATTGGATAATGTCCAAGGTGGTTGACCAGGTGGGTGATGACCGTTCTGGCTGCGATGGAGACCAATCCCTGCTGAATACGGCTGCGAACTGCAGAGAGAACCACAGAGGAGAACATGAAGTACTGCAAGGATCCAGCTAAGATCCAGAGTCAGAACCATATTTTCTAAGTTTAGTTTATGTCCAGTCTATATTGTTTAGTGGATTGAGAAGTGCAGTTAGAAGTATGACTTGATAGTCGGGCTCCAAGTTACAGCAAAAACACCAGGAGGATACAAACACACATTCAGCTTCTACATAGTTTGACTCCAGCTGAGAGGAAGCCAATGCCATCACACGCTGTGCTGCCAGCAGATCCTGGCTAATCAACAACGCGCACACACACACAGCTCCTTATTGACAGGACTGTGTGTAGAGTACAGATATGCATTGACCAGACATTTTCAACAACTCCCTTAACAACAGGAGAGCTCAGAGGGAGGATTAAAAGGAGAGAAAGGAAAAAGAGAGAAAGATAAATGAACATAAAGAACTGGTGACAGAATATTGGCAAAAAATAATGTCTAAAGAATAACAATAGAGGAAACAGAGGAAGAGAGGGGAAGAGAAGAGAAAGAGACAGGAGAACAGAAGAGACAGAGAAAGAAAAAGACTAAGGAGTGTAAGAGAAGAGACAAGGAAAGAAACAGAAAAAGAAAAGGAGAAGAGAAGAAATGGAGAAATGGAGAGAAGAGAAGAGAAGAGAAGAAATGGAGAAAGAAGAGAAGAGAAGAGAAGAGAAGAGAAGAGAAGAGAAGAGAAGAGAAGAGAAGAGAAGAGAAGAGAAGAGAAGAGAAGAGAAGAGAAGAGAAGAGAAGAGAAGAGAAGAGAAGAGAAGAAGCATGGTGTATGAGGGTGCTCCAGTCATTAGACTAGTCACTGAGTCCTGGTCGACCACAGCAGGGGACAATACACACTCTCACACGGATGCAGACAAGTGTGCTCACACACTTGCACACAGACGGCTTCTTCCATTTTTAGAGATTAGCGCTGGTTTGGTGGACGACTCTGGGTCATTTTGTCTTTGCGTGAGTGAGCAAGTGCAGCGCTTCGTTTACATGCAGAGAGACTCGGAGGTAAAGTGCGAGGGCCGACCGACACGTGCTGCCAAAACAGCTCCGACACTCCCTGGCATTGATTCTCGTCTCTGAGCTCCACTGCAGGGACGAGCACCACTCTCCAAAAAGTCATTCTTCATTTGGTGTTTTCATGATGGAGGAGAGGTGTTCAAATGAGGCTGGGATCTGGAAACCAGCTTTTCCCTTTAATTTATCACCCTCTATATCTATATTTAACTATATATAACTGTAGCGTGTATTGATGAATTACCTTCGGTGACAGGCTGTAGTTTGCTGGAGCGTTCGGAGTCTGGGCTGTGCAGTGGCTCTGGTTCTCTGAGACTCTCCAGGGGCAGGAACGGGTCGTAATCTGGACTCAGGAGGTCCGACAGTTGCAGCGGGTAATACTTGGGACTGCTGAAGGACTGTGCTCCATACACACAACCGTGCAACACCTAGAGTTTAACAGAGAAGGGACACTCCTCAATGGATGTTGTACTAGACTGGATCCCATATTTGCCTCATTCAGGGACAAAACCTATTCTCAACATGTGGCATGTTCTTGTGAAAACCAGACACATTTCTGTACCTTATAAATACAGCTGAGCAGAGTCTTGGTGGGCTGGTCTCTCTCTGGAGGACTTCGGGTTTGGACGGGCTGAAGCAGAGTCTTTGGAGGCAGAGCCATCACCCAGTCCAGCAGACACAGCAAGAGGGAAACTACCAACTGTGACACACACAGACAGTGAGTTAAAACACTGTGACACAATGTTGTTTTCTAAACTGTGATATAGGGGAGAGGGGTGTTTTTGTGTCTTACCCTCTTATCAAGTTCATGAGGAGAAGATTCAGTAGTAGGCAGCAAGAACGTGATGGTGGCGATCAGAATCTGTGAAAAATAACATCAGTTGTTCTCTGTGTTAAAACTGTGACGAGTTCTGGAGCTCCAAAAAACAAATGATACTAAAAAAATGACATATGTAAATTAACTTCTGATTTTCTTAAACCTCAGCTTAACTTTAATATGATTTCATCATTAAGGATGTGTGGACAAGCTGACTTGATAAAAAATAAATAAGAAATATATTAATATTAACATGCGTCACCTCCACAATCTTCTTTGGAGTGTCGGGCGGGAACTTCTGGAGATGATCCACATAGTTGATCAGGAGATGAAGGACGTCGGACGCCACCAGAGCGACGTTTTTATTGGGGTACTGCAACATGAAACAAATATCACTCACGTTAATGAAACATGATTTTCATATACTTGCCACCACACATAATTAGGATAGTAAAAGATTAAGTTTAATTATCCATTGTAGTTTTCCTAACAATTTCTAGTAATTGTCTTTTATATATTATTTATATATTTTAATGAAGATAAACTCCAAAACAAATCATGCCTCTAGATCAAAAGGATGAAGGACGAGTAGAAACAGAAATTGGCTCTGCATGGAGATATGACAACTCCCCGAGCTTTGTGTGTGTTATTGTGTGAACATTGTGTATGCATGTCCCACTGCCCATTACTGTGGCCACTGGCTGCTGGTATGAAGGCAAGAGATTTAAAAGTGGACAAGACTGGTTTATATATGAGAGAGAGGGAGAGGGGGAGAGAGAGCGAGAGGGTGTGTGTGTGTGTGTGTGTCACAGCTTGCAGCATTCCCCCTGGATTAGTCTCCTATCTGAAGGAGGACCAAACATATTGACAGTCCAGGGTTTGCTCCCAGGAGTAAGTGAATTCAAGTGTGTGCGTGTGTGTGTTTATTACTGTAGTGTCTTAGTAGGCCATTGGCTGCCGATACACAAGCTAGGGATTCCAAGGTGGAAAAGGTATGTGTGTGCGTGTTTGTGTCCATCTAGAGCCACTTGGCCATAGATGAGACAATAAATGTTGGACAGTACGACTCTGATCCACAGGCCTCCCAGTCTGGTGGCCTCAAACACACAATACCAACTGAGGCAATGTCACCAACACTAACAATCATCTCCAACAATGCTTTCCATCATACTTTGGCTGCTTACGACCCACCATGTTCAACACATCCACCAGCTAACCATCCAGTATTCAGTCAGTATTTTGGCATGTTTAAACCCACCATCATTTACATTTTAACCAGTTGTGTCCACACTTATTACAACAGTTTTAATCCTTGTCTCTGCCTTGTCTCTGCGCTCTACAACTTAAGACACCACAAAATCATCAGCTCTGACTGAACTGTGGAGATGTGGTTTCAGCTCATCACTTGCAGGGGGGGACATGGTATTCAGTAGGATTTTGAAACTATGTTTAAATATTAAATGCAGGTCTATAATGTTATATATTCATGCATTAAATAATACAATAATATATTGATGGTAATTATTTAAACATTTTACATATTAGCATGGTAAAACATGGACTGCCAAATTATGTGTTTAAACTTCATTCAGCCAAATTACTGTTACATCACAGCAGAGAAAGAACAGATGTTTAGAAACTTCTGTGTTGTGCAGATCAATGTAGAAACAGCCCGATTGATTCAGAGTCATTGCTTTGGTCTTATTTCACTGGATCACAGTCGCAGACAGAGTGCCATGGTCAGTTTTTTTGAACAGACAAAAGCTGTTTGAGAAGATCTTATGTGACTGCCCTGACATGCTATGCTTCTTGATTTCTGTTTCAGTGACCAACTTTTAGTTTGGGTTTGAAGTTTAACTTTTAGAGCACGAGGAAAAAATGAGCAATGTTTATGTAAGGTAGCGTGGGGCAGTGTCCGACCTTCAGGGTAACACAGATGACGTTGAGAGCCTCTTTAATCTGTGGATGTTGAGTCCCATGAGCCAGCTCTTCACACAGCCAGATGCCCAGACTGCACAACGCTACACACCTGTGAAAAACAAAACAGACGCGCTATGAGTAACCAGTGGACATATCACTATATGCATATTATATGTGTTGTGGGTGTAGATGTGTATGTATAACAGATGTGTTGTTACATGCAGCAAATAGAAAACTGACTATTGAGAAAACTGATTAACAGTCTAAACCTAATTAAGAGTACAGAGATTTACACATACAGTAGGAGCATGTCCATGCATATACACAAACATGCGCACATCATTTACCTGGCAGGAGCCGAAGGTTCTCCCCCTGCAGACGTCAGGATGGTTTTTACAATGTGCTCCTGCAAAACAGAGATCACACATAAACATTAACACAGTTACTTTCCCTCACACAAAACAATCCTCTGGTTGTGTGTGATTATTTATATCTGCAAGATATAAACCTCTTGTTCAGCTTCACAAAACAAAGTGAACCTTTCCTGCAGGGACAATGAAGAGATGTACTGACGTTTTATCACTGTTCTTTTGGATAATAAGAAAGGTAATTGATGGAATTACATTATGAGGTGTTAATACATATTATAAACACATGCTATGGACACACAGTCACAGTACAGACAAATCTACACACACTCCGAGTGGCGTTCACACTCACTGGTCCTGTCCCTCCAGTCAGTGGTAATGACCGCTTAGTGATTCAAAACAAGTTTCTGTCTTGTAAGAAACCAGTGAGTGGGCTCAAGGTGCTGCCATGAATGGCATTAACTGTTTACGCAGCAACAACAACAATAACAACATCACTCCCATAGCTCTGGACTGTTACAAGAATGGCTGATGAGGCATTAACCTATCAGTTTGATTTTGAGGCCCCCTGTGGGCAGTGGACCTGTTAAAGGTTTGGACTGACCTGGATTGTATGCAATGTAGGTTGATCCTCTGCTTTAGTAGTAAAACTGACACGGTTTGATTTAGCAGGAGCAGAATTTCAGTTTAATGATTCAGTTGAACTCTTCTCAACACTAATTTGGAAATTAAAGTCTGTCACTGAGTGTTCTAAGAGAGGATCGGCTGTATAAACAAAGGGGTAGCTGCTACTTAACTACATTTCAGTCCTTAACTCAGATTACTTCCACTGACCTTGACGTCAGGGAACTTGGTAAGCACCACATCGGCTGTTGTGGGATGAAGGGCTGGAAGCTCCCCATACAAGTTGGGAAAACACACCAGAGATCCAAGGAGGATCTGAGCCTCTACTCTTGGAGCCTGGAAAAGAAAAGAGGAAGGGATGAAGCCAAACATTTTAATCAAATGAAACATACAGTACAGGCCTCATTCAAATACCTTCAAGTGAAACAAGTGTGTTACTAAGTGTCTTACATTGAGTGATGAGCAGCTCGTGACCCTTGAAGCTGCAATGATGAAGTCCAGGATGAGCATGGTGGCTCCAGGCAGACCGATACTGAAGAATCTGGGGCTGCAGTGCTTGATAATGGTGTTCACGATATCCTGGAAATAAAAATACAAATACCTTTAATACATCTGTATAGAATGGCGGTCACAGCCATTTACTGTTAGAATGTGACACTGAGCATACTATGTTTCGCCCATGCCCTGTCATTAAATGTAAATGTAAACCTGCCCCAGGTTAATAGACATAGACTCTACCTGGTCCTGGTGCAGCAGCCCTTGGTGCATGATGTTGTAGAAGTGAGTGAGAAAGTCTGTGTTTGGGGAAACATCTTGTCGTCTCTTCATGATCCTGCATATCAGCTTGTAGGCGTGAAGTTTGCCCTGCTTGTAACGTTCCGTCAGCATGGTGGCCTTCAAAAAAACATTGTGCAAGAGTGAGCACAAACAGACAAGAAATACAAACAGGTGACAAATTAATCAGGATGAAAGATCTGGTTTGGTCGCACCCACCTTAAAGAGCCAGGGGGTGAGGATCCTCAGGGGAGGGATCAGAACAGGGGGAGGTGGAGACGACTGATTGTCCAAAGAAATGCCCAAATTATCTCTGATCTGAAAAGAGAAATGCATATGTTTACCTTCACAGACTTTACGGTGAGCGTTCAGTCAGAGCAGTGTACCATCTCTATGTGTCAGTTCTTACTTTGGCCAAGTTTTGCCACAGCTCACACAGGTAGTCGAAGACCTGAGCATGGATCTCTGGGTCTTTGATGCTATTGACGTCCCCCAGGATTCCCAGCATCCTGCGCCACATCACTGTGGCAACATCTGCGTGCCAACCAGTTAGAGAACCGCCCGCCATCACGCTGCAGTCCTCGCTGGGGAACTCGCTGGTTTCTACAATCAATGACTCAGTTAGTGACTCCGTCTCCTCTCGGTGACCTTAGTGGAAAACAAATGCAGACACAAGTACATGTCTGTGCATGAGCATTACCCAAATCGTCAGGGGTCTGAAGGACAGAGTTGTGAAGCTTCTGGTCCAGCTGCAGATGCGTGTGTGAGTGGGAGTGTGTGTGATCGCTGTGCTCTGCCGTCAGCGTAGCGGGGGAGGGCGTCTGGGACCGCGAGCCACCGAGAGAATGCATCGGAGAGGCGCTCTCCGAACCTACACAGGATGACACACACACACACAAGGAAACAAGAATAAAAACATGAATGACTCCTGATTATGAAGGAACGAAAGAACCAGATGTCTCTTGTTTGTTTCTGCTACTTGTGGTTCAGGTGTTATCAACATCTTGTACATCTACTTTCTGTAATTAACTTTTTCTTCTTCTTTTTTTTTTTTACATCAGAGTAATTTTGTCATCGCATCTCAGGTGAAGAAAGATCTATGTTCATGAAAAACTTTACTGTAAATGTGCCCTAAATGACATGACATGCAATATTGAAGGTGGTGGTGAGATCTACAGAAATCAGATGGACAGGTACAAACCGGTTACAGTGACGGTATGGCTGAGGCTACTGGTCTCTGAGTCGATGTGAAGTGTTGTTAAACTGGCCACTTCGTGTTCTTCACAGGCCGCGCCCCCACCCAGGCTGTCCTGGTCCAGCGAGCTGCCTCGTCCTTCACCTCCAGATCCAGCTCCTCTTCCACCAGGTTCTGAAGTGAAAGTAAAATCTACAGGAAACGACCTGGGTCAGTCATCCTAACAACTAAGCCAGTGCCCTGTTGCGTAGACAGTGAGCAATATAATGAGTGGACATTACCAAGCAGCTGAGGGCTTTAACGCATTTGAAAAGCTTCCACATTGGAGATGCACAAGGCAATTTCCCAAAAACACCATGGCAAAGGAGCATTTAACTTTCATTTCTTGATTTTTGATCATTTTCATGATTTTGTAATTATTTCCACTGATGAGGCTTGTCAGCTCTGCCTAAGCAAGTAAATAATCTAAATTGTGGTAATCTTTACATTACACAAGTGTAGTATGAATCTCTGTTTCTTACTGTCGAACTTGCAGGTGGAGTACTGAAAGGCATTGAAGGACTCTGATTGGCTGTCCGAGCTGATGACATCGGAACCGCTGGCACTTGCAGGTGACGTCCACTCAGAGGGAACGCCCGGATCATCAATGGGCCTGTGGTCATCTGAGGGTCGCGATCCAGGACTCTGACCCGCCTCCAGGAGTTCGGGTAGGTCCCTGGGAACCTCCAGACTCCCTGGGCTGCTGCCACGACGACCCTGTGAGTCATGGGGAAAGCAAAGAGTTCAAGCTTCTCTGTTTTGATTAAACTCAATGTTTTTTTTTATGTGTGTTAGTGTGTGTGTTGCACTGACTACTGTTCCTTTGGCCCTCAGTCTCTCCTGGATAAATTCATCCATGAGGTCAGAGAAGTTCGGGTTGGTGCTTCCTACGTCACTGGAGACTGGACGGGCTTTCTGGACCACCTCCTCTTTGTTGGCTACACACATACACACAAATATAAAACACACATTAAGACATTAAGGCAGACAGATTGCAACGGCCAAAGATAGGGGGTTCACTCACACATAACACATTCACAGGAATGATGGACAAATGATAAGACGCAGACGAGTGAGGTATGAACAAATATATCTGGAAAGAAATGTGATAAGACACAATGATAGAGAGAGGAAAAGGTTCATGTCCACACAGCTCAAAAGACAGAAAACTGGAGGTAATAAAGAAGTTGTAACATTAATGTAATCAGATCTGACGTGTTGATAAAGTTAATCAAAGTGTGTTGTTTGTACTGGTCTAAATTTTGGATATGGTGACATTTTATTTTTGATCAGAAACTCATACCGTCGCCCTCAACACATCTCTGTAGCATCACTAGCGGGATTATATCATATTAGGTTTATTTCATTTTAAATCATCACCGCTGATGCTTGATCAGATGTTATATTAAAATGTCACAATATCCACACAACAAACGTTAAACTAATTTCACTGATGGAGTTTCTCTGGATTGTAAGAGCGGTCCTGATGTGTATGCACTGTGGGCTTTGAGGTTATCGAAAGACTGATGTTAAAAAAGAAAAAAAAAGCCACGACACAGCAGGCACATCAAACCCCACCAGAAAAGCAATGCAGGAATTAATTCACACCATGCACATAGAGCGAGAGAGAATATCACCTTGTTAGCAGGTATGTTACTATGAGTTATGTAGCTGTTAGCTCGGAGGCGATGATAGCGGTCAGTGTGAGAAAACTCTGATAGCAGAGAGAGCATCCATCAACCCCAAGTGTAAACCTGCTGCTCGCAGTATTCACTAATTAATCTTTAATTCCTCAGCCTGTGGATGATAAAGTCGAGAGAGTCTGATTGTTTCCACTGCTCGATGCCGTGACTTTGATCAATAAAGCTTAAGTTACTCAACTCCTTGTTCTTCTGTCACCCTGGAGGTGAAAATTTCACCTTGCTGCACATTTTCCCTTCGAGGTTTACTGTACGACTGTAAACCTCTGCACACAGCGCGGCCATCCAACCACAGACCGCCGCGGACTGTGTGATGCATCAGTTCGTCTCTCCTGGCTGCAATTAGATGTGCAACGAAGCTGAAACTTTCAGCCCGCAGAAGGTCGGCGCATTATCGACTATCTGTCATTAAAGCTGCTTATTAGAAGATCTGCATCTCACTGCAGTGATCGCAGAGAGGGAGCTGGAGTTAGGAGCACAGGAAGTTAACAATTTTAATGAAGCCCAAATTTAATTTTGATCATGTTAATTTAGGTGAATCATTACCTTTGAACATTTCTGCATGTTCATACGCACAATTAGTATGTTATTCAGACATCTCTTCAAGTCCTGGTGTTAAAAATAATCAGGAGAGCTTGGCTTACTGGTGCACTGTTCTTCTGTAATGGTTATTTGCCATGCTGTCACCAACAGCAACAGATACAAGACACCTGTACTGTTATATATGTAGGCCTAGAAACAGATCCTAACAAATACAGTTCTCAAATACTTTGTTCAGCCCTAAGAAAAGATGGGGGCTTTGAGTTCAATTAAAAATTGCATTATAAGAATGTTAACCTGACATAATAGATCAGTTTTTCTTTGCAGACCAATGCAATAGAAATAAGGATGTACCGTATTTACTAAGCCCAGATCAGGTTGGGATATTTCTGTGAATAATGCTCCTCTGTGATTGGTAATGACTCCTCAAAAGTCTCCAAGGCAGTACTGTCAGCTTTCCTGCCAATTATTAGCAAGCTGCCGAGGAACCAGTCACTGCTATTCTGCAAGAGACATGAGCAGAAACACTGCAATGGATTACACTACTGCTCTGACTACACATACATCAGAGCAGATTAGAGAACTGACAAGCTGCTCATTGGATCACAGAGAAGCTATAAAACTACAAAAAGCTGAAATCTTGTGAAACAGCACTTTTTGCAGCCAGTCAGCAACATCAGCTCAGTGTGGGGTGGAGGCCCTCGGATTTGATTGTCGGTCAGCAAAACAAGCAAACATTATGACGATGTAAATACAGCAAGGCACAGTACACCAGACATCTGGCAGAAAAGTAGACAAACCAAACAAATGTGCAAAAAACGATTGGTGGGTATAGTTGAACAAGAGTTGGCAAGCAACAGACCTAGAGAAGAAGAAAATGTGGCTGTATGCAACAGTAACTCCACATCAAGATGGATTCAGGTGATGAATCGCTGTGCTCACAACAAGCGTCTGATCATCAAGGCTAAAATGACTTCACCCCAGTCCGGCAGTTTTCCAACCCGAGAATTCGAATGAATAGAAAAAGGGTACTGCTGATTCAAATGTGAAGTTTACCAATCACCTTGAGATTATCCTGAAGCAAGGCAAATAACCATTTCAGATTGGTGATTTGAATGTGCATACCTTTTCTTATCCATTCAAATTCAAAATGTGTTTTCTATAGTTACTGGGGTTTTACGTCGTTTTCACATCAGGTCTTAGGCTGCATTCTAGTGGCCTGAGGAGGAACTACAGCAACATGTTCACACTAGACAGAGATGAGACTGTTTACTCCTCTAAAATAACTTGTATATGATGACCCTTTACAAACTAAACCTCTGAGTCTATACTCATAAATCTAAATCTAAGAAAGTCTTAGAAGATGAAAAATGGGGCTTTCTGAGGAGTATCATGTCTACTATTTGGTGCTTTTGTATTTCTACAGGCACTCGTGTTTTCTGTAGATTGTTGTTTCCTTTTGTGCAGCTGACGAGGGGCCAGAGTCCGGGGAGGAGGCGAAGGACGAGGCACGACGAGGCCGCATGCAACATTGAGGAGCGGGAGGAGGGCGTGGAGGATGGAGGATGTGGAGAAGAGGGGGGGAAAGGGGGAGAAGAGGTTAAAATCCCAAAACCCTTAGAAGAAAGAAGACAGGAAGAGGGAGGGAGGGGCTTCTTGGGTGGAGGAACAAGTGGAAAGGTATGGGAAGAGGGGTGGGGTCCTTTGACAGGAGGCAGGCTGAAGGAGGGGGCTACGTTCAAGAGGAAACACATCAACAGGGAGTTGAATTTCAGTCCAGTAGCAAGATGATGAGTGTCAGCCAAAAAAAAAAATCATTCCATCATAACAAACCAGTTAAAAACAGCCAAAAAGGAAAAGAGAGTTGTTGATGTTTGTGTTTTGTGAGTATCTGTCTCTCCACAGCTGCTGTGTCCTTTATGAGCGCTTCGTTCGTTGCAACCCTCACCTGGCGTGGCTGTCTTTCGTCCAAAGTAGCCCAGGACATGGGAGTAGAGGTCTCTTAGCGATGCGTCGCCCATGGCAGCTCGGCCCTGCCGCTGTGGCGACGAGCCCTGGGATGACCCCTGACCTCGGGGCCGGGGCTTGGAGGATAGAGCGTGCACCACAGTCTTATAGACGCCACCGAGAAGGGCCCCCTGGTGGTGGCGTGAGGCGGTGCTGCCCGGTTCCTGGGAGCGCGAGCGGGAGGCTCGAGATCGCAAGGCTGAACGTCCCAGGCGGCCGCGCACCCCTGACGTCACGCTTGAGGAACCTGAACTGCTTGATAATGCGTCGGAGTGAGCCTGAGCCTCGGGGCCCAGACCGGATCCCACACAGGATCCGGCGACTTGTTTGTCCTTGTCCCCCTCCCCCCCGGCCCGGTTCTCCAGGCCTCCGGCGCCTGCTGTGCCCCCTGCCCCGCTGTTTTCCAAAACAGTCCCAGAGATCAATTTCTCGTGTGCCCCTGCTCGGTGGCTGATCCCAGCCGCTGAGCCGAACTTACCTGCACCCCCTGCTCCCATCTTTCCCCCTGACCCCGCCCCTGCCGCGGCCCCTGGCCTCTCCCCTGCTGAGTGGCTGTGAGTGTGGAAGTGACTGAGGCGCCGCAGTCGGGCTTTCCAGTGAGCCTCTTTACTCTCCAGAGGGTTGTGGAACTGGACCGACTCGGTCGAAGGCCGGAAGCTGACGTGAACCCCCCCAGAGTGGTGCCTCTTGGTGATACTGCGAGGCACCTTGGTTTTAGTGGAATCTGAAGTTTGTGTTTGACTTGATTCAAGACTAGATTCTATGTTCGCATCCTGTCTAATCAAACTGGACTTCTGATTTCCTGAGGCTTCTTTATCGTCTTGTTTCTTGTCTCCTACTTCCCTCCATGTGTCACCTTTCCCTTCCCATCCTGCTGCTCTCCCTGCGTTTCCTCCTCCCTTTTTCTCCCCTCCGTTTCTTTCTAAGCTCGCACTTCCCTTAGCGTTTGGCGACGGCCACTGACACTGCAACTCCAGGCACTCGTAGATGCTGCGCTGCTCTGCCTCATTCTCCTCTGTTGAGTCGACGCTGCTGTGTCTCACTGATTTACTTACCTGTCTGTCCTCTGCACAGGGCTGCCTGTTCCCTCTCACCACTTGTCTTGCTTCTCCCACCTGTCCTGTGGTTTCTATCTGTGTTCTAGCTACGCCCACTTGCACCGGTGCAGGTAAAGCACCACTGTTCTCTAATTTATGACCGGGACTTTCTCTCTCTCCGGCCTCCTCCTTCCTCTCCGCTCCCTTTTGAGTAAGGTAGTCCCTAATAGAGGTGAATAAATCCTCCTCCTCTGCCCCAGCTCCCGCGTCACCCTCTTCTGCATCGATTACCTTTTCAGAAGACGCGGTGAAGGCAGAATCCCAGTCGCTTACCCAATCAGAGCTAGAACCACGGCTGCGAGAACCTGTCTGGGGCCAGAACTGGTCATAAGCACTACCATCATCTTGTCCCTCTGAGGAAACAACACCATTGGAGAAGGTAAAGGGGGTGGGAGAGGGGGAGGTGCGAGTGTGAGGAAGTGGCTGAGCTGCGTGGCTACTGGCTGAGAGTAAGGAGGAAGTTGTAGAGTGGTGGTGGTGGTGGTGGGGGTTCGGGATTGAAGAGGGACTCCTCTGAGAGTCTTCACCTTTGACCCGCTCGGCGATGAAAGGCTCCATGATGTCAGAGGCACTGCTGCTCCTCGCCAGGGAGGACGGGGCCGGGGTGTCCAGGTCGCACGCCCCGCCCTGGAACACCTCGGAGCAGGATGTGGGAGGGGCCTCGTCGCTCTGGGAGGAGTGACGCATCCGAGAGGTGCGGGATGTCAGCGTGATTGGCGGGTCCTCGAGGTCTGTTAACGGAGGAAAAAAGACGAAGGACGGGGGAGTGAGGTTAGTACGGAGAAAATGGGAATGAACACATGTGAATGCACAACAAACGGACACACTGAATGGACAAAGTCTCAAAAAAGATAACTGAATGGGAACCTGTGAACACAAAGACATTAACAAAGTATTCTCAAATGTAGCCATTATTGCGCTGTGATGATTATGAGCATGGAACAGTTTCTGAAGTGGTTAGACAAGAACACAGTATGGTGCATAAGAGCTTTGTATTATAGATACATACACTTGTTCCATACCACTAGGACGTTTCAGTTCATGTTTCTTAAAAAGGATACATACTGACAAATTAGAGTCATGAATAAGATCAAATGTAAACTTGATTAACATTAGACATCCTGACATTACACATCAGTGGATCTTGGAGCTAAATCTTTGTAGGAAAAAACCTTTGAGACTTTTCATTTAGATCCCTTTGTTTATTAGTTTGTTTAGTTTGAAAATCAATATCTGTTTGCATATTAGTAGTAGATACAGTGGACATGTCAGAGCAGCAGTTTGTTACAACTTCATCACCTTCATCCTGCTAACAGGATGTCAACTGGTACAAGACAGAAGACACGTTTATGACCAAAACAGAAACAAAAACTTAAAACTTCCTTTAGATTTCTTCTTTAATGACATTCATGCTTGTCGTGGCTTTTAAAGCAGAAAAAAAAGAGATTTCCACGCACACCAAAAGCAGCAAACACAATAGTTTGGTAAAATCACGCTGGCAAAAGAGACAGTGGCAAGAAAATGAAATGACCTGAAATTATGTTGAAAGTTGTCAAATATGGTCAGGTATTCATCAACAATGATGAACAAACATCTGCTCATGAATGTGCTGCACACAAATCACTGCCCATTACCAGGTGACTCCAAGGAGTTCACACACTTTTTCTTGCCACTGTATTATCAAGTCAATTTCAATGCCACCTGAAGATTAAATAGTATTAAATTAAATATCACACAAGGCATCACTGTGAGGAAGGCCGACAAGGAGAGAATGGAAACGAAAGGGGAAATAAATTATTGTATAAGGCAGTGTAAGGAGGAGTGTGGACCTGACACAGGGACATGGACATGTGAATAAAGGTGGATGAGAGAAGGATTCAGGCAAACGGGCAGAGAAACAAGCAGGCAGACAGGAACACAGATAGACCGAGTTTTAAGCAATCATGAAAGCTACAGAGACACATGAGCTGTCGCTGTCTACCAGTTAAAATCTCTTTATATAAAATAAAACTGGTGACATTCATAGAATAAAATCCAAACGACAGATGTCATTCTTTGATAGCAGCCTCATCATGATGGACAAAAATCAGTCCATGTTAAAACCAAAATAACAACTTCAATTATATAAACTTTTAACAGTTTATACAACAACAATGTGATTCTCCTTCTAACAGTCTAGATCTCTATACAAAACACTGATAGAAACAGAAACAAGAGGGCTGGACATGCTTCATTTTGTATGAAGAGTTGATCATCCTGCTCAGAAACTGAATAATCTCTTTGTATCTCAAGTCGTATTCACGTGGTGTTGAGCAGCCTGGGCATCGCTCTGTTAACACCTGAGGTCAGGTGATTTGTTGAGACAATTTTCTCTGTCTTCAAAATGAAAAACCCATCTGCAATAAGCCATAACCATCCACGTGTCACATGCAAAGTTTCAAACAATTCCGATCAAATCGTTTCAGGGAAATGATGCATGCTTGATGTTCAAGCATTTCTCAAAGTCAGTTATGGGTCAAAAACGGGAAGAGTTGCCTGACTCCTGATGGACAGCATGCAAACAGATGCCTCTGTGTTTATAGGTAGACATCCAGAAAACATGACAGGCATAATGGTTCACTCTCTGACAGATGTGGAGACGACTACAGTTTCCAGGCAGACAGGTAGTGCAAAGAGTGTGTACCTGCCAGCTGGTCGGCAAGGGGGGGTAGTAAAGGGTGGTGGTGGTGGAGGAGGACAGGAAGAGGCGGAGCCAGAGCAGGAGCACTCTTAGCACTGCGGATAAAGGCTGAGGACAGCAGAGAGTCCCCCGTAGAACAGCTACGCAGGGCTGAGGAAATTGAAGAACAGATAGGAGAGAAAAAGAAGAAAAGGGGGGGGAGTGGTGTGAGACAGAAAGAAACACAGAGGAAGAGCAGACGGAGAAAGAAGGAAGGGTTGAAGTGACAGAAAATTTGATGTAGAGGTAAGGATGGAACAAGGAAAGGATGGAAAACGGACATGTCAAAATTCAGTCCAGAAAGAAATGTAAATAAATAGATCAGTAAAACAGTGAAAGACAGAAAAAAGGGGAAATAGATTAGAAATATTATTCATGAGGTAGAGGTGTCATAGAAAGTTTTTTTGAGGAAAAGGAAGGGAAGTTGATCAAAGACAGGGAGGTGAAGGGAGAGCGTAGAAAAGAGGAAAGTTCATAAGCACATGAAAAGGGAAAGAGACAACGGAAGGGAAGGAGGAGTGCGACAGGATTAACTCTGGAAGAAAGACAGTGAGAGGCCTGGAGCAGCTTGGAGCTCTGCGACACACTGGAGCTCAATGTCCTTTAATGTTAGGCAGATACACAGTTCAACTGCAACATGAGGTAGTTCGAAAGATTTGACCAATCCGGTGCTTTCTAAATATATTCACCGTCTCACAAAACATGGCACCTGCAATAATAATAGTTTGAATCATTTTCTCACTGTAAGAAAAGGCTGAGGATTTTTTTCTGTTGAACATTGACACAAACATGTAGAAGCTACTCAGAGACGGTCCATTTGATTAAAGGTTTGTAAATACTTTACCTTGACTTTATGGAAGTTTTTAAGGCCTACCAACAATATCCAATATCCATAAACCTGAATACAAATGTATGTGTATATTATGTTCATACATGCAAGGTTGAGTAAATGAGACTTTACATACAAATCCACCATAAGACATCCATTATTTAATGTTAAGATGTAGTAATGTGAGTAATATCCTGCCTATACAGTATGTGTAAAGTAATGTCACTTTAGTATGTTCTTCATGTTGGTGGCTGTTTGTTCAAAGGCCAGGATTACGACTTTCACCAAAATAACTTTTATGCAATTATATTAAATTCTACATCACAGTGAGAGTTATCACCCTCTTACCGCCTCTTCAGGTTACCCAGCTTTATACTCTGATTTGTTTTCATCATAGGTTGTCATCTTCGTGCTCTAAGCTAGAACAGTTATTTTTGTACACTGTTGGGACTTTTTCTCTCCCACTGAAGGCTTCACGTAAACAAGATTGTGCTGAGATGAGGGAATGACAGAAAGCACACACCTCAACTTCCTGTCAGAGAGACGGGCAGGAGGGGGGGAAAGCAGAGGATGTACGTCAGGTCGAGTCAAACTGACGTGAGAAGAAAGAGGAGCTACAAACAGAGCACTGGGGCAGGAGAGGGCACTAGTTTTCCCCTGATAAGCTCCCCTTCCATCAGCCCTCTTTACCAGGATACACAGAACAATGTCTGGAAATCTGTGCTTTGAATGGGGATAATAACTCTGTTTTCCTGATACCTTTCCTCACAAACGAGGAGAATTGTCATATAAACACGGGGAATACTGACCTACAGTCTTCTGGCGGACAATACTTCTGGCTTTCTCGATGCCTGGTGACCCAGCGGTGGTGGCGCTCCGCTGTCTCATCGCTGCTGCCTGGCCTGGTTGATCTCTGCTCCAGCCTTTAGAGAAGGAACGATCCACGATCTGCCGCTGGCCCTCTGAGCCGATACCTGCGGAAAGTTGTGCAGTGTCAGTGTGGACGTTACAAAGAGTAGCAGATGGAGAAAAGCCGGCTGTGTTTCAGAACTGCTGTTAGGAAGTGTTGTGTGTGTCTTTACAAGGTCTGTGAAGGTTTCTGGTGATTGACCGACCTTTTCCTTTGTGTTTCTTCTGTTTCTGTTCACTGAGCTTGTCCAGAGGAAGCTCGTTCAGATCGACACTGTACAGATTTCTGGCCAAGACCTATCAAACAAAAACACACACACACACTGTTTCAACACTTAGAGACAAAAAAAAAATGGCACAAAGACAGAAGTGGAAGTTACTGCTTCTCTTATGACTGTTTGTGACCTGCTAATGTCACAGTTGGTCATTGAACTTATGAATTTATAAAAGACTTCCTCTGAATAAAAATCATGAACGATACAACTGGTTCGTTCCCCATCAAGGGAATGAACTACCCTACTAGCGACACTTTGATTTAAAAGTCAACTTAAATTCTCTGTTATATGCTGTAGTACCTTGGTGAGAGTTTCCATGGTGAGAGACCACTCTGTGACCAGCTCCTCCCAGCAGGTCAGAGAGGAGAGGACACAGAGGAGGTCGTCCCACAGTTCTCTGCTGATGTAGACGTTCAAGTTCCCCTTAATCCAGGCCACTATCAGAGTCTGTACAGAGAGAGAGCCATGAACTGATTAGAAAAGACTCTAATGTAACACCATACTCATCAAAACCTAATTCTGGATAGTTGGACCACACATGGGACCCTTTCGATTTTAAAGGTAGAGTCTGGAGGTTTTTGCTCAAAAATAAATGCTAGACTTATACATGGGTGTTGAGAAAATGAATTTGCATATTGTGTGAACATGACTTCTTTTAATTGTGTTTACCGTCTTCATTTTGAATTTCAGAGATGAAAACAACTTGTGCTTAGATGATTACAACATTGCCATGATTGCATCATGTGTTTTTGCTCACTGATATTTTCGTAGCCAACTAATAAACAAGTGTTTATGCCACAAGTTGAGAAACTTTCAGAAAATGTGTTGTTGAAAACATACAGTGATAGTGATCTACCTGAAAGATAGGCCCAGCCAGTCTGCCTGACAATGTGTTGTTCTTCTTGCCCTGGGGCATGATGGATGGAGGTCTCTTCATCACAGACTCTGTTACCCGCAGCAGAACCAACAAGATCTGCTCCCTACAAACACATGTATTGGCAAGTTAAAGTTTTTGTTCTCTTAAATTAATGACAAAACACTAGTGAAATACATTCAGATGGTAATGCATGGTGTCTCCCAAACTACAAACTACAGTACAAGTGGGATTCACTGTGGTTTTACTGGTGACCAAAGCTTCTGTTTACCATGTTTTCTGGTCCATGGTCTCGTGCATGACAAGGCTCCGGTAGATGTTCAAGACACGCTTGCACATGTCGACATGCTCTTCTAAAAGGATCTTGATGTCGTTGGCTGGTTCCAATAGGAAAACATTGGAGGAGTGGGTGATAAATGCCTGAGGACAAAGAGACAAGTACTTAGAAAGTTTCTACAACATTTCTACTTATGTGAAAGTGTTTTTACATGTGGCCACATAAAGAGTACAGTACAATGACAGAAAAGTAACATGCTACGGTGACAGTGTATGATCTACGGGCTGTTAAACGGCAGGTTTGTTTCAAATGTCCCGTCTTGCAGTAATCTGAGCTCTGCAATATTCTCATGTCACCTGTGGAACCTTGGCAAAGGTGATATAAAATGCAATATTTTTCGCAACTTCTGCTAAATGGAGACTAAAAAAAGGTGAATAAAGTTGAGTAGAGACGGTACCATGCAGTGGTAGAGGGAAATATTAACAATCATACCTGCAGTGTAGTCTGAACTCCAGCATGAACACTGTACTCCAGCAATTCACTGTCAATGTCTTTGTTCATTCCCTGAAAAGCAAACAAAATGCACTGTTTCAGGTAACACTACTAAGCCTTAGTTAAGCATTAAATACTGAATTAATCATTTATAACACATGAATTGTCATTAGTATGTAGTTATAAACACAGTTAAATTGTTTTGTAATGTTTAATTATTGAATATTGAAATGTTTCTGTTACTTGTTTCAGGCTCTTCCTCACCTCATCCTCTTTGTCTCCGAGCTGAGAACCTGAATCCATGCTGCCGCCTGTGGCTATGGGATAAGGACCCTCCTCTGGCTCCTTCATGAACACTGGTTTGTCTTCCATGGAGATCCACTCCTGGTAAACACGGACCACTTTTCGCATCGCTGCTGCCTCACACATGGGGAGAAGAAACGCCTGCAAAGGCAGAGAGAGACAGATCAATATAATCAGCTCATATTTCACAATGCATATCTATCATTTAAGTATCTGTCAATAGAAAATTGTTGGTGGAAGACTAAATGACCTCTATGTGGATGTACTGAGGAACCGAAAAAGCAGTTGGACAACATATGCATAACATAACACAGTATTATGGTGCAAGTCAAAGGATTGACACAGTAGAATATCTAAATGACGATAAAAACAGCTGTTTCTGCTTCACCTGTCTAAAGATCTCTGTGATGAAGTTGACGTTGGTTCTGGAGCTGGTCAGCACTCTCCTCACCACCTCCATGTCTGTCAGCTGCTCTTCATCCATGGAGCAGAGTGAGGAGGAGCTAGGTTCCCTCTCAGTCAGCGTTGATGTGTTGGAGTGACTCTGCTCAGGCTCCGCCCCCAGCCCCGGACACCCCGACAGCCCCATGCTGCCTCCTCCTGACCCGGACGAACCCCCGCCACTTTCCAGGTGGCTATCGGACCGGGTCCCGCCTCCACCGCTGTCTTCCGAGCTACCTGCAGAGCGAGCTGCCAGGCCGGCTGCTGCTCGCTGGAGGTCAAGATTTACACCCGTTAAACAGTGATCTTAAACTATAAAGACAAATAAATTCAAGCTCAATAATCCCAACACATGCTACAAATGTGGTAGAAAGGGCACAGATCCAGGCTTTCTGGATTGAAGTGACAGGTATAAAACTGTTAAAAAACTCACTTTTATGTTAAAGGGTAAATATCCCATCTCTTATGTATTTTTTGTATTTCGAATGAATAAATATCTGAGCACGAGCAGCTTAGCTCATTTAAATAAGTAACATAATACACAACAGTTTGTGTGTTACCTGTATATTCTTGGGCACAATCTCTCCCTCCGTCCCTGGGATGTGTGTTTGTGCATTGGGCCTTGGCTCCAGCCAGAAGGAGACCAGCCAGCGTATGAAGATGACTCTGGCCTGGAGGAAGCTCTCCTTTGTGCAGTACAGTGGTTCACCACCGTCCTGCTCCCTGCGAACCACACTGTAGTACGGCTTCGGACGCATCGGAGGAACATCTACAGGAAGAGAGGAAAATCCTCATTTATGTGGTCGGAGGGTTACAATAACGTTACTGTTCGGTCAGTGAGTCCCAATGAATTTACAGTGCGTAGTTTCTCTCAGTGACTTCATTGTACTGACCCAGGATGGGGTTGTAGAGGCTGGTTTCCGTGGCGAAGTTCGGAAAGATGTGAGGAAGGTAAAACTTCCTGAAATGGCCAAAGAGGAAGCTAAAGCCACGTTCATGGTTCTCTTTACAGCGCCACTCCAGAGACTTGGCCTGTTGGGTGCACGCACACAAAGACAAGTTTGTGTTATGAAGAGAGCATTGCGCACACGAAATAGGGTCAAGTGGGGAAGAGCACCATTGTTTTAGGGGAGAATGTTATCAGTGTGTGTGATGTATGTGATAGCAAGAGGAGGAAAGAGCGGAACAAAGTAAGTTTGTCTGACTAAGAGATAAAAACTTTTATCACACAGAGTTAGTGATACCAGTTAGGGATCAGATGAATTCTCTATCTCCCAACGCATGTGTACACGTGCTTAGCATTAGTAGCATTAGTAAGTCATCAGAGCATTTTGAACAGTGAAATCATGTGGTGTTAGCTGTGTTAGTAAGAAATAATGATAATACCTGGTTTACCATGTATTTCAGTAGTGCTTCGAGGAAGTAGGCAGTGAGGTCTTCCTGGTTCTTGTCACCTGACTGGGGAGGAACCAGTGGAGTGATCTCTTCTGGGGTCACCTGAGCTGCAGGAGGAGAAGCACAAACACTTGTTGATAATAAATGACAATAAAAAGTGTGCTGTGGTGGTTATAGATTACACAAAAAAGGTGAATGGAGTTCTAAATGTTGTCAAACGTGATCAACAATGAATAATTTTAGTTTTTTTAAACAAGACTTGTTGAGCCGATCAATTAATTTAACTCTACTGTGTGTGTGTGTGTGTGTGTGCGTACTAACTCTCTGTTAAATTCAGCAGAGGGTTGATCAGAGTGTCCAGGGTGCGTGGAGTCCCGTGGCACAGGGGAGCTGGGAAGCCGGGAATCAAACAGGCAAACATACAGAGCTGCTCGCGTTCTGCGTTACACTGCAATGCCTGCATCCACAGCAGGAAGAGGCGCACGCCCTCACGGCGGATCTACAATGCAGGAGAGAGATGAAGAAGACAGGAGGTGTGAGGAGAGCCTGGTATGTGTCATTCGCAACTTTTGCTTTTTTTTCTTCCAAACTTAAGACTTGGGGAAAAAATGAAGAAGATTCAGGCCGTTAGGGCCATTATTGAGAGGTAACAGAGAAACAGGGCAATACCTTTAAAGAGTTCCCAGTGTGTAACAGCTTCTTGAGAATCAGCCCTGCGAGATAGAGAAGGCCTGGTCATTTAAAACAGAATACATTAATAGCTTTACATTGATTTATCTGCATTTAGGTAAACTGTGGCAGAAGCATCACCACAAAAATGGAAATGCATTGATGTATTTCTAGTACAACTACATAATAAACATCAATCAGTGTATTTTCCGCTTTGCTTTATTCTGATGCCTGATGTTTTCTCCACATTACATGAGATCATCCCTCATGTCAGCGGTTACACGGGACAGGTTGAACCTGATTGAGCAACAAATAGTTTTCAGGGATGATTTGATCTGCTGTGCACAAGATAAACTGTGGCATATGTCAAGAGAGAGGTTGAGCATGAGCTACCGATGCTGTGGAACTGCCATCGGCTCTGGATCCTTTCCGGCAGGAGCTGGAGGATTTTCTGATGAAAAAAAAGGACAAAATATTACAATATTATTATCAGTGACAGAATTTTGCTGTGGGACTCTGGGCTCTGTTTTGACAATCTAAGTGCATATCGGGCGTGTCCAAATCCACTTATCCAAATTTGACAGTGGTAAAAAAAAGAATGGGTGCAGCACCAGGACCATATTTATAAAGGGTTGTGGTTTGTCTCTTAATTAATCATGGGAGTGTTTTGGTGCATAACATGCAATGAAGTAATCAGAGATCTCTGTTAGCTGTTCATTCCTTGCAGTGCTCTCTCTTTCCCTGTTGCTTTAAATGCCACTCTGATTTCCCCTGCTCCCCTGGGGGAAAAAAACTGAATTAAGGCCAAACATTTTATTTACAACCACAAAAAACAAGAACCCCAAAGAAACCCACATATTTTGTCTGGATGATCTCCTAAGCTCCATTTGCACACAACAGACAGCGGAGTCTAGGTCACATTGATCAGTGTGTGTTGTGTGTGTGCAGTAAAATTCAGACCTGTTGGTCAATAGCACTCAGTTTCCACTGCCTCAAGATAGTAATGTGTCAACAGTGCACACGACCACACCTCATTTAAGACCGACACGTCCTTGGGTGCTCACATGGGCACGAGTATATTTCCTATTTTAACAATGCAGGCGCTGGATGGAAAAATAACAGCTGCATCCATCTGAAACTAGCAAAACAACTTCTGTTTACCTCGGCACCGGGGGTATAATCAGCAAGGATGAGATAGGAATATGATATAATCTGCAATGTGCTGTGGCTCAAGATAAATTATTCCATTCGTCTTGCTCAGAGTTAATGGCGAGGGGAAATTGTGGATACATTTCCGTCTGTATGACATTCTTGGGTAATGGAGTATTAATCAGAAGGAAAACCTAATATGAAAGACATTTTTCTATCCAGCGTCTCTGTGCCCAGGTCTCCCCTGAATGTTTGGAGTGCGTGAAGGGGCAAATGGAGGGCATTAACAAAGACACTCTGCTATCTTATCCTGGCTACTCTGAGCACCACTACTCAGTTCTGAGTGTTGCAAAATGCCAGTGGCCTCAAACCGAGGTTAGTGTCAGCTGGTGTTGTGGTACCAAGACCACCTAGGAAAGTTAGAGGCCACGGCATCACAGACTCTTCAATGATTTGGTTTATTGTCACGGCTCTGTTCTGCCACATTGAATCAAGTATCTAGTTGAAAGGGGCAAAACAGCATAAAACTTCCATCCCTACAACACAGTCAAATACATTCAGCTGTGATCCTCAGTACTTCTGCTTCTATCTATAGTTCTTTGTTTTGTAAATGTGAAAAAACAGAAACAAACAAACAACTACTGGAAATTATCTTAGCATTTTGTCAAGGTTTTAGCCATGTCCTGATTCCACATGACATACAAATACTGCACAGTTCACTGGATTTTGTAAATGGACACCACTGTAGCCCATTAGCTCTACAATCATACTTCATCATCCAGCAGATGATTTGCAATGTTTCATTACCTCAAAGATGAAGAGGATTGAGTCCAGCTCCTCCCTCTGAGACTTATGACCTGAAACACAGAGACCAGCTTCAACAAAGTATAATAAAAATGATGCACTGCTTGATGTATGTCTGTCCTGTCCTGTTTCCTTCTTGACTTTCAGTGAAATTTACCTTTCTGCTTGAGGCTGACCTCGATGGTGACAAAGTTTTCAAAGAAGACATAGTAGATATGGGAGTAGTTCAAATCGAAGAAATGCTTTAGCTCTGCTGGCTCTGCATTTTCTGGAAAGGAGAGAGAGATGAAATAATTAACTATCATATGCAGAAACAGGAGAGAAACCCAAGGTCAACATTTGTCCACAACTTTGTCCTCCAGAAATTTTCCAGTGTTGAAAAGTAAATGTGATGTCAGTCTACTTTGTCCCCATTTTTATCCTTCACCTTATTTGTTTATAAAACTTGGACATGTCTGTTACCAGCACCACCACCACTATATGTGACCCGATCCAGCAAAATGAGTCACAGTGACCCAAATGTCAAAGTTGAGATTTTGGTATCAATGGAAAGATTAGAAAATGAGCTTTAAAATGAAACCCTAGTCAAAGTAATACATGTTATGGTTTTCGAGATATGGCCATTTGAATTACGATCTCCTCCTCTCTTATTCTGTTCTAAAACCTGAGAAAATTCCATTCAAAGTTTAGCCTGTGACTCTGGCGTCTGTTCCTGTACCACGTGATGCAGCATTCAATGACCCTCGGAAAGCAGAGAATCTCACAATTCAGACGCTGTTTACAGCTCGTCTCTATCATAAACGGTTCAGAAGTTGTGATGTTTTCTTGATGTTTTGTAAAATATGTGCAAGCGTTGTGTTGACCGCGACGTTCGGTTTAGCATTTAAGCTACGTTCGATTTAGTATCGTTGCTACGTTCTGTTTAGCATCGGCAAAGCTCTGTTTCGATGCTCTCGCTTTAGCATCTGTTTCTGTAGCCGTCCCTGCTTATCATAGAGGCACCATTCAATGATCGGAAAGCGGAGAATCGAATCAGACGCACTCGTCTCTATCACAAATGGATCAGAAGATATTTCATGTTTTGCAACGATGCAACGCTCATTTTCAGAGGGTTTAAGTAGCAAGTCAACTTTAATCATCATTTACTGCCTTTTCTCGATTATCTGGACTGTGAAACTTTGGGAGAGTGTTTTTGAATGTCATTGCTTTGAAATTAGCTAAAAAGAAAAAAATCGATTTTTTATTGATTTTCCATGCTTACAGCTGATTATCTAAAAATAGAACGTTGCGACTTCCGACTCATTTCGCCAGAGCGGGTCACATATATACAAAACATCAAGTGTGGCTCTCAGCTTGACACTCACACGTCTCTTTTCCCAACCCACAAAGTTGTTTGCAGTCGGAGACTAAAAATTGAGTAAAAGGGAGAGGGAAGGATGAAAATAGCACAATGAGCAAAATGATTTATAAGTTGACGAATAAACCAGTTGTAGCTTCTTCTCTGTCCTCTGTTCAAAGGTTTTCGACTTCATAGTCCGAACAGAAAAGAAAACCAGCCATGATCAGAAAAGATCACACACACGTTTCAAACTTTTCACCACAGGAAGTACATTTTAGCAACGTAACCTCACCACAGCATCAGAGTTCCCTAAATAGACTTGTGTCATGTCACTGCAGAAAAGACTCACAAAGTTCACTCTGGGTCCCAGACACAGTTTAAGATAGATAAGGCTCTGGAGGATCAGAAGTTTATCTTCACGTGTTCTGGAGTGAATCTCTGTCTCAACACCACCGACTGTCATTTGGGGTCAGATACACTGAGATAAAACACACGGCTGAACTAAGTGAGGATAAAACACTACACCACTGTAGTTCAGGCTCAAACCTGAGAAAACACAACAACCATAAAGCAGGAAGACCATGTATGCACCGACACATGCAGGTACACACAAACATGCACACAATGTCAAGAGCGTCTGGTGATAGTCTCTGGTTTTGTTTATTTAAAATTTGACAGCTGAACTCTGCCACCTACACACACACACACACACAGGAGCCGCCCTCTGTGCTCTGTACCATAGCGCCTTTGCCCTTGTAAGGTGTCAGTGGTGTAGCCAGCCGAGTGGATTTCTATCTTTTCATCTTGGGACTGACCTTGTTGCCATCTCTTATACAGAAGCTACTTTCTTGAAGCACTTACAGACGCTTTACTATTTTTCATAACCGCTACATTCACCCTAAATATTAACGTGCACGTTATAATACAATGGTGGGTTACAGGACAGACTGTTTTGCACACCATGGAGACTGAAGATACAATTGTACTGTGCCATACTCTTGGTGTTGTAGGGTAACATGAAGAGACAGATGCAGTTTGTTCAGACTAAATCCACAGCAGAAAAATGCAAAGTGCTTAGAACGATGTGCCCACTGAACAACACCTTGAAAAACTGCAGCACCTCTAATATACAGGGATGGTTGTGTTTTCTGCACTTGGCATGGAATTAACTGATGAATAAAAAAAACTATTCATCCTCACCTTACTTTCACTGCCTACAACTTTTGCACAGTGTTGTTCATTTAGCATCTGTTCTTTATCACTGTCAACAAGTATGAGCCAGCCATCCACAAACAAACTTGACTCTGAGGATCCAGCAGGTTTTTGCCCAGACTGTTGTCAATACTCTAAACACCAAAAGTCACTGGAAAAGGCATCCCAGACCTTTGGTTGAAACATGTTCTTCCCTTGTATCAACAGAGCAGAACAGGGAGTTACTTAACAACCTGATTGCATCAAAGCAATTACAAAGCAGTGAAATATTTTGTTTTTGAATCAGTCATCCGCATGAGCTATGAAATATTCTATTACAACATTTATTTTTTAAAATATAGCCTAGTGCTCTTGGTGATAACTGCCTGTCCCCCTCTATGGCAAAAGTAAATGTTTCCAGTAGGTAAAGAAAAACATTTTCACAGGACTGATGCAACACAGATAACACCAACAACATAGCCATGTGATTCTTTCAGTGGAGTTCATGACTAGGGACGTCTGCAGTTATCAATGTTTATCATCAGCGCTCTCATATTCATTTCTCTACAAGTGGTGGTCTGGCACTTTGATCATTAAATCTGTGTGGTTAGAGCTATTGTTCAGTTGTCTGAGCGTTCCCTCTCAAACAACGTCACTGAGGAGTGCGTGCATGCTTGTGTGTCTGTGTTTGTTATCAAGGTCCTGCATTCCCCATAGACCACAGAGAGGGGCACACCCCTTCTCCGTCTGACACAGAAATACACACACCCCCACACACACATACACACAAACACACACCATGCACACACAGCACAGCCCAGGGGCTCATACAATAGAAACAGGAAGTGGAGCTACTGTACTGGACACGAAGAGGAAATAATAGAGGCAGTTTCCCTCTCAGGTCACTCTGTGTGTGTAAAAGTGCATTCATCACTTATTTATAGTCAGTATCCTGTCATCTTTCCTAGACTTTATTCACATCCACAAACACTCTACTTGTTGTAAAGCAAAAACTCCGAGCCTCTCTCACAGACCAAGTCTGAATCGGGCACCCAGACTCACTCCTGGAGAAATCACAGCAGCCTGACTCTGCAGCATCATGGAGCCTGAGGGTATACTGTCAGCTACATAGACACATGTTCATACACATCATCCCCACTGAGATCCTAACTATGCAGACTATCCATTCAAAAATCAGACGTACACATAACATAGTGCACCTCTCACAACTCTTTACTAACTCCACCAGCTTCATCTATTTATTACGCTGAGCATACACGACCCAAAAATCATTAAAATAATCACAGTCATCCTGAGGAGGAAAGGCGATTACTTTTTACCAGCTTTGGACATAAACAAATGTTGAGACATTTGTTGAGACAGAAAAAATAATTTGGGCTACAACCGAGGTGTCAAAATGATAAGTAGACGATACATTTTTAAAAAATACTCAGAAATGGTCTCAAGGTTTGTTAGAAAAATCCAGTGTCTCTGTTAACGTTAAAAGCAACTTTGATATTTGTGATTTGCGAGATGAGTTTTGGTGTGGCATTCCCTGAGTGCACTGATTTGCACGAAGAGGCTAACCTGTTAGCTGCTTAATGAAGATCTTTGACTCACCTATGACAATCCTCAGATGTTTCAGCCTCGTCAGCACGTCCTTCTTAGGGTCCAACACTTTCTGTGTTGATTTCTTGACGTCTCCATGAGGCTTTTTGGAGAACATTCCTGAGGCAGGAGACACAAGACTGCGATGGTAGACAGCGAGGAGGAGCTAGCTGCTGTGTAGCCACTTCACACAGCCCCAGCTAGCGTTAATCTTCAAACTAAAACGAAACCCCGACAGTCCTGGGTCATTTATTAACACCTGCGCTGCGAATTAGCAATCCTCCGCAGTGGCGCGGAGTGTATCGAGGGGTAGCTTTAGTCGGAAAGGGAGCATAATGTTTAAACTAAGACAAAAATCTGAAACGTAGCGGGGCAAAGCATCCATCCATTGCACCTCCCTTCATAACAGCCTGAAGGCTCAACTGGCTCGTTAGCTCGCCCCCCTTGCCCAGCCAGAAAACATCATGGCGGAGGAGGAAAAACAAAATAATGGATACCAGAGAAATTCAACGCCAATGTAGTAATAACAATATGCAAACTTTGGTTATCCGATTCGAACTACATCATAAAAACGTCCTATAAAACTACAATATACGACTCACACAAACAACGTTTCCTATTTTACTCTCGTTAACGTTTTTAACATCTTTCGACAATTCTGTTCGAACCCTCCGCCCAAAGCTAAAGCGGTGAATTCTGGGTAACGTAGTTTCAGATTGTTTTTTTTAGACATAGCGACAAGAATAGCAGCGGTACAGAAAACTACAGTTCCCTATACAACCTAAGAACGCCCAATTGAGATTTGTTTTTAGCTTAGCTGGAGCACAAGTGTTGATTGGAAACGAGGGAAAAAAATACGTTTAAGATTTAATTCCCTACCATAGGTTTTTATCGAAGTATTGAAGCAAAAGCCCGTCACTTTCTGGTCTTGTAAGTAAAGTTTTAAATTTAAGTTTCATTCTTTACGCTTTTCATACAACAAACCATGCCCACATTGCTTGCTACCTTATTATTATGACTTGCTAACATGCTAACAACATTGTATTGTCGTTTGGTAATGTTTATTAAATGCTAATACAAATAGAACCCATATTCAGTCAACAACGCTTTTCGTCCGTACCTTTTAATAACAATACAAATTTCAAGCATGAACCTTTGTACCAACGTTGGTACATTGTTTTCAGGGATGCTAACTGACGTGGTAACGTACAGTGTACACTGCACTCTGAATCTCAGAATGATTTTATAGACTCATAAAAGTACAAAAAGTGGATATTATGCATTCACATGGGCGTAAATACAGTGAAGTTGAGATATGTCCTGACTTAGTCAACTGCTTCACGAATGAGAGCAACGATATCTAAGGGTGTTTTTGCTGATTGCTCGTTGTTACAGGTTAATCATCACTAAGTTATTTATCGTATTATTTATTACTTATCTAAATTATGTGATCTCACCAGGTGAAATTATTATTTAGTAACCACTTGCAATTACTTATTACCTTTTCAGTGTGCACAGTAGTATACAGTATAGTATTAGTACTGCAACAATTGGAGGCAATTTATCAATGAGTAATCTGGCTTTTATGTTAAACATACAGATGTTTTGAAGCTGTATCTGTTGTAGATAACACTCTAGTCTAACATGAAGTCTTTCACTCTGCAACAGCAAGCTGATTTGCTGCCATGCCGGTACACCGTGACCGGGAGAAGAAGGAGAGTACAGCAGAGGAGATGGAAGTGGAAGAGCAGGAGCAGGAGGCGTCCAGCTCGGAGGAGGAGGACTCTGACACCTCCTCTGTTTCTGAGGATGGAGACAGCTCAGGTGAGAAACTGTTTAGTACAAAAATCGCGTTTGCTTCAAGTTATAAAACAGCTTTGAATAAATTGTATATTGCTATGTTAATCCTGCAGATGTTTCGTATCTTCAGGACATGTTGGTCTGTGCATTCTTTTAAAAAAGAGAGATTGAAGTGTTGTGATGTGCAAAGTTTATATAAGTTGCACGATCAGAAAGAAACAGATATAATTTCACAGCTGAATGAACAAAATGATTACTAGTGTGATTTATAGACAGTGTTAACAAATCGCAAAATATGTGAGCCTGTGCCAGGTTTCACTTCCATATCATCTCCCTAACCTTCTTCCTTGTCCATCACAACTCAGTTTCATAATACCTAACCTAGATGTGTGTGTGTGTGTTTGTATTTGTGTTGGATTCTTGATACTCTTCCAGAAATGGATGAGGAGGACTGTGAGCGGAGGAGGATGGAGTGTTTGGATGAAATGTCCAACCTAGAGAAGCAGTTCACAGATCTAAAAGACCAGTAAGATTGACATTAATTATTGTAAACATTTAAACGTTGTCTAACATTTGAATTAATGTTTCTAAAATAAGAAATAAGTGGTTATAATGCTATATTTTCTGTATTCGTGTGCAGGCTCTACCGTGAGCGTCTCAGTCAGGTGAACAGCAAGCTGGCAGAGGTGGAGGCCGGCCGCGCAGCAGAATATCTGGAGCCTCTGGCAGTACTGCTGGAGAACATGCAGGTCCGCACAAAAGTGGCAGGTAACTGTAACACACACACTTACACACACACACAAGTCATTAACATTCTTTGGTGTCCTTGTTATCAAATCTGACTTTGTGTCTCTCTCTCTGTCTTTTTCAGGAATCTACAGGGAGTTGTGTCTGGAGTCTGTGAAGAACAAGTATCAGTGTGAGATCCAGGCAGCATGCCAGCACTGGGAGGTTAGACACACACATGCACACACTCTTACACACCCTTTTAATTACCTCCTGTTTCACAAAAAGTATTGCTGCACCAGTTCAGTTTCTCATTAGCCTTTGGCTCTCAGACTCATTGACATTTTTCATCTAAGTCAGATGTTATATGATCTATATAACGGGTGTACATATGTAATTGGATGCATATTTATGTTTGATCTCTGTGTGTCTTGTTGTTGTGGTTCTGTGTGTGTGCAGAGTGAGAAGCTACTGCTGTTTGACACAGTACAGAGTGAACTGGAGGAGAAAATTAGACGCCTGGAGGAGGACAGACACAGCATAGATATTACATCAGGTAATACACACAGAACACAGTTATTAACGTGTGTTGGGTGCACGTGCGACTTAATACAGCTCTTTTTGAATACAGTAAGAAGACACCACAGTCATACAGGGTCATATGACATTCAGTGCACACTTTAAACTTTGTCATCTTTGTCTGCATCTTTACCCCAGAGCTGTGGAATGACGAGTTGTCAGGGAGGAAGAAGAGGAGAGATGCTTTAAGTCCTGACAAGAAGAGGAGAAGACCTTCAGTGGTGTCTGATATCCTTCCACCGCTAATGCCTCTATTATTGCTCACTACTGTTGCTAAATATTTGTTTAAATGCTTTAATGCTGAAAAAATCCCAAAGACTGTTATTAAGCTTATAAGCTGTCCTTATACTCAAAATGTTAATAATTCCTGCTCAGGGTGTAACTGTCCTTAACCTTGTCTACGCCCGTATATCGTCTATATGCTACCTGACCTGGACGTCCTGGAGGACTGGACCGCCATCAGAAAGGTGAGTATTCAAGTGTGTATGTTAAAGGGATAGTTCAATATTTTGGCAAATTGGCCCATTGCCATTAGCCTCGTAAACCAGCCTCCCCCGGAAATGCATTCAATTCATTTCTCAGGGAGAGTCTGGCCTCATACCCGTTGAAACCGTTTCGCCAGAAATCGGCCGTCTACCGAGCCAATCAGCGTCGCCGCTGTGGATTGACACAGCACGTTGGCCAATCAGGGCCTGAAAACATCACTACATGGACTGGACTCACCTACAACAAACATGGCGGAGCTATCAAACAGCGGCGCAAAAACAGCAGTAAGGGAAGTTCTAAATGAAATACCATCAATTACAGAACTTAAACTAGAGCAAGAGTCGGCGCTTGTTGAGTTTCTTGGAGGAAAAGACGTTATCGCTGTTCTTCTTCGGTCCGTGATTGGCCAACGTGCTGTGTCAATGGCCAATTTTGACTCGGCAGGCGGAGTGCGAAACGGCAAATTGAATGCGGGGGAGGCTACATTGCCATAATCCCTATAGGAGCAGTAGGTTCGTTACATTTATTTGTCGGTGTGAGCTATTTTTAGCACGGCAGAGCAGAGCCGTACTACGGAGGCTAATGGGATTTCTTGGTTTCCGTCATCACACTCATCAAATACACATCAACAACTCCAAAACGCTCTCGTAGACAAGTTGTGACCTGCACATTCATCATGCTATGAGATAATAATGGAAGTTGTTTTCAAGGCAAAAATAGTTTGCACTGACAATTAAAGGTAACAAATCTACTCCTAAAACTATAGGGATTATGGCAATGGACCAATTTGCCAAAATGTTGAACTGTCCCTTTAAATGGTAAATAAGTTGAGACTAATGTGATACCAAAGGAAAGTGTTGTTTTGACCAAAAGGTAAACCACTGAAAACATCTGAACTTGTCTCACACGTTCTCACCTCAAATAACCCAAAAATATGAGGTGGGTGTGTATTTTTTTGTGATGCCATCTACTAACTAGCGCGTGTGTGTGTGCGTGTGTGTGCACTGTGTTTCAGGCTGTGGCCACACTGGGCCCCCACAGAGGGAAGACAGACTCTGATGGCTCCATGTTCCCGTTCAGACCAGACAGAAACAGACCCATCCTCAACTGCTGAAGCTCACACTCATTCTCTCTCTCTCACACACACACTCACACACACACACACATATACATGAAAATACAGCAGAGCCTTTGTCTGAATCTTCTCACAATCCACTACACTGCTCATCTAACAGTGACACCAGTCGGTAAGCTGCCTCATGTGCCAACAGGCTCACGCAACTTGAGTCACAGGTTCGAATCCCCGAGCAGAAATAGAAACATTTTTTCCACTGAAATGTTCGTTACCAGTACTTCCAGTCATTCATTTTTTTTGTCTGTATCAGTTCCTGATCCCACAGTTCTTTTAGGTCACAACAGACTTTCTCCTTTTATAGATCAAAAAAGAAAAGACAAGAGGTTTAATTTTAAAAAAGTGTGATACCTGGTCTTTAAATGATGTATTTGTGTTTTCAGATTGTAAAAACCACTGACAAAATGAGGGTTTTATCAACCATTACCTTGAACACAGAAAATACTCCTTTGACCTCTGGTTTGAAAGTAGTCCGTGATTTAAACAGGCCTTCAATCTTGTTTATATGCTGCACGTCTGCTACATTATCCTGAGCATTGAGAAATTATCAGTTTCAAATGGTTTTAAGTCCTTGTTTACATACTTTGAAATGTGGATCAGTTTAAAAGTTAATTGTATGTAATATCTTCTGATATTTTTGAGTAGTCAGGTGATTATTTACAGTTTGTACAGTCCAATTTCAGTCTGTTCAATTGTTTTCGTCATCATTTGTAGGAGTTAACGTTCGGTGGCTGCAACAAACTCAGTGATAACTTGAACTCAATAACAGTGGGAATTAAAATGCAAGATAAATAGTTCAAGATATCGTGTGCATGTGAGACAGAGACAGTTTAGATCATCTTGTCTCAAGCTCAAATACATGGGGAGCTTCGATTTCCCTGAATGAAGACTTTGCACACCAGCCTCTGTTGGTTATATAAGTTCTTGTACAGTGTTACCTGATTTTTTGTTTTGCCCCTCAAAAAGATACCATAGATTTGTGAATTACAGCCGTTTATTTTATTTTTATGGTAATTTTCATTAACCACAACATCAGCAATAACGTTTTTTTTGTGATCAATTTTTTTTAATGTTCATTCAACCAGATCAAACGGAGTTACTACAGGGGATAAAATATTACAGTAACAGATCCTCACAGCAAGCATAACAGTGGGTCCAAGACATAAGAACGTGCCATGGGAAACCAGCAGTTACAATAGTAATGTCCCAACAATGCAATGCCATATTAACATTGGAAAAATGCATCTACACGAGATTTTTTTTTTCTTTACCAGATGTTACTGTTACACTCACTGCTCACTGTACCTACCTCTTATCTCCTGTATCTCTGTCCTGGACCTGTGGGAAATACTCACAAACCTGTTAAAATACTTCCGTCTTTACCACCATCCTGACAAGAATTTATTTTTATTTCGGTGTACTGCTGGTTCTGATGGCTGTGATTCATACAGGTTTGTCAGGATGTGTTAAAAGCCTGCAGCAATGATGGGTTGTTGTTTTTTTTTTTTATAGATAGACAAGGAACCACTGTTCTTCCAATAAATCTCCATGGATACAACCCACTGTTTGTACAGGATAATGAACAAACTGCCATGTAATAGTACATATTTTTTATAAACTGGTTTTTAAAGATTAAAAGTGTTGGTGAAATATTCAGATCAATATTTTTTTTGACAATTTATGTTTAAGTAATGTGTCAGGTACATTTGTGTCTTTTGTTAATGATGTGGACGGGTTTTACAATTAAACATTTTATAGTTACTCAGTAGTATCTGTGTTTGCAGTATTTTAACAGTCCACATACTGACAGCAGGGAGTGTATCGATGTGTGTCCTTATCGTTAATGGACTGCCAGACCAAGAGGAGCCTACTTTATTTTGAGCTCTGGCTCAATCAATAAGAATGAAATATTTACCAGTTTTCCATAACAAGAGTTTACAGATTGCCTCACAGGGTCAAAAGATGATTTATAAAAAGGACCAAGGAAGGAGGCCAAACCATGTAGATCTGAAAGGACTTGACACCAGAGGTTATGAAATTACTATTGATCTGACTTCAGAGCATTTCCCCCTTTAGAAGATCAGACTTCACATCATCTATATCTCTCCAATAACTCCAAGGAGAGCATTTAAAACAAACCTGCCAGTGATAAATGACACGACAAATCACATATCCCTGTAGTTGTTTCATGGCTACAGGAGGCACTGAGAGATTCTTGATCTAAGAGTGACAGATTAAAAAAAAGATCACGTCATATATGTACTTGCCTCTTAATGTGACTAAATCTAAATATGGTGACATTAAATAAGATGAACCCTGGTGAGATAACATGCAATTATAAACTTCTATGAACAACTTTTTGAAACCAGAACCAGGCTGCTGTTATACGATCAAAAGGACTGTTTGCTTTTTGCTTATTTCTAAAATAAAAGCTTTAATGATGAAGGCAACAAAGTGTGAAGTTCACTTGAAAGCATTAGCGATTCACCAAGCAGTGAAAACTACTATAATCAGTTTGGCTAATGGCCTCATTTGACTTCTGAGGAATAATTTGGAGACTTGTGGCCACATCAATACAGTGTGTCATGTAACATGTTTCTGACAAAGAGGAGAGTTTAGAAAACACTGAACCCACCTGCTTATCCTTTAATAACATTGCTGCGTTCACTTTCAAAATAAATTTTGTGTCTAAAGCAACACAGTTTGGTTTGGTCCTATATCATTACATATGAATTGTTATAGGTTTTATAATTTTGTTTACAATAATTTAAAGCGCATTTAATACTGAAACTGAATGACTGTATTAAAACAGATCAAATTTCCTATTACATCCCAGCATTTTTTGTGGGTTTTTTTTGTCAAGGCAGATGTTCAATTCAATGCAAAATAACCTGAACATAAATAAATACAATATATAAGAAAAATATGGAGACAATGACAATTTGACAAGTCTTTATTCATCTATTAATAATCACTTTTTACAAAATTCACATGGGTTTTCAGCCTCTCTTTCAGTCCACTTGATTCACCAATCTGTGACTGTCAGGATGAGTCACATCTGACTGCTACAAAAGCACAAGTGTCTTCTAAAAAAAACAGTCTTTTCAAGCATGAGCCATATGTAAAGTCATTGTAACATGATCAAAATCTCTGAATCCTCCACATCCTGCGAGAAAATCTGTGAAATTAAGTCTTGCACTTAAATTACATTTGAAGAAAACATCATCATTTGACCTCTGGGGAATTTCCAGGAGGGTGTGAGGTCAACTCAGCTCAGTCACAGAGAAAACAACCACACCTCAATCAGATCCTGGTGTGATCCGATTTAACTGCAGCTGAATATGGGTAAACAACAGCACAGATGCTAAAAGGCCATTCAATAGTGACCACGGCAAGAATGTTGGTATGACAAAATATATGTTTTAGGTGTAAAAAGCTGTATTTCCTCCCAAATTGCTTTTCTTTCTGATTCCACACGTAAAATACTTCACTCCCCACCACATGCAGCATCTGCAAATGCACATATTTCAATCTAAGCCGCATTAAAACCTTTCCGGCAGTGTCAAGCTCACCAGGAGTTTCTGGTTCATGTGGCAATAGCTCCACACACAGGTAAGAATCAGGCTGTGTGCTGTTAGCATGACTCTGCAACAAGGGCTACTACCTGACAGGGAATGTAGCTGGATGATGATGGAGCTGAAAGCAGGATTAACAAAGAGCGAGAAGACGGAGAGAAACGAAGGATGTGACAGGAGGAGAAAGACAGACAGCAAGAGGCTAATGAAGCCTGATGTTTCCTGTCTGCTAACACTATTCACAAAATATATCCTGGTTAATAAATAGATGTTACAGCAATTTGTGGAAAATACAACCTGCCCTTCACCCATCCATTGATCCATCCATCACTGAGTTGAATCTTAACCAGAAATGCATCGTTCCACAGCTCAAGTAGAAACTTGGTCAGGATCAAATGGCGTCTTCAGGTGAGATCCGGTGCTCCTCTGGGGACTGGCTGTGTGGTGGGGAGGGCAGGGGCTGCTGTGGAGGAGGACCCATTGAAGAAGGTGGAAGGCCGTCGGGTGGAGGGGGCCGCATGGGGGGAGCATAGTGAGGGTGACCACCTGGAGGAAGAGGAGGTCCACCGGGAGGGAAACGAGGCGGGAACATCACCCCTGGGGGCGGAGGGGCCCACACTGGAAGCAAAGCAGAAATTAAGTTAAGTTCACATTAGTAAAACCTGGAGATGATATGGTTTGTGCCATGAAGAGAGCTGCAACTTACTAGGCCTCATGGGGGGGCCACCCGGTCCCCTGGGAGGGTAGAAGTCGGGAGGCGGGGGTCCATAAGGTGGTCTTCGAGGAAAAGGACCATCCATGGGGCCCATGTGGGCTGGATGGAGTGGGCCTCCCATCCTTGGATCTGCTTCAGGGGGAGTCCTTCGATCACCCGGAGCAGGCTGGTGGTACAGGTTACAAAACGTGAACGTCACAGAGGCTTCAGTTCTCAGATAAGACCACCAACTCCACTCTTATTAATTCCAGGGAGCCTTCTGTCTCTTACCTCTCTGTGTTCCTGCTCGCCAGGTCCAAGGCTGTTTTCTCTGTATGAGCCGTCTGTGACATGAGAGAGGAAAATTATACAGATAGGAGCATAATGAAGCCTTGATAAGATGTTGTGCAAATTCCAGTCACTCACCTGCCATGTCCATAGGGTGGGGAGGACCTGGCGGACCAGGGGGAGGAAATCCCCTGGGAAGGGGACCAGGTGGGAGGGAGCCAGGGGGAGGCAAATGGCCCAGTGGTCCTGGAGGAGGTCCAGGTCTCCTGTACAATGGACCTCCTGGTTCTGGGAACATATAGCCTAAAAGAGACAGAGAGAGAGAGAAAGAACACACAGACATGTATGAGGAGGGGCCAGTATTATAGAAACAGCTTCCCCAACAACAAAAATCATGTAGCTATTTTTGGAGGTTTCTCCATTTAAGTGAAATGTGACATTGCGGACTCTGGGAGTGAGGTGTCTGATGTTGAATGTCTGTTGGACTGTCCATTTCAGGATCATGTGACGAATTACATGATCACGGCACTTCATAAACAATCTGTACTTTCCAACACAATCCACATGCACTGGTAACATGCACTCAGCATTCACATGCACACTGCATGGCTTTGCCTGCTGGCTGATGCAGGTGCAACAAATAACTTAAAGATGGTTGTGCTCTGTTTAAGGTGCCGTAGGTCCAGGACCTAGTGCTGTGCATGCTGGCCTGCTGTCATAGCAACAGAGCCATAATTAATGTCATTAGCTGCACCTGTGCATTGACTGCGGCAAGCAAAAACCCTCTGGGCTTCAAAACAGTGTGTACACACAACACCTGCAGAACATATGTCTCAGTGAGCTGCAACACATTAAGCATTTACACACAAATAAATAATTTACCAATGCATAGTCCATGACACAGCAGAAATCCAGCTGTGTCATATCCAACACTGTCACATTGAGAGTGAAGCCTTGAATAAATAAAGAAATATTCCTTGCTGCAACCTGAAGGTTCATTCTCACTTTGATGTGCAGGAGCAGGAATAAAGCAGGATAGAGCTATTTTATTTTCATCTTTGCAGTCACAACTCAGTGCTAGTTTTGTCAGCACAGTGCATTGTTTTTATTTAGGTCAACTTCAAAGAACTTACTTTTCTGTTTCACAGGGCAATGAAACAAAAACATAAATAAAAATAAATAAATAGCAATAACAAAGTAATAGCTCTTTAGGGAGTTGATCTCTTACCTGCTTTGTTTCAAATAAAAATGGGGAAATACACAAAACATGTTTGTTAAATATGATTAAAAAATCATCATCAACAAAATAAGTACTTGTCCAGCTACAACCTCTCTCTTCCATTTTCTTATGTATACACACACGCACCTGGAGGTCCTAGGGGCCCTGGGGGGCCTGGGGGCCCTGGCAGGGGTCCCCTGCGATCTCTCTCCCATGTAGGTGAAATTGAGCCACTGTCTGAATGAGGACCTCCACTCCGCTCCATCTCCCCTTGGCCACCTGGGGGCTCCATGGGACCACGACCCACTGTGGATGAAGACATAGTACAAGGGAAAAAAGAAAAGAGAGGAGCGCAGGGAAGATTGAAGATGTTCACGAGCACCAGGGAAAGTGAGAGACAGGCAGAGGGGGATAGGAGAAGACAAAGAGAAAAGGGAACCAAGAGCCCAACCATGAAATATCAGATTGAAGACAATTAGGGCAGAATGAGTGTGAGAGGGAAAAAGAGAAAGTACAGGAGTACCATGTCAATGAAAATAAACTGAGAATTTCAAAGACACATCATTGTCATATATTCCACAGACTTTGCCTCATGGACTCTGCAAAGTGCCAACAGCATGCCAACATACAGACCATGCTACTACATGTGTTTCAGCATTGGCAGTTTATCATGCTGCAGCCAGCTGTTTCTGTACAACATGCTGCCTGTGTTCACTGTGATACTGTAGTAAGACTGAATTACCAATGCACTGCAATGAAAACTGCATGTTTTTATTCAGCTAAATGTGGTACTTGGAGAAAATAACATAGCAGGGAAGATACAATGAGAGAAGTGTGTGGCTGAGCATGACGTTTTCATTTTGTGTATAGTTGTAAGTGAGTGTAAATAAATTTGAATGGCCTTTTGTGCATGTGCATGTGAGTGTGTTTATACCTCTAGGAGACAATCTAGCAGGTGGTCCGTCCATTAGTGTAGGAGGGGACAGAAAAGCTCTGGTTTCTGATGCTGGTCGACCCAGGGGAGAGGGACCATATGGTGACCTTTCAGCTGAGGTAAAATAGAGTTTGAATGAGACCAAAATCAAGGTAGTGCATGGTGACTGGTGCGCGTGTGTGTGTGCTTACCTCTGAAAGGCAATGGTCTGGCCAGACTATCTAAGGCATATGGATCTTTGTCAAGGGCATCTAGTTTGAACTGTGTGTCTGTCAGCCTGTAAATAAACAAAGCTCAAGTTAATATATACAAAACATGTTTGCTGCCTATGCACTGAGATGTGTAAAATGTAAAGGACAGGTATAAAGGTCTCAGAATATGTCATATTTTTTAACTGTGTGTTGTACTTACTTCTGTCTTAGGAGGGCGTTCTCTCTCCTGATGTCTGTTAGATCTCTGTCCGCTGCTCGGGCTGCGAGCTGGAAAATCAAGCCAAGACATGGCATGACATACAGCATGTGCACATATACAAATACACTTGAATATACTGTTAAAGTAATGTGAATAGTCATTGTATTAAAGATTAAGAGATATTTACAGATTAAGAAATATTTACAGAAACAAATGTGTTTACCCAGTCTCCAAATACATCATCACATTCTGTCTATTTATTATGTATTTAAAGTGGACTAACCCAGTTATTGTGAGCTTTCTTCTCATGTGCTGATATCTGGGTCTGGTAAGATTGTTTAGTCTTCTCCAGCTCTTCCTCCATCTCCCCTGCTCGTTGTCTGTAGAAACACAATGATGTAACTGAAGCTTACAAATGCTCTGGGGATATTACATACTGTTGATATGTTTGGGAATAGTTGGCAGAAGCAGCTACCTGTAGTTGTTGAGCTCCTCCATGGCCAATGCAATGTTCTTGTCTGCTTTATTTAACTTCTCTTCTTTCTGCAGGCGCTCCTTCTCCTCCACTGTCAGCAGTCTGCAAATAAACAATTATCAGCATCCCAATTAGCTGTTGTTTTTTTAATTCAGCTTATTTAGCTGAACTCAAACCTGTCATCTTTCTGGGTCTCTGTACCTGTGCAGCTTGAGCTCATTTTCTTGGTACATTTCTGTCATAATCTGGAGTTTCTGCTGTAACCGTTGGACCTAAGCGCATGTGAGCATAATACAGTATTAGTTCAAATGTAAATTAATGTCGGAGACCATTAAGATACAATAATACATATAGATGAGGTCAGCTACCTCATCTGTGTAGTGCTCAGCATCTGACTGCAGAGATAACTTTTCGCTCTCCAGGTCCTTGATGCCCACTGCAGGAAAAAAACAAAACACACACAATGTAACAAACCATCAATGATAATGTTTACACAGATTATTGATTATCAGTGATAAGTTGACTCACCTTGCAGATCTTCTTTTGCTTTGACTTCATCATTCAGTTTGGCAAATACCCTGTCCTTGTCTTCATCTACTGATTTAAGATCTGCATTCAGCTACACAAAACACACTGGATATTAGCAGCTGTAAAATATTGTCCTATTCTTATCAACCCACTCTACATCAAAAGAAGCCTATTTATGTCCATTTTTGTCACATACCTTAGCAGCATAAATAAGTTTCTGGACTTTCTGGAGATGGCCTTGTGAGTCCCCGCCTCCATTTTCCTCCTTTCCATTGGACGTTTCCTTCTCTGCTCCTTTCTTACTTTCCTCTTCCTCCAGATCTGAATCCCAACCTTTCATCCTCAGCAGCCCATCTGTCAAGGACTGGAAGAACACAAATATTTGGTGTCTACCACATGTTCATTCAATGAATCATGTCAAGTAATAAAAAAGTCCAAAACACTATAGTTGGGTTGGATTTTACACACAGTGGCGTTCTGATATCAGTTTGTTGATAAGCCACAGAGGGAACACATTGGGATGAAGTTATTGGATTTTCAATCAAACTAATTTCAATTTGTAATTGATGTGTCAATCACTCATATATGTTGTGATTGATGTATTTCCCAGGCTTCTTTGAAATGAGGTTCTACTCATTATATGAGCCAACGATACCTTTATACGCTCATCCTTATTGGCCACATCCTGCTGCATCCCGCTGTGAGCAACCTCACACCGTCGCATCTCTGCCTCCAACTCACTCACTCTCTCAGCCCATCCCTCCACCTGCTGCCTCAACTGCAGAGGAAAAAAAGATAGAGAGGTGAAATGAATATTAATCCATTTCAATTTTTCTCATCCTATACCAAACACAGTTACATGTATTTTGTGTGTGTGTTCAACATCCCACCTGAGCATTGCTCTCCTGTAGCAGTGTATTCTCCTCTCCAGCTGTTTCCAGGTTTCTCTGTAGTCTGTCACTGTTCATACCGTACACTTTTAGGGTAGTGTGTGCCTAAAGACAGACAGGCATACAGCTATTATGTCATATGAAAATACAGACAAACACTGCAAAAATGAGAAGAGGAAGCAGCACATGAGAAATGATAGAGAGGGAAGAAAGCAGGACAGTAAAAGTGGCTGCACCTGCTCTTCTTGTGACTGGAGTTCTTTGGTTTCCTCCTCAAATGTTTTCATGTTCTCTTCAAGCGCTGCTATCTGAAGGGATAAACAAGAAAACAAACAAACAAATCCATCATTATCAAGCCAGTCAATTAAAATAATTCACTAGACTTTCACAATCGGATATTGTTGATAGTGTAGTGTGTCCTCTTACCCTCCTTTCTTGCTCCATCCTGTGTTCTCTCTGCTGGTCCAACTGATCCTTCAGTTGGTCTAGATCCCTATCCAGCTCCTTTTTAGCATTTTCTAGCTGTTTTGCCTGGACCTGGGAAAACAAGACAAGAAAATATGCTCAGGAAACAGGTTCAAATGAGAACAAGAGTCCACTGATGAGGCTGCCTTATTTTTGAAATTGACCTTTGAAGCCACACGATGGCACTATGTATTAACAATAATAGTAACAATACTACATCAGATCAGATATCAGACCCAAAGATTGTTAGATATGTCATACGAAGCAGTGTCTGCCCTCCAGACCACACATTGTAAACAACTTTACTAGTTGAAACACATGTTCACATTTATACATTACTCTGTGTTTATATTACGCACACCTTCATTTCCCATTGTGACAGACAGTATGTAATTAGTATGTATGTAATTCTTATTTCTCCCCGCCTTACCTCCAGATGTTCTGTCTTTTGAGTTTGGGCCAAGACACCACTGTCCCTCAGTGAGTTCTCAAGGTCATCGTGCTACAAATATCACATATAAAATATTGACATATATCAGACAATGCATCTCCAGACATTCAATCAAACATTTTAGGCAACAGAAATGAGAACCTAGTATTATTTGGCCTCAGCTGAAAAGGCCCAGTCTCTGTCAGTGAGACAGGCCATGTCTTTGGTCAGCACAGGGTACAAGTGCCTACCTCTTTTTGGCATTTACTGAGGGTTTCAAGGACTTTACACTTCTCGTCGAGCAACTGTGCAACCTGTTCAGCCATCCACCGCTCTTTACCTGAAAAGCAAAGAACACAGAACTTCTTACTGCTCTGTTGAGTTTCTTGTTTCTATATTATGATTACAGATGTATTATACAGTTGAAAGAATGAGGTATCACATAATAAGTAACAAGAACCTACTTCGATACATTCTGCTTTTGACCTGTTGAGAAATAAGAAGAAAACAATGTTGGACAAGAGGTCATTTAGGGGACTGATGGGTAAACATATAGGCAGATTGCGAGAAAACAATGTATGTTTTAAACCAACAATACAACTACTGTTCAACGATAAGCCTATGATATCATTATGCGTACATGTGATGCTGATGTGTACATAAGTAGATGTATACTCACAGAGCTATAACATCTACAGGTGAACAACAACATTGTCACCAGTGCCACTAGACTGGAGACAATGACCGGTTCCCAGGGCACCCCGTACAGATCTGGACCGGGTCTAATGTCATCAGGCAGTGATGATACAACCTGAAAAAAGAAAATAAGAGTGGATTAATACAGTTGGTGTCAATGAACACCACTAGAATGAGGTGATGTGTGATTTTCTTAAATACACAGACAAAATAATGAATAACTTGGTTTACACTTTTTCTATTCAGCATTGTGTGCACTGTGCACAGTGGTTTCTTCATTGTGGACATAAGAGCCGACTGGGTGACTACTCAGTACATAACACTATTGACACAACACGATTCAACGTCCTACAATAGGATGTTTTCTGAAATGTTTCTCACATCTATGTGAGGACCTTATAAAAAATCGCACTACACCATTCAGAAGTTGTTGTGAACACATGACTTGCAGGTTTACTACACAGCTGTTAGAGGTAAGAAGTAGTAGTAGCGGTCGCAATAGCGTATATGTGCTGTCTGAAAAACGAACAATCAAAGCCTCCTTCGCTCAAAAAATATTTGAAAAGGGTAGAAAGGAGCACACCACTCGAAAAGCGGAACAAATGTTAGTATAATTAGCTTGATAACTTATCACCAGCTAACACTGTGAGCCATGACAAATACATTAGGAAAATCATGTAAAAACAAATAAACAAACAGACAAAATAGTGTTGACAGCTGCTTGGTAACATTGGTAGGACATAATAGGTCAAAAATAACACTTGGCTACAATGCTGCTGTGCAGTCTTCAAATACATGACAGCTCATTACGTTGATTCAGCTGTGGATGCTAGTTGGGAAATGCTAACGAAACCTGCCACATAACGTACATCCTTCACTTTCTCCACGGCGATGCTGTAGTAAGCCTCCGCTGTCGCCTGGAAGTCGACCGCTTTGCTGGCCAACTGCTCACTTGCCGAATGCTCCGCCATGTCCGTAATTTCATTCGGCTGCTAGTTTCCTTGTTTTTTTTATTTTTATTTTTTTACCAACATCAGGGACAGGGACTGTAGCCGTCAACCGGGCTAGCGGCGATTTCACATCCTACTCACAACAACCGACGCTCAAGAGTAGACCACGTCCTGCTCACGTTATGGGGGGGAGCGTATTGGATATCTCTTAAAAACGTATCGTTAACAACTTTAACATAAGCTAATTGCATGAAACAACTGCAATATCTTCATATTATAATATATCTTATTAATAACATGTCATATAAACATTTGTGTGTGTTCGTATTAATTGAGTTGTATGTTACAACACCCCCGCTGCTGCGAGTGGTTCGTTCACAACGTCACCAATTGTAAAATGCCACACTGGCACGTCGGAAGACTTTAGAAGTGACACCGTAAGAAACAGGTGTTTTAAAAATCATTATGGTATTCTGATTTTTTTCTTAGTGAAGCTCTTTGTAACCAATATAATAAACGCAAACTAAACACGTAATGATCAATGTATAGAACAATTCTACTTCCTCTAAAAGCGTATGACCATGTGTCACCTGCTTTGAGTAACACACAGCCACAAGTAGGACACAGGTGAGGACTGACTCCTACAGCCTAATGGTTTTCGTTGTACTCACCAAACTGGCTTCATTTTCGTCCATTTGATACTAGATAATTATTAGCCCTTCAAAATGTTTGAAACGATTTGTCTTCATTCAGAGTCGACTCAAAGCTTGTTCAACGTGTGTAATATATAGACACACCAGCACTAAAGCGTGTGAGTGATGTTGACAGAGCCAAACCACCCGGACAGCTGAGACGTAGGCTAAAAACTGAATGCCAGGGGGAGAGTCAGATTGACATGTCACAAGTTCACTATCTTAAAGAACCAGTACCTCGCTGTTTGTACACACTTAAAAGAAAAAATGGTCCTTCTACAGTAAAGGTTGCTCACTGTGGTCTAAATCAAAGTGGAATCAAGCTGCAAAAAGCTCTATGAGCGTTTTTCATTCAAATTTTAGCCATTTTCACCTGTGGGCAATGCATTGCACTGCAAGTGCATTGTTTGAAAGGAGCCCTCATAGTCATTGTAAGGTGTTTTATTAGGATTTAAGACACTATTATACTACTATTATACTTATTTGCAAAGACAATCCTTTGAAAATTATAATATTTGTGCATTGTGTGTGGTAGACAGCAACTATCAAGGAAATAAAGTAGTTGTAAAATGTCTTTACTACAGTACGACTAGCCATAATAGATTTATTAAACCCACTTGACTTGGGTATTGTAATAATACAACTCACATTTGGCCTCCATGAATTGATACCTAATGGTGAACTCTCCTACCTCGACAGTAATCCAGATGAACTCCCTCACTGCAGCAAAATGAGCAGTTGATTGCTCAGTGATCTGATGGACGAAGCCCAGGACATTCTTCATTACATCTGAAGTGAGAGTGACACAGAACAGAACAACATTCAGATTTAAAGCTCCCCCCTCTATAATTCAATCCCATGTTTTTTTTATATTATATTGTTAGCTAAATGATACAAGTGCTTCTTGTATGTCATTTATGTTTATTTCAAAATCTTTAAATCCTCTTTAATCCATCTGGATTAAAGGATGATGAGGCAAGATTTATGAAAAAATGCACATACGTTTTAAGTTTTCTACTAATAATGGGACATGAAGCGTTCCAAACCAAAAAGAATGAGTTCTCTCGCTTATCTCTCTGTTGCCTTGAACAGGCTGTGTGCTGCAAAATGCGCTGCAATTCAGGATCCGAATTTCCCGCGCTGCTCATCCTGCTCTGCGGATGTGACGTCAAATGACGCTGCTTGCGCGTCCTCGGCGCCTTGGCTTTCACCGCTTGCTACGCTACCACCATCAGCGGTGGGTGGATGTCAGCCATTACTACCTGAGCAGCGAGTAGGGAAATAACGTCACTTTCTTGTGAGAAAGTGGCGGTTTAGACTCCCAATCTGTTGTCAGTTTATCCACATATCGCCTGTAAGTAGATGCGCCGACATTTTTTCGGAGGAATGTCGCCGCACACACGAGCGACAGCAGCGGCTCCTCACAGAGGCTGCAGCCGGGGAGCTGAGCTCACCGCCGGGTAGCCTCTCTCTGTCCTCCCCCCTCTCTGTGCTGCTCTCTCTCTCTGTCCTCGCAGCGAAAACCAGCCGAGTAACTCACCACAGGTTTTTATGTCGGCTGGTTGAATTATTATTTAGATAAATGCTGGTCTCGTTGATGAAATCTAACTTTGTGGCAGTTGTGTTTATGTACGGTAGTTGAAAAGTGAAGCGCGTGTGTGTGTACTGAGAGAGAGAGAGCAGCGCAGCCTTGGGGCTCTGTACGTACAAAAATCACCATATTTCCTTCAATAAATAAATAAATAGTTTTACAATGAGCCGATGGATTCATCCGTGGTCAGTTTATCCAAACAACGCATGTAAGGAAATTCGCCGACGTGTTCGGAGGAATGCAGAGCCACTAGGGCAGCGGCAGCGGCAGCAGCAGCGGCAGCAGCAGCAGCAGCTCATAGCGGCGGCGGCGGCGGCAGCGGCCGGTGTGCAGACCTGATGCCTAGGTGGTCAACCTTCGGCTGTCGCGGTAAATTGGGCACTGTACAATGAGCGCGGTGTGACGCGTTTACAGTTTATTAACAGCCAAGTGCGACGTGTGTGTGTGTGTGTCACGAGAGAGACAGCAGGTAGCATCAGCTGCTGCTGTGGAGAGTTAATGCGCGCTCCCGCTGCAGCTTGACTGGCTGCTGCAGTAACCCTGACGGCCGCTATGTATCGCTAGTGAGTTTTATTTCTGAATCCTGCCTCATCATCCTTTAAGTGATACTTGAGTCATCCATACCCTCCGGTGGCTGTGGTGATCCTGGCTGACTGTGAGGAAGGGAGGCAGGGGGCACACTTTCTCCATCATGTCCTTCGTTCTTCATCATGTCCTCCACAGTTTCCCTCTCTTTTCCGTGCTTTTGTCCATCATTTTCCACCAACTTTTCATTTCTATGGATGTCGCTATCCAGGCCTATGAAAAGACATAGACAAATGCAAGTCAAAGCCACATTAAAATTAATTTAATCAACTGTGAATAATAATAATAATCAGCCATGATCATTGATGCAACATAGGCCAAATACCTTCATGCTTTTCTTTACTAGTGTCTGTATTTCCTGTGTTGAATGTTTTTCTCACTCTTGTAATCAGCGTCTCTAGTTTCTGAAGAGAAAGGAGTGTTCTAGTCTTTTCCATGTCCTCCTGCGATGCTTCTGCAGAATTCATGCTGGAAGGTCCCAGCGTCTCCCTGTGATAATGCAGAAGTCTTTCTATGTCTGACAGTATAGATTCATCATTATCGGGATCTTCAGTTACAGTTTCTGAGCTTTCCAACATGAAATCCAAAAACTGCAGCTTGTTCCGGCCAAAGAGCTCCATCAAAATCATTGTCTCATCTGTAGTCAAAGAGGCAGGCAGGTTTTTGTAGAGGGTTTTTATTTGGACAGGGGGTTCTTTGTTTGGAGACGGAAATTGGGGCTGAGAATAGGATGGAGTTGATGTTTGGATTTTGGCAGAGGACGGAGATTGTTGTGGCTGCTCCGTGGGAATGGTGACAGGAGAGTCCGTTTGCAAATCTGGATTATAAATCTGACTCAAATCAGCGGAGGCATCCAGTTCGTGTTCAGGGGTCAGAGAGGTCAGTGGTTGAGACGTCTCAAGTATTTCAGTATCCACATTTAGGGCAGAATCAAAAGAGTCCTCTGTTTCAGTGGTAGGCGTTTGACCGAAAAGGTTAAAGGCGTTTTTGAAAAGACCAAATGCTCCTCCGTTTACAGTCTCTGCTCTTCTATCATCGATATCGTCAGATGGGAGTGAAGATCCAAGAGGATGTGGCACAGTTTGTTCAGAGATCACAGCCTGGCTTTCAGCAGACCCATCGGGTGTAGATGAAACCTTGGATCCTTCCTCTCTGCTGGATTCTCCACGAACGGTATCATCATCATCAGAGAGGTCAGAGGTCTGTACCTCACCTGGATGCAACTCACCATCTTGTCTGTTCTCAGCTGTCTGACCAAGTAATGTGTCATTAGGCCGATCGTGGCGGCCATTCTTACCTGAATGGGACAGATCGGTGGGTTCAGTCTGGTCAGTGTCTCCACCATCAGCAGGTGTGGTCTTAACCTCTCCTGTCCCGTCTGCTGATATTTGATCATTCTGATTTCCTGTTTGGATCATCCCTTCATCTGCTGCGATCGATCCGTCCTCTTTGCTACTTCCACTGTCCTCGTCCTTGTCCACCTGCTGTGTTTCCTCAGTCAGCTTTTCCTCCACCTTGACCTCCTCCTCCTTCTCACTGCTGATGTCACTCAGGTTGTTGTCCATCTGCTCCTCTGCATGAGACGACTGCACCTGTTTCTTTTCAATCTCAATCTCTTCCTTTTCTTCCTTAAACTCATTCTCCTGCAGCTCTCCATCCTTCACCTCTTCTGTCTCCACCTGGTTCTCTTCTTCCTTCAACGCTTCCACCTGCTCTTTCTCTTCTCTTACCTCCTCTCTTTTGTCGTCTTCCTTCAATAGCTCTACCTCATCCTGCCTTTTCTCATCTTTCATCTCCTCTTCCTCTGTTTTCTCTTCTTCCCTCAAAACCTCCACCTCCTCCTGCTTCTCTTCTATCTCCATCATCTCCTCTCTTTTCTCTTCCTTTAATATCCCCATGTTTTCCTGATCCTTCACTTCGTTTATCTCCTTCACCTCCACCTTCTCCTGCTCCTTGTCTTCTTTTATCTCCTTCACCTCTTCTGTTTTCTCTGCCTCCTTCAAAACCTCCACCTCTTCCTGCTTCTTCTCTTCTTTTATCCTCACCTCCTCTCTTTTTACTTCTTCCTTCAATGTGTCCACCTGCTGTTTCATCTCCATGTCTTCTTTTATCTCCTCTGTTTTCTCTGCCTCCTTCAAAACCTCCACCTCCTCCCTCTGTTCTTTTATCGCCACATCCTCTCTTTTCTCCTCTTTCTTCAATATCTCCACCTCCTCTATCTTCTTGTCTTCTTGTATCTCATTTACCTCCTCTGTTTTCTCTGCCTTCAAAACCTCTACCTCTTCCTCCTTCTTCTCTTCCTTTATCTCCACCTCCTCTCTTTTTACTCCTTCCTTCAATACCACCTGCTCTTTGACCTCCATCTCCACCTGCTCCTCCTTTTCTTCATGTACCTCCTCCACTTTCTCTTGTTCCTTAAAATCCTTGACCTCCTCCTTCTCTTCTTTTATCTCCTCCTTCAGTATCTCCACATCTTCCTGCTTCTTCTCTTCCTCTCTTTTGATCTCTTCCTTCAATACCTCTGCCTCCTCCTGCCTCTTCTCTTCTTTCATCTCCACTTCCTCTCTTTTCTCCTCTTCCTCCAATACCTTGACCTCATCCCTCTCTTCTTTTATCTCATTCACCTCCTCTCTATCTACGCCCTCCCTCAACACCTCCACTTCCTCTGGATTCTTCTCATCCTCAGTCTGCACCTCTTCTCTTTTCTCTTCTTGCCCCAATATCTCCACCTCTTCCAGCTTCTTCTCTTTTTTCACTTCTTCAACCTCTCCTCTTTCTCTTTCTTCCTTCAACTCCTCCACAATTTCTTGTTTCTCTTCTTTTATCCCCTCAATTTCCCCATGCGTTTCCTCTACCTTTACCTCTTCAGGTATCTTCTCCTCTACTTGCAGCTCCTCCTTTTCCGTTAACACTCCTGCCTCGTCCTGTTTTTCCTCCTCCATTCCCTGCTCCTTCTCCTCTTCCTGTATCTCTTCCCCCACGCTTAATCCCTCCTGCCCTTCACTTAGTTCCACCCCTGTCTTCTGCGTTTCCTCTTCCTGTGACTCCTCAGTCTTTTCCATCTTACTTTCTTTGTCTGACTCAGTAGCTGCCTTAAGGACACTTTCAGTTGTAAACTGTCTTTCAGTTTGAGTTTCACTGTTGTTTTCTGTATCTTGTAGTTTTGCATCATCTTCACCTTTCGTCTGTGGAGACACAGACTCCTGATCGCTGCTGTTTTCTGGTATTGTGCTCTCGATAGAGGAAGGTGTTTCTCTGTCCTCCCCTGAATAGTTTTCAGTCAGACTGTCTGTAGTTTTATTAGTGTCAACACCCTCAATAACATCTCCCTCCTCCTTTAACTCAATATTCTGTGCCTCTGTTTCTACGATTTTATCAGCCACAGTAAGCTTATCTGAGCTATCAGCATGTGTTCTTGTACTCTCTCCTGCCGATTCATCAGTCTGAGTCATGGAGGTTTCTCCATGAAGAACATCTGTGCCTTCACTTTTCCCCTCACTCGCATAACCATTTTCACTGGACATGATTTCAGCCCCACCATCAACTCCACTCCCTGCCTTACTCACACGTTGTCCAGTTAGGTCTGAATTGAAATCCACAGAACTAAACTCTGTTGATTTCGGCTCATGATGCTCTTCATCTTCCACTGCAGCAGATCTTTCCTCCATTTCACCTGCAGTCTGGGACTTTTCCTCTACTTTGATCTGAGGAGAAGTTTCTTTTTCATGAACCTGTGATGCAGCGTCAGCAGGTAAGACGTCCTCCTGATCCTTCCTGCCACCTGAGAGTGCATTTCCAAGCCACTCCAGTGTCCCAATCTCTTCCTTCTCTTCTTCATGTAACTGGCTGCCCTCTAAGTCCAAAGACATCCTTCTGCTCCTGAACACTTGTGCCTCGTTTCCTTCCTCCATTTCTTCTCCTCCATCGTGTTCATTTTTAGCAGAATCAGTGTTTGTTTCTCCTCCAAAGCCAAGCCACCCGGTCATGGTTGAAGTGTAAGAATCGTCATTTTCCACTGTATCATCAGATGCTCCTTCTCCTCCAAACCCCAGCCACCCCGTCACAGATGAAGTTAAAGAAGGTTTGGATTGTGCTTCTTTTATTTCACCTTCTTTCATTTCTTCATCCAAATTGCCAGGCTCTTCTTCTTTTCCCAGACCTAACCATCCGGTCACAGACGAAGTTAAAGAAGGTTTGGATTGTGCTTCTTTTATCTCACCCTCTGTCATTTCTTCATCCAGACTGTCAGACTCAACCTCTTTTCCCAGACCTAACCATCCTGTCACAGATGAAGTTAAAGAGGATGCGCCTTGTGTTTCTTTTCTCTCTCCCTCTTTCATTTCTTCATCCAAATTGCCAGGATCTTCCTCTGTTCCCAGACCTAACCATCCTGTCACAGATGAAGTTAAAGAGGATGTGCCTTGTGTTTCTTTTCTCTCACCTTCTGTTGCCTCTTCGGCCAAATTGCCAGACTCTTCCTCTCTTCCCAGATGTAACCATCCTGTCACTGACGAACCAAGCCAGGAAGAGGAGGGAGACCCACCTTGCTCGTTCGGAGCTGTGGGATTCTCTTGTGTTTCCTCCTGAGTCCCGGCAGCAGCATCACCAGCGTTTCTGTTTTCACCTCCTTCTGAAACTGGTACCTCTGCAGGGGGATCTGCTGATGTTTCAGCATTCATGTCGTCAGCATGTAGGATGGTTTCGGTGGATTCTGACTCCGGGGTTTGGATATGATCACCATTTTCATCATCGTCCAGATCACTGAAGTCTATAGGATATCCAGACTCATCCATACAGAAGAAATCCGATTTCTGAATGAAAATGAATTTATATTACATTAAATCAACAAGTACTAAAACAATCACAAACTTTTATGTTGTTTAACAAATGTATCATAACATGGTAAAAGTATTATGTTTTGTATCAAAGCCCATTTACCTGTGTTTCCACTACTTTCTCCGTGGTTGCAAGAACCTCCTCCTCTTCCACAGCATCCTTTGGGAAATATCCAAACTGTTTGTCAATCTGAAATCAAAAGAAAATAAGACACCACATGGTCAAATGGGTCATTGTTTAATCTTATCAGTTTGATTGTTAAATCAAAAGTGGTAATAAGTATTCACTCATTGTTTTATTGTTGATAATTATATCTTTAAATGTAATGACAAAGGTCATTGTCTTTATCTGGGACAGTGTTATAGTATTAAGATGACTCAGCCAATCACTGCTAAACTAAACTATTTGTATTATAATTAAGAGTAATCTCTTTAACCTAGACCCTGTAGTAGCCCTACTGAAGACTGCTTGAGCTAGGAGTGTTGTTGTATATTGTGCTCTTATGACAGAGGGATACAGACTGATAGACAGATGGAAAAGAAGACATACAGAGCCTGCCCAGAGGTCTTCCCTCTTTCCAGTCAGCTTGTGGTAAACGAAGATAGTGTCTCCTCGTCTGAAGCTCAGGAAACGGCAGTCCTTGCCATTGTGGTCCCTGATGGCCTGCACCCTGCTAAACAGGCCTTTACATAAACACAAACACAGAGACAGATATAATGGTGGCACAGACACAAAGAAAGAGATTGGAATAAATAATGGAGTGAGGTATTTAGGAACAACAAGATATTCTCATAAAGGAAAAGACCAAAATACTTCATGTTACGCTTATATAAAATTGAATTATATTAGTTGTATAGTTTTAGCAGGACTTACTCTCGCATGCAGGGTCTCCACAGATCTTGAAGTCAGACAACAATCCCAAGTTTATGTGAGGAAAAATCATAAAAACTATGCTAGTAATCCGCAGGAATCCGTATACCTGTGGAACAGCCATTCTTGGTGTTTTGACAGGAGTGTATTAAGAGAAAATGTCCATATTGGGGGAAAATAACTGCAGCTGGCTGTGTTGTCAAGTGGACATTGCCTCTAAGCTGCTGCTGTCCTGAAAACTCAATGGTAAATGAAACAGCTGAGATAAGATATAAAGCTAGCATGAGGATAATCATTAACATGCAGGAGTCTTTTGCAATATAAACTAGGCTATAATAAAATATCAGTAATCAGAAGTTGTTTTTTTTAAATCTACTTTGCAGTTTAGGAGAGAATATGCAATTTAACTTTACTGAGAAAATGAATAAACAAACGAGGCGGCTGATAAAGCTGTTGTCCATCCAAAAACCTACTCGTTTTGTGGACTTCGCACTTTTACCTGAAAAACTGACAACACGTGCGGCTTGTATCACCATGACAACCAGCACCGCGCACAAAGACTACGTCACACGCTACTCGGCGTGTACAAGCAAGATGGCTGCCTACGTTGTGAGTAGTTGTGCCTTGGCTTGAATGTACGTGAAGAAATCGTTGTTTTGATCGTCCGGGACGCTTTTAATGACATTTGAGGCTCTGTATATATAGCTGCCAACCTCCTACCTCAGGCCTCTTGATAGAAACTAGTTGAAATTCAAAATGAAGTCAGACGTGGAGGACTTAATGCCGAGGCTGCTGCCCGTTGAGTTTGAAGCCAGTTCAACGGATGTGGACCTGAAGGGACCACCGAGAAACCCCCAGGAGTACCTGAGACAAGTCCAGTGAGTCCACCATACGATTTGGACGGGAGAGGATGAGTGTGGGCCTACTGGTTCACTCGTGTGCTCCACAGATGACACCGGGCATAATGAACACAGTGGATTGTCATGCATCAAGTATTTTTGTTGTTTCAGTGAGATGTGAGCCTCACTGAAATAAGTCTCTGTCATGCTGCACCCCTTTGGTTTGCTTTTAGAGTAAAACACGCAGCCTGTGAAAGGACCAAAATCCTTAATCCAAAGGGCCTGTCTGATGAGTAGCTGGACTGTATCACTATTTGAAACAGCCTGGCGTCTTCAGTCATTATGACAGGTGTCCTTAATCTCATAATCAATCATCCAACCTATTTAAATGGAGAAAATTCATAATTGTGTGCACGTCAACAAAGACAGGACAATTTAGAGACTGAGATCTGAAATGAGGAAGAAAAATAATTGCTAAGAATGGCAACACACGCATCTCCAAACAGTTTGACGTTTCAGCAGCCCCTAACGCAACTAATCAAAGATCAACCCCAGATTAAGCACAGACAGGGACAGCGGAGGTGATGAAAAGAAATAAATAAAAGGAACCAAGAGAAAATGTGTAACTCACAAGCTGAGGTGAAGGTACTACAGTGTCCAAGCCTTTCTGAATCAAATTGATTTTAATGGATGAAGGTCGACTGGAAGACGCTACGTTTGGGGGAAAAAGACATAAAACCCTAACCTGATTTTGCTACTGAGATCACCACTAACAATGCTTCATTGAGAAAAAAGTAGCGCTTTTTTGGTTAGTGACATTAGGTCCAAGAAGAAATTAAACTTTCAAAGACAAAGGAGGCTCACTTCAGGGGATGTTTTCTGTGCTTTGAATTTATATAGGATGTATTGAAATCAGAACATTATCAGGACAGAGGGAGAGTTAGCTGAAGAGTGGATGTCAAATAATCTTGTTATTTTCAATTTATTATTTTTAAGAAAAATGTGTATTTTCCATGTGCCATTTTGTCAAAACCTTTAGCCACATGTATACTTAAAAAAACAACAATCTTCTCTTTAGCAGAATGTTTGTCCTGAAATATTGGTTTATTTTCACCAGGTTGGAGGCATCACTGTGTCCAGAGGTGGTGGTTGCTCAGATTGACCCCAAGAAACTGAAGAAGAAACAAACAGTGAATGCATCAGTGAGTACATTTACACATTGAGGTCTGTAACTGCATTAAAAAAAAAGATTTTACAAAAGCCAATGAAAGGATGGACATCACAGATTCTATAAATGATGTGTGATGATGCTATGTTGATGACCCCCCCCACACACACACACAAAAAAGTGTTAAGTACAAAATCAGAGTATTTTTACAAATGTAACTTTAAGAAACATTGTTTTGTGAATACATAATTAAAATCCAAATATTATTTTAGTACTCTGCCTGCTTGACGTACTGTGTAAGATAAGTCATTCTATCCCTATTAGTATTTAACAACTGTTTCTTTAGGTGGCAGGTTGCAAAGCTGCTCCCAGGGGTTTCTGCCCTAGTCTAAGTTGGCAGCAGCAACAAGTCGGTATCTTCTCAGATGTCAGACAGGTACAAGGCAACGCAAAACAATTTCCAACCCCAAATCTTTTGTGTAAATGCCTTAAACAGATATACTATCATGATGTTTTCACTTTTTAAAATGATTCTGTTGTGCATTTTGCTTCCAGAGGATCACAAAGAACAGGCAACACTGGAGCGGACAAACTCTGGATGACAACGTGCAGATGGTGAGGAGACAGCAAAGTGGCAAAATTCACTCTGTGGTTCAAACTGCGTCCATTCATCGTGTTTGTGTGTTTCCCAGCCAAAACTAACGGATGAGGAGGGCTGGAAGAGGTTTTGTTTAGGGGAGAAGGTCTACCTGGGAACATCACCCTGTGACCCAGATGCAGAATCAGAACCAGCACTGGACTACAGCAAGGTTGTATGAGGTCACTTTCTCTTATATAAACTGGATTTTCAAATGTTTCTCAAATATCATTAACTTTTCATCCTACAACTTAAATGAAGACACCAGATGCTGAACAAATGCGTGCCTTAAATGGGACTGTATATTGATTATAGCATGTCTCTGTTCAGGTCGGCTTCCCTCCCTTCCTAAGCATTGTTAGCAGACTCAACCAGGTAAATGACACCCCCACATCCACACATTTAGATTGTTGTCATTTTACATGATCTCACACTCACTTCAGTAATCTGATTTTTACTTTTTCCTCCTTAGTCTACAGTGTTGACGGTGTTGGAAATCCTCATTAGTTGGTTTGAGGAGCAAGATTTTGTTCCACAGTTGGTGAGTTTGGATGATTAATTCGCTCCAGCATTCTTCAATTGCTTGCTGTTTACTGTTCTACACCCAAAACTCACATTGTATTTTGCTGTTGGTGGAAAGCTTTGCTCACATGCTCATGATAATTGATTTGTTCCAGGGTCGCTGGTTGTATGCTTTATTGGTCTGTCTGGAGAAGCCTCTACTGCCTGAAGCTCACTCCTCCATCAGGCAGCTGGCCAGGAGATGTGCCCAGCTCCGCAGCACACTGGTAAGACTGTCCTCTAACCCATGTTACTTTACCACCTTGGTAACATGATCATAAGGATAACTGCAGTAGTAATGTATGAAAAAAACTGTATTGTGTATTTGCATTAAACCTGAGCATCTGTCCTGCTTTCATGGTTCCACAGGAGAGTCAGGAAGATGAGAAACTGCCTGCTCTCAACCTGCTCATCTGTCTTGTTGCCAGGTATCTGCCAAATACTTAAGCATCCAGCTTAAGCTGGTTTTACATTGATTTAGTTGGACACTTACAGTTATGTATGCCACAATATTTTTTTAGTGCACAGCATAATAGGTAAAGTATAACATTAGAAGAAAGTTCACTTTCACACTCATCATACATATTTCCCCTAAGGAGCCCAGACCTTTGCACACGACCATGAATGAACAGCATCAGATTTAACTTTTGTGCTTATGATTTGTATTATTCAGTTTAACTCATCATTAACTGCTTTTTTGGACCTGCAGGTACTTTGAGCAGAACGACCTGGCAGACCAGCCAGAGTGAATGTACGGCTGAACAGTTTGACTGACACTGTGGGAGAAGATGTTACTGAGGCAGCAGGTCGCACAGTCAAGAACGGTCGAAGGTTGGAGGAGCAAGTGAAAACGAAGAACCATCTTCAACCAAGGAAATACGGTGGATTGAAATAGACTCTCCATAGTACTTCCTGTGGTAACGCTGAACAGCACAACTTGGACTATTTGGAAAGAATTTGGTGACTTCAGACTTTGCTGAAACAACTGAAGCAGTCAAAGCAGACGGATCTTTATTATCCAACAGGAAAAGCCAAAGTTATTTTGGGTGAATGAAGTCCTGATGTTTATTGATCTGTTAATTGTAATATTTGTTTATTAAACTGTCATTTGTATAACTGCTGTTGTTGGTCTTCATGCCCCCACAAATTTTAGTTTCCTCTATTGAAACTTCAACTATACAAATCAAGGAGGCTCACTATACTGGTCTGGTGTAGCCTGCCTGGTAAGGACAACTACTGTTGGTGCTGGGACCCCCACCTAGGGGTCTCACATGACCATCATGGGTGCTTTTCGACACCTTACCTGGCACTTGGTATACACAGCACACTGAGGTGTTTTTCTCAAACTATGGATGAAATCATCTGCCAAATTAGTAAAATGTGTCCTACTGTGAGAATGAGACACTCGTCCATTGTTTGGTCTTGAGTGTAAAACTTTAAATGGGAACTGTATTACAGGAATAATTCAAGTATTATCAATATTGAGACCATTGTTTAATAAAATCAGTTCTTGTCCAAATACAATCAAACTACACACACAAATTCCCACTAATACCTCACCTTTATTTTGAAGCAGATTATCATTTGGTACAAAAAAAAACACAGGAAATTTCTGTGGCTGACATGTATGTGATGAAAAACAAGGGCTTGACATCAGATCAAATAGTGAAGTGATTGAACAGCATTGTCACATTAATTTGAAAACACAACTACTGTATGTTAATGGTCACTGCTACCATAACCGTCAATATCCCAGCCTACGGCATTAGAGTTGGGGTGAGAAAAATAGAAAAACATTCAACACAATCTTTTCATTGTAGCGTCACAAAAAACATTGTAAAACCTACATGTCAGGATGAAGCATCCGGATTTAAAATGACTAAACAAACCTGTTTAGGTCAGGGCCCAATTAGAGACGGTGTAAGAAACATCCTGACCTGATGCACCACTGTGACTGGAAAGTCCAGTTTGCATTTCATTAGTCGAGGGAAAGGGTGGAAGAAAAATAATGAGCCTTCATCTGTAGTTTCAATTTTGCTCAGACTCAACCATCAAATATCTTCCAAGAAAAATCCTCTCCTGTTAAAACTGTCATTTTAATACCACTTAAAAACTTCTGTGATCGTGTCACTAAGTAAATAGCTGGAGGTTTATTTTCCCTCAGTGTTTTCCTGTGGCTGCCAAATTATCACTGAGGCTGAAAGAAACCCAGATCAGCGCCTCTTGTCCTTCCTGTCTCTATCTTTATGCTCCCTATCGCTCCGAGACGACCTGCCCCTTCCCTCCTCGCTCCTCCTCTTCCTCCTCTCTTTTGATCCCTTGGAGTCCCTTCCACCTCCGCTACTCCCTCCTCTCTTACGGTGACTCCTGTCTTCTCCTTTCTTCCTGTCTCTGCCCGACGGCCTCCTCTTACGTTTGCCGCTGTCTCTGCTGCGACTCCGGCTACTGCTGTTGGACGACGAGGATGAAGAGGACGAGGATGACGAAGACGAGCGGCTGGATCCGGAGGAAGAGGAGGAGCTCCCACTGGATGACGAGCCGGAGGAGGAGGAGGAGGAGCTCTTACTATGACTGCGACCTTTCTTTGACTCCTTCTCCTTCTTCCTCCCTCTCCCACCTTCCTCTTCCTCCTTGGCCGGAGCAGGGGTGGTGCTGGGGGCCTCCTGTGACTCGGGCAGTTTTTGTGGTGCCTCCTCCTCTGTTTGCCCCACAGCCTGGTTCTCCTCCACCGGTGAGTCCTGGGCCTCCAGGCCGGGGATGATGAACTCCGGCCCGGGTATGATGACGGCTGTGTGGGTCTCTAGGGCGGGAAATGCCCTCTGGATCTCAGAGGGATACACCGCTGGTTGCCCGGCAGTGGGACTGGGCAGGGGCTGCTGACTGGTGTCCACAGCTTCGTGGCTTGTTGTGACTGGCTTGGAGGACTGGGTTTCTTGGGTCTTGTCATTCTGGAGGTCTGTAGGCCCCTTTTTGCTGCCTGTTTCTCCTACCACTTCCTTCTTCCTGTCCTCTTGCTCCCCCTCAACCTCCATCTCTTCTGACCCTGGACTGGCCTCCTTATCTGCCTCTTCCCTCTGATCCTCTCTGCTCTTCACCCCCTCCGCCCCTCCCTTCTTCTCACGACTCTCCTTACCCAACTCCATCCTCTCCTCCTCTTCATCTGTCTTCTTCGACCCCGCCTCCTCCTCCCCCCCGTCCTTCACTACTATCACCTTCCTAACTGCCTCCTTTTCCCTCTCCTCCTCCTCCTCGTCCTCATCTTCCTCCTCCTCTTCCTCCATCTCTGCACCCCCCTTATTACCTGTCACCTTGACTACCTGACCTGCTGGCTTACCCTCCGCTGGGTGGTCCGTCCCTGTTGCCGCTGTGTTGCCGTCCTGGTCGCGGTTTGGCTGTCGACGGGGGCGGGACTCCATCTTGCTGAGGTGTTCGGCAAAAGCCTCACGCCTTTCTTCAAACACAACTACACAGAGGGAGATTCACATGTTACAGAGGGATCAATGCACACAAACCGGTGGCTGAATATCCACAAATACTTCTTTTCAAAAACCTAGAAACAATAATTTCATGAACAGAAAGCAGGCAATTGTTGTTCCAATTGTTGTATTGAAATTGTAAAACTCTGTATATTTTTCTAAATTGTTATTCTTTGAACAGAAAGCAGGCAAGATGTGATTATTATAACAACCCCACTGACCATTTAGTTTCTTGGTGGAGTCATCGAGGAGTTTCTGGGTTGCGGAGCACATTTTTCCAGGCAAATAGAAGATGTGGGGTTTAGTCTTAGTGCGAATGTATTTTACCAGACGGTTATTGTGGCTGGTCCACTCCTCTTGCTGTGGATGGAAAGAGAAAGTTACACAAAATTCTGATCAACCATTGACCCATTTCTTCTGTCATAGTTAAATGTTTGATACCATTCCTCACTGGTTACTTTTGCCTTCACAATATTAAACTTGGAGTGAAATAATGATGCAAATTACAATACAATTACAAACATGTTTTGCACTATCCTGTGTACATTTTTATTTTCTAAAGCCCATAAAAGTGAAGAGAAGAGAACCAAAATGTCAAGTCAAGTGACCAATCCTTTTATTTTCCCTACTACAAATGGCATTAAAACTACTTTCTTACCAGCTGAGCTAGTTCCACTTTCTGTTCCAGTAGTCTCAGCTCAGTCTGTTTGGCTCTCCTCTCCTCAAACAGCTCCCTCTTTTCACTCTCCACCTTCTTTCTCTCTGCCTCAGCCTGAACCTCGAGCTTCTGCTCAATCTCTGTACGTCGCTTTTGCTGTGGGGACAAAACCAGAAGATACAGAGAAGTGAGATTGAGGACCAAAATGGATAGAAATTTTTTTTGTTGAGCCCAATCATTTTCCTCATCAGCTTAACACAATAAAAAGGTTTCGTCTCTGCACCTTCTCTGTAGAGACGTTGGACTCCTGTTTGAATTTTTGCAGGGTCCCCATCAACAGGCCAAACATACGCCGATTCCTGATGAAGAGAGCAAAAAGTTCATTTGTAAGAGCAATTTATTTTCTCAATCCCTCAAGTTTTAATGTTACGTGTAGAGCTCGCTGAAGGTTCCTGTAGACGTACCTCTGTTTGCCCCTCTCATCCATGGTCTGATCTTGAATGAGGTCTCGGCGTGTTCGTTCCTTGGAGGTAGCTACTACAGACGACTGCAACGCCGGCTGAGGAACAAGAAATGACCAGTCAGTGTTTGAACTAATCCAGTTTTCCCCACAGACTGCACATGAACAGTGCCAAAAAAGGGGGAGGAGAAACTCTTTCTTCATACCTTTTTGACATCGTCATCATCCTCGGCGTCGCTGTCGTGGCGCGCATCTCTCCTGGCCCTCTGGTCCCCTGCCAGCCTGAGGACACCCATGAAAAGATACCGGTGTTGAGAGACACCCCACAAATGATGCATTTTCTCAGACAGCAAATTATAGCTAGGGGCGTTTATCACACCATCATCATAATTCACCCTCGTCTTTCTTTGCCCAAGGAAGGGGGCAGGTTGCTTCAAAATAAACCAGTTTTACCGGTAGTTTCAAGGCAATATTGTGCATTTATAACACTTTACCCAGTTAAAACAGATGGTATGTTGTGTTTTTGTAAATGTTGCCAATTGTGTGGAATTAATGTTCAAAATATAAACCGTATGCATAGCTGGTGTACATTAAAAAACACAGATCTCACCTCAGCAGTGCTCCTTCAATGTCCCTCTGCTTGGCAGGGGGGCCGCCGCCTCCTATGTCGGAGAGACTGCGCCTAAGACCAACATTAACAAATGATAAATCAGCCATAAATAAAAAACAACATACGATACAGTTTCATTGTCTTAAGGGGTTATGGAGGGCAATTGACCCGGTTGGCCCATTAAATCGATAAATTACAATGGTCCATCTTATTCTTAAGGCTCTACTACATGATGCAGGTGAAAGACCACCACATATCGCATGTCGTGTGATTTCAATGAAAATGTTTTGACACCATGTAATAATTCTGTTGGGCTTTGAAACAGTATCCAGAAAAGCCCTGACTGCACTGATCCATGCAGAGCACAGGTTTACCTGAGCAGGTTCATCCCTCTGCCTCTACCACCTCCTCCTCCTCCTCCGACGCCTGGCATGGGGCCACCGCCGGGCCGACGGATCTGGCCCGGCCTGTAAACACAACAGGAAAACACGGTCAACACAAAACCACTAAGCCAAACCTCGTCGGATGAATTCACACCTGAAAATAAAGTTGTTGTTTTTAATCACAGGCGCGGTTTCCTGTGAGAGGCGGAGTCGTCTGGTCCCATTAAATAATGCTCCCTGCCATGACGACGCCTCCTATCAGGCCTAATAACAACTGACCACTTGAGTCTGGCAGCTCACTCCGATGGTTTAGGTATATATTAGTTCAGGCTTTATTAATTACTTCACATTGCATTCATGATGTTAGACATGTGTGCAGACTGAGCCCGTCTAAAACATCCGTACATCTGTGGAGGCGTTTATGTTTGCAGCGAGCTAACCGACTCATGCTAGCCCGGTCATTTCTTCGCTAGCAGGTTAGTTAGCACACCACAAGAAACACAGCTGAAGCTAAACAACCACTGGCGCTTTTTACCTTGACTCATTGGGGTCGCGCCCGGTTAATTTACGAATATTATCGTCCACATGTTTTAGGCTTTCTTTTGCTTTTTCGAGCTGGTCTTGCAAGCTCCGCACCGCCACCGCCATCTTGCCTCCAGTTAGCGCGAATCACGTGTTCCTTCTTCTTCTACGGTCATTGACGCTCTGAGTTCTTCTTCTACTGTTTCAGTCATCAGCTGACACGCGACGAAATGAGGCATTACTGCCCCCTGTTGCTCTACACATTCAAAATAGTTTAATTGAAAGTACTCAAGGGATCTTTTTTATTCTTGTTCAGTATTGTTTGACTGGTTTAAAAATATCACACCACACTAAGAACTATTTCTTTTATTCAAATATAACATCCGCTCCCCTCAAAATGTTAGATCTGATAAAAATTTATTGGACAAATACCATATCCACTCTTGAAAATTGAAAAATAAATCTCCCTCAATAGTGTGATTTAAAAACCAGTTTGATAAATAGGCTATTTCAGTTCAGTTTTATTAGCGGACGAACCTGAGAACATGATGAAGTGCCTTGGACTTGTTTACGTTATACATTTTTAAAATGTATTTTGTCTATTTTATTTATTTTCTGTTATACAGAGACTTGTAGATTTTATTTATAAAAAATTGGTACCTTGTGAAAAAAAAATAATGCATTATATTCCTATTAAGAGCCTAAGAGAGGGGGAATGACATGCAGCAAAGGGCTGCCCAAGTCAGAATTCAATATGGGGCCAGCCAGCCTCTGCACACGGGGCGCTTGCTCTACCAAACGAGCTAAGAAATGCTACACACACCCACATAATTATAATCCCTACCTGAATGCAAATAATGTGCCTATAACATTTAATGTCATAAGAGCACTAAAATGCTCTGGGGGAAAATGGGTTTGCGCAACTTGCACTATAGCAGCCAATGAGATCATAATTTGTGACTGGTAAACAAAAATACCTATATTCTTGACATAAACTTGGATTAATTGGAACAAATGTCAGGAAAAGTATGATACTTTAAGCCATTTTATATCTATTTCTATTTCTTGAGATTGGGTGAGAACAAAGCGATGTGCTCATGTGTTTAATTGGTATGAGTGATCTTTTTCAATTTGACAGCCAGTCTCTGTGTGCCTCTCTGTATCCTTTGAACTGGAAACCACGGCATGGAGGGAACAACTGGCTTTGAACTGTGAGACTGACGCTGAAAATAAAACCTCTTTGTGCTGTCGTGCTGTTGCAGGTCTTGCATATCAAAGTGGGAACCAACCACAGATTTAACCGGTTGATTATCAGTATGTGGCATTGGTGCTTTTCTGCTGTTTCACTGCTGCATCCTGCTACATTATCTGCTCCTTCACAACCTATAGTCATTTACTAATTGCAGTGTGGTGCTGTGCGTGTTACATTACACTCCTGTTTATTTAAATAAATTGTGTATTTGTATCATCATGCCAGAATTAAAGGGAACCACAGTTCACAGGGTTAAGGTTAGGTTATTGCTGTGACATCTGAAAACAGTTTTCACTACTGATCTCTCAGACAAACACCTGCAACACCAGATATCTTGTTGGATGTGGGAATCAGGAAATTAGTTAATTCTCCAAGGCCAAGGCCATCTACTCTTTTCATCAACAGCAAAAACACACAAATTTCAATAGCATGTTGCTCTCAAAATGACAATTGTTTTTTTAAAAAGTGATCTCCTGTAGAGACTAAACTGCGTCACTATCATTTGTTTCCTCCCACGCAACACACCTTAGTGAAGTTATAATTATTGTGTTGGTAAACAGGATGATGAACATCTGCAAACACATTAAGCCATCGTGCATTGTTACGTAATACAAATCCCACTTCAAAAATCCCATCCTGCTCTTTGTTTCATTGAGTCAGGGATAAAAGATGAAAACACTGAATGCTTCAGTCTCAGCCTGTTTGTTGATCGTCACCTCCATGGTAACTGTGGGAGCTGCACAGATCTGTTATTGTTTCAGCTTAATTGTGTAACACAGACCATGATAATCTCATAGTCTCATTATCCAGACGTGCATAAGCTTTGTTTTGTTTCAGCTCTGAACACCACAGAAGAACTGACGTAAAAGAAGCCCCAGTGTGGTTTGGGTGCAAGTGTACATGTCAAACATCCAGTTGCATTTCCTCAAGACATGTGTGTCAGCAGCTGGTAGGACGTTCATGTCTCAGTACCAACAAGTCTCACTGCAATTAGACAAGTGTTATTTACTTTTACATTACATACAAGATACAATACCGGTAGACAAGACAATAAGACAATAAAAGTGCAAGTCCATTTACCACATTTTTAGTCAGTTTGTCTGAAACATTTGGGAGGCCATTAATGTGTATCAGGAATAGCAGGGACCTATGAACTGAACCATGTTGCTGATTGTGAAAGAGTTTTAGAGTAAGGTGTGGCTATTGCCTGTATCACCAATACTCTTATCTATGGCCTACATGTGTCTTTTTTCTTTACCTCCATTTGACAAGACTGCATGGAATGGGTGGGACACTGTTTTGTCTCTACACTGTCAAATAACAATCTCATAGTAGCATTCTATTTAAAAATGTTTTCAATAACAAGTCTGCAAAGAGGGAAAACCAGACTGTTGCTGTCAGTCTTCTCACTATCTTTCTCCTCCATCTCCTTTTCCTCTGTTCATCGTCAACCAGCAATTCCCCATTGATGTGTTGTCAGTGGTTGAATCTCATGGGTGATGATGACATCAAGGATGTAAGAGGCGCTCTCTGTGGAAGGCTCTTGTTTTGTTTTTTTATCATTCAGATTATCATCATCATCATCTTTTGAATTCAGCTCCTACACTTCATTAGTCTTGTTTTTATGCATCTTAGGAACAACCGTTGATCAACATATGGGTCGGAAACAAGGAAAACGTCATCTAGCTGTAGATGACTTATTTTACCATGGTTCAACATCTCGTTAGAGGAAGTTTGGCTACTGGCAGATCAGTCATCCCTCATCACCCAAGCTGTAAAAATTATTTTGGGATTTCAATAAAAAAGTCAACTCTAAACCACCCTTTAAACAATCACAGTGAGAGCCTTTTAAAGCCTCGGAGATGTGGGAACCTTTGGTGTATAAGCCAAATGTTGCTGAAGACTCAAACCCAGGCATAGGGACAATAAGACAATGGAGGCAAATGACGTTTTTTAATGCTTTTATTTCACTGACTAAAAGAAGAGAAGCATTCATTCAACATTGATTCAAATCAACGTTCGGCAGGTTGACCCCTCAAGTGTACGCCACCTGTCAGTTAAGAGGTTTTACATGGAGGTTTGTAATATGTCCTCCCTTTTCTTCACAACAGAACCATAGATCAACACTGTTCTCAATGATAAAATCTGCCCTCTTGGCTGGAGAGGACTCTTTCCCTGCAGACTAATCCAATAAACAGCTGGGAAGATTTCAAATCATGTTTCAGTTTAATATGATTCGAGCCTTTAATTCGGTTCATGACTAAAGTTGCTACATGGACACCAGTGGGACTAATCATCTGGAACCACACACCAAGTTCTGTTTTAAACGTTAAGAGGTGAACTGGAAACTAGATTGATTGTTTGTTTAAAAGCTGTGCACACATCAGATTTGTACGTTTTAGAAAGACAATAAAATGTATTTGAAATTTATGGTGCATGAAATCTGCTCCAGCTGTGTTTTGGTTTATGCCTGGTTCCCTGCTTACAGAAAGAAGGTAAAACCCACTGCTATGTGCTCACTTTAACAAACACAATCACACAGGAACATAACGCTCAGAATATTCAACATTAAGGATGGTAAAACCATTTTTGCAAAAAACACACAACATCGTAGCTTCCGATTTACAAAGTCTGTGTGATTTTATAATATACTTCATGTTCATAAATTGAACCCGGACATGTGTTGCATAAGAGTATACCACGGTAATGCATTGTTGAGACCTATACAAATATGCACTATGTGAGTTTATATATTTATTTATATAGTTTATATTTCTTCCTCTATGGTTTTCTAAAGACGCAGCCGGGCGCTGTCAGCACTGCTTGTGCCCCTTTGTGGCCACTAGTAAGACTGCTGTTATTGCAAACTGTCCTGATTTTAAACAAATGCACAACATTCGTACCACGATAAAACTGGGGCCGTCTAGCCAGTCTCACAGAGACCAAGAGTGAGCCCGCCGTCACCGCTGCTGTCGCTGGGCTGGCTGACCAGAATCAAAAGATCTTAAAACTAAATGATAAGATTTCATAAATCATCATAAGGCCAAGTATTGTCATTGCAAGTTCTTATTAGTTTTACGTCTTCATATCTACTGTGTGACAGTGAGAAAAAGAAAAACTAAATATAAAAACAGAAAAAAAAGAGTGTGGATTATATGCATTCCTCTTGCATAGTTGTGAGGCTGGACTGGGCAGCAGGCCTGCCTGCCTGGCTAATTAGGAGGTTTGGCTCTCCAGACTTGACAAGAAAGACTTTGTTTAGTGGCCAGAAACATCAGAGCCACAGCAGCTGAGATCTAAATGAAGATAGCTGGCTGACACCAAGTATGAATGTCTATCAGTGTCTTGATATAGTCAGGTGCTCCACCGGTCTCTACAGTGTGCACCAGAGCTACTGACAGGGTTTGGCCAGGTTACGCATCAGTCATTTAGTTGTTTCTTCTCTAGTAGTACAGAGCAACAAGTGTGTGATGATGCCCTTGATGTTCCAGTCATGCTGGGATCATCATCATCATATGCTGCAGAAACTGTTTTAGTTTTATCTTAAGATGAAAAAAAATCTGGGGAATCCAAACTTCCTCTATAGTTCTCAGTGTGATCAGCTGCTGATGGCTTTGCTCTGTAAACCACTGAGACATGTTCTAGCCTCATACACATCATTTATATCTGTTACACAGGGCTGATTTTAAACCAGTGCAAAGCACATCCAGTGTTTTTCTCCAGAGTAACAGAAACATACATCAAGATGTTAATCAGGTTCCTCACGCTCCTGCCTGAGTCCAGCCCTGTGAGAGCTCATTCAAAGTCTTACTGGTAGTAGTCTATGGTCTTAGCATTTAGATAAAAAAATAAAATCTCACATTGTGATGAGGAAACCCTGTCTCTTAATGGCAATCCTTTCCAAAACATTGAACCCTTCCCCCTGTCTCTTTTCGGGAAGGTCTTAGGCCCAGAACCATCTCACTACCTCTTTTCTTCAGCTATTTTCAAGTTCTCTTCCCACAACATTGCAAATCCTGAGAGTCGAGATCACAAACCCTCAAGTTGGCATCGAGTCTGAGCAACATGGGTGAAGAGAAATGAAACTGGTCATGTCTGATGTGTGTGTGTGTGCCTGCGGCTCTGAGCCTTGGTTTAGACTGATACTGATCTGACACAGTCTGTTGCTTTGGTACAGAAATAACACACACTTACACTTCTGGCAATGCCACTACATTTAGTACTAACTATAAAGTATTAGCACAGAAGTGTCAAACCCAGCTCTGTACTCTGTCAAATGGGCCTGGTGGGTCAGACATACCCAGATCCCTGTGTATGTACAGTTCCTTGACTGCAACACAGTTTTAATAAGACTGTCTCAGATGGTCTACATTAGAGGCAGGCTCTGCAGATTCAATTACCCATCAGGTTAAAGGGTCTGCTATCTTCCAGGATTTCTCTATGAATGCATATGAAGAGCACAGAAGAAAAAAAACAAAATAAAATAAACATAAACAAATGACAAGGGCAGATCGAGCTGGCTGCAACCACAAGAATGTACAGTAACTGCTGGTAATGATCGCCTGCTGACACCCAGCACGTCTCTCTCGAGCCTCCAAACCCTTCATTTTGAGGGCAGAATTCATTAAAGATGAGGCTCTGCTGGCTGTGTGTCAATCAGTCTTTGTGTGTATATCACAGTATAGTATAGTTATACACAAACCACCATCTGTATATGGTGTATAGATAAGTCCAGACTCCAGGTGCCCCTTTGTATCCATAGTGAAGGTCAACTGGGACTCCTGTGTGTATTTGTGTGTGTGTGTGCACTAAATATGCAGACTGAGCTCCTCTTACAGCGTTGTGATGTCCTTTAACTGGAAGATTGATTCAATGAGTGAAACCACCTGATTTCATGGAACGAGAAGCTAGTCCTTATATTTAGCACAGTCGGTGTGGAGTGCGTTCACTTGTGACCTTTTGTGTACCCGACACAAAAGGCCATTACATGGCGGAAGCATCAAGTGAAAGCAAAGCTTGGCATTGCAAAAACACACATTAGAAACACAGTTGACCTTTGAAAGAAAAAAATAATAAAGAAAGAAAAAAAAGAAAAAAAAAAGAGCAACACACTTTTAACAAACACTTCTAAATGGCTTCACACCTCCACTCTGCTCAGACCAGCTGGTAATCTGGTGTGACTGTCAGTGCTAGCTGCATCTCCGATCCCTTCAAAAATAGATCATTCAAGAGTAAAATAAAGAAAAAAGAAAAAAGGGTTTAATATTCATGCAGACACTGGCCATGTAGTAAACTGTTTGCTAGTCAGATGGCCTGAGCGAACCCCCCGCCCTTTGTGGAATGTCCTGTTCCTAGCAGATCTCTAGCAGCAAATCTTCACAGCTCCAAAAAGCCCAGGACTAAACACCTCCTGTCGAACCTGACCTCGGCCTCAGGCTGGCAGGCCGCACGACGTGTAACACATAACCAGGCACAGCGGCCTTTGTCCTAGTGAGGGAAGCTACAGTGTCTCAGTGGGTAGCTTCGTGGAAGCATCTGAGGAAGTGTTTAGTCCCTGACGCGTTCCGAGATTGAACCAGACGCCTCGTCCTCCCCGCGTTTAGTTTTTACATTCACTCACTCCTCACAGTGAAACAGGTGATGGGGAAGAGAAGAAAGGGGGAAGTACATGGTGGTGAGGAAATGTTGTTGAGGTGGTCCAACTCTGGACTGCTCTGGCCAAGCGTCTGCCATACTGCAGAACTGCTCTGTGCTGGACGAGAAAGGCCTCACTTGGCTCTATGAAGCCGTAGCAACGTGCGCTGTAGGTGCAACAGTGCTGCTGGATATAAATGTGACTTCAGTAACACGCATTCTACACAGCTAGTGTGAAATCCTAAATTTGTCAACATAGGTGCAGCCACTGACACAACTGCAGGTCTGCTTTGGTCTGTTTTCACTCCGACTGCAGGAAAAGACTGATGACTTTTCTTCTAGTCCAGCACAGCTTGGTCCACGGTATAACAAGGCCGGAGCCTGGACACACAGAAACAGAGCGGTAGTCGTCAGTGGAAGAAACTGAGAGAGAGGAACCACAAGGAGTGAGGGGGAAGAGAAGAGGAAGGACTACGAGGAGGTGTAGGGTTTAGAAGAATACTGGACCAGCCTCCTGCCAGTGTATGTGTAGGTGGGCACTTCAGATAGACTTGTCTGGGTTTAGGTTTGTTCCACTGTGGTCTTTGGCAGCTTAAAAACACATGGAGGGAGGAGAACAGATCCAGTGACTCCTAATATTCATGTGAGTGAGCTAGAGGCCTGAGCTACTGTTAACTTTCCCGTCCTCCACCTCTTTCTGAAAAACCGATTGTACCCTGAGAACGAACGATTTCTGTTCCTGTTTCCTGCTGCAGTAGAAGTGATAAGACTACACTGCTGAACATGAGCAAGCCCCCCCACCTTAACTATACACACACACGCATACACACAAACACGCACGCAGAAAACACACGATGGCTGCACTGCTGATAACCTGTTAACACACGCACATCCACACTGTCGTATTTCACACGTTTCTACTGGATACATTTGAAACTTTTACACGAAGACTTGCGCAGAAAATACAGGCACGCTCTAAGAAATATTAAAACACATGTGCCGAAACTCCTAGCTACTGTAGCTCACGACGCTGCTTCCCTAAAGAGTGAACTAACAATCACGGCAACGATTAACATATATCACAAAGCCAACGACTTGGGGAGCAAAAGGGGTTGAGAAGCAGTGAGACTCCAGAGGCTTTCAGGCACAAGATGGCTCAATATTTAGCTATTGACACACAGGGATCCACTGACAGTGTTTTTTTTTTCTTTTTGAAAATGCTATGCTATACTGTGTCTGTCTCCTAATGTGTCAAACTCTGAGTGCAAAGTGATTTGCACTCGGTGGCAAAACCTTGCCTCACATCTTCTCTCTCTGCAACGACAACACAGAATTGTTATCTCTCTGCTCTCTCACTAAAATGTTGGTGTGTTTTGGTGATTAACAAAAACTAACACTGCACCAATGTGGCCTAAAATGTTCCTAAAATGTTTCAATAAGCACAAAGAGTCAAACCCGCCCTCTGACAGGCTGGTGAGCTGTCCAGGGGAGTACCCTGCCTCTGGGATTGGCTCCAGCCAAGGATAAGCACATAAGCATAACATGACATGTCTGGAAGTGGAACTTATATTAAAATGAGTATTTTCCCCACTCCGCTATGTTATCTGCTCTAGCTGGGGATAGTCTGGTAAAACCACTGCCCCTCCCTTCGTTCTGGACAGAAACACTGCCAGATGCATTCAACCTGTCTGCCCCAAAAAAGTGAACATCTGGAGGAGTGAGACGATAGAAAACAAAGGAGGAAACACACATGGTGGCTGGAGGTGGAGTCTGCAAAAACCAGTGTGTTAACTATCTGTGGTTTGTAAATGTCTACTTGCTCAGACGAGAAGATCTAGTTTGACATAGATGCCTCTATAAAGTTGCAGTGATTTCCCTCCTTATCAGCCGATGACTACACACAACACAAACCTACACAGAAACAAAAATGAGCTCTAAAAAGAGGAGTGGGAGAATTAGATGAGGGGAAGAGGAAGATAAGATAAAAACCAACATATTTTGGTCTAAATGTGTTATGTTGGTATTGCCATCTCCTCGGAGTATGAATGTAGAGCTCTATATACACAGCCACAGGCAGCCTTTAAAAAGAAACGCTTGGTACCAAAGTGCATTCATCCTGAGATATGGACCAAGGACTAGAGAGATTATCATGGCTAAACCATCAAGGTCCCGTAACAGATGAGCAAACATTTGGTAACCACATGCCCATCACTAGGACCAAGTAATTTTAAACCAAGCAAAGTGCTGGCACGCTGTGTGACTCTGGTTCCATATCAGTCTACTGGAAAGAAAAAAACAAAAAAAAAACTGCAAGTCAACCTTGTAAACTATAGACCTTGATATGGACCTTCACAGTCTGCAATGCCATTGCCCGACCTCAGACTGAACTGAGCTGTAGCCATTTGGGAGGGCAACTTTCCTGACCAAGGCTGGCTGACAACATTTACTTGGAAACAGTAGGTGCCCTGTGGCCCTTCCCAACTTTTGATTTTCCTGTCAAAATCCAAGCTCAGCTCAGGACATGCCTTCATAAGACACCAGCACACCACAGCTGTCATAGCCGCTAAGCAGTCGCGACACCGGAGCATCACATGGAGCCGTGCTGGGCCCAGTTATTTACTGGTGGCACTCAACATTACATTTGTCTGCAAGCACAAGATATTTTGTCTGGCTTCGGCCAAGAACATGGCAAGTCGGTGCTTCCGCAGAGCCTGGATAACATTTATTTCATTATTAGAGCAAAGGCATACACACAGTGAGTTTAAAAAAATAGAAGTGGACAATAATAGGACCATGATCCAAAGTCATGCTTTCATGCTGTTAATGAATGCCTGCAGAACGAGCCAGCTGCACAAGCCAGACAAGATCTGCGGTGCCAGACAGACATCATTTCTCCCAGGAAGACTGACTACATTCAGTTCAGACATTAATTGGGCCCAGCAGGTCCTCTATTGACAGGATGGATTTCCTACGGCCAACTCTCTGTCCCCCCACAACGTCTACTGGAGAGATAAAATGTGCAATGCAGATTGCTTTTGCCATTCTTTAGTCTTCATCAACCTTAATCTTTGAAAACAAATGTATGATTAGGTTTGTTGACCCTCCTGCCGAGGTGGAGTGAGGGCTCATCAGATGGCAAAGATCAACAACATCATCAATAACGACAACAACTGTATTCAGAAAACAAGGGACCATTTCAAAAGGCAACTGTGACTCAAGAGGAAAATTAAAAAATGACTTTCTCACATTAACTGATTGTTTCACACACCCGACGTGACGCCATCACCGCTACCACCGCCGTGGTCGTAGTGATGTTAAAATCCTACCTGAGACTGACAGAGAAAACATTTTGCCACAATCGACTCAAAACTACGTTGTGCTGTAGGTGCCGTTTCTTTGAGAAAATATGAGCAGTCGCGTCCGTCAGTGGAACCTACAACCTCCAAAACTCTCCCCTTCAGCAACCCTGGCTGTTGGCAAGACGTGCATCTGCCAAAGCTCAGCGGCAAATATAACTCTACAGTAAAACTGACTGACTGGCCAACGGAATGAGAGTTGAGTTACATTCAGTGCATCCTTTTCTTTTCCCTGGTCTTGCTCGTGAAATGTTTAAAACTGGTTCCTACCTACAGTACTGCTGGCATGACTGGAGAAACCTGGGTTTGGTATTTGCCACCTTAGGAAGCTGTGCCTACACAATACTGGTGCTGTTTGAGCATGGCCTTTGGAAGTAGTCACAGAGATATCTCAAAACACAGATACATATATGGCATTATGGAGTGAAACCCTACTTCCTCTAGAGTAATACAGACCTACTTTTCTAAATCTCAGAGCCCTCATGTTATGGAGCACACTCCTGGTCTTTTCTTTGACTTGACATTTCAATACAAAGGGGCTCTGAAACCAGTGTCGCTAGTTTGAAAGTTTTGACCTCTAGAGTAGAGCAAAAGGCAGCTATATTCATCCTGAATACAGAAAAAAGATGCAATGATTTAGGACCGGCTCACTACGGATCAAAACAGAACACAATAGGGGTGTGCTGTACTGTGACGGGCTGAATTTTCAGTTTGGCTCTGAACGTCAGTCGGAAGACGAGGCTCCCTAATCAGTCGACTGGTGAGGTTTAGCCAAAGAAGTCGACGAGTGAGTAGGATGGGAAGTGCGCTGGCTGCAAGCATGTAACAATATTCTCCGTAACACCGTCAGTAAGGTGCTGAAAACCATTAAGAAAACCATTTGGCTTCAAAATGCCACTCACGTGAGGATGATCTGAGTCATGGCACTGACGTGGCTGTTGCCGAGAGCTGCATTAAAACCGATTAGCACGAGTCACAGTCGGCCAATTTAACAGTGGACGTTCCCACTCTGCTGGCGAGGCTCTCGAACTAGAGCACAAGTGCACAAGGTGTTCTTTCAGAGCAAAAGAAGAAGCAGCAAAGGTTGCGTTACCCAGGAAGTGATTGATCAGTTAGTTTCCAAACTCCAATATTTTCTTAAGTGGAGCGGACAGACATACCGACAGCAAGGTTTTTTTTTTCTTTTAAAAGAAAAGCTAATTGTTTCACAACTAAAGCTAGTAGCTTGGGTCTGAATACACATTGCCCCTGCAAATCCCACCAGTCTATCACTCAACCCGCCTGCCTGTTCTGTTCTAGCTGTGAGCAGGATAATAATATATCTGTATTTAAATACATACAAAGCCTATACAGGCAAGGGAATCACCACGCAGGAAAAACAAGATTATACACAGAGCAGGGAGAGATGGAAAACAGTTAAATAAAAAAAAAAAGGAGAAAAAAAAACACAACAAAAACAAATCAAAGTTACATTATACAGAGGCTCTGGAGGTTATTAAGGTGAAGGAGACATCGAGCTCTGAATACTTGCTGTGGGCAAGACCAGACCAGACCGGGCCACGCCAGACAAGAGAGCATTTGATGGGGAACGATGACCCATTTCAGCAGACAAATTAAAATCTGTCTCGTTAGTGGTCAGAGACCAGAGATTGCGATTCCTTTAAATTGAATGGATATTAATTCTTAATCACAATATCCGGTTTTTAATTGGATATTCTTCATTGGTTAATCCATTTTTAAAACAACAAAGACTAATTTTGTCTTCTAAATCTGTGGTTAACCCGATAATTAAGAGGCAAAGCAAGAAAACAGGGGATCTGCTGGGACATGGTAAGAATTGATTGTGTGCTAAAACCCCCTGTGAGAGCAACACAAAATATAAAAAGGAAAATAAAATCAGCTCACATCAGTTCACATGAATTTACTTTATAGACTGCACTTTGAGGTGCAGTTTGGATTTCTCCCTTGGGTCTGCTGACTATGACCTGGTGGGTCTGGTCTTGACACAGTTTAGGCTGTGATGTGTTGGATTTGACATCCTTGCCTACATGCCCATGCTGAAGGCGTGCAGCTCGCGGTGGAAGTGCTGGGTGGGTTCGGACAAAACCAGGCTAGAATCCAGGCAGGGGTGCCAGACTCGCCCCAGGCCCAGCGAGACCTCCTTCACCAGGTTGTGGACTGGGTCGCCTTCCATGCACACTGACTGGTCTGGGTCGAAGTCGATGCTCTCCTCGGAGACGGTCAGGAGGCGGAGACTGGAGCCTCGCAGCCTGGAGATGGCCACCAGGTTGTGGGACCACACCGTGTAACCTACAGAGCAGCATGGGTGAGGTTAGACAGACAGCAGGGACTAAAATGCTGTACTGCTAAAAAAATAATTATCAAATTAAATTATCTTGTGAATGCACTTTCATTAGAACTTGGCATCATCTTTATTTATCTCTTCCTGTTATTTATGCATCCAGCACGATGGACCTTTGACCTAATTCCAGACAAACACAATGCCTGCAGGAACAAGCAGCAGTTTCTGCAGACGAGCACCAACAAAACAGAAAGATTGACTACAATGTCTAGGCCAGGTGGAGGTAGAATCAGCAAATCTTTTTATGGTTGAGATGTTGAGTTCTGCACATAAAAAACCTAAATCCCATACACACTAAACAAGCTTTAAAGTAAGGTTAGGCAGCACTTTTTAAAAACCATAAACCATATAAAACAATTAGCACTGTTTTAATATTTTTTCATGCGAGAAAGTGACAGTTTAGATTCCCAATCTGTTGTCAGTTTTTCCTAATAACGTCTGTAAGTTGATTTGCTGCGACATTTTTCGGAGGAGTGCAGAAACCTTTTTGAACACATGAATGATAACATAGTATTTATATTTCGTGTAAAATAATACGAATAAGAGCTGCTGCTCTGTGATTGGTCAAAATCTACCATCACGGCTAGAATCTTTGCAGGCTGAAAACAGAGCAGAAGGGAGACGCAGACTTTCACATCACTTCATTTACATTATCCCCAAGGTTATTGTGTCAGTTTTTACCTAATACTGTCAAGAAAAAAGCTGCCTGCCTAGCCTTTAAGTTTTGAGAAGTCCTTTTTGCAATGGCAGAATTGTCAAAAGGACTGAGGTCACGGTGGGAACAGTCTGTCACTGTCTTGCTGAAACACCTAAACTATGTTTCCTGACACTCTGTAAAACATGTTGCTCTAAAATGCCTTGGTAATCTTCATCGTATTTCATCAATACTTCGATACTTTAAATGCTCCTGAACCAAAGACAGGCAGACCACCAGACAGAGCCTTCACCATGCTTTACTGTAGGTTCAGTGTTCTTTATCCTATGTGCTTCATTTCATTGCCTATGAAATAAATGAATGAAAAATGATGCACTACATTCCCAAAGAGCTCTACTTTGGTTTCATCTGTCCATAGAACATTATCCTGGTAACACTGGGCTTAATATTTTTGCAAACATTTTCCTTTCAGTGCCTTCACCCAAGCAGTCTACTTTAATATAGGATACTGAAACTCTCAATGCAGATTGCTCCTGGTCTACATAAACCTCTTTAGATTCCCTTGCATGGTGTACTTGTAGTTTTTGCCAATTTAGTTTGTTCTTAGAGCCATGTCGCGGGAGATTGCCTAATTATTAGTCATTTATTTTGCTCCAATTTAAATTAATCAAAAAGTTAACTGCATCCAGTGCACTTTTTATGTCTGATGCTTTTCCCCCATTTGAATCCTTCTTTGCATTTCATTGGACACCGTTTACTCATTTCTAAAGATAATCCAAATTCTGTACTTAGAAACGAGAGGAGCCACATGACTGTATGTATATACTGTCAAAACAACAAGCTGGACTCACCATGTATCACCAGTACAGTCAGCTGAGTGCATCTCCATGCTAAGAGAACCAGTGGGTCTTCGTTGCGATTGACACTGAGGTCAGGGAAGTCGGGGTCATCCCTCAGGAGCAGGAAGTGAGTCAGCGTTTTGTTGTATTGCTGAGAGATAAGCTCCAATGTGGCATCAGTCACCAGCGTGCTGTAACTGTCGAGGTGAAGGCGTTCCAGAGGAAGGCTTGGTTTTAGGACCCTGAGGAGCTCTGTGCTGTCGACCTCCAGGGCCATGATGTACACTCGCAGGTTGCCACTCACACGGACCTGTGAACAATCAGGTTTGAGGTTCATTGCTACTTCAACAAACATTCACACTTGTTCATTCACACGGCTGCCGCATTACCAGTGCCTTCCAGTCGTCCTCTGTAGCAGTCCCTTCTAATGGTTTGAACTCCAGGGCAGCCCCATTGAGCAGCAGGGAGAGGCGATGCAGTGGAGTTCGGCGTGGAGATGCCAGCAGACCACACAGCTCAGACGTCAGGTCAGAGAAATCCAGAGCCAGAGAATTAAGATTAGAGAGGCGATCTAACTCCGATGGTGAGATGAGAGGACCTGAGCACAATTCAAGAAAGATGACATGTATAAAAATATTGTGAAGTGCTTCCTGTTGCACAATTCTTGATCTCTGAAGCACTGTTCATAGGCCATGCTTGTGACAGGCCAGACAAATGCATACCTAGCTGATGGTCGAGTAAACTGAGGTGCTGGAGGGTCTCAGCTGAAGGATTCGACAGGCAGGCTAAGGAGCAGGGAGTCACCAGACCCAGCATGAAGCTACAGGACAACCACCTCAGCTGCCTGCTGTTAGACAGCAACTCCATGAACAACTGCTGGATTCTGCAGAGCGGAGGGGAAGGGTTAATGAACACAGGCAGGAGGGAAATTAGCTTAAATTCACTTTTCCAGTGTGACCACAGCTTCCTACAAGGTTCATTTAACACACCCAGAGGACCCGTTCATCCTGAAAATAAACCTTCAGGGCAAAGACAGAAAAACAGGATCAAGATTGGGATATGGATTTTTGCAAAGGGACAAATACAAAACACCTGGGATATATACGTTTATGCTTTCACAGGAGAATCTCAGCCTTATTCATTGTTTTTGTAATGTGCATGAACTTGAATAACTCAATCCAATGATTTACTCTACATGCAGGCTATACTTGGGTACTTGTGCCCAGTCATATATTGGCACAGATTCAGTAAGTGCTAAATTCTTCAGACCCATCCTACGAAGCAGAGCACTGACACTGCATTTTATGTGATGCCACCCACCTCACTACAGGTGAGGTGCCGAAGACCTACACAGAGCGTGTGTTTGATGTGAACACACTGCATGGTGTGCTGATGCTGGATATGCTCTGCACTCTCCAACTAGGTTATGTGATTGATTGCACAGTGTATTGTGACATCACATAACTCTGTCTTTTACTTTGCAATACAAGGAACCATTCTACTGAAATTGATGAATGAAAAAAACCCAAAAAAAACCCCATCATCTAACCATTTCCGATGTAGAGAAAATGACTTTTATGTCAAGCTTGCTTACTCGTTGATCTTTTTGTCCCCCTGGTGAATTTGGTGCAAGTTAGAGCTGTCCAACAGTCCTTCCTGCTGCAGAATACAGGTGTCTCCATACAGACTCAGCTTCTGCAGGTTTCTGAAGAATGAGAAAGATGATGTTAGGGAAGAAGAAACATAGGAACATGCAATAGAAAACATCAGCGTGGCCTGGAGTCGTTCATAAAACACTTGTATCATAAAACACAGGAACCTGTATTGATGACTACACTCTTTAAACAGATTCATTTATTTATTTATCTATTTAACAGGGACAGTGCACATCAATCAACATATCAGTTCTACCACCAATGTAAATGTGCCAGAGTTAGCCACAGTTTTCATTTCAATTTTTATCCGTTGTCCCTGGGGCAGGTTGATAAAAGTTCATCAACAGTTAATATAATAAAGTGCAGTACAATAGTCTGTATAAATACAGTGCAAAAATATGTATATAAAACAGTATGTGTGCAGATATGCTTAATGTATTTGTTTTTCTGTTTAAAATCAAAGTGTCATAGCCTAATTACACAAGAAGCCCGTTACATTTTTTTTCTATATCCTTAACTAACCGACTTGACGGAGACCCATACGACATCCTCTGCTACAACTTGGCAATTATCTGGAGACAATGGTTTCATTATCATCTGCTTTTGTTATGTCAACATTTGTTAAAGTCATTACAGGTACACCCAGGCATCTGGTTTTATCACACGACATAGCACAGATTGAGTCTCTGGTTATCAACACAAGCTATGTGTATTGTATTATTGAACTAAGATGATGTGCGATGATGATTAGCCTAATTGACATTCCTGAAATGAACAAACAAACAAATAAATAAACAGCAGCTAAAATGGGGTGTGTGTAACCACTTCCAATACAAACTACTTTCTAAGGAAAACTGTGGCCATTTTGTTCAATCTAATCTAGCCCTGGTAGTTGCTGAGTTGTCGCCACAGAATTATGGCTGCACTGCACTTTGCTGCACTGCTGTCCAAAGCCCTTTATATCCCCATACCCAAAATAGATTGGCAGTGATCAAACAATAGTCTATAAGCCAAAAGTTGGGCCTTGGAAAAGCATTCAAGGTAAGCATAGAGAGCTTAATGTACTCAATGGCTTTCTCCCTATTATACATCTTGCACTGTTGTTTTAAAGATCTATGCAAGTTGTAGGAAAGTGAACAACCACATGTGTGCCATGCAGCCACACATGACCATGTACTGTATGTTTGATGCGGTTTGATGTAGCCCACTTCCTGTAAACTAATGAAGACCCAAGCTTCACAAAATGCCTCTGCAGCAAAACCAAAAGCAGACTTGTGCACAGCTACTCAGTGAGCAAAGCCACCAATGAAGAAACAGTAAGTTACCTGTTCTTGATTTTTTGAACATATACCCGTACCAGAGGAGCTGGACCAATGTATTTGTGAAAACAATCAGACTAACTCTGAACATGAGAGCTATGGATGCTACGCCTGTGTTCATGCAGCAAAACCTATTTTAGACCTAAAACTAGATCTGAGGTTTGGTTTGATACTATTAGGTCTAATTCACAATATGGAATTAATACTCATATTTAATGCATGTTTAGTATACAAGAAATCAACACTGTTTATTGTTTTGTCATGACGGGAAATAATACAAGTCATGCACCAATGAGAGGTAGCTCCCTTAAGAGACTTTCCCACATAATTTATTTCTGATGGAACAACACTGTCAATGAACACAAACATTCAAAAAGTAATAAACTTCACTAAGTATACTGATGACTGGATGTATCTAATTTTGTCATATTTTAAAACCACGTTAGTATTAGTGGTTTATGATAGAACAAGGACTAGATTTTTTTTGAATGGAAATTGCTCAGTAAGAAGGATTGAGACAACGGGAAATGTTTCAGCCCCCTCAGCAGAATTAAGACATTAACTGCTACACAGCTTTGGATGGCTGCTATTTAAATACTACAAAGCAGCACAGAGCATAATAGAGAACATGGGAGAAGGTGTCATGGAGGTTCTGCGTTGAAATCAGTCATCTTGACATTCAGAGGACATGTTCACATAGAATATCAACTTCCACATCATAAATGATCGAAGATAGCAAATTTGATCTGCAAGTATGCGATTACACCCGACAATACGGTATGACATGCCAGAGCTATATATATATATATACACACAAACACACACACATATACAGTGTGTGTGTGTCAGTGCTGATATCAGCAAGTCAGAGCCAACAAAGCCTTCTCTAGCCAACACCAGTTCTGCATTGTATCTGCTGGTATGGAGACCAATGTAACATGGAAAATAGAGCTGACAACAAAAGAAACGCAGACGAGCGTTTGACTTGGCTTTGACAGGGACGTATTCATCATACGTTGTGCTACACATCGTAATTAGACGACCATGAATGTAAAAAACTGTTAAATATTACACGATATAGGATATAGGTAACACTGGATGCTAGCTCCGCCGCAAAGACATGTCCTGATTACGTAACTCCTAATGTCAGGGTTTGTTTATAGCTAACCGAGCTAGCTAGCCGTTAGCTTACTGCGACGCAACAAAGTGAAATCTCCACACAACGACGTCATGTCACGTGAATTCCTGAAAGTGAATAAAACAAACACTGTGAAAAAATGTCCAAAAATGTGAGTGCAACCTCACCTGTTGTTGCGGATGCTGGTGAACACACACAACACCTGGTCCAAGTAAGTGGCCATGGCGTCTCTCCATCGCTCGGAGAGCTGCGGGTCGCCATCGGCACCGGGAGGTTGGTCCATCCTGGCGGACGGTTGCTCGTTGCTCAGCGGGCTCAGGTAGCCTTCCACCGGTGCAAGCTCCAACTGCAGTTCCCTGACGAAAGAACCGAACTTCCGCATGAGGAACTCCAGCCTCGGGGTCTCCTCGGAGCTGGAGCTGGAGCCGGAGCCTCCGCCGCTGCAGCCGCCACCACCTATCCGCAGTTTGAGCTCGGTCCACAGCGCGGGGTAGAAGAGACACTCCCTCCATCGCGAACACACCGCCGAGGCCCGGAGCTTGTCTCGGTCGGACAGAAAGGAGAATATATGGACGATAAGCTCGCTGGGCAAAGCCATGGCTCCGACACCCCCGCACAGAGCCATGGCGAGCTAAGAAAAGCGATGTCTGGAAGCCAACCAGATATTTAGGAGATGTTACAACCGTTTTTAGACACGGTCCTGTTGCGGCTAATAACAGCAACGCTTCTTCTTCCCCTCGGTGAAAACAAACCGTTTTTCAGCTTTGCCTTCAATACTATTGGACCGCACCATTCGCTGTCAATGCAAGGGGAGCAAAAACAATCCTCTGAAATGTTACAAAAATATCGGCTATGTGACAAGTGTTTTTTGTTTGCTAAGATTTAAAATCTAAATTATTCAATAATATTACGGCTTTGGTGACATTCTCGTCAGATTTTCTGTCATCCGTGGCCGCATCTCTGCGTTGACAACGGAATGGTTTAGCCCCGAGGTGCTGTTATTTTTGCCATACTGCCGTGCGCCGTATGAGGGCACTGTTTCTCGACAGTAAAGAACTGGAGCCAACACGTGATTTGTATTTTGGACTTAATTCCCACCCAGACACGCCCCCTCCACTTCATACACATAGTACTCTCTGCTGTAAACCAGACTGTAAACTAAAAAAAAAAAAAAAGATACAGGGGCTGGCAGAGACTACAGCATACAGTTAAAGTGACAACACAATCAAACTGTAAACAAAAGCGAGCTGTTCCAAGAGTAGGCCTATTTATTTCATGACACTGGAGTTTCTTTTATGCTGTTTTGCCCCTCCTGTGCAACACAATTAAGTTAGGCTATATCTTTTCTTTTTCTTGTCCGTTTGAAATTAGAAAATGACTGTAAACAAAACTGCTATCAAAATATCACCATGTTCTGTAAATAAATAATAATAAATTACTAGCAGTGGCTATATGAAATTCTGAACTCTATGATAATGGGGCAAAATTTATTCTCTGTAAAATCGGAAAAATAGGCATGGGCACAACCGGAGTGCCCTCAAGACACTGAGCTGTCAGCTGCTCCAGTGGAGCTGTGAAGTGGCCATCAGGTCCTCCTTGAGTCTCTCTGGTCAAGCAGGCACCTTTCTGTCTCCACTTTATATGATATTCAGACTTTTTTGATGGTAGCAATGACTTCGGGGTCAGGATAGCAACTTAGTTCAACGTATCACCACATAATACCAGTACAATGACTCAGCACAAATTAACATTTTATTTATTTGATTTTATTTTTTATCACTAGGCTACTGTGATCATTATTTGTGGGAGATGAAGTGTGAAGATCCATTAAGTCTGAATAATCACTGAAAGGGTATTCTGGTAAAGTAAAAGAAGAAAAAAATATTATTCTTAAAAAAACAAAAACTATAGGCTATTTGAAGCTCAAGTGATTAACTGCAGTAATTTTGTAATGAATGTACCAATGTCTGATGTAAAAGTCCATCTTCTGTGACGGTGTCCGATAAGAAGCATTTTATCTGTGGAAGATTTGTTTAAGTTAACACTGGTTAATTTTCTGTCACATCAGATTTATTCTCTTTCAAGGGAAATGAAAATAAATTGCTGGAGCCCAACTACTTTCATCTGGTGTATATTCTGAAATGAAAGGCTCACTACAGAGCAAGGTTAAGGTCTACGCTCACCTAAAATATGAAAAATTAAGAAGAGTGATATGTGAAGACACCCATCAGGTATGACACTTATATAGCTACAACAGAAGGTACAAATCGTGTGTGTGTGTGTGTGTGTGTGTGTGTGTGTGTGTGTGTGTGTGTGTGTGTGTGTGTGTGTGTGTGTGTGTGTGTGACTACATCATATTATGTGCATTTTAGATTTACAATACTACCCAAGATAATAGACATATTAAGATAGATTAAATACAAATTATATGAATGTTTACTCATATCCTTATTCTGATACAATACAAAGATGGACTACAACTGGTACACTAGATTTAAACAGTCATAAATCTAACTTTGATAAAACTAGGGCAGAGGAAAGCAAAAGGTTTCCTGAGACATGAAAAACAACAGAGAAAAAGATGACTAAATACATTATTAGCTACTGTTACAGAAATAAATTGTACCATTTATTATATAAGTAGGCTATTTTAGCTTTATTTTTTGTCTCATAAAGTTGTCCTTTTGTGTTCAAAGTAAGTTTTCACCCAGTCCCATGCAGAAAGAAACTCAACCGTGATGTCCCTAATAAAACACATATCATGGACATACTGCCATCTGCTGCTCAGGAAGAAAACACAAACCAAATTCCAATCACACTTTGAAACCTAATACCTCATCAACCTATAAGCATGTTTGAATTGTGTTAGGGTTAGCAGGTCAATAATTTGTCTTCAGCTGATCAGTACGGGGTTGTATGAGCAATTTATATTCATTAGTCATTATATCCACAAGTTAAATGATTAAGGTTTAAGTTTTCTTTACTGTCATTGTATCTATATCCAACAAAAGAATACATATACAACAAAATCATATTGCACTCAGTTAAAAAGGGGCTCAGCCATAGAACAATAATAAAATAAGGCTAACAAAATAGGATTCACATACTAACACACCAAAAAAATAAATGAGTAAGTAACGAGAAGTGTTGCACCAGTCACCAATGTGGTGATTGTGACACATTTCATAATAGTCAATAGGTCATGTGACTACAGTTGTTTAGGAGCAGGACAGGGAGCATGTACATAATGTAACAACAACAACAAAAGAAAAGTAACTGCTGCCACACATGTGCAGATGTTCTTGTAAATATGTTTAAAAGAGATGTTTTGTTGGGGGAGATGTAACATATTTCAGAATAGTCAGTGGGTCATGTGACTAGTTAAGTTAGGAGCAGGGCAGAGCACATGCGCCAGACATGAAAACGGAGCGGGAGTCCGTTACCTGTCGTTGTCAGTGTCTAAGATAAAATAAAGCTTGCTTAATGTTCAATGCAGTGAGCCATCTTGTCATGTCTACAAGAAAAAACAAACACAGTAATGTTCAATATATATTAAAAAAAGGTCTAAATAAATATGCAAATGAACTAAAATAGATAACAATTTATTCTTTAACTTATTCCTGTAGTCATCACTTGTTAGCTAGGGCAACAACATTGCCAAGATTTAACAAACTAGATTCTGTGGCTAAATTAACAACCACAAACCCTCACAATTTTAGGCCAGTTAACAAACCTGAACTGAAGAGTAACTGTTTCTGTATTTGCTATCTCCCACCCCAAATAAGGCTACAAAGCAGGCTATGGGTGAGATCATCATTTTAACACTCTGAAATGTCCTTGAGCCACGTACTAACTCCCACACTGCTGGCTGATACTGCACCATAACCAGAGGGCAAAATACATGTTCCCTCTTCAGAAATTACGAAAAAGTAGCTACATCACATCAAATAACATCTAATGATGTTGAATACTAATGTGCTGGAGGGACGTGCCAGAACTATTAATCTCCACTTCCCAATTGTGAGATAATCTGTTTTGTTTCCACCTGCAGAGTCTGATGGCAGCTGCTACAGCTCTCATGTTGATACCTTAATGATGCTTCACACAGCACTCTGTGGTAAAGATAAGTGCTTCCCCCGATGATGAATTTGTGGCTGTAAAAAATGCGAACAAAGGAATGTTGATTGTAGCGAAAGTGAAAGTGGTGAAAATTGAGTGACTGGAGAGACAACAGCACAAAGAAAACAATTTATTATGCTCGCCAGTGTAGGCAGTTCAGTTGTGATTTCCATTAACAAGGGCCTTTACCAGTCTGCCTCCTTTGTTGCAGCCTGCTTATCAATGACATCCTCACAAACTCTATGTCTCTGCTCTGATTACTTGCAGACGTGTTGGTGTCTTCCTCTGAATACTCATTAGCCTCTGCGCTTTCACAACACCGGTATCTGTCTATCTGCATGCCCCAGCACTATATTATCAGTTCACTATTTCTACAGTATAATGCAACTGAGCCAACATCCTGACATCGCAAGAGACAATGAAAGGAGTGGGAAACAATGGCCTTTAGCTCATGGGAGCTGACTCTTCCATTTCCATGTGCAGTTTTCATGCTCATCAGTTACAAGAAGGCCCACTGCTGAGCACTAGGTGGTGGCAGAGCTCCACCGACTGCTGACTGCTGCAGACTCACTGACAAAATGATAAAATGTGAAGACAGAGAAGAAATATGATATAATAGATTATAAATTGTGATTTTTTTTTTAAACAAAACAAATTAGATCTGACAAAAACACTAAAATAACACTAAAAGCTAGGGACATTCTAATTGCATTACAAAAAACTACCAGTGAATGTATAAACTATATGAAGTCCACCCACCTACTTGCTGTAAAACTTACACTAAAATCAGCCAAATACACAGAATTAAAACTTAAACCCATGCATGCACCTATAGCTAAAACTAGTCCTAACCCTACATTTTCATGAAGAATCATAATTGATAGGGTGCCCCTTATGCACCTGACTGAATATAAGACTACAACTAATGCTAAAAAGCATACTAGTCCCTTGATTTTTACATTGGAACAGTTTTGGGCTAATCCTCAGTGCTTAAGGTGCTGGAACGCAAAGTACAGCTCAGGGATGACGAGATGGGCACAGATCCTGGTGTCATGCCAGAAGTTGATTTTTGCTAGAAACTGATTTCCAGTCTGCGGGAGTGCGCACTGTCTGTTAAAGTTGGGAAGCACTGATTCTGTGGTGCTATGCTTGCTTTCATTAGGCTCAAACAGCGCCAGTATGCCACAGTTTGTATCGATGATAAGTATTTGTGAGACAATAAAACATATTTTAACACATTTGGCGGTGATGAGCATTGGTTGTTCAGAATGTAGGCCAATCAAGCGTTTTTGAAGTGATCATTGAATGATCCGATAATGACGATAGTGTAAGTGAGTAAGATCATCAAATGTTGCATTTTATTTAAATCTCTGTTTATGTGTTTGATAGCCTTCTGTATGTCCAGTAGCCTAATAGGCCTATTGTTGATGAGTAGATGGTGATTTATATCTGGCTTGTATTTAGGCAAATAAATATATTTGGCATCGAGATAGTTTATTTGTTTCTGCCCCAAAATGACTTTATATCACTCAGCAGAGTAATATTGACAAGATTTGATGTCAACCAGTGCTTGTATAATGTGTACAGGGCCATTACAATGTAAAAATCAGGATATTTCACCTGCCAAATTGATTTACGCCTTTGGTACAGCACAGAGATGAATATTTTTGCTCAAAATGACTTGATATCACTCAGCAGAGTAATACTGATGACATTTGATGTCTTCTTATCTTACGGTTGCTGGACCAAAAGATTTTTATTCTAAATCATGTGGAAATTTACAACAATCAAAAGTGAGTGAAAATCTAAACTGCAAAGTGATACTGGGGTGGATGAATGAACACATCATCCACTTGAGCCTCACTTGCACTCAGAACTTACCACATGTCATGACAGAGTGAAGAGCAGAGGATCAGGGAGGTCAGGAGGAAAATAGGAGGGTAGGGGTGAGAGCAAAAACCCTGAAAGACACCAGGGAGCACCTAAAAGAGTCTGTGAGGGCTATAAAGAGGAAGACACTCGTTCTCGAGAAAAGACTGGTTCACCTACTGCTCCTTTGCAGGGCTGCCTGCCTGGATACTGAAGGAGAGAGGATGAGGTGGAGAGGCTTGACAGGCAGCTGGCCTGGAGCAGATAACTATCCCAAATACAGTACTAGTGACTGGTACATGGCAAGTATGTTCCGCTCACAGATTTCAGTCCTGTTTTGAAGTATTCTGTTTGGGCAGGATACATCACAATAAAACCTTTGATCAAAACCACACCAATTAGACCACAACATAATATACCTCATCTGATAAAAATAATTATGAAAACATTGTCATGTAGTTTGAACTTCATGACCCAATCTGCTATCTCAGATGGGTTTGGATCAGGCTGTCTGCCAATCATCTGTTGCCTGGAAGGGTCCAGCAATGCCACTATTATTAGAATACACTGTATAATTATCATTGTAACACAAGAGCATTTACGCTCCCATAATTTTGACGTGTCTCATTAATCAAAATGCCATGCATGCCATGTATGCATGGTTAGCCCTGCAGGACTTACCACAATTTGCGACCTGCATCTAAAGAGACCCTGTAATGATGTATCCTAATGTAAATATGTTGAGATGTGGAGAAAAGGAACAGAGAAACTGGTGCCCTTAAACATAACCAGTAGTAGATCATTAAATCAAATAACTTGATTCTGATGATTGTTTTGTGGTGGCAAAAAATGTTGTTCGTTACGGAGTTTTAAGCATTCATGAATGGAGTCACACAAACACAACGGAACAGGAGTACAGTCTGTGAGTGAGTGGCCTGAAGATGTTCTCAGGCACGCTTTCATATAGTTTCCCAAAACACATAGCAGCAGACAAAATATACGACACCCTGGTGGTTCTGCCTAGCTTCACCACCAGGACACAACAACCCCATGTAAATTCCCAGAGGACACTCTGTCGTAGGAGCTTCTCTGGCTACTGACCTTTAACCTGTCCTGAGTGGACTCTGTCTGGTGTATCTCACACCGATGTCATCAAAGGGATTACTGTAGCTAAGTACAACTTCCCACAAGGAGAAAGGAAGTTCACCTTCATGGTTATACAACACTTTGTCAGCATACTATGGGTTAACGCCAAAATTTCCCATTACAGTTTCTAATAGTAGTTACATTTCCTGACTACAACACATTGGCCTCATAATGGTCTGATTCAGCAGATGTGGAGAGTCAGCAACAAAAATAAGCACCAGTCATATTCTTCTGGATATTGTGACAGTGTCTGGGCCTTACTATTACTCACAAAAATAGATGCCATGACCTGGCTCAAGAGCATAATAATAAATGGACCAAGGCATAAAGTCTGTTAAGTGATTTTATTAAAAAAAAACAACAAAAAAACAAAAAAAACTTATCACATCAGTGGGATCACTCCATCTGTCTACAGAGTCACAGAGGTGATGGATGAGAACAGGCCACAAGGCCAGCTGACTTCATAAAGTCATTCTTTTTCTGTCAGCCCACTGTGGCAGTTTAAGACGTTGAAGTTGGTGGGTGTAGAGCTGAATAAACTAGAGTTATATGTGGCTACCATAGACTGCAGTGGGTTGTAGCCTACTGTCATCGCCATCTTGGTGATTCCTCCACCGATCCAATAATGGGGTGAGAGGGAGCACAGGCGGTGCCGAATTGCCTCAAGTGCATACTACTTACCTGTCACTTATGCCCTAAATTATGCAGAACATTTAGCCTCAATAAAACTTTAATGGGTGATTTGCATAAAAAAATGACTCCTGTAAAGTTGTCATGAGGAGGAAATGGGCTTCTGAGACCCAAGAATATTTTACCATGGGAGTCAATAGGTGTACCTCCACCAGTGGAACCAAAAACTACACTTAGTTCTGGGGGAACTGATCTAATCTCCAAAAGGTTCCTGTTTGGGGGTACTTTTTAATGGTTCAGAAGCCAACTTCTTTTGTTTTGCTTCGAGACTACAGTAAATATCACACAAAACAAAGAAACAAAAGAACTATTAGATTATTATTAGATTTTTATGGAATTTTGATGACTTTCAAAATTACATTAAATATCTTGTTAGTTAATCCAAATTATGACAATATGGACGATTAGAATATAAATGATTTGAGCCTAAAATAGTCATTCTAAGAGTTTTTAGCTTGGTTTTTCTTGATGCTCTATGGCTACACATGAAGTAGGTTTTCTTTAGTTTTCTCTGTTAGTCGGGTGCATTTATGAAAAAAAAAGCACCTAATCGTAAAAAAATTCTAACAAAAGGTTTCTCAGTAGTTTTTTATAGTATTAGATGTCCTTAATAACATACTAAAAGTTTACCAAAGTTTGACCACTAGAAAGGTGTCATTTTCAGGATGGCGTCCTAAGTAAATGTTTTACGCCCCAGGTGAATAGGGTAAAAATTTTAACTAACAGGTATCACCATGAAACTTCACAAGTTTTCACTTCATTAAGACAAATATTTTTTGCAAGTTTTGTCAAATGTTATGTTTAAATATGTAAATGAGACAATAGCTAATTAAATATGCGCTAAATTGCATACTTTTCCAGAACTTTTCCGGATCCACTTCAGCAGCACTTACACACACCAAACCTTCCAGTTTGATCATTTTCCATATTCTGAAGGTTTTTACAGAGGGGATTGTTGATATATCATTCACAGCCTCATTTATACAATATTTGAGTCCTGAAAACATGGCGAAATTTGATTTATTTAGGGCTGGTGACAGTATTTTCTCATTTACAAAGTGATAAAAAGAGATATCCAAAATCCCCCCAGTAAGACCTTCTTACTCTAATGTGTTCTAATGTGTCAACAAAATAAAACAAGACTTTTGAAAGTGGCTTTATCCATTAAATTTTTGGATCTGGAAAAGTATGCAATTTAGCGCATATTTAATTAGTTATTGCCTCATTTACATATTTAAACATAACATTTGACAAAACTTGTAATACAAAAAATATTTGTCTTAATGTAAGTGATAAACTTGGGAAGTTTCATGATGATACCTGTTAGTTAAAAATTTTACCCTATTCACCTGGGGTGTCTCTCCGGGCTTCAACCCATTACATTTACATTAGGACGCCATCCTGAAAATGACACCTTTCTAGTGGTCAAACTTTGGTAAACTTTTAGTATGTTATTAAGGACACCTAATACTATAAAAAACAACTGAGAAACCTTTTGTTAGAATTTTTTTACGGTCAAGTCATAAATGCACCCGACTATGTAGGAGAGCTCAAGCCACATCCAAGTATCCAGACTACGTTTTAAATATAAGATGTATGATATGTATACACAATGACACGTATGTCACAAGTTGCAACTACGAGATATTCATTTTCTTCAAATTGAGAAATAACATAGGGTACTCTGATAAATAACTTATAGGACTATGGTTTCAGTACAGTCAGTGTCTTTTAAACTGGGACAATGAGCACATGGAGCTCAATTGTGTTCAGCGTATTACCTACAAGGAATACTTGTTACAGCATTGCCGTATAGAGGATTTGCATTATATAGAGAGATTTACTTCACAGCAGCGGGCTACTGTGTTGGTTGGGTGGTAAAAGATGTTGTGAATTAGATGCAGTGTTTAAGGTGTGGCCTGTGTGAATAACATGCTGCAGGAATAAATGTTATTTGTCAGTAAGGGTTTTCTTGACAAAAGCAGAACACCTTGTGATATTTTCTGAAGAGCCTCTTCACTTCCAGAACAAAATTGTTGCTGCTTGTTAGTGGGAAGCACAGCAGTCAGAAATCAGACCTTCACACATTTTTCAATTAGTTGCGACACCAAAGTTTCAAAGTAATGTTAAAAGAGAAGATGACATAACAAAATGTTTTTCATCTGACATTGGACTTTCATGACAGAATGACTGGCTCCTATGAATGCAGCTGAAACATGGACCACAGTTATGTATTGGATGGAATACCAATGAATGTTGTAAAGGCCGTTGTGCTATTACCTTGGTCCCTCCACCATTATGCTTTAATCATCATCATTTAAAAAGGTGAGTCGCTTTTTGAAAGAGATTATACCTGCTCACCTGCATTATTTGTAAGAGAGCTGACTGAAGTGTTAGGTTGTACTTGTATTCAAGATTCATTTATGGCACCATCTACAAGATCGCTAACCTTTCTGAGTGAGCATGCTGTTCATTTGAAGTGAGTAAAATTATGTTTCTGTCCATGAAATATGGCCACTGACATTGATATGGACAGGTTTCATGTCAGGTGAACTGTGACATCGATGGTCAGGTTATGTTGTAATAAGATAGCAGACAGGATATTGTTCTGTACTAGTGATTGCAGAAGCAACTTCCCCTAATTGCAGAACAGTCACGAAAACACAAAGCAACCCCTGTTTTCATCTAAGACTTTTCTTCTGCTGTGTTTGAAGTTAATATTCAAAACCATCTGGCACCGACATGGAGGCTAGTGACTGAATGTGATTAAAAACCCATCGCAGCAAGCCAATACAGGTGATAATAACAGAGTGAAAATGGTCAAAGGAGAAGAGAATCAGAAAGGCACTGTTGGAGTGGGAATGGAATAGTAGACAAAGCATCTATCCCATCCTTTTTTTCAAATTTATTTATTTCTTTATAATGGGCAGAGTATTGTTTAGCCAGAATTAGATGTATTGACTCTTTACTCCGTCCACTGGCATAAGCCCTGACACCAAAATAGAAACCAGAGATCGTTAATATAGGAAAAACAAAGTTAGTTTGGCCAAACTTCAGCTCAGCTTTCTGAATACAAGTCCTGTGTTGTGTGCACTGAGGCAGTAGCCAGGCTTTGTATGGGGAGATGGACAGATGGACTCACTGGTTGTCTCAGAAATGTTTGTACAAGCACGCAACAAAGCACAGTAAAATCTTCAACTAATTTATTTCACGAGAACATACAGCTTCCTTTCTCACTGTCGGCAAAACACCAGCAGAAAAAAAAAACATTTGAAAGAACTTCTCCAGTTCAGCTCCAGTCTGCAGAAAGTTGTCGATGTTGTTGACAGACAAACTGAAATCTTAAAGTAGTACTAGTAGTAGTAGAGTGAAATATATTCATATAATTTATTAATTTGATCCATTTTTAGTTCAATTTTGTTAAAGATATACAAAGTTATCTTATGGACAGAACTGGGAATAAAAGTATGAATAATATATTTTTAATTGTCAGTAATTTCATTTGTCTAAGTCTTGTTATTTGTCATGGAACACAGCTTTCTAGCAGAAACAGTCTCCACTGGATATCAGGTAATTGGAGGAATTGTACCTGAGGCAGTTGCGTTCTCCAGATCAAACAGCTTTAGTTTAGTCTGGCAGTACTACTACATGTACAAGTCCCACTTCTTCACTTGCCAAATCTCTGAGCTCAGGTGTACTTGTTTTTAAAAGCTACAATGTTGGCTCACTCATGCTCCACTGATCTCTGGCAGGTTGTGACGGACCAAGCTGGAAGGCATGAAGAGTCACAGGTGGACTTTAAAAATCTTGGTTTTATTCAGCCATAAGAAAAAAACACAAGCAAGCAAAAGCAAACAAATAAACAAAGAATAAAATTCTGGGTCCATAAAATATTTAGAACGCTGAACTCCAACTTAACAAACCAAATGACTGAACAAAATTCATTTAACTTGCCCAAACTATCCAAACTTAATGAAATACACAAAATATGGAAACTTTAACAATTAACTTTCAAAATACAAAATTGGCACTACAAATATCTATAAAACCAATGACCTGCGGTGTCTTTCACAGATGGACAAGCAGACTTCAGAATGCAGCAGGACACTTCAGCTATAATTTGTCACCCATTAATACTCAATTCACAAGTGCAATACAGTAGCTACCATCATTGGCGTTGTCCTTTTGTTAACAGGACATGGTCACATCCACAAAAATGACAGAAACCATAAATGCATCAGCTGATAGGCAAGTTAGCTTCCAGAGTTAAAACACTGCTTCCACCACAAGGTAATAAATACATGATTAATGCAAATAGGCGAAATCTGATCCGATATGGGACAAAGGGTGATCTGAGATCAGATGTTTTCACCTCCTGTTCCATATTGTTCAAATTGATATGTATTTTGACCTGTAATTGGACAAACCTACTACTTTCAATGAACACTAAAATAAAATTATGACTTGTGTGTCATCATTTATGGCCTCTTGTGCATGTGATATATGGATACAAAAGTGTAAAAAGGCCTCAAATAATTGATATGTGGCTGCAGATGTGACCATCACACAGGTCAGCGGCTGATAGAGAGGAAGGCAGCGTGATAGCATCATGAAAGTGGTTATTTATGAGAAGTGTAAAGTAATCTCAGCATATCTGACTGTGGTGGATAAGTAATCTGTCTGACAGCACGAGCGGGAGGAAAAGATGAAATATTACCAAAGGAGCAGCAAATTTCAAGACTGACAAAGGGTATAAAATGTGAAAGGTAGAATCTAATATATTCTGAAGCTCATGTATAAAATACCACACATTTATGTGACATGCATGCTCAATAGCCTCTCATTATCAAATATGATATTGACATTTTATAGGGGGGCTATGAGGGTGTAAATTTCCAGGGTCAATAAACACGAATGAGAGAAAGCGAGGCAGAGGGAGTGTGTGTGTGTGTGTGTGTGTTTGTGTGTATCTGTGTGTATCAGCAGGCTGTGGGATTCATATTTCATGTAGAAGCACCAGGATTGATTTCAGCATCTCATGAGAGAGGATTAGCTGTGAATGTGCTGCTACTGTCAGAAATGTGTGATGGGCACACCATAATGACTCAGCTCTTCACTCTCACATTCATAATACTCAGAACGCAAAAAGATATGAGTGTTACTCAATCTCTATTCAGAACAGGTATTCCTCTTGTATTCATATGTAACATCAAAATATCAATGTGAAATGTGTCTGAAGTTTTTAAATTTCCTATGCTGCTGGAAGTGATTGCTGCCTGACTTCAGCCACCAATGTGTTTACAAGACAAGATGCTAATAGCAGCACTACAATTCAAGGACAGTAGTGTGAGTTGCATTGGAAATTGATAATATGGGCATGTAGCATGATAAAGTTGTTACGAGACGGAGTTGTTTTCGAGACAAATGCAGAGACTGCTTTCTGAAAAACTGCTCCTGAAGGGAACGCATATCAGCGGTTTTGCATGAATTTACCTAGAAAACAACTCTGTCTTGTAACGTTCCGTTATTATCTCATAGCGTGGTGAATGTGCAGGTCACAACTTGTCCACAAGAGCGTTTTGGAGTTGATGCTGTGAAAAAGTTTGTTTCTCCATCTGGTAAGCACTGAAATATTTCTGGATAGACTGTGATGGTTCAACCCATCCCTCGAGTCTCACACTCGTCTGTACCAAATTTCATATCTGATGCAGTAATTTCTCTAAGAGCCATAAATGACAACTTCTTGCTGGCATCAGAGTAAGAGAGAGGAAGAGGCAATGATTTTGGAGACAATGAATGTCTGTGCAAATCTTCATGGCAATTCTTCCAATGGTTGGTGACAGAGCTGCCATCTCTGGAGCCATGCTTTCAGTTTGGATACGAAAAAGAAATCTGCTCAACATTGTTCTCAACATTTTTTCTCGGATAAGATCCCTCAAATTGTTGTAGCTACATGTGCAGCACGTTCAAGGTCTAATGTGTCCTGTTATTTTACCCCCATTGTTATTCAAGCACATAGTGTTTGATGAAAAAAAAGCTTCTTCAAATTCTTTTCATGCTTGTGCATGCTTCATTCATTGGCAAAAAGCTGAATACTGTTGATTACAAGCTGTGAGTGTTTGTCTATGTGTGTGTGTGTGTTTCATAACAACTAAAAGCATCTCCTTGTTTTCTCAAAAATGAATGTGTTGAGTATTCACAATTCCAGGAATCTGTGAGTCTGTTTTTCTCACTGTTTAAAAGATCAATTATGCTCAGGATTGTGTAGGCATCCTGGATCTCATCCATTCATTACTCCAATAGCTTGGCCTTAAGGAGACTAAATCGATGAATTCATCCAATAATAACATTAATTATAGCTGCTGCGCAGCAATGGTTGAGGCCAGGCAATTTTAGGTAAAATTAGTGAAAGTTCCAAAACTGTAGGCTGCATTTTGGTGCCCCGATAACTCCCACTATGTGAATATACTATAAATCAATGTGAATGGAATACTAGCTTGCCTGATGTAATAGCTTATTAATAGTCAATGCAACAACATGCAAGTATCATTATATTTGGGTACAAGAATGTTAAAAGTGGCTATTTGTGAGTTTTGCTATTGTTACACAGCTAACATTAGGATTTACTTACCAGTGTATCCCAGTGTAAAATCATCAGGCACTCGTTCGGCTCTCAAACGCATCTAAGCATCGTCCGAAGGACTCAAACACCAAAGTTATATGGGTGAGAAAATGACTGTATTTTATGCCAGAAATAAAGTCCTGCTTTTAAAAACAACACTTCTCCTTAAGCAACCACGGGATGAGTTGCAATGAAATCTCATCATAGGAAACCTCACTGAAGGGACCACAATCTAATATACATAATTAACTGAACTAAACCACATAAGCAGCTCTTCAATGCACAAGTAAACTAAAACTAAAAACTAAACTAACACTTATATATAGCATAGGCCTAGATTTTAAAAGAAGGTTTATGCAGGCTGTTGCACAGACTTTGTAACTGATGTATCATGAATAAATTCAGTATTGTTAACTGTGTCTGTTTTGCCGCTCTGTCACACCCACTGAACACTGTAAGTCCAGAGAGCCACATCAGAGCTTATTCACAGAGAAGAAGCGGAGATAAGGTCTGTTGGTCTGTCCAAAAAGTCATTGGATATGTCTCAGGGCGCTTTTATGGAAGAAAAAAAGTAGCTAAAGGATTCTAAAAGTCACCATAGTGAGAAAATCACAAAGTTGCCAAACCCATTTGGGGTTTTATGCACTGATGAGCACTGGCCTTACAATGCGGGTTATTTATAATTTTCCTCTGTTCTTGAGTTATTTAATTAGCTTTATATTGTTCATTATGTATTCCAGTGAATTAATCATTGAGTGAGTCTTTGGGCTTTCAAGAACAATTGTATGTATTTGCAGGCGTTGATGACCATCATTGAGCTCTTGGACCAATACGCCTTTCTTCAAAGTTGGCTTTGACATTGTAGTGGTTTCTGTGCAGATCTGAGAGCACCTCTGTGAACCTGTACAGCTGTCAAACACTCAATGGTCATACCAGCTGTGAATGCCACGTTGGACAGTCCCCTGCTGTGCTTCAGTGCGTTTCAAGCATCAGTCAGTGTGACTACATGCCAAATGTGTGTCAGTCTGTACAGGTCTCTCCAAAGGAAACTGGTAAACCTGGTTGAAGCAGCTGAATTCAGTTTGACTGTGACAGACATCTTGAAAGCAAACACTAAATACATAATAAAAAAGCAAAACATAATAAGACTTAGATACAAAGCTGAATATCAGAGCTTTAAGATGTAGCTACTTAGACGAAAGTGTTATGTGTTTTTACATGTCTCTGAACAGAGACACTTGAAGAATGTATCCGACAAAATGACACAGGATTTTTTGTAGCTAAGCTACATCTGGCCATAAAGCTAACCAACCAACACGGCATTTTTCATTTCCATATAAACATACAAACTCAAGTCATCTTTTTATGTGTACACGTACATAGCTGTCTCCTCTGCTTCATGTCTTTTGGTTGAGCTAAAAAACTAATAGGTTTGTATTTATCAATTGTGCTAACTCTAACTCAGAGAATTATTCCTTTATCCCATAATCTCACACAGATTTCTTCCCTTGTGCAAAATAAGGCATGGTAAAACAAAAAGAAAAAGAAGAAAGAAATAAAAAAATAAAGGATGCATGACAATTAATGCTCATGCGTGTGTTGGTGAAGACTGGATCTAATTATGGAAAATCATTAACACCCACTTATTGCTTGCTATTAATCCCTCCCCTACTGGATGATTTTTCTTTTTAGCTTTATGGTGTTTGGACTATGGCTCCCAAGACGGTTGTTTTCTTGTTGACAGCTTCTTCACTGACATTCAGCGGTAAAGAGAGATAAACAGAAGCCTGTAGCTCCCCTGACGCCTCTACGAGCAGTTATGTAGCATTACACTAATGATACCTAATGGTACCTGTGTGCAGGCTGTCCTTATTAGGCACTATGCGTGTAGTAAATAATGACTTAGATTTGTGATCATGTGCCACTGATCACTTCTTAACTTGTAAACAAAATCAAATGCATCATAAAAGTAAGCTCTGACAGACTATTTATTTTTTTAAAGCCTTGTGAATGTATTTTGCCTAGAGGAGTTTTATTACGCAGTTCTCCTAAGCGTTATATAGGCTGCAGTAAAATTTACAGCATAATAAAATCAATCTATAGAGAGACGGTGATGGTGGTGGTGGGGGAGGCAAAATTGGTACCAAAAGAACAGATGTTTTCATTTAATGAAGAAAAAAGGTGTGGGCTTGGGGTGTCTTTCAGCACGGCTCACCAGCTGACACTAACATTTAGATAAATGAATTAGCAGTGTTGTCTGATCAGTGCGCCTCCTCGAGCCATGAGAGGGTCAGGTAATTTGATGTTGTTGTCACAGTACGTGTGGATGAAGTGGTATCTCCACTGGACACTGAAAAATAGACATTCTTTCTAACAAGACATTTTCTCTTGGGTAACACATAATATTTGGCTGAAAGATAAAATAATAATAATTCTCAGGTTTTCAAGTTTTCTCTTATTCACTGTTTCATTCAACTCTAACACTTTCTACAGTTCCCTTGTATTGACCTGGGTGGCTATTGACTTTTGCCTCTTTGTAGTTCTGTCAGTTTGTTTTGTAATTATACAGCATGGAGCAAACAAAGAAACCATTCAGTCCTGTGATTGACAACTGACTTGCTGTTAATTAAATTATTTTTTATTTTTGGTCCAAAACCAATTCTGATGAAGTGGTAGATTATTTTAGTTATGTTTCGCTGTCGTTGCTTGTTTGCTTTGTTTTGTTGTCATTGTCTAGTGTGTGGAGGGTATATGACTGGTTGTTGTTGTTTGTTTGTTTGTTTGTTTCGTTTGTTTTGTGAGGGAACCAGGCCCATTTGGTATTGAATGACTGGGATATGATGTGTTGTAATTTTATTTTACTTTTTTTTTTAAAGGAAAATTATTTTCTTTAAGCTGAATTTATTTGGTTTGATTTTTCGGATTTTTTCTTTGAGGGGGATCGTGAAATTTGGAGATCTGAGTTCCTGCTGTGTTAAAAATGAAAAAATATAAGAAAAAAAAAGAAGTATAGTAGTATAATAAGAAAGATAATGTGGTCCTTGATTCACAATATTGCCTAATTCTATCTTCTTTTCAAGGCACGTACCCACACACCCATAACCTTTCAAATACATAGGAAAATACAATATCTGTATCCATATGTAAATATGATAATGTTCTAGTTCAAGAAAAGGCTGTGGTTTCTCAAATATCAGACCGCCTCTGGGCTGCCCCCATATGATTTAATTATGAAGCTACCGTCAGGATGAATGTCCAAACTCTTTAACACCAGATTTTATTCCTGTTGAACACAATGTTCCCACCATAATAACAAGAAGACAAACCTGTAGAGTGTTAGTTTCCATGTCTGTGTCTTTGAGAACCAGTGCATCAGTGTTTAGTTTACTACAGACTTTATGACTCTGAGATATCAGAAATTGCACCATGTTGTCACAGAGCCACCAAAACTTGTCAGGAAAAGGCTGGGGGTGAATGGATAAGTAACCCTCCTGTCCACAATTTGACGGTGCTATACCAAACTTTAAAAAAGTAGTTTAAGTTCACTAACCTGATTCACTAGGTCATTTGGAAAACACTGACAAATGGTGCTTTCAGCAGAATATGTTTACATGGGTTGTGCTTGAGAACTGTGACCAGTGGTGACTCATTGTCTCTTGGTTTAATAAACTTGTTGACATGCATTGTGATTGGATCAGCGGACATTAAGAGTGATTCAGCTATATCCAGCTACATGAACCTGTCACTGTGTGTCTGTGAGTGATGTAAGTATGTACTGTATATAAGATGCACCACATCTCTAAATAAGTTCTGGACACAGTGTGGATAATTATCTTCTTCCTTGTGATCCACACTCTACTGATCATGTAGTCGTGTTGCTGTACATACTGTATTATATGTGACCACTGGGAAATCTGAGTGCAGTATAATGATGCTGTAAATATCTGAGAACTGGCAGAGAACAAACAAACACTGGCACAGTACATGTATAAAAGAAAATGACAACATGAATCATTGGTTTTTAACTTCAATGAAAGATGATATGCTATTTCATTAATTTACAGGTACTAATTATGAACATAAGAGCCTGTCGTCTCACATACAAATAGGAAAGTGGACAAAAGACATGATCACAAAGACAAATAAACAGGTACAACAGAGCAACATGATGAGATGTATCTCCCCTTAGGAATACTGAAGCTCATATAAAAATAGGTGCAGTAATTATTCATTTTCACTAGGCTACTGGAAGTCCTGTAGATGCTGAATCAGCTGGTTTTTAGTGCAGAGCAGGTCCACTTCATTCAGGCAGGCACATTATTATCCTCTATAAGATTGAAAAGTTTCTCTCAGCTCCAGATATGAGATTTGAGCTGATTTTAAGCAGTATGAGTGAGTGTCAGCAAAAGCCTTGTCTAAGATGCTCATGTGGATTGATGATAACAGAGGCTGGACTGACTTTGCAGGGCTCAGAGTGTTGGCAGAGAGCGTCCAACTCAGACTTCCTTGCGGTTCCCAAAATGGTCATGGATTGATTTCAGAGTCTGGCTCAGGGGAGGGAATCAGCTCAATAAAAAAGAGAGGAAAATGTGAAGAAAAAAAAAATCTTCTGGGCAAAACTGCTGCTCTGCTGTGTAGGTGGCTCATCTATTCTGTCACAAGTGCTCGTGTTCAGTGAAGGAAGTTGCTGTTAAGTATATCAGGGTAGTTTTAACATTTTGCCTGCATTAACAAATCCTACATTGCTTTTCCAGTTTGCTCTGAATGGTATTGGAAGATGCGAACTATCCAGAAAAAACACAATTTGCGATCAGCAGTAGCAGGCCCCCCACCTGCTCGCACTGCAACAAATGGTATTATGAACACAGCTTGGTGATCTCACCCACGACGAGTGTTGTGGTTACATCTCACTTTGTACGAGGCACTTTGAGAATCAGCCCGTCCTCTTGCAGCAGAGAAACTGTGCCTGATGATTTTACAACGGGATACACAGGTAAGTAAATCTTACAGTAATGTTAGCTGTGGCGATAGCAAAACTCACAAATAGCCACTTTTAACATTCTTGCACCCAAACATAAACTTGCACGTTGTTGCACTGACTTCTAATAAGCTAGTATTCCGTTCACATTGATTTACAGCATTTGATTTCAGTGTGCACCTCTACTCACATCACATTGTGCGGTAGGCTATGCATTAAATTAAGAGAGTTTGCCCCACAACAATCTTGTGATCTAACTCAATTTAACTATTCTCCTTCACTGAGGAGATCATTGAAGTTTAATTTATCTCCTGCTATTTGTGATTTCAAGTTTTTCTATCAGTTTCAATAAAGCTCTATATTGCACCACTCAAAGACACTTTCAGTTCAACAAACTAATCTATTTGTTTGGGGCTAAAATGACTTATTTTGAAGAAGCTCAGCATAGACAACAGTTTTAATGAGAATCAGTGAGTCTCATTGAAAACACACGAGAACTTTGAAATCAGAGAAGTGCAGAAAAAACCTTGCTCTTTCTGCTCTATATAGGAGAGAGCACAACAAATATACTGAGCTTTGCTGGTGTCATCCACCGGTATAAAGTGTGCCGCACACACACAAATCACTGTCGAATGGCTTAACAGTTTTGATTGGTTGGCTTTATGACTGTCTGTGAGACAGATGTAATGTGCACAGTCCTGAGGTCACTGTACAATTTGTGTGTGTGTGCGGTTATTTGGCAGTAGCAGACAGGTGAAATGAAGCTCGGATCTTTAAGACAGAAAGATAGAGAACAGTGGAGGAGATGATAGGAGGATGCAGTGAAAAGTTCAGGGCAGAGATGGAAATATAAAGATGAGGAACAGGGGATTTAGAAATTGCAGAGAGAGATGAAAAGAGAGTAATGCAGGTGATTGGAAAAGAATCAAGGGGAGAAGGGCGAGAGAAGTCATAGCAGAGAAACAGGGATGACGTCAAAGTCAAACAACAAATTGCTGTGTTCACACGTCTGAGCTGTGTCAGTGGTGCAGCATGAATCCTTAGTGCAGGGAGATACTTGTTCCTGGAGAGGTGAGATGTTGCTGCTCTGAAACAAATCAATACAGCTTTAGTTTCATCTTTCAGTTTGATATGTATACTGACAAAATATATAAACGTCCTTCACAGATCTGTACTCTGATCTCACTGATCTGTGATATTCAAATGATTTCAGGAGTTGTGTCGCTCTCTCTCAACAATTACCTTCTCTTTCTCTGAGTTTTTCTTTAACATTCCTTTGCTGAAATGTAGCTGGTTTTCATGGATATTGAATATTAATTGTCAGATGACCTGCCAACACAGATAGGCCTATGAATATGACAGTTATAGCAGACAGGGATTCTGTAGTGGAAACACCAGTGTAAAGTTTTTCTCTATTTAGAAGAGAATAGAATAAAAATAGAATAAAAGGCCCCATTTGCATTTTTTGAACAACAACAAGCCTCAAACACCGAGACTATAATGTAGCCACAAGCAGCATTGTAAATGTGACTGTGACTCCATTCATTTTCCTCCATCTTTTTGTTTGATTGTAAGTAGCTGTTGTTCACGTTGCAGAAGTTGGAGGACTTGCTGCTCTTGTGCTCATGGCAGCAACTTCTGAATTTCTTTGTCTTTTTTGTGTCTGATGGAACAAACAGAGCAGGGGGAGGATTGTTCAGACTTGTCAGCTGCACTTCAACAACTACTGCTCTGCTAGATCACAAGACTGGAGAAAGACACTCATACTCACACTCATTTTCACAGCTCAAGTTTCTAATGCAACTGAAGCCACCAGGTCACATACTGTAGCAGGTGATGAGGTGAAAATGGGATGTGAAAAACAATTTTGAAAATAATGTGCTGATTTTCTCTCTCTCTGACACAAGATGTATACATTTTTAAATAATTCAATTATATAACAACTTTGTTGAATGGTTTAAAGGTGTCAAATCTTTTGTGAAATGAGGGAAATACCTGCGGAGGAAAGTGAGTGTATTTCAACATTTAATCACACGACAAATTATATGTGAATAGTAATTTCCTGTGTCAAGGGGAAATTTACATAATAAAACGCACACAAACACGCACACACATATCACATCAGTTCATATTCATTTGATGCAGATTCAGCAAAGTTTCTTGAAATTCACTACAACTGAACCAAAGCAGTGAACCAAGAAATTGACTTTACAGGAAAACTGCAGGAGAAAAACACCAACCTGATGAATTTGTATTTACCTTGTAATGACACAATTTTCCATGTGTTTGATAAATTATCAGCAGGGTTAACTCTTGCACTGCTGACACACTGACACATCTACAACTTCAGGTGATGTTCACTCACATCAAACACCAGAGTCACAAAAAAATGTGTTCACAGTGACCAACATGACTGTTGGGACCAGAAGGTGGTTAAAGGGTGATTTGAGTATTTTTTGAAACTGCTGATCTAGTGTCTTTTCTTTGTTCCAAAAAGAAAACAAAAACAAAAAAACAGTGAGCAGCAGTTTTTAGAAAGAAAGAAAGAAACACCTTCTTGATGAGAGAGGTCAGAGGAGAATGGCCCTACTAGCCTAATCTGAGCTGACAGAAAGGATACAGTCATGCTGATAACCGCTGCTACTTTAAAGGGATAGTTCAACATTTTAGCAAATTGGTCCATTGCCATAATTGCTATAGTAGCAGTAGGTTCAGTACCTTTATTTGTCAGTGAAATCTGTTTTTAGAACGGCAGAGCAGAGCGGCAAGCTGCTCAGAGCTACGCTATGGAGGCTCATGGAACTTCTTGGTTTCCCTCATCAAACTCTTCAAATACACAATCCAACAACTCCAAAACACTCGTGGACAAGTTGTGACCTGCACATTCACCGCTATGAAATAATAATGGAACGTTACAACACAGAGTTGTTTTAGAAGTAAATTCATGCAAAACGGGTGATGAGCGTTGCATTCAGGGACAGTTTTCCAGCAAGCAGACTGTGTATTTACCTAGAAAATGGCTCTGTTTCAGCTCAGCTGTTCTAAAAATGGCTTACACCCACAAATAAAGGGTTACGATTACGAACCTATACTCCTATGACTATAGCAATTACGGCAATGGGCCAATTTATATCCCTTTAATGGACAGATCTGAACACCTTTGTCGTGTGGTAGAAAGGGAGATGTGGTATTAGGGAATCTAGTGTAGGGTAGAAGTAACAATCTCCTGATAAGGATTTCGACTCATAATGCCCTCTGCCCAGTTTGTGCTATTTGCTCTTGTATATATTTTGTCTGTGGGGGTCACTGTGGTCGTATATATTGAATCACACTAATCTGTATTGTGATAATACATTCATCTATCCTCCTGTTTGTGCATCACCCTATCCATCTGGCCATCACGTATATTCCACTGAAAAGTGTAAAAGACGATCCCCCAGTGACTACCAACCCTCAGTGGAGTGTTTCAACTCCCACAGAGTCAGGCCTCCTGCTCTACAGATCTGTTTTTGTCTTTTGCTCGTTTTCCCATCCTCCCCCCATCAGGTTCTCCTCTTTTCTTCTGCCTTTTTGTTCTACCATTTTCCTTGTTGTGTGAAGGCCAAGGTGGAGCAAAGGTTGCAAAATACCTGGAGAATGGTGGGAGAGCAATAATGACTGTGTGTGTGTTCCTGCTCTCCAGAGACAAGCTGTAGAAACCTATTAGAAACAGCTGCGACTGCCCTCTGCTCGCCTTCTCCCACAGGAACACACACACACACACACACACACACACACACGCACACTACTCTCCTTGAAAAACTGTGACAACTTCATCCAGCCTTTCAAATGTTACACACGCTTAATCTTCTACAGAGCAGTGGTTGTTGGGTAATATAAAACAAGTCTGTTTCTGGATGTCAGCATTAGATGCTCATGACTTGAACATGAAGTGTGTGGAAAAAGTTGCGTTTCATGTGTGTGACTCAATACATCCATAGGAGGTGTTTTGAGTGTGTGGGTGTCACTATAACAATGTAACAGTGTGCGTACAACCCAAGCTGCTCAATGAAGATGTATTCTTCTCATATAATTATTGGGTTCCCTTGAGTCCATGACTGCTACACATTATCTTTAATTACAGGACAAAATGTATCATATCAACTCTATAAATCTGTCATTCATGGCTTATATCTTTGGCCACACTGGATAATCAGCCATGTGTATTTTTAAAGCTGTATGGAGCCGCCGGTAGCAACATAGCTCCAAAACCTGGAATGAAAACTTGTCAATATTGATCCAGGTAAGTGCCTTCTGCAGTAACACTATATCTTTCAGCTTACAATATCTTCTGTCATTAACTTGCCTCCAGTCTTGGGGAGTAAATCAATACAATTGTCCAAACAAATAAATGTTGAGCTTTACAACAATTGGAGTGAATATGTTCACACATGTATTTCTTAGTTTACAGCAGCTGTTTGACATTTATGCTAAATATGATAGCACATTGACAGGGACACTTTATTCATGCGTTATCCTGGAAAATGATAGAAGAAATCAAGGGTAATTTGATCTGATTATTTTCTTTGCTTGGTTAAAGTTTGTTTTAACAGAAGTGACAGAATTGTGCTTTGTGTGCGTTTCATACAAATTTAATCTGCTTTCCTTTACTCTGTAAGCAGGACAAATAAAATCCCTTGTCCTTGTGCGAACTCAGGAAACAGAACAGCCAAATATTGTGTTATTTTATTACAGCAAAAATGCCACTAACGTAATAGGGATGAGGACATATTGGGACAATATGAGGTGCATCTGGAAATACATTCTTCCCCTAGAATAAACAAAGAAACAAATGCTTTGATGTTGGCCAGGAAGTGTCCTTCACTGCTGAAAGCCACGGTAAGTCGTCAACAGGAGGATGGCTGCTCCGGTTCATACAAATTTCATCAGCTTTTCTCTTCACTCTGCTTTTTTTTTTCTCCAATGTGTCCTTGAAATAGGCCCATGTTGCTGCTGACAATGAAAAATACAGGTTAAAAAAAGAAAGGAAAATGTTCAAAAGGAAGAAAAAATGTTGACTAAAATGATCACAGTTTAAATGTTTAGCCACCTCAGTTGTGTGGCTCCAGGGAAGCCATTGTTGGTTAGTCAGCAAGTCTGCATTCATTGAGTTGGCTGGTTGGTCCACCACTTTGTTCCTCATTAAATGCTGCCAACCATCACACTATCCCATAAATGGACTGGCTTGGTGCAAATATTGATGTTCACTATACTAATAATACTGTGGGTAAATTTGCTCTTAGTAAGAGCTGCGGTCTTTTTCGTTTACCTCTTGTGTATTACTTTGTTTGGCAAAGCCACTATAAATGTTCCCCAATGTGTCATTGACTTTGGGCAGTTTGTTCAGTTAACATCTTGTTTAGTTGTTATCTTGAGTGTAGTTACATTTTGTTGACCTCTTTTGTAGGCCTTATACTGTAAGTACACTCTTGTTTTGTAGCATTTGAACAAATAAAAATACTGGTTTTTCAACATAATTCCTGTGTTCTTCTGCCTCACTGCCTGGTCCCCAAATAATAGATAAGTGGTGTATGGACTAAAAGTTGGTGTACTGTAAAGGTCAAGCCTACAAATATAACCCGACACTCTTCTCTCTAGCTCATGTGTTGTTGTGTTAACATGTTATTGAAAGGTAATAAATTATTGAGATGCGAAAAGTGCGGAAAGATGTAATGAAAAAGTCACCTCAAGCCACTTTAGTGCAAGAGGTGAAAATTGAACTGGTGATAGGCACAATAGGTCACTGCAACTGCTTGATTGGTGAAAATCAATATGGTGCGTAAAAATGTGACATACTGGTACATGTACTGTATGTACAACAACATGCAAGAAAATGAAACCATTTCAAGCTTGTGATGCTGCCTGAGGAGATCTCTGAAATGTGGTAATTATCTTGTATTAGTACAAACTTCTATCACTGTGTCACTCTCTAATAGCTTTTTATGCGCTTTATTGATTTGTTCCAAGCAAGCACTAAATACATTTTCATCACTTGTATTCAAGTTAGTTCCAAGATTTTCATTAGAAAAAACGTATTATATTAAAAATCTATTAGAGTTTGCATATCTTGCCTTAAGTGGCTCTTTGCCACTTCATCAGCCCAGTCTTTTGTCGTTAATGTGTGTCCAAAAATACTTAAATGTGAGATACATCACGAAAGGTGTAACGTGTGGTGTATTATACAAACAGGATGACGAACAGATTCCAAGAAATCCATTAATCTCCAGGAATTATGCAACACTAAGTTAAGCAGAGTGTGACATCAGCCATGAAGATGTTTATATCCTGTTGTACAGCAGAAATTACTCAACTTAACAGATGCACCTATAAGTGCACTTTATTATATTGAGCAGGAGCTTGAGACATGACTCATTACAACACATTTAAAAGCTTAAAGTGTAGTAAAGAGAGGTAAGAAATGAGGTTCATCTTGGTTACATATACAGTACAGTAGCAGGTTCATTTACTGTGCAGAAATGCCAGGAAGCCGTGAGTAAGTCCAGGTGTAAGGCTTAAGCTGCACCTGCATTTTCATGCCTCCTCACCAGGGAAAGTCAGAGCCAGAGGCGCATTGTTTTTAGGTTGAATGTCTGCCCGTTTGTCCCCGTTCTTGTTGACACAATCTCAGTGCTGCATTGATGGAACTTAATTTAGCACAAACACTTGCCAGTACTCTATTGGCTTTTGGTGGTCAAAGGTCAAGGTCACCTCACAATGCACTTGAAGACATAACTCCAGACTTCACTTTGCCATTATGATGAAATTACAAATAACAGGGTCATGACTGTATGACTGTGTTTGTGCTGTGAAGTACTGTAGTAAAACAGAACTTATTTTCTTTCCTGGCCAGTTTTGTTGCTCTCAATTCACCGTAAATGGCCGCTTCATTGATGAAAATGTCCCTGACCAAAATAAAAGTAAACATGAAAACTATTGGAAGAATGAAAACTCTTGTGAAAACCCAATTACAAAAAAATAACAAACATTAATCAAAACAACAAAACAGAAGCGCTCCAGCCACTCATCCCAGGTTGAAAGCACCTGACAAGACTCTTGTAAAAATCTTTCTTCCTCTTTTATCTGATGAGATATACAGTGTTATCCACTGAGCCTACTTGAGGGTTGTACCTGTCTGTATCAGGAAGATGATAAATCCCAAAACAGCATGTTTAGGATTTATCTGCGTTTAGTTTAAAGATATGTCAGAAAAAGATTTGTTCTGTAACTTCCCTCTAGAGAGTGGTTTCCTTCACTGTAATCGCTTGGGATTCATTTCACCTCATGAAAACTTGTGCATTAATTGGTCCCTCCTTCATCTCAGACTTTCGTACTTGTAAAGGTCATAACAGCTTCTGCCTCCGCTCAACCGTCTCATTAAGAAATCACTGGGTCTGTTTGTAAGAGTCACACACACAGACACACACACACACTCAGACTCATACTGAGTAAAGAGTGACTCAGAGTCAGCTAACCATATAAATGGAGCCATTATAAGCTTACCCACTGTAGACTTACCTTTGCACTGAGCAAAGCCATACGTTTGGGGATTTGGTTAAATTCATAATATGGAGTGAGGCTGGGATTAGGGCTTCGGTAATTAAATCCAAATACAAAATGACCACGAATACAGTGTATGTGACAGAGAGAGTGTGAGAATTTACACAGAATGAAGATTTACAGTACAAGCTATTAGTGATGGATTAAATCCTAAATGAGCTGAATTCACTTCAGCGTCTCTCCCACACGTAGAGTGAAGCTTACATGCACAGAGGTCAATGTATTATTAAATTTAAATTCATCAGAGTGAGGCCAATTGTGTGAATATTTAATGGTGCCATTTCTGTGAAAGACAGCCACTGAGTGACTCATATGGACCATATATCTATAATCCGCTCTAGTAATTCAATACCACTTCACAGCACAGGAAGTACAACTATAATAGTCTCTGATTGTGTTAAGACACATGATGAAGGTTCAGATCATGGCTTTGAAAGAACAGGGTGTCCAGTGCTGTGGATTTAACGATTTGAATTTAAGTCCCAATCGAGTTGGTAAACAAGATTATACTAATAATGGTGGATTATTAACAAGCACTCGTCAGACATTAAAAGTTATTGCTGTCCCAGCACAGTCACTCCACAGGCAGATGTCCTGGAGGCTTTCCGCTTCTTGCTCCAACTATCTCCTGGAATAGTCATCTTATTATAGTGTATTCATTTTCCAGTATAGGGTTTTGTAAACCGGTGCAAGGTGTAGTTTGAAAACATGTCACAGAACAAACATTTGTAGTCCAACCCAGCACAGACAGAAAGAGGTGTGAGTAACTCAAATCTTAACCACAGAGCAGGATTAAAACAACACAAAAAGATAGAAAATATTGCAGAAAAAAAATCACTGGAATAAAACAGTGATGTGGTGAATAAAAATCATCAATAATAAAAGAGAAAGGAAAAATGAAATAATAGGGGATGAAAATGATAAAACCCAGTGCTAAAATTTCAACATTTTTGTAAATTAAAAAGATTAATATAGTCTTTCACTATTTTGTCAAAATTAAAAAATCCTTGTTGTGCTAAGGTCAAATAGCAGTCTCACTGGTACTTTAATGGCTCACATGGGTACTTCTGTTACCTTTGATGCCTAATACCAGACCAATTGATCAATTATGATGATCAAGTTCATTGCATTCCCCTACTCTTCCTCCTTTTAACAGTTCCAGACAACAGATTATGGCATGAAAGAAGTGTGACAAAGATTTATCAACGCCAAGATAAAGCTTGTAGCATTTTAGCGACGCAAACAGGATGAAACTCCAGTCCCTATTCCCCTCATAGTGTGCATCCCCTTCAGCTCTGACTGTCTCTGCTGCTGTCGCTGTTGGGGTTCAAATGCAATATCAAACTACCCTCAGAGGATCAGCTGATGTCTTCATCAGTTCAGTGATGAAACGTGTGTCTTTCAGTGTGTCTACTTTTATTCTTTCTCTTCCCTTCATCTTTGAGGGCTGCTGAGTGCTATTAAAACCTGACCATGACAGCTTCATTAGCATACAAGAATATCAAGCAGAGAGTAACCTTATACACAGAATATGTAGTGTATCTCTGTGAATGCACAGTGAGAATATGGCCTCGACACGAGGAAGACACTTCCACACGTTGGATATAGGGGGCACTGTTGATCTACACAAAACCATTTGTGTTTTTTCTCCTCACTGGCTAACCTTCTCTTCCTCAGTGCCAGGAATGAATGATTTCACACTCTCCCATTCTTGCTCTCCCTTCACACACAAAAACACACCCCTCCTCTTTTTTCCTGTCTCTCACGCACACACACAGTCTCTTCCACATTCACACAGTCAAATGTGGTTGCGTTCAATGCCAGTAACGTCTTCCGCCCAGTCTGCTGATACCACTGTCTATTGTGTAAAGCAAGAGGAAAGTCAGAGTTTTTACATCGGTTTGAACAAATTGCTCCGTAGCTCACGGTTGCTGATGCTCTCTCTTGTCATCCTCTGTTGGTTCTGTGATCATGTCCTAACCAATGCGTGAGTTTCTGCAATAGCATCTGGTTTGGATGCAAACACTTAAAGCTTGTCTTTTTTTTAGGAGCCGCTATAAGGACGCATCAGGTTATTTACCAGATCACAAAGGAGGGACTAGTTTACTGAGTTTACTCATTATGAAGGGAAGAAATTGATTGAGTGAGTTTTTTCTTTGTGTGATCAGTGGTGCTTCTTTGCACAGTGTGCAAGTCCTGCAGCAGCTTCTCTGGGCTGTAGGCCTCTCCTGGCTCTTCATTGCATTATTTAGTTACACCTTACTCTAATTTGCTACCTATTTAATTGATGAGAAGTGATTTTTTGCTTTGCAAAATTAACCGCTGGATTGTTTGTGCAGTCTGTGTTTACCGCTGGCATGAATACAAATTTCTTTTTTCACATTGAAATATTTTCAGCTTGTGTTGAAGGGTCATTGTCTGAGTTTTTGTTGTGCTGCACAAATCTGTGTCTGAACCATCCACATCTGTCTGAGTTTGTGTGTAAATTCTATGGCTCCTCAAATTCAACTTGAGTTCTATGTGCAAACAATTAAATACATGATTTAAACTTCATCTGTGTGTAGAGGTTATCCTTCAGCTAGTGTTGGGTGATGGTCAGTGAATACCAAGCAGCAACTTCTAGGACTGAAAAATGAAATATGGCTACGGCAAAAGCTGCAGTTCAGCGACTACAGAGTCTGTCTTTGTCTCGCCTGTCTAAATTTCATTAAAGCTTAGAGTTACATAATGAGGGCTTGGCAATTTGAATGACCAGTGGCAGAGTATACTTGCTGCAAACCACTGTCTTCAGAAACCTACATGACATCACAGAGGCTATGCTGTCTATAGTAAACACTTCCACACTCTGCTGCTTCTTAAACTGCAGCTGTTTTCTACTTCCACGTGTTAATTACAGAGGAAACAAAAGTGGGTGTGCAGTTTCACCTTTGAAGGAGGAGTGGAATGAATGACAAGAATAATGAGTGACGTGACAAATTGCTTTTGTTGTTGGGTAATTAGATAATGTAGGTCTAATTAATTCATCAGTTGATAATGTGTATGTTAATTTTCAACTATTAACAACATAGGTTTTACTGTTCAGGTAATATGGTGGAAAGCCTAATTTCAATTTGCTGCACAGCCCAGAGAAGCAGGCAGTCTTCACAGCATTTTAAACTGTTATAGCTGGAAAAGCACAATTGGAACTAATTTGATTCAGTTCAATTTACTTGCCTCAACTAGTTTGTCATAATGATGTTCTTAGTGCTATTTAAATGTCCCAGTAAGTCAGGCCAGTAAGTGAACAAGGATGTTACCAGGACCCTCATTTAAATGAAATACAGTCATTAATTAATTATTTGGGAACACTACACGGCCCGAGAAGAAGGCTGCCTTAAAGGTGAAACTCAGGGCAAATCTCCACAGGAACCAATGCAGTTGACCATTTTGGAGGTGAAATGGAAAAAGTAACATGTATTGACCTGTACTGGCACACTTTGCAATAGGTTTTTTCTTTTTTGAATGAGCCTACACTCATGGCACAAAAAGTAAAAAATCTTAACCCAGACTAAAGCACTTGAAGGAAAAATCGGAGCCTTGAGAATCCGTGGGTATGAAAGTGTGAAAAAAAATTCGACATCACAGGATTTTCCAAGAACATCATACGGCATGTCGTCTTTTAGGAGCAGTTTTCCTGCTATTTGTTCTTTCTCTCATTCTCAGTAGGGTGAATGAGTTTTATTCAGGATTCATGCTAACATTTTTTGATTGAAACTAGTAATGCCAGTGTTTGATGCTTAGACTTGGTGGTTTTGAATGTGAAAACTTGAGCCATGAGAGCTCACAAGAGCAACGTTAAGGGCTGAAGAGCTGAATCTTAAATTCATATTTTCCTTCCAATTTTCCCTTCAAATGTAGTTTTAAATAAGCGTTTTGAATGCGGTGCACTTCCTCTCTGCTTTCAGCAATAAATCAGACCACCAGGCTGAATTATGCCTCCAAACTGCTCTTGTTAGTGTTCCGCTCTATAATCATCCACCAATATTTCTGTGTGGATGAATCTGTCTGTACACTCTTGTAGATTGATATGCAGTTAGAGCTCAGGTCAAGCTGTCTTCATCAGTAGGTAGATACAGTTTGCATGGAGGGAAAGATGAGGGTTTGGGAGCTTCTGCCAATGTCAGTTTGTTCTATTGCTCTATTTTGGGATACTCTGTTATACCTGTGGTAGATACAGTGAGACAGATGGAGCACTTAGTCAAAGCACTTTAGCTCCGTAGTCCAAGTAAATTACAGTCCAATGCTTCTGTACGTCTGGGCGCCGAACCTGAAATAGCAGTGCCTCTGTTTTAATAATAAAACAAGTTCTACTCAAGATTATGATGCGTCCTCCTACGGCTGTTTGGCTTATCAAAGGTGTGGTCAGTCAAAGATGGGAATCACAGAGCAACACAATGACATGAAGTTGAGTTAGAGCTATGTGCTAATGTTACAAAACTAACGTTAGCATTAACCTGAAGAAATGGGGGAGAATCCGACCGCCCTAAAGTCCGAATACCCATTTCTCCGACTACCCATTAATCCGACTTATGGTTGGTTTTTGTCATTAACCATTAGATGTGAATCAGCTCAAACCACAACAACTGATGTTGGGCCATCACAGCAGTAGCAGGAGCATACAAGATGGAGCAGCTGGTCCAGCAGATGCTTCCACCAGAGCAGGTGATGGGTGGAGGCTGGTCTGATCCAGGATCCAGCTGATCCAGATGTTTCTATGGTAGCTCACAATAATTGGCTTGTTGGTGTATCCTTAAACTGGTGAGAATTAGCCCTCAATTAAAACGACTGCAAACAGCATAATGCATTTGTAGGTCACTGAACCTCCCCTTTGTAATAAGTGTCAGTGTCTAAGTTGTTAGAATTATTACAGATATCATCATCAAAGGTCACATTTGGCCTCCATTGCATCTGCATGTTTAGAGGCAGATAAATAATCTGCACAACATCAGACTCTACTTAGTGAAACACACAAAATTGCCATTGATTATTGACTGTTTTAATTCATTAGTAAACAAAACAAAACAAAAAAACACAACAAAGAGAAAAAGGAAGGTGTAATTCACATTCACTCATGGTCCACAAGACACACATGGATGACAAGCAAAGTGGTGTACTAGGCTGGCTCGCCTGTTTGATAAATAACACGGATGCCCGCAGGCACAGAATGTGTCTGAAACAGTGCAAAAGTATCAATAAATGTGACCCTGTGTGTCTACACGGAGGCCATATGTCATAACCAATCCCAGCTCCAGCGTGATGGACAGACAGGAAGTGGGCAGCAGGGAGACAGGAACCAGACTCAAGAGACACAAACTCAAACCTTGCCTCAGGCTTCTCTACAGTCTGTGTGTCTCCACCCCACCTCCCCACCCCATTGCTGCTCCTTCATCTTCCAAGTGGCAGCATTAAACAACTGACCAAGTACGGCTTATTTGTTTTCACCAAAACGTGACAGCTGATGTGTGGTGTAAATTTTGTCAGGTTGTCAGGTGGATTTTTTCATCTTTTATTTGATCTTCATTTCCCATCATACCTCCAAATCTGTGCAAGTCTAAGTGAGACCAATGTTTTTCAACTGTTTTAGAAAAAAACATGATAAGGAGCATAACACAAAATATAAACAGCCAAAAAAACAATAGACCATTAACTATATATTAATATAACTAGGGTTACAATATCGTAACCTTTGTTTCTGTGTTGAGTTATGGTGTAACAAAACAGAGTTAAATGGGCCATTTCTGTCAATGTGCAAATGTTTCCTCTCTTCCATTTGTATCATTGATAATTTATTTAAAATCTCCAGGGACTTTATATAGATTCTAACCCACTCTTGTAGATGAACTTTACAGAAGGTTCAATTTCTGGGTCAGTGTCTCGGTGAGCCACACTCACACACGGTATTTGACTGAGTAAATAAAAAAGTCGGAGTATAAGCAAAGAGACATGTAACATAGCAGAAATCTGGCTGCGATATGTGTCACCCATGATGTAATCAGACAATAAATCTGACCACATCCTTTCTCACTGCATGCAAACACCTAACCACTTCTGTTGGTTTCAGTGGGTTTACTGATTGTGATTATCTGAGCATCAGTAATGAATCGCCGCAACACTGAGTAACCAGAGGGCACAACTATGTTGTCTCACCACACAGCAGACATTAATGGAACCATTAAGAACACTATAATATGTTCTGCATGGAAAATACATTCATGATACAGCTCTCCCATCTCTATGCAGTTTTTCATGATGTCAAACAGCAGAAAAGGGCTATTACATTAAGGTATAAAGGAATTCCCTCCATCTAGCGGTGTGGTTGCATATCGGAACGTATTCTTGATGTTGCATTCATGTGAAGTTCGGCAGAAGTCAGGCAGGACTTGTAACAACTCATTCTAAGGTACAAGAAAGCTTTCATTTGTATGCGGGTGTGATTTGACCTCAGTGAAATACGTATTTATGAAAGCAATATTTAATTTTTGCTAATTAAAAACCAAATGAGTTACATACTGTAGTGGGGCTCATTCAGAAAACAGGTTTTAGGGCCTTTGATGTAAATTTTACCATCCATCAGCTTCTCAACAGTAACACTGTAGAAGGCTCTGACAAGAATTATAGTGAATGCAAATCATTGGCTCAGTGAATACATGAATGAACTAACACCAGAATGTTGTAGCACAGATGGGGACATGTTTTCGGAAATGTCTGATAAACTGAACATGGCTGACCACCAAAAATGTTCCAAACATGCATCGCCTTAAACAACTGCCAAATGCAATACTGGGGGGAGTGACAGGTCCCTTTTTCTGCAGTTCATCATGTTGGAGGAAATGAAGAACATGTGACTGTTTTGATAACTCACTTGAGACTGTGAATTCTGTGGCATAAACCAGAGCAACAACAAATGGTGCAAGCAGTCATTCCCTTAGTCAACATAGTTTAAACGATAAAGTTAAATTCATGTATTTCCACTCTGTTGCTGCATCTACAGCTTCTGCAGGTGTCACTCAGGGCCTTAGGAGAGGAGCACATGAGTCAGGACAGAGTTGAAGAATGACAGAGCACATCTCAAGGAGATTTGATTTGGGACTCAAATCAATTCGGTTCCAATGAAAGACTTGGACACCATTATTAATCCTTGAATCAAAATGGAGACGAATGTTATTACCAATAATAATAACTCTGATTTGTCTTTTGTGTTGCATTATGTGTTGTGTGTGTGAAACTGTAGTTTTGAAAAGCTTCATAGTCTTGCTTGGTGATTATAAAGGAAGGACTGGCCTGAAAACAGCACTCTCTGCTCACAGCACAGTAATTTATCATGCAGACACACAAACATAATTAGACTAACCGGCCTCTGATGTGTGCACTGGGTTTGATGTATATGCAGGTACATACACAGTTGTATATGGATACGTGTGTGTGTGCGCGGGATGTCTCTTTTTCTCAGGCTATGAAATCACTTCATTATGGTCCTTTAATTTATTCACAAACAGGAACCTGGAGGGCAGGGAACACAACAAACCTTCATTATAGAAGGTGCATGTGTGAAACACATGGAAACTGCATGCAAAAGCTACGGGAATAGTGCACACAAATTCTGATCACAGGTTTGATTCCCAATGCATGGAGCCATTTGTACCGAACTGCATACACGAAATGGCAGAAACCGCAACACACGCGGCATATCAACACAAAGTTTTACAATGCAGGATGGTGGGTATAGGACACTTAGCTGATTTAGTGTGGTCTCTTGACGGGCAAAACACAACTCATACCAGATGTGCTTTATGAACACGACATATGGGGGAACACATTTTTTATGTGCACAATCTATTTCATTGTGGAGGCTGCTGGAAGATTTGTCTTCTTTAGAGAAGTGTTGATATTGCCTCTAATATTGTCCTCAGCATCAGCAACATCAATATCGGCAGTGGGACAGTGCAAGAGACAAACAGAGAAATGGAGAGAGATGATAATACACCTGATACAATATTGAGCCACTTGGCAAAGACACTACTTTATTTTTATTGCTGTGGAGAATAACACCAAAGCCAGCATAAGTCGCACCCGCACCCGCACTCACACCCACACACACACACACACACACACCCGTGCTGTGGAAACTGGGCTCGCAGCTCTATAATATGTGAGAGGAGCTCAGGCATAGGTGTTTATATAGTGTTAGACGGGAGTGCAAGGACATAAGAAGGCGCTAACATGCATTTCCTTTGTCTCCTGTGCCATCCTCCTTCTGTTTCCTTCTGCCGATCACACCTATAAGAGCTTCTAAAAACTCCCCTCCTGGACCTGCAGACACTAGATCAGCTCTGTTCACACCATCGTTATCCACAGACAGTGACATACAGCCTTATCTTGCATGCTGCTCTGCCCGGGGGGTCACGATAGATTTAATCTGTCGAGCACCAGCATCAGTTACCATGGCTGTCCTATACATCCGTGAGCTGGGATTGTCTTAACCAGAGGTGAAACAGCAGATTGGCTCTGAAAGCCCTGGGAATTACGCTGTCGGTAATCTACACAGGATCTCTGAGCCACTGAGAAACAGAGCGTTATAAAATGAGTCAAATCTTCACATCTGCTGAACAGTGAGCCCACAAACCACATGGATTCCTGTGTCTGTTATCTGGCTTGGTGCCTGTTGATAAAACACTGAACGTCTGCAGATATTAATATCAGAGTTTATGGTGTTCATCTTCACTGTAGTCACACATTTAATGCACTGTTGTACTACTTCACCAAACACACAAGTAATATTCAGTCGGTTCATTAAAGTAACTTCATGGATCTATTAGCATTCTGTGAAAAATGTAGCCTTAAAGGACAATTCCGGGCAAATTCAACTTGGGGCTATAGTTTCCTAATATTTTAGGTCTAAAAGAAGGATTCTGAAGATTTTCTTTTTAGGTACTCCTGTTTTTCAGTAGTTGGGTCTGTCCTGCATCGTCACAGCAGCTTCTAATGGCAGCAGGTTGATCTATTTAATCTAACCCTAACCCCATCTATTTATGCTGTTTACATCCCTCAATGTCAGATGGCTATTCAAACATACACCGAGTGGTTTGTTTACTTCAAGCAAGCAGTCATGTTTGTAAACAGAGATGTAATACAAAGTCTCGCAAGTTCTCACGCAAGAGTCAAGTTGAGCGCTCAGTATTGTTTATAGAAAGACTATATCCAGATCTGCTCTTACTGCAACAAAGACGTTGTGGCTCCGAGTTGATATTCCTTTATTGATAAAACAAACAGGAGAGCTTCAGACAACCAGGGGTCCGTTTCAGGAAGCAGGCTCAACAAACTCTGAGCCAAATCCTGAGCTCAGGATGGTCTGAGCCTGAGCTGGAAAACTCAGAATTTTCGGTTTCAGAACAGCTGATCAGAATTAGTTCAATCAATGCAGAATATGTTGAGCCTGAGGGAGGCGCGTTCACCGTGAGCACAAGAAGCCATCATCAATGGAGCACAGATGATACGATTCACAACGACAGAGAAAAAGAAACAGAGCCGCGAATCTCACTCCAACCCAACAGGAGAGTTTAACACGTATGTGGAGGATGAACACATTAAAAAACATCAAACTCAGCCGAAACCGCGTGAGCTGACGTGGAAAAAGGGACAGTGTGTTCATTAAAGATCTCTGACAATGGGACAAATACATGTTTCAGAACTTTGATGTTGTTTTACTTACCACGCAGGCAGCGTGGGTTCGGTTCATGATGGAATTTGGGTTTTAATGGGAAAACATGATTATATAGCTATAAATGAGTAGTCTTTGTGGTTGTGTGTAATCTGTGGCCTCTTAAAAATTCCCATTTTAATTTGATATCTCTATTGATTTGTTCAGCTGTATCCACTTAACATTAAACTGTAGCCTAATACATTTGCTCCATTCTTGTATTATTTGGCGATCGGTTCATGTAATTGCTGAATAGTTGCTACACCGAGGTGCCGGCAGAGGTTTACTGTCTTCAACCATTTCTACTCGCACTGTCCCACATGAAAACCTGCGCGGTCTTGTCTCTGCTGTAGCGACGAGCCGCTGTCTCGCTGCTGCGTGCACTGATGTAAAAAAAAAAAAAAAAAAACTTTTAAAAAAGCTGCCATTGGTGAAAAATCTAAATCTAATGACAAAAAATTAAAATAAAATCTGCTCCGATTATAATGAATTAGCCACAGCCTCCACGATGTGTGATGAAACAGCTCTAGAGGTAATAAATCCTCCAACAAGCTCTACTGTAGCCTAATGATCCACTCTTTGCCTTTCAATAAGTTTCACTTCCACGTCCACGACTTCATTCACTAAATGACATGATGTCTCTGCTTCCTGCTCCACGCGCAGCGGCATCAACCTCAGGTTAAGATGGATCAAACCTGCCACGGAGCAGGTTTGCTTCACAGCACATGTTGCCGTAGCGACTGACTCAGCATTACGCTGATCCTGCTCTCTGAAACGGAAAATTCTGAGTTTCCGTCATCTCAGGCTCAACATACTCAGAATTTCCACAAATCTCGCTTCTTGAAACGGACCCCTGTAAACATAGTTAACCTTTAACTTGAATCTCGTGCGAGACAGATAAAATAAACAGATAAGATTGGTCTGCTCACATTATACAGTACGTTGCTGTGGAGACGCAGGGACAGACACAATTACTGCAAAAAAGGAGCAATTAAAAAGAAAATCTTCAGAATCCTTCTTTTAGACCTAAAATATTAGGAAACTATAGCTCCAAGTTGAATTTGCCCAAAATTGTCCTTTTAACATAAATTTGTTGGTTACAAACAATGCGTCCTCCATTCATGCTCCTGGTTTCACAGAGATGTTTGGTGTTTGGGTCCTTCAACATCAGACTCCCTCACCAAAGTCACCCAAGGCCCAGGTTGATCAAGTCCTGACCCAGGGCCAGCAGTCCACAGACTTGCCAAGTTTATCCAAAGCCACCTGTTGTCTTTCTCTCTCTCTCTACAGCTTCAGTGTTAAACCGTACTCTTTGCTGATCCGCAGATCTCAAGCCCACTCAGGGCTTTACACAGTGAGCACCCTGCAAAACCTTGGCAGCTCTCTCTAGCTGGGACGCGCCGTGAGCCCACCAGACTTACGCTCGACATGGCTCCAGCAGCTGCTTGTATTTGGTAAGCTTCCTCCTTTGAGTCTCCTCCATGAGGTGCATCATGCATCATGCTGGCCAAGTGAATACTTGAAAGTGCACATTGTTGGCACTTGAATTGGGTAAATCAGTGTAACTAATGAAATTCCACAGGTGACATGAATGCAGAGGCTTTTATTTGAAACATTGACACCGGTGCTCTCAGCCACAGGCAGCATTTCTGTTCATGGAAAGTGTAATCACACACTGTTACAACCCGGTTTGTATTAGAATTTAAATCACAACAGCCCAGTATCTAACAGTTTAACTTACATAATCTGTTTAATCAAAAGGGGACTCATTTGCTCTTTTAAGTTTCTCTGTGGTAAATGCATGAATCACTATCAGCGCCACTCTGCACGCATAGTCACAGAGCCTGTCTTTGCATTAAAGCTGGCTGACAATATCACATGTTGCAGGGTGTGAGTGTGTGATCTGCAATCAGATGTGCAATCTCAAGTGCATGTGAATCACCACTTCTCAGCCAACAGCAAAATTCCCTTCACAGACACTTAATATATTCAATTGAAGTGAATTGAGTTAATTTACATTTTCTACCCATTCACAGCAACATTTTATGATGTTGAAGTTATTACATTACCCATTTATATTGCTAGAGGCTCCAGGGACCTCAGACATGATTGGCCTGATTTTCCTTTCTGTATATGACATTTTCTTGTTATTGCACAGGGGGGGCAATTTCAACAGATCCTCTATATACTGTGCTTACATGGGCTCTTGAGAGAGGAAGAACTGGCCCCCGTCCTCAGCTGAACTGTTTAAGAAGTTCTCCGTTATCAGTCACGCTTCTGTAAACTTATCGCTGTGAGAAAGAAAAAGACACAACAAACCCCCCCCTAGAAATTCAGTAAATTCACAAGTGAGCCCCAAGCAGCACAGCACAGCTTGCATGTCCCTTTCTTTGTGTGCAGCTCTGTTTTCTCCTCTGTCACTCTTCCCTCTCCCCCTCCCTCTCGATCTCACCTTCCCTCACCCTCCCTCCTCTTCTCTGTCTGGATCACTCAATCCCTCTCTTTCTACTCCACCCCACCTCCCCATCTCCCCCTCTCCAGTGAATGCCTCTGTAATTCCTATTCTTATCTACTCGTCGGCGGGAGGATAAGAGCTTCCTTACTTATGTGTTCCCACTCTCCACAGGGAAGAGGAGACAGAGAAAACATTTTAAAAAACTAAAATTACATGCAGGGAAGCAGGACAGAGGAGTGGAGGAGGGCGGGGGGAGGAGAGGAGGGAGTGAGGGAGCATTTTAGACAAGAGTTGCATGCAAAGCAGAGGAGTAGGAGGAGAAGGCGGTTGATAAAGAGAAGCAGATTTATATACCTATATATATATATTATTCTGAGGTTGTTCACTTGAAGTTGGGATAATCCTGATCTCTCCTGGTATTACCTAGAATCCCTTCCAGGCTTTGATGACAGACAAAAAAGGCTGTTTAAAGAAACTGGATGCTCATATAACCACTTAACCATAACGCTAAACCTAACTTAAACCTAATTACCTAAAGTCTTAACCCAATAGTCTTAACCCTCAAACAGCCCTTGGAAAAAGTGAGGACTGGCCAAAATGTCCTCACTTCCCCAAAATGTCCTCACTCTGTTGGTTAAAAACTCGTTCCGGTCCTCACAACGTAGTATAAGTACAAGAACACACACACACAATATGGGAGGGTTGAGCCTCGTCCTCCAGAGGCTGTCACAAAGAAACTACTCATTAAAAGATTTCATTAGGTTTCAATCAGGCCATAAGTAGGCCAGCTACACTATTACAGAGTGAACATTTGACTAAAACATGACTGCAGGAGACATGATATAATCAATGAATCAGTCCGTGAGTGTGTGTGTCACATTATTACGGAATGATTTAACAGAAATGTGACTTGGGGAGAAACTGAACAGAACATTAAATTGAATCACTGTTGAAGTATTTTCTCTCCTCTGCTGAAAGTTTAATGCCTGGTTTGTCCTCGGTGACTTTTCTCAGCAGCTTCTGAGATAACATCCGGGCCACATCCACTACAGGGACATCGTGACTGCGAGCTAAGTACTGGAGAGGCAATCATGGGATCCCACCAAGTTGACTTCTTCAGGCAGATGAATAAACCAGAATGGGAATTGGGATTGGGTTGGAAGCTGTTGTGCAATGTGGAGGCATATAAATGATTGATTTTGATCAAATTTGTTGAGAAGGGAGAACTTGGATGGGTTGGGTTTATGATTATTTCTTATTATACTCTGTTGGTGTAATATGATACATAGCAGCACTATTCTAAAACTACACATGATCAAATATGACAAAACAGAGACAGGAACTTTGAGGCTCAGACACTGAAGGAAATTGGCTCATGACACTAATACTACTAAACTCACATTTCCTCATTTAAGAGGCACATATTTAAAACATATTCAATGACAGTTATCACTTTTGAAATATTAATTGTCCACTGTGAAAAAAATTATTAAAATAAGATTTATTATCATTATTCGAATAAAGCTTCACAGATACCAATACCCTAACCCTAACACCTTAAATGTTTTTGTTAATATAAGTCCTAAATAGTCCTATTTTCCGTCAGCAATCACTTACATAGAGTTTTTCGGCTGAAACAGGGGTCTCTCCGTCACTCTGCTCTGCTGTAAACCGAGGAGAAAACTTTCCTTGTGGGATACAAGTGTTATCCAATGAGGAGAGAGAACGGCATGAAGGGCTGTGTGTGCAGCCAAGGGATGTGTGTGAATGTGGTGACGTAGGGACGAGGACCGATAGATGCAAGACGAGGGTGGGGGTTGAAGTTATGGTGCGTTCAAGGCAACCCGTGTTTTTCTGACCTGTGAAGGCTCCTTTTTTCCTCCTGTTTCACCTTTATTTTTTATTTTTCTTCATAAGGTAAAACCGATGAAGCTAGTGTGGAGTCTATTTTAAGGTTCTATCAGAAACTTGTGAAGACTTAAAGCAGATATCAGCGGAATGTTTTTGTTAATATAAGTCCTAAATAGTCCTATTTTCCGTCAGCAATCACTTACATGGAGTGTTTCAGCCGTAACAGTTCGATCTGGTCACTCTGCTCTGCTGCAACCCGAGGAGAAAATTTTTCTTGTGGGATACAAGTGTTATCCAATGAGGAGAGAGAACCGTTATGAAGGGCTGTTTGCAGCCAAGGGAGGCAACAGGTTGGCAAAAGCTGCCTGACGAGGGCGGGGGCTTACAGGTTAACTGGAACTTGTGTTTTTCCTTCCTGTGAAGTCATACCAGTTCGATCTGGTACGAGACGGGTCGGAAGCCGTAGTGGTCGTTATAGTGCACTTTCAAAACAGGACCTAAAAACACGAGTTACAGGTTAGCTACAAAGTTGTAGTTGTGACTTGCAACGCTGTAACTTCTGCTTTAATTTTGAGGAGAGGAAAACACACAGACACACAAATAACAGACACACGCATATACACACACACGCAAACTCACAGGGTCGCCACATACTGATTGTATTAGTGTCAAACAGTATGTGTATGAATGTCATATTTTTTTCCCTTAAATCTCTGGCTCCTTTTTTCCTCCTGTTACACCTTTATTTTTTTTATTTTTCTTCATAAGGTAAAACCGAAGAAGCTAGTGTGGAGTCTATTTTAAGGTTCTATCAGAAACAATCTTGTGAAGACTTAATGAAGGTTGAGGCCTTTTTACATCATTTGAAGCAGTGTTGATCCTGAGTAATGGCATTTAAGACTTTTCACACTCAATCAACATTAATCAGAAATACCCAACCTCTCTTATTTGGTCTCACTGGCCAGTGCAGAGGCCTGATTTTAAGAAGTGTTTGTATTAAACTCCCCAAAGCTAAGTCAAAACCATAATCAACAAAGCAATAATGAAGCAGAACCTAAATGTGTGTAAATGACACAACCCAGCTCATTGCTCAGTTTAACTTTAAGCCAGTGATGCGATGCCAATATAACCAGATAAATAAAAAGATGGTGCAGATTATATACTCATACTGTATAGAGTAAAACTTTCCTTACAGGCACAAATAATGAAGCAGAACCTCCATGTAAATAAACCTGCACGCCCCAGCTCCCTCAAAAATTAAATAAGTGCAGGCAAAATGGATACCACATTAAGCTCACAGACACATTATAAGTTGCAACACCTCCGTAGTCAGGAAACAGTTTACTTTAATATTACTGCCTGTGAAACTGTGATGAGATGACTTACTGTGAGTTATGCACCTGACACATAAGAATAAACATATGGCACCTGTAGGACAAAAATAGCGCATGACACCTTTGAAACGGAGTGAAAATAATTAGAAAACATCCCACCATTAAAAATAAATCCTGTGTGATCACAACCTGAGTCAGTGTTCATAATAAATTTCCCAGACTTTCTTATTCTCTCCCACTCTTCAGGATCGCGTGTCCTCTCCACATTAGGAAGCTTTTTTAATTTCAAGGTTGGTCAATGTTGAGTGCGCGTGGTGAATCTCTCAAACCCTACAGGGCCATACAAAACCGCCGGTGGAGTAAACAACACAAACATCCTCTGCACATAACATAAACCGGACATAAGCCCAAGTTCAAAAAGGCTATTTGGATGTGAAGCAGCAGCGGCTGCCTACAAGACAGGCTATATTTACTATAACAGCTGTAATTTCATTACAAGGACCAGAAGGTAGGATGGCAGATGAGCACTCTCTCCAACAAGGAAAAAAGACCGCAATATCCAACCAATATCTGAAAACAACTCTTTAAAAACACCTTGGGGCGTAAATATTACCGCTGAATGAATTTCTGTTCAATCCTGTCACCTTAAGAATAAATAAACAGATAGAAAATAAATTTAAAAAACAATATTCTGCCTAATATCTCGAGCACCAAATGCCGGAGGGCTTGAATATGAGAGGCTGAACCGTTCACTGCTATTTGAGCAAGTGGTGGCGGGAGGAAAGAACACACACATATATAGAGACGAGTGCACATAAATAACCCACAGGGACGCCCAATAGAAACTCTGAGGTAATGCAAGGTGACAGTGTTTGGAATGGGAAAACACAACTAAACTGGGTTATCGCTGATATACTGAAAAGAGAAGAGAAATAATAAGAGGAGGAGTGAAGAGAGAAAGATGACTATCATAGGAGGAAGAGGAGAGAAAACAAGAGGACAGGTGAAGAAGTATGAGCTGAGGGGAAGCAAAAGGAGTGGAGGAGAAAGGCTGATGGGGATAAAAGAGGAAAAGAGGATAAGAGGGAGTAAGAAGGAGGTAGGAGGCGAAGAAAAAATAAGGAAGCAGAAAAGAAGACAGGAAGAAGGTGAGGTGTTAAGGAGATAACAATGGGAGATAAATAACAGGAGGTGAAGAGGAGAAAGATCTGTGATAAGCGAGGAGGAAGAAAAAGAGAAAGAGAAAAAGAAAGGAAAGAAGAGATGACCAGAGGAAAAAATAATAAAAAAAAGAAAAGGAAGAAAAGGAGAGGAGGAGTAGGAAGATTAAAGAAGATAAGAGCAGTGTGAAAGGGAATAAAAATTAATGAGAGGAGGGAAAGATGATAACCTTCTTGTATGAATTATTGCCTGCCTGTTGCCATAGAAACCAGGAGACATCTATTGTCTCCATGTGTCACCGTGATGCAGATGCATGTGTGGCAGGAGTTTAATCAGGTGTTTGAGCCGTATTCTCCCAGCACGATCAATCTGGAGAACCTGTGTGTGTTTGTGCGCGCGCGCGCGTAGATTAGCATCGTAATCAGTGAGACTTTATCGATGGATCGGCTGAGAGACAAATTCACCACAAAGAGATTAGCACCAGAAAATCCACACACACACACGCACCCACACGCACAAATAAACATGTTTAACATCCTGTGTTTGGTGGCATTTCATTGGTATTTACGGACACTGTAAATGGCAAAAGGTTTTCCACCTGAGGTGACGACTGCATTTTGATGCGACACCTTTGAACCAGCGTCTCAAATCTGACATGAAACATTGAGTCAAATGTCAAATGCCCTGGTAACACTTGTCAGTCTGATGCCATCTAAGCATTCGCAGACCTCTGATGTGATGGGAAAGCACACTGCAGGGCCCAGCAGTCCTTGGTGTAAAGGCTTATTCACACTCGCCTGCTATGATCCGCGGATCAGAGGCGGTGTGGTTTCAGCTGCAGCAACTTTGGGCAACTCAAAGGTTCAACGTGTAGGTTTACATCAGAATTATGGAACTGTGGTGTAATAAGTGTTTGATAGTTGCTCCACCAGACTGCTGACAGTAGGATATCTGCATGGATTCTTCACAGCACAAAGCAGGATTATTTCAGAGCATACAGGAGGCGGGCACTTTTCTTTGAGGTGCTTGGCTGGTGATGTGGGGAGGAGGCGAAGGCTGCTGCTGTTCAGCACTGTAAACAAGGAAATGCGGTGGCAGCAGGAGGGAGAGGAGGCGACAAAGTGCGACAGTTGAAAAGTTCAAGTCTATTGTGCTTGTGAGATCACACCCACCTGAGATGTAGCACCGTGTAACAGTGCAATGCAGAGTGGACAAAGAGCCTAACAGCCACAAGAGGGTGATGCAAGCAAAAGCCAGGGCGTAGTTTATTTTTAAGCTGGTATACATGTACCTAATTGCAGATTTATAAAGTTCACATCCGCAGCTGTGTTCTGTCTTAGTGGAGCAGAAGCTGCAGTGGACCGTTAAATCAAACACTCCATCACAAAGCCTGTTTCTATTATCTTTTCATTAATACAAAAATAGCCAATTGTGAAAACTTTTCTTATATTTTATCTTTTTTCTAACCCTGACCCTTTCACTCAGGCTTTTCATATGCTGAAAATACACATAAACAGTTATATGGACACAACACTTAATATAAAAGGCGTTGCACAAAGTGACGAAGCCTACAACTTTACTATTCTTCTTTGTTCCCTTTGCTCTCAACATTAGTTTGGCTGCATTTTGCACATGGAACGTAACTGAGCTAAGATTTATCAGCTGGTCAGAAACATGGCTTAGATAATTAAAATATCACCCTTTATTGATGCATGTATAACTATTGACACTGAAATGTCAGTATTGCTGCTGCCCAAAGTGACTTAATGCAGGTTTAAAGACATGTTATATTTGGATTGGTTGATAGGTTGAGGTGGATGGGGGGTTGGGGCATGGCCTGTTTTGTTGTGACATCACAAAGTGACAGAAACCCGGGGCAGTGTTTAGCCTGCCCCATGTATTGAGGCTATTAGTCCTCACTGCAGGCCACTCCAAGTGGCCCTATCCTGCATATCATTCCCCCCTCTCTGCCTCCCTATTCCTATCTCTCTCTCAACTATCCTGTCATTAAAGGTGACAAAAGCCCCCCAGAAACCCCAATGGCTCATTTTAAGGCTCAGTATCTGAACACAGGCCATGCATTTTCTTCTGTTGACTCTTAAATTATTGATAATGGAACCCAGACCTGCTTTACAATCAAATAAAAACACTGAAATATCACTTTCTGCATTTTAGGACCTTTAATGAACCCACCCAAAACTGATCAATCCTCACTTTATTTATGTTTGTATATGGAATTATGGACTTGTAATTTTCTCCATGACCTTAACTTCTAACATTTATTTCTGAGGCGTTTCAGTGTGACACATGGAGACTGAGACTGAGAGTGAGTGATTTTCAAAGTGCTGAAGTTAAAGGCTGTATCAGCGATCCTGTGCGACATGACGTCACCTTTGTTTACAGTTGAAACGTTCTCAAAACAGAACAGCGCTGTCTCTCACTCCTCCCCTACCCGATTGAAAGTGGCCCTTGCGGAACAGCTGACAAACTAATCAACGGACAGCTGACAACCGCTCTTCTGTTAGTTTTCTCCAACACTTAGGTCTAACCAGTATGTCATGAGCTACTGAACAAACGGTGTCACTAACGGCGCTAAGTCAAAAAGTTACTTTTTAACAGTTTAACAAAAGCCCCGTTATAAACCCCAATGGCTCTACCGGTGGGTTTGAGGCGGTGGTCACGCCAGTTATTAATGTAATGTAATAATCAGTGCTGATTAAACTTGCTCTGATCCGATTCTTTCCTTCTATTCTCATGGCCAACAGAACCATGTTATTATTTAGACTATATATTTTCCATATTTGCTGAGCATAAAGTTTGTTTATTGATAATGGAACACACACACTCGAGAGTCAGAAGTCAGAAGTCCGGGCCGTGAGAACTTTACAATCAAACCTCTCGTATAGGATAATCAGTGTGCTGATCCAACAGATTGTGATGTTTTCATGGTGTATCATAAAGTGGGTACAATCACCGCAACTCTGTTAGATTTCCGTCTTTGGGAAATAGGCCAAACTACGAGGAGGATTTCAAAATAAGGGCAAGTGAACATCATAAAACTATTATTTATGTCATTTTGTAGGTGATTGGCCGGTGGGTGGAGACTGGATTCAGATCAATCCTTACCCTTGGACAGGTTTGTTCAGAGTTAGTTACCATGGTAACTCACCTCGGTCAGAATGAGTCCAGCTTAACTTCTAATATTTAGCTTTTAAGACGGTGATCCTGCTTTTACAGGCCTCTGCTTGTGTGCACGTAACTGGAGAATCCACTGCCCTCTGATTGGTTGGAACACGTTTGTTGTGGTTTGGGGGGGACGGGTAGGTTCATACAGTTTGTATATTTTTCTGTGAGCCCACATGGCCACTAGGTGGCCTACAGAGAACCGAGTTTGTTTCTGCTCACTAATGAGACCAGCTGTTAACAGTTTGTGATGAAATATATCCTGTATGTGAAAAATTGTGTTTTTGCACAGAATCGCTGATACAGCCTTTAACCTCAAAGAAATTCAGTAGAAGGAGCATCACACACCTGCAGAGTTTTTGAAAAATTAAAAGTATAAATGTCACCAGTATGACTGTAAATGCCAAGAAGGATATACACAGGACTGTACACCTCCACAGAATGCCACATTTTGAGTCATAGGTTCATCAAGTGAGTCCAGAGCAGCTTTTCCCCTGAGAGGGACAATTGACATTTTACATTTTATACTGAGCCAGATTTCTCCACTGGACATTTGTCTCGTTGTTTGGTGACTGAAAAGTTTCCACACTGGGTTGTTTGTATTGGCACTGAGAATTTGCTTTCCTCAGTGAAAATGATTGGTGGTGAAAGCCACATGCTATATAATTAATGAGCCGTTCAAATAATGAGAAAATAATGTTCTCCTAAAGGTATATTTTGACATTTTGAGATGATTCTATTATTCATTCTATTATTTTCACCACAGTAATTTGTTTCATCATCCATTACTGTTGTTAATGCTTCAAGAAAATACATAATTAGTCAGTTAGATAAGAAGATTGATTTTACCCTGATGCCAAGTTTGGCAACAACTTTGCTAACAGCAGCAATGCTGGCATAAAGCCAACTTGCAATAGCAACATTTGCCAAAATAAATTCATAAAATTGACAACAGAACGCTATAGCTCAGGTCACTGTGCCTACTGTAGACTCTTACCAGTGGAAATAGACGTGCAGAGTCATTATACAGACCGATATTGCTCAGAGAGCGTTGTGTCTTTAAAAACATTTTAAAAACTGTATCGTTATTTTGATGATTTTGAGTTGACAGCTGACCAGAATTTGCGTCAGTAGTCCCAAATTCCAGTTAGACTGTATACCATGGACCTCTTTCTTTGATTGAGGCCTTTTTAACTGGATGCCACAATGTCAGATTACAGCACCTAGGGAGGATGTGACTTTATTCTCCCCCTTGGATGACATACCCACTACATTCATCCAGACACAGTTGTCTGCAGTTTTAATCTTGTTCAAACTTTTCATTTCCTTGGGTTTGTACACAGGGTATCCAATTTTCATCAGACATTTTTGACACATCACAGGAAGAAAGTGACAGGTTCAAATATAACATAATAATGGATACCATTTAGCTTTTCAGGTTCCTGGTATTATGCCTGCCACCGTCTGGGCTAACTGGCATCCACTTTTTCTAATGTTATTGGTACAACCTGTGCACGCCCCTTCTTACACATCAAGTCAAACTGTCTGCTATGAAAAATCAGGTAAATGAACAATGAAGATGGTTACAAACTTTCTGATAGTGGGAAACATTTGCAACTAAATCTCTATGATCATCAGTGAATATAAAAACTAAATATTTTCCAGCCTGCTGCTACTGTAAGTATGGACTCGTCTGCACTGTACCATATTTATTACAGCATAGAGACCACAGTAGAGCTGAGCTGCTTGTGTAATCTCATTACTCTCATTAATTGTTTATTATAATACCACTAATACGTTAGAGCAAGACTGAGGTTTACAAATGGGCCCATAATCATGGAAAATATAATTAAGAGCACCTGCTGTTAATGTGCAGCACGCAAGAGGACATTAGGGATTAGCACTTAGCTGCACACGCAGGAAAATACACAAACTGCATATGCAAGTGTGCAAACAGACAAATTGCTCCATTGGATTGGCATTTTGTCTGGAGTTTGGCCCAGCTGCGGCGGTCAGATCGAGGGAATTATAGTGTCTCACCTCAGTTTGCCCGTGGTATCTGACTAACCTGACCTGCTTAGCACATTGACACAGATTCAAACGTGAAAATACCCCAATTTGTCCAAAAGAGAGAGATTCTGCTTCCCAGAGTGGAAAATCTCTACACTCACTTTCACTTCCAAGATATAACCACCTTTACTACTGTTATACTGAATATACTTTGCTATATACATAGTATATATTGCCTTTCTCTTGCAAATTAGCCTACCAGTTGATCAATATTATATGTATTATATAAATGTGTCCTTAATCCACCACCATATCCTGTAAAATGTTTGCTCATAGAAGTTTCAAAGAAATGTTCATGTTCATTTGGTGTTTGGCTGTGTGTTGCACAGCTTAGTCCAAAGGGCCAATCTGCCCTCTAAAGGATTAAGAAAGGGCAGACAACACCAGAGGTGGGAGGTGGTGTTGGCAGCCTGAGAATTAGGTGTGACTGAGCAAACTTGAGTGGTTTAGCAGTAATCCCAGGGGGTTACAAAGCTACTTCCAACACTTGGAAGGAAGTTCTCTCCTATTGCCCAAATATTAGGTGTTGTTGCTTTTGGCTGGTTTTCATCTTTATGCTTAATAAAAATTTTCCACCGTCTACAAACCCTGTCATCAAATGTATGCCAAGTGTCAGAACAGTTCCAGATAAATAAGTAAAAAGCATTGCTGACTTCACATCCAGCTAAGTTTCCAAGACAGACGGTCAGCCAGCGAACGCCTCGTGAAAGGATTAGGAAAAGAGGTATTTTATTTTGAGACCAAAGACTTTGATTGGATTCAATCCGATTGGATAAAAAAAACAGTGTGTGGAGTAACCAATTAGAGAACATGAAGTCACATGGAAGCCAAAAGTTTAAGAGAAACACTCATGTTTAACTGTTGAAATGTATAAAACAACCTGTTGAGATGAAAGAAATAGGTTATTTTATGGAATTTGAACAGATATGGTAATTACTTTTTATTATGTTAACGTTTACTGTGATAACACTTTATCCCTGAAATTTTGAAGCTATTGAGCCACTGGTAGTTCCAAGTTGCGTTAAGTCCAAGACAGACAGCCAAGTGAAAAGAGGTATTTTATTTTGAGACCAAAGCTGGATTAGGGTAAACAGTGTGTGTAACTGTGTGAAACGTGTTTAACAATGAAGGCAACCTGTTGAGATGAAAGAGGTTAAGGAATTTTGTATTTAAACAAGATTGTTTAGCACAGCACAAACAAGGGGAAAGCAGTCTTTTTACCTCTTTGCTAAGATAAATGGCCAAAAGTCTTTATGCTAAGATAAATGGCTAAAAGATGTAGATGATGATAAAATGATAAAAGATGTCTTCTAGGTGTCATGTTTTGTGTCATAGGCTACTTGAGAAAGATACTGTAATTAACTTCTCCAGAAAACAAATGAATTTGTTGTCCTTTTTAAGACACTGTGGGTAATTAGATTTTACAGCTGTTAAACCAAATACAGTAAAACAGATTCAATCATCACACATTTTGCAACATTTTCCAACCAACAAATGGTGTTTGCACTTTAGTTTAGAAAGGGCCTGAAAGTCTGATGTTAAAGCAGAAGTAAGTGATATATTTGTGTTAATATAAGTCTTAAATAGTTATATCTTCCGACAGCAATCACTTACATAGAGTGTTTGGACCAAAACACGGGTCTGTCAGTCACTCTGCTCTGCTCTGAGCCGAGGAGAAAACATTTATCGTATCCTACAGTTTTTATCCAATGAGGAGAGAGAACGGCATGCAGGGCTGTGTGTGCAGCCAAGGAACGCCGTGAATGTGGCGACGTAGGGACGAGGACTGTTATGGTGCGTTCAAGGAAACTCGTATTTTTCCGACCGTGAAGTGGTACCAGTTCGATCTGGTACGAGTTCACCGGTCGGAAGTTACGAGTGGCTGTTATAGTGACTTTCACCGGTAAAACAGGTCGGAAAAACACGAGTGGGTTACCTGGAACGCTACAAAGTCGTAAGTTGTGACTTGAAGCTGTAATTTACGATTTCAAAAGCCTGCCTGGAACGCAGCATTAGCGAAAACGACCGGACCACTTACTTCTTCTTTAAGTGCAAATCTTATTCACACAGGCACAACATAGAAGTCAGAGGGATGTGCCTATAGTTTAACCTGTGGTAATCAGCAAAAAAGCCAGCACACATCACACACAATACACTCTAGATTAGTGTAACAATGGCTTCTTCTTCTTCTTCTTTTTTTTTTTTTTTACAAAAAAGGGGAAATGTTTGAAGCTTGCTTTTATTGATCAAAGTCTTAAAATCTATAGAAGCACTGAGGACAGAAAAGCTTACTCATCATTTCCTTTACATTTTTCTTTTATCCTCCTCTCTCATGCCCTGAAAGATCTGATCCCTCTGTCCCCTCCCTCTCCATAGCTCCTCCACTCCCCCCCCCACCTTCCTCCCATCAACTATTCATCTGCTTTGTAGCCGGTATCTCTGTGGACGTTCTGACCTTTCAAACAGCTGCTCTACCTCTTCCATGCACACACGCACGCACACACGCTCAGTCGGTGGCTTGGCATCATCTCACTTGCATCAGAGAAACAGCTTTCAGTGTCTGTGCCCTCATGCCATGCTGTTGACATTTTGAGCTCTGAACAGACACACACAAACACACTCATACAAGCCCAGGGATGCCACATACTGATTATGTTAGTGCTGCTGTGCAGTATGTGGCACGCTGATATTCATCCCTGCTTTTCTATTCTTCCCTATCCTGCATTTTCACCTTTATTTTTTTCTTAACACTACAGTCGCTGCCTGACTTTCAATATTAATAATCCATCCATCCATCCATCCATCCATCCATCCATCTCCAGGCAAAACAACTGCAACCATTACATTAACTTCATAAAGAAATACTTGCTCCTCACGGCTAGAATACTTTTAAATCAGCAGCTTGTTTTTGTACATGCTTCTGATTTGTTGAACCTTTTGTGCAATACTCAGGTTGCACCATGTGCTCATTTGGAAAACACTGACATTCAATGTAATTAACTCACAGCACCACTACCTGAACTCAATTAACACACAATTCTCAAGGTGCAAACACTAATAAGGAAAATTATTCATGCAGCCAGCAAACGGAACCTGAGCCAGAGTAAAAGGAGTCACCGTTGTGCTGAGAGGAGAATGCTGATGGAGAACATCTCAATGTGTTCAGACCTGAGCTCCATTAGTGGACCATACCCTTCTGCAGCTGAATGACAAAAGGCGGATCTGGGTAAATGAACAGCTTAATTTGAGCCCTGTCATAACAACACATTCAGAAAAGAAAGAAACATATTATTGTCTAGTCTACTGTTGTGTTGTGCGTCTACCTACCCAAAGTGAAAGATCAAAGGTTCATGGCTGTCTGCTATGTAGTAAAAACGAAATGCGTTGGTTCAATAAACCTGATATTTTGTAGTACTGTCAGGCAAACTTTGATCCCAAGTAAGCGCCAACTTTAGCGTGGGATTAACTTTCTACTGTTTAGCATCATAAAATCTGAGTGACAGCTGTGTAGGATCAGAAACACTTGTAAAAAAAGAAATAAAAGCATCTTGCACACTGTCAACTCACTTTAACAAAGCACAACATAATCTTAGTCAATCTTATGCAATCTTACAAAAACAACTTTCAAAGAAGAGGAACAAAATAAAGTATAAAAATGTCCAATTTTTCAGACCATGGGGTGAGGGGTGATCTGTAGAGAAAAAAGTGACCAAAACAACTCACTCTCATAGTTCCCCTTTAAATTCAGGGGGGGGGTATCACTAAACCATCTAATGTGCATTTTACATTTATTTACTTTTTTTTTTTTTTTTACAATTCATGTTTCCATATTACGAATAATTCATAGTAGGCTATGATGTTGTGGTGAACAAAGTCAAATACATGTACAGTAGGAGCAGGATGCAGACATCCATGGTTGGTATGGAAGTGAGGCCTTCATAAAGTTTTCTGCTGCCACACTAGAGGATCTTCGGGATAATACATTTTCACAGCCGCAGAAGGAGTGGGGACGTCATGCTGTGCAACCATATAGGCTACAGAAATTTTCCCAGTCTGTAGTGTAAGCTATGTGAGAGGAATTTACATGTAGCTCATGGGACTAGAGAGGATATAGAGGAGGCTCCTGGGTTTGTTGCCCTGGAGCCATGCTAGTGGTGGATAAAGTCAGGAGAGATTAGGGTGCACTCCCACTACCCATACATGAAAGACTCAAACTCATTTTGTTCTTTCCTTGTTTTATTGTGCTCATAACCTTTTCAACTACCCACAATTAACTATTATTCTGTCCAATAAGATGATCTTTTAAAATCAACATTGTATATTTTTGACAAATTGTATCAATGTTTTAAGATTTGATAAATAACAGTGATATTACAACTTCTAGTTTTTGTTACAGGCTAAAACTATAATTAATCACCCTCATGCAAACTATCAAGCTGATAATTTTGTAGGCTGACCCTATTTATTATTCTAACATGTATGGGACCAGCCACGGTTTGGCCTCCATGTTCATCTGTGAGGAAAATTACCCAGGTTATATATAAAACTTGCTGCTGTCAGGTTACAACTCCTCACTTTTCTGACTGCTCAGTGATGAATGAATATTATTATTGATGACCTTTATCAAATCAGTGTGGACACACACTGCAAGTTGCAGCTGTTTAGCGACATGGGCGTCACACACAGGTGAGGAGTTTGCCACTTAAGTCCTGCTTGTTCAGGTCAGGACAGTGGGAAATGTCTTGGTGGCCCCGACAGACCGTCCTCCTCCACCACCATCGCCTAGGGCTCTTCAGAGGCTAAATGCTGCACTATGTCCAGCTAGTTGTTAACTTTGTGTGTGTCCTGCAGGTGAACTGTGTCCGGGGTTAACTGCACCATGTTGGGCAGTTTGGGGATGACACACACACACTGTTATGGAGATATGGAAGTGAACCACTGAGCGTGTGTTATCTAGAGACTGGGGTTAACCAATACACATTTGTCATCTTGTGTGAGCAATGAGCACTAGAGCATCTCAACAGAAATGATAGTGGACAAAGCTTTGTGTCTCCAGCTGTGTATGTGTGTGTGTGTGTGTAGTTTGCTGTCACTGGCCTGGAGTTAAACTGAATGATGTGTTTGTATATGTATGACTTGTTAGTGTGTGTGAGTGAGCGAGCGTAGAGCTAGAGGAGGAATAAGGGGCACACTGTCTGTCGAAATTACTGTTATTGGGCAGGGTCTCGGATTGTAATATTACACACACACACACACACACACACATACACACTGTCCCCAGTGGTCATAAAGAACGTTTTTAACATCAAAGACAACTGTCTGCCAAAATGACCAATCGGCCTGCAGCGCTGATGCGAGACAGGCCAATTGGATAACAAAGACAGAAAGGGAGAGACGTTCTGAAAGTGCAAACCCATGGGGATAAAAGCCAATCAGAATCGATATAACAATCCAGCTACCCAATGGTTTGACAGTTAAATATGAAACACTATAGCAGCCGGCCGAACAGACAAACACATGGCATTGATTTTGCCTCCAATCCATTTCCCTTCCCCTAAATACCACGTTTATGCTCACAGCTTAGACTCTATTCATTTGGGACAATGAATTGCCAAGTAAACATGCGTATATTGAAATAATTAATCAGATGTGGACTTTGGACTCCAACTATAGTGCATTCATAATCATTCGACCAAGGGATTTTACTCAGACTAACTGTTCAAATAAATTGGGCATTTTTATCCCCCAAAAATAAACAACTAAAGAAGTAACTCTGAATTTTCTATTAAGACGTTTCCCAGCCAAAGGAGCTGGCATTGCCTCTGATGAAGCTCCACAAAATTAACTTTTCTCACCCCGTGACACAATAAATATAGATTTATTTGTTGAAAGTAACAACTGTATAAAATGAGCTGCATGATGTTAACTTTTACAAAGTGGCAGAGAACCAGATGCGCAAATACAACACATGCTCTTTCTCAAAAAAATAATCTTTTTCTCACACAAAATGATGTATTTGTGTGTGCACAGGGATGTCACAGTATTTGTTGTAATTAAAAGGGTAAAAACAGTCTTACTCATGTGTTGAGGTTGGTTGTGCCAAGATTTCTCCTTTAAGCTTTTGCCCAATGAAGAGACTTTTTCTGTTCTGAATTAATTTAGAACCAGTTCCTCTGAAGCCCACATCAATGCATACACCCCCAAATATCATGCGGCTTTTAGAGCATAACTGTTCCTCAACCGTCTGAGGAAGAGACATGTTGTTTTCTCCTTAAACAAGACAGTCTGCACTTTCCAACAAGCCCATTTATCTGTTATAACCCTCTTGTTTTCTTGCCTGTCTGCTTGTCTTTTGCAATACATGTAAGTAGACAGCTGTCAATCAACACAAAGTTGGATTTGTAGCATTAGCAAACTCATATGAACAGCTCAGAACAACTTAAACTCCACCATTCTTGTGAACCTGGCAGCACTTTGTCAGAGATGTGCTAAGCACCAGGTTTTCATTTTTTGAACCCTTCAATAACACTGAAGGCTAAATAACAGAAGAGTGTGTCTGTACAACACAGCTACAGCACAACAAAATACAGCCTTCAAAAACAGACAGCCACCTGTACCGTTGAATCAACATCTTAGTAAATCAGTTTCATCAACTTTCAAGCTGGAGGAATTTAGAATTGTAAAAATGTGAGGAAAATTACACAGATCCACAGCTCATTAAGTGACAGATTATGATTCAGCTGCTGTAGGTGTAAGGCTGTTACTTGGAGGTTCCTCCATTATGGGCATGGCTAGTTACCAAAACATACTGCTGGTCAGCTCCTATACCCTTTGTTTCTAAGGCACTTGTATTTTTCTCAAGATGGCAAAATATAATTTTTTTTTTAACATCCACCCTATCAAAAGCACTCTCCTAACTCATTCATCTCCTCCGGCACTCTCCTAACTCTGTCGATTAAACTTATGAATGAGCAGAATGTGTGATGATGTGTATGAATGTTTGTGTGTCTGTACATCTGCCACTATCTACTGTATGTTTTTAGTACTTAACTGCAGCTTTTGTGCTGTTTTTGTCTTGTTGTGAAGCAGCACTGCTCTCTGTCCGAGATAAATTTCTCCCATGGGAGACTAATAAATGATTTTGACTTGACTTTGACTTTTATCTGCTCTCCAGACACGCCTCACACCCTGTTTGGACCTCAGTAGTGTGAGAGTTATTGTTCCCTGGAGAAAACTATCCACTTGCTCTTTCGCTGATCACCAGGTGACAGTGATGTGCCAAGATATTCAGAAACAGAAGGCGACACCAAATGATTTTTGGTGAATAACAGTGAGGGCTCTATTTTCATGCTGGCTCATGTCATGAAGCTCAGTGGCGTCCTAGCGATCTGGTATTTTCCTGCAGCTGTGGAGGTTATTTTCTCGACCGCGGCAGTTTTGTTACTTTCCCATGCACTCCAGTGGGAGGAGATGGTCAGAAGATAATGTAGTAATGCTAATCCAGCAGCGCATTACAATCTCAGTATGATGAAAGATAGAAATAGCAGTGTTTTGCATGGTGTGTGACCACCTACTCAGAACCGGTCAGTATTTTAGGCAGTTTATTCAGTAATAACCTCCATATAAACCTCTGAAATCACATGCCCCATTTAACCATGTTTTTCTCACCTTTTTACTCTTTATTATAGTTATATAATACATTGAAGATAGCAGTTCTATGATCCATGATTGTAAGTAGGCTGTCTATCCTGGGGGCATTTCTTTTTGCTCTAGTTTGCTACAGTGATGTTGCACACCATGAAGCCACAATTACAAAAAGTAGATCCACTGTTTAAATTTTGTGCAAACCAGCATGATGTGGGTTGCAAAATAATCACAGGAAGCATGTGTACTCGTGCACATTAAACTTGTGTTTGTGTGTGTGATTTATATGTCAAATCAGGAGGCATGTTGAGTACTGACAAATGGTAAACAGTTGAAACAGTAAAAAAACAAAAACGCTCAGTTAAAAACCTCCAATCTGTTCTCTTTTGTACCTCAGTGTTTCCAAAACACAGAATAACTGGGGCAACGGCTGTGAGACTCAGCTCCTTTCTTTACAACTCTAGCCAAAGTCATGCATGGAGCTCCTCATCTACTGGCAGCCAACACCAACATGATGTGAGTGTCCAGGTTCGTTTTTAGTTGTGTTTCCAAGAACTAAAAAATTAAAGAAAAGATTAAGACAAAGACAAAGCAAACAACACTACACTCAGGTGTCAGCTTATTAGGTACATATTGCTAAAACTAAAGCAGCCAACTGGTCAAATAATGGTGCTCAGAAAAAAAAGCCAACAACCGACAACAGACACAACCGACAAAAAAAAAGAAAGAACAACAAAAACAAACAAACTAGCCAACCACACTCCCTCGATTTCTGACCAATGAGAGAACAGCGGGTTCGTGCATGGCCATTTGTTCACAACTTTGGACCCCTTGGGATTGTTCTTGTGAACATAATGACCCAAAAGAAAAATTCAACAATTGTATCGTTTCAGCCCCTGAGTCAGAACAAAGCAAACGAGCCACATGTCTGAATCCACCCTTACATGTTTCACCATCAGAGAAGAGGTTATACTATGTCCTGTGAGCAGAGCTATTCCTTTAGGTCGGACTGGAGGCCACAGTGACTCAGACTCAGAGAGAGATGAGTGTGGCCACAAAGTATTATATTCACTGCAGTCCATAAGCTGAGATCAGCAGCCACCAAACACTTTTAAGGTGGAATGTTCTACGTGTTAGTCAGTCCATGTTTAAAATCTGGGTCAATACACCTTAAATGTCAAAATGACCATTTGATTTATTTTATTAGGGCCCTGCAGCTTTAATGATGATCGGACCTTGAAATGCTTGTACAGCTTACAGTATAAATTCATATAAATGAGCTGTAGATATCTTATTTCCTCACGTTGGAGTTGCTTCACACTCTGAATGATCAAAAGTCCTGTTTCCCAACATGTGAAGCAGCAAGAAAGTGAACTAACTGACATGTTCTGTCAGTCTGGGGGCTTTCATGCTTCGCAGTTTAAGATGAAGACAGTGTGAGGAGCTTGATTGGCATGAAGGAAGATAGCATATCCAAAGAACCAAAGAAAAGTTCACTATGAGAATCTGTACAAAACTATCGACCTTTATTTGTTTATACACCATTTGTTGTCTTGTGCAGCTTTCCGAGGGAAGCAATAGAAAGAGCAGAAGAGACAGAAGGAGGGGAGGAAACGGGCATTGTTACTACAGAATGCGTGCCTTTGTCTAGCGGCCAAAATGACACCCTGATTAACACTTAACCTTTCACACTGAAGCAAAGTCAAACAGAAAAATATCATGTTATTCTGTGAGCCAGGCTTGTAGCCAGACAGCTCAGAAAACACCCGGGTTTCATTTCAACTCAGAGCCAGGTTGAGGCAGAAAGGTCAGAACACACACGCACACACACAGACTCATAGCCCGGTTACAAACACCATCGCACATTGTCACACAACAACAGTGGTGCAATTTTGTGGTTTCATCGGTTGAGGAGTGAGAGGATAGTCACTGTGCTATGTGGGTTTTAAAAGGTCATGTAGAAAAAAATCTGATTTATTCAGCATGTTTATGTGTGTTTGCGTGTGTGTCAGTGAAAAACAAACCAAGACAGTTGTTGCGTCTTATATAATTCTGATGTCTTAAACTTTATAGATACTGGCTGTGATTTTACTTTATCTTCCCGTCCTCCAAATCTGGGGTTAACTTCTAGCTAACACACAGATCATCATGATTTTTTTTTCACTTTTCATAACCAGATGGAGACACAGCTGGCTCCTGGACACCAACCTTATTAAACTCTTTTTAATAGTCTTGCTTGACAAATTATGAGACATTGCATGAGGCATAATGACAGCAGTACGGATACACAGTCCACTACGCAGATATGTACTGGTGACATTCAATTGTAATCAGTTCTAGTGCACGCAATAGTACACAATGACAGTGCAAGTGACAAAGCTGGAGAAGTAACATGGACACTACTGTAGCACTGATAACTAATACAGCTGTAGATGAATTCATACTTCACACTGAGCTACGTTTAACAAGAACAAACTGACTGATTGAATGATCATATTTTACCAATGGTCACCTGAAGGTCACATGACCCCCCCTCCGCCCTCTTGGCAGTTGCTTTTTCAAAATGAATGAACTGGCAGTTTTCAATGCAGACCATAACTACTTTGAGACCCATAATATTTTCTGTCTACAGTATATATTTCCTCTCCTTTTTTAAAGAGTGCCACAGTAGTTTATCTCCTACCAGGCTGTTACTCTGAGTTACTGAAATTCACCTGGCACCGACGGTGTGAGCCAGGCAGTCCCAGATTAAATTACCACACGTAAAATTTAACAGAACAGTGGCTTCATAAAAGTGTAATGACTTCTACCTCACACACATGTGCACACACATGCACACGCACACATATATATGTGATTCTGAACTATGTGGCCTGTAAATGTGAGCAGCGGCATCCCATGTGACTCTCTCAGCATCTTATTTGATGCTGATTAAGAGACACCTTTGTATTTCACAGTCATTACAGATCTCATCACTTCCTAATTTCCTTGTAGTGAATGTCCTCAACTCCAGAATGATTTAAGACATCAGAATCTACCATGACCTGCTGCAGCGGACTTTTTGATTTACTGTAGCTTGACTTTCCCTTAATAGTGTCTTTATTGCCTTCAAACTGACGGTAGACTTTCTCTGACTCAAAATATAAAAGTCTGTCTAATCTGTCTTTCCATGTCTGTACGGGTCTCGTCAGCGTATTTGAAAAAAGTTTAACTTTCCCTACAGCTGTTCTCTGGGTAGAGAAATCTGTTTTATCTTTTTATCATTCCTTTCATGTCTCCTTTCTCCTCTGTCTCTTTCCAACTTTCTTTCCTGGTTGCTTTCCCTTTGTCTGACAAGTGAGCACTCTGAAGTGACACTGACATTTAAGTTCAGTGAGACAGGCAGTTTATAAGGCACACACACGTACACACACGCTGACACCTCACACATCCAAGTTCCTCTGGCCACTGACCATTTCAGAAAACTGACTCAGGCCTGGTTTGACAGAGAGGTGTGTCTGGAGGAGTCCCCTGAGGGGCCACTGGAAGTGACTGAGGCACAGCGGAGGAGACAGGGTGGGTGGGGGGTCAGGAGCAGTTGTGGATCCACGGAGGGCAGGAAGCAAGACAGAGATGAAAAGACAGAGGGAACACGTGGGAAAGGATGAAACCCTTGGAGGTGAAGTTCACTACTCTCAGTTTCATCATTTCATGATAAGTAAATCATAGTGGCAGTCACATCACTATCCCTCTATGGTTTGTTTTGGTACTAGACTTCATAATGATACATTTGTTCCTTTTGTAGTTTAGTTAGCTTACCTTAATGAATAATTTAAACACCCAAAAGCATTAATGTTAACATTAGCTCAGTTCCCAGTGCTCCATGTGGTGTGACCTTGGGTCACTCATATACTTTCCAGACATTTTTAGCCGCAGGACTTCCTTCTTCATGCTAATAAAGACCACACAAACTGAGAGTGCCATTATACAGTTTTCCTATCACCATGCATGAATACCTATTCTAGTCTCACCAGGAGGATTCAGGTTTTTCCAAAAACAACATTTTTTAAAAGTTCCCAAAGGCAAAGATTGTAGAAACACAGTCAGGTCGTGACATGACAAAAAATGCTTGATGGATCACAGGAAATCAACAGCTATTGTCTTTAGACACATAGCCTACCTATAAGAATCCCAAACGCCACAGATACTGACTATTGACATTGCATATACAGCAAAGCAGACAGATGTGTACACGCCGAAGCTGGAAACACAATGAGGACAGAACTCATATACGCTAATGATCAAACTAGTTGTGTTTTCCTTTAGAGGATGTTCAGTTAGCTGCAGAAACACAATGACTGTCATATTTCTTTCAGGAAATTCAAATAATTCACAGACTGGAACAATTATGGATTCATGGAACTGAATCGTGACAAAGCACTTTGAGATTTTAGACAGTGGAGTGTGTGTGAGCATCAAGGTGTGTGTGTGTGTGTGTGTGTGTAGGTGTCAGGGCTCTGCGGTGATCCAGTTTATCAGCCATGCTAAATTAGACAGAACACTCAATCACTGAACGCTCACATCTTGTGTTAAGAGCCCAGCTGTTTTGTTCTCACACAGACAGACTTGTCAGTGTGAGGTGACACAGGTACACACACACACACACACACACACACACACACACACACACACACACACACACACACACACACACACACACACGCACACACACACACACACACACATACTTGTTTTTATTACATCGTGGGGACCAAAAAAACTTGACCTGAAATTTTTTCACGGTGGGGACCTCACTTTAACAGAAACATTTAGGGCAAAATGAAAAGTCAAAATCAATTCTCTGATTTTTTTAAAGGACTTCTGACCAGAAAAGTCAGTAAAATTCCCAAGTTTTTTCACAATTTTTTTTTCAGGTTTTTCTATTTCGGTGGGGACGTCTCTTTAGTGTCATACCACAAACCACCACTAGGTGTCACACTATTTAATTTTTTTTTTCTATTCATTTACAAGTCTGTTTAAGAGCAGAAATTAAAGTAAAATGTTCTGCAATCAGCAAAGATGATTATTCAGAAGAGAAAAATTGTGCCTATATTGTCTACAATGTAATTTTGTTTTTGCATGTATATTAAACCAGCACAGTGTTGCAGTGACGAGTGCCCTGAGCAGGTGAACCTCACCTGTACCTTGTCAACTGGGACTGGCACAGATAAGGACCAGTTAATTCACAAATGTTGGGAAACTAAGTGCTGAAAGATACAATTACTGGTATATACTGTAGGTATCAACTGATGCAGTGTGTTATAATGCACATTATCTTTGCTCTCATTTAAATACAGGTTGAGCCAATAAAGCAGCATACAGAATGGAGAAGCAGAGCAGCATGGAAGGAGGAGAGAGAAGCGAGACAGGAAAGAAGAACAGAGCAGCGTGGAAGGAGGAGAGAGAAGCGAGACAGGAAAGAAGAACAGAGCAGCATGGAAGGAGGAGAGAAGCGAGATAGGAAAGAAGAACAGAGCAGCATGGAAGGAGGAGAGAAGCGAGATAGGAAAGAAGAACAGAGCAGCATGGAAGGAGGAGAGAGAAGCGAGACAGGAAAGAAGAACAGAGCAGCGTGGAAAGAGGAGAGAGAAGCGAGACAGTTGAGAAGAACAGAACAGCATTGACAGAAGGAAGTTACACTATGTCAGTGTAGTCTTGATGTGCATAAAGCATATGTGCAATGTAGATTTACCAATGAAGTACAGATGCAGCTGAAGGTCCATCACTGTATACTTGTTACATATTCAATAATACAGCAGACTGTGTATAAGTATAAATAAGTATTCACATTCTCAGTATATTCACATTCTCTATAGCCAGATGTGCATGAACAGACATAACCGCATCTGTTAGCACTGGTTGTTGGAGCAACATAGACAAGTGACAGGAGAGGATTAGAATATTATGAAGATGGGTTGTTATCTAAGGGATAATGTATATTTCTCCATTAACAACTGACCAACTATACATTACCCTGCTTAGAACACGTCTTACAAGTGAAATAATTAATTAAACCATAGATTGCCATTTCGGGGAGCGTCTGTGTCTGTATCGTGGGCTCGCTGTGCCGCCGCACCAAGGCGAGAGGCATGAGACAGCCCGGGTCCAAGACTCTGATCATGCAGGTTTGGTTCAGCAGTGCCGGTGTAGAAAACGAGCCTCCACTCTCCCTGTGACAAGCTACAAGTCATTTATCTGGCATTAACATTAGTCTGAGGCTGTTTAAGAACGGTAAAACATGAAACACAAGGTCAATATCCTGCATAGTTCACAGATACGCAGATCCCATATCTCCTCTGTGCTGCTTTGATCTGAGCGGCGTCCTTAGTAACACGTCTGACGATGGCTCAGCGGTGGTCTATCGAGAAATATACACCGCAGAGAGACTCAAGACTTCATAAAACTGTAATAAGAAGTGGTTTATTCAACCTTTTACAGTGAAAGGGATAAAATGTTGTATAAAATCAGGCTGTGAACGATATATCAACAGTTCCCTCTGAAAAAACCTTCACAATATAAACAAAAATAAAACTGGAAGGTTTGGTGTCTAACCTAGAAGTCTGCACTTCAGCAGCACTTCATTTCAAGAAAACAGCCTTTAAAACACTTAATGTTTAAAGGGATAGTTCAACATTTAGTCAAACTGGCCCATCACCATAATCCCTATAGTCATAGCAGTAGGTTCATTACCTTTAATTGTAGGTGTAAGCTATTTTCAGTACGGCGGAGCAGAGCCGTGAGCTGCTCAGGGCTCTGCTATGGAGGCTAAGGGAATTTCTTGGTTTCTCTCATTAAACTCATCAAATACAAAATCCAAAAACTCCACAGCGCTTTTGTAGACAAGTTGTGACCTGCACATTCACCACGCTATGAGATAATGACGGAACGATACGAAACGGAGCCGTTTTCGAGGTAAATAAAGGGTAAATGCAGAGACTGCTTGCTGAAAAACTGTCCCTGAACGCAACGAGCATCAGCGGTTTTGCATGTATTTACCTCGAAAACAGCTCCGTTTCGTATTGTACCATTATTATCTCATAGCATGGTGGTTGTGAAGCTCACAACTTGTCTACAAAAGCGCTGTGGAGTTTTGGGATTTTGTATTTGATGAGTTTAATGAGAGAAACCAAGAAATTCCCTTAGCCTCCATAGCATAGCTCTGAGCAGCTCACGGCTCTGCTCCGCCGTACTGAAAATAGCTTACACCTACAATTAAAGGTAACGAACCTACTGCTATGACTATAGGGGTTATGGTGATGGTGCAATTTGCCAAAATGTTGAACTATCCCTTTAAGAATTAATGTAAAACATACTTTTACAACTGATTGTGGATACAGAGGAGATTTTTGGAGCCCCGTTCAGGCGAGAGGGAGCTTTAACAATGACATCTGACATGACATGGGTCAGACAATAGGCACAATACAGTGTGTCACAGTTGCTGTTGTTAAAGGACAGGCAAATTCAACTCGGTGCTAGTTAAAACA